>OX592695.1:4945000-7500000 GCA_951361185.1 Ochropacha duplaris | reverse complement strand
AGCATTTACTAAAAGGCGAAAAATTTGGAAATAAACTGTAAATTATTTTATCAATGGTTAAAAATCTATTAAATTTATTAGGACAAGACAGCATGCGGGTCACCTGATGTTAAGTGATCCCCACCGCCCATGCATACCCGCAACACCCAGGGGTCACAGGTACGTTGCCGGCCTTTTAAATGGGAATACGCTCTTTTTTTGAAGGTACCTACATGTCGACCGACCTATAATAGCAGCAATTTCTGGACTTATATTCCTACTGACAGTGGCTGCTGGCCGGCATTTATTTTCTAATAAAATTCCACATGACCAACGGTGCAAAACCTGCCGGAACATAGACGCCCGGTACCCTTCGATCAGTTATTAGTGATCGAAGGCGGTACCCCATAGATTAGTTTATACGATGTGGTATTCCATACAAACTAAAGTCCATGTGCCCGGAGCACGGAGTAAAGAAGTATACTTCTTTACTCCGTGGCCCGGAGCCGTCACGTAGCGTACCGACTTCGGTTCGTTCGATGAATTCGTTGATGGCTTTGGGAATTGGGAGGCAGTTTGCCGGTTGGCAGTCGTACGCCTGCCTCGTCAGCTTGCGTAGCGAGCGAGTAACTAAACTATAGCAGTAGCGAGCGTCAGTCAGCCAAGATTGCGCGCTTGGTAGGTACGTTCGCGATCGTACGTCTACGATATTTATTTTATAAGCATCATCACAATCTCAATACCTCAGTAGCCGACAGTATTGTTGAAATGAATGTCATGTTCCTTTTAACAGAGGTAATTTGATGAAACTTTATAGAAGTGTAACTATCGAGTAATGATAATTTGTGTTTTGTTATTTTTTGTTTGTGTTTTGTGACTTTTACATCGAACTTTTTTGTACCGTATCTTAGCGTAAGTAAGTACTTACCTTTTTACTTATAATGTTATTGCTACCTACTTATATTATTGTTATACTCATAAGTACCTACTTACCCACTTTTCACACTCAAACATTCTGAAGAATAAGGCTGAATCATCTATTTATGTGTAAGTACATAAATAGGTCATAATAATAATATAGTAAAAAATAGAGTTTTTATTGCTAATCAAATATCATACTTATTATATAGCTTAGTTAGTGTTTAAAATTATATGTATATGTAAGTTTTGTATATTTAAGTAGTAGGTATAGTAAAAAATACTTATATTTAAAAGTAGTACATAGAAGTTTGGGATCCGGTAAAATAAAAATATTTTTTCATACCGGACTGGTAGTTCCTGAGATTATCGAGTAAACATTCCAACTTCCAGAGTGTTTTCTTCCGCGACTATAGATAGTGCCATCCACGAAGATACGTCCCACTCTTTTTCCTAATCCCTTACAGTGCAAGTGTAAATCCAGTTCTATCTAGCAACTGCATCAGTGCTGCATATCGACATATAAATATCGATACCTATATGTATATAGACATATCGACAGCACTACAACAGTAGCGAAAGGATGGTTCCAGAGTTTATCGCGGAAATGTGAAGAAACGCGGGAAACAGCTAGTATGATATACTTACTATATCCATAGATAAATGTCTCGTTACGAGTTAGTGCCCCTATTCTACATTATTCTGAGTGTATAGGGCGTTTGTTACCGTGTGAAGTAAGGTTAGGCCGCACCCCCGTCTAAATCAACCGTCACACTTTTGGGGTGGTTTTGGGTGTGCCGGCCGACTGCCGACCTAGATACCAGATTTAACTGAGACAGTTTAATTAATAAAAGCCTAATTTAATCAGAACCGCACCCAAGGCCCTGTCGCTAGTTACGTCTCCTTCTGATAGGGTTAGTAGGTATATAAAGGTAGATCCATGATAACAATATAAAGCAATAAATTAATTTTAAAAAAACAGTCGGGATAGTATTTTTATTTCACGACCGTGTGTACGGATGGAGTCGGTACCTAATCGGAAAATTGGAAATAGCAGGATTCTTACGAGTATCCAATCGGTTCGTCACCCGAATCAGATCCTTACCCGAGTTCTTTAGAATAATCCACAAACAAGCGTAGGTAGTAAACTATCTTCATTATTTACATAACATTCGGCATTGATTGTGGCTCTAGGCGGAAAGTTATAGTAGTTGGACATATGTATTGCCTTTTATATAGGTAGGTACCTATCACTGAAGTTATTTTTTGCCCTTGTCTTGCATGATGATGTCAACAGAACTATGACGTCATTTTGTACCACAGCCGAAGCATTAAACCGGTTCCGCCGCCATCACCGGCACCGCTGCCGACCTCCAATTATGCTAATGCGGTTCCAGTCCAGTCCAATCCACGGCTATACGTTCGGGCATATTTATGTATAATGCCCCAAAAGGCGAAAAAAAAGCAGTTTGCGAAAGTTTGGCGGGGTTATTGCTCTGTATCTAAGTTAACGTCCTGACTCCTGATCTATACCTATGCACAGTCTAAACCACTAATGACCACTCTGGCTAGAGTTAGACGTGAAACTTTGTCAGTAGTTATCTTTTACCTTTACCTAACCACCCAGCCATGTCATGTATGTAACCCAAAATTCTACAGATATTTATATTATTAATTCTTGGTTTTGGTGAAAAAAAGATTTTCACTGCTGTGAATCTTTTCTGTAGAGACAATAAGTGAAGTCTTTGTTACATACCTATGAACTCGTAGGTCATAGTCAACCATGATAAAAATATTCAATCGGCCTTATTTTATGAATCACAATTAATCACAAACCTGATGACAGCAAATACAATTACTTAGATCATCAATGACGTGTATCAACAGTCACTATATCGAATAACCAAAGAAATCACTATTAGTACGACTGCAATAAAACTGCGGTCATTTTAACTGCACGTTGACGTTGCAGCTAGTTTGCAGTATTACCTACACTAAGTACGTGCAGTCGATGGAACTGCACGCCAACTGCACACCGACTACAATGAGGCTGCACGGTTGCTTTGCAGTTTTATTGCAGTTGGAATGCAGTCCGTCGGTCTAGACCCTTACTATTGTAACGATTGGTAAGTTTCCCATCAGGCTGGGTTTCCTATTTGGTTGGCAAATCGAATGCGTTGGCAGAAAAATCTCGGTGCCTGCCGGTCTCCTGAGGCCTAGATGTGTCACCATATACAAGATCTTTGTAATACTGTGGTGAAAAACATTCCAAGCTACCAACAGAGCCAGATTTAAAAGACAAGATAATCAAAAGACCCAAAAGATCTTGACAGATACAATTTGATGCTCGTTCTATAATATGGGCCAGAGAAAGGACAATAAGTAGATACCTATGTGATAGGTATCGTATTCTTTGCTCTGAGGTGGTAACCGTCTGAACGATCTCAATTCACCTGTCTATGCTGAATTGTCCCTAGTTTGACTACGGAACTCTAAAAACATAATCTTGTGTGGAATAATATTACTTATGAGTAGAGAAACAAAACAATGCCGATGACCCATTTGTTCGTGGCGTGACGGCAGCAAACGCGGCGAGCACTTTATGGTAGGGGAGGCGAATAGGGGATTTCGGGATTTACTCGAGCGCGGCAGATTAACATAAGGGGGGCAACCTTGCACCTTGTGAAGTACTCTCACCAAATCTGAGCCCTCTATGTAGTGTCGAACGCCTAGGGTAGCCCGTCAGATTAGTAAAAAAAAATCGATGGTTTGAAATACTCGAGCGCGTCAGATTAAGGTAAGGTAAGTTAGTTACATGCAAAATAGTGTACATTTCAATAATCTGACAAGAAAATTGGACTCTCACAAAGTTGCAAAAAAAAACGTCACCTGGATTTACTCGAGCGCGATTAGTTTTTTTTTATATTGAAGGAAATTAGTCACGAATCACGGAAATATCTTAATCTGCCGATTTGCACAAGCCGAAGTAGCTAAAATCATTATTAAGTGTATAGTCCAGGAATATTATGAGTTTCACCTCAGAATGAGAGATAGTCAGCTATTAACTTGTATAAACCTTTATTTTGACACCCTAAAACTTGTCTCAAAAGCTACTTATCATAGGGTGCCCGCGACTACTGATTGTTCAAGGTCAAAGGTCAAAAAATCATTTATTGCAAATATCTCGTTTCCTATGGGTTTTTTGGTACATGTATTCATAGTAAATATTGTAGAAGATTAAATTCTCTACAACTTTTGCACAAACATTTTTTCGATATCTTGAACCATTTTCGAGATTTCGATATTTTTTAAATATTTTTTTTTTCAAACCGTCAGATTAAGGAAATTCCTCAACATAATTGTCAGATTATGGGTCAGTACAACAAGGCCATCAAGAAGAACCGCCTGTATAAAAATCTGACGCGCTCGAGTAAATCAAGGTCACGATTTTTTTTTGCATTTTCAAAAATCGGCCCTGACTGATGGTCGCGTCCAAATCGTCAGTCTTTAAAATAGGAGCTACTGGAGGGTTCACTTAACATCCCTTATCAATGTCTGACGCGCTCGAGTAAATTTTTTTTTTAAATATTTTCGACCCCTTCGTACGGCCACCCCCACCACGCAAAACGGCAGATTATTATTTTTCCGTTATCAGACAGACGTGGCGCGACTACCCTATTAATATCTGACGCGCTCGAGTATTTCTTGGTGACTGTTTTTTTTTACATTTTTGAAACCCTGTAGACGCTCCCCCCACCGCTGAAGGGGAAAATATCACATAACCTTTTTTTCTTTATTCCACCTAATCTTCAAATTCCAGTAGGTCCCAAAGACGCTCGAGTAACTACAAATTTAGCATCATTGCCTCCCCTACCATTATCAGTGCAAAGCAGTAACGACGAACCCATCTCACTCAACTCTACCTCGCTAGGTAAGGTATGCTTACCTACATGTAGTCAATTATTTCCATAAGAAGAAGAAGGGTTTGAGAGAACGATGCCAATTTGCTAGCAATCTTGCATCGGCATATACACATTGAGACAGATTGTTTCATTTGAAAATAAAAGCGTGTTATAAATGCAGTACTAAACCCGTAATTTTTGAAATATTACCTATTTTGTTAACTAAAACGGTCGCTACTTAGCTCGGGGACACTGGGGTTCAGATCTGTTTAGTTAGACTATCATTTTACGTTGATTATTTTCATCTCTTTTCCATCCACTTTTTTAAGGATTGATTTTAATGATTTTGATAATAGTTACTCATATCATTCCCCAAGTATTCCGATACTTATACCATTTTAATCAAAATCTGTTCAGCCGTTAAGCCGTGAAAACTAAGCAGACAGACAAAACTTTCGCAGTTATAACATTAGTTTAGTATGGCATTAAGAAATAAGAAATTATGTTCTATAGGACGTATAAAGAATGGAAAAGAAGATTCTGTAAAATTTCTTTACAAAGTAGGAATATCCTGTTATTGTAAAAAAAATATTTAAAAAAAGTAAATTTTTGACTGCAAAACTTATAAAATATATACCTAAAGATAAGTGCTTTCACATATGTAATATTATATAGAGAAACATACTAACTATCGCTATTACCAATAAGGACCTAGGTACTTACGATGCTAGATCAAAAATCATATCAGCGCATCAAGCGCGTCTCTGAATCTATCAATTTATTAGACATGACTCCAATTCTAAAAACATCGTTTACATCATTCTTTATTGAGTTCGTTATACAGTGAAGATATTTGTCAGGCGTCGAAATGCGCAGGCGGTCACAGATCGGCCAGACCTTCGCCGATTATAGCGGTGACGCCATCGCAACTCCCGTCACACGATCCTATATGCCTGTTGTCCACGCTTCTATCCATATGCTACTCTTAAAAGTCATACACCAGTTACTTATGGACATATTTTGGATGTATTATGCTTCTTAATATTAATATTATTCGTGCTCCCCTTTTCGTATATCGATTTCATTACCATCCATTTTCTAACGATTGATCTAATTTTTATATACTTTTCATATCGTTTGAAGAGGTACCTTCCTATTACTTACTTGAAAAAATTTTAGGTTCTTCATTTGGAAGGTAGGTTCGTGTACCTACTTCCCTCAGAACAAATAATTTTCTGTTCTGAGTTAGCTTCGAGTCCAGAAAAGTTGTACCTAATGTAAGTATACTTACTTGCTAAGAAATCAACCGAAGATGATTAGGAATGAGAGCTCTACCGCGTTCCTATCTATACTATAATATAAAAAAAATGAATGCGAAAGTACTTCTGCCTGCTTGATAAAATTTAGTAGATTGAATTAAAATTGAAAATAATTGAATGAAAATGCTAAAATGCAACATTAGGTAGTAGTACCCTTGTGGTAGTAGGTACCTATGCGTAATATTTAGGTACAAAAACAGTTATAAACGAAATGTTATAAAACAGGTAGGTACTTATATCATATCATATCCTCGAATTATTATAAGGTAAGTATAAACCAGAAACCAACATACAGAAAATATTGAAACATTTCAATATCTTATGGTAGATACTCTAGGTACCTGTCATGACAATTATGTAATTTCACCTCGCTATTTTTATGCCTCGTCATACAACTTTACGTGACATACTAAATGTATGTTATGTAGGTTTTAATATTAACAATAGCGCAGAAACATTTTGTTTCGTTTTACTTCAGAAATATAAAAATATTTACTAGTTCACCTTAATTTTGCTGAAGTCTCTCAGCAGTTACCGTTCCCTACAGTCAGTCGTTTGTTGTCTAACAACCTATTGACACGCAAGCATAGCATAATACCACAAATAGTAAACAATTTTGCAATATCAGCTAGGTAGGCTACACAAATAGGTAGGTTATAAAAAATATGAAGTGAATGTGAACATTTTATTAATAAAGTTGGCGTTAATGGTGATTGGTGATCTAGTGCAAATAGACTTTTTTTGTTGCAAAAATGAGACATTCTCAACTTCAGCATAGTTAACTTGGTCCTTAATCTTAAGCTGAAAAACTCAAGTAGCATCTCAGGTAGGTAAGTACAGTCTCGACTCTCAGCCTAGTTAAAATGTTAGTGGGAAAATCGATTACCTATTCAACTAAATATTTTCACTATCCATAGATTAAGAACGTTGGTAGCTATAATGTGAATTAAAATGATTATTATTATTATGGTAAATAAATAAGTACAGTTAACTACAAACCCAACACGAAATGTATATAAACACTTTTTATTTGGTCGGAGTAAGTACTTAGGTATATAATAAAATACATTTTTTATGCAATTAATTGACTGTCCTAAGGAAATAATCGTTGAAAATTCCAATCCGTATTGGCGGTTTGCCACAGTAGGTACCTACAGTAGAGACAGCTCTGCTGTCGTGTGAAAGTTTGGGACGCTTGTGTCTGTTTATGTTTACACGCTCGTAACCCAGATACCCACAGTATGCGATACCCTTTTATAAAAAAGAGTCGCTGCCGACGAAACGAAATAACAGACACAACATAAAATGTGAATATCGCCGCGATTACATTAAAGCATTAGTTATGTTGTATGTAACGGTTATGTTCAAAATTAGGCTGACGCATTCAATTTCATCGGCCCGCGAGTCAGTTACGATCAGCTACCGAACGATACAAGATACAAGTTAGATTTCCTGGTATTCTCCATACAGCCGCATGCCGCATGGCAGGTTTACTTTGGTAAGTATAAGTATTCTTGTCCCCAAAATTAAATCTAAGAATATAGTATTTGTACTTGTACATGTGACGAAAATTAATAAACATTATCATACATTTTTCTAAGAATAAAAAAATAGAGAAACTCTTAATTACATTCCACCCTTTATGAAAAAAACCGTCTTTACGTTTTGGTCTTATCCACAGAGCAAATGAATACTGTCTTATCTCTGCAAAATACATTTTGGTTCTGATTGTGTTTGCTATAGATAGCTTAGGTATCTAAAAAAAATACATTGCTCTTAATTAATAGCTACCATAAAAATGTTATATTCGAGATAATAATTTTGAAAAAATCTGAACAAAACTTTGTACCTATACTGCTTACTGCTATAGTCAGATTGTCTATTAGACTCAACGTCACCTATGCTATGCACTACCTATGTATTTGACATTCGCAGGTTCAGCGATTTTACATTGTTCCGAGGATTTTACAGGGCGACGATTACCCAAAAACGGCTGCTCTTATAATACCAATGCCACATGATTATATGATATTAATAATATGCGATTAAATTCTTTATACAATGCAAACTTAAGTACCTAAGTATACTTAACTTCCTATAAGTATAATAAGAAGTAAGACAACAATGCTCACATATTTACGTCCCATTTACATGCGCATAATATTATATGTATGGTTTGCTCTATTCTGTGTGTCATTTTGATATTTTACTGAACGTATAATTGTGAAGGCATACAGCCTTACTATCTTGGTTGCTTAGCAATGTTGTTTACACTTGTCTTGTCACTCATAATAAAATATATAATTGATCTTGTCTGTTTAATAAAATGTTAATTTAATTAAATAATATCTACGGCAATTTAGAAGCTTTATCAAAACGATTTAGCTTCACATGGTAGCAGAGCGTAAGGAAAGAAAAAAAAATTGTATGTAAAAACTAATTATTGAAAAATAAGTAAGATATTAGAAATGTCAATTGTAAAAGTGCAAGCCTTAGGAAAAGAAAACTACGATACGTGGTGTATTCATGCAAAAGCATACTTAGTCAAAAACAAACTATGGAAATATGTAAAAGAAAATCCAAAAGAAGTCTCGTCACAAGATGAATTGGAAAACGATGAAATGGCAAAATCAGAGCTACTGTTACTGATAGCACCTTCTGAATTAAAACAGGTTAAAAACTGTGTATATGCCAGAGATGTATGGACGACTCTTGAAAAAATTTATGCAAGCAAGGGACCGGCCAGAAAGGCCACCCTATTAAAAAAATTAATCGTTACAAAACTAGATGAAGGGGGTGATGTACGTGAGCACTTAATGAAGATCATGGATACAGTTGATAAATTAAAAGATATGGATATTGATATCAACAGTGAACTGTTGTCAGTCATGATACTATATAGCCTATCTTCGGAATATGAAAATTTCAGAACTGCCATCGAATCCCAAGACTCACTGCCAGACCCTGAAAAGCTAAAAATAAAAATTATTGAAGAGAGCGATGCACGTCGTCGTGACATTCCTAGTACTAGCACAAAATATAAAGCAAATACTGAAGAATGTCTGTATACTTTTTGCAAAATCTGTAAAAAGAAAGGCCACGACACTTCTAAATGCTGGTCAAAGAATAAAACTACAGGCAAGAATAATAAAAAGTCTAAGAATAGTTTAAACAAATTAGACAAAAGAGAGTCAAACTTATATGGTTGTTACTTAATGAATGAAAAAGTACATAAATACTGGATACTAGACAGTGGATGTACGTCACATATGACATTTTCGGATAAGCCCTTTACTGAGATGAAAAATATTTCAAAAACCCTTAATCTCGCTTCTAAGGACAAAACTGCTGAGATAAAAGGATCAGGGCCTGCAGAAATAGAAATTGAAGAAGGAAGAATCGGAATAACTGATGCACTTTATGTACCAAGCTTGTGTGCTAATCTTCTATCTGTCGGTAAAATGACTGATTTGGGACACACTGTTTTATTCACAAAGAAGAAAGCGATCATTAAAGATCATAAGCGAAAAGTACAAATGCAAGCAGTAAGAGAAGACGATGGTCTATATTATCTTCATACCAAAAATAATAATGTTGACAGACATAGAGCCAATGCTACAGAATGTAGTGATAATGAGCCAATAAACAATAATTCGGATGATATTAAACAATGGCACTGTAAAATGGGACACATGAGCGAAAGAGACATGAAGCTCGCCCTAAAGAATGAAAGCCTAATTGGGCTAGACTTCAATAAAAATAGTTCTTTAGGAGAATGTGAAATATGCATACAAGGAAAATTGAGCAGAGTGCCCAGTAAGCCGAGTGATAAGAGCACTTCACGTACCACTCAACGACTCGAGATCGTGCACAGTGACGTTTGTGGACCATTTAAACAACCTACACTTAATGGCAATAGGTACATTGTAACTTTCATCGACGACTACAGCAGATACTGTCGAGTATATTTTATTAAAAATAAAAATGAAGTACTACAAAAATTCATTGACTACAAAGTAGAAGTAGAGAACTTCACAAGAAACAAAATTAAGTGCCTACAGAGTGATAACGGCACTGAATACCGAAATTTGAAGTTCGACTCATTTGTAAAACAAAATGGTATAGCAAGAAGGTTAACGGCTCCGTACACTCCACATCAAAATGGAATCGCTGAAAGGAAAAATAGAACCCTCATAGAGAAAGCAAGATGTATGATGTTGGAATCAAAAGCGCCTTTGTGCTTATGGGCAGAAGCGGTCTTTACTGCAAATTATTTGTCCAACCGAAGTGTTAACCAAAGTATTGCAAATCAAACACCATTTGAAAGATGGGTAGGAAGAAAACCCTGTGTAAATCATCTATATGTATTTGGCGCTAAAACATTCATTCTAAAGAAAGGAAAATATGAACATAAATTCGCATCCAAGGCAATTCTTGGTATGTTTGCTGGTTATTCGGAAGTTTCGAAAGCATTTAGAATATACGTTCCATCGAAGAAACAAATTTTTATCTCCAAGGATGTCCGTATTTTAAAAAATCTGTTCTACGAAGTAAATAAGAATATTACTTCCGTTCCTTTTGAAGAGTTCAATGAACACAAACAATCAAATGAGATTGATAGTGAAGTAGAAGAAGAAGTAGAAATTCATCTCCAAGATGATGCTAAGAAAAATGCCAATATACAGCAAGAAGAACGTGACAATGTTATTGTTAGATCTACTGTAGCGCCTATACAAAATGGAACTGAAAATAATAACGAGTTATTTTATGATACCTACGAAATTGATGATAACAGAGTTAGTCTTAATGAACCTAGTGAAAACGATGAACCAGATATAAATATCGATGCATCAGCACAAGTTCCAGAAGAACGAAGAACATACAATCTTCGAGATAGATCACAGATCGAAACACCAAAATTATTTGAGGATTATGTCATGGCAGCCATGGATATGGATAATGAAACAGAACCTCAAACATTTAAAGATGCTATACATAGCAGAGATAAGTCCAAATGGTTGGAGGCTATGCAGAGTGAAATGAAATCATTGAATGAAATGAAGACTTGGGATATAGTCGACCTTCCAAAGAACCGTAAACCACTGCCATGCAAGTGGGTCTATAAAATAAAAAAGAATCCGGACGGTACCATTGATCGTTATAAAGCTAGATTGGTAGTAAAAGGGTTTTCACAAAAACCGGGTGTTGATTATCAGAAGACTTTTAGTCCAGTAGCTCGCCTCAGTACTGTCAGAGCAGTTTTAGGAATAGCGGCTCGAGAAGATCTGATACTTCAACAATTCGATGTATCGACTGCCTTTCTAAATGGTGCAGTGAAAGAGGAAATCTTCATAAAGCAACCAGAGGGCTTCAATGATAACACAAATAAAGTGTGCAAACTTAAACGAAGTCTCTACGGACTTAAGCAAGCTCCTCTATGCTGGAACGAATGCATAACAGAGTACCTTGTAAATACTGGATTCAAGCAAAGCAAAAAAGATCCTTGTCTTTACTTACGTGAACAAGTCTTGATTGCACTGTATGTAGATGACGGTTTGGTGGCCTCAACTAATGAAAATGCTGGAAGAAAATTTATCGAAGAGCTAAAAACTAGGTTTAAAATTACAACAAAACCAGCTTCTTATTTTCTTGGACTTGAAATAAATAAAACCAAAGATGGTTCGTCAACAGAGGCAGAACTTGTAGCCTTGACAGAAACCGCGAGAGAAGCTTTATGGCTTAAAGAGCTCCTGGAAGAGTTAACGGACTTTACCGACGTGAATATGAACGAAAAACCGATTATTTATGTTGACAATGAGTCTGCTATTAAGTTGTCAGAGAACCCGCCCTATGAGTTCCATAGAAGAACTAAACATATAAAGCTAAAACATTTCTTTATTAGAGAGTGCATACAGAATGGAGATTTCGCTGTTAAACAAGTCTCCACAGAATTGCAATTAGCAGACATGTTTACGAAGCCATTATTTGGCCCAAGACTGAACATGCTAAGCAGTAGAATTGGACTTCAAGATTTGGCCAAGTTCTAAAAAGTATCGTGGATGTGAAGGCATACAGCCTTACTATCTTGGTTGCTTAGCAATGTTGTTTACACTTGTCTTGTCACTCATAATAAAATATATAATTGATCTTGTCTGTTTAATAAAATGTTAATTTAATTAAATAATATCTACGGCAATTTAGAAGCTTTATCAAAACGATTTAGCTTCACAATAATATATAAGATGATCACGCAAGTCAGTAGGTAGAGTTACGCATATCTTCTTCGAGGTGATTAGGTTAAAAAGTTGGTTTTTAAATAGGTATGTAGTTATTTTTATCGCATGATAATAATTTCGCCATGGGAGAAAAAATAGGTAAATACATAAGCCGATATAATATTTAAATTACAAATTTAAAGTTGCATACGTAAAAACAATTTTAGGTACCCATTGGTGCGGATAGATGGCGATTTATTTTTAGGTATGCTGTCTTCTACTGAGAGACTGAGAAATCAAAAATTATGACAGACAAGAGCATCGGAGATCAAAACTTTTCTTTATAGTAGTGACAGAAAAGTAAAATCCAACCAACATACGATATTTAACTTCACTCTTTACTTATGCCTACTTCAGTGCTGGTGCAGAGGTGGTAGAGTCAATTGTAACGTTCATGAGTGCCTTACCAGGGCCTAAACTGAATAAATGAGTTTTGAGTTTGAGTTTGAGTGCAATGTTCTGTAATGTCACGATGCGATCATAATTGTCGTAGCTCGTCCCATTCGGCTCACACTAAAACGGTTGACATTGGCTTTGTCACAACTCTAAACGTCGAGTAATAAATGGCCATGGCCCCAATTCATTAAACTCATTCGTTAGTATTTTTGAGTATTTATATTTTTACTTTATAATTTAATATCTCATTTCAGATGCAAGATGTTCTCAAGCGTGTCTAAGTAGCGCATCAATTATTTATAAAGACGACGGAAGAAAAAACTCAAGATGAAGAAGCTCATCAACAAGAATCTAATTACATTGAAATGCGTCCTCTTCTGTTTTCTCTCGGGTATGTATAGAAGTCTATATATATTATGTACGTTAGCCTGACTAAACCAAACCACCCTATAAGTGATAATAAGGGAAATGGATGTAAAATTATTATGAGAAAAAAATGCCACGCCAATGAAACTGCAAATGCAGTAATCAAGAAAGGGATTTGTCAAAATATGAGGTCATATCATAACATTGACGAGTAGTTTCCACATAGGTACAATATTACATTCTTACTTATTCTTACCGTGATTGCATCTCCATGCTTTAAATATTTCTGTTTTTAAGTTGAGTTACTTCATGCGATAGCGAAGTATTATGAACAGGTGAGCTACTACTGGATTGAATGGAATACGTAAGTACCTAAGATGGCATGTTGCACTCATCTAAGTAGGAACTTAGACAAAATACATACATACCTTATTAATCTGCGTGAAGATGAGGTCAGCATAAGACTTATCGGACCTCAAGAAAAAACCAATAAGTGTTTTGATTCACCTAGGTAATGCTTAGCAATTAAAAGCACTACACGTATTAATACTTACGTATAGTATATCTATATAGATCTTGGAGTCAGATAAAACAGTACCTATCCTCTGTGACCATGTTTGTCTGCACAATAAAAAGTAGTCCTGTTCAGGTTGACCGCTATGGAAGATTGACTATATTCGCATGTTGTGTAGTTGCGTTTCACGTTTCCAACTAAGGAGCGTCGAGTTCTCGCGGTGCCCAACATAATGATTTAGGGACCGTTCACCTCGCTCTTACACTGTACTGCGACCATAATGTGACCTATAGGTACTATATTATGCCTCTATAGAAAGTTTTGTAGCCCCACATTGAGGCGATTAATACACGCAATTTTATACTTAACTAATAGGTGGTCAGCTTTTATGTTTTTGAATCACTGACTTGTTTTTTTATTTCACAGGTATAGGCTGCATATTTCCATATCTTCCTCTGCACATGCTGTCAGTGGGTTTAGATAGGGGAGAAGCTCGCTTTATATCCGCAATTGCGCCTTGCATCGCCTTACTTGGACCAGCCTTATTGGGGCCTCTTATTGATAAGTAAGTAGGTATATTATCGAGTAATTTATGGAGATAGGTTATACCTCTATAATCTATTTATACTTTGAATTGATCTCTTCAGGTACTTAGGTTTGAATGAATATGCTAATCTAGGTAGGTAAGTAGGTACATTTAGTGTAATTTTGAAAAATTTTAGTACTTAAGTATACCTTATGGTTTTTAAAACAGTGCCGTTTAAGCACAGCATAGTAATATACATAAGTAGGTATTAGTTTTTATAATTTAAAGGTTTTTAAATCTTTCTATAGTTTAGGATAAATCATGGGCATGTGTGACATTGTGAAATAAATCCCAGGATATGTAATTCTACAGAAAGACACTAAAAGAGCTTCGATTGTCAAAATCCGACCTTCATAAGTGCCCTTCTAGGGCCTAAACTGAATAAATGGTTTTGACTTTGACTTTGAAATGCGCACTTTACATCGATCTTAAAAGTGAGAAATATTAAAATACTCGTCGACTTGGATATTTTATGAGTCAAAGCATTTCACATTTTTAAACTGTGGCAATTTTTTGTGTCCCAACACTTTCGCTTCAATAACACATAACACAATAACCTTCTGCTCGTAACCCTACTTCTGAAAAACATTATTGCATAAAATAAGCACTTGCGAGAGGCGGACTCTGGAAAAGTTATTTCTGAAAATATTTATTATTCTGTTCAACAACCTAAGCGTCTTAATATTTATTTTTTAAAGATTCAAGCTTCAAAAGGACACGTACCTACCTACGGTCCATGCGTTATTCCCCGTTCCCCGCGTTTATTTCCGCTTTCTGATTCTGAATAAATAAATAAATATCAAACCGCCTTCAACTCTACTAAAAGCCAGTGATTGTCGGAAGTCCACACTTTGTTTCTTGTGTAGAGCATAGGTATCTAACAGTTTTCCTGCAGCAGGGGCAGTCAAACATATAAACCTATACTTACTAAAAGAGGTCCACTGCTAAATATACTGTGCTAGTAACCCAACGAACCCCTAGTTTCGCCAGAAGCCCTGCGTATATCTGAAAGTTATAATAAGAAAACCTAGCATTAGAAATGAAAATTGGATGGACTTGTTTTCGAAAATTGTATAAATTTTATATGAAATATCAATTTGGTCAGTTCGATCAGCCACCATAATAATAAATCTTATCGTATAGGTAGGTATCCCATACGACCACGGAGTAAAGACTACCTATACTTCTTTACTCCATGCATACGACCAACTCGACTTAGGTACTACCCCTGCGAGGTAAATAAACGTTTGAGTGATTTTGTTGTTCTATATATTATGGTCATTAAGTACCTAGGTATATCATAAGTCTTTCTATTTTGTATCTTTCTATCTAAAAATAATTATCGTAGTGTTTTGCTAGACCAAGTTCAAAACAAAGAGAAGAAAGAATCGCAATGTGAGTTTTACGTACGGCGTTTTCCAAAGCACGATATTTTATAATAACAGTTTATAATTCCTGCCCAGGTTGTCTGTCGGTCGAGGGTCCACCGGTGGAGGCAGCGTTCCCAGCGGCTCTGGACGCCTCTTGCGCATCGTCACTGCTACTTGTCTCATACTAAGCGCCGTGTTTTACTCTCTACTGCTCACTGTACCTTATACTACAAGACATGAGGTATTTCAACTCAATTTTTGAAAGATTTGGAGATGCAGGTTTCATCAAATTTTTCCAGGCCTCGGATTTCTAAGCATAGTAGCCTTACGAATAAAAACGCTCTGATATGTAGAATCCTTATAAAATGTTGTTGTACCTACTTATGTAGTTACCCTAAGCAGATAAAACACCAAACAACGATTTGAATATTGATCTCCTAAATCACTTATAATATTAAAAGCAAACGTCTTTCATCTTACTGTTTTATACTCTACCCGTAGGTACGACCACGACTGCGAGACGATTATTTTCTTGGTCACCTTGATTTATAAACTTGAAATGTGTGTCAGGCTCGTCGACCTCAAGTATTGTTCATGTGCAATGCAGACAGCGCTTACGTCATGCAAGAGGTGTGCAAGGAAGACATGCGCTGTAACCGATGGTCGGGAGAGAAGGTGCGTTGTTTCCATTTATTTCCTTATAGCTCTGATCACACAGAAGTAGATATATTAGAAATTGATCTAATCACAGGTTTTCACTTTATTAGGTAGCATTGGCCTCATAAGTCCTAGGGCCTAAGTTGAATAAATAAAACTTTTGATTTATAATGTAGAGTTAAATGGCGCAAACCACAGAGCTCTACATCCATATCCCTGATATTTATTTAGTCTATCAGCTCAGGGATGGTAACTCGTTGACAGAGATAAACTATCAGAAGTTTGTGTGATCGAATTCTTGAAGACTTACTATAGTAGCGTAGGGTTAGTATCACATTGTTAAGGTGTTTTTTTTGTTAATAACTACTTTTTATTAATAGCATAGTCTGTATACCTACCTACATAGATACAGTTTGTTGATACTTAAAAACGAATTTAAAAAAAGCCATGTGCTGAGTAAGTAGTAACGCCTATGACTAATTACCATGCACCTGTAGGTACTTGATAGCCACATGTTCACACCACACGCAAGCATTATTATATAAAAACAAAACGACTTAATCAAAAATGTATCTATGTTGTCAGTCGGGTGTGCTGGCAGTTAGTTCGTGCGAATACGGGTGCGCCGACGATAATATGACGTGGGTGAAACAGCCGTTCACTACTACATCCACTACCACCACCACAACCTCCACCACCACATTGAGTCCTACGTACAACAATGTCACAAATGCTACGGTATGTACCTACAGACCTACTGTCCATTTGATGTTCCACATTTTGACGAGTCGGCCGATTGGCTTGGTTCGTTTTGTGTGCATGTCTGTTTTTCTTGAGGTTGGATTTAATTATCTACATAGGTAGGTATCATATCATTTATATGGTTTCCATAGTAGAAAATGATAATTATATAACATGTGGAATCATAAAAAAAATGTTGTTAGGTGCCATGTGCCATGTAACAACTGAATGTGAATTAGTAAGTCTTTAATTGAACTCGCTGTTTTTGTGTCGTTGGCATAAGAAGTTAAAAATAGACTAGATTTTTTTAGAGTCTACCTAAGTACGTTCCTATTAAACGTGCATATTTAAAACCGGTTTTAATGAAGTAGGTATCTTTTGCACTGGGAGGTTATCGTAATAAAATGCCAGGGCAAAGTTAAACAAAAAAAATGTCTATGTTATTATTAAATTACTTAATATTTTATATAATAAGTAGGAAAACTTTATATAATTAAGTAGCTAAATATTTATACCTACTTATTATATAAAATTTGAATACAGAAGAAACTAGATAACTGAATAGTAGATACATCATCATCACCATCATATCAGCCCAAAGATCTCCACGATGACCAGTCTTGCGCTACCTAGACCGACTAAGTAGGATATACCTACCTCCAAATGTTTAAAAGAAATACTTAGGTGATTATATAATTAAACCCAGAATCAGGACAAATAGACATGTCCATGCATACAAATGTCTCTACGGGTTGGGAATCACAGCCAAGACCTATGGCGTATCAGGTAGAGATCTTAATTCCCAACCACACCAACCAGCCAGTCGGCAGTCTATATCAATGTTGCCAAGTTTTTAATTATTGGTATTTCGTAGCCAAGTAGAGAAAACGTGAACATTTACCTACTGATGGTATTTATTCTAAAACAAAATAATCTTTCAGTCATCATTCGACTTCATAACAACAGGCGACGAAAATGGGGATAGCGACGGAATCGTCATTGATGTGATCCCACCGCAGCACTTGTGCTACAAAGGGCAATGTCTAGTGTATTTGCAACATGTAGACCGCTTACGACTACCCCTATCACTACTTGCTCCAGAACTGCCTGAAGATAATAAAACAACCGATGCAAATTGGTGCACTTACCATACAAGTAAGTTCATAAATGTTAGGGATAAGTGCGTCCCAGTATAAAATAACTATGCAGAATTTACTTATAAGTATACATTTAATTGCAATTCTTCAGGTGGTCCATCTAGATGTTTAGTACCCCCCAATGGTATTGCGGCTATAAAAAAAGACAAGAAAGATTGCAATCCAGCAGTCAGGTGCCAAGTTCTAGATCCCTACGACGAACCAGATGGCGTATTGGCTGATGCTGAATGTCGATTAATTACTGGAGACCCATCATATACTTTCTGGAGTTATTTAATTATAAGGTAAAGACAAGTTTTGTGTAAACAAAAAGCCACAAGATAATGTCGGTACGTTAACTTTATTTCAACACGAGGGGATGGTAAATCAACCCATCATTTCCAAGATGAAAACGATAAGCGGCCTACCAAAATGATACATACGCTAGCTAGATAAAAGAAATACAACCTAAATACTGCATTTTTTTTTGTTTCAGAGTACTAGCAGACATCTGGCCCACAGCAGGGTTGGCTCTCCTTGGTACTGCATGTGTCATAGCGACTCGAGAGACATCCTTAGGTCGCGGTGACGTTGGTAGGCAATTGGCTTTCGGAACCCTTGGACTAGCTATCTTCCCACCGTTGGCTGGTCTTGCTGCTAAACAAATGCCTGATACGCCATACCTTGTGCCATTCATTCTAAATGCAGTCTTTATGTTGATTGGAGCTCTCATCCTTATATTCGATAGGTAAGATTTTTTCGATAACCGATATTTGTGGGGTAGGTACAGTGGACTATTTTGGGTAGGTAAGTGCCGGTTTTGTATTGGATATGTTCTGCTAACTGGACAATGTTATTAATAATATTGATTTTGTAAAGGTAATGTAGGCAATGTATGTATGTATGTAACCTACCTATTACTTAGGTACCTACTTAAATTTTCCAACATTTCCACCTTGGTGGGACGTACAGCAAGATGGATGGTACGTAAGGCGTTTAAGATCTTCTATGGAGTCCAAAACAACTTTATATCCATGTATAGAACTAGTGTTGCAGTGTGGTGTGTAGGTCTATCAAGTGTATGTTTGTCTGTACGTTGTCAGTAAGATGCCGTTGTCGACGCCAGAGTGGTGGTGGCACACTTCGACTGGCGTGCTGGCGATGCCGATGAGCGCGGTGCGTCGCTACGGAGCGGAGACCGCCGCCGTGTTCGCGGTCGTCGCAATGCTCGGCATCTTGTGGAACGGGATTGATGCTTACCTACCTTGGTATTTATCTACATTTTCTGAAGTCGTGTACTTTTGTGTTCCGTGTTATTTGTAATGCCTAGGGTTACCTGGGTAGGTGGAAAATATGTAGATAAAGATAAGATAAAAAAGCATTTATTGGACACACACACATAAAAACAAAAAAAAAACAATAGAAATTAAAAGTAAGTTACACATTATGTGGGTCCAAATGGCCCCAGCTCAGCCTATGCTGCAGATAACTACAGCGCTGATTTTCGGCTGAAGCCACGGGTGCTTCACGGACGTGCGGACGGACAGCGCTTACGTACGAATAATCGTAATCATATTATGATATACTATACCTATCCATACATATACATATATCTACAAATAATAATAATTTATAAACCCAAGACAGTATCACTCAGGGTATACATATATACTACATATATTTTATAATATAATAAAATAAAATAGGAAATAATATAAAGTAAACATATAAGTGTTGATATAAACGTAAACCTCTAAGTGTTGGATTTCTGAACGTTTATGAGTATATTTTTAAACTTAGACCTAAATGTAGTGATACTTGTTGACCTACGTAGAGGAGGGGGTATATTATTCCAACACTTAGTGGCGCTATACTTAAAACTACCTCTAAATGCTGCTGACTTATGGCGAGGAATACTGAGCACACTAGCTGGTGCACGAGAGGCACATTTACTGTTCTCACTCAGCCAAACAAGTTTAGAGAAGAGATACTCTGGCTTTTCCGTGCAAACTACCCCAAATAGAAGAGTGGCCAGATGTAAGTCCCTCCGATACTTCATTTTGAGTATATCAGCATTATTAAGAAAGGGGGTGACATGACTTCTAGGTGGGACATCAAAACAGAAACGTGCACATGCGTTTTGCACCCTTTGTATGAGGCCTGCTGTTCTGGCTAATAGTCTCGGGCCATAGACCGAATCAAGGTAATTAAATTTTGACAACACTAATGAGTCCACCAACTGTATACGCAGATCGACACTAAGATGGCTTCGTATCTGATATAGCACCTTTAGACGGTAGAAGCAGTTCCTAACTATATCCGTGATATGACGCTCGAATCGTAACTCTTCGTCCATGACCAGACCAAGATTACGAGCCTCCTGCACTCCTTCAATGGGGGCATTCCCTATAATAATTTGTGGATTCGATAGTTTTATTTGACAGATCTGATGTTTTGTCCCCAGAATCATGTATTTAGTTTTCCCCGCATTGAGAACTAAAGAATTTCGCTGAGCCCAGTCTGAAATACGGCTTAAATCCTCATTAATTTTATGTACAGCTTCATTAACATCACTAGGCTTAAACGAAAAATAAATCTGAACATCGTCTGCATAGATGTGATAGTTACAATGTTTGATGTCGTTGATTAAGTCCGCGCTAAACAATATAAATAATAGTGGACCCAATATAGATCCTTGAGGAACCCCTCTACATAGAGATGCTATATCAGACCGAGATGCTGATCCATCAACATTGTAGGTTTGTACAATATGTGACCGGTTGCTTAAATAAGAGTGAAACCATCCTACTGCGTCACTATCGATCCCATAGTAAGATAACTTGGACAATAACAAAGAAATATTCAATGAGTCAAAAGCCCTTGAAAAATCCAGCAAAACCAATATCGTGCCCATGCCCTTATCCAGAGCTGATAAAACATTGTCTGTAACATCCAGAAGTGCAGTTGTTGTGCCCCTATTCCTTCTAAAGCCTGATTGTAGTTCTGGCAAAATGTTATTAGTCTCCAAAAATTGCACTAATTGTAGGCTAACAACCTTCTCCAAAATTTTTGATAAGCATGTCAAAATACTAATTGGGCGCAATTCCTTCACCTCAGTAACGTTGCTGCTTTTGGGTATAGGTCGAACGATTGCCGTTTTCCACAACCATGGGAACTTAGAGGTTGAGATAGACTTATTGACTATTGCCGTTACCACCTCCAATGCGTAAGGAATAATCATTGTAATCATATCCAATGATATACCATCAACACCAATAGAATTTGATTTTAAGTCTCTCAAAACTCGTAAAATTGTCGTTGATTCTACTACTTTTAGAGAAAATATATTACTGCCAAATCTATGAAATTCAAAGTAAGTTAAATCATTTATAATAACATCTGTGTTGCCAGGTACGTTTAAAAAGTGTTGACTAATAAAATTAGGGTCATTAAGATGCAGAGGGATTTCAGTAGTTTTAGAAGGAATAACCTTTGATTTCAAATTTTTCCATAGGATTTTAGGGTTATTTATATTACTATTAATATGAAGTTTAAAGTAGCATCTTTTTTCATTGAAAAGCGCAATTTCTACCTGTTTTTTTAAGTCTTTATAGTACTGTTTATGAGTATCTAATTTAGTACGACGGAATCTCTGCAATGCTGTGTCCCGTAAACTCATAAAAAACTTAACATTGTCAGTGATCCAGGGAGCTGGTAACTCTTTTATTGTTCTTCTTTTAATAGGAGCGTGGAGATCAAATATGAGAGTGATGGCACCACTAAAGGCCCCCACCATATCGTCAACATCCTCAAGGGTCCGAATGTTGTCCCAATCAACACGACCGACATCATTATTAAAATTATCCATGGATATGTCAGCTAATGGTCTGTAATAAAATATTTTTGGCGGGATTTTAGGTTTGCGAAACAAAAATTCACATGTTACAAATGCGTGTCCGTTAATGATACCAACAGAATTAACTGAAACACTACGTACGCGAGCATTTGTACAAACTACGTCAATTAGGCTATGGCTGCTCTCAGTGAAGTGAGTGGGTTCAGTAACTACCTGTGTTAAGCTTGTACAATTAAGAAATGTTTTGAACATGGTGGTTTTAATGTCCGAAGGCTTTAACAAATTTATATTAAAATCTCCCAACAACACTATAAAGTCATAGTTATAAAATGAGGTTACAGTATCCATAAGGGCATTCAAAAATATCTTAACATCCAGCCAAGGGGGACGATAGGCTGTACCAATAATTATTTTATT
Organism: Ochropacha duplaris; assembly: GCA_951361185.1. Taxonomy (NCBI): domain Eukaryota; kingdom Metazoa; phylum Arthropoda; class Insecta; order Lepidoptera; family Drepanidae; genus Ochropacha; species Ochropacha duplaris. The sequence goes on along the minus strand of OX592695.1, from coordinate 7,477,568 downwards.
TTGGTTGACAGTCACGATCACGATCTTCAATAACGACACCTAGTTTTGTTGCGATGAGTGTGACTAAATGTATTGAATTTTCTCCATTCGTCTCTGGTAAGTTGGTGATTTCTAAATCATTAGTGAGTAGTTCCTGGTCTTTATCATTAAGCTCCATTCTTAACTCAGTAATGATAGCCTCAAGTTGGTCAGCGGTGTTATTTTTGTCATTGAATTTATGCTCCAATGTCTCCACTCTGCCCTCTAGTGTATCAATACGGGAATTATTCAAAGATATGGTGCTTCTTAGTTCGTGCATATCTTGGCGCATTAGCTTTATTTCCTCCTGTAGAGCATGCATTTCCTCTCGAAACAATCTAATTTCCATGCCTAGATCAACCTTAATTTCTGATGTACTTCTATGGGTATTGCCGCTACGAGAGTCTTGCAACACATTGGGCAAGTTATCCTTCGGTGGAGATTGAGTATTGACAATGGATTTGACTGGTGTTTCAGATTTATTATCGCGTGGCTTATCCTTTCCGCATTCTGGACAATTCCAGGTTTTCCCAATTTTGGCAGTCTTAGTTAGGCCCAAGCATGCGTGATGATATGTTCCAGGGCATGTTGAACAAGCAACGCCATCTGCCTGCGCGATGAATCTACCGCAAGCATTGCACTTTGCCATATTCAATTATTACGACGTGATCTATAGGTAGTACTTGCCGTAGTAGCGATTGCAGAAGTGTGTTACCTCAACACACAGATGTCGCCTATGTGCAATATTGAGCAAAGGTAAACACAGCTGATTAACAGCTGATTGTAGGGTAAGAAGTAAACAAATATCACCAATGTTCTCACACAACCCACTTCCAAAAAATATTGAATGGTAAGTATTGTCTTTTATTCACGAATTTTTCGCGCTAAAGTCGAGATATAACACTGATAACACTTACAGCACTTATTATCATGAGGTCCAAACGGATAATATAACTTTGACAGCAAGTTAATACTCGTAACTATTTTTAAGGCAAAAAAGATACGACAACGGTTGCACCGTCACGAACGTCCGTACGTCACTCAAGGTGGTTTTATGACTCGGACTTTGTATGTTATACAGGATGTCCTGTCCTGTAAATAGTACCTACTTACGACAAACTTGAGGGGAGATGGGTGGACGGGTCACCTACCAAATAGGCCTATTTATACAAAAATGACTTCAGTAAAAGTGTCACCATTTTCGAGATATTTAATATCAGAAATTCAAACTCAAAATAAGAAGTATCGAAATATGTCGAAAATGGTGACACTTTTACTGAGGTAACTTATGTATATTTGGTAGGTGATCCGCCGACCTATCTCCCCCTTAAGTTTGTCGTAGGTACTAGATACTTACCGGACAACCTGTAGGTATAAGTAGGTAGATAAAAGTTAAAAAAAAATTATCCAAAATCAAGTAGGTAGTTATGTATTTCCTTTGTCTTCCATTAAAATGTCACCTCTCTGCTTTTTTATCGATAAACCATTACTTATGTCAACAGGACTGTATTGGACCTAAACGGAACAATAACAGAGGTGGGGCTGACATTGACGGCGGGCGCCCTGCCCGCGGTGCCAGCGCTCTTTTGGGCTGAAGCTCTGGTCGACTACATCGGTCACTCCAACGTTTTCATCACTGCCTTCACTTTGTATGGACTTCGTTATACAGGTAGGTAATTGATATTTGAAATGTTACAAAAGTTTTACATTAATCGCCACAATTTGTTTTGTCATTGAAGTCGATAGAGTACCTAATCTGCCTAACTATTTGGTTTCTAACTCATGTTTTTGGTAACAATCAACTTGGCAATAACTAATGAAACTATACCTAGTAAGTAATCTTGGACGAATAAACCACTTAGTAATTGACAGACTAATGAAACCATAGTAAATTAAATGAGCCTTTATTAGGCTCACTTTTCACTGTTATGATATACTTAGGTAAGTATTAGCAGTCCTCCATTTCTTATTCAGGTTTAGCATACAGCACAAATTACACGTGGTTGGTCGTGTGTGAGGTTTTGGAGGTGTTCACTATGAGCCTGGTGTGGGTGACCGCTGTAATGTACTTCCGACATCTGGTGCCGCGCAAGAATACCGCCACGGGTCAAGCGCTGCCAGTCATTGCGCATTTCTGTATTGGTAAGTAATTCAACCTATTCCTCACCTATGTTAAATTTCTATTAAGCATGTGTACCTACTGATATCCATCGATAGAATAACATACAAACACACAAGACCAAAAGAATACCTACCAACATATTATTTAAGTGAAGATGGTAAGCACACTGAGGTAAGTAGGTACTATGTGCAGCTGCCGGAAGACGTTCGTAAGTATGTGTCACACATATTTAAGGCGATGATAGCTGTGGTGTGACGTCGGATACTGAGGCGAAGGTCGTGGGTTCGAATCCTATTTCGGCGAAGGAAAACATCGTGAGGCAACCACATTACGGTGGTAATCGACTCGCTGACCCTCAATTTGAAAATCTATCGCCAAGCTCCTGTTGGTGTGTTACGGCAATTTCACTTGAGAGCCTTTGCCTTTAAGGGTTTATAATAATCTTACAACACATTGTCAATCCCCCTGGTATTGATAATGTCTATAGACGACGGTAGTCACTCACCATCAGTTGACCCGCCTGCCTCAATTAGTATAAAAAAAACATGGGGATGGATTTTTAATAACCCACGAAGGTTGCGTCGTCAACTTTACAGCTAAAGTTTTACGGTTTAGATAAACCATCCATATATTTGCAGGTCGTTGCATCGGTGCTATAGTAAGCGGTATGGTATCAATGGAGCAGCCGTTAGATTCGTCTCGAGAAGTATACCGCGCTCTGGGCGTGGTTGCCATACTAGTCGCCGCCGTTTACCTTGCTCTCTACCACCTGTTGCTCGCCCCTAGATGTGCTTCCCCAGCTGTTGCACCGCCACACCACTTACTACAAGGTATTTATAATCATAGATACCGCTTACTGCATAAGTTAACATACGTACATAGTTGGTCTCTCAACTTCGTCCCGTCCTCTATGCGAATGAAGATCTCAAAAACTAGGTACATTATTTATCAAAATCGTCACATCGTGATAGGTAAACTAAACAAACTACATTCTCGCTAAGATAGCATTAATGGTTATTCGCAAACTCACCTATCAAAACCTAAAAGATACTTACTTACCGTTGGCAAGAAGCAAGGTCATGTAGGTACTTAATGGAAAAACCGTAAAAATCAAATGACAATTCCAAAAACAATGATACCATAATAATATGATCCTATAATTAGTGCATTTGTGAATAGGTAGGCCTTAGATACACAGCTCGCTTAAAAAAAATTACCAACTAGTATATCCTAATATGTTACTCGGTACTTACTTAGCTACATATAGCTGCTATTTGAAATACGAATATTTATTATTTAACGGAAAGTTTCACAACTCCTTGAAAATTAAATCATTTATTTCGCTAGATTAGAAATGTCGTACAGTATTTAAAAACTTATATCTAAACATTTATTTACAGAATAGCATGCAAAATTATTAAATATAAATTGAATCTAATGTTTTATACTTACGTCGTTATCTAATACAATATTATAAGAATGAAAAAAAAAAAACAAATAATTTTATGTCTATTTATGGTAGGTATGGATATTTTAAGTAACCTAATTTAATGTGGTGAGAGTAGGTTACTTACCTAACTGCTTACACTACTTCTAACATTAATAAAAAAAAAATTGACGAGGACTAGGCAAACTATCTATTTTTTTATGTTTTTAATAGGTATGTAAGTAGGTACGTACACAATACATAGGTAAGTACTAACGAGCTGCAATTTGTGACTAATAACTGCGTTATCGATTTAAGGTCGGAAATAGGACACATCTATCTATGACAGAGACCTTGACGCTCGCTGATAGCACAGCTGATAGGCTCAGCTAGCTAGGTATTGCTTGCTAGGCTATACAATAAAACAATGCAACTGCAAACATTATTTCATTAAACATTATAGACTCGCCCTAATTTAAGTTGGATGCGTTTTAATTTATTACATCTATTTCATGCGTCTATCTAGTATGAGAACAACCTACAGTTCTAAAATTCATGCACAAAATTACGTCCGAAAGGAGCTTAAATAAAATTGATATAGGTACCTATCTAGTAATAGATTAAAACGCAAAAAATATTCGTCAATAATTCTAAATGTGGACCACTAATTTTATTAAACTTTTAACAAAACATCGTTTGTAATAACATTACCTCAATAAAAACGAGCTCTAACTCACTTTTCTCTGCTTAATTTAAACATAATTAAATCACAAATGTGGTATTTTTTGTTTGTAAGCTTGCACTGTGGATGGGCAGCTTGATGCTAAAGGTATGGATAGTAGGTATCAGAATAAGAGGTATCTACTGAAAAATGCAGATGAGCATGCAGCCATGACGTGAAATTACCATATCGCTATGGTTTCAGGATTGAACGCGAATGGAGCATCGAACGGGACGTACTCCCCCATCATGAGGGTATACCATGAAGAACGATCGAGGAAGGGACATTTCCGCTACTAAGAAAAATGACGATTCCTTCAGAGTATTCCACATACATTTTATGTCGATATTCGCGTTGTTCTGACTTTAATTATGACTAGTTTCTGACGTAGATCGACGTAGACCAATCTATACAAATCGATTTAACGAAGTAAATACCTATTGCCTTAAGTATTGTAAAACAATTGAATGCAAGCCTTTGAAAGTGCTATTAAACATAAAAAGTCAAAATTTACCTAGCATAATAAAATAATTATCAAGTCAGTACATAGGAAGAATGGGGTTTCCAAATAGTTTATAAGTTATATCTTAGTACATAATTGTGATATAATACTTGTGCTTTTTTAACAATTTTTCTGATCTGATCTGAAACAATATTTATTTTGTGAAGTCTCATATTTTATCGCCTATGTATTGTTTGCATTTTTAAAATGTTATAGATATAGTTTTTTTTAATAAAATCGATTTTAATGTTTTATGCGTTTCGTAATTTTTCAACCATCATGTAAAATATGTTTAAAACATAAAAAATAGTATCATTCATTATCATTCTCTCACGTACTGTGGTGACATCTAGTCTTGTACTGGAGTGTCAGAAGGCCGTAAACTTGGTAGGCATCCACAATAACATAACCATACAATGGATCAAAGGACACAGTGGAGACAGAGGCAATGACGCAGCTGAGTCACTGGCAAGGAGAGGATCGGAGTCAAAACCGGTGGGACCCGAACCCTTTCTCCCTCTCCCACAAAGCTGGTTTAAAGGTAGGATAAGTGAACGCACATGCCACCTTCACCAAAACTACTGGAACAACCATGAGGAGTGCAGGCAGGCCAAACTAGCTTTGCCTAAACTTAATACAAGGCTCTCTAGAGCACTCCTACAACTGAGTAAGCCACGTTTGCGACTAGCAACTAGCGCCATAACCGGTCACGGCAGTTTTAACAAACATCTGTTCAATCTAGGTGTCACAGACAGCCCCCTATGCAGAGCTTGCATGAGGGCAGAAAAAACAGCCGCCCACGTTCTGCTGGAATGCGGTGGGGTGGCCGAATGCCGGGCAAACTACCTGGGCAACCCGGGTAGTCTCAGGGAGGCGGTCGGCAACGTCAAGGCGCTGGCAGGCTTCCTTGAGGATATAGGATGGCTGGAGTAACCCCAGCCAAACACCCTCCGACGCAAAAAGGGCGCTCTCCGTCGCCCAATTGCGGAAACCGCCCTTACGAAGAAGAAGAAGAGAACACTTGTTACAAGTCAAGCGTGTGCAGGTCGCTGGGCAACTAGTTTTTATCGAAATCAAATATTTTATTATCATAATAATAAACATAACATACCTACTTACTAGATTTTTTTTTCGAAATTATTAAAATAACAGTGATTTGAGTAACGTGTGTGAAGTTTGATTAGTAACTAGTTCTTGATTTCAGTCAGTAACCAGTTTCAGTGCCTTTGTTGTATGCTGTATGTAAATGTATGAGGGTGTTAGAGAAAATTATGGATAAGAAAAGATTATGATGTAATAGCTAAAAATGCTGAAAGGAGTCCCGTGGCCGATTTTGATGAAAACCAACTGCATCATTAGATTTTTGGAAATAATACACAGCCTGTATAACCATCCGATAATGCCATTGATAAGAATCAAATTCTCAGAAGAAATGAAAAAACGGCAAACCAAAATAATGTGCTAATTTTTAATGAACTGTAGGTATATATTTTTTGTATTTTCATACAAAAGTAGATGAACATAATTTTACGCGCGCAGAGCTGTGTGAGCTGGATTCCACATTATTGTGTTCCAAGAGTAGCTTTTTATTTTAATATAATTTTGAAGTGGCTCTTCTGTACCTACGTAGTAAGTAGGTACTATTGAACATTCTGTGCCAGTGTTACGTGGCCCCTAGACAAAATTATATAAAGCTGAATTGAGAGCCTCCTCCATTTTGAACTCTGTTCATAAAAATAATAATTGTCAGTCAATAAAACAGAACTTAAAAATAGAATAATGTACTTTCAGAACCATATTATTATAAACCTACGAAAATTGTATTTTTTTATAAGACAGACACATTAAAATTTTTACATCTTACTATAACAGTCAATGGGTAAATAAAATTATATATACGATATTTTTGGACGCTACATAGAAAAAATCTAAAACTTAAAGCATAAATAATGCATATTTTATTTAAAAAAAAAAGAACACGCTGCAACAAAAAATCTTTTTCAATGTACACAGAAAAAAAACGAGGACCAAAAGACATACAACTAATATTCTAACTGATAAAATAATTTCACAATCTGAAAACAAGCTCTGCTTAGTTTGGAGTTAGAAAATTATTTCTCCTCAAACCTTTGTCTATGAAGATGGATATAAGGATGTTTGATGTTTTTTTTTAGTTATTATCAATGTCTATCTATACATATATGTCGACGCAAGTCGCTATAAAAAGATCAACATAAATCAATAATCAATTAATGAATTGCTAGATTATTATTTATTCAATTTTAACTGATTTTTGATGAACAATGATTTTGATTTGATTTTACCTTTATAATTTTGATGCATAAAAATATGTTGCTATATACTTGTGATCGTTAATAACTAAGACATTAATTTGTAATTGTTAATTTTGATTGTTTTGCTATACAAAATAACTGATAATTATTCTGTTGATTTAAGACTAGCTGATCAAATATTTCGATAAGTATTCGGGCATTTTAGACATCGCATAACATTACCCATAAAACGACAAACATTAAGGTTTGTTGTTTTGTGATGAATAAAATACCACGATATTTTTAAAATAGTTTTGTAATTATGTAACGAATTATGAATGCGGTTAATTATTATTTTAAGTTTTTATTATTTAAATTAGTTTGAACATTAAGATTTTGTTTTGACGCTTGAGTACCTACTCGTGTGGGTAGCGTGCAAACTATATTGTCGGCCATTTTGAGGTGAGATAAAAAGGAGCACTGATTTTGATTGAGAGAGGATTATTATCGTGCGAGTTGTCATCGGGAGTGGACCTATTATTTTGCGAGTACAATTTATAGAGCTAATTGTTAAAATATTAAAAGTGTGTGTACCTATATCGTTGTGGTTGACGTCACTCTTTCTAAAAACTTGGATAGGCCCCCTATGCCGTTATATATATAAAATTCTCGTGTCACAGTTTTAGTTATCGTACTCCTCCGAAACGGCTTGACCGATTTTGATGAAACTTTATATTTATATTCAGTAGGTCTCAGAATAGGTTATCTTTTTTTTACTAGCTTTCCCCTGCGGTTCCACCTGCGTTCCCGTGGGATCTAGCGGTATAAAAAATAGATATACTGAATATACAAAAGTTTCTTAATAATACACAATACTGTCAATAATGACTCCAGAGCCACAGAAAGTAATTAAGTGTCGTAATGGCTGTTCAGACGTAATGAGAAAGAGCATAAGACTGCATTTAAATCACACGCACGTACCTTTTGAGTTTAAGCACGGAATCATTACTGACCTTTCCACGGAGAAATGAAAAAGAGACTTTTCGGTGAAGCAAAATGTCCTACAAGTCTAATTAAAAGGCTTTAATAGACCAGCAAACCCCATGCCTTATACGTCTACAAGAGCTGTTCAGCTGTTAATAGAAAATATACTAGTGATCGAACAACTTTATCCCAGTCAAGTGTATGCAATTGCATGCTTTGGAGTAGATATAAGTACCTCGTTTAATTTTTCCACTGGTTTATTGTGTAAGTCCATAAAGTAGGAGTTAGCTTATCAGTATATTTACACTAAGATTTGATTTCAACCCGGCCATTATTTCGTTTTTAGATAGAAATAATTTCCACTCATTCCAACAACTGACTGAAATTTAAATCACCGTAAAAATATTGAGAAATATTCGAACATTATTTACTAAGATATCGTTTGCTCATACTTATTGCCATCATTGATGAGATTTAAATGAAAAATAAGAATAACAAAAAATCCCTTACTTTCATACTGTAATTTGTTTATTAATATTTATAATAACTGTAACATAGTCTAGTTATAATAACGGATCTACCCATAGATTTACTACCGATATCTACCATATTATTTTTAGTTAACACTGAAATCATATAGGTATGTACATTTTTCATAAATGTTAGCATAACGTGAAGCTTCGCGCGCCAATCCCGCTGATCCCCTCCCAATTAGCGAGTAACCGATATTGCAGCGAACAATAAAAACATAATATCACAAAAAGGCCGCTAAAATATGTAAATTATTTGAAATAGTATGGTGTCTTGACTTTTCCAATTAACTATTCACCGAATTTAATTCGAACGAAAATGATCCGTCGTGTTCATTTCGAATGTTTTCTTTGATCATTAACTCGATTCTCTGTCTATTGACCGACGCGACGGTCTACAAATTCATTTATATATCCCCGAAAAATAATCTACTAGCGTTTATTTATTGAAGCTGCTCAAACGCTCGTTTCGTAAGGTTAACTGGTATGTTAAGTGATTGAATAAAATATTATTTTCTACCTCCACAGCAGACAATGATCGCGCCCAGCTGTCACATGCAAAGTTTTAACTCTATTATGCAAAGTAAAAAATTTACAATACATCAGTTATGGTACGGAACGACGGTTAAAAGATATTTCGATCCATTTTATTAGGTATTTCCTAATTTATGGACGTAATTAGGCAAATGTAAAAAGGTGAATAGTTTTTGGGTCGAATAGATTTTTTATTCTGAAATTTAAATTTTAGCACTGAGAGTAAACCAATTACTATAATTTTATAATGTGCAGTTGTGTAACTGCAAACTCACACAAACACAAAAAAAAGTTTTTTTTTTTCTAAATAGTAACTCTTAAACAGATTTCTGAAGCTTATTTATCTTACTAGCATATTTTTAATATACCCCTAATATGTAACTATACATACATTTTACTTATATTACTTTTGTTTTTAAAAATAAATCCTTGAAATTATTGGGTTAGGTCTCCTGAAATGTCTGGAATTTCCGTACAACCTGAATTAGAAGCATCCGCATCATCTTTCAGCAAAGTCTCTATCATTTCTTCACTCATTTCTGCGTCCTGTATTTTCTCGTCAGTATCTTGACTATCAATCTTATCATTCAATATATTATTTTCATTTCCAATACCATTACTTTCCTCGACATTTTCTTTTGTCTCGTTACCTTCATCCTGGTCTTTATGATTCATGTTGCTATCCTCAACATCCTCGTTCTGAGTATCTTTAATATTTTCATGACTCACTTCATCGTGTGCAGCTATCTCACTACTCTCCTCATTATCTTCTTTGTTCTTATTACTTTCTTCAATATCTTGTAACATTTGTTTATCTTTCATTAAATCTTCATCTTTTATACTCATATTACAGTTAGAATTATCTTTTTGTCTTATCTCAGTCTCTTTTATGCCTCCAATTATATCATCATGCGAGTTACTGTTGTTTAGTATAGCAATATCATTATTTATCTTTTGCGACTTTTCTTCTTGATTTTGTTCACTTTCATCATTGTTATCTTGTTTTTCAAAATAAGTTTTTTCTTCAACATGTTGTTTGTCCTCATCATTTTTTATATCACTAACATCGTTTACTAAGCTACCAAAATGCGAGTTACGAAGTTCATTACTATTATCGATACTTGTAATATCATGATCAGTAACATTAAGAGGGTCAACATCTACCCTACAGAAGGCATCGTTTTTATTTTCTGTGCTATCATTAAGTTCACTACTACCAGCTTCAGTTAAATCAACTTCATGATTATCATTTGCATTGGAATCTATGGAATTTTCGTCAATAAATATTGGATCATCATTTTCTTCCAAATTAGGTAATATTTCTACATCATCATCATCATCGTCTTCACTCATATCGTCACCCATTTTTGTGGCAAGATATTGTTTTAGACCTTTATTAAGGTTTTCTTTTATTTCGTTGAATCTTGTTGAAGACGTATTAAGTAATCGATCCAGTGTTTTGTGTAGTGTTCGCATTTCATTAACAGATCGTGTGCGCAAAAACATTGACGTTGTTTCTTTTTTTAACTTATTAAGACGTGATAATGAATATTCTAAGGCATCTACTGCATCTATAAGATTATATCTAAACCATTCAACGGGCACTATTAAATTACATTCCCTGGGAGTTTCTGTTCCACTTGATACTTGTGTACGTTTTTGCACACTTCGTTTGAGATTTGAAACAGGGACTAGTTTAGTGCCACTTTTTCGATTTGTTTTTGTAATGGTCGGTGTTGATGTATTTGGAGTAGTAACTGCACTAAGTTTAGCAGCATAAGTAACACCTTTCGGAACAACTTTTCCAGGCGATTCCGTAACCGCTACAATGGTCGCAGAATATCCACCCGGCATGGTAGGATTTGAATTAATAGCAAATATGCGTCCATCAGGCAGACGATACATTTTGTTTGAAGATAAAGTTTGAGGGTCAACTCGAAATTTCAGTCCACCTGTCATTACATTTACTGTAACATCGTTTTCTGTCATTTGCACAATATTTTCTGTTGTCAGATCTGGTAATGTGGCTCCGATACGTGAGACTAGTGGTGGCGGATTAGTTTGAAGCTTAGGAGCTGGTGCTGGCATGCCAGCTGGTGTTATACATTGTACGTCGTCGTCATTATCTTCAGTTACCTATAACAATACTAAATATTAGTTCTCATTTTAATAAAAGATATCGGGCAAATACGTGTTGAGCTACATTGTGTGGATTCCATAGAATGTACAAAGTAGCAAGTTACAATTTACAAAGTTTATTAAATCAACAGCAAATATGTTATTTTTCGTGGTATTTCTCACACATACTAAGGGTCGATCACTAGATAAACCTCGAATAAGCTATTCGTCGGGTGAGACCATACAAAAACTGTTCTAATTAACTCACAATTGCGTTATAACCGAAAATAAAGCAAAAAGTACACGACCATTCTACATTCATACATATTTTCAGAATTCAGAAATAGTTCAACAATAATAGTCAATACAAGATGGGTCTTGCTCGGCCATAGCTGTATGGCAATGGGCAGATACACAGTCCAAGGTCAACTCACAAGGTAGAAGGAATCGCGAAGATCCACGTAGAAACTACTGAACCTATCCAAAAAAATATTTCACCAATGGAAAGCTCCATTATCACTGTATAACATAGGTTATATTTTATTTTAATTCCCTTGGGAATGCGGGAATGCGGAAGCTAGAATCTTATAAAGCAAGCACAATCGAATCGCTTATGTTATATATTTTGAAAACTGTGTCTCAAGCGAAGCCATATCATTTTTGTAAGTTAGGTTATGAAATTGCCTTTTAGTATACAAAAATGTAAAGGCATATTTAATATTTTTTATTTCTGTTAATCAAAGTAGGTATGCACCCATGGTATCGATGCATCTCTGGCAGCGCAGTGGTACTTTCTCAATGCCCTTCTTAAAGAAATTCAGGTGAAGAAGGAGGCAACAAACTCATCAAATGCATTTTGTGTTGCCTCTTGGATATTGAACTTTTATCATGTCAAGATGTTTTCTGAGTCTGTCAGGGCAAGGTCTGGTGTACCCACCAGAGATGCATTGATAGCATGGTTGCATACTTTGATTAACAGAAATTAAAAAAAAATACTACATTGACTTTTTGTATAAGGTGTAATTTCCAGCATGGCCAATGAATCGCCAACTTCATAAATAGTTTGTGGCTCAAATACAATTTTAACCAGTGTTCTGCACGTCGTTATCTTACAGCCGAGTAATTTTATCAATGTAGAATTGGATCTAAATAAGTGTATAACGATTTCAGATCTAGCATAATATGCATAATACTACATGTGACAAATCTAATTTGTTATTGTATAAATAATATTTATATTTTACCTCACATAAAGGCTCCATGGGAAAATCGGGAGTACAAACAACATCATGATTGTCTCTTTGATTATTATTAATTCCTGCCATGGCTGACATATCTAAACCCTATAATAATAAAATATTTGTGATTAAATGGTTCCCTGTAGTTTTTAGTACTGAAACTAAACACCAGTTACACTTTATTATTACCTCGATAGCAATTTTAGTATCAAATTATACTTCATTCTAAACATGAAAAATCAAGATAACATCAAAATGTACACTAATACTAGTTAGTAGTTATGAGCCTCAGCATGTCGTCTGTCATGCTCATAGCTATATTATCCCCTAATAATACAAAGATTGCCGCGGCGCATTACTTCTCTTGAAATAAAGTCGTCAATATCTATTGGCTTGGAGCTCTCAGTAATGCACCGTACTCACAAGACATTGCTTCCACAGAGTTCTACTCCTGCCGGAATTAAGCCTCCCGCCCAGCTGACTACTCCAAGGGCATCGATAAATTGCCACTAAGCTAGCAAAGATGCATCGATAGCATAGGTGAAAGTATACTTCGATTAATAGAAGAAATTGTTTTACTAATAAAACTAAAACACTGTTGTAAAATTAAATGGTCACGTAAATATAATTATTTTTTTGGGCAATGACAGGAAATGATCGCTAATTATGTGACCATTTACACAGAGTTGTGTTTTAGTTTAATAGTTTTATGTTAAGGATATTATAACTTTTTTATAACACTCATAGTTCTCAGCAATTTATACTATTAAATACCTTAACGAAATTCTTAATTCTAAACGGGCAATTGGATCGGTATGGACCCTCTCCATGCGAGTTCGGCTCGCAAATAAATGAATTTTAATTAACAAATACTACTGAGAGATAAAAAATCATACCTGTGTTAAACTTTCCAATGACAGATTAATATTATCACTATGTACAATACTATTCAAAGTATTAAATAGTGTAGGACTATTAAAACCATTGAAATGATTAGATATAATTGGTATTGGCATCTGTGACATTTTGGGCCTTACGCGTGTATATGTAGCTGGTTTATTATCATTGTATTTTATTAAATTGGGAATATGTGGTTGTATTGGCATCTGAAATATGAATAAACAATTTATAAAAACACAATTAAAATTGTAACTACGTAGCATTTTCCCATATTTAGCTCACCCTCATCTTCTTGGCCATGGGTGGTACACTAATTGGAGATATCAGTTTAGGACCACCTGCTATTGGAATTGGGTTCTTTATCATCACTGATTTAGGTTTTGGACTTGCAGACCTTTTCCGAGGCTTTTTCTCCAACATTGGTGAGTCTTCAAGATTAATTGATGCAAACTTTTTAACCTGTAATTAACATGTGGTTTTTAGGTGTTCAATTAGTTGACCAAAACAATTTTCATGGGTTTTTCTCTCAATTGCCACACTGATGGTGGAATTTATAATAATAATAAAACTCTTTATTGAAAAAACACCACAGAACAGGGAAAAACATAAAAAACTAAATTAACTTAACAATTAGTGTCATAAAGGGCGGTCTGTTCGCTCAGAGCGATCTCTTCCAGACAACTATGCACGGAGAAGAGTAACGAGAAGTAATATGGAGGGTGGTTTTCAATATATAAAATAAATAAATATGTTTCTACAAACGAAGTTGGTACACATAACGTAAATCCTACTAATAATTATAAATGTGAAAGTTTGGATGTTTGTTGCTCAATCAGGCAAAAACGGCTGAACGGATTTTGATGAAACTTGGCACACAGGTAGATCATATCCTGGAGTGAAACGTAGTGGTAGGGGAGGCGAATAGGGGATTTCGGGATTTACTCGAGCGCGGCAGATTAACATAAGGAGGGCAACCTTGCACCTTGTGAAGTACTCTCACCAAATCTGAGCCCTCTATATAGTGTCGAACGTCTAGGATAGCTCGAGCGCGTCAGATTAAGGTAAGGTAAGTTAGTTACATGCAAAATAGTGTACATTTCAATAATCTGACAAGAAAATTGGACTCTCACAAAGTTGCAAAAAAAAAACGTCACCTGGATTTACTCGAGCGCGATTAGTTTTTTTTTACTTTGAAGGAAATTAGTCACGAATCACGGAAATATCTTAATCTGCCGATTTGCACAAGCCGAAGTAGCTAAAATCATTATTAAGTGTATAGTCCAGGAATATTATGAGTTTGACCTCAGAATGAGAGATAGTCAGCTATTAACTTGTATAAACCTTTATTTTGACACCCTAAAACTTGTCTCAAAAGCTACTTATCTTAGGGTGCCCGCGACTACTGATTTTTCAAGGTCAAAGGTCAAAAAATCATTTATTGCAAATATCTCGTTTCCTATGGGTTTTTTGGTATGTGTATTCATAATAAATATTGTAGAAGATTAAATTCTCTACAACTTTTGTACAAAATTTTTTTCGATATCTTGAACCATTTTCAAGATTTCGATATTTTTTATATATATTTTTTTTCAATCCGTCAGATTAAGGAAATTCCTCAACATAATTATCAGATTATGGGTCAGTACAACAAAGACATCAAGAAGAACCGTCTGTATAAAAATCTGACGCGCTCGAGTATTTCAAGGTCACGATTTTTTTTTTGCATTTTCAAAAATCGGCCCTGACTGATGGTCGCGTCCAAATCGCCAGTCTTTAAAATAGGAGCTACTGTGGAGGGTTCACTTAATATCCCTTATCAATGTCTGACGCGCTCGAGTAATTTTTTTTTTAAATATTTTCTACCCCTTCGTACAGCAACCCCCACCACGCAAAACTGCAGATTATTATTTTTCCGTTATCAGACAGACGTGGCGCGACTACCCTATTAATATCTGCCGCGCTCGAGTATTTCTTGGTGACTGTTTTTTTTTAAATTTTTGAAACCCTGTAGACGCTCCCCCCACCGCTGAAGGGGAAAATATCACATAACCTTTTTTTCTTTATTCCACCTAATCTTCAAATTCCAGTCCCAAAGACGCTTGAGTAACTACAAATTTAGCATCATTGCCTCCCCTACTATAGGATAAGTTCCCTCGGGAACACAGGTGAAACCGCGCGGCGGAAAACTAGTAATCAATAAGGTCTACATTATGTAGTTTAATAATATAACTTGATCTGCAGATATGGTATAAGAACATTTACCTGAATGGTTGGTGGAATTTTAGAAATTATGTTAGCAGCTATTTTTCTAGCAAAACTTTCAGAATCCTTTTTCTTTCCTGCTCCCTCACTTCTATCTTTTCTCCTTCCTTTACTTTTACAACAATCAGAGGTGTCAACAGCAGATTCTTTTAGATATGCATCTTTAGTATCCGAATCTTGAGTTTCATCTATAATTCTGAATATAAATAAAGCAACTTTTTACACACAAATATTGGGCAAAAACATAATTGGTGGTGTGTAAATTATTTCAGTAAATTAAAAAAAAATATTTGAATTGGTAGTGTAGATTTTTTTTGTATTTTAGTAATATTGTTTATTGATTTCAGAACCCCATCATAATGTGTCCAGTGCATTTTTAATTTTTGTTTATTTTTAAATTTAAGTTACTTGGGAGCCTAAAGAATGAGTATCTTAGACTGTCACTCTTTCTTATGCCCAGCATACTAAAATGCAGAGCAAAAGGAATGGAATCACAAATTCAACCACAACTCAATCAGTTATATGTGCTATAATTATACTTATGATAATAAAAACAGTATTAGTCGGCAGTTGATTTTGAATAAACAATGCCTACTCAAAGTGTCAAGCTAAGTTATAATTAACCCATGAAAACCCCATGCAAATCAGTTCAGTAGTTTCAGAAGCCCATCTGGACCTACGGCATGCAGCTGTGGGGAACTGCCAGCAACAGCAACATCGACATACTAGAATGATTCCAGAGCAAGAACAATGTTTGGTATCCCCCAGTGTATTAGCAATAAATACATGTAATTAGACCTCGGCATTAAAACTGTCCAACAAGTAATAGCCCAAAGCAGCCTGAAGTACCAAGAGAAGCTAACAACTCATGTAAATGAACTTGCACAGACTTTAAGTGGGGAAGGTGGACTGCAATATATCCGGCTAAAGAGACATGACATCCCTAATCTCACGAAAAGATTTGTACAATAATACAATAAGAGAGTCTGGAAAGTTTATTTCCAGCAGTTAATGGCTCTCGTGGACTACATTACAAAAGACATATATCAGCCAAGGAAATGGCTTATTGTTCCTGGAACAAATTGCCATGTGGCATGTGTAAAAAAATAGTTTCAGAGAAAATCAGGCGCGGATCCACCGTTGTGGGCACGATGGGCATGCCCACAACCCTAATACGTGACTTGTGACGTTACACGTTTACGGTCTATTTAGATCGATAGGCTTATAATAGTAATATCCAATGCCGTAAAGAAAAAAACAACGAAAACAATGTTTTCATCCCATCTATTCGAAAAGGACGACTTGGTTCGCCTATAAATAACTTTTAGCGGGCAGTAATGAGTTTTTAATCCTCTTTATTTTATAAGTGCGCCTGAATTATCTTTGCCGCGCACTTATTGAATTTGGAACATCTCATCTTAGTGTTCAGCGCCAATGAAATCGAACGCAAATATTGTTGTTTGAAAAAATTTAACACAATTATCGTTGGACACGGGATAAGTTTTTTTTTTTTTTTTGCAAGTACACCCAGTCACGAAGTACACTCAAAAGCGGGTTCTCATAGAGGGTGATGAAAAGTAGAGTGTACCACTCGGGTGCAAATATATTTTTGCTCGGGCAACGTACTTTGAATCCCTAGCTACGTTCAGGATTCTACTAAAGAGTCCCTCGCGACGCTCGGGATTCTACTCTAGAATCCCTCACTTCGTTCTGGATTCAAAAAGCGCCCTCGCCGTAAAAATATTATGTTGCTCCCTTATGATACAATCTACTATTGTAAACTAGTAACCTAATTTGAATCGGAGGACAATTCCTTTTTAGGAATGCACTATATCGATCATGCACGAGCAAGTTCATACACTGACTCACACTTGCCCGATTTTCTGTGGCTGTGACCACAACCTTTTTTGAGGGCTGGATCCGCGCCTGGAGAAAATTGTGTTCAAACACAGAATATCAAAAACAGATTTCATCACAATTTTCAGGATCTGCCACACTGAACATTTTTGGTAAAAGGCACTTTTATACCTAACATCGAAAATTAAGTAAGCAGTCTACAAGACAAAAAATCTGGGGACCTCTACTCTAGAGGCTAGATAGGCTCATAGCTAGATATGTAACACAGTAGCACATGAGAACACGAATAATCTAATTTAAATGTAATAGCATGTTTACTTATTTCTCAGGTCACAGTAGCGTAGGAGAGCCCAACAAGTAGCACGAAGATTCCATAAGCATTTTGAATTACATTTGAAACATTTCCAGTCATCTGCATCTTCAATTGATTTAATTTTAGAGGTACCAAAATTACGTCTTATACATTTCTGAAAACATAACAAATCAGAAATTTAAAAAACTATAGGTAATAGCAAAAAAATGCTGAAGGGCCAGATGGTGTAATAAAACAGGATATGTAATTTTTTCTTAAAGTCAACTTCATTTTTAATATAGATGTGAAAATAGCCATACTAATATTCAGGGTTCGAGGATATATATCAACGGATATATATCCGAGCCGACAACTTGTGGGGTTTCGCCTTCATTCAAATAAAACTCCTTGCCAAAGTGATAATAGTGGACTGTATTTCTTTCTTCTTAATTGGTATTTTACAACTGTGACGTAGTTCACTATGCTAATACTTAAAAGTACGATTACAATATTTCAGCTTGAGAGCAGCACGTGATTTTTCCTGATTTATAAGAAGATTTTATGTTTTTGAGTTGACTTTTCTGATTCTATATACTTAAAAACATAAAACAATAAAAACGTTTTTGTTTTTAGGGTTCCGTACCTCAAATAAAAACGGAACCCTTATAGGATCGCTTTGTTATCCGTCCGTCTGTCTGTCTGTCAAGACCCTTTATCTCAGGAATGCGTTGAAATTATTAGATATACTCAGGTCTACAGTCCCTTGAAGTTGTAAAAAAATCAATCATCTAAGTAAACGTAAAAAAAGGTACAGTCGCAAAAACGAACATTTCGACGCTCGCAAGGGAATCAAAATTGTTTCCGTTGACCTAGAATCATTATATGTGGCAAGAAGCTATGTCATGTAGCACACGTAAAGGAATAAATCCGAAAACCGATTTAAGACGATGATAGCTCAGTGGTAAGTTACGTCGAATACCGCGGCGAAGGTCGTGGGTTCGAACCCTATAATGAGCTTGAGCTTTCGGTGAACGAAAACATCGTGAGGAAACCATAGCATGGTGGTAGGGTACTTTGTAGTACCCGACTGGCTGGCTACCACCCTCAAGTTGAAAATCTGTCGCCAAACACCTATCGGTGTGTTCCGACAGCTGCACTTGAGAGCCAGTTCCCATCTAGGCTTTGTGTGGTTACCATCTTCGGCCACATCATCACTTACCATGGTGAGATTGTGGTCAAACACAAGCCTATCCAGAATAAAAAAAAACCGTAAATTTGCATCCCAAAAAAAAAGCCATGAGATTCCATTACCGTGAGGAACAAACTATTTACAAAATATCTACAAGTTTTTATGGGGAAACCGGGTGCGCGATTTTTAATAATTTATTATGTTTATATAAAAAATGTGATGTATATATCGGATATTTATTACCATTTTTTATTGCATATGTGTTTATAACACAAAACAGTATTTACATAAATAATACAGTAAAATTATAACATGGCTGTCATGAATACAAAATGGTAATAAATATCCGATATATATCACATTTTTTATATATATCGGATATATATCATAAATATCCGATATTTTGATATTTATTATAAATATCGGATATTTTCCAACCCTGCTAATATTATAAATGTGAAAATAGTGCAGTATATCTGGTAGTTTTAAAGTTAAAAATGAAAATAGAAAACCTTGAGAACCCTCAAAAAGGAATACCTTGAAACCTGAGACTACTTCTTCTTTCTTATATCAATCTTGAAGTGAATAAATTAAAATTACATCATGAAAAAGATATAAGTGCTAATATTTAAATGCCTATTAAGTAATAGTCAAGACAGTAGTTACTCACAGCACAAAACACATGAGGACAATCCGAGCAACAGTAAACCTGGCCACCTTGTCCACACCATCGACAATACAATTCTGAACCATCATCACCTTTTTCAAATTCACCACTATTGTAGAATGTATGACATGTGTCACAGACCAAGGTGCGTAGCATTGGGTGAACTCGCATACGACTTTCATTTTTAGTTGAACAGCCTATATGTTTGTCACAAGAAGAACAATGTAATTTGAAATTCTTCACATAGTTCAAGTCTGAAAATAACAGGTATTTTATGATTGGGAAAAAGTTAAGTGTGTTTTTAAGTTTGTTAAGTTTTTAATGTAAAAAAAATGTTATTTATTTGTACCTATATAATGAATACGCAAACCAATATTAAACATATACTACCTTTAAACCTTGTTTTGTAAAAATTTCTTTCTTCCTCAGAAATATCATCATCAAAATCTTCATCTGTCGGATCTAAAACAGATAAGTAAAATCGGTTGATATTAGTAGCCCAGCAGTAAACAGTGATGATTATAGCAATAAACAGGGAACCTACCAGGGAAGGGCGGTAATTTGATGATGTTAGTATCAAATTGAACCGGCTTCTCTGATTCAGGAGTAGCACCTTCAATTATGGCAGTTTCATTCATAGCGAAAGTTGTACTACATTCATTTATTTATAACACCTTGTTGTCACGAGGGAATTCACCTTCTAAATTATTAAACAAAATATTTTTTTACGTTAGACACTATTAGATGCTCGCTATTTCTGCACGTTTACAAAATAAATTGTAATTCAACGCCAAAAATCGGCCATTTTGGCATTTGTATTTTTTTTATTTATTTAAAGGCTTTAGGTACCTACAAGACGATCACGTTTAATCATTTTTAGTCAGTCACATACATTTTCTTCAGTTTTAATTTCTTCTTTTGTGTTATAGTCACATTCTCACATTCACTGTAATGTCTATTCCGTATAGGTTCAGTCAGATTGTAGTGAAATTGGCGGCTGTTCCACTTTTCACGGACTTTTTGGGACAACCTCAAAAATCACGATACGCGCTTTCATTTCATTTCACTTAACTTGTGTACTTAGATTGATCTTTATTGGATAAAATAAAACACCACCGAAATTATTCAATAAAACTCAAAATACACGAATAAAAAGTTCCCGCCAAAAAGTCCAAACTATCACGCTAACCAAGAATAGGGTATTAAAAGAATTCTTCTTCTTCTCTTTCTTATCCCACGCTAGGTGGGATCGGCACAATATGTTTTCCTCTTCCACTCCGCTCTATCACTAGTCGTCTCCGTACTCACACCTTTCATATGCATATCATTCTTCACGCAGTCCATCCATACCTTCTTCGGCCTTCCTCTACCTCTATATCCATCCACACTCATGCTCAATACTCTTTTTGTTAAATGACTTTCATCCCTCCTCATGACATGCCCATACCAAGCCAATCTATTTCCTTTCATCTTTTCAGTCACTGGTGCTACTTTCAAGCTTCCGCTGATATACTCATTCCTTATCTTATCCATTCTCGTAACGCCACACATCCACCTCAGCATTCGCATCTCAGCCACATGCACTCTTCTCTCATTTACCTCTTTCATTGCCCAACATTCAGATCCATACATTACGACAGGTCTTATGACGGTTTTATAAATTTTCCCTTTAAGTTTCATGGGTATTCGTCGGTCACATGTGGTCCCAGAAACCTGCCGCCATTTCATCCATCTTGCATTAATCCTGTTCGTCACATCTCGGTCAATGTCACCGTCATTTTGGATCAGGGAACTAAGGTACCTGAAATCTGAACAGACTGGTAGGAAGTCACCATTTAAGGCTATATGGGAAAAACTAGATGTACCACCGAAGTCGAAGAACATGTGTTCAGTTTTCGTTCTGCTGATCCTCAGTCCGACACTTTCCAATTTTTCCCGCCACTTTTCCAGTCTGTTCTGGACCTCGATTGCATTCTCTCCAACAAGAACAATGTCATCGGCAAACAGCATACACCGGGTGCCTCCTCCTGTATGTCAGATGTCAGTGCATCCATAATGAGGAGGAACAAATAAGGACTTAAAGCCGATCCCTGGTGTAAGCCTACAGCCACATTGAACCTGTCAGTATCGCCGGCTTCGGACCGGACATGTGAACTTGCTCTGCTGTACATCGAACGGACAAGCCGCAGGTACTTTCCAGGCATTCTTTTTTCATTCAAAGCCCACCACAGAACCTCTCGGGGTACACGGTCGCATGCCTTTTCTAGGTCAACAAACACCATATCGCTCCTTGAATACAAAAGGGCCACAAATCAAAAAATATCCAAAATCGTTTTATCGTAAAAATGATACCAAAATAGACTAAATTTTATAGTTAATTGAAGACACCCATCATTTTTGCTTACTCTATGGTCAAACGGACTATCCGCCCTTTTTACATCGGAGCACTTTGACAGGTGACGTCAGTGCAAAACGGCCATTTTTTTAGTTGCGCCCCGAAATTCAATGTGAACGCACGTCGGTTGCATGTAAAAGTGCCATAATCCAAAAAACTTCTGTTTTGCATTCAAAACTTCAGGTAAGTTTGATTATATTTTTTATACAAAAGTGCCACAATCTAAAAACGTCTTGTTTTGCATTCTAACTTCAAGTAGTTATAATCAAATTTTATATTACAAGAGTGCCATATTTTGGAAATCGACCGTTTTGCATTCAAATATTAGGTATGTGTAATCATATTTTGTAATACAATATTAGCCTATTTGAAATGCGACCGTTTTGCATGGAATAAATTATTATTTTTACCGTTCTAGAATAATACTCTCAGAAATATGGCCATTTTGCATGAAAATAATTTAAATTTCCTTTACACTTTTTTCAATCAAAATAATCCTATTTGACTTTAATTCCTATGTTCAAGTGTGCGTCTCAAGTAGCAGTTCCAGTGACTCTGACACCAGTTGTTCTAGCTCCAGTAGTTTATCAGATGCCGATTTTTCATCAGATGGCAGCGTCAAAGATCCCAATTTTCAACCCAACAATGAACGAGCTTCTGATTCCGAGGAAGATATACTGTCAAAACTTTTTTAGTTATCCAACAAATTTGTATTTCATTCATTTAACTTCGAGTTCACCTCGGTAGTCACGGTGTCAAAAAAGAGGGCTGCTAGTTCTGTAGTGCCAAAAAAGCTGTACTTTGTTTGTAAACTTAAAATAGCTGATTCGAAAAAGCAGTCTATACTAAAACTGATTGAGAAGAATATTTTTATTTAATAAATTTTCATAAAAACGTTCACCAAATATAAGTACCTAAACAATAATTATATACTGCTTAAGTTTGTTGTTTATTAAGTCAGTCATAATTAAATTCTATAGATTACTATTTTTGCCACCATAACATGCAAATATTGTCAGTGAGACTAGATAAATAATTATTGAATGTATTAGGTGTAAGTTGTTTTTCAGTTGGCTCTTCTCAGCAAAAGTAACCTTCCGAACCGAGCATTAGTCTGACTATTCATAAGTGCACGTGAAGGCCTATTCGGACGAATATATAAACAATTTCATTTCATATAAATATTCTATAATAAATAAAAAACTATGTTTCTATATAAGCAAAGACTTTAAACTTAGTATCTATATTTAAATTTCTTTGTATATAAGTATTCCAAATGAGTTAGTTAAAAAGTCCCTTAAGTCAAACTGTTTGAAACTATGTGATTTTATAAGACTGTTTATTGTTACTGTGTAATACGCTGTAATATTTTGTTCTACTTGAAATGAAATGAAATGTTTATTCATCCAAATAGGCCTTCACAGGCGCTTATGAATTGTCAGATTCTAATGACTCTATGACTCTAGTGCACGGTTGGGAAGGTTGCTTTTGCTGAGAAGAGCCGGCAATAAACTCAACAATTACTCTTTTCAAAACAATCTTAGAATTATTACATAAATGTATGTCCTGCAAGAGCGAGCGCTACACCCAAGCCTTGTCGTCATTTAAATATTCGTTAATATGGTAGTACGCCTTCTGTATTAAAACATTCTTAACACGTTCCTTAAATGTATGTATAGGCAAATTTAATAGTGTAGGTGGTATCTTATTATAGAAGCGTGCACCCAGTCCTAAAAATGTGTCCTGCACTTTATGGAGTCTATAAGCTGAGGTCACAAGTTTGTTTATTTCTAGTATTGATTGAGTGCATGTCACATTTTTTTACAAAATTACTAATATTTTGATGTACAAATAATATGTTTGCATAAATATACTGTGAAGCCACTGTGAGGATACTAATTTGTTTAAACTTATCTCTGAGAGAAGCTCGAGAGCTCAAATTATAAAAAGCTCGCACTGCTTGTTTTTGTAAAATAAAAATAGTTTCGATATCAGCGGCTTTGCCCCAAAGCAAAATGCCATAGGACATAACACTATGAAAATAGCTAAAATAAACTAATCGAGCTGTATCTACATCTGTAAGCTGTCTAATTTTTCTAACTGCAAAAGCAGCCGAGCTACTTACCCTCTGTACCATTATATTTAATCTCATATTATTATTTAATCGAAGTTAAACATGATAGAATTTAGTGTCGACTATTGATTTTTTAAGAGTATTTATTAATTAATACTGTTTTTATGTAATATTTTTGATATAATTATTGTAATTTTATGTCTTGCTGTCCTAGAATTCTATAATTTAATTAATAAAGTTTTAACGAGGATGTTTAATTTGACAAAATAATAGTCATTCACCAAGAACTTCTCAATTATATTAATAAAAAAAACTGATTTTGTACTTTAGATCTTGTAAAACATTGTTTTACTGGTGTTCGTCCATTTATTATTGTACAAGTAAACAGTTTTATTACCGTTTGATAAATTTTATTAAGAAACCTTTTAATAAACCATATATTTTTGTAAAATTGTTTTTATTTTTTGACTTAAGTCTAATGATATTGATTGAAATTTTGAATGCAAAAGGGACTTTTGTGCCATTTTTTCATAATGGGTAACAGCTGTGTTAATGTCCATATTGTATGTAGATAACATTTAGAAATACGCATCTAATGATATATATAACATACTTATAATAATAGATAACATATTAAATATTTCAAAAAAACACTTATCAAAATTTGTTTTGGCCCTCCTGTAAAATTTATGAATTTTGATTTGTGGCCCTTATGTATTCAAGGAGCGATATGTAGATTTTTATGCGCCCTTCTGTATTTTTCGCATAGTTGGCGAAGGGCAAATATGGCGTCCGTTGTCCCCGTCCTGGCATAAACCCAAACTGGTTCTGAGTAACCTCACTCTTTTCTCTCATTCTTCTCGCTAGCACTGTCTCCCAAATCTTCATACTATGTCACATGAGCTTTATACCTCGGTAGTTGCTGCAGTCTTGTACATCACCCTTATTTTTATAGATGGGCACCATGGAACTGTTGCACCATTCATCCGGGATCGCCTCTTCTTGCAACAACTTGTTGAAGAACAAAGTCAGCCACTGCCATGCATCCACTTTCAGATACTTCCATACTTCAGCGGGTATACCATCTGGCCCAACTGCTCTTCCATTCTTCATACCTTGCACGGCGTCTCTCACTTCATCCACGCTGACCTCTTGCACCATACCAATATTTGTTGGACCATTTCCTGTACAAGAATTATGTATTCTAAATGGATAGGTAACTCTAAATACTTACTTGAAGCAAATACCTTTCAATTGCAAAAAAGAGAAAGATAACAACTAGGTTGGGACAATCTCTTTCTCTTTTTCGCAATTGATAGGTATTTGCTTCAAGTAGGTATTTAGAGTTACCTATCCATTTAGAATATATATTTCTTGGGGTTGTGGCGTCTACAAGCCGCACTATTATTAACGGTCTGTGCTCCGGGGTTTGGCAACACTATTCTAGTCTCTGTGAGACAAAAACTTCCCCGAAAAAACCGTTGATCCGACTTTACTGAAGTTTACATTATTATCAAAGAGAATATAATCATATTACATTAGATCTTAATATTATTAGGATAATCTTAATAATTAAGTCTATGACTTGTGGGACGTGATTATATCATACAAATCTATGTACGAGTTTCATTTGGTACTTATATACCTACGACGATCCGTGCCCCAAAGTGGTGACCAACCGACGTGATTTTTTGTTATCGCCTTGGAAGTAAAGCCGGATAGCATCAAGAATTCTAGTGAAGTGCTAATGTGGAGTGGCCAGGCCCCACAGGGGTATTAACGAACACAAATCTACTTCTACTGCTATACCCGCCCCAAGCCTACGAGTTATACCTACAGGCTGTCTCATGTAGCTGACGCGGGCGAACCAAAGAGTATAATAATATATAGGGGCGAACTGACCACACTTGCTACGGAGCGAAGCTGTCATAGTGATGAGTACTCTTTTATTATTATACTGTTTCCAGTGAGTGACTACTAATAACTAATTGATATGGTGAAGGACACATAATTATTCTATGATAATATTTTTTTCAATCTTCTCTATTTACTTTTAAAACAAAAGAAAAAATAATATTTTCACTTAATTTACACTTACAATCCATACTTAATACCTATACATCAACATCTTTTTATCTAAAACTTATTGCTTAAAAGTAAACTTGTTAAATACAAACTTTTGTTTAAAACTATAGCGCTGAATTGTTATGTTGTTATTAACATTTTATAATTTTTATGTTTTTGTATTTTAATTCAATGGTTTTGGTATGTGAATGATTCCTTTAGTAAATTTAAAAGTTAGTTAATATAACATTAGTTAAATAAACACCTTTATTCAAATATTGAATTGTTAAATTAACATTTTTGTGTTAGGTAACTGTAAACTTAATTTCTATTGTTTTTGTGTGTTGTTCTGTGTACCCAGTTTAAAACATTGAATGCATGTAGTCATATTTGTTTATACTTTCACAAGCATTAATAACTTTGTGGATGCCACATCACCCCACTCACTATTTTGCACTCCGAGAATATTTTTATTTTATTATTTTGCGTTCATTTTACTGCATGTTTTTTTAATTAATTAATTTAACTCTCATTTACCATGGCTGAGGACATGCAGGCTCAATTGAAACAGCTCCTTGCAGAAAATGCAGCACTGCAGGAGCGTTTAGGGATACAATCACCCAATTCAGGTGGGTTGGAAAACATTCAGATACATAAAGTTTCTGTTAAATTGCCCCCGTTCTGGCCTGACAAGCCTGCAGTGTGGTTTGCCCAGGCGGAGGCACAGTTTCAATTGTCAGGCATCACTGCTGATGCCACCAAATATAATTATGTTGTTGGCCAATTGGATCAGCGTTTAGCTGGGGAGATAGAGGACATAATAACACGTCCTCCAAAAGAAGGGCGTTATGTCAAACTAAAGGAAGAATTAACACGCCGCCTCTCCACTTCCGAGGAGCAAAGGGTGAGACAGCTCATCAGTGATGAGGAACTTGGGGACCGAAAGCCGTCCCAGTTCCTCCGACACCTACGCTCCCTCGCCGGAACAGCCCTCACAGATGAAAACATCATCAGGCAACTGTGGTTACGGCGACTACCCCAGCAAGTGCAGGCCATCCTTACTGCACAGGCAGACCTTGACCTAGATAAAGTGGCTGAACTGGCCGATAAAATCTGCGAGCTCTCGCATCGGCCCGCAAACGTATGCGCTGCTACATCTAGTGTCCCTCTGCCAGTGCTCGAAAACCTGATGCAGAGAATCGAGTACCTGACTAGCCAGGTAGCAGCACTGCAGACGTCCGTACGTCAGCATCGCTCATCCCGAAACCGTTCTTCGAGGTCACGCGGTCGTAGCGCAACGCCCACATCGGCCGTGACTAAGCGCTGCTGGTACCATATCAAGTTTGGTACCAAGGCAAGCAAATGCATTCAACCGTGCAACTGGAGTGGGAAAACTAGAAAGGCAATTAGTGACAGCGGCAGCTGATTGCCACTATCGGAGCCGCCGCCTTTTTGTTACCGATCAGGCTACTAAACGCCAGTTCTTGGTTGACACCGGCTCTGACTTATGCTGTTTCCCTTATAACTGGCTCCCAAGTCGTAGGCAATCTACTGACTATGAGCTCAGTGCAGCGAATGGCACTAAGATAAGAACTTTTGGTACTATTAACCTGACCCTACAACTAGGACTGCGCCGAAATTTTACTTGGTTATTCGTGGTTGCTGATGTAAAGAAGGCTATAATTGGGGCTGACTTTTTAGGATATTACAATCTCTTACCAGACTGCCATCAAATGAAGTTAGTAGATGGTACCACTGGTATGTCCTGTCATGCCTCAGCAGCCAGTATTGATCATTATAGTGTTAAGGTCATATCTGAAAATTCAGCTTTTGCTGATGTCCTTGCTGAGTTTCCAGACATCATAAAACCACCTGGCCTTCCTAGGGTCGTTAAGCACAACACTGTGCACTATATAAAGACGGTGGATGGTCCACCGGTTTGTTGCCGCCCTCGCCGCCTTGCCTCGCAGAAACTAATTTCTGCAAAGAAGGAATTTGAAGACATGATGCAATGCGGTACTGCAAGGCCTTCCAAAAGCGCATGGTCTTCGCCATTGCATATGACACCGAAGAAAGACAATACCTGGCGCCCTTGCGGCGATTACCGCGCCCTGAACGCCAGGACTGTCCCGGATCGCTATCCGGTTCGGCACATCAACGATTTTGCATACAACCTCACTGGCGCCACTGTGTTCAGCACAATTGACCTTGTTAAGGCCTACCACCAGATCCCCGTATTTGAAGAGGATATCGCTAAGACTGCCATCGTTACCCCGTTTGGCCTCTTCGAATTTCCATTCATGACCTTCGGGCTGCGCAATGCTGGTCAAACTTTTCAGCGCTTTATCGATGAGGTTACACGGGGTCTCGATTTCTGCTTTCCCTATGTTGATGACATTCTGGTCTTCTCAGCAGACCAGGCCCAACATAAAGAACATCTGCGAATTCTTTTCAAACGCTTGCAGGATTATGGTGTTGTGGTAAACCCGTCAAAGTGCATCCTCGGAGCTAGCGAGGTAGTCTTCTTAGGCTATCATATCGACGCCAATGGCACTAAGCCTCCGCAGGAGCGAATCCAAACCCTCTTGGATTTCCCCCCTCCAAAAACTGTGCAAGGTATGCGCCGTTTCCTCGGGATGCTAAATTATTATCGCCGATTTGTGCCGCATGCCGCTCAATTCCAGGCACCACTAATTGATGCCTTGGTTGCCACTAACAGCAAGGGCCCAAAACCATTCCCATGGACGCCCGAACTGTTGCAGCATTTTGACGCATGCAAGCGGAGCCTATCAGACGCTACGTTACTCCAACATCCGATCAGTAACGCACCAATAGGCCTTTTTACTGATGCCTCTAGCGTCCACATAGGTTCTTCCTTGGAACAGCAGGTTGATGGAAAATGGTTCCCACTAGCATTTTTCAGTAGAAAGCTGACTCCTCAGCAGTCACAGTGGCCAGCTTACTATAGAGAACTTCTGGCGGTGTACGAAAGCGTACAGCACTTCCGTCATATATTAGAAGTTCAGCACGCCACTATTTTCACTGACCACAAACCATTGTTGTACGCTTTCGTACAGCGCCGTGAAAAGCTTCCCCCAGCGCAATTAAATCAACTGTCGTTTATCAGTCAGTTTACGACTGACATTAAGTATATAAAAGGCGAGGACAATGTCGTCGCTGATACAATGTCACGAATTGAGGCTATTGCGCTGGAACAAAACTTTGAAGCTCTTGCTAAAGCTCAGGAGACTGACGGAGAGTTAGCCAGCTTGTTGAAAGGTGATAGTAGTCTGAAGTTGACCAAGGTCATAATTCCGGGCACCACCATTTCTATCTATTGTGACGTCTCAACAGGAAAGCCTCGTCCTTTTCTGACATTATCTTTCCGCCAGGCAGTGTTTAATAAACTGCATAGTTTAAGCCACCCTGGCGTGCGAGCTTCGACGCGTCTCGTAACAGACCGTTATGTCTGGCCTTCCATTAAGAAGGACTGTAGAGACTGGGCGCGCACTTGTGAAGCTTGCCAGCGAAGCAAAATATCGAGGCATAATTCTGCTCCCCTGGGCAACTTCGACCAACCATCTGGTCGATTCATGCACGTTCACATTGATATCGTCGGTCCACTGCCTGTCTATAACGAATATCGTTGTTGCCTTACAGCCATTGACAGAACGACCAGATGGCCTGAAGTCTGGCCTATGCGGTCGATCACTGCCGACGAAGTCGCTGACACTTTCACAAGGGAGTGGATCTCTCGTTTTGGCGTTCCCTCGGTCATTACAACTGACCAGGGCACCCAATTTGAGTCCGATTTATTTCGCCAACTCATGGAGCAATTCGCCACCAAGCGCATAAGGACGACCTCCTACCATCCATGTGCTAATGGCATGATTGAGCGTGTCCATCGACAACTAAAAGCCGCCCTTATGTGCCATGGGAACTCTTGGGTGCGAGCGCTTCCTTTAGTCTTACTAGGTATGCGTTCCGCTTTTAAGGAAGACCTTAAATCAACCGCCGCAGAATTAGTTTACGGGGAACCATTAAGGCTTCCTGGTGAACTTTTGGTTGCGGCTCCTCATTCAAATAAGGTTGAAGACCCCGCTGATTTTGTCGTCCAGCTCAGGGACAAAATGTCGAAGACTCGACCTGTCCCTGCCTCGCGACATTGTCAGCCGGCGTCATTCATTTTTAAAGATTTGACTTTGGCTACACATGTCTTTCTACGGGACGACTCTGTTCGGCGCTCATTGCAGCCTCCGTACACGGGCCCGTTCCAAGTTTTGGAACGATCTGGCGACGGTAAAACCTTTACCCTCAACATAAAGGGTAAGAGAGTTGCGGTGAGCGTCGACAGAGTAAAACCTGCTTTCGTTGAGAGTTCTAACCAGATGCCTGACTATATAGTTTACCCTACACGACCTCAGGAGCCTCAGCCTGAGCCCTTAGATTGTCTGCCTTCGCTTCAGCCTTCTGCTTCCGCTAAATCTTACACAACTCGGTCCGGCAGGCAAGTCAGATTTAAAAATTTAGATTAACACCTCAACTATATATATATTTTTTCTTTCTTCCCTCGGGTTTCATTTCTCCGTAGGGGGGTGGTGTGGCGTCTACAAGCCGCACTATTATTAACGGTCTGTGCTCCGGGGTGTGGCAACACTACTCTAGTCTCTGTGAGACAAAAACTTCCCCGAAAAAACCGTTGATCCGACTTTACTGAAGTTTACATTATTATCAAAGAGAATATAATCATATTACATTAGATCTTAATATTATTAGGATAATCTTAATAATTAAGTCTATGACTTGTGGGACGTGATTATATCATACAAATCTTTGTACGAGTTTCATTTGGTACTTATATACCTACGACGATCCGTGCCCCAAAGGGTATTACGCTCATTTTTGAAAAGTGTCTCAAATAGTTTCTATAGTACTGATAAACCCTCGGAACAATAACTAACATGGAAGCCGGGCTAAAATAAGAAATGAAATGCATATACTTTACCTTTTTTAACTTTCGACGTTAATAATACGTGGGAAAGAGACATATAATACCGTTCTGTTTCGTTATTATGCAGGTTGTCACAAGCTATTTTTTGGCTAGTGATGGGCTTATCATCGGCATTGTCGTGTCGATATAAGTCATCAAAGCAAACAAGTACCTAAATATAGTTAGTACTAGCTGTGCCCGCGACTTCGTCCGCGTGGAATAGTGACTTTGGGCATATCTTTTGGTTTATTTTGGATTAACAAATGTTCGACGTGATTCTTTAAATTGACATAACTTTTTTATTTAAGAACCGATTGACATGAAACTATGGAGGAGCGAGGTGTTAGACTCCTCCATTGAAAAGGGAAGATCTTCCGCCAGGCTAGGTCATCGTGCCTGGGGACCGCGGTCCAACTGTTGATGTTGGAATCTTGTATATATGCAGATTGCATGGAAAACTTCGTAAGCGCGATGTAGGTTATTGAAGCGCCATCTATCTAGGAGTCGTGCGAACTATATCTATGTGTAGGTAGATGTCGCTACATCACTCCCCTCCAAGACCAGAGGTCGATATTGCTGGTCGTGCTAATGTAGCTTGCAAGTGCCAGTGCTGCTCGTAGTCTACAGTGAGGCGAGACTGAGCGATGAGCCTTGCAGGACCAGGAAGCGCGGTGAGTCGGCTGCGTTGGACCTGATAAAGGCGAAGCTGGCTTGCTGTGAACTGCTGCAGAGACCTGGTGAGGAGTGCAGGGAAGTGATGCTGCATACTGCTGACATTCCAATCACGTCGGGGTCACCAATATGGAGGAGCGAGGTGTTAGACTCCTCCATTGAAAAGGGAAGATCTTCCGCCAGGCTAGGTCATCGTGCCTGGGGACCGCGGTCCAACTGTTGATGTTGGAATCTTATATATATGCAGATTGCATGGAAAACTTCGTAAGCGCGATGTAGGTTATTGAAGCGCCATCTATCTAGGAGTCGTGCGAACTATATCTATGTGTAGATAGATGTCGCTACAAAACAAACACTAAATGTTAAGTGAAGCTTACCACAATATATTAGTGAAAACCACATCCGAATACGCCGTTTCTGAGATTAGCTTGCACAAACAGACAAAATTCTAACAATCATTGTTTTGGGTGCTATTGCGTTGATAAAGGACCCAATAATATTTTTTCTCATATATCTTCCATGTACAGATAGCGATCCGTAACATTTTTATTATGTGCACCTATAGATAGAATAGTTTTCTATTATATATTTTTTAATTAATATAGTTTAACCTTTTCTTAACATTCCCATGTTATTATAATTTATTATCAGTATAGGCGCTGGCTGTCGACGGATAATCTGCCAAGTGTGGCTGTGGTTTACTAACGGATTTACCACGACGGAACTTCGGCGTCGGAATATCAGTGTACATATACAAGTGTGTTAGGAAAGAGACGATAAGAATTTGACACAAGTATAAATGAAACTACAATTATTAATTTAATGTCTTTATTAATCATTAAAATCCATACTAATACTAATTTACTAATTAATATTATAATTATAAAATATTATAAATGCGAAAGTGTGTCTGTCTGTCTGCTTAAACCGCCGAACCGATTTAGATGAAATTCAGATAGGGATTGTTGGAGTCCCGGGAAAAAACATAGGATAGTTTTTATCCTAGAAATCACCCTTTAAGGGGCTGAAACCTAAAAACCTATTGATGCACTGACTCCATTTCATTTTCATTTCACCATTATTAGGAAATCTGCAACAGTATTGAAATGATTATCGATAACCATTTTTACATCACTAGTAACCTATACTTGCGACAATTTTATTTTTCACAAAAATCATAAAATAAAGCAAATACGTGAATTCTTTTGAGTAGATAAGCATAAAGTACTATTTTTATTTATCGTCTATCACTTTTTTTATTTCCAATATTGAAAAATATATCTCTAATCTCACCGATGAAATGTTAACGTTTCGTTCTCATTTTCTTTTCTCGAACTATGGGCTTTACACCCTTCAACAACACAACACATCTTATCCAGGGTACTGTACACCTCTCGTATATACTTTCTGGCCACGTTCTCAGACAGAAATTAATAATTAACTCGCTTTTTCACTTAGTAAATTCGTCAAACTCCCGACTCGTATCAACAAAACATAAAACTACAAAATTAAGTTGATAGCCAACGTAAGTATTTTGACGTCTTGGATAGAACTTTTGTATTTGTTAGCATTATAAGAGGGCCAAAGAGGACCATTTGACATTTTGCTTGTGACACGTTCAAAAATAATAAAAACAAACAGCCATGTTTTGTTTCATTCCCACATTACGATATGCTAATTGACATAAATGAATAAACTGTATCGTACTCGGTTTTTATTTTAGCCCGGCTTCCATGCTAGTTATTGTTCCGAGAGTATTTATAACGCAAAAGAAATGTATAAGGGCACTATGTGGATCAGAATACCTTGCACACTGTAAGCCATTATTTATAGAGTTAAAAATCCTGCCGCTCCCATGTCTTTACATTCTAAACATATGCTTATATGTAAAAAAACATTCACAACTATTCCCTCTTCATGACGTAGTTTAAATAAACAAAACAGCAGAGATTTGTATAGAATAACATATATTCTATACAAATCTCTGCCAAATCAAAGATGAAAAAAAAAGAAAAAAAAAATATGTATATTGTATGGCCATAAAAATATATAATAAATTACCAAAAATCTGGAGATCATTGCCCTTACAACAATTTAGACGAAAAATGTTCAATTGGTTAATTGACATGTGTTTTTATTCATTGCAGGAATTTTTGGATTATAATTTTGATTCGTAATTATTATTATTTTTTCTTTCTGACATTCGTTATTCATTTTTTTATTACTTTTTCGCTGACTGACTTGGTATTCCTTAACATTATATATTTTACGCGGACTTTTTGGCGGGAACTTGCAGAGTTATTATTTATTATTGCCTAATTCGTGTATTTTGAGTTTTATTGAATAATTTCGATGGTGTTTTATCCAATAATGATAATCTAAGTGCACAAGTGAAGTGAAATGAAATCAAAGCGTGTATCGTGTCTTTCCAGGTTGTCCCAAAAAGTCCGTGAATGTTTTAGTGGAACAACCGCCAATTTCACTAAAGCTTGACTGGACACTATGGACGAGGACTGGACATTACAGTGAGTTTGAGAATGTGACTATAACATAAAAGAAGAAATTAAAACTGATGAAAATGTATGCGATTGAAAGACTTTGTATTGACTAAAAGTACTAAAACTTATGGAAAAAAAAAATTGTGACAAATAGACCAAGACCATTTCAAATACTTTGACATTGGCAGAAATATCCTAAAAGGATGATTGCCAGCAACAAAAAAAAAAAATATATATTTTATGCCAATTTGACAAGTGTTGACATTTAATTTTCATTCAATTTATAATTTCTATTAATAATAATGTATTTAATATTTCGACACCTTTATTGGTAGAATATGCTGACCTAAATGACATGACCATCTTAATGTACCATATTCTTGGAAATAAATGATTTGATTTGATTGATCTTAATTGGACAAAACACCACCGATATTATTCAAAATACATGAATTTAATGAAAATAAAACGCAACGTCACTTCGCAAGTTCCCACCAAAACGTCCGCGGCTACTATTTCTTAGTTTTAAAAAACAGATTAAAAGTCTATTTTGTAATTTTATGAACTAAACCTAACATTTCCCGACTGCTTATTGCCTAAGCTATCTCAATAATATATTTTTAGTTTTTTTTCATTTTCAGGATTGGCACGAACGTAGAAACCGTTTCATAGATTTATGAAACGGTATAATGGATATTGTATAATATATATTTATCTGGGCATTTATCTGTGGTTTTCGACTTTTCGTGCAAAGAGGATAAAAACCTCGGAACAATAACTAGCATAGCATGGAAGCTCGCTAGTTATTGTTAACCTTTGTCGTGAACGGACGCGAGGACTGACGCGGACGGACGGACGTTGTGTTTACGCAGCGCACTGCGTGCGGGTTACGTAGTAGTATTTAAATTCTCTTTGCAGTTTGCTGTGGGCGGCCACTGTTTGATTTTATTAGCGCTTTGTTTCGGAACTTTTCTTGACAATAGTAGTGAAAGTATTTTATTTAAATCATAATATTAGGAAATGCTAATGCTAAGAGTATAATGTGACTGAGGAAAAATTAAGCATGTCTGCTGTTTCGCCTTCGTTTTTTTGTATCATATAGAATAATTAAAACTTATTTTAATAGTTGTATTTAAGCTGTGAATGTGATTGACCTTTTTTTCTGTGATATTTTACTACCAAGGTACAGTTCAAAATATGACTGTAACATATACTGGTGAAGTTGCAACATGTCGCGGGTTCGGCACTTTTTTAAAAGTTTTGTATAGGTGAGCTTATCACACATAAAATGTATATACAACCAAATTATAGTACCTAAGAACTTTTATATTTAATTCTATTTTTTTAATTGACCGTATAGTCAGCTTACTTTATCATAATTCGTGGTAATTTTATATATGTATAATATTTGGAATGGCCGTCCCATCTTTTGAGCGAAAGGGGTAATTAGCACTGGGTTAAACTCTTATTCACTGTCTGAGAGCTGGTAAAGCAGATAGTCAATATAGATGAGTTTCCTTCTATCCACCAGAGACGCAGCAAGCAGGTGAAGGTGGCCAATTTATCGCTTCATTAGAACTAAGAATGAGAAGCAACTCTATTATGGGTTGAAACTCATCCCTCCGTATGGATCTCTGGTGTAATGACAACCTAAGACTCAAGTCTGTTTAATATTGGCACTGCATGTGGAAATATAATACCTTTGTTGCTAGTTGTAGGCCAGTGCTACTATAATTACTTAGTAATAAAATCTAGCATAGCAGTCAAAGGCATGAAAAGTTGAGTTTCATTTAAAAATATAAGTAGCTTTTACAGCTTATAAACAAAACAATCTCTTGTTTATCCTCGTAGTCAAATATATATTTTTATAGACAGAAACAAAAGTAAGTATGTACTTACTAGTATTTAATTTGATGAGAATTAGGATCCTGCTTGTTTTGAACCAGGTGTAGGCTTTTATCATACAGTTGCAAAAAACACATGTCTTAGCAGATAAAGTACTCTCTAAAATAGGACACTCAGTTGGCTCTAAATTTAATGATTCTTTTATTGGTCTGGTCCCTTTAAAAATATATCTGATATAACCATAAAAATACTTTCCAGTTCCTTCCGCAAAAACTCCACAGATGAAAAGGTATTAAAGAGACATAAATTAATCCAACTTCTAGAAGGCAAAACATATATCATAAGTAGAATGATCTAACAGTGATTATAGGTCTGCTTTGAAGACAGCAAAGAAAGAGCATGTGTGCCTAATAATCACAGTAAGATCTACTACTTATTTTAATGTCTATTTAATTTTTTCTTATTTTTATTGCATAATAAGAATCCTTAGTTAAAACCTAAAGTTTTTTCTGAATCGAAAAGTATGTTTACCTCTTTATGTATGGCCATGTTTTTGTTCTGTCAATGGAAACTGCCAAAAAGTTAGCTCAAGTTATAAAACTGATTAACTGTTTACACAAGGTTTACACAGAATACGAAATAGTAACATACTTGTTTACTTAGTCTCACCGACACTACATTGAAATTGTATTTGGTATGGACAAAAAAATAAAATAACAATAATACATTTTATTGTAGTTTTTTCTCTTCAAATAGTGATGTCTTACATATCATTTGATAGAAAAATGGCAATTTAACTCTCAGCAGCTTAGCTTGACTGTAATGGGCAAGTAAGTTAATTCCATGAAAGGTCATCGCTTCCCTCTATAACAGATCAATACCATGTCGCGGTAACTGGCTCCAGCTATATCTATGTTACCTGCTTTGTATCATTAGAGATAATATCTCTCTTTGTCTCATTCTCTCAAATGATCTAATATGTAATTAAATTATAAGTTTTCCAACGTGAAGTATTATATGTATATTCATTCAAATACCTTCAGTAACCTTTTACATGTTACGTAGAAATGTGCGGAAAACGTTATAAAGATCAGATATTCAATCATAAATGTGAATAGATAAGATAATTTTCAAAAACTTTGCGAATGACAAATGTTTGCAATCGTATCATCTCTTTTATCATGTGTCCCGGAAAAAGACAACTTGTACATGACATTTATGACTGGAGCGATGATTTACCTTTAGAGCATGACAAGACAAACAGGTGGGGCATTTTTTTTTATAGGTCTGTGGGCATTTCCGTTGTCGTTGTGATTATATACGCGCAGATAACGTCCTTGACGCGCAGACCTAGGTTTTTTCTATTTAGTAAGTTTGTGTTTGACCCGAAACTAGCTCTCAAGTTAAGCTGTCATAACACACCGATAGGTGCTTGACGACAGATTTTCATCTAGAGGGTGGTAGCCAGCCAGTCAGTTACTACAAAGTACCCTACCACCGTAATATGGTTTCCTCACGATGATTTACTTCACCGAAAGCTCAAGCTCATTGTAGGATTCCAACCCACGACCTTTGCTGCGGTTTCCGACGCCACTACCGCCATAAAATCGGTCTGTGTGATTATTTTAGACAAAAAATACAACCTTTTTTAAAAACAACCTTCTTTGTGTGTGAGAAAAATTTCTGCTCACACACAAGTGAATTTAAATAAAAGTTAAATAAATAATAGTATTTCAAATAATCATAGCCCATACCTATTGGCTTTGTAATATGGGTCCTGTGCTATTAGTCTCGAAACTTTATGTAAGCAATATAAACCAGGCAAGTGTGTCTAGTGTAGGTACACACACACACGTGAGTTCACGTGACCACAGGAGTGTGTGGGTTCCATACATGTTCAAAGGAAGTCTAATGAGTAGCAAAAATATGTTATGTGTTACTTTTACTTTTATATATACACAATAGGTAGTGTCATAAGTAGTCATAACTCAATATCCCATATCTCGAAAACTACACAACTATTTACTTTTTCTCAGTATTTTCCACCCTATACATACTTTTTGAAGAATTACAGACCCATCACACTGCTGAGCCATGTTTACAAGTTGTTTTCGAGAGTCATTACGAATCGTCTCACGCACAGGTTCGACGACTTCCAGCCTCCCGGACAAGCAGGTTTCCGAAAAGGCTTTAGCACCATAGACCACATACATATGCTGCGGCAAGTTATACAGAAGACCGAGGAGTATAACCAGCCATTATGCTTAGCGTTTGTGGACTATGAGAAAGCCTTTGATTCGATCGAAACCTGGGCCGTGCTGAGGTCTCTTCAAAGGTGCCAGATTGACTATCGGTATATCGAGGTGTTAAAGTGTTTGTACGAAAACGCCAGCATGTCGGTCCGACTCCAGGACCAGAGCTCGAAACCTATCCAACTGCAACGAGGCGTGAGACAGGGAGATGTGATATCTCCGAAACTTTTCACCGCTGCATTGGAAGATGTCTTCAAGCTTCTGCAATGGAAAGGATTCGGCATCAATGTCAATGGCGTGTACATCACTCACCTTCGATTTGCCGACGATATAGTAGTCATGGCTGAGATCTTGGAAGACCTTGGCACAATGCTCGATGACCTCAGCAGAGCCTCTCAACAAGTGGGTCTAAAAATGAACATCAAAATCATGCCTAACGTCCATGTTTAGTCCAACTATAGTAAAGGTTGGAGACTCTGCACTCGAAGTTGTAGACGACTATGTTTAACTAGGTCAGACCATCCAACTAGGTAGGTCCAATTTCGAGAAAGAGATCAATCGACGAATCCAACTCGGCTGGGCAGCGTTCGGGAAGCTGCGAAACATCTTCTCGTCCCAAATACCACAGTTTCTCAAGTCGAAAGTCTTCGGCCAGTGTGTGTTGTGGAACAGAAACGTGGTCGCTTACTATGGGCCTCCTAAGAAGGCTAAAAGTCACTCGAGATCGAATCAGAAATGAGGAAATCCGCGGGTGAACCAAATTGACCGATATAGCCCGAAGAATTGCCAAACAGAAGTGGCAGTGGGGCACATAGCTCGTAGAACCGACGGCCGATGGGAGAGAAAGGTTCTCGAGTGGCGACCACGAACCGGAAGTCGCAGCGTGGGCAGGCCTCCCACACGGTGGACCGACGATCTTGTGAGGGTCGCGGGAAGTCACTGGATGCGAGTAGCGCAAGACCGGACATCGTGGAGATCCTTGGAGGAGGCCTTTGTCCAGCAGTGGACGTCTCCCGGCTGATATGATGATGATGATGACATACTTTTTACGACTTTAGAAGCGTTCACAAAAAAGTATCCAATGATTTATTCCAGGATATAATGTGTGCCAAGTTAGAAGTAGAAATTCATACTATTATTTTTCAATATTTTTACTTATATTTGCCCTTCTGTTCTACAACATGTTGTAATTTTTTTTTCATTAAGAACTACGACAGTTTTACAATTGATTTTAAACTTACACTAGGTACCTAAAGAATTCTGAAAAGATTGAAACATGTGGAAATCTGACGCTATATGGTGCATACATTAACACTTCCGAGCCAAGCTCTTAATCATTAATCTAAGGGTCTGGCGTTATGATTAAAGACAACATCGTTTCTGTTGATCTATACCGGCCATTTTTTCTCAATGTCTTTAGTCTCTCTCGTCAGCTGTTAGCAATGGAGATCTGAATTGATGTTTTTCCCAGGCGGTAGTAATATTAGGTCTTTACCTATGAAATTGCCGTTTTGTATGAAAAAATTTAAACGATATTTTTTATTTGTATTAATCGAAGTAATCACCCATGCAATCAATGCATCTTTGCCAACGCAGTGGCAATTTATTGATGCCCTTCTTAAAGAAATCAGCTGGACGGGAGGCAACAAATTCTTCAAATGCATTTAGTACTGCCTCTCGGGTATTGAATTTTTTTCCCGCCAAGAAAATATCCAAATTCTGGAAAAAGTAGTAGTCTGTAGGCGCAAGGTCTGGTGAGTAAGGCGGATGACGGAGAGCTTCCAACCCCAGTTCTTGCAACTTGGAGACCGTCTGCTGTGCAGTATGAGGTCGCGCGTTGTCGTGCAAGAGCAGCGGAGACGAGAAATTGACCAATGCTGGTTGGAGATGTGCCAGCTTCTCCATCATTGTGTTCAGTTCTTCACAGTACACATCTGCAGTAATGCTCACCCCGTTTGGTAAGAAGCTGTGATGAATCACACCGGCGCTAGACCACCAAACAGTGACCATCACTTTTTTAGGGGTAAGTTTTCGTTTAGGGCATTGTTTAGGCGCTGAACCAGGATCCAACCAACTTGCTGAGCGCTTGCGGTTATCAAACAAAATCCATTTTTCATCGCAGGTAACAATGCGGTTCAAAATTCCTTCATTTGTGTGTCTGTTGAGCAGTGCAAGGCACGTCTCGTACGTCTCGCACGCGTACTTCGCGCTGGCGATCATTGAGTTCGTGGGGCACCCATTTGTCAAGCGTTTTTACCTTGCACATTTGACGCAAATGGACCAATATTGTTTTGACGCTAACGTCGAAAGCTTCTGCTAATTCAGCCGTAAATTGTGTATCATCAGCTTCCACAATCGCCTTTAATTCGTCATTGTCGACCAAAGTCTTCGGACGACCGCGAGGTTCATTTTTTAGGTCGAAATTTCCAGAACGGAAGCGAGTAAACCAATAACAGGTGATGCGTTGGTTTGTAGTGTTAGCTCCGTAAACGTCGTTGATGTTGCGTGCCGCTTGTGCCGTGTTGCTGCCTCGACGGTACTCATATTCCATAATTACTCGAATTTTTAACGTATCCATGATGACGAAAAAGATTGAAATGCGATGCGATGAAATGTAACACTAATCAATAAACAAAATCCATGTTTTTAAAATAAAATTAATTTGAAATTAGAATTCTTAGCCAAACAAAAATTATTTTGATTTGAAATAGCCAGTACTGCAGAACGGCAATTTCATAGGTAAAGACCTATTATAAACGATGCCCTTCCAATCCCAGAATCACCTTTCTGCGCGGTAATCCGAGTTACGTACGCCACAGTCTGTTGAGTTTGGCCGCACAGCGATGATCTTTTCCACACGTTCCTATCGAAAGTGATCCACTTCTCATTACAAGTGATCAATCTTTTCAAAAAATGGTTCGCTAAAGTTCGCTTTCATTCCTTTTTTTAATAGAGAATGCAAATGAGTATATTACGGGTCATTAGGCTTATTTCAGTGGATTCGTGGAGCACCCATAGGTATTTCGAGCTTTTTTGCGTACCCAGACCTTTTCTAATGAGGCAAAATTTTATGGCAATGCCGTAATTACTAATATACCACCGATCTTTCTCCACTTTTTCACAAAGCGCATCAACTTTATCAACAGAGTGAGCTGTTGAAAAACAAACAACATATTATGCTGGCTGAAAAAGCTTTAAACCAACATTGTGCTAATCTTACTGACACTGCGAATGCAGGTTCATTAGATTCCAAAGATTTGGTAACTCTAGCTAGCCCGAAACTAGCGTCAGAATTATATCTTTATTTCTTGTAGGTATTATAATTCTGTTATGTTGGTTGATAGATACTCTTATTTGTTTTCATACAAATTCAGATTGTACATAATATGATTAACATGCATAACCTCGTTACCTCCTATTCAATTCTGTGAACTGATTTTGTCAGTTGCTATCCGAGTTCCACGGGCTTTCGACGTATCCATTAAAGAAGAAGTCATAATGTTTTACTCGGTTGTTACCAGGCAAGGGTTATTTATTATTCAGTGCACGTGTTGCACTTTCCAGAGGGTTCGTTGCACGTTGATTGATATCGATCACATAGGTTATTTTAGTGTACCTTAACAATTTGAACTAGTTATCCTGTTTAATATTTTTAAGCCCAGAGAAATTTAAAATAGCAATGAGTTTTCATTAACAATGAAAACTAAAAATTGTTTATTTGTGAACCCTAATGAATGTACACCGCCCAGAGTACTTGGTACGTACATTAACTCAGGGTTTTTCTATTTTCAAATTGAATAAATGAAATTTTGGTTACATATGTTGGAAAACCAATGATTAGCGCGACGTTAACCGGCACCATATTTATAGTAATACAAATAGTAGCTAGTGATAAAGATTATTCGCTTATATAATGTGCGGGTAACGCTTTCGGCATGAGACATTTTGATTGAAACCGCATACAGCTCGGAACCACGGTTTTTGCACTATGAATGAAGGCATTTATCTTATTCGTAGAATTATCCCAAAATAGAATACTGTTTTTTTTCAACTGAGTATCATCATAAATTCCAGACCATAATATATCGTGAAATCCCTAGGATACTTAGATATCACTTTTTGACGAACTGCTTTTACCTAAGGTTAACAATTACCGAAGGTAATATGCACCATTCTAGACAATACATTATTCCATCTTGTAGTTTCCTTTGTAATCAAACGTTGTTCATGGCAATCTATTGCTTTTCCTGTTTTTAACTGTATTTCAGTATAAATCCATGAAAGGTAAAACTTCTTAGAAGTGCTATTCTCTCATGATTTTTTTTACATTTCAGTCAAGTGTTTCCAGTTGTTATATCCTGTATATAACAACTGGAAACACTTGACTGAAATGACCTGACCTGACCATTCAAATTTTAAATTTCGACTTTGTATTGTTTAGATCAAATTTTGAGTCGGAAGCTGTAAAGATAGCTCAATGAAATTTACAGGATACATAGCTGATAAAATGGACAAGTTTTTAAAATTGGTTTGAAAGAAAAAAGTCATGTAACTTTTATGATTAAAATGTCCTCAAACATTTTAGATAAATTCTGAATTTCCACTTTCTTGCAAATAGATTTTTTTTTAAAGCTTAATGGTCACAGTTTTAGCAACAAATGTTTATGCATCTACTACGTTTATTATTCAGGTAATTAAGAAAAAAAACTCAGACCTGTATCTCAACTACTCGCGTGACTGCGACAAAAAATGTATTGAAAATCGGAATTGGGTAAAAAAAAATTAAAAGAAGTTACGAAAAATCGCGGAATATACATGGAGTGATACGGGTACCTCTAAAGGGGCTACCTCTACCTCTGGGCTTCCGCTTGACACTATTTTCTGGGACACCCTGTATATCCCTACTTCAGATACTTAATCTCGACGTTGAACTACTATCAAATAGCCGGCAAAAACTAAAACAATAAACGCGATCTTTAGAAACGGAGTATATTAACCAACAACGCTGAATTTTTTCATTGTCAAGTTTTTCTGAGAAATGGAAATTAGAGAAATGCCCTGCATCATTCTTCGGATAATAAAAAACTAATTAAAAATTCGAATAAGTGTTAATGAACTGAGCGTGTTCCGTTCGTCAAAAATAAAGCCCACTCCTACGAATAAGTAATAAGTCAGGAAATGTAACTCCGTCAAAAAAATGACCCAACAAAAGTCGTGTATATATGGGCGGGGCTTAAAAGTCGTGTTCAGTGCGTCATCACTCCGACATTTACTTTGACACAAATCAAACAACACAAATCAAATCTTCGCGTAAATTTTCATTGAAAATCATCATGCCAGTATGTGTTGTGAAGTGGTGCAGGAGCAATACAAGATTAAAATGTTCAGGGATCACTTTTCACTAGTAAGTAGTAGCAAAATTATAAATATATTCAAAGATCAAACCGAAATGGTCAATACTATGCAAAATGAAGTCAGACAATTTTTTACCAAGAAGTTTTTTTTTCTTGTTGAAAAAAGAAATGTACCGAAAAGAAAAACCGATCAAGTGCGAGTTGGTTTCCTCACGATGTTTTCCTTCACCGAAAGCTCAAGCTCATTGTAGGATTCGAACCCACGATATTCGGCTAGCTTGATGTCAATAAATTTTATTTCGGGAACTGTGTTCGTTTCTACAATAGGATCATACGTGAGGTAACTGGAATGTCTTATTTTAAATATAAGAATTATATTAAACTTAGGTTAATGAACAAAGCCTACTATAAGGTGGCTCATTATATGGAAGACAGAAATATATTATGGTTGTAGTAGCTTCTCTCTGCACTAGCATCCCTCTGGCGAAGTTAAAATAATAGATAA
The DNA here is from genome assembly GCA_951361185.1 of Ochropacha duplaris. Lineage (NCBI taxonomy): Eukaryota > Metazoa > Arthropoda > Insecta > Lepidoptera > Drepanidae > Ochropacha > Ochropacha duplaris. Next base: position 7,433,286 of record OX592695.1, on the reverse strand, counting down.
TGTATCTCATGTATTTTTGAAATTGTAAATTAATTTAAAATATCCACTGAAAAAAATGTCTTGCTGAGTTTCTTGCCGGCATCTTCTCAGTTTAAGTGTATTCCGAACCGGTGGTAGAGTCAATTGTAACGTTCATAAGTGCCTTACCAGGGCCTAAACTGAATAAATGACTTTTGATTTTGATTACCCTTTGGGTACGGAACCCTAATATTTCAAGTTTCTACCTGTTGTCGTAATTAAGATTGAGAAAACAACGGCAATTTTAAATCATTTTTGTTGTATGGGAGCCCCCCTTAAATATTTATTTTACTTTAATTGATTTATTTATTTATAAAGTGAATATATGTACAACTAAATATTCTGGGAATATTTCAAGCGTCTACCTTTTGTCGTTATTAAGATCGAACAAATAACGGAAATTAAATCACGTTTGTAGTATGGGAGTCCCCCTTAAATATATATTTTTTTTATATTCTGTTTTTAGTATTTGTTGTTATAGCAACAATAGAAATACATCATCTGTGAAAATTTCTAGCTATCACGGTTCATAAGATACAGACTGGTGATAGACAGACAGACAAACAGACGGACAGACAGCAGAGTCTTAGTAATAGGGTTTCCGTTTTTACCCTTTGGGTACGGAACCCTAAAAAAAGCAAAAAAAAAACAAAAAAATATAATTATATAATAAAAAACTTTATACAATAATATTATTTTATTAGTGACTTGGTCATTTATTGCATGCCATCATCCACGCCAGGCGCGGTTCGCGCGTGCGTGCTGCAATACGCGCAGCAATAAAACCAATCCCTGCTTTTGTTCTGTATTTAAGCCAATCACCAAGCATGTCTATTTTAAAACTCTGAAGTGATTGGTATTTTGAATCATATGTTGTTTTGATTTATAAAGGGCTACTTTTTGAGTGGAATTTGTTCTGAATTAGACTTCCTGACTTATTACTTATTCGTAGGCCCACTCTTTCAAAATAAAATGCTAAAAAGTGATAATGTGTTTTGTCTATGGTCAGGTATTCTCGGTAAAATGAACAGCATTGCTCCGACCGACCTCTGGGTTTCACTATAATAGTGTCGCATGCAACCATAGCGATTTTGTTGCTAGACTTTGTGAATTTACGAGTAAGTATGCTACACTATAAATAAGTAGGGAACTGTAGTGAATTACACTCATCACTACTGAGCAATTTCAAGATGTAAGAAGAGCAAAGCAATTAATCAATCAATGTAATTACAAAGCATCTTCACATGTACTTTATTATGTTGGCTGGCTAGTCGTGCGTTGGTTTACCAGATACTAATGTAGTAAGTACCTGACATGACACGGCTGATTTGCGAATAGAGTTCCTGATGCTCGGGTTGGGAAGGGCGGATTTAGTTGTTTTTTTTGTCTTGGTGGTATTTTTTCCAGATAAAATAAAATATAGTTTATAATTTACAGAAGATAGTAGTACTTAAGTGTTTGTACAAAATAATAAAAAAGAGAATTTTCAAACATTTTTGCATTCCTGACAAATGGCCAAAATTCCTGACATCTGGTAACAACAAGTAACCCTAGTCGTGCGTGGATGGACATCGATGACAGTCATCAAACAGCAACATCATCTTGTTTTTTTCCAATATTAGTCATACTCTGAAAATTATTTGTTAAATACGTATAAGTACTTACTTAGTATTATTTCTGTATTTATGATTTAGCTGCCCTAGGTCATAATTGTACTAGAAGCTAAACACTGATATTGGGGAAGTGATCTGCAATAAGATAACATAATTCATTTGTTATTTCTACGAATAGAGCTCAAAGAAACGTAGTAATATTTTTTTGTGTGCAATAGTTTATAGAAGAGTTTTTGCCGTAAGTTTTATGAGTCACGCTCACGCGTAGGAACGATGTTCGAAACGAAAACCAATCATAAAGTGGATTCGTGAAGTCATTCAGGCTCTTTCTGGTTTTGTGGGTTGTATGTACCCGCCGATTATGAAATGCCTTATAATATTCATGGTTATTCTCTTTCGTTAATTCCATTCATGAATTGATTTTGCCTTGTGTATGCAATTCTTGTTACCGTCTCTCTCACTTTAAATTCAAGACAACATGGTTTGCTTGCATACACTCGAGAATCTAGGTATACTGACTTACTAAAAAATATTACTTATACCGGATATTTATTTAAATGTAGGTACATACATACGTTCTTTTCGGTCATCGTTCGCGCACAAATTAGCGGTATGACGTAATATCCTGTGTGTGATTTACATATTTCGAATAGGTAACGAAAATCTACTTCATCATTAGTCGCACACACAGAAATGGAATTAAGTATGTCATGTCTGTGTGGTTGCACATAAGCCGAAGCTGGCGATTAGGAAGGAACGCAACGTAGTTCAAATGTTGAAAACTGTTGGTTTACTTTTTCATATGAAAAAATACATTGATACAAACTAACCGTACAAGATTTCTAGCCTAACACGAAGTAGCGGCAAGTGGTTCATTCACTCGTGTGCCTTTTTGTTTTTACTCATCTCAGAATTCTGACAAGCAGCCAGGCGGCTCACCAGATGGTAAGTGACTAGGTACTGTCGCCTTTATTTGTCTTTACATTATGATTTCTGCAGCAGGTGTTAAAATAGCTATATTTTGGATAACGGCTAGTATTTCTAGAAACATAAAAAAACCAAACGTATATTTACGGTCTATCATTATTTTCCATGATAAAATTATGGCACACTTATCCTCTATTCACCCTTCTGAGTGCTGACTTCCGAACCGGCGGTTTCTTCTACAGCTCAATCTTCATAAGTACCGTCCTGAATAAATAGTAAAAATGGTTTTGACTTTACCAATCTACCTATACCTAAATATTTTTCAGTACCAAATATATGTAATAATCTTCAAAAACTTATAAAATTCATATACTTACATATTTCTCAAAACCTTTACATTGAACTTTAAACTATAACTATTAGTCTAGTCAACAAGTTCAAAAACGTGAAAAATAGAGATAAAGGTCCTAAAAATATGAGCGATGGCTCATTCGATTCGGAATCACCTCTAGAAAAATGTTTTTGAAGGATTTTGGTGCAGGTTAAAAATTGCAATTGTTATTAACAAAATAAGATGAAAAAAAAATGATATTTCGTTTTTTGTTAATAACTTGAAAAATATTAACATCCTTCAAAAACATTTTTCTAGAGGTGATTCCGAATCGAATGAGCCATCGCTCATATTTTTAGGACCTTTATCTCTATTTTTCACGTTTTGAACTTGTTGACTAGACTATATAGAGAACATAGGGATGTATTCTCTTCTCAACCATCTTGCCAAAGTAAGTGAGACTTTCAATGCCGCGATGGACAACAAGTCGTTGGACGCTGATTCGTTTTGTTGTGTACAAAAACAACGTAGGTAATACCTATTATAACAATATGTGTGTAGATATGTACCTAATTCAGTTCGCGTGCTGCACAGCAGTGGCTGGTCAACACAACACGACAGGCTATAGGTATCTGCTTACAAATTAATCGCAATCAGTCATGGTTAATACAAAAAAAGAGTCCATACAGTATTTTGTTAATGTTGTCGAAGATATTGTGAGACTTTTAGTCACGAGTTTTATGCGGTGATATTGCTCAAGACAGGTCCGTTCAAATAAGAGATAGTACCTAGGTAGATATACAACTTTTTGTAAAAAGGAAATTCTGACACTGACTTTCTTCAGCTAATGCTAAGAATAGGTATAGTAGGTATGATACCGCGGTCAAAAACAAGCTTATCCATAAGTTAAAATAAACCTAGATGTAGGTATCATCATCTACATTTTCCACAAAGTATGTAGATTAACATAAACCAGCTTCTTTGTGGTCGCTGAACAAAATTACCCTAGTTCGGTGTACATTAACATAATAAGAAATATCTCGTATAAGAACCAATACCTACATGTATAGCGTGCGTGACCGTCATAAACTTGCCAGTAGATGAATCCACACTTCAAACAGCTTCAAATGACGTAATCGTCACTCAAATGTTAGGCGATAAAATGAGCGTACGCATACTAATAAAGTACTGCTATATTAATTAGTATTCAGATGGTATTCAGCATGTGATGTTGTTTCCTTATGAAATGTTGCACAAGGACGACCACCATGCACAAGCAATGTTTTCAAATTTCAGGATAGTTGCGGAAATCAATGAGTTTTCTATGATATTTTTCAGGTGGCGAGGGAGTATTTACAAACTTGTTTGGCTGGATCTCCTAGTATTCTTACTCATATACTACACACTCAACTTGACTTATCGGATTCTTCTAAATGAAGATTCTAAAAGGTAATTCCTTAGTTAGTTAATACGTTAACTGTCGTCTTAAATATCAGAAATGATGATGAATGACTGGTCGAGGGAATGATACCATATTCAATCATTTTGTAAATACATAATTGGTTATTTGAGAATAATACCATAAAAAATGCAAAGTAGAAGTATTGTGATAAGTTAGACAACACTCACTTCTCTCTACTTCTTCTCTCCGAGTTTACGGGAGGTAAACTCGGATGACCCCGCGGTCAGCTAGCTATAATAGTTTCAGACAAAATATTGCGCAGTGCTATCGCAGTAAATGCAAAGAAGTACCTATATATCCGGCGAACGAGTACCTACATGTAATATCGCCGGGATACATTCAAGAAGTAGTGCTTTACTGAATACTGCCAAATGCCACAAAAAACTGCTAATCTTCAATTACATAATAACATGTACGTACATTGAAGCTAAAAGAGTTCCACGGTCATTAAATATCATTATTATCAAATTACATTATGGTCACATGGTTGTGTTAGTTTTATTATTTACAACAAATGTACAAAATATACATGCAAATGTACAATTACAATACATAAAAAAGTTGTGTTAGTTGTGTGGTGAAAATTAAATATTTTTTATTCAAATAGGCGCACTATTCACGAAATTGTCAAGTAAAAGGCACGGTTCGGGTGGTGCCTTTTGCCACTTTTGCTGAGAAGAACATTCAATAAACTCACCAATTACCTACTATTTTCATAACAACTTAAAATAACGTTTTTTACGAGTAATCTCAGAAATGGACCAAGTACCTATCTAATAAGTTAGTACCATTCCTATAATACCTTTCCTATCTAATAATAAGTAACTTACAACCATTCCTATAATACCTTTCCTATCTGATAAGTTACTCACTACCATTCCTATAATACCTTTCCTATCTAATAATAAGTAACTTACTACCATTCCTGTAATACCTTTCCTATCTGATAAGTTACTCACTACCATTCCTATAATACCTTTCCTATCTAATAAGTAACTTACTACCATTCCTATAGTACCTTTCCTATTTATCTATTCCTGTATAGTTACGAGGTACGACCTCTGTGTGCACAATAAAATAGTACCTACTAGTACTACTACCTACCGGAAGTACAATGAGGATTTTCCTTCGCAGATTGTTCGAGGGCGTAGTAAATTACTGTAACTACCACGGGAATGTGATCCCGCTATCGTTTGTACTCGGTTTCTATGTTACGGTTGTAATGAATCGCTGGTGGAGTCAATATACGACTATACCTTGGCCCGATTCTATCGCGGTCTTCGTCTCTGCCACCATCCATGGACAGGTACTATAAATTCACAAATTTTATTGTCTTCTTATTAATCCACAGACGAGCATATTCCGGTCAATGCTATCATTATTTACATTAGAAGTTTCCTTTAGTATTAAAAATCATATTTTAGTAGCTTCTAGTTTACAATTACTAGTAAGTAGGTATTAATTAATTCGTATAGTGTCCATTAATTGTGGTATCTTTATTGAGATTCAGTAAACAAGACAAGTCTTGACTGGGTAGATACTCTATTTATGGGAAGTCTTGACTAATCTTATCTTTTTCATGATCACATTTTATGTACAGAGTTGATGTGTAATATGTAATGTGTAATGTGTGTAATAAAATGAATGATTGTATGCTGGTAGATTATAAACACGATAAATAGCAAGCTGATAATAACTTCTAGAATTGATTATTAACATTTCGAATCTTCATTACGATTAAATGATACCGATTTATGATTTTGTTACTTTATCGAAAATTGCCGAAATCATCAAGGTCCTTCCGCGAGGCGTCACTCAATATCATACTGAGTACAACTGACAGTTTTTATATGGCATGGCATATCTCCTACGAATTACTTATTCGTAGCATATCTCTTACATTAATAAAACGTCGCGGCGCGAGGACCAATTCTTAATCTAAGGACATACCTGTTACTGCTGTCATGTAAAGTCCAGAAATATGGTAAAGTGGGAGCAGGACATTATTAATAAGTAAAATTTGAGCTGACAGGATGAGCGGGGGCGGTTGATGCGCCGTTCGATAATGCGCTACGTGTGCCTCTGCCTCACGATGGTGTTCACGATGATCGCACCGCGCGTCAAGAAGCGCTTCCCAACACTCAACAACTTGGTCGAAGCAGGCTTACTGCTTGACAATGAAAAGGCAATCCTCGATAATCTCAACGACAAATTCCCCAAACCCTCCAAACATTGGTACGTGAATATTACTAATTAATAGTAATACGAGTACGTACCTACCTATATTCTATTCATTTGCGTAATACTAGTTCGGCTTTGTTTGTACACAGTATTTCCCGGAATATGTGGTAGTTGTTTTCTAACAATCATGCATGACTTAGCTACTTATGATTCATCTAACATGTTCAACAACATATCTAATCCTCAAATGTTTATGGGATACTAATATTATGAAACGAGTCAATTGGGCCAACTATTGCCTCGCCCGAAGCTCCATTTGGATGTGGGGTCTTTACTTAGTGAGTGAGCCAGTCACTACAAACATACTCTTGGGCGCATACTTAAACGTTTGCCTTGATATAATTATAGTTTGGGTTATCCTTTGTGTATTTTTCATAATTGCGCATTCTTTAAATTTGAATTTATAGGTTGCCAATAGTATGGGCGACGAGTATAGTGACGAGAGCTCGAAAAGAGGGCAGGATAAGAGATGACTTCGCTGTAAAAACCATTATTGACGAATTAAATAAGTTTCGAGGGCAAGCTGGATTGCTTCTCAGTTACGACACAATCAGTGTGCCGCTGGTTTATACTCAGGTTTGTGTTCCTAAAACATTCGCATTAAAATACCTACTTACCTACATTAGAAGAAAGTTAGTTGTTTATTTTGTCATAATATCGTCATTTTCGTTTTCAGGTAGTTACCATTGCTGTGTACTCATATTTTATAACGACTGCGTTGGGTAGTCAATGTGTTGACAATAAATTGTCAAAATCCTCCCGTGCCGACACCACCCATATCAGTAATATAGATCTTTATTTTCCAATATTTAGTACATTAGAATTCTTCTTCTATATGGGCTGGTTGAAAGTAGCCGAATCTTTAATAAACCCTTTCGGCGAGGACGACGACGACTTTGAAGTGAACTGGTTAATTGACAGAGATTTACAGGTGAGTTGTGTACCCACCCACTCCGCCCACTCCCTACAGACGATCGGAAAATCACTAATCAAGTTTTAATTGCTTTTATATATCTATAAATAAATAAATATCCTCGGACATTCTTCACACACGGCTGATTCCAAACTAAGCAGAGCTTGGGCTATTGAAACCAGATAACTGATATACTTACATCATACAACTAGATAATTACACGTTCATGCAAACACAGGTCTGTCCTGAATGGGAATCGAACTCACGACGGCGTGAAAGGTAGTTTAATCAAGGCGATGATAGTTTAGTGTAGTGTAGATAGCTTAGGGTAGTGACGTCGGATACCGCGGCGAAGGTCGTGGGTTTAAATCCTACAACGAGCTTGAGCTTTTGGTGAAGGAAAACATCGTGAGGAAACCATAACGGTGATGGGTACTTTGTAGTACCCGACTGACTGGGTACCACTCTCAAGTTGAAAGTCTGTCACCAAGCACCTATCGGTGTGTTCCGGCAGTTGCACTAGAGCCAGTTTCCGTCTAAGCTTTGTGTGCTTACCACCTACGGAACATGGAGAGATTGGAGTCGAACACAAGCTAAACTAAGAGTAAGAAAAAAAGCAACCACGCCAATCGGCCCGTAAAAATGTGAATTACAAATGTAACGTTAACGTTGTGTACAGGTGTCGTACATGATCGTGGACGAGATGCATCATGAGCACCCGGAGTTGATAAAAGACCAGTACTGGGACGAGGTGTTCCCATCAGAGTTGCCATATACAATAGCTACGGAGAACCAACGCGAGGAACACCCGGAGCCGTCGACGGCGCGCGTCGCGGTGCCGGTGCGCCAGCGCAGCATGGTGCTCACGGCGCCATCCTCGCTCAAAATAGACGAGATGGTGCCATCCAACACCGTGAGTTACAAGTTCGCACCGCCCGAGGTTAGACGACTTACCAGATACAGTTAGCATGCTGCACGCTCGGACTACCTGTGTGGAGCTTGACATGCCAGTGTGGCCCTGTGGTGCTGTGGCGGTCGGTGTTCAGTGAACAGTGGAGGGTTGCCAATATTACTTCTAGTGTTTTCCTCTTTTGTATCATCGCCGAATATGCTATTACCCTATCCTACGCAACTCTATCGGCCCATTTGTCATTAGTGTTGTACGAATGGAATAATGGATTATTTACCTTTTTGGTTTCGTTTGGATTCTGTACGCTGGTGGTTATTATTTGTGTTGTAAACGATGACGTAATTGAAGTATTTAATGATAAATGTATACAAACGTGCCGCTCTGATAATTATAATCGTTTCATAGAATTATATTTAACGATACAAAGGTTGTTTGAAGTTATCGTGGACTCAAGATTGATTTTGACAACCCTTTCAATTAATACACATTAGATGAAGTAATACTAACTGCAACATTTCTTATATTTAATTCTATAGCAGCGTGGAATAACATGAAGGTTTCAGAGACAATGAATGAACCTACAAGTTGTAGGAGTCGTAGGTATCTTTTAGTAATTTAACAATTCTATTAGTTACCTAATTATGTAATTAACCTAATTACATAGTTTACTAACTTACTAACATGGTGACGTACTTAACCAGTTTTAATATAATTCCTACTAAATGATTGTTTCTAAGCAATAACCTTAACTATCAACACTTATCTAATACCTACTTGGTAAACCTACTTCTAACTACTTAACTGTGCAAAGTATCGCGTTGTTATTTTCAGTTATAACTACCTACGTTCATTTAACGAATAGTCGTCAAAGCTAGGATATAAACATTTATTTACGAGGCGAGATATTAAGCCTAATAAAACAATTTGTTTTGTATCTTTGTTTGTTTCGCGATTTTACGCCACTCGGCTAATGTTTAATATAATCTAGACAGCGGTTCATGTGTTCAATGTTATTATTGTAATACTGTGCTTATATGCTGACTGTTTTTTTCTGATACTTTTCCTGTATATTGTGTTACTTGCTGTAAATTATACTGCATATTTTAATTATAGTACCTAATAGTCATCGCGACAATCAATCAAAATAAAACATCCTTAATATATTAATAACATGCAGTGACTGACTAAATAAATTAGCTAGCACCTACTAATAATTCAAAAGTCGTTATTTATTCTCAAAACAAAAAGTATGTTTGGCCACAATCTCGCCATAGAAATTGTTGATTTTTTCATATCGGTTTCTACGCCGAATAGTCATTTGGTATTTCTGATTATAAATACAAATTCCATCGTAGTATTTTAGGTACCTACTGATTATATCGTTATTTGTACTGTAGCTACATTACAAGAATAATTGTTATGAGCCAGCCAAATTACATAGGTAAACTACCTCCACCAATTAACGGTATCTTTTATCCATTAATTTTCCATAATTTTCTAATCAAATCATCCTGTTTCCAAACAGCAACTACAAATGAACGACGATGCGCAATCAGGCATTCATTTCATCGTATCCCGCGGAAGCAAGCGTGGGAAGCGGGACGATAGGAACTCTATGGGATCTACAAACTCTATGCTCTCCCTACAACAGACACCGATGACGAGAGCCAACTCCGTTACATCTATGCTCAAGAGGCTATTCTCTAAGGAAGAACAAAGACAACCTAATACAGTACCGACACAGACAGACGGCGGTACGTGTTAGACAGTATCATTACGAGCCAATTGTTAGCATGTCCTTGTCATTATTGCAGTAATACAATACATTATTCTCTTGCAATTTTTCTTTTGTACGCTGTTATTGTGCACAAAATAGAACTATATCTAAAAGTAAGATGTAATCTGCAAAAGATTACATCTTATTTTGGACCACCAAGATGTAATCTGCAAAAGATTACATCTTATTTTTAGTATTTTAATTCTAAATAATATGTATTACAGTATCCCGGTTTACTATATCTGCTAGTAACCCGACTCTGAATAAACCGGCTACAGCGGCAGGCAGCATGAAGATTGCTAATGAAGTAATTGAAGAGGTCGATGAGCAAGCCACCATCACTAGTATGGGCAAACGACCGGATTACAGGTACCTACATATGTTATTCTTTGATTACCTAATTAAATACATACAGGGTCAGTATATAAAATACAGAAATATCTTGAAAATGGTAACACTTTTACTGAGGTCATTTTTGTATATTTGGTAGGACCCACCCAACTATCTCCCCCTTAAGTTTGTCGTGCTACTTACCGGATACCCTATAAAACATCTAAGATTGTAGTGAAACCTACTCAAACTCAAGCTACATTTATACAAAAAAATATATCGATACAATCAGGGTTCGAGGATATATGTATATCATGATATATATCCGATATATATCAATTTTTTTTTGTGTTATATATCAATACAAAAATGGTTTAAAATATTTGATATTTTAAGCAAATTTTTGCTGTTCGCTACTGTATTTCTACTTCCCAAATGTAGATTGCGTTGGAGTAGAGTTAAAACATACTCCCTAATAGTAAGTTTTAATCCTTAAATGGTAAAACTGAATACCAGCATCTCACCGGCGATTGACAGTTCTAGCAGCATTAATTTCCTGATCTATAAGATTTTAGGTTTTTAGTAGATTTTTCCTGATTTATAAAACGATTTTATGTTTTTGAGTTGATTTTTCTGATTTTATATAACTTAAATAAATAAAACAATAAAAACATTTTCGTTATTTTGGGTTCCGTACCTTAAAAGGAAAAAAACGGGACCCTTATACGATCACTTTGTTGTCCGATATATTCAGGTCTACAGTTCATTGAAGCTGTAAAAAAAAATCAAACTTCTAAGTTAACGTAAAAAAAAGTTACAGCCGTAAAACGTAATATATTTCGACGCTATCAAGGGAATCAAAAGCGCGAGTCCGACTCGCACTTGACCGGTTTTTTTAAATAATTTATTATGTTTATAAAACATATGCAAACAGTATAATACAATAAAATATCTAATAATATGGCTGTCATACAAAATGGTAATAAATATCCGATATATCCAATTTTTTATATACAGGCTGAATTTACACATATATAAAATTATTTTTAAAAATAAAAAACAAAAACCGACTTCAAAACAGTAACCTACACCTATGTACAAACATAAACTAAAAAGTAAAGAATAATATTTTAATTTCAAAGTAAGAGCCTTAAAGGACAATCAACAAAATTATTGATATTTATAAACAGTTCTTTTTGGAGTCGGTGCCAGCCAAGAAGAAGGACAGTTTTGAACTGGAAGTGTTCATACGAGAAAACGTCTTACGACACCTCTCCTTACGGTAATGTTCCTTAGGTCTGCGCCGTCGCCTACCTTTCGAAAGTTTGTTACAAAGGCAGAATTAAACTGTCCTTCTTGGCTGGCACCGACTCCAAAAAGAACTGTTTATAAATATCAATAATTTTGTTGATTGTCCTTTAAGGCTCTTACTTTGAAATTAAAATATTATTCTTTACTTTTTAGTTTATGTTTGTACATAGGTATATTGAATTTAAATGGGACCACCTCTGAAGCATGATCTACCAAACCTAAAAAGAATCATCAAAATCTATTCATAATTGGCAGAGAAATCGCGTAACAAACATACAAAAAAAAACATACAGTCGAATTGAGAACCTCCTCCTTTTTTGAAGTCGGTTAAATATACACATCCATCCATTAAAAAATAACACTTTCTTTTAGTTTTCCTGGCTTGAGATTTTTTTTTTTCGAAAATCTAATGATGCATTTTTAGTTTTAATCGAAATTGGCCCCGAGACTCCTTTCAGCATTTTTCGATATTCCCTTTAGTTTAGGATTTGGCCATCCACGCCCAGTTGAAAAATTCACCTGTATATCATAAATATCCGATATTTTGATATTTATAATAAATATCGGATATTTTCGAACCCTGGATACAATGTAGATAGTATGTCAGATTGTTGCATTGAGATGCAAAAAATAGGTTTAGCTAATATATTGTTATCGAACTGTGTCGATATCTGTGAGTCAGATCGAAGAAATGGCCTTACGTGAGATTAACTGTCGACTTTGCTCACGTGATTGAGATGTAGGTACTTAGATGTTACATGTTATTATTTATAGTACTTTATGCATATGCAACCATAGAAGATATTCATAAAACAAAAAAAAAAGTTTAAAGATTTTATCGCAAAATTATGATTTCATTAAATTCGATGCAAATATGACATGGATTAAAAATTATTGTCGTAGATTCTTAGTGATTCAGAACTAGTACCTACTTATCTGTAATTGTGCTAGCAAAATATAGCGGATGTTGTTGGATTAAAACAAAGAGCTATAAATATGGAACAAATGTATGGCATTGCCATTGCGTGCCATCACACTCGAACTTCGACCTACTTAAAATAGTATTTTGTTAATAATCAACTTTTTTTAAACGTATTGTTATTTCCCAAATTAAAATTACATAAAGAGCCTGCATGGAAGCCTCATGGGCTTATCTGTGTAGGTGCAAACGTAAATATATGTATTAGATCGCTTAAAAATATTTAATCTTTTATTTTTCATAGTAAGTATACCCTACGTTCTTCTCAATACAAGTCATTACGTACCAGGTAAAGTTTATGAGGACAGGTGCTTAACCACAATGTCATCATATATTGATGAAATTGTGGTTTAGCAAAAGTGATGTAACCGAGGTGTTAAGAATTCAAAGCAAAGCCTAAAAGTGAACTGATGCTTGACGACAGGTTTTCAAGATGGTACGGAACCGGTGGTAGATTCAGTTGTAAATAAGTGCCTTATCCATATAGTTTCCATTTTGAGAAGCCAGGCGGGTATAATACAAAGTAACATTCCTCAGAATGTTTTCCTTCATCGACAGCTCATCATTGGATTGGAACCTCCAACTTTCTTCACGGCATTATTTGTTACTATACTCCTAGCTAGTTACGTTTTATTGGTTTTAAATACTGCGAATAGTGTAGGTATTACCTTTATTAATAATTCTACCATTACGAACTAGCCAAATACCCTCAGTATTTAGCAGATATTTTACCTAAGTCTCATTTAAAATCGTAGTGATGGCGAATGATAGCGATTTTAGTAGTCGAGTGAGTCGCCATTTTTCGTTTATGTTCCTTAGAATTGGTAGAACACAAAGACATTTAACTTATTACTATAGACCGGCCTTAGCAAACAAAATCGTGATCCAATACTTATGTCCTAGTGGTCAAAAGTCCCTCAGTCTAGTTTGGTACCACTGCCTGTCAAGACGTATTTGTGTCCACAAAGAAAATCATTTTCTGCGAAAATATGCCGAGTTGCGCATTACGATACTGCAAATCGCGATATAGTAAAACGACTGGACCTAACTTCGGTTTATTTTCGTAAGTATTATTTATATTTACTCAGTAATTAATTAGAATTCAATAATTTTCATAAATAGTTCTAGAACATTGCTAATTTTGTAACAACGCCCTCTATTGTCGAGTAGCTTAACCTTGCCTCGTAAGAGATGTAATGTTGTTTATCGATTTTGTTATCGATAAAATTTCATGAGGTAATCTTGTTCGGACTTCATTGAAGAAAATATTCAAAATTTTTAATTAAATAAATAATTTAATTAAAGTAATTTATATTGAAACTACTGCATTTTATTGCTTTCTATTTTTGTATTTGTTCTAATCTATTGTGTACGTAAATGTGAAGAAATAAACGTCTTTTATTATCGATAGTCGATACCTAATATCTAAATGGTTGGTAACATCCCTATCACGTATGTTTGCTATTCAACGATAGATGGCATCACTGAGGCATGGAATGGGATCACAGTTTTTCTATGACATTTCTTCTGATAGCCGTTCTATTGTATCTATATTTAAATTTCTTTGGTAGAACATATCTGCTTGAAAGTATGTAGGTAAGTATTAAATATTATTGTGCTATTTTCCATTATGAAATATTTTTATACAATACCAAACCAAAATCACCCGGTATATTAGGTAGGTACCTACTGCTGTAATCATATCTGCGAAAATAAACAGTTATCTATAATCACTGAGCTATCATAGCTTTGTAAAATATTAAACACGATTTACCTTTAGCACGCGTTGTATGTATTCCACAAAAATGACGCTGAGTGTCGTGAGTTAATAAATGCAATGACTTAGGTACCTATAAACATGTATGGAATGCAGTACATACTCATCAATTCAGGATGCAGAAAACGTATGAGTAATTAAAATGCCTAGAACACTGACGTGCCAGTTTATTGTCTAATTAACGAACTAGCCAACGAAGTATCAAGCAATACATTTGAAATAGAACCAGTTATGTTTGTGATGCTTATTAACTACCGGAATATCTACCCACTATTTGTTATGCTATGATATCACGCCATTTTGAAGCGTACCGAACCTTGATCTAGTAAAGTTGTTAGTCACCACGTTACAGTGATCTAACCCTCAATGCCACGTGTTAAACTTGTTTGGTTTATATATGAAATGCTAATTGTAGATGCTAATTAGTGATCTTTGTTTCAGACCCACGGCGATGAGCTTGTTCACGCAAAGGTCGCAAGCACCCAGCGATCCCGTCAATGTTCCGTCTCGAAACTCAAATCACAGCTCTAGTAAGTTCAATAACGTATAGATTACCTAACCAACTAGAAACCCATAATTTCGAAATATATAATTCTTTCGAAATATATATTAAAAAAAAACGGGTGTAGATTATTTCAATGTGACACATAAAAGATTACTTGACTCTTATTTGTTTTACAGCTTCGTTTTATTAAAACGATAGGTACCTACTATTGGCGGCTCAAAATAAGCAAGCTTGTGTTTGACGGCAATCTCATTGTAAGTGATGATGTGGCCGTAGGTGGTAAGCACACAAAGCCTAGAAGGAAACTGGCTCTCAAGTGCAGCTGTTGGAATACACCGATAGGTGCAGTGCCGGATTTAGAGGTATGGAGGCCTCGGGGCAACAAAGGAGTGGAGGCCCCCTGGCCCCAAATTATTTTCCAAATAAAATGGGCAATTTTTTGGCTAACAATTCCAAAATTCCCAGGATATTTCCATTTCTCAGTGAGCCAACAATTTCATTGTCACCTCGAAAGACTAATCCGCGTTCAGCAATGAATTTGATGGTATTAGCAAAGAGTATGGTATTAGGTCCTTACATATGAAATTGATGTTTTATATGGAAAAGCAAAATGTTTTTTTTTTTTAATTTATTTATTTAATCAATCAAAGTAGGTTAGGTACCGATGTGATCTATACACTTTTGCCATTTTATAGGGAGTTCATTGATTCCTTTGCTGAAAAAATTGCGGGAGCGAGAATCAACAAAATCTTTGAAGGTGTTTTGGACTGCCACATCTGAATTGAATTTTTTTTTCCAATTAAGAAATTATCCAAATTCCGAAAAAAGTGGTAATCGGTTGGAGCAAGGTCCGGCAGGAACCTCCATCGCCGTCGGGTCGACGATGAAATACCTACCACAGCCGGAGCACTGGGGCGTGTCCTCCCCAATGTGGGAGACCCCGGAAGTGCTTGCCGACGCCTATACGCTGGTGTGGTACGCTCCATGGCGCTCTACGGGGCGCCAATTTGGGCAGGAGCCATGAGCGCCCGAAACCTGGCTGCACTGCGACGTCCGCAGCGCGTTTTTTTTTTGCAACTTTGCGAGTCTCCAATTTTCTTTCGTCACGCCCAAATCGTCAGATTACTGAAATGTACACTATTTTGCATGTAACTAACTTACCTTATCTTAATCTGACGCGCTCGAGTATTTCAAACCATCGATTTTTTTTTACTAATCTGACGGGCTACCCTAGACGTTCGACACTATATAGAGGGCTCAGATTTGGTGAGAGTACTTCACAAGGTGCAAGGTTGCCCCCCTTATGATAATCTGCCGCGCTCGAGTAAATCCCGAAATCCCCTATTCGCCTCCCCTACCATTAAGTTATTGATGTGTGCGTTAGTGTCATTTCTCGGCCATTTTTTAATTAAGTTCGAATGTTGTGTAGGTAACCTATTTACTTATAATATTATTGCCTACCACCGTGCTATTGTTTCCTTACAATGTTTTCTTTCACCAAAGCTTCAAGCTCATAGATCTTCGAACCACTGTACCTCTACCATGAGTTTACTATGGTATCGTAATCGATACTCTAGCGACTACGGTAAACATTTAGTATGAAGATTTATGCAGCGCCTAGCGGACAGTTATGGCATCACAGTTTTTCATACAAAATTTGTTGCGATATACGCTAGCGACTATCGATTACGACACCATAGTAAACTCATGGTAGAGGTACTGAGCTATCATAGCCTTAAAAGTTACCTACTTAGATCAGTGTTATAACTTCAGACACGCGACTATCATCGTCTGCGCCGTCGCCGTGGGGTGTGTCGGGGGTGCCGGGTGAGGTGGGTGACTCGAGCCCCGCGGCACAGTCGCTCCACACGCAGAACTCGTTCCCCAACATGGCGGAGCAGCGGCCGCGGTTGGACAGCGACGTCGGACCATCGCTCAGCGCCGCCGGCAGCCAAACATTGTGTAAATATTAATTATATTTGCGGTTTAGTCGCGTTACCATATTTTACCCCCTTAGGGATTAAATTAAAAAAAAAATTATATTATTTATTAAATATTCGTTACAATGTTAAAAATTAGATTTGACAAAAAACTATCTCTTATGGACCTAGTTTTCGAAAAAGTCACTCTTCTAACCAAATTGTTAAATAAAAATTTCAAATAATTAGTCATCTAATTGATTTTCATACAAAGTCGCAGCTCCTATTTTGTAGGTTGGATTTTGAAAAACCGTTACATTATATGTGTAGGTATAATTTAAAGGTTCAAACTCCAGCGGTTTATGATAATATGTGCGTAAGTTATAGTATAGAGATCACAACCCTTTCCGCCTTAGGGGTATTCATTTTCTAAACACTTTCAGTGGATGAAGCAGATGGCGTGGATGACCCCGACATGGATGATTTTAATCGCCTGCGAAGTATACGAGAACAACATCGACGTGAAAAATATTTACAGAAACTCATGGCTCGTTCAGTCAGCGCACAACAGGTATTTTATTTTTAATTGTTATAGTATTTACTGGGATTCTGCTTTAATATCGAGAAATGATAGCATCCATTCATATTGCTCGCGTGACCTTTTTATACTCCATAGTCTAGTCAAAATGTTGAAATTGGCGTTAATTCTTGATAAATGTAGCTAGACATATTTTACATCGCACAATTTAAAATATAGGTATCAAAAGAAAAGTATTGCGTTGATGAAACGATTTACAAAGTCCTAAAATAATAGTCAGTAATCTTCCAAAAATAGAAATGTATGTATAGAAAAAGTTACATAGCTCTTGGACTACTCCATACAAAAAACAAATGTGTTATAACTTTTGAACCAAGGAGCGACAAAACGTGATACTTGGTGACCAAATTCTGGAAGCAAAAAGATCTTCGTTAGGTGCTCTAGTTCTTAAGATATGAGGGACCTAAAAATCCTCATAACTTTTGAACCAAGGAGCGACAAAATCTGATATTCGAGGAAAAAATAGCGACAGACTCTGAATTCAAATCCGTATTTTATTTATTTAACCATAAACTTACATCTATCTTACAGGCAAACCTAATGCGACAGAATAGTTGTTTTTATATCTATATCCATACCTACTATACCTAATGTTACATGTTACTGCAGAGGCAATAAGCAGCCTTTGTGAGATCGTTCAGTGTACATGAGAACATATCAACCCGTTCAGACAGTGTGTTGAGCACACGCAGCGCCCGCACGAACGGCGCGCGCTGCAGCAGGTTGGTGCGCGCGCGAGGCACCGCCAGCAGCGGCGGCCGCCGGCGACGCCCTACGTACTCATTCGGAACGCATAACTGAACCGCCTCTAAGATACCCGGGTTGTGAATTTTACCGCGTATTACCCTGATTATGTAGGTGGCAAGAGCTACATCCCTTCTTACTTCGAGTCTATAATATCCCACCATACCCAAAACAAACAGAGTAGGATAGAGCAATGGGTACCCCGGGAACACGCCATACTGCTTCATATATAAAAACCTAAGAAATTTGTTTTGTATGCGTTCTAACATTAATTTGTACTTTCCTTCGTGTGGAGACCAAATGACCGCATTGCACTCCCAAGTGGCTCTTTACGAGTGCTTCGTATAGTGCTTTCAAGGCCCCAGTGTTGGTAAAATTGTTAGCCTGGCGCATGACCACCCCCAAATTTCGGTACGCTTTTTTGCATACGTCTGTGATGTGCTGCCGAAATTGTAGGTCGCATTTGAAACGCACGCCCAGGTCTCTTACCTCCGTGACGCGCTTTAACGGCAACCCACCCATGACATATTGATAGTGGCTCGGGGCTCGTGCTCGGCTAAACGATAGTACGGAGCACTTAGCCACATTAAAATACAGCTTATTGTGTTGGCTCCACGCTATGATCCTATCGATATCCTGTTGTAGCATGCTATGATCTGAGCTTTGTTTTATTTCTAAAACTAGTTTTAGGTCATCTGCAAATAATAAAGGCATGGACTTACCTACTACCCTCGGGAGGTCGTTGACCGTCAGAATGAACAGCAGGGGCCCTAAATTGCTACCCTGACTCACACCAGACCTTGTAGGGTAGGGATCCGAAAGGTGTCCACCACAATTACAAAGCGCCTGGTTGACGCTACCCGTGACCAGAGGGCTGGCGAATACCTTGGCCAAAGAATAAGCATTGCCATACAGCGTGGCAATGCCGCCAGCATTCTGGGCACGCTACCAACTGGCAGCATTTTTGACCAGCTGTCTCTTTTTTAATTAGTTATTATAATATATTATATTTATATATATTTTTTTTAATACTTAATCACTTTTTGTTTTTTGTATATATTATTATTAGCTTAGTTAGTGTTTTAAATTATATATATATGTAAGTTTTGTATATTTAAGTACTCAATGAATAAATATAAACAAAAAAAAAAAAAAACGACATATTGACATCTGTCACTCAGATAAGAGGCAAAGAATGAGAGCGTGTGCGGGGTGCACCCCACACCAGCCAGCTTGGACAAAAGTACTTCATTATCGACTGTGTCGAACGCCTTTCGGAAATCAAAGTACGTAATCTGCGTCCACTGCCGGCACCAGATGTGTCATCAGATCCAGCAGGTTACCCGTTGTCCCCCGCCCAGGGCGGAAACCGTGCTGCGCATCGGACAACTGAGCACTAATCTGCGTATAGAGACAACCATGAATGGCGGCCTCAAACACCTTGGCCGGAGTACACAGAACCGCCACGGGTCTATAGTCAGTCGGCGCAGGCCCTCCGACTCCCTTCGGCACCGGTACTACTCGGGAGAGTTTCCATCGGTCGGGATACGTTGCAGTCTTAATACACACGTTAAATAAATGTTGTAAAGGCTCCGCCAGTACTGCTCCACAATCCCTAAAAATGTATGGCGGGATGCCGTCCGGCCCCACCGAGCACTTGGGTGGCAGGCCCGCGAGCGCGCGGCGTACGTCGCGAAGCGCGAGCGGCGTCAGTGCCACGCGCGCGCCCGGCGCCTCCGCCGCGCCCTCGCCAGCCGCCGCCGCCGCTACGCTCAACGTCGCCGGCCCCGGTGTATACAGACTCGAAGTAGCAGGCGAACTCTCCGGTGCTCTCGCACTCGGATAATACCTTACCGTCTTTTATGATTTTGCGGCTGGTCGAGTTTCCTGTCTTAGCTCTAACAAAATTCCAGAACGCTCGCGGTTCGCTCGCTAGGTGGTATTGAACGCGATCCCGGTACTCGTCGTGAGCTCGCGCCGTCTCGGCCTTCACTCTCGCTCTACACTGTGAGAAGGCCGCGTAGTCCTCGTTGGACCTGCTAGATTTATACCTTTTGTGCAACACGTATTTAAGTTTTATGTCTCTAATAATTTCGCTTGTATACCACACTGGGTATATATACCTACTATTGTCTAACTTAGATTTTTTTGTCGGCACGTACATGTTAAAAACTTGATATATTCTATTATAAAATGCATTTAATATAGCGTTTGGGTCATTTAAATTATATACATCACTCCAGTCTATTTCCCCTAAAGATTGGTATACACTATGGAATTCAGCTTTACTAAAGTTCCATTGCGCTCGGTTTATCGCGTCATGCAATAGCGGTGAAGCCGGCCGCGGCCCAGTAGTATTAGGTGACGTCACCGCTGCGGGCGCAGGTCGCGCGAGCTCTAGGCGAACGTGCAGAGGCGGGTGGTACCCGTCCACGGGCTGCAGTCCCTCGTCCGCAGCACTCACCGCGGCGCCGGCACCGCGTGCACACTACACGAGATCTAACTGCCTACCACTACAATTCGGCACATCATTACACTGAACTTACTCGCAGAATGACATAAAATAATCAATAGTATATTTCATTACAAGTGCGGAAAGGCTGTGGGTTGACAGTCGGAACAAGTTGCAATGACGGTTCCGCAAGTGTACTGAACGACTATTTTTAATACAGTTGCGAAAAAATGAAGCAATTTAATAAAATAATAAAAACACAATAAACTCAACTAACTAATCATTTATTTCTTATAAAAGTTATAGTACACATGTACATTGAAATTGGTCCAGTTTTTTAAACTTACTGGGGAAGTTTTAGGTTGCATATTTACTGTTTGAGACAAACTATTATTAATTTCGTATGATTGTTCATGTATATTTGTCATACAATGTTTGTGCAATTATAGTGATTCCGGTGGTGTTAATTAAAAAAAAATTGGGTCGAAATTACTCATTTTGTGCAACAAACAACTAAACTCGCAAAGAAAATTTCTGGAAAATGGCGCCAACCGTAGAATATAAGCAGTTTTTTTTTCTTCACCCAAAGGGAACTATCCATACAGCTTAGTCTTCAGTATATTTTTTTTATTGATATGAAATGAAAATGAAATTTAATGAGATGAAATGAAACCTAACCTAACTCATTCAATTAAATCATTAAATCTGATATTGAAATAAATTAGTAGCTTCTTTTTAGAAATATACGTATTTGTATGAATCACAAAAACTCTTTAGTAAAAACTTCATGGTTGGTTTTTCTTTTTAATAGACATTATTTTGACAGTTGGGAAAGAGAACGCACGAGTTCGGTAAAGGTAAAAAAAAAGCACTAGTATGTAATAGCCCACATCCCGAACGCTATACGTCCCTGTAATACACCAGTTTTTGAGCAACTGTATTAAAAAATAATTTACAATATTACTGTTGCTAGAATACAAATTAAAATCCCCTATTACTATGTTGGTGGCCCTGCCAGGAAGTGCCACACAGAAATGTTTAAAAATGTATATTAACTTTATTTTATTGTTTACAGCGGACTGGAAGTACTGAATTAATAGATAACGATCTATTATTAGAAGATTTACTAAATCAATCAGCAGCGTTAAAAAAGGAAGATGTTAAGAATGGATCCAAAGAGGACACAACTTGACAGAGCGGTAGTTTTATTTTTCCATGGGATTGAGTAGCTGAACATGTCATTGTCAGTGCATTTACAGTATTAGCAAATGTGATAACATTTTAATAAGTACAGTTGGTTCAATCAAGGTGTTGATCTAGTAAATTGTAAATACATACATAATAGTTCTTTTTTAATTAATATGGTTTCTTTTCTACCATTACCAGACACCTTACAACAACCCTACCTTCCTACTATTATTTTTCAGTTTAGAACATAGATAATGTTAGAACACTATGGTTTAGAAGATCCAATTGACGATAAGAAGTGCATAATAAATCTTTTTTTTAAAATCAACGGTCGATTTTAAATTGACTTTATTTTACACCCTTAAGTTAAAAGGATAATTCTTTATTTTTTGTTAATAATTATTTTCACGTATTACAAGAATATTATTATGAATTTAGATTACTTTCATGTCTTTAGTGACACTCGCGCAATTTTAAGAAGAATCTAACAACATATCATTCATCAAAATGGGTTTAGCCGTTTAGCGTAGAACATGCCAAAGAAATATACATACATTCACTCGAAAAACATAACACTCCTTCTGGCGCAGTCGGTTTAAGCTTAGTTCAATTAACGGAACACAGAGACTTTAAACTTATTGTATCTATATTTAAATTTCTTTGATGGAACACGATTTTTATTAAGGTTAAATTATTCTAAGACAAAACCAAATGCAAGAATAAATAGAACACTAATATTATTATTATCTTATTAGCTCTGAAATGATGCTATGATTATAATCATTACATTTATGATCATATCATAATTATAGTTGGCTGTAAAAGTAAAATACATAATGAGTTTTTAAGTATTTATTAAGCTTAACACAAAACTACAGCTTACAGCTTCAACTTTGTCCTCCTCCAGTGACGCCTCTTCGCGTTGTAACTGAAACCAAAACGAATTAACCTGTCAGTTCTTTCTTGGGACAATCGGGGTTTCAGAGTCCGCACCACTTGGTTCTCAAATGGGACAATCGGGACGATGACATTTACTTGAAAATTGGGCGCGAATTTAGATTTTTTTAATACTGTGCGCGAGTTGACGAGTTGTTTGACAGGTTAATCTCGCGAGTCAACAGATTAACCATTCAAACTTGGCAGTTACATATGATAATATCATGGGATAAGATATAGGATATTTTGTTACAGAATTAAATTAGTTCCCCAGGATCATGGTAAAATCGGGCAACTATTATTTCCAAATATGATGATATGAATAAGCACACAAAACCTAAATGGGAACTGGCTCTCAAGTGCAGCTGTCGGAAGACACCGATAGGTGCTTGGCGACAGATTTGGGGGTAGCTAGTCAGTCGGGTACTACAAAGTACCCTACCACCGTGCCATGGTTTCCTCACTATGTTTTCCTTCACTGAAAGCTCATACTCACTGTAGGATAGAAACCACCTTAAAATTTCTTTGACTTTTTTATTTATTTCCTTTGTTTACAAACAAATCATAAGGGTGATCACGAAAGTAGTAGCTGCCTAATAAACAAGTTGACTAAAACCATTGAAAATACATACTCAATTGCATTGCAGTGTGAGCATATGAATAGACATAAATTACTACCAACCAGGAAATCTTTGATGACTATAGCAAACTCTATGAAGAGTTTTCTCAAATTCATTGGGTTCGATTCCTGGCTTGGGGAAATATTTTTTCGAAAATCTAATGATGCTGTTTTAGTTTTAATCAAAATCGCCCTCGAGACTCCTTTCAGCATTTTTCGATATTTAAAGGGAATAGCGAAAAATGCTGAAAGGAGTCTTTACATCTATATTATTACTAGCTTTCCGCCACGCGGTTTCACCTGCGTTCCCGAGGAATCTTATCCCGGGATAAAAAGTAGCCTATGTGCTATTCCAGACTATAACCTATGTGCTATTCCAGACTATAACCTATCTCTATGCCAAATTTCATCCAGATCCATTAAGCCGTTCTGGCGTAAATGAATAACAAACATACATCCATCTATCCATCCAAACTTTCATATTTATAATATTAGTGGGATTAATTAAATTGTAACAAAATGCTGAGCTGATCAACCTCATTTATCAAAAATGCGGCGTACTTAACGTACGTAACGAAACTTTATTTTGTTTTAATTTGATTATAATATGATTCAGAAGGTGAATAACCATAATAATATTATATATAAAGACATATGGAGACGATTTGATTAATAAGTTTTAATAATAAATATTAGTTAAGATTAATTAAAAATACATATAACTCTGTTTATCTTTAATTTCAGTGATCCTTCATCATATCTTCACAATATAATACATCATATCCTTTTTTTCTATCATTATAACTCGTACAAATCCGTTGCGTTCGCACTCTCATCGAGCATCATGACTACTATACAGGATGATTTTTTCAAGTGGGCGTGGATGGCCAAATCCTTAACTAAAGGGAATAGTGAAAAAAACTGAAAGGAGTCTCGAGGCCGATTTTGATTCACCCTGTATACTCGTCTGGCAGGTACTTGTAACCTGAATGTTTGAATGTTCTGGCTGTTTACAAATGTATTTTTAAACAACGCGAGATGCCTACCAGAACGGTACTTTCTTAATTGGCTGATAATAACATCTCATTAAAAAAAATCTAGCTTTGTGGGAAGCAGGTTAGTCAAAAGGTTCAGTAGCTCTTAGGCTAATAGCCTATGTTTCTCAAGGATAATGTAGCAGTAGGTTTGCTACACAATCTCAGCATGCCTGAATGGCTAGGCTCTTTTATTGTTAGATTCTTTAGGAACACAGTTCATCCAATCTCAATAACAGTTTCCCAATCTCCAATTTTAATGATTCAAAACGACTTCTCAGGTACTATGGCTAGAGGGTTCATAAAATAATCAATAATTTTGCTTTAAAACCACATAATGGAAATTGGGATGTATGGTCTAGTATCTCCCATGTCCCAATAAACATCATAAACATAAGTACTGCTTTACTACATGGACAATCCATGAAAACTAATTCAAAAACAGTGCTGTGCTGAATTTTTTAAACTAAATCTATAACTGTAACTTGAAAGAAGCAGTGGAATAATATCTATCATATAAAAAAACTGGACCTGATTTATTTGATCATCCAATAAATGTACGGGCAAAATTAAAAAGAAATATGTACATATAGTAGTCACATCATAAGTTCTGTCATATTTTAATACTAGCCAAAATACTACACACAAAACATATACACATCCAGCTAGAGATAAAATATACTTATAGATATACCTACTAATAAAAGATTTGATTATTTGTTTGCATTAAATAGGCTCTGAAACAACTGGACCGATTTGAAAAAATCGTTCACCATTAGAAACCTACATAATCCCTGATGAACATAGGCTTTAATGATAAATAAAGGCAAAATGTATGATACCTATATCTATAATCGGTGCATAAAGATGATGTGTAATATTAGGGAAACTAAGAAAAACAATTAAAATCGAACCAACTTACCGGATAGTATTTCCTGTGCGCATTCTAACCCATTGAGGAATGGGTCTGTTTTGTTTCAGCTTTTTAGCAAGTTTTCGCTTGATAATAAATGTCTTGTGGGCAGACTGAAATTGAAATATATCAGAAAATAATAAAACAATATTTAACAAAACTGGGATTAAGCCGATAATTGTAGATTAATTTTAGAAAAAATACAAACCATCTTGTCGCCTGCGATTGACAAATCTAAGTGACAGAGAAAAGTGTTCAGGGCTGCCAACTCAAATATTAAATTAAGTTAACCTGCCGCTGCCTGCCTCCCCGTTGTTAAATAAAACCAAGAATTATATATACAAAATGGATAGGTAACTCTAAATACCTACTTGAAGCAAATACCTATCAATTGCGAAAAAGAGAAATATAACAACTACGTTGGAACAATCTCTCTTTCTTTCATTAAGGGTAAGTAGGGTTAGAAAGAGAGATTGTCCCAACGTAGCTGTTATCTTTCTCTTTTTCGCAATAGATAGGTATTTGCTTCAAGTAGGTATTTAGAGTTACCTATCCATTTTGTATTCATAATTCTTGGTCAAAACTGTAGTTGAACGGAGCAGTATGAAATTTTGGATAGATAAATCGGAATCGGAAGAAACTGTGTCGATAATCGTAACGTGTGTGACAGTCTTTGATTATTAGGTGCCAGTCGTTCAGTTTTCGTGTGGAATTTTAACCTTTAATTCCTTCAATAAATTAACATAGGAATGAGCTTCTCTTTCCATTAGGCATTCTATACACTAAATACGTGTTTTCTTTTTCTTGGTTTTTTCTTCCTTTTGCTTTTTTATGGCGATTAATAAACCAACAACTGCTAACGCGTCGTCAGTCGAAGCCATAGCTCAACAAATGAATAATCATAATCGTACAGTCTTCTATAAAATGTGTGTGGGCACTACGAAAACTGTACAGTTTAAACTCATTTTTTAATTGAAATTGTGTATAGTAACGAAATTTATTCATTGAAATTGTGTATTTTGAGTTTTAATGAATTTTGAATCAGTGATGTTTTGTCCAATAAAGATCAGGGAGTGCACACGTCAGTGAAATTGTAATGAGAACATATTGTATCGTGACTGACTTTTCAGGCTGTCCCAAAAAGTCCGTGAAAAGTTTTAGTGGAACGGCCACCAATTTCACTAAAACCTGACAGTACTTGTTGTCTTGCACGGACGAGACACTTTACTGTGGTGAATGTGATGTGACGTGACTAAAACATAAATTAAAAATAATTCATGGTTAGGCTGAAAGTCTGGTAACTAAAGCCCGTCAAATAAATTTAAAAAAAAAATCTTACCTAGCTGTCAAAATGTATATTTTTCGAGATTTTTTGGTTTTTAAATTGTGTGTGTGTTTTTTTTCAAGGTTTTTGGCTTGGTATCTAGCCCTTTAAGCCATTTCTTAATTTAAATATTTCATTTTTTATGTTATAGTCACGTTTTATTGTCACTTTCACTGTAAAGTCTAGTCTAATATATTACATACTCTTTGGTCTAGTCCTCATCCGTACAAGTCCAGTCTATTTTTAGTGAAATTGGCGGCTATTCCACTAAAACTTTTCACGGACTTCTTGGGACAACCTGGAAAGTCACGATACACGCTTTCATTTCATTTCACTTCACTTGTGCACTTAGATTGATCTTTATTGGACAAAACGCCACTGAAATTATTCAATAAAACTCAAAATACACGAATTTAATGAAAATAAAACGAAAACACAACGTCACTTCGCAAGTTCCCGCCAAAAAGTCCTATAAGTGGTTTTTATTCACAGATTAAGCAGATTAGAAGAGAGTAAGAGTTGGTAAGAGTTAGCTAGCTACATATCAGTAATCTGTGGTAAGAGTAGGCAAAGAGTATAGAGAGATATGTATCAAATTATTATTATAGTACTTACACTAGCTAGCTACATATCAGTAATCTGTGACTTACACGCTAGCTACATATCAGTAATCTGTGACTTACACGAATAGCTAGCTACATATCAGTAATCTGTGACACGAAACGAAGACAAGTAGGTAGTATAAATACATGATTCGAAATCATGAATAAATTCAGTGCTCTATTTAGCATAAGAAGAATACTGGAAAGTCGATCAGTAAGCACTAGATTAACCGCTGACGGGAAGGAGGTACCTAAAAGGAAACACTTTGAAAACAGAATAACTCTTATTGGTACTGATAATTCAGTTAGTATTACAGATCTAAGAAATGCTCAAAGCTTGTCTCTTAGGCGAGAGCTAAAACTGGTAAAAATTCAGGATGTAGACTCTAAAACTAGGCGGCCTGTATATAGGTAAGTAAACGTCAAATGATCCATCTAGGGTTCCTATCTACCTTTATCTATCACAATCATGCTAATCAAAAATTAGGGTGATGAGGTTGGAAGTGGTTAGCTAATTTAACTGCTGGAATATTATAGTGATTTGTGGCAGATTTTAAACTTCAACTTGCTCTGCAGTACAAAGTACCCACTGACTGTGCTATGATTTTCTTGATTGGTATACATATAGTAACCAAACTCTTTTGAAGCTAAGCAAGCTGATTAAAATAATGAAATTTAAAAATGTTGAGTATAAATGTAAAAAAAATATTGTAATATGATATTGTATTATTATATTATATTTGTGCAAGAACATCCACATAATATTCATAGACTTAAAATCTTTGCTCATTTACAAATTAATTTCTTTCACTTATAAACCATGAATTTGATATGATTGAACGTTTAAAAAAATATATACAAGCTCTGTAACAAACTCATCTAGAGAATTATGTAGAAAAGAACAAAAGTAATTGAATTAAATAAATTTAAACAATTATAAATAAATAATTGAAATTAGGAATATACAATTAAATATATTACAGATAATCTAATTACACAAATAAAAATAAAAAACTAAAAATTTTACTACACTAAATAGGCCAACTGGTCCAGATCGCTGTCAGGTGGTAGCGTGCCCAGAACACTGGCAGCATTGCCTCTTTGGATGGCAATGCTAATACGTTGGGAAAAGTATTCGCCAGCCCTCCGGTCACGTGACGCTTCGATGAGGCGTTTCGCGATGAGACGGTAAACGCGGTGAGCAGCTGGTCCCCACAGCCCCATTGTCTCAACCCGTTTGGGGTTGTATATGTAGCAACTATCAAGATTGCTATATTTGCGCCGTTTTAGATTCTCAGCGCAAGCAGCGGCGCCGCCTGCCTTAACTGCGGTCTCTGGAAGATGAGACGGTGCCAAAGTGTCGACACAGGTAGCGTCCCACACTAAAGGCCGACCCATCTTCCAAGGAATCAAAGTCATACCGTCGGGTCGCTTGCCGTCATCACGCACCAGCCCATTCGGTTCGAGAATGGCCGATAAGTTAGCGCTTGCAAGCGACCGACGAATGATATCATTAAGGTTGGCGTGCCTAGAAATTCTATCTGCGCTTCTCTGACATGAGAGGCCATGGTGCCCTAAAGCGTCGACGGAAAAACCACATTGACAGCGATGAGGGCCGTAGCAGTGGGCACCTAAACGTAAACAGGCAGCAATCCGGAAAGTATTTGGTTCTAGAAGTGTTCCTATGTTAGAAGAAGGTAGTGCATGTAGCCAGAGACCAGATTCCCACACAGAGACGGCAAGGAGACGAGCGCGCTCCGCGTGGCTAGGGCACGTTTCTAATAGCTGTTTACGTACTAGCTCGCAAAGCGGCTCATCCCATTGCCTCTGTGATGATGGGATTGTGGGTGGGTCGGAATTGGGGCAGGCTATTTGCCAAGCCTCCTTGCCATCCGTCAAATAAGATACGACAGGAGGTGATGTACAGATGCGATCATCTAAATTAATATTCAAAATGGAATTGAGGGTGTTTCTCACTGCATTGTCCAAAATCTGTAAAAGAAGAGGGTGATTCCAGAGTGGACTACAGCGAAGTGTATATGTAAATTTTGGTACAAAAAGGCAGTACTTGAGGATGGTGTAAGCCGAATGAGTATTAATTCGTAGAAGACGGTCCGAAACATCATTAAAATTTTGAATATTTTCTTCAATGAAGTCTGAAAAAGATTCTTCGAAAATTGGTGACCACAAGAGGCGAAGTGAACATTTATTTACAATTTTCATGTCTGGTGCTATCTTCAAAAAATTATCTATAGTTTCATTTGGCGAGGGGCAATTATCTGAAAGAAAAAGTTCACATTTTGAATGATTTAAATTAAGGCCAATTGACTGTAAATTTTGAGACAAGAGGAGGAAATCACTGAGAACTGTGTCCACTGTGAATGAATTGAATTTTGATTCTAGAAGATTAATGATTGGGTGGATTGCGAGCCCAAAAATAGCCGGCCCCAGAGGATCGCCCTGCTGGCATCCGACTGAGGAAAAAAGAAGGTTATCTTTGTATATTAATTTTGAAGGACTTTTATAGCATTGCCAAAGAAATCCAAAAACGTCTGGAATTTTATCTTTAATTTGTGAAAGTGCAACTCTATCAACGGAGTTAAAAGCGTTTTTAACATCCACTTTTAGTAACACCTCTCCAGCTCCATTTTTAAGGAATGTACGGAGGGCATGAACTGCCGCTTCACAACCACCCTGCGATCCAAAGCCCAACTGCTTTGGTTCAAAGTAGTCTTTCAATAAAGTCGCCTTTTGACGGCAGCAGACCTTGGCTGCGATGCGGCGGTAAGTGGTGCCTACGGCAATAGGCCTAATCCCACCGTCTTTTTTTAGTAAAAGCGCATAAATTAGCGCCATAGATGATGTCTAAGGCATCTTCAGCTACATTACCTTTAAGCATTAAATTGATCAGAGATGAAAGATCCTCTAAGAGTGCCTCACCGGCGTCGCCTGTGCAGCCACATAATATATCTTTAAGATGTTGTGGCGTCAGTGCATCTATGCCGCCTGCTGAACCATTCTGGAAGGATCTCACAGCTCCAAGCACGTCTTTTTTTGAAGCTTCTATATGAGTATCGAGAGGTTGGGGAGGATCAGGAATTACTTATAAACTATATTTTTTTTAAATACATTTGGGCAGTTTCGGCAGATTACCCAAACATGGTTTCACTTTTACATATTCATAATGTTTTTAAAAATTTACTTATAGATTTATCAATTTTCTTAATAGTGTGTCAAGCCTTAATTCATTAAATCACATCACAACTGCAATAATTTTAAGGCAATGATAGCTCAGTGGTAAGTGACGTCTGATACCGCGACGAAGGTTGTGGGTTCGAATCCTACAATGAGCTTTAGCTTTCGGTGAAGGAAAACATCGTAAGGAAACCATAGCACAGTGATAGAGTACTTTGTAGTACCCAACTGGCTGGCTACCACCCTCAAGTTGAAAATCTGTTGCCAAGCACCTATCGGTGTGTTCCGACAGCTACACTTGAGAGCCAGTTCCCATCTAGGCTTTGTGTGCTTACCATCTTCGGCCACATCATCACTTACCATGGTGAGATTGTGGTCAAACACAAGCTTACCCAGAATAAACAAAAAAAAAATGTTTTTATTTGAAGGTTGTTGACTAATAGTGAATATCATGCTGAAGAACTTGAAAAAAGAAAAGAGAAACAGGATGCTCGGCAGAATAGTCTAGTCAAGGGAGAGAAATTACTAACACTATCCACTCGGATAGGGGAGAAGGACCTCATGACAGGAGTAAACAAAATGATGAAATTGTTAGAAAAGCAGTATGAAGTGAGAGTAGTTATTGCTGGTGTTGCAGAAGGTGATGCATCAATACAAACATCGGTAATTATATAAAATCATTAAATATTAATATTAAATTTGATATTTCATAATGAACTCTGAAACTACTAAACCAATCTTAATAAAACAGCTCACAGCAAATTATATACTGGAATAAGAGATAAGGACACTTTCTATCCTGGGGAGCGTTCAAGTATTACGTAACGCAATTTTTGGAGATTTTTGACCCCCCCTCTCCCCATGTAACGCGCCGTCACGTTTTTCTGTACCGAGGGAGGTACCCCCTAGTAAAATGTTACGTAACCACCAAGTGAGCATTTTTACCTTAAAGTCACAATTATGTGGCGTAAAGTACCGAAAATGTAAAAAAAAAATGTTACGTAACGTGTAGTTCAAAACCCCCCACCCGCACCTGTAACGCATCGTAACGTTTTACAAGACCCCCTCCCCCCAAAGGAGATGTTACATTTTTGGACTGCACATTGTACACATATTAAAAATAAGCTAAATAATTATTCAAACCGATAAAAAATATCTCATTTTATTTTTGTTGTCGATAAACGCTGTACAAAAATATTTTTTATTACTAACAAATATTTCACAGGGCAACATAAACCGCCATATTGCACAAACGCAAGTATTATGTATTCTACCTGGATAGGAAGCTATCCATACCAATCTATCAATTGCGAAAAAGAGAAAGATAACAACAACGTTAGGACAAATCTCTCTTTCTATCCCTACTTCCCTTAATGAAAGAAAGAGAGATTGTCCCAAGGCAGTTGTTATCTTTCCCTTTTTCGCAATTGATAGGTATTTGCTTTAAGTATGTATATAGAGTTACATATCCATTTAGTATACATATTTCTTGGATGTGACAGAAAGCTCAGCGCGAAACTCGAAAGCCACAATTATTGCTCTCATTTATTCTAGCTTGTATTTGTTGCTTGTATTTGTTTTTAAAATATATAAATGATCTTCCAAAAATTACAAGACATAAAATGGTTCTCTTTGCAGATGACAGCACAGCTATTATAAAATGCAATAATCCAATTAATTATCAAAATGACGTTAATAATTCTCTCTTGGACATCATAAAATGGCTCGACAATAATAATCTAGTAATTAATTTAAATAAAACAAAAGTTATGCATTTCCACCTAAGGCGTGTTAGTTCAAGTAGATATAAATATTACCTATAAAGATTGCAAAATAGAAGAAGCAAGTAGTATTAAATTCTTGGGTATCATAATAGATAATAGACTCACTTGGAAACATCACGTTGAAGAGATGTGTAAGCGATTGAGTAAATCTGCATACCTACTTTCTCAACTGTCCAAAAAAGTAAATACTGAGACTCTACTAACAGCGTATCATGGACTAGTAGCTTCAGTTCTGAGGTATGGTGTTGTTTTTTGGGGACAGTCAACAGATAGGAAGCTGGTGTTTAGGTTGCAAAAAAGTTGCATAAGGTCAATGTGTGGTTTAAAAATAACAGATAGTTATATGCCATATTTTAAATCATTAAAAATATTAACCCTTCCAGCGTTGCATATCCTGGAAACGGCATTGTTTGTCAAAACAAATCCACAACTCTTTGAAAAAGTCTCAGATTCAAAGAAAAAATCAATTCGTGCTCAATATGTGAATCAACTGTGCCATGTTAAGTGTAAAACGGCTTTAATGCATAAGAGCTTTTTTGGTATAGCTCCTAGAATATTTAATAAGATACCTGACATAATAAAATGTATGCCCTTACAAAAATTCAAAAAGGAATTGACTAAGTTATTATTAGATAAATGTTATTACGATATTGATGAATTTTATATATAATTATGTATAATTTCTATTTCCTTTTTTTGACATATTTTTAATTTCATGATTTTATTATAATACTATTTTAATTTTCATCATTATACCTCTCTTATCAAACCATATTTTGTATGCCTTTCATGGCAAAACATAGCGCACACATTACTTATTTAAGATCTTTTTACCTATGTTTCACAAAATAAATGTTTCTATTTCTATTTCTTGTATTTTGATGCGTTTGAGTTCTAGATTGCACAAGAAACGAGTATTTGAATTCGGACTTTGTGTCCAGCAAGATGTACAAAACAGATTCGACTTTCACATAATAATAACTTAATGCAATTTCTTCTCAAAATCAATAATTTAAAGATTTAATTCAGTAACTTGGTAGTATAGTATTTATTATAAAAGTAAAACTGGGTGGTGAATCGGTTGTATGGATAAGTCAATAAATCAATTGTACCTATTGTAAATATGTTCCTTGCTATTGTTAGTCAATCAATTTATCTATCAAAGAGGATTAAATTATCTATTTAATAATATTATCAATGTTGTATTTCATGTCAGTTTGACAGTTTGACGTAATTGTAATCGTCGTCGCCATTTAAAAAACATGCAATGAAATTGCCATTAAAAATGTCGAAACATGCCTTGTACATGAAAACAACGTAAAATTATTAGAAATAAGTATTTTTCTCATGTTTGATTTATTTTTCCACGACTTTTAGTCAAGTGTACAATGTGCAGTCCAAGACTCCATACAAATCTGAAACATCTCCTTTGTTAAGTAATACTTGAACGAGAGGGATTGAACCTGGGAAGAGATAAGATTCCAGGGGAACGCGAGTGATACTACTAGTTTATGTATAAGTAAAATTCTAAAGAAATAAGTAATATTTGCTAAAGGAATAATTGATAACTTTAAAAACATATTATAATTACAGTCGGAAACGAAAATATTACGACATCGTTTATAACGACGGATCGGTTATTACGACCGAATGGCAAGGTCCTGGCTGAATCCTTATATAAACAATTAACCATCTGTTACAACAGATACAGCGACATATCGCTTAAAACGACGAAAGACGGGAAAATATATTTAGAAAATTGGTATTTCATTTTAGAACCTATGAAACTCATAAAATTATATTATAAATACATATATATGTTCAAAATGATATGTTGTCAATTAATAGTTGAGATGAAACGGATATCCGGTAACTATCCTGTACCTGCCCAAAATTTACTAACCTGTCGAATGCCGGATAATAAGCAAGTATTTGGCCGGATACTGGATTTAAAAATTAGAAACGAAATATCAAATTTAGGCAGTTTATTTAATCCACATAACTAATATAATTTCATTATAGAACAAAAGAAAATTAGTTCTTGTTGTACTGCAGGGGCATTTTGTGGTAAAGGAATACCTACCTATTTTTCCTCATTAAGAGGACCAAATGGTTTTGCTTGTCTTCATAGACAATATCAAAAGTACTTTTATAATAACATCAAACTATAATAGCACGTTTACAATAACCTCAAGTGATCCTGTTTGCATTGAATTCAACAAATCAATGAAACTCTTGTTTGTTGACTTCGCTCATGAACGAAAAGCCGAGCCCGCCCGATCGTTCATGCGCCAGTTGCGCCACCTACGGGAGCTTGCTCATTGCGATGCGCCAATCGGCAATGGTCGGCCGGATATTCGAAATCCGGCTTCAAGGCTGGCCAGATAATTGTAATCCAGTTTGCCGTAGCTATTAGTTTCATTTCGAATTAAAAGCATATTTTTTCTGAGACATGCCTCCACTTATGGACCATTTGATCTTGAACTAAGATGACATGTTTTAAAATATATTAATGTTAACCAATATACTTACATTTCCACAAATATAAATATATAATAATAAAATTAACCTTTAATAAAATTAAGCCTTATCCTGACTAATTTATCAATCAAGACACAGCAAAACTTTTCCTTATATCACATAGGCATACTAAGGAATGGTTTTCAAAATTCAACCTTCAAACAGGGGTTAAATCTAGTAATCTATTACAATGATAATATCTATGTCATGGCTTGAACATTCTGCCAAATTTTGTAGGTATTATACTTCTACAAAATGTATTAACTTTTCAGGAAAGAATATACTCGGTGATAGAGAAAAACATCAAGTCTATGGGTAAAGTGGTTCAGAAAAGAGTCAAAGGTAACAGTTTGAGATTTCAATTGCAACCATCCAAAGACAACAGCACACAGATTGCAAATGACCTAGACTCAAATAAAAGTGGAAATGATAAAGGGCCACTATGACTAGTTATGTGTGTTGTTGTAATTTTGATTGCAAAATATCTAATTTTGAAAAAATATTATTTTTCTAAGTCCAAATTGTGTTCAACCATTGAAAAGGAAATATGTGTTGAGTAAAATACATAGAAGATTTTCTATTCAAAGTAGTTCAATATGTTTGTCAAGAAATATTAATGTGTACATAGATTTAAATACCAAGTAAAATAATTTATTTGTGAATTCATTGTATAAGGTTTATATTCCTTTTTATTTGTAAAAGTATTTAGATATATGTATTTTTTTTTTTACTTAATTGAAGTCAAAAATAGAAAGAAGTGAAAACTATAATACAGCATTCATTTAATCAGTCACATTTACTTCTACTTATTTTAAAACTTAATACAAATATCTTCCCAGTATTGTAAGGAAATACATTCAACTAGTACATTTTAATAATAAGGATTACTTTTATACTCCTCACTTAATCCGTTGTTAAGTGGTTTATTCGTCCAAGGTTGGTAAGCCACAATACAAACATTTAAAAAAAAATTGAAAAAATAACATTTCAAAATAGTTTAATATTCAATAAAAAATATAAATTTACCTACTGAGATGATGTGCGATAGTAGCGAAAAATGAAAACATTTCATTGCAAATGATATCTTAGTAGATTTTTATACTGAGTTGTCTAAAATAATTCTTATTATTATAAAATTCACTGTATATTGGTATTACTAAAAAGACATAAATTAATGATTTACGTTTATCAGTTGAAATTATCACAGATATTTTAGAGATCTTTAATTCTTATAAGATAAAGAAAGTTCTTGGTTACATTATACAAAACTTAACATTAATTTTATAGTGATGTAACTATATTATGACAGTATTATACATGATATGTTACTGAAGTTATTCTATATTAATGGTTATAAGACTCCAGTAGTTTATTTAAATAGCATTAAATATTTATTTAAAAATATTAACAACTAGCTATTGCCCGCGTTTCGTCCGCCTGGAATTAGTTTATCACGGAATTTGACTTTTATACCACTATATATTAAAAAAAAAACAAATATTAGTCCTTCCTCAGGATTAAAGCTCATTCTCATTCCTTGCATTGAAAACGAAGCAGACAAAACAGAGGCACTTTCCGCATTTATAATATTAGTATGGATTTCACTAACCTCTAAAAGAACGTGGGGCCTGCATATCTCAATACACCACTGATTTGATTTGTAGGTACAATGCTTATAAGTTGTTGTTATAATAAAGCCATAAAAGAAAATCTTACAAGGTGAGAGCATGATTCTGTATATGAATATTTTTAAGCTTCAATTTAGGGTTATTATGTGAAATATTGTGTTTTCAATTTAAAATTATCCTGCTAAATTCTCAAACTGCATGTGTCAAGAGGAAAAAAAATGAGGCTTAAAACCTATGATTACTACATACAGATTACTACATATATCTACGAACACTTGTTGTACCTAGGAAGGTTTTTTTGAATCCAAATGTTATTTTGTACGTAAACTTGGTCCTTCGAGCCGGGCTATTGTTTACTTTTGACTGTATGCTACATAAATTTCAGTAGGCGTAGTCAACCAGTAAATATGGAAGGTGTAAATTATTTGAAAACAACGTAAGCGTATCGATCTCGTTCCGCTGGCGGCAAGTCAGTATTGAGAGTTCTGCCCCAAGTTATTAGAGGTGACACGGTACCCACCACAGGTGCAGCACGTGCTGCATTTCTTATGAGGCCCTGCGAACAAAAAAATATTTATTAGCTCAATACAAAAAAAAATTGAATACCGGGACATCCTTTACACACGAATCTGATCATAAAATAAGAAGAGTTTGGATACTAATGATAATTTAGGTTTTTAATCATTTTCTTGGATTATTGATAGGATCTGTATGCTCCGACCAGATACCGCGCAATCTAAAAACAGCAGTGTGTATAGACAATTTGCGTGTGACAATGATAGTGTGCGTGAAATATTTTTACACAATTTCACTACGAGACTGGCTCGGGTACGCCGACTTCAGCGTAGTATTTGTTGGCGCATACCGGCGGTATCTAGTCGGAGCGCGCGGAGACCTATAAATAATCTAAGATCAATTAACTATTTGATTGAAAATCATTTTGGCTAAAGTAAACATAACTTTGTACCATGACTGACCGGTTGGGGTAGGGGTTAGAGACCCTGACTACTACGCCGCTGGTTGTGGGTTCGATTCCTACCTGCGTTTGTTCTGTGTCTGGGTGTAAAATATCTATATAAGTAGGTAGATATATTTGAAAGTATACAGTTATCTGGTTTCCATAGTTCGCTCTGCTTAGTTTAGGATCAGGTAGCCGTGTGTGAAGAATGTCCCAGGATATTATTATCTATATGCATTTTAAAATTACTGTTGTCATACAAAAAAATGGGATCAATTCTTCTAGTGATATTGAGAAAACTAATTTCTAGTAGGTACGATATCTTGCATTCTGGTGTAGAAGGCCACATTCATGCAGAAGGTAAACTCATTCGTTATTTTACAAAATGCTGCATACTAGGAGATTCCTGTCATTCAGAAATGTATTATTCATGGCATGCTTATGAATAAGTTAAATCAAATATTGGTAACTGATTTTGTTACATTTTTAATATACATGCAAAAGAAGCGTTAATATGAGGGTTAGTTTACTCGCAGCCGTCTTCTTCTCTTTTTCGTCTCTATATATATTTAAATGTAGGCTTTCTACATCTTTTTATTAAGTTGACACTTTGAAACAAAAGGGTCCCCATTATTTCAAAGATTCGTTCAAGAGAGAAAGTCGGCGGCGTAGTGACAGACACACCATGTTACCCATGAGGGAGGATCGCCGTCGGCCTGAGCGGCGCTTACGCCGACACCAGCAACGGCGGGCCCTCGCCCTTGACCGGCCGTACCCGCGACTCCGTGCGCGCCCCACCTCGCGCCGCGTTCCCGCCACGCCCGAGTACCCCGCACTGCCTACCGCCGTTGGCTCTGTCGTTGCCGCTGCCGCCCCTGTAGCCCCCGCCGCTCCCGCTCTCGCCCCCGCTCCCGCCCTTGCCACCGCAGTCATGAATGCGCTGCCCTTCGGTCCCGACCTTGCGCCTCTATTTTGCTCGGCTGAACGGTCCGCGATTATGTGAGCCTCCAGCTGTTCCAGTGGTGATTCGGAACTGTCGGATGATACAGTTTGTTTTAGTACCTATTTAAATTATCAATTCGTATAGTCCAACTACTTATATAATTTTATTCGGAGGCTGGATCTTAAATTGTCAACCAAAATTAGTAGGAGAAAATGGCAAATATCTGCTCAAAGATTATAAAAACCCCAAAAGAACCATAAGTTACATTCATTATATAGATTTGTGTTTTGTACCTATCATTCATATTGTGATCTAAATTAAATTTTAATTATAAACAAGCCTGCCTCGTGCGCGGGTATGATTTTTTTAATCCATTCAGTGTCCTAAGATAAAAGTCACATAAAAGATTCGGTAGTGTTTATTGTTAAAATATCTTTTTTTATATATTCCTAATGATAAGAATTGAACCGAGTCGGTTATCGGTTTACTTTAAATATACAAAAACAAATAACTTGAAAGAAATGATAATCAGTAAGTATATAAATAAAGACTTTATTTTATGATAAACTTACTAAGCACTGATTGAGCAATACTCGCTGAGCTGCTCCCACGTACACCCGATGATGCAGCACTCGTCCGCGATGCCTCCGAGCTGGCGTCGTCTGCGCACGGTCGCACCGGGTTGTTCCACTACTGAAACCAAATTTAATTTAAGCATATTCGGTTGAATTAAAATATCTGTGTTAAATATACTATACAAAAGATGCGTTTCTAACACTGTGTGTCTAGTCTCGATTCTCTAGATCAAACTTCGTTTGATTGTCCGCTAAGGTAATAAGGTTGATAATAAGGGCGACGCGCGACCCACCAGCAGTGTATTTAGTTTTTATTATTTAACAGTAAAATTTGATTCAATTGATAAAAATAAAACAGAATAAATACGAATTCAATATCATTTTGGCACTAGTTCGTTAGTTATACCTACTTGATGTGTAATTAAAATAGTCAATAACTAAGTAATATACTTAGGTACTTGTACCTTATTATCATGTGGAATGACCTTTCTTATTAATATTTGTTATTAATGATAATGTTTGCGATAAACTCTGTTGCTTTGCGGATGTTATTTTTAGGGTATTTAATATAAGGCCATTCGCTATATCTAATTCGTGGTTTGTAAAAATACGTGCAACTCACTGCCCTGAAATCACGTGACAACTTACATTCTGTTTGTTTTCTTACAGTTAATTAGCATAATAGAAAACTAACTTTTATCTCCACGCGACAATCATGACCTCGACCAGTAAGTAATTCGCGTTACCTAATGATTCATTTACAATAAAGGGTTTATTTAAATATCCGTGTCTAGTGTTCAAGATACATATTACCTTATCAAATTTCATCAAAATCTGTTTTACCGTTGAGGCATGGGAACTAAGACAAAGTTACTTTCCCATGTATTATATCAGTTGAATTAGTATGGATAGAATAATGTACCTGTAGGAACGTCCCACGAAGGGCTGTTATATGCATGGCACACTCTGCTCATGATCTCTCCGAGTTGTCGACCACAGAATTTGACTGCTGTAGAGGTGGCTGCGTCAGTCGTGCTATCCCAGAGACTAGCCGCCGCTAACGCGACAAACTGCACAATTCTGCCCACCAACATGACTGTCTCTCTGAAAAGAATAAATCGTTACATTAATATTGGTCTCGTAGAAGTATTATTTACGTAATGCGTGCGTTGAATGTGCGTAACCCGAGACATTAATAGCGCTTTTATACTGAAGGGTAAGAATGTAACATGACACCGGCACGGCTCCCGGCTCCGCCCATTTGATATAAGATACGTAGGTATCCCTTAAATATTCCATTTTTCATTTCCTAAGTGCTGCATTCGTTGGTATTATTGGCAGTGAAATGCACTTTTATCAATAAGCGATTGTTGATACGTATTGTCATCGAATTCAATGTTATGTATACTTACAACTCGTGTAGATACGAGTCAGAGATCAAATGTTAGATACTCATCTCATTAAACTCCGTGAACCGGTACATTATATTTAAAATAATTAATTCAGTTCACGTTGTTTACTAATGATTTCAGGTTTACTAGTGAGAAATCCACGATGACGGTCTGTGGTAAGTGACGTCGAATACCGCGACGAAGGTCGTGGGTTCGAATCCTACAATGAGTTTGAGCTTTCGGTGAAGGAAAACATC
Organism: Ochropacha duplaris; assembly: GCA_951361185.1. Classification (NCBI taxonomy): domain Eukaryota; kingdom Metazoa; phylum Arthropoda; class Insecta; order Lepidoptera; family Drepanidae; genus Ochropacha; species Ochropacha duplaris. The sequence goes on along the minus strand of OX592695.1, from coordinate 7,392,612 downwards.
GTGAGGAAACCATAGCACGGTGGTAGGGTACTTTGTAGTACCCGACTGGCTGGCTACCACCATCAAGTTGAAAATCTGTCGCCAAGCACCTATCGGTGTGTTCCGACAGCTGCACTTGAAAGCCAGTTCCCATCTAGGCTTTGTGTGCTTACCACCTTCGGCCACATCATCACTTACCATGGTGAGATTGTGGCCAAACACAAGCATATTCAAAATAAAATAAAAAACACAATAAATCGATATCTTCTTTTTAAAGGAACCCTCCTGAGATTTCGTCCGCGTGGAACTCTTTTATCGCGGAGTTGTGCCTTTTCATCCCCTTCAAAGTAGGTATCCAAATACCTACCAAATTTCATCTAAGTAGGTTCTGTTCAGTGGTTTAGGATAAAAGATTGATATAGGTAGGTATGTCAATCTTTTTATCTCGTTACTTTTTAATCTTTTACCTAAGTAGTTACTTTCGCGTTTATAATACTTATTTGTATTTTTATATTAATATATATATATTTTTGGAATGACAACCACTGTCCATCACCACGTCATCGCGTCACTATAAAATTCTGATGATTCGTTTAGATTAAATGAAACAGTGGTCACTACCTACCTACCTATACCTACTACTTAACTATTGCTTAAATTCAAAATACCTAAGTAGTAAGTGCTAATTATGGTGATAATTGATAAAATTGTTATTCGGCAATGTATTCAGTTCAGTTCAGTCAGTCAGACTGGTTAATGAAGATGACTTCACTTCACCTTCCTTGTTCATAAAAATGCAAATCAGCTTCTTCCTTTTATTAAGTGCCATTCCAAGAATAGTGTAGGGTGGGTGCCACGTCGTATCATGACTGTTTCTTTACTGTGCAACTCACAGAGAGTTCTATTTATAGTTGGTTGGAGGTTCGAACCATGTGTACCTACAGACCTAGGTACTCGCAACGTGAGAATGCATGCTCGATGCAATACTCATAGTAAACACAACGCAGTCACTTAGCCAATTCTAAACTAATAGAAGGTACATCATAACAAGAACATTCAGTCCGCGTACTTACTAGGTACATACATACCCACTGCACTCTACAACTACGGTCAAGCAAGCTCTTGCATGAAATTGTGCTTGTGGTGCGTCGTAAAGAGCCTTTTACCACAGATTACTAAATAGTTACTACGTAACTTTTACTTAGATATTTTAAATAAAATGGTTCTACTCATGTTAGATATGGATTGTGTGAGAGATGATAATAATTATTATGATATATAAATATTTTTTGGCCATGTTAGTATGTATTTTGTTTCTGTAATTCGATTTTAATCTACAACTAGTAGGGTATCTATTGCATAGGTACCTACATCATATCTGTGTAAGTATATTCAGAGATACCTACTTATTATCTATTATCACTCGTGCCTATTCAGTTAACTTGAATTTTATTTAGCTAAAGTAGCACAGTTTGTAGTTGCGGTCCCGATTCGTAACACGACACACTAAGAAGTGCCAATCACAGTAAACAATACTTAAGAACAGTAGGTATACAATGTACGATAATATTTAATATAGCATCAGCATAAATGTAATGAAATAAAATATTAATAATTTAGCAAACAGGCAGAGATATGATTTTATGAAAGATAGTTATTTTCTTTTAAATCCATATCCATACTTATTATTATAAATGCGAAAGTGTGTCTGTCTGTCTGTCTGTTACCTCTTCACGCTTAAACCGCCGAACCGATTTAAATGAAATTTGGTATAGGGATAGTTTGAGTCCCGGGAAAAAACATAGGATAGTTTTTATCCCAGAAATCACCCTTTAAGGGGATGAAAAGGGGGGTGGAAGTTTGTATGGGGAATCAATAACCGCTGAACTGATTTATATCTGTCTGTCTGTTACCTCTTCACGCTTAAACCGCCGAACCGATTTAGATGAAATTTGGTATAGGGATAGTTTGAGTCCCGGGAAAAAACATAGAATAGTTTTTATCCCAGAAATCACCCTTTAAGGGGGTGAAAAAGGGGTCGGAAGTTTGTATGGGAAATCAATTACCGCTGAACTAAGTTCTTTTTGTCTGTCTGTTACTTCTTCACGCTTAAACCGCCGAACCGATTTAAATGAAATTCGGTATAGGGATAGTTTGAGTCCCGGGAAAAAACATAGAATAGTTTTTATCCCAGAAATCACCCTTTAAGGGGGTGAAAAAGGGGTCGGAAGTTTGTATGGGAAATCAATTACCGCTGAACTAAGTTCTTTTTGTCTGTCTGTTACTTCTTCACGCTTAAACCGCCGAACCGATTTAAATGAAATTCGGTATAAGGATAGTTTGAGTCCCGGGAAAAAACATAGGATAGTTTTTTTTCCCAGAAATCACCCTTTAAGGGGATGAAAAGGGGGGTGGAAGTTTGAATGGGAAATCAACTACCGCAGAACTAAGTTCTTTTTGTCTGTCTGTTAGGTACTTCTTCACGCTTAAACCGCCGAACCGATTTAGATGAAATTTGGTACAGGGATAGTTCGAGTCCCGGGAAAGAACACAAGATAGTTTTTATTCCAGAAATCACCGTTTAAGGTGGTGAAGGGGGGTGGAAGTTTGTATAGGAAATCAATAACCGCTGAACTGATTTATATCTGTCTGTCTGTTACCTCTTCACGCTTAAACCGCTGAACCGATTTAGATGAAATTTGGTATAGGAATAGTTTGAGTTCCGGGAAAGAACATAGGATGGATTTTATCCCAGAAATCACCCTTTTAGGTGGTGAATCCCCCCTATCCTATCCATCCTATGTTCTTTCCCGGAACTCAAACTATTCCTGGAAGTTTGTATGTGCAATCAATAACCGCTGAACTAATGTCTGTCTGTCTGTTACCTCTTCACGCTTATACCGCCGAACCGATTTAGGTGAAATTTGGTATAGGTAAGGATAGTTCGAGTCCTGGGAAAGAACATAAAATAGTTTTTATCCCAGAAATCACCCTTTAAGGGGGTGGATATTTATATGGCAAATCAATATCCGCTGATCTGATTTATGACTGTCTGTCTGGAGATTTATTAAAACACTGGCCATGTGCGAGTTGAACTCGCGTGGACAGGTTCCGTACAATGCCTAAGTCAGTGAAATTATATTGAGTTTACCACTTTATTTTTTAATTGATAGAATTCTCATAGGTTTTCCTGTAATCTACAAGCAATTAACTATATTTTGTATTTTTTTTTTAAATTTTTGGCTCATTAGTTTCATCTTCATCAGGGGGGAATGGTAAATTTTCGTCTTCTTTCATGAATAAAATCAAAGTTATTTATTTTACAATACAAATATTACAACGAAAATATATTTGGGGCCTTATTAACGAGCCCTTTTTGCAAAACTTTTTTTTTTAATTTTCTAATTTGTGCCCCGAAAATTAACCTTATTTAAAAAACAATATATTTACTTTGCACATCTGTGTTTGGGTCTTAGAATTACACCATCCTACCAAATTTCACCTGATTTGGTCCAGTAGATTCGGAGCAAATGTCTGTGACATGACCGGATAGGCAGACGCACGAGTGGTCCTATAAAGGTCCTTTTTTTTGTACGGAACCCTAAAAAGCAGATTGGATAAAAAATAAGCTACGCAAATAACTAATTCCACGCGGGCGGAGTCGCGGGAATAAGCTAGTTCTGTATAAGATTGCGTTTCACCACCATCTCACCATGGTAAGTGATGATGATGTGGCCGAAGGTGGTAAGCACACAAAGCCTAGATGGGAACTGGCTCTCAAGTGCAGCTGTCGTCTCCTCACGATGTTTTCCTTCACCGAAAGCTCAAGCTCATTGTAGGATTCGAACCCACGACCTTCGCCGCGGTATCCGACGTCACTACTACTGAGCTATCATCTCAAAGTTCACCTATTTACTGCTCTTCTGTATTATATTGTGGAACTATGACTGCAGTGATATTACATACTCTAATATCATGATATGATTGATTTTAGATATGATTTGATGAAAGATAATTCAACTTTTTTGCATGTAGTAAGTAGGTGATATTCTACCTCCTTCATCTCCGTATTTTACTGCTCTACTGTATTATATTGTTGAACTATGACTGCAGTGATATTAGATACCTACTCTAATATCATGATAATATGATTGATTTTAGATATGATTTGATGAAAGATAATTCGACTTTTTTGCATGTAGTAACTAATAAGTAGGTGATATTCTACCTCCTTCATCTCCGTATTTTACTGCTCTACTGTATTATATTGTTTGTTGAACTATGACTGCAGTGATATTAGATACTCTAATATCATGGGACGAAGATCATGCGAAAGTCTGTCACACGCAGGGCGCATGCGACGTCGCGCAGTGCACCCGCGCCCGCGCCCGCGCCTCCCATGTCGTTCGTTTCATCGATGTCGGTCGCTGTCGCTGTGCGCTCTGCGTCGTCTCATTTGGCGCACCAACCAAACAAACATCTCGTACTCGGTGCTCGCGCACTCTATTGGATAATAACATGAATCTCGGACTGCATGCAGCCTTGTTATGGTTTAGTATAAATAAGTACAGACAGACTGAGTGAGATCTGTGTTTATTTTTGCACCAAGATTCAGGCATTATGTTGTATTTTTCATAAACTGTCATGGAAATCAATGTTTCGCTTTTATTAGTTCTATGATTATAATAAGTCTGGTTACCTGCTAGGTTTTTGTTTTACCGTATTTCAACAGTCTCAAACTATAACCAGCGCGGTAACTTTTACGTGAGTAGGTACCTACGTGACAACATGACATAAAAAAGGGTATCTACTTGTATATTTTTTTTAAACCAACCGCTAAGTGAAATGGCACGATTCCACGATAAACAAATTCCACGCAGACGAAGTCGTGGTCAAAAGCTGGTATGATAGATAATAAAATGCAGTCGGAGGCCATACTAACGTGTCACAGCAAGTTGATTATGGATCTCTGTGATCTGCTATTTATAACTACGTATCTCGGGAAAATACTACAATAAAAAACTGCGGTCCAGATTAGATTAAAATAATATTGATTTAAATGACATTTGTGACTTTATGACGAACGCGAAAGTGAATTAGCAAACAATAGATTGTATTGAATGAAGTTGAATAAACATTTTCATACTTACTCTAGCTGTCCCCCGCGGTTTCACCCGCGTTCCCGTGGGATCCGCGTTCCCGTGGGATCTAGCGGTATGAAATATATTTTACAACCTATTCTCAGACCTCCCGAATATACACAAACATTTCATAATGGTCAAGCCCGTTCGGAGGAGTTCGGTAACTAAAACTGTGACACGAGAATTTTATACAACTTTTTTTACGAAGCTGTTTGTGGTCTAGACGTGATGTGATGTGACGTCCAGGCTACATGTGAATGAGTATGTTCAGGATACCTATCGTCGTGAGTTTTCGAAAATCTCCCAATATATAGGTATATCCTAATGCACCTCTATATGTAGGTATATTACGATTTACGCCTACGATTGCCAGGCGGACTGTGTGACGTCCTGGGGAGGTGCCAACTATTTTTTTTATTATTATTATCGTTTGAATAATACATGTTATAGCAATATTATTTATTACACAGCATTTTAAAACCACACAGGTTTGTCGCAATCCTGAACTTATTAGTCTATCTAAACCAGCGACCATTTGGCTGTGTGGTCGCTGATTTAAACATAAGTACGTTACTTCTGGTGTTTTTCAAATAAATCAAACCCGGACGTAGGCATCCGATAAAAATAATTTTCCGAAAATCAACTGGATCAAACTTTTATGAACAGTAATTGTAATACAAATCTTGGTGTAAATATTATTCGGAGCAGATATACTTAAATTTTACATTCAAGATCCAAGAAGTTCTTACACCAAGATCAGACCACCTTTGATTCTTTTGTTTTTGTATTGCAGTGCCGGCCTTTTTAGTATTAATGGCAAACCAGTTTGTTGTGATTGTGTTTGGCATATAGAAATGTAACGTTTTGACTGGGTGGAATTAATTGAACAGTAGATTCAAAATTGGTATTACACTGTTCAATCTATCATACTTTTATACTTATTTTAAAACTATTGTTATTATTTCATATTAATCATATCAATAAGACCTAGATTGAGATGGCATTGTACGAGCGTAGGTATACTTACTGATCTGTATTACTCGTGGCATTAAAAATACGAGGACGTGATAAAAAAAATACTAGTACATACCTACTTAGCGCCGATCTATGGCTTCTAAAAGTTGTCTTTGACTTTTTTTAATAATAATTTATATGGTTTTGATAGTTGTTATCAATCAATTTTACCTAGGTATTTTTTTGGATATCAGAAGTCTCTGACTTGCAGGCAGGCGGGTCACCTTATGGTATGTGACTACTCTGACTACCGTTGCTAATGGTCAATGCCACTGTGACCTTTAACCAATGCCTACAAGGGAACTGGCCCTCAAGTGCGACTGCCGGAACACGAGGCGTCTACAATATTATTCAACAATAGAGAGACTTATTATAATTATCTAATAACATACATAGGTAGATACTAAACGACTGTGCTTATCTAGTTACTTAGAGCTAAAAGCATCTTATCAGATTTAATCAAAAGTATTTCAATTTCCTATTCAATCCGTGCCTCCGGAGATCGATGTTCAGACACCGAGGCCCTATCTCGTCCTACCGTTATTTATTCGACCCTTCAAATTCAATTAATGGCTTCGTATTCTAATTCGTTTGGTGCATGATTATAGGTGCTTACTTATTTAATGTTTTCTTTACAAAAATTAAGGCATGATAATGGTACCTACATATTTAATTTTATGTGTTTAGAATTTATCTTACAAAAGACTTAACTATCAGTTGTATGTTATTCAATAAATTCGAACATTATTTGCCTCAGTTAATTCGGTCCCACGTTGGCACTATTATTGGTTCTTACGAACCCATAGCAACGAACACGGTAGTGACATGACAGGGGACAGACGATAGGTAACAAAAGATAATTTAAGCATTTGCGGGGTCAAGTGTATCGTCGGCTCTCCCAATTGGCGAGTTATAGCGGTCAGTGGCTTTGTACAGGACAAGACACCTTTCTAGAGTTATAGTTATAAAATACCTAGATAGGTATATGACTATGGCAATAAATTAAATAAACTTAAATGTTACATTAAAATATTAGTTGTTACATCAAAACTTCATGATATATACGGAGAAATGAAATATAATATCTTATTCTACCGTGTCTAAATTATATAGGTACTTAGCTATTACAAATATTGTAAAGTTTGTGAGGTTGTAGGGGGTAATGTCTGGATCTAGTAAACCGATTTTGAAAATTCTTTTACCAATAGAAAGCCATGTTATTTATTTGTGAGTCGCCTCGCTTTATTTTTACATTTTAATAGTAACTACCTACCTAAAGGCATACTCCTGGATTAATTACCTATATATTTTTTAAAGTTTTAGTAATATATCTAACTGTGCCCTGCAGTGTCACCCGTGTTTAGCATGATGTTATACCTACCTACTGGGTAAGTAGGTGTTTTGGAACGGCAACTTTTTGAACCCTTTAAATTTTTACCTATTTTAGAAATTTTAGCTGAACAAGAAACTTTTACTATGACACCAACTTTATAATCTCGAAATAAAATAGATCAACCTCACTCGATCGATTACGATTTCAGAGTTAGCTATTCCATACTCACAACATGGGATATACCTACTTTGGGGACAGCTATTCCCCCCCCCCCCCCCCCCCCCCGTGACGTTATTTGGGTGTTTTTCACTAAAACGGCTGGTATGATGCGGTTTATTTTGTATTTTTAGAGATAGGTATATAAGTATATTTCCTTTATTACGTTCATCGTCGTGTTAAAATCTTGTCGTCTTAAATCTTGATGTTGTATCGGTTGATTGGTATCATATAAATGACTATAAAGATAGGCTGTCCTTACAGCGGTATTTATTACTAACTATTTATAGCAGGCTCTGGACTAATTGCTGCACCGGTTGCATATTGCTTTACTCTCGTTCAACTGCAACTTGTAAGAACGCTCCTATCCTGAGTATTTTGCACAACACGTGCACAATTCTTATGAATCGTTTAGATCACGTGTAAGTTACAACGAATAAATTGTACTGCAATTTATGAATAAAATAGGGGTCACAACACAACTCACAGGTAGTTGCACCAGAGTTCGTAGCGCAGAGTGACCGCACTCGACCCCAATTTAAAAGTTGACCTAACAAAGTTCATAAATGTGGCCGGTGCAAAATATGAGATGTATCACGCATTGACAGTCGACTTTGTTTGTGAGAATTTGATCATGAGATTATACTGCACCGTTCGAACGTAGCCTGTGGAAACAGTTATTACCTACTCTTTAACAGATTTCTACATTGGTGTTACCTCATGCCTCACTTATATAATTTGTAATTTCCTTGACGAGTCGAAGACGTAACCTTCACAGCAAAGCCTCGTAACCTAAAATGTAGTCTCAAATATGTACCTAGCTATTCTATTTCCTATGAGCCGTCCGAACAGTTATTTCGGACGTTTAAATATCAGAGTTAGGTACATTTTGTTAGAATGGTAGTATTTTAACATGACATCCAATGTAGCGTGCGCGTGTGCGTTACCTACATAAGACTTTGTGACTTTCCGAGCGCGCAAAAGAGGCTGACAGTGACGGGGAGTAACAACTACTCTGGTCATCTACCGCAAGTTCCGCAGGAGATACAGGGCGCTCTGGAGTTTTGCACTCTGGGCTCTTTTGCTTGCCATCTTCCTCTCCATTCGAGCCCAGCCAGCAGCGTCGATGGCGATGAATTTACTTTAAATTAGGTACCTTCCACAGAGGTAGGGTACCTACCTACATCCAAGGATAACCAAGATCATTACATCAATCATGCATGATGGAAAATCCAACGAGTGAGCCACGCATGAGTCGGGGCTACTAGATTTGATTTTGTTTAAACATTACCTACCTACTGAAAAATCACAAGCTTTTAATGTATTAATTTGAAAGCTTTGGTTTATCCTACTGTCCAATATTATAATGCGAAAGTTTGTGTGTACATGTTTGTTACCACTCAGCTCCGTAGCGGCTAAACCACTAAACTGATTTGGATTAATTTGGTTCACAATAGAATAATGTTTTGCATTAGCACATAGGGAACTTTTTTATCGCAGGAAAACGTCATATCCCTCGGTGCGCAATCGTTTAAGTGCCTATCTATTCAATATATTTTGGCACCTAGCGGGTAAATATTTTCATCAATGATTAAATTAATCAATCATCTACATCCATCGATTCAATTAAAAATCTGGTAGGTATTTATCTGAGATTTTCGTTATAGGTACTTCTAATGACCATAACTTCGTAATGATAGTTCTCAGGCTCCTAACATATTATTAGGTCTTTACTTATGAAATTGCCGTTTTGTATGAAAAAATTTAAACGAATTTTTTTCATGTTTTTTTATTTGCATTAATCGAAGTAATCACCCATGCAATCAATGCATCTTTGCCAACGCAGTGGCAGTTTATTGATGCCCTTCTTAAAGAAATCAGCTGGACGGGAGGCAACAAATTCTTCAAAGGCATTTTGTACTGCCTCTCGGGTATTGAATTTTTTTCCCGCCAAGAAGTTATCCAAATTCTGGAAAAAGTAGTAGTCTGTAGGCGCAAGGTCTGGTGAGTAGGGCGGATGACGGAGAGCTTCCAACCCCAGTTCTTGCAACTTGGAGACCGTCTGCTGTGCAGTATGAGGTCGCGCGTTGTCGTGCAGGAGCAGCGGAGACGAGCGATTGACCAATGCTGGTTGGAGATGTGCCAGCTTCTCCATCATTGTGTTCAGTTCTTCACAGTACACATCTGCAGTAATGCTCACCCGGTTTGGTAAGAAGCTGTGATGAATCACACCGGCGCTAGACCACCAAACAGTGACCATCACTTTTAAGGGTAATTTTTTTTGTTTAGGGCATTGTTTAGGTGCTGAACTAGGATCCAACCAACTTGCTGAGTGCTTGCGGTTATCAAACAGAATCCATTTTTCATCGCAGGTAACAATGCGGTTCAAAATTCCTTCATTTGTGTGTCTGTTGAGCAGTGCAAGGCACGTCTCGACGCGTACTTCGCGCTGGCGATCATTGAGTTCGTGGGGCATCCATTTGTCAAGCTTGCTTACCTTGCACATTTGACGCAAATGGACCAATATTGTTTTGACGCTAACGTCGAAAGCTGCTGCTAATTCAGCCGTAGATTGTGTATCATCAGCTTCCACAATCGCCTGTAATTCGTCATTGTCGACCAAAGTCTTCGGACGACCGCGAGGTTCATTTTTAGTTCGAAATTTCCAGAACGGAAACGAGCGAACCAATAACAGGTGGTGCGTTGGTTTGTAGTGTTAGCTCCGTAAACGTCGTTGATGTTGCGTGCCGCTTGTGCCGCGTTGCTGCCACGACGGTACTCATATTCCATAATTACTCGAATTTTTAACGTATCCATGATGACGAAAAAGATTGAAATGCGATGAAAATGTAACACTATTCAATAAACAAATTACTACTTTTGGAAAAAAACCAAGTTTTTAAAATAAAATTAATTTGAAATTAGAATTCTTAGCCAAACAAAAATTATTTTGATTTGAAATGGCCAGTACTGCAGAACGGCAATTTCATAGGTAAAGACCTATTATTTTGTAGGGTACGATGTACCTACGCAACCAAAATCAGTTATATCCTGTCACAAGCTAATAAAATTAGTTATTTTTACGCGTAAATTTATCGTTATTAGCATTTATAAAAATTGCTAACAGTAACATTTTTACAATTAAGTATATGGGGTCTGATTTGTGTCTGAAGTAAGGTAGGTATGGTGGCGGTGTAGTAAAAAGCTACGAGTAAGTGCGAAACTACTAGTTCGCCCACATTTCTCAGAATTTTCGTCGCAAGAATAGTTTCTATTTATAGTAATAGGTCTAACCTATCTACTTTTTACGAATTCGTAGATACTTGTTTGTGTGACTTCATTGTAATTCCTCCATGATACCTGTATGTAGGTACACATCCAACGCACTGACAGTTTTAAGTTATTACCCATTTATAGGTATAGTTTACGTCGCAATTCAATTCAAATAAATACGCCTGTTTACAAACGGCCGTACCTGCCTTGTTTATGAGGTGAATTAAATTGAATTTAACTTTGGTTGACGTTCAGGCTGATTAGCGCCGCTTGCTTTCGTATTCTACTTACCTATGTGCCGTCAGTTTATTTTACAAAGGCTTGACATTGTTATACTCTGTGCCTCTACCATGAGTTTACTATGCTATCGTAATCGATACTCGCTAGCGAATATCGTAACAAACTTTGTATGTAAAACTGTGTTGTCACAACTGTCCGTTAGAGGCGCTGCACAAATCTTCCTACTAAATGTTTACCGTAGTCGCTAGCGAGTATCGATTACGTTACTAGCGCAAACTCATGGTAGAGGTACTGGACGTAACGTAGCGCTGCAAACCAATACAACCTTGGTGCCGTGTAGTGAAAGTACCTTTAACTAAGTTTCGTACCTAACATTCTTGAAAATGATGATATACTTAGGTACCTACTCGAAACCTTCCTATGACCTATGGTCTAACATGATCTTGGCCGGATTTTTTCAATGTTCCGTAATCAAACAAGAAATCCTTATAGTTTTGTCACTACTGTCTGTCTGTCATGGTCGCTTTACTCGTAAAGATTTCGGAAGCAAATAAAGTTTCGCAAAAGGCTTAGTAGTGGTGAATTTATTTTTGTTCGCATACCCCACCCAAATGTCTGCTTTGGTTACAAAGATTCATTGACGAAGTATCAAGCTTTAGACTAGTGATAGATGAGTGTCCATATTTTTTTTTTTTTTTTTTTTATTCTGGATAGGCTTGTGTTTGACTACAATCTCACTATGGTAAGGTGATGATGTGGCCGATGGTGGTAAGCACACAAAGCCTAGATGGGAACAGGCTCTCAAGTGCAGCTGTCGGAACACACCGATAGGTGTTTGGCGACAGATTTTCAACTTGAGGGTGGTAGCCAGCCAGTACTACAAAGTACCCTACCACCTGAATATGGTTTCCTCACGATGTTTTCCTTCACCGAAAGCTCAAGCTCATTGTAGGATTCGAACCCACGACCTTCGTCGCGGTATTCGACGTCACTACCACTGAGCTATCATCGCCTTCAGCTGTTATGCTAATTAAACTGCTACTTTTTAAAATCTTAAAACATTCGCAGAAGTAGCATGGTGATGAATTTAAAAGAAAAAGTATCATCGGTAAATAGGTTCACTAGTTTACTAGAAAACATAGGTATTACATACACTCTAATTTACGTGGGTACCATAGCGTACCTATATCATATTATATTATTTGCTGGTTTTTTTATTTTATGAATTTAGGAGTTAAAGTACTAGTGAAAAACTAATAGTGAAATGTAAATAACCATCTTATTATAAGTATATCTACCTATAGGTAGGTATTACTTACGTGCTTTTTAACCGACTTCAAAAAAGGAGGAGGTTCTCAATTCGACTGTGTTTTTTTTTTTTTTGTTGACGAAAGAAAAATGTGTGGTGGGATGATTTTAATTTGTTATGCCTCGCATGCTGAGCTACTGTAAGTAGTGGTGTGATGATACTCACATTATGTGCAGTCTATACGATGGCTTCGGCGCTGCTATGATGAGTCCGGACAGCAAAGTAGGTTCAATAAATAGAAGTAACCGAGGAGATCGCACCGGGACGCCTGCAGCCTGCAGCAGTCGCAGTTTGCGGTTGGGATAGGACACCGCGAACACTGCGCGAATTTAGAATCGCGCTCGTGCACTGCACACAACACGCGTCGTCTACCGGCGCCGGCGCTGATCACGCTGTCGTGTCTCTGCATGTGTCGTACACGCTTTATTAGAACAGTTAATGGGCGGCGCACGCGCAGTGCGCAGCCACAGCAGAGCCACACTGACACGCCCCGCGCCGCGCTCCGCCCCCCCGCGAACATACAAACAAAACCACCCTGCTAAAACTAGAGCCACCTGGAGCCGCATTGATCGGTACCGTGTTCGACGGATTAAGAATCTATTCTCACTCACTCATATGAAAAATTGAGAGATAAGTGTTACTTACTTATCTGTGGTTACTATACTACAATACAACAACGATAACCCACAACATTTCTCACAGCAAAGATTACTTATATATATATATAACCACGAGACAACTTATAACCGATTATATTATCATTAATATTTTCAACAATATTAGTTTGACTCAGATGGTTCGACGTGCGTGCTGCAGTTAAAGTAGTGGACTCGAGTAGGTACCTACTACAGTGAGTAGCTGAAGCTTTCAATGAACATGAAACGTTGAACTTGTTAGGGGAACGCGACATGCGATTAAAACTTTCAACCCTTTACCAATTGGTAATGTGCTAGAAGTGATAGATCTATTTATTTATCAGTTTTACTAAAAAGTACAATGAGTTTCTATATTACTTTCATAGTGTTACTTACTTTTTTTATCAAGAATAGCGAGACTAATCAACCAACACCTACATAAATCATCCGCAAGAATTTTTAACTCGCATCCTAACTAGGAATAGAATAAGTAGGAAGGTAGGTAGGTATGTGACATTATGTTGCACAATCTCACTTTAGGCCATAATGTCAGTCGAGTCGAGTAAATAGTTACATAGTAACTAGTGAAACGTTGTTCGGAGATCGATAAGTAGCCGTGTCAAGTTGTCAACGAAAGGTGCAAAATGAAACAGGACGATAGTATCTTATCTATAAACAACGTATTCCACAGTCCCACAGAGGGATGGAATATCCCGCAGAGGCAGAACAGGTTCACTGACAGTTACAAAGTTTACCTACTACACATAGACAGCACAACTACAAGTCAGTGACTTCATCGATGCTATAATTAAAACGGATTCTTTACAATAATTTGTAGAGCTCAATATAGTATTGCTATTTACAAACAAGGTGACAATTTATTGATGGATGGAGTCATCCGTTAATGAGAATTAATTGCAGTTAAACTGTGTCGCACGTCGTCGATGCCTCCTGACTGCCGACTATATAAATGACAGTCGGTTAAATTGTTAATTAAATATTAATACACGTTTCAATATTTCGGTATTTTTATCAATTTGTTTGACATTATTTTGTGGATATATAAGTAGGTGTCTCTTTTTTATTTGGTCCTGCATTGACATACATGCATGCGTTTGTTTGTAAACAGAAATATCAAGAAAGTTTTAAAATAAACTGTTTACGAGGAAATATGTAGATATACCTATATGCGGAAGCTGGTAGAAGGTCATTGTTTTTGTTTCATTCATAAATACCCAAGATTACTAAGTTTAATTAAATTTATTATTTCGTGAAAGTGTAAAAGCGCTCTTTTTTTTAAATCTTTTGTAACGTTTTTCCTGTAACTTCGGTGATAGGTTAGTTAGGTAACAGGTAAGTTGCCTTTAATAATTTTAATTATGATCAGCTGTGATTAATATGACCTTTTAACAATAACGCTGACCCTCCTGGCAAATCTAGTCACGCTTGTCTAGCTTTGTTTACATAATTATTGCATGTTTCCGTTATCGCCACTGTCTGTTCTGATATATAATTGGAAACAATAATCTTGAAAGCTGTCAAGTATCAATGTTTTGGCGCCTCCAGACGCCTTTAGAATGCGTTTAGGATAGACTTCCGTTTATACTTCACTAGCTGTCCCCCGCGGTCACTCGTGATTTCAGGCTCAAAATATATCGTAATTACTCTCTCTAAAGTCCACAAACCATCCACAGCCAAACGCTCTAATTCACGAACATTTTTGTAGGAGTATTATTTGATAAAGAAAACTTTTACTCGAAACATCAGCTACTTATTATACCTACTTAGGTATTTATGTCTGGGTAGTAGATTTTGTATAAAAATGGATGTAAGTAGGCACATAAACCGTTTTCCGCCTTTTCAATTTCAACAAATATAATCGCAAAGAACATAGGCACCGACTTCGATCAGAATCGATCAAATCGAATATCAGCAGAGAGTCCGACTTTGTATTCGCGAAAACGAAAAAGTATATAAAAAAAAAAAAAACATACAGTCGAATTGAGAACCTCCTCCTTTTTTGAAGTCGGTTAAAAATAGAGTTGAGAAGGTCCGGTCCAGTAAGTAGCATAGAGTTCAAACTAAGAGCTCGTACACACGAGCAGCATGTTGCGGACAGCAGCTGCCGACACGCGTCGACTGCTGCTCGTGTGTACGAGCTCTTAGGTAGGTAGGGACTTAGCCGCCGGCCGCGTCGGGAACAATTAGGTAGGTACGAAGTTTAGCAGGTTTGTTAGGACATAAGTTAAACATTTTTGAAATGAATTCTTTTTGAAACATTATCGGACATCTCAAGAATCTCTTTTAAATTCGTTCTTATTTAACGAGCTAGGTTGATAGTATCGAGCTTTAGATAGTAACTATGAAGAGTTTGTTTTTTTTGAGATTTCAGACATGGTCCCATAGTAAAAGTTCTTCAACATAACTAACCTATCATCATCATCAGCCCGTGTTAGTCCACTGCTGGACATAGGCCTCTCCTAAGGCGCGCCACTGAGCCCGGTCTCCGGCTATTATTTTCCAACTAACCTAACATAGGTGTATTTACCAATAAAACAATTGATAAAAAAAATGTAAAGGAATTAAATTTTTCAATGAATTCTTTTTGTATTTGATGTTCCAAAATCTAATCAAATTATGGACCAGGCGGGTTAGTATGAATTTCAGTAGGTACAAAATTATTGCTTTATGTTTGAATGAAACATGTACATTGCCAGGCAATAATTTTGTACTGAAATTCATTCAGGTGTGGTGTGAAAAATATTCGGTTTAGCCAGAAATCTGTGAGTTTAGCCGTAATAAGATAAAAGAGTATAAAAATTTGAATATTTCCTTTAGTAATAAGTAATAACTTCCTTCACGACTTAAAGCTTGAACTTACTAAGTTATGGGGGTTTTTAGGGGTCAATTTAGAACCTTACTTTATTAATAATTTGTCACAGTAAAAATAGAGGAACGCATGCGCTCATCCTTAATAAGTATTAATACCGCTAATATTTTTTTTGATAAAAAGTCTATGTAATAAAGTTTAGACATAAAGGAAAGCTTCCAGAGATATGAATATTCTTAATTAATCTAGAAAAATCCAGTCTTAGTGTGTGCGTGCATAGATAAAATAGTAGGTAATCTATGCACATACCAAATTTCACATTCACCGATTCAATGGTTTAGAGGCAAGGCGATGAAAAACGGATTCTCTTTTTATCGTATTGTCACCTATATCTATGTATTGTCACTTCACTTTAACATCCATACCTACTGCATATAGGTATTTTTCTTATGCATTCACCTGGAGGCAGAAAGGATTAAAACCAGATTGATAAAATTAAAAAGGAGTTCTCAATTTACTCTTTTACATTTAAAAGTACGATTAACCAAACATCAACAAAACTTTATTGCATCAAGAGCAACACCGCCTGACCCGAACCTTCGCTACGATTAGAAACATAATGTTATCGCTTTGCCCCAATTTCAGAGTTCTACATTTATGACAGCTATTATAAATAGCACAGTAGAAGTAGGTACTACCTTACAGAATAGATTTTCAGATTCTATATTTAAACTTACAATGAATCTACCAAATCTACCAATACGACTAAGTGCCATGATTTATAGAGGAACAAGCCAGTCCGTCATTAGCACTATTCAGATACACATAACAATTATTATCTCCCTTCGTGCTGATAAAAAAAAGACAACAAGTACGAGTCTGAGGTTTCATACAAAGTTGTGTGTAGATAGTACTTAGATACAAAATAAATGTAGGTACTCGCAAAAAATTTAAAAGGTGCAAATAAGTACCTAGTAGGTAAGTAGCATGAAAAATAATACTAGAACTCAAATCAGCTTGCCCTGTAGGCACACACAGATAAGTAGATATGGGGAAATGATTCCTTATTTGTCAATCAAAAATGTCCATCCTTTTTAGGGTTCCGTACCCAAAGGGTAAAAACGGGACCCTATTAGGTACTAAGACTTCGCTGTCTGTCCGTCCGTCTGTCTGTTACCAGGCCGTATCTCAAGAACCGCGATAGCTAGACAGTTGAAATTTTCACAAATTATGTATTTCTGTTGCCGCTATAACAACAAATACTAAAAATAAAATAAATATTTAAGGGGGGCTCCCATACAAAAAATGCTAGTTTTTTGGCCTTTTTTACTCGATATGATCACCAGGCTAAAAACAAAATAAAATAAATATTTAAGGGGGGCTCCCATACAACAAACGCTTTTTTTTTGCCCATTTTTGCTCGATATCAATAATGGCAACATGTAGGCACTTGAAATATTCACAAAATACCCAGTTGTATTTTTACTTTAATAATAAATAATAAAATTCGTGATTTTTTTGCCTTTTTTACGGAACCCTTCGTGCGCGAGTCCGACTCGCACTTGGCCGGTTTTTTTGTTTAGTACCTATAATACAACCAGGACCTTTTACTTAAGCTCTAATGAACAAAAGGCAAGCCTGCTTTCGAAGAAATCGTTGTTAACCTTGTAAAGGACTGGATTCTAGACAGACGCACACGGCAGTGTGTCTGCCAAGGTCGGAAAAAAGGCGGCGCACCAGCCGTGTATATGTAGGTATATTTACACGAACCATTTTGAGCTATTTTCGCCCCCTTTTAACTCAAAAACTATTATGCCTGTATTTGGTAGATAATAGTTAAATAACATTCTTCCGCTTGTTTACAACTTTATGGTAGGGGAGGCGAATAGGGGATTTCGTGATTTACTCGAGCGCGGCAGATTAACATAAGGGGGGCAACCTTGCACCTTGTGAAGTACTCTCACCAAATCTGAGCCCTCTATGTAGTGTCGAACGCCTAGGGTAGCCCGTCAGATTAGTAAAAAAAAATCGATGGTTTGAAATACTCGAGCGCGTCAGATTAAGGTAAGGTAAGTGAGTTACATGCAAAATAGTGTACATTTCAATAATCTGACAAATTGGGCGTGACGAAAGAAAATTGGAGACTCGCAAAGTAATAAATATTGTAGAAGATTAAATTCTCTACAACTTTTGTGCAAACATTTTTTCGATATCTTGAACCATTTTCGAGATTTCGATATTTTTTATATATTTTTTTTTTCAAACCGTCAGATTTAGGAAATCCCTCAACATAATTGTCAGATTATGGGTCAGTACAAGGCCATCAAGAAGAACCGCCTGTATAAAAATCTGACGCGCTCGAGTAAATCAAGGTCACGATTTTTTTTTGCATTTTCAAAAATCGGCCTTGACTGATGGTCGCGTCCAAATCGTCAGTCTTTAAAATAGGAGCTACTGAAGGGTTCACTTAACATCCCTTATCAATGTCTGACGCGCTCGAGTAAATTTTTTTTTAAAATATTTTCGACCCCTTCGTACGGCCACCCCCACCACGCAAAACGGCAGATTATTATTTTTCCTTTATCAGACAGACGTGGCGCGACTACCCTATTAATATCTGACGCGCTCGAGTATTTCTTGGTGACTGTTTTTTTTTACATTTTTGAAACCCTGTAGACGCTCCCCCCACCGCTGAAGGGGAAAATATCACATAACCTTTTTTTCTTTATTCCACCTAATCTTCAAATTCCAGTAGGTCCCAAAGACGCTCGAGTAACTACAAATTTAGCATCATTGCCTCCCCTACCATTACTGTTAATAAAATAATGTGTTTTAACGAACATTTTAAACAAACATCTCATTGCTGAACCATGAGAAATGTAAAATATGTAA
This sequence comes from Ochropacha duplaris, assembly GCA_951361185.1. Taxonomy (NCBI): domain Eukaryota; kingdom Metazoa; phylum Arthropoda; class Insecta; order Lepidoptera; family Drepanidae; genus Ochropacha; species Ochropacha duplaris. The sequence continues at coordinate 7,373,750 of OX592695.1, read as the reverse complement.
GCAATTATAATAAACAAAAACGACATAAAACACTATAAACGAAAAAGAAATACCTATTCCTTTATAAATAAAAAAATAAATAAAATGCTTTTGTTCCAGTCAACTTAGTCCAAACTGTTATTAAAAACAATATGTTAGTAATAATGTTACTTTAATTATAGATATGTTTATTTATAATTAAAATAGTTATTTGTTCAACAAGTGAGCAAAGTTGTTTTTTGGTGCGAGCGCTATCTTTAAATCATCAATCAATCACGGAACTAGCGAAGTAGTCTAGAATTGAATCACGAGCGTAGCTAGTGATTCTAATATGAGCACCGTACATGATGTAAAGGCACGAGACATTAAAGTTTGCTCTAGTGTGAAACATACAACTTTTCACCTAAACCAGTGAGAAAAGTGTTAGTGTTATAAATACGTGGGACACTCAGAAAGTTTTGAAAAAATAAAAAACTAACTTTGTCTGTTTTCTTGAATATTTTTTTTTACTGCCAACACACTTTCTTCGGTGACAGCCGTCGTAGGACGACCACTCCTTTGTTCATCCGCCAAAGTAAGACAACTGCGTTTGAACTCGCTATACCAGCGGTAGATGGTTGCTTTTGAAGGTCCTTCATCCATAAAAGCAATTCGAAGTCGATCAAATGACTCATCAGGTTTTAAGCCACATTTGAAATCATAAAAAATCATTGCATGAAAATGTTCTCGATGCAGATCCATTTTTTTATGAGACAAGAAAATTTGAATTGGCTCTCAAAAAAATGCGGAGGGAAATTTGAAAATCGACCAGTTACCACTGTTTTACTTTTAAATAATCGAAGTTTTCAAAATAATTACAAGTGGCCAGTGTCTTATACATAAAAACTTTTTGTCGCAAAACTTTCTGAGTGGCCTGGTAAGTTTATTTTTAATTTAGATGTTAGGTACTTTCGGAAACTGCTCTGCTTGAAATTTTTATGAATTAGGTACCAACCAAACATGATATTTGTGACCAATATATTAATATTTACTAGTATTTAAATATTGCGTCTTTAAAAGCCAATAGTATAATTTATAAACTTTAATTTCAATAAATAACACACAAAATATGCTTAAGAGTTAAATCGCTAGGCCAAAATGATGTTCAGAACGAATCATCACCCACATTGTACCTACTTTTCAGCGCCGAGTATTCAAAAATGTGGTGTTTGAAATTCGAATCACTTTCCCTCACGCTCGAGTCGCTCGACGCTTAAAAACTCGCAGCAAAAGCGGTTTTGCTGCGAGTTTTTAAGTTTTTACGCACCAAAAGCACTAAACTATTTAGTTGCCGCATTTTCGGAGCTGTCACGGAAAGGGAGCGCTCCATCTACAAAGGAGCCGCGCGACGTTTTATTAATCTATGGCAGGGGTCGGCAAACCGCGGCTCTTTGAAGCGTCAGTTGCGGCTCTTCAAATTCCCCTCAAAATCATTTTTTTGGGTGCATATGTGATCAAATATTTCGTAAATACCGCGAGCCAAATCTTTATTTCGAACTACATTTTACTACTACAGCCCTATTAAAATTTGGAATACAGTGAAAAACCTAAAACAGAAAACTACGGCTCTTTGAGCTTCCGAGAAGTCGATGTTTATCTGGGATCTGGTTCTTTGTCCAAAAAGTTTGCCGACCCCTGATCTATGGTCCCTACGTATTAATCAAATCTCCATTATTTGTCGAATTAAGAATACTGTGAAATATTAAATATGACGGTTAATAGCGGCTTCTTATCTAAAGTCTTCTTTCGGCGACAACGTTATTTGTACCAAACTTGGCACCTATTTTTAGTGGGATTTTAGCTCTCTTTGAGATACTTGTACATCTTATGTAAACTTGCGTACGATTTATTATAGAAATATCAATTTCATCCCATAATTATCCCATCCTTAGATGGTGTATCTATGCGTGTATAATCTATTAAATAGCTCATACACATACATACCTACCTGGCTCAGCATAAATTATTTTATGCCAACCAGTTAGGATTTCCCGCAATTTACAGATGGGCCGTCTGTTTTGCACACATTTACAATGTTATGAACTGATATACTGAACGCATGCGTATGCCTGCAACATTTATGTTGTCTAGACCATAAATTTTATCCAATAAAGCTAAACTTATCCTGTGTTTGTGCACTTGTCATGAGTATCATGACTGTGTGCCGTCGAGTCGCGCCGCGTCCGTCGTTCCGTTACCTATGCTACCTACTTACAATTACAATAAGTGTAACACCAAATTGCAGGCAGTTTGTTTGACTGCATGCAACAAGTCTCGGTCGTGGGCAGTAGAGCACCAATAAAATATTCATCAGTCACATGTCAACGTGGCACTGGACCCTGCACTAGAATCCTAATCTATTTATTATTGTAGCTATTTGTTTTGTCCTGCCAGCCAGCTACGACGACCGGCCGAGTGACCAGTCAATAGGTCAACGATTATATTTTCGTACCATAGGTTTTTTAATAGGTACTTTGTAAAGGTTTTTACAGAATGAAAAATTAAGGAAATTGCGCAGAAAGTTGGAAAATTTATTTTTATTTAGGTACTTATTTTATTTTCCTACCTCGGAACCCAACCCCCTACATTTTCACACTTACAAATAACCATTCCATAATCACGGTTTCCGTGTTCACGGCATAATTTTGGAACTTATAGGTACACCGCGAATAAAGAGCTTTTACTGTAAACTAATTAATTTCTACCAGTCAGTCGTAAGTATTTAGGTAGATATGTGAATGTTTAGTAGATAGCAAGGACTGAATAGATTATTTATTTTGGTTATGTACCTACCAATTATTTTTATTGTCTTTTTCATAATTGAACATTCACGTATACACGTGAGTTTCATATGTATACCTAGTCACCGTCAAAAGTAGATGATCACTTTAGTACCGAGTCATTTATTAGGTATACATTAGATAAAGATAACGTCAATAAGTTATTATGAAAAATTACTAAAGCGATTAGGTACTTATGACGCTTAGGTACCTACTGCTCACTCACTATTAGTATTTAAAAAAAAAACCTTTAAAATAGGTCCACTAAAGTCCACTTTATAGCGTGTAGCGATCTAATAGCGAGCAAAGCGTAGTAGGCTGCGTGCGTGCGTTTGCACTCACAGTACTAAGGATTTGGTTACTATGTCCAAGTATTGGCCAAATGGGACATAAATAGATCGGTCGGAGTCGCGAGCGTCCCGATTACGCTAATCCCCTACAAAGTGTCTGTCGACCCGGCCCTGCCGATATCCTGTGGTTAGGCTAGACTTAGGGATGCCAATAAAATTGTTGAATATAATAACTTGTGAGCATAATCATTAAGATTGCGCTTAACATGCAAATAACTGTGGGAACTATGCATTGCGTACTACTTATAAACGCTGTAAATATTACATGCTTCGGTAATAATCAATACAAGGCTGCTGTTTTTGTCCAAGAATAATAATAAATAGTTTTTAATGAAAAAGTATAGGATATATATTCCTCATGTTAAAACAAATGCCTATCGTGACCGGAAAAAAAGATAAATGCTAGAGAAATCACCGCAGCCAGAAATAATTCTATGTCATTTCGATGCCAGAAAATCGTAGAAGTTTTTGGTATAGGTAATTTACTAACGTACAAAGCCGAAGTGGCAGTTATATTTATTTGAGAGCAATATTAATTACTAAGTTAAAGTTACTTGTATAGGATTTGCAAAAGAGCCGTTAGGTTGCTATTAGTGTCGCTAACTTTACTCTCTCTTATTTTTATTTTATTTTATTGAAAACAAAAGCCTCTGCTTGTGTCTTGGTTCTTGAGACCCATATAACTGATCACTTCCCGATTGTTCTATGCTTAGAGATGGATAAAAATTATCGATTAAAAACATCCCCTACAAAGCTTTGCTATGATTTTTTAAGTATTAAAAATGAAATAGACAGCTCTGAATTTAGTCTAGTTCTGAATGAAGCTGATACAAATCTTTTTATTTCAATGATCCAAAAAACTATTAGTAATCATAGCCAAACTGTTAAGGTTCCTAGTAGAGCTAGAATTCTTAAGCCCTTGACCCCCGGTTTAGTCCGTTGCATTCGAAACCGAGACAGGCTACATAAAAAGTCTGCAAATTCACCCGACAATAACATCTTAAAAATAACATATACACGTTACCGCAATTTTCTTAACACCCTTCTTAAAAACAAAAACGATTATACGAAAAAAATGAGTTATTAAAAGCTAAAAATAATACTAAAGCTACATGGAAAGCAATTAAAACCATCACTAACTCTAGTTTTCAAGCGAGATCTCCGGTTGAGCTCCTGCATTGCTCTGGCGATGCTATTACATCCATAAATAAAGTCAATAATTTCTTTATCAGCGTAGGTGAAACCTTAGCCTCAAAAATTACGTTGCCTTGTCAGCCTATTTTGGAAAAGCTTTCGTTCCCATCGCCTGGAAACTCCCTTGTTCTCATGACAGTAGATGAAGACCAAGTCAAAGCGTTGATCCGTGGCCTACATTGCGACTGCGCTACCGGATATGATAATATTCCCGCAAAAGTCCTCACTCAATCTGTCTCAATTCTTTCTTCTCCTATAGCACACATTTGCAACCTCGCTATCACCTCAGGCAGGTTTCCCTCTGCCTTTAAAAGAGCCGTGGTACATCCCATCTACAAAGGAGGAGACAGAGAGAATGTTACCAACTATAGGCCTATATCTGTGCTGAGTTCCTTGTCTAAAATTTTGGAAAAGATTCTCTACAACGCGTTGACCTCATTCCTCAAAAAATACAACATCATCGCTGAGAATCAGTATGGCTTTAGACGAGGAATTTCCACAGAAGATGCGGTTATAGATCTGACAAGTAGTGTGGTCCACAGATTAGACAGTGGGCTGAAATGCTACAGGGTGTTTCTCGATCTATCTAAGGCTTTCGATTCTGTTTCGATCCCTTTACTAGTCAAAAATATGGAGCACATAGGAATCCGTGGTCTTACATTGGAAATCTTCAAAGACTACCTCTCTTTTCGCTCCCAGTATGTTAAAATTGACTCTGTCACCAGTGATGAAATGACTCTTACCTCAGGAGTTCCACAGGGAAGCATCCTGGGACCCACGCTTTTCCAAATATTTATTAATGACTTGTGCAATACCCAAATTCCAAACTGTGACATATTTGCCTACGCTGACGACATAGCTCTGATTGTCTATGACAAAGACTGGGATAAAGCTAAACAAAGAGCTGAATACTCCCTCCGCAAAATAATGAATTGGCTCTCGGCGAATTTGTTAACCCTCAACCTCGATAAAACTAAAGTAATAAGCTTCTCTTTGCCCAACTCAAATCTTCCCTCTGAAGAATCAAAAGTAATTGCGTACACCTGCTTTGATCACGAAACTGAGTGTAACTGTCTTGATCTATCGATGGCTCAAAATATCAAATATCTCGGAGTGTGCAAGGATTCAAAACTAAGCTGGCGTTCTCATACTGAGGCCTTATGTACACGTCTGCGACAACTGATATACATTTTTAAAAATCTCAGACATTCTGCAGACCGTGAAACTTTGTTTCTAGTATATCAAAGCCTATGCGTATCTCTTATCACCTACTGCATACCAGCTTGGGGAGGTACATATAAAACCCTGCTGCTCCAGGTCGAACGAGCGCAAAGGGCGATCCTGAAAGTCATTATCTTTAAACGTAGAGATTATTCAACCACCCAGCTATATTCTGATTCTCATGTCCTCGACTCCACTGTCTCCCAGAGACGCCAAGGTCTCCCTGTCTGTGCCCCCGTCTCTTGTCGCACTGCGCTTGCGAGTCGTCATTTTCTTGCACTGAGCACTCGCTTTTACAATAAAGCTCATCGATTGTTCTTAATTTACACTTTGACCAAGTTTTCCGTGAAGCTTAGGTATTATAACAGAATAGTTGCAGAAGTTATCATATGACCAAACTGAAAATGTGATTCATGTTAATTGTTAATACTGCTTGTAGAGATTTTCCATTGTTTTGTTACTATTATATCAATTTGCTATTACGATCTTAGTCGCCTATGTATCTTTTTATTTCACCGAGTCTTATATAGAGTTGTTAATAAATATATATAGAGGAATAACGTCGACTACTACGACACAGGTTAATTTATAACCTACTGTAGTAGCCCGCTGTTCATTTTTTGTTTAACGTCAATTGTTTTGTACAACTTGTGACAAATAACTTTGTAACTTTTATGTATTTAATGTATGTTTGTGAGTACAAATAAATGATTATTATTATTATTACTCATCGATTTCTATTACGTAAATTAGATTGATTAATGTAGACAGCCTTAATTTGTCAGTGATTTGTTATTTTAATAATTATTATAGTTATAACAGTAACTTATGCAGAAGCCGCGTGCCTAGTGTGAAGTTAAAATTAATTCAGTAGAAACTTTCGATCTCATCATGTGATCAGTAGTTTTTTTTTTATATAAGAATACAAACTACTTACTTGTTTCAAACGTGCCATAATAAAGATAAGCCTTGTTTCATAATAATATTCAAAAAGTAATGTAATCAGTTATCACTTACTTACCAATATCACCATGGTAAGTGATGATGAGGCTGAAGGTGGTAAGCACACAAAGCCAGAACGGGAACTGGCTCTCAAGTGCAGCTGTTGGAACACATCGATAGGTGCTTGGCGACAGATTTTCAACTTGAGGATGGTTGTTAGCCAGTCGAGTACTACAAAGTACCTAGCACCGTGCTATGGTTTCCTCACGATGTTTTCCTTCACCGAAAGGTCAAGCTCATTGTAGGATTCCACATACCTATTATATAAGGTGTGCGTAGAATGGTGAAAGATTTTTTTAAATTGGCCCAGTAGTTTTTGAGTTTATTCGTTACATACATACACACATGCGTATACAAATCTTTCCTCTTTATAATAAGTATTAGCTTTTGTTGGCTAAACATTATAATTATATCTAGGCAGTGTCGAGCCGGTAAAAAAATAGAAGCAGATTATACCTACCTACTTAACTTATTTAGCTTGTTGACGAGATGTGACACAATTTCACCATACCTACCAATCTTCATATTTTTTCATATATAGCAGCAAATACAAATAAAATTTTACAACGCTCATTCAACGAAAGTTCTTTCGTTCTTTTTTTGCAGACAGGTTTTTTCTGAGCTATTTGCTTGAGCACCTTGAACTCTGTTGCATTAGATTTAAGACATTTGCTTATATCTATCGCTTCTAATCTCAGCTCTAGTCTTAGGGTACGAAGGTCAAGGGAGGTTTCCGCTTTCTTGTCAAATTGTAAACATAAAATATAAGTAGGTATAGGTGTGCTACATAATATCTTCAAGCATCTATGTACCCAGTGTATCAATTTGACCTTATAGAAATCTATAATATGCGTCTGTAATACCTACTTAAATCACATCAGAACCACGGAAGAAATATAGAATCTAGGTGTATATATAAATAGGTAAAATATCTGTGCTAATTAATTATTACCCAATAAAATATAAACTATACGATCTTTCTGTTTGTAATACTAATAAATACACTTTATTGTACATACCCGAAAACAAAAAAAAAACAAACACATAAATAAATAAATAGTAACAACAAAAATGGCGGGCGATTTCATTCAAGTAAACTTAGCGTGATACAATATTTATTTAATTTTGCATACAAAACATAATATTAGAATTTAACATATTATTCTATTTATAATATAATTATTATATTGTGTTTATAATTTCATACTTAGTAAAGCATTAGATTATGTCGTTATATCCTGTCAATAAAAAAAAACATCGAGGACTCTGTTGGTAAAAGGTTGGTAATGAGATTTGGGCCTACTTTTTTTTTACTTATTCGCCAGTTACATATACAAAATGTTTTGTCAGATATACCTTTTTAACTCACCTAAATAAAAAATATTAGGTATAGTGAACACCAAAAACTTCGATTGGCCCGAGTACCTACATGTTTTTTTTTTCAAATATAACTTTTTCCACAGTGCTTTTAATACTTACGTATATTGAGATATATATCTACTCATTATTATCTATATAATCGTTTTGTTCAAACAAATTGGTAGATATGAAATAGATTGATGGTTCGAAATAACTCAAGTGATGCATGTATTTTTAAACTTTTAGGGCAAAGACGCCAGGTTTTACGATATTTCCCCTCAGGTGTTGAATTTCGCAAAATCCTTAACACATCCATAAGTATCATTTGTTTGTAGGCTCTATTAACTTATATTTTACAGCATTTCGCTTCACTTTGGTTGGTACGTGATTAGGTATCAATAAATATACAAAATATCAAGAGTTACGTTTAAATGTTGGTATGTTTAAATCGATTAATTGGAGAACTACTTATGTACATTCCTATAGCTATTATCTATGGAACTACTATGACTTTTATCGGCAACGCCAACAAGCACAAATGACGTACAAAATCATCCCAACTTAGATACCTACAATGCTTAAATCCATGAATCTCCTCACAATATTTAAATAATAAGACTTTTTATACATGCATATCATTATATTCAATAATATTATACAAAGGTCTGCGTACAACCTATAGTACTTAGAATGGTTAAATAGAAATTGGTGGACACCTAGTTAATGACCTCCCAGTTCCTAGCACCTCCTGTTCGTAATTGAACATCGAATACTAATAATAAAACAGTAAGAAGAGCTATGCCAGTTTAGCAAAATGCATATTTTGTTGAACAAATAATATATTAGTAAACTGTGCAATAAAGATGATTTACAGGACCACAAAATTAAGAAGATACTTAGTTCTTTTTATTATTGAACGGATACCGCCGTGCGCGAATTTCATGCATATCGTACTTGGCCGGTTTTTAACGGAATCAAATTAAAAACGTAAGTAGGTGCGTTGGTTCCCACGTTTCAATAAGGGCTAGAAGTTAGAACTGTTTCCTCTCATTGCCACACTCATCCTTCTAATGGGTGAAGGAAACGGTTGCGATGGACGCGGATGGCGAAGACGGGCGGGGCGCGGGGGCAGGCGGGAGTCAGTGCTGGCGCGCGCACGGAACTCTTCGGTGCACTCCGATCTTCCTGATGAACATGTGGAGGCTGTGGAGCCGCTGCGGGCAACAAACGCCTCCTCCTCTTCGTTTAATTCCATTTCTGTCCAACGGCGACCTGGAATTATGTTTAGATTTTATTGGTATTTTAACTGCACAGTTAAATAAAGTCAGGAAAAGAAAGAAACGGTATTTTTGTTTTCGGGTCTTATAAAATAGGACATGTTGTCAATTTATTGAATAGACATGGATGCTAGCAACTCACGCTCATTCTCATCGCAGTAGGTATTTTCAATAACTTTGTGTGTACCAGTAAGATCGATTATAGGTTATTATTAGAATGATTTTTTACCTACGAGTATGTTATGTATGTAACTATATTTATTTACAAAAACTTACTTAAGGGTGCGGTAATAGGATCCTGACTGGAGTCGGATGAAGGTCGCGCGAGAGGACGAGCGAGTGGTGCCTGTGCTGGACATAAATCAGAGTCGTTTCGTCCACGGGACCACTTACTGCTCACGCGCCAGAACCGACGCGTGTCATGGAACACACCCCACACCTATTGCAATTTAAGAAACCAAAAATAAGAAACAAATAAAGTAAATTTTCATGAACGATCTCCGATCTTCGTTTTCAACACTTGCCTACGGAGCTCTATTTCTAAATATTATTTGGCTCTCAAGTGCAACTGCTGGAACATACCGAAAATGCTTGACGACAGATTTTCAACTTGAAAGTCGTAGCCAGCCAGGCCGGTATTGCAAAATACCATTGTATGCCAAGCCATGGTTTCTTATGGTAGAGACATGTAGATAGCAGCGGGCGTGAAGGTAGTGAAGCTGGTTGGGAACTGGCTCACAGGTGCAACTGCCGGAAATCGTCGATACCAGCTTGACGACAGATTTTTAATAAGAGATTGGTAGCCAGCTAGGTGTAAAGTACCCTTCATGTCATGCAATGGTTTCCTCCGATGTTTTCCTTTATCAAAGTTCAAGCTCCTGGCTCAATAGAAATCGAACCCATAATATTATACATGGCATTCAACGTCACTACCGACCTTGTCTACTCAGTAGTGAGGCAATAAGTCATGCGGAAAAGAGCAAGCATACGATAGTTGAAAAGTTTTTTTTAGACCAAATACCTGATCAATGCTTTCCCTCACGGAAATCTCATGAAAGCAAACGCAGCCGATTTCTTTACTTCGCCGTTGGCCCTCTTCTGTGCTGACCATGCGATCACCAACCTGGTCCACTTTGTTGCCAACCAACACCACAGGAGTTTCCATGACGCTATCCTGTAATAATTAGATAAAATTTGAGTCACTCATACTAATATTCTAAATTAAAAAGTGTTCGTCGGTCTGTATTCTATATTATCGATATGTATTTTTTTTGCATGGAGATAGTTTATGGCTGGATACTGACATATGATACTTTTTATTTAAAGTTAAAAATGCGAAACTAACTGTCTGTCTAAGCCTGGTTATCACGGCTAAACAGACTTTGATGAAATTTGTTGTGAGGATACTTTCAAAACTGGAGAAGGAAATAGGCTACTTTTTTACTTCAGAGCAGAAGTTATAGTATCAGTTACATTTCTATTATTAAGTAAGCCCACTTAAAACCGAGTTGGTTAACACATAGCGCAATGCTGATCTTCCTGGGACACACGGTCGTCTGATCATGATTAATAAATAATAACACGTCACGTGCGGTGCACGACTGGCTAAATGACAAGGTCACGTGAGTGGAAGGTCTCAAGAGATATTCCGACGGGTCCAAATCAGGATCAGCTCAGCGATATGAAACGAAATCGACCTCGTAATCGGATTAAAATTTAGAGTTGAAATAAAGCATTATTTTAAATTGATGTCGATTAGTTTGTTGTTGTAGATTGTGGAAACTATGAAGAGCGTCCGATAATGTCATGGAGAATGCGATTCCATTTTTCAGACAAAACTCATACTCGAATAATCATCGGACATTAATCTTCAGAAAGTCTACGCCAACCATGTAATATGTAGGTAGGTATGTATCCAAGCTCGGAAAGCTAGGCAGCTCTTTTAGTGCTAGCCTCTGCTTAACAATTTCATAGACCTCTCAACAACCACCTGGGCGTAAAGAACTGGGTCGTATTACGGTGGGTTTCTAGGATCTACCTACCTAAAAACTTGGCTAATCTAACTATGATGAACTTATTCATTCCTGCATTGGTGGACCACTCTAAGACCTTATGATAAAGGCCTTAAAAACTATACCTACTTTATGTAGAAGGAAGTATTATCTACTATCTCTAGGTAAAACAATATACAAATATTTGCGAATTATCTTTTGTATTACTAGTTACTCCATGAGTAGCATTATACGGTAGTCCAAAAAATATTACTGCTGTTTCAGACTTCCACGCGGAGCTTCTGGGACGAAAGTTTCATCACCGACCGGCGACCCCGAAATGAAAGCAGCAATCTGAAGGTAACTCTAGACCTAAGCCGTCTTATAACTGAAATTGTTCAAGGCAGGTCTAGTAAAACTCAACTAGATATAGTCCTGTCAAATTATGTTTAGTTTTGTGCACAACTAATTCGACAGCATTACCAGATGGTTCCACCATTAATAGATGCTTGGACGAATAAACCACAATAGATGCCATTGTGTATTTTTTTAAGTTACCTTTTTGCCTTTTTGATTACCAAAGGGTATAGTTATAAATGCTGCTTACCTTCATTGACGTTGCGAGTCGACGTCGCCTCTTGTTGTAGTTGATGAGAAATTTAAGGCGATGGCACTCGTCGAAAGAGCACTTGTCCGTGACTGAATACATTAAAATAAACGCCTCAGCCCATCTTATATTGCTCTCCAAATTTGCATATTCACTTTCGTGCTAAACGAATACAAATAAAGGGATGATTATGATTAAAAAGTCAGTTAGGTTAGGTACTTTGACATTACATAGAAACATACTTAGTTACCAATGCCAAAACGCAAAAAAAGTCATATAATTATAAAACATTCTATTGCTAGTGAATGAGCTTCGCCACGTCTTGTTTTGTAAACATTGTAAAGTTTTGTATTTATTTAAACTTTTCCTAAAAAATATGAGTTTTTAGTACTGTATCATGTTTCAGCACTCGTAATATTACTTATAATATGCAGGCAGATATGCAAAATAACTAACGTGTCTGTGGAACATACAAAAAAATTGTGTGAGTACTAAGGCTGAGACCAAATAATATCTTTAGACTGTAATTTTAATACATATAAACTTACTTATTTTATTCAATGAGCATGGTAGTTAATTGTATTTTTAATTATATTCAAAACTATTACATTTATAAGATGTATCAAGGTCAGTATTTAGACTCCGAGAGCAACGCTTTAATTTGAACATACCTATAACGGTAATTTCGGAATATGATGATCCGACGTAAATGTCTGATTATAACCGCTATCTTAAAATAAATCCGAGTTGTTTGTACACAAAGCATAAAGCTACGTTTGTATGGAAACATCAACAACAAGTAACGCGATAATTTCAAAATGCTCACATGCGAGTCGGCAGCAGAGTCCAATATTTCAAAATAAACCATCTCGTTATCTATTACACTTTGGAAGGTGTAAATCTTTTCTAAATTAGGATCGTATTCTCCTATGAATCGTCGGGTAATAAATCTTACGACGAGAGCTGTAAAATTTTAAGTTTGTACATAATGTAAGAAACTAAATATCACTTTAAAATATTTGATTTTGAGAGTTGTGGTGTGCATGTCGCAGCCAACAAGTTAAATCAGCCAGTTGATAGGACGGCTAGCCCATTCATTAAACGACGGATTTCAGTCAAATGCCTGGTTAACACAGCCTAAACGTTGAAATCTGAAGAAGAAGGCTGAACGTGGCTGAACGAAGACGTTTAGCCGGTAATCAAATGAAATTTTGTTATGCCAGTATCGTCCATGTTGTATCGCTTTATTTTAATAACAGTCTCATGCACAAACTGAAAAATAATATTCTAGTTTAATCCGCTGAAGCCGTATTTTTGACACGTAGCATTTCATCAAAAACTGAAATGAAAGGCTAGTCTTACTTCTAGTTCAGTCAACGATTTGCCAACCATCTGGCTGATTTAACCAGTTGTTTGCGACATGCATAATATAATTTCTGACCTGATTTACCGACACCAGATTGTCCCAGTACCATGACTTTAAATGGCTTTGGCTTGGGATACAGTACAAGTTTAGCCAAAGAAGTCTTAGGTGATGCAGTAGTGTTCATCGCTACAACTGTTGCCATGATTTTTATTTGTGGAGCGCAATATTCAGGCCGTTCTGAAAATATGGTTAAATAGGTATTATTAAATGTTATTAAAATGAGAATGGTTTGAGATACGGGCAAATGATATGTCCCACGAAAATATTCTCTACATCTTCCATACATATTATAAAACAAAGTCCCCCGCCGCGTATCTGTATGTTAGTATGTTCGCGATCACAGATGTAGGTTCGCGATGATCTCAAAAACTACTATACGTATTTTATTTAATACGGTTTTCATCCCATCTATTCGAAAAGGACCGAATGCACCCATAGGCGGTGTTTTCACTTTTAGCGGGCAGTACCTAATGAGCACAGAACACTATTATTGCTAATGAGTTTTTAATCCTCTTTATAAGTGCGCCGCAATTATCTTTGCCGCGCACTTTTTGAATTTGGAACATCTTAGTGTTCAGCGCCAAAGAAATCGAACGCAAATATTGTTTGAATAAAGACTGACTGGTATGACAGCCCATAGTCGCGCCGCCGGCCAAATATTAAAAAAAAAACAAATTAAAAACGCGCGAACTGCAGCCCGCGTTTTCATCAATTTTCACGGATTGTTAGAAATTCATGGTTTTGTTCTGAAAAATGAGTTCTTCAAGTGAAAGTATGGAATTAACTCCTGAAAGTATTAGAACTGACGCAAGAAATGTGATGGATTAGTAGATTGTATCATAAGGGAGCAAAATAATATTTTTACAGCGAGGGCGCTTTTTTGAATCCAGAGCGAAGTGAGGGATTCTAGAGTAGGTACCTAGACTCCCGAGCGTCGCGAGGAATTCTTTAGTAGAATCCTGAACGTAGCGAGGGATTCAAAGTACGTCGCCCGAGCCAATAATATATTTGCACCCGAGTGATACCCTCTACTTTTCATCACCCTCTAGGAGAAAATAGAAGGCGCCTCATATTTTATTGTAATATTATTATTTAATAAAATTCGACGGGCCGGTTGGCGTGGTTGGTTAACACACGACCTATCACGCCGCAGGTCGTGGGTTCGATTCCCATCCAGGAAACACATTTGTGTGCATGAACATGTTTTAAATTAGATTTTTTTCTATTATACAGCCGGCGCTACTATGGGCCGTCGTACAAGTCTTTGTTCAAACAATATTTGCGTTCGATTTCTTTGGAGCTGAACACTAAGATGTTTCAAAGTCAAAAAGTGCGCGGCAAAGATAGGCACTTATAAAGAGGATTAAAAACTCATTACTGCCCGCTAAAAGTTTCGTATAGAAAACACCACCTTTGGGTGCACTTAAAGGTGAACCAAGTCGTCCTTTTCGAATAGATGGCGGCGGCGATCGAGGCGCCTTCTATTTTCTCATAGAGGGTGATGAAAAGTAGAGTATATCACTCGGGTGCAAATATATTTTTGGCTCGGGCGACGTACTTTGAATGCCTCGCTACGTCCAAGATTCTACTAAAGAATCCCTCGCCGTAAAAATATTATTTTGCTCCCTTATGATACAATCTACTATTTCACCATAGATATGCCGGCGCAAGCTGGGGGGGCCGTTTGAGGTTTTTGATGAGTATGGGTGCGGGTGGAGGATGGGTGTCCATCCACCTGCTGGGGCGCCGCCGGTGGACATCGTGGAGAATGCCTACGCAGGTGCCACGATGTGAGGAGGGAGAGGCGATGTGTAGTCCCACATAAACCCTCGCCACTCCGATTTCCACCTGGCTAAACAAAAAAAAAAGGTACCTACCAAATTACAACTTTCTAGGATTTCGGGAGTACACTAAGAATTTGTATGATCATCAGTAAGTGAGTCAGTGACGAAATCGAAGGTTTTATAGCTATTTCGAGATATCATAAAGAATATTTTATAAATATTATTTTATGACTGCCGTTATTATATTCACGGCTGACGCAATAAGGGAAAATTGGTCCGAAATGTGTTTGTTTTAAGGGTTCTGTACCCAAAGCGTAAAAACGGGACCCTATTACTAAGACTTCGCTGTCTGTCCGTCCGTCTTTTTTTTTTTTTTATTCTGGATAGGCTTGTGTTTGACCACAATCTCACCATAGTAAGTGATGATGTGGCCGAAGATGGTAAGCACACAAAGCCTAGATGGGAACTGGCTCTCAAGTGCAGCTGTCGGAACACACCGATAGGTGTTTTGGCGACAGATTTTCAACTTGAGGGTGGTAGCCAGCCAGTCGGGTACTACAAAGTACCCTACCACCGTGCTATGGTTTCCTCACGATGTTTTCCTTCACCGAAAGCTCAAGCTCATTGTAGGATTCGAACCCACGACCTTCGCCGCGGTATTCGACGTCACTTACCACTGAGCTATCATCGCCTTAAATCGTCTGTCTGTTACCAGGCTGCATCTCAAGAACCGCGATAGCTAGACAGTTGAAATTTTCACAAATTATGTATTTCTGTTGCCGCTACAACAACAAGTACTAAAAACAAATTAAAATAAATATTTACAAACGTGATTTTTTTGCCTTTTTTACGGAACCCTTCGTGCGCGAGTCCGACTCGCACTTGGCCGGTTTTTATTCCTAACAGGGGTTAAATTTGATGTCAATAAGTAATTACCGCTAAATATTATGATGTAATTACGGTAGGTACCTATATTTATTTATTTAAATTTTACGTCCTATAATCGAGACTGAAATTATTAATAGGTATTCTTCATGTCATACTTCTGAATTGTTGGAGTACCTACCTATGCCATCCTCCTCCTCCTCCTTTTTACAAGCTTTATAATAGGTCTTTACCTATGAAATTGCCGTTCTGCAGTACTGGCCATTTCAAATCAAAATAATTTTTGTTTGGCTAAGAATTCTAATTTCAAATTAATTTTATTTTAAAAACTTGGTTTTTTTTCCAAAAGTAGTAATTTGTTTATTGATTAGTGTTACATTTTCATCGCATTTCAATCTTTTTCGTCATCATGGATACGTTAAAAATTCGAGTAATTATGGAATATGAGTACCGTCGTGGCAGCAACGCGGCACAAGCGGCACGCAACATCAACGACGTTTACGGAGCTAACACTACAAACCAACGCACCACCTGTTATTGGTTCGCTCGTTTCCGTTCTGGAAATTTCGAACTAAAAATGAACCTCGCGGTCGTCCGAAGACTTTGGTCGACAATGACGAATTAAAGGCGATTGTGGAAGCTGATGATACACAATCTACGGCTGAATTAGCAGCAGCTTTCGACGTTAGCGTCAAAACAATATTGGTCCATTTGCGTCAAATGTGCAAGGTAAGCAAGCTTGACAAATGGATGCCCCACGAACTCCCGAGAGACGTGCCTTGCACTGCTCAACAGACACACAAATGAAGGAATTTTGTGTGTCTGTTGTTGCAGAAGTGTACTGTGAAGAACTGAACACAATGATGGAGAAGCTGGCACATCTCCAACCAGCATTGGTCAATCGCTCGTCTCCGCTGCTCCTGCACGACAACACGCGACCTCATACTGCACAGCAGACGGTCTCCAAGTTGCAAGAACTGAGGTTGGAAGCTCTCCGTCATTCACCCTACTCACCAGACGTTGCGCCTACAGACTACTACTTTTTCCAGAATTTGGATAACTTCTTGGCGGGAAAAAAATTCAATACCCGAGAGGCAGTACAAAATACCTTTGAAGAATTTGTTGCCTCCCGTCCAGCTGATTTATTTAAGAAGGGTATCAATAAACTGCCACTGCGTTGGCAAAGATGCATTGATTGCACGGGTGATTACTTCGATTAATACAAATAAAAAATACATGAAAAAAAATCGTTTAAATTTTTTCATACAAAACGCAAGTTTTTCCGGGGTGAATCTTGCAACTCAATTTTGAAGCAGATATCTTTAACCGATTGAGCTTGAGATGAGAATGCATGGTTAGCTGTGTGACGTCATTCTAAATGCAACGTGGCAGAACACCTAAGATAGCGGAATCCTTTTTAATGCAATCCTGCAATATGGGTATCAAATGAAAGGGCTTGCTGAGAATAACTCAAAAAATAATGTGACGTCACTCTGGATCCAAAGCTTGTTTTTAAAAAAGGTTTTTTAACTTTATAACTTTTTGAATTCGTTTAAAAAACAATCGTTACTGACTGACTGATCTATCACCACACAGCTCAAATCATGACATGCAGTAGGTATCCGCTAAGATTTTAAAAAATTCACACCATAAGGGGATGAAACGGGGGTCCAAAGTATGTATGGAGAAACGGGATCGTGGGTGAAACTGCAGGCCGGAAAGCTAGTATTTTATAATGTCTTAAAAAATACTTATTTGTATCGACGTTATGCATATAATGGTTATATTACATTCCAATATATTTGGAAATTTTACTCATATGATTTTATTGAAACCATTGTTTTGAATCCCGTAACTACCTAATAAAGTTTTAGATAAAAAACACGTATGCTTCGAAGATAGCATAGAATTACGTAGGAACAACGATTTCCGGAATTAAGTCAGGAGCCGAATTTAGCACTGAATTAGGGACAAACTCGATTTTCACCAAAGTAACGATAATTTAAGGCGACATTAAAGGCTACGACACAAAATAATGTCCTACACCCATCTTATAATAACAGTCTGTCTACAGAATAAAACAGTTTCCATTCGTTACACCTTCATACTTTTTCTAAAAAAAAACCATCCTCAAAGTAAAAAATAACCTTAATATGCCGTAATATGGTACATTTACCTTATTACTCAAGGTAGGAATGGCACTAAATATTTTTGATCGTAAAAACAAACATCGCACAATAATATATTATAAGTTTTATGTCATCTAGGTTACGTACGTGAAAATATTTACATTATGAAGCGTTGAAGGAGTTACGTACGGGCACGTTTTGAAAATGAAATGAGAAAATGCGCGCGTCTCTGTTGCCGAGTTTAATGTGCGTGCTATCGAAATCACGCGCGATGTCGGACTAAAAGTGGGTGGGCGTTGATTCAACGAACTAAAGTCGGATTTTTAATTAGCTGGAGTAAACTGACAGTTACGTACGAGCGCAATGGTTTTATGGTTTGACCATATTTTTATCAATAATAGTCAATCTAATGTCAGCGATTACACGTAGGTACTCTCATTCATTATTTTAAGAAATAAATTAAAATCCAACTTTAGTTTGATTGAAAACTTGGGTCCAGTGCCACAGAACCGGACAGTCAGGCTTCTTGCTAGTTACTCTCAGGATACTGTTGGTTGGCGCTCCCGCGTACACGATGCATTTAATTTTTTTGGATTCAAAAGTAGCTACCTTATTCGTTAATCACGTTGATTAATGAATTATTTACAGATAACTTCAGAATAGGTATTTGATATTCTAAAAGATTACCTAAGTAATCTATACCTACCTACTTATATAACTTTTTGTTATAATAAGTATCAAAATGATAAATATAAAATTTATTTTAAGACTAGCATGTTCAGTCAAAACTTAAAGCCGACAAAAGAGATAAAGTCAACTTTCATTATAATATAGGTAATTCATATTATATTTTTAGTTAGAGTGCTTTGCGTAATCTATTGATATGAATATGGATATCCATATACCTATAACAAAAACGCAATAAGTCGGAAATCAATATTGAGTTTTACGATAGGTAGGTACCCAAAGTTATATGATACCTTAATCGTTATGTTGTTTATGAAATGTTACGAGTTTTGCTCCAGTAAAGTACTTAGGTACTAGGTAAGATTACTACATAATTATATATTGCATGTAGATAATATATAATTACTAACATTATATGTATATTAGGTATTTACCTATGAAATTGCCGTTTTGTATAAAAAATTTAAACGATTTTTTTCATGTATTTTTTATTTGTATTAATCGAAGTAATCAATGCATCTTTGCCAACGCAGTGGCAGTTTATTGATGCCCTTCTTAAAGAAATCAGCTGGACGGGAGGCAGCAAATTCTTCAAAGGCATTTTGTACTGCCTCTCGGGTATTGAATTTTTATCCGCCAAGAAGTTATCCAAATTCTGGAAAAAGTTGTAGTCTGTGCGCAAGGTCTGGTGAGTGGGGCGGATGACGGAGAGCTTCCAACCCCAGTTCTTGCAACATGGAGACCGTCTGCTGTGCAGTATGAGGTCGCGCGTTGTCGTGCAGGAGCAGCGGAGACGAGCGATTGACCAATGCTCAAAGTCAAAGTCAAAACCATTTATTCAGTTTAGGCCCTAGAAGGGTACCTACTTATGAAGGTCGAATTACAGAAGTTACCACCGGTTCGGAAGTCAGCCTTCAACTGAGAAGAACCGGCAAGAAACTCAGCAAGGTTACATTTTTTAAATATTTTTGGACCATCTGACTATATTGGCTTTTTTTTTCAAATGTTTAACAATTTTATTCTTAAAGTAATACATAAAAAATTATAACCCGCATTAGTTACCTACATAGTTTTTTTTTTTTTTTTTTATTCTCGATAGGCTTGTGTTTGACCACAATCTCACCATGGTAAGTGATGATGTGGCCGAAGATGGTAAGCACACAAAGCCTAGATGGGAACTGGCTCTCAAGTGCAGCTGTCGGAACACACCGATAGGTGTTTGGCGACAGATTTTCAACTTGAGGGTGGTAGCCAGCCAGTCGGGTTCTACAAAGTACCCTACCACCGTGCTATGGTTTCCTCACGATGTTTTCCTTCACCGAAAGCTCAAGCTCATTGTAGGATTCGAACCCACAACCTTCGTCGCGGTATTCGACGTCACTTACCACTGAGCTATCATCGCCTTAGTAAACTAAAACAAAAAATACCAAGCTAATAACAGCGTATTAAAAAAAAATGGTAATTAACAGTAAAAAAAACAATGTGTAGGTACTTGTACAGAGTGCAGCTACTTCCAGACATCTTTATCCTCAATATATTGGGCTACCTTGTAATAAGCTTTTTCTTTCAAAACTTTTTTTATGTACGATTTGAATCTAGAATCAGTGATCTTGGTAACAGATGCTGGTAATTTATTATAAAAGCGAACACTATTCCCAAGAAATGACTTTTTAACTCTAGCTAATCTAAAATACGGAACAACTAATTTATCTTTTTGTCTTGTATTGAAATTATGAATCTATACATTTGATTTATACAAGTCTACATTTTTTCGAATGAACATAATAATATTTTCATATATATACAGTGACGTCATATATTACGTTTATTTCCTTAAATATTTCCATTAATGATTCACGTGGACCCATATTGTAGATTGCACGAATGGCTCTTTTTTGTAATACAAAAATTGTTTCAATATCTGCAGCAGCTCCCCACAGTAAAACGCAATATGATAAAAGACTATGGAAATATGCAAAATAAACTAATCTGGCCGTCTCAACATTCGTCAGTTGTCTAATTTTTTTAACAGCAAATACAGCAGAATTCAATTTACTAGCTAAAGATTGTACATGAGAACCCCACTGTAGTTTATTATCAAGTGTTATACCCAAAAATACAGTTTTATCAACTAGTCCCAGGCTGCTGTCATCTATTAATACCCTACTTTCTACTTGCGGTACGTTTGGAAGAGCGAATCTTAAACATTTTGTTTTCTTAGAATATAAGATTATTTACAGCAAACCATTTAGAAACTATTGACAAAGTATCATTTACTCTAGTAAGTTCTTTGTCTTTTCTATCTACTTTAAAAATGAATGAGGTATCGTCAGCAAACAAGACTACATCTGAGAGACCATTTACGACCGGCGGTAAGTCATAAATATATACTAGAAATAGAAATGGCCCAAGTATGGAACCTTGAGGTACCCCCATTTTGACTACAGAACCATTGGACGTTCTATCTTCAACTCGTACCTTTTGTTGGCGATTAGTTAAATAAGACAAAACAAGTTCATGAGCAGTTCCACGAATACCATAATAATTAAGCTTTAGGAGCAGAGTACGGTGGTCGACGCAGTTAAACGCCTTTGATAGATCACAAAAAATGCCTATGGCATCCTGTGAGTTTTCCCAGGCTTCATAGATGTGCTTCAATAATTTGGCTGCCGCATCTGATGTAGATCTCCCCTTCGTGAAACCGAACTGATGACCATGCAGTATCTCACAACTATTGAAATGACCTAACATTTGATTAAGCAATAGTTTTTCAAAGATTTTACTAAGTGCAGGAAGCACAGATACCGGTCTATAATCAGAAGGATTATCTTTACAGCCTGATTTAAATATTAGCACTATTTTACTATACTTCATTAGGTCTTGCTGGTTGGAGATGTGCCAGCTTCTCCATCATTGTGTTCAGTTCTTCACAGTACACATCTGCAGTAATGCTCACCCCGTTTGGTAAGAAGCTGTGATGAATCACTCCGGCGCTAGACCACCAAACAGTAACCATCACTTTTCTAGGGGTAAGTTTTCGTTTAGGGCATTGTTTAGGTGCTGAACCAGGATCCAACCAACTTGCCGAGCGCTTGCGGTTATCAAACAGAATCCATTTTTCATCGCAGGTAACAATGTGGTTCAAAATTCCTTCATTTGTGTGTCTGTTGAGCAGTGCAAGGCACGTCTCTCGGGAGTTCGTGGGGCACCCATTTGTCAAGCTTTTTTACCTTGCCAATTTGACGCAAATGGATCAATATTGTTTTGACGCTAACGTCGAAAGCTGCTGCTAATTCAGTCGTAGATTGTGTATAATCAGCTTCCACAATCGCCTTTAATTCATCATTGTCGGTCCAAAGTCAAAGTCTTCGGACGACCGCGAGGTTCATTTTTCAGGTCGAAATATCCAGAACGGAAGCGAGCAAACCAATAACAGGTGGTGCGTTGGTTTGTAGAGTTAGCTCCGTAAACGTCGTTGATGTTGCGTGCCGCTTGTGCCGCGTTGCTGCCACGACGGTACTCATATTCCATATTTACTCGAAATTTTAACGTATCCATGATGACGAAAGAGATTGAAATGCGATGAAAATGTAACACTAATCAATAAACAAATGACTACTTTTGGAAAAAAAATCCATGTTTTTAAAATAAAATTAATTTGAAATTAGAATTCTTAGCCAAACAAAAATTATTTTGATTTGAAATGGCCAGTACTGCAGAATGGCAATTTCATAGGTAAAGACCTATTTTATATATTGCATGTAATTAACAATAATGTGATTATCAAATGGCGAAATTAGTATGATTGAAAAAGAATAACAGATATAATGGTCGATAATACTGGAATTAGTGCCTACCTACCTAATAACGGGGCCATCAGTAGGCAATAAAACGTCATTCATATTATCGCCATACAGAACCGAGCGTTCCATGGCCGCGGAGGCTGTCGTAAGGGGGATGTTCTCTGCTCGAATTTTCTGTCTGCCTGGTAGGAGTCAGTTTTGGTATCCAAGCTGTACCTACATACCTTCTTGTATGTATCGGATACTACGTTTTTTTTTATAGAAAAGAAACTACCTACCTACCTACTTAACGAGACGACGCTGGCGAGTCACTATTACGTGAATGAGGTAAGTAGGTAGTATATGTTCAGGCGGCCGGCAGGAGGAAGAAACCAAAGAAAGTCGGTAACCACAAAAACAATCCAGATTAATCTTCTTTCAGCAAAGTGATAGAAAGACGATTTTCAAGAAATATACCTACTTATTTATCTACTACTACAAATTTATCTAATCTCGAGGGCGAAGCAATGAAGTATAAAACATTAACATAAATTATCACAACAACTTAAGGTTATGTAAATCTTATTGTGTTGTTAAACGCAAATCTTAAACGACAGTTCATTGATCCGAGTTAAGATCCGAGTAGACATAATTGTCCTACCACAATACTTATAAACACTTCTACACATGTTAAAGGATTGAACCTCGGATCTATGATTTTTCCGGGCAGATCTATGGTTAGGCAGTACCTAATATGTGATCGGACAATGGCGTGATGACGGTTTATCCGCTCACAAGCGCGCTTATCGCGCTAGGTTCCGTGATCGTGCTTTTATCCTCTTTGATCGTGCTGTTGGCGTGCGACTGCCAGAAACATAAACGTCATAGATCGATTATATCAAGGAGCGATCTCCATATATTTTCTCTTCATACAATCTGCAGGAGACCAGGGATGAACGTAACAATTTTCAGTTTTCTCGTAATATCTCACAGAGTTTTTTGAATATCAAAATTATAACCAGTACATATGATAAATTGGTCTTTCAAGTGTCTTTTAACACCTGCATAAATAAAACTGATATTGCCAATTTTGAGAAAAACGATCAAATAAAAAAAGTGGAATTCGTTACAACCATCACGACCCCTAGGGTTAGTTGTAACAGTGCAGGAGGATGGTTGTAACATTGTAAATAAAAACAGTTACTTACATAATCAACGTATTTATTTATAATCAGCTTTCCGCCCGCAGCTTCGCTTACGTGGATACACGATTTTGGCTGATTCGTTTTCTAGTTTATTTCAAATTATCCAAAAATAGGTTTTTAATTTTTCATGCAAATTTTAACACCCCTTTTACCCCTTTAAATGGTGAAATTCAAATAATCTTTAAATAAGTATTTCTTTAATTTTATTGAAGAGCCTAATACTAAATTTCAAGTAATCTTGATGATAAATAAATATTTTTCATTCAACCCTTTTTACCCCTCATAAGGGTTGAAATTCAAAAAATCTGTAAAATTGTGTCTTTAATTTTATTGAAGAGCATAAATACTAAATTTTGAGTAATTCTGATAATAAACTAATTATTTTTCATACAAACTTTTAACACCCCTTTAAGTGTTGAAATTCAGAAATCCTGTAGTACGTATGTATTTAGAGGCTAAAAACCAAATTTCATTCACTTTAAATTTAAAAAAAATCATACAATCTCTAACACCCCTTTTTACCCCTTTAAGGGTTGAAATTCATAAATACATTTACATTACATTTACACATACATTTGTATCTTTAATTTGATTGAAGAGCATAAGTACTAAATTTTGAGTAATTCTGATAATAAACATTTTTTTTTCATACAACGGGTTCATACGGGTTAAACCCTCCTTTTTACCCCTTTAAGGGTTGAAATTCAATAAATCCTGAAATACATATTTTATTATTTTACATTTAGAGGCTAAATACCAAATTTCATTCATTTCAAATAAAAAATGACAGAGTTTCATACAAACTATGGACCCCCGTTTCATCCCTTTGGGGGGTGAATTTTGGAAAATCCTTTCTTAGCGGAACCCTACGTCATAATACCTATCTGTGTGCCAAATTTCAACGCAATCCGTTCTGTGGTTTCAGCTGTGCGTTGATAGATCAGTCAGTGAGTCAGTCAGTCAGTCAGCTTTGACTTTTATATATATAGATAACAAAAATTTTAATATTAATCAACATTACTTTAAAAAATGAGATCTCAATCAGACAAACAATTGGATGAAAGTAACAAGTTGTTACTTTTATCCCTACCATGAAATTTTCCCGAATATGACAAACACATGCCTATAATACCATCAGAAAGATACCATTTCGGGTGCCAAAATAGAAAGACGAATAGTTATACTACATTACTTTACACTTGAAATGCAAGTTTATGCCTACCATAATAAAAATAAACACAGTTGAAAAAACGGTCGAAACTTATTTTGGAGGTATACCGAATCGCTACGTCACAACCTGACGGCACAGCACCATGAGTGCAGCTGAGGTAAGGTTGGGTTCAAAATGGTGCATATCATTCAAACAACCACCATTGTAGCCAACATAATTAGTTCAGAAATTCATTTGTTACGTTCATCCCGTGTTACTTTCATACCTGGTCTCCCCTACAAAGTAAACCTCCCTACTCGACATAAAAAATTTAATTTAAAAAATCCGACTGCTATAAATATAAAAAAAACCGGCCAAGTGCGAGTCGGACTCGCGCACGAAGGGTTCCGTAAAAACGGCAAAAAAACACGTTTGTTGTATGGGAAAATATTATTTTAAATATTTATTTTATTTTTATTATTAAAGTAAAAATACAAATCAATATTTTGTGAATATTTCAAGTGCCTACCTGTTGTCATTAATGATATTATGGAGGAGCGATGTGTTAGACTCCTCCATTGAAAAGGGAAGATCTTCCGCCAGGCTAGGTCATCGTGCCTGGGGACCGCGGTCCAACTGTTGATGTTGAAATCTTGTATATATGCAGATCGCATAGAAAACTTCGTTAGCGCGATGTAGATTATTGGAGCGCCATCTATCTAGGAGCCGTGCGAACTATATCTATGTGTAGATAGATGTCGCTACAATATCGAGCAAAAAAGAGCAAAAAAATACATAATTTGTGAAAATTTCAACTGTCTAGCTATCGCGGTTCTTGAGATACAGCCTGGTGACAGACAGACGGACAGACAGTGAAGTCTTAGTAATAGGGTCCCGTTTTTACCCTTTGGGTACGGAACCCTAAAAAAAACAGACGCAGTCAAAAGGACTGCCGACAGAAGTAAAAACTCAAAACAATGAAATAACTGTGTTCTTTTTCAATGAATATATACTTATTATCTATATATTTTTACGTCAATAGGTTGACAAACAGGCAGACGGTCCACATGATGGTAAGAGGTCACAGCCGCCTATGGACATTTGCAATATCAGGGTGTTTGCCGATGCGTTACCGACCCTGAAGAGCTCTTTTTACGCCCTTTTTGAAGAACCTGTGCTAATACCGTGAAGCGCTATAATGGTACCGATTTAACCACGATTTAACCAAAACCTATTTAGAATGTTTTCAGATGACCCAAATACAAGCGCGAGTGCAAAAAGACAAAAAAAACTACCTTCAATGTTATAGAAAAAAAAAATTGAAATTCTAAAAAGTGCCGTTGTCGGTTTTGTGTTAACCGCTCTATAATATTCTATAAGTTGTTATTATTTACAAAGTCAATGTATTAGATAAAGACATATTATAATGATTTATTGTTTAATATTTCTACCGATTTTAGTTACTAATCAACCGATATTGTGGGCAGCTCCACGTGACGTGAAGTGACGTTGCGTTTTCGTTTTATTTTCATTTAATTGGTGTATTTTGAGTTTTATTGAATAATATTGGTGGTGTTTTGTCCAATAAAGATCAATCTAAGTGCACAAGTGAAGTGAAGTGAAATGAAAGCGTGTATCGTGACTTCTCAGGTTGTCCAAAAAAGTCCGTGAATGTTTTAGTGGAACTGCCGCCAATGTCACTAAAACCTGACTGGACATGTACGGAAGAGGACTAGACATTACAGTGCATGTGAGAAAATGACTAGAACATAAAAGAAGAAATTAAAACTGAAGAAAATGTATGCGACTGAAAGATTTAGTATCTATGGTCATGACTAAAAATTATTAAATAAAAACTATTTTGACCTTTTGACGGACTTTTTGGCGGGAACTTGCGAAGTGACGTTGCGTTAACATTTTATTTTCATTAAATTCGTGTATTTTGAGTTTTATTGAATAACATCGGTGGTGTTCAACAAAGGTCAATCTAAGTGCATAAATGAAGTGACATTAAATTGAAGCGTGTATCGTGACTTTTTAGGTAGTTCCAAAAAGTCTGTGAACAGTTTTAATGGAACAGCCGCCAATTTCCCTAAAATCTGACCGGACTTGACTGACCATGACTAACTTTACTGTGATAATGACTTGACATTGGCAGAAGATAGGTAACTCTAAATACCTACTTGAAGCAAACACCTCTTTCTAACCCTACTTACCCTTAATGAAAGAAAGAGAGATTGTCCCAAGGTAGTTGTTGTCTTTCTCTTTTTCGCAATTGATAGGTATTTGCTTCAAGTAGGTATTTAGAGTTACCTATCCATTTTATATTCTCAATTCTTGGAATGCTATCAACTTCATGGACTTAATAGTTACTATTACTAAGTCCATTATCAACTTGCTATCAAAGAAAAAAAAAAGGTGACAGTGGCAATGTCAGGAATTATATATAATACCTGGATAGGTAACTCTCCATACCTACTTGAAGCAAATACCTATCAATTACGAAAAAGATAATTGATTGATTGAGAGTTACCTATCCAGGTAGTGTATATATGTTATAGGACCAGGTGATTAATGCGGGCATTATTAATAATGACCGGGCATTATGAATAATGTCTAGCTCTATCGGGCTAAGTGATTAATTATCTTAACTTCATTATTTATCATATTGCTCGGTCTTTATTCAAACTCAAAACTCATTTATTCAGTTAAGGCCCTGGTAAGGCACTTATGAACGTTACAATTGACCACTCTACCACCGGTTCGGAATACACTTAAACTGAGAAGACTCCGGCAAGAAACTCAGCAAGGCAATTTTTTTTAGCAGTGGATCTTTCTTACATTTATTTACATTTTTTTAAGTACATTTAGATACATTTTCAAATATTTTACACTACGCCAGGGGGATGCAGGTGCAGAGAGAAGCTACTACAACTATATATTTCTGTCTTCCATATAATGAGCCACCTTATAGTAGGCTTTGTTCATTAACCTAAGTTCAATAAAATTTTTAAATTTAAAATAAGTAATATATATTATATAGCTACATGACAATTGGGCAATTTGATAAAAAAGGAAAATTTGTAGCAGGTACATAAGGTCCTACAAAATCAACTAACGTCCTTTTTAGGGATGAATCTGTAGGTGATATATAATCATAAAAAAATGTCAAAACATTTTTTTGTCCTATACTTACTGAGAAAATAAAAAAATACTTTAATTAAATTTAACTCCTTTACAAAGTATTAATTTAACCATGTACTAAATAATCATCATTGGTGAAATTATTTTTATTACAAACAACACAATTTTAATAATTGATTTAATTTATTGTGTGCATTTCGATTCATACGTCCAAAGTCGCGCCATTTTGTCTATTCAATCTCTATTTTTAATTAATAACGCCGCGCTGCGCCAGGGGGGTGACAGCTCTATTTCCAATCTTACAGTTCTGGCGCTGCTGTAGCTTGCTACATATTATTAATCTGTGCTCTGCTTATAGTGTCCAATTTTGTGTCAATGTGTGTGTACCTACGTCATTGTTAGTTTGACACCTTTGACTGACAGTTTGAAAGGTAAATAATGTAAGTCGGCCATTGTTTTTTTCATATAACATCGAGTCGAGCAGTTTATCTTGTGTTTTCCTCTGTTTACAATACAATTCCACGCTTTGCTGTACTCCGTACAGTGATCAGTGATATTTATTTCTTTTACATACTTTCTCGTTATGGCGTTGTGCATATAAGTGTTGTGTTGGTGGTTGTGATTCAACAAGTAAAACTCGCAGACTATTTTGCATACCCATGAACTATAAATTACTTGGTTTGACAAAGAACCTATACTCAGTTTGACCAGGCTGGTGTTCGAATCCGTTATTCCTATCCTTGCTTGTTTACGGAACAGGAAATTGCTCATGGCTTACCACTTGCTAAAGGTATGAATGTAAACTTTTAATGTAACCTATACTTTAGCTTGCAACTAACTTTCGCCTAGAGCAACAGTTAGTTGTCATCTTAGGGCTCCTTCAGACACACATCTTGTCCAACTTAATCTGTATCCTTCCACTTTGTGTAGCTTTATGTTTACAATATTCTATAGATTTTTTTAATTCAAAATGTTTTTTTTGTAAAATTATAACAGTAAAGTTATTTAAATTAACTATTTATATTAACTTTAGTTGGTCAACTTACAATTGTATGTTTGCGGGAGCTCTTACGCACAATTATAAACTTTAGTTGATTAAATTATAAAATGCAAATAAGTTGTTCAATAGTTGGCCCACTTACAATATTCTATGTCTGCGGGTGCTCTTAAAGCCGTTTGCCGTCTGCACGTTTTTTGCTCTTCTCACTACACTTACAGTCACTACACAAAACAATTATTTAGTTGAAATACCTACACAAATCCTCTTCAGTTCTATCGAATCTACATATACTACTAGGCATTAATGCTTTAATGTTTTTAGTAATTCCAGGGTATCATATACAGCATGAAAATAATTATTGTCAGAGCCGAGAGCAAAATTATAACAACTCAACAGGAGAACCAATTAACATCACAGGTATGAATAAATTGATCTTACATTGATAAATTAATTACACAGAGGCTATGACAGAATCAGACAGTAATGTCAACCCTGTAAAGCTTAAATTACTAGCTCACTCAACAGACGTTGTCCTGTCCAAATTCCATGGAATGAAACACTATCTGTCTATTCATCCAACTTTCCAATGTTTCCACTATCTATTTGTTCTATCTTATTCTGTTGTACTGTTTATTTAAACAAATTCAATATTTCAGATAAGCGGCTCAACACTCCTATGGAGACAATGGAGACTACAGCAGTAGTGGTGACCATCTATTCGACAGCGTCAATGGATCGCCAGATCAACCAAGGGGCAAACTTAGAGGCACAGTGAAACCAAATTCTCCTCATCAAGAATTTTGACAAAACAATGGACAGGACAATGTCTGTTGAGTGAGCTAGTAATTTAAGCTTTACAGGGTTGACATTACTGTCTGATTCTGTCATAGCCTCTGTGTAATTAATTTATCAAGTAAGATCAATTTATTCATACCTGTGATGGTAATTGTTTCTCCTGTTGAGTTGTTATAATTTTGTTCTCGGCTCTGACAATAATTATTTTCATGCTGTATATGATACCCTGGAATTATTAAAAACATTAAAGCATTAATGCCTAGTAGTATAAGTAGATTCGATAGAACTGTGGATGATTTGTGTAGGTTTTGTGTAGTGAGAAGGGCAACAAACGTGTAGGACAGAGGGCTTTAAGAGCACCCGCAGACAAATAATATTGTAAGTGGGCCAACTATTGAACAACTTATTTGCATTTTATAATTTAATCAACAAAAGTTTATAATTGTGCGTAAGAGCTCCCGCAGACATACAATTGTAAGATGAACAACTAAAGTAATTTCTTGAATAGTTAATTTAAATTACTTTACTGTTATAATATAATTTCATATTAAAAATATTTTGAATTAAAAAAAATCTATAGAATATTGTAAACATAAAGCTACAGAAAGTGGAAGGATACAGATTAAGTTGGACAAGATGTGTGTCTGAAGGAGCCCTAAGATGACAACTAACTGTTGCTCTAGGCGAAAGTTAGTTGCAAGCTAAAGTATAGGTTACATTAAAAGTTTACATTCATACCTTTAGCAAGTGGTAAGCCATGAGCAATTTCCTGTTCCGTAAACAAGCAAGGATAAGAATAACGGGTTCGAACACCAGACTGGTCAAATTGAGTTTGATCAAAATGTTTTTCATAAACACGTTTAGTCATCAATAGGTTCTTTGTCAAACCAAGTAATTTATCGTTCATGAGTATGCAAAATAGTCTGCGAGTTTTACTTGTTGAATCACAACCACCAACACAACACTTATATGCACAACGCCATGACGAGAAAGTATGGAGCACAGTAAAAGAAATAAATATCACTGATCACTGTACGGAGTACAGCAAAGCGTGGAATTGTATTGTAAACAGAGGAAAACACAAGATAAACTGCTCGACTCGATGTGATATGAAAAAAACAATGGCCGATTTACATTATTTACCTTTCAAACTGTCAGAGGTGTCAAACTACCAATGACGTAGGTACACACACATTGACACAAAATTAAACACTATAAGCAGAGCACAGATTAATAATATGTAGCAAGCTACAGCAGCGCCAGAACTGTAAGATTGGAAATAGAGCTGTCACCCCCCTGACAGCCATATTGAATAAATAACACTAGTCAACAAAAAATCAATTTTTGCATGTAACATGAAAACTGTTGTCTAGTCATGTTTAGGACAAGGACAAGGATACTAGAAATAAAATTAAAATGCTTCAAATACGAATAGTTTTTTTGTAATACC
Organism: Ochropacha duplaris; assembly: GCA_951361185.1. Lineage (NCBI taxonomy): Eukaryota > Metazoa > Arthropoda > Insecta > Lepidoptera > Drepanidae > Ochropacha > Ochropacha duplaris. Next base: position 7,342,514 of record OX592695.1, on the reverse strand, counting down.
ATTTTATAACATTTCAGAAATTTTGAATTTTTATGAACAAAAAGAAGTTATTTCGATTTATTGCTACATTAATATGAATTTACTTTTATGATTTTCGTCTGTATTTTGCTTCAGGAACATCTCGTTTTAATGTCCAACAGTAATCCGCTAACATACGTGGGCTCCACTTGCCCTGATATCGTTTTTCTATGGTAGAAATGTCTTGATGGAATCTTTCACCGTGTTCATCGCTGACGGCGCCCAAATTTTCAGGAAAGAAGTCTAAATGTGAATGGAGAAAATGTATTTTCAATGACATATTACAGCCCAAAGCCTTATAAGTAGATAAAAGCTCCACGATAATACATTTATAGTCACTTGATCGGTGATTTCCTAGAAAATTGGAAGTTACTTTCATGAAAGATTCCCAAGCTAATTTTTCTAAATTACTAAGCTTTTCTTTGAATATATCATCTTTCATCAATTGCCTGATTTGGGGGCCAACAAATATGCCCTCTTTGATTTTTGCTTCACTCAGCTTAGGAAATTTTTCTTTTAAATATAAAAAGCCGTCACCACTCCTGTCCATAGCTTTTACGAAGTTCTTCATAAGCCCAAGCTTTATGTGTAAAGGTGGTAAAAATACATTCTCAGGCTGCACCAATGGAGGGTTTTTGATATTTTTTTGTCCTGGAGTTAGAGATTGTCTTTTGGGCCAGTCTTGCTTAACATAATGATTTTTTCGGTCTCGCTATCCCACTCACAAATAAAACAACAGTATTTTGTATACCCAAGTTGTAATCCTAAAATTAGGGCAATCACCTTTAAATCTCCACAAACTTTCCAGTTGTGTTCGTTATACTGAATTTTTTCCAAGATAAATTTAATCGTTTCATAAGACTCTTTCATGTTAGAAGCCTCACCTAATGGGATAGAGGGAAGTTTATTGCCGATATGTAAGAGAACAGCCTTTAGACTTACTTTTGAGCCATCAATAAATAAACGCCACTCTTCTGCTTTATATTCTATACCCAAGACAGTCATTACCCCATAGACATTATTACAAAATACAAGCTGATCATCTTGTGAAAAATAACCTTTTAGCTCTCCATCTCGATTGCGAAAGTAACATACTTTTGTTTTAGGTTGTAATAAATTCCATCCCTTTAATCTAGAGCCCAAAAGTTCTGCCTGTTGTTTGGACAAATTTAAGTCACGTACCAAGTCATTGAGATCTCCTTGTGATAGAAGATGTGGCTCATTAGATGTGGATGAGGAAGCTTCTTGAAAGTCAGGATCCAATGTCTCTTTTTCGACTTCTGGCGTAAGGGACAGATCGCTAGTTTGAGGTGGTTCTGGTACCGGTAGATCTTCACTATGAGAAATCGGTCTTTTAGCTGATGGCAGGTCAGGATACTTGATTTTACTTTTTGTTTTAATTGTAATACCTTTTGTATCAGTAAGACAAAAATAACAATCAGATGAGTGGTTCGTTGGTTCCGTCCAAATCATAGGGATTGCAAAAGGCATAGATCGAGATCTTTTCGCCCATCCAGTGAGAAGACCCACACATGTAACACAACAGATGTGTGGAACCCACGCTTTGTCTTGTTGTCCGATGGCAAAACCAAAATACTGTTCATATAACTTAGTTACTAATGGTGTCAAATTCCTTCGCTGAGTTTTGAAAGTAATGTCACCACAAATGTAACAGAACTTGTTAGGATCATTTTTACACTTTCTTGACATTATTTAAGAATCACTTCACTCTAAAAACAGAACAAACCACTGCGCTCCTCAAATAAACAAATGCTCTAAATGCGAAAGTAGAACAAAAACGGTTAATTTTTAATTTTGTGGGTAGTAGCTGTAACTCGAAAACTAGATCTGATGGAATCGAAATAAATATGGTTATAAAATGAGGGTATGTGGGTAATTTAAAATTAGCCAGCACCTTTCTTGTTACAAAATTTTGTTGACCAGTGTAATAGATGGACAGCACTATTCGATTTTGTATGTGTGTGTGTCGCGCCATTTTAGATAAAGCGACAACAGCGCCATAACTGCTAATGTAGAAACTAGGCAAATTCGACTGTCACATCTGTAGCTAGCTACATATCAGTAATCTGTGTCGTAATATATTACATACTCTTTGATCGTCGTGTGCGAAAGAAAGAAGATTGCAATTTTTCGCAAAATTGCATCATGTCGCCAGAAGAAACAATAGAAAAATTCAAATGTTTAGGATTGAATGAGCAGAAGGCAAAGGAAACCCTAAAAAATGCCAACGTTACTATGTTGTTACTTGCCGCTCTCAAAGAGGTTATATTTATTGTTCTTTACTTACATGTTTTATTTCTATTTTTATTAACTTTGCCACCATCCAATATAAGTAGATTGGTATTCCAAACGTTACTACTATGAACACTAACGCTATGGAGTTTAACTTTATAGATAGACGTTCAAAAGTTGCCGCCTGGGGCCGGTGTATTGATATACCATCTGGTCACCAAAATAAAACCACAAATATCGGGCAAATTGGCATTTCTATGTGAATATATTGCCAATGGAAAGTTAGATTCTACTATAAGGGTGGATGCTGCATTAGAATACCTGCTCAGCAATGTCAATGAAGCTAACATTAATAATAAAGCATTTGAAAAAGCCTGTGGTGTGGGTATAGTGGTTACTCCAGAACAAGTAGAACAAGCTGTAGAGAAACATATGGCTAAATACAAACAAGAGTTGATTGAGAAAAGGTATCGGCTTAATTCTGGCATCATTATGCAGGCAGTGCGAGCAGATTTGCCATGGGCTGATGGAAAAGCTATTAAAAGTGAAGTTGATGTTCAGGTAGGTGTAAACATAAGATAACCCATCAGACTTTAGTACCAAATAATTATGAAGAAATTGATAATTCAGAAAAAAAATGTGTTACCTAATTATTTTTATTAATTTTGGTCTATATAAAAAAACAACATTTATAGCTTCACTCACTTTTTATCTGTTTGTAAAGAAAACCTGATTTTAAGTCAATACCTAGGTCATGACCCTAGGTCATGAAACTTTTCAAGAAATAAAGTCTCATGGCACAAGTAAGAAAAATAAATAATAAGTTGTTTAATTTGTAGTACTTAATATCTTTGAAAACTTAGGCTTTGAGTAGTTTAATAATATTTTTTTATGTCATACAAAGACTTATTAATGCATTATTTCTAACAAGTTGAATGTTACAAATAGTTTGTTTACAAAAGCATTAGATTTCTTATGAAAGCTGCATGGATTCAATTGGATTTAGTTTTTATCTTTTGTATCCATCCATCTGTTTGTCACAGCATAAATAATAATAATAAAGCCAATCTGCTATGTTACATTATACTTAAATCTTACAAAACTTATTATTTAATAGTTATGTTATGGACCCCTGATGATGGGTATAGGCCTCCTCCAGTTTCATTCATTTCCTCTTATCCTAATGTATCCAGCAGTGGCTACTATGTCATCCAGACATGATCTAGGCCTTCCCACCCTTTTTTTTCTTTTGAATCATCAAAATGAAATCAAAAAGTTATTTATTCATTCCCAAATAAAATTTGTTGAACACAGTATATGACAGATAGAGGGTAGGTCAGGATAATAATAATTAATTCATTTGCACAAATTAACTATGACAACAAGTGTATCGGGCCACGCCAGAGCAAAGACTGACTTGCTCTGTGGCATTATGTGTAGTTAACAAGATTCCTTCTATCCACGCTAGATGGTGCAGGTGCCTACACGGCCATACTGACGTGCGTGCGTCCTCGCACGCTACCCACTACACTAGAAATAAACCACCGTTCGATTATCCTGACAAAACATCGACTGGTACCTTACAAAACCACAATCTCTCTTTTTTTTTTTGCTAGTCCGGAAGCTAACATCCGTTTAGCTATCACTATTGGTCCAGCCAAGCCCTTCAATATAGTCTCACTCTTTTTCTCTCTTTTCACTTTTTTTACCTTCTTTTTTTTACCTTCTTTTTTTATTACTTCTTTTTTTATTACTTCTTTTTTTATTAGGTACTTCTTTTTTTATTACTTCTTTTTTTATCCTTCTATTCTTCCCTTTTTTTTACTTCTTTTTTTCTCTTATCTCTTTTTTTATACCACAAGTCTGACAAACAAGCAGGCAGGTCACTCGACAACAAGCGACCACTGTCGCTCACAAACATTAACAATACCAACGCACCGAATGATATCAAAAACCAAATAAAACAATCCACAATCCGCTCTGTTCTCGAAACCACCACAACACACTACGAATTACTTTCAGCGACAGACAGAAACAACTGGCAACGTATCACACAAACGATAAAATGTTTCCCGAAGGAATAACCATGACACACGCACAGTTTGATTTCGAAAGTGGGGGTAGATAAGATAATAAAATCCAAGTGGGTAGATCCCATTCAACCTCTGGTGTAGGAAGACGGTCGGATCCCACTTCTGATGACGGATAGAGGGTAGGTCAGGATAATAATAATTAATTCGTTTGCACAAATTAACTGTGACAACAAGTGTATCGGGCCACGCCAGAGCAAAGACTGACTTTACGGCGATCGCCCCGTCTATTTATAAAGATTACAGAGTGGGGGTTTACAAGATTCCTTCTATCCACGCTAGATGGCGCAGGCGCCTACATATACATAAATGTAGTTGCAAAAAAATATTCTGTAAGCTTGAACAAGGCAGCAAAAATCCAACTAAGTCAAGTAAAAACAATTTTTTTCAGTGTCCAGTAAACTAAAAGTGTTTATCAAACAAAATCAAAACACTACATTTCAACAGAAACTATTAATGCTATGAAAAAAGGTTCCCTCTGAATTATTATAAAATGTGGATTATTATAAAATTAGTATGTACTTTTTCACATATCCAATTTGCTTACAGATCTTAGATTTATTAGGCCCCAAAACTGAAGCAGACTTAGCACCACCACCCAAAGCTGAAAAAAGAGGTAAAGGTGCTGATTCATCCAAAAAAAATAAGAAAGAAGATATAAATGGTATTGCATCCTTGCTCAATAAAAATTATAATACATAGGGTATTTTTATTCTCCCAATATTAATAAAATTATTATCATTGATTTGTAGTTGCAAAACCTGAAAAGTCAGAGACCCCTGGAGATATTGATCGTGCAATATCTATTCACGAGTTAATGAAGAAGCTTCCATTCCATGCACCCGGAGAGAATTATAAATCAGATGGCTATGTGGTCACTACAGATACAAAAAGATTGCTTGTAGAACATCTTCAAATCACCGGTGGAAAGGTTCGCACAAGATTCCCACCAGAGCCCAATGGTATTTTGCACATAGGGCATGCTAAAGCTATTAATATAAACTTTGGATATGCAGCAGCACATCATGGGATTTGCTTTTTGAGATATGATGATACAAACCCAGAGAAAGAGGAAGAGAAGTTCTTTGTTGGGATCAAGGACATGGTTGAATGGTTGGGTAAGTAAAATTTATTAAATTCGTGACGATGAAGCAGGCGGGTCACCTGATGGCAGGCATGGTCCGAAGGGGTAGGGTCACAGGGGTCATGACCCCCCCCGCCAAAATCGTGCACGTAAATTAAAACACCTAAAAATTTACAAAAAAAAAACTGCCCCTATCTGCGATGCATTTACTCGACATATTTTATTATTAGTGACCCCCTCCAAAATTTGAGGCTGCGACCGCGCCTGCCTGATGGTAAGTGACTACCGTCGCCTATAGGCATTAGCAATACCAGGGGGATTGCTAATGTGTTGTACACCTTATTACAATGCCTTAAAGGTATGTGGCTCTCAAGTGCAATTGCTGGAACACACCAACAGGTGCTTGGCAACATATTTTCAACTTGAGGGTGATAGCCAGCCAGTTGAGTATTACTAAGTAACCTATCACCGTAGTAGTGCAGTACATTAGGGTTGGGCACGAAAACTGCAATATTATATATGTTAATGTATGTATATTTTTTTGTACACCAATTATAATTTAGTACATATTTTTCAGGTTATAAACCGGCAAAAATAACACATTCATCAGACTATTTCGATCAACTGTATGAATGGGCTGTGCAGTTGATAATGAAAGATCTGGCTTATGTATGTCACCAGAAATCAGAGGAAATAAAAGGTTTTAATCCTCCACCATCACCATGGAGAAACAGGCCTGTTGAAGAAAGTTTGCAGCTGTTTGAGGTTCCACCTATTATATTTTTCATAGTTTTTTACTAGACTACAAGTTCTCTCATCATTCAAAATCGCATTTGTATCAGTAACTTTTGAATTGCATCACGGATACCAAATTTAATCTTGTGGCATGAAGGTAGGTAGGTACAGCCAAAATAGTAACAGGTTTCTTAATTTAAACTCTAGGCTTATTATAATTCACATTTACATAATTCACAGTCACATTTATAATTTTCTATGAAAAATTAAAAGAAATCTATACCACGAGTAAATAGACGGAATTACGGAATTTACCCTTTACTTGTGCTGTAAGACCTTGCTTTTAACCAAAGTTGATAATTCTAGGTCAACCGGAATTGGTTTTGGGTCGAAAACTTATATGGTAGTTCCCGTTGACCTAGAATCACAAAATTTGGCAAAAAGCAAGTAAAGGAAAACTTCCAAAAAATAACAAAAATTGAAAATTAAGGTAAATTATTTAAATTGTATTTTATTTATTTGTTCACCAATTCAAGTTCCTACATATATGCACAATACTATAAGTAAATTATAAACTAACATAACAATAAAACTTATAATTAAATTATGGTACTTACAAGTTTTCGTGAAAATCAAAATTTCTTTTTATCGTGTTGACTCAGGACCTTGATCAGAATAAAATAATAAAAAAAAAAACTTAAATTGTACGGAACCCTCGGTGCGCAAGTCTGACTCGCACTTGACCGTTTTTTTTATAGTATAGATAGATGATTTTATTGTTTATTACAGGATATGAAAAACGGTAAAATTGATGAAGGGGATGCAACATTAAGAATGAAAATCACCTTGGAGGAAGGTAAACAGGACCCTGTAGCGTACAGAATAAGGTTCAAACCTCACCACCGCACTGGCAACAAGTGGTGTATTTACCCCACATACGACTATACTCATTGCCTTTGTGATAGCATAGAGCATATCACTCATTCACTTTGTACTAAGGAGTTTCAATCTCGGAGGTAAGGCAAAGGCAAAACACGCGCCAAAAATAATTATAAACTATAAAGGATTATTCTGGAAATTGGCAGATGTGTGCCTCATATGAGTTCTTTATTTCTAACTAAAGTTTGGTCACATTTCATTACAAAATGAGTATTTTTTAAATGCCGTATTATTCGTTGTTTACATACAAGAAATAAATTAAATTTACAAAAAATAGCCAATGGAATAGGATAAAATTGTACTCACAGGATAAAATAAACATTATTTGTACGGCCCTATAGTTTATACAAAATAATACGGCATATTTGGTCATTTTTTGTGGTGATTTATCTTGACGTGCTCACAACGGACAAGCAAATCACACTGACAAGGTAAATCGTTTCACTGTGACAAAAATGCTCAGTATGTGACAAGCGGGGGAAAGGCTAGAATGGTCGAGTTTCGCGTCCCGTGGTTTATTCGTCAAAGGGACGGACGGACAACAAAGTGATCCTAGAAGGGTTCCTTGTTTTACATTTTGAGGTACGAACCCTAAAAATATATTTGGTGGAACGAAACATACCCATACCTATTGCTTTCCGCACGTGGGATCTTTACGAATATCCATTGTTACCCACTTCTCAAGAACACGTGTGGACAATTAAAACATCAACTCAGTTGGAAAAACCTCGATTTGTAATTGTTAGCTTCCAAACCGCTCGTAAAAATGATGAAATGAAGGATATGGGGGTTTTCGACCATTGTAACCTTTACAACTGTAAAGTTTATCTAAACTCTCAATACTATCCATACGACTCGTTTTCAGCAGACTTTGAAAAGTGCTCTTTTCCTCTACTCTACGATTCATATGCTAATTTTCAACAAGTCTACTATGGACGAGACAACTCAACTCCTCAAGTCAATCCTGCACACTTTAAAACAAAGTATCCGCTTATTGTTGTTGACACATCAAGACAGTGTGACACCTATAACACCAACAGTGCTATCGATATTAAACTTGAAATGGAGTTTAAGAAGAATGTATCCTCAAATACCACCGCATACTGTTTAATCATTAATGATTCACTCTTTGAGTATACAATGCTTGGATGGAATGTGCGAAAAATTACTCAGTAAAACTAGATCCTTTGAGGCGGTAACACATCATGGAGATTTTTTATCAAAGTTATACACCATCAATAACCGAGTGCAAGTGTGTATTAGACAATCGACAATATTCTCTTTATAAACAACAACAACAACAACACCAACCTTAAATTGCAACCGCGAGTGAAGAACTTATTGAATGCAGAATTGCAAATAAACAATTGCATAAAAGTGAATCTTCACCTATTCTGTTATTTTATAAAAATAACAGGTGATGATGATGATGATGATGATGATGATGATGATGTGGAAAGAGACCTTAAATCGTTTAACACAAAAAAATGTTACCATTGTAAAGCAGCAGCATCGTAGTGATAATTCATACTTTGATTTTAAAAGTTTTTATTCATCCATGGTTTCAAATATAACCACAAAATGTGAAGAATTTCAAGAACGTGATAGTGGACGGAGTTTGCAAAAAATTGAATTCTTAGAGGTCAACATTAGCAAATCGTCTTTACTAAAAGCCGGTGGAAGCTATATCCCACTACCAAAATGGGTACAAACGAAAAATGCCGTTATTAACATTAAAAATGTCGACGATGCATGTTTTATGTGGAGTTTAGTGGCTGCAATATATCCAACTGATAAGCATACCGATCGTGTTGCTTCATATCCACCATATAGAGACGTTCTGAAAACAAAGAGTATTAACACACCAGTTAAGATTAAAGATATTAAAAAAATGGAAAAACTTAATAATATATCCATTAATGTGTACACCATTGAAGATCGTACTTCTTTAATTCAACCTACGTATATTTCATCTCAATTATTAGTACCTAACAAAGGTAAAACTAAAATACATATAAACCTACTGTACTTTGAAAATAAAAATGGAAAAGCTCACTATGCATGGATAAACCTATGGGTTATTGAGCTCTCAAGTAGCAAGTAATGGTAAAAGAAAAAAAATATTTTGTGATGGATGTTTACAAAACTTTAATACACAACGGGCTCACAAACGACACATTGAGATTGGATGTGGAAAAAAACTAGTTAAACTTCCCACAGAAGAAGATTCAAATATAAAATTTTTAAATTTTCACCATAAAATGAAGGTGCCTTTTGTTATTTATGCAGATTTTGAATCAATTTTATCACCGTTATCATCTTGTGAAAAAACAACAAACACCTATAATACACACAAACATACCTTATAGTTTTGCATACTACATCTATTGTGAATATAATCAAGACTTATCAAAGTTTGTCACCTATCGTGGAAATGATTGTGTGGAAAAATTTGTTCAAGCTCTCCACAAAGATGCTGAATGGATTATTAAGATTTTACAAACTATCGTACCACCATCATCATCATCATCATCATCATCATTGAGTAGTGAAAACGAGGACACCATCACGATTTGCCACATTTGTGAGGAGAGATTAGAAGATGATCTCGAATCAAAGATAGTACATTGTCATCTAACGGGTAAAATAAGAGGTAAAGTTCACAATTCATGCAACTTACGCTACACATTACCTAAATTTATACCAGTTGTATTTCACAACTTGAGTGGTTACGATAGTCATCTATTCATTAAACAACTAGCCAAAGAGGAAGGATCAATCAGTTGTGTTCCACACAATAAGGAAGAATACATTTCATTCGATAAGACAATCATCAATGATTACAGTCTCAGATTCATAGACTCTTTCAAATTTATGTCTACCAGTCTAGAGAAACTTGTTAAAAATCTAGAACTAAATCAATTTAAAATATTACCAAAATTCATACATGATTCGATGAAACTTTTAACACGCAAAGGTATATTTCCTTATGAGTATTTAGACTGTTGGGATAAACTGGAAGAATGCTCACTACCATCCAAAGATAACTTTTACAACACGTTAAGCGATTCACACATATCTGACGATGATTACGAACATGCGCATAGAGTGTGGGATGCGTTCGGCATTAAAACACTAGGAGAGTATAGCGATCTCTATCTAAAAACAGATGTTCTACTGTTGGCGGAAGTGTTTGAAAATTTTCGCAACATCTGTATGAACACCTACAAGTTGGATGCGTGTCAATATCTAACAACACCTTCTCTTTCATGGAATGCTATGATGAAACACACTAAGGTTGAACTTGAACTTCTCACCGACTATGAAATGATTCAAATTGTTAAATCAGGCATTCGAGGTGGAATCAGTCAGGTGTCAAAGCGCTACTGTGAAGCAAATAACCAATTCATGAAAAACTACAATCCAAACGAAGAAAGTAAATTCATTATTTATCTAGATGTCAACAATCTGTATGGTGATAGTATGCGAAGATACCTTCCAATCAATAACTTTCGATGGTTAAATGAAGGGGAAATCATTAAGTTTAATATTGATGACTCTATGCAACCCAACTCAGATGTTGGATATTTTCTAGAGGTAGATTTGGAGTATCCCTCACACTTACACAGTAGACATAATGACTATCCGTTCTGTGCTGAAACAAAGAAACCACCCAATGGTAAAAGTGATAAATTGTTGCTTACACTCCAAAACAAAACCAACTATGTCATACACTATCTAAATCTCAAACAGTGTGTGGAAAATGGATTAATTTGTAAAAAAAATCATAGAATCTTAGCGTTCAATCAATCACCTTGGTTGAGATCTTACATCGATCTTAACTCGTCTAAAAGGAGTGAAGCAAAAAATTCATTTGAAAAAGATTTTTTCAATAGACTAATGAACAATGCTATTTTTGGAAAGACTATTGAAAATGTTGATAAGAGAATCGATGTCAAGCTTTGTACTCATTGGAAGGATAAACCAACAAAAACTAAATGTAAATATGGTGCAGATCGATACATGGGAAGACCTAATTATCACAGCTGTGCAATATTTTCAGAGGATTTTGTAGCAGTGCAAATGAACAGAGAAAATGTCTTCTATAATAAACCAATAAGTGTAGGATTCACAGTGTTAGAGCTCTCAAAATTTGTAATGTATGACTTTCACTATAACTATATGCTATCAAAGTATGGTGAGAACAACGTTAATCTATTGTATACCGATACAGACTCTTTTATTTATGAAATTAAAACTAACAATTTTTATGATGACATTAAAATAGATTTACTACACAAATTCGACACATCAGACTTTCCTCCCGATAATGTATACAATCTACCGTTAGTCAACAAAAAAGTTGTAGGACTCATGAAGGATGAAAGTAATGGAAAAATCATCTTAAAATTTGTTGGTTTACGATCTAAAATGTATGCCTACACTTTGAATAACGATGACGATAGAAATGCTGTTAAAAAAAACAAGGGTGTTACATCATCTGTAGTGCGAAACTTACAATTTAAGAATTATGTAAACTGTCTTAACTTATCTCAAAAATATTATGATGAAATACATACGTTAGTAGTAGTAGTAAAACCATGATGTATACTCGCAAAATAAAATAAAAAATAGTACTTTGCGGTGATGATGATAAAAGGTATATAATTCCATCGAACGGAGGTAAAAATACTCTTGCATGGGGACACTGCAAAATACTAATGTAGTTTGTTAGTTTAACATTAATAAGAGATAGATATTGTAAATACCTAGAGTAAGTTAGTTAGTTTTTTTAGATAACAAATGTTTTTATACTCTGAAATATATATATATATATATATATATTGTAAATGCATTCCTAGTTTAATATAAGTAATTTTTAAATATCAACTGTATTTTGTGGTAGTATTAAACTAAACTCACAACAAATTTCTTATCAATTGTTATAGTACCTGTTTGATTATATGTATTATTACCTCCTACTTAAGAAACACACCATTTTTTATTTACCTTACATACAAATGGGGTGTGTAGCAATAACACATTACATGTAACATATTCCCAAAAAAAATAAACACCACCACATCAGATTTATTAACTTATATAGATATAAATAATAATACATCACATTTTGTTATCATCATGCAACATCCTCAACGGAAGTGACCTCCAGTTAAAACAACGCAATAATAACTGGTAGGTACAGATGCAATTAATTACAAAAAACACTCCTGATAAAACGCATGCAAACTCATCAATACAGGTGCAATTAGTAAGTTATTCACAAAAAAAAACCTAAAAAAAACAATACTATAGACGTCACACTAAAAACAACAAACTTTATTTACACAAAATGCCACACTAAAAACAACCTTACCAACATACACATAAAGCTAAATTTTCAATCAAAAACATGTGGCCCAGAACCCGCAATTATTGCCTACTGCCGACGTAGCTATTACTAATATTTTTTCAATAACGTAGGTATACTCTACTATAGAATAATGTCCTAAATCCTTTAAATTTTCAAATGAATATAATTTTATGTAGGATAATCGGATTGCGATTGCGACTAATCATAGCCTATATGCTATAATTGTCTACCTCTCTTTTGTAATAAATTTCCACACCTTTGTAGTGTAGTTCCACAGTAGTGGAAGTCTTCCGGCTGATATGATAATGATGATATGAGTGAAGATAGAACTTATTAATTGTTACAGGTCCTCATATTATTGGTTATGTAATGCACTTGGTATTTACTGTCCTGTACAATGGGAATATGGGCGTCTGAATGTTAACTATTCTGTGGTCTCCAAGAGGAAGATAGCTAAACTTATAGCGGAAGGCATTGTGGAAGGTATGTTTCTAACTCGTCGAAAGAGGCCTCTCGAGTTGACCGTTTTACACGAGAAATACACGAATGAAGTACATTTACATGGGAGAGGGCAATCCTTTGGCTGAAATTTTATTTTTATGAACAATCTTCTATCTAATATATAAAATTCTCGTGTCACAGTTTTAGGTACCGTACTTCTCCGAAACGGCTTGACCGATTCTGATGAAATTTTATATATAATTCAGTAGGTCTGAGAATAGGTTGTTATTTATTTTTTATACCTCTAGATCTCACGGGAACGTGGATTCCACGCGAACGTGGGTGATTCCGCGGAGGACAGGATCATATATATTACATCATATATATTACAGGTATCATATAAACATTTCCGTCGGCTTAAGTTTTGGAAAATTTATATCATTGAGCATGTTAATCTAATAAAAATTGACCAACGTTTATTTCAAAACAATCACTTGATACACAATCACATCCCCGATTTTTCCTTTTTCACCCTGTATACAAACTACCTTCAGATTGGGACGACCCAAGGTTATACACGCTGACGGCGCTCCGTCGGCGCGGCGTGCCTGCGGGCGCGGTGAACACGTTCTGTGCGGGGCTCGGCGTCACCGGCGCACTGGGAGCCGTCGACCCTTCCGTGCTCGATGCCGCCGCCAGAGATCTACTCAATACCACCGCACCAAGGTACCACTAATCTTGACATACAGGTGTCCGGCAAGTAGTACGACAAACTTAGGGGGAGATAGGTGGTCGGGTCACATACCAAAAATCAATATAGGTAACATATAAAAATCTGAAATATCGAAATATCTCCAAGACACTTTTACTAAGGTCATTTTTGTGTATTTGGTGGGTGACCAGCCCACCTATCTCTTCCTTAAGTTTTTCGTATTACTTGCCGGACATCCCGAAAATTTCCGAATCACGATGTTGGTCCGCGATGAACTCCGAAGCTACTACACCGATCTTGATGACACACAAATAGATTATATCCTGGAATAAGGGATAGCATATTATTTTATCCCGGGAAAAGATTAGATCCCACGGGATCGTGGGTGAAACCGTGGGGGATGGCTTATCGTTCTATATAAAAGTTCAATTTATGCTGTTGGTAGCCCAGGTAGTCAGTACGTGAAAAGCTTGAGCTTTCGGTGGTATAAGGGCTAGTATCTTCAAGTTTCTATTCCTGTCATGATATATATATATTTTTTTTTAAACACGGCTATCTGATCCCAAACTAAGCAAAGCTTGTAATATGGAAACCAGTTAACTGATATACTACATATACTACTTTTTTTTTTTTAAATACATACTTAAATAGATAATTACACCCAGACTCAGGACAAACAGATATTTTCATGCACACAAATGTGTGTCCTGGATGGGAATCGAACCCACGACCTGCGACGTGATAGGCAGTGTATTAACCAACCACGCCAACCGGCCCGCCGATATATACGACGATGATAACACGCCGCGCCGCATGTGCTTACTACCAAACAAGTTGTAGATTTCCACATTTACATAAAGAACATGATCAGAAATCAGTACTCAACACAACAAAATAACTACTATCGTATCTATAGTTTCTTGTGTGAAACGTATAAACCTACCATCTTCTCAAAATGTTTACTAAACCATTACCTAAAATTGAGAAATGTCCCATCATCTCATTCTGAGGCTGCTTATTTACTAGATGAAGTAGTTATATTTTCTTTTTACAGAGTGATGGTTGTTTTAGAACCCCTTAAGGTCACAATTGTCAACTTCCCCGGTGATAAAGCAATTCAAGTCAACGTACCTGACTTCCCCACTGAGCCAGAAAGAGGTTCCCATTATGTTGTACTTAATAATGTATTGTATATTGAATCAACCGATTTCAAAGAGGAGCCTGAAAAAGGATATCGAAGACTCACTCCAAAGCAAACGGTGGGATTGAGACATGCTGGATATGTTATCAAGGTATAGTGAAATAGTAATTAAATTAAAATTATATTAACGCGCAACTAAAATTGTCTCACTGCAATTTCAGGTTATGAAATTTTTACGACGTTTTGATCACAAAAGTGAAAAGTATTGATATGTATGTCTATGTATTATATACCTACGTAGATATGTGTCTTTCTATACTGGGTGAATACTTTGAGATGGAAACGATAAAAACCCATGTTGGTTTAGGAAATACGCCATCTCAAAGTTTCCAGGTATCTTCACATGTTAGAGATTTGATATAATGTAATAAAGCATTATACAACGTGTTACAAAATACCCCATAAAAAATATAATTAATTGTCAAAGCCAAAAATTTTGTCAACCCTAGTAAGCTGTCATGTCAGGGAACCAGATTATTTAACAGAAAGGCCTACGTACCTATTTTACCTAATAATTATCTACTTTAATAGTTTTTCTATTTTTCATTCATAAATTCATAAATGTTTGCTACCTTAATACAAGGATGTAAGGCTTCAAAAAATGACAAGTTGGAAACAAAAAATGATGATTTTTGTCTTTCCGCGAATTAGGAAGAAATGTAGGTATATTCTGCGTAGTTTGTTTACTCTTAAATTTTACTGAAATAGGGTTTGCACATCAGTGAAAATAATAATAAATAAATATAAATATCCTGGGACATTTGTTCACACACGGCTATCTGATCCCAAACTAAGCAGAGCTTGTAATATGGAAACCAGATGACTGATATACTACATATACTACTTTTTTTTTTTTGTAAATACATACTTAAATAGATAATTACACCCAGAATGTATAATAATTATAATGTTTTTTCATTTTTTTGGGGTATGTTATACAGCATTACTACGGTTCTTAAATATTGTGAATGAACTCGTTATAAGGCCCCATTTAACCTCCTTTCGGCTTTACGGGTTGTTTTGTAACATCCTGTATACATAATTGTTTTTGTACAGGTATCAAGAGTCTGTAAAGATGAAAATGGTAAAGTGATAGAGATTGAATGCACAGCAGAGCCGACGGAATCTGCCGAGAAGCCTAAAGCTTTTATTCACTGGGTGTCGGATCCTGTTGCAATGGAAGTCCGACTATACGAACCTCTGTAAGTCTACAACTGAAATGTCGGTTTTAGAAAATGTTAAATTTTAGTTTTGGAACGAAGTTCTTTTACGCGGCCTACAGTAGAGTTAACTGGCAGAAATCGTCACGTAATAAAAAATCTTTATGCCCCCCAGACGACTTTTTACTTTGAGAAAATGATAAAAAATTAAAAAGTATTTCGTCCTCCGACCGCCTTTTTTTTACCAGATTCAAACACAAAAATCCCGAAGACCCCACCGAAGTACCGCAAGGCTTCCTCTCTGACTGCCGCGAAGATACACTGCAGGTAGTGGAAGCGTTGGCTGACGTCTCACTGAAGGGAGCCAAGGTGTACGACAAATTTCAATTCGAAAGAATTGGCTTTTTCTCCGTTGACCCTGATACGTCTTCCACTAAGGTCAGAACATGAGTTTATTTTCGTAAAGAATGCCAATTGCTTGTTGTCATTTGCACGTTTCATGTGTTGTTTTTCTAGATTTTTGTACAATTACTGTTGACTTGTTTTTACAGTCCAGTACAAAAACAAAACGTATGTTTATTGTATGACATCTAACAAATATTAACTGCATAATTTCATGTCCTGCTGATCGTATTTTTGTGAATATTTTTTTCTATGTTGCGAGGAATAAGTTGGATTTTATCTCAGTATCTTAGTTACTTGAAATTCTCATTGCTTTTTGTCATAATCGTCTGTGGCTTCGCTTAAGGCTTCAATGGTTCTGTAAGTATTTGTATATAAAACCTTTACAAAGAATACAATATAGTCGTCTGATTCAAATATCATTTTATGTAAATATATAAATATAATTGTCTGTGCCCGTCTTGCATGTTCGTTGAATGTTCCTTTTATTGTTCTTTAAACTTTAAACGTTTCTTTGACTGTTCCATAAATTAATTTAGATAAAATTTTCAGGTAACAGTAATTTAAATAAGACGATATATTAATGCTATTGGAAAATGAATTTGTCGATATTCTCTTTAATCTAACAATAGATATTGTATTTCCAGATGGTGTTCAACAGAACTGTATCACTTAAAGAAGATACCGGCAAATAGTAGAAGACAATAAATTTTTGTGTAATTTTGTACTGTAATAAATAATATTTATTGTTTAATAATAAAGAATCTACGTTTTATTGATAAATGTTTAAAATTTCTTTACGTATTTCCACAGTAGCGGATTCATGATTTTTGTTCCGTGACCATTCGCTATTGCGTGTCCACATAAAATTGCAAGTGCTTACAACTGAAACAGGAGGCATAACACTCCCTTATCTAAACAGTATTTTTTCGGAATTAAGTCAATCTTATCTAAAAAACACTTGGCACGTTCAATATTCCCTTAAGTTTCTTTTTAGGGTTGTCTTCAGCGAATTCAGGGCAGAATTTTCAAAAATCCTTTAGTGGATACCACTTCCTATGAGGAATCAACCTGCAAAAAATAAGTTTGTATAGCATTTATACTTCCCGATATTTCGTGATTAATCAGTGATCTTCTTGAGTGAGACCCGACAGGGTTAATACATTTAATTACAGTTCTATTAGAAAATCTAAATTATAGTTTAACAGGAATACTCCTTCAGAAATAACCACGTTAATTCCCTACCGCTCGCTTCACAGCTGTCGTGAAATCGCGCCCCACCCTTTAATCCACTTCTATTAGTTCGAACCTATACTACCAGAATAATAGTATGTTTTAATGTTGACACTTACTGAATAAACACGGTATTTTCAAAACAATTTTTCAGTCCAAATAATTTATAATGTGTTGCGTGTCCCTTGCCTCGCGGTTGATCCTTCCTTAAACGACCCACAAAAACTATAATTCCAGGAATAGCATTTTAGTTCATACAGTTTGTTATACTCATAATACAAAAGTAATAATTATTTTACCTTTTTAAGCATGTTTGTGCTGAACTAATTGTATCTATATTAAAAACGGGTTCTTATTTATTAATGTCACGACAAAGATAATCTCTTTATTGTATGTATAACATTAATAAATAAGAAAATAGTTTACCTTTGTAGAATTTCTATTGTAAAGTAGGTACCAAATTATATCTAGGGTAGATACTTTTCCAAGAAAAACCAAGGCCAAAGCATAGAATAGATAATAGTCGAAAACTAGTCGAAATATAGGTAGGTAACTACCTAAACGAAAAAGGCCAAATCTATTTAGGATATACAAAAACCGGTCAATTTATAGGGCTGTTTCTTCACACTTAAAGGAAAAGGTGGCTGAAACCACGGGGCGGAAAGCTAGTCATCAATAACAACCAGCTGTATTGAGTAGGTATATGGAAGGTGTGTGAAGGTTATACTATATCGTAAGACCAAGCGAGTGTGAAGCGCTTATCGATGTGTATTGAACATAGCTGTCAGAGTGTTAGTGAGTAGCAGGGGGTTTGCTCGAAGGGCGGCTGCGCGCGTTATCGAGCGTGGGCGGCGCGCATGGCACTTCATTCGCCACCGCTATATCGCGATATGCACTACTACGCAGCTACATCTCGCACTAAAACTAATCACACACGGTATCCCATATTCGCGTGAGACGGTTACGATGTAGAAAATAGATATGCAAGCTGTTACATCCATGTAAATTTAAGGTAAGCTTTGAATATTTCCTATCTGTTCTTCATTGCCCTTTCGACGGGAGTAGCCCGACATTTTTTTGAGATTTACTCTCACTCCATTTTCATTACCATGGTTCAGTGAAAAGTGGTTCAAGTGCGTAATGTTGACGTGTGTATGACGTAACCCACTAGAAATTGAATGGGTAATTTGATATAGGTACATTCGTATTTATGTAGATATAGGCAGTAACTAAGTAGGTACCTAATAATAGACTTCTAGTTAATAGTGGTGCAACGTAACACCCAAGGTTTACAGTTCTAAACTTGTTGAAGGTTTTGATAGGTTCCCTGAATTGTGCCTGAATTAACAGAACTTAATCTAAGACTTCGCCATGCATCATCTGTCTACGATTAAATCACTCAAAAAGTGATCTTTCGTTGCATACCTACATCTTCTGCAGTCTTGGATTCCAAATAAATAAATATTAGTAGAATAGGACGGACGAAAAGCAGGGATGCTCACCTCACATCCCTCCGCTAATTTATAGTCGTCTGCCGTCGTTGCCAGCACGTAACAGCGTGCGAGTATCCTGTAAGCATTATCCGGTCCATCGACAAATGGTCTCATGGTTTGCTGGGTGGTTTTGAGATTCAAAATTTGTTCATAGGACTGACTCTTAATCTACCACTACTACTCATAAACCCTTTAATATTTACAACATGGTAGTGGTTAAAATATTTTTGGGTAATTTCCAAATATTGACTTACCAATATTTCCTATTTTACATTACTATTAAGAGCTGAGCACACAAAATATCAAACCGGATGCAGGGTCCATATCAATGGTATTAACTGAACATTGGCAAATAAGATCATAGGTATATTAATATGTGCATATAGGTATTATAATTCTTCATTATATATATAAATAATACTTAATGCACAAAAAAGCTCACTTAACGGCAATGTAAGAAAAAATAAGATTAAATAATCCTCTAAGTATTGCAATTAAGTGTAAGATTTATCTAATATCTAATGAAAAACAAAATTTTACCGAGATGGGTTTCCATCTAAGTACCTACGATAACGAATTTCAACTTTAATTAAACTCGCCTTATAACTTCGGAAAAGCTTTTGTTGGATTTACGACACGTTTACGTACCTACCTATTATTTAGTTGAAAGCTGATGGAATTTACAAGGGGACCTATTTATTACTTGTTGACGATACGAACGAAATATTAATTATTCGAAGAATATTGAAAAAATAAAAATCCTCCCTTTTACTTTGCCGTAGTCGGGTAAAAATACTATTGGTCTAAACGATAAAAAAACTAAACTCGACCACTATTCGAAATTCGAACATAAAATTTTGACATAAACTGTTTCCAATTTTTTTATTAATAATTGCAATCAAAAAGAAAATAAAATCGGTTGAGAAACAGAGGAGAAAATCAAAGTTTTTTCTGCACGTATTAATATAGCGTATTATTTCAGCGAATTTTACTGCTTATCAATTGTTATCAGCTTGTACCAGCATGGCGTCGACTCACATTGTAATGCTATGCTGGTACGATAAGTTAAATGGAACACGATCTGCATATCTACACTATGAATATTGTAAAGCGATGATAGCTCAGTGGTAGTGGCGTCGGATACTGCGTCGAATTTTCTAATCATACAATGAACTTTCGGTGAAGGAAAACATAGTGAGGAAACCACAACACGGTGGAAGGTTACTTTGTAGTACTCGACTGTCTGGCTACCACCCCCAAGTTGAAAATCTGTCGCCAAGCACCTGGTGTGTACCTACTGGCAGTTGCACTTGAGAGCCATTTGCCTAATAAGGTGTACAACACATTAGCAATCCCCCTGGTATTGCTAATGTCTATAGGCGACGGTAGTCACTTACCATTAGGTAGGTAACCTGCGTACCTGATTGTCACAAAAAACAAAACGCCCTCATTGGCTCTATGAAATGTACTACTAACAAGTAAGTATTATTACTCTAAAAGTATTTTCATGCTTATTTTATTGCTATATAGGAACTTAAGCAGACTCGTTTTATTTATTCCCAACATCAAACGTCTTGGAAACAGCTAAGAATTCATCAAATATGTATAAGATCCTTTACTAAAATACGACACGGTAGGACCTGCTACTTACTTCATCTAATGAAATACATACTGTATCGACGACGCGCCCAAGTATTTCGAATATTTTCAATTACTTCCAGATACTTTTTAGTTTTTCCTTGCCTTCTTATCTTATCCTACCTAAATAATTATTTATTCGATGGTTTTTACTTATTAAAATCTTCCTTTATTTTTGAAAACTCAAGTCAAAAGAGATTCAATTTACTTTGAAGTCTGAGAACCAATTTACTTTAGTCTACCATAGCATCGATCTAGGTAGGTACGTGGCGAAAGCCATTTGAGACGGCAATTACGTAAACTAGCCGTCTTCTAAAATATTGCCTCAATATATTGCCTTACCTTTGATTAATACGTTTGATTAATATATCTACCGGATCAACGCCTTTGTAATATTTTAGGGTTTGTTTGTACTTAGCCTCTTGATTGGGTAATTGTACGTAACGTAGCTGTAGGTATGTACCTACTTCTGTGTCTTCTCACTCCAAACAACCCAGGTCGTCCCGGAAAGCTAGCAGCCTTTTAGACTGCAATATTTCAGGGTATTTGGTGAAGGAAGTTTGATTTAAACACAATTATAATGTAGGTAGGTATAATACGGGTACAAGCTTTTGACGCACAACGTGGAATTCGTTAATCGCATAATCGTGCATTTTTATCCATTTAGGGAAGGTATGATAAATAGCCTATAGAAGTCCTTTGCCAGGGTTTAAGGTAATTCCATAAATATTAACAAATTTCATCAAAATATTTTGAGTCGCGTAGACGTGAAATCCTAACCGACTTAACAGTTACTTTCGCATATTATATAATACCGGCAGACGTTGTCCTGCTCTAAAATTAAAACAAAACTTAGAATCCGATTCCAGCGCCACCTACCGGGTCCAATTTTGTTTTCAAATCATCGAGGAACCCATTTAAATACACACACAAAATTTCATCCAAAACGGTCCTTTGTTACCATACTCCTCCGAAACGGCTTGACCGATTTTGATGAAATTTTATGTGTATATCTAGTAGGTCTGAGAGTAAGTTGTTATCTATTTTTGGTACCGCTAGATCTCACGGGAACGCGGTTCCTACGGTAAAGTGGGTGAACCGCGGGGTACAGCTAGTAAAAAATAGACAAAAACCTACTCTCAGACCTACTGAATACACATATAAAATTTTATCAAAATCGGTCAAGCCGTTGCGGAAATAATTTATTACCATACTCCTCGGAAACAGCTTGACCGATTTTGATGAAATTTTATATGTATATTTAGTAGGTCTGAGAGTAAGTTGTTATCTTTTTTTTATACCGCTAGATCCCACGGGAACGCGAGTGAAACCGCGGGGGACAGCTAGTAAAAAATAGATAATGTTGACAACCTATTCTCAGACCTACTGAATGTAAATATAAAGTTTCATAAAAATCGGTCAAGCCGTTTCAGAGGAGTACGGTAACTAAAACTGTGACACGAGAATTTTATATATATACCTAGATTAAGATTAAGTAGTTATTATGGAATTCAAATCCGTATTGGTGTCCTTGTCACAAGAAGGGTCACAAGGGCACGAGCGTGCCATTTATTGATTTAGGTATGGGGTCCTCGTAATAGTCAGACCTCGTCGGACCTTTATACACGTATAGGTAGATAGGTACCTAATACATTATAATATCTACTGAACTCCATTTATGTAAGTATTCCCTTATACATAAACTTACACATATACGATCCCTGAATTCAATATGCTCTTTATTTCTTGACTACCAGACACTTTTAAATAGCATCAAAAATTATGGCTATTACTAATATATTATAGAATTTGCAAGCACAGTCCTAAAAATAAATTATTAAGGTAGGTATAGTATTATTCATCGGATATGTGTAGGTTGTTCATATCATGTGTGTGGAGATACGATTATTTACGTAGGTAGGTTCTTTGACAATGATATTACAACTAAAAATGTGTACTTAGATAGCAGTACAATAATAATTACATAATAAGATTTTTTTTTTTAAATAAACTGTTAAAACAATTTAAAAAGTCATACATTTTAAATAGAACGACTTTTTTGATAACACTATCTCGAGATCGGATTGACTGATGGCTTAGATTCACAATTGGACCCGGTAGGTGGCGCTGGAATAGGACAACGTCTGCCGGGCTTACTAGTTTATCTATCACACAGCAATGTTCGTAATGTGCACACAATATTTCGCCAATGTTCGTGTATCATTAATTACATAGTAATAACGATTCAGTTAAGTAACTTATTTCCGTGTAACTCGGCAACTTAACTTTTACTAGGTATAGTTCAATAAAGTCAATTATCGCGCACTAGCTATGGAAACGGCCACGATATGATATCTTCAGTAGCGCTGTTTATTAGTCCATAAACGTTTATTAAAACGGCTCCGGTAGAGAGTGGTTAGTCTGCGTCCCCGGAGAAATATGTCAAGCCATTAAATGGGTCATGGGACCTGAGTGTCGCACGTTTATCAATGTACCTAATCGTAAATGTATAATCTTCGCGTATGGAGTACGGAGTAATATTTTTTTACGATAATCATGTATAACCTATTATAAAAAAATTCAATAACTATGGGGGAGTCCTATGTCCGTCCAGCAGTGGACGTCTTTCGGCTGAAATGATGATGATCATAAGAAAATAAGTAGGCCTATATTTTTCTGAAAAAAAAACAAGTTAATGAAATTATTAATCGAAGCTGATATACCTACCTTTTCATTAAAATAAATTAATATGTACACGTAGTTACATTAAATATATTTGAATTTTCAGGAATATAGGTGAAGTGATAATTATGACAAGCAATATTTTGATACATTATAATGGAGACGGAAAAGTTCTCGTATAGATATTCGAATTTATTACAAATATGGACATTCAGAAACAATTCTTATGTCCCCGGTTGGTGGATTATTTAACTATTGTCGGAGCGCGACCTTATACTTCCGGCAAAGGACTTGCTCCTGTTCAGGTAAGGATATCATTATTTTTGTTAATATTTTCCTAATTAATTTGAGGGGCTGACTTGTGCCGGGTATGCAGGTCTGCCACACGTCCATCCAGCTATTAACTTATTTTTTTCTGGATAAGCTTGTGTTTGACTACAATCGTATATAGTGTATTATGTATGCTCACCATGGTAAGTGATGATGTGGCCGAAGGTGGTAAGCACACAAAGCCTAAATGGGAACTGGCTCTCAAGTGCAGCTGTCGAAACACACCGATAGGTGGTTGGCGACAGATTTTCAACTTGAGGGTGGTAGCCAGCCAGTCGGGTACTACAAAGTACCCTATCACCGTGCTATGGTTTCCTCACGATGTTTTCCTTCATCGAAAGTTCAAGCTCATTGTTGGATTCGAACCTACGACCTTCGCCGCGTTATCCGAAGTCACTTACCACTGAGCCATCATCGCCTTGCAACTAATTAAGTAATTAATCATAATTAATCGCATCCTTATTGCGAATGCGAAAGCTATAAGTGTCTCAACATCCGGACAAACCTATTGAGGTTTTTGTGATGTTTTAATATTAATATTTTGCTTTGTTCTTTATTTTAATAAATAAAAAAAATAAAAAATAAAAAACTAACTATTTTATCTACCAAATTAGTTTTGATGTAGTAGGTAAATCATGTTAGAGCAGGCCTCCCACACGGTTGACCAACGGTTTTGTTAAGGTCTCAGGATGCTTGGATGCGAGTAGCGCAAGTCCGGGCATCGTGGATCCTTGGGAGGCCTTTGTCCAGCAGTGGACTTCTTGCTGGCTAACATGATGATGATGAAATCATGTTTTTGATTTGGAGTATAAAAACGACCAATATTGATCTCAGGCGCCCGAGCTCCTCCGTCGGTACCCGCTGACTAATCACGATGACTTTCCATTACCACTGGACATGGTTTACTTCTGCCAGCCAGAGGGCTGTGTATCCGTGGGACCGCGGCGAGCGCCTGGACATCTTGCCTCGAGGGACACCACCTCCTTCGTTTTTACGCTCACAGACAAGGATTCTGGTGCGTAACATAAATAAGTACATTTTCGCTATCAGGTAACTTTTGGTCCAAACAAAAGCCTTAAGCTTCAGTGCCAAAGTAATTGAAGATATATTTTTAATTTTCTTCGAAGATTTTTCCTCGGATGTCCTCAAGAACAGCACCGACGTTGATGATATATTTTTTTAAAGTTTTGATTGTTTATATTATTTATATAATTTACATGTGGTATTCGCAGGTAAGACTCGGTACGGCATCTGCGTCAACTTCTATCGCGCGGTGGAGCGTGCGCCGGCGGCGGGTCCGCGCGAGCGCAGCACCATGCGCCGCGAGTCCTGGCGCAAGTCCATGGAGAAGAGCTCCGACTCAGCATTCTCCAGGTGAACACTTACTACTACCACACTTTACACGTCTCTGACAGTGCTTTCGCTCTCGCAACATTATGCGCCTGAGAGGATACTTAACGCGTGATCTTATTACTATTTTGTATCCAACCCCCGTCAATGTTAGGTATTAGTTATTACCAAAATTATACGAAGTGACAGACAATTTCTTGATTATTAATTTTATTTTAGTGATACTCATATACTAGCTGTTCCCCGCAGTTTCATTCGTGTTTCCATCAGGATAAGAAATCCTAGATTAGAAACTCTCGGAAAAATCTATCACTGTATGTAACCCACAAAGATTTTTCTTCACGTATATTTACGCGGCTTTTTTTTTGTAAATATTGCGTCATCATGTTTTTTGTATCTCCATCACCATCCCTTGAGGTGACAACAGGTGTAGTGTAGTATAGAGTAAGACGTAGCAATGGTTCCAGTGACTATAGGAGCAGCAACGTGGCGCCGAGTGACTCGGAGCGCGACTGCAGCGCCACACTGGGCCCGCGGCTGGGTGCGAACGCGACGCACGCACACTCGCCCGCCCACACGCACACACACACACACGCGCACACACACACACACGGACACGCGCCCGCACCGGACTCAGAGAGTGGAGGCTCGCAATCGCCCAGTCCAAGAGCTACTAGGAAGAGACAGGTTGGATGTACTATATAATGTAATATATAATGTATAAGATAGACAAACACACCCATGGCGATTATTTTTATGTTTAAATTCAAATAATAATTATAGATGAACCCCGTATGTTAGTTAATACTCGCCTGGTGGTGCTACCGCGTTACAATTGCATTGTACTTTAATTAAATTTATGACCCTATTACAGGGTACTGGACGAGTAAAGTTCATGGATGGCTTAAATGACTTGTTTGATATTCAAATGTCTGAAGTTATACATATAAAATATTCAGAAAATGAGAGCCAAGTTCATTATTTCAATGAAATTCATCAAAAAAATTGCCTATCTAGCACATCCTTCGCAGTCTTTAATACAATATTCCTATATAAAAAAACATCTACATTCTACCTACCTACCTACTTCATTGGTAAATGTTTATATACGAGTAATATGTTGTTAATATAAATGTATCCCTTTGTTACAGCGTGTGCGGAACCATTCCTTGACTTCTTTATGCCTTCTTTCACATCATCCCTTCTTCTCCACATTCCGAGAGTGCCTATTTATCCTTAAAAAATTAATAGATGCTTGTAACGAGTCTTCCAGTCCACGACGTGTCGGTGCGTCCAGACAAATATTTAGGTAAGTTTTATGATTACGATTTACGGTGCATATTACAGATTGCCGCACTCAGGCAAAGTCACAATTCAGTTCAGACTCTAGGAGACAATTTATAGAGATCAAAGCTAAAGCTACCACAGTCTCGGAAATCAGCCTTCGACCGGGAAAAACCGACAAGGCTACATTTTAAAATATTTTTTTTACAATCTGACTTAATATTGGCTATATATATATAAGTATTTAGAACAAAATTAAAATAAAAAAATTTATGTCTTCAACTATTTAAATAAATATGTTAATTTTGTTTGCGTTTAGCGGACATATTTTTGACTAACATAATACTAAGTATAAGACACAGATTGAGGAAGTATTTTTAACAGGGATACAGTATGGTCCGTTTTGACGGGTCAAGCATACGACAACACACCGACCATAGTCCTGCACGATGTTAAAGAGATAGAAACATGGATCCTCCGTCTCCTTTCCGCGCCAGTACCAGTCCCGGGCAAAACTCGGCTCGAGCTTGAAGTGTTGTCACCGACTGCGCACTCGCCGTTGTTGTTCGCATTACCCGATCACACGCGATTCGCACTCGTTGACTTCCCACTACACTTGCCTTTGGAGCTACTAGGTAAAAATATGTCTTACTTAATAAAAATAAATTCGCACTCGTTGACTTTCCACTACTTCCCAGTCCGTCAGGAACGATGTTTCCCTTTTTTTACTGAAAAATCCATCTGCATACTGTACGAAATACAATACGCGAGCACGCTGTAGGCAGCGCTACGACACGCTACGGGCTGTGAGCTACGAAGCTACCAGTGCTACGAGATTGCGCTCCTATCTCCATAAAATTACTCCTTTAAATTTCTAAGATGGTACACGACATAACGCATTTTTCTTACGTGACAATTTCTGCCAGTTTACTCTACTAAGCCGCATAAAAGAACTTCATTCCAAAAATATTGTTCGAACTTTCTGATCTATTATAGAATGACGCCAATTTCTTTCTTGGATAGTGTAGAAACCTAAACAAAACGAAAATGATACCGTCATACTTTCACTTATTTAAAAGTTGTCTGTCGTTATCTAAGACATAAAGTATCGATTACTAATAAATTCGATGAGGTTAAACCGGGGACAAATGTACCACTTTTAAACCAAAACAGAATAGTCGTCAGAGTAATGCTATACAAACAATAAAATACATGATTTAGTTATAATAATAATCGATATCGTCATACCGCTTAATTCAGAGCGAGTCTACTACAGGCTAAGTTATACACCTACTTATTAAGATTATATTATGTGGTTGTTCCGATTCCCTAAATAAATTATTGGCATGTACGAGAACCTAATGAATTGTCTTTTACAGGTGTGGACACTTGCCTAAAAGTGCTAACACTGATAATCCTCGAAAACAAAGTAGTGGTCCAGTCACGTGACTACAACGCTCTCTCGATGTCAGTGATGGCGCTTGTGTCGATGTTGTATCCACTTGAGTACATGTTCCCGGCTATACCTTTACTGCCCAGTTGTATGAATTGCGCTGAACAACTGCTGCTCGCCCCAACGCCCTTCCTTATTGGAATACCCGCAACTTTTTTCACCTACAAGAAGAGCTTCAGGTACGTATTTGTAATCGCGATAATCTAAAGCAAAAAATATAAGATGAGTTAAAGTTTTGTCTATTGTCCGCGTAAAGGTCCTTCCTTGTCCGACCGTTCGTCTGTATGTCACAGCTATTTATATGTAAACTATACGATCGATATCGTTTAAATTTATTACACGTATTTTGTTATTTACTTTTTCACTTGGACCCCAAGTGATTTATCGTTGAATAGATCAAAAAAAGTTTGTTGTCCGATATTTTTTATTAGTGTGGATTTCTTGTGTTATAGATTACCAGACGACATATGGCTGGTGGACTTGGATTCTACAAAACTTATTTGCCCTACCGGCAATGACACAGATCTGCCTATTCTACCAGAGCCAGAAGGCTCAGTCTTAAAAAATCATTTGAAGCAGGTATGTTTTCTATGTTCTCCTTACATTTTTCGGATGTTAACGTTTCTATTTTGTATTAAAAAACATTTTGGACATTCACAATCATTCTATACACTTGCACTTGTGAGCGCATTTTGATTGATGTTGCTGAAGCTAATGTACTTGGTGTGTAGGTACTTTCTAACTTCTCTCATTGATTAAAGATATATATATTTTAGGACAAGTACACAAGGCACCATTTGTGATGATAATTCTTATAAACACAAGAATTCTCTTGTCTAACTATTTTCTTATTTTCGATTTCGTCTCTCGTAAATAGAGCATGTTTTCAGTCCCAAAATGTTTTGTTGAACATGACGACCCATTTTAATCGTGTTTCTAGAATATTGTATGGTTTCTGAGGTGCCAACCGCGAGCCTGCGGGATAATCAAAGTGGCTTTAAGCATATGGTTTTACCTATAATTTTTCTTTCTCGAGCAATTTTTCCGGAAAGAATAGCTCGTCATCAAAACAAAACATTTCGTCAAGCAAAAAACACAAATTGACTCATAATGAAACTATTTTACTAAAAATTGTTCACATGTTATTACGAAACACATTACATAAACAATTTGGATTCAATTTCACCAACAAGTATTCTAATATCACATACGATTGTTAACTAACATACGCTATCACTTTTCTTCCGTCCTCGCTAGGCCATACATCTCATGAGCGGTGCCGGATCTGGTGTAAATATATATTATACTCTATTTACATTGCACACTACGACTTTTTTTCACGATAACTAATTAACAATTAAATATTGTGCCTTTCAATTCGACAGTATATGTATTACTAATACATAATTGCTACATACATATACAATATGATGGTTATTAAGTGTTAAGTACCTATTATCTGTGCGAAGGAAGGCGCATATTATTAACTGACTGAAATTAGTGTTACTCAACCATTTTAAAATAAACCTTGCCTACATCATATTATAATTAAATAACTTGTGGTAAATGATAAATTAACACAATTTCAGTTATTGTTTTGGATTTATTGTGTGCGGCATGTCTTTTGGTTGTTGTGATTGTGCTACAACTATTTAAATACCACTTGCTACTCAAGAATGCAGATAAACTGCTTTTAATAAAAAATTATAAGATTGGTGCTGATTCTGTTGTTTACAAACTTAATTTTTTTATAGGAATTCCGAAGGATTAAGGAATTTAGTTCTGTCAATTAGTCTAATTGCCTGTTCAATGTAAATATAGTCGTCATATAATTTGATTTATATCCTTTTTCATACAAACATTTTGTATGAAAAAGATATTACTGATATTAAATGAGTTTAGTTTGCTAACACCAGAATCACCATTGTAAAATATTGGTAGTGCACTGGGCTGTAATAATTATTAAATCGAATATTGACTAATCGAATAATAACTAGTATGTTCGTATTATTATGTGTTATGATATAGATACCTACAAATTATTACCGCTTCCGTGTAAGTAAATCGTATTTTAAGCATTGAGCACTTTTCTGCTTCATGAATAATAACCATTATTATTAACTCATTATAATAAATGTTTCACAATCTCTCAAGTTTTAATTGGCTTATTTTGTAATACATTTGCCAGGCACTAAACAGCTTAACCAGCAATTCAGCGGAACAAGCAAATGCGTTACTAATGCCCTCCAGAAGAGACAGCGTCGGTGGTGCTACGCTCAAGTAAGTATACAACTACCTGCAGAGACAGCTAGTGTTTAATGCAACTATAAATTATTATACAGAATTACAACCATATTTTATAATTTTTTTACCATATTTTCGGTCAGTGATTACTTCTTGAATAATATAAGAAATACACCAACCTCCGTAAATATGACGAGAAAGCAAAGCCCAGTACTCGACTTTACAGTGAATCAAGTGAATGTGACAATAACACAAAATAATAATATAAAGAAATTATAAATAGCTTAAAGGTATATAAAGCTATATAAATATCGTTGTTGTAGGGTGCAACAACCGTCATACCGTGTGGGTGACGGCGCCCACTCGGCTCCCCATAGTACGCCCGAGAGCCGGCGCGTGTCGCTCGGGGGCTCGAGTGGCGCCCTCGCGGCGGCCGGCGCGGTCAGCGCGGGCCACACGCCGCAGCGGCACTCGCTCGTCTCGCCGCACCACTCCACACCGCATTCACTACCGCAGCCGTTCAATCCCTTGATATATGGGAATGATGTTGATTCAGTCGATATTGCCACTAGAGTTGCTATGGTATGACAAGATATAATTTACATTAGTATATTAATCAGCACCAAAAATATGTTTGTATTGTATTCATAATAGTTAGTATCACTACAAAATATATAGGTATTTGATGCGATCACTTAACTCGCAATTGTAGAGGTAAATAGATGATCGAACCGACAACATTCCATATCTCAAAAACCATCAATATTTGGAAAGATAAACTCTTCTCAATTATTAAAATACTTATTTTGATAATGTGTAATTTTTGACTTAGGTACATATTCGAAAACATATCTAATTATGAAAATAAAAATACATGTTGTTAACTATTAATACACATTTCTTCAACCAACTTTGGCACATCACATCAATAAAGTGATTCATATTCAAATTCAGGTCCGCTTCTTCAATTCGCAAAACATTTTGGCTAACTTCATGGAACATACACGCACGCTGCGCCTGTACCCGCGGCCAGTCGTCGCCTTCCAAATCAATAGTTTCCTACGATCGCGCCCTAGAACAACATCCTTCTTGAATAAGTTTGCCAGGACTCAGGTTTGTATAACATACTCATTTATTCATTTGACAAATTTTTCAGTCTTCGGAACCTCCAAGAACGAGTTTTCCAAAATTCAACTTCTAAGATTAATAAAATAACGGGATCGTGGGGAGGAAAGCTCACTAGTCAGTTAATATGACTAATAAATACACCTACTATCGTAAAACACCTGATACACCATAAAATAGCCCCATGTATTCCAACAGGCAGTGGAATTCCTAGCAGAGTGGTCGCTAACACCGTGCAATGTGGCATTCCTCCGCGTACAAACAGGCGTGTTTGACCCGCGACAGATTGGCGACAAACCGAAATGGTTCGCAGATAATTTACAACCAATACGATTTGCTGTGTGGGACGATGGCAGCTCGCTGAATGGTGCACTAAGGCAGTTACAACGACAAGAAAACCAACCTACTGGTATTAATCCCGAACTTTCCATAAATAATATTACCTAATAATAATTAAATCCAAAAACATAAAAAATTTAATTCGACCTTTTCGCAGATGAAAGTGGTTCAGATTCAGAAGCAGCCGAAAGTACAAGCTCATCTTACTCGTCTCTTAGTGACTTTGTGTCAGAAATGGCGTCAGACTTATCACCGGGTGAGATATTTATGATAAAATATTTTGTGATTCAGATTTGGCAAGGAATATTAAATTGATTACATTTTTGCAAGGTGGTAATCCTCATCAGCAACATGTTATCGGAGAAACATACAGTGCTGTAGTTCAAGTACCAATGACGCTTTCATCATCGTTGGATCCTAAAACGGTACGGAAATATTTTTGATATTCGAAAACATGTTAATAAATAAATAAGCATTACAAATGAATTGAACCGAAATGTAAAAAACAAATGAATCTAACCTACCACACACCCACACTCTATACAACAGGTGTACAGCCCTCCGTGTTCGCTAATGTACGGATCGGGCGAGGTGTCTGCGCCGGCGCCCGGTCGGGCGTCTTCGTCTCCTTCCGCATCCAGTTCGGAACATAGCGATCTGTCCGACGACGAGCCACCCGGTGACGTTGGTAGGGTGGAACCTACAGATGCACATCCACCGCCTGTTAAAAAGAGTGTAAGCGTTGCTATAATACCCGTACTTTTATATGATCTAATGTTTAAACTCTAGGTAGACGTGTGTTCAGGTGCGGTTCCTGGATTTGGGCATGTCCAATTTTAGCATTTTAGAATTAGATATGTCGCTATGACGATATCAATAATTTGAGGAATTGGTCGTAACAGGATTGGCAGGATTTTTCTTTTTAAATATGAATAGTTTCACCACAACTTCACCTCACCATTAGTTGTATGTTGTTCATCATAATTTGGTAAAAGAACAAAATTTAGAAGTAGTTATCCGATGCTAGATTTATTCGCAATAAGTTCCCTAACTCGTGGTCCGTACTTCCTAATAAAGGACACGGACAGCGGCAGCTTCGGGCGCGAGTCTGACTCCAACTCGACGACGACGAGGACGGTGGTCCACCGACCGCGCGCCACCGGTGCCGACAGCAGTGCCAGTGACTCGGACGCGCTTACGTCATCACACACTCACACACATGCCTTGCCCATGCACGCGCACCATGCTAGGGTATCCCAAATATTAATTTATTATTCCAACAGAAAGTCCGAAATCTGAAGCGAAGGTCTCAACTATAGGGAATGGCATATGTCCAGCAGTACACGTTTATGGGGTGACGACGACGATAATGTTGACCGATAGCCGCCCGAGCACAGGTACAAAGTGCCGAAACGGCGGCTGTGCTATACTTTCCCCACGATACTTTCTTTCACCGAGAGTTCAAGCTTTTTGTAGAAGTCACCAACTTCATCGCGGCTTTTTACATGACTATCATGTGATCCACAAACGCGTTACATTGCAGAGCATTAATCATACGTTTATATCATACTTTAAAAAAATGTATTGTTCTTATTCAAATATACTTGCAAATTATAGTAACAAACAAAAAAGCGGAGTATTCTTCATGTTAAATCTAATTAAATAAAGGACGTATTTTGACCAAAACTATCCAATCCAAAACCTAGTCAACATTGAGTTATCTATACATTTATTGTAATTTTATTTTATTATGTAGTCTCGTTCGTCGACCTATCAATAATCTATGTGTAACATAGAAGTAATGGGTATCTAAGGGTATTTTTAAACCTAGTTTTGTATAAAATTATAATAACTCTCACCGGGAACATAAGCCTCCCAGGCTTTCGTTTGGTGATGAATGTATTATAAACTATAATGTCTTGTGCAAATTGTTTTGATCAATAAATAAATGTAATTCCTACATAACTCAATATTGACTAGGTTGTGGATTGGATCATTATAATGAAGGCTGTAAATTGGATCGTTTTTGCGAAAATACGTCCTTAAAATCGAATTATTTTATTAACGTGGAGAAAAGCTATATCATACCCGAAAAATTATCGCTTTCGCTTGACTTGAACCAATCCTTATCGACATTTGTATATAATCATGATAAACATTGGTTGGTATAACTCTAATGCTGGTAGCAATAACATTTATCATGTAACTCAATAAACATACATTATATAGATGATTGATTGTACCTTCCTTTCAGAGTACCAGTGGGGTATCACGCCAAGCTTCACAGACATCACTCCTTGAACAGTTTGCCGCTCAGGCCAAAGAACTAGTTAGAGAAACAACTAGACAGAGTAGCCAAGAAGGACTCCTTGCTCATATGGACAAAGTAAGAGTAAACAAATGTTTTTCTTTTCTAAATGTCTTTTTCGGTTCAGTACCTCTAATCAAGGGCGAATCCAAGGGGGTCATGGAGTTCATGCTCCCTCCCTGGGCTGGGTACTAAATGCTGTTAATAATGATTGTTATCTTTATATTTAGATTTATTATTGTAATCGAATTGGAGCCTTTCCTGACCAGTCCTTGACTATATGACCTCCCTATGACTGGATCCGCCATTGCATTATAGACAATATATTTATTATTTATTTAAAAGTCGTTTCTGGGGGTCTAACATATCATTTTGTTTTAATGTCTGAGTTTTCGTAATTTGTATATTTAACTATGTAATGTGTTGCGTTCCAAAACGAAGAAAGGAAAAGTAGCAGATAATGAAGAAAGGAAACTGTTTGCGCCTTTTGGTCAGGTATTAATAGCTGAGAACGCTTGTGGAGTAGGCACAGTTTGTTTTTAAATATTTTATTTATGATCGATTACTGAAAGGTTCATTTTGAGATCAACTTTTTATGTGTACCTACGGTTTTCCTTATCTTACCGTCTCATAAAAAGTCCTTGCTATTATCAGAACGGGCCTTGACAGCACTGTAGTAAACTTTTATCATTTAAGCATTCATTTCTGAAGTATGAAATAGCATACTCGCATTATTAATGTAGGTAACTGCTTTCCAAACGATGATATTAAATTCAGCTTTCATAAATGCCGACTTATTTAGCCCAAGGCACAATCATTACATAGCCGACGAAAGTGTTCTTGAACTCATTATTTTGAATAGCTTGTTATCATAGAGTCCACTATATCTGGTTTTGAGTTTCCCCACATTAGTTTACTGTTTTTAATGAAAAACGTATTGTGGCTTTGCAAATTGTCTTACATATTTATCTTTCTTAGCTCACGCTACACGCCAAAAAAGCGGCTGAAGAGGCATCAAAAAGTATGCATGAAGCATCTAAATCGGCCCTGGAAGCTAGCAAGACTGCTACTGCTGTTAGTAAAAACACACTCGAAGATCTGACCTACGTGGGAAAATCGACTTTTGGTGATCTTACTAAAAGCGCAAAAGAAGCTGCTGCCAAAAAAGGACTTCTTATGAAGGTAACTTGCGTTGGTACCATTTTATATTTTCATATACATATTTATTTCTAAATTACCTCTTAACAATAGATAGATAGAAAGCTCTTTATTGAAACACCACATAATAACAATATTACTATTATAGTCATGTCCTATGTGCGATTTGAAATATATTTAGGTATAACTTTATAGGGTGAAAGCCAAGAGTCACCAAGCGGACCAAATGCACGACGAGACTCGACTGCACTTCAAACTACAAATCTATTGACGGCTACACACCGCGACTTCTTTTCGAATATCAGTTCCGATCTCAATGGCCTCGCCGCTTCCACCTCTAGCATGTTCAGCGATTTGTTCGGTTCGAAAGGTAA
This sequence comes from Ochropacha duplaris, assembly GCA_951361185.1. Taxonomy (NCBI): domain Eukaryota; kingdom Metazoa; phylum Arthropoda; class Insecta; order Lepidoptera; family Drepanidae; genus Ochropacha; species Ochropacha duplaris. Next base: position 7,307,094 of record OX592695.1, on the reverse strand, counting down.
ACATAAACACCCAACTAATGTTTCTGTAGACGAGACAACTGTAATAGTTGCGTCTATGATAAACTTTTGAGTACATTTAAAAGTAATGATACCAAATTTTTGTTCATAAATTTTCTTATGGATTAGTAGGTAGGACTTAGAAACTACCAGAGATTTTATGACTGCTTCTTTTTTTCTTGATTTTTACTTTTGGATAAGCTTGTGTTTTACCATGGTAAGTGGTGATGAGGCCGTAGGCACACAACTCTTAGACGGGAACGTGCTCTCAAATGCAGCTGTCGGAACCCACCGATAGGTGCTTGACGACAGTTTTTTTTTTGTAATATGAATCTCGACTAAAACAGGCAAGCAAGGAAAAAGTGCAGAGCCGCCTCGAGGGGGCAGTGGAATAAATATGACGGCGGCGGCAGGGGCTAGTGGCGCGGGGGCATCGACTCCGCTGTCGGCTTCGTTCGGGCCGTTCTCGCAGGGAGCTCGGGGGCTAGTGCAACGGTCGCCATTGATAAGGCACGCCCAACCTGTTTCGCCAACACCACCACCTCATTTGCGCTCTACAGCTAACTCGGAGAATCAGGCGTTTCTTAATGATGTGAGTGTGACCTTTAGAGATTCGGTTGGATTTTTTTGTCCATAAATTTTTGAGCTTTTTGTGCTCCACTTGGAAGAGTAAATAAATTTAAAATATCCCAAACATATCTCTGTTTATAATTCACTGTAAAAAAAATGAGACGTTCAATGAGTAGAATTGTTTGAGAACTACATTGAATACATGTTTTTGGAGCGTTCTTTAGTTACAATGTCAAGAAGCCAAAAGAGTTTGCAAATTTTTGATTGGTTTATTGTACCCAAATTTTTGAATTGAAAGATGAATATAATATTGTGAATATTAGTTCCGATCTCAATGGCCTCGCCGCTTCCACCTCTAGCATGTTCAGCGATTTGTTCGGTTCGAAAGGTAAACATAAACACCCAACTAATGTTTCTGTAGACGAGACAGCTGTAATAGTTGCGTCTGCTGTAATTTTTGATTGGTTTATTGTACCCAAATTTTTGAATTGAAAGATGAATATCATATTGTGAAGGCGTGTATATGTCATATTTATAGACGTGACTGTACTAACTTTCACATTTACAATATTAGTAGGATTAGTAGGTATATGTAAACACACCAAGTCTGTTGATGTACTCGTATTATATTAGTTATGATGTATTCCATAGCTGGTGCAACATGTACTTGAGGGTGAGGGAGTCGGCTGGTTAAAACTGAACCGACTCAAGAAACTGATGGAAGACGAGTCCTACAGAAACATGGTGCTGAGTAAAGTCAACCGGAACTTTAATAGGAAGACCACACCCAACGACAAAGTGGATGATGTGGTAAGTTTCAAGTTTCCTTAATATATTTACATCTATGTTATACACTAATATTATAGATACCTACAAGAAAGCCTAGTAACAATGTAACAATTACTACTACATATAAAAATAAACAAAAATGTCTCTGATCTATTCCTTCTTTTTTATGGGCATTCGCTTCGCCGTTGACTCCAGTAAAATATATTTATACAGTTATAATGAGGCCAAGGAGATCTAAATAATATAATTATTTTATGGCTTCTTTGAAATTCAAAATGATTTAAATGTTCCCACTCCTTTGCATAAGGTTTTCCTAACAATATGCGTTAGAGATTTTTAGGAATTGCTAGGCAATTTTCTTTACTTTGTTAACGGAAGCATCATAATACAAAAAAAAAACAACGTTTATTACTTTTACAGTTCATTAGCAAACCTGTATGGAAAGGCATGTTAAGAGTCCTACAAGCAGTAGTACATGGTCTGGAGCACACATACTCGAACTTCGGTCTAGGCGGTATGGCGTCCGTGTTTCAACTAGCGGAGATGGCTCACACTCACTATTGGAGCAAGGAAATAGCTGGGCTAGAACACGGGGGCATGGGGGGGTCAGCATTGACCGATCATTATGGTCGACAAGACCTTGAAACGCCATCGTCCTCACCGTCTTCCAGGAAAAGTTCGCAGTCAGGTAATTTTTTGTTATTGTTCAATATATTATATTTTTTTGACATAGGTACTTTATACTCATTTTTTATTTTATATTTTCATAAAAAAATAGTTTATAACTTTGTATTTCATTCTCCCCTAACATGGTATTTTCCTAAAACTCTGTCAGTCCATCGAATAAGCCTTTTTATTAGTATAGATAGAAAGAAGAAGGTAATCGATAGACCAATAATAATAGCTCATAATAACATAGTGGTCATTTATGATAAAATAATTCAATAATTTTATTCCATATTTAGAAGTCCCGGTTTTAAATTACCCTGAAATGGATTCAACCGAAGCTCAAAGTACGACGGACATGTTTAAAGACATGTTGAACCAGAAGAGGAATCTTCTCTTCAGCAAATTAACTTCCTTCGATTCTGACGTAAGTATTCGTTTATTAATGTTTCGCATGATGATGATGTAACATAAAGTTTTCTTACTTTTTAAATTTGCAAAATGTGTATCATTTTAGGACTCCATGTACCTAATTCTCTTTCTGTATTATATATTTTTTTTATTATGGATAGGCTTGTGTTTGACCACAATCTCCCCATGGTAAGTGATGATGTGGCCGAAGATGGTAAGCACACAAAGCCTAGATGGGAACTGGCTCTCAAGTGCAGCTGTCGGAACACACCGATTGGTGTTTGGCGACAGATTTTCAACTTGAGGGTGGTAGCCAGCCAGTTGGGTACTACAAAGTACCCTACCACCGTGCAATATGCAGTGCTCTTGAGCTTGACAGCTATGTAACTAAGAATATATTTGCATATTTTCATGAAAATTTGTGAAAAAGGGCTTTCGTTTACATGTTTCTGATCTTACGGTGTGCGCTTTTAATAAGTGGTGTATTTTTATTTGCCATCGTCCTTTGATTACTATACTCATTAAAATATTGTTTAGGAGGGTTCCGTACAATTGCCCTCCCCCTGAGTTACTACGAACTCTTCAAATGATTGAAATCGTCAAGATATATATTTTTTCGTAAACTAGGCTTAAAGGGAGTCCCATTTACGAAGAATGGTTATTAAGACACTCATCACTCCCCGGGATTTTCTTTCAGTACCATATCAAAGCTCGTGCCAATTCTCTAATTAACAAATCATTCCTCCATCGGATCAAATAATTAAATCCATTTTCAAGTCACACAAACCAAGTTCCAGGTATAACTTTTTATTATTCTTCAACAAGAAAATGGTGGTCAACCAGACCTCGAATAAACTGTTGACCCCTAGTTACTTTCACGGTCCAGATACTCTATTGTAAATTCGGTATTCCTTGGGTACATTCATCCTGTATTATATTGATAGTAATAAAAACAAGGTGTGGGACGATGGCAGTTTTTAATAATTATACAAGAACTAAGTATATGTAAGTATGTATTTTATGTGCAGATAAATGTGTATTCTATCCTTCCAGCATGTTTGTTAAATGTGCAAAACAAAATCATGCACCTATTTGTATATTATAACATACTATACTTTTGGCGTGTTGTTAGTGCATCATTTAAGTAATTCATTGTTTAATTAAAGTGTTGTAGGTTAATCCTTATATTACCTACTTATTATTTTCCAGTGACATTGCACAAAAGATTAAAAACTTGGCGGCAAAAATATTTTATTAAATTCCAAGATATTAAATCTTATTGATGAATGGGAGTAACTACTAATTTCACAGGTTCTTGTCTCAATTTGTGACTTTTCATGTATATTCCAAACTAAACGACGATGTTGTAATGTATCCGCATTGACATCAATTGGTGTTTACTTAACAAGTCCGTCAGAAGTGTTATCTTTTGTACAAAGTTATCTAAGTGAGCGTATAGGCGGGTTGTTTGTGTGCGAGGCAGGCGGCGCCGTCGTCGGACTGCTCGGCTGACGAGAGTGGCTCGATCACCACCAACCGAGCCAATATCTACGACCACCGCGCCTCCTTTAAGTCCAACCTCTCTGACACTGACGTGATGTTCCTCAATGTAAGTCTTGTCGTGTCGTAGTCTGTCATGTCTAGCTTACTATTCGCTTTCGCGAGACAACTGGCCGGGGCCCTATTGGAAACATTTTGACTAAAATATTCAGGCTAGTTGTCCTATAGTATACAAATCTAGAACTGCACGGTACTTGGCATTAAACAAAATCGCACGCATTAAATAAAATATTCAGTATGTACTAAAATTATCTGAACACCAAAAATATACATTAAATATATATAAAGAAATATATAACAAAATATTTTTGCAATCGTGTAAAAATGAGGTGTTGTCAGGTGGGTCGCGGTGCAGCTAGCAAGCCTCGAGCGGCCAGCGTGTTTTCTTCCAAGTCTTCGTTGAGCGGGTATCGAGCACCGGTCGGTGTGCCCACCACCTCGCCGTTAACGTCTCCTGATACCGCGCGGACTTATCTCTATCAAGGACTTATTGGTAACCATACTTTAATTACAAACTGGTCTTCATTTTATTGAGAATACATTTTATAGCTGCAATTTTGATTATATTGAAGCCTTTGTGATAAAAACGCATGTATTTTTAAAATTAAAGGTAAAGAAAGATCAAACTTATGGGACCAAATGCAATTCTGGGAGGACGCATTCCTCGATGCAGTGAGTCAAGAGCGTGATATGATCGGCATGGACCAGGGTGCCAACGAAATGATGGAGAGGTACAAATGCCTCAGCGACACGGAGCGCAAACGTCTAGAACACGAAGAAGATAGACTATTGTCTACTGCTCTATATAACTTAACGGCAGCAATGGTTTTGTTGGGCGTCGATGCTGATATGATACGGAATAAAGTACGACGTTTACTTGCTAAGAGTCACATTGGACTCATCTACAGTCAAGAAGTCAATCACCTCCTAGACGTCGTCCATACTTTGGTGAGTATCAATAACGATTTTCATTATCTGTTACGTCACATAAGCTTTCCTTGCAAAAATGGTTAAAGAATCGGTGCTGCTTACTTTACTAATCTTAACAAAAATTTAATAAAGACCTACCGTTAATGATTCATAAAAATAAAGCTCGAGAGATTTTGATTTAAGTGTTACCCTCTCGAGCTTTATTTTGGATGTAAGGAAAAGGGTGAAAAGGTACGATTCTGACTTACTTCCATACGGATGTGGTTGTGGATTCCATACAAATGCTTGTAATATGCGAAAAGTTGTGTAAATGTCTGTTTTAAAACGTCTTAGAATTCTAGCAAATGACTGCACTGAGTCATAACCAAGATAACCGGGGAGCTACTATTGTAACACTCGTGGAAGTTACAATCCCTTATAGGAAAACGACCATACATAATCGCCAATGATGCCTTCGGAAGACAATCTTCCATAATGTCAATTTTAATGAATGATTCTTACTGCAAGTGTCTGTTTTTTTTTAAGTTTTTGGCATGGTATCTATTTACCTTTAAGCTTTATTTTTAATATTTTCTTTAATGTTATAGTCAATTTATATAAGATTCACAGTAAAATAGTCCTCGTCGTAAAAAAAATTGGTGGCCGTTCCACTAAAACTTTTCACGGACTTTTCGGTAACTTGAAAAATCACGATACACGCTTTCATTTCATTCCAATTCACTGATGCACTTAGATTGATCTTTATTGGACAAAACGCCTCCTATATTATTCAAACCCAACGTCACTTCGCAAGTTTCCGCGAAAAAGTCCCCCAGTGTCTGTACAACTGGAAGATGTAATGTGTTTGTTATAAACGCAGCATGGCAACGACATAGACCTGAAGCCGCTAGGGTCGCGGCTACTGCGGCGCGCCACCTTCACTGTGCACGAACGAGACGCCGCCGGCGAGCTACGCTTCATGGAAGTGCGGGACGATGGACTTGTGCTCAGGTCTACACAAGGTACAATCTTCTAGAACCAACAACAACATCCATCTGTGTCCTTGTTAGTTGTAATGGTCTGTTTAATTACATGCGTCCCTATCAACAGCGACTGATCAAGAGTTCTGACAGCCCTAGGCTAATTATGAGGATGCGCCCCCGCCAGGTGTCTTACGGTTTGCCTCCTTTATCTGCACGACATTCAACCTTAAGGTGGCAAACCATTTTTTTAGCTGACCGTACATAAAGGCAAAGCACCTTATACGACCAAAATTATGACAAGTGAAATGAAATGAAATTGTTTATTCATCCAAATAGGCCTTCACAGGCACTTATGAATAGTCAGACTCTAAATGCTCGGTTCGGAAGGTTGTTTTTGCTGAGAAGAGCCGGCAATAAACTCAGCAATTACTCTTTTCAAAAACAACTTACACCTATTACATTCAATAATTATTATTTATCTAGTCTCACTGACAATATTTGCGTGTTATGGCGGCAAAAATAGTAATCTATAGAATTTAATTATGACTGACTTAATAAACAACAAACTCAAGCAGACCAGCCCCCACAAGCAGCACCTGTTCACAAGTATGACGCGCGTGGCAGCCATCGCCCTCCTCGCACATTTTATAGGGAAGTGAGCGACCCGCCACACGACGCCGCCGCAAGCAAAGGCCTTAAAGCGAGCATGACTAACTTAAGCTTGCTCCAAACAAAAAGAAACAAAACGAATTAAAACACACAATATGTTATCACTGTTACTACTAACACGGTTTGTAAAATTAGGTAATATAATAGTGTATCTAACATTCCGCGACATAACAATATTCAAACGCACAAATGTTACAAATTTACCAAGCATTATCATCATTAAAATATTCATTTATATTATAGTAAGCCTTTTTTACCAAAACAGTTTTAATACAATCCTTAAATTTTTGCAAAGGCATATCTAAAATTGCAGTTGGGATTTTGTTATAGAAGCGTGCACCCAGTCCTAAAAATGATCCTTGCACTTTCTGAAGTCTATAAGCAGAGGTCACAAGTTGGTGCTTATTTCTAGTATTGATCGAGTGCATATCACTTTTTTTTACAAAAAGATTAATATTTTGATGCACAAATAATATATTTGCATAAATATATTGAGATGCAACCGTGAGTATGCCAGTTTCTTTAAACTTATCTCTGAGAGAAGTTCGAGCCCCCAAGTTATAAATAGCTCGCACAGCCCTCTTTTGCAAAACAAAAATTGTTTCTATATCAGCAGCTTTACCCCAAAGCAAGATGCCATAAGACATAACACTATGAAAATAACTAAAATATACAATTCTAGCTGTATCTACATCAGTAAGCTGTCTAATTTTCCAAACTGCATAAGCCGCCGAACTGAGTTTCCCTGCTACAGATGATATTTGGGTCCCCCATTGAAGTTTCGAGTCTAAAGTGATCCCTAGAAATTTGGTTGCAGAAAGAAAGTGACTGCAGGCTACCAAGTAGAAAACCAAATCCATGTCGTGTTTGGCCGCATGGCTTAGTTTCTATAGACAACTTAGTTGTTGCGGCCATTGACCATGAGCGTGGTCATCTAGTGTGTGAAGTTGCGTCGACTAAGTATTTTTTAAATATTTACACTTCTGTTGTTATCTTTAAAAAAGACGAGAGATACAAGTGAGACATTTTTGCAAAACGGCGCCCACACCGACCAAGCACGGCTCACGAGGCAGCTTCGCGAGCCAATGCCTCGGCCGGTGTGGACGTAGCTCGGGCGCTCGAGCGCCGCTCGACCGCGAGCCAGACGTTGTCGGTTTTTGGCTATGCTCAAAGGCGCCTCAGTCTGAGCTGCTTGCGCGTTGTGGATGGATGTAACGACACTCGCGAGTCAGTGCAAAATAAAAATGGATATAGAAGACTTTATTCGTTTAATACAATTATATGGAAGTTTTTAAATGTTGATTTTAAAACTTCCGTATTTTTGTCCTATTGATTACGATTTTGGTTCCAGAGTTTTCGTTTTTGTCTTCTTTTTTTATTAAAAAAACCCGACAGCATTAAGGCCGTAGCGGCAAAAAACATGTGATTCTCCATCGTATTTGGAGTGAGACTAACGGTGAGCCAGTTTGAGCATTTAGTTTCACTCCAAATACGATAGAATAAAAAATGAAGACAAAAATGAAAACTGGATCAAAAAATTATACAAAAATCGTAAGCAATACGACAAAAATATGGAAGATTTAAGATCAACATTTTAAAACTTACATATAATTGTATTAAACGAATACAGTCTTCTTTATCCATAAGCCGCGTCCAGACCAACCGAGCACGGCTCGCGAGCCACGCTCAGTCTTCCTGCTCGCGAGCCGTGGCACCCGAGGCAATTTTTGAAAGTTACACACGGGACTCGCGCGCGAGCCAAGGTGAACCAGTTTGAGCATTTAGTTTCACTCCAAATACGATGGAATAAAAAAGAAGATAAAAACTCTGGATCAAAAAATTATACCAAAATCGTAACCAATACGACAAAAATATGGAAGCTTTCAAATCAACATTTTAACATAATAGTACAGTCTTCTTTATCCATTTTTAATGTGCACTGGCTCGCGAGTGTCGTTATAACCGTCCACACCGCGCGAGGAGCTCAGACTGAGGCGCCTTTGAGCATCGCCAAAAACCGACAACGTATGGCTCGAAGAAACGTGCGCCCGAGGCAGGCGGAGCCACTGGACGCAGCTAATGATATATTTGAACGAATTTCGTTTCGAGTGACAAGTCAGTGTTTGTATTACGCGCGCTTTTTAAAATTTCTAAATGTATTGTTGGAATCAGGGACTCCCAAGCTTTTACAGTTCACAGCGCATTAAGTTTTAGTGCTTTGTCTCGGTCTAGTTGAAATATGTAGGGTAGATGCAATGATGCAAGATTAATAGTGCATGCGAAGACACGATTTCAGCGCACCCCCGGCGCCCCCTCGATCTTCGCGCCCTAGGCTACAGCCTAATTAGCCTAAGGGTTAATCAGGCCCTGCCTATCAATACCTTAAAGTTTTCTATGTTTGTAAGTTTCAAATTTTAACATATCCTATTATATTTGTAAGTATTTAAAAACTCGATAAATATTATAAGTAGACTATTGAATCGCTCCCCGTGGGCAAAGCGCCCAGATGGCAGCGTTACCTCGATGGATCACTGGCAAATCTTCAAATCTTATGGCTTTTGTGTTTGAGAAAGATATATAGCAAAATATAATGTTAAATATTATATATTCGATTTTAGGTACAATCGTGGAGAGGTGGTGGTACGAAAGGCTAGTCAACATGACGTACAGTCCGAAAATTCGAGTTTTGTGCCTTTGGAGGAAGAACGGAGGCCAAACGCAGCTTCATAAATATTACACTAAAAAGGTATAAGACAGGCAATACAGTAAAAAAAACATAAATATAGACAGCGAGTGAGATACCAGAATGGCGATCTTTATTTCTTATGTTGAGTTCTTACTATTATTACTAACCAATATAAGAAAGAATCTAGAGATCTTTTTTCTGTTTCATTTAAATTATATTTTTTTGTGGAAATGATAATGCTCTGTTGGGTTTTTGAATAATTATATTATACGGTTGATAAAACAATTATAATTTGTGGGAGATCTGGATTCTAAACTAAGCCAAGGCCTGTATATGACATTGTATGGTATTCCAGTGCAAAGGTCTTTACTACTGCATCAAAGAAGCGATGGAGAAAAGCGGACGGCGGCAAGACGCGGCTGAACTCGGGGGTGAATTCCCCATACAAGACTGTGCCACTGGCGAGGGGGGGCTCATACAGGTAGTCTTAACTCTATTTTCTGCTCGTAATCTGTAGGTATATATAAAAGGCAAACATGGAAGACTGACTGATCTATCAACACACAGCTCAAACCACTGAACGGATTGCGCTGAAATTCGGCACGCAAATAGTTATTATGAGGTATCCGCTAAGAAAGGATTTTCCAAAATTCACCCCCTAAAGGGATGAAACGGGGGTACAAAGTTTGTATGCAGAAACGGGATCTCGGGTGAAAACGCGAGGCGGAAAGCTAGTCTAACATATGTAGCGCTCAACCTAGCTGATGTTCATTATCTGTTAATTAAACAAGATTGCGGTACGTAATATAATTCTTGTGAATCTTATCCATTCTTTGAATTTAAGATTCCACAGGTTCAAATTGTGTCAGGTTTGTTAAAGGAAGGTTGACCTTTTGTGAGAATGATCTTTTTATGATTTCTAAGTCGATATAACGATACATATTGTAATCGCATTCCCAACTATATAAATTTGGACTCAAAAGCTGGGTTGATTCGTTGTCATTGATATTTGAAGAGATTAAAATATAGGAACATGATGTTGGCTGATGATCTCAAATAAAACTTAGTATTAACTCTTATTAACCGAGTGGATATATCTGTTATTAGTGACCGCCAGTGCCGCACTAGCCCAGTCCCAGAAGCCTCCAGTTATTACTTATACGTCAACTTTATTAGTACTTTCAGGGATATCTGTACCGCAATAGATTCAGACCAATCAGCATCGGTCTTAAATAAAAAAAGACCATGTGCTTTTTGTTAAAAGATGTCCAGCTCAAAATGCTCTATTTTCAAATTACCAATGTAAAAGTTTGCTTATCTTGTCTTAGTATGGTTATAGGCTATAGCTGGGTGCGGTTCTGACGGTCCCCTTTGACCTATTCAAATGTACTATTTTGAATTGTTATTAAGGTGTGCATGGAAGGCGTCGGACTTCTATTCCACCACAGCAAGGTATGTCAATTTACTATAATAATATTTTTTATAACTTTTGTCGGCTTTTTTGTGTTATTTACACGATACGTTATAAATTACAATGATATACCAAAACCTTTAAATATTTAATTTCAAATTAATATTTCTAGTCATAATAGTTTTGGTATTGTCATCAAACAGCAACGAACAGGTAAGGATATCAGTCAGTGTTCACGCTTGATATGGGAGAAGTCTGGATACGTATGAACGGACGCTGTAGACAGCTAGTGTCCTACAAATATATTGTATGTATGACAATATATTCGAGTGAGACGACAGCGCCCGCGCCCGCGCCCGCGCTGGCCAATGCTTCATTGTTTCTATATTGTATCGGTGCCATAAGCGCATTGTTATTACATTTAACGAAGCTTCTTCATCCAACGATGACATTAATAAATCGACTACAGATTTTGTTCGATAAATTACTCTTATACTTAGTTGAAGCTCAACACAGGTCGATACAACACAGATGTTCAATCGATGCCCCAGTTAAATACTTACAAATAGTTTGTATTTAAATCCACATATTTATAAAATTATAATTACTTAACCCGGATGCAAGGACCACTCAAACTTTCCTATTTCGATTTCGCTTCGACATTTTTATCTCGTTATCTAGTTATAATTTGTTTTTCTCCAAATATCATTACTTATTTAAATATTTACTGTTTCATATTTTATCTACGTTATTTTAATTTCAGTTTCAGGCGATTTGCATTTTTTATCCCATATCTTAATTGCCGAATATAGCTTTTGTCAGATTTTAAGCCCCAGTGTTTTGCCCTGAAATATCTTTCTCTATTACTAAATCGATGTAATACATAGCATAGTGATTTTTTTTTATTTTAAGATTAAACGTTGTCCATCTGATTTTCGTATAGTCCATACGATTTGTGCATGTGCTATTTGTCTGCAACACCCGTATACCGCGCTGGCTGGCTGGAGTGCGCCAGTGTCGGCGCCGGCGAGTCCAGCCAAGTCCAGCCGAGCCCAGCCGAGTCGCTCCGCTAGGAACTTTTGAGATGGTCCTTGACACGCGCTCGGCCGCCCTCAACTAATCTCTTATTTTTGTCTGTTTTACTCTTTCCGGACACGCCGAACCCGCGCCGCTGCGCTAAAGGATTTCGAGGTACACAGTGGTTCATTCACTAGTAATGGCTGGCTCTTACGATGATCGACACGACCTTTACGACCTGTATGATCTCAGTCACGGTCACAGTGAGACGCGCAGTTAGCGATGATCGTTCGAGGTCGTAGGGCTTTACTTGTAGTTTTGAGGCTTACAGATTGTTTTTAGCCGTTGTTAGCGTTGTATTAGTTTTCCCGAGTGCGGCGAGCGCCGATGAGCGCGGTCGTGCATGCACATAGACGCCCTTTGTTTATTATCTGTTTATAATTATCGCACCTGACAGCTTGCATTCGTAACGTGGATCGTCCGGCGAGCGGTCTCGATCTTTCGCTCCCGCACATTGTGCCGAGATTTAGTTCGTACGTCCCCCTATCACCCGGAACCCGAGCGAGCGTCACGTCAGCGTTAAAGCTTAACGGACGCGAGTCACGAGGTCAGTCGTAGAGCATTCGCCATCTCACAAGTTCTGGTGCGGCCCGGGCCTACCGCGCGAAGGTCCACTCACCTGCCCGCCCGGTCCCTCGCCTCGTCCTACCCGACGAACCTCACGCACCCACCCCAAGCACCTCACGCACCCGCACCGACCGCACCTGACCTTGCACACTGCACTCACTCCTCAAACCTGCCGCGCTCATCCATTCCGCTCTTACATGTTCAAGCTTATTCAACCCGCAGAAACTATAAAACTATAACACCGTTTATAGAACGGTCGCTGGCCATTCAGAAATCAACTTACTGTATACCTACTTAATAAATATGTAAAAATTAAGTAGGTACTTGCCAACTTTTCAAAAATACCTATACCGTAATGTTTGATAGTTTCTGTCGTTGAATTTTTGAATAATTTCGATGTACTAACCTCACTACTTAATGATGGAGTTATTGCATCGATATTCCGCCATGGCGCTGCTCATAATGCATGTGCATGAACTTTTGTTTGACGAGGAGTTAAACGAGTTACGCGTTACGATAAACATAAAAGGACATCATTATTAAACTGTCAAAATTCCACCTACAAAATATTTTCTTTAAGTCAGAGTGTGACATGCAGGTAGGCAACGGTCACCTGACAGTAAGTCACTACCTCACCGATTGTCATTTTCAAAACCAGGGGAAAGCTAATGTGTTGTCTTTTACAATGCCTAGAAAGCATTTAGCTCTCAAGTGCAACTGCCGGACCACCGATACGTGATTGGTGACAGACTTTCAAGCAGTTTTCAACCTTGGTAACCAGCGGGTACTACAAAGTACCCTGCCGCCATTTATTGATTAAATCTTCATAATAAAGTGACAATATAAAATAAAAACACTTATATCATCCGAATAAGGCCATAAGAGGAAGGCGCTTATAAACGCCATGGCTATTGATTGAAGTTACTACAGCATTTTGAAATTATCCTTCACTATAAAGGCTGATTTTCGATACTGGCATTAGACTCAGTAAGGTTATTGAAGTAACAACGATACTTATCTTATGCATGACATAATGCTATAAATAAGGGTCATTAAAAATATATTTGTATGTGGTCTAGTTGTGCATAGTATCATGCTTTCGAATGGGTTTGTAGAAATTCTCGTTAGAGAACTAAATAATAGATATTTAGAAATAAATATAAAAGCCTTACATTAATTATAAGAACCTTGCATAAGCCTCCAGATTTAGTATGGTACTGACGGGGTTATGTACCTATGTACTATTTTTGTATTATAACACTGTTTTTTTATTTGAGTAGACGCAATTGTAAGCTTGGCTCAAAAGTTAGGCACTAAGGGACACATAGTTATACGTATAAGGTAATAAATAACTATCTACAAAGTATCTACTGAATCTGTAAAACATTTGTGAAATTTAAAGACATAATCTTTGTGTCGATAGGAACATTATGTTTCGCTGGCATCGACACATTGCCGGGCAATGGTCCTGAGTATATTGCAAATAGCACTAAAACTAGTTTCACATATCTTTATTTTTTGAAAGAATCCTTTGAAAGAGGATATACGATATTTTAAACCGTTCAATTCTAGTCCGATTTAGATGAAAATTCAATTCACCCCGAAAACAAGCTATTTAACTAATTTGAAAGGATTTCTTATTTTTTTGTTACACAAGATCTTAGAGTTGAGGACCACCATTTAAGATTGAAGTCCTTACAAATACTTCGAGCCCATTGTATGAAAATTATATTAGTAATAAAAGCAACGATTGTTGATATAGTATATCTCAATCGAAATTTTGGTCGTATAATATACCGTACCGTAGACGTATTTATGTATTAACGAAATGCCTATAAATATATCTATTTACTGCACTAATATTATGTGCGGCACTTGCACATAGCACATACCATCCTCTTATCCCATGAACTATTAGTGGTATACAATCCATCGTAGATTGTAGTAATCCTACAGATTGATGTGGTATTGTTTTTATAAATCACAATAATCATAAGCACGGCTTTAGTGTAGTATACATATTGCATTGTGCATAATATTTAATGTTTCGTATCACTTGTGTTTCAGTTCTTTGTGCGGCTCGATCACATTCGAAAATGCTTCACTCAGAATGGCGGTATCTTCGTTTTAGAAGAATTTAGTGAGTTCACTTGATTGTTAGCGAAATTCAAAGATTTTTCCTACGTTATGATCACGGTGTTTTTTTTTTTAATTTCAGATCCAAAAACAAGACAAATAATACAGAGAAAGTACAAATCCATAATGGTAAGTGTGTTTTGTTTATTAAATCGAGCATTTGGTTTGTTATGTTGATTGATGTTCTTCTTTTATTTATTTTACCTTCATATCTTATGTTGTAGGCAGAGAAAGTAGCGCTTGACCTCCATCGTTTCTTCTCCATATGGCTTTCTCGATACTATGTCGAGATTAATGGATTCGAACTGACTTATACACCTTACGTTTCATAGCTCATATCTTCCGATGTATGTACACAGTGATGTTTTTTATTTTTGCATGACTTATTTATCTCGCTTAATACCGCCTATTCCTTTTATTGCTATTATTATTAACTGTCATTTACTTATTTAATAGTATTTATTTCGACTAGCTAAGTCTATTCCTAGTAGGTATTTAATCGAAGGAAAGACGAGAACATAAAATGCAATGCGAGGCGTAGATGGCGCCATCAGCAAGCGCTGTAAATAGAAAAAACATACTTACATATAAATTCCGATATTTCGCAGTTTTAATTAGGTTTTTTTATGATTATGATTGACAAGCTAGACGGTCCACATGAAATCAAGAACTTGTTAGTTACGTTTATGGAAGAGTGATAAAGACACATTTTTAAGGATCTTAGTTATAGTAATAATATCTAGTGTATTGTGCGTGAACTATTCGGTAAAAAATACTGTGGAACATTATTGTTTTTTTTACGATTCTAGTGTAGGTATGTACCTTTATCAAATCAAAGAAGGTGAGGAACTTCGTTCCTGACGGGGGGTCCCCCGACCGCACAAGTTTTTTTTTTTTTCAAGTAGAACCTAGCTCAGTTTGAGTTGGAAAACAATATACTTACTTATCTGTTGCTTTTTTATTTTAACAGCAATTTCCCAAATAATCGACTTGAAAAAGCATGCATAGATATTAATTATATCAATTTACAGTGGTAATTTTACATGATTCCTTATAGATAATTAGGATCTAACACATAGGTACTGTATTATTGAACTTCATATAAAACAACATAACAATAGTATTTTTTCTAAGCTTACTAATTCTAACTCATATTCACTTAAATTCGATAAAGTTTTGTGACACGATAAAAAATAACCATTTATAAAATCTATATTGCAGGCGGATCAAATCTGTTACGCGGTACTTTGCGTGTTCTCGTACTTCGCGGCGGGGCAGGAGCAGAAGAAGGCGATCTTAGAGCAAGCGGCGCGCGTGCCCCCTGCCCCCGCCGACGGCCTCGAGGGGGACCTCGCCCCACTGTCGCCCGGACACAGCGTGTCTGAATCTGAGGCCACCTCGCCCAGGAGCAGGGCTAGTCCTCAGGTCAGACACACTCATTTAAAAAGTGCAAGGTAAATTTAACCATCTAAAATAGAGCGCCAGATTGAGATAACTTTTGAAAGAGGCCTAGCTAGTATCATAAGTCCGATCCCCACTTTTGTGCCCCCGACGACGCCCTGAGCTGAGGTTCGGGCCCCAACTGGGTCGCCCCCGTGAGTCGTCTAAAGATTTTCGTGTCAACAACTTTCTGTCGTCCCAAAAAAAAATACTAGTAACATCCAAGAATTATGTATATTACCTGGATAGGACTCTGACAACCTCTCTTTCTAAGTAGGGTTACCCTAAATGGAAGAAAGAGAAGTTGTCCCAATGTAGTTATCTTTCTCTTTTTCGCATTTGATAGGTATTTGCTTCAAGTAGGTATTGAGAGAGTCCTATCCAGGTAGATACATAGGTAATTATTGGTAAGACAACTTTTGTTACGTGATCATTTTGCTGTAAGCAGATAGAGAAAAGATCACCGGTGGGGCGGGCAGGCGACGGGAGGACTTCGTTGTCGAGGAGCGAGGCGAGTGTTGTGCCGCCTCCCGATGGGGGAGGGGGGTACACCCGGGTGGAGGAGCAGGAGCAAGTGCAGGCGGGGCAGGTGCAGGCGGGGTCGTGTGACAGCGTGCCGCCGCGCCGACCGCCCCCGCCTGCGCCCCCGCCAGCACCCTCCGCCACGCACCACCGACTCACGCGAGCCTACTCGCATGTACCAACCTCGCGACCTCACGACCCCCCACTAGTAAGTTACTGTTATTAATGAAATTTTGGATGCTATCTTTACAATTATCATAAACCAAAATTTGCTATTTAGGTAACTATTAATTATCTATAATTTATTAATGTACCTTAATTTCTTAGCTTGGTCACCACAGTTCTATTATTATCTAACTAGAGAACGCAAGTACCTCAATTTGTATGAAGACCAACCGTGTCACTTTTTGGTGTAAAGTAACGTGTCTATTTCTTGGACAAATAAACCACGGGACACGCAACGCCCGCAGAAATGTATGAAATCAGGTTCGACTAACTTTTGCGGGGCGAGGGGACAGTGGGTTATTGCTATTATTCTTTCTCTTATAGAGCTGCCACTGTCTAATTGTCAACACTGTCTAATTGATAAAATTTATCGACTAGTGAATGATCTAATAGTGAATATATTTTGTTGACACAAAAATAAATTACACTTGCAATAGAGTAGCAAGAACACGTTTCCCGTCTGCCTTAAAAACATACCATTACCCTCCTGCCGAGGTCCAGCGTTAAGGCGCCAAGCAGTTTTCAGTGTAGGTACCGTCGGTGTGCGTGAGCGCCAGTACATTTAATAAGCATTTCCATCATAAGTGTTGAATTTGACATCATTTGACTGTGTCTGGTGTCTCAGTAACCGCGGAAGACATTCGTCACAGTGACGGCAGTTCTAACACTTTTTTCACTCAAAAAGTATGCAACACACATAATAAAAACATTATTTGTATGGCCCTATAGTTTATACAAAATAATACGGCATATTTGGTCATTTTTAGGGTAATTTTTGTGCTGTAAGACCTTGCTTTTAACCAAAATTGTCAATTCTAGGTCAACCGGAAGTACCCTATAGGTTTTGGGTCGAAAACCTATATGGTAGTTCCCGTTGACCTAGAATCACGAAATTTGGCAAAAAGCAAGGTCTTACAGCACAAATAAATGAAAAAATCCAAAAAATCTAAAAAGTTAAAATTCTAGTTGTATCGGCGCTCATACAATTTAGAGGTCTAGCTTAATTGGCAACAACTCAAATACGGTAATCGAAAATTGAGAAAAATCCTTGAGTCTCCATTATCGTGATGAACGAACTATTTACAAGTTTGTACGGAACTGTCGCGAGTCCAACCCGCACTTGACCGGTTTTTTTAGTGGTGATTTATCTTGACGTTCTGACAACGGACAAGCAAATCACACTGACAAGGTAAATCGTTTCACTGTGACAAAATAGCTCAGTATGTGACAAACGGGGAAAGGCTAGAATGGTCGAGTTTCGTGTCCCGTGGTTTATTCGTCCAAGTTCAATTTACAGGAAAAATGTCCGTTGCTTGGGTTTGGCTCTACCCAGTCATTTTTCTAGACGTCAGTTGACGTCCGAAGGCAATAACGGTCGATCGCGGACTAAATGAAGACAAATAGCGCAACGTCTAGTTAGATAATAGGTCTGTATTGGTCACTCTCTGGCTGAATAAAATATAATAGTGTATTGTTGTATTATCAGATACCACCCCGTCCAGGAGTGGGTGCCGCAGGGAGTGTAGGGGGCGCAGGGAGTGTAGGGGGCGCGGGGTGTGCGGGGGTGACACGCGGGACGGGCCCGCCGCCCGCGCTCCCGCCGCGTCAGCTATCCGCCGCTGCCGATCTTAATACTGTTCCTAAGTATGACATTTACCCTTACATTTTATAAAACAAAGTCGCCCACTGCGTCTGTATGTATGTATATACCACAGACTATTTAACCTTCCATGGTATATACCTATATTCGTGATGACTGAACGGATTTTCATACAGTTTTCATCATCATTTTGCGAAATTCTTCCGGAAGGGTTTATATGTAGATAATACATGCATATTTTAGTACAGAAATGCCTATTACAGTAGTGTTATGCCGTAAAAAATCATATATTTGGGTGCTTACATTGTCAATATTATATTATAATTGTTGACGTGTTGGTAGAACAACGAGTGGCGGGCGGCCCCCGGTGCCGGCCCCGCAGCGCCAGGGCTCCATCAGCGGCCCGTTCGGAGCAACCAACCCTTTCACCAGCCCGCGACACGCAGAGTTCATCATACCACAGAGAAACAACGTCCGTCGATCCTCTACCACTGATCGAAATTAATTTTAGTATTGACCAGTTTTCCCGGGGATCTTATTTCTTCTCGGGGATCTTATTTTTTCCCGGGATAAAATCATCCTATGTTTTATTTCAGGATATGGTCTAATTGTGTGTCTAGTTTCATCAAAATCCGTTCAGCCGTTTTTGCGTAATTGAAACATCCAAACTCACAAACATACAAACTTTCATATTTAGTAGGAATGTAAATGTAACCTACCCATCCATCGTTCTATAAAAATGTGGTCATTTAGAATGTTATAACTTCTATCGCACTCCATATCTACTGTGACCGTCAGATGTTATGTCCGCTGTATTAGGAAGTTAATATATATTAACTTGATTGTCAATAAAATTAATGTTGTTGCTCCAAATGTTCCCCTTTAGTTCCTAGCTTTAGCTACCTCTGATCAATAGGAATAGTTTGTAAGTTAACTTACAATCGCTTAACATGTATGTATGACGACCTACAACAGGCAGATTTTTCGAGATTTCACAACTGCTCTTTACGAATCAATATATAGATATCAATGTGTAATTCCACTTCTCTAAGTGATGCCAATGACTCATTTCTGGTATATTTTTTTTTTATTCGATAGGCTTGTGTGGCCGAAGATGGTAAGCACACAAAGCCTAGATGGGAACTGGCTCTCAAGTGCAGCTGTCGGAACACACCGATAGGTGTTTGGCGACAGATTTTCAACTTGAGGGTGGTAGCCAGCCAGTCGGGTACTACAAAGCACCCTACCACCGTGCTATGGTTTCCTCACGATGTTTTCCTTCACCGAAAGCTCAAGCTCATTGTAGGATTCGAACCCACGACCTTCGCCGCGGTATTCGACGTCACTTACCACTGAGCTATCATCGCCTTATTACTTTATCAACCCAGGTAACGTTAACCGGTTGGTTCTTAGTGGGACGGCCGTACCAATCAAACAATAGCATAACAATTGATTAGAAATTCCTTGCGAGTTTAGTTAAAGTTATAACTGCATACGTGTATAATTTTCTAGGCTTTGTGTGCTTACCACCTTCGGCCACATCACAAATTAATAGCGAAATTTTGTTTTCCCTGTATTTCTAGTCGGTTGCAACAATTAATTCCGATTAATGACTGACAAGTTAGTATACGAACCGACCTGCCATTCGATTCTCTCTTTCAGAGCTGCAAATGTCTAGTATAAGAAGCTGGTGCGCAACGTTTTGACCCTAAAGCTTGATCCCGACATATTAATACCATTTATTATAAAAGTAGGTATTTTAACAATTAGTGCACCAGTTATTTGTGTAAAAGTTCTGTACACAAATATTTCAAAGTAAACGGTTACTTACATACAAGATTGACGTGAACCGGCAAACAAGTAAGAGTTTGTACATAAGTTTGTGTATAAGTACAGAAGACGGTAGAAATAAGATTAACTAACTAACCACTCATAGCAAAACAATACCTACGAATTCACATCAGATATGAAGAAACTCTCGTGTGGGTATTGCAAGTTTCCAGAGGTAGCGGGGAACCACTTATAATTATGGAATATTTTTTTCAGTAGGGAATCAAAATACATTACTGAACATGATAATTTGGATATGAATGCAATATTTATAAAATACATTATGTTATTAGTTAGTTCGAGGTTGCTAAAACAATAATAATGTAAATATAGAACCATAATAAATTACATTTATTTTCAAAAAAAATATAAAGTTATTCATTTGTATTGCATATTATTTTTCTTTATTATAAAGGTTAATATAAATTATTATTAAATATAATTGGCAATGTATAAAAGTGTTTTATTATGAAAATAATCATAGTACATGAATATATAGGTATAACCTTTTGCCAATTAACATGATGACGATTTGTGAATTAGGTGAATAATTGATCTCGGAATCCTATAGGACCCTTTTCATTTTTCACAACCCTTAATTACTTACCAGGCCTAAAAACCTGATATTCCTTCAATAGAATAACATTTTTTATGAATTTAAATGGTCCACCACTCGGAAAAGAAAGAAAACTTACTCGTTAATGTTAAAAAATCAAGATGCCATCTAGAACTCCAGAACAGACTCCCTGAGAGAATCCCTCAATAGATACACATACCTATACATTTTGTGATTTAATTAGCACATTTTGGTTTTATCTCTTCCGTGATAAATCTGATGAATATGTGTTAATTTTTAATTAAATAATTTCTCTGAATAGTAGAATCGATTGTTCAAAGCACAAGATAATCCGATCAAAATAATTTTAAACCTTAAAGTCGTTGGCAATTTCAAATGAGACGAAGAGAAAGCCTTAAATGATCGCTCAGTGTGGTATCGGCATGTCGTGGACGTACACACAATAATATAAAAACGGTAATATAATTTATTACAAGATTTATTATATGTACCCATTTTATTATTTTATTCCGATCAAAATTGTACCCTGTCGAGATTAGGTAGTTCATTAGAATCAAGGTATAGATGCTACAATAAAATGAATTTAATTAAAATTAATGGCTTTATTTATTTTAGATGTATTTACAACATATTATTGGTAAAATAAAGTGATGACCTATATAACTAGATACCTACTTCATCTTAAAACTAAAACGACATTAAGTATATCTATCTATAAATTTAAACTTTGTGATATTACTTTATGGTAGTTAATTGGTAGGTAGGATTTCAATATCAGAAAATCTTCCAGTCACAAACGAATTTTCCTGTTAATTAGGAAATCATTATTCCAAGTGAAGTATGTAGGTAGGTATCTAGGTCCGTAGCTTTTACTTTAAAAAGATACCAAATCCAATTACAGTGAGGGCAATTTTAAGTATTTTCAACCGATTTTACATTATTGTAAGTAACACAATCAATACCTGCCAAGTGCGTGTTTTAAAATGTTCATAAAGGAAAATTTACACGTCCACAAAAATAATCTTCTTCGTAATCAACGGCTACTCTAAATTTAAATCAGGCGGGCTTGTCACGCGTGTTGTTACTCGATTTGGGTGTTTCGATTTCTATGACTACCCAATCCTACTCGATTTCTTATTGCAAGCAATACTCAAAATTACTGCAAGCAATTTTATAGGTACAGTACAACATGTATTTGTCAAATACAAACAATAGTTACAATAAATAATAAAAAATATAATAGATATAGGTACATATTAAAAAGTTTCACCTACCTACCAACGCCCTACTTACCAATATGCAGTCGTTTACATTAGCCTATAAGTCTTTCGATTAAAATAACATTTTAAACAGAATATCACAGATTATTAAAATGAAGGTACTTATTATAGACTAACTTTAAAATATTAGAACGCTTACAAGTGATCCATGACATTAGGTGCCTACGTTTATTTGCATTACAAATATAAATAATGGTCTTTATTCCTTGCTGAGTAACAATGCTACGCACAATTCAAATAGCCAAAAGCCATATCTATCACATTTAACAAATACATACCTATCATAGTTTACATTATTTATATTGGCAAAATCTGAAATTGTTGTTTTAACAATGCCAATGAGAACTAATGTTTAGTCGCTGTTGTTCAACTGCTAGATGTATAGGCCTTATCTACTTGATGGCATGCGTGTACGATAAACGGACATCGAAAAACGAACGAACTCCATGTCTACATACAAGCCAATCCGTGTTCGATATTTGCCACATAGGTACATATAGCATTACTTTTTTTGACGGTTCGGTCCGATTTAAAACGCACATCAAATGATTCAAATTGGGTAAATATACAAATAAACGTCTAAGCTGTGACCAACAGCGACTACAACATCATTGTTGTGTATGGTCGTTTTAACATCTAGGTACTTATATGTAAATCAAAGCAACGGTATCTAACAAAAAATAATGTAGGTATTCCGTTAATACCTACACCTACCTGTGAAATCCCGAAAATCCGTTAAAATAACATAGGGACTGAAAAATGGGCAACTATTATCTACTAAAGCAACGAATATAATAGGTAGGTACATTCATTGTATTAATAGTTGGCATGTATGGACGGTCGTATTGATGTTTCTTTGCACGTCAAATAAACAAACACGAATACGTAACGCTATGTGAAGGCGTAAGGACCTGCGCCCACCGCGACCTTTAGCAACGTGACTGAATCAAGCAACATCGCTGGAAGTAAAGGTTAGCGGGAGGCGTTAGAAGAATAGTCTGCATAACTTCTATGGAAAAAATAATTGTGGGCGCAGCCCCTTGACAAGGAATTATTTAATCAAATTATTTTCAGCCATGGTCATAATAGTTCTTAATGATTCAGTCATTTCATTCCTGTGTTTATCAGACGCATTCGTCAAGGAATCCCATATTTCACTTTTTTTTGTAACAGTTTCATTTAAAAGCATATCATTTTCTTCCTCTAATTTTCTACTGCTTTCTTCGAATCCAGCTATTACACCCAACTGGTTCTGAAAAAAGCATTATTTCTTTTTAAACATTAGTTTTATTTTACATAATAAAAGTTATACCTAAAGAAATAACAGGACAACATTAATGTCTGCAATTTTCATCGTCATATCTGTACCTAATAACTAATCATGACTGGTAGAGATTAGCTCTATTAGTGATAAACTCTTATGATCATTAAAATTCCCATTTGTCACACTGTCAATGTTATTCCATTTATTAAGATAGTCGGTATAGCAATCCTGTTCCCTCGATTGCCTTTAAAATATGCCCAGATAGGGGAGAGTCGGATATATTGTACCACTTTTCAGTTTCGGCAAAATATTTCCTTTTGATATTAACTAAAACAAACTATTTATCCAATAGCACATAGTTTAGAACCTCGTTTTACTTATACCGCAAACTCAACGCCATACTCTTTACCGATTTAAAAAGATTAAAGAAAATGGTTTTAATAATACACAATATTCTTCATGATAATATTTTAATTATTATTGAATATGGGCTAACAAAAATTTAAATAATATTTAATCAATATGTAATAATCATATTTCATGAAAAAAGTAATCAAAGACCAAACAAAAACATTGTTCAAAATCTAAATTGTGTTTGACTAGCATATTTTCCTTATTATCCAAATCGAAAGTAGTAGGTCTCCCTTTATGCATAATGAAATCGTTGACAATCCTATTTCGTTTTCTAGCATGACGATAGTTGGTTTTGGGACAGAATATCTCGCAGATATCTGGTTCAAACTCTTCTCTTCTTCTTTCTTCCATTTATAATATTATTTTCATATTTTTAGATTATAGACATGTTCAATAAAAAATATAGCAAAATTCTAACTTACCTTTCCACTGAGTAAAGTCCTTAGGTACACGCGTCGAAACTTCCATCAAAAACTAGTAAAAACGTTTCTTGTCTCTCAAACTGAATAGGTACACTTGCCGGACGTCTTTATAAAATGAAAAGTAGTTGAGGGCGCTGTCATTGCTTACTTTCGTGTTCCCAGGAAAGAAAAATATTGACGATTAGTAGGAAATTTTGAGGTGGTACAATTTATCAAGCAGTACAATATAGCCGACTCTCCCCTGCCTATTCAGCGACCTTCTGTCTATAATTTTAATAGACTCACATTTCGCTATGTTAGGAGTTTCCCTGCGAATCAGTTAAAGACCAACTAAAGTAAACAATTTAATTATAAGTACTTAAAAACAATCGACGCAACACTGTCTCGCACCCCGCATGCACAACTCCGCGGATAGCAGTGTGGATGCATAAGTTAGTGGTTTGTCGATTGTTATTCGAATAACCATGGTGAGGAACTACTTAAAATCGACAATCGAATGCGCAATAGCACAATTTACGATTCAGTCGATTGTTTTTTTTGCAACAATCGCCCATCGCAAATCCAATACAAACACTTTTATAATAGGTATTAGTAGGATTTCAACCCCACTAAGACACAAGTTTGCGTGTTCACCACTATGAATACCTACAATTTGCTGTGGCTCCACAATTCCAGAACACGTCTCCAACATCGCGAAGACCATCAGGATCCTTGGCGTCAACATTGCAAGCAACGTTCTGTTCCGTAGTCACTTAGAAGACTAAGCTGGCAGGCGATCAGATTAATGCTTAATATTCAGAGTTGATCTTATAATAAAAGTTATTCCGCCCGCATGATAGACCCAACATAAGTATTGAAAAGATCTAGAATAACTTACCTAGATCATGGAAATCAAGATAACATAAATTGATATATACCTCATCCTCAGAATGAATAGATGGTGATGTTACACTCGCGTCAACTGAAATAACGCTATCTGTATCTGTCTGGCGTTTTCTGGTATAAGTTTTTAGTACACTTCTTCCAGATATTGTAAGATCATACTTGTTTCGAATTCCTTGTTTTGTCAGTATCTAAAAATAATTTTTTAAACGGTCTTATTAGTGAGGCCGTATAATGAATGATATCGATATTTAAAATGTTATAGTTAATTATTCGTTAATCTTTACTCACTAGATCAGAACCTAAATTCTCCTTTTTCAACTTTTGTTGAGGGTCAATTAATAGTGCTGATTCAACTACCTCCCACTTCAAATTAATATTTTTTGGAACATAAATCTTTCTAGACAGAACCCTGAAAGGAATTTTAATTCTGAGAACAAAATCTCTTGATGATACCGCCCACAATATCCTTTTCCCCAAAATATTTTAATACCTTTATATAAATTAAGTAAATTACCCTCTTAAGGTTTTAATTAGCAGTGATTATGAGGGCGGTACCATTTCCATAATTTATGGCATGCGCCCACCGCGACTTTTTGAATCACAGCTGCAAAAAGTTGCATTGGGCACAGGACCTTAGGTCGAGTTAAACGAGCGTGCCACAGGAAAGGATCCAAACTACTACAATTCGTTGTATCGTTCTTTAGTTTGATCAGTAGCAGCACTTCACCTAACTGACGCATGGCGTCGTCCTCTCGATCACCACACACCATTCATACAGGTGCATAAGGCAATAGGCCTGTTGTAACAAAAATATTAAGAAACACATCAAATCGTACTGACTACATATACACTTATATCAAATTGATAGGAAAAATAAATAATCACCTAATGATCCATCAACTTTGTATCAAATTAAAGCGTGACCATTAATTGATTCTATGTATTATGAAATCGCCGCCTTGTATAAAAAATAGTTTCAAAGTTTGCCGAAAGTTTTTGATAGCATATCTGGCGTATCTGTTAATACTTAGTCAAAATTTACAGAATATCCCACTAATATTATAAATGTGAAAGTTTGGATGGATGGATGTTTGTTACTCTTTCACGCAAAAATGGCTTAACGGATTTTGATGAAATTTGGCACACAGGTAGTCCATATCCTCTAATAACACATAGGATACTTTTTATCCCGGGAAAGGATAGATCCCTTGGGAACGCCGGTGAAACCGCGGAGGACTGCTAGTAGAATATACTGAATATATAATAAAGATAGTCTTTAATCCTACCAAATTAGATACCAAGGATATAATGGAAACCGATGAAATTATGTCCTATTACTTAATTCGTACTTACTGATTAATTTTAGCCAGTGCTTCTTTCTCGTTGTAATATACAGAATATTTAAATCCAGGGAATTCAAAACTTAATAAGCCATTATTATCTCTTCTCCCATTAATCCAACCAATACCTTCAATATTTGTACATCGTATAAATACTTCTCTGGGGTCTATTAAAATTGACTTAGGTTCACATATATCATCCCCTTCATCATCGGATATGATATAGACATCATTTTCTGGAGAACGTTGCACTATGGATGTAGCTAGAAAGTTTTCTATATCTTGCGCTATACTGCTGGATTCATTTTGATCATATTCCATGCAATATTGTTTAGGAGATGTTTTATCGACTATCAATTTCTTATTAATTTCCTCTGGTTTCAATATTGACATGCCTTTTTCTGAAATTTTCTTTTCTAATATTGCTGTAGAATATACAGCGGTTATTTTTATATCGGGTGTAATACTCTCTTCTGGCTTCTCAATAAGAGGTGTTAATAATGGCGTACTACTATTATCAAATACTTCTTCAATATTTTCTGAGCCATCTTTAGAAGATGTTGATATTGAATAATTATTAACGAAAGAAGTCTTCAAACCACTCAATTCACTTACAGTTGCATTTATTAATAGTGATCTTGTGACAGTGGAATTATTCTTCAGAGGTCTTTGTTTTGATAGTTTCTGCAAGATACCATTTGACGCAAGGTGATAAAAACCGTTGGTTCTACGTATTTTTATAGGTTTGACCATTTTATTTTCTCCTGTATTTGTTATAAAGCGCTTAACTGCATCGTTGTTATTTTTTTTATCATTTTCCGATGGAGTATTACTTTTTAAATCACTATTTTCGGATGAACCATGATCGGTTTCTAAAGGAATCATTTCACTGTATTGAGTAGGTAATATAAATGACAATGGATTATCAATAACCTTAAGGTTATCAACTTTGTTGGTAGTGATCCAAACACCCCGAGTTTTTTTAGTTTTTCGAACAATCGGTGTTGTTTTTACAGTTTCTATACCCATAGGTTCATCCATTTCATATGGCCCTATAAATACACAGTCTTCATTGGCACTGGGAATAGCATATATGCCAAATTTAGGATCGCTGCTGTTATCTGCGCATTTCTTAGAAGACAATCGAACAGTTTTTCCAGTCACTCTGGCAACATTAATAGCTTTTACAATACTGACATATTGGACAAAAAACCCTCTTTTATAAAATTGTATCTCGGTAAAATCATCTTCTAGTGTCATGACAAACCATTTTGATGCTTCTAAACTCTTCGCGATCTCAGTCACTGGGCTTTTTTTATGCTGCATATCGTGCACTTCCAGTAATTCTGTATTGTCAGTACTTTCAAATGATATTTTACTTTCTGGATCACTAGAAGAAATATTCGTATCTACTTGTGATATTTCCATATGCGATTCATTATTTTTATTCGCATATACCTTATTAACAGAACCTACTAGTTCCCAACAATGTGACATACCACGAAGGATACAAAAGATATCAGTCAAGCCAGATGCGTTAGTAAGTAAATTTTTAACAGTTAGAGGATACTCAGTAAGATTGTCAAATTTAATATCATCAATATTAATACAATGTTTAAATAATGGGTGATTATTATGAATTACAATAAATATTCGAAATGGCTTTTTCTTTGTAACCAAAAAGATATTTTTATGTTCTCTATATCGACTTAAAATTAAATCCCACGTATATAATACCAGCTTCCCTTTTCGAGGGGGATCTAGACATTTTTTGATGTAACCTTGATCTAATTGTCGTTTATATTGCTGGTAGCTGTATTCTAACCACGCTACTAATTTATTTTTATTTTCCTTATGTATGGCATCTAAATGTAAGCCTTCTTCATTGTCTAAATATATTAATTTTAGTAAATCAGGCTCATTACTAGGTTTACTATTAACAAGACTCTCATCTTTATTATGGGACACTTGAGTCCCACCCAACGATTGAATTTTACTATCTGGATTTGGTTGCTCGTTACTTTTCTTATTTTCATGCATTAAAGTCATCAGTTTTTTATGTAAATATGTATCATTTTCCTCCATCTCTGCTATTTTCTTATTTGTGTTAAGATAATATTCATCTTTGAATTTCCTTCCATTGTACTTACTTATCCTGGCACAAGTATTAATATGCTGTTTATCTTCATAATCTTCAACATCAACTGTCTGAGTAATGCTATTTTGGTCATATACAGGTACATAACTCTTTCGATTGTGCCGTGTGCGGTGTTTTGATACGACTTCATCGCAAATTTTTTCATGGTCTAAATCACATAATTTATCTTCCTTGAGAAGTGTTCTTATATCATGCTTATTATTGATATCCGGAATAATTGTAGGAGACGATGTTTCTATGAATTTACCATTACAGAAACATTTGTACAGATTGTGAACCATACACCATGGTTCAATGTTAGCACAATCAAGCTTTAAGCAAACTATAGACAGTGTTTTTGGTATCTTGTTTTCAGGTTTCAAAGGCATAGTATTATAAAATTCTGCATACTTTTTCGAAGATTTCCAGTTTCTTTTTTTAGTTTTTAGTAAAATACTCTTTTCACCACTGACTATAACAGTTTGATGAAATTTTTGCTCTTCTTTAGACAGTTTTAAGTGCCTCTCGTTGTTTAAATTCAATAAACCAGGTAATATTTCCGAACAGTCACCGCCGAGTGATTTTACATTTGCGTACTTAGAAAAATCACATTTACATTTAAGCATACAATCCATACGTCCACAGTGTTGTTTTAAGTTGTGGGTACATTCCAATGAATCACAAATACACCCTAAAGAACAATGTGATTTATTACAATATTGATTCGCATCTTTTGCAGTATTTTCCGGTACTCGTATGACTGTCACAGCAAGTCTATCTAGTTCACAATATTTCCTTTTTTGTTTGTCTTTTGTAAGTTGGTTAACGATTGTACTCGTTTTTATAACATCGTCCTCTTTTATTTGTGTAACAACTTCATCCGCGGAATAAAAATTATTTTGTTGTGAACTAATTTCAATGGAATCTATCATTTTATCAACTATACATTTTATTTCAGATATGATAACATCGGTTGTCTCATTTGTTGGTAAGAACGATGAAGGTAAAGTATCTCTATTATGTTGTTTTGCAGCATGACATTTACTGTCATAATCTTGGCGCATCAGTATACGATGTTGATCGCACTTATAATTCAAATCAAATGTTATACACCCCTTCGAAATTTGAACTGGTCTAGATTTTGTAACTGATCCCAAAACTGAAACAGCAAACTCGGCCCATTTCTCCGATATTATGCCACTTTTGTCGCGTAAATTTTCTAAAAAACTTGAGATAGTGGATCCTAAAGTCATACTATACGCTGGTTGGATATCTAAACCAAGTTTTGGGAGGTCGACTAATTTAATATCCCCTACGTGATATTTTTGATAAGAATCGTCTAAAAAAATCTTTCTTCCAAAAGGTCCAGGCTTAAATTTGATATTCAAAGAATTTTTCAAAAGACTTTTTCTCATACAGGAGTTCTTATTTTTATGAATTGTTTTATTTATCATAGGTAACTTAAGATTAGTATTTAAATCACGTTTCCAAAGAAACCTGTATTTTCCTCCTCTACTTCCATTGACTTGAATGTTTCTACCACTCCATAAAACATATTGCTTAGGGTATGTATGTTGTTCTGGATTAAGGTGTACCAACATTTCCCAAGCTGATCTAGATATGGGTTGTTCGGAGCTAAACATATTTCTTGCAACCGTTTTTGTACATTCTTCCTTTGAAGTACCATCTCTTATTTTATTCAACAAAAAATTGTGCTGTTTTTCTAAATCATTCAAAAGATAAGTGTAAGTATCTTGTTCGAAAATATTTCTTATGTTTCTGACAGTCTTTACTTTGTGTCTTGATTTTTTTTTTGGCACATAATGTTTCCCAGTTTTTGGCCAGAAATCACAATCTGATGTTGCGCTTTTAACTAGTAATGGTTCGGCTGGAACTATATTTAATAGTTCATTAAACTGATTTACTGTATGATTTTCGTTTCGAGTAATATTGGAAGAAAATACTTTTGTATTATTCTCCATTGCGCTTGTAGGTATATACCTGAAACAAGAATACTGATTATTTTTTATTTACAGGGGCAGAAGTACCTACTCAATAATTTTTCAATGGTACCATATGTGAAATCGCAAAGAAATTATCGACTTAACCAAAGTATGTGCAGCAGCAAGGTATTTTACACATATATTGTAAAATTAGCTGTCCCCCGCGGTTCCAACCGCGTTCCCGAGGGATCTTATCTTTTCCAGGGATAAAAGGTATGCTAGCAAAGGTATAGCGCCTAAAAAATATTCGCTGCACCACTTGTAAACTGTCCCTATATAAAGTTATAATTCATCTGTGAAGTAATCGCAGTCAATCTTTAAAATAAAAACCGTTAATTTGATCACGTTTAATTGCTGTTGATTGAATAGGTACTGTGAAAAAAAAGTAATAAACAAAAGGAGCGTGTCAGTCTTGAACCGTTCCGCAACTTTGCAAACCCCGTTTTTTTTCTGGCCATGGCCTTGACACCCATGAGAAAACGATCATCGTACAACGATCAAATAATAACATGTCTCTGGTACCTATATCTTACAAAATCGAAACATATGTCGGGGTATCTATTGATGCGCGATAGCGATGCATCGATGACTTTCGGTGTTTAATGATAAGTACATCGATGCATAAAATTAACTAACGCACTGTACATAATTATCGCTTTACTTCACTGCAGTCTCTTCTCATCGTCTTTCTTTTACGAAATGTTAATTAATTAAAGGTTGACGATTTATCCCAGTTAAAAAAAATGTGATGCGATTTTGTGTGTGGCGAGAATCTTGAGACACTTGAGATTCTAATTTTTTATGTTATATTTAACTGATATAATAAGTAAATGAGTACTTCGCTGCTTTTTTATTCGACGCAAACAAAACGCATATTCGGGGTTTCTCACAAATATTGAATACGTTTAGGTACTCGTTAATATTTGTAATAAATCTGCTTACGTAATACTTGAACGGCCCCATAGTTACCTTTTCATAATCTAAATAATTATTGATAAAGTATATTTTTTTAATCATAATTTGTCAATCAATAAATTGTTTTTGTAGAATAACGTTTCGTTACTGAATTAATAGACTTACCCCATTCGCACACGTCGTCGTAGCATAAGCGTATCGTTACGACGCAATGACAATAAACACCTCGTACGATTCGCTGCAATACCGCTTCCCGTACGGACTTGTTTGAAAATGTTCATGCTCGTATTGCTCTCGTCGTACGCGCGGATTACGATACGCTTACGCTACGACGCCGTGTGCGAAAAGGGGATAACGAATAATTTTTCTCATGATTTCTGAGAAACATACGACCATTTCTACACTATGGTATAATTTCCTAATATAAACAAGTTGGCAACCCTGTCCGGGTGTCGCACTTTATGGTAAATTTTGAGATACGATCCTCAGTTTCATATACGGCACATTTAATAGGTACAGATTTAAATGGCTATGAGTGCAAATTAATTCACAATGGTGGCTGAACACGCACGTCTGAAGTTTCCCGGGTAAAAGGTAAAAAATTGGTAAAGAAATCCAGAATTATCTTCACTATTTTTTTAGTATAACTAAGTTCACGGTGTATTCCAGCCATTTATTAAAGGCATCTAAATTACTTCATTAATTTACGTTACGCCTTGCTAAAATCCTACCAAAATGGCCGACAGGAAAAACCACAAAGATTGACCCACCTAATTAAGCCACTTTAAATCGACTTACATCCAATAATATGCTATTCGTATCGGTAAAACTACTAAATTTATTTATTTAACAGGTCTCATTATAGCTTACCCTGTAAATATTTCGTGTTCTAAATCACTGAATCTACATGAGAGTGTGAATGACACGTGTCGTTAATTAAAAGCACAGCTCAACTATACGTGGCTGAAATCTGACGGTACTGTCCCTACGTGACACTTAAATTTACACATTACTCATCCAATAGGTAAAAATTACTAAGAATTTACCTTGTAGAGTAATTTAAACTACATCTGATAGATACCAAAACAACTCAATTCCAGACATATTATTACGTTTTCACCGTTCAGATTAAGCAATACCTACGGCCGCTGACTGACACTTTCACGGCAGCCATCTTTTTACGTACGTAACCTATGCCATGTGTTTAATCGTTCAGAAATTAGTCATCCACAGATTAAAACTACATCCTTAGTATTTTATAAGAATAATATTTATTGAATATTGTTTTGTTTTATTTTAATGACTGTTCCTTCGTACTAAAAGAAACCAAAGAATGCATTGAATTTTCTATAGCGATAAATCGTAGCGCTGCAACAAAGAAACTAGTTAACTGAATAAAATTTACGTTTAAAAGGCCCCGTCAAGCAAGCAATTTTGTAAATAAAAAATTGCTACTAAGTTTGTAGCGACAATTGAATCAATAATAAATTGCGGTCTGCTAATGTTTTGTGGTATTGGATGGAATGCGCCTGACTAGTGGAACGTAATAATTTGGGCCGCCATTTTCACGCTATCAATGCTGTCATTCGAGTTTAGATTAGAATGCGTCTCAGTTTGTGTGTTGTTTTCGCGGATTAGGTTATATTCTTAGATTTATGATAAGTCGTTGCGCCGCTCCGACGACGACCTATCATTAATCTAAGGTTATATTATTTATTTTGTTGAAATGATAGATAGCAATTTATGTGATTAAATGAAATAACCATAGATTAACAATTGGTCCTCGCTCCGAGCGGGGCGCGACGATTCATTCATCTATGGAAATAACGTTTTTTACCAATTTATAGACAAAATTTTGTTATAGTTCAAAAACATTGCACTTAGAACACAAAAAAAATCAATATTACATACCGCAGGGTGGCCACATAACCCATCCGTCTTCCCTCAGGGTGGCTGAGTATCCATGCAAGATTTCCCCAAGTAAAATAAAATAAAGAACCCACCTACCGATCAACCATTTTTATCACGTCTAATAAATACGAAATTACCCTAATAAAATCCGAAATTAAGTAGTTTCATTAAGACTATCGCAAGTCATACATAAGCATAACAGAGCCATAGCGTAAAAGTGAATACTTAACTTAGTTCTATTTCACACAGGTACCTACCATGCCAATTGCCATGCTCTTTTCCTTATGCGTAGCCAATTTATAGCTGCACAAAACCTTCCCTTCCATAAATACTTACATTCGTGCAGGATAAAATTATATACCTACCTTTAAAGGTGCATTCGTGTATGAACAATGGACAAATAAATTACCTACGTAGGAACTTAGAATAAAGATTATAAATAAACTAAGTTGTTGTAGGTAGGTATAACAATATCACTAGTAAACTAAGTTAACTTTTAAAATTAGTACGAGTCTGTTTACCTACCTACTGAAATAATCTATTACATTATTTATTTGTTTAAATACACTACTGGTTTTTAATAATAATAACTTCCATAATCTTATTAGACTAATGCAATTCTATTTTACTCACCAATTAAAATAACGAAACACACAAAATGGCCGACAATGTTGGTTGCATTTTTATTCGATTGATATTGGGTAAGTCAATCATATATGATCACAACTAACCTCATCAATTACGAATTGTTACATTGTTTTTGTTGTGTATAATTACGTGTCCATTATGAAAACTAAGATATTTTCTTGATATTTTCGTTATTTGAACACAGGGAATGAAATTTGTTACTATCTATATTCACAGACATAAAATACAAACAAAGATGTCCGCCTAACAGTCTTGCCACCTCATGACCTCTAGCTTACCACCAAAGACTTTAAACTTTGTATCTATATTTAAATTTCTTTGCTTACCACAAATTTCATCTCTCCAGCACGAAAAGGGCGGTTTAGGTGCGTAAAAACTTGCAGCTAAATAGCTAAGTGGTAAGAACTTCGAACACCACTTTTTGAAATTACTTCTCTACACTGAAAAAATTAATAGGTAATCAATGAGCGATGGTTCGTTCAGAAACTCATTTTAAGATATTGGCATAGCGATTTACTCATAGGCACAAAATTATGTTCTTGTGTACTATTGCCTTTTCAAAGACGTAAACTATATTTTATATTATACTATGCCGGGTAAATCGTGGAAATTTATAAATCAAGAACGACTGGACCGATTTTTTTACCCGAATGCGAAGGAGGGTTATGTTTTTCGAGAGTATGTATGTACGTATAATTCTGTGGCACGCTCTGAGGGTAAACGGCTGGACCGATTTTGATGAATGATATGTTGTTAGATTTGTCTTTATTGCGCGACTGTCACCAAATACATGAAAGTAATAGCCATATTGTGAAAAAGAAAATTTGTCGACGTACTATCTTTGGTACTATGTCAAGTGGGGTATCATTGGATAGGTCTTTGAAAATAATGATTAGGTTTCTTTAATCATTTTTCATTTTGAACGACTATTTAGGATTAATAACGATTGAAAGTTGGTTACCTTGTTGGTTATTCTCGTAGAAATTTTCAATACCCACTTATAAATTATATCTATATAAGTAGTTTACATATATTCTTAATAACGTGAAAATAATTATTATTACAAAATTAAGTTATAAACAAAATCTCATAAAGAAGAAATTAATAATGAAATATATTATACCTTATCCGTGTAAAATAAAAAAGTTAATTCAAAAAAACCCTACTGCGTTCATTAAAAAAATGATGGAAACAAGATAACCTAGGGTTGCCATCCGTCCTGTTTCCCAGGACATGTCCTGCTTTTGGTGGTGTCCTGGGCTGTCCTGGATAGTTTTTAAGCATCGTCCTGAGTTTTTAAAGAGTCCTATTAAGCACCTATGTTTTAAAAATCGCGCGCCACTACTCAACGACCCAGTTTTAAAGATACGGATCAAAAATAAAACAGTTTTTATTTTAAATTTTTTAACAGTTTAGTTTTCTGTTCGATATAGTAATTTATTTTTATCTAGTCAGCTAGGAGAACTTTCTAGCTTTCTAATGACACTACTTTGACGAAAATACATAGTTTACTTAAAACTAAACAATGAAAAAATCAAAAGGTGAGGTTTTCATTTTTTTATTTTTATTTAAGTGCTTTGGTTTTTGAGATTGGTAACATAATCAACTTCTTTTTAGATTTTTATCGATAATTTTTTGCCTTACATCTGCACATTTCGTTTGATCAAGATACGAAAAAACACATTTTATAGTCCTGGGTTTCAAACCGAAATGTCCTGGTATTTCTACGTTCAAGTCCTGGATTTCAAAGTTTGGAGATCGCAGCCCTAAGATAACCTATTTCTTAAATCTACTATATAAAAATAAGTCGGGTTTTCCTTCCTGACGCTTTAACTCCAGAACGCACGAACCGATTTCCACGGTTTTGCATTCGTTGGAAAGGTCTCGGGCTCCGTGAGGTTTATAGCAAAGAAAATTCAAGAAAAATTCAGGACAAACCAACATTTTAAGTAGATGGCGCCGGTGCGTGATACATTGTTTGACAGCTACTCATTGTTCTCTGCTCAGTTACACTATTTATAACTCGAGAACGGCTGGAACGATTTTCATGGATTTTGATTTGTTAGATTTGTCTCCGCCCGGAATAGCAGAATAACTATAAAAAATAAGAAAAACGCAAAAAAGAAAAATGAAGAATATTATTTTTGTCATACATTTTGTGTAGAACGACTTTTTGACATGTCTCGAGATCGGGCTGTCAGGTTACAGATGGTTTAGATTCACAAATTGGACACGGTAGGTGTAGCTGGAATCGGGTTCTATGTTTTGTTTTAATTTCAAGGCAGGACGTCTGCCGGGCCCACTAGTTTTACTATAAATACTATTAATATTGCCTCAGATGGCATGAGATTGTTTACAGTAGGTTTTGGAAATAGGTTATCTTGTTATTATATATTATTATTATTATAATATATTTGAAAATGTATCTAAATGTACTTATAAAAATGTAAGAAAGATCCACTGTTAAAAAAAAATTGCCTTGCTGAGTTTCTTGCCGGAGTCTTCTCAGTTTAAGTGTATTCCGAACCGGTGGTAGAGTCAATTGTAACGTTCATGAGTGCCTTACCAGGGCCTAAACTGAATAAATGAGTTTTGAGTTTGAGTTTGTTTCCATCTTTTTAGGGTTCCGTACCCAAAGGGTAAAAACGGGACCCTATTACTAAGACTTCGCTGTCTGTCCGTCTGTCTATCTGTCACCAGGCTGTATCTCAACAACCGCGATAGCTAGACAGTTGAAATTTTCACAAATTATGTATTTCTGTTGCCGCTATAACAACAAATACTAAAAACAAAATAAAATAAATATTTAAGGGGGACTCCCATACAACAAACGTGTTTTTTTTTTGCCTTTTTACGGAACCCTTCGTGCGCGAGTCCGACTCGTACTTAGCCGTATGAAATCCGTTCAGTAGTTTTAAGTTCACGTTCAAACAGATGCGATGAACTTGTTTTATATATGTAATTCATCTGTACGTGTATTTGTCACTGAACTCCTAAACGGCTGGATCGATTTTGATTATACATAGTATAATATTTAATGTCAATGTTCTGATGATGCCTGCCTGCCTGCTACACATGCATGGTTAATTATGGATTTGTATAAATAAAATACTGAATCATGTTCAAGATATTATTTTTAATGCATGTCACTTTTATTTTAGGTTAAAAGGTGTCCATTCTTCCTGACGCTTCCTAGTCTATGGTACCCAATTTTTCTATCTTCTTATTTTTGACTCATTTGACCGTCTAGTATAAAAATGTTAAGGACAATGTCAAAAAATATAAAGTACACCGAGAACAAATAAATTTAAGTTCAATGCGGCATAACCGAACGCTTTCGATCCAACGTGCGTTCGATGGCGATCTAGTGGTAGTAGGCCTTTGTCGCTCAATCATTTGGATTCCGCTTCATAAATGTATATTCAGTTAAGTTGCTCGCTTAAGTAGTAACTTAACGCCACCGCGTTCCCCAAGTAATTAAAATAAAATATAAGTAACCCATGTTACTCACTGATATTTTAGCTTTCATAGTAATTTTTTTTTATTGGTTCAGTATTTTCTGAGTTCATCCATACAAACATTCAAAAATGAAATCTTTTCTCTTTATAATATTAGTGTAGATGAAATAGGCATAGTGGGGGTGTACTTTAAAAGGCTTAGGTAATTTCATTTACATTTTTCATTCAGTAGGTCAGAATAGCTTGTACCTAATATTTCAAAATCGGTACATTACCTAACTAACGGCACCCGATCGGGTCAAAATAAGGAGGTTAGTTACCGAAATCTATCATGAATGTCTTCTTCAAATTAGTACAAATAAAAGGGAATACTATGTACTTAAAAAAAACCTTTAAAAGGATATTGCTTGTCTCGTGGCTCTTCATGAGAACGATCCCGAAAGGGTGATTTTTCCTGCAAAGATAACACATTAAATTCATTGTTTCACCGTTGTATCGGAGAGCTCAAGTCACATAAAAAATATTTATAGTACCTACATAAACGATTGATTTCATAAATTCTATAGTACTTTTAAAACACAGAGTCCACTCGTGACCACGGTCAATGTAACTTGATCGAAACGTCGAGGTTAGTCGAAATTATATTTTGATTATTATGTGCGCGAATAGACCCGGTATATAATCTACTATAATAAATTCTATATCTAGGAACCTTTGGGAGTTGAATGAATCCCAAAAATCGAAATAATTCTGGATGTGACAGGCGTTTAAGGCGATGATAGCTCAGTGTTATCTTACGTCTAATACCGCGACGAAGGTCGTGGGTTCGAATCCTACAATGAGCTTGAGCTTTCGGTGAAGGAAAACATCGTGAGGAAACCACAGCACGGTGGTAGGGTACTACGTGGTACTCGACTGGCTGGCTACCACCCTCAAGTTGAAAATTCTGTCGCCAAGCACCTGTTGGTGTGTTCCGGCAGTGGCACTTGAGAGCCAGTTGCCCTTGCCCTTTAGGCATTGTTATAAGGTGTACAACACGTTGACAGTCCCCCTGGTATTGCTAATGTCTATAGGCGACGGTAGTCACTTACCATCAGGTGACCCGCCTGCCTCGTTGTCACTAGTGACATAAAAAAAAATTACTTAACAGATAAACAGGTTATTTAATCGGCTTGAAGCATTTCCAACCGCGAATCAATTAAATAAAAGAAAAATCAATTTTGTTAAAAATAGCAGCCCCCGCGGTTTCTCCCGTGTGCCCGAGGGATATTTTCTTTTCCCGTGATAAAAAGTATAAGGTTAGACTAAACAAAACTTTATGCAAAATTTTAATAGGTTCATTAGTTTAAAAGTTCATCGCGGACAAACAACTTAACACATTTTTATACAATATGTTCAGAAAACACCGTCAGATCCGAAACCAGTATATAGGTTTCCTAATCACATGACCAAATAAAATAAGAAATACAAAATATTCACGATAGTAAATATATTAATGAAATTTAAAAGGTCCATTTAAGTACTGCAATTTCCCCAAAATGTGGCAATTTTTTAAAATGTGACATCACCATCCCCAACGGTAGATAACTATTATATTAGACCGATTGGCGGCACCCGGCACCTTTGACGAAGCCGACAGACGTCGCGCCGCTTGCTGTCAAAGGCACTGCCGCCGGCACGTGTAGCCGCTGTACCTACGGGGTTCGCGACCTTCAACCTTGCATTACCTACTTGTGTTCACTATTCTTCAGTTACGCGTAAACATTGCGTCCGAGTGCAAGTGTGTTTGGGAGATTATGTATAAAATTCAAACCAGGAGTATTTTAACTGTTAAAGTGTCTGGGAATGAGTAACTGCAATAACCTTTGCATTATTGCAGTTACTCATTCCCCTCGCCTCGAAATGCGCTTTGCGGTTCCGCAAGCTAACACTGTGCCATCTGTGCGTGCGTTGTGTGTCCGGGATAACTTGTGCCAGACCTGTATCACTCTTGGAGGTAGAATAGAAACATGGAACAACAACTCCGTCACAGCCATCGCATTGGCGTCCTGATGTAATAATACAACAGTCGACAGCTGGTAGGTAAGAGTTCTACGGGGTTCATGACCTTTATGACGTCGCGCCGTCTCGGGTCGTCCGCCAACTGTGCTGCCTATACGGCACTTTCCCTGATTTTATGAAATACTATTAAATTTAATATGGGGTAATTTTTATTACATGGAATCTGAAATTTATTACATTAATGGAATCTAATATCGATACCTAATAATACCTTAACGGGTCTGACGGGGGTTTCTTAACATATTGTATATTAAGATTACCTCTCGTAACACCAACAATCAAAACTTTCTAGTAGTTGTCTGTCAAATGGTAGGTTTCTTTCGTCTATGAAATGTTGAATTCATCCTACTATGCTTAAATTCTTTGTTCCCTATGGGTATTATTGTTTTCTAAAGTGTTTTTAAAACCTGTCGCCAAGCACCTTTCGGTGTGTTCCGACAGCTGCACTTGAGAGCCAGTTCCCATCTAGGCTTTGTGTGCTTACCACCTTCGGCCACATCATCACTTACCATGGTGAGATTGTGGTCAAACACAAGCTTATCCAGAATAAAAAAAAAAAGCATACGCTCAGAACAAAATGGAATGAATCTTACTCTTTTGTGATATTTTTCATAATGGTGATCTTCTTGCGATCCGTTTTGGTGGCTCCCCATTTTTATTACAGCTGAAAAATATAAGTAAATTCCATTTAACATGTCAATGTGTTCAGTATAGTAATTCATTAAAATGGTATTTATTATAAGATATACTTTTTTGTTCATCCCGTCGTCTTTTTTGTTCCAGAATTGCCGTTTCTTCTGCTCTATCCTAAAAAAAATAAGTGTTTATAAATTATACAATAAAAATATATCCAGATAAAGATAAAAAGTATACTGGATTACTCTCTGCCACAAATTAGCTTGAAGCTAGAATTAACTAAGTTGTAAGAGTATTATTTGTTAGAAAAAGTTTCATACGAAACATTATAATATTCCTACGCTCCATTTACTGGTTCTAAAATATTGTATCGTCATATCTTTTTATCATTTTCTTCATAAATTAAGTTGTTTAATGTTAGTTTTGGATTCAATGAAAATAATTGTATTGTATTACAGATGGCTTTTACCAGAATAAAAAACAAGATTCTAGACCTTTCCGCCCCGTGGATTCAAATTTTGTTCCCCTATTTTAGCCCCTTAGGGGTTAATTTAAAAAATATATAACTTAATTATAAGGAAAAGCCTCCAAGCCGTGAACAAAAATGACTGTAAATTATTTTGCCACTACAACGTTTCTATCCATGTTCCCTTGTGGCAATGATGCTAAATTTGTAGTTACTCGAGCGTCTTTGGGACCTACTGGAATTTGAAGATTAGGTGGAATAAAGAAAAAAAGGTTATGTGATATTTTCCCCTTCAGCGGTGGGGGGAGCGTCTACAGCGTTTCAAAAATGTAAAAAAAACAGTCACTAAGAAATACT
The DNA here is from genome assembly GCA_951361185.1 of Ochropacha duplaris. NCBI lineage: Eukaryota > Metazoa > Arthropoda > Insecta > Lepidoptera > Drepanidae > Ochropacha > Ochropacha duplaris. The sequence continues at coordinate 7,266,272 of OX592695.1, read as the reverse complement.
CGAGCGCGTCAGATATTAGAGGGTAGTCGCGCCACGTCTGTCTGATAACGGAAAAATAATAATCTGCCGTTTTGCGTGGTGGGGGTGGCCGTAGGAAGGGGTCGAAAATATTTTAAAAAAAATACTCGAGCGCGTCAGACATTGATAAGGGATGTTAAGTGAACCCTCCAGTAGCTCCTATTTTAAAGACTGACGATTTGGACGCGACCATCAGTCAGGGCCGATTTTTCAAAAGGGGTCGTTCAAATATTACGTAAGCAGATTTATTACAATTATTTACCCCCCCATCCCCCTTGTCAGCAAAAGCAAGCAAGGCTCTTACCCCCTCCCCCCATGCTTACGTAAACATTTTTCAATTATAAATGTATTTTTTTTATATTATAATTATAATTTTAAAAATAAGAAAATAGATTTAGGATAGAGATTAGATTTTACTGATATAGTATTCAACATAGAGTAAGGGACAAAAACATTATAATTTTTGGTATAACTTGGATTTGTCTATTTGAAACGACATCTTATTTAAACGTTAAACTTTGGTTAATGGAATCAACGTTGCTATGCTTACAATAATGCCTAAACGTATGCATTATTTGCGGGAATCCCCGAAAATGCGTTTCGTTTTCAAGCATAGACAATGTGAGGGTTGCCATTCGTGTAAAAAAGTAAATAACTACCGATGACATAATCATCATCTAGACTCCCCTACCCCCCATGTCATCCAAAATAAGCAAAACAAAGACCCCCCCACTCCCCCATGGTGCTTACGTAATACTTGAACGGCCCCAAATGCAAAAAAAAATCGTGACCTTGATTTACTCGAGCGCGTCAGATTTTTATACAGGCGGTTCTTCTTGATGGCCTTGTTGTACTGACCCATAATCTGACAATTATGTTGAGGAATTTCCTTAATCTGACGGTTTGAAAAAAAAATATATAAAAAATATCGAAATCTCGAAAATGGTTCAAGATAAAGAAAAAATGTTTGTACAAAAGTTGTAGAGAATTTAATTTTCTACAATATTTATTATGGATACATATGCCAAAAAACCCACAGGAAACGAGATATTTGCAATAAATCATTTTTTGACCTTTGACCTTGAAAAATCAGTAGCCGCGGGCACCCTATGAGGGCTTTTGAGACAAGTTTTAGGGTGTCAAAATAAAGGTTTATACAAGTTAATAGGGGACTATCTCTCATTCTGAGGTGAAACTCATAATATTCCTGGACTATACACTTAATAATGATTTTAGCTACTTCGGCTTGTGCAAATCGGCAGATTAAGATATTTTCGTGATTCGTGACTAATTTCCTTCAAAATAAAAAAAAAAAACTAATCGCGCTCGAGAAAATCCAGGTGACGTTTTTTTTTGCTTGATTTTTTTTGCATTTCAGATTATTGAAATGTACACTATTTTGCATGTAACTAACTTACCTTACCTTAATCTGACGCGCTCGAGTATTTCAAACCATCGACGGGCTACCCTAGACGTTCGACACTATATAGAGGGCTCAGATTTGGTGAGAGTACTTCACAAGGTGCAAGGTTGCCCCCCTTATGTTAATCTGCCGCGCTCGAGTAAATCCCGAAATCCCCTATTCGCCTCCCCTACCATTGAGATGTTGAATTTTAAATAAAGGCTGAAATACTTCGTATTAGTTGTGTTGTGTTGAAGAGTACTAATACGAAGTTTCAAGTAAAGATCAGAAAGATATTATTTTCCATACCTACTTTGCCACCACTTTTCTCTCCATAGGGCGAAAGTCACTCTTAATTTCCAAAGAAATGGCTAACTAAACACAAATTCAAACGAATTTATAAAAAAAACAGGTTTACTAATCATTCACAATAGATATCACGGATTTAAATCATAGTCAACTTTTTAATAAATAAATAAATAAATATCCTCGGACATTGTATGTATTTGTAAACTTACCCTCTTGCGATTCATCTTACGCTCTTTACGCTCATCGCCTCTTACTTTAGCCTTTCTTTTTTCCTTCTCCGGCGAACGTTCCTCTATCTCTTTGTTACCCTGCTTATGCAGAAAAAATCTATTAGCTAATAACACAATAAGAAAACTGTCATCAATACATCATTATTAAAATAATACATACATTTTCTATTATTTCGAAACATATCGATAAACATTTTTTAATTAATATAATTATAAGTCATAAAACTAATACAAAATCAAAAGGTTCAATGAATCAAGACAACTCTAGATTTTTTGCCACAAAAATTATTGTTTTTTATTATTTCTTATATCTTCCATCAGTGGGTGTGTTGCTTTTTGCTAATTTTATATATTGTTGCCTTATTTTTTATTTGTACCAACTTCAGCGGTTTTTTGGAAAACATTGACATCTTTCTGTTTGGTCTGGTCCACGATTTATACATAAATATCTTGATCATTTGCTTCTGCAACACCTCTTGAATAATATGATGAAAATTCATTGCATGTTTGCTTGGGGTGTTTTTATAAAATCTTCAGCATAGGGCTCCATCGATCAAATTACTCGTATCATCTTCATTTTCTTCACATTTACACGAGATATTCACTAGAGCAGCACTTTATTCAAGGGACCTTTTGACTTCTTTATATAATTAACAATAATCCTTACCATGTTGGATTGGACTGGGCTGAATGACTACGACTCACATGCACATTGGTTTTGCATAGGAAATTTGATTTGCTTTTTACATTTTTATAGGTTCTTCATTTTGTAACTTCCTCTTCGAAATAAATCTTGATCAGGTGTAGATTCTGGTGTAGCTTCTTGTAACTTTGAGTACTTGTTCTGTATTCTGTTTTGATTTAATTATCTTGTAATTATTTGACACTCAGACAGGATAACGCTTATGTAACGGCACACATGAACTTCGAAATATTTCTATAATCTTCTAGTTTGAATTCAATATGGAATCACAAATTTTATTTGGTCAACCTTATATCGCTCGGCAGTATTCTCCATACATCACACATACTTTAAATACGTTATCTTCTAATATCTTCATAATCTTGGATTAGTGATTTTCTTGATTGTGATTGATGATTTACTTGAAATTTAAATTATATTGTGAAGGATTTATTTTAGATTTTTCATTTGGATGTTATTGATTTTATGACGGTTTTTTTACTTATTATTTTTTGCACTTATAGTCTTACTTTTTCACACGTTTAATCTTCAAAGATAGTCCAGATGATGTTGATCGTGGAGCACTGTTAGTACACAACGGAACGGCGCAGCGCAGTCGTGGTCCAGCCCAATCCTCAGTCCGGCGCTAGCGCGATGCAAGCTCGGTTTATTACAACAATACTCACCTTGCCATTTCCGCTGCTTTCTACTTTTCGACGCTTCACATCTGAAACAATTATATTATAAGCAACACGATTTCGAAACAAATCAATCATGTCAATAAGGACAGCTTGTAAAAAATCTCATAAGATAAACATTATCTTACCTCGATCTACGTCGTCTGGTACGTTACGATGATCATGGGGCGGCGAAACTGATTCTAAGTATCGCTCCTCCTGAACAATAGTTAATAACGAAATGTACAAATAAATACAATACGTTTCAAATAATATAGTGGTATTTATCTCTTACCCTATTTAAGCGGTCTCTGGGTGATCTATCTTTACTTCTGGTTTCTTCTTTAACCCTTTCCTTGAGAGATCTATGGATTAATTCAAACCATGTTAATTGAACAACAAATTCAGTTCAATATATGAACATTGTGGTTACATAAGACACTGGCTCTCAAGTGCAATAGCTGGAACACACCAACAGGTGCTTGGCGACAAATTTCCAGCCAGCCAATCGAGTACTACAAAGTACCCTACCACCATGTTGTGGTTTCTTCACCGAAAGCTCAAGCTCATGGTGGGATTAGAACCCACGACCTTCGCCGCGGTATCCGACGTCACTGCCAATGAGCTATCATCGCCTAATAGATTATGGTAATACGATTCTTGTAAATTAGTATGCAGTATTTATAACAACAAATAAATGGAGATAAAACACATACGATCGTGATTCGCGCTTAGAGTCCCTCTCACGGTCTGATTCATCACGACGTCTGTCACTACTCCGGGTTTCCTTTTTTTCTGCATCTATCGATCATAAAAATACAATATAGTCATAATTTACATTTCTTTTTCATTTATACTAATATTATAAAGAGGAAAGATTTGATTGTTTGTTTGTTTGTTTGCATTGAATAGGCTCCGAAACTACTGGACCAATTAAAAAAAATATTTCACCATTAGAAAGCTACGTTATCCCTGATGAACATAGGCTATATTTTTATCCCGGGAAAACATGAAATCCCTCGGAATCGAGGGTGAAACCGCGAAGAGGACAGCTAGTAAAATCATAAAATACGTGGTTTTATAATAATGATGATCGTGCAATTATTTGGGTGATTAATAACTAACCAGGTGGCTGTGGCGGCGATGATCCTGAGTCCTCGTGCTTGACGACGGATTCTTCTTTCACCGTCGAAGGTGTTACTGGAACTGCGCCAGCCACCTTGTGCTTATCACCCACCTGTTGTATACATCGTTACATACATATGTTTTGCTCTAAATTTAACAACACCGACGTGGGTTTATTTTATAACTGAATTTCCACGTAAGGGCATGGACAAGCACAGGTTAAAACCTTATTGTCATAAAAGTTTTGCAGTTTTCTCATGTACCTTACAAATGTAATTTATACAAGGTTAACTTGCTACCCTGTTGATGGCGAAATGCAACTCAGGTACCGTGGTAGGTACCGTGCCAAGTTTAGTCACAAATATAAACCAAAAAAGAAATTTCTAACACGTCAATGAATATTATTTTAATTAAAAATAATAGCGGCCACATTTTGATAGGCAACCTGGCTAAACTATATTATCCTATTGATAATTATGCATAAAAAAATGTTTTTCTTTACATAGTAATCTTGCAGTTGGATCTTAGACTATTAGTAAAAATACGGCATTGCAAACTTACTTGATGAAAATCACTTTCCCGTATCATATGAGGAGCCTTGTTACGTAGTTGTCCACTGTATACAGTTGCAAGAGCATATAAATCATGTCTTTGAGTTTTCTCTTCTTCTTTGACCTGATTGAAATAAACAAAAATAAAAGAATACACGAAATAATTTCATATACATAGATTGTTAGAGATACTCAGATTTTTCATTGTTTTAATAACTGCTGGAGCCGTTTGGTGTATGTGTCTATGTTCAACATAACTATGGTCATTAAGCGGAAGGTAAAAGTTTACAAGTCTTCAATTTTAAGTCAAATTAAAAGCTTCAATCATAAAATTACCTTATCAACTTTCCTTTCAATAATCTGCGCCAGTTTCGCCAGCACAGGGAAATGTGGAAACACTCGAATGAGAACGATAAGAGCGTTTCGTATTTGTACGTAATCGCCTGAATCTAAGCACACCACCATCGCTTTTGTGATCTTGTAGTGCCACTTGTGACATACGTGTCTGCAAATAGCGGAATAAATATAATTATAGTACACCCGTCTCACTAAAAACGCAATTTCGGACGGATCAAATTGCGTTTTTATTGAGACAAAAAAGGATTTTAGGTGTAGGTAATAGGGATTTTGACTATTTTGAAGAAAAAATATCAAACACTAAACATTAATAAAACACTTAAAAACTTACTCTAAAAACGTAGAACATGTTATAAAGGGCATTGTCCACTTTGTATGGGGTTTTGGCCTGGAGTGAACAGTCACTGAGAATAAAAACAATATGTAGAATTGGTAGCTTTACCCTGTAGGAATATCAAAAATAATAAGGTTTTGTATCCAGGTGTTTCTAATAGTTTTTTAGGAAACATTTATAAATGGCTTAAGCGATAAGGCCGCCTAGATTGTATTCACTTTTTTATATATTTTTTTATTTTTGTGTCATGAATTATTTGTATTTTGGTGTATAGAATAAAGAGTATTTCATTCATTCATTCATTCATTCATTCATTAATGGTTTTTGAAATAAAATATTTTTTTCCTCATCTTATTTTTTAATCAGATTCATAACTTACAAAAGCTCAGCATATAGCAGACATGTCTGAAGATTTAGTCCATTATTGGATTGAATTAACAAAATCCCAATCCCAATAATTAATTTTATATCTGCCTATAACCAACATGTAGATATATAAAGCCCCTATCCAGCTAAACATCAGATGCTAATATCACATCAAATTATTTCATTATGAATCAAAGCCACAATATTTTCAGTCTAGAGACATTTTTATGATTGATAGGGCTTCAGAGACTGTGTGCAATTGTTAGAACATAGCAATTATTAAGTGCAAATCTATGCATCTTTGCAAGAACACCAGTTCACATTTTGTATCAGTACGTAGACGTGAGATCTTGTTCTTAATAAAGAACATTTATAGCTAACACAAAAACAACGTTGCCAACCACTACTAGTAGAAGACTCTTCATTAGCCACAGTCGAAATGTTCAAAGCCAGAGTCCAGCAAGAATGCCATACTACAGTGCTATTAGTCACCTGTTGACAAAGCAAATATACCACACCATAAAAAAATAGGCTGCACGGGGACATGATACTATTCAAAGATTTGTTGGATAACAAATAGCGAATTAAACACTTACCACTTGGGGTGAGATCCACTGTATTACCGACATCACCTCCACCAGATCAAGGTTATGCCTTTTCCTTTGATTAAAGTCGGAATTACAATTGTTGCATCTCAATTCCATAGCATCGGACGTACCTTCCATAGGTATTACATCCATGGTAGGAAATAGTAGGAATCAAGTCAACATTTGGGCTTGGAACAGTATCGGTAGGAATCAAAGAGGATATAATCACCACGTTCTAGTAGGAATGCCAGTGTTGTCGTAAATAGCGTCACCGGTGTCTATTATGATTAGCAAAGTTCGAGGTATAAAACGGAAAAACAACAAATAAAGAGGAAACGCTGCCAGCCTTCTGGGAACCTTGCTGATCGGCAGCAGCGGCAGCCTCGAAGAAGTTTTTTATATATTATAGTTGTACATTTGCTTGTATATTTTGTACATTTGTTGTAAATAAAATAATTATATTCACAAATAAATAATAACAAAACAAGAGATTACGATAACTTGAAATGACAGACAAGTCAAATCAAACCTCAGTCAAACTCTGTCAAAGCTGTCAAACTGCTTAAACCAGGGCTGCCATAAAAATAATAATTATATCGATTATCTTGAATAATCGAAATGCAATAATTCAATAGTAACATTACTTCTTTACTTGTAAATATATGAATGTAGTACAACGTGATTTCACGATTTTAATGCCTTTGTTAAATGTTTTGAATAATTAAACATCCTTCTTATGAAGTTAAATAAAATAGTATTATTGTAATCGATATAAAATACATATTTTAAAATCGATTTTTATTAGTTGTAATTGTTTTTTTTTTATGCTGGCAATGTGACGCAGTCGTAATGCCGACAGGAAAAAGTAATTATGATTTAAAATACTTATTTATTTGATGTTTTTATCAGTGTAAATCTACACAACTAAAAATGACCAATATTCATGGTTTAATTAAAGATATTTTTTGGTACAAATGTTTTTCTCTAACAATTCTGTTCACGCCAAGCCGAAAATGAACAATGCCCTTTAATATTTCTGATGATTTTTAAACTCCAATCTAACCACAAAAGGAACATATGAGGTCACAAGTTCATATTTCATACAATACTCTTAATAAAAAAGCCGATTTGATATGTCAGTCAACATTCGTATTGAAACGCGATAGGGTACCTGTAGTTTTCGTATCCGACATGATCGTTCGCCTCAGTGAACTGGTTGGAGACCCTGTACTTGGTGACGAAACCGGGGTAGTGCGCACACTCGTGCTCGAAGGCGTGCTTGTCGGCGTGCCAGCGCATCGCCGTGCCCAGCACCTTGCACAGGAACGTGCCGTAGCGCGCCGCCTCGCCCTCCGTGCACGACATCACAGAGTACGTTATGTCGCAGAACAACTACACACAATACAATTTTACCATTACTATTAATTTCTACCGAAACTAAGAAAATTTTATCATTAAATGATGACACGGATCGAATTTTGAGGAACTCATTCAAAGTCATTATTCAGTTTAGGCTCTAGAAGGGCACTTTTGAAGGTCGAATTACAGAAGTTACCACCGGTTCGGAAGTCAGCCTTCAACTGAGAAGAACCGGCAAGAAACTCAGCAAGGTTACGTTTTTTAAATATTTTTGGACCATCTGACTATATTGGTTTTTTTTTCAAATGTTTAACAATTTTATTCTTACTAATACAAAAATACATAAAAAAATTATAACCTGAATTGAATACTCCTAAAGAAATCCACTCACATCAAATGAACAAAGTTAACTAAAGAACTGGTGATTTGGTGAACAAAAACCGCGATGATACCTTTCCCGCCCGAGTATTATGAGCATTAAGAGTTGTGAGCAGTAAGAGCGCACACTTACCCTGTCGTAGCACAGCAACGTGGAGAAGTTAGGCGTCTTGAGCGAGTGCACCGTGTGCACGAACTGGGCGCAGTAGTTGGCGTCGGCGGCAGTGAAGACGCAGCGCGGGAACAGGCACAGCTGCATGAGGCGCGTGACGGTTTCGTTCTTAGCGGACTTGGCAACGCGCGCGGGGAACCAGCCCTCGCACTCGCGACCGAGACGAGCCAGCACGCGCGACACGTGCTCCGACTGCCGACGCCGCTCCTCCTGATATACACACGCACATTATATACGATGTCCGGTAAGTAGTACCATTTTAAGGGGGAGACAGGTGGGCGGGTCACCTACCAAATATACAAAAATGGCCTAAGTAAAAGTGTCACCATTTTCGAGATATTTCTGATTTTATGGCGGTGACACCTTACTAAGGTCATCTATACTAATATTATAAAGAGGAAAGATTAGATTTTTTGTTTGTTACTAAGTATTTAATTCAAAAACGAATCGACCGATTTAAAAAATTCTTTCCCCATTAGAAAGCTAGATTATCCCTGAAAAACATAAACTATATTTTTATCCCGGGAAAAGATAACATCCCACGGGAACGCGGATTTATATTCAAATAAACAGTGTACAAATCACCTGAAGCTTATCAATTAGCGTATTGAATCGTTCCTGTTCTTTCTTGCCTTTCGAACCCTGTGATGTGTCTTTAGCAGCGATGGCGGCTGCGGACTTCAGACGTTCTATTTCTCGCTCGTAACTTTCCACCGGCACTCGGAGATCGTACATGGATAATGACCTGGTTTTATCACAACAATTAAAAAAAACGAAATAGTATGCCGAATGCGATGGACATTTATGTAATTATTTTACATACATAAAATTGACGATGATACTGTAAATAAATGTGTATGATACGTTGTAAAACATACTTCACAATGAGTCAAAGACGGAAAAAGCTTGAAAGATTAAATCTATCCATTATTGGTTAAGTGATAAATAAATAGACAACTTACCAAAAAGTTACGTAGAATTCTGGTGAAATATCCTCCCATACTCTAGTCGGCAGCATCGGTGTTATGGACAAAACGACCGGCTCTAAAGCTTCCACAGACGCTATGTTATATCTTTCTATGCTCTTTTCTAGCGTGTCTGACTTGCTATCTGTACCTTTGCGAAGAGCTTCAAACTTGGCAGTAATCTTTTGGGCGATCACCGGACGATGTAAGAAAAATGCGACATCCGCATCAACGTGATAGTCTCGAAGTAATTCCTATACAAAAATATATCTATACACATAAAACTTTAATAACGTAGGCATCCACTAAGAAATATATATTTAAAATTTAACTCCTGAAAAGGATAAGGCGATGATAGCTCAGTGGTAAGTGACGTCGAATACCGTGGGTTTGAATCCTACAATGAGCTTGAGCTTTCGGTGAAGGAAAACATCGTGAGGAAACCATAGCACGGTGGTAGGGTACTTTGTAGTACCCGACTGGCTACCACCCTCTAGTTGAAAATCTGTCGTCAAACACCTATCGGTGTGTTCCGACAGCTGCACTTGAGAGCCAGTTCCCATCTAGGCTTTGTGTGCTTACCATCTTCGGCCAAATCATCACTTACCATGGTGAGATAGTGGAAAAAAATCGCGGGTGAAACCAATTTTAATGGTAGATTTAGAGGTAGCTTCAATCACGGTAAGAAATCAAGAACACCTACTCCGGGAACGAGGATTACAGCTAGGAGTCTTCTACGCATCACATTTAAGTTGTTTTAAATTAATCAACAACTGAGAGTATGTTATAACTACAGTATTGAACAAATTACACTACCTGCAGACTAGGTAATCTAGCCGCATATTCATCCGGCGCATGCGACGACGCTAAGAAAGTTCCAAGTTGAACCAAAGCATCTTGACATTGGTCGGCTAAACGTCCCACAATTTTAAGTTGCGATCCTGGAGATTCACCACTCACTGATAAATCGTCGTATTCTATAAAAAACATTACATAACGACATCAGTATGTTAGACAACGATAAATAATCACACTCCGATGAAGAGTAGAGGTTACCTTTCCAAACACAACAATGGCGTTGTTGAGCAGACAATATGCACAAAGCTATATCCAAATTGTTTCCAACAATAGCTTCTTTGAGTCTAGCTGATGATCTTCTTGTGTTGCGCACTTGGGAAAAATATCCGGCCTGTTCATAAATAAAGGGTTCCTGTTAATGGTTTCCATTACTTTAATATAAACTACTTCATGTATTTTCTACTGAATAAATACCTCGCCCTTAAGCAGTTCCCCACCAGCCATTGCATCCAATTGTTCTGGTGTCATTTCCTCAGCTGCTTCTATGCCAGCCATCTTTTGAACTATCTCTTTAAGTATGATTAAATCTTGACTGTAAACAAAGTTTATTCTTAAGTGACTATAATAAAAAAGAAACATATTTAAAATAAAGAAATGGCTTAAAGGTAAGATACCAAACCAAAAATATTTAAAAAAAATAAGGTATTAGTTGTGATGTGATGTGACTGACCTCTGATTAGCCTTGAGCCGGTTGGCGACGAACTGCAGCAGGGCGGTGAGCTCTATGTTGTGTTTCTTGAAGGCGGCGCCGGCGAAGGCAGCCAGCGCCTGCAGCCACGCGGCCGGCGCCGAGCCGCGCCCCGCACCCAGCGCTTCCACCAGGCAGTACCCCAGCACGTCCAGCGACAGGGACGTCAAGTACTTCAGAGACTCCACCACGGGACCGATCAGATTGTCGTACGATTGTATCTACGTTCAAACACGTATTTTTAACAAGCTTTTATTAGCTTGGTATTTGTATCTATGTAACGGAATCTTTGAACGTGATTTTCACACCTTGCAATTGATTTGAAACTTAGCACACGTATCAAGGACTGATGACAATGCAATAATTTAATTAAACCAGCATTGCTGGTGCATTCAAATTAACCATGTAGGTAATGTAACTAAAAAGTAGAAAATAAATAATAGTTTAATAAACGTTTGTTTGTATGAACACGCAAACTCTACTGGTTCGAATTGAAAAATTCTGAACAGTTAGCTAGTGTGCAATAATAATAAAATAAGCAAAAAAAAAACATTGAATTTTATTGTAAAAAAAGAGTGGTGCTTTTTAAGATATTTTCAAAATGACTACTTCTACCTATATGTCAATAAAATATTTATAACAATTGACATCAAGCACCCCAAGCTATTTTTTTTTACAATAAAATAAATTTTTTTGCTAATCACACTATCTAACTGTTCAGATTTTTTCAATTCGAACCAGTAGTTCCTGAGTTTGCGCGTTCATACAAACAAACAAACTATTCAACTTTATAATATTAGTATATAGATAGGCAGACAACTCAAAAGATGGGAAGATGACCTCAAGAAAATAGCTGGTCCAGTATGGACCCGTTTAGCAAGAGACAGGAATACGTGGAAATCTTTAGAGGCCTTTGTCGACAGACAAGCTGTTCCACACAAACATCCAGTTGCCGACCATTCAAATTAGAAATTATTAAATAGGTACATTTAGTTTAGTAAATAGGCATTTAATTTAATTTAAAAAAAAAGAAAAAACAGCAATAATATTTTATGTTTATTTTATTTATTATAGATTAAGTAAAAACCAACCTGTAACAGCATGTAGTCAAAAAGGAACGCGGGTGCAGCATGTGACAGTTTACCGATGTGGCGACCTTGCGGCTTTATGTTCTCTTTGGACACACGTTTCATTATGTGTTTGATCCTTTGCAGCGAGTTACCGCGAACACGCATCAGAGCAGGTATCCGTTCACCAGAGTCGTTTTTCCAACGAGAATATAAACAGTATCTTGAAAAATATAGCAAAAGTCAATACCACTGCCCATTTCCACATTAAAATACCTAAATTCGTAAACGAAATCTAATTATGTGTCTACTTTTACAAAATCCTTACCGGCACTGATATGGATACAGCTTTAATAAGGTATAAACTTCTTCAGACATGCAGCAGTTGCCGTCCATAAGAGTGAGCGATGGCAATATGGCAGCGTCCAAGACTGTAAGCGCCTCGTGATGCAAAGGATCTTCTTTTAAAGTTCGCGCAGTTCGCAATATACGAATTATCTATAAAAATTAATAAATATCATTATAATTGTTAAGATATTTCTCACTATATAGTGCCTCCCACGAAGACGCGCTCCCCTAATTTTCCTAATCCCTTACAATGCAAGTGTATGCTTTCGCTAGTGTTGTAGTGCTGTCGATATGTATATATGTATAACTAGCTAACTAACTAACTATAATTAGTACTACAACACTACCAAAAAGATGTACACTTGCACTGTAAGGGATTAGAAAAAGAGTGGGACAGTTTCAAAACATAATAATGAATACTTACTTTGTACATCAAAATTGGATCATGATGAAGTGAAGGGCCTAGTAAGATGATGGCAGGAATTACATTTTCCTTCAAGTCTTCGAATGTTTTGCATGCTGGTGGCGCCAGACTTGACTTCAGAGGTGTAATTGGTTTTCCAATTATTTTTGGAGCTACACGGCAATGCCTAGATGAGTGAATACAAAATAAGTAATGGAGAGGCGCAATGCCAATTTATCCCGCAATGTGTTATTTAACCGTAAAACACATTTTATAAATACTCATTAACAAATTTATTCAAATAATATTATAATTTCATGTAGTGCATTGCAATCAATCTTCCTATATAAAACAAAGTCTGTTTAGTTAAAAAATTATAGCTCGAGAACGGCTAGACCGATATCCGCTAGGCGGAGAGCCCCGAAAAATTTGTATAGAACAACTTTTTTGATAATACTATCTCGAGATCGGATTGAGTGATGGTTTAGATTCATAATTGGACCCGGTAGGAGGCGCTGGAATCGAGTTCTAAGTTTAGTTTTAATTTCAGGTCAGGACGAGAGTGGGGCGCCCGTCTTCGTGGATCTATACAACATTGTATTGTAAAACTATGTTATATTTTTCCCAAAAATTTGTAAATTCAAAAACAAGATGTTTACAAGTTTTTATATTTTTTTTGCATTGCACTATTTTAATGAAAATCCTTTAGTGGTATATTATTGGGAACATATAAAGGCTGCACAGTGTGATAGATAGAAGTATAACTTACGTCCGATATAGTGGTTCAACGAGTGCATGTAGCATGTGAGAGAGCGCAGCGGCGACGCGCGGCGGCACGGCGGCGGTGGGCGGCAGCCGCGCAGCCAGCGCCGCGAACTCGCGCCACGCTGACACATTCAACAGTGCCTCGCAGATTACCAGCTTCTGGTTGCTCCAGTACTCCTGTAATAATTGTACACACACAACATAACATTAAAAATATACATGTCGAACATAGAACCTCCTCCTTTTTTAAGTCGTTTGATGAAAAATAAAGAAATGGCTTAAAGCCTACGTACCAAGCCATAAACCTTATTAAAAAAAAACATTCAGATTGATTAAAACTGTAACTAAATAACTTTCTATATACCAATATTACAAATGTGATAGTGAGTTCGTTTGTTACTTCTTGACGCCTAACAAACAATCGTGATTAATGTGGCATGAACGTAGCTTAGGATTTACTTAAAAAAAACTCAGGAATTATGGTGAGACCTAGTGGTCCAATAAAAGGCGAAAAAAAATGGCTGATTAACTAACTGCCTGACATGCCATGTAAGTTAATCACGAAAACCCAATCGTCTAGTACTAGGAAGTCATACATTTTCACTTCCTTTTATAAACACGTATTTCAGCGTTTCTCAAAATTCAACCCATAATCTAGCATCTATCTATTCTTGTTACCTCTTCAATTATTTAACATGTGAGAGTTGTCAGTCTTATGACATAAAGAATTCATAATATCGGAACACCATACCTGCGGATCTACCTTCTCTTCTACAAATTCAGGAGTACCATTGGCTTGTGGACCTTTAGTCGAGACAATGCTAAGTTTACGAATATAATCTTGAACAGCTTTCAGTTCTTTATCAGCTTCTTTGGCCATAATGGAGTCATCTGGACGAAGCTAGGGAAAAAGATTAATATGTAAAGTATACCTAGCTAAAACATATTCATCCATATTAATATAAATTTTCACATCTACACCGCTAAATGGGCTTCTTTATTTTTAATCTACCTCAAGTTGGTGAGATGTGGAAAAAAGGGTCCCGATTCTGAAACGAATTCGACACGCACGAAGTGAAAACCGAGCATGAGTGTACTTTGAATATTTTACCAAAAACTAATAGAGAGAGGGATGTAAGATAAGAAGAGCAATAAAATGCAAAGACTGTATTTATTCCGTCTATATGAACGTATTTTCACAAAGTTTTTAACGGACAATTAAGCTTAGCTCGGCGCTTCGAATCGGGTATTTCAACGCTCAAAATTTGCAAAATTAAACATAAGTTACTTTTGTGTTATAAATCTATATACCTACCCAATTTAATATTAATATAGTTGTGAGCGACGACCGCCTACACAGATAAGCCCACGAGGCTTCCGTGCTGGCTCTTTAGTTTGTAATTTTTTTTTTTTTGTAATTTTTAATATGGATAATAAATTTAAAAAAAAAAAACGAAATCGAAAATAACCTGATTAATATTTTCGATTCATGCACCAACTTCTTTGTTTCGCCGTTTCTTCTCCTGACAGGTCTTTATTTGGAAATGGTGGTAACAATTGCATTAATAAATAGCAATAAGATGACGTTCAGTAAGTGTTCCTTAAGTTTCCCAAAATTGAATAAAACATTTTTTGAATTATCATCCAGTCCAAACCGATAATAATTTTAAATCTAGAAATTGGTTTTATATTTATTGATTTTAAATTCACCGAGAAGAGATTTTTCGGAATTCAACCCCTAAGGGGAGAAAGGAGGCAGTTTATATATACGATATTCTTCTAGTCAGATTTATTTTAAACTTGGATGAATGCTCAATGACATAATTATATGTATATAACCTGTTTTTTGTGTTCAAAATTCATCTTCTAAAAAACAAATCATAGTCTACTACTATGGATTAAAAGCCATTAAATACATAAATAAGCAACACTTACCCAAGGGTATATGTCATCTAATGAAATAACTTGATGTTGTAAAAGTAATGCTATAACAGTCATTAAGGGTGGCGGTTCCTTGTAGTTCTCAAGTACTTCCATATTTCCTAACTTAAAACCTAAAACTTCTGAAATTACTTGAGGATCACCCATGTACTTTTTAATGAGTGAAATGAATAGATCATCCAAGTGTGGTCGAGCCTCAAATGATTCCAATATTATATCAAGCACTCTATTTGGATCTAAATTGAAACAACCTGAAAAAAAATAACAATCTCATATAAGTAATGTAATGACAACAGCTATTCATTACTAGATGTCCTCCGCAGTTTCACCCGCGTTTCCATGGGATCTTATCTTTTCCCGGGATAAAAATAGCCTATGTTACTCAGGGATAATGTAGCTTCCTAATGGTAAATTTTAAAATCAGTCGAGTAGTTTTTGAGTTCAATCGTAACAAACAAAAAGTCAAATCTTTCCTGTTTATTTTATAATCTAGACAATATTATGAACAATTGAGTTGTCAACACACCTATAAGTGATTGAATTATCTCTAGTAAGCTCTTCCAATCTGTGTCTTCTTTAATTTCTTGATTTAGCTCCACTATCAATTTAGCATATCCTTCACTCTCTTCTCTAAATAAATTAAATTTACGTTGTTTATAACTGAAAAATAAATCAATAGATAAATAGTTGTAAAACCAATAAATAAAAATACAATTAAATGAACTTAACAATACTTACTACAACTTGGTCTTGATTTTAATAAATTTGGTATAAAAGTTCTTGTTTTTTAATGTACCAACATCTTGTAAAGTGTCAATTTCGAGCCTTTCTTTTAAAAGTTTGTCAGATAAAAAAGATTCCAACTCTCTCACTATGTAACAAAAATTGATACGTTCTTCACTCTGCACATCAGAGCATGTCTCAGCATCCAAAACACAGATTACATCTAATAATATTGATGGTATGTCAGCATGCAAAACCTATAAAAGCAATAAACCAAGTTATTCAATAAACAAAGATGTCTTATAAAACAAGTAATTAAAGTTATTATGGCAAAAGCTCACAGATATGTCTCGAAGAACAGAAATTACTGCATCTTTCTTCAAATTCCCTCGGAGTCCACAAAGGAGTAAGTCATAAATGTTTTGAGAAAACCCAGTAAGTTTACCCGATTTCGAAAACAAAGGACTTTTATCTTCATCTTTGATAGATTGTGTCACATATTTTATGCTGGAAATTGAGCAAAAAACAATTGGTTCTATATTACATATAACCTTACCTTTGACCGCAAATGTGTAACACATTACACAATATTGCCAATCTTTTATTTTGCCAATACAAATATGCACTTTAAAGCAAAACAACATATGACAAAGCTTTTTTTCTAAGTAAGACTCACGGGGAACAGGCACAGGAATAATACCAAATTAATCGATATAGTGTAATGTTATGAACTTTAAAATATAGGAAAAACCTAAATCACCTTTCACCCCCTAAACAACGGGTGTTAAAGCTTAACACGCTCCAATTCCTTCTGGGCCTTTTACCGCCCCCTTGTAGGCCTCTTAGCACCCACAAGGGGGTGTTATCGCCCACAATGAGAAAGACTGATGTAAGTAAAACTGCTTATTTTAGTGTACTGTGCTGCCATGTGATGGTGTTACCTATCAGCTCCGACAGGGTTTTTTTTAAACATGTTACATCTAGGTATTGCCGATTACTGAACATGTTGTTTCTGAATTGAATGTGTCTCTACATATATTTAACAAAACTGTCAATAGAATGGGTTCCTGAAGTGCACCATGGTACTCCAGAGCACCTAGATGCTCCAGGGCACCATGGGGAAGTAATGTAGTAGTAAACAAAAAAGCGCCCATACTTGACCGGTACACAATTGACAAAATTCACTTAAGATTTCTTATTTCGAAACATAGGCATGTGGGATCCCTATCAGGTTCCCAACATTTTTTCGGCTGAATATAGTATTTTTCAAAATAAACTACAAAAAAATATATGTCATCTACTTTTTAGTGCAGGGGGGACACACCCCCAGACAAAAAAATGTCGATCTGCCATTTTCTTAATGAAATAAAAAAAATTGCGCAACACATGAATATTCCGTAATATTTCCTTAACTTCTGTTAACATTAATATTTGAATATTTTGCCTATTTTAAGATAATTAAGGGTAACTTAGTGGAATTTTATGGTAACATAGTTGTTTTCCATAGTATTGCAAAGTGTCCCCGACCCAATATGCGGACTAACTTAACCAAAAAAAGGATTCTTCTTACAGTGTAGTCCTATGCTTCAAAAATTTATTAAGTTTATTTAATATGTTTGCGTTTTTTATGTAGGCCTCATATATTTTTAAAAGCTTTATTTATTTTCAAAATAATTCCTTTAGTTTTGTCCCTAAGGAAGAAGCGCAATACGGTACTACTATGTTACTGGTATTTTCTCAAAAAATCATTAGATGTCACTGTACCGTCACTGGTCGGCTCGATTGGGTAGGTTGGGCATTACAAGAGCGGGGTGGAGGGGAATGGCAGTAAGCCGCGTGCCGCCACTCAGTCGCCGCCATGTTGTGAATCAAGACGCGTGTGTTTATTTGGTGTGCACTTTGTTACCCGGCCAAAAGGTAAGTTTCAGAACTTTTACGTTATGTTTTAACTATTGATACGTGGCATTTATATCACTGAATTGTATTCTATTGTTGGATTTGCAAATTATATGGTCATTTCGTAAATATCAGGTAGCATCATGTTATTGTACAACTGTGTACCGGCCCACTTTGTTACTCCGCTGTGGTAACGCAGTTGTAAAAAGGTATCCAACCTGCATAAGTGCTGTGATTATTTATAAAACGGATATAATAGTAGGATTAAATTATTATCTTCAACCTTTGTGGTAACTTAGAGACTGATTAGCTATTTTTGTAGAGAAGAGAATTGTCTATTGAAACAACTTTGTTACTGTTGCACAACTGTGTTACCATTATGTCCTTATTTCTAAGTATAGATTTTTCAATTTGAGTTGTACAATTGGCATAATAAGCTACATTACAGATATATCAGATGCAAGATAATATTTTTTAATATCAATGTTAAATACGTTGTTAAGATATTTTTACATATATACATTTTATGTCAAATCTTTGTAAACAAAAGTGCACAACGGTAACATAGTTGTCATTTAATGTGATTTATAAGACTTAATTAATGATAATTTCTTATTATAGTTATGGAAGAGATAGATTTATGTTCCTAAAATACGTTTTGTTAATTGTTTGTTTGTAATGAGTGACTGAAGCTGCTCAATAAAAATATTTAGATTGGTAACAAAGTGGTTTGATTTTTCTACCTTGGTCTGCAAAACCTTCATTTTCAGAAAGAAATATGTACAAAATTCGCTGCTGGCAGTTAATTTCAATTGTCTGGATATAATTACGCATAAAAACAAATAATTTACTTCATTTATCTCTAATGATAAAAAATTTAAAACCCATTTTTAGCAGTGCAAAAACCTGCACTAAAAAGTAGAATGACCCTAGTACACTTGAAAAAATATGCTTTATGTAAAAAATGGAAAGATATTGTTATTAACTAGCTTTCCGACCGCGGTTTCACCCGCGTATCCTTTGAGATTGAATTTCAAAAAATCTTTCTTAATCCTCGTCTACATCTTAAAAACATTACCTGTGAAAAAAATCAGCTTTCTAGGTCTAACACTGGGTGTTGATGAGTCAGTCCTTCTAATTTTGTATACCAAGAAACGGAAATAACTCCTAACTTTGAACCCCCGTTTCACCCCTTCAGAGGTGGAATTATAGGAAACGCTAAAACACGTTTTTCTTTATTTTTATTTGTTAGCCTAAAAACAAAGTTTCATGGTTCTAGCTTCAAAAATGACGGACTTCGGTACAAACTTACAACCCCTTTTTCACCACCTTAAGGGTTGAATTTTAGAAAACGCTAAAATACGTGTTTTTTTATTTTTAATTGTTAGCCTAAAAACAAAGTTTCATGGTTCTAGCTTTAAAAATGATGCGACTTCCGTACAAACTTTCAACCCTTTTTTCACCCCCTTAAGGGTTGAATTTTAGAAAACGCTAAAATATGTGTTTCTTTATTTTTAATTGTTAGCCTAAAAACAAAGTTTCATGATTCTAGCTTCAAAAATGACTGACTTTCATACAATGTTTCAACCCCTTTTTCACCCCCTTGAAGGTTGAATTTCGAAAAATCCGTTCTTATTCCTAGGTCAAGTTTTAATAACAACCTGGAAAAAAAACAGCTTTCAGCTAAGGGTTTAGGCTGGGTGTTGATAGATCAGTCAGGACTTATCCTTTTATATATATAGATAAGTTGAATCACGAAAAATATATAGAGATTGACAATCCATCTAAATATTCAAGAGGTTAATAAGCAGTTCAAGAATAAACAATCTAAAAACGGCAGTTTGAGTTGATTTCTTGGGCCAACAACAATTTGAATGAATGTATTGCAAGCCTTTTTTTATTTTATTTTTATTGCAAGCCTACTTGGCATCTCTGCACAGATGAGCAGACCAGGTCTCGATAGTCTTGTCTACAAATGCTAAGCACAGGGGCTGATTATCTTCAGTCTTGCATATAATCTGTCACACTTGGGACCCAACATGTTTGTAGGGTTGAAACTCGTTGAGCCTTCCTGCTTAATAATTTGTGATATATCAAATAAATATATCAATAATTTTAGAATGATCTTATCTCCTTTTGCTGGGAAGCACTTACATCAAAGTACATGAGTTTCTAATCAAATTGGTATATAAACATGCCATAGACTAGACAAAGTAAACTACACAGCTGAAAGTCAGGTGATTAAATGTGATCTGAACACATGACTTTGCTATACTAAACAGGCATCCTATAGATAGGGACTTAAAACAATAAAACTACAAATTTCTTTGTTCTTTGAAATCTTTTCAATGTCTTTGTAGCAGTAGACGCAATGTGACGATACTGAAAGAGGCTGCAGCGCCGAGTATTCTGTATTCTTACAATTAAATGTGTATCTTTTCGTGTAGTAAATAAAATTGATTTTTGAGTCACTCTATTAAAATGTGCACACAGCGTCGCGTCGCGTTTGGGTGTGAGCTGACCCTTATTGCTAACTATTAGGCTACACTCCAACTCAAGTTTTATTTGCTAAAGCCACAAGTGCTGTGATATGGTACATTCAAAACAGATGCCACAGAAGTCATACCTTCATTGAAGTCCTAGCAAAATTTAGAAATCTTTATTATGCTAAAGCTAAATTACTCATGTGTTTACTTTTCACAAGTGCTGCTAAATCATAAATTGCTGGTAAATACCATGTGGTCAAAAAACAATAAAGGTACGAGCTTTATTTATTAGACGTAGGATATCGTCGAGATGAATAATTATTGGCAGTTTATTGTTCTGTGTAATGTGTATATGATTTACACATATTTAAGTCGTCCTCAACGGTAATTATACTATCAATATGTAGAGTCAATAAGTAAATACAAGCCGTATTGATTATGACAACTCGCTTCTACAATACTCAAATTGCAAATCAGTCATAAATAATGCATTTTGACACAGGTCAGGCTAGGCATCGATGGACAATAATCGTGGTATACTTACAATAGATCTTTTCCTGACTTCTCCCAAGTTTTGCAGTAATCGGAAATAAACTTAGCGAAAGATCCCATTGTATGAAATAAGGTTGGTATATTTGGTTCTAACCAAATAAACTTAATTCCCAATTTATTTTTACTTCACAAACAAATCACACCACACGCCGCGGCCATGATTGATTGATGTCACAGATCAGATTCAGATAAAATTTTAGTTTTGTAATAATCTTTAGGCATGACTACAAAATCTCTCAGTCGTATACATTTTATTCAGTTTTAATATTCTTCCTTTATATTAAAGTCAGTTAAATCACATTCACAGTAAAGTCTAGTCCTCTTTCGTACAAGTCCAGTCAGTTGTTAATGAAATTGATCGCCGTTCCACTAAAACTTTTCACGGACTTTTTGGGACAACCTAAAAAGTCACGATACAGCTTTTATTTCATTTCACTTCATTTGTGCACATGCATATTTATCCTTATTGGACAAAACACCACCGATATTTTACAATAAAACTCAAAATACACGAATTTAATGACAATAAAACGAAACGAGGACTAGACTTTACTGTGAATGTGATATAGGCTTGATAGTCTTGTAACTAAAGTATTAATAATATTTTTAAAAAAAATTGACATTTAAGTATACAATCATTCAATCAATTCAATCAGTCAGTTAGTCATTATTTATTTATACCGAGTTTACTCGTTAACCGAGATTTAAACTATACCTAACCTAATCCATTACTTATTTATTCCCATATTTTACGAGTTGGAAGTATAGTAAAAAGTAGTTTGTGACAAAAAATGCCCACTTACGAGCTTTCTCTAATGTTACGTGCCATGCCAAAACCGGAACTTAAAACTACACTGAAACGCGTATCACAAGCAATTTTTAACCGCGGTGGTATTATAAGAAGTATTGAAAATTTAGGATTCAAACCGATGCCATACAAGACAAGTGTTCACGGTTTGGTACATCGAGAAGCTAATTATTTTTTACTAAAAATAGACACGCCAACGAAATCTGTTTCAGATTTAAAAGAGGAATATAATAGAGATGTAGATATTATAAGGCAACGCGTGTATAAAACGCAAGAAGAACTCGGTGAAGATTGTACATTAGAGAAAGAGCTCCTGCCTCCTGCATATCGAAAGGATGTTCAAAAGATGATTGAGGTTGGAAAAACTCAAGTTAACCGCTTCACTTACAAATTCAAATATAATTCAGGCTTAGATTACTATCCTTTCCAAAAGTAGTTTTAAATAAATGTAGTTTAGTTGTACAAAAGATTAAATAAAATGTATAAATTTTCTGAATTCTTTTATTTTCTCAGTTTTCTGTATTTACACTACTATCATTTTTTTTTATATTGAATAATCACTCACTAATCACTAATGATATGTAGATTTGAGATATTATCATATCACAGTGCTGTTGTGGGTGCACTCTTGGAAAGTTAAACTTTAGTTGGAGTGTAACCTAAGGGGCACTATGCAGAAGGACTAAATTGTAAGTTTTCAGGTGCATAATAATTTGCTATAAGTGATTGTAGGTTGGGATCAAAATAAAACTTCAAAGTTAATTGCAACTTTTTACTTAGCTAAGTACTGATGATTTATCATTATATTTAAGAATGTTCACAACTTCATCTAATTTATAATCCCGCAAGGCACTCAATAATTTTGTTGATTTATTATTTTTATCATCTCCATGTAATGATAACGCACACCAATCCACATACCATTGTACTATAACCTCTGAAAAATAAGCTGTATTTTAATGCAATGATTGATGTACACACACAGGGCATCCCACAGCTATGGGGTATAAAGGGAAAGAAAAAGATATTGTTGATAGGATAAAATATCAGTATCTGTTAGAAAACTGTGCACATTTAGTGCACATTGCACACATTGTTTCTTGTTTGTGTCTAAATATAGCGCAACTAGAAACATAAATTTTAAGATAGCCATACAGTTCAAAAGGCCCATCATCATAAAATTTTACATACCTACAATTTCTTCAAAATGTGCTTTAATAGTGTTATCTCCTGCAGATTTCCATACATGTAAATAATCTTCACACAATATGGGAACTTCATCACTTATTGCATTAGCATTTAAATCTAATGCACTGTAACATAAAATAATTTTATAAATATTTCTAATTCCTACTATTTAGTTACACACCAGTTAGACTTGTTTACCAACCTAATGGCATTTGTTAGAACAATATCCTGATACTTCTGGTATTCCAAGTGGAATAAATGTTTTATTCTCTCAAATGATTTTAAACAACTATCATTGGGAATGTCTGCAATAAATAATCAATGTTATGATAATGAAATATAAACCTTTGTAAGGTGCCATCTCCTACCGGAGGTGATGGATCATGATGGCTGTTTTCACTTTATCTACCGCCACTTTAAATAAAGTCCTCGTACTCATTCTGTACCTACTATGTCTGAGGTTTTTGAGGCACTATCTTTTTTAGGGTTCCGTACCCAAAGGGTAAAAACGGGACCCTATTACTAAGACTTCGCTGTCTGTCCGTCTGTCTGTCACCAGACTGTATCTCAAGAACCGCGATAGGTAGACAGTTGAAATTTTCACAAATTATGTATTTCTGTTGCCGCTATAACAACAAATACTAAAAACAAAATAAAATTAATATTTAAGGGGGGACAAATACAACAAACGTGATTTTTTTGCCGTTTTTACGGAACCCTTCATGCGCGAGTACTACTCGCACTTGGCCGGTTTTTTGAGTAGGTATCTTTCATCATAAATATTTTAGAATCATTCATAGGTACATACCGGTAAAAAAATCTACTCTAATGCTTTTTTCTACTGAACAGTTTGAGATAAGGTTTCTGATAACTAATATTGTTGAAACATTATCAGATTTAAATACAGCTAATCCACGCCTGGAAAAAGAAAAGGTGAGCACCTGTTAATGTACTTATTCTCTAAAATCCAAGGTAAACTAAACTATATTATGTTGTGAGGAATACACTTATAGGTACCTACCTACATAAAGTATTAAAATAATTAGGTAGGTATAATGATTAAACCATAGATTAATGTAAGGTCCTCGCGCCGGGTCGGAGGGCGCGGTCGGCGACCTATCATTAATCTATAGGTGTATGTATTCCTAAAAGCACTTTCGAACTTTGTGCTAAGTAAACACTAGAAGGTTTGGGGAACATCAGCTCTTGCGCTCATTTATTTGCGTTGTGAAGACCGCAGCGCACAATCCAAGTCTACTAAAACTACTAGTCTACTAACACTTTTAATATGTGTAAAATAGGTACTTACTGATACTGACATACCAAAATAGTTCGTAAAAGCGCGTGAGAGCGCGAAAAAATTACATTTGCACCTGGCCTTGGAAGTTCACCTGGCAATGCTTCCGTGAGCCATGAAGTTATTTCAGCTACAGAAAAACTTCCTGTCACCCGTAAATGACACCAACATCTGAAACATAAAAAGTTAGACCTATGCTACCTAAGGTAACCATACCTACATCCTGCTTTGAACTGTCTCCAAAATTACTAAAAATGTCCAGATTTGACAAAATTACAAACTAAGTAACTAGTTCAAAAGGGACACGACAGCGTTACAATATCTACACCGAATCTCAAGCGACATCCATAGGTAAACATGACGTTTTTTATTATTACCTAATTAATTAATTCATAAATTAGGTAGGTATATGAATGTAAGATAAACATTTGAACAGCAACAGCATAAAATGAAATAAAATCATAGAACGGATTTGGGTGAAACATGACATATGGATAGATCACACCCTAAAATAACAAAATATAATATGCATAACCTACATTCATAAAAAAAAAACTTGAGAGACACCCGGATGGAACGACGTTATATAAGTCGAGAGAGTATATATATATATAAACATTTCTATTTATATATATATATAAATAGAAATGAAAAAAGTATCTGGCTTGCTTTCTATAAGAGAGAGAGACAGACAGAGAAACATGTGCACGCCGCACAGCTTAAAATAAAGTGACACTGACACTAAAAGAGTCGTGACAATTTTTCGTAAGAATTGTTTCCGTCTAGCCCCCTTTCACAACGCGCGATAAGGAACTTCGTTCCAAAAATATAAATGTACCACCTTGTCCCATCATCTGTTTCAGGGTCTTCGTGTTGGGAGTAATATGGTAGAGCTGGTAATCTAAGTGTAATTAATCGAGCAACCCTTGGAGCACCTGTTGGTAATACGTATATTAACACCCGCAATGGTTCTGATTTGGAAGTGGCTGATGTAACCAACATGTGTCGCATGCGCACCCACACACGTCTGGTCCCAGCTTGACATCTTACTGTTGCAAGTAAGTCTGATGCTGTACACTGATCAAAACGTTGAGTTAGGAATTAACACAGAACATAAAGATGTAATACAAAATCTAAAAGATGATAAATAGGTTACTCATTACCTGTGAAGTGCATACGCTGAGAACAGCAGCACTATCAGTTTGCATATCTAACTTCTTATAACAATAAATAAAAAGCATATCCAATGGTACTGCAGATGTTATATTTGTCTCTTGCCAACCATCACATGAAGCGCCTGATAACTATAATAAAACACAAAAATATTTTTTTTATCTAGTAACTTAAGTAGGTCGTACTACTGATTTTAATTGAATTAGGCGTATTACCTCATATTGTATGTCCAATAGAGGTGGAATAGATATCCCTACATTCAACGAACGAGTGCTGCGTTGATATTTTTCACGTTCATTTGCGGTTTCTTTCTCTAAGCGTGAAATTTCTGTCCTAAGGTAGATTGAAGACAGTAGGTAATAAAAAATGTTGTTAGTTACAATTTTAACAAAATACCTAAGTACTTAAGTTAAAGTAGATTCTTACTCCAGTTTGGCTCGTCTAGCAGCGAGAGTATCTTGCGAAATTTTTATTATTGAAGCTGCTCCTGAGACAAGTCGGCTTGGTCTCAAGGCGAATATCCTTCCAGAAAAAGTGGCAACAAGCAATTCGTTTTTCTCTGTGCCCACGCAACCACCACACACAGATGTAACTGGCTCTCCACAAAACTAGAATAAAATCGTAAATGGTATTTACATATAGGTATCTACATACTGAACTACCAAAAATAAAATACCTAAACCCAAATAAAGGACTATTAAATATTAAACAGTCTAGGCCCACGATGGGCGCCAGTGTGACATTCAGCGTGAAAGAGGTATTAATACTCAGAATTACTAAGGAAAGATACATTATACGAAACAATCTGGTAGTGTAAACATAATAGGTACTATATTGTAAAACATACATAGGTAAACATAAGACGTGGCTTTTCCTCAAGATTGTCAATATCGATGAGGTACAGTTGAATGGAACCATCATGACGTCCGACAGCAAGGTGCACACTTCCGTTGCTGACGAACCAACCGAGACACATTACCGATCCCAAACCACGTCCCTCCACTAAACATTTGTGTGATAATACAGATCTGCTTTTAAAATAATAAAATATTAGTAGGTATAGTTAGGCACATTCAATATCTATAGAACTTTACCAAGTACTTAAACAATTATCTAAGTAATGATAACCACTAACTCAAAACTTATAACGCCTATAGATCCATCGCCAGCTCCGTAAAACGAACGAATTTCTGCTGACGGTGTCGAAGATTGAACTGCAAGACGACATGGTCCCGACGGTATTGCAGTATATGTGACCACCTGCCCATTTTCTAAGATAGCCGCTCCTTTGTTAGCTACCAAGACCAACAGCCGCACTCGTGAACTCTATAAATTAATTTATATTAGGTAACCATGAAATTTAAGCAGGTTTGAGTACCTACTTTAAAAAAATGTTAAAATTTTATGGAGCAGCGCGCTTGAATATTCTCATCGTAACGATAGAAGTATTTGTTTTGATAAGAATCAATTGATTGAATCAAACAAATGTGCATTATAAATAGAGCATCGTCTTAATATTTATATGTGGTGATTGTTGCTCTTTTGCCAATAACGGATTTCGCATAAATGGGAGACATGCTATCGTGGAGTTTTTTATCCCTATTTAAGAGCAACAATCCAACCACATAATATTATTATGTATGTCTAACGGTACGGTTTCAGCAGCGCATGTCGAGATAGCTCTAAAACTGCAACATTTTTTGCGACTTATTCAACTATCATCGTCATATTTCAGCGGGGAGACTTTATTTTATAATAGGTATGTAGTGGTACAAGTTTTTTTATGTCACTAGTGGCAACGAGGCAGGCGGGTTACCTGATGGTAAGTGACTACCGTCGCCTATAAACATTAGCAATACCAGGGGGACTGCCAACGTGTTGTACACCTTATTACAATGCCTTAAGGGCAAGGGCAACTGGCTCTCAAGTGCAACTGCCGGAACACACCAACAGGTGCTTGGCGACAGATTTTCAACTTGAGGGTGGTAGCCAGCCAGTCGAGTACCACATAGTACCCTACCATCGTGCTGTAGTTTCCTCACGACGTTTTCCTTCACCGAAAGCTCAAGCTCATTGTAGGATTCGAACCCACGACCTTCGCCGAGGTATTCGACGTCACTTACCACTGAGCTATCATCGCCTTACAAGTAGTACAGTAGTAGTAGACTTGATCATTTATAAAAAATAGATACCTAATACAAAGTACTTAGGTATACAAAGACTATCTAGACTAAAGGTAATCTAACGTTTGGTGTAGCAAATGCCGCGATATCAAGCACTCTGTCCTCAAAGCAGTATGAATTAAACTCGCGTAGATCTCTGTAGTAGGTTACTGTTCTTCCACTGCAAAGTATCAAATCGCTTCCAAGTACGGACCTGAGATCATTAAAATATCTTTAGTTTATTAAAGTAAATAGTTGAAGGTTTCATTATGCACAAATGTTCTATATAATATTTATCCAAGAGATGATACTTACATGGACGTGATAGTTTCTGGTAGAGACGTTTCAACGTTGAGAAACACCTTTCCCTTCCTCGTGTATCCTTTAACATCGTTACCGGAAGCTGTAAATATTTTATCTGCTTGATTACCTAAAAATACAAATAAACATAACTAATACAGGAAATAAAACATTGGTAGGTAGGTACACAATATGTAAAAGATTTACAGCCTTCTTGACCACACTGAAACAAACATAGATACCTCGTACCTACTACCTGATATTATATAAATAAGTTTTCGCGTAAATGAAGGGGATAAAAACATGAGATTGAAGTTAGTTACTATAAGTATTTAGGTACCTACCTACTTAGCTATACTTACCTAATCGATTTTGACATAAAAAGGTAGAAGTCTAGCTCTTTATTTTCCGTTAGTAGGTACCTACCTACTTACTATCGTCGTAAGAGTCCTATAAAGTTTTTTAGTGTTGAGAAAAATAACGTACTTAGGTATCACACTGTAAACATAATTATGTTGTAGTGTACCTACTCTATTAGCTGGTTATTTACCATTGGATGAAGCCAGCTGTACGGAAGTTATTGGTTTTCCTGGCAATGTTTTGAAGTGGACAACTGGTTCTTCATCTTTGATATTGAGACACTGAAGGACACCATTTTTATCACCAATAGCAAACTGAAATTGAAAAATATTTAGGTAGGTAGGTTGATTAAGTTTTACCTACCATGTAACTTTTATCCTGTAGCATAAGTAGGTACTGCCCTTATCCATCCGATTCCCAAAAAGGGGGACCGAACAGATCCGTCCAACTACAGGCCTATAGCGATAACCTCCCTTCTCTCTAAGGTGATGGAGCGAGTCAGCAACACTCACCTTCTCAGGCGACCACCAGTACGGCTTCTGTAATGGTCGTTCAGCTGGTGATCTTCTGGTATACCTGACGCACCGATGGGCTGAAGCCATAGAGAGTAAAGGCGAGGCATTGGCAGTTAGCCTAGATATCGCCTTCGACCGGGTCTGGCATAGGGCACTTCTATCGAAGCTACCGTCATACGGATTTCCCGAGGGATTATGCACTTGGGTGTCCAGCTTTCTTGTTAATCGGAGCATCAAGGTCGTCGTTGACGGATGCTGCTCCGATATCAAGAATATTAATGCTGGCGTACCGCAAAGCTGCGTGCTATCACCCACGCTGTTCATCCTCCATATCAATGATATGTTGGATATTCCCAACATTGTCTGCGCAGGTCTGCGCGTTCTCCACGAAAAAAAACCCCATTCATAGGAGCACCAAAGTTTGAAGACACTCCTCTCACCATCTCCAAAAGTATCGGGATCCTCGGTGTTGATATTGCGAGTGATGTCCATTTTCGAGGTCATTTGGAGAGCAAAGCCAAACTAGCTTCGAAAAAGCTGGGTGTGCTAAATAGGTCCAAGAAGTATTTCTCACCACTCCAGCGGCTGCAGCTTTATAAAGCGCAGGTTAGGTCGCATATGGAATACTGCTCACATCTCTGGGCTGGCGCACCCGCTTACCAGCTCGATCCACTCGCCTCGGTACAAAGACGGGCCACTCGTGTCGTTGATGATCCCGAACTCACCTTCGGAGAGATATTGGCTCTCTGTGTGTTCTACCGTCTGTACGAGTATAATGAGGAGTGTTCTCAAGAACTTTTTGACTTGGTGCCACCGTCACCATTCTACCAACGCACTGCTCGCCAGCGATGTGGAGCTCATCCTCATATCCGCGAGCCGCCTCGATCGTCCACCGAACGGTTCAGCTGGACGTTCCTTCTGCGGACCATTAGGATGTGGAATGAGCTCCCCATTACGGTATTCCCTCCGCGCTATGATGTGGGGTTCTTCAAAAAAGGCGTAAAAAGAGCTCTTCAAGGTCGGTAACACATCGGCAATCACCCTGGTATTGCAAATGTCCATAGGCGGCGGTGACCACTTACCATTACGTGGACCGTCTGCCTATTTGTCAACCTATTGACATAAAAAAAAATTTTTACTGTTGCATTATAGTCAAACCGAGTAAGCCATTCTAATACCAGTTTCTTAAAAACTCTGCACTTATATTTCACAACTTTCTTGTCCATTCGTAGTACAACATGATACAAAGTCGAGGGGATATATAGTCTGAATGTCTTTTGGCAAATACTGAATTAACAAATAAAGTTGGGAAACGGAACGGATGATTCTCCTGGTGGCAAGGGGCGAATGGGGCACAACCATTACAGTTAAATTTGCATAGATAGGTAATGTGGTTAACTTTTAATTTTTTTTTAATTCTCCAAATATTTAAATTTAATATTCAAGATGTTAAAAAGCCAATTATCTAGGTATTTGTGTTCTTAACCCATTAACTGATACCTACTTAATCTCATTTTACCTTTTGTTCCAACTTCTGGCCAGATCCTGGAAGTATTTTTAAGGTATCGGGATATGTGATACCACAAATAGTATAATCAATTCTAGTTAAATCGTAATCCATGGCTAAGTTATCATTAAAATGCTTTAAAACTCTATGTTATATTCTTTTTGGATAAAGACATTTAACTTATCATTAACTCTCTTTGGTTTTGGCTAAATTAATAGGGACAATCGATAATTTTCAAGTTTACCTAACCATGGTAACGGCTAGCAACAAACAAAATATTATGGTAAGAAGGCCCGCCTAATTTGAAAGTTCATAACTTTCATCCAAGGATGCTCGAAGAGCCGCAATAATCGACGGAGAGTTAAGGCTCTTGCATGGAGACGATGTACCTATTTAGGTAGGTTCCGCTTGACCTCCCGGCGAGTAGGTATACTTACACCACAGATTACTGATATGTAGCTAGCTAACTTACACTGAAATACACTGGCACATGGCAGAACAGTGAACATCCTTTTTTATTTTTTTTTATAATAAAATATACTTAGGGGCGGCGCGACGACCTATCATTTATCTAAGTTTATACTGCTAGGGGCAGTATTCGTGTGGACCAAAATACTATAAGTGTAGGTAGGAAGGAGTTGGATGATGTGGACTTTTTGGCGGGAACTTGCAGAGTGACGTTGCGTTTTCGTTTTATTTTCATTAAATTCGTGTATTAAATGAGTTTTATTGAATAATTTCGGTGGTGTTTTATCCAATAATGATCAATCTAAGTGCACAAGTGAAGTGTAATGAAATGAAAGCGTGTATCGTGACTTTCCAGGTTGTCCCAAAAAGTCCGTGAATGTTTTAGTGGAACAACCGCCAATTTCACTAAAGCTTGACTAGACATGTATGGACGAGGACTGGACATTACTGTGAGTTTGAGAATGTGACTATAACATAAAAGAAGAAATTAAAACTGAAGAAAATATATGCGATTGAAAGCTCGGAACAATAACTAACTATTGTTCCGAGATTGAAAGACTTTGTATTGACTTCATACTTAAACTTATGTAAAAAAAAATATTGTTCCGAGATTTCCACCATTTCAAATACTTTGACATTGGCAGAAATATCCTAAAAGGATAATAATAATATATCCAACAAAATAAAATTATTTTTAAAAATAAAAAACAAAAACCGACTTCAAAACTGTAACCTATACCTATGTACAAACATAAACTAAAAAGTAAAGAATAATATTTTAATTTCAAAGTAAGAGCCTTAAAAGGACAATCAACAAAATTATTGATATTTATAAACAGTTCTTTTTGGAGTCGGTGCCAGCCAAGAAGAAATACAGTTTTGAACTGGAAGTGTTCATACGAGAAAACGTCTTACGACACCTCTCCTTACGGTAATGTTCCTTAGGTCTGCGCCGTCGCTCCCCTACTTTTCGAAGTTTGTTACAAAGGCAGAATTAAACTGTCCTTCTTGGCTGGCACCGACTCCAAAAAGAACTGTTTATAAATATCAATAATTTTGTTGATTGTCCTTTAAGGCTCTTACTTTGAAATTAAAATATTATTCTTTACTTTTTAGTTTATGTTTGTACATAGGTATAGGTTACAGTTTTGAAGTCGGTTTTTGTTTTTTATTTTTAAAAATAATTTTATTTTTCAATTTTTTAAGTTTATTCCTTATTATATGTTGTCCTAGGCATAACTAGTTTGTCCTGAAATCGTCTAACTAGTCGGGTCGGTAAAATATAATATATGTATAACTAGCGGGCCCGGCAGACGTCGTCGTCCTGCCTTGAAATTGAAACAAATCTTGGAACTCGATTCCAGCGCCACCTACCGGGTCCAATTGTATTTTAAAACCATCGAAGAACCCATTGAAGTATACACACAAAATTTCATCCAAATCCAAAAAGTCATGCTCAACGACTCAGTTTGATTCACTAAGGTTTTTTGTTTTTGTTGATTTTCTCAAAAAGTGGTGAATCAATTTCGATAAAATTTAAATGGGACCACCTCTGAAGCATGATCTACCAAACAAAAAAAGAATCATCAAAATCTATTCATAATTGGCAGAGAAATCGCGTAACAAACATACAAAAAAAAAAACATACAGTCGAATTGAGAACCTCCTCCTTTTTTGAAGTCGGTTAAAAAAGGAAGGAGTTGAGTGGTAAAAATCGTCACGACCTAATGATACTTTAGTCTACCTACGTTACAGATGAATCTTATTGTAAAGCGATGACAAAATAATGATTGAAAAACGACACTTTTATTAATATACAGCCTTACAGTAGGTAGAGTGAACTGGTAGAAATGGTCACGGAAGAAAAAAGCGTTATGTCTTGTACCAGGATCTTAGAAGTTTAAAGGAGTAATTTTATGAGGGTAGGTCTTAGGGGTAGGTGGTTGAAATGGGTACAAAAAACTGTCAAATAAATAGTTTACAGGATACCATAAACTTGAAGAATCATCTGTGATATTAAAAGTATGTCTTTGTAATGCTGGCATAGTTTTATTTTATTTGAATATAATAATTTAATTTAGACGCGAAGCGTCATTCAAACGGATGCTTTTTAGTCTCGAAGGCTTTTTTTGTTCGCTTAGCGGGGGTGGTTTATGTTACATCACATTCACAGTATAGTCCTCGTTCGTACAAATCCGGTCAGATTATATTTAAATTGGTAGCCATCTCGCTCGATTTGTGGATCAAAGGCACAGTGCGAAGGAGAGGTAAGTACTTAGTAAATATGCATTTAGGCTAGGTAAGTAGCTACTCTATATAAGCCTACATGCATATTTACATATATGGGTGTTATTTTCTAGGTATTTGGGGATGCTTATTACGAATATGATATCTATTTTTGCATACCTATTACTTCATAACTGTGGTGAGTTAAATACTTTGGTAGGATTTTTTGGCGGGAAATTGCTAAGTGACATTTCGTTTTCGTTTTATTTTTATTAAATTCATGTATATTGAGTTTTATTGAATAATATCTGAAAAGTGTTGTCCAATCCAAGTGCACAAGTGAAGTGAAATAAACGAAAGCGTGTATCTTGACTTTTCATCTTTTATTCGTTGCCCGTGGTCCTACTGCGTGGTCCTACTGGTACTGGTGGTCCTACCAGTAGGACTGCAACAAAAACATCATTATTTTGTATGGGCAATGGTCCTACTAACAGTGAAGACGAAAAAAAATGCAAATGAAAAATCAAAAATTAGCTTTAATATAAGACATTTACACAAAAAATCTGATTTCTCTTAAAAAAAAACCTATAACCTATATTTATCTTCAACAATAATAGAATAGAGGTAGGATGACGAAAAAAAAACCAAAACTACGGGCACTGTTACTTGTCCGTAGTCTTACCAGTAGGACTACGGGCAATGCTAAATGCCCATGGTCCTACTAATAGAACTACGGGCAAAATAAATAGCCCGTGGTCCTACCAGTAGGACCACGCAGTAGGACCACGGGCAATAGATTTCATCTTTGAGTATTAAGCCAGCCCTTTTCATATTGCCATAAAAAGTCCGTGAATAGTTTTAGTGGAACAGCCGCCAATTTCATTAAAACCTGAGCGGACTCACCGGACTGGGCCTGATAGAACTATACTTGAATGTGAGGATGCTTTGAGGATGTGACTATAACATAAATAAAAGCAAAATATAAAACTGAAGAAAAGGTATGTGACCTTAGAGCACCACTCCCCTTGCGACCAAGAATTATGTATTCTAAATGGATAGGTAATTCAAAATACCTACTTGAAGCAAATACCTAACCCTAGTTACCCTTAATGAAAGAAAGAGAGATTGTTCCAACGTAGTTGTTATTTTTCTCTTTTTCGCAATAGATAGGTATTTGCTTGAAGTAGGTATTTAGAGTTACCTATCCATTTAGAATACATATTTCTTGCCTGCGACTGAGAGCTTTGTATCTATGGTCATGAAAAATATTCTATTATTCATTCTCTTAGGTATAAAAATAAAACTTTCATCATTACATTCACAGATTACTGATTACATTCAATCCAGGGGGGTGACGGCTCTATTTCCAATCTTACAGTTCTGGCGCTGCTGTAGCTTGCTACATATTATTAATCTGTGCTCTGCTTATAGTGTCCAATTTTGTGTCAATGTGTGTGTACCTACGTCATTGGTAGTTTGACACCTTTGACTGACAGTTTGAAAGGTAAATAATGTAAGTCGGCCATTGTTTTTTTTTTTTTTTTTTTTTTTTTTTTTTTTTTTTTTTTTATGTCAGTAGGTTGACAAACAGGCAGACGGTCCACCTGATGGTAAGTGGTCACCGCCGCCTATGGACATTTGCAATATCAGGGTGATTGCCGATGTGTTGCCGACCTTGAAGAGCTCTTTTTACGCCCTTTTTGAAGAACCCCATATCATAGCGCGGAGGGAAAACCGTAATGGGGAGCTCATTCCACATCCTCATGGTCCGCAGAAGGAACGTCCGGCTGAATCGGTCGGTGGACGATCGAGGCGGCTCGAGGATATGAGGATGAGCTCCACATCGCCGGCGAGCAGTGCGATGGTAGAATGGTGATGATGGCACCAAGTCGAAAAGTTCTTGAGAACACTCCCCATTATACAGACGGTAGAACACACAGAGAGAGCCAATATCTCTCCGGAGGCTGAGAGGTTCTATACCGTTGGTGAGTTCGGGATCGTCAACGACACGAGTTGCACCGAGGCAAGTGGATCAAGCTGATAAGCGGGTGCGCCAGCCCAGAGATGTGAGCAGTACTCCATATGCGGCCGAACCTGCGCTTTATAAAGCTGCAGCCGCTGGAGTGGTGAGAAGTACTGCTTGGACCTATTTAGCACACCCAGCTTTTTTGAAGCCAGTTTGGCTTTGCTCTCCAAATGACCTCGGAACTGGACATCACTCGCAATGTCAACACCGAGGATCCCGATACTCTTAGAGATGGTGAGAGGAGTGTCTTCAAACTTTGGCGCTGCTATGAAAGGGGTTTTTTTCGTGGAGAACGCGCAGACTTGTGTCTTCGAGGGGTTAAATCGGACCAAATTACGTCTACCCCATTCCGAGACCCGCTCCAAAGAGGTCTCGACTTCAGACACAAGTCGTATTCGGCTTTCTTCCACCACGGACCGAGGGATGTTAGCGCGGCCGGTATATTGAGCATCACCAGTACTGTCGTCTGCATAGCAATGAATATTGGGAATGTCCAACATGTCATTGATATGCAGGATGAACAGTGTGGGTGATAGCACGCAGCCTTGCGGTACGCCAGCATTAATATTCTTGATATCGGAGCAGCATCCGTCAACGACGACCTTGATGCTCCGATTTGCAAGAAAGCTGGACACCCAAGTGCATAATCCCTCGGGAAGTCCGTATGACGGTAGCTTCGATAGAAGTGCCCTATGCCAGACCCGGTCGAAGGCCTTAGCGATATCTAGGCTAACTGCCAATGCCTCGCCTTTACTTTCTATGGCTTCAGCCCATCGGTGCGTCAGGTATACAAGAAGATCACCAGCTGAACGACCATTACGGAATCCGTACTGGCGGTCGCTAATCAGCTGGTGCTCCTCTAGATACCCGAGGAGCTGAGTGTTGATGACTCGCTCCATCACCTTAGAAAGAAGGGAGGTTATCGCTATAGGCCTGTAGTTGGACGGATCTGTTCGGTCCCCCTTTTTGGGAATCGGATGAATAAAGGCAGTCTTCCACGAAGAAGGAACACGTCCGGTGGTATAGGAAAGCCTGAATAGACGCGTCAACACTGGAGACAACTCTGGAGCACACGTTCTTAGCACAATGGCGGGGATTCCGTCTGGCCCACTCGACTTTCGGACGTCAAGGGAAAACAGAGCTCGCCGAACCGTAGTTTGCGTGAAGCGAACATCCGGCATTGAGCTGCCACAATACGGGATGGTAGGCGTTGTGGCTCCCCCGTCGTCAAGTGTCGAGTTGTCCGCAAAGAGAGCTGCCAATAAGTCGGCCTTCTCTTTTGCGGTGTGGGCCAGAGTATCATCCGGTGTGCGTAGCGGTGGGAGCGACGATCGACAGAAGTTACCCTCGACAGCTTTGGCGAGTGACCAGAATGCTCGACTTCCAGAAGGGAAGCTGGCAAGTCGATCGCCAATTCTGCCGATGTGCTGGAACTTCGCTCTGGCAATTTGCTTTTTGCTGGACCAAGAGGCAGAGTTGTATATTTTTCTCAATTTGGATTCCTCCGGATCATTTTGAGCATGCGCTTTTGTCCAAGCCCGGTAGGCATCTTGCTTAAAGCTAGTAGCCTCAGCACTAGGCCTATCGAACCAGGGCTGACTAGGACCACCAATGGACACTACAGAGCTTGGGATGTAACATTCCATGCCCTGCAGTATGACATCGGCGACCGAGTCTGCGCAGCTATCCGGATCATCCAACGAGAAACAAAGCTGCCTCCATGGGTAGGACGAATAGAACTCCCGCAGTCCATCCCAATCTGCTGACCGGTAATGCCAAACTTTACGCGTCTCGCGGGGTCGAGATCTTTCTGGTTGCGTGAGAGGCACATCAGATTGAACCAGGCAATGGTCAGACGATCCAAGAGGAGCGCCGACGGAGACCTGGTAATCATCTGGGTGAGTGGTCAACAGAAGGTCCAACAGAGATGGCTCATGGTTCTCGATATCTGGTATGCGGGTTGCGTCCCGTACCAGTTGCGAGAAACCATAGGCCAGAGCAAAGTTGTGAACAGTTTTCCCTGCGTGGTCGGTCCGCGAAGACCCCAGCCACTCACTATGGTGAGCGTTAAAGTCTCCGAGAACAATCACCTCGGCTGTGGGATACTGTTCCAGCACCCTGTCGGTCGCTACCTGAACGCGCTCAAAGAAGCGAGTTGTCTCAGCGTCGCCACGATGAGACCTGTAGAGGCACGCGTATATACGGGTGGACCCACCGTAGTCCACGCGCACCCAGAGAATAGACAGGTCTCTGTCTTCAAGGTTGTTTAGACGGCGACAACAGATACCCTCCCGGACGAACATGCATACCCCGGCCTTTTGAACAAACAAATGTTCTAGACTGTAGCCAGGGAAGTGAAGATATGATGTATCGGCCGGGCAGGCTATCTGTGTCTCCGTCAAAAAGAGCAAGGCCGGCTTTGCTGTCTCAAGGTGGTGATGGACAGCGGTGATGTTACTATGAAGCCCCCTGATGTTGCAAAAGTCCACTCGAAGTGTGGAGGGGGTAGCCGCTGAAAAATGCCTTTTGCTTCTTCTAACAACCATAATTATTAAAAAGTGGGAAAAAGAGAATTAATGGAAGTGAGCAGTTCGCGCGTTAGCGGGGGCAAAGAGCGAAGGTTGGGGGTCGATCTTGATGAGGTGAAATATTGTGGGGCTGACATGGGGGACGAGAGGGCCCCCGGTCCCCCCCGGGAGTGCCTGCCGGGTTCCACTCCGGTCTCCTCCCCCGGCACGACAGACACTCGCCGGGATTTTACACCAGCTGGCGGGACAGCCTCCTGGGCCGGAGGTTAGAAGTTATGCCCAGGTTCGGGTCCCCAACTAACCGGCGGGCGGCCAGCGGATAACCGTTTCACCGGGTCTCCCTGGCCCCCACGTCAACCCCACACGTCACACACAAGAAGACCGACAAAACACATCGCAGGACCCCGCCAACACGCGGACCGTACACTTCGGAAAAAGAGGGGGGGCTGGCTCTCGTGAACCCTGTTGAAACACAGCGGGAGCTGCTTTACAACAGACTCACTCACGAGGGTGGTCGCTAGCCAGTCGGACCGAAGTCCTACCACCATGCTAGGTAGCGTAAGAATTATGTGGGGCCGCCGCCTGATCCACCACAACCTGGAAAGGGAATCAGCGTATGCCAGAGCCTCGTTTGTTGGTCGGCAGGGTGCACCACGTGCAGGTGAGGTTGGCTTGGGTCAACAAGGTGTTGATATGACCCCTTACACCCCAGTAACATATAACATCGAGTCGAGCAGTTTATCTTGTGTTTTCCTCTGTTTACCATACAATTCCACGCTTTGCTGTACTCCGTACAGTGATCAGTGATATTTATTTCTTTTACATACTTTCTCGTTATGGCGTTGTGCATATAAGTGTTGTGTTGGTGGTTGTGATTCAACAAGTAAAACTCGCAGACTATTTTGCATACCCATGAACTATAAATTACTTGGTTTGACAAAGAACCTATTGATGACTAAACGTGTTTGTGAAAAACATTTTGATCAAACTCAATTTGA
The DNA here is from genome assembly GCA_951361185.1 of Ochropacha duplaris. Taxonomy (NCBI): domain Eukaryota; kingdom Metazoa; phylum Arthropoda; class Insecta; order Lepidoptera; family Drepanidae; genus Ochropacha; species Ochropacha duplaris. The sequence goes on along the minus strand of OX592695.1, from coordinate 7,227,477 downwards.
CCAGGCTGGTGTTCGAATCCGTTATTCCTATCCTTGCTTGTTTACGGAACAGGAAATTGCTCATGGTTTACCACTTGCTAAAGGTATGAATGTAAACTTTTAATATAACCTATACTTTAGCTTGCAACTAACTTTCGCCTAGAGCAACAGTTAGTTGTCATCTTAGGGCTCCTTCAGACACACATCTTGTCCAACTTAATCTGTATCCTTCCACTTTGTGTAGCTTTATGTTTACAATATTCTATAGATTTTTTTAATTCAAAATGTTTTTTATGTAAAATTATAACAGTAAAGTAATTTAAATTAACTATTTAAGTAATAACTTTAGTTGGTCAACTTACAATTGTATGTCTGCGGGAGCTCTTACGCACAATTATAAACTTTAGTTGATTAAATTATAAAATGCAAATAAGTTGTTCAATAGTTGGCCCACTTACAATATTATATGTATGCGCTGTTGAAACACAGCGGGAGCTGCTTTACAACAGACTCACTCACGAGGGTGGTCGCTAGCCAGTCGGACCGAAGTCCTACCACCATGCTAGGTAGCGTAAGAATTATGTGGGGCCGCCGCCTGATCCACCACAACCTGGAAAGGGAATCAGCGTATGCCAGAGCCTCGTTTGTTGGTCGGCAGGGTGCACCACGTGCAGGTGAGGTTGGCTTGGGTCAACAAGGTGTTGATATGACCCCTTACACCCCAGTAACATATAACATCGAGTCGAGCAGTTTATCTTGTGTTTTCCTCTGTTTACCATACAATTCCACGCTTTGCTGTACTCCGTACAGTGATCAGTGATATTTATTTCTTTTACATACTTTCTCGTTATGGCGTTGTGCATATAAGTGTTGTGTTGGTGGTTGTGATTCAACAAGTAAAACTCGCAGACTATTTTGCATACCCATGAACTATAAATTACTTGGTTTGACAAAGAACCTATTGATGACTAAACGTGTTTGTGAAAAACATTTTGATCAAACTCAATTTGACCAGGCTGGTGTTCGAATCCGTTATTCCTATCCTTGCTTGTTTACGGAACAGGAAATTGCTCATGGTTTACCACTTGCTAAAGGTATGAATGTAAACTTTTAATATAACCTATACTTTAGCTTGCAACTAACTTTCGCCTAGAGCAACAGTTAGTTGTCATCTTAGGGCTCCTTCAGACACACATCTTGTCCAACTTAATCTGTATCCTTCCACTTTGTGTAGCTTTATGTTTACAATATTCTATAGATTTTTTTAATTCAAAATGTTTTTTATGTAAAATTATAACAGTAAAGTAATTTAAATTAACTATTTAAGTAATAACTTTAGTTGGTCAACTTACAATTGTATGTCTGCGGGAGCTCTTACGCACAATTATAAACTTTAGTTGATTAAATTATAAAATGCAAATAAGTTGTTCAATAGTTGGCCCACTTACAATATTATATGTATGCGGGTGCTCTTAAAGCCGTTTGCCGTCTGCACGTTTTTTGCTCTTGTCACTACACTTACAGTCACTACACAAAACAATTATTTAGTTGAAATACCTACACAAATCTTCTTCAGTTCTATCAAATCTACATATACTACTAGGCATTAATGCTTTAATGTTTTTAATAATTCCAGGGTATCATATACAGCATGAAAATAATTATTGTCAGAGCCGAGAGCAAAATTATAACAAATCAACAGGAGAACCAATTACCATCACAGGTATGAATAAATTGATCTTACCTTGATAAATTAATTACACAGAGGCTATGACAGAATCAGACAGTAATGTCAACCCTGTAAAGCTTAAATTACTAGCTCACTCAACAGACGTTGTCCTGTCCAAATTCCATGGAATGAAACACTATCTGTCTATTCATCCAACTTTCCAATGTTTCCACTATCTATTTGTTCTATCTTATTCTGTTGTACTGTTTATTTAAACAAATTCAATATTTCAGATAAGCGGCTCAACACTCCTATGGAGACTACAGCAGTAGTGGTGACCATCTATTCGACAGCGTCATTGGATCGCCAGATCAACCAAGGGGCAAACTTAGAGGCACAGTGAAACCAAATTCTCCTCATCAAGAATTTTGGCAAAATTCCTTAAAACATATTAAATATATTGACACAACAAGTCTAGATGTAATGGAATATTACATAGCACTCATAATTCGCCTGCAATGCCACAATTGATGCAATATAATAAATAAAATTTTAAGTGGAAAAATAGAAGAAAAGTACGTCTTGAAAATGCAATCACGCAACATCTAGCGCTAAGAAAATATAAAACTTTTAGGTAAAAGAAAGCAAATAAATGACCACAAAATAGATAATTTGTTTTATTTGATTATCTACCTAAAAAAAAGGATAAATACCCTAAACCCTACTAGATTTTGTCGATATCGGGTACATCACTACACTACACAAAAAATATCGATAACAGCCATATTGAATAAATAATAGATTGACAGCACTATTCAATTTTGTATGTGTCTGTGTCGCGCCATTATAGATAAAGCGACAGCAGCGCCATCACTGCTAATGTAGAAACTAGGCAAATTCGACTGTCATATCTGTAGCTAGCTACATATCAGTAATCTGTGATTCAATCTCTGCTTTCAGCTTGGAAAGCTAGCTACATATCCAATGGATAGTTACTATACTCTTTGTACATATCAGTAATCTGTGACTTGGAAACTTGTTGCTTGTTGGAAACTTCAGTACAGAAGGAATAAAAAATGGAAATAAATAAAGAAAATATTGTTCAAGCCGTTGTTGTAATGGATACATTCAATAATAATTTTACTCCAATATGTAAAAATAAACCCATGGTATGTCGGTTCATAACCACAATGAAGTACTAAAATACTTTTCATTGACTTTATTACACACAAAAAATGATATTCGATTATTTCAGGGATTACTCCCCATTGCTGGAATTCCCCTAATTGATTATGTACTTGAATCTCTGTATTTGGGTGGAGTTGGTGAGACTATTTTATTTTGTTGTGAACATGGTGCTTCTATAAAAGAATATGTCAGGTAAGCACTTCATTACTACGCCAACGTTTGTAAATTTGGATGTTCGTTCCTCAATCACGAAAAAACATCTGACTGAACGGATTTTGATGAAATTTGGCACACGGTTAAATCATATCCTGGAATAAAACATCGGATACTTTTTATCCCGGGAAAAGATATGATCCCTCAGGTACGTGGGTGAAACCGCGCGGCGGTAAACTATCAAATATTGCTAGGGATTGCCAATATGTAGATGACCTTTTAAATATGACCAAAAGACTCAACTGCAACCTGCTGGAACACACTGGTTGGAGAATTGCAACTTTAGGGTAATAGTCAGTCAGGTGGGTATTACCAAATACCTCACTGGCAAGCTCAGTGTAGAATTGGAACCAACAACTTTTGTAATAACATATTTTGACATCACTACCAACTGAGCTATCATAACATTTAATTTCCTCAATTATACACTATTCTGATTATGTTCATAACTCTCTAAATGTTTATGCTAATGATAGAAAGAAAATTCAGGAGAAAGCTCTGTGGAGTCTTACAATGGATGTGCATGTGTTTGTATCAGACACTTGTCAAACAATGGGGGATGTGATGCGAGAGGTTGATGCATCCAGCCTTGTTAAAGGATACTTTATATTGACTGGAGTCAATAGCATCACCAATATTCATTTTGCATCTCTATTGGAACAGCATAAGTGAGTATCCTTTGTAATGCATAATTAAAACATACCAGAGAAGATATTACACACACACATTATCTCTCTAACATCCCTTATAACTCTGAAGTATTTTTGTCAATAATATTTTTACCATACTTTTTCAGGCAAACTTGTAAGAAAGATAAAGGAGCTGCAATGACACTTGTGTACAATAAAGTATCATGGGAGCATCCTCTAATAACTTCAGATAAGCCAATTTTTCTAGCAGCAGATGGTAGTTCTAATAAAGTTCTCATTCATCAGAAATACAAACCTAAATCAAAGGATAAAACAATTAGTCTGCCTCTGGTATGTTATTTATTATAGTATCATGAAGGTATGAATATCTAATTTGAATGTTATAGCAGTATTTGTCTCATTCTTCTGTTTAAAAAACTGTAATGTTTCTTGTAAGACAGAAAACTCTTGGAACTATCAAATGTAGTATCAAGTGCAGTATATGTATGTATCAAAAAAGCATTAACTTATTTTATGTTATGAGTACTTTTTTATGTAGCGGGTACTTTGGTGCCTCCATCTTGTTACCTTTGTCTAAAGTTGCACTATATTTTAATTTAATATGCATAATTGATTGATTTTAGGAAATCGTCTTGAATCATTCAGAAGTGAAATTACACCACAATCTAGCTGATGCAAGTATTGCATTGTGTTCACCCTCAGTGCCACCATTGTTCTCTGACAACTTTGATTTTCAAACAAGAGATGATTTTATACATGGTATTCTTATCAATGAAGAGATTCTGGCAAGTTCACTTTACTACACACTCCTGAAATCAAATCAGTATGCAGCTACTGTTACAAATTGGAAAACTTATCAAACTGTGTGGTGAGCTTCTTGATTTCAATAAATTAGGTTTAAGAACAGTTATAGTACCTAAACATTCTGTTAAATATTATTATATTTCAGTCGAGATATATTGCATAACTGGGTGCATCCATTGTCTATTGAAACTGGCTCATTTTACCAGAATAATTACATTTTTATGGGGAATCATAATTTTAAAGAAAAGGATTCAACATTAAGCAGGTAAAAACTTACAGTATTTTTTCTATACTGCCTAGTAAAAAGTCAACTTAAACCATGTGACCACTTTCAAATCCTTAAAAAATAGTGATGTGATATTGATTATTTCATGTCTCCATCTCTCTAAAATCATACGCATACTTATCTTACTTCTTTCAATATTCTCAAAAAAGAGATAAAAAGGGAAGATAGCTCAGTGGTAAGTGTCGTCGGGTACTACGGCGAAGGTCGTGGGTTCGAATCCTAAAATGATCTTGAGCTTTTGGTGAAGGAAAACATCGTGAGGAAACCATAGCACGGTGGTAGGGTACTTTGTAGTACCCGACTGGCTGGCTACCACCGTCAAGTTGAAAATCTGTTGCCAAGCACCTATCGGTGTGTTCCGACAGATGCACTTGAGAGCCAGTTCCCATCTAGGCTTTGTGTGCTTACCACCTTCGGCCACATCATCACTTATCATGGTGAGATTGTAGTCAAACACAAGCTTATTAAGAATAAAAAAAAAAAGAAGCTCAATTTCTACTTGATGACCTGAATAGGTCAAAAAGTAACCTCTTGTAGGCGAGGAAGGAAACTTCATATTTGGAATACTCTTACTTAATTTTGTCTAAGACAAACAAGTTTACCTTGAGACAGGTGAGTTACTTTCACATTCATAATAACTACATGTGTGGATGTTTTAGATCTTGCTTACTAATAGAAGATGTTTTGATTGGAACACACACTCATATAAGTGATAGTACTATTGTATCCAAGTCAATTATTGGAAAGAACTGTGGGATTGGTATTAATGTAACTATAAAAGGGAGCCATATACTGAATAATGTGGTAATCAAAGATAACTGTCAAATAATCAATAGTTTTATTGATGAAAATGTTGTTATTGAGGAGAATTCGGTTCTGGAAGGTGGTACTATTATTGCATCAAATGTTAAAGTGGAAGCAGGGAGTAAACTAAAAGGAAGTGTCATAGAGAGTTCTGAAGTTGTTAAAGGTACTCACATCATTTTATTTAATTCTGATTTGCAGTAGTCCAAGCCATATAAAACATGATTTAAATATTTAGGTTTTTATTTTTCAGATAAACCTGTACTGAAATCAACTTCTGAAAGTGGCACAGAATGGGAAAATGAATCATCAGGTAGTGGTGATGATGAATTGATTGGTTTTGAAAAAGATTGGAGTGACAGTGAATCTTGCTATTCATCTGATAGTAGTGCTGAATCATCCTTACCAGATTCACCAGTCCCCGATGATACTAACAGTAAGCTGACATTATTTACTTTTAACTCCTTGGCTGGTATTTTTTTTATTCTGGATAAGCTTGTGTTTGACCACAATCTCACCATGGTAAGTGATGATGTGGCCGAAGGTGGTAAGCACACAAAGCATAGATGGGAACTGGCTCTCAAGTGCAGCTGTCGGAACACACCGTTAGATTTTCAACTTGAGGGTGGTAGCCAGCCAGTCGAGTACCACAAAGTACCCTACCACCGTGCTATGGTTTCCTCCCGATGTTTTCCTTCACCGAAAGGTCAAGCTCATTGTAGGATTCGAACCCACGACCTTCGCCGCGGTATCCGACTACCACTGAGCTATCATCGCCTTAAAATATCATATCATTGACAGTTGTCCCAAAACTAGATAGTGAAGTAGAATTTTTGGAGTAGTGATAGAAGTTATTAAGATTTATCACTTATTTAGTGTATTGTAAAAAATAAGTGTAGTTATCCAAATAATTGATATCATATATGGTTATGGTGAGCTAAGGCGTTAATTAAAAAAAAGTTATACATGGCAGCCACTACTAGGTAGTCAGCCGTGCCCATGCCAATACTATGATCTACATTGCAATGTCGTTATTCATAGTATCACCATAAGATGCAATATTTGTTTACTTATTTAGTTTTGATGGATGAGCATCCTATACATTCATCCAACAAATACAAGGACAAATTAAAAATATTAATAGATTATAAAGTTAGTATCTTAAAAGTTGTTTTTGTACCAATTGCAGTATTCCTTCAAGAAGTCATAGACAGCTTGGCAAGAGGATATGAAGAGAAATTGAAATGTGACTATTTAATTCTTGAAGTGAATTCATCTAGATATGCATATAATATTCAGTTGCATGAAGTAAATTTCTTTGTCGTAAGGGCTTTGCTAAGTATACCAGTCCTTTCTGAAACCAAGAATGTCCTGAACACTATTAAAGATATTTTGAAGTACTTCAGACCAGTTATAGCCAATTATATTAAAACTAAATCTTCAATAATGGATTGTCTGAGAGCTGTAGAAGTAAGTATTGTTAAAATCAATATACTCAATACCTATTTTAGTTAAAGAAAATATGGTTATATAAACAAAATGCTTAATTTCAGGACAGTTGCATCAATTGTGATTGGCTAGAAGGTAAATCAGGTCAAGTTATTCATTTGTTATATGATGAAGACATAGTTGATGAAGATTCTTTGATAGAATGGTATGAAGATTTGAAAGACAATGAAAGTCCTATAGTGAATCAGACCTCAATTGTTAAGTTCTTTGATTGGCTCCAGGAGGCAAGTGAAGAGTCTGAGTGAACATATTATATTATCAATAATTGTACTATTTTAAATAAAACAATTTAATATAACTTATCATGTATTTATTTGGATTGGAATATACAGTTATAATTTTTTATGTGGTGATGTTATTACCGAATTGTAGAATATTTCTGAAACTGTACAGTAGAGAAGTTTCTGAATTTATTGATATCAAATGATGTGGGTTCACATGGAGAATGTACTTTGATCTGTCGCATATGTGTGTCTCGTCCATTCTGATGATTGCTCAGTACTGCTATTTGGATCATGTAAGTTCTTATTGGCCTGTCATGTATATCTTTTATTGGTATCATTTCCCATCCTTAAAAAAATACAAAGAAAGTAATGAATTTATAAGAAAATCAAATGTTCAACCAATTATGCAGCATCTGTGTTTACATATTTGTTATGTATCAATTACTCTAAAAACAGTGGGCCACTTGTTTGACTTAAGAATCATTCTTACCACTAGGTTCAATCAATTCTATCACTTCAATTTCTTGCAAATCATTGAAATGTGTTCCGGCACGAATAGATATCCTACTAGGTGTGTAACTCTCATCCAATTTGTAGTCTGTGTAAATGTAAATATGTGAGACCATAGTCTTCCTTTGAAACTGAATATTTACAAGATGAGGCAACTGACCATCAGATTGCCAATAGGTATCCATGCAATCATCTCTCAATTGGTCTATACCAAAGCCTGAAAACATTTTATGTATTTTAATCTGTTGACTCGCGACATTAACCTGTCAAACAAATCGTCATCTCAGTTTCAGTTTGTTTACGTTATTGAAGAACCTACCCACCTGGTTTACAAGATGATAAACTCCAAATAGCGTGGTTTCCTACTTCCCTAACTGTACCAGATCTTTCGCTAACAAGAGGATCTTTCTCAGAAGCCATTGCGTAGTGTAGTATTATTCTCTTGGCAACATGTGTACATACAACTACGTTTGTATAAAAAATAACAGGCAAAAGTAAATAAGATAAGTCGAGAATGACACTTGACTGACTGACAGATATATATATATTTTTTAGTTTTTGGCTTGGTATTTAGACCTTTTAGCCATTTCTTTATTTTAATTATTATTTTTTGTTATAGTCACATTTACTTGTAAATGTCTAGTCCTTATCCGTACAAGTTCGGTCAGGTTTTAGAGAAATTGGAGGCTTTTCCACTAAAACGTTTCACTGACTTTTTGGGACAGCCTGAAAACACGATTTCATTTCACTTCACTTGTGCACTTACATTGATCTTTATTGGACAAAACACCACCGATATTATTCAATAAAACTCAAAATAAATAAATGGAATGAAAATAAAACAAAAACGCAACGTCACTTCGCAAGTTCCCGCCAAAAAAAGTCCCACAAACCAGTGTTCTCAAAGATTCCGTCAAATACACCAACGTTTTAGTCAACTGATCAACTCATCCACTAGTAAACCTGAAAGTCAAAAGTAAATAATCAAAAATATAAAATCAGCGCAATCGTCAAAATACTACTCGTTTTATTATACAAACATATCACAGCATATTGTTTTTTTTATTTCATACGGAAACAGTATTAGTTATATTTTGTTGTGTAGGATAAATCTTTTAGTATTTAGGGGGGTGGTTAAATAGGTACTCAAAGGTATAAGGTACTTATATAAGCCATGTTACGGGGGAATGCAACGCCAAGAAGATAAAGATAACAACTACGTTGGGACAATCTCTCTTTATAACCCTACTTACCCTTAATGAAAGAAAGAGAGATTGTCTTAACGTAGTTGTTATCTTTCTCTTTTACGCAATTGATAGGTATTTGCTTCAAGTAGGTATTTAGTTACCTATCCATTTTGTATATATTAACTACCTATTTAGTATAAAAAAAACCGGCCAAGTGCGAGTCGGACTCGCGCACGAAGGGTTCCGTAAAAAAGGCAAATAAATCAGCCCCCCTTAAATATTTATTTTATTTCATTTTATTATTTATTATTAAAGTAAAAATACAACTGAGTATTTTGTGAATATTTCAAGTGCCTACCTGTTTGTTGCCATTATTGATATCGAGCAAAAAAGGGCAAAAAAATTGCGTTTATTGTATGGGAGCCCCCATTAAATATTTATTTTATTTTGTTTTTAGTATTTGTTGTTATAGCGGCAACAGAAATACTGAATTTGTGAAAATTTCAACTGTCTAGCTATCGCGGTTCTTGAGATACAGCCTGGTGATGATATTGAGCAAAAAAGGGCAAAAAAATAGCGATTTTTGTATGGGAGCCCCCCTTAAATATTTATTTTATTTTGTTTTTAGTATTTGTTGTTATAGCGGCAACAAAAATACATAATTTGTGAAAATTTCAACTGTCTAGCTATCGCGGTTCTTGAGATACAACCTGGTAACAGACAGACGGACGGACAGACGGACAGACAGCAAAGTCTTAGTAATAAGGTCCCATTTTTACCCTTTGGGTACGGAACCCTAAAAACGGGCCTTCATATTCGCTATCAGCTTCGATCGGATCAGATTTAAGTTCTGACTATAAGTAATAATACATATATCCTGCTTAGTTTGGGGTTAGTGATCAAAGCAAAAGTAATAAAAATTTGATCCGTCGCGCGTCGGCAGAGTGCAGTTGATGTTTACAAAGAGCGTCCAGTTTACTTGGTTATCTCCCTATCCTATCGGATATCCGCGACCACCACACGGAATTCATTTCTGTTCTGCGCCAGTCTGCAGAGACTGACGGCGTCCTTGATATCTGTCCATTTTCTCAAATTGTCGCTCCATGTTATTCGCCTTCGCCCCCTCCCCCGCTTTCCTTCTATTTTCCCCTCAATTATATTTCTCAATATGTTATATTTGTCATGTCTATATACGAGTGTTTCTTCATTCTGTTAAGTACTTCTACATTCGTTATTCTATCTCTCCATGAAATCTTCAACATGCGTCTATACAGCCACATTTCGAAGGCGTTAATTTTGATTCGGTATTTTTGTTTAGAGTCCAGCCCTCGGCCCCATACAGAAGCACTGACAAAACGTAACATTTCACCATTCTCCATCAGAGCTTAAGTTTGATGTCTTTGTTATTGAAAAGTTTTTTCATTTTCATGTAGGTGCTCCTGGCGATTTCTATTCTCGTACGAATTTCCTTTTCAGGATCGGAGTCTTCATTCAACCAGGTTCCCAAGTATCTATATTTTTGAATTCTTTCGATGGTTTTGTGGTCTATTATTAATGTATCTGGCACCGTCTCATTCTTGCTTATGATCATGAATTAGGTTTTCGATATGTTCATTTTTAGACCATATTCTAATACTTTTGTGTTCAGTCGATCAAGGAGATACTGCAGGTCTTCGAGTGAGTGTGCAAGAAGGACGGTGTCGTCAGCATATCTCAAATTATTTATTACGGTGCCGTTGACTTTAATGCCCGTTTCTATTCCGTCAAAAGCTTCTTGAAATATGCTTTCTGAGTAAAGATTGAACAGCAATGGTGAAAGAATACATCCCTGTCTTACCCCTTTTAGAATTTGTAAGATCCCCGTTATGTGATCCCCTATTTTACATGTGCGGTCTGATTCCAATATAAATTGTGTATCTACTTCGGTTTTCTTTAAAATTTTCATCAATTTTTCGTGTTTAACGTTGTCGAAAGCTTTTTCAAAATCAATAAAGCATGCATACACATCCTTGTTGAACTCAAGACAGTTCTGTATTAGTACTTGTATGGCGACAAGGGCCTCTCTTGTTCCTAGTCCATTTCGGAAACCAAATTGCGTGTTCGATATATTTTTGTCAATTTTGTTGTATATTCTAAGGTGCAATATTTTTAAGAATACCTTAAGGGCATGACTCATTACACTGATCAATCTATGATCACCGCATTTCTTTGCGTTAGCCTTTTTTGGGATTGGGAGAAAAGAGGATTGGAGCCAATCGTTCGGGATCTGTCCTGTGTCATAGAAATCATTATACAGTTTCACTAATAATTGCAAACTATCTGTATCTAGTAGTAATTTCTGCATGCACTCCATCTGGGCCAACCGCTTTTCCGTTCTTCATGCAATTAATGGCTTTTTCTACCTCCTCCTTAATAATTGAGGGTCCTTCTAGTTGGTGTTCATGATCGTTAACGTCGCTATGTGGGTTTACCATCTCTCTTTCATCCTCAAATAGATCTTTTATATATTTTCCCAGGTCTTACATTGTTTCTTTTGATCTATAACTAATACATTTTCTGCATTTACTAGGTTTCCCGTTAATTTTTTTCTGCTATTATTCGTAAATTCTTTGACCTTTTTATGCAAATTAAAGCTGTCGTGATTTTTCTCTAATGTTTCTATTTCTTCGCATTTATCTCTTACTTCTCAGATTTTTGATCGGATCATTACATCTATCTCTTTGTATTTAGTCTTGTCTATTTCTTTATGTTTCCTTCGCTCTTCCATTAAATCTAAAATCTCTTTTGTAATCCATTCTAGCTTTTTCGTTTGTTTTTTATGTCCCAAACATGATTTTGAAGTATTTATAATTCCCGTTTTAATCTTATTCCAGGTTTCTTCTATATCAATCGAGTTAACTGTCTCTTTAGTTCTCTGGAGCTCTTCGTGTAAAAGTTGTTTTGTTTTGAGTTTTGTGTCTAAATTTTTGAGTTTATCAATATCGATTTTTCCCATTTCTTTTGGTTTTTTCATTATTTTGAGTTTTAACTTTAATTTTGCTAAGAGAGGATTATGATCCGATCCAATGTCAGCGCCTGGGTATGTTTTCACACTAATAATAGAGTTTCTAAGGGGAGTGGTTTAATGCTATCTATTTCACGGAAAGCTCAAGCTCATGGTACCTAAAATCCAATGAGCGTGGTAGTGCGATTGATGTTTTTTTTTTATTATGTGCGTGTACATTAGACACTTGCCTGCATATCCATGTAAGTAATATACGTGACAATGTGTCCTACCTAAGTCTATTAGGTAATCTGAATCTGGAGTATCGCTGGTTCATGACCAGACACACTGTATTAGTTTGATATATATTATATAGAACGCATTTATTATATAAATATATGTTTATTGTTATTATAAAATAATATGTTAGTTATCTATTTAGTAAATCTTTGTATAAATATTATTATGAATATTGTGTGTGCTAAAGTAGTCTTAATTATCTGGTTCCCACTGAAAACCAGCGTCGTAGCAACAGGTCTACCCTTGTGCTGTCTGACCTTTTCAGCTCCTTAGATATAATAAGTCTTCTGTTGTAATTAAATCTCTTATGTAATTTCCTGTATTGAGCTGAATAAAAGTTTTTCTATTCTAATTAATAAAAAAATACGTGGAACTACTTACTTGATAAGCATAGATGAATAAATAGTCGCGGAGCGAGGACCAGTTCTTAATCCAGGTTGATAAGTTTGTTTATAATTAGTGCAATAGTTTGAATTTAGCACCCACCTAGGATTTCACGCTGTACTTATAGGTATTATAAATATAGGTAGGTACAGCGTGATAGATTTGGAATTCAATAAGGATTGTGCAGGTCAGTGCTTATCTATAATAGGTATATAATATAGGTCCTACCTCCCGCATTTTGAGAGACTGCATTTTCGAATTATAATAGGTACTTAGGTATAGATCCTCCTTTAGTGTTTCCTATGCGTAGTTTTCTTGTAGTTTTATTAAATACCTACTTTCAAATAATATTGGCCATAGGTATACCTACCAGTTATTTCATTAAAAAAATAATCATAATTTTAACCGTAGACAGATTTTCACAGACCACTTTGAATTATTGACAGTTTTCAAAGAGACGTTGATTTGTTTTTGATAAAAATTTAAATTTTATTTTTCTACATTGTATTTATTCGTTACAAAAGGTTACAACAGTGCCTATCTGTCGGTCATGATTATCGGAAAGAAACAAATTGACCAGCTAAAGGCATTCTTAGTGACTGGTTTGGCTTACGGTTTGACAACGGTTATTGGGACTGTATACATAACTGATTGGAAGGCAGTAACAAGATTTATTCCTTTTTACAATACCGGTATCAAATGTAAGCCAGAAAAGTGAAGGCTCGAGTAGAAAATCAGGGCATAAGTACAAAATTATTGTTGTTATTTGAAGACTTACCATAAATGAAGACGAGGTATAATGCTGGCAGGTGGTAGATATTACTAAATAGAACCAGTCAAGTTATTTTAATTTATAGAGGGCACACTCCGGGCACGAGTTTCGCATAATACAATAGTTGTATTGAAAGAGAAAGGAATTATAATAATGACTGGTCTCCAAGATCAGGTGTGCTCAGATTTGTAATAAAATGTCAACCGGCTCGCGCACAGCCGGCGCCGGCGCGCAGCGCACGCGCAGCTGCCCTCGCTCGGCCCTCCTTGTGCCTCCGGCCGCGGCCGCGTGCGGCTCGGTGACGTGCGCCCTCCGAACAGGACCTATTTATTGTTTTGTACCATTGCTGTTATTTCACATTATTCATGTTTTTTATTATGAATTGTGTAACAAAAGCAAATACAATAGAAACTTTATTTAATGTCGACTGATGCTGTCAAAAATAAATCCCAAGATAATGATCATGTAATTTTTTATTTTAAAGTACACACAAAAAGTAAGTATAAGTTTTCTTATAGTTTTTCATCATGGAATAGATAAAACAAGGTATTCGATACGTATATTGACATTCGCTCGCTTCACTTACTACCTACTCGCCAGTCGTCGATATTATTTAATCCTAATAAATTATCCATAAACCATGATTAATTTACTGCATACCTCTCACCTGGCTAAGTGTATGGTCATTTAAAAAATGCTTTAAGACAAACTATAAATAGCAATTCGGGGCCATATATTGGATTAGGCTAGTTAGTATTCAAGAGGACGTTTTATACATACCTAATATTCGCGGCATACCTTAGCCCTCTGTATCTCCGCTAGTGCTTTTAGTTATCATTAATAGAGCAAGCCGGATAATCTAAATGGAGGATTTTTCGTAGGTTCATCATATCTTTCACTTGAGAGCCTTCCAGGAATTGTAATGATTCAACACATTGGCAATCCCATATTATATACTCAGTGGAGGCTTGTTATATCCTTCGAACCTTGATTTATATCTGTAAAATGCAAATAAAAAATTAAAGCTTTCTTTAGCTCGTAGGTTATAACAATAAAGCTGTGGACCGAAATAAATAGGGCTACTTACAAATTACAATAAGTACAGGGGGTCGAGATGCGGTGCGGTGTGGAGTGCAGGGCAGGGTAGTGGGCACATTCCGTCGTATACGTTCCAGCCCTACGCTACGCTAGCCTACGAGTCCTTATACTTTGACACTTATCTGTTAGCCGCTCGATGAGCGGCTGTGCGGTGTGCGTTCACGTGCTACGCTACGATACGAGTCCATTTTGTAAACAAACCGTAAAAATATTGCGCGTACTTACAGTACTAGTCCAGTGCGTACTTTTTACTACGAACTATTTTAAGTAAGAAGACATTTTGTTGTGATCCTAGTGCTTGAGTGGTCAAAATGGATTTATCTTGTGGAGAGAATATGCAAAACTCCGGAAACCAGAACAACGGCAGTGGGAGCGTGGACATGCGTGTCGCTGGCCCCGACAGAGCCTTGGATCGAGACCCTCGGCTGCTGATGAACCTTCTCACCTTGGAGAGATCCCATGCCCTGCATACGGATTACTTTCAAAATGTCCAAACTGATATACAACCTTTCATGAGAAAGGTTGTCACTACATGGATGTTGGAGGTGAGATATTGTTTTTAAATAATTTAAAATTAAATTTAAAAATATTTTACTAATTCCGATACAATTCCTTCCTGATTTATAAAGTAGGTAGGATAAGCGAAGGTAGTGTTAAATTAAATCTATTCACTATCAGATGCCATATAACTAATAATACCTACCTATAATGATATTTATAATGTAAGCTTATGCACTATTATTTGGAGTTAAAGTTATACGTACCTACAATACATTGTAAGTGTATTAATAATATTTATCTACAAAGTTCACACGAATTCTCTTACAATTTGAGGTCATTGACTTTAATCAGCTGGCTACGAAGAGGTTGAACTCAACTTGGATGGATGTTGTCTCAAGGGACAAATATCAAACATGACATGAAATAATAAACACTACATACTTATACTTATATACAGAATGTCTTTAAATTAAATAAGAAGGTATGATAATAATTATTGCACAGGCACTTATTGCGTTCAATATTGGCCTTCAAATCAATAGTCGGATAATAAAAAGTATGATAATCTAGTTTACGTTCATGCGTAGATTTATCTATTTAATTATGTATTTATTTTACTAGCAAACTCATTTCATATTTTCAATGAACCAGAAGACGGGTTCCAATAAAATCTGAAATAATAAATGCTGTACTGTACGCACATAAAAACTTCTGTGGCCTAAAGAATAACACATTTTCAATCAAATTTAGGTACAAACTCGAATTACGTACTAAGCCCTTACAACCGCACCCATCAACGGAATGATTTTATGAACTTTTTCTTTGGTTTACTCTTCATTGAGCAAAGGAATTTTAAAATGCTACGGAGAGAAGATGTACAGTATTTTATCTGAATCGTTGACTGACGTTCACTACATTATCCACTATTATCTAAAGTGCTTATTACGGTCAAATAAAAATGTAAGTAGGTAAGTACTAATCACTTTCAGATGTAGTAGTGTTCACATATATTTTTTTACCAAATATGTTATTTGCTATAAGCCCGTCAATTGTGCCCAGGTGCTTATGATTGAATTGACGAGACGTTAACTATAACTTATTCTTATATGTAAATGTCCTTCATTATTAACATATTATTCTTTATGTTTATCGCAGGTATGTGAAGAGCAACAGTGTGAAGAGCAGGTGTTTCCACTGGCGGTGAGCTACGTGGACCGGTTCCTGGCCCAACGTGCCATCTCGCGACAGCAGCTGCAACTGCTGGCAGTCACCGCTATGCTGCTCGCTTCTAAGTTCCGCCAGTGTCATCCACTCTCAGTGGACCTGCTCTGTGCTTACACGGATAACTCTGTACATCCCCAGGAAGTCCGGGTAAGATATGCTTCGATAACATTTTGATTCCAGGATGTAATCTAAGTTATCAACAATATGATCAACCTACTTGTCTTGGACACGATGTTAAAGTATGTTCACCTGATTTCATCCTCAATCGAAAAGGTCAAGTAGTTCCGCCGACCAACCACAGGATGTAAGTAGTAACGCTGCGACCACAAGTTTTTGTTTTGATTCCGCTGTGAATGAACTCGATTAGCCGAGTCAAATGTCACTACTTCACCCCAAAGAGTGGTTTCCTTAAAGTAGCATGCAAGTTTCCGGCAATTACTTCTTCCTCAAGATATTAAAAAGGGCTGCCAAGACTTTTGTCGCCCTTGTATGTAAGTTACACTGTGTGACGAAGAAAGGCACTGAATTGGTTACTTACGTCGCGTCGGTACATCCGACGGAAATGTGGGTAGAGGACAATATGATCTAAGAGATAACATAGCTTCTATTGGGTAATTAAGGTCACTATTTTAGTAAAAGAAACATGTAATCGTGGTTTGTCTGTTGTTGTTTATTGTATTGTTATCAAAGTGACAGTGACCCTCATATCCTAACCTCAATCGTAGTATGGATAAGAAGACAGTATTATAAAGTTGTTTAGGCTTATCATCAGGACCGTGCTTGTTTGCCACCTTTGTGCTATAATAAAATAAAGAGAAAGTTCTAAACTATATTGCTTCACATATTGCTCGTACCCAGAAAGGGATATGCATATAATATAATTAAGTTCCCACACTGTGGTGGTCATAATGATAACAAAATTGTCATACGTAATCGTTGTTGCGTTCGCACGGGCAGGTGTGATTCGATCAATTATTGTAGCCATATTATATTCTGAACCCACGAATTCTGACTTATGTCGGGGAATTCACACGCTTCTGATCACATGAGTTGCGTAAAAATCTATAGATAATTTTATTAGACAAACTAGGGATATTTATTAATATGTATCGAATAATAGATAAATAAATAAATATCCTCGGACATTTTTCACACACGGCTATCTGATCCCAAACTAAGCAAAGCTTGTAATATGGAAACCAGATGACTGATATACTACATAGACAATTTTTTTTTGTAAATATATACTTAAATAGATAATTACACCCAGACTCAAGACAAACAGACATGTTAATGCACACAAATGTGTGTCCTGGATGGGAATCGAACCCACGACCTGCGGCGTGATAGGCAGTGTATTAACCAACCACGCCAACCGGCCCGTCTTTATACTACTTTATACTTTATTATATTATTGTGGGACGATAGATTTCGTTTTTATAATATTATATATAATCATAAATATAAAATTCTCGTGTCACAGTTTTCGTTGCCATACTCCTCCGAAACGGCTTAACCGATTTTGATGAAATTTTTTGTGCTTATCCGGTATCTATGAGAATCGGCCAACATCTATTTTTCATCCCCCTAAATGTTAGGGGTAGTCCACCCCTAAATTTATTTTTTATTTTTGAGACAAAATTTCTAATTTATATTTTTTTATGATACAACATACAAAAATACATACAATCCCCAATTTTCACCTTTCTACGATCAACCCTTATTTTTTAATAGCCATTTTAGTAATTTGAGTAATCGGTCAAGGACCGATTTGGATGAAATTTTGTGTGTGTATTTCAATGGGTTCCTCGATGATTTGAAAACAAAATTGGACCCGGTAGATGGCGCTGGAATCGGGTTCTAAGTTTTGTTTTAATTTCAGGGCAGGACAACGTCTGCCGGGTCCACTAGTATAATCATAAATATCTATCTTTGGTATAACAATTAGGTACCCTTATCTTTTTTAATACCAACCTACCTATTATAATGAATTTCAACCGTGAGAAAATAGTTCACGGCTACTTCCAAGGACCTTATGGCACCATTGGCACCGTGTAATACTTGTGTACACGTAGTTCCTTGCAATTAATTCGTGCGATGACAGCGATACGCCCGTAGTACGCATACTTAATGATGTCACATGGTGTGGGGTTCGATTCCACTTTCCCATACCTTAACTTAAGTTGAATTGTAATTGTCCGACTCAAATGTAAATTTTTTGAACAAATCAATAGAGGGACCAAACCGCTTACTGTCCTCACTCATCAATTATGATTAAAAATTGTTTTGATTGGTTACTTATCTTAATTTTAACATTTATGATGCTTTAATATGTCGAGAAAAAAATTATTAATCAAGTTTATCTCGCTTTTGAGTTTACTGAACTTACGAACTGACTATTTGAGTAATAATATTATTTACCACTGTAGTTAAATAAGTTTTGGGAAGAGTCAAATATCCCAACGTATTTTTTGCATTGCTTTGCTAACTCATTCGAGGGAAAATGAAGATCCCATGGTTTGACCCTTCAGCCCTTACAACATTACTAAGTTAATTGTAACTTGATTCGCTACTTTTTGCGGTTTCCGCCTGATCCATCGAGTATGACGGTTACGATTCAATTGCAAAGAATAGATATACAATACGTATTTATGTAGTATTTTGTCCCTTCGTGAATGCAACCTTATTATATTATTTAAGATAGGCACTTCTTTATGATCTATGAATAGGTATTTCGTGCTCTACGATATTTTATTCAAAGTAGTTTTTTTATGCGGTACGGATTGAGTGTAATTTTTGATTGTTTGTTGCAGCAATGGGAAGTGGTGCTTCTACAGCGGTTGAACTGGCAGTTGTCTATTGCAACGGCATTCGACTTCGTGGAGCCGTTTTTGGCTCGAGTGCCATGGGGACGCACCAATCCACTCGTTCGGACGCATGCCCTCACACTTACATCAGTTTGCTACACGGGTAGGTAACATTAGTAAACTAAGAATAATTTGTTCAATGCAAACACAAATATCCGTGAAACATGAGTATCATGCGGGTATAGTTGACTTCTTCCTCAACATTAACTAACACGAATCGATAAGTGTTAGTGTCAATTAAATTTTCTCGCTTATTTGTTTAATAGATACCTTTGGCAGTTGCTAAAAATACAATGTAGTAATAACATGGTGTTTTTAGTGTAATGGGCAAATGTGCGTCCTCCCTTTGTTTATAAACGCGATTATAATGCATGCGGTCAACAGCACATGACTGAGTAAGCATTTAGGGTGTTGTGTCGTGTTATGTAGGGGTAGTGGACCCGAGTATCGGAACGCGCACATGCTGCTTGCGCAGTGATAACGCGCACACCTTGCGTCCGCGCACCCCACACAGCCACTGACCCCAAGTCCCGTTTTTAAAAACATTAATATCTAACCTTAGTCAAATTTTATAGTTATTTCTATTCTATTCAATTGAGATGAGACCAGCGGAATTTGTGCTATGCAGTTACATAGGTAACCTACGGCCCAAACTACAATAATGTATGAAATCTAATGGAATGTATATTTCGCATCTCGAATCTCACAAAGTTGATAACCATCCTCAGCTTTATAGGTACGTTGAATGAAACTCAATCCAGTTCAACATTAGGTACATATATTTACAACATGTCATGTCCAGGCCTCGTAAAGGATTAGTATAAAATGATTCACGTTATTATATACAAGACATACTACTAACTCGTACGTAAGTACCTAGTATGAAGTGCAGGTTATAGAACCTGAGCTGACCAGCAGTAACCCTTTGATATTAAAACTTTGAATAAGGGTTGCACTTGCACGATCACTGAACATTGCAAAAAATATCATGTTTATTGGCTACGGTTATTCGTATGGACTTTTATTTCGTTGAACATAATGGGAGATTGATTAACGTTGTAATGAACTGATTTTATTTAGAAATTCAATGAATAGTGTAAGTGAGTAAGAAAAGTGTAATAATGCGACTAAAAGCTACTTAATTTTAATGATTCAATATGTGATGGCATTTATCCCAGTAGTGAGCCCCTATGGTCCTTCCACAATCCAGATAAGAGTTATTTATAGCTGTCAGTTACCCTCGATTGGTCCATTGGTTTCTAAAACCAATATCTGTAACTAATATTTGTGTTTCTAAAAAATGCTTCAACAAACAGCAATATTCTTAAATTGTTTAGTAGGTAAATAGTATTTATTTTGTTTTCTTCGAATAGCTTTAGATTTTTTTATTTGAATTGAATTTGATTATAGTCATATCTGAGCATTACAAAGAAATAAAAATTGAAATTGGATCCTTTGGTTGTAATGCGAGGAGAAATTCAAAATGTACATATTAGCCGTTCCTGCCTGAGTCCGTCGCCGGAAGTAGAATAATTGCCGGTAACTGATCGTGCATTACTCGAGGTGTGAAAGGGTTAATAACACGACTTGACCCCAAACTGCCTTCATCTTAATTCATCACACCTATTTCGAGCTCACTTTTTTCAAACATTGAACTAATTTTGGCATTGGAAAACTATAAATACTTCTTTGATACTTATTTCAATCTAGTTTCTTTACCGTTTTATGTTACTATACTACTGTATAATATTACCGGTGTTAGAAACATGGAGTGTGAACTTTTTCGTGTTTGGCCAAAATGATTTAGTCATGTCATGGTTTCGGTGACTTATGAGACTAGTTGGCAAGGCGGCGCGGCGGCAGGGGAGCGACCTCGACAGCTGACTCGACGACAATACCCGAAGACGTCCCGCGGCCATTGTATACGAGTCCCGAATCCTTGCCCGTCCCAGCGCGGCGCTCGGCGACAAAAGCTCCCCGACGTCCCAGACAAAGAAACCGTCTCGGCGCGCACCTGGCTTGCCGCGACCCTATCTCACCCGATACTTACCTTACCTATACGAGTCTTCTCAAATCACAATATTATTTAAGCCCGAACTGGCAAAGTTTCGTATTTCCGCTCTTAGCTTCCGACCTGTTCTAAAAGGTAGCATTGCTACATAATAATTTTTTTATATCCGATTATTGAAAATGAATAATTTATAGTTTCTGAAACAGCTGTGATGAGAAATAGCTTCATACCTAATAACAAAATTTTACTTTTTATTTTACTTTAATTTTACTTTAATACTAATATTTAATTGCTCCCCATATCTATAAGTAACTATTGTACCTTGATGGCTATAAAATAGTTAAGTATAATTATATGGATAATATCAATGCAACCAAAAGCTATCTCGTAAGTTTAACTGCCAAACTTGTTTTCAAAATAAGACATAAAATTAAGTAGCGTCTATTGACAACTATCTTCGCACAACAATTAGTATTTGCAACCCCTGCATTTTTTGCATTAGATTAGGATTCACTACTAGGGTGCGACTGACAGGTTTTCTAAACAGTGTTTAACGGTTCTCGATGTCTGTTGAGTGAGCGAGCGTCATTACATTACGGTTGTGATAATTAGAAGGGTAAGACGCGGGGGTGTAAGTCTTGGGCGCGGTCCCTAGAAGCATGGCTCGGGTCAGCAGATGTCGGGTCCCCAACTGTCGGACAACCTGTCATGCAACGGATCGCGACGCTTCGTTGCCCATACTGTTGAGATCACTGCTGATACGAGACTCGCGATCATTTTTGATTTTTAAAAAGCTGTCATATCCGATAAACACGTGCTGCCCTCGGCAGGTTTCTGGGTTACCTAGGTTTTTTTGATTTGTGTAATAGACACGGAAACTTTGTTTATTCGCTACCTATCTTGTTGGATTACCATAGCCGATCAAAAATCAGCTTAGTCTAGACATTAACCGCCTTGTTACGAGCTAGTACACCGGACTTTGTTCTATTAGTGGGCATTTTTTGTGATTGAAGTTATGCATTCGCGTGTTGCGATATTGTTTTTTTAAGTACTAACTATAAGTAGGAGCTTATAAGGGTAAAGAAGGGATACATACAGTATGTAGGTGGGCAGTGACCCTAAGGTTGTGCCCTGCTTGTACCGCGTGGAGGTGCGAGCGGAAGGGTCGCGCCAGGTGTCTTCACATCTGCCGTCTTGGCTTACGCGATGCCGCGGCCGTCCTCAGCCTACACCCAACGAGACTTAAATGTAATATTTATACCGACTTGTTTCGCTTCAATACCTTAACCGTTAGAGATTGATGGAAAACGATTAAATTATTCTGAGTTCTTTCTGCAAACGAGTAAAAAACATTTTATAGCAATATTATTATGTACAGTAGGATATCAGACTTTGACTGTCCGATTTTTGCCCATGTGATAGAAATTAGTTTTACAGTTTCTTATAGAAATACATTGCCAAAGTATTAAAATTAATATCCAAGTTTCATTCAAACACAAGAAATAATGTCCAAAATAGTTTTATCTTTTTCTGCAAAGTTCTGCAATAATAACGGAATCTTGGAGTTATTGATTAGACGACTTATGATCGAATCCAACTTAACTTTTCAATTTGAACAATAGAATCCCTCCTTCAATTGTGGCGAAATTGCAGCTGCACCCTTAGCCAGAAGACTTAAGATGTAAATTACCATTCTTTCCAGTTCATTGTTCCGGGGTAGGTACACATAAAAATGCAGACCGGGGACGGAACATACAATCTGGCAGGCAGCTGTTCGGCTCTCCTTCCTTATTTTCGCCTTACAATAAGAATTTCGTATTGTGCAAAATGTATCGCAAAGTTAATTCCCTTGATTCTTTTCTGTCGACCGATTTTTTTCTATCTGCGATCGATAGATTTATATTTCTATTCTATCTCATCTCATTTTAACACACTTTAAGTTACTGTCAAGTTTTCTTGGTTATAAGAAATACTATAGTTGTGCTTATATTATGGCGAATGGGTGTAGCTTAAAGGACCCTAAGATGCAAGGTGGCCAAACCACCTGTCCGCAGTAATTATCTCAGAACAGATGCATCCTACCTGCGAGCATCGTATAACTCTATCACATAAACGATATCATATAAACTTTCAGAAAAAAAAAGTAAACAACATAACTTGTTTTAAAATGAAACCACATTGTAAAAAAGAGAAACTGACTGACTAACTGATTAACTGACATATCAGCGCACACATTACACTACTGGGACATAGGAATGTGAAATTATGCGCAAGGCTTTTTGGTTTTGAATTCAACATACAAATCGTCGAAAAGGGGGGATTTTGTTTGTATGAAAAGTCATAATATTTGATGATAAAAAATTAAAAATATGAAAACTTTTATTCAGTCATTGGGTTAGTAAATATTTCAGTTCTTAAAAAACCCTACCAAAAATAGGAGAGAACTGGCTCTCATGCGTTGGTTGTAGGTTATTGTAGGTACATGTATATGCATGCGTAAATCTCTAGTTTGTTAAAACCCGCAAATGTTAAAATTAGTTTTTGCTTTGCCAACAGAGACAGAATTCCTACTGGTGCCGCCATCCTTGATAGCCATCGCGTGTATCACGGCAGCGGCTAGAGGTCTTCGTGTGCGCATGTCAGTGAACGACTTGTGTGCGTTGACTCGTGCGCCGGCCGCCGCCGCCGAGCTGGTCGCGCGCCACGTGGAGCGAGTCCTCGCCCAGGAGACGCAGCCCCAGGAGCCCCGTCCTAGGCACACGCCACCCTTCAAACAAACCACACCTGAACAGACCCAGCTCCCCAATACACCCACTGATGTACAAGATGTACACTTTTGATCAGTGCCGGATTGAGACTTATTGATACCCTAAACATTTGGCATATTAGGGGCACCTATCCTTCCATCAACTCACCACATGGTTTTTTCTTTGCCGACATAAATTACAGCGTCTCTTTATTATATGGCTTCTTAAACTTATTAAAGTTTAAACGCAAATACCAAAAAATATTTGTACCCATTGTAGAGCAGAATTGCTGATATCTATTTACGAATAACACATATGTCTCAAATCCCAAGAAAATTACTGCTCACAGAAAACTTTTATTTATATTGTCACGTGTAGGTATCGTAGAAAAATGTGAATGAAAACAGACGAAGTCAGTCGATCTCATCGGTATTATGAAAATGTTATGAACCGAAATAGATTTCATTGTTATGTTAGATTTTTTATACCACGCACCTGGGTTTAAGTACAAGAGAGGATCCAGCGAGGATATAGAAAAAAATGGTAGTTTTGTTAATGTTCGGTGTGTTGTCTACCTACTTCGAAGGTAAGTAATAATAGTAAAAATTATTGTCCACTGATCTCAAATTTATTTGTGTAGGTATAATATTAGTCTCAAATAGATTAACGTTATTTATTAAATTGAAGACATTTCACGCCAACATTACGTTATACTAATACATAATATGGTCCGGTAGTTCTAAATTGTTTTTGTAAGACTGAAGCCAAAATACATTATTAATTCTTACAGCTATATATACCTAGCAATAGATCACTAACAACGTATTATTTATAGAAACAAAATGATGTTTGTAATGATATTTTTGAGAAATGTCTAAAATCAAATCTATTATTATTATTAAGTATGTGAATATTTTTATCATTTACCTGCTACATACGTTTTGTGTTTTATCGTAACTACTTATTTATAAGATCTCATTTTGTAGTAAATTATGATTAATGTGCCTGTACAAAGGTGTGTTTAGTTTTATCAATTTGAGTGAAAATGTTAAAGAATGTAATTATTTATATAGGTCGATGTTAAGTTTTAGTAAATTCTAGTCATATGTTTTATACATTCCTGTTTTCGACCAAACTTCATGTTTAAGATATTAATAAGGAAATTAGAATAGTACTAGCTTATCGTGCTTAGGTATTGTTTAGTAACATTTGGTTAATTTGGAATACGTCACGGTTTTTATAGAATACTCAGCCAGTCTGTAAGTACCTACCTACCACCTAGAGGTTCAGCCTGCCTGCCACGTAAACAATGTAAATTAAACTCACTTGTAATTATTATCTAACTCATTTATTATAAAGCAGTAGAACTGTGGGAAGAACTTGTACTTAATAAGTACATGAACATAAAACTTTGTAAACGTCAAAAAGCACCGCCGGCTGCCATGCCGTGCCTCTGCTTGCAGTAGCGTTACGTTACGCAATGTTAATTAATATAATTGTATTAAATTAAATTGTCGAACTTTCATGTTTTTGGACCGTAGGTAGGTTAGAAAGAGTGCTCATGATATCATCTAGTTTGTAATATGTTGGACCATTAAACAGGTAGGTGTAGTGTAGTACTTAGGTACAGTACATAACTCTAAGGATTCAGTGTTAGAAAATACTGCTGTGAAAATGTAATTCGCTCTTTAGTCTTTGCACAAATATTGCCCTGTACTTGTTGATCAATGAATAGATGATTTACTCTTGTACAGTTTTGGATATAAATATCTAATGTGAAAATTATTATAAAAGTAATTAAAATTACCTGCAGGTATTTACGAGTTTTATTCTTTCGTTACCCTATTTGTATTATATTAGGAAGTATCTCTACCTTACCTATTATTAATTTCGTTGGCTTAATCTAACAAATATATTAAATGAACCAAAGTTCTTTATTGTTACCTCTTGCTGCTTCAAAGGTGCCGATACCATTGAGAGTAGGAATTACGTAAATTAATTAAAGGCTACATTTTAGGCACGTAATAGCACGCACCCGTCTAAATACGAGAATCCATTTTGGACTTATGTGATATTTAGGAATGGTTCAGAAAATTGTCTTTAGTTTTTTACAAAAATGTAGGTACCTACCTACCATTAATTGTGTGCAATTAAATTAAACCCTAAGGATATTCCTCATCGTTAGGTTATTTGTGACATTTTTATCATATCACATGCGACTTTAAGTATAAGTATTATCTGAAACTTTGCTTATTTTCGTGGTGTAGTGTAATAGACCCTCAGACTCAGACGAAGATTTAAATTCTTGCGTAACTAGGGTTGCCGGGTGTTCGGTTTTAGCCGGTGTTTGGGTTTCTACGATCCGGCCAAATATTTTTAAGTCCGACCTGTCCGGTTAGCGAATTTACAAAGGCTATGCCATTAGAGTCACGAGTCAGACTCTAATATGAGCTTTTGTTTATGCATGTTACTCGACATTACGTAATCTATATCAGTAACAAAAATGACTCAAATGGATTATCTTCTTGCCTTGATATTTTCAAAGAAATGCACGGACAAAACCTAGTCGAGTAGAGGCTCACCCCAACTAAACTTGAATTGAAGAAATCAGTGAGACCTCACTTCAAAATGTATATATTATCACAGTATTAATATAGAAAAACATCAAGCTAGTGCTAAAAAAAAGGATTAATTGATTAGGTTAGAAACCACTTTGTGGTTATTTTTTTTTGTTAGATACGAAAGCACTCTTGGAATTAAATATATGCCAAATATTGAATATAATGTGAGTTGCAAAATTGTTACTCAAATAGAAATCTGTTCGCTTAAGAATTACTGAAATCAGTGTTTTTGACACCCTTAGTTAGAATTTATATTAAATCGTTTAAAATAATAATAATTTCCACGTAACTATCCACCAATTTTTGAAGCTAACGATTGGTAAATATCGGTATCAAATTGACTAGCATTTGTTGCTGCTACGAGATTACTCTAAAAAATAAATCTACGCGATTTTGGTCAATTTCTGTACTAGAATAGATTAGGGTTTCGTCAAGTTTTTGTCAAACAAAAGCCAGTTCAGTTTGCACTTTCACTCTAATGGCTTCTAAGTTTATCTTTAGTTATTATCAATGGTTTAGAATATATTTTATTTACACCATGTCGATTTTTATTTCTCTTAGATATCAATGGTTTAGAATATATTTTATTTACACCATGTCGATTATTATTTCTCTATCTATTGAAATATTTACTCTTTTTGCAATCAAATTATTATTACTGTAAACTACTGAAAACTACATTAATTCTCAAAGGAAAACTACTTTGATAAAATAAATAAATCATTGTTCATAAGCAATTCAATCGAAAGTTCGAAATTTTCAAATTCAGTAGGTACTAAATTAATTACTAAAGTCTGTTTTTTCGCCATCTGTAGACAAAATATTAAACTAAATGCTCGTTCCACATTCGTTTTGGAGCTCTGTACGGCTCCTACGGTACATATACAAACCCTTCATTATTGAACCTGAACACAAATAGGTGGCAGCACAGAAGCTAAAATATAAAAAAATGGTAGGTACCGGACAAAGTAGAGTCTCCGCATTTTGCATTGGCGCTCAACATTTTAGTTCTCTTGGTAGATTGTAGCGCTCGCTCACATACGGCGATGGAGACGATGACTGCTGCTCAGTCTGTCTGCAAATTCATCTTAGTTTTAAGTTAACAGTCACGTGTCTGCCTACAGCAAACGATTAGGGGAGTTGGCTATAACAAAATAAAAACCAAAACTAATTTATCCAGTTTAAGCCCTGGTAAGGCACATATGAACGTTTATAGAGCTAAGAAATCTTTAACATACAGTGCAAACATTTTTGTTCTACGACAAAAATTGACGAAGTTATGACCGAATTACTAGCGAAGTGCACCGAGTGAGCCTTCGCGGTAGCTGAAACGTCACAGTGAGGGTCGCCGCCAGTTAGCCGTAAGGCGCGCAGTGGGTTGTTTCTTTAATTGTGAATTTTAAAACAAATAAGTGTCCGATTTGTGTCTAATTTACTTTTTTAACAATGTATAAATATTGTATAGTGCCGAAATGTACAAACAATTCTATTAAAACGCCAGAAAAACCTATTTTTTAACGTGCCGAAAGACCCAAAACATCGTAAAACTGACCGACTGACTGACTGATCTATCAACGCACAGCTGAAACCACTGAACAGATTTCGCTGAAATTCGGCACGCAGATAGTTATTATGACGTAGGTTTCCGCTAAGAAAGGATTTTCCAAAATTCACCCCCTAAGGGGATGAAACGGGGGTCCAAATTTTGTATGTAACTCAGTCACTTTTTATTTGAAATGAATAAAATTTGGTATTTAGCCTCTAAATATAAAATAATAAAACATGTATTTAAGGATTTTTTGAATGTCAACCCTTGAAGGGGTAAAAAGGGGTGTTAAAGTTTGTATGAAATATAAATTGTTTATCATCAGAATTACTCAAAAGTTAGTATTTATGCTCTTCGATCAAATATGATCCAAATTTACGGATTTTTGAATTTCAACCCTTAAAAGGGTTAAAAGGGGTGTTAAAATTTTTATGATTTTTTCATACAAATTTTGTATTTATGCTCTTCAATAAAATCAAAGAAATATGTAGGTATTTAAGTATTTTTTCACTTTCACCCCTAAAAGGTGTAAAAAAAGGGGTATTAAAGTCTGTATGAAAAAAAATGTTTATTATCAAAATTACTTGAAGTATAGTATTTATGCTCTTCAATAAAATAAAGAAACATGCTTTTAAGGATTATTTAAATGTTAAGGTCTGTATGTTTCTTTAATCGTGTAATCCACGCGTGCGATGATGCTGGCGAAAAACTAGTAAATAAATAAATCGCAATTAAAATCGAGCATTATAAATTTTTTGCATTATATTCGAGTCATCCTACCTAAGTAGGTATATACCGAACGAATGGTTTGGAACAAAAAGCGAGATGGCAAAAAACAGCCACTGACAACCAATATCTGGGGATCTTCAAGGCCAGAGTGAATAGGCACCTTCTGGGCAAGCGTGCTCCATCTTAGGCCTCGTCTTCGTCCTTCATGGACGGGTCAGTGGCCAAACGCAAGCCCAAAAAATGTAAAAAAAATTATTAAGGTTTCTATCATACCTAGATCAGCAAGTGTAGAGAACCATGCACTAAATAAAGCGCAAGTAGGTTAAAAGGCCATTCGCAAAATGATATATACAGCCTATACAGGGATACAGGGAAAGTCGTACTGAATATTAAAGGACGTTACTATTCAGCTCATTTCTGATGGATTTGGTTTTGTAATATGGTGTCCGAAACTTAACTGTTACGGTGTAATTCAACCTTAAAAATATTTCAAAATAACTTTTATTAGGGTCCCGTACCTCAAAAGGTAAAAAAAGGAACCCATATAAGATCACTCTCTTGTCCGTCTGTCTGTCTGTCTGTCTGTCCGTCCATTTGTCACCACCGATTATCTCAGGAACAGGAAGACCTAGCAAGTTGAAATTTATACCAAATATTGAAATCTATAGTCCCTATTAGGTGTATAAAAATCAAGGTCCTGAGTCAACACGATAAAAAGATATGGGCAAATTTAGATTTTCGCGAATACTTGTAAGTACCAAAATATACCTTAATTTTCAACTTTTTTTATTTTTCGGAATTTTTCCTTTACTTGTATGCTGTAAGACCTTGCTTTTAACCAAAAAAGTTGAATACAAAAGGCTGTCTCCATACCATACATACATAGTGACAAGCAGTTAAGATAGACCTCTGAGTTGTATCGGCACTCATACAATTTAGAGGTCTAGCTTAAATGGCACCAACCTCAAATAATGTATTATTATCCATTTTTTGGGATTAGAGCTGTTAGTGGCCCCTTTTTTATGTTTTAAGTTAGAAGGCATGTCAATTAATAGAAATGATTAATAAAAACTGAACCTACTACTAACAGCTTAAAAATACTGCCCGTGAATAAAATAATTTTAACTAAGTGTTTTTAACTTTGAAGTGCTTTTTTAAAAAAAAATGCATGGTCTTATTCGGCAAATAATTTTAAAAACTTCTTCGTCTCTTTAGCTATTCAAAAAGGTATAACACTTGCTATTAAATCGGAAAAACATTGACCAAATACCAGTTTACCAGAAGTAAGTGCTAGCCGGTCGCGCTCGTTCCCTCACAGTGATGTCACACGCGTGTATTGGCTTTCAGCGACAAGAACGGCATATGTTTATTACTTAATATCTTAGTAAGTAATAGTCCGATTTCGATAATTCAAAAAGATATATAATTCTTAAGTCATAAAGAATAACGTGGAAACTAGTTCTATTGAATTTGCTATAACTTTACTGATCCTCATTGACTCTACCCGGTGGTAGAGTCAATTGTAAACGTTCATATGGAATGAATAACGTTTGGAATACACTTAAACTGAGAAGACTCCGGCAAGAAACTCAGCAAGGCAATTTTTTGCAGTGGATATTTCTTAAATGTATAAAATACATTTAGATAGGTACATTTTCTAATATTTTACACATTTTACAATTTTTTAATTAAAAATAATACATTTTAGTTACCTCACGTGTACCATATTTCTGGATTTACGATTTTCCTGAGATCTCTGGACTTTTAGGCTCTTCTCAGGCTTGCGGCCGGATTTTTGAAATCTCAGGATTTTTAGTACTTCAATTTGGTCATGTGAATTCCACAAATAAAATCAGCACTTCAAATAAGTATATGAAACCCATTCTAATTATAATTTTTATTATATTTATTTATTTTGCGATGATACCTTTTTAAGTAAACTTTCATCTTTTAACACGATTCTATAGAATGCTTCGCACGTTAAACTCTTCAATTTATAAATACAGTGCAAATACGAAAAAAAATTAGGTGAAAATGTGAGACTCTTTCACGACGACAATAATAGTTGTACATACTGTTTTCTAAATGTTAATTATTCCATAAAATATGGACGTTCTCCTAAGAACGTCTTTTGATAATTGTCTCGGTAAGGTGTTTGTCTATTAATTATTATCTGGCACTCTCCATTATTTTCATTAAATAATTTGAGAAATCCAACATAATTTCTATGTATACCAAAGAACCAAAACATGCCAACAAGATTTTAGGGTGAAAATATAAATATAGGTATTTATTTAAAAAATAAAATGCTTTCATTTCAGACAACTTAGTCCATAACTGTTAGTGAAATACTAGAGTTTAAGAGCTATGTTAGTAATAAATAATATAGTTTTAGATTTTTGTCAAAAAGTAAGATGGTATGTACTAAGGCATTGTACTAAAGTGTAATTCATGGGGAACGATTCTACCGGTGACATTGAACAAATTTATTACTGGAATAGGTATGGTATATTGTGAATTACGCTGTATTCAATATTATTTTACTTTTACTTATCAAATTGTGGTGACCGAATTAATGTTGAACATCTGTTACTAGCTCCTAACAGTGATATCTAGAAGCTGTTTTTTGAATGCCAATGAAGTAATTAGTTAGCTTAAGTAGGTATCTTGATTGAATGAAACCTGTGAATGGTAGAAAAATAACTGACAATGCGGTTCGTATATTCACGAATATGTTCTGTCTGAGTTTAAAGTGCAGCTCTCAGAACACTGACGTATGGTACAAGTGACAAATATTATAATGGTTTGATTTTACCTTATTTGCTCATCAAAAAAGTAGGAATACGGATTTCCTGATGTCTGATATAAAGAAAAAGAAAACAAAATAAATTCAAATGAGATTTTTACCTACTTATGTACCTTAAGGGTGAGACAGAACGGCCGGCAATTAAGATTTTTATATTTATTTTTGTTAGAGATTGTTTTTAGGTATCTACACCACTGTTATCCCAACTTACAATGGTATCTTTACGGCGAAAATTTAAAATAAATTGCGTTAAACATTGATCTGTACCTTTCAAAAATAGTTGAAAATATTAACCATGGCAAAATGTTGTCGTACCTAACATCCAGGCGACATAATCTATCATTATCGGTAAAGTCGATCATTTTGTCCAACAGTAACAATTCTAATAACTACTTACGTTACATATTATATTTTACCAGACGTTGGTTAGGCAGGGGCAGGTCTACAATTTTCCAATTTACACTCGAAAGTCCGATACGACACCGAGTGGCGAGCAAACAGAGACCGCGTAGTGCTGCAAGGGTGGCGCGGGGCGAAGCGGGTACTTCGACAAACCCTGGCATTTGTACGAAAAACCAAGGCGAGGAGCGCTCGGGGCGTTCCGGGGCAAACACTCAGTCTCCGGGGAGCCGCTCATTAGTTGTTCAAACACGCCGGCGGCCACTTTGACAAGCAGCGCGGCAGGACCTGTCTCCGTTCTGTCGCTCCGGACGAGCACCGATCTTCCCCTTGACTGATCTAACGTTTACTATAAAGAGCTATCGGGACTGCAGATAGCAAATAAACGTGGTCTGTTTTATTTACTCCCAATGTCGAACGAACGGTCGTGTCTTTGCTTAGGCAGGTATGTACCTAGGTATCTACTAGCTACATTAAATACCATCTAAGTAAATACATATATATTTTAATTTATACTTGTAGTAGTTATATTTCTGATGGGTACCTCCATAACCAAAAACAGCTGATTATGTTCCGATTTTAATTCTATTTAATTGGGATGTCACTGTTAAAAGAGTGCCTAAAATGTTAGTGTTTTAGATATATTTCTAAGCCAAAATATGGATTTTGGCTTTGCATCCCATCAATCGATCAATTGAAGAAATTTGTTTTTTTAGAAAGATAAAATCTCATAGAAAAGTCACGAAATTTCAATTTTTTTACGAGTAGGCAAGCGTATCACCTGATGGTACTTAAGTGTCTACCGTCGCCTATAGAAATTAGCAACCAAGGGGGATTGCTAATGTGTTGTCGATTTTTTCTTTTACAATGTCTTGAAGGCAACTGGCTCTCAAGTGCAACTGCCGGAACACACCAATAGGTTCTTGGCGATAGATTTTCAACATGAGGGTGGTAGTCAGCCAGTCGAGTACTACAAACCATACTACCGTGCTATGGTTTTCTCATGATGTTTTCCTTCACAGCTCAAGCCCACTGTAGGATTCGAACCCACGACCTTCGCCACGGTATCCAACGTCACTACCACTGAGCTTTCATAAAATAGAACAAAAAAAATATTTTTATATATGTATGTAATGTAGCAAGAGTAATTCAATATTTATTTATTTCTAGGGCATTCAATATTTTAAAGGTATTTGATTTTATATTTTATTATGTATAATTTTATTATGTATTCCAGAAATAATTTGTTCAAGGCTTGAAGTAGGTATAAACGCGATTGAAATATCGGCTCCTGAAAAATAAGAATTGAATGACCAAAGATACAATTTTACTTTTATTAATAATCTTTTGCAAAGCAATTAAAATGGATATCTATGAAATGCTATGTCTGCTAATGGCGGCGTCAGTTCGCAATCATGGCGATGGCAGAACGCTCATCAATCACGGGCTCAGGTGCACCTTCAACATCTCTCTTCCCCGCTCCCCACCCTTCAGTCTCTGTTCTCGTCTGCATCGGGTTTCAAAGAGTCAAAAGGCCTCGTACCTACTGTCTGAGGACCTGCAACATCCATTACACTTGGACATATCCACCATATTAATAATTTTTTACGTCATATTTCTAGAACTATAGACCAAAATAGTATTGAAATAGATTAATTAGAATAAAGACCCAAAGTGATTAAATTTCTCGTAGTAATAAACTTTCAGGGACGGAGACAAATTACGACATTGTCGTAGCAAGTTTCAGAGAGATAAAGGTCGAGATCTATATCTGTGGGGTCGAGGATTTGTGAACTAAAATTGTATTATAAGATCTCTATCTTTTTGTCTCTATGTTTATATACCACTTATGTGGCAAACAGCCTATTCTACGGCCTATAATGGTAGTAGACGATGCAATACGAGAAAGGGTATCAGTATCAGTCAATCTTCTCTATTTGCTTTGTTTTATAGAGATGCCTAATTATCTAGTTTATATAGATAACTATTGCATTATTTCTTCGTTAATTAAAATGAACGGAATACGAGTGTGGGGACAGTCGCGATGCAGCTCTCGGCATGTGGTCTCGCAGAGGGCGCAAATTGAATTATCAAGGGGTAAGTAGAGACTAACGCACGCACACCGCCCATAACCGACGCATTATGAGATTAGATCCCGCTCGCTGCGACTTGTGACGTTTCCCGCATCTGAAAAATATATGCAATGTTATTCTAAGTAAATTGTTTAGATTTGGTGTGTCAAGGTCAGATTTCAAGCACTATATTTTATTTGTATTAGGAATTTCCTCGCTATATTACGAAACACATATATTTATTGAGGAACCATTTCATTTTATATTAATGAACTGCATAATCTGTAAGAACGTTTGTGTATCTCGTAAGCTGAATCTCAGGTGAGATATCTATTAATTTCGCATTCTGTAAACTTCGTTTCGCAAGTGCGTACCAAATGTTTATAGGATGCCAAATCAAAGTCTTGTGAGTTCGCTTTAGATGTGACCTCTCTCGCTTGAGTGAGATTCGACATCTAGTTTGTATTTAAGAGAATAGCATTGCTGGTTAGTAATTCATGTATTTTTGTAGTCTTCATAAAAAACGTATCAATATCTTTAATATTATTGGAAATAAGAATTTCCCGAACCCCGATATACCTACATTTAGCAGTTTAGTTTATACCTACCAACTTATCAACAAATGAAACGAAAAAACACTGTCGCCAACGAGAACGAAAAACTACGCGACAGTTGTTGTTTGATTGCAGGTTGCTAAGTGATCACATATTTTACCGCGGACTCGGAGATGTCTTGTTTTTCATCCCTGGAGGCTCACTGAACAGTAAATACGAGATATTTACGTTGTCGAGCTTTCTATTCTTTCGATAGCATTGCGTATATGCAAAAGAATTGGAAGTATTTATAAAAGAGAATCCTTTTATAAATCGATATACCTACCTATTTGATACGTAGATATAGTGCATTGTGCACTGCAACGATACTAGTTCGATTCCAATATGATCAAGCACTACGGCGATAATTTAAATAATTGTTACTTAAAAGTTGTAAAACACAAAGTCATATACTATTACTACTACATATTAGTTTATCATTATATGATATTTATTAGTTTATAAATTATTTTGTTTTATTAGAATGTAGATATATATAGGAATGTATTAGGATTTAAATAATGCCATATTAAATATATCCTATTATCCTAGGTTGCCTGGAAGAGATCGCTTTAGCGATAAGGCCGCCTAAATTGTTTTCACTGTTATTTGTCTTTTGTGTATGTAACCTGTATTTTTTGTCTTGTGGTGTCAAAAATATCTAAAGAATATTTGTATTTTATTGTATACTCTATGACTTACTTTTTTAATGTCCTATGTCCCCTGGATGGGGCAGAGGGCGTCCACATTAGTCCTCCATCGCGATCGGTCTTGAGCTTCTCGCTTCACCTCACTCCACGTCATTCCGATGCTCGTCGCTTCTGCCAACACAGTGCGTCGCCAGGTTTGACGGGGACGGCCACGCTTTCTTTTGCCTTGTGGATTCCTATCCAACGCTTGCTTGGATATGTGATCAGAATCCCTTCGGAGCGTGTGGCCAATCCAACTCCACTTGCGACGCTTGACCTGGTGGTCGATCGGGCTCTCGTGGCATTTCTCTAGCAGATCCACGTTAGAGATGGTCTCGGGCCAGTAAATTCCGAGTATGCGACGAAGACAGCGGTTGACGAAGACTTGGATTTGGCGTGAGATTTCTTTTGTAACCTTCCACGTTTCGCACCCGTAGAGCAGCATGGACTTGACATTTGACCCGAAAATTTTGAGTTTAATCCTTCGGGTCAGTTTCCGCGACTGCCAAACAGGTCTCAGCTGTGCGAAGGTTGCTCGGGCTTTGGCGATCCTTGAAGCGATGTCCTCTTCACTACCTCCAGTTTCTGACACGACGCTCCCGAGGTAGGTAAATTTGTGGTTCCACTGCCTCTGGAAAATACTCTATGGTTAGTATTAAAAAAGTAAGTAATCCGGACGGTAATAGGAACTTCTGATTTCTATTACGTTGATGGAGGTATGGTTGGGAGTTATGGACAAAGTAAAAATCTTGTCAAATTTTCGATATCTGCTGCTCGATTAACATTCCTTATAATTAGTATTAAACTTTGTATAGATCTACATAGCCTGTGTTTTTGCATAGACTATAATCTTGAAAACTGAATCCATTTTTTATTGTCACCAAAAAAGAGACAAAACTACATTGTAATTAATATAAATAATAAATAAAGATTGCGTCGTATCGTAGCACCGCGCTATAGGAACGCGTGCAAGCGACGCGACGCGACGCGGCGACGCGCGCCGGAGCGTGCGCGCTCCCGCGGGACACTCCCGATGCTTGTAATTTCAATTTTGTGAATACTATGTATGCGTTATTTTTCTATACATACCAGACCAGACATCCTGCCCGCGAACTTTTAGGGTTCCGTAGTGTATATTAAAAACATTACTATTTTGAAATGTCAAATAATCACAATTTAATAATTATGAAATAGTAAACAAAGCTACCTAATAGTAAACAAAAATAATATTCAATAGAACAATTGAATGGATTTTTACCACTCTGGGGATGAATTTATAAAAAGGTACTTAGGTAAATAAATTAAATGGTGTTTAAATTATAAGAATTATGATATAATATCACACTTTTCGGATACAAAAAACAGCCTGTTTAAATAAATTTCAGGATATTTATTTAATATATTTTTCACTTTGGATAAGTTTCAAGTAGGTACT
This sequence comes from Ochropacha duplaris, assembly GCA_951361185.1. Lineage (NCBI taxonomy): Eukaryota > Metazoa > Arthropoda > Insecta > Lepidoptera > Drepanidae > Ochropacha > Ochropacha duplaris. The sequence goes on along the minus strand of OX592695.1, from coordinate 7,190,677 downwards.
TCATTCATTGTTCAAGGGAAGTTATAATAGGTAAACTAATATTTGTAATAAAATATACCGGGTTGAGGTCGGCCAAACTGATATTTTGATAATATGTATCATGAGCGCGAAAAGACCCCGTAGATAATATTTTACTACAAATATGAATTTAGTTCGTGAAAGTTTTAAAAGTACTATAGGTAAACTTATGTATTGGAATGTAAATATTTATAGCATACGTAGTTATAGCCTTAGATCTATGTGTGTGTGAACCTCTATCTATGGCTCGGTTCGTAGCATACCTGCCTAATAACTAATTACATCTATTAGATACCTAGGTTACTAGGTTTATAGGTAGGTACTATCCATACTTTTTGTCAGTATATAATATTATTGAATAGACTAGAGAAAGTTGAGTAGGCAGTTAAGGCGACGAAAGCTGTGACGTCAGACTTTGCCTTAAAAATTGGGTTCAATGGAGGAAAACATTGTGAGGAAACCATTTTATTACAATCGTTGGCCGCTAGCATGTAGCCAACGGTGATATGGTTTCCTATTCTTTTTTACACCACTAGGTGGCAATCAAGCTACTGTACTATACCACTCGCAATCTGAAATCTGTTGCCAAAGACCTATAGGCATGGGTGTGTATCGCAAGTGTGTATGAGAGCTAGGCCCCTTTGTATAATACACGAGCTGTTCTCCGCAGTTTCACCCGCGTTCCCATGGGGTCTTATCTTATCCCGGGATAAAAATATAGTGTGACCTATGTTAATCTGGAATAATGTAGCATTCAAATGGTGAAAGATTTTTTGAAATTGGCCCAGTAGTTTTTGAGTTTATTCGTTAAATACAACATGCTTTTTATAATATTAGAAACATAACTTTCTTCAGGTTCCGTAACAGCGCGCTCTAGTTTTCTCATGTTGATATGCTTCACATAAAGCTCAAACTCATTGTATGTTTCGAACCGACGACCCTCGTTACGCCTTTGAGGTCACCACCACTGTGCTTACACATAAGATATGGTATGGTGAATTGAGAAAATAATTGTGGTGTATAGTAATTAAAATTATAGATACATGAATATCAATCCTTATCTTTTTTCTCATTATCTTACAATTTGAGTCAAATAATTTTAGAAAAATAAACACCTACTGTCATTCATTAAGTAGGTAGTACATACCTGGATCGTTAATTACAACTTTTTTATTTTCCTCAATGACAAAGGAACTGTCGGCGAAAAGAAAAGTAGACAAGTGTCGTGACACGCACCCTCGAACCGGTGGCGCAGGCGGGGGTGCATCGTCGACCAATGAGGAGCGCGCGTGGTGCCGTCGGCGCCGGCCATTGGGCTGCCTCCGGGGGTGCTCGCCCCGCCCCGTCCTCGAGGCTCGCCCTTATTGAATTAGGCTTATCATTCGATTTCGAGTGGGACGAGCGCGCGGTCCTCCGCGCTGGATAAAACTATCACCGGGATCCGATACCATCTGTAATCGGTATAATTTGATATAGTCGCGGCTCATCTAATTATGTGGCTGTGAGCCTCGCGCTGTACCTTCCGACACAAGACGCACGCGCCCCGCGTGGCGCGGCGCTACCGCGGTGGGTCTGCTATTGTTATTGAACTATTTTGAATATTTGAACTGTTTGAGCCCATGACAGGAAGTGAGCTAGTTAGATAGCTGAGCGCGCGCTAGCAGCTATGGAGTACGGCTACTTGAGCGGAGCTGGCGGTGGGTTCGAGGGTGGATGCTTAGGTTCCGGAGGTGGCGAGCTCTCGTGGGGTGAACTGGCGTCATGTGGCCAGATGTCTCAAGCGGCCTACCGCTACCAAGGAATGCGATACCAACCACCACCACCGCAATGTGCTCGGCCCCAAGACGCTGCTATGAGGAATCACCATATTTTTCCACCATCCATGAATTTGCAACGTAAGTAAAAGTTAAAATCAACTTTTATGTTAGTATCTACCACAAAAATATTAGAATGAACTTATTACCTATTCGTGATAATAACAAACGAAACCATCGATAATTTTATTAAATCTCCGTAGCGGCTGTTACAGCATCGCTACGGCGTAGCACGTAAAACGTAAACATGTGCAAGAAAATAAAGTATAGGTAAAGTATTCTTAAAAGTACTTACTCGCGAAGTAAGATGTTTTTATTTAAATTAGTAACTTTACTAATACTAATAATCTACACTATTAACATAATACAATTAAAATTAATCTAATCTAAAAACTACCTAAAATAAACTATAAAAGTGCGTCGAAGAATTCCTCCGCATCGCCGTCGACTGGTAACGTTCCCAAAAGACTGGCAGCATTGCCACGTTGAATGGCAATGCTTAATCTTTGGCCAAAGTAAAAGCCAGCCTTTTGGTCACGGGAAGCGTCAATCAAATTAGTTAATTAACCTATGTATCAAAATATATTAAATACATATTTTTTTAAATCAATAACGTAAGTATGTCACATTATTTTTAAATATAGTAGCAATAAAGGTGCTCATTAAGTCGTAGGGAATAGAATAGTTTTATTTATATTTATGCCGATTGCCGAATTTATACAATATATGAATATCAACACAATTATTATCAATATTAGTTACAATAACACAAAAATCTATCTATCTTATATCTTGCAAACGATTAGACGCCAATATCTATTAAATAAATCAAGATTAAAAATATAAAATACTTTCCATTTTTTTTTCAATCAAACGGACCGTAATAAAGTAACAATACATACATGTACATTACATTACTGGTATGTTCCGGAAACTGCACTTGAGAGCCAGTTCCCTTCCAGTCGTTGTTGACAAGTTGTTAAAAATAAAATGACTCTACTTATAAAAATTATGAAGATTGATTTTTATGAGTAACAACTTTTAAATGAAGTGGGATGATGTGAAACTTTAATTGTTGTGAGTAGGCAAATCATTATATGATTGACAGTTCATCTCTATGGCTAACAAGTTATGATGAATTTATGAGAAACAGACCTGGAAACAGCGGACAACTCGAACTACCTACATTAAAATTGGGAAAAATGAATAATTTTAGACTTGAAGTTCATAAACCACATTCTATCGACAAGGGTCTATTAAGTATTTTACAAATGACTAGCCGTACATACAGTATAGACAGATTTGATGAAACTCCATGTGAAAATAAGTAAAATGATATCTGGAAGAGTCATTAAAATAATAATTTGCTAATCTAGAAATCACATTGTATATCTGATTAATATTTTTTTAAAGTATAAATGCGTATGCAGGTGTTTCAGTGGCTACACTTGAGAGCCACTTTCTAGGTTTTCCGGGCCATCGACTTTATCATCACTTACTGATTGATTGGTACGATTTTCAACTGAAGGTCGCACCCAGTAAGACCTATCCCACAATTTTATGCTTTCCTCATGATGTCTTCATTCACGGAAATATCAAGTTGATTTTATTGCACGACCTTTCGTTGACGGAAAATATTGCGAGGAAACCACAGCACTGTGGCAGGGTACGTCGTAGTACTCGACTGGCTGGCTACCACCCTCAAGTTGAAAATCTGTCGCCAAAAACCTGTTGGTATGTTCCAGCAGATGCACTTGAGACTCAGTTGCTATGTTAATAAAAAAAGTGCCGTCAGTAATTTTACTGTCTAAACTAAATAAACGTCTTCATCAAATTACAATTCAGGTCTTTTTATGGCCGCTAGTAATAATTATTGACTAACTGTCCTCCACAGTTTCACCCGCGTTTCCGTGGCATCTTATCTTATCCCGGGATAAAAGTAGCCTAATGTAGCATTCAAATGGTGAAAGAATTTTTTAAATCGGCGCAGTAGTTTTTGAGTTTATCCGTTACATACATACATCCAACAAATCTTTCCTCTTTTTAATATATTTTTTTGTTATTCAGGATAAGTTTGACTACAATCTCACCATGGTAAGTGATGATGTGGCCGAAGGTGGTAAGCACACAAAGCCTAAATAGGAACTAGCTCTCAAGTGCAGCTGTCGGAACACACCGATAGGTGCTTGGCGACAGATTTTCAACTTGAGGGCTGGCTACCAGCTAGCTCGTCGGGTACTACAGAGTACCCTACCACCATGCTATGGTTTCCTCACGATGTTTTCCTTCACTGAAAGCTTAAGCTCATTGTAGGATTCGAACGCACGACCTTCGCCGCGGTATCCGACGTCACTTGCCACTGAGCTATCATCGCCTTAATCATCTTATCATATTAGAAGAAAGATTGGTGTGGTTGACCTAAATAATAATGAAACCCATAAGTTAACTCATTATTTTACCAATCTATAACTAACTAGCTTTCCGCCCCGCGGTTTCACCCGCGTATCCTTTGAGATTTAATTTCAAAAAATCTTTCTTAATCCTCGTCTACATCTTAAAAACATTACCTGTGAAAAAAATCAGCTTTCTAGGTCTAACACTGGGCGTTGATGAGTCAGTCCTTCTCATTTTTCATACCAAGTAACGGAAATAACTCCTAACTTTGAACCCCCGTTTCACCCCTTCAGAGGTGGAATTATAGGAAACGCTAAAACACGTATTTCTTTATTTTTATTGTTAGCCTAAAAACAAAGTTTCATGGTTCTAGCTTCAAAAAATGGCGGACTTCCATACAAACTTTCAACCCCCGTATCACCCCCTCAGGGGTAGAAATTTAAAAAACGCTAATACACGTGTTTCTTTATTTTTAATTGTTAGTCTAAAAACAAAGTTTCATGGTTCCAGCTTCAAAAATGACGCGACTTCCCTACAAAATTTAAACCCCTTTTTCACCCCTTTAAGGGTTGAATTTTAGAAAACGCTAAAATACATGTTTTTTTTTATTTATAATTGTTAGCCTAAAAACAAAGTTTCATGGTTCTAGCTTAAAAAAATCGCGGACTTCCATACAAACTTTCAACCCCGTTTCACCCCCTCAGGGGTATAAATATAAAGAACGCTGATACACATGTTTCTTGATTATTAATTGATAGTCTAAAAACAAAGTTTCATGATTCTAGCTTCAAAAATGACCGACTTTCATACAAACTTTCAACCCCTTTTTCACCCCCTTGAAGGTTGAATTTCGAAAAATCCGTTCTTATTCCTCGGTCAAGTTTTAAAAACAATACCTGGGAAAAAAATCAGCTTTCTAGGTCTAAGGGTTTAGGCTGGGCGTTGATAGATCAGTCAGGACTTATACTTTTATATATATAGAAGATATAATTTATGGTCAGAAGAATGCGAATAACTCATCCAAGAAGAGAGGATATGAAAGGATTTTTTATTTTTATACGGCTGGTCATCGAATCGCCAATCTTGTACCGGCTATATGGTAACTGGGTATCTATAGCGATGATTATTATATTCAAGAACAAATACCTAACACTAACTAGTGTATAAAATTACCAATTTCACGACATAGAGTAGTTCTTTTGATGGTGTATATATATGACGTCACCAACCAGTATTTCATTCAAAATTCCATATCAATTATCGTTTTGACATTTAATAAAAAAGAAGCTGATTTGAGAGGTGATCACGATGTTTTTCTTCACTAAAATGTCTAATAACAAACCCTTATTGTCGGGCCGGTTGGCGTGGTTGGTTAACAGACTACCTACCTATCACACCGCAGGTCGTGGGTTCGATTCCCATTCAGTACAGAAATTTGTGTGCATAAACTTATATATTTGTCCTGTGTCTGGGTGTAATTATCTATTTAAGTATGAATTTACAAAAAAAGTAGTAGTATATCAGTTATCTGGTTTCCATATTATAAGCTCTGCTTAGTTTGGGATCAGATAGCCGTGTGTGAAACAAATGTCCCAGGATATTTATTATTTATTTTATTAACATATTTTCGTCATACCGTTCGTAAATTTGTCACAGCCATTTTACTATTAAACTTTAAAAACTATGTTGCTCAAATTTGTTCCATACTATATTTTATCATAGTAATATTATAAATGCGAATGTAACTCGGTCTGTCTGTTTGTTTTCTTGGGTTTTAGCGGTATGGAGATTCCTCAAACCCTGGTTAAGGATATAGGCTAAGTGTAAAGTTGTGAATAGACACTATAAAGTATAAATACAGTTGTAACCACCATAATGAACTAATACTTTGATTACACCTACTTGTCAGCTTTTAGTGAAGATTGAACGAAAAGCCTTTTTGTTTTTCATGGGATAAGAAATAGTTTAATAGAAAAGTTTATAAAATGTAGCTGCTACTGACGAGACTTGTATATTTGTTCATATCTTTAATAAGTAGGTACCTACATATTATGTATTTAGTTGACATATTACCGAATACTGAGAGACGTCAACTAGAATTCAATGATCTTAATATTTATAGAATAGCTATAAGTACAACGGGATAGGAGCCGATAGAAATCACATCATCAATTTTTCCCTGATTCCCATTGTTTCCTATAGTTCAGTCAAACTCAAACTCAAAACTCATTTAATAAGTTTAGGCCCTGGTAAGGCACTTATGAACGTTACAATTGACTCTACCACCAAAATGTACCTATTAGTAAATTAGATACCACCTTGGCTTTATATCTTTGGCGTTATCATGTGATCACACATCGATTGATAGTTAGGTTAGGCCTTTGGTTAAACAGCAGATTAAATATTAGTGAACACTAACTTCTTCTTCTTCTCTTTCTTATCCCACGCTAGGTGGGGTCGGCACAACATGTTTTCCTCTTCCACTCCGCTCTATCACTAGTCGTCTCTGTACTCACACCTTTCATATGCATATCATTCGTCACGCAGTCCATCCATACCTTCTTCGGCCTTCCTCTACCTCCATATCCATCCACACTTATGCTCAATACTCTTTTTGTTAAATGACTTTCATCCCTCGTCATGACATGCCCATACCAAGCCAATCTATTTCCTTTCATCTTTTCAGTCACTGGTGCTACTTTCAAGCTTCCTCTGATATACTCATTCCTTATCTTATCCATTCTCGTAACGCCACACATCCACCTCAGCATTCGCATCTCAGCCACATGCACTCTTCTCTCATTCACCTCTTTCATTGCCCAACATTCAGATCCATACATTACGACAGGTCTACTGACGGTTTTATAAATTTTCCCTTTAAGTTTCATGGGCATTCGTCGGTCACATGTGGTCCCAGAAACCTGCCGCCACACTAGTGAACACTAACTTATAGGTATTATAGGTACTATTTTTCTAAAATTATATAATCAGAAAGGAACAATAAATAATAGAAATTACAAGGGGTCGAAAAGAACAAATGGAAATTACATTAATAACAATAAATCTTTTAATCTGGGCTAATGAATTAAAAGATGTAGTGACTCACCGACACACTTTAAAAAGTCGCAAAATTGGAATAATAAATTATAATTATACCTTTACCATATAACATTTTGAAGAAACGAAGTATATATATTATAAGGATTAAATAGTGCTCACAATAAATAAAAATGCATTAGCTTTAAAAACTAGTTACGTTTTTTGTACAAAACACATTTATATAACCGAAGTTCATCAAAACTCTGATTGAACCACAAGCTTTTGAAAACAAAGCGGTAAGAGGTGAAAAACTCTTAAAGTTTATCTTTATTGCTTCTAATACCAAAGTGATACCTTTTTCATTTGGTGAACAAGTGGCGGAATGGGAGGTTGCGATGCCGAAGACGACGGTCATGAAACAAAGAGTAGTGTACCGGGAGGGCGCAGCAGTGAGGGCCGTGCGGGGGAAGCATTCTCGCCGCGTGAGCGATTGCGCCCGTAATTGGCAGCGGCGTCCGCGAGAATCTTAAGGGGAGGACAACGAAGCTGGAGCGAGCCTTCTCCGCATCTTGTGGCTCTCGCTCCGCATCGTGGACTGACAGCACCCCCGCACCCGCGACCCTCTGCCTCGCCCGCCGACGCCCACGCAACACAATAACTCACCTCGGGCGGCTGGCGGCAACTCTCACGTAATCTCGTGAACCTAAGTCCGGATTATACCCGTTAATCACGCGGAAATTAATTACAAGTTTGTGTATTAATTGTAATACAATTACACGAATTAGGTACCTACAGGGTTGGGATAAAAGTGACTTTATTGGCCTATTTGCCATTTGAAACAGAAGTGTAGGTATTATCATGACAAAACAAATGTTATAATCACAATAAAATAATCATAAAAATATGCTTTTTTTATTATTTACAATTACATATGTTAAATTACAATGTAATAAAGCTATAAATAAAACCTTTGTTTCTTTAAATATACACACATTTTGTTTACTCACCCTGCTTATGTATATCGTGGGTAGATATAAGTGTATATAGGATTGTGAGCGCCACGAACAGGGAAAACAGGTCGGAATCCCAATTTGATATAACCATTTCTATTCTCATGTCGCCTTTGTATGCAAGTGGACGGGTTAATTCGATTTGGTGCCAGGACGGAGGGCAATATTTTATCGCATCATGTGATCTATTCTGTCCCAGTATAGTATAGTAGAGTGGGCCATAAAAAAGGCAATATCTCACAGTTGAGCTGCGCCGGGAGCCGCGATCGTAACTTCTACAATGTTACTGCGGTACACTGTACACTCGACGAGAGAACCGACGAACCGACTTTTATTTTTACAAAAGGAAATTATTGTAATTTCAAATGTGAATATTCTAAAATATGAGCATTGCTCGCATATACAATGGGCAAACAAGTGTACATAAGTTAGTTGTATATTTCAAACGTATATTAGTAGGTTGTGCTTATTTATGTATACTCGTATATTCATTAACCGCTTTAAAAAAAACCTTAGGTAATATATTATTTATTAGACATCTTTTTGAAGAAATGCTATCGATACTTTCGAACATATACGAGTATAGTTTTGAAAATAAACATTAGAGTTAGCTTATTTATTTATGGGTCAAGAACTAACTTTCTTCTGATTATCACGACGTACGTGGCTGTGGTATTATTATTGGCTGTCTGTATCATAAAACACCATGGGTCGAGGATGGGACGATCGTTCCAAAACTACCAACAAAAAAAATATTCTAGGAATCGTAATTCAAATTATTAATATAGGTATGTAGGTATCTACAAAAAATACTACCTATTGATGAATATTCATATTAGAATCAACTATGGCTCAACTCTGAGCAATGTTAAAAGTTATTTCAATTTTATAAAGTTTTCTGGTAAAATAAATGTCTTGTCTTGTCACAAATGATGGCAACACAATTCGGCTCCATGCACGAGTGTTCACAATTTTATTTTACTGCTACCATTACGCAAATTTACCCACATGTTTATTTGCAATATAAAATATATTGCTATTATATATTACATGGATACGTTTACGTACTTTTTTGCATGCAATTTGTATGATCTTTTATTACAGGTATCTACTAAGTTTTATAAGTTAAGCTTAAAGGTAGGTACCAGCTTAACATTTGACACCAAAAAAGCTTTTCTAATGTTAGCAATGTCAATAATAGTGAATGGTAGAACAGGTTCATTAATCGAACCCTTTCCATGGAGGGCGGGCGAGGTACGGTACAGCTGTACAACAAGCGGGCGGGCGGTTCCGCAATATGCCGCGATGACGCGCCGACATCGCCTGCATTATGGATGCCGGCGAACTTTTCGCGTGACGCGAGAAAAATGAACCACGGCTCACCTAGATGGATCGCGATATAATTTACTCCGGAAAAATCCGGTCTACACGTCGTCGCTCCAAGTACGACGATTTTACGAGTAGTGTTTGATATTGATGTGAAGGATTTTTTCATGATATCAAAGTCATCATAATTTTTTTAAATATAGTAACACTGTAAGTAGGTATAGGAATCATTTATTAAAATTTTATAAAAACTGGGTACCTTGTTCAATGGTTTAATCGTTAGATTCCCCAAGCGCAAACGTGTTTTGGATAAGTCCTCAGCGCCCTTCAAGCAGTCTCGCCGTCTAGTAATTAACTGTAAGGCTCCGTGGCGGTGGGAGGATGAGGCGTCGGGAAGGGTCGGGAGGTCACGGATCATATCACCTGTGAATTAATCGCTCTCTGACGATTAATTAGTACCACGTGTTCCTGCATGTCTTATGTTATCACGTTACTTAACTTCGACTCGGGGTTGACATAACTACATAATATAATTATGTATATTTTTTAATAACATAATGAAAATAAGATAGATAATAACATAGAACGGAATTTGAATACTATACAAGGGTATGTCAAGTTAGGAGGTCAAATACTGAAATGCCAATCAGATATACATAGGTACCTAAGTTTTAATTTTTATGTCGCTATTTGACGCCATCAGTTCGGTTGTATGAAAATATGGTCTCAAGTATTTAAGGTGAACTCAATTTTTGTGGCTTTTCAGTAATGTGGTCATAGAGCAATCTAACTAATATTAAACATACAAGAGTTTAAATGAGAAGAGAATAAGATGATGACCGAGTTAGGCTTAAATAGCATTAACTTTTTGTAAAAAATATTAATAAATCCAAACTGACACAACGGTTTAATTTCCGACCTACCCTGCCAATAAAACATAAAAAGCTCACAATAACAATGAGCGAACGGACCGTCTGCCTGAGCCTGACCCACGAACTCCAAACTCAAATTAAACATCTTATGAACAGAAACATCTTGCCAAGATCCTCTTCATTAGGTTCCGCAAATTGCGAGGGGGGTAAGTGTGAGGGGCGGGAGCGGGGGCAGTGACACGACGCGGGGGCCCCCCGCTCTCCTCGTTTCCCCACAGCCTCTATTAATAATGCAAATGAGACCGCAGCTCGGCCAAGAAGCGAGTCTCGATTAATTCCGGTTCATTTGAGGTAATTGTCGCTGCGCGCGTGCGGTCTGCGGTCCACTGCGGCCCACTGCCTGCCACGCCACACGTCCGCCTTTCGTCCGTCTCATTTCTAATGCCCGTTAGTTAGTATTATGGTTTCATGGGACTTATATTTTATGAGCACGCTTTACATTATTATCCAAATCGCTGTATATTATAAAATGGAACTCGAACAAGGGATAACGGCTTATTTGTAGTTGCACAAAAAGACGTTGATCACTTAATAAAAATTTTCACTTTTGGTATTAGTATTTCATGAAAATAGATCAAATTTTATAAGTTAGATATGTGATTTAATCAGTACGCATCCATCTATATTTTAATATTTAATCAAATCAATCTTTATCTCATGTACCTACTTACACTTATAAAATCATAATTTTTAAAATTACATAAATTATTATAGCTTCCTTAAATAGGCCCGTATCTTTCTTTTTCACTTTAGTAATTTAAATACAAACTTCTGATATAGGTACTACCTACTAAGCTAAAAATAAATATAACGCGAAAGTTAGTTTGTTTCTTGACGCCTCAACGGCACAGTTAAACGTGATTAAATTTGGCACACAGGTAGCCTAGCCATGGAGACATATTTCATCCTGGAAACGAGTGGTACCTATAATAATTATAGTCATTTTAATAGACGAAGTAATTTATGGGCAGTTGCCCTTTATACCTTGGAAAATCTTTTAAAGAAAATTATTAGTATTATGTTTTCGGTCTCAGAATAATAATTTATTGTTACTAAATAAGTATTTGACTTATATTATTCATGCATTAGAACCGGTACTCTCTAACGCTTTTTATATCTGTACATTTTTTACATTGCCTAACCGTGGAATATCCATTTAACATTAATGAAGTTGTACGTTGGGTTTTAGCGTAATTATATAAAATTGATTTCATCTTTATGATATTCAGACTATTAATAATTACAATAATAATGTAAAAATATTACCATAAATACCTTTATAGAATATTTCTTGTCGGTCACTTGACGGGGTATTTACTAAAACCGACATTAATCGAGAAAAAAAGATCTACTACTTATAGGAATTTGAGCCTCATATCAGAATTGAAGTAAAAATGTTAAAACTAAACGATAGTATTACATTTTCAAGTTAATTCATAACCAAAAAAAAATTGCATTTATGTAGCTACAAATGCAGCAAAATGACGCCCCGAACACTCCAGATTTTTTTTCAATACATTTATTATCACATACCTACATACATAACATTACCTTATTAATTTTCCATTTAGAGGGAAATAAAAAGGATATCTTCTACCTCTAGGCTCGCGTATAAGCGCGCTACGCCGTAGCGCTACGAGCTACGATCGATACGTATTCCACGCGACAACCCAAAGCTACGAGAGTTTTTCCACCGCACTCTGTACATTTATTTATGGCTTCCAACAGATATTGTAGTAGGTACTTAATGGTGGAATCATTTTATTTACCATTATATTATTATGAGCTACGGATATATAGCTTCTAATTATCTCATTTTTTAATTGTACTACGCTACGAATAAGTAAATTACTTATTCGTAGGTACTACGGTAAATAGTATGTGAAACAGTCAAATTAATAAACACATACAAATTTTCTAAACGTTTTTTTAATAGACCTAATGGAAATAATAAAGCCAGTCCACTTATTTTACTAAATTGTCCTAGTGATTTGTAAGATAATTTATTTGTTGTTGATCATGATGGTACGTTACTTTGCTTTAATTAAGGTAAATATATTTTTTGTACGCACAAATTTAAATATACGTACCTATTCATTGTAGGTGTTTAACTATAGTATAGAGATGTAGAAAGCGAAGAGAGGGTGCGCCCATGTCAGGAGGGTAGACAAAAATGGCCGCTTGCTACAAGCTTCACTTTGATATCGTGCAATTTTATATAGTAGTTAGTCGCTTTTATGTACTTTAACAATATGTGATTGAAATTTGTCCCCAAAAATACCTACAAAATTTTGAGACTTTCTTTATATAGCGATGACATCTTGACAACCAGTTTACCTTTTGGAATTAATGAAAATTATTATCTTCTAAGTTCATTCACAATGACTTATGAAGAAGAAGCTTTTTCCAATTATTATTAGGTAATAATATTTGTACAATACACCTCAAAAATATATTTAAAGAAAATCTACATAAATCTTCAATCTATTACATCTATATCTCTAAGTAACACAACAAAAAATGTTTGTGTTATATTAAATGTAACGTTGCTGAGTTTCTTGGCGATTCTTTTCAGTTGAAGACTGACTTCCAAACTGGTGGTAAGTTCTGTAATTTGAACTTCTTAAGTGCCCTTCTAGGGCCTGACTTTGACTTTAAAAATAAATGTTCTTTCCACAGCTGGTCTGCCGTATAAAGTGTACGGTGGTCACGAAGGTTCCCTGACGGAGAAGCGCAAACAACGGCGGATACGTACCACCTTCACATCAGCGCAGTTGAAGGAGCTAGAGAGAGCCTTCCAGGAGACTCACTACCCTGACATTTACACGAGAGAGGAGATTGCCATGAAAATTGATCTCACTGAAGCGAGAGTTCAGGTTAGTTCTATAATTTTTGATATCTATGTAATTCATTCAATTATTTTAATTTATTTATAACTATAAGTATCTCAACACCTATGACTTTTATATCGATTTATAGAGCCAGTGTTTGCATTTTTCTATTTAAGATATTTTATAAATTAATTAGCTGTCATTTGAATCGGATTTGGTTCACAATTTGGGTTTAATTTTTTTCCACAGAACCCAGATTTTTTTAAAATACCGTATTTACTTTCGCATGCATTTTTGACATTACAAATAGTCACATTTTGATTTATTTGTATACATAAAAAATATACTAAATTAATAAAAAAAATGTAAACTGTTTATTGTTACATTTTTTTTCCTACCAAGACTTTCCCAGAGCAGATAAAACCAAAACAGATGATACAGAAAAAAATGTTGAGGAGTTTTATTTTTTGAAGGCACTGTATAAAAAAGTGGTTTCCCGTACCGACCGTCACATTTCCACAGTCCAATTAGTGTCCAGTAATTCGACTGCGGCTGACGGGAGGCGCCTACGTAAAAAAACCTAGCAGACATCTCGCGGTTAGCTCTAGTTAATTTCATAATAAGCGCTCATTTTTATGTGAGTCGAGACTGCGACGTATGCTTCTTCTGAATGTTTAATGTAATCAGAATCGGGTGAGTGCCGAGTCTGACCTATAGTTATCTGATCACGTAAAACCTACAAGCGAACCGTCGCGTCGCGTCGCTTGGCGCGCGCTCGTGCCTCCGCGACCTAATCATATATTCCTGGATATGACGCCCCCGGCGCGACCGACACTCTTATTGTTCCGAATAAACCAAACTTACATTTCCATTATCTCGTCTACATTCTCATATTTTATGTTTCGCTGCTTTGTCGTTATACCTAACGATGTAAAAGCCGTAAAGCTACAGGTAAGATATAAATAAACATTGTGTAAAGGAAAAACAATGGTGTTGTTGTGTACAACATAAATGGGTGGCACCCTCCCACGGCAACGAGCGCTCATTACGTTAAAAAGTATATTGGAATGGCGGGGGGCCGCCATAAATATTGCGGGCGGTCGCGTAACTCAAGCGCGCGCGACTCCTGATAATTAAAACTCGGCTGGAAAATACGAATTCACATATTACAATTAAAATTGGGTAACTGCAACGAGCGGGTCGTTTTCCGGTAAATATAATGTACAAATATAATTTACCGTAATGTTATTTATGTTTGTGAGATATTACCTACTACAATCATAAGTACTCAGTTAGGTACCTACATGATTTTGGTAACTTGCAAATAAGCTAGTCAGCTATTAGCAAATAAATTATGTGACATTTATCGCAAAAAATATATACATAGTCATTAATTGAAAATAAAAGTTTGAAACATTAAAGGTATAATTTTTCCAAGAGATTTTTACCTACACGTTAAATCGGATGCGGAGAGGGACCAACCAGCCACAGTTGCCTTTCAATTATTAATATTCACACCCTAAATTTCACTTTGATATTCCGACAGTGAATTTTACCACTGTGGCGACTTGTAAAAATTGCTTATTTTACAATCTTTGTTTGATATACCAACTCAGAATAATTTTTTTGTGTCAATTCCATGGTACGTTTTGTTATAATTAATATTATTATAGTTTTACACACTAACATTTGAGCTACAATTAAACATTTACTATTTATTTATAATTAATATTTAATTATAAAGCAAAAGCCAAAGACTCTACCTATACACATTAATTGAGATTATAGGTATCAAGCATTTTAGACTAACAATTACTTGTGCGGCAACAAAGTCAGCATACATTTACATAAAAAAATATTACGTTAAGAGCGACGCGCTTGTCCTAATTCAACATCCTACTCAAATTCATCAGAGGCTGTTCGCAAACAGTATTCGGTAAGCGTTGAACAAACGCACAATTTCCCCTAGACCGTCCCCTAGCCAGCTACGAAATAAAAAGTCAGCCACCTGCTACGTTAGAGCAAAAGGAATCACTTGAAAAATGACCAGCTGTTTTTTAATACTCGGCGTATTTTTGTGTGCCCACGTTGTCATAGGGATAAGGCAATTTAATCCATCAAGCGGTGCTGCACGGCAGCGTCCGAGTCGATAAATTCTATATTATCACACGCGATTTTGGTTTTATTGTTATCCCTTTGTGGCGGATATATTAGTTCGTAGGTACACTGCTACCATTCAAATATTTTATTGGATAAAGAAGTTAGATACTTATCGAATGCTCGATTTTCTTATACCTACTTCATAATATGTATTTAAAACTTTAAAAATAATCTACATTAAATACTTTGTTACAATACCAAAATATATAGCATTGGTAATATATAACTACAAATTTGGGTCACATAACCTTAGAATTACATTTAAAAAAACTGAGATATACCAAAAATACAATAAATAAAAATAATAGAAATAATGCGCGATACTGGTTGTTACATAAAAAGCAACATTTATAGGAAATATTAAAACTAATTCGTAAATATAAAGTAAATACCTTTTTAGTTTCTTCAACATTAAACTAATCATTCTTCCTTGTGTTACCCGCAAACCAATATCAATCACAAGCTAGCTCTACGAGTGAGCTAAAAATGATTTTAGTCAAATATACCTTAGCACTCCGAAGGGCAGTGGTAGCTCATTGTTATTGCAGCAAGTATGTTGGTCATCTGACACGTGACAGCGGCTCGGTGGAGGCTCGTGAGGCCATGCAATAAAGATTGACGTACCGACCGCCAGGGGAGGCGCCAGCAAAATGTCAATCCAGATCTCGATCTTAGATCTTGCGCCTTTACTCCGCTGGGAATATACTGTCTGTTCAGAACGATCGTGTTTCCTTTTGTTGTATTGAAAAGGTTTATAATTATGATTCAGAAGTGTCTGCAGGATTTCATTGCAGTTGGTATATTTCTAAAATAGTTTAATTTATATCATGTTCAATACCTACACTGTATATATAGACATTAGGTAAGTGTATCGTGTACGATTCTTTCATTACGATCAACAATAAATATATTTGTCGTTGGATGGGGTTCGTTATCATTGCAAAATTTTTAGACCTGTTCGTTCTTATCTAGCTCTTAAAATTTATATTAATAATAGTTAAACATACCATAAATTTAAATTAAACTTTTCCTATTTTTGTCATTAATTCTTACTCGACACACTTAATGAGTGTAAGTTTTTAGACCACAATATGAATTTATCTTTTATTATGAACTAGTTTTCCGCCCCGCGTTCCCGAGGGATCTTATCCTTTCCCTGGATAAAAAGTATCCTATGTGTTATTCAACAAGTTTCATTAAAATACGATCAGCCGTTTCTGCGTGAAAGAGTAACAAACATCTTCACAACTTCACATCTTCACACACATCCAAACATACTTTCACAGTTAAAATATTAGTAGGATAGGATTAGTAGGATTTACGTTTTTGCTCTGCCTGTCTGTCTGCTTGGCGTTACAGATTTTAATGAAAATTGGTATAGCAATTCCTTGAAACCTTGGGAAGGATATCATGATAATAATATATGTTACTGAAATCAACGTCCCCTAAGTAGGTGGAAATGAGTTGAAAGGAGTACATTCTTCGTTACGAATTTTATGCGAACGAAGTCACTAGTTGCTACTTTTAAATAAAATATTTAAAATGTGTAAAAATATAACCAAAGTTAAATAATACTTACATGACATTAATCGTCTTAACAACGACGTCATAACTTGTACAATGTAAATAAAATTAATTATAAAATTAAATATTATTATTATGTATTAAATGTTAACTGCTTCTACAAATAAACATCACTTGGTGTGATTTACTAGCTTAGTGTACTGGTTACGGAGTGTTCCCCTAACATAGAGCGTCGCTACTCTCGCGCAGGTGGCAGCCACGCGGCGACGCGTGTCTCGCGCACGCTCAGCTCTTACAATCTCCCGCCTGATTAGACACACTTGCCACAAATGTTTGTCGCTGCCTGCACTTCAAATGGGGAATAAAAACAACAATTGTGTATCTAAATTGAGATTTGCCAGCGTTATAACGTATAATAATCTGGTAACTGATGAGATTACGGCCTGATTAGAAATACTAGTGGTATGTGTTAGAATATAATTTAAACCCTTGACTCGCCAATCACGTCCTGTCGGTCTGTCAAATAACTTCATATAAAAAATAAACTCCAGGGATCGCGATTCAGTTATAACCTTTTTTAATTTATTCGAAATAAAAAACAGATATATCTAACTATTATTATGGTTTTAACTTAAAGATAGCAATTACTTTTTTTAGGTAATACTTTTTAATGAAATCGTGTTTTCACAAACATTTATTATTTTTTCTCTAAATGTGTAAATGGTCACATGTGAGCAACAAGATAATTTGTAGGTAAATGAAACGAAAAGCAATAGAATGGTTTAGTCTTAATCCTTACCTAATTGCGTTGATTGCCAGCGGTTCGGTTAACGTTAAAAGCAGATTAAGTAATCACTTAGTGGCGGGTCGGTCCTGTCTAGTGATTCGCACAGCTATCAACGAGGCATGGCCTCAGTAAGGTACTAAATACGGAACGCAGGCCGTTGGGTGGGACATGGTAAATACATACATATTTAAATTGGAAAATTATGTCTATGCCAGAACTAAATTGAGTTCTGACATAGACATAATTTAGTCAAATTCTGATTAGTCAAAAATGGTAAAACGTAATTATTAATCAGAATTATGTAATTGTAATTAATTGAAGTTAATTCTGATTTGCATCTTAAATTAAACATCAACAAATCTTTTTATTTTAATGTAATCAATTTTATTATTTTAATTTATAATGTTCTAATTATTAGTAGGAGAGATTGATATAGGTACTACCAGGGACATTTTGTTTTTAATAATATATAAGTCCGGGGGGAAGGAATATAACTGTATCCGTTTTCAGATATTGTAAACTAAGGGCGTGATATGATACGGTACCAATTAGGTGAACGTCATGAGACAAGCATGTCAAATGTTCCGTGGGAAGATTCGGAGGAGCTCGCGTGATTGCGCCCGCGCACCGTAGCGGCCCTCTCCCACGGGATGCACTCGTAGATCAAACGATATTCACTTGAATAAAATCGATTAGAATCTTACTCGTAATTTCACACGATATTTTTAATGGTTAATGGCCAATATTCGAATTTATGATTGTAATTCCGATTGTTATATTTACCAAATTTACAATCCTATAGTTTGCCGCTGCTGCTAATAACACGGCGGCCGGGCAATGTTTAAAATGGCCAAATATTTGATATTTTGGCTCCAAATATCTGTAATTTACAAAGACAAAAAGCTCGTATTTATAATATACTTTTATAGGAATACCTTTTCCTGTGCCATATTACTGTCGCGATTTTGATTTCGTTAAGTAGGTAATGTAATTTATCTCGCTATATAAAATGGTGAAATATGATACTACATAAAATTGTCTTACTCTAGCGAAGGTATAAACGTATAGTATTATTTTCGAATAATTCACTATTCTTAAGCTATTCACGATGGAGAACACAAATCCTTGCGAGCACTTAAAGTGATTAAAATGTGACTACAGAGTCGAGAGTGATACGATCTATCGTAGTCTGTAGACCGACCTACTACAGAGTTTGTAGCGAGTTTTTTTTTGTGTATTAGTTTGTAATAATTCTGTTGTATCCCGTTAAATACCAGATTAATAAGTATAATACATACTCGTAAATAGAAATAATATAAAACAAAAGTAATTTTTTATGTCGATGCTTAAAAAACATGTGCAGAGCTTATAAGTGACGGCGCATGCCGTAGCGCAGGTCGTGTTCGAATCCTAAGTGTAAGGTAGTAATGTGTAAACTGGCACAGCTGCACTTGAGAGCCAGTTCTTTCAAAGCATTGTTTGCATCGGGTACATATTAAAGTTTTGTAAATATATCTAAACACGAACCTATCCATAACTGTAATAAAATGTTTATGAAAATATTTTTATGGTCGTGTGAAAACTATTCCATCCAATTTTCTCACATTATCTGGTCCCCGAGGTGACTAAGTCGTTAGATACCAACAATTACAAATCTATTTCTACCTAGGGCGGATAATGCATTAATAGAGTAGTACCTACATGGGGTATACCAATTTTATTTTAATTTCTCTATCGCACCAGGGGGATTTACGTATTTCTGTCCTTATTATTCACACCCTTTAGTAAAACTAGCTGCAGAGCACACAATTATTTTTCATTTAGCTCGCTACTTGATGTGGGCTCCCAAGGGATGTCGCGGGATCAAGTGCAGCTATCGTGAGAAAATTGTTCTTTCGTTTGTTGGGGAGGTTCAAAATTGTCTTGGGATTTGTATTTTGGAAATTCACATAGTTTCCTGCCGATTATTTAACGCCGGCTGATTACAAATCGCCTAGGCTATTTATAAAATGTTTTACATAAAGCCTGGCAGACGTTTAGACTAATTGTTACCATCAGGCGACTCGCCTAGCCTGCTTGTCAGACTTCTGACATTAAGGAATAAACTTAAAAATTGGTTTGCGACATTCCAGTTAACACAAATATTGTATTCTTGTAGGAAATAAATAATGCAATTACTCTTACTAACGAATAATAAATGTAAATTAATAAAAATGAATTGTATCGACTTTTGTTATTATACTACGAAATCAGCAAGCTCATCTTTGCTCCATTCTAGTGTCCCAACTTCGACAGGGGAGCATAGGCGAGACGTCACAAGCAATCTGATGCCACCGAATATATGGATATCATAACCGATACGCTCCGTTGCCGTTCATTGTATTTATAGTGGAGGGACACGCCAAATGATTTAGATATATAGATAACATTTTTATGTGATTGTATTTTTATGATATACTATATCATGCACCTGTTTGTTATATAGTGTTTTAGAATGGGTTTAGATTGTTTTTTAATAATGTAGGTACATCTAACCAAACCTCCAAGCAATGAAAGAAAATGTTAACCACTTTACTTCGTGTCACTTTAGGTCATTTAAAGATAAAAAAATAAAGACCTGTGATTCAAAAACAGGTTCAATATACAAAAAATTTTGTAGAACGTATTCTTGGTACATCACTTCCTGTCGTATCTTATTTGACGGGTGACAAGGAGGCTTGGCAAATAGCCTGCCCCAATTCCGACCCACCCACGATCCCATCATCACAGAGGCAAAGGGATGAGCCGCTTTGCGAGCTAGTACGTAAACAGCTTTTAGAAACGTGCCCTAGCCACGCGGAGCGCGCTCGTCTCCTTGCCGTCTCTGTGTGGGAATCTGGTCTCTGGCTACATGCACTACCTTCTTCTAACATAGGAACGCTTCTAGAACCAAATACTTTCCGGATTGCTGCCTGTTTGCGTTTAGGTGCCCAAATATAGCAATCTTGATAGTTGCTACATATTTGAGCCGTTTGGGATTGAGACAATAAATAAATAAATAAATAAATAAATATCCTCGGACATTTTTCACACACGGCTATCTGATCCCAAACTAAGCAGAGCTTGTAATATGGAAACCAGATGACTGATATACTACATAGACTACTTTTTTTTTTTTGTAAATACATACTTAAATAGATAATTACACCCAGACTCAGGACAAACAGACATGTTCATGCACACAAATGTCTGTCCTGGATGGGAATCGAACCCATGACCTGCGGCGTGATAGGCAATGTATTAACCAACCACGCCAACCAGCTGCTCACCGCGTTTACCATCTCATCGCGAAACGCCTCATCGAAGCGTCAAGTGACCGGAGGGCTGGCGAATACTTTGCCCAACGTATTAGCATTGCCATCCAAAGAGGCAATTCTGCCAGTGTTCTGGGCCCGCTACCACCTGACAGCGATCTAGACCAGTTGGCCTATTTAGTGTAGTAAAATTTTTTGTTATTTATTTTTATTTGTGTAATTAGATTATCTGTAATATATTAGTTAGTCTTGGTTCAATATTAATAAATAGTCAGATTTATGATTAACAGTTGAGTTGGGTTTCAATGATTTTATAACGCCCTACATTTGGCCCGCGGAGTAATCACTAATGCAGTTCGCTTACGAGCCATTTACCAATTGAACGGGGGAAAAGTGACGTTATTGTCTGTACATTAACTATAGTTTATTTTATTTCATTCCCCAAACCCGCTGTGTAACATTTATCATTCGATATACCGCGACTCATTAACTGCTCAGTCGACGAATTATATGGACTTCTTAGAGTTGTTTATTAATATAGTATACATACATCTGTTGGTTTGATTCCTGTAATATTTTCTATTATTAGATTTTTTATAATTTTTGGAAAATTATCACACAAATTTACCTTCTCTGGAATTTATTTATACACCAACGCCGGTATTACCCATGTAGTACATGATAATAAGAAATGAGATAAGTCGAAATTTTACATTTTTATTACATTTTACTCATTAAACTTTTATCCAAATTTTAGGCTATAATTCTTTACGTAGTATCAGACTCGAGTTAATAATTTTACTAGTTTTGATGAAATTGTATGACGGCCGAATATTGTGCCTAATATTAATTACCTACTTGTATTGTGGTTCCTAAAATTCTATATTTTTAAATACATCTAGGTAACTAGTAAAATGACACCATAATATGGATACCATACTAAATGTGGAATATTTACAGTAAATATTTCTCATTTATTTACAAAAGTTAACAGTACAATATCTCTTTAAAGTCTTCGATATTGTTGATTACTGTCAAAGATTTTAATTTTGGCAACAATGTAACGGCAACCATTTCCATTCGATTAATGTCCATGAAGCTATATGATATTGTTTTTGTTGTAATTAATTTAAAAGGTGCGATATGAAGCAAGTCTTGTTATTTCGCCCCCACGAAGCCCCAATTGCAGCACAATATTCTTCAGATATGATAGCGCAAGGTACGGCGGGTCAGTGAGTAGTAAATATTTGCAGGAAACATCTGCCGATCTCTATCAGTTATTTGTCGTGTCGTGTGCCGCACGCGCCGATCACTGATTACACACCATTGTTTAGTGCATGTCGCAGTAGAGCATTCTGGCTGTGCATTCGGACCAAATCACGGTGATACGTCAAAATCGATTCAAATCTGTAACATTTTGTAATTGAAAAGATTGTTGCAGCGAGGGAATGATTTAGGGAAGTGCCAATACTAACAGTTACGAGTGATTAATGACTGGGTTATTTCGATTTTATTTTAGTTGTACCTATTATATATTTTTACGTGAAGGTTTCTTTAGTAAGAATTATAGTGATTTACGTATATTTAATGGAAATTATTCTTGTTTTAACTTAGTTTTTTAGCATTACGGAGCTGACGTTTTCAAATTGAAAAACCTCCAAATAAATAAAAAACAAAACGAATATATTACTTAACTGTCACGAAGGTAGATCTTAGATTAAATCTTAGATTTCCGGTTGAAAATTATACCATACCTATATACGACCGGCAGTAAAAAAAAAGATTTGATATTGACCAAGTTGATATTGAATGCTAGAAAAAAAAAACCTACTTTATATTTTTTTATTATTAAGATAACAGCTGATTATTAAGACAACAGAAGATTTGGATTTACTTATAAATAGTGCATTGACTTTTTGTAGTAAGTATATCAATAAATAATTTATATTTTTAGTTAATAGTTGTCGTGTTTATTTATGAAAGGAGCAGATAATAGGGGTAGCTGGAGAGTAATGGACCGTGCGCAGCGCGCTGTGAACACATCTGTCGTGCAATGCAGATTACAAGTTAATTTTTGTCATCGTAATATCATTAAAAAAATGATCATTAGGATGGGCCGGTTGGAGTGGAGGTTTTATACCCTGTCTACTACGCCAAAGCTCGTGGTTTCAATTCCCAATCAGAACAAATCAATACGCATGTTTTTTCTGAGTCTGGGTTTAAAATATCTATCTACATTAAATATTATATCAGTGATTTGGTTTCATAAATTGTACAAGCTTTGCTTAGTTTGAGATCAAATGATCTTATGTGAAGAATGTCCCAAAATACTTTGTTATATTCAATTTATAATTTTCAGTCTCGATATTTTATATTTTTTAAATTAAATCCAGTTTATATTATTTCATAATGACAAAATGTCATAAATTATAAATTTAAAATGTTGCGACTTTCTTCGCCTACAACGGATCATAAAATTTAGTCTTTTTAAAATATCTTAGCTGGTTCCTAGCTGGTTATGTATTGAATACTTTCTTGGTTTTTAAAATTACGACCAAAGAGTATAATAATATTACGACCAACATTGTATATTGGTGCTAATCTGTTGTTTACAAAATAAACTAATTTTGTCGCACTATATAGGTACTTAACAAATTACATTCACTAATCTAAGAGGACTAAAATTTTATCCTTTGCCAAACTTCTTCGTTAGAAAGAGATACAGAAATACTAAATTAGTTTAGTTTATATACAAAAAAATGCACCATGGTGCGACGTGCTAAATCTAGTTCACAAAGTAACCGTTCTATTATTTTGGATTGAGATATAATCAAATAAGATGAGTTGCGTCAGCACACCTGTCATTCTAACTAAACGCTGTCGAATAGCGCCGACATACGGACTGAATAAACGATGCATTCATCTCTTTATTATGATGTGTTAATCCTGGATTATCATCAAATGTTAACACATGTTACCAGTTAGTAAAAAAAATTAAACGACGCGAAAATGATACAACCATTTATGAAGCTTCAAACTGAATTCAACTTTATCGTTGTATGATGTTAGGGTGTGTTTGTTATAGCAGCGGTGAGGTGATAGAATTGGATAGATTATCGAGGGTAGCTAATATTATTCCGGGGCGTTCGGTGTTGCCTTTTCATCCGCTAAGTATAAACAGGGGGGTGTGTTCGCGATGTTTGATCGCGCTCGACCGCCGCCGCATTGTCGATTGATTTACTTTGTATTAGCCGTAGGATACCTACCCGGTGTATGTTGATATGATTTATTTTTCTTTAAAAATACTTTTAGATATCTATACATGTACAATAAGTAACATAGGTACTTTAAATAAGCATTCACCTATATTATTTACTTAGAGGTAAACATCTTAAAGTATACATACCTATAGGTATTCATTGGCTACATTGCTCACCGTCGAACCTTATGTGTTGTATAATACATTCAATTGGATGTAGAGCTTATATAATAAAGGTATAGAGTTTGGTATGATCACATGGTGTTGCGGAGAGCAGCAGGGCTCGGTGCGCAGCGGAGGCCGAGGCCCGAGGCGAGTCGACGCCGAGCGCCGGGCTAGAGTCAATATTTGCGCGCCCTGCCCCGGCTAATGAATACAATTAGATCATTCCGCGCGGCCTCACGTTTTTCATACGCCTCGAGGGTCCGCCCTCTGACAACGTGTCAAATAAAGACGCCGCTCCGTAGACCCGAGCCTTTGTACATAATGCTAGTTCATTGCGCAAATATCACAAGCGTTCATGAGGTTTCACATAGAGTTTAATGAGATTTGAAGGTGAGACAGGCTTTATTTTATGTCCGGTAGTGTGCAAAATATGCTTTTTTTACAGATATACTTAAATATTATTTAATACTCATGTTTTATATAATTATTACTGTAACAGTAGGAGTTCTACAAAATGTAGGTACATATGATTTTTTCAAAACATAGCGCGTAATTTATATTTTTTTTAAAAACACTACTGCATTTATCCATCTGGATGACGATAAAATGATGTTGTAGCAAACTATTATAGGTTGTACTATCAAAGAATAAAAATAATCCTACGTTAAATTACAATCAAATATATGATCCAGGAAATCTACCCTCCATTCGGCTAATTCCATGAAAAATGGTCTCGATTCAATGATTTACTTTTTTACACCAAAAAGGGGTGCAAAATTCGAATGTAGCGAGTTATGTTTTAGTTTTGGCATGTTCATTAGAAAACCAAAGAGGGAGTTGTCGGTATAAGTTGTAGAGTAGCCGAGGAGGTAGAGACTAGAGTAGAGGCAGCCCAAACCGCTCGAGTTCGGGTGAATTGACGACGTGCAAGTCGTGCAACCCGCTCGCTCCAGCTGAATATATTAGCCAGTGTTTGGTGTTTGCTCGCCACGACAGAACGCCACATGGCGACGCACTGCTGTTTATTTTAATACTCAGCCATTGTTGCTTGTCTCTGTTTGCACAGGAAATTGTATTAAACTACCCCTTATGGATTTGAATGAGTTTGCTGTTGATAGACATGTTTCCCTTTTCATAATTTTAAGGATTCTTTGATATTTGTATGAAAATTATTATATAATTATAAATCTATCTTGATTTTAGTTATATCAAATCAATCATTAAGATACTTTTTCTGAAATAATGTAATTATTCATTCTTAAAGGTAGTTTTGATTCTGTTATTCCATTTTGTATGTTCAAGCGATTAATTTGTCTAAATTTTAATCTTTAATGGTATCATTGCAGAGTTTATATATAAGTACTTCATTATCAATCGTAACTGACTTTGATCCCGATAGGTACTTATTTTTACAATATTTTTGATAAAAACATCACGTAGATTTTTTTTAAATCTTTACATACGTTACGAAATCGTTGTTCATTCAAATATTGCTTCACATAAACAAATACAAGTCAAACAAGAACGCATTTAGCATTATACCTACGTATTATAATAATATTTTTAACGTTCACCCTCGATTGATTTAACCTTTAGGTTTATGATCATAATCAAAACTCTATGGAGATGGCATCTGTAGAACGTGTGCATTTCATGTTTAATACATTTGCCGATGTGTGTGCCCGGCGCCCGGCGCCCGGCGCCCGTGTCCACGTCCCGCCCTCGTTGGGCCAATTCGGTTCATTTGCAAAGTGCATTTCGATGCTGTGCTCGATTGTTTCGACCCTGCGCTTAATTGCCCGCCCGTTATTTATATGTACAATTATGTCTTCCATTGAATGTACTTAAACTGAGCGATAATCAACAATATAGTGATTATTCAATGTACGAAATTACATAGATGCATTTAAGTTTCTTGTTTGACTTTTCTTGGTACGTTGAGTTGGGTACGTACGGTACCATTATGTTATGTTGAAAAACGATCTTAAATAGCTTAGAATTATATTGTATTATCGGCGACAATGCTCACCACAATTCACGCTGGGACAAATTACCGTGAAGATATTATTATTGAATAGTTTTAACTTCAACTTTTGACAAAGTATTTGCATTAGAAGCACGCATCGCATTCGATAAACATCGCAACAAATTCCTATGAACACATCGGCGGACGTTTATTTGCCTCGGGCCCACGCTCGGCTTCACTTTGACTTCGCATTCCGCTCGCCGTCGTATCGGTACTCATTTGTATTGGCGGCGGATTTTGTATTATTTGTTTGTTTGTGGATCCCGCATAGGTTGTGGGAGCTTTGATTTTTTCCAATTCGGAAATAATGCGGGAGGCGTGGTGCTCGGGGCGATCGGGACGGGTCGTGAGTCGCGGGCTCCAATCAAGCGAGTCGGTGTGTTCGTTAGGACTCGTCGCCGGCGAGTCTTGCCGCTTGGTTAACCCAGGCACGTATGTACGTGAGACCTTTCCACTCGGAGCCACTGATTTTCTTAGATCCAATGAAATGATGAACTTCAGCAATCTTCTAGTTCATTTGCTGAATAAATCTACCGAAAACTTCTATCCGTTTTGGAAATAGCCAAACTGAACCATTATGAACTGAAAAACTTATGTTATTGAAGGTTGCGTAAGCATCATTTACTTAGACAGGTAGGTATTCAAAATTCACTTTCATATTAAATAAGTTAGTAATTCCAATAACACTACTAAATTTGTTAAAATTGACCTTATGTCGTTATATGGTAAATAGTTTGTTCGTAAATAAGTTAAAATCTCATACTACTGAACATAAAATGCAAAATATAAATAGGAAGGTAGGCGCTTGACAAGTTTTTCAAAATAAATTAATATAATATGTCAAGAAATGTATGAATTTGCATATAATTTTTAACCTGATGATAAAAATCTTTACATCGTCTAAGTATTATCAAATTGGAGCAGACTGCTTATTAAAATTATTATTGTATGAACAAGCTTGTGTCATTTTAGTGGTGGGAGTAGAATTGTGGGAGGCGAATCATTATTTACATATGTGTACTATAATCGGATCGCAAGGTGCTCGCGTCAATATGTCATAAGAGCCATCAGAAGTCATAACTAAAATGACTTGAATTTAAAGAGCTGTATCAAATTGAGGCGGATGCAGCAGTGTTGCTCCAGCTGAGTTGCAGCTGTGCTATGCACTGACTTACGAGCGAGGACAACCTACACGCTCTCAAAAGTGGCATCAATATATCATCTGTTTCAATGTCAATGGTCACACTTATAGTCACATTTGAAGCAGTCGCTGCAACAAATTAAAATATTATTATCATCTACGGAAGCATGTGCTTTGCCTTTTATTCCAAGACGAGCCAACTTTGGTGTCTCTTGACAAATGGTAATGCGAACCAGTAATAAAACATTTGGAATGTTTCTAGAATGCTGGTAGGTCATTAACGTTTGTCGTGATCATTGCCAAGGCAAATTTACGTAGATGTCCGTAGGCGTTACGTTGTACATAATATAATTTATTAGGCAGACGTGCGTATGCATATTATTTAGAACAATATAATATAATGCTCAAACTGTCGTACTTACCTACTAGAAATGTTTAAGGAGCAATTTAAATAAATTATAAGGAAAAAATATTTTAAAAAACAAGCTTTTATTTGGGTAAATAAAAGAAAGCTCATAAAATAAGAAAATAAACTTTTAAATTAATCAAACCAGTAAGCTTCTTCTACTTTGTTGATATATATAAATTATTTGATAAAAGTTGATTGATAGGAGTAAATGATATAACCGACTCGCGTACTGTTCAAATACAGACTGATTTATTTTACATTAAAAACCGGCCAAGTGCGAGTCGGACTCGCGAACGAATGGTTCCGTTAAAACGGCAAAAAAATCACGTTTGTTGTATGGGAGCCCCCCTTAAATATTTATTTTATTTTAATGTTATTATTTATTATTAAAGTAAAAATAGAACTGAGAAATTATTGATATCGAGCAAAAAAGGGAAAAAAATCGCGTGTGTTGTATGGGAGCCCCGCTAAAATATTTGTTTTATTATGTTTTTAGTATTGGTTGTTATAGCGGCAACAGAAATACATAATTTGTGAAAATTTCAACTAGCTATCGCGGTTCTTGAGATACAGCCTGGTGACAGACAGGCGGACAGACAGCGAAGTCTTAGTAATAGGGTCCCGTTTTTATCCTTTGGGTACGGAACCCTAAAAAGTATGCGGCGATTCAAACAAACTGCTGTTGCAGCGAAAGTTAAGATGTGCGGGAAACCTGTACAAAACCAAAGCAAACCCATAGTTATTGTACGTTACACAATTGCATATTATATAAAATCTTGTCGCGAGATTTTCATGTCTATTAATATATATTATTCATAGAATTAGGTACTTTCATCAAGATTCATTTTCCATCTGCTCTGTACCTAAATGAAAATAGGGATATTTATAAATGAAGTTTTATGTTGCGGTTGTAATTACGAACGAAAAGAACAGATCATATTTTTACGTTCTGGGCTTTATACTTTTTGTGATGATTTTCAGACGCCAAGAAAAAAATTGGCAATTTGAATCACCTTTAAAATAATATGAAATATAATAGAACTTGGTTACTTAATTCCATCCATCACTATGTCACACATAATGTCGTGTCCCAGAGCCAGTAACAATATTGGACTGATTTCTACGATTGAAACGTTCAAAAAATCCCGAGATCCTATGTGTTTTTCCAGGGTATTTATAAGCAATGTCTACGAACCAAGTTCATCCAAATATATTTTCTATATCTATATTTCCAAATATATACTAACAATTGTATCTTAATAGTGTCTTTAAACTGTTAAACTGTCAATGCATTGTACTTATGATTTGATTGAAGGAAGGTGTATGTATAAAGATGAGCAAACATCATCAGCGCACTGCACGATGTGTTCAACAAATAGGCGTGCGTATGATTGTGCCGGTCGGGCCGAGTCGCGTGTGTCAACGAATCATTTTTTACTCGTAACTGTGCCCAATCAGCGCCAGTGGCAGTTGCAATTATCTCTCGCACCAAATCGAATTATGATCAATTCGGATTTGCGCGCATCCGAACGAATATAAAATGGTTTGCATTAAAATTTGGCGCGCGATGCATGGGATGCGTTCCCATTAGTCGGGTCGAGCGCTAACTTTGTTTGTTCATTCGAGCCCACGTCCACTTCTGACGTTTTCATTATCTTTTTACTATAACTGACTTTGTTTACGAGATTTTCCCCTTTATTGGGGTTACAGTTTTAATATTGGACTTCGATTTATAAATAACTCGTGTGAAATCATTTAACTATAAATATGTATTTGAGTGCATGCAGCGTTCATAAAAGTAAACACATCCTAATCGGTTACAGGTGTGGTTTCAAAACCGTAGAGCTAAGTTCCGCAAGCAGGAGCGGCTTGCGCAGCAGAAAGCTGGAGAGGCCCCGGTGAAGGCTGAGGGCAAGCGTGACAAGCAATCATCCCCGGCGCATTCGCCGCACCCTGCGCCTCCTGCGCCCGCGCCGCAGCCCGCGCACCATGCTCTACCACATCTGTCACCGCCCGACCTCAAACCTATCACCTCCGCAGGTAACTATTACATCGAGATAAATCTCGAGAAAAATAATTTCTGAAATTAATACTAATTACATTGCTTGGTTAATTTTATCATTTATGCAATCGAGGAAATAAACAAAATTTCCACCATGTAAATTCCGAACTCATTTCTACATAGCATACTCGAGTGTAAACGAGATTGTAATGGAGTCGATTACAAACTATGCGGCAGTCACACTGTATAATGAAATAAATTCGGATTTGAAACTTTCAGTTGACATTTATTAACAAACAGGCGCATAAAAAGTTGAGAAACTTAAAAATACTTAAGTAAACGATCTTTGGTTTTAAAACTTGTTGATTTATTCAAGTACCTATTAACGCGGCGGTGATGTAAAACTTATTTTTGTACAATTATTTTGGCATGAGTGTGACGCGAATCATGAAAAATTATGATATGAAAAGAAAATTGTGTTTACTAGATAAAGAGGCCCTAAAATATCCAACTGGGTATTTTACACTAATTGCTCACATGCTGTCTGTTTTATGTTTTTGTTTCTATTTGAAGATATCTTTCAATAAAAGTTATGTATAAAAACTAACAAACTCAAACCTTTACTCAATTTAGACCTTTACTATTTCGTTCATTCCGTGTTCGATTCATATTTTACTGTCGTGAATCTTTCTGTTATGGTACATACTCGTACTTACATTCTTGTTTAAACAGGTATGCTTATTCGTATATTTGCCACTTCGAGTGCAGAGATAAGCTACTAGGTAGGTACAACCATACCTTAATTTCTTAACCTCAGTTTCATTTTATATTTAAAGTACAGGCATCCACTAATATTTTAACTCCTGATGCTACTAAATGCATTTTGTTCAATATTGTTTCAATTTTATTTACTCGAAAATATCCAACGAAGAGCTTCATTTTATCAAACGAATTCCAATGAGTTATTTTTGATGGAATCACGATGTCATGAGGTATTTTTAAACATCATATTACTACCAATGTTACAATGATCGCTGAAATTATAGCTGAATGACTCATGGATTCTGACCAATCGCCGAGCCGATACGTTCACACAATATTAGCTCCCAAGTTTGCGTGGGCGAACAAGGCTGTTTTTGTCAAAATAAATAAGTCTCTTCAAATTAGTGGATTTTAAATATAGAAGGTGCATGTGCCTACCTTCAACGCTAAAATGTCTAGGTATGAAGGACTAGGTACGTACGTTTTTGTGTGACAAATAATTTAGGTCAAGTTCGCTTGTGACATTTACAAGCGGCATTGGAATGAAATACATAGCATTGACTAAATATATCTTTATTTCATGGACTTTTCCAGCCATTAATAAATTATACATACTCTGATAGAATACAAGTAAAACAGTTGACAATATATCATTTTTTTTACAAGAATTTGTATTTATAAAAATATTGCGTTGTAGAGATCCTTGGGGAGGCCTTTGCCCAACACTCATTTATTTAACACTTTCCCCGAAATAGATTTTTTTATGTAGCGTCAATATTGTTATTTCTAAAAGTTAGTTATACAAAAATTCATCCAGCGCTATCCGTACAAACTAGGTATGCTTGGCCACCTAATTTTGAAAAACCTTAAAATACGCATTTAATTAATTTTGTCAAACTTAAAATTCATTCATTTAGTTTAGGCCAGGGTAAGGCACTTATGAACGTTACATTGACTCTATCAGTAAAAAAAATACCACACGCTGCATTTACTTCGTTTCGGGCCGTAAATATAGCTGAAATCAGCCGAGGAGCTGAGAAAAAGAAAGGTTAATATGATCACCAAGAACGTTTACATATAGAACAAGGTTGTAGCCGCCTAGTATTTTATAATGGGTGGTTTTAGTTGGAAATTGTAGGCTGACAGGTCATTGAAGCATGCCATATGTATATTAAAATAGCAATCAATCATGTCATCATTACTCCAAATGTTTCTTAGTCAGCGTATTTAAATATATCGGGAAATAATGTTATAATAGTTAACTGGAACTTCACCCGCGTTCCGTGGGATTTTCGGAATCATAGCGTGATGTTATTTCAAATATTTTTTCAGTTGGAACCAGTAGTTCCTGAGATAACTGCGTTCAAACAAACAAACTCTTCAGTTTTATAATATTAGTTAGATAGATAGCACCTATCTACATATATTCATGTCATTAATTCTTGTTATATCATTACAAGGGTAGTTTACGAAATCAAAAAAAAAATTACGTTCAGGTGGTACTTACATATTGTTTTACAAGTGATGCCAAAGTTTAAGTTTCCTAAATATCTGAAGTAGATATATATCTACTTCAGACTCGTGTACGTAAGTGGTGATTCTGTTGTTTACACTGTCAATATCTGGACTAGCTCATAGCCTTAATAATGGCCTAGGGAAATAACGTTAGTAGTACCTACATAAATAGCTTTTGGTCCAAAGTGGTTCAGTTATAAACATCCACAAGAGTATTATTTAAAAAATGCATTTTTATAGGATAGGTGCATTTTGCATACTACAAACATGAAGATTTATCAAATAAGTATGAATCCGGCAAGTTTTATGTACCGGTGACTGACCAGCAAATGGCGGACTTGTGGTAGTATTAATCAAATTACCGGCCGCCCGCCTCTGCAGCCGCTGCTGCCGCCAGATTTTCACTTCGGCTCATTTGCGCTAATTGTGCGCGCGATTGTCACTCAGGCTTGAATAAACAACGGAGCCGTGCGGCAAGGATTAGGTGATTACCGCTTAATTGCGTTACCACGATTATTTCATGTTCACCCGCCGAGCTGCAGTCTGATTTCATATTCGAGCAGATTTATATGCACGAGTTTTGTTTAATTGACTCCATACCTACTGCAATCTAAAATATACTTATACGTAGGTACCTAACTAAATCTTAAATATGGTACTTGCTTCAAATTAATAAAATATGGTCATGGTTGAGTCATCTAATGAGATATCAAAAGGGTAGCAGATACTGTGGTGGTGACGCTCTTGTATTATACTTTCTTTCTTGCAGTTTTCCCATTATAAAATTACTCTTTTAACGCGCACACTGAGGCCGACATTGTATCATGAAACAAACATTGAGAACTTTCTTAAATAATAATGATATCGTGTTATTGATAGCATTTATACTTCATATAATATTTATGTAGTTACATATTGAATAGAAAATATACAATGTAGGATTACCATGGCCTCGGTCACGGATTAACTAATAGTTACTACTACTTGATATATCGCTGCCCACTGACTGAAAGGCAACCACCATTATTTACGTTTTCAGTTTTCATGTTATTTATCTTTGTCATTTAAGGGTCAAGTATTTATGTTCACAGCCAACAAACTGTGCGAGGAGTTGAACGGCGTCGGTGGTGGAGGCGGAGGAATGCCGCCGGTAAGTGGGGCCGGTGGCGGTGGCAAGTGGGCCGGAAGCTGCGGCCTGCTGCGTCAGCCCTCCGGCTTTCCACTCCTCGGTGTCGCTCCACCAAATTATCTTCTATCGGACCATCTCGGTACTCTCGCAAAAACAAACAACCATCTTTTCTAATGGGCGTAGTGTCGTCACCTTGTTGACTCACCGTCAGTGCCGCGGTGAGTCCGCCGGGAGCGCCCCATTGTCACGCCGCACCACACACGTCGCGCGCCATCTCATTCTCAGGCACCTCTAACATACAACCCAACTAGACATTCCAGTTAAAATCCACTTCATTATTTGAAACGAACTTATAAAGTGACTACAATGAAGACTGCGGTGATCGATCTCGATTGTGAAAGATTTATAAGTGCCAAATAGTGTCCATTATAATGTATTGTCGCAATAATGAACTATTAAGATGTTTTTAGATATTTTTAACGCAGAATGAAGGATTTTATAGTATAAATAGATACCTATCTAGTTAACCAATCGATCACATAAGTATAAATCATGATTGTTTTGTGTGATACGTCTGTAAATTAACATTCCTTAGTATTGTCTACGTTTATTAGAAGTTACATGAAGTATTTTATATGTCAATGTCTTTCGTAATTCAGTTTATTTTCTCTACTGTCTTACAATGTTCTTGAATATAAACATTGCAGGGATAATATTTATGTGTTCTAGTCATGAAATAGTCAAATTGTATACTAACATTTAATGTAAATTTTACTTTGATTTAATAATAATTTCTTTATTAAAAATATAGTTACAATATAGAATAAATTAGCAAATAAAATGTGGAATGGGTGTTAAACAATGTTGTAAATATGTATTGAAAATATTGTAAATATTAGACATATAGGTAATGCTGGTGTACCCGAGTGTTTGTAATTATTGATGAATTTGTGGAGGGTGTTTTAATAAAGAGAATAATAAACCGTCTCTCGAAATTTATTAATCCTACTGTAATTATGATTATCACTATCCAGTTATACCTACTCTGTAGGTAGGTATGTTCGTTTACTTTGCCGAAATCTCGTCATAGCCTCAAATATACAACGGAAACTGAAAAAGCCAGCAATTCCTTTTTCCATAGATGACCGGATTAGTATTTTATGTAGTAACAAAACAAATCTCGATTTTATTTTTAAGGCGATGATAGCTCAGTGGTAAATGACGTCGAATGCCGCGGCGAAGGTCGTGGGTTCGAATCCTACAATGAGCTTGAGCTTTCGGTGAAGGAAAACATCGTGAGGAAACCATAGCACGGTGGTAGGGTACTTTGTAGTACCCGACTGGCTGGCTACCACCCTCAAGTTGAAAATCTGTCGCCAAACACCTATCGGTGTGTTCCGACAGCTGCACTTGAGAGCCAGTTCCCATCTAGGCTTTGTGTGCTTACCATCTTCGGCCACATCATCACTTACCATGGTGAGATTGTGGTCAAACACAAGCCTATCGAATATAAAAAAAAAAAAAAAAAAAAAATTAAACATATTTATGAAAAACATGTAGGTGGTGTTACTATTTTTTAAACCAACCTTGGTATTGCTATATCTCTAGGCTAGTTCACTGACTATATCCCGCCTATTTTGTTTTATTTCTCTGTGCCATTTGCCACCTAAACAACATTCCGAAGAAGTTTGGATGTTTTCTATCCTCCAAGATTAAACAGACGATTAGGATTATGTAATTGGTAATAAATGATATTACCTAAATGTATAGGAAATCATCTAAAATACTGAACATTTTGACTTTGAAACGCGTTCAAACATTTGTATAACCTTGTCCGTGGTGATAGGGCCGTCGCACTCTCATTTACTCTTACATATGTAGATAAATAACAAAGTTTACATTCATATACTAGTAGGTGTGTTAGAACATTGTATGTGAGCATAACATTTTGTCGGTTTATATTTTTATAGAATTAATGTTGCTGACGTCTCAAACTATTTCTGATACGGATTTACAGTTTGAACGCTAAGAACATGTTCATAAACATGATCGTAAAAATTACGCTAAAATATAAATTACGTGTTAGTATTATTTGGTAAACAGATTACTATGTTTTCATAGTTTATATTTTAACGTTTCATCATTTGAAGTTGTTGTGCTATATGCATACATTACATTAGAATATACATTTACTTAAAATATGAATAGAATTACTTGTTTATTGTCATAAAAATTATATGAATACGTTTAAAAATATACTCAATCCTTTAACTTTTTTCTCGCCTTAAGAATCTCACTTATTTAGGGACCTACCTACTCAATTTAATTGAAATACTAATACTGTTTAAAATAGTTTCAATAGTCACGATGGCGATGATAGTGGTAGTGACGTCAGATACCGCGGTGAAGGTCGTGGGCTTGAATCTTACAGTGAGCTAGAGCTTTCGGTGAAGGTAAACATCGTGAGGAAACCATAGCACGGTGGTGTACTTTGTAGTACCCGACTGGCTAGCTACCACCCTCATGTTGAAAATCTGTCGCTATGCACCTATCGGTGTGTTCCTACAGCTGCTCTTGAGAGCCAGTTCCTACCTAAGCTAAGAGCTTACCACCTTCGGCCACATCATCACTTACCATGGTGAGGTTGCGGTCAAACACAAACTTGTCCAATAGTATAAAACAAGCGTTATATTGTTTGACAATACTAATTACTTGTTGTTTTAAATAATAAGTAATGTTTTAAATTCTTCAGAAGCATCAAAACACCTCATAAACAAAATACAAAAACAACAGTTAAACATAGACAAGAAGTATTTTTTGTTGATGACTAATTTTTCACACGGATTTTCGATTTGTATAGTCCAAGTATCGTTATATTTTGTTAGCTATGAAACATTTCAGTGTGCGTGGGCTACGGTGACAATGATAACTCAACGGGTACTCATGTGTACGGCGCGTGCGCTTGTAGGAGTTGTGGGCGGCACTGCGAGAGCTTACTGCGATGTAGCGCCACGGACTTCGCACCAACGTAAAGTCTTATAAGGATTGTTCACGATTTGTTATTGTTTATGTTTGAATGATAATGAAAATAGGAATACTTTTACCACACTCGCGCAGAGCTTGAGCTTTCCGTCAATGAAATGGTTACTTTAATTAATTTTTGTATTATGATTTATCTTAAATACTCGCATCATTCTAACAGGTAGAAAAGATCTCCAATACAAAAGCTGGTTATTATTTTTTTTTGCGACAATAAATAAAGTAGAAACGTTGCTTATTTTACCTTAGGGCTCTTAGATATATTTACTGCTTTTATGATAAAATAAAGCTAAGCATCTTATTTAAAAGAAAAAAAAATAATATAAATACAGTCGAATATATAACCTCCTCCCTTTTTTCAAGCTGTTTAAAAATAAGCAAAATTACCTCATTAAATATCACATTATGCGGCAAATATTTATTAGATGATTCATAACATTACATACGTAGGTACCTATCTACATTAGAGAACTTTGGTATCCATAACATCGAGTGTTTTATAAAATAAGCTAGTTTTCCGCCCCAGGGTTAGTCCAAATATACAATCGTTTTTATGTTTTTGTAAGTTTGTATGTTTAGATGTTTGTTGCGCACGCAAAAACGGCTGAACGGATTTTGAAGAAACTTGGTACACATAAGTAGGATTAACATGATATTTTTATCCTACTTATTTATTATTTACCTAGAAGTATCTCGCAATTATAAATCTTTATTAATTTATGAATACCTATTCAGTTCAGTGTTTAATACATTAAAGGCATAAACAAGGCTACTGTAAGTTAATAGGTACTACCAAATTCATGACTGTTACATATTTCGGAACGACAATTCAGTATTATTCGATAAAGATAGTGCGGATAAGAGTGGGACGCAACTTCGTGAATGGTCACATTATATACTGGAAATATATGAAACTACCTTTGCGGATGCTTACTCCATATGAGGAATCTACCTGCCAAATAGCAAGATTGTAGCATTTGTAGTTTCTGAGATTTCATGATTTATCAACGACCTGAATAACTGAGATCTCCATAGCTAGAATTCATGCCGAGATCCCGACACTTTAGCACTAATTTACCTCTGTTAGTGGGATAAAAAACCTCTCGGTATATCTGGGATTAGTTCTTTCCATTTAATTTTTTATGTAGGTATTCGACCTATGCCCAAGTTTTACCCAAATCCATTGAGTCGTCATGGAAGCGAGTAGTAATACATACACAAAACTATTTCTTTTACAATAATATAGGGTATGTTTACATACTTTGACGATACAAGATATTATAAAAGTAAGAAATATTTTCTTTTCAGTATTATTTTTGTATTTAAGGTAAATCCTATGGTTATTCCTTCAATAGTTTATTAAATAAGAACACAAAAAAATGTTTAAGTTAAAATAAAGGTTGTTGAGTCAGAAGCTTTTTTTGCACACCGATCATCGGGTGGCGTGGCCGCAGCGCAGCGGTGCGTAAGAGTTTTCCAGAAGGGCGCAGCCTCTGTGCGCGCACGCTATAAATACGTCGACTCAGTTTTCAGGAGTTCAGTCTAGCCGTGCTCTTAACGACGCACTACCTCACTACAGAGCAGAAACACATACAAACACAACATGTCTCTGGAACGTCAAGTCCGTGCCAAGGTAAGAAAAAAATATCATCCATATTTATTTCATAGTTTTCATCACTTAAAATTACTGATAATCTTACCAGATATTACTGATTCATTTCAATAGATTCAATTCTTTAGTATTCAAATAAACAACATAAACATGTCCTATGTTTACATTATCAAATATTTTTAATTTATTATTTTTATGATGTATACAGCTCGCCTCCAAGCGCAACCCTGACCAGGAGAAGGAGTGCCAGTCCTGGATTGAGACCATCCTGGGCGCCAAGTTCCCCCCTGGTGAACTCTTTGAGGATGTGCTCAAGGATGGCACCGTTCTCTGCCAGCTCGTTAACAAAGTGAAGCCTGGCTCCGT
Organism: Ochropacha duplaris; assembly: GCA_951361185.1. Lineage (NCBI taxonomy): Eukaryota > Metazoa > Arthropoda > Insecta > Lepidoptera > Drepanidae > Ochropacha > Ochropacha duplaris. Next base: position 7,152,124 of record OX592695.1, on the reverse strand, counting down.
CGCTAAGATTAACACCTCGGGTGGACAGTTCAAAATGATGGAGAACATTACCAAGTAAGATTTATTGCATTCATAAAATACCATAGATAACGATTAACCTTTTTTGACTAAATTTAGACTATATCTATCTCAAATATGTGTAGGTATATGTTTTTCTGAATAATAAATTAGGATACCTGTAATGTTGTCCGCATTATTTTGTAGCTATAAAATTTTCAATCAGTATGTGCAATTAAATTCATGGAAATAAGAGTTCAATTTTTATATTACTATTTCAGGCAAAAAATTATATATTGTCAATCCTTACTCATAAATATGAAAGTAGTTATGTCTGTCCTCACAATTGAATTTGTGATCCAATTGAGATTTTGGCACAGATGTAACCACAGAGCAAATGAATAGAGGTAACCTTCCTAGAGAAGGTCAGAAGACTGTTATTTATCCCAAAAAAAGCACGATTCTGCCAATTCTACGCGGAGTCACTGACCAAAGCAAATGACACAAATATACTAATTAGTGATTTTAATTGTAGCTTCCAGGGAGCCATTAAAGCGTACGGTGTCGCCGACATTGACGTATTCCAGACGGTAGATCTTTGGGAGAAGAAGGATATCGCCCAGGTCGTCAGCACACTCTACGCTCTCGGTCGTGAGGTAAGCATGATGGACCTATATATACATTACCACATTTCGATTCATATTTGCCTACATTGTTTTATACTTGCAAATTTTACATCCAAATAATGTTTACTAAGTTCATACTCTTCGGTCGCTATGTACCTAGGTATTGTTTATTATAAACAAATACGAGAATAGGAAATTTAAGTAGCATCGCCGGAGATGTAATTACTCGTTCACAAATTGTTTGGTTTAGGATACGTTCCGAATTTGAAGAGTTGGACGTTTGCCAAGTTCAACCAAAATTTACGAACATCGTGCACCATTACCTCAGTTTTCATAAATACCCAAGGCCACACGGCTTAGTAGAGGCCAAGTGGGAATAATTGGAATCGTGTTGATTTCGTGAATTCCTTTGTACATACATTAGTAATCGATATATTCTAATATACCTAATACGTATTGTCAACAGACGTACAGGCACTCTGAGTGGAGCGGCCCCTACCTCGGCCCCAAGCCCGCAGATGAGTGCAAACGTGAGTTCTCCGATGAAGTGTTGGCTGCTGGCAAGGCCGTGATCGGTCTCCAAGCTGGATCCAACAAGGGAGCCACCCAGGCTGGACAGAACATGGGCGCTGGCCGCAAGATCCTGCTCGGCAAGTGAGCAAACGCAACTGCACCAAGTGATATTAATCTATAAGATATTTTTGTACAAATCTGAGTGGATAAGGACGCTAATGTGAGACTTAGCTTTCGTGAATATCTAGTTAAGTGTGATTGTGTATACGTTTGTCACACGTACCAGGAGAATTAGTACAACCTACTCTACTACTAGACGTTATCTACCTTATTTGTCTTTTGTACTTTCCATGTAGCGCCAAGATGATTTTGTACCTAAGTTTTAGAATAAGTTTATCATATTTATTTCCATTTTATTATTTCATTTTGTAATAAAATATTTAAGTACACACATTTTGATTTTTGTGGTTAACTGGGAAAATATATAAATAACGAAACGATAGCAGTCATAAAAACCCTATAATATAGACACGTCATAATATCTACTAATTACATAAGTACATATGTGCAGCTATGCATTATCAACATTTTGGTTTATGACCACACCACATCAACTGTTGCTATAGTTTTTACAAAATTTTATTATAAACAGCGTATTACAGAAAGGTTAAAACAATAATTTTATAACATATTAAGGTAGTTTATGTGTTAATTATTATTTTTTTATAAATCACGTTGGGTAACACCTAGAATTACAAATTGAAGGGTTGTAAAGAAGAAATACGTATTACATCTTCATAATTAACATAATAGTACGAGAGCCCACGACCAAAATTTTTGTCTCATAGCAATACGGCCAAAACCGCATCAAATCGATAGATACGATTATCCTGAACTCGAAAATACCAATATCAGACATTTTCCGCGTAGCGTTTGATCTGACCGAATTTTCAAAATTGTCAAAGAATTTTACCGAACTGCATCATAGCAATATGTCTGATTTGCAGACTGTAGTTGAATGATAGTTCTGAGATACCGGAAACATATTTTTCAGACGTTAGTGGTGTAGCGCAAACCCGTAAAATCACTTAAAAAAATTAAAAATGAGACAAAAAAAATGTCTCATAGCAATACGTCTGAAAATCTTTTTTATTAGTAAATTTTGGTTATTTGATGCGAACAAAACAATTTTCAGACGGAAATGTGAACGCATTAAATTTTGAGACCGTTTTGAAAATGTTAACAAATTTTACCGATCGGTATCATAGCAATATGTCCGAAAATTGTTGGACATGATAAAATAAGTTGTCCACATGTGCAAAATATTTATATCAGACAAATTAAGTGTAGCACCTTCTCTATCAGACAACTTTTCGATACTCAGATATCATTTAAAAATCGTATTGAGGCATCTTGAATTTTCTGTTACAAACCAATGAATACGTTGCGACCCTGAATTTATTAGATGATAATTAACAAAGAATTTACCCGAAACCGTAACATTGAAGTTGAAGGACTGAAATAAATTGCACAAAAGGAAACTGGGATGAAGTTGAAAAAAAAAACGGTTTATTCAAAGTTACAAAATATTCTCGTATTCAAATTTAAAAAAACATTTAACAGAGGCGTCGGCCAGGCGACTCCGAAACGTTATTTTCGTTTTTGGGAGTATATGCTACACTTAAAGTGTCTGAAAACAGGTTTTTGGTAATCATGGCAGCAATACGAAAAGTTGAAAAAAAAAATTATCCGTATTGCTATGATACAGGTCGGCTAAATTTGTTGACAAAAATGCGCTCAGGCTATATGCTACGCGCAAAATGTCTGAAAACAAACTTTTTCGTAATACAATTATAAAATCTATGTACATTTTCACTATCAGACGTATTGCTATAATACCGACTGTCTTTTTTTTTTAACACAGCAGAAATGGCCTCCCACGCAGTTGCTACACTTTCGACCGTTACTACACACCTAGTCGGGTTCAGAATCATACAATCTAACGATTTTATAGGGCTTTTGCCGTATTGCTATGAGACATGGTTTTGGTCGTGGGCTCTCGTACTATAATTGTTATGCTTTAAGCAATAGTGCTTGACTGACATGACAAATTTACTCGCTAAAGTACCTATTTATTAGCGATACTTTGGTTTACACTTTTGATATTATAAATATTATAACAAGACAAATAAACAAATACAGATATTATAATAAAAATTATAAGTCGTAATATTAATACGTGAAGAAAAAACTTTGTACGCCTTTTTACGAAAATTACGCGGGTGGAGGAGTATGAAATTTGGCACAGTTAAAGTTTATATGGAAAAGGAGTGCAGAAAGATAATATTTTTATAAAATATGCTTTAGAAATAAATTAAATTATAGTTTGACCGGAACCGCTGTACCGCGCCTTAGGTAACGCGGCGAGGTGGGGGCCGGGGAAAAAAAGGGCATGAGTTCACATGAGATCAATATTGTCGAACAGATCCTATGATATCTGTTTACAATATTTTAAAGATTTAAGGTCGTGAGTCCGTATAAAATATGACGGAGGAGGGACCTCGGTAGTGTTTTTAAAAAGCGTGACGTCAGCATTGCTGACGTCACAATCGTAGATTTCCTGATGATGACTCATGTTTGGGTCTTCGAAAGAAAACTTCACAAGTACTAGGTAGGCTTCGTATATTCAACGGCAGCGTACCAACGTTCCAAAGAGGTCCGTACTGTACGACGGCTCGAGCACGAATGACTGAGCGCCTTTTTTTTTTGAGGAGGACTTAAAGGTGGCGGTCTGAAGGACCATAGACACCCTTACGCGGACAGTGCGGCCGTATTTATAGGACTCGTCGCACGTGCACGTGTTTACTTAATTATAATAGGTGAACTGTTGTATTTGCGCCGATATATATTATAGTAACTAACTATATAACCGAAACATACTTATATTATTTTATAGGGATATGTGGAGATTTCTAATGGCATCGAACAACATTTTAATTGTCTAACTATATTAATTATTTGGCTGTAAATCTTCCTAAAAGTAAATAAATAAAATAAAATAAATATAAATACAGGCAGGTGATGAATAAAACTATATTTATAACTAGCTTTTGCCCGCGACTCCGTCCGCGTGGAATTAGTAATTTGCGTAGCTTATTTTTTATCCAATCTGATTTTTAGGGTTCTGTACCAAAAAAACGGACCTTTATAGGACCACTCGTGCGTCTGTCTATCCGGTCATTTCACAGACATTTGCTCCGAATCTAGAGGACCAAATCAGGTGAAATTTGGTTGGGTTGGTATAGTTCTATGACCCAAAAATAGATGTGCAAAGTAAATATTTTTTTTACTTTGCACAACAATTGAAAGGCGGAAATTTAAAAAAAATGTTTTGCAAACCTTACTGTGTCGTATATCAAATGAAAAGGCTCGTTTTCTTAACCATAACCTTAAATATATTTTTGTTATTATTGTAAAATAAATAGTTTTGATTTTATTCATTAAAGAAGACGAACCCCCCTGATCTCCGAAACTACCGAGCCTAAATTTTGAAAAAAAAAATACAAAATATAGTTCATTGCTTGTAGATTACAGGAAAATCTATGAGAATTCTATCAATTAAAAAATAAAGTGGTAAACTCAATATAATACGTTCACTGACTTACTTAGGCATTGTACGGAACCTGTCCACGCGAGTTCAACTCGCACTTGGCCGTTTTTTTCGGTTTTTAGGGTGTTAGGTTAGGTTTTTTAGGTTGGTTATTGATTCCCCATACAAACTTTCACCCCCCTTTTCACCCCCTTAAGGGGTGATTTCTGGGATAAAATCCTATGTTCTTTCCCGGGACTCAAACTATCCCTGTACCAAATTTCATCTAAATCGGTTCGGCGGTTTAAGCGTAAAAACGTAACAGACAAACGGACAGACAGAAATTAGTTCAGTGGTAATTGATTTCCCATACAAACATGCACCCCCCTTTTCACCCCCTTAAAGGGTAATTTCTGGGATAAAAATTATCCTATGTTTTAACGGTTTAAGCGTGAAGAGGTAACAGCCAGACAGACACACTTTCGCATTTATAATATTAGTATGGAAGTATGGATTTATGTACATTAAGCGGTAGCGAAATTGTTATTAATATTTGAATTTAAAAATATGGGTAACAAATTTTGCATAATAAAATATTATGCAAATAATGAAATTATTACAATAAAAAATAAGATGTGAAAACTGAAACAATTTCTGGAGTCATGTAAATAATGCTATGACAGTTGTCATTCATCAAATTAGTTATAATTATTTTCGAGAACTATTATTTTTATCAAACTACACACCAAAATCGACATGGCTTGATTAGGTTAGAAGTGTACGTCATTCACTTCGAGGTTATTTTTTTATAAACTCCCACTTCCGAACAAAAAAATTGAATTTCTCGAAAACTATCGATTTTCGCGTTTTGCGGTTTTAAAAAACACTAAATTCTACCCAAAAAAAATAGCCTCTGTATTAAAGCGACGGGCGCTAATGTACAGTGCTTCCGAGATAACTCAGGACCCATCTTGGAATATCTAATCTCATGTGCGTCTGATATAGACGTGCGTTGACGGCTCACTGACAGAACGGACACCCCCCCGTCTCGCCGCGTACCTAAGGCGCGGTACAGCGGTTTCGGTCAAGCTTTAATTAAAAAATCATTACACACACTACCATGCGTTTTTTCAAACACACACATATCATTGTCCTCCTCTGTTTGACAACCGATTAACTCTTTTTATTGACAGTTATTAAAGAAACTTTTTTCTCAAAACTTATTGGTCGAAATTCGATCAGAGGGCGAGCAGTAATTTTGTCCAAGTTTCGTAGCTTTACTAGTGCTTAAGTAATAAATTCTGTAGCGCTACGAAAGTGCTACGAAATGCTACATACTCGTAGTACTAAAGTTATGGTAATTATGTCAAACGTAGTTTTGAGTTTTACAACTTATGTATATTTTGTATCCTTTTTATTTTTTTTTGCAACTCTATCGCATTAGGATCATTAGCCTGTAATGATAGATGTTATGTATTATAAATAAATAACTCAATTTTATTTTTCATTTATCTTAAAGTCAAACACTAATCAAACCTCATGTTCTTCGATATATGCCCTGGCAATATAAGGCCTTAAAATTGACTCTACCACCGGATAACCAGCGAAATTCAATAAAACATTTTTGTGTTTTTTCTTTTCAATATAGGTAATTTTTAACATTTTTTTAGCAATAGCTCTTGTATTGCCGAGATTTTACAATGTCTTGAAGGCATCTGGAAGTTCTATGATTAAGGTTTCAGGCTCAGACCTGATGGTAAGTGGCTACCATCGCCTATGGAAATTAGCAATACTAGGGGGATTGATAATGTGTTGTCGACTTTTTACAATGTCTACAACTGGCAACTGGCTCTCAAGTGCAACTGCCGAATCACACCAACAGGTGCTTGGCGACAGATTTCCGTAATTTCAGTTGGCTTGCATGTATCTTTACGCTGCTGGAACTAAAAGCTACGCAATGACTGTTTTAGTCTATCATGTATATATTACATACAGCCTGTATATTACTTTTGGGAAATCCAGAAAAAAATAGAACACATTAATTTTTTCACTAGTATTTGTTATTTATTGGTCTTCGCATTGCTATAAAGGTTCACATTAAAATTTACGTTGATATTACAATAAATTAACAATTCATTGTTCTATTTCTTTCTTGACGCCACTTTATATTCATGATAGAAAAGATCATTCTTTTATTGAATTTCGCTGGTTATCTAGTGGTAGAGTCAATTGTATGGCCTTATATTGCCAGGGCATATATCGAAGAACATGAGGTTTGATTAGTGTTTGACTTTAAGATAAATGAAAAATAAAATTGAGTTGTAAAACTCAAAACTACGTGTGACATAATTACCATAACTTTAGTACTACGAGTATGTGGAAATAGAGAAAAAGTGGAGCTTTATAAAAAAGTTTACGATAGCTAGGTAAAAACAATAGCAGTGCATAAATTCTAAATAGGTAACCATTTTTTTTAAGTTAGTATCAATAATTTATTTTTCAACACACTTGCTCATAAAGTGGCTCTAATTTCACCGCAATTAGGCACATAATGAAACCTGTTATCAAACTGTGACTTTTTCATTGCTATTATTCACAAGTGAGTTATAGGGTTTTTTTTAAAATATTTTATTGGTTGAGTTGCAATGTTCTTAAAAAAGTTTCGATACAAAAAAGATCGTGTTCAATAGTACAAATAAATTAATGTACCTATTGCTCCTGTTGCTCATTTCATGCAACTTGGTATTTAGAATAGATAATTTCAACTTGTACGTTTTTAATAAATAAAACTTTCACTCAAATATAACTTTTGTTTTCTCTTTAACAAAGAAAACTTTGAATTATAATATCATTTAGTACGTGGCTGAAAAAGAAACCTCATTATTTTCGTCTATGGCCGATCGCCATTGTTAGATGAAGATAACAACTACATTGGGACAACTTCTCTTTCTTTCATTCATGGTAAGTAGGGTCAGAAAGAGAGATTGTCCCAACGTAGTTGTTATCTTTCGCTTTTTCGCACTTGATAGGTATTTGATTCAAGTAGGTATGGAGAGGGTCCTATCCAGTTAGTATAGATAGTTAGGTATATAATTTTTGAGGAAATCTGATTAATTTTTCGCGCCATTGAGAAAAAAAAATTCACAACTCGCTTTCACTGTTGAAATTATAGTTATTTTCTTCACTAGTGTGTTGAAAAACGTCGTATGATACACGTGTGTATTGATTGATGATTACCGTCCTCGGCTCTCTTATGACCCTCACCTAACGGCTCGGGTCTCAATGGCGCCAGCGGTAATCACCAACATTACACACTAGTACCATAATGTACTATTAACAGACTTTATTAAAAGGATGTGTGTAGGTACATTTGACGCGTATTTTACACCAGCTTTCCCCCGCGGTTTCACCCGCGTTCCCATGGGATCTTGTCTTTTCCTCCCGGGTAGCCTATGTGCTATTCCAGACTATAATCTATCTCCATGCCAAATTTCATCCAGATCCATTCAGCCGTTCTGGCGTAAATGAGTAACAAACATACATCCATCCATCCATCCATAAATCCAAACTTTCACATTTATAATATTAGTAGGATATATAATGGGATTATTTTAACCACTTTCCCGTGACATGCTTTTCCGGGACAAAAGGTATTCCACATTTTAATCCAACATTTTATTCCCGATGAAAATTCTAGAATTGAGCAGTTTATGGCGTGATTGATAAACATCACACATATAACATACATAAGGAAACAAAAAAGAAAAACGACTAAACACTTATTATTAACATGATAATCGGGTAATTAAAGAATTTAATTTATAATAATTATGTATTTTTGTAAACATGTGTGTATATATTTCCTCTATTTTGGTTGATGTAGCATTAACATGGATGTTTCTGGTTGTGCTTGTTTTTAACCAAAATGTCCAAAAACTAAAAAAGCAAAGGAAATTAGATTGTTAATTTATTGGAATGGAATGGTGGAATGGCACATTCGAATGAATAACAGCCGATAGAGCTTACAATATTTTATTATAAATTCCAAAAACTTGTAAAAAAGAAGGAAACGAACTAATGATTTCAATGCCCCAAATTGAGTACCCATTTTTGTGAACCCACTTTAGTAGGTATCTACATATTTTTTTTTATAAATTTTATCTTTATAGTATGGATAGTATGGATTGAGTGGTGAAATAAAGTATAAATATTATTGTTGATAATTGCATTTAATTAAAAAATAACCTCCTCTAAAATACACACAAGATCTAATTAGAGTTCACAGTGAATCACTGGCATTGTCACGACAGCTGTTTAGTACTAAGATGATAATCCATTGTTGGGGACAGCATAATAATGTGTGCTCTTCGCCAATTAGGTTGACAACTATGTAAATAGAATAACATTTTTGCAAATTTCTACGTCTATTAGTGAAGAAGATCCGCTGATGTAGAATTTTCGTGATTTTCTTCTATCATAGAATAAATTCTTAGTAAACTATTAATGTCCACTTAAATTCACGAATAGTTTGTAGTGACTTTAATATTGACAAAACTACATGACATTATTTCATCAGTCATGAAAAATTTCATCTTTATTTGAATCATTTAACAAATTTAGGGTTGCCACCCGTACTATAATATCTACATAGTATTTTGCTACATCTCGGCTAATATATATTATAAAAAAATATAAAGTACCTACTAAAAATACATACTACCATAGATTAAGAATTGTTCCTCGCTCTGCTCTCACGGCGCGACGATTTATTCATCTATGCATACTACACTAATACAACTGTCCCACTTTTTTATATTTCCTGTGACTGAAATGCACCCACCGCGCAGCATAGGGAATTCAGAACGAAACGTATTCACAGAACTTTACTCAAATCAAGGCTTCGTCAGGGAAACTAAACGTCAACTTTCTATCATTGTCAATGTGTCGATGAACTTAATAAAACTTTACCGATTTTACGGTTATTTAAAGAATAAGAAATCATTTATTGGACAACACATTGGCATCAGATTACAACAAAAAATATAATAAAATAATAATAATTCTAACAACCTTAATAATTATCTTGGTTGACACCAAAGTGAAGCCAAAAGGGCAGCCACTCAGCATTATGTTGCGTCGGTTAATGACAACTGACGCAACGCTGATATTCTGTGGGACCCTCTATCGGTTTATGGGTGATGCAACGGCCATATCACAAGATCTACTCTAAAGCTATTTATGGTTTGATTTTAATCCGACTAATTGGCTAAAACAATAAAAAAAAGTTGATTTTAAATATGAAACTGAATTAAACAACTCGAGAGCATGATGGATTCTTTATATTTAGTTACTAAAAAAATATTTTATGTAATAAGTAATTATGAAAAAAAAAGTATTTTGAAAGTAAGCATCTAACAAACGTTTTGATTTAAAAATACTACTGAAAATTGGCAAATGCTTTTCAAAATTTTGTTTTTTTTCTCTCCATTCCTGCACAGACCATCGAAAGTTTACGATAGCTAGGTAAAAACTAAGCTAGGTAAAAGCAGTGTATAAATTCTAAATAGGTAACCATTTTTTTTAGTTAGTATCAATAATTTATTCTAACAGACTTTATAAAAAGGATGGGTGTAGGTACATTTGACGCGTATTTAACACCAGCTTTCCCCCGCGGTTTCACCCACGTTCCCGTGGGATCTTCTCTTTTCCTACCTGGATAAAAAGTATCCTATGTACTATTCCAGACTATAATCTATCTCCATGCCAAATTTCATCCAGATCCATTCAGCCGTTCTGGCGTAAATGAGTAAAAAATCATCCATCCAAACTTTCACATTTATAATATTATTATAGTAAGATATAATATAAGTAAGATTACTAGTTTTCGGCCCCGCGGTTTCACCCGCGTTCCCGTGAGATCTTACCTTTTCCCGGGATAAAAAGTATCCTATGTGTTATTGCAGGATATGAACTACCTGGGTGCCAAGTTTTAGCAAAATCCGTTCAGCTGTTTTTGCGTGAAAGAGTAACAAACATCTTCACATACATCATTACACATATCCAAACATACTTTCACATTTATAATATTAGTAGGAAGTAGGATATACTCGTAGTGGGATTATTTTAACCACATTCCCGTGACATATTATGCTTTTCCGGGACAAAAGGTATTCTACATTTTACTCCAAAATTTTATTCCCGATGAATCTTCTAGAATTGAGCAGTTTATGGCGTGATTGAGTCATGAAAATCACACATATAAGCTACCTACATAGCGAAACAAAAAAGAAAAACGGCTAACATCATAATTTCAATTAGTAGATAACATCAAATTTTCAATACTCGGTTAATTTTATTCGTCTACTTAGGAAAGCCGTAAATCTTAATAATTTATCTCAAACTGCAATAATTTCCACTGAGATGACTGTGATAAATAATAGCCAATAGTCGTTCATCTAACGACGCTAGTCCACCGCTAGTCGTTCAATGCGATAAACAACGGCGTTATGTATGAAGTCAAACAAAAATAGCTCGCCATCTGCTGGAAGCAACGGTGAACGCGTGCAAAAGGCCGTTGCCCCAAAAATGCTGAAAATAACGGCTAACGAATAAACGACTCAGAATAACGACCAACCAGCGCTCGCGTTACGGATATCGAGAATTGCGAACGAGGCCGTGCGAACCTGAAAATAGGTTGTGCGTCTGGTACTCGATTTCAGTTATTAATACTGTGCTCGTTGTAGAAGCCTGCGGGATTCAGTTGGGCAACAGTGGCGGAGCCTTCCGCACCGCTCGCCTGCTCATTCACGGCACGTTCAGCCAGATGGCGCAAATGTGTATCCAGAGAATGTTAATTTATCTCAGCTCCGTGAGATGGAGCTGCTAACTGGAGGGCTTCCAGCTAACTTTTAAGTACCGTACCTTTAACGATAGATAGAGCTAAGAACAATGAAAAGAAGACTGATATTGTAAGTAGATATTTCTATCATTAATTCCTCTTACTACATATATTTACAACAAATGTACAAAATATACATGCAAATGTACAATTACAATACATAAAAAACATCTTCGAGGCTGCCGCTGCTGCCGATCGGCAAGGTTCCCAGAAGGCTGGCATTAAATCATTAATTTATTTTCTTTGGAAAATAGTAGGTTAGTACTAATGTAATCGACCCTGTGCCTGACACTCTACAGCCTTCAGTTAAACAGCTGATTTAATATTTATGAACACCAGTCTAATGTAGCAAACTTTAATATTAATTATGTAATCAGTTCTTCATTCGTTCAATATAAAATTATCTGTAGATATATTTTTTTGGATAACATTTGAAGTATACTGAGATAATAAAAACAAATATTGATTTCTATATTTTATTCAAAGTCAAAACCATTCATTTAGTTTAGACCCAAAGAGGGCATTTATGAATATCGAGCTACAGAATCTGCCACCGGTTCGGAAGTCAGTATTTTAAGCAGGAAGCATATTGTACTCTGTCGTTTGTATACCAGCCTAAAAGTACCTAAGGTATTATGTTCTACTAGCTGTCCCTCATGGTTTCATCCGCGTTCCAGTGGGATCTTATCTTTTACCGAAATAAAAAGTAGCATATGTGCTATTCCAGACGATATTCTATCTCTGTGCCAAATTTCATCCAGATCCGTTCAACCGTTCTGGCGAGATTCAGTAACAAACATCCAAACTTTCAAATTTGTAATATTAGTGGGATGTTCGCTGATATTATTAAAATACCTACGCAAAGGAATTAGTTATTACCTATTGTGAAATATGAAACTATGAGTACCTAATTGACTTATCGTTCAGATCTCGTACAGAATCTTACAACTCTATCTACATCTCTCGTACAACATAACTTTTTTGTAGACATTGTACACTTTGTTTTACATAAATATGTAGAATATTTATGCATCGGTGGAGGAAATTTCATGTTGAAATCTGTGCTTGAGAATATTCAAAGGTATGCGAAATCCTCCAATCGACATTGGGCGCGCAAGGTGGGCGTAAGCCAATTAAAATATACCCATACCTCTCCTCCCTGCCTGGAGTATGTAATATACCTACCCTACTTACAAAGTTTTTTTTTACTTTGTAAAAGCTTTTGTTTGACTACAATTACATCATGGTAAGTGATGTAGTGGCCGTAGGTGGTAAGCTAACAAAGCCTTGAGGGGGAATTGGCACTCAAGTGTAGCTTTCGGAACACACTGATAGGTGCTTGACTTTCAACTTGAGGGTGGTAGCCACCATGTTGAGTACTACTTACAAAGTACCCTATGCCACCGTGCTATGGTTTCCTCAGGATATATTCATTCACCAAAAGCTTAAACTCATTGTAGGATTCGAACACACGCCCTTCGCCACGGATTCCGACGTTACTACCACTGAGTTATCATCGCCTTTTATTATGATATATTGCTGACTTGATAATTACTTAAGCTAGCTTTGACCACAGTCTCATTTATTTGTTATCACATTATTAGTGCATTCTGTAGAACTGGCAGTATCCTGTATACTCAGTAATAATTTTAATTTAAAATTATTAACTTAGTACGCGTAATTTTGGTTGGGTATGTTTGGCTGAAAACTATGAATGGTGAAAGAATTTTAAAAATCGGTTAAGTATTTTTTGAGTTTATAAATTACAAAGAAACATTGAAAAAAAAAACTACTTTTTCTCTTTATAGGTAATATTAGGGTCGATGATGCCGCCATGTTTATTTTAGGTTCTTCAGACTTAGCACAATATCTTTTTATTTATTACTATGTAAATATTTTTATCTGCTTACTTTATCTGCTTATTTTTATGACCCGTATAAAATATTTTCGATTCAAGTAAAAAAAAATTATAATAAACGAAAATAATATGCTATGATAATTAGGTACAAAATAATTCTGTACAATCTTCTATTGCAATAGTTTCCCGATGATAATTTTATTAATTATTATTAAAAAAACCGGTCAAGTGCGAGTCGGACTCGCGCATCGAGGGTTCCGTAATAGAGCCTCAAGGATTTCTTAATTTTTTTTCGATTACGTTTTCGATCACCTTATTTGAGGTTGGTGCCAATTAAGCTAGACCTCTAAATTGTATGAGCGCCGATACAACTCAGAGGTATATTTTAATTTTATAGGTGGTGTCTATGTATGTATGGGGACACCCTTTAATTTCATCTTATTTTTTCATCTTCTTGTGCTGTAAGACCTTGCTTTTTGCCAAATTTCGTGATTCTAGGTCAACGGGAACTACCATATAGGTTTTCGATCCAAAACCTATAGGGTACTTCCGGTTGACCTAGCATTGTCAATTTTGGTTGAAAGCAAGGTCTTACAGGGAAAATTCCGATAAATAAAAAACGCTGAAATTTAAGGTAAATTTTGGTACTTACAAGTTTTCGGGAAAATATACATTTGCCCATATCTTTTTATGGACTCAGGACCTTGATTTTTATACACCTAATAGGGACTATTAGGTGATTGTTATTATCTGATATAAATTTCAACTTGCTTGCTTGCGGACAGACAGACGGACAAGAAAGTGATCTTATAAGGGTCCCTTTTTTTACCTTTTGAGGTACGGAACCCTAATAAATGAAGAAAAGTCAGTATTTTAAACACGCTACCAATGTGACCGTGACTGGATCTGGACCTGGGATCTGAATTTAATATTGAATTTAAAAATAACTAACATCAAAATGAAGAACGTTGTATATTCTTATAGCTATGATTTAAGGAACTATTATGGAACTTGGCACCCGTTCAGTTCTCAACTCTTTTATTGGCGACGCCAACAACCCCAAACGCTATTTGTACTTACCAAACTTTTCCACATTTATGTTTTTGTTGATACAATGATATTATAAGTAAAAAGGTGTAGATAGGCGCTCCGAAAGCGCGGCAAAAAAGTTGCTTATTAGCCTACTTTGTCCTGTGTCGGGTCGCCGGCATCAACGGATGCGCTTCAAGAATTTAATAGTAAAAGAAGACCCAAAATAACAAAAAATGCCTTCGTGTGTTTTGCGATAGCGAGGATATTGCATTATTAAATTGTTTATGTGTATGTTAGAGTGAGTTAGATAATTTTTCAAGAGTGAATATTGTGTAGATAACCTCTCTAGGTATTTTACTAATAATATCATTGTGTGGTGTCGGTAGATACTGAGTAGAGACAAAGTTATTGATGTCGGTAGATACTTTGTTTAAAGGTGCCATATTAGATTTGGTAAATTTTAAATATAGCTCCAAATTTTTCGTGAAACCATACCTACATTCTGCTGGTGCGTAGCCTTTTTTCTGACTTTAGTGGACACACTGGTCACTATCGGACCTTGACAAACTATAAGACGTAGAAATCAATACTATAGCTACGACAAATGTAATAACTTTATTTCTAAATAACATAGGTAGGTACCTACCTACAATTGGACAAACTTATGTTGGCAACCCTGAGCAGAGAGGGGATGGTGTCGGTTGGCTGCATGGGAAACGGGGCTAGCGACGAGCGGCCACTTTTGCTCCAGCCATCGAGCGCGCTACATCTCTTGTCTAACTTTGCATACTTACTATATTGTTCTTAACCGCCATTTGTAATATTGTTGTAATTATGTTAAATTAATAACGTTGTATAATTAAATTACGTGTTTTAGTATCTAGTCTTTAGAGTGTCGTTTAAACTTACTACTCTACAATTCGTAGAATCAGAAGGTTTCATGTTTTTAGGGTGCCGTACCTCAAAAGGAAAAAACGGAACCCTTATAGGATCACTTTGTTGTCCGTCTGACTGTCGGTCCGTCTGACAAGAACCTTTTTCTCAGGGTCGCGTGGAAGTATCATGTTGAAATTAATAATAATAATAATAAAGCCTTTATTGCTCACAAATTTCATTAATACTTTACACTAATTTCATTAATAGTTTATAAATTATATCAATTAATCTGTATATTATATTTATATAAATCAAATAAATTAGTTAAAAATAAAATTGCAAAAAATAATATAAAAATAAATTAAAATGTTAGAAAATTATTGTACAAAATATTATTCTGGTAAGTGAGGTACCCATTTTTGGGCATAGGCCTCCTCCAACCCCTTCCAATGATCCCTATCTTTGGCTTGGCGGGTCCATGTTGGTCCAGCTAATTGAGCTATGTCATCGGCCCAACGACGATTAGGTCGTCCGCGTGGTCTCGTGGCCTCTCGCGGGTACCAGTACAAGATCCTCTCGCTCCATCGGTTGTCAGTCATTCTTGCCACATGTCCGGCCCATCATTTCAGTCTACAAACAAGTTCAACGGCGTCGGTTACTTTCGTTACCTTTCTTATATCTTTATTTCTCTTTCTTTCTTTTTTCTTAATATTTAGCATGCTTCTTTCAGTAGCTCTCTGGAACACGTTTATTTTTTGTACTATAGCTTTGGTAAAAGTCCAAGTTTGACAAGCATATAGTAGAGTTGGGAGAACAATTGAGTCCATTGCTTTTCTCTTCAGTCGCATGGGGAGTTTAGACTTGAAAATATCCTTCAGAGACCAGTATTTACTCCATGCTTTCTTTATTCTCCTTTCAACTTCGCCTAGAGTTGGATCAGTGAAAGAGATGTTTTTACCTAGGTATACATACTCATCTACGTAATCTATGGTGTGGGATTCCGTTGTAATTAATAATTTGTCACTATTTGTCATTGCAAAGGTTTTTTGCGTATTCATTCGTAACCCACACTTCCTGCTCTCTATGTCCAGAGTAGTTAGCATGTACACCAGGTCCTCGTGACTTTCTGCTACAATAACTATATCGTCAGCAAAACGTAGATTATTGAGGTACTCGCCATATATATTTACTCCTTTCTTTTCCCAACTCAAGTTTCTAAAAATATGTTCCAATAGAGCGGTAAATAAGTTCGGGGAAATAGGATCACCTTGTTTCACACCTCTTTGTATTTCAAATGGCTCTCCTTTGCTCTCCAACTTGAAATTAATATCAAATATTAAAGTCTGCAGTGAAACACAGAAAATGAACTATTTAGGTACATATCTACAAGTTTGTACGGAACCCTCGGTGCGCGAGTCGGTCTCGCACCTGACCGCGGTTATTATTACATCCCTCTGATTTTTTTAAGTCAGTCTAGATATAAATTATATATTTATCCACCATAAAAATTTTTATACTGCAGATAAACTAATTACATAAATTAAAAAAAAATAACAAAAAATTAAATCTTGACTAGGTACACTAAAAAGGCCAACTGATCCAGATCGCTGTCAGGTGGTAGCGTGCCCAGAACACAGATAGATATTATTGAGTAACATGATAGGTGTGAAGATTGTTTAGGAAGGAATACACCTTGGAAATGACCTTTCAGATTGAAGTGAAATCAAACGTATGAACCACAAACCACCCACGCATAGATAAAATAAACACCGGTAAACAATGTATCAGGCAGGTCTGTAATAAATACTGTGCACTATAAAATTACCACTGTGTAGTGTAGTGCATTTGTTGGCACAGTTTCCAACGCGAATAGTTTCGGTATTTGTCTAACGGCAATGTGTCGATTTTTGGACATGACGCACTCGGCGGGCATCCAGCTGCGTCATTCAAATGCTGTCAACGAACCTCTCTGTGCCATCATCCCGTAAAATAAACGACATGATTTTTCCATGATTAGGGATTGTGTTGGTAGAGAAGAAAACTCACCGCCATAATATTACCTTTTTAGATACAACGGTTTCTTTTTCTAAATTGAGGTAAATATTGTGTTTTAGATAATGTTTTCGCCGCTCCACGGGTAAAACAAATTTAAATATTTACTTTTAGTAATGGACAATAGGTATTATTTTCTACGAGCCGAATGCTCCTTAGTTTCACTCGCGATCCATTTTTTTACCTCCTTAAGGTTGTATTTGGAAAAACTGGATGTCTTCGTTATTTTAAAGAAACCTGTGAATAATAGATCAAGTTTGTACCACTAGCAGTTAAGGCTGTTCGTTGATAAATCAGATAATCAAGACTTTGACGTCTAAAAAAAGACTACCTACTTGAGAAAAATGTCTGTTTATCTATCTAATTATCTTGCCTTTTTTCTTATTATTTATTTGTCTTCACAAATAATTTACTCGTATATTGTAACTACATCCTATCAAGGGGAGAGCCAGGAGACTCATAGCACAGGGAAACTTTGTTTGAGCTCCTGACTCCCACATAAAATGTATCAAAAAAAAATGAGATGATTAAAAACCACTGTTAGGAGCCGTTCTAAAAATAGCTGCATTACTAACATTATTTTTTGTCTAAGTATTAGAGATTCGGATAATTTAAACATTTGAAACATTTCCATATTGTAGAAACCTCTATACTACAATACGCCAAACCAGATTGTGGTTCAAATTGTAGACAGTTTAGTAGATTATTATTTATGTTGGTATTTTATAAGCAAAGCGAAACTCCGCATTTCTCTTAAACATAGGTACATTTTAATCAATAATATGCACTTATAAACTACAATCTAGCTAAGCTATTATATCATAGCTATGTATTTGTATTGTAACTGTGACTGTCCAAAAACAATTATTTTATAAAATATCTAAAACGTTTCGTAATGACTGCATGTTCTTATTAACTACTGGTCAGACATTAGGAGATAGAACTAGAATCAATAATATAATTAGATAACATAAAAAGTATTATTGCGTATAGTAACAAGTCTAATTTAACTTCCCAACAAAATGAAACTTCAGAATGCTGAATATAATCCTGTATTTTCTGAGAAACGATTGGAGTCCAGGAGCGGCCTGCGGCCCACCGCGACCGCCCGCGCATTCTGTGACTGAAATAGCTCGGGGAGATGCGAGATGCGTCCATCGCTGATGCTTTTTCGATGCCACAGGAAACATGCTTTCTTATTTTCTTATTGTATTTCATGTTGACGAACAAAAATTCTTTAGAAGATTATACTTAATTAAATCGTAGTCGTCCGCTGTCATTACCCCCATTCTTTACAAATACACCATAGCGACGATCAGCAACTCATCACGATTAAGCTTACAAATAAATAAATTACATGGAAAGCAGCTGGCCCCATACAATACACATAAACAATGGCGGTATGTGTTATAGACTCACAAGAATCAGGAAACCTCATGCGCTGAATGTTCTATTCTGGTGCTTAGTTATAAATATCTGGTTTCAATTTCTTGTAATTTTACCACAGCACGCTATAGCACGTTTCCGCCTTCATTTGATAATAAATTTTAAAGATTGTAAAATATGGTGGTGTGATTTTTATCATCAGAATAAAAAACAGTTCGCAGTATAGAAACAATAACTATACATATACAATAACTATAAATTTTAGTATTGATAATTTTCTTTATGCTCTATCAACACTTTTAGTGACTAAGTAATCAATAAATAGATCCTACCTAATGTGGTTATAACAATCAGTTCCAACCATTTAAGTAGGTAATTAAATAATAAAGTAATATAATATGTAGTTTGGGATCAGAAAACCATGAGTGAAGAATTTCCTAGGATATTATTATTATCTATAAAATTGCAAACCTAAATAACCAAAAACTAGTTACGTACAAAAATAAACTCAATCTTAATAAGCATACCTACGTCGGTAGGTACTTACTAGATTTGGACGGATCAAATTTCAAAAATGTTACAGTAATTACACCAACAAGGGCATAAATGATCATAAAACTTGTGTCACACCTTAGGTGAGCTGCGCAGCAAGTCTCAGGGGTAGGTACAGCCTTCTCTGCTTTTCCTCCTCTCATCGCTCCTCCCTCTCATGCATCCAAGGCCCTTCCCGAACAATACCTGTCACAAAATACACGCCATCGTCAGTCATTGTCATGGCACAGCACGGCAGTTACGGTAGATTTATAGTGCGATACTCACAAAATAGATTTGACGTCACACATTTCAGCGTCATTATTATGTGAACCATTTTTGAGATGACAAAACATCAAAGCGATTGACGCTGACATGGTCAATCCGTATTTTTTTTGGATCGTCATTTATTACTGCAAGGTCGATAATAATTATACAGGGTCAATAAATTAAATCAAGATAGTGAACTCTATTTTTTTCTATTTGCTTAAGCTCATACGTGAAGATATAATTTGAGACTGTAGTCAGCGTCGGCGGCTGCAGTCGGCAACATGCTGCTCGTGTGTACGAGCTCTTAAAGTGCTGTATATTTTCAAAACTTTTTAAAATACTTGCACTAAATATGTAGAGGTGGTCTCTAGACGACACTGTTGTTTTTATTGTTCTCACTTACATGAATTTTTTGCCATTTTTAAAGTACTTCCTTCCTTTCACCAATATTAATGAGTACATACTCTGTACTGTGTTTATACTTTGAGATGGTATATTTTGGGTACCCATATTTTCCATACTGAACACAAATTTTTATGGGACCAATATCGGAGTAACATTTTTTTCATATATTTTAATAGAGCATTGCTACAAACTCGAAATCTATACAACGATGCGCACGATCTAGCAAATAATATCGATTCACTACATAATAAAACCACGTACAAAGTAGTAGTATTTAGTTATTTAGTACCAAGTTTTTTTTTTTTTTTTTCTTTTTTTTAGATTAAATTTAAGGTGTTATTTGTATGTCCTTTGTTCGTGTATGTACCAATGTTTTTTTTTTTTTCTCATTTGTTTATTCTTTTTGTAAATTGTCCGTCACTACATGTTCGTGATGTCATGGACGTGGGCCTCGACTGAAAATCAGCGCGAGGGCTTCTTTTAGCCTTAGCTTTATGCTGAGTCGAGACCTATTCCTGGCATCACGCAACATTAAATAGGAGGAGGAATATTTTAATTTAATTTTAAGCTAAACAACATCAACCAAAAGTATTAAATGTTCAATAAAATAAAAATAAAAGGTGTAATGAAATGTTTGATCTCGAATGTTATGATTCGTGCATTAATACTTTCTCTACTACATATGTATTATGCCAAGTAGTTGACTAGTGCGCGGGAAATAATTTATAAGTCCACACTAAATAAATTACAGCTGTTGTTTCAAAAAAAATTAATGCATCTTTTCTATCACATCAGTAGAGAAAGTAAATAAGTTAGTATTTCGCTTTGATGTTTTTTAAGATGACGTAGGAAATGATGCAAAATGTGCCTTATTATTTTTAACTGAAGTTTTTACCGGAATAGGTAGACAATTTTGGTAAGCAGATCCACTTACCTATTAATTCTATTTGACTTAGTCCAAGGTATAGTAGAACTTTGGTTTTTGGTCAGCGGTGGATAAAGATATTCCAACTGTAGGAGCACCAGATTACTAAAAGTAGAGGGCTACATGGTAGAGTTAAAGACATATTGTGAATATAATGACTGATGAAGCCTCTCAAGTAGTAAGCTGCCTACCATCCACGTACCAGAAAATACTGAATGGAACAACCGTTCACCGTTTAAGTGGACCTGGGAATTTTGGTATCAAGTTGATTCGTATTATACCTATAATAGTTTTCTGCCGTGCACATCTCTCAAGACTGCCTGTAGACTAAATATAATGATTACGATGATGAATAAAACAAAACATTATTTATACTAGGCGAGGAGGTATATTTTAAATGTAAAATTTCAACAAAATTTCGTAATTGGATAACAGAAAATTACGTTAGAAAGCTTTGCAAAGCACAGACAAACTAATTGTTCAGATAGTGTTTTAGTCATAGATCCGTCTAAATATATAGGCATCTATGAATATTTTGATGTGGTGTGGGAGTGCGGCTACCCACGGCAGTAGCATGAGTAATGCCCTGGGCGACGATGAGTTTGTAGCGTGTGCTGGCTGGCTGAGTAACCAACGTTTGCACGCTCGATGGTTTTCATTTTATTTTAGCCGCGGCCCACACACCGGTCCGCGGAGAGATCCACCACACCTGCGCCCGCACACCTGAGTGTTATTTAATCGCACATTTTCAAACATTCCTCTTGTTATAAAATCGTTACGATAGTTTATATCATCGCTTGTTTTAGCAGGAATGTTTACTTTTACATCGATTACGAGAATTCGCTGCAAGATTAGAAAATATCATCACTCAAACAAATGCTGTCTTTCACTTAATTATGAAGCTTCATATCTACAATATTATGAAGTGATGACAGGTTAAAAATTTTGCCACTAGAGCTATTCTTAGTGATTTTCACAATTATTCATGATTTTTGGGGTTCCTCGTTTCAAAAGGAAATTTATAAAACTAGTTTTCTGCCCCGCGATTTCACCCGCGTTTCCGAGGGATCTTATCGTTTCCCGGGATAAAAAGATTTATTCCAGGATATGATCTACCTTTCTATTCCTTTCCTTTCATCTCTACCTTTGCGCCAAATAAGTATAATCATCAAAATAAGTTCAGCCATTTTAGCGTGATTGAGCAACAAACATCCAAACTTTCACATTTATAATATTAGTAGCATAGTAGGATTATTGGATAATTTTATTTTACAATAATAAAAATCAAATTAAAACCGACAATGACGAATCGCTTGTTGAAAGATACTACAACTAAAATGGAATTATGTTCTGCTAACTTATTAATCACACTGCTCAGTAATTTATGTGTTGTAGATTTATATAAATATGTTTATGTGGGTTGTAATTTATTAAATAATTATAGTTTTACTCTACAGGGGTGAAATTTCAAAAAATATTTCCCTACGTAATATAAAAAGGAGGTATTACGTTTGTATGAAAATCTATAATTTACCCTCGTACCCTAAAAATTGAATTTCCAAAAGCCCTATCTTATCGACAATCAAACATTAAAAAAAGAACCTTTGTGCAAATGATCACGTTATTAAGTGGTTTGGGATGTACGCTGATATGTCAGTCAGTCAGTTAGTTTCTCCATTTATGTACAAATATAGGAGTTGGTATTCTTGACTCAACAAATCCTAAAAGAAAGTTGTAAAAACAAAGGAAATTAATTGGATAGCATTCCTTGATCCAGATCCAGAACAACGAGAAGTGTAAGCGCACCTAATAATGTTTGACAGATATGTATTTACCTCACTTGATAAAGTACGACGAGTCACAAAAGGGTGCTATGGAAACATGTTTGAATTCGTGCCAGCACTGAATTTTCACCTCAGACATTCCTATAAGATCAACATGTCTCATGCAAAAAAAATCCTGAGATAAATATAGGAATGCCGTAATTTGTGAGTAAAAATAAAAGATAATAGCGATTATAGTTACTAATATAAATAACCGAAATAGATTGATTGGATAGTGTAATATTCATATAAATCTTTTATTTCAAGTTATTCTACAACTAATTAATGTAATGAATTGTTCGCTCCACAGACTATATTAATAACTTTTATGAAATTATATATATTTATGAACATTGTCCAACATATTGTTTAGATACTTTTACATAAAAGACAGATAATAATACATTAAACATTTGTAAACAATTACAAACACTTGTAATGAGTTCATTTAATATACATATGTAGGTTGTAGTTTGACTTTGACTTCGTAGCAATTCGTAGCACTGCGTTGAAATCGTTTGAGATTTTAACATATAAGGTAATTGTACAAAAATTAGGTAAGCCCCTTTATATACATTTAACAATAATTCTATAGTATAGATGGAGACAATATTGTTCTTAAAAATGACCCTATTGACATTTCAAAGTTGGCAATCACATCTGAAGATACATGCTTGTGACATTGAACCGGGTTGTTGTAACCTTAAGTCATTCGTGATGTGTCAAAACAAAAGTAGCAGATCCAAATTTACAAATGTAATAACGTTATTACCTATCCTTACATGGAGAATAAAGGAAACAGGTGTTTCGTATGTACATGTTTGTGCGTCAGTCGAATCCATATCGTTTATCACGCCGTATTACAAGTAAAGCCTGATTGAAAAACGTTGCTGTTTTGAAATGCGGCTACTTATTATTTCTACTATTATAAAAAACATATGTAGGTAAGTCGAATGGAATGAAATACAACATAATTACTTACATTTTATCACCAAGTAAATAGATTCAGATTCAATTTATTAACATAACTTTTCTATTTTTGAACTGCTAATTATGTAGGTATATTGTAAAACTTTGGTAAATTTCTGTCATCCATTAGAAAGGCGCGAGATTTTCGTGGTTTGAAATCAATGAAGGTTTATCACATGGTAGGTGTATTGTTTCTTATATTAGTATTAAAAGATGATATAGGTCTTCAGAGGTATTTATTTTGGTATTATTTTTACAATCGCTTTCTTAATATTTTAATATAGTTTTACAATTCGATTAGTGACTTGCTGTACAACTTTATGACAAGGGTAATGGCCGACAGTGTTGCCATCAATACATCATCCCCTTTTAAAAAAAAATATATTTACTAAATACATCATCCCCTTTTAAAAAAAATCTTACTATTGTATACTTTAATATTTCCAACACAATTGCACATTCAACCAGCTATGGTGAAACACAAAGTCTATGCTGGTCGAATGTAGAAAGAGGTTCTTGTATACATAACATCAGTAGTATCTTTTACAATATATGACCTGTTACCGTTATACCCAACTATTTTACCTTCTAGCCATACATTTTTTTTGCCGTCTTTCTTAAACCAAATGTTCTGACCTAATCTAAATTCTTTTTTAATTCTAGTTGTCTTATTATAATTTTTAATATTTCTATCACTTTGCTTCATGAATTGATTATCTACATTACAATTTAACTTTGGTTGCAAATATTTACGTGAAGTTATTAATTTTGTTCTTAAATTCCTATTCATCAACAGTTCGCAAGGAGAAAAGTTTGTTCCTGACACTGGTGAAATTCTATACTTTAATAAAGCTACTCTAAAGTCTGTGTGGTCTTCATTACATTTATACATTATTTTCTTAGCAATCTGAACTCCTCTTTCAGCCATTCCGTTTGACTGAGGATATCTAGGGCTAGTGTAAGTATACTTAAAACCCCATTCCTGAGCAAACTGTTTACATTCTCTGGAGTCAAATGGTACATGATCAGAAACAATCTCACTGGGTATCCCAAAATTGCTAAATATATCTATTAACTTATTATTAATTGTACTAGCATTTTTGCTATTTATAAGTTTAATATCCAACCACTTAGAGTAGTAATCATAAATAATTAAATAATTATTTCTTCTAAATTCCATTATGTCAATACCTATTTTACAAAATGGTAGACTAGGAACTGTATGTGGCATTAATGGTTCTTTAATATTATTGTTTTGATATGTTTGACAAGGAAAACATTTTTTAACATATTCTTCTATATGACTATCTATGTGGGGCCAATAGTACAATTGTCTAGCTAATTGTTTCATCTTTGACATGCCTATGTGACCCTCATGTAAATCTTTTATAATTGAAATTCTTAAACTCTTAGGTATAATCAACCTTTCTTTATAAAATACTAGATTATCATCAAATGACAGGTCATTTTTTAACTTATGATAACTATGTAAGTATTCTGGAATGTTATTATTACTAGGCCAACCATTCTTAATATATTCTATTAATTTTATCAACTCACTGTCCTTTGAACTCTCAATAATTAAATTAGATTTTAGCTCTTCTGAACACTCTAAGTTCTGAGTGAGGCCAACACAATGTATGACCTCATACATATATGAATCATCGTCATCATTAAATTCCTGATATGAACGTGATAATAAGTCTGCTATATACATGAATTTACCCTGTAAGTATTTAAATTCTATATTGTACTTTAATAACTTTAGTTTTAATCTTTGCAGTCTAGGTGATGGTATTTCATGTAAATGTTTTTTTAATAGTGATTCTAATGGTTTATGATCATTAATAATGGTTATTTTATGTCCATATATGAAATAATGAAACTTTTTGGTGGCCCAAACTACACTTAACAATTCTTTTTCAATTTGAGAAAAATTTTTCTCTGACTGTGATAAACTACGAGAAGCAAAACAAACTGGTTTGTTATTTTGTAATAAGCAACAACCAATGCCATCCTTGGATGCATCGCATTGTACTACAATAGGTAAGTTACTGTTGAAATTCTGTAATATTGGAGCTTCAGTAATTTTTTTCTTAAGATTATTATAAACATTTTCATGAACTTCAGTCCAAATCCAGTCTATATCCTTTTTTAACAATAAATGTAGTGGTGCCGCCATATTGGCCATATTCGGTATAAATTTTCTCAAATAACTGACCATTCCAAGAAATATTTGTAATTCTTTTTTATTAATTGGGCTTTTCATATTTAATATAGCATTTACTCTGTCTGGGTCTATTTTCATGCCTTTTTCTGAAAATATATGACCAAAATATTTTACCTCTTTCAATTTATATTGAAATTTATTCTTATTAAATCTAACATTATGTTCTAACGCTCGTTCAAATACTTTATTTAATATTTCATCATGCTCCTGCTCTGTGTTTCCACAAATTAATAAGTCATCGCAATAAACTATGACACCTGGAATATCACCGAAAGCAGTTTCACTATACCTTTGGAAGATTTCTGGAGCCACTGACAAACCAAAAGGCATTCTTAAAAACTTATAACAACCATAAGGGCTGTTAAATGTACAAAGGTCATTTGAATCTTCGCTTAGTTTAATATTATAAAATCCATCAGATAAATCTAATACTGAGAAACACTTCTTATTACACAATTTAGACACAATTTCATCTATAGTAGGTATCAAATGATATTCCCTAATTAATACTTTATTAAGATCTTTAGGATCTAAGCATATTCTTAATGAACCATCTTTCTTTTCAATAATAACCAAATTGCTTACAAAATTTTTCGGGTGTTCGACTCTCGCAATGACTTTGTGCTTTACCAGAGCTTCCAACTTGTCTGCAAGGCGGTTCATAAGTGCATTAGGCACTCTCCGTGGTGGTCTCACAATAGGTTCCACACCTGGTTGAATGCGCAACTGCAGAGGATTCTTAAATTCGCCAACACCCTGAAACAGTTTGGTATTCATATTAATTATGTTTTCTTTATTATTATTACATTTTTCACCTGTTTTAATCATATTAATATTAGTATTACTTATCATGTTAAGTTTTATTAATGAATTTAAGCCAAGAATGGGCCTAACTTGTTCTTTTAGTATTAAAAATTCCAGCTTTAAACATTCGGTATCATCATTATTCTTATTATTAAAAACTTTTAATGTTATTCTACCTAATGGTATTATCTTGCTTCCCCCAAAGACCTCTATTAATGTTCTAGTCTCAGAGAAGTTTATATTTTTTTCATCATCGACTATTTTTTTCAAATCATTTAAACAGATCACATTGACCTGTGCCCCAGTGTCACATTTAAAACACACTTTTTTATTCTCCACTCTCAACATCTCTGTCCACTCATTATTCTTTAAATCAATGGTGCAAACTAGTCATAAGTTATGTACATAATTTTGATGTAAATTTTCCTCAATATTATGCACTTGTTTGCTGTGTTCACCAGCCTTACACCCTGTACTAAAATGATTCATCTTATTACATTTATTACACTTTTTTCCAAAGGCTGGACACTGCCTTGGACCGTGTTCAGTGTTACATTTTTTACATTTATAATAATTTTGATTGAAATTCCTTTTCTGATAGTTATTATTATTACTATTACTCTTAAAATTCTTATAAAATGGCCTATTATTATTATTAGAATACTTAGCTTTATTATCTAATGAAGTCAGCTGCTGCGATGACCTTTCTGCTTGCACTGCATGAACCTCCGGGTTGGTTAACACCTTCAAGTGTTCCCTCGACAGCTCTGCTGACCGACAGATGTCCACGGCCTTAGTCATGGTTAATTCCTTGACTTCGAGAAGCTTCTGCTGCATCCGTTGCTCCTTGACTCCAATGACAATCCTATCCCGTATCATCCGTTCCTTCTGGTCTCCAAAATTGCAGTTTTCAGCCAACTTCCTGACTACTGTGTAAAATGCATCGAATGATTCGCCCTCTTCTTGATAACGTTTGTTAAAATTATAGCTGTTGATTACCTCATTTTGCTTTGGTTCAAAGTAATTATCAAAAACCTTTATGACGTCATCTAATTTTGCTTTCTCGTCAGTTTTTAACACATTAAAATATAATTCTTGAGCTTGTTGTCCAATGCAGTTTAATAATATTGCTGCTTTCCTATTTTCGGTGAATTTTTCGAAGCCAGCAGCCAACATAAAAATCTTGAAACTTTGCTTAAAACGTTGCCATTGTGGATAGCAGTTATCAATATTATCCAAATTCAAGCCCTTCGGCATTTTATATTCCACAGCACACATGTTATCGACACCAACTTTGTCTTCTTCCGACATTATGAACAAAATTCGTGCGTGCCGTAATGTGCTTTTTCTGCTCGTAGGTTGTTTCTTCGAAAATCCGTTTCAATCGGTTTACTGCGCCATGTATTGTTTCTTATATTAGTATTAAAAGATGATATAGGTCTTCAGAGGTATTTATTTTGGTATTATTTTTACAATCGCTTTCTTAATATTTTAATATAGTTTTACAATTCGATTAGTGACTTGCTGTACAACTTTATGACAAGGGTAATGGCCGACAGTGTTGCCATCAATACAGTAGGTACCTACTTAGGTACTTTGTTAACAATTTAGGATGTTGGGAGTGTTATATAAGATAGGAGTATTATATACTACTAAATTATTATATTCAAAATATAAACATTGAATCTACCATCTGGAGTTGGTCAATAATTAGTTGTATTATGTCGTTCTCATATGGCGTGTTACCATGAGTTGCTTTTAACCTGTTTGGATGCTATTTGTTGCTTAAGGACAAATCACAGTTGGCTGACTACACACTTTGAGCAATACAAAGGTAATATTAGCAATTCGCGAAAACTGAGGATAATTTCAACGAGCAATTGTGGTTTTACATTGTTATCTTATTTACGAACGTGGATGTAATGAAAAAGGAATCAGATAAAAACTATTGTATTTTTAAATTCATTCAAGGTTAAATAAATAAATATCTTGGGACATTTTTCACAGACGGCTATCTGATCCCAAACTAAGCAGAGCTTGTAATATGAAAACCAGATGACTGATATACTACATATACTCCTTTTTTTTGTAAATAAATACTTAAATAGATAATTACACTCAGACTCATTCAAGTAACATATGTACATTATATAAATAAATGGTACCTGTATATAGCTATTTTTTACTTATTCGATTTAGGCTACGATTTTGTATATTTTAATCTTATTAATTGTGAAGTTTCCATTACGATACTAACATTTTTATTTTATAGTAGTTTTCCGCCCTGGGGTTTCACCTTTTCACATCTTATCGTTTTCCGGGATAAAAAGTATTATATATTTTATTATCCAGGATATGGACTACCTGTGTGCCAAGTTTTATCAGAATGCCTTCAGCCGTTTTAGCATGACAGATACTAACAAGAAGATACAAACGTACTTTCATATTTAATTTATAATATTAGTGGGATTAGTAGGATAGGATTTACTTAGGAACATACGTCACAGATAAATTTTTCAATCATACAAATCTTTTTGATGGATTTGTTAATATAGAATTGAGTTTATATGATGAGTAGATGCGTAAGGAGTGACGAGTTCTTTTCATTAAAAAATATTAATAGATGGACAGGTGTGGGCAAGTTGGCAAGAGTGTTGCAGAGCTACAAAGTGACACGGTGCTGGACTAATTGTACCTAAACGTAATAAACAGATAGACAGGTAGGTATATTTTTGTGTTTATTTCTGTCTGGATGAGTATACATGGAGCATCATCGTCTCCGAGAGCACAATCATATGTTTTTCTGTTTACACGTAGGTAATGCATCACCAAGCGGTCCATACCGATGATCCATTATTCACAAATATAAACAATGTTTGCCAAAATGATGAGTCAGTGTGTTCTTTGATGTATTTTTATCTAATTCAGCCATTCAGAATCTACGAGCAAACGTCTATCTATACTAATATTATAAAGTGGAAAGATTTGATTGTTTGTTTGTTTGCATTAAATAGGCTCTGAAACTACTAGATTTGAAAAATTCTTTCACCCTTATAAAGCTACATTATCACTGATGAACATAGGCTATATTTGGTCCCCGGAAAAAGATAAGATCCCATGGGAACCGGGTGAAACCGCGGAGAACAGCTAGTGACAAATAAACACAGTCTATGATGAATAAGTAATTATACCTACCTGCAGGTAGGTTACTACAACGCGCTAACGTCAAAAGGGGTTGTAACGTTGCAACCGCTCATATTTTTGCATTATTATTGATCATTAAAATGAAACTAGTGAATATATTACGTTACGTTAATGACATTTACAGTTCACAAGGACGAGCTCTTTCTAGAGCACTTTTCGTTTCATTTCTCAGAACGTGAGGATTTATCAAACATATTTCAGCGAATGTTCGTCTTTAGCTGTTCGATAGTCTTGAGTTCGTTATTGAACACCTCTAATAAGTAACCCCAGAGAAAATCTAGCGCCAGACATATATAATGTCACCGGAAATGTGTGAAATAGGTACCTACAGCTAGGCACTCTATACAATTTCTAGGCAATGTATGGCAGGCAATGTAATTGTTAGGTAATTAGATTAAGTTAATTTTCTTCAGACGTTGGTGTTGATATTTTCAATGAATATGATCGGTTTAGTATGTCATATATGTATATCTAAAAAAAATCTTTCAAGTTGGACGGGGACAAACAATGTGACGCGAAATGTTTAAATATCAAGATTGTACGTACTTTTGAGTATGTTGCGTTTTCAAAAAAAGATGAACATGTTACCAAATTAAAGATTTTATATATGTATAAAGCGTGTAACAAAAAGAGATGTAGGTATAACTAAAGCCACAGTGAATACATTCACTGAGAAACAAGTGTTTGTAAACACTGTTTCAGAAACAAAATCTACGTGTCTCTGAAACAAATTAATATGTTTTTGAAACATTTGAAATTGTTTTTTTTTTATATTCGATAGGCTTGTGTTTGACCACAATCTCACCATGGTAAGTGATGATGTGGCCGAAGATGGTAAGCACACAAAGCCTAGATGGGTACTGGCTCTCAAGTGCAGCTGTCGGAACACACCGATTGGTGTTTGGCGACAGATTTTCAATTTGAGGATGGTAGCCAGCCAATCGGGTACTACAAAGTACCCTACCACCGTGCTATGGTTTCCTCACGATGTTTTCCTTCACCGAAAACTCAAGCTCATTGTAGGATTCGAACCCACGATCTTCGCCGCGGTATTCGACGTCAATTACCACTGAGCTATCATCGTCTTAAATTTTTGTGGTAAACACTACAAGTTTCTAGCATGTTTCTGTGCTCCCCGATGGATTTGGTGAGCACCGAAACAAATCAGTTTCGCAACAGCTGTATACAGGTGTGGATGTGTGTGTCAGTTGTCAACATTTGGAACAACTTAGATGTGGACGGCCAAGACCACAGATTTCAGAACTAAAGGCCAAGACCGAGAAACATTGTTTCTGGAAACATCTACGTTTTGTTTCTGAAACTTTGCATCTGAAACATGTTTCTCAGTGAATACATGGCTTACATGGCAATAACGCTTGGAATTGTTATTGGAGCCTGCAAGTGATAATCAAAAAAAAATTGCCCAATAAGAAGTTTTCGATTCCTGCATTATGTCGTGTTTGACATAATATTGGTACTAACAAAACAAACAGTTTGGCATCTGGCGAAACACAAATATAAATTACACAGTAGGTATTAGAAAAAGAAACAAAGCACACACACACACCTACAGAAAAAAAAAACATTACAGATGCTAGCAATACCTAGAACAAGAATAGGTACTTGAATGAAAAGGACAAGGCAATATATTCTGTAGACTAAAAGACAAAATATATCTATCAATAGAGTTACAATGTAGTATCCAAGAGATGGTAAAAGATCCAAAGAAAAATAGACAACAAGTAGAGTGATTAAATCAAAGCACGAAGAGGCTTTCGTCCAAGGTTGTTATTAAAAGAGCACAGCTGTTTTAACAGTCCAGGTTACGTACCAAATTAAAAGTGAATTGTAACCATAACATTTAATGTATTAAGTAAATATAAAGTTTGACAACAATTAAGCTGCTAAAATGTGGTCTTCGCCACCCATAAAGTCTATAGTTATGTCTGAAATTCATAGAAAAGTACATAATTTTTTTAAATTTTATTTCCCGATAAATGTTGCATATTTAAATTCAATCATCTCTTACACGCATATCCTTAAATATTGTTTCACCTTTCTGTCACTAAATGTTAAACTATTATTAATTTATTTAACTAGTCATTTAATTTATGGACTAAATAAATAAGATATAGGAAAATGTGAATCAAAGTAGTTCACTTGATATCGCAATTTCGGATAAGTCTTAAAATTGTTTTAATTAGATGGTAAAGGAGAGGTATAAGGCAGGCCATCGTGGAGATCCTTGGGGAAGGCCTTTGTCCAGCCGTGGACGTCTTCCGCCTGACGTGATGATTATGATAAAAGTAAGTACTAACCTGAATTAGATAGTGTTGTGTACTGTTGTTCAGAAATGTTCCATCCGAGGAATCACATTTTCTATTATAAGTAAGTATTTTTTTTTTATTAGGGAATACTTTAAGCTTATGGCTACTTAGGAAAATATTATTTTAATATAACTACATACTTGGTATTTCATGTATCTACAGCAAAAAAAATAAGATCAGAATAACGAAAAGTTTGATATGTCATAAGCGGATCCTGTCTGTTTCGGTGGTCCGTCAGGTCAGGTAGGTAGGGGTTGAGGTGAGGGCGAGGGCCGCAGCTACCGCCCGTGCCCCTCCACTGGGGCCGTGTGCAACCCGCGCATACACTACGGTGGCGCGCTGCCCTCGCGCATCATTCGAACTTCGCGCACCGCAGTCTCGGCATCTTAGCCCTGAATTGCAAACGCGTTCGGGAGTTCGACTCTCGTTCCGACTATACGAACAGGTCCGTGATCTGGTGAAAGTGACGACTTACTTTATTTTATAACTTAACGTATCCGTGAGTGATATTGCGGCTTCTTCCCAATTTGAACTATAATTAGAGATGCACTTCGACGCTCCAGCGGTGTAACTTTACCTGAACATCCCAAATTAGGAGCGTAAGCGCATCGGCACGCGAACCCCCTCTCTTTTCATCATTAGTTAAAATTTTCAGCAAATCCTTTGCAGCATTCGGAGGAAGCACGCGTAATTCACTCACAAACCATTTGGTAGCGCCTACGTTTTGTTGAGCAATAAAGTGTCAGTTGGATGCGAGGGAAGTGGTACAGGCGATTTGGATTCCGGCCAACTAAAGATGCATTTAGAATTTAATTTGATAACAGATTGATGATGTTTCTTAAGTGCTAATCACAGTGAACTACATAAAATAGTGCTTATGTGATTCCTGAAATAAGTGTTGAAAAGGATTTTATTTAGTGTACCAACGAAATGTTCGGGAATTGTGCCAATTTATAAATCGCCTGCCTCCATTCGTTGCAGCTCTGATACTGGAGTACCTACTCAATTTCGGATTTGCATTTGAACTGGAAATATTTTGTTACAGGATAAGTTAAGCGACCACAATGCCTTTCAAACCTGCAGATAATCCAAAGTGCCCAAAATGCGGCAAATCCGTATACGCGGCCGAAGAACGTGTCGCTGGTGGACTGAAGTGGCACAAAATGTGCTTCAAGTGCGGTAAGAATCAGTCTATCTATTTACATAATAATATCAACATTAACGATTTGGAGCTCGTTCAAGTTTCACATAATTTGAAATGATGTTATTAGCATAAATAAATAAAATCATAATAGATAGACACTGTCTTTATTAGTCGACGACAATCATGGACACAGCTGTTTTCATTTTCATTCATTCGTTTAAAAATTTGTAGGTACCTAGGTATATACCTATGTAAATACATGATGGATGTCTCCAGACACCTATCTTTTTTTTGAAACCTAAGTTAGGTTCATTATACTGAACACTTAATTTAAAGATAAGGTAATCAAACCGTCCATGATAATGTTTGGAAATAGGTAGGCATTTATCCTTCATATTAGGTAAATAAATAAGTTCATTTTATTGAAAATATTGGTAGATAGATATCTACCAATATTTTCAGATTCAAAATACTCATTTCACTGTAAAAATCAGTAAAAAAAAACTGGAATTGCCGACTGTTTTTCATGAAACAATATGTGAAAGAAACCTTCCAAAAAGAGTAATTATTTCGTTTTATTACAGACCTTTAACCTATATAAAATAAAAATAAAAATTATATTATTATAACTACAATTAAAACTAATCTAATCTAAAAACTACCTAAAATAAACTATAAAATTAATAATATTATAAATGTGAAAGTATGTTTGGATGTGTGTGAAGATGTGAGTGAAGATGTTTGTTACTCTTTCACGCAAAAACGGCTGAACTGATGAAACTTGGCACCCAGGTAGTTTATATCCTGGAATAACACATAGGATAATTTTTATCCCGGGAAAAGGTAAGATCCCACGGGAACGCGGGTGAAACCGCGGGGCGGAAAACTAGTATTTCTATAAAAATGTTTGTAGTAAACCAATGTAGTAAATTTTTCCTTGTTCAGGTTTGTGCCAGAAGCTGCTGGACTCCACCAACTGCTCAGAACACGACGGTGAACTGTTCTGCAAAGTGTGCCATGCGCGTCAATTTGGACCAAAAGGTTACGGCTTTGGTGGTGGTGCTGGCTGCCTTTCAATGGACTCTGGCGACCACTTAAAGGGCGAGAAGACGTAAGTAGCAACCCTCTGAGCACTCCCGCCGCCCGCGCCCCTGAGGTCTTCACTGAGGTGTCTTTCCTTATCTGAGGTCGCACTGGCGACTGGCCTGCGGGCCCGTGCGTAACAATATTAACCGCGTGTACATAAACTCATACCTATACAAAGTAGAAAGCGCGCGCTCGGCTGTACATTATGCGCCGCCTGAAACGTGCATGACCAGTCTCCGTTTATGTCGCAACAGGAATTGAGCGCGAGCAGCCACCCAGCAGAGCTAGCGGGACGCCGACACACATCTCGGCCAACCAGCGCTGCCACGCGATCGCACGCCATTGCCGTACTTTAATTAATAAAATAGTTAGGGTTATTTATTCGCTATTGCTTAATTTATTTTGTTTATCGGTCTATTATTTATAATATATAAGAATAAAAATAAAAGAGTCGACTCCAAATTCTGAGTTAGTTATGTTGATGAGTTGGAGTGCGGTCGAAGCTGACGCGAACTCGGAAAGTAGCCAGCACTACGTCGTCGGCTCGAACGCATTCCCACCCTGACCATTCCCATCCTCCCGACCGGGGCGACCCGAACACAGAGGAGCAACGGTGAGAAACCAATCTATAAAGCCTTGGCACGGCTTAGCTCCAGACGCACTTAGCAGGCATGCGCATGCAAACATTACCTGATGTTATCTAACTTTCTTCGCTACTGACTCTCTTTCTAACACTCAGCTAACGCTTCCGTCTAAGCTCTAATCCGATATTCATTATGTGATGGGATAAGGAAAGCGCCCTCTATGTCGATATTATGTAGTGCTTTAGCGAGGCCGGTGCGGAGCGGGCGGCCGGGAGCCCTTACCTTCTCCCATTACGGCGGAGATGCGTCGCCGTCATCTGCTTCGCAGCAAACCGTGTGGGTGGACAATGTTAGTTAGAGCAGTCGAAGCTCTCCGGCGGCGGCTGACTGGCTTTTAACTGCTCTTCTGTCAGCATTGCTCGATCATTCACCTGGAGTGCACTAATTGACACATGATGTGTGTATGTACAGGAGCGTAAGGACTAATGGAGCTTGCATGGAGCCGCGTGTCATCGCCAAGGCTCCAGAAGGTCAAGGCTGTCCTCGCTGTGGCGGCTATGTTTATGCTGCTGAGCAGATGTTAGCTCGTGGACGGGTAATGCACTATTCCATATTATACTCCTACTATAGTTCAGAAAAATCACTTGCTTAATCATGCATTATAAATTGGTATGTCAAGAGGCATTAGTTTAATAAAGCGAATAAAGCTATCATTATTTCCAATCTACGACTAGGTATATTTGGCATGAACATTTAACTTATATCAATTATTGTGCCGTAGGGCTATCACAGGCGATGCTTCAAATGCTTAAATTGCAACAGGACTCTTGATTCAGTGATGCATTGTGATGGGCCAGATAAAGAAATATATTGTCGAGGTATATGGTCATTAATTTTCCCATCGATCGAGTTCCCAATATGTACTTGTAAGCTTGCTAAGTAACTCCATTATTTCATTGTAATAACGGCGTGCACCTGTAGGCTAGTGATATCCATGCATGCTGCAGCATACCCTTACTGTTCACTTATGTCCAGGGGTGGCACAAGGAGTGTTTCAAATGCGGAGACTGCAACAAAGGCCTGGACTCCACGAACTGTTGCGAAGGCTCGGACAAAAACATTTACTGCAAAGGTTCGTTTATACATTTTTTTTCCTATTTCATTTTTTTTTATTACCAATTTAAGAAATACTTTTGGCACCCACCTTTTTATTAATTTGTGATTGGATTGAATTACCTATACCATTATGATTATACCTAAGCATGTTCGTAGTTTTGATAAATATTTTTCTCTATATTTAGTTTGTTATGCGAAGAAATTCGGTCCTAAGGGATACGGTTACGGAAAAGGAGCTGGTGTCTTGCAGAGTGAACCATATGCCAATGGGTAAGAAACATTTGAAGCGTGGCTGCAGATTCAATCATCTGGCGAGAACACAGCTTTTGATGGAAATTATTAAATTGTATCTTTCGATGAAACGCTGTGTTGCTCTTCGGAAGCTTCAATTAATGCTTGTTTGCTTTTGCTGTAGGATGCTACGCACAAAGGTTCGGTCCTAGAGGTATTGGACACGGGGGAATGTCATCACTAGGCCTTATGTGTGATTTAAGGGACCTGGAATGGCAAAGGTATATAACTACATAAACATAAAGACCCTGAACGGAACAGTCTATAGGACTGTCAACCTTATCGTTCACAATTAATCAGACCATCTAACATAGTATTTGCTTATAGACTGCTTTAGCGAAGACGCGTGAAAGAAAACATAAATAATATCTTCCTACCTACCCATTATAACATACATTATCTAATACGTTTTCATAATACGCAAATTGTTCTATAAAAAGCCATGGTAACAATATGACGTATAGCAGTATTTAGCTCGGGTTACATACAGGTTTAGGTTATTTCCATCGCATAGTCACTTTCATAAAAACAGCTTATAATACAAACAAGAGATGGCAAGGTGCCAATGTTAAAATAGAACGTGCTCTCCGTTCTCGATTGAACTAATTTTATATCGCCGAGACGAGACACGCCGCGTTTTAAGCTTACGACATGAAGGTAATCTGTTGCAGAATAATCCTTAATGTTATTTATTTATGGATCATATGAATTGCAAGATTGCATAACAAAATTACGATCGTACCTAAATATCTGCTTTTGGTTGAAACCTAAGCCATTAAGTAATATTCGTCTCTCCAGCACACTGAGTAGGTAGTTCATGAATTTAGTTTTGAACCTACCTTTTTGGTTGGTAATAATTGAAGGTACCTGCCAATCTTGAAATAATACCTATAGTCTGGTAACTTTGTCGGGTTAATAAGAAATTATAATTACCTACCTAAGTACCTACCTACTCAGGGACCGCGGCAGTTGGGGGCAGAGGGGCCAAATGCCCCTCTTAAAATCAAACGGGCCCTAAAATTTTTACCTTAAGGAAGTACCTAACTAAAGAAGTTTGCCATGGGAAACCTAATAGACATTAAGAAATCAATAGAATATGCAAACCCCGTCTCACAAAATACCTAGGTACTTACTAATACCGCAGTATCTAATACTAATTACCTACCTAAGATTGCATCCATCATCTCATAGCTCCTGCTAAACTCTACAGATATATTTTATAGGTCCTCTTAAAATATACCAAAGTACCCGATAAATTTTACAGTGACCAAGCACCCAAGACTACGGTGATCGATACCGCATCAATTCAAGCCGCGCCCGGTAAAGGTTGCCCAAGATGCGGTGGTGTTGTCTTTGCTGCCGAGCAAGTCTTAGCGAAGGGTCGTGAATGGCATCGCAAGTGCTTTAAGTGCCGTGATTGCACGAAGACTCTCGATTCTATCATCGCATGCGATGGACCCGATTCGGACGTGTACTGCAAGACATGTTACGGCAAGAAATGGGGACCTCACGGATATGGATTCGCATGCGGTTCTGGTTTCCTTCAAACTGATGGCTTAACGTAAGTAACTGCCG
This sequence comes from Ochropacha duplaris, assembly GCA_951361185.1. NCBI lineage: Eukaryota > Metazoa > Arthropoda > Insecta > Lepidoptera > Drepanidae > Ochropacha > Ochropacha duplaris. The sequence goes on along the minus strand of OX592695.1, from coordinate 7,114,013 downwards.
TAATTTTTCGTTTTATTCGTTTCTACTTTGCCGCGTCGCGGTGAGAGTCAAATGGTGGATTTATTTTATGTAGTTTAGTTTAAGGCGATGATAGCTCAGTGGTAAGTGACGTCGGATACCGCGGCGAAGGTCGTGGGTTCGAGTCCTACAATGAGCTTGAGCTTTCAGTGAAGGAAAACATCGTGAGGAAACCATAGCACGGTGGTAGGGTACTTTGTAGTACCCTCATCTGTCGCCAAGCACCTATCGGTGTGTTCCGACAGCTACACTTGAGAGCCAGTTCCCATCTAGGCTTTGTGTGCTTACCACCTTCGGCCACATCATCACTTACCATAGTGAGATTGTAGTCAAATACAAGCTTATCCAGAATTTAATAAAAACAGTTGTTAGGTATAATAATTAAATTTTATAATTGTATTTATTTACTTGTAGTGAGGACGAAATCTCGGCCAGTCGGCCATTTTACAACCCGGATACCACCTCCATCAAGGCACCGAAAGGCCAAGGCTGCCCGCGCTGCGGCGGCATGGTCTTTGCCGCGGAACAACAACTTGCTAAGGGAACGGTATGTTTTACGTAAATCTTATAGACTATAATAATAGTGTGCTCATCTGATCTCTATAACCTTTCGGTTGGATAAGAGGGGCCTCCGCGGTTATATCTACCCGCTATTCTCTATATCACTCCCTCAGGGTTGAATTCAACCTAATTGGTATAAAAATATTTAATTTCTATCCCCGCGGTGCATTGAATGACCTAGAGTCAGAACAATTTTTTTCATATACACCTATAGATATCCACAAAACAAGGAAATGGTATGAATATAACATTATTACCTATCTATAGGTACCTAACAATTTATTTCATACTTGTGGAAGGTATGAGCATATACCAAAATACTGAAGACTTTTACGTTGATGACGTGATCATCTGTTTTTTAGATGTGGCACAAGAAATGTTTCAACTGCTCGGAGTGCCACCGACCGCTGGACTCGATGCTTGCGTGTGACGGCCCTGATAAGGAGATTCACTGCCGTGCTTGCTACGCTAAACTCTTCGGGCCCAAAGGATTTGGATATGGCCACGCCCCCACCCTCGTATCCACTAGCTCCGAGCCCCAAGTTACATAGTAAGTACAAACTAGTGTAAAAAATCATTATGAGTATACATTAAGGGCCTTTTTTATTTAGTCAAAATTATAATTGTTTTACGTAATAGCCCAATATATATTGTACCTACTAGTTGTCCCCCTTGTTAAAACTATTTAACATTAAAATAATCAGTGAGTGGTATTTCAGTTTTTAATACAGATATTCATGATGACATAATAGGAATATATAATTGGATTAGTGGGCTGGACTGGTCTCATGTCAAAAATGATATTGTTACATAAAAGTTCTCAATACTATTTATCAAAATTTAATGCCAATTAAATTGTTGCAGCAATGAACAACTGCCCTTCACTGGCCAGAAAGCAGCGAAAGGCAAGGGCTGCCCTCGCTGTGGTTTCCCAGTATATGCAGCAGAACAAATGCACTCTAAGAACAACACTTGGCACAGAAGGTGCTTCTCCTGTGCTGATTGCCATAGATCTCTAGTAAGTATTGTTATAATCATGCTTTTAAAATAACTGTTGAAACTATAAATAGCCGCAAATAAAAACAAGTTATATTATATGTTACATTACTTATATTTATTTAAATCTGGTTAGTTTTTAAATAATGGTGGTCATCATCCTCTTCTTTTTCAAGATGAGTATTCAAAAACTCTTCTACAGAATCTGTGTTCCACTTTTCAATGGCTACTGTATCCTTCACTATTCCATCTTTATCAAGCAGCTTGATGATGGGATCTAAACCTCGAACGTACTTGATTTGCAAGTTGGGGAATTTAGCAGGTCTGTCACTTTTCACAAATGCTTGAATTTGTGGATACGCCGGGAATTTGCAAGTACAAACTTCAAGTATCGCACGAGCGTATTTCTTCTGTTTAGGTGCAGTTTCGTCTTTATGACAGCATTCTTTGCAATGGACTACCAGTTGCTCTAAGCTGAAGTCCTTTAGTTGGTCGCAGGATGAACATAATAGGTTTGCTTTGATGAATCCGAGTGATGCACAATCTTCTGTTGAAAATTCTGCTGTACAGCTATCAAATGTAACAATAGTGACAAACAATAACAACACTACAGGAAGCATTTTCAATGTTTCACTTATAATATAGGTATTTGAAAATAAAATAATTTCTCATCTAAATAAATCGATAAGTTGTGCGATATGACAGAAAATGACCGTGCGTGGAAGGAAGGATCAAAGAGTATGTAATATATTGTCAGACAGACAGGACAAATTCTGTGACATGACAGCTGTGGCTAGGCTACATTCCGAATCACGCCACATTGGCTGATAGCGATAACATTAATAATTAGCGTTCCGAATATGGGAATGACAGCTGAGAACTGTCAATTATTCGGAACGCTCGTGTGCACACTCAAAGTATTCGACGTCAATTGACTTATAATTTAGCAAAAATAAGAATAGATGATCAACGTACCAGCAACGTCTTATTTTTTATTCATTGATTTGCTAGCATTATGACTATGTTATTTCATCGTTTATGAATAAGTATATCTAAAAATATATAGAATATCTTGATATGATCTACGCACGCTCACGGTGATATCGGCGTAGAGCATGGACAGTGTAATAATTCGCTAAATGGCGCACGGGATGATGTCGACTATGAAGACTCACTATAGTCCGTTCCATATGGATTGGCAATAAAGGTAATTGACTGTCCTTTACCGCCCATGCAAGCTTGTCGCAAAACTGCTATCGCTTGATTATCATGGTACAGGTTCCGGTCACAGACCTATTATCTAACTAGACGTCTCGCGAGTGTACGTACTTCTCGTGTCAAAATTAGTCAAAGAGCAGTATTTTTGACTGCTTTCTATTTGTCTTCATTTAGTCCGCGATCGACCATTATTGCACTCGGACGTCAACCGTAGAAAAATGACCGGTTGTTCCGTAATAAGTTGTAAAAACTGTACAGTAAAAGCCAAACCCAAATTAATTTTTCCTGTCAATTGACATGTTAATTTACACCAAAAAGTGACACGGTTGGTCTTCATACAAATTGAGGTACTTGCGTTATCTAGTTATGGTAGGGGAGGCATTGATGCTAAATTTGTAGTTACTCGAGCGTCTTTGGGACCTACTGGAATTTGAAGATTAGGTGGAATAAAGAAAAAAAGGTTATGTGATATTTTCCCCTTCAGCGGTGGGGGGAGCGTCTACAGGGTTTCAAAAATGTAAAAAAAAACAGTCACCAAGAAATACTCGAGCGCGTCAGATATTAATAGGGTAGTCGCGCCACGTCTGTCTGATAACGGAAAAATAATAATCTGCCGTTTTGCGTGGTGGGGGTGGCCGTACGAAGGGGTCGAAAATATTTAAAAAAAAAATTTACTCGAGCGCGTCAGACATTGATAAGGGATGTTAAGTGAACCCTCCAGTAGCTCCTATTTTAAAGACTGACGATTTGGACGCGACCATCAGTCAGGGCCGATTTTTGAAAATGCAAAAAAAAATCGTGACCTTGATTTACTCGAGCGCGTCAGATTTTTATACAGGCGGTTCTTCTTGTTGGCCTTGTTGTACTGACCCATAATCTGACAATTATGTTGAGGGATTTCCTTAATCTGACGGTTTGAAAAAAAAAATATGTAAAAAATATCGAAATCTCGAAAATGGTTCAAGATATCGAAAAAATGTTTGTACAAAAGTTGTAGAGAATTTAACCTTCTACAATATTTATTATGAATACATATACCAAAAAACCCATAGGAAACGAGATATTTGCAATAAATGATTTTTTGACCTTTGACCTTGAAAAATCAGTAGTCGCGGGCACCCTAAGATAAGTAGCTTTTGAGACAAGTTTTAGGGTGTCAAAATAAAGGTTTATACAAGTTAATAGCTGACTATTTCTCATTCTGAGGTGAAGCTCATAATATTCCTGGACTATACACTTAATAATGATTTTAGCCACTTCGGCTTGTGCAAATCGGCAGATTAAGATATTTCCGTGATTCGTGACTAATTTCCTTCAAAATAAAAAAAAAACTAATCGCGCTCGAGAAAATCCAGGTGACGTTTTTTTTTTGCAACTTTGCGAGTCTCCAATTTTCTTTCGTCACGCCCAATTTGTCAGATTATTGAAATGTACACTATTTTGCATGTAACTAACTTACCTTACCTTAATCTGACGCGCTCGAGTATTTCAAACCATCGATTTTTTTTTACTAATCTGACGGGCTACCCTAGGCGTTCGACACTACATAGAAGGCTCAGATTTGGTGAGAGTACTTCACAAGGTGCAAGGTTGCCCCCCTTATGTTAATCTGACGCGCTCGAGTAAATCCCGAAATCCCCTATTCGCCTCCCCTACCATTAGATATAGATCTGTGGTTCCGGTACTATGATAATCAAGAATCATAATATATTTAATATAATGATATAATTCTTGATGATAATCAAGCGATATGGGTGCGATCCGGAACGCAATTTCGGTTATCACGCGCAAAGATCACGCGGTTTTGACGCCTCAACTTAAAGCTTGATTATTTAACTAATTAAAATCTGTTTCTTATTATGGTCACATTCACATCATAACAAGAACATAGACTTGATGTATAATTACCATTATTTTAAGGGTACCGTACAAAATTACGGAACCCTTATAGGATCACTCGTGCGTCTGTCTGTCCGGTCATGTCACAGACATTTGCTCCGAATCTATTAAACCAAATCAGGTGAAATTTGGTAGGATGGTGTAATCCTATGACCCAAACACAGATGTGCATAGTAAATAAATATTTTTTTAGAAGTCATTTTCGGGGTCCATTAGGAAATTAAAATAAAAAAGGATAGCAAACCTTACTGTATCTTGTTTTTAAGTAAAAGAAATAGGTAGTTTTGATTTTATTCATGAAAGAAGACAAAAAATCCCCGAAACTACTACCTAAGCCTAAAATTTTGATCAGCTATCCAGTCGGGGTCATATACCTAGTTTAGATATATTTTTTTAACGTAAATAAGTTAACGCTTGACCACCAACTCGCCTATTGGTAAGCGACGATGTGGCCGAAGATGAAGCACCAAACTTATAATATACCTGCTCACTCTGACCTTGAATAGATCCAGATACCTGTCTAGCCAAGACAGGCTCAAATTCGATCTGTCCCAAGCTTGGGTGGTAGCCAGCCAGCCAGTCCGGAACTACTATTGCGATAGTCAGCATTAGTAGTCTATAGCTTAGTTAATTTAAATGTAAGTTTGTACTGCACACACATAACATTTGTCTTTCGTTGTTACAGGACTCCACAAACTTGAATGATGGTCCTAATGGTGAGATTTACTGCAGAGGTTGCTACGGCAGGAACTATGGACCTAAGGGTGTAGGATTCGGTATGGGCGCAGGCACGTTGACCATGGCATAATAAACTATGAAGCTGGACTTTATAGGAATCATTTTATAAATATAAGGTAGCATGAAAGGAATTTAACCTGTCTGCATATACCTAGCTGCCGTCTATCTTATCATTTATTAAACTGGATTTAATAATGGTTGATATATAAAATAAATGAGACTAATAAAGTAAAATAATAGTTTCTATAGATGATATGTATTTTGTTATGAAGATATAAATTAAAGGTAACATTCCTTTCATTAATATGTACAAATCGTGATGGATGTGTCTGGGCCCTTAGTTTATACATTCGTCATAAAATATATTAATATAATAGTATGTAAGGGAAATAGACTTAAACGTAGATAATTAAGTAAGAAATAAAAATAAAGGAAAATAAAAAAAAATTTAACAATTTCTAAATAAAAATACAAAAATAGTGGCATTGTGATTTTACCTATTTCATATAGTCACCATGTGATTTGGAGATAGGTATAAAATGAATAACTATCCTGTAAACGCGGATAAGATTGCAAATAATTGTAATCGTTTCGACCGACCAGATCTCAGTGAGAAGATCTGAAGTGTCTATACATATTTTTATACACCAAAGATTTTTGTATATATGTATTATTTTATTTTATCACTTTTTTGATGACTTCACGCACAATAAGCTGTGCAAGAGGAAATTTTAACTTTAATGCGCTTTTGGGAGCTTTCGCTATAACACGCACAATAAATCAGGTCAACATGCAGCTTAAGTTAAGGCAGCTTATTGCATATTTTAATGGACAAAATTTGTACAAGTTACATTTTTTATTAAATATTTTTTTTAATATGATGTTTTTCATTTTATAATATTTTCTTAGTAGGTACTATATAAATAAAGATGAAATGCAGATCCTTGGTACGCGCATCACTTGATATCGGCTGGACTAATTGGCAATTCCTTATTGCATAATGTTTGTTATAGTCTGAATAAGGTTTATGTGAAATGAAAGATTTGGGAAAAAGTGCTTTTTTTTATGGGTATTTTGGACAGTACAACATCTGTTGAGTTAGCTAGTGGAAAATAAAAATCTAATTTAAAAAAAAAATGTATTAGCTGTTATGAAGTTGAAAACTTAACAGTTATAGCTGATTTAAAAAATAATTCACTTATTCATGTGATGCTAACTAATTGGCATCAACATGTAGGGGCCGATTAACGGGTGAACATACTCCTCAAAATACCATTCCTTTATTATATCGGTACCTACTCGAATTTTAGTTAGGAAAACATACATTTTAATTTCCAAACCTTCATCAAAGAATTTCAGAGCTACCCTTAATAGATTACGACGAACAATATCTACTGATTTATTAGAAATACGCCGTCAAAATTACTTCCCGTTTCAATATATCTGATAAAAATTTCTTGGTTAGACACTGATTTGCAATTCAGTGCGGGAAAACTTCAAAAACCATAGTAACAAAATGAAATAAATTAACTTTGATTTTGAGACAGGAGCTCGATCGCACATCTAGCCCAAAACACTTATGACAACACTAAAACTAATCATACATGCAGTTACATTCTCATTACTCTAATATAACAAATAAAATGAGGTAGAATGTTGGGTACAAACCATAGGCGGCAAGGATTATCAAGGGACACAGCAACAGTGCCCCGCCAAAGCTGTCAAAGTAAATATCACAAACAGTAAAAATAAAACAAAAAAATAACGACAAAGGGTATAAAATCAACAATAAGCATTGCACATCGGCGGGGCTACCGTGTATTTCAATGATAATGAACTTATCAAACAAGTCAAATATACCATAGATTTATGATTCGAATAGATCGATCTCGTCTAGATGATTCGAATTCAATGATTTATCATTTCCATACGCGGTAATCCCGCTGGTCATGATAATAATATTAAACTTTTCAACCTATTGATTGGCTTGTTCTAAAATTAGTTTATCATAATAACAACATAACGTTTATAACGCTAATATTGAGAAAGGTACTTTTCATAATTCTAACTTAAAAATACTTTTCCACATTACATGCTTCGAAATGACAGCAAAATATAAATCAGATCATTTTTTCTTCACAACCAATCGAGGTCCTTTCGATTTATTGTATGCTTGTGATGTACTAGGTTCTTCAAACCCGTATTTATGTTTAAGCCGTTCCCGTATAAGCAAACCTTTGATCAAGCGTCTCCAATTACCGTAGACTCTAGCTTCCGTCTTCTCTATTTCTCTGCGCTCCTGTTCCTCTTGATCCTATAGAAAATAATAACCATTATAAAAACGCATACGGGAGAGATTACGGTGAGGGGTTCTAAGCTCGTGACTTGCTCGTGATCGTCAATAGTCTTAATGGCGCGTCGCTAAACCGTAGCCAAAAACCCCAAGTTTGTATCCAAGTGCCTTTAGAAACTAGATATTTTCATAATAAAATTACTTTGAAATACATACTTAAATGGATAAATACACCCAGACTTCAGACAAATAGACATGTTCATGCCCAAAAATGTCTACATATACAGGCTCACCGCCAGTGCCTCACCGTGATTCTCAAAGGCGAGTGACCAGCGGTATGTAAGATGGCTAGAAGATTACCTACTAGAGGAGCGACTGTGGCGGAAGCCATATTGATGGACGCTTACGATAATAAAGAAATACAATGGCCTTCAAAACTTAGTATAATAATTATATCTTTATATATCTTAAAACTTATTGTAATTTTAAAAGTGTATAATAAATCTCAACGACAAACACGAAGGTTATCTATCAACTGAAACACTTTACATACCTTGACCCAAGCTTCAGTGATAACTTCTTCAAACTCCTTGCATACAACAAAGCCATCATACACAGGATGGGACCAGCCGCCATTAAAGTCGAAACCGGTCATGGCTGGGGCGCAGTCTATGTTTAATTTTTTTGCCACCTTGTTCAAACCAGGCACTGAAAGTTAATTACAAATTGTATAAAGTCTTTCTATCTATCTAGACATTAATAAATTTTTAAATATTATAGTCATGGAGCTCAATACTTACATTTAATATGAACAGTCCCTTTAGGAAGCATGCAATCCTTGAAAAGTTCAACATTGCCATACGCATTACGAGGTACGATTCCATTTTCAGCTACGGGAGGTTCATAGTCTTGCACTTGCCACGGTCCAAATACTTCAAGTGGCTTATCAGTTATTAGTTTGTTAGAAAGCTGAAAATTATTAATTTTCATCATAATAGCCACTAATCAGAAAAGATATGGAAAAAATTACCGACAACATGAAGTCAGCTGAAACTGAAACAAGTTATTCTTAACTGAAATTTATTCGCGTTCATAATATTAATATGGATTAGTACGCACTTTAGTTGTAAATCATGTTCGGGTGTCACAGTTTAAATAAAGTTGTAGGTACATTATGTAATAATATTTTTGTATCTACAATCTACATGTCTATCTCTTGAAGCAGAACAATTCATCACCAGACATGACAACAAAAAAAACTTTTCATACCTTATCCCATTTCGGTCTAGCTTTGACGATTTTGTAAGGCTTTTCTCCAAGTCTGACGACTTTGGCTTCTTTGAGCCACGTGTCTCTCGAGCGACACGTGTAGACACACTCCCGCGCATACACCGCCTCGCCGCGAACGAAGCCTAGCGTCGATGCGTCCGGAGGGTAGATCGCTTCGAACTTTAATAGGTGCCGCTTCAAAGCGTACAGTGGATGGTTTTTGTACCTGGTGTTATAAAGTCAATTCAAGTTGTTTTATGCTAGATAAGTTTAATTTGTAATTAGAGTATTTATTTTTAACATAGTAATAATTTCATAAGCGTAAGTATATTTATTGCCTGTATCGTGTCGATGTTTAACTGTATCCCAAAAACATTTCACGTAAAATTATCTCTCTGACTCATAACGCTTTCGCTGTAAAAAAAATATCAAATCCCAAGAAAAGCCAAGCCCCTAAGCCCTGACTTTACTAACCCTACACCTTGGTTTAAAAAGTATGGCTTGGCGGTTTCATAGATCTATTGCATGTTATAACATTGAAGACCTGTGACGTAATTTCCTACCGTAAATAAGACCATTCGACGATCTGGTCAATATGGTATGAAATAAATTAAGTTTATTTCTTTAATATTGTGATAATTACAGATTCTACGGACGGATAGACAGACGAAAGATGAAACTTAGCTGCTACTACAAAATCAGTGTTGACAAAACTTAAAATATAAAGTTTGAGGAAAGATAGGTCCGTGGCGTGTATTATCTTAGGGAATACTGCAAGGGTTTTTCAAGGGCGTAAAGAGGGTTTTGCTAGGTCGGCAACGCGCGTAAGATGTCCCTAGTGTTATCACTGTTACTTATTACGTAAAGTTAATTGAAATAATTAGACACTCACTCAGCAATACTCTTAGGCAATGGTGCTTCTAACTGCATCCTATCTAAAGCCTCGTCTTCTTCTTTATCTCTAGCAGTTTTACGGCCAAGCCACGGCTGTATGGATTTCTGCCACCATTCATGTTCAGCGCGAAGTTTACGTGTGACGGTGTTCCAATGCGGTACGTATCGACGAGTCAAGTCTTTTAGGTAATTGTTGTTGTCCCAACCTACCACGTAGCAAACTGGATGGGTAGCATGGCCCTGTTTTAATGAATGATTTTTACTGTAGTAAATATTTCTAGTTAACGGAATTATTTTATGTTTAACCTGAACTTGAACTCGTAGGCCCATTGCGCCTATCTGGGTTATCTTAATTAAATCTGAGTTATTTGCTAACATGGGGTTAAATTATCAATAAGTTATCTTAAATAAATTGAATCCACCGATGATGTAGGAGGGCAAAATAACTAATTCCGGGATAGTATCACGGGTAGGGGCCGTGATACTTTTTTTACCCGTATTTAATTTTCCATGATTTAATTTATTACAAAAACCAGACGCGAGTTCAATTATAAGATGGACAAGATATTACAAAATATTGAATTAATGGTTTCAAACACGAAACGATAATCACGAAATGACTTTGAAAAACAAACTCGTAAGACAGACTTGTACTAACTACTATACAAAATATATTTGAGTGGATGTTTCATTCATATTCGCTCATTCGTGTTTGTTCAGAACAAAAATTCGTTCATTGTTAGTTAACCCAACGCTACTTTATTCGCAACGTAATTTGTACTGTTTTAACGGATTGGTCAGTTTGAATTAAAATTAAACATGGTAGATTTGATTTTAATCTTTTCTTTACACAAAGACCATTCCAAATGCAATATCGATGCTGGTCTTGGAGAGGACACGACTAACGAACGCACTGTAAGTAGAGGAATCACTAAGGTAAATAACGTTAAATTATATAAATTCAGTATTCACCCTCGGAGCAAGAATGTTTTGAATAAAATAAAACGGGAACTTTAACTTCTACAATTACTCACATAAGTATCATTAGTTGCATATATTTTCCCTCTAATAACATCAACAGAAATCCATTGCTCAAGTTCTTCAACAAATATTTCACACCATACATCTACTTTATTTTTAAATGTTTCATCGTCTGATGAGAGTATTCTGCGGTCTATTTTTTTGCTTGTGCTTGGTCTGGGACTAAGTTTGGGTTGTGGTTTAAAATCATCATCACTCTCCGATTTACGGCGGCTAGGTTCTTCTTCTGGTAAGTAATCACTGTCCCCATCAAGCTCTTCCTTAATTTTCCCTGAAACATCATAAAAATGTAAGCCATGTAATTGTATCTTTACAATTTCATGTTATCCGACACTTCACTTACCTTTCACTTTTCCTTTATTAGAATCGTCTTTAGCCTGTTTGATTCTGTTTTTGATAATACTCACGAGATCTTCCTTGACATCGTTTTTAGGTTTTGCTTTTGATTTTACGAGATCTCGGTGACTCACTCTTAAATTGTCTTCTTTTTTAACTTGTGTACTTTTCACTTGCTGTATACATAACTTGGGCTTCTTACCCGCACTACCTTCAGCAAAATATTGACTTTTTTCTATATTATTACCGGGTGCACTTCTAGTTCTAGGTTTTGCTTTATTTTCCTGTTTATCTCCAGATTCCGGTAAGAGATTAGTGTTAGCTGTTCGCGATCGTTTCCGTGTTTTAGTAGGCATATTGTCTTCAGCAGTGTAATCTTGAAAATATTTACTTTTTTTATTTGATTCTGTTATAGTAACTTTAGGCGGTTGTGTTGCGTCTTCTTTGTTTTTTGATTCTTTATCATTGGTTTTATATTCAGTACCGGGGGTGTATTTATAATTCGTTCTTCGTGTGCGACGAGCATTTGTGAGGTTTGATTGATTTTCAACTTTGTTGTCATTGGGTATTACTAGATTATCTTTATTTAAAGGTTTTCGTTGGCGACGTAAAGTTTCTTTTGGGCTGCTTTCCATATTTTCTTTTTGGCTTAACTCAGAATTAGTTTCAAGATTCATGGGTTCAGTTATAGATGTTACTTTTTTTGGACTTTTTCTTATCCTCTTTGGTGGAGATACACTTTCATCCTCAAGAGCCGAGCTATTTTCCTTTACAGTTTTAGATTTGGCCCTAGCTCTTCTTGTTTTAACAGACAGATCATCGTTGCCGTCAACTTGCATTATGTTGTCAAAATCACTATCATCTTGGCCATCAATTTGTGGTACTTTGGCTCTAACTTTATTACAAGATTTTTTATTTTTCTTTTCTAAAGGTACTTGTTTATCTGGTTTCAAATTATCTTCACATTTTACTTCTTTCGGTTTAGTAGAAACTGAACATAGTTCGGAAGTCGGAGGTTTTAAAGGCAATGTCACAAAATTAAACATAACACGGCATTGTAATCCAAGAGCTCGGAGCATAGAGACAAATACAAAAACTAAATACTTTCTCGCTGTCACTTTTTTGTTTTTGATTTGCGATAAGAGGACATCTTTAAGAGGTGGTGCCTTAGGTCTAAATTTGTCTTCATTTTTATCCAACTTCAATGTCAACTTGTCTTTGTACCAGGATGTTATTTGTTCAACATATTTCATGTCAACTCTTTCTCCAGGGTAACATTCTTTTGATGGAACAAGAGAGAGTGCGGCCGCCATTATTTCTTGATCATTCAAAACACGACTTATGTAGTTTCCATGACCTAACCAGCATAAAACATGTACCTTGTGCATATAAACTTGATATTCTTTTTTAACTCTATTTATTTTTCTTTTCATCATCATCTCAACATCAAGTTTTTTTGACTTTTTACGAGCAGCATCGGGAAATTCAACAAAAAGCTGGATTCCTTGCTGAGGAATTGTTTTTGCTTCTGAAATTTAATTAAAATTGGTCTAGATATAAATAAGAATATATATTCTACTAGCTGACCCGCGCGGTTTCACCCGCGTTTGTCTGGAGAACAGTTGAATGTTCAAAAATCCTTTCTTAGTGGTCTTTTCTACCTGCCTTTCAACTACTGACGGAACGGCTACTACGGAACAGCTGCTCAATTTATAACAAGCGCAAGTTCCGTCGTGTGTGGAGTACTGCTCTCATCTTTGGGATGGTTCGGCCAAATATCAGCTTGATGCACTGGAGTCAACTGAGAGGCGAGCCAAGAGGCTTATTGACAACGACGCATTCGTTGAGGCAAGCCTTGAGGATCGACGCAGAGTTCCTATCGGTATTCTATCGGATACATTTCAGCGAGTGTGCGACGGAATTACATAACTTGATGCGCCAAGCCCGTTCCACTACCGAACAACCAGATGTACGGAGATGCGCCACCGTTACATGGTGGACATTCCATCTTTACGCACGAAGTGATTTGCTTCATCCTTCATTATACGTACTGCAAAGAAGTGGAACTCCTTGCCTGAGTCTGTGTTTCCCGATAATTACAACCTGGGAATCTTCAAGGCTCGAGTGAATAGGTTGTTTCTAGGTAAGCGTGCACCACCGTAGATCACATCATCACCTAGATCAAGTGAGATTGTGGTCAAACGCAAAAAATCTTGTATAATACGACGGATTTTGTTCACAATTTAATAGGTTTTAATTTATTATACGCGGTACCCTAATTATTTTTAAGATAAAAATAATTTAATCCCAAAAAGTTTCAACCCCCTTTTGGGTTGTTTTTTCAAAAAATCTTAGCGGTTACCTACCTACTTCCTATGATGATTCTTTTCATTTTCTTGAAATTGATCGAACTTTTTACACCTTTTCCCCCCTTCAGGGGTGGAATTTTGAAAAATCCTTTCTTAGCGGATGTCTACTCGCCATGAGAAATCTATCTGCCTGTATAAATGCTACAAATTTCAAGTTTGCACTTTCAATTTTCAAGCATTTATGCTTTCTGAGATTTCGTGATTAATCAGTGAGTTGTATTTCCCACTTACGTTTATATATAGATTGTTTGTTTGCCTATACCACATTTTTATTAATATAAACTGGGAGAAAAATGACTACAAAAGATTTTTATCACGATTTTATGCCTATGAGCAAGGAAGATAATGAATTTGAATGAAATTTATTTTCAAACCTTGGACTTCCTCCCAATCCTCTAGTTCAGAATCACTGTTAGCTTTGATTTTTCTTGACTTTTTCTTTTTAATTTGAGTTGGTGGGACCACTTCTTCACCAAGTGCAAGAAGGTCTTTAACATCTGATTCCTTTTCAGTTTTTGAATTACATTCATAGGTTTGTACTGTAGCTTTTGTTTCTTCAATCATTGTTTTATGCTGTTCAAGTTCCATGAAAGCCTTTTTTGCAATTTCTTCACTATCATCTTGTAAGTTCTTAGACCAAACCTGTATAAAATAATGATTATGATTTTTATTAAGAACTAGCCTACGTGGACAACTCAATTTTGGCTGATTCGTTTTTTCCAGTTCTGGCGGGATATTTCAAATTAAAAATTTCAAAAATAGCTTTTTTATTTTTCATACAAACTTTAACACCCCTTTTTACCTCTTTAAGGGGTGAAATTCAAATAATCCTTGAATACATGTTTCGTTTATTTTATTGAGGAACATAAATACTACATTTTGAGTAGTTTTGATAATAACATTTTTTATCATACAAACATCAACACCCCTTTTTACCCCTTTAAGGGTTGAAATTCAAAAAATACTTAAATATGTGTTTTAGTATTTTACATATAGAGGCTAAATACCAAATTAAAAACAAATGACAGAGTTTCATACAAAATTTGAACCCCTGTTTCATGGGATGAATCCCCTTAGGGGATGAATTTTGAAAAACCCTTTCTTAGCGGAAACCTACGTCATGATAACTAACTGCGTGCTGAAGTTCAGTGGTTTCAGCTGTGCGCTGTTCAATCAGTCAGTCAGTCCATTATCTTCATCACGGCATTCGACATCACCACCACAGCATTTGCTTAAAATATAAATAAAGTAATTTTATTAATTCATCTTACATGATTATATACGACTTCTTCATTATCAGCGTCAGAATCATTATGTATGATTATTTCTGGGATAACTCTCTTTATAGACTCTTTTTGACTTTCATCATCACTGCTATCTGAAAATAATAAAAATATGTGTTACAGTAACAATATTACAATTTATTAGATAAACTCATTACAAGATTTTTTTATTGCATAACAATATATGAAACTTCTATATTATAATGTTGAAGTCACTCGCTTTTAATGCTATCTTCAAGTTTTGAGGACTTTTAATTAGAATTTTTATCATAGACAGAGAAAGTTTGTGTCACCATTCAACATTTTATCATAGTCTGTCTGTCTGTATGGTCGCGATAAAGTAAAAAACTACTTAACAGATTTTCATATACTTTTCACCAAATAGTGCATACTGAGTGCTTCATGAGGAAGGTTTTATGTATATTGGCAAAAATATTTCTGAGTGTCTGTGAAGGCCTATTTGGATGAATAAATATTTCATTTTAATATGACAATTGTTCAAGATGTCAGAAAAAAACTATGCAGACTGGCAGCTTTATGGTGTTAGATCCGATTAGTGTTCTATTCTACCTAATACCTACATAGGTATATGTAAATAACAAATCAAGGCAATAGAATTAAATACACTGTTTGCCATATTTAAGGTTCGGGTTTCAAATCCTATAATGAGCTTGAGCTTCCAGTGAAGGAAAATGTGGCAAGGAAACCATAGCACAGTGGTATGGTACTTTGTAGTAGATGACTGGCAAGCTACCACCCTCAAGTTGTCGCCAAGCACCAATCAGTGTGTTTCAGGAGTTGCACTTAAGAGTCAAAAAAAGGTTAACAGTGCATTGGCAATGCCCCAGCTATTGCTAATGTCTATAAGTAACAGCTACTGTGAGTTGTAACACCTACCATTGAATGACCCATATGCCAGTTAGACAGACTTCTGACATAAAAAAAAAGCTGTTTAGGTGTAAATTGTAAATTGAAAAAATGATATTTGTGAAATAACTACTTTACTGTTACTACTTCCTACTAATATAATTGTATGGGCTACAAGTACAACTCATAAATATAACGAGTTTAATAACAGACCAGGGCCTTGCACCTTGAGCACGGACAATAATAAATGTGAAATGTGCATGTTTATTGGTCAATCACAAAAAAAAATAGTTGAATGGAAATTGATGAAACTTGGCACACAGGTAGATCATATGGGTCATTCTACTTTTTAGTGCAGGTTTTTGTGTCCCCCAGACAAAAAAATGTCGATCTGCCATTTTCTTAATGAAATAAAAAAAATTGCGCAACACATGAAACTTCCGTAATATTTCCTTAACTTCTGTTAACATTAATATTTGAATATTTTGCCTATTTTAAGATAATTAAGAGTAACATAGTGGAATTTTATGGTAACATAGTTGTTTTCCATAGTATTGCAAAGTGTCCCCGACCCAATATGCGGACTAACTTAACCAAAAAAAGGATTCTTCTTACAGTGTAGTCCTATGCTTCAAAAATTTATTAAGTTTATTTAATATGTTTGCGTTTTTTATGTAGGCCTCATATATTTTTAAAAGCTTTATTTATTTTCAAAATAATTACTTTAGTTTTGTCCCTAAGGAAGAAGCGCAATACGGTACTACTATGTTACTGGTATTTTCTCAAAAAATCATTAGATGTCACTGTACCGTCACTGGTCGGCTCGATTGGGTAGGTTGGGCATTACAAGAGCGGGGTGGAGGGGAATGGCAGTAAGCCGCGTGCCGCCACTCAGTCGCCGCCAAGTTGTGAATCAAGACGCGTGTGTTTATTTGGTGTGCACTTTGTTACCCGGCCAAAAGGTAAGTTTCAGAACTTTTACGTTATGTTTTAACTATTGATACGTGGCATTTATATCACTGAATTGTATTCTATTGTTGGATTTGCAAATTATATGGTCATTTCGTAAATATCAGGTAGCATCATGTTATTTTACAACTGTGTACCGGCCCACTTTGTTACTCCACTGTGGTAACGCAGTTGTAAAAATGGTATCCAACCTGCATAAGTGCTGTGATTTTGGTAAAACGGATATAATAGTAGGATTAAATTATTATCTTCAACCTTTGTGGTAACTTAGAGACTGATTAGCTATTTTTGTAGAGAAGAGAATTGTCTATTGAAACAACTTTGTTACTGTTGCACAACTGTGTTACTATTATGTCCTTATTTCTAAGTATAGCTTTTTCAATTTGAGTTGTACAATTGGCATAATAAGCTACATTACAGATATATCAGATGCAAGATAATATTTTTTAATATCAATGTTAAATACGTTGTTAAGATATTTTTACATATATACAATTTATGTCAAATCTTTGTAAACAAAAGTGCACAACGGTAACATAGTTGTCATTTAATGTGATTTATAAGACTTAATTAATGATAATTTCTTATTATAGTTATGGAAGAGAAAGATTTATGTTCCTAAAATACGTTTTGTTAATTGTTTGTTTGTAATGAGTGACTGAAGCTGCTCAATTAAAATATTTAGATTGGTAACAAAGTGGTTTGATTTTTCTACCTTGGTCTGCAAAACCTTCATTTTCAGAAAGAAATATGTACAAAATTCGCTGCTGGCAGTTAATTTCAATTGTTTAGATATAATTACGCATATAATATAATCAAAACATTAGTTTTCTTGAGTATGTTAAAAATTACTCCAAAATATTTAAAAAAGTTTGTGCTTCTGCTAAATCTATTTATTTAAAAAATAAAATTAGTCAATCATCCAATAAGGTTAAAACAACTTGGGATATTATTAACTTAGAAAAGGGGAAGACTAAAAACCCTAATAATCGTATTGAACTAAATATAAATAATAAACTTATTACTGAAGATTGTCAATTAGCACTAGCGTTCAATAATTTTTTTAGTGATATACCTGTAGCTACAACCAGCTCCTTAAATTCATCACCGAAAGATGCTGAATCAATTTTAAAAAACAATGTATCTGAGTGCGATGAGATATTTAAATTTAGACATGTAACGCCTTATGACATTGTCAAAACTTTTAAGAGTTTAAAAGTAAAGCGCACTGGTGATTTATGGGATATATCTGTTAATGTTTTGCGGAGTATCGTTGATGATATTGCTCCTCATTTGGCTTTAATATTTAACAGGTGTGTAGATTTAGGTAAATTTCCCGATCTAATGAAACACAGTAAAATAATTCCATTATTCAAAACCGGCGATCCTAAGGATCCATCTAATTATAGGCCTGTTTCTATTTTGCCAGCTCTTAGTAAAGTATTTGAAAAAATTATTTTATCGCAACTACTGGCTCATTTTAATTTAAATAAGCTTTTACATAGTGAGCAGTATGGGTTTACAAAAGGTCGTTCTACAATTGACGCTGGGGTAGCACTATTAAAAAATATCTATAGCGCTTGGGAGAAGTCGCAGAACGTTATTGGTGTGTTCTGTGACCTTTCCAAGGCTTTTGATTGTGTCGATCATGGGACTCTTATTTGTAAACTAAATTATTATGGGGTAAAAGGTATGGCACTTGATCTCATGAAATCATACCTTGGACAGAGAATTCAAAGTGTCGATGTAAACAGGGTCAAATCGTCTGGTTCTCCTGTGCATATGGGTGTACCGCAGGGCTCTATTCTGGGTCCTTTTCTTTTTTTAATTTATATAAACGACCTCCCCTATTATGTTAACAATACCTGTGGAATTGTACTATTTGCTGACGATACCTCACTGATTTTTGGTGTTGATAGACTGATATCCAATTATGACGACGTAAATGGTGCATTAGCTAAGGTATTAAATTGGTTTACAGTAAATAATTTAGTTTTAAATGCAAAGAAAACTAAGTGTATTAAATTTCCATTACCAAATGTAAAAAAAATAGGTAGTAATTTAATGTTAAATAATGAAGTTCTCAATCTTGTCGAATCAACCAAATTTCTAGGGATCACTTTAGACTCGAAACTTCAATGGGGGACCCAAATATCATCTGTAGCAGGGAAACTCAGTTCGGCGGCTTATGCAGTTTGGAAAATTAGACAGCTTACTGATGTAGATACAGCTAGAATTGTATATTTTAGTTATTTTCATAGTGTTATGTCTTATGGCATCTTGCTTTGGGGTAAAGCTGCTGATATAGAAACAATTTTTGTTTTGCAAAAGAGGGCTATGCGAGCTATTTATAACTTGGGGGCTCGAACTTCTCTCAGAGATAAGTTTAAAGAAACTGGCATACTCACGGTTGCATCTCAATATATTTATGCAAATATATTATTTGTGCATCAAAATATTAATCTTTTTGTAAAAAAAAGTGATATGCACTCGATCAATACTAGAAATAAGCACCAACTTGTGACCTCTGCTTATAGACTTCAGAAAGTGCAAGGATCATTTTTAGGACTGGGTGCACGCTACTATAACAAAATCCCAACTGCAATTTTAGATATGCCTTTGCAAAAAATTAAGGATTGTATTAAAACTGTTTTGGTAAAAAAGGCTTACTATAATATAAATGAATATTTTAATGATGATAATGCTTGGTAAATTTGTAACATTTGTGCGTTTGAATATTTTTATGTCGCGGAATGTTAGATACACTATTATATTACCTAATTTTACAAACCGTGTTAGTAGTAACAGTGATAACATATTGTGTGTTTTAATTCGTTTTGTTTCTTTTTGTTTGGAGCAAGCTTAAGTTAGTCATGCTCGCTTTAAGGCCTTTGCTTGCGGCGGCGTCGTGTGGCGGGTCGCTCACTTCCCTATAAAATGTGCGAGGAGGGCGATGGCTGGGGCGAGCGTGGGGGTCAGTCATTTGCGCTTCTGGTAAGACGACGTGACTGATTTACTCGCTTGTGGCACCATGCTGTCCCGCATGGTGCTTCGGAGGTTTAGGTCTTGAGGGTGAGCGCAACAGTCGTGTAGATCCTCAAGGCAAGTCGGACTGTTATCCTTCACGTGGTTCTCCGCCTGTTTCTAAGTTCTGAATCCCTATGATACAGACGCAACTAAAACAGTCCAGGCGTATCCCCACCCCCTTATATTATAGTTTACATAGTATATTGTATTTAAATATATATATATTCTTTATATTTTTATATATTACCATTATAATGTAAGTAGTTTATTAAGGCAAGCTAGCCTTCGGTTCTTCTTTGGAAACAGTAAGGCGGCCAAAGAAGACTAACTTTTGCTTTACCTGTGCCATGACCTGCACAGTTGAGCGCCGTGCGGGAGGATGAAGGAATCCTGGGAGGTTGAGCGGAATAAGAAGCTGCGGCTCTTAGGAAGCAACACGCCCCTTTGGTCCGGATTTCTGCCAAAACGGTAGCCCTTCATTCTAGCCGGGTGGAGGGAAACGGTCAAACGCCCCGTCAGAGGGTCGTGGCGAGTTGGGGGGAGGTACTGTCACGGAGTGATGCCCGGGGCGGTACGAGGATGATGGTCATGCCAAAGGAGTAAGGATGTGTTACTTAGTTCGGGTACACATACCGAGCACCGGCGGTCGCGCCCTCTCATTCACTAACCCTAACTATATCCTGAAAGTAGTCCTAGTGCCCATCTGGCACTCCCGATTGTGCGGGCTCCGTGGAGGGTGGGAAGCTCTAAGGATGAATTTTTTAAACTTCTAGTAATGGAATCCAAACAAACGAACATCACAAACAAGCCCGAGGGGAAACCTGAAGGCTCAGACACAGCACACGGGAAAGCGGGTAAAACTGCCATCTCGTCTGTTTTTAACACCCCCGACGGGAAAGCGGGTAAAACTGCCATCTCGTCGTCCAAAAACACTGGTGGGAAAGCGGATAACACCGCGATCTCATCGGATAAACACAAGAAGGACTGGAGAACTGCTGATCCAGTGCTTCTTTCTTTACAGAACATGCCGAAGGAAGAAACCGATGGGAGACCCAAGGCATGCTCCTCTTCCGCCGTCGAAGCGTGCTGGGCCACGTGGGGATCGGAACAGGGAAGACCAACGGCAAACCAGACCTCTGCAAAGGGCAATGGAGAGCCGCAGTCCGCCCCTGGGAAGGCCCTCACAAGGAAACAGCGACGCAAGGCCAAGCTGGAGAGGAAGAAGAAGTCCAACAAGGAGGGAGTAACCACACCCTCCACAACCACACCCGCTGCAAATCCAAGCTCGAGTGCCTGCAGGGAAACGGAGAGGCCACAAGCCAAACCGGGACCTAGCAAGGAGTCGGGCAAGGAGCCGCTGAGAAAGGGCAAGGCAAGTGGGAAAGGTGGAGCCAATGCCAAACGGGCAAGGCCTGACGAGACAATATCTCCGAAGGGTGAGCCCAAGAAGCAGAAGCTCTGCCCATCTCGCGGACCCAAACCCCCTTCATACGCGGCAGCAGCGGGAAGCAACATGTGTGTCCAGTGGGTAAAACACACTATAGCCTCCTACAAGGGGGTGGAGGACCTGGTCGTACTCAACCCTGAGGATATACCTCGCAGGGTACGGGTGGGTATTCTGCTCCCAACTTTGGAGACCGATAGGGTTCTGGTGGGGAAGCGGCTCAACATGTCCAATCCTTGGGCACAGGCACAACGTTGGCTGCTCCACGCCATGCACAGGCAGGAGAACGTGGGAGCCACCTTCCTAACGCTCAGCGTCCCTGAGGACATGATCCCCGAGGTAATGGCAAGGAAGCGCAGGCTGAGCTATCGCCTCGGATCGGTCTATGTGAAGTTCAGGGACGCCAGAGGCCGCTACGTCGAGGTCCCCCCAACCAGACCGGGGGGCATCGACGGGGCGGCTAATCTGGGGAGGGTGACTTCAACGCCATCCAAGCCGGAGACAGACCCGAAGGTATCCCAGGATACCGAGGCAGCTCCTTCAACTGGGGAACCCGGGGTAGAACTCCTCCTAGAGGACGAAATCCTGGGCCTCAACGAACTGGTGCTGAACGAGGAGGATGGCCAAGATGCCACCCTCTACTAAAGCCCAGTTCATCCAGAGCAACCTCCACCACAGTATCACCGCAACGGCTCAGCTTCGAAAGTGGTTGGAGGTTAACAACACAGCAGTCGCCTTGATCCAGGAGCCGTGGATCAGGGGTGGGGCCATATGCGGACTCTCCAATTTAGGAGGTAAGCTGGTGAGTGCCACCACAAACGACGTAAGAACCTGTATTTACATTTCTAAAAATATTGACGCACAGCCACTAATGGATTTCTGTTCCAGAGATTTATGCACTATAAGGCTTACTGTACAAGACACCAGGCAACGTGAACTTCTAATTACAACAGCGTACATGCCGGACGGTGAGCCTGCGCCCCCGGATGAACTCATACGCCTGGTCCGACACTGCGAGAGGAACACACTCGAGCTGATCATTGCAACGGACTCCAATGCCCACCACCAACTTTGGGGTATGGACCAAAACAACAACAGAGGTATACAACTTGTTGACTTCTTACTAACAACAAATTTAGAAATATTAAACAGAGGTAGTGAACCAACTTTCGTCGGCAGACGTAGTAGAACCATAATCGACCTCACTTTAGCTACACCCTCCACAGGTAGTACAATAACTGAATGGCATGTATCAAAAGAAGCTTCCTGCTCGGATCACCGGTGGATCCGTTTCAATATCATGGTACATACAACACAGGTTGCTCCTAGAAGGCAGCCTAGGAAAACCAATCGAGAACGCTACAAACAACTGATCACAGAGGGTTTGAAGCCAAATAACACTTGCACGAAGTTAGAAGACGTCGTGCAACTAGAAAAACAGGTAAAATTTTTTAATGACACCTTAATAAGCTGCTACAACCAGTCTTGCCCTCTCTCATGCCCCAAGGAACCTAGTAATGGTAAAACCCCATGGTGGGGCCCAGAGCTAACAAGCCTTCGAGCAAGGGTGGGAAGAACTTTTAATCGAGCCTTTAACACCCGGGAGGACAACGACTGGGACGTGTATAAAACAACAAAAGCACTATACAAGAAACGTATAAGGTACTGGCGAACGATGTCCTGGAGGAAGTTCAGTGGGGACATCGCTTCCAACATTCAAGCAAACAGGGTAAGGAAAATCTTGGCGAAACAGGGAAACATTGAGATAGGGGAGCTGAGACGACCGGATGGCTCCACTTCAAAAACCGCCAGTGAAGCCAATGATATCCTACTCCAAACACATTTCCCGGACTGTCGTTTCATGCAAACATCAGAAACACAGGACAAGGTATATGTAGCTACAGAGGAATGCTGGGCGTTAGCTCGTGAAATTGTAACACCTGAAAAAATTACATGGGCAACCAACAGTTTCTCTCCTTTCAAATCAGCGGGCACAGATGGCATTTTCCCTGCCCTTTTGCAATGGGGAGGGGAAAATATCGCTATTCACCTGACTGTCATCTTTCAAGCATGTCTGGCCTACAGGTACACTCCACAAGCGTGGAGAGAAGTAAAAGTAATCTTCATACCCAAACCAGGTAAGGCAGACTATACAAATCCAAAAGCCTTCAGGCCCATCAGTCTTACGTCTTTCGTCCTAAAAACCTTAGAAAGACTATGCGACAGACAACTTAGGGATACAACTTTATTCAAATCCCCTATTCACAAACACCAGCACGCATACAGTGCAGGCAAATCCACAGAATCGGCACTCCATCAGGTGGTAGGAAAAATCGAGGAGGCCATCGAAAATAAACAAATCTGTTTAGGCACCTTCATTGATATTGAGAACAAATTTCACCAGTATAGAGTTAGCGCTAGTAAGACATAAAGTCCCTACACTTCTCACCGACTGGATAATCAACATGCTACGTAACAGAGTGGTAAAGGTTGCTGGAGGTGACGGCAGGGGAGAACTGGTGGCTAGAGGCTGTCCGCAGGGGGGCGTACTATCGCCGCTGCTGTGGAACCTCGTGGTAAATGACCTTGTGACCAGGCTAAACTCCAAATACTTCTACACGGTAGGTTATGCAGACGATATCACCATCCTAATGACCGGACGTCAGGCCAGCATAGTCTGTGATACTACACAGGCGGCGCTGAAACTGGTGGAGAACTGGTGCGTCGAGCACGACCTCACCGTGAATCCAACAAAAACAGAAATGGTAATGTTTACTAACAAGCGTAATGTGGGTAACTACAACCCACCGGAACTATTTGGATCCGCTTTACAGACATCAAGTGAAGTTAAGTACCTTGGTCTAACGTTGGACAGTAAACTCAACTGGAGCAGCCACATTGACCAGAAAACCAAAAAAAGCAGCATAGTCCTGTGGCAATGCCGCAAAATGGTAGGTAAACGCTGGGGTCTGTCCCCCAAGATATTCAAATGGCTATACACGGTAATAATACGACCAATGCTAAGCTACGGAGCCCTTGTGTGGTGGCCAAGAACCAAACTAGGAACTTGCGTCAAAAAACTCCAAAGCTTCCAAAGACTAGCATGTTGTGCAATCACAGGTTGCATGAGGACCACTCCGACTGCGGCTATGGAAGCCATGCTAAATCTACCGCCGCTCCACTTATTCATCCAACAAGAAGCGGCTCAAGCAGCTCTAAGACTCAAATTTCTAAAACTAAACAGGTTTGATAAAGTCAAGCACTTTAACAGTATTTTTCTAGACTGGAACAACACACCCCTAATAGACGCCCCCTGTGACAAGGTGGCGCCAATCCACATCTTTAACAAAAGATTCAAAATTCAACTGTCCGAGTGCGGCGACCCTAGCCGGGTCCACAGATCACTCAGAATATTCACGGATGGCTCAAAAACCAGTGCAGGCACTGGTACAGGCGTCTTCTCGGAGGACCTTAACATCAACATTGCCAAACCCCTTGGATCCCACAGCACAGTCTTCCAGGCTGAATGCATGGGGATCCTACTGGCGGCTCAGGCAATAGCGACAAGAAAGGTAACAGATCATAACATTATCATTCTCTCAGACAGCAAATCAGTACTACAAGCACTGGATCGTACTAAGGTGACATCTAGTCTTGTAGTGGAGTGTCAAAAGGCCGTAAATTTGGTAGGCATCCACAATAACATAACCATACAATGGATCAAAGGACACAGTGGAGACAGAGGCAATGACGCAGCTGACTCACTGGCAAGGAGAGGATCGGAGTCAATACCGGTGGGACCCGAACCCTTTCTCCCTCTCCCACAGTGCTGGTTTAAAAGTAGGATAAGTGAACGCACATATCACCTCCACCAAAACTACTGGAACAACCATGAGGAGTGCAGGCAGACCAAACTAGCTTTGCCTCAACTTAATACAAGGCTCTCTAGAGCACTCCTACAACTGAGCAAACCACGATTGCGACTAGTAACTAGCGCTATAACCGGTCACGGCAGTTTTAACAAACATCTGTTCAATCTAGGTGTCACAGACAGCCCACTGTGCAGAGCTTGCATGAGGGCAGAAGAAACAGCCGCCCACGTCCTGCTGGAATGCGGTGGGGTGGCCGAATGCCGGGCAAACTACCTGGGCAACCCGGGTAGTCTCAGGGAGGCGGTCGGCAACGTCAAGGCGCTGGCAGGCTTCCTTGAAGATATAGGATGGCTGGAGTAACCCCAGCCAAACACCCTCCGACGCAAAAAGGGCGCAATCCGTCGCCCAATTGCGGAAAACGCCCGCACGAAGAAAGAAGAAGAAGAAGAAGAAGGGCGATGGCTGCCACGCGCGTCATACTTGTGAACAGGTGCTGCTTGTGGGGGCTGGTCTGCTTGAGTTTGTTGTTTATTAAGTCAGTCATAATTAAATTCTATAGATTACTATTTTTGCCGCCATAACACGCAAATATTGTCAGTGAGACTAGATAAATAATAATTATTGAATGTAATAGGTGTAAGTTGTTTTTGAAAAGAGTAATTGCTGAGTTTATTGCCGGCTCTTCTCAGCAAAAACAACCTTCCGAACCAAGCATTTAGTCTGACTATACATAAGTGCCTGTGAAGGCCTATTTGGATGAATAAACAATTTCATTTCATTTCATTTCATAAAAACAAATAATTTACTTCATTTATCTCTAATGATAAAATTTTTAAAACTCATTTTTAGCAGTGCAAAAACCTGCACTAAAAAGTAGAATGACCCATATCCTGAAATAAAACATAGGATACTTTTTATCCCAGGAAAAGACAAGATCCCTCGGGAATGCGATTTAGGAATTTCATTGAAAAAATTTCTAAAGCTTTGATTTCTTTAATTTTAGTTCATATTTTCTTTACTGTTTCAAAACAAGAAAACCACACTTTTTTGTTACCAGTGAGACAGAAATTATCTAGAGCCAAGTATTGCTCCGTTTTTACATGAAAGTAGAAAAAATAATCATGCTAAAACTAAATTATAAATAAAACTAGATTATAAATAAAACACTGAATTTAGGTCGCTGTCTATGGGTAATGTGCTCAAAAGACTGACTATGATACCTCACTGTATAGCGAGGCTTATTCTTTGTCCAAAGTAGGAGCCAGCCCTTTGGTAAAAAAATATAAAATATTTTTTAAATAAACCCAAAAAATATACATTTCTGTCCCAAAATTACATTAAATTAATTTGACATAAAGTTATGTTAAAAAAATAATTGCTATTCTAGAGTGAAATGTTGAGCAGAGCCATCCATAGTAATAAACTAAACTTGTTATTTTCACACTTACCACTTTCAGATAAATTCAGAATGGACGGAAGCAGTTTATCAGCATCAGTCAGATTTTTTACTGAGAAGAGAGCTGGTGTCATATCCACATTATCATTTTCGCTGCAAACAACGGTTTGTTTATTTATTTTATTCACAAAGGACTTAGCAAATTTGGGCTTCCTCAATTTCTTAGGAGCAGCAGATTTTTTGCTTCTATTCTTAGATTTTTCATCAAACTCATTGCCTGATGATTCTTCGTATTCTACTTCCTCTTCTTCCGAACTTGATTGTTCAGATATTTTTGCATCAGAGCCAGAATCACTGAAATCACCGGTCTCAGCCTCGCTACTATCGTCATCTTTATATGTTGTTTTGATAACTTTCTTTCGTGTGGTAGGCATTATTTGTAGGCTATTTCAGGACTGGTCATGGACTAAAAAAGGTATTTATTTAAATAAATACTTATAAAGTTGGTTGATTGGAAACTTTTTATCCAACCAACCACCAAACCATCAAAGAGTGCAAACAGGTGCAAACCATTGCCACACCAAAGAGAATATAAATACTACGTAAAAGAGACGGAACTTAGAACATCGTTTTATATACTAACAATTGCAATTGACTGGCTAATCAGAATATGAACTGTCAAAATTGACAATAGGTTTAATAGTGCCATACCGATGGTAGAAATTACTATCGATATCGATACATGTAGTGATGTAATAACGAAAAATCGATATCGATAAATATTACTGCTGGCGGCGCGTACCCTGCCTGCGGATGGTTAAGATTTTTTTAGAGTGACTTTGAATTAAGAAAACACTTTTTATTTATATGATTTATTTAATTATAGGTACAAACATTTTTTTGAACTAAGCCACCTTCCGGTTCCAACAACAACTTGGCCTTCGATCATCAAGATACCTATATATAATAACGCTAACTCTTCATTTTTTCTTCCGGTTCTGAAACAGGACAAAAAAAAATCAGATCAAATTATTTATTTATTTATTTCTAACAAAATCCTTAAATATCTTAAATAATTTTGAACAGTATTCTGTTTTTATTTTATGTTCCTACATAGCAGTCCCCCAATGCAATGACAATATTATACTAATGTTAAATGTAAGTGGACAATATTTTTTTTCTTTTTTGATTTCCTTTTTAAACATAAAGGTGTTTTGTATTAGGGGTTTCTTTTTTTTTTATAGTATATTGTTAATTTACATTATTGTTATTTTACCTTCATTTTACCACTAACCAAATGAGAATCCTGACATCTGTTCATCATGGAGCAGATTTCAAATTTAGGCAAAGCATGGCACGTTTCTTGAGTTTTGTTTGATTTTTGTTTATATGAGCCTTTTTAAAATTATCAGCTCAGATATTTTTGTAAGAGTGCAATTTTTCTATTGGCAAATTCACTAGGTCTTCGTTGCCTGTAACCCGAACCCATTCTTTGCAACTGGAAGGAAAAACCATTTATTTCTCTTCACAAAAATAAGTACAAAAAGAGCACTATGCGAACCTATTTTGTGAGAGACTGGTGCCTATTGTAGGTTTTATAAAACCTGTAGTACAAGGACCCTACTCCACGGATTGTTAATATTACTGCAACAACGTAGTCTGTCTTTTCTTACAGAATATTGCAATGGAACAGAGATAATTATAAACGAGAGAGGCGCTCATCATTCCATCCCAATTGTTTGTTACTACAGTAGCGTTTGACCACCCCTCACCTGTTCATAAGTAATGTTGTGGACGAAATACTAGTTGCAAGTAAAAATAATGCTGTGAACTGCCTCCTTTTGGCTCAAGGAAAAAGGCTTTTTGGGAAAATGTAGACACTTATCGAAAGCTTAAAAAAAATCAGGAACTCTTTAAATGTGCTTCTTTTATACCACATATCTCGCAAGTTCGTCGAGAACTCCTTAATTTTTCGGATATTTTAAGAAGTTTAGACTTAGAAATAAGATAAAATTTAACGATTTTGGCAACCACCCAACAATCACTTCGCGCACAATAATTGAGTCCCTATCTTGGGATTAAACAACGTAAATGTCTCACAAATGTTTATGGCGGAGGAGAATTCCTTACGCTCAACACCTGGAACACAAATATGGGATAAAACACAAACAACCAAGATAACTAAAACGAATTTAGCGAAACTAAACCAGTAAACACAACAAACAAACAAAAACATAGCAGGCAGACATTTTTTTAGTGTTGCGATACTAGTTTGTACTGTTACTACTATACTACGCGTCGGTGGCGCTTGAAACTATACTACATCATGTGTAGATATTATTTAATATGATTTAAACAGTTTTTTGATAAAATATAAAATAAATACATATACACACTTTTATAACGCTAAAGGCGCTAAAAACAAAATCATCTAATAAAAAGTAAGCTTAGAATCTTTCACGTTGAAAATATTTTTTGCCACTGCTAACCGTTTACGTTCGTTTTCTGTGTATTGCGAGTACATGGCATCGATTGCCGTACATTTATTTTCAGTACCTAAGTTTCTAACCACTGAACCAAACTGTGCAAACTGTCTGTATGTACTAGGGATGCCCGAACTGAAAGATCTTTGATTTTTTTAATCGATTCACCTCTGTGTGATTTTCACCCAAATCGGATCGCATTGTCATAGGATCGGATGAAAAAATCGAATGATCAGTTTTATATGTAAAATAGCGAACTAGCAAATTATTGTTATGGTTTCTTTACACCAATCGTAAATATTTTCACAAACAATTAATATTAAGTTCCTTTCAAAATGATCCAATAGAAGGACTAAATGACGTGTTCAAACAGTATCTTAGAGAAACATTGCTTGACAGACAAGGGGATCCAATAGGCTATTGGACAACGAGGTTAAGTGTTTGGCCTAATCTGAGCAATTTGGCTTTGAGGTATTTGTCTGTTGTTGCAACGTCGGTCCCATCGGAACGTATCTTTTTTCTGGCTTCCCATACATTACCTGAATGTCGTAACAGGTTGGACATTCAAAGGTTGCCAAAATTAATGAAAATTGAAATGATTGGTTTTTATAACGTACCAGTGAATGTGAATTTTTGTGGATGGCCAAATCCTAAACTAAAGGGAATATCGAAAGATGCTGAAAGGAGTCTCGAGGCTGATTTTGATTAAAACTAAAACTGCATCATTAGATTTTCGAAAAAATGTTTTCCCAAGCCAGGAATGGAACCCGATGAATTTGAAAAAAAATACACAGCCTGTATTATTACACCATCCGATAATGTTGCTAATAAGGATCAAATTCTCAGAAGTCATGTCATACGGAAAACTAAAAGAAAGTGTTCTTTTTTAATAAATTGATCAACATGTTTTGTATATTTCCACAAATTATTACACCTTTCGTACTATAAAATTATCTATACTTATAATAATAATAATCTATACTAATATTATAAAGAGGAAAGATTTGATTGTTTGTTTGCATTGAATAGGCTCCGAAACTACTGGACCGATTTCAAAATATAGTATGTATAGTAAATAAATGTGCTTTTCTCAGTAAATATGTAAAAACAATTGAGGGTTTATTTACTTCATACAATGATACGATCCTTTACGATCCTTGAAAGATCGATTCACATGAATTCGATTCAGATCGCGAATCGATTCAGTGGGTTACAATTAATTACAATTCCAAAAATTTATTCCATTCAAAAGACCGGGCATCCCTAGTCTGTACCACTGGAATGCTCAACTATCTAGGTCTCGGAACAATAACTAGCATGGAAGCCGGGCTAAAATAAAAACCGAGTACTATACAGTTTATTCATTTATGTCAATTAGCATATCGTAATGTGGGAATGAAACAAAACATGGCTGTTTGTTTTTATTATTTTTGAACGTGTCACAAGCAAAATGTCAAATGGTCCTCTTTGGCCCTCTTATAATGCTAACAAATACAAAAGTTCTATCCAAGACGTCAAAATACTTACGTTGGCTATCAACTTAATTTTGTAGTTATATGTTTTGTTGATACGAGTCGGGAGTTTGACGAATTTAATAAGTGAAAAAAGCGAGTTAATTATTAATTTCTGTCTGAGAACGTGGCCAGAAAGTATATACGAGAGGTGTGCAGTGCCCTGGACAAGATGTCTTGTGTTGTTGAAGGGTGTAAAGCCCATAGTTCGAGAAAAGAAAATGTGAACGAAACGTTAACATTTCATCGGTGAGTTTAGAGATATATTTTTCAATATTTGAAATAAAAAAAGTGATAGACGATACATAAAAATAGTACTTTATGCCTATCTACTCAAAAGAATTCACGTATTTGCTTTATTTTATGATTTTTCTGAAAAATAAAATTGTCGCAAGTATAGGTTACTAGTGATGTAAAAATGGTTATCGATAATCATTTCAATACTGTTGCAGATTTCCTAATGATGGTGAAATGAAAATGAAATGGAGTCAGTGCATCAATAGGTTTTTCTCATACAAACCGCCACCACCTTTTCACCCCCTTAAAGGGTGATTTCTAGGATAAAAACAATCCTATGTTTTTTCCCGGGACTCCAACAATCCCTATCCGAATTTCATCTAAATCGGTTCGGCGGTTTAAGCGTGAAGAGGTAACAGACAGACAGACACACTTTCGCATTTTATAATTATAATATTAATTAGTAAATTAGTATTAGTATGGATTTTAATGATTAATAAAGACATTAAATTAATAATTGTAGTTTAATTCATACTTGTGTCAAATTCTTATCGTCTCTTTCCTACCACACTTGACTGATATTCCGACGCCGAAGTTCCGTCGTGGTAAATCCGTTAGTAAACCACAGCCACACTTGGCAGATTATCCGTCGACAGCCAGCGCCTATACTGATAATAAATTATAATAACATGGGAATGTTAAGAAAAGGATAAACTATATTAATTAAAAAATATATAATAGAAAACTATTCTATCTATAGGTACATATAATAAAAATGTTACGGATCGCTATCTGTACATGGAAGATATATGAGAAAAAATATTATTGGGTCCTTTATCAACGCAATAGCACCCAAAACAATGATTGTTAGAATTTTGTCTGTTTGTGCAAGCTAATCTCAGAAACGGCGTATTCGGATGTGGTTTTCACTAATATATTGTGGTAAGCTTCACTTAACATTTAGTGTTTGTTTCATGTCAATCGGTTCTTAAATAAAAAAGTAATGTCAATTTAAAGAATCACGTCGAACATTTGTTAATCCAAAATAAACAAAAAGATATGCCCAAAGTCACTATTCCACGCGGGCGAAGTCGCGGGCACAGCTAGTACTAACTATATTTACTTGTTTGCTTTGATGACTTATATCGACACGACAATGTCGATGATAAGCCCATCACTAGCCAAAAAATAGCATGTGACAATCTGCATAATAACGAAACAGAACGGTATTATATGTCTCTTTCCCACTCATTATTAACGTCGAAAGTAAAAAAAGGTAAAGTATATGCATTTCATTTCTTATTTTAGCCCAGCTTCCATGTTAGTTATAAGAAGAAAAATGAGTGAACCTTAAAAATATTATATTATTGTCTTACCACATATGCGCGGTCAACGCGATCTAACATGTCTAACGTGCTGATTCTCTATTCTGTTTCGAATGTTCGGCGTTTGCGGTTTATTGATATGTGGTCGCCCACACATCGAACAGATGTATTTTTATGCCACAAGTGACAACGAGGCAGGCGGGTCACCTGATGGTAAGTGACTACTGTCGTAGACTTTAGCAAAACCGGGGGGATTGCACATCTTATTAAAATGCCTTAACCTGTCAGTTCTTTCTTGGGACAATCGGGGTTTCAGAGTCCGCACCACTTGGTTCTCAAATGGGACAATCGGGACAATGACATTTACTTGAAAATTGGGCGCGAATTTTGAAATTATGAAAACTGTGCGCGAGTTGACGAGTTGTGTGTGCAATTGCTGGAACACACCAACAGCTGGTGCTTATGGCGACAAATTTTCAACTTGAGGCCAGCCAGTCGAGTACTATAAAGTACCTTACCACCGTGCTGTGGTTTCCTCAAGATGTTTTCTTTCACCGAAAACTCAAGCTCATTGTAGGATTCGAACCCACGACCTTCGCCATCAGCTTACCAAACGGGCCCCAGCTAGTTTTCTTGGTATTTTGTTGCCTCAGCCTACTTGTATGCGGCGGTGTAGGTACCTCTAGTCCGTATTTAGTAGAGAGGTTCAAAGATTGAACCAAATATACCTACCTACATACTGGGTGACGCTCTCTACAATAAGGAAGAAAAATATAAAAGTAACAAACATAAACGTACAGTGGAACATAGGACCTCTTTTCTTTTAAGTCGGTTTTAATAACATTTCATATAAATCACATCCCAAACAAAAAAAATACAAATTAAGTTAATAAATGACGGAGCTCTGATGTAAAAAATATTTATAAAAAAACCGGTCAAGTGCGAGTCGGACTCGCGCACCGAGGGTTCCGTACAAATTTTGTGGTTCTTAGTATTTGTTTTGACAAACTGATATATAGACAGATAAACAGACGGACGGACAGCAGAGTCTAATAGTAGTTTTTTTAATAGGGTTTCCATTTTTACCCTTTTGGTACGGAACCCTAAAAAGTACATCGGCTTAAAAGGTAATTAAGGTAGACTTGGTGGATATTTACCTACCTAATTGTTGATTGATAGGTACCTATATCTTTCTATATACCAATCTTACTTACTATAATAAAATATCAATTCCGCTCCTTTTCTTCAATTTCGATTTGCTAAAAGGTTTTATAATTTACCATAATGGAAAGGTTGTGTTTGTTTATAGAATGGTAAATGGTCTGAATCAATCCCGTTAAGTGCTTTTCAACAGAGCTTTATTGCCTGTATAGCGGTATCGAATGGATGAGCCAAAGTCGGGCTCTTAGTCCTTCCTTTTGACACCCTTACCCTTTGCCATCACAGGTCACTACATATAAGGATATTTACTTATTTTTAAACCTTAGTACCGTGGACGAATAAAGCTTAGTACCTATAGTTACTCATTAAAAGTTATTGATTTTTATAATATCCAGAAACTCCAGGCTTTCGTACCGAGCCGCTTCGTAATAAATGAAAATTAATTGTATACTCGTATTACGTGTCTCTTGTTATTCGTATTACAAGAATTAATTTATTTAATGTTTATGTATTATTATAATTGTTTTTTTTTTTAAGTTTTAACTAGGTAAACAACACACACACATCACTGTGCACTTGTTGTGTTGCAACGGTTTATAAATGCGAGGTGGTTTGAATTAGAGGTCAGCTTGAAAATCCGTCGCCAAGCAACTGTTGGTGTGTTTTGCATTGGCAATCCCCCTGGTATTGCTAATGTCTATAGGCGACGGTAGTCACTTACCATCAGGTGATCCGCCTGCCTCGTTGTCACTAGTGACATAAAAAAAAAACACGGCATCTTTACGGCACAGTTTTCCAAAGATTTATTTTTCTACCAAATATATCTTTGCTACGTTTCACTCTGATCATTTTCCATACATGGCCATCTGATCCCAAACTAAGCTGAGCTGATTGGTAGATATCTGTAGCAATTATGTAGATAGTTAATTGACATGAATTGACACACGCAAAAAGTAACAAAGGTACACAACTCATGACGTAGGTATGTAGTCAAGTAAATAAAAGTTAATAACAAATCTGAAAATGTAACAAAAGCAGGCAGCATGTTCATTCAACTTGGCTCTCGAGTAAATCGTATTTCCAACGAAGCAGTATTCACCATGAAGCATAAACTAACATAAATAACTTCAATTGTTTGCTGCCTTATTGTTAACTTTAATTACATTTTGAATTAATTTTGTAATTAAAACGGAAGCTAGAGCGCGCCGCGTGAAGTTTAAGTGGCTGGAAACGGATCGACCCCGGCCAGGGCGGGAGGGAGGCGGCGGCGGCGGCGGGGCTTTTAGATGCAATCTCTGAGTGGATTAATTAATTCTGAGGTGCCGGTTATCTCCTGTTATCATTTAATAAAGTTACGTAAGTATATATAAATTTTGCTTTATGCGGAGAATATGATTTCTATGTTCGTTGAAGCTTTCAGTGGGTAGATGTTGTCTATATGTAGGTATCTATCTGTCAGCCTATTTATTGAACTGAATACTACCTACCGTCGAATATTAAAAAAAAATGTTTCAAGTACGTTTCATAAATTACGTAGTACCTATCTAATATTGAGGGTGTAAGAATCAAAGACCTTTACTCTGCAGTAGAACACCCCGACCACATATTTAATGAGGGTTATGATTGCATACCTAATTATAGCTCATTGTCATTGCACCATGGCAGAATCATGAAATTTGCAATACACCAGATGCAGATATCTACCTACATACCGTACGGTAAGTATGTAGGTGTATTGATATGTCGTTAAATGTTTCATGAGGTGCCTGGGCATCACCTGGTGTGACGAAAATAACAAATTCAGAACGCTTTTCAAAACAACACTCAGCCTGCGCTACATTATGCATGAAGCACTCCATTTGCTGATCCGCTCAGGAGTCCCGCTCGCGCTCGCGGCTCGTTAAGCGCTTACATTAGCTACAAACACTTATTGATTTTGAGAGATTGATGTAATTTATAAGTATCGAACACTTTGTCCCATTAGTAAAGTGATCAGCACGTCTAGTGGACTGAGTACCTACGCGGAATCCGTTTTGCTATCTACTGGATATATACGTGAAACTATTAGGTTGTAAACCATGTCTGAAAGTGGAAGCTTTTTGTATTAGTGTTAATACACACCAATAGGTGGCGCTAAGTGGTACAAGTGGAAATAATTTGAAGAAATTATGTGCGTTACTTTTAATTTGTGTAATTAGGGTTCTCCTTTTCTACCCTAGCAAGCATGGAGCACCGTCTTGTAGCAGCGAGGTATTTCATCATCATAATAATATGCTTTATTGATTCAGTGTCTATTTACCTAAAAACGACAAAGCGTTGAGTTATTTACGAAGCTCCTTGTTTATTAGGTTTTTTTTTTCTTACTTTTGGATAAGTATGATTGTGTTCTCACTGATGATGTGGCCAAAGGTGGAAGCATACAAAGCCTAGATGGGAACTGGCTCGCTAAGTGGAGCTGACGGAACACACCGATAGATGCGACAGAATTTCAACTTGAGGATGGTAGCCAGCCAGTCGTGTAGTACTAAGTATCCTACCACCGTGCTATAGTTTCCTCACGATGTTTTCCTACACCGAAAGCTCAAGCTCATTGTAGGATTCGAATCCACGACCTTCGCCGCGGTGAATCCGAAGTAACTTACCACTGACCTATCATCGCCTGAATTTCGGTTTCATTATATTTTTAGATTTAGCGCGTCCGATAAACATTAATATTTTATGTCTGCTGGATGACGGACATGGTCTTCCTAAAGTCAGAACATCAGTAGGTAGATATATTTTCATGAAGTTCGGCACCTACTGCACCTTTATCTTAGCAGAAAATAATTAATCATCATTCGTAGAGGGTCTACGACGCTACAAAATGTATGGAATTATTGAATTCTTTCATTCAGTTTGACCTGAAAATTGAGAAATTTTAATTTATTTTGATATTTAAGTGAATTATGACTTTCGTATAACTAACCCATCAAATAAAGTAATAGATATAACATAGTAAAAGCATTGCCAGGCAGATTTTCCCTCTACTAAATACCAAAAATAAACTTTCTTTAGCTACTTATATGATACATTCACATAATTGAGTAAACATACTGACCATTAGCATTGTTTCTTAAAACCTGCTGAAGTAATGTCCATCGAGGGGTTGCAATCGCCAGGGATCAGGGAAAAGGGGAGAGGAGGAGTTCAAAATGCAATATTAATGTAGTGCCGAGTGGCGGCCAGAGTGCATTTACTTAATGGATCGTAGGCAAAATGTTTACACTGTCGTCGAACATAAAAAAATAACCAGTCCGAAGTCAGATAGAGAGAAGCTCTTTGGCAGGATTATTGCGAACGACTGGGGACGTGCTGACTCACAAAAAAAGTTGTCTACTTACTTCATCTCTACTCAGATACAAAAAAATAAACCTATACGACACCTCTACTGCAGATAGGAAAGTGTGGGATACATTACCGGAGTGGAAAAGTTAAAAAGCTTAAATGTATCTCCGGCGCGGCTAAAAGTATCTGACAAAAGTTCGACTTCCATTTTAAAAAGCTCCATTACAAAACATCGAGATTCGCTTCCGCCACGCGCCGCGAGCGCAAACTGACGACGGCTTCAGGAGACGGAATTAAACTGAAAACTTTTCAATTTATTTTATATTAAATCGAGCGTGACCACGTATTCGTGACCTGTTATATTAGTAATATGTTTAATTCGCGATTTTTGGGTAATGCAATTAAAATACCCTAAAATTTGAAGCAGATATTAACATAATGAACACGCTTAATGCTAAGTACCTAAGTGACCAGTATTGTGTGGTTCTGTATGGTCCGATGCAACAACGACTTCCGGGATACATTCTCGTACAGCCCTGCGCGACACTAAACTTGAATTCGTTACGTGTGTTCTGTTCATACTGTACAGAAACCTCATGATACTTTTTTTTTCTTTCTTTCAATTGTTAGTTAATTAGTCATTACTTACGTTTGGGATTCATCAATACTGATACATGTTCCTTGAACCTATCAACATATTATTTTGTACAGCACATAATATTTTCTGAAACCTTGAAGCAACCAGAACCATTTTTACACTATTAACTCCTCAATGACTAAGAAAGACATGCCGTGATTGTGTTCGACAATCAAGCCCTTAATTTTATGTTGAAATCCTATTGATAGATATTGATACCTTGATTAGAACACCTGTTCTAATCAAGTAACTTTATACAGAGTTATATGAATGGTTTTAAAAACATGCACAAACACCCGTATGATATTACTTCTTATAAACTATTCAGTCATACTTTTATTTTAATTCCCCAAAAAAAACATACAGTCGAATTGAGAACCTCCTCCTTTTTTGAAGTCGGTTAATAAAATAAAATAATTATTCTACTTTCAATAGGTAACTCCTTGAAGTGGTATAATAAATAGGTAGGTCACTTATTATAGCTAACAAAAGAAAAAGTATTAACATTCATACTTCAGTATGAACAATCGTCTTAAAAAGTGTTAACAATGAAGCTATAAATTATTATTACATATAAATTATTAACGCTTGCCAAGTATCAAAATGATTTATATCGCAGTATATAGAACATCCATCTGGGTACCTCTACACGAGCAAAGTAAGTTGAATTTGAGAAGAGTTGTAAGGCTTTGGCTCTGAGATAGTGCTTTTAGGCCCTAACCCCGGGGGTGATGCAGTGGGTCCGTGGAGCTTCTTAAAATGTTTTCACTTATGTATATATGGGAATACATTACCCCTGCCTCCGGGTTACTTGAGGCGCGCACACTTACTTTTAACACAAAATTGAAGTGACGTAACCCTTCACTCAGCTCTCGTGTGTATCTTCACTTAAATTACATTTTATTGAAAACATATAACATCTCTCTTGTGTAACTTAGATACGTACTAAAAACGCCACATCTCCGTCTGTTGTTTCATTCATTATAAAAAACTGAGACCGAGGTAAACGATGTAGTTAGGTTTTATACAATTTATTAGACTTTTATGATCGTTATTTACAGATGATACTTTCATAATACACCTGAAATACGGTCCATGGTGTGATACATTTTCATATCATATTGCC
Organism: Ochropacha duplaris; assembly: GCA_951361185.1. Taxonomy (NCBI): domain Eukaryota; kingdom Metazoa; phylum Arthropoda; class Insecta; order Lepidoptera; family Drepanidae; genus Ochropacha; species Ochropacha duplaris. Next base: position 7,075,719 of record OX592695.1, on the reverse strand, counting down.
ACAGATATTGCTGATTAATTATTATGAAAAACAAGGCATGAAAAGGCTTATGAAAATAATAAATTCTTTAAATATGAAATCCTAATAAAATTGAGTACCTAAGTACGAGTTTTATTCAAGTATTTTTTTGCCAAAGAACTGACTACTAATTCTTAGGCGACTTATTATAATAGGTAGTATCTATTATTAAACCTTCCATCACTTTACACCAACTTTTAAACATGATCAATGCATGACATTAAAATGTTTACTCAAATAGAGATAAGTTCATCGCTTTTTCAATTAACAAAAAGTATTATGCATACGAGTATTGCGCTCGTAGTTACTAATAATCACTTAGCTTAATTGCGGCCGTTAATTACCGCCGATCTCGATGGTTCAAATTACGTACTCTAAAACGCATTAGCAGCTGACAGCTGGAGATTATCCGTCTAAGCGGCGACGGGCCGGCCGCCACCCGCCCGCGCGGGACCATTCGAGTAATGAAATTTAATGAGCCTTAATTGTTGACGACTTAATGCAGGAACTGTAAAGATAAGTGCTTACTTACGCCCATCGCTGAGTGCCTGAAACAAAACAAGATCACTCAGTACCGAAGAAACTTTTCCATTCCCATCTGTGCCTACATATATAACTGTATGAGAGAGTATTTAATAGGATTATGAGGCTAAAAAGTTTCGTTATTCGAGCGAAGGGCGTGGGAATGTTTTAAAGTGAAAGGTTTTCATTTTATTTGTCACACATATGTATGTACATAGGAACCTTTTTAAAATACACCTACCTACCTATTACCCAAAGCACCAACGGCGTTGAGAATAATAAAGTAAACTGCGAACTTTATTTAGCATCTGTAAAAACTGCTTATAATGATTTCATTATCAAATGCTACATGCTTTGAAAATTTGATTATACCTACTAAGTATAACTATTATTTCAGAATCTACTGTCTCTTAGAGTCGGAGGTCTAATAAGGTAATTCGAGCAATATGGCTGTGATTGTAATCACATTTCGCTAGAATTCGCAGACCCTTTAATAATAATTACCCATTTTTATCAATTAAAAAAATCCGTTTGGATAAATTACAAGGCTGTTGTAAATAATTTGAGAAACTATTTGTATCTAGCAATATATTCGAGTGGCCTTTTTAGACACTCCGGTATAAAACAATGGACGTACACGTATACTCGTAGGTACATACAGATAGGCAATTGTTTTGAAGCAAATGTGGTATATGTTTACGAATCACAATAGCGTGTACTGAGTTTCTTGTTAACTGATTAGAGGCACCCGAGTGGTGTCATCTCAGAACGTTCCAATTACCGGCAACAGGGATGGGTTGAGGGCAACACAGGGGGGATGTACCAGGGTGTGAATGATCCATTTCGAAAACTAATTTAGAGTTGGCAACTAAACAAAGAGCACTCCTCGCAGATAATAATTAACGCTTGCGGTAAAGTTCCACTTAGTCCGTATTGGTTAAACCTCACTATTCCATTGGCAAAGTTAATTAAACGTTGTTTTTTCCGGTTTAGTTTTTATTTAATTAAAAATTAACAAAGTAGCCTCTACTTGGACTTTCTCGTGGACCTCACCCAGTGGGTATTTCATTATACCTTTCGAACAACTTGAGAGCGCAACAGAAGTTATTATAACATCTTGTTTCCGCTAGGTAAGTAGGTACCTACTTATCTCATGTATTTTCAACCCAATGATACCTAATATTGATGAAATTCATGAAAATCAATGCTTTTGAATTTTCCATATAAATCCTAGTTTCACATTTATTAACTTTCCCTAAATTCATTATCAAAGTAGTTATTTGATAAAAAGCAGTACTGCAGTGACTAAAAGCATAAGTTAATTAAATAATACATATCAATCTACGTTGGCATTGGCAACAATGCACGATGAAAAGTTAGTATAGTTGAAAGATCGTGTTATGTTAAAGTGAATGTCTCTGTCCTTTGACTGTTTGTGCTGCCATCCGACCGTTGTCCAGATAAAAGCTTCTCTATAGCACGAAAAAGCACTCACTCCAAATATTGATTTGTTACTTCGCCGCTCCTAAAATGGAAGAGATATGTCTTGGCATACATATACGATATGTTGTTATATTTAAAACATAGCTGTGTCATGATGAATTTGAAATATCTGGAATGATATTGTGTAAAGAACGTATAATAAAGTGCTTATTTATATGAAACTAGCTGTCCCACGCGGTTTCACCCGCATTCCCGAGGAATTTTATCTTTTCCCGGGACTATTTTATGCTATATTACTTATTTCACATCAGTAGGTTCTAAAAATGCCATTAAAATATTGACAGATTGATTTTTCAAATATTTTCTTTCGTACAAACTTTGTCCCGACAATTACAAACTCTACAAAAAAGAATTAGCCAAATAGGTGCAGCCATTTTGAAGTGATGCGCGGACATACATTTTTGGCAATTGATTTTTATTTACATCTTATATATAAATAAAAATGAATCACTAAATGTGTTGCTAAGCGCAAAACTCGAGAACGGCTGAACCGATTTGGCTGATTTATTTTTTGTTGTGTTTGATGAAGTCTGAGGAAGGTGCATATGGAGGGAAAAATCGTAAAAAAAAAATACGAGGAAAATAGTAAAAACAACAATTTTCTTTTACCATACAAACCATTCTGTCCCCAGCTGTCAAACATTTGACGTCAATCAAAACAAAACAAGGGCGCCTTCAAATGTTGCATGTCTGCCGGGTCAACTAGTAGGTAGATATATAAATTTAAAATACAAAACTATAATCATCAAAATATCTAACATAACGAAATACGTAGGTAGACTGTTAGAGATGTAAAATTTATTTATATTTATTAGGTTTGCCAACATATATTACACAGCATCTTAGAAACCAAACTTAAAAAAGTAAAAATGTTTAGTTTAATCAAAATGTTGGTTTTATCATTATGAAAACAGGTCCCTAACTTACTAGCAGGGACGAGCCGCCGCTTACGCTAAATCCTAATTAACTGCTTGATTAGAAGTGGAATAAAAAGGTCGTAATCTTAATTGGTATTTTTAATCAAAGCTCTGGGAGCGACGACGGATTGCTCCGCTAAGGTATCTAGACGTTGAAACCTATTAATGTTTTATTCAATTAAATTTAAACAGAACATATTTATTAAACCATTTAGGTTCTTACTTAGGTATGTTTCTTATACAATTTATACTTAATTACGTTGTTTTAATTAATACGGTGCTATAAGTCACGCTTAGGAATTAGATGGCATCATAATCATTAGGAATTTATTTTATTAAAGGAAGGAATTAAGGGATTTCTTTATTAATTGCGTGGAACACTAATTGCAGAGAAGGTAGCCTTCATTTCTCTGTAAACCCCGCTCAACTCAGGAGACCGACCGGGGCTGTATTCAACCGCGTTAATAAGAAAATAATTAATAATGATTTAGTTCAATTTTGAATTTACTGCTGATTAGCATTCTCATTACATTTTGCACAAACGTTCCGTGAGATAATTTTGTTTTTGAAAAAGTCCTAATATAAAATAAAATATAATAGGAATTTGAGACGTAGATTATTTTTGTGTGGCTAATTTAGTCCAAACACTTTTAGCGTGATTGAGTGATAAACTGGCCAAATTGTAAAAACAAATTGATCTCTTCAGGTCATCTTCATTTTAACTCCTAAAAGACAAGATTTTTAGATATAAATTAATAAATCATTTTTATCCTAGTACGACTCTGTCTAGCAATTAAGACGACGTACCTATTACTAATTAACTTTTAACCGCCCTTAATGGTTTCCGTAAATTATTTGAAAACTAGTTATAAATAGTAACCTAATTGTAGTATGTTTTTAACTACTTTTGAATTTAGGCTCATGCTTATAATAAAATTGGTACTTGTCCTTCGTGGAATCAACCGCATTCCTGTAATAAAATTACCCTCTATGATCCCGATGGGCCATGTCCCCTCGCTGGCATCATGCTATGATATGGTTTTTATAATATACCTTATTGATTTTGAGAAATATTGTAAAATGGTTATCGTTTTTAATAAATATTATAATAAAATATATCAATTAATATACAATAATCATTATTATAAGACTTAAACGCGCAAGATCTTTAAAATTACTACAAAATAATATCGTCAAAGCCACGATCCTAAACAATCAAAATGTGGAGTCTGCTACTGATATTAGTCCAGCAGGACAGGTGTCAATAAACATTATTGTTTATTATCAGAGACGTGTGCAAGCTATTGAGTAGGGAGGCACCAAATGTGTAGCTCTACTATAGATAAAGCTAGATAGTAAACTCAAGTAAAACTGCATTTTCATTGATGCTTTAAAAACACTTTATTAATGGATTTTGGACGCATTCACCTATGTAGCATCCCAAAATTTTTTAGCACAACTCATTTGCTTGTGAAACTCTAATAAAACGCAATAACTATTTGTTATACTCGATCGAAGGGAAAGTTATCGTGGTTGGTAAGTTCTTTGCCTCTCACACATGAGTCGTAGGTTCGATTCTCATCCAGGACATTATATTTGTGTGTCTGTCTGTCCGGGTTCGGGATGTAATTATCTATTTAATTACTATATCAGTTATTAATTATCTATTAAATAGTATATTAGTTATCTGTTGTAGTAGGGTATTTATAAACTAGCTTTCCGCCCCGCGGTTTCACCCGCGTATCCTTTGAGATTGAATTTCAAAAATCTTTATTTGTTAGCCTAAAAACAAAGTTTCATGGTTCTAGCTTCAAAAATTACGGACTTCCGTACAAACTTTCAACCCCCGTTTCACCTCCTCAGGGGTAGAAATAATTAAAAAACTCTAATACACGCGTTTCTTTATTTTTAGTCTAAAAACAAAGTTTCATGGTTCTAGCTCAAAAACGATGCGTCTTCCCTGCAAACTTTCAACCCCTTTTTCACCCCCTTAAAGGTTGAATTTTAGAAAACGCTAAAACACGTGTTTCTTTATTTTTAATTGTTAGCCTAAAAACAAAGTTTCATGGTTCTAGCTTCAAAAAATAGCGGACTTCCATACATTCTTTCAACCCCCGTTTCACCTCCTCAGGGGTAGAAATAATTTAAAAAACTCAAATACATGCGTTTCTTTATTTTTAGTCTAAAAACAAAGTTTCATGGTTCTAGCTTCAAAAAATGGCGGACTTCCATACAATCTTTCAACCCCCATTTCATCCCCTCAGGGGTATAAATTTAAATAACGCTGATACACGAGTTTCTTTATTTTTAATTGATAGTCTAAAAACAAAGTTTCATGATTCTAGCTTCAAAAATGACCGACTTTCATACAAACTTTCAACCCCTTTTTCACCCCCTTAAAGGTTGAATTTCGAAACATCCGTTCTTATTCCTCGGTCAAGTTTTAAAAACAACAAGAAAAAAATCAGCTTTCTAGGTCTAAGGGTTTAGGCTGGGCGTTGATAGATCAGTCAGGACTTATCCTTTTATATATATAGATTTATTTATTTTATGTTACGCAATACAGAATCAAAAAATGACATAGCATGGTAGTACAATAGTGTTGTATAACTAGTTGGAGGGAGTTGCAGTGCGCTGTCCGTAGCCGTAAGTGGCTACAATAAAGCTCTCGGTACATTAAGCTTCCGCTAGTGCGCCGTTAGCGAGATAACGAGACCCACTGCCCGCCGCACACATAATTTATACCGTCCGAGCTCGTTAAAAACTTATAAAGACGCACATTGTTAGTGCGGCCAATATTCGCGGTTATCCGAGGATATACGAGCGGACTAACGACTCCTTGCCCGCTTCATGCGAGCCATTGCGCAAACGAGCGCGTTCTAATAGCTATTCCAGCCAAAACTATCGGCTCCTTCGATCACGATCACGGGTTTTGTAGTCTATATATTTTATTGATCACACTAATTTTACTACAATAATAAATACATACTGATTACTTATATAATCTAGTGTTATAGATATCTATGTTGTTTCTGTGCAACCGTAACCATTTATTGTATCGCATCCAGATAAAATCATTTAAATTAATATGAAATGAAATGAAATTGTTTATTCATCCAAATAGGCCTTCACAGGCACTTATGAATAGTCAGACTCTAAATGCTCGGTTCGGAAGGTTGTTTTTGCTGAGAAGAGCCGGTAATAAACTCAGCAATTACTCTTTTCAAAAACAACTTACACCTATTACATTCAATAATTATTATTTATCTAGTCTCACTGACAATATTTGCGTGTTATGGCGGCAAAAATAGTAATCTATAGAATTTAATTATGACTGACTTAATAAACAACAAACTCAATATGTAGAGAGATCTCTCTCTCAAATATTTCTGTTGATTTCTAAGAATATATTTTGTTCAAAGATTGTTGGTAATTGCATGCATGTACAGTACCTACATAAATGTATATTTTAAAGAATCATCGAAGGAGTATGTTATGTACCTAATAGATAACGATAAGTCCCTCAAAACTCGTGGAAAGTAAGTTCTAAATAAAAATAATATAAATGAGTTTCAGTTTGAAAATAATGCATACTAACTAAAATCAACAACTTAGCAATCCCAGGGGGGTTTTCGATGTCTTGTACATCTTATTATAATGTCTTAAAGGCAACCAAGTGCAATTGTCGGAACACACCAAAAGGTGCTTGGCGACAGATTTTCAACTTTAGATTGGTAGCCAACCAGTCTCAAAGAGGTTATGCTTGTTTTACAATCCTTAAACATTGTTTTTATTTTTCTCCCAAAGTAATTTATACGTAAGGCCTTTAGTTATTGCCTACATGGTTTTTTTGGGTACATTATAAACATGACCAACAATTTATTGAATGAAGTCTTCTTCGTCTAAAATTGCAAATAATAAATAAAGGGTGCACAAACGAATTTTCTTGTTTATTTATTTATTTGGGAAACAAACAGCTTATAAATATTACAGATACATAATACAGAAGCCAAAACAGTTTGTTTGTTAGTTAACTTGTGGAATGTTATTTATCATAAAGACCTAGGCGTCTCGACGATGTTTCTGTTATGTTTTTCACAAGCAACTGATATTATGAGCATATCTACCTAATTACCGTGTCGCATGAAACATGACTTCATCTTTTTGATTACAATTAAAGGTAAAGGGAGGTTTGGTACAAATTCAAAGGTACATGAACGAATGATTAAATTTAAGGACAGACATTACGTATTCATAGGTATCTCTATATGTGGTCTCTAAAAGCATCTACCTATATATAAAAAAAATATTATTATTATTATATCTACCTATTATTTAATCTACGAACAATGGGATGGGAAGTTAATATAGTCCCGGCACAATGTAGTGGTGCAGTAGGTAATCGCAAATGGGCGGGCGGCGCGTGGTGGACGCGGGACGAGTACGGGGCGCGGGCGTGGGCCGCGTGGATCACGGACTCGTGCTCGGCTAAACACAAATCAACACCGATTCTCCATTTGTTAGACACGGGAATGTAATTATGGCCGGAACACTTGGCGCGGGTTGGGGCTGCAGCGCGAGGGGGCTGCACGTCATTCAGGCTTTTAGTTCTCTGCTCGACAACGATCGTTACTTAGGAATCGTAATGTAGGTACCTACGTCACGGAAAACACTCACGCATTTTTCGTCGAGGTGATTAATTAGTTTTGCACCGAGATTTATGGTCAATTTTTCATTTACAAGAAGGCAATGTTATTATTTTATTAATATTCATTCTATATGCAATTATGTTGTTGCTAGTTTACGATTTTCTTGCACATATTGCAAGTTGAACGTGGCAAATTAAAAAGCATAGTAGAAGCGTGCAAGCGAGAGCGAGCGTACCTACCTACTGGACCGGTGCCGTGACACGAGTTAAACTAAATTAATAAACTTGCAGCAGTCTCCGGCTTTATTAAAAAACACTCATTAAAAGCTAAGGAAAGTAGGTGAAGTCGCCGGCGGGGACAGCGCCGCTAATTGCGCCGCCTTTATTGCTTAAATAAAGTTTTAGTGAGGGAACACAAGTTTTAATTAAAAATGTGAGAATAGTTTTTAATAAAGGACGGGCTCGGCGCGCGTATATTGCAAAACTTTAAGCGATACGCTAAGCTTACAGGAAGTCCAGTGATACTGCGTCTTACGCGCGGGTGCACTTGGTGCGACCGCGTGCCGCCTGCGCCCGCCTAGCCCAAGGTCCAGATACCAGAGCCACCCAAACATCTAGATGCTCTACGTTGTTCAAATAATCATCGTGCTCATTCAAGATAATACATCATTCGCTGGTGGAGCTAGTGATGAATACCTACTGCGATATAAATTATTATTAAATTAATAAATATTGCGTAGATTTTTCTTCAAGGTATTCTCCCATCAACATAAAGTGACAAATGGCACGAGTAACAAGAGAAACTAATAATGCTAGTGATTTACGCCCGCCCTTGTTATTACGACTCATGTGAAATGTAATTTCGGCATACTGCGTGTAGTCGGGCACGCACACATGGGAGTCGGCGAGTGTGCAATACGTTTAATAAAGGAGGGACGCGGAGTAAATCCTTCAATTTCGCCGGCACACAACGGCGTATTCTCGTTAACCGTGGCAATAAGTTAAACGGGCGGTCTGCCCGCGCCGGCCGCCGCGCTCGCACCAAGCTCGCGCCGCCGCGCCGCTCCTTCCCATCCAGGAAATTAAAAAAGGTCTTGGGCTATGTTACCCCTGAGTTTCACATGTTTCTTAATAACCAGATTCGCTAAAAATATTAATTAGGTATTTTATTTCTTATTTGTACCGACAGATATAGATTACGTACGAGTACAATGTTACTTATTTATTACATTGTGGATTGTATATTGTTTATTTCCTTAATCACCTAACTGATCATGCCATAATATTTATGCAGGACGATAACTCATAGCGTATTGTTTGATTTGAACAAAAAGACTCAAACAATTTTTTATAATCACCGGACAAAAATTTATTTCCTACGAGAGTTGAAATTTAATTCTAATTTGAAGCGATTAAGCTGCACACATACCTAACATGGTCTGTATTGTCTATGTTCAAATTGAGTGTATTACTCAATTGAAAAGTTGTATCTACGTTACTTTAGTAGTAGTGTTTGTAAGCGGTCGATTTTAATCAAAGTTCGTTCATTTCGAACTTAGCTCCGGAGGCTGCGCCTCGTGGTGTAATATAGGCCGAGTATAATATCTCCCAAACAAAGAATACACACGTTCCTACCCCGACAGCGGCATGGCTCGGCTGCACTCCTAATTAGATGTTCGATGAAAGTGTAATCAGACGTTGGCCGGATCCAGGACGTAATTAAACGGCGCAGGCGAAGAGTGATTTATTAATAGAAAAGCTCGAGCCGTAATGAAATACTGGGCGGACAATGGCGGCGAGGGCGGCCGGTCTGTGGAAATTAAATTCTTAGCGACGGTGCACGGACATCGGACACACGCTTGCCGTTTCTTTGCGGGTCGCCCGCGCCGCTGGCCGACCGACGCGATGGTTACTTAATAATTTACGCAAGTGCGACCTTAGCCATCACAACCGCCGCCACCGCCGCCACCGTCACTGCTACCACTCAGGCTTGGCTGGCTCCTATTAGGGAGGACGTATGGAGGAGTATAAATTTGTCGACGAGGGAATGTAAAGAAGATTGGTTTCCTACTCGAACGGGTGTGGAGAAAAGGGTGGAATTGAATTTAGGCCGGAATCTACTAGCGAGGCTATGTTTGTGATATTTCTTACCTATGTATCGGCATTGGGACGTGACGCAGTTGCCGATTACTAATATTATGTATCGATTTTGATGAAATGTTTATTGTTTGGTTATCTGTTTGATCTTGATGCTAGGGTACCTTGACGTTAATATTACTATAATTTAATTTTTTGTATTAGGTACTGTCTTACTTGCTAATCTTGCTATATTACCGCTGCATCTTGAGAAGATAATGTTTATATAATGCAAAAAAAAAACTAAGTAAACTTTACCTTACAAGTAAGTTTACTTTATTATTTTCAATTCAATCATGTAAATTTATTCAGTAGACAAATATAACATTTGCACGTAGAATCAGTAAAAAACTTAGATGTAGAAGCTTTTGCGCTATTCATAAGAAAGCGTAACCTTAATTACACTTAAAAGCTGTCAGAGTATACTTTTTCAATTAGAGTATTAAAGTGTTCCAACCCCGTCATTATATTAGAGTGTTGTTCCATTCCACCCCGGATTCGGGCGCCCGCCCTCACTCGGCCCGCTGGCGGTGGCGGCCGCCTTCACCCACTGTGTCGGCCGTGTCGGTCGTTCCGTTCGTCCACTCGGCAGTCGGCACTCGGCTCACTTCGTCGCGGGCTCTGTTCACTAGTACACGTGTATGTTTGCTCCTCCGAAATTCAAACTTTACACGAGCTGCAATTCGCTCTTCGCCGATTAAAACGTTTCCTCGTATTTTAATTACAAAAATCGTAAAACATCTTAATTTATCGCCACATGACTACATTTGGCCGCGCTTCCTTCTTAATTTTACCCGCATCTCAGTTTTTCGATCTTTCCCCAAAAAGCTGAAAGTGACAATTGTTAAAGTGGACTAACATTACTGGTGATTTAATTGTGGATTTCCGTGCAGTGGATTAAAGACAAGATTTTTATTGTTTTATGACATTTTCGTTATTGTGCGATATACCGAAATTCTGAAGCAATTACATCTAAAGGTAAATTTAATATAAACCTATTTGTACTTTTAATTTTATTGAGTTTTTGAATATTTAATTAAAATGGCCTATTTTTCGTATTGAGAACTTTTATGTCGTTAAAAAGGTTACGTTATGTGTTATCCATAACAAATTTTCCTTATTTAATTGAAATGTTTAAATGTGAAATACGGATAATGTTTCCATAATTTATATTTTCATAAAACCCAATAACAGTTAGTATTCATTCGCTCAATTAATTAGCCAACACATACAGTATTGACCTGAAATTTGTTTTGTTATTCATATATTTGTGACAAATAATTATTTATATATCTAATTAAAGTCATTCACATTATAGCCGTCATTTATGAAAGTTAACTCTGATACCTAACTACCTAATTGGTTGTTTTTCAAGTGTGTGCGTGCGTGAGGTTATCAAAGCAGCATAATCTCGTAGTACAATTGGGTGCGTGTTGATTGGCGGTAATTGGATGATTCGGTGATTGTTGATAGTTACTTAAGTTCAAAAATGTTTGGTTACGGTCACGGAAAAACAAGACGGTACTCACTATTCTTATTAGTAGTCTTTAAAATATATATTATTTCCACTAATATTGTAGGTAAATATCACAAATGTCATTATTAGATAACAATAGATATAGAATGTAGTTATACATAAAATTCTTACTAATAATAATAATATTATAAGATTTATTAACAAGAATCAACAAAATATGATATTATAAGCAGGTACGTTTATATATATTTTCAAATTTTGTACAATTTGAATCGCTGTTTCCCTAATAAAATTAAGGAATGAAAACAAAAAAAACTAAGGGGTAGTCAACTAATAGTATAAATGATTATCGTAAAAAAGTTTTTTTTTTCTTCCTTCTGAGATACAGAATAACTCTTTGTATAACAATAGTTTATAACAATAGTTAGTCTTTGTTTAAAATAGTATAACATAAATCTCCTAAATCATAACCAACATTTTAAAACCTAAACGCCTAAAGCCAAAATAATAAGAGAACCACCAAAGAGGATATATATGCAAGATGTCAAGTATCCATTATTTGTGTAGTTGATGCTGTTCCGGTATAATGTGTCCAGTGGATTAGAACGTGTCGTATGCGCCCTCACGAGCTCGCATACTGATGCCGCCGCGCCCGTCGCTTGTTATTTTAATTATTGTGTCTTAATTAAAGTTGCTCGGGGTGCCTTCGCTTCGCCCCCCGTGCCCCCGTGACGTACCCGCCTGCCTCATACTTCGCAACATTTTAGGTGTAACCGTGTAACTCGTAGCTAAATTATCCTTGGACATTTCTACACATTCGGCCATTTGAAAATTACTTTTCACCGGCTCTCAAATGGGAGATATCTTCAAGTTATAAATTTTCCTTACGAATACTTTTGTATACCACGGTAAGTTTTATTACGAATTTGGTACTAAAGGTAGTGATGATGATAGTGTGCAAAAAATTACAAATTAATTTGAAGTTTTATGAGAGTTTTGTCTGTACCGTAGAAATAATTACAATTTCGCTATCTCATTTACATTTTCAATTAGATTTATTTCATCTGAAATACTTTATACTGTTGTTTATGGTAATTAAATTATAATTAAGTATGGTAAATGAATATTGTGCTATTTGTGCTTATGAGCATTGGGTAACTAATTACTTACTGATTACATTTTAATAATTTTATATATTTTTTACAAGGAGTACCTAATGAATATAAAGTAGCTACTTTTGCATCAGGATTACCTTTGCCAGATTAAAGAAAACTGAGCTAGTATAAACAGGTACTTGAGTAAATTAAAAATAAAAACCGACTTACTGCTACATCATTTTGCTATTTAATGCCAAAAGATATTATCTTAGTTGGTAATAAACAATAATGATTATTTTCTGCTACTTCGATTGATAAAGTTATCTCAGCTCCCACTATTAATTTATTTGTTCTCCCAATTATTATTACACCTACTGACGATTTCCACAATTAAATTATGCTTTAAATATATATGTATCATGTTACATTTTGTCTTTGGCTTCTAAGTCCAACAAAGGTTTCCCGTATAATTTCGTCATGTCATTCCGTTTGTCCGTCTATCTGTATATTACAGCTTATATACTTGGTTAATAAGACTGATGACTCATGAAATTTGACCAATATTTAAATAATTATGTTGATCAAAACAAAAAATACAACGATATATAATTTCGCATGTATCACCAAAACATGTAGCAGTTTTTTTATTTTCATTTAGCATTGAATAGATCTAAAAAAATCATGGTCAGCTTCCTTGAAATTTGATAGATTAAAGGCCACGTGTCCCCATCCCGACAGCTGAAACTGACGTTCTGAAAAAGCTTATCTATACTTTACAATCGATCAATTTTGGATCAAGTTTATAATCAAAAACTCATTTTCGAATAGGGTAAAAGTTAGGTACTAAAAAAGTTAAATCTTAACCCGATATATCAAGTGAAACCACAGGGATAACCTTATTAAACATAATATAAATAAATTGCACACATAAATACATTTGCACACATAAGCTGCAACGCAACATCATACAATATTGCGTAGTGAACGCGAGATTGGCCCCTTATTTCACCCCGGGCCGCCCTACACGGGGCTACAATGACAATTAGGTTTATTATTATTAGGTACCGGAGTTACTCATTAAAGACATTCTTAATAATCCACTGATGGCCTACGCTCGCAACGACAAAATCTCTCTAATGAAATCATAAATATTTACTCATCTTAACTCATCTATGAAATGAATACCAAAAGTAAAAAGATGTGTAGCAAACACATTATGCATACCTACATTATTTTAATTTATGGTAATAAATAATAATAGGTTAATTAATATTGTAGGTAATTGATTGTACGAGTGAATAGTCGAATACAAATTGGCTTCACATTGTGTCCCAATTATAATTGATTTCATTAACAAAGCTTGGCCCATAATTGAAAGTAGGTAGACAGTTTCAGCAAAGGGGAGGGTAAGGTAATTACAAGATCCAATTTAGAATTGCCAAGTCTACACTTTGCTGCTAGTTTCAAACAAAAGCTTAATTAATTAAGTCGAGAACAATTAAGTTCACAGCCATAATATTCTCAGCAATTACGCGGAATTCGATGTATTTTGTAGTAGTCGGTAATTGCCGACGAGTCTCGAATCAGATAGTATCCGACGCTAATTTAATACGGCACACATTCATTAATTATGCTGAGAACTCAAATTGGAAAATCTTTCAATTAATTTAAATATTAAAGAGACTCGAAATATAGGAGATATTAGATATGTGGGGCACAGTGGGGAACTGGTTACTCGTTTCATGGTATAACACACACAACTATATTTAATGCAGGTGCTAGGTGTTACTAATATCCCAAGGTCTGTTTGACATGAAAACACTTAAAAGATTTTCGTACATAGCGAGAGGTAGATATCTTTATAAGTCTCATTCACTAATCACGATATCAGAGGAAAGTATAAAGCTTACGAACTTGAAATTTTGCAGGTAGAGTAGGCATTAGGTTAGGCATCCGCTATGAAAAGATTTTCCGAAATTAAGCTCCTAAGGGGATAAAAAGGAGAAATACAGATTGTTTGAAACAGCTTTGAGAAAAGGAATTTACTAATATTAAAATTGATAATACTCGGAGCTGATAATACAATTTGCGATTTAACGTATTTTTCAAAATTTATTACTTACTGGGTCGGCATCACAAGAGTAATGAATGGGGAAGTAGTATTGAAAAAATGCTGTAACCTGCACTGGCTATAAATATACAAATATGGGTAGCTAGGGGAATATGTACTAAAAAAGGAAGAGAAACCTAGAAGACTTGTTTTGTATGCGAGTGGAACCGCGGGAAGCTAATTAATTACACAACTCATTTTACTATAAATTTGGTCATGTAACTTAACACGATTTTCTTTATCTTTAACAGGTTCTTAAACTGCCAATTAAGAGTCTCTCTTTTAAAATGAAATCACTCTTATAACTAATTTCTACAGTGTTACATCTGTATTAGCATAAATAGATGTAAAATATTTTGTTGCGTAATGCAGAGATATACCACTTGCCGAAACATTCCGAGACGCAGCGCTATCGGAAGACGCGATCATTGTGGCGTGCGTTGTCAATTGGCCATGACCACATTTTGGCTGTCAACTTGAATGCATAGGTGCTAATAAATGAGAGCTGTCGTTAGGTGAGCAGCGAGCCAGTGACGACAGTGAGGTAGGCGCCGCGCCGGTTGTAACGAGACACATATCCGGACGAATCCTTCCAATTAGGGTACCGGTGCGGGCGCGGGCGCTGGTCACCTCCGCCACCGCCGCCGCCCGCTCCGCCCGCGCCGCTCGTTACGCTCTCGCCTCGTTAAGAGAATTGTTTGTTCGAGTATGTAAAAATGTGTTTATTTGCACGTACGCTCCGGGGTAAAAAATATATGAAAAGACCCTTTTAAGACTTTTAATGATTTCCCGGCAAAGGGAAATTGGGTTAGTTATTTTCCCCGGGGTTGCCCCTCGTTAAGTTTTAATGGGGTAGCTAGCTACGACGTAATCAAACGTACTTATTTAAGTGAACGACATTTACCAGGTCTGTGTACTTTGTTGTCAATAGGAGTTATGAACGAACGCGTGTTTCCTTATGTACGACATGGTTCAAGAGTTCTCCATTCCCGGAGCCATTGCACGAGTTACCGGAGTGATTGTCAATTATAATGAATCTGTATTCAGTGTTGTATTTCCTAGGAGCACGTGTACGTACCTAAGTTTCCGTAAAGGTGGAACGCCTAATTAATCTCTAGTAAAATGTCGACGTCGCCTGTTTTTGTCTGGAACTCTGCTCATTAGAGCGACGAGGCATGTTGATTACATTCTGCAGCGCTTATTAGCGCAAACTCTCATTAGGGGCCACTATTGTTGTAATTAAACAAGAAGCTACATCAGTACCAACCGCACAGTTGAATTGAACCAAAATCGCCACTATATCCAGAACAATAGAGAACTATGAGACTGTGGTTTCGACTGGTCGATTATTTGTGCGAATTTAATTAACAACTCAATAGTTACTGTAGGTAGAAGAATAGAACCGAGGGGAGTTCTTGTACTGTCTGACATTATTCCATTGTTTGAGACGGTGCAAAAAACTGAAGATTTGTTTTGAAGTGGTTTACGCAATTACGGAGAGTTGGTTGTATGACGGCGCGGCGGCACAGGGCGGCGACGGCGACGGTGTCGACGGGAAGTGTAGTGGTAATGGTTTGGTACGTCGTCGCGCACGACGCCGACGGTGAGAGTGAGTTTAATTGGACAGCCGAGGCCGGGGTGGGGGGGGGGGGGGGGTGAGGGTGCTCGTTTCAGGTGCTCCACCGCCTCCTAACATTTCTAATTGGCTCGCCAGTACTACAGGAGGTTCTCTCTAAAATATATATACTCATCATCGTTACTTATAATAGGCTCTAACTTAGCGCGTACACCTGACACTATTCCAATTTCGTTACCTAAATAACTAAGGAATTTCTTCGTTGTTAAGAGAGAATCTCGTGTGACACTACTGTGACACTTTTCCCAATAGTCTCGAAGGAGCTTATTAAATAAATCTTCGAGCATATTTTCAGTTCTACGCTTTTTATAAAAGAGACATAATATCTAGATTATTTATATAATAAAAGTTTCGTTTAATTTTGAAAATACTCATAAAAGATAAAACGTCTAAAGAATTAAGAATTTTCCCGTCTCAGACCACCAGTACTTTGATATCCGGAGGAAGGATTTAATTTAGATGTTATACTTACAATATTTATACCGTAGGTATTGTACAAGTACACTAACACAAATTAATTAAAATAGCATCTACAGATTACTTTATAAATAAAATACAATAACTTTATCTCGCTACTTATATGTTGCGGCTTATTCTCTCGCCGAGGTACGAGCCCGGCCTTTGGTTTTCGGGCGTTAATAGGTCTTTCAATCGCGTCTAGATAGACCCTACAGTTTCAAACGTCTCAAATATGTTAACGTTGTCGATGGCCGCGCAGCAATCACTGCAGCACCAGCCACCCTGGATGTTGATTCTAGGTGGATGTACGACGGCATTAATACATGTTACGTTCTACACTAGAAGTTTGACACGGCAACAACGTCAACTCGTTGGGCATCGTCACCACGTGCATTTCAGTTCGGCTAGACGGTGGCCGGCTTGTTAACAGTGGCGAAAGCTCTACGGATTATGACGTGATAGGTAATTGGCCGGCACTGCGGTGACATAGCACCCAAACGTAGGCAGGTAGCTAGCGAAAATGAGGTATTGTCCTCCAGAGTACCCAAAGTTTGTAAAAAGGTAAGGGTTTTTACTAATTATAGTGTAATATCTAATAAATAATTCACCTTTCATTCACACTTAGTGCTAACCATTACTTATGATATTCAATCAAACACTGTCTGTTTTGGAATGAATACATCCTTCTTCAATACTGAAAGTTACATTCCGAAATTTACTTTACCTACCTCCTCAGCTCATAATATAATGAATATATTAAAACATATAAGTAAATACATGATATAATGATATCAATACTACCTATCGGCCATTTACGTTATCATTGTTTATGTTCATATAATCCATTCATAAAAATAATAGGAACAGCATTAATTAGTCCAATTAAGAAAAATACAGTTTTGATTGCGTATCGATGTATGATTTATAATTATTACTAATAATTTATTGCTTTATAATCTGTCTGCGGCTGATTGACATCTCACGCTTCGTGCGCGTGAGTCGTGCTGTTCGCCATAGATTACAATAAAAAATCGTAACCATAGTTGGTGTATGTATTATATACCTACGCAATAGTATTTCTATCACTTAAATTTTCCTTGTGACAAAGACTTTTTTGAAATCCAACAAATAATAGCACAGTTACTCTGTATTAAGATAACAATCATTAGTTACCTAGTTACTATATTTCAGTAATATTAAATTCCAAGTTATCTACAACAACTTTAATTTAAACGTAACACCTTCCTGTTGCAATTATTAGATGTTATTGAGAATTAAATTCATGTACTCATTATTATGAAACACGGATAAATTAAATACCTAGTAAATGAATAAAATGTTGTGTAGGTAATTATTGTTTCTATTATTATAAATTGATACTTGTTAAAAGTAAAATTAAACAGCTATTGCCTAGCTACTTATTACCAGTTTTACTAGATGAGTGATGTTTATTTCCTAATTTTTCTAGTTTATTTTGCACGTATAGGCATAGTACTTTTCAAATTGCCGCCTGCTTGCGCAAGTCAAAACGAATGCACCGTACTCGGGGAGTCAAAAATAATTAAAAAAAAATGATTTTCATGCTTCAAAATAAATTTAACAGTCTAAGAACTTTATAACTCAGGTAATCGCAAGCCCGAAGGCCCAGTGCATAACTGCGAATCGAAATGTTAGTAAATAAAGTGATTATTGGATACGATGCAATTATGGATATTGTTTGATACGATGCTATTATGTTGAGTCGTAAAGTATAACATATAAAAAAATTAGAGCGATCTGTGCAACCGCTCAGAGCGGCCTGTCGCAACTCGCGACGCAAACGAGACCGGGTGTGACGTCACTCTTCACCGGCCGGATATGAGCGGCTATTTAATTTCCGCGCTTTCAATGATCGTTTCATATTCCACTATATATGTACCCACTTATCAAAGCTCTGAGCGTTGGGTAGATAGATACAGTTGAACAAAATTCTAAACATGTTTAACAAGATGGTAGGTAACTAGGATGGATACTTTTTTTAATCTACATAAATGACCTACCTAAAACAATAGATGCTGTAAGTATATTGTTTGCGGATGATGTTTCCGTCGTATTTCCGTGCACAAAAGACCTAAACTTAAATAATCACCTTAAATACTATCCTAACCGATATTGTCGGCTGGCTAAATGAGCATAACCTAGAAGTAAACTTTTCAAAAACAAAGCTAATGCAATTTAGACCACATCAAAAACGCCCACTATCTATTGATTTTTCTTTTGAAAGCTTAAAATTGGATTGTGTAGACAATTTTAAATCACTTGGTTTAAATGTTGATACAAACGTCAACTGGAGGGCTCATATCCGTGAGGTGGCAGGAAAATTATCAAGATTCACGTATGCTTTGATAGAGCTCATGAAAACTACTGACACTAAAACAGCATTAACCGCCTATTATGCATACGCGCACGCTTGGCTCCGTTATGGAATAGTTTTGTGGGGAAATAGTACAGACGTAACCAGTCTATTTGTATTACAAAAACAATGTATTAGAATTTTGTCAAACATAAACGTATTGGAAAGTTGTAGATCACATTTTGGGAGACATGGCATCCTCACGCTTACATTCCTATATATTTTCGAGATATGTCAGTTTGTCAAAAAGCATAAGTCCCTCTTCACTCGAGCAAGAGATCATTACCCACAACACCGAAACCTAAGACACCAAAATAGATTGGCACTTCCTAGTTACAAGCTAAATATCTTTTCCTCTGGTCCGTATGTAATGTCTATTAAAATATACAATAAAATACCCCAAGAATTAAAAAAAATAGAAAAACTAAACACATTTAAAAGAGAACTAACTAAATACTTGTTAAAAAAATGTTTTTATACATTGCAAGAGTTTTTTGATGAAGAGCTGGTAGGTAAGAAATGCTAAAATGAAATTTGTATATGTTAAAAATAAACTAACTTTCTTAATAGTTATGCATACCTATAAATAGAAAATATATTTTATTTTATTTAATGAAAAATGTATTTTTAGAGTCTAATTTGCTGTGCCCTAACAGTTTCATGTTTGTACCATCACCAATTTTGTACCATCTATATGTTACCATGAACGCAATAAAGTTTGAAGTGAAGTTTTTAGTTAGGTATATTAGGTTCTTTAACTTATCTTCAATGCACCTAATCAAAAAATGTAGACGGAGGAGGTCTATCACAGATTTTGGAATATTATTAATAATGAGATAATGCATTTAAGCGAGTCTAAATGCATATTTAGTGCACCTGCCGTGAGCTCACAAAACCGCACGCGGGCTGTGAAAATGCTTCGATTCGTTTTTGATCTTTCAAAATCCAAAGAATTTAGACCTGCAACTGAGCTCTCGTTACATATTTCACGTGTGAGATTGTCCAATTATCAACATTTTGGGCACTCACTGACTACTCAACTTCTGATAAACTCTGTTAATCAAATTCAACGTCACTTACATGGTAAGATCAAACAAGCCTAACCATCATATAAAAATATTGAAAATTATGTAAAGTTAATACATTATGTACACACACAAAGGGAAATCAAAAAGTGCGAAGTTTTTTTTCATATAGACATTTTCAAGCACTTTTGAATAGTCCAGACTCTAATGTGCTTTGATATAGCAAACAAAGTTATAAACTTCTCCAATTTGCACTAGCTCGTTTGTACACATGTAAACGATAGATATTACTCACAAACGTATTCTAGATTATATGGTAGGTACTATAATTTGATGGGTCTTCTATCGAAATTGTCACAAAGAACTCGAGGGTCTTATCGAAATTGTCACAAAGAACTCGAGGGTCTTGTAATGAACAAAACTACATCAGGTTGATTGTCACTAAACTTCTAGTTTGGTCTCAAATAAATAGTTTCACTTGCGACCTCAAGGGTAAAGAGAGATTGTCATTACATTTGGAAAATACAACAGAGATAAGAAAAGTAACGAATTATAATAAATATGAAATCAATAACCTTTGACTTACGTTCATGGTATGCAATAAGTTAAAGTAAGCCACGCTAATAAGCACTTAAAGTGGTTGGTGGAGCATAAATAACTCTAGTTGAGCGAGACCACGTCGCCTTTTTAGTAAGTATATCTTGTGCTCCAACACTTTTAGAGGAGAGGTCAAGAATTGTTAACCATCCACTATATTTGAGTATAGATTTAACATTATTGATACGACATTGTTAATTTAATGTTTTAGAAAGACTTTTATATTTTTTTTTTCAAAATGACTGAATGAATAATATTTTGTTCCGATCATTACATATTGGAAAGTGTCTCATTAGATAATAGAATTTAGTATAAATAAGATTTAGAATTTATACTTATAATTTATTGCATTTTTTTCATTATACATAAAATATGCTCAGTGTGTACCTTTGTTATATTATGTTTCGTGATATACCTAGCTTGTGTAATACAAAATAAATATATTCATAGTAGGGCGCTGCAATCGTATAACAGTCCTATTTAAATTGAAGATCTTAATGATTGTTTCGACTCGGTTACATGTCTTCCATTCAAGTTGTATCCACACTATTTTAGGCAATTAAGTGCATTTGCACCGTCTCCTGAGATGGTTTCCGAGACTATATTTCTGATTCTCCCACAGATTGCATTGTTTCTGTTCTTGTTAAAGAGGTTACTAAGAATCTCTGATATGTACTTACAGGAAACTGTACACGTAATAAAACATTTAATATAATATTATACCTACTTCATTTTGCTTTGCATAATCATAAAGTTTCATTATTTTAACATGGAGCGACTGTTTAGTTTAATTTTGCATGCATGAACTCATTCATGATGACCATTTTCATATCCGCTTATAGCTTTAATTAAACTCATTACAATATTAATTTAATGATCCGTGATTGTTTTGAAACTATTCCAACCTGTTACATACAAAATTAACTATTTAACTCTCTGAGTGTAGGTACAAAGTGCCACAATATTATAAAGGTTTGTGTTACTTTGAAACATACATGTAAATAGAAGATGTGATACCACCGATACCACACACTTCAAGAGCACAGGGGCGAACTGTGGGTGAAGCTCTCCCCAATTCGTCTTCAATGATAGCAATCAGTTTGTCGCTCTTTAATAGAAGTCATTGTTTGTTTGATATTCATTTTGTGGGATCACGCACGTGCCATGGTGACGTATTGTGTAGTGTTTGATGTTTTTGCTGAACATTTGATTTAGATTTGTAGGTAAATCGTGTACCTAAGCTTTGCTATGCATGCGTAATATTGATACTTTTGTTCATAGTTTTAGCACTCTTTGTTAGACTTATTTAGTGTAATCATTATCTCTATCAATAATTTAAATATATGAAATGAAAATATTCTTTATACAAATAGGCTTTCAAGAACTTATTAATAGTCTGACTATAATACAGATTCAGTTGGTTGCTTTTGCTGAGATGAGCACTTTCTTCAAAACAAACATAGATCTAGTAGCTACATAAAATAATTTATCTAGTATCTGACAGTATTTTTGAGTGGAAAAAATAAATAACTTGCAATGATGAGTTCATAAACCTGACTGACCAATCTCAATATCAATCAACGCCCAGTTGTTAAAATTATACAACTTTCCACCCCGCGGTTTCAACCCCGTTCCTAAAAGAATTAAAATAAAATATAGCCCATGATGATCTTTCAGTAAGTGAATGTTTTTTTTTATAGGTCAATTAGTTTTATAGTTAATCCATTACAACCAAATATACAAATACTTATACATATAAAAATAAAATCTTTTCTCTTTATAATATTGGTTTAGATTATTATTAGTTTATATGTTGTTAATCTATTAGGTATGTATGTAGAATGTAACAAAAATGGATTTATTTGAAAATTTTGTTAACAGTGTTTGTAACTTGTTAACCGTACACTGCATGGGTGTTAAGGGGGCATCACTGCACTGTGCCGATAGCACTGCGACATTATTCAAAGGTCTACTCTATGTCATTACTGTTATCGAGAGATCAAGTCCCGGGATCCCTGCTGTGCATCCACCGAGAACACACACCTAAAATCAACTTCAGACAGTAATCTGTCTGAAGTTGATATTTTACTCCAATATTGATACTCTTTCCCTTAGGGTGCATATATGATATTTTATGTTTAGTTAAAGTTACATTAGAGGTTTTAAAAAAAGTATGGTAGATAATGTAAAATTACTTATATGTAGGTACCTAAATAATATTATTGTAGAATGACATTTCTTTGTTTTCATCCTGAATATATTATTGGTGTTACTGTTGTTAGTTTGCAAAAACAAATAGCGTTAGAAATGTTCAATATTTCAATATCAATATTAAGATAGCCTTATGTTTTGAGTGACAAATCCAATTTTATTCTCGACTGCCCCTCTCTACCCGCACCCCGCACCCCGGACCGATCAGACCTTATCCAAATTGGATCTTGAATAATAAAGAATCGGGGCGATTGGATTTTATTCCTTAAATTCAATTAGCACACGAGGGTCGTGTGTGTGACTGCAGACGAAAGATAGAGGCATATTATCGTATTAAAAGGGATCGTAAGGGTATATTTGATAGGAAAGAAAGTATCCACATAATATTACCCTTTAACTTATAAACGCACCCTTTCTTCAATATGTAATAAGCTGTAACTATATTTTTTTAATAATATTCACTTTTATTATCCACGTGAAGAGGTAAATTGCTGCATCAAATTTGGATTTATTTTATTACCTGCCCTGTGTACTTCTCAACAGAAACCTTTATTGTTTTGATAATATACCTAGATAACACATTGTTATATCACACCATGTGATTGGGTTAGTCATAAATAAGATGCGCATCTGTACTGTGAGTTACCTTTACGGCAAAAATATGATGGGGCAACCTTATAGCAATTTATAAGTAAAATATTCGTTTTGTCTAGCCAGGCGATGCCAGGGAAACGCTGAATGAAATTGTACACTTTTATTACCAATAAAGATTCACTATTTATTTATTTTATTTTTACAATGTTTTCTCTATATATTCAGGACATTGTATGTTTTTGTGTATTAGCTAGAGTATTGATGGATTCAGTTGACCTGGATAGAGCAACATGAATTTTTATTTAATACTATTAAAATTCTTACCATAAACAGTAGGTATGTATGTTATGTTGCGAGCACACATTTATAATTTTTTTTTTTTTTTTTATGTCAATAGGTTGACAAACAGGCAGACGGTCCACCTGATGGTAAGTGGTCACCGCCGCCTATGGACATTTGCAATACCAGGGTGATTGCAGGCTGAAGGCTATAGGCTATATAACATCACGCTATGATCTATAGGAGCGGAGCATCAATGAAAAATGTTGCATAAACGGGGAAAATTTATTAAAATTTATTCGAAATATCTCGAAAATGGTAACACTTTTACAAAAGTCATTTTTGTATATTTGATAGGTGACTTGCCCACCTATCTCCCCCTTAAGTTTGTCGTACAACTTACCGGACACCCTGTATAAAAGGATAAGTCCTGACTGATCTATCAACGCCCAGCCTAAATCCTTAGACCTAGAAAGCTGTTTTTTCCCAGGTGTTGTTTTTAAAAATTGACCGAGGAATAAGAACGGATTTTTCGAAATTCAACCTGTAAAGGGGTGAAAAAGGTGTTAAAAGTTTGTATGAAAGTCAGTCATTTTTGAAGCTAGAATCATGAAACTTTGTTTTTAGACTGTCAATTAAAAATATAGAAACATGTGTATCAGCGTTATTTAAATTTATACCCCTGAGGAGGTGAAACGGGGGTTGAAAATTTGTATGGAAGTCCGCGATATTTTTAAGCTAGAACCATGAAACTTTGTTTTTAGACTAACAATTTAAAATAAAGAAACATGTGTATTAGCGTTTTTAAATTTCTACCCCTGAGGGGGTGAAACGGGGGTTGAAAGTTTGTATGGAAGGACGCCCTTTTATGAAGCTAAAACCATGAAACTTTGTTTTTAGGCTAACAATTAAAAATAAAGAAACACGTGTTTTAGCGTTTTCTAAAATTCAACCCTTAAGGGGGTGAAAAAGGGGTTGTAAGTTTGTACGGAAGTCCGTCATTTTTGAAGCTAGAACCATGATACTTTGTTTTTAGGCTAACAAATAAAAATAAAGAAATACGTGTTTTAGTGTTTCCTAAAATTCCACCTCTGAAGGGGTGAAACGGGGTTCGGAGTTAGGAGTTATTTCCGTTTCTTGGTATGAAAAATGAGAAGGACTGACTTATCAACGCCCAGTGTTAGACCTAAAAAGCTGTTTTTTTTCACAGGTAATGTTTTTAAGCTGTAGACGAGGATTAAGAAAGATTTTTTGAAATTCAATCACAAAGGATACGCGGGTGAAACCGCTGGGCGGAAAGCTAGTAAGTGATAAAATTAAAACAATTTTAACACAAGAAAAGTTTTGTTTGTCTTTAAACAAAGATATCACATTTACGAAGCTATTTTAATTCTGGAAGCGATGCATACTATTATAGCGCACTAAAACAGGTTTAACTTGACGCATCATTCGACCTGCGCACCATTAGATTGAATGTGTTAATAAAATAAATTGCGATATTATCGTTGCCTCGTTTGACAGAAACATTGAATTCTACTTAAAGTACCTAATGGAAGCGATTTAATATAGCAGAATCAGGCCGGTGTCAGATAAGATGGGTTTTGTTTAATATATGTATACTTAAATAGATATTAATTTTATTTATGCAACGTTCACGAAGCATAACAATTATTATGCACGATTTGAATTTATATGAATGTAACTTTTAATTTCATAGTCACGCACCAGATATGAATGTAATACGACAAACACGACAGATGTTTAAATTAATAAGTATGCAATGTTTATTAATTAATTTCTTAGAATGGTAGGTACTTGGTGGATATAGCAATAATGTAGGTAGCTGATGATATATTTATAATATATCTATATTATGAAACGATTCAGGATTCGCGGTTTCACCCGCGTTCCCGAAGGATCTTATCTTTTCCCGGGATAAAAAGTATCCTATGTTTTATTCCAAGATATGATTTACCAGTGTACCAATTTTCATCAAATCCGTTCAGCCGTTTTTGCGTGATTGAAGAACAAACATCCAAACTCACAAACAACCTTCCTCGATAAATAGGCTATCGAACACTAAAATATTTTTTAATAATTTTTCAATAGATTCCAGTAGTAGAACCAGTAGTTCCAGATTAGCGTGTTAAACAAACAAATAAACTCTTCAGCTTTATAATATTAGTTTAGATTAAAATGGGTCTTGCATTTTTATTATATAATTTATTAATGAAATCCTCGGGAGTAAACATTTTTGAATTAAATCTGTTAAAAGCTAATGTGCTGCGTATAAAAACTTGTTAGGAATAACCATATGTTTATTAATGCATGTGAAACTGCGAACGCGAATGTGTAATAAAAAATGTAATTACTTTATAATGTTACGTAAGTAAGTAATATTGTATACCAACACTAATTGTGACCGCATGCTTCTCAACTTCATTAACAGGCGGTTTGAACGTTTCTCTAATAACATCATGCTATTATAAAACATATGGCAATCATTAAGAACAGAAAAAAAGAAAAAGACACGAAACGTAAGTAATTATTTATATGAAATCCACATGTTATTAAAAATGTTAGAGTGTCTTTTATTATGTTATATCATAGGTAGGTACTTTGCTGTATAACCAAATTGTTCTAAACAACCTTTAGGTACTTTCAGTGGTCGACAAACTGAATTTTGAATAGCTAATAAATAATGTATTTTCCCGATACCTATTATGTGAATGTAGAAATCTCCAAAGTACCAACAACTTGCATGAACTGAGTACATAGTACAAAAATATTCTGTTGCTAAAAAAATCGGTGGAGTTGTTTTTGTATGAAGCAGTATTTCTTCCGTTCCATGTGGACTCAAACGAAGACTTGTTTATGTGTATGCTTAATTTTAAAATGTCTGTGTTATCAAAAGTAACACATGGTTATTTGTAGTACCTACTTAAGCGATATTCCAGAACGTAGTTTGCTGAGGATCTCATGCTCATTATAGAATTAAATCCCATGTTTTTAATATCATCTATTTTTTGTGACCAATTGAAAAAAAAAGAAAATTAAGTGCCCTTTTTGTTAGAAAACAGTATTTTGCTAGGTACCTACTGTATGTGCAAGATACGAACATATAAAAATGAGTTTTAAAATTATATAACTTATTATTAGTTTAATGATATGGCATATAACCACATAACAAATTTTTTTTATCACACCTGTTTCACCTTCAATTTTTGTTGGGGTGTATCGGTTATTATACATATAAATATACTGAAAATAACTATGTATATCTACTATAATAATTCTCAATTAAATGCATGGTATTCATAAAGTAGGGTTCGTATATTACGTTCTTGTATAATTCCCTGTCACAATTTCATGGAGTGCCAAAAAGAAGACTTTGTGTCACCGCCACCTGCGAGCAGATATGAACGGCTAGATTAATGCATTCGCCTGGATCTTCCTATGTAATACTGTTGCTAATTTATCGTAATAGCTCTGCTGCGAACCGTCGTTTTGACGTTTAATAGTTTCCATATTATCTATACTAATAAAGAGAAAAGATTTTATTGTTTGTTTGCGTTGAATAGGCTCTACTAGACCGATTTGAAAAATTCTTTCACCATTAGAAAGCTACATTATCCCTGATGAAAATAGGCTATATTTTGTCCCGGGAAAAGATAAGATCCCATATATCGTGCGCTATCAATATAGCGCACCACGATATATTCACGTTCGGAGCGGTTTCGACTTCACTCATTGACTGTCCATCAAATCGCGTTTCCGATGGGATATGATGCGACACGCGCTGCGCAACCGCACGCATCGCACCGCGCGCCGCCGCCACCGCCCGCGCCGACCCGAGGCGGTCCGTTCCCCACCCGAACACTGGGCACTATGCATTCGCGTGATGTCAGTTAATTAAACTTTAAGCTTAAGGGAAAATTTAATTTCCGGAGCAGCTCCAAGGGATTATGTTTCTCGTATTTTTATTTGTAGCGAATGCGGCACACTCATAATAAAACTCTTGAAAAGTTTCGTATTGTTAATGAATAGTAGTTGAATACACTTCTAATATTTTTGCTTGATGCACACATAATGTATAGTATTTTGTATTTTGGTTTCTAAACAGATCGTAGACTAGTGATGAGATTTAATGAGTACCTACATGAAAGTGATAAGCGAGTAGCGGAGCATAAGATGGCCTAGGTACCGAGCTGTTCGGTATAGTGCGGGTACCTATATATTGCGGAACGATGGCGTGCGGCGCAACCTTAAAAGCAATATCCGGCGCCGCGCGCGCCGCCCGGAAATGAACCGGAAACGGCGGTGTATTAAGCCGCAGGTACCAGCCCTTCAATTTATAAACGCTTGCGGGCACACTTCAGCCATACCTGCTGCTATTGCTGAACTGCTCTCACAGATATCCGGCGCGGTTAATTTGTAACTTACACTTTAACATTCCGAAGCGCAACCGGCTTATTTTCCCCTATCTAAATCGAGTTGCACAATTTTAATAAAATCTTGACTCTCTAGAACACAAATACAAAAGGGGCTTATTCAAAACATAGCCAAGAGGACAATATCTAAAATTACATTCTCTCGGCCTGAACTAACAGTGAAATGAAATAAAGTCCGCAAACAAAAGTTTGCAAATCCAATATGATTTGGCGCGTCGGTAAACATCGGCAGCATCCCGGTGATATCGCGAACGAATAACATTAAACTTTGTATGGATTGAATGTAGAAAACCAATTTCGGTGCTCGGCGAGTGCGAGCCGATGGGATGAGGGTGTCAGAACGCTTTGACAGCTCTCTGATTGAAAAATACGGAAGCCTGTTTATGAGCTCACGACCTGCTCCCAGTCTTGGGTAGGTACCGCATCACAAGTTGCAATAAGAACCACAGTGTTGCAATAAGAAGACCTCCTTGAAACTGTAGCGCTTATTTAAAACATATGGCATAGGTGTTAGTAGTTAGTAGGATCACAGGAGATGCTATAAGACTTTTTGATGATAGGAAGACAGTCATCTTCTCACCAACAAATATATTTCACCCTTACATATGTATAAATGCCTTTACATCTTACATAGATGATTTAAACAGGCAGGCTTTAGAATGACTGTACAGTCCGATACGGGAGCGATAGTAGCGTACGCATTTTTTGGCACCTTGACACTAAACAAAAATTTCACAAACGCGCACAATAGCGAATGTATTTACTTAAATAATATTGTGAGTTATAATTTTCACGTGACTGTTAAAAGCGTACGATGATACTGACGTTTTTATATTTTGCCGAAACCGCTTCATTAGCGACATCACAACATGTTGTATGTGCACCATTAGCACATGGCTAAAAAATATTCTTCTATTCGTGTTAATGGTACAGACACCGTTTTGTTTTTATTATAAAAATATTAGCAAGAGTTGCGTCAAACTATATTTATAAAGCAAGATACAGATCAAAAAACCTGTGAAGATAAATGGTCTAGAAATCATGCACTTTATGAAATATCTTATAAACAGGCGCACACCCAAAGCGATCTTCGCCTCGATATATCATGAATTTGGACATCAGCACCCTGCTATTGGAATTCTGCAGATGATTTTCCTTCAGAATTTATACGGCAACGGAACGCGCCAATCGCAGCAACAATTTCAGGGATGGGATATGAGATCTTTGATTCAGTTAAAACGACGAAATTAAACGTCGGCGAGATTACCAGTTGGGTCGTTTGAGGATTACACAGAGATAACTAAGACGTTTATTGAACTACTTTGAGAAACTTTTATTGAATTTATATCTTAAACTTTATGATTACTATGTTGGGAGTAAAGTTTATGAACAAATCTATTTAAGCGTAGTTCATTCTTAATACAAATATGTATTAAGGTTTAAGTCTAAAAGCTTGTGGAGGAGTTTAATAATTATTTCCTAAATAAATAAAAAGTGGATCATAAACTCATTTATAATTAATAAAGTTATTGTGTGGTACCTACGCTATACGAGAGTAGGTAATATACATGCATTTAAATTACGTTAAAATGCCGCATATGTGGCACTAACGCAAACTGCGTTCGGGTACAGCGCTCAGGATTAGCTTTTACATGCAAAACGATGTGATTTGAGCTACGCGCTGACATTTCTCACTAACTATAAAAATATGCAGTAGGTATATTGGTAAGAGTACAAATCTATCAGTTCTGTGAGTGGCTTGTGTGTGATATCAAAATTAACTTACGTACCGTATGTCTCACCATCCAACCTTCGTTTTGCAGGTATTGAAAATGCCAAAGCTACATCCGATTTATTTCGAAAGCGCACACGAAACTCCATTGTACTCAATTGAATCGCGTCTTAATCACAAAACGGGTGAATATTTAATTAAAAACTTTCCGCACGCGAGCAATTCCTTATTCCATGTATACGAGATTGAGTCAGCGTCAATTCCTCTTTTCTGCGAAGCCGTCGACATTCGACAAGGGTTTTTAATTGAACGTCGACCCATTGTGTTCGTTAAAGCGATTCAGAGTTAATCACCGCGTTTTTCGTTCGGCGTAATGGAAGAAAGTAATTATCAATTAACTCCTCGATAATGGATTGCAGCCGCTTATCCGCCGGCTTATCTCGACGTGTAACGACCCACTCCAACGGGCTTTATCTTTTTAATAATGAATTTAAATCATCAATCATTTTCAACGCTTGTGTCAATATGCGATATTATGTTGTTCATTTTAATATTACAGCGTATCTTACAAATGTTATTGGCGAGTGTTTATTATATTCGAGATTCACAAGATTTTCGTTTGCAAGCCTGTTTATCTTTGTAGTAACAAGTATAATATTGCAAAATCATAAATATAAAGGTCAGTAATAAAACACAATAACTGAATTAGTACGTAGGATATAAGTAGGTACTTACCTGCCTATTTTGTAGGGCTGCGACTTTTATGAAATTATAAACATTAACATAGAAGAGTGAATTTAATACTAAAAATCTAAATTGGATTCTAAGCTCTTGACTAGCTTCAATGTCCAAAGATAAATAATGTTTATATTATTTATTTATTTATTTAGTTGGGTGTTGGTTATTAAGGTTTTTGGGTGCGCGATTGTGAAAACGAGAAGCACGGCGTCCGCTGACGTGATATTGTGACGTGAATTAGCATTGTAAATGCAATCACAGGTGTCAACCCGCCGCGCCGCCATGCGCCATGCCACTCGCTCGTCGAATTTATGCGCCTTCCGCTCCGACTACTATGAATATTACAATTTATTGTCTATAAATAACGATTAACATCCACCTCCTCATGTCTTATGAAGCAATTAAATTATACTCTCACACTTCGGCCATTTAAGCTCAGAATCTATGACGTAAATACGCATAATTGTCTGTAGTTGTGAATTTAGTAATAAAATATTAAATTATCTTAATGAGGAGATTGTTCGGCGACAAGTCAATAAAGTTTCACATCAATCAGAATTATTGAAATCAAAACCGGATTTTGTTATTGTACCTACCTACTTACATATTTCCCGACACTAACAACCATTAAGCGGATTATACGAGAAAGAAACCAATCAAGGTTTTAAAAGGCAACAAACAGTGTATCGCTGGGGCGAGTGCTCGAAGCGGCTAGTCGCCAGATCGCGGCTATTAAATCTCATTAAAATACCTACCTGACGACGATCACGAAGCACATATTTACGAGACTCTACCATAGTTATTGCAGCTCGAGACGACTATACATCGCGGTAATCGGCTTTGCTCGTCTGACCGTTAATTAAGCTACATAAACGTAGAACTCATCGTAGAGGCCAACATGACAATTATAATGGGGAACCAAAATACCACTCCTGTTTTAATTATTAATGTTTGAAATAATGAACATTTAGCAAATATCAATCCTATATTATTTTTATGTTGGGTTAAGGGAGTTACTTGTCTTCTAAGCTGTTGGTGTATTTATTCGTGTTAATTTAACATCGCTTAGGTGTTAGCAATTAACTACACATAGCTGATTGAATAGGCAGCGCCTATCTACGTTAGTGAAATCGATTCCCCGAAACACGCGAGTAATCAATTTAAAATTTAATTTAAAACTGGTTGATTATTGTTAGATTTCGCAAAATTCTTTAACTGTTTTGTTCAACTTATCTTTTAATAAACTTGAAAACTAGAAAATATGGTCATTTCTCTACTAGGCATGAATAAAAGTTATTCAAGCAAAGTTGTTTCGCAGTAGCTAGCTAACTAGTATGGTTTCATTTCCATTCCGTGAATTGGTTTTTAGGGTTCCGTACCTCAAAAGGTAAAAAAAAAGGAACCCTTATAAGATCACTCTCTTGTAAGGGTTCCTTTTTTTTTCGTCTGTCTGTCTGTCTGTCTGTCCGTGTGTCACCACCGATTATCTCAGGAACGGGTTGACCTAGCAAGTTGAAATTTATACCAGATACTGAGCTCGATAGTCCCTATTGGTTGTATAAAAATCAAGGTCCTGAGTCAACACGATAAAAAGATATCGGCAAATTTAGATTTTCGCGAAAACTTGTAAGTACCAAAATTTACCTTAATTTTCAACTTTTTTTATATTTCGGAATTTTTCCTTTACTTGTGCTGTAAGACCTCGCTTTTAACCAAAATTGACAATTCTAGGTCAACCGTAAGTACCCTATAGGTTTTGGGTCGAAAACCTATATGGTAGTTCCCGTTGACCTAGAATCACGAAATTTGGCAAAAAGCAAGGTTAGGCACAAATAATGGAAAAATTCCAAAAAATGAAAAAAGTTGAAAATTAAAGGACCCATACATACATAGTTAGCACCAATTAAGATAGACCTCTGAGTTGTATCGGCGCTCATATAATTTAGAGGTCTAGCTTTATTGGCAAAAACCTCAAATAAGGTAATCGAAAACGTAATCTATTTACAAGATTGTACGGAACCCTCGGTGCGCGAGTCCGACTCTCACTTGACCGGTTTTTTTATGGTAGAGTTGGTTGACTTTACAGGGTTATTTATAATTCACCTGCAGTGATTTAAATGGCAGGTAAGTACTCATCAATTTCAATATGTTTAGAATGGGAGTGATTTTGAAATCAGGAAACAAAAACTAGAAATGTATGAATTTCTATCGAACATGATTGATTGGTTGATCCCATAGTAACAGTTAACCAAAAACTAAACTTAGTGTTACTTTAATAAAAAAACAAATAAAGGTACCCTTATAATCGTGTGGTATGGGAATGCGATTGTTAAGCTTCTCGTAAACAACCACATTAGCTGAGTAGGTATATTGTTGTCAGCGCGGGCGCAGGCCGATAAGAAGCCGGTGTACGGCGGCGGATAATTTGTGTCACGACATTCACCATAAGGTTCACTCAATTATAAATGCACCTTTATATGGCAACAACATTTGAGTAGTAAATTGCGCATTATTGTCGAGTTAATTTGCGTTCAAATTGGATCTTAGGTTGGCTGCGGTGTGAAGCCAAAATTACATTACATTAATGTATCGATTAATGATGCTGGCTGTGTGCAATAAGCACGTCTGACTTTAATTTGCTTTATTTCCAAAGATGCCAATATCATTATTCGGTATCAATGACTCATAAGATTTTTTTTATTTTAAGGGCTTGTGTTTGACCACAATCTCAGTATGGTATGTGATGATGTGTCCGAATGGGAAGGGAAGTGGCTCTCAAGTGCAGTTGTCGAAAGATACCTTTTGTACGATGGTAACAGTTTTTCTACTACCCAGTCAGATGTGGTAGGTATGTACTACAAATTACCTGCTACCATGCTAAAGATCTCTCGCGGAGTTTTCAATCACTGAAAGGTCAAGCTCATTGTAAGATTGGACCCCACGACCTTCGCCACGGCTTTATCACCTTAATTTACAGAACGGAAAGTTATTCGACAGGTTTTTAATGGTTACCGACATGATTGTAATAATTATTATTGCTGCTCGTGTACCAGAGGCACATGTTAATTATTATTTTACATATTTTATATAAATGTTATTAAGTCATATGTTTCAGTCCTTTTACTTTCTACTCTCTCAGACTTTTAAATGCATGTTTTATCGAAATGGAAATCATATTTAGTACGTACATACCTGTATATAATTTTGCTTTCAGCTAATTTATAATTCAAGAACAATATTGCAGTTACATACATAAACAAAGGTATTATTTAAAGGATATTATAAATAGTCGACAAAGATAAACAAACAAAAATGTGAATGCGGTTATGATAATAATGAACATTGCATAACGCTTCATGTAATATTTTGTATTGTATTAATAAGGCTATGAATAACGAATCACAGTTCAAGTCGAATTACATTTAGAAACATTGAATAATACGCAAATAATCGTTGATACGATCAAATCGGGCACGCAACGTCGCGAGGCAATAAAGGTAATGTAGGCAAGGTATTTGCCAATATCCTCGTGGAGTGGCCCTCCCAAATATCTTGAGATTGTATTCCCCCTACATAAAAATTGTTCCGGAATAGAGATACTACCCGGATAAATATTCAATTTCACTACGGACGAAAAAGATTTGATACCTTTGGTACCTACCAGGTTTATTGGATGATAGCCTTTGGAATCGTGTGGATAATCATATTCATAGTTTTTCGACAAAATATAGATGAGTTTTTAGATGAAAATAGTTTTCATGCGATAGTGACCTCACCTAGCAATTTGTATCTACATAAATTCGATCAAAAAGCTTGATTCAATGAGATATTGGATTTTTGTGAACGATGTTTGAAGTAGAAGAAAACTTTTAAGATTGCTGTCTTGTTGAACGTGAAACCACAGTAGAAATATAAGAGTTAAACGAAGGGAAATCAAGTAAGCTAAAATTCCATACTTACGTTATTTGAGCTTATTTACATTAGTTATTAAATGTATCTTTTTAATATCATACAAAACATGTTCAACGGTATTTTTCTTCAAGTTTCTTCTACATCTGAAGTCTCCTACATCCGAAATAAATCGTATTATAAAGCCTTATACATTAGGCCAAATGT
Source organism: Ochropacha duplaris (assembly GCA_951361185.1). Taxonomy (NCBI): domain Eukaryota; kingdom Metazoa; phylum Arthropoda; class Insecta; order Lepidoptera; family Drepanidae; genus Ochropacha; species Ochropacha duplaris. Next base: position 7,041,061 of record OX592695.1, on the reverse strand, counting down.
CACCACGGGACAATTATTATGACGGGTATACAATAGCAAGCGATCGCTCATAGTAAATGGAGTGACGTCCGAAGCGTATCCACTAGTCGCGACCCTCTTGAGAGGTAAGGAGAGAACGACATGTAGATGAAAAGGGCAGCTGAATCTAATACAATCGGGGAAAGCGATACTCGCTCCCATCTTAGGGCTGTCACTGTCACTCAATATTTACCTATATAATATAACGTGTTGTTATAAAAGGATTTATTCTGTGGAATAATCTCTATTTATTATTGGAACGAAGTTCCTTATCGCGCGTTGTGAAAGGGGGAAAAAATCGTACGAAAAATTGTCGCGACACTTTTTTATGTCACTATGTATGTTTATTAAGCTGTGCGGCGTGCGCATGTTTCTCTGTCTGTCTCTCTCTCTCTCTCTCTCTTATAGAAAGCAAGCCAGATATTTTCATTTCTATTTATATCATTTCTAATATATATATAAAAAATATATATATATTTTATACTCTCTCGACTTATATAACTTCGTTCCATCCGGGTGTCCCTTGACACCTCTCAAGTTTTTTTTTTCAATGCAAATCTTAATTTACTTAATACACTTTTATTAGCTGTCCTCCGCGGCTTCTAGGGATCCTTTTGGGGCTGAATTATCTACTGCCTATATTTACCTATATTTTCTGAGATTTAGTGATTAATCTGCAGTAAGTGTTATTTCGCTTTTATATATATATTTATTTATATAAAAGCAATTATAACTGCCATGTAACTTAATTGATATCATTTTTTTCATTATGCTACAGCTTATCTGTACCTACTCTATATATTAAAATTAAAATGTATATTTAAAATAAACTTTTGAGATTTATTTGTGGCCAAAATAAATAGAATGAAAAATAAAAAGTAAAAGGGGAAGCATAAATTGAGCTATGGTCTCCTCAATAATTAATTAATTTGAAATACCATTGGATATGTTCAAGTAAAATGTTTGTTAATTTATTAACTACGCCTAACGATACGTCAATATTTGTTATTTAGATAGGTAATTAAGCAGGTATACCATTTATTTATTACCAAATAATGCTTATGAACGTTGGCTTTTACGAGCGCGTAATATCATCAATAATAAATTCAAACAAAAATAACTACGCTAAAGATTTTACCATTATAAATATATTTGCTCTTCCGGTGACTTTTAAAACGGCTTCAAAAAAGGAGGAGATTCTCAATTCGACCGTATATGTATTGTTTTATAAAAACTTAAATTGAGTAAGTAGGTACGCAAAATGAACCTAGAGCTTCTTAAAACTTTAGTAATATAAATTGGAGCTGCAAACGATTTTATATTTATGCCCCATTTCGTATCACACGCTGATAACTACGGGAAAGTAGTTAAAGAGGAATGTAAAGTTTTATTGCGTTCCGTGATACGGCCGCGGCGCGCACAAAGTATCGCATTGTTAGCAACCCTAGCCGTTGCGGGAGTTGCGGGACGGGGAGGGACGACGGCGACGGGAGGCGGCCCGGTATTGAATGAGATTGCTTCTTACTTCGGCAAATGGATCACGTAGTGGATGAGATGTCACAGTGTTTTAAGATCCCAATTCGACCGATCCGTTAGATAGTTATTGTCTTTGCCTACAAGTAGCTACGTAGCTATTTATTATTGTTCCAGATTTACTCATTTCAAGACATTAATTACAGCTAGTTTTTATTTTTATTGATATGATTCACTATTCTACATTATAAGCACGAAACTAATATAAACTTTCTTAATTACCTGACTTGGTACGTAAAACTTAATTACTTTAGTATATAGAAATAGTTTGAGCGCTCCATACTAGGTCTTTAAAGTATCCATTACATAATCAAGTAGATACATTCACACCCAGTAATTGGGAAATTCCCGAGCCGAGCCGGGCCGCCGCGCCGCCATAGCCGCGTCGGCGGGCGGGCGGGCGCTGAAAAACAATTTCACGCCAAATCTTAGCTTGTGTTTTCCTATTTCCTTTTTATTTATCTTTTAGTCTTTCCTTTTCTCGGGAATCAATTTCACGGATGAGCGTCGCGATGATCTCAGTTCAAAAAGCGTAAGGCTTGTAGCAATGCACGCGTGCAGTCCGTAGCCGTAGAAATAAGAGTGGACGGTGTACAACCGGCGTGGATGGCTCGGCCGGGACAGTCCGGGCGCGCGGGCGTCCGGTCGGACTCGGAAATGGCTCGAGTCCCCACACGCTCTTCTCATTACCCGCGTGACGCAACACCGCGTCCCGATAATAAGCTTTCTGCTCGGTGCTCCTTGTGATTGGATGGGTTATGCGTGTGTTATCTGCGTGTGCTACTCCTGATATATCTGACCCAATTTTCCTTACATGACTACGTAAACGCCTTAAGCTCTTTTTTTCGATCTACATCACGTTTAAGCTCAAGTTTTATTACCTATCAACTCGAAAGTAATTAAATTTTAATCACAAATTGCTGAATTAATGACCGTAAACAATGTTGTTTAATTTACTGTATCGTACAGCTAAGTAGTGAATAACAGTGATTGTTTTGGCGCCCACCCAGATGGCAATGCGCATTTTGCTGACGTGCTAGCTGTATACTGATCGTGAACTACGCTATTTGTGTGTAGTCGTACGATGCGATATGTAAAATAATTCCGTGGTATGAAATATGAAGGACATGTTGAATCTTTTCATAACATGGTCAAAGAAGATCGTCATTCAAAATTTAGGAATTATGAATAAAATACTGACCGAGATGTTCTTTAAACTTGGAGTGATCAGAATAGCGGGCCAGGCTGAGCTCATCCGCCTGGTGTGAGCCGCACGCTTCAAAATTGTCGGAGCCAGGCGCCGAGCGCCGGCCGGCGGCCGCTCCCTCGGAATTGACAATTTTACGGGCGGTTTATTTCCGGACACCGAACTTCCTTGGTCAGGCTCGCGCACCCTTCGCTCGCCCAACCGCTTGCGTTACCCCACTACAACCCCTTCGCTTAGCACTATTTGTCCGCAGAATTACATTTCTTATGGAACAAAAGTCGATCAATATAATCTTGTCACAATATTAATAATATACCTACCTGAGCATAATAACAAATTAACCAAAAGTAGGTAGGTCCCACAATATGTGAATGGCTATATTTATTTCAAAACACTTAACATGTACTTTCAAGTTGGTCGCTATCTACATAAAATTTACATTGTATGTAAGTGTCTTAAGCGAAAGCTTCCCACTTAAAAGCTCTACAAATGCACTGAAAGCTCTTTCGCGCACTAATCCCAAACCTTTTAGCTGCAATCAAAAGCCCCGAGCGCTCGGCGCGGGGCGGGCAGACGTGATGCTTGTGGAAGCGCCTAGAATTTAATTTACATTTTTAATTAAGTTAAATTTGTTCAAAAAGCTTTCACGGAATAGGAGTTTTCTTGATTAGAGTTCAGCTCAGCCTGAAGTTTGAGATTGATTAGTGGAGCTTTAATTGCTCTCCGCCGGTGAATAATGAATTCGATCAGTGTGGAGTCAGAAGGGAGGAGTGTCTAATAGATTAGATAGCTTAGCACTGAGTGGTCCAATACATTTTAAAACAATTCCATCTTTTTGAAACCTAAAAAAATATCTAAGTTCCTATGCCTAAATATAAAATACAAATAATTTTCAACTAAAATATCAGGCTTATCCACTTTATTTTGACGTCGTGTTGACGGCGCGGGCGCGCGGGCGGCCGGCCGACTGGCACGGCACGTAATTGATGGCGGGGTGAATTTTAACGTAATGCTGCTTAATTGATCGCGTTGATAAAGCAATCATAATGGAGATACCTACTCACTAATAGTCGCCACTACCCAATCATACCCAAATGGATTTCCGCTACGCTATGATTTTTTATAATTTTTATAATTATGTGATTTATAAGAAACGATTCGCTGTCTTGTAGCAGATGTTGCTGTGATACTTATATTTTATGTTTGTAACTATCATTACAAAAATTTGAGTATCGCACTATCTATCACTTTCACTGGTTTTATAAAACACTCTAATGGACGCTTGTAAATCGGAAAGGGCACAAAGGAACTGTGCTATAGCTCACGTAAAAGCGAATAAATAAGAGACTACGGCGAAGCACTCTCAGCGAGAACAAGTCGAGAGCCAGTGACGTACGATTTGACGTAGAATATTTTATCCGGTACTGCGACGCCCGCCATCCATTCCACTTATACTGGGTACTCTGTTCAATTTTTGACACGTCGACGAAGGCACTGCCCTTTTCTGTGGCTGGTTTAGTGTGACAGTTCCCTTTAAATTCGTATTATACGGGAGAGATCGTTCGTCAGTGTAACTGTATACGTAGAGACAGATTAGTGTGGGGACTGCCGCGCCGCGCAGTTGAATTGTGTCTCAAAGTTGTGGACGTGACTCTCTGACTTATGATTTAACATGTTAGGGATCACAGAGAATACACATTCTTTGCACGTAACGTATTTTGATTAATATTTTAGTATTTATTAGCTTTCCATTACATATTAATTTGGTATAATTGATGGTCGAAGAATAATCACCGAGAGAGCGGCGCAGCTGTCCGCCGCCACCCACCAATCGAACTGAATCCGGCGCACGGCGCACACCAATCCATATTAGATTTGCACGCTCTCTCATATCCATTCTGAGATGTTCATATTTTATTGGGGCCAATAAAATGGATTCATGAATATGAGAAATGCATAACGAATACCGTATTTATGGATGGAGGCGTGCTCGCTCCGCCGCGGATATGTCGCGGGTAATTTGATAGCCGCCTTTGTAACAGGTGCTGATGGGAATTTCGATGTGGCTATAAAAAAATTATTCCACTCTAACTTGATAGGAAATTTTATTTTTATTTCATATTGATAAGTTTTTGTATATTTTTTAATGTCAACGTATATAAAATGTTTTAAATACATACTTCGAAGCGATTTAAAAAGCCGCAAATACTTACTCGTATTAAAGCAAAGAAATTATTGTTTAAAGTAGGTAAATTAATAACCATACATAACACGTAGGTATTGTTTATATGTTATTGTATGAAATGGGCTTACATTTGGTCACAGACTCGCCTGTAAAGTAAAGGTATACCTACACGCAACTAGAAGCTGTCGAACCTATCAAGAGATGACCCCTCGTAGAGGAGTTTGAAATTGAGGATATTATGTAAATTAGTAGTAGTGAATATCGTATAAGAGACAAATCACCTTAACTATTTCGTACATTGATTTGTTCCCAAATATTTATTTTCGTTATTGGAAATAATAAATAATGATAAAGATAACGGTATATCGTATCGTGCCGTTAAAATAAGTTTTACGTTCCCAGTTTATCTTTCACAAAATTATTTAAATCAGATACAAAGAGACAAGCCGCAAGAGATATTAGTGCTCCCCCGAGTTTCAATTTACAGCTTTGCATGGACGTCTCAACCTTCAAGGAATACCATCTGATAGTGCGTTTGTTATTCACGTTCCATTTGAAATTCGACTCTAGGTGCGTGTAAGTAGGATAGAAAACTATCGGAATGTTTTCCAAAGCAATGTTGTGCATGGAAAACGGAGTCTTATTTTGTGATATACACAGTGTATTTCTGGATCTCGTCATTGGCTTGGTTGGTGCCGTTTGACAGCAGTTTGTCGGAGTAATAAGGTCTTGCGCGGAGTGGACGTAAGGAGAGGATATCGTTTATTCTAATGAGGTTGCGCTGCAAGACGCGTGCTGCCACCGGTGTCCGCCACTCTCAACGTATTACCAACCTCCTCGCTTCCTAACAAGAATTCTTTAAGAATAAATATTGCTATGAAAAATGGCACAACTCTATCAATCTAATCTATCTATCAATATTACTACGAAGTTTATTATCTAATTGAAAACTACTTTAACTTGATAAAGATAAACATACAGAACAGTTAGTTGTGGTAGTTTTTAAACCATGAGTGAGATAACGTAAATGCATGTCTATCGCTTAAGTTAAGGCGATGATAGCTCAGTGGTAGTGACGTCGGATACCGCGGCTAAGGTAAAACATTGTTCCCTGTAGTTTTTCCCGCTTTCCGGTATAAAAAGTAAGTATCATACATCGGTCAGCTTGTAATATTTACATTTTCTGTTTTTGATGACAGAATCATATTCTTTGGGTCGAAACAATAGTGTCTTTTTATCTTGGGATCTACAAGAAATCTCACTTGGGATCTATTTTATTGAATACTGCAAATTTAGCGTTCTTAAAAGCTTAATGTTTATTACAATAAACAATAGCCCGTGTTAGAGTTTTGAAGTGCCACTACCTACCTACAAACTGAAATAGTAGGTATGTGAGTTTGTTGTATCTTTACCTCATAATAATATTAGTGTAGTTTTTATATCCGTACACACATCAAAAAAAGTTTGTGATCACTAGCATAAGCTAATATAATTTTTTAGATTGAACTTTATCAAGAAAAAAACTTTGTTATGTGTTTTCTTTAAATAGAAATAGGTACCTTGTTTGAAATTAAAAAATAAAACTCTTTTTAATTTGTATAAAATAAAAATGAGTAGGTGATTAATTAAATCATAATGATGATTTCGATTTTTCAAAATGATCGCAAACTTTTTTTGATGTGTGTATATCCTGTTTTATATTTAGCTCTCATGTTTAAAACAAGTTCTCTTTACAACATTATTTTTTGAAGTTGATTGTTTAAAATTTGAAACAGAATCAAAAGTATTAGTTCTTGGACTGTTATATTTGTTCTTATATTGTTAAATATTTTTGTAGTGTTTAAGTATATATTAAAAAACATGTTTTAGGTGATCATCACCTTGGTATCAGACTAAGTTTTTTTTTTTTTTTATTCAGGATAGGCTTGTGTTTGACTACAAACTCACGATGGTAAGTGATGATGTGGCCGAAGGTGGTAAGCACACAAAGCCTAGATGTGAACTGGCTCCCAAGTGCAACTGTCGGAACACACCGATAGGTGCTTGGCGACAGATTTTCAACTTGAGGGTGGTAGCCAACCAGTCGGGTACTACAAAGTACCCTACCACCGTGCTATGGTTTCCTCACGATGTTTTCCTTCACCGAAAGCTCAAGCTCATTGTAGGATTCGAACCCACGACCTTCGCCGCGGTATTCGACGTCACTTACCACTGAGCTATCATCGCCTTAAAAAGATCACGTACTTATCTCGTCATGCTCTAAGTAATACCTACCCCTCCCTCCCCTTATTAGCGAAGATATTTTACAAACGTTAGGTAGAACCTACTGTAGAGATGGGAAGAAGCCCTAAATGCGATTATAAGAATCTTCATGTAATGAATAAATGATTTTCTTAAAATTTTAATAATAGACATAGGTAGAAGTTCATATTCCGGTTTCCGTTGTATATTTTTCTCAGATAATATTCATTACAAAAGCTTGACATTTACTCCCCGTCAATTGTTTGTACTCGTAATTGGACTAGATAGTTTCGCAAAGTTTTCATGCTACATTTAAGTTATTGGGTGAAATATTAATTATTTTACCGTGTTATCCAGAGTTTCTCAATTTTTTAATCATACAAATATGATCTTAGTTTGGCCGTGTGTGAAAAATGTCCGAGGATATATATTTATTTATTTATACCACTTCCAATTACACTATATGTTTGACTAAACAAAAGTTATATTTATATTTTTTTTGTTTCAGGAATACGCAACCGTCTGGTGATGCGCGAGTGACGAGTTCGTCATGATTCGAGATCCCCCGGCCATGCACAAGACTGACACCGCCACCAGTAAGTGTAATGAAACTAGATAAGCAGGAAATCCCAAGCACCTGTTGGTGTGTTCCGGCAGTTGCACTTGAGAGCCAGTTGCCCTTGCCATTAAGGCATTGTAGTAAGGTGTACAACACATTGGCAATCCCCCTGGTATTGCTAATGTATATAGGCGACGGTAGTCACTTACCATCAGGTGACCCGCCTGCCTCGTTGTCACTAGTGACATAAAAAAAAAACAAAAAAAAAATTCAGTACACTTATACTATTTCTAGTACTTTTATATTTTATCTTATTGTTTCCACAAATTTTTTTTTGGTCTCATTAGATATACGAGTATGATGTGATGAGTTATCATGTGTAGACCACAAAAGACTGTTTTACATCAATACGGCGTCAAAAAGCCCTAAATAATTGCAGGTAATAGTAGATTATAATAACTTATACTTACCTACGTATAAATTGGTGATACATAAATTGGATACCGAGTTTAGTACCAACTTACGATTGGAAATTACATGAAAGCAAAACAATACCCTGAAGAAACAATATAACTCGAAGCGATTCATAATAAAAAAATTTAAGCAGCCGACATTCGTTTTGCTGACATCCATTTTTTCATAATATTAGGACAAACAGGTCGCGAATAAAACGCGGGAAGGGTTGTGCCATAAACCGCCCAGCAGCGTCCGTCGCGATATTAAAAAGGGGACGAACGATATTGCAATATCACATTTATGCGAAATGTCCGACACCCAGATCGTATTGATAAAAATAAGCGATTTTTTATTGTGCCCCACAATATTGTCTCTATGAGTATGATTTTCTACGTTGTTTGTTATTGTGATTTTGTGGAATTTGTCTATATTACTAAGTACAAAATGTATATTACTTAATACTTAGTAGAATGCAAACATAACTAAGATAGATAACGGTATTTGTAGAACCTTCCTCGTGTAGACTATTTATTAACTAATTAAATAGAATAGAATAGAATACTTTATTTTGCATGAAAATGTGGTATACAATTAGCTGTTGTGTTATTTATAATGCGTTCTCACCTTTCACCAGTAACTGGCATGCAAAATTTTACAGAATGATTAAATAGTCTCTAATTCATACAATATTAAGTCATCATGATTTTTCCTAAATATCACTTTATACAAGCTTAACACATAACTTTGTCTACTAGTACAAATGTATATATTTGCATAATTAAATTTAGTACATTTAGAAATTAATATCTTAATGTCAACAAAATAACTCTACGTATAACACCAAAATTACTGTCTTCGTATCAAATGCATTGTTTTGAGGGTTTATTATCGATTTCAATTTATTCATGAATAGCAAGACAGATTCACATGCGCATTGAATGCACACGAGCAATGGCGGAAAATTGTATACATTGCGGGTGCAACGCAAACGTGGCAAGCAGCGTAGAGCAGCGTGGCGCGGCGTAGCGTGGCGACCGAGCGCGGCTCGGCGCCCGCGGCTGTTCTGGGCGGCCCTGATAAAATTTATGGCCACTTCCCCTTTAAAACAATATTGAGGGCTCAGTTGGGATTTATGTCTCGCCGCTGCTGCAGCGACTCAATTTATTCTTCAATTTTTCATACAATAACTCACACACGTATTACGAGTGATGGATGAAAAGGACTAACTTTCGGGCTTTAATAAGAGCCTCCAGATGCGAATCTCCAAATTGGCTGAAGTTTATTGCCCACTTATGTCAGGCTTAAGTTTCGCCCGGAGCCTTTCTCTGAGAAAATAATTTATGACGTAGATTGTCTCGACTTTGTACACGTTTGATTGTCGTTTGGGAAAACAATATACTTAATAACATTATTCTGATTCTGGAAATAGATACCTAACCATATTTTATGATTATCGTAAGTTCCTTCATCAATGAACGTAATATTATATCCTACTTGGTTACAAAGCATTATTTTGACTTGACTGCCTTATACTTAGGTACCTGTTTTGGTAAGGTTTCGATCCGTGTAATTTCGCACTAAATTGCCATTAGCCCTTAGCATCTTAGCTGATCTTTGATGCCGACACTCGAATCTTATTCTAAACTCGACTTATAAACTTACGAAGTCACGGTCATATAAATTATTACTAAGCTCATATCAATGTAGGATATAAAATACATTGATATGTGAAAACACAAGATGTACCTACTGAAGTCTTTAACTAGCATCACAGGAAACATAAATCCTCCGTAGGTAGGTACTCGTTCGTTAGTCACTTTAAATTGCAATCGATAACTACGAAACTTATGGCACCTATTTATTGTCTCTGTGTAATATCACTGTATTGCAACATCGTAAACTATATTTGACGTAAAAATTATGGAATGATAAGTATTTTTTGCCATTTTCATGTAATATTAGGCAGCTAAATTGCCCTGAGATGCATCCTACCTGAAAAATCGGTAGGATGGATAAGCTCAACATTTGTGTTACTCATACTAGATATTGTATGTGTCATACTAAAGACTTGCACTGACTATTGCTCGTAAACTAGTAAAGACCACTTACCGGTTTTCCTTTTCAATTCATCATATTGCATGCTAGTACTGTAAATATTATCAGATTATTAGTATAAGTTATATCGTACATATAACTTTCTCCCCCACTTAATATTTTTGGTCTCGTAGTCTTCAAATAAAATGGACAAGTATATAATAAAGGCTGATAATAATTTAACTAGGGAATCCTAAAAAAATTAAGGAAAAGGAATTTCTCGATTAAAAATATTTTATTGTGAAATGAATTATCGTGGAATAAACATGATATCCAGTGGCTTCAAGAGTAGCACAAGACCAACCATCGTGGAGATCCTTAGGCTCCCCTAAGAAAGCCTCTGATTTTGGACATCAGTAGACGTCTTCCGGCTGACACGATGATAATGTTGATGATGATGAAACAAACATAATATCAAAAGAAATAGTTTCACACTGAAATCTTACTAATAAATTAAAATTAAAATCATTCTCCTCAAAATTATTGGTCAATTAGTTTAATATTTTATGCTTATTTCTTATTTTTATTTATTATTATTTAAACCGTAAACATTGACATACTTTTTGTGGCTCAATTTTTCACTCTTCCAATATTCGAATACTTTCCAAATTCGGCAGAAAGTAGGTTACGCAAATGTATTTATCTAAAAAAAATATGCGTTTCCTACTTAATTCGTTAATCTAGTATATTGTAAATGAAAAATGTTTTTATTCCAGTAATGAAAAGCAATTGTGATACGGTTTTCAACGATAAAATAATTGAAATTTTAATTGCTATAAACTCTTTCCTTAGAAATCGTTTACCACTGCCATTAGGCTTAATTCAGAAATTAATTTAAACTTTTCACAAGGTTGAGTTGGGAAGCGAGCACCGGCGTAAAAGCAATATCAATTTCATAATTTTAATTAAAAAAAACTAACTTCTCTGATGACAAAGTCTCGTACTTTTTTAATAACGGAAATGTTAACGATGGTGGCAATAAGTGGGGAAGGCGCGGGCGGGGTGTGTTGTTGGGTACGTGCCACTGCCATAGGTCAGCTGGAATTTTAATAAGGTACGCTCCTCCTCTGCACCTTGGAATTTACCATTACATTACATTACATTACAAACTATAATAATAGGTACACTTACTAATCAGATTTACAACGTTTGCCCATACTATTGTACTTACCACGCTTGATTCCTGTACCTACGTTTAATTTATTTTCTTGCACCCCTTTTTTAACGGGCACGTAATAATTATCAGCAGTGAAATAAATGATACCCATTTGAACACTAATATTATTCACCTAAATGATCAGATTCTTATTAAGTATTCACTGTTTTTGTATAACAGTAATAAATTATTGTGACTAATCTGAAACATTATAATTTAGGTCAACTGTACTATAGCAGTGACAGTTTTTTCATTATAATAGCTATTAATGCAAAACCCGCATTTGGTTAAATCTAATTACTGCCCGCATAATGGATATCGCAACTACGCAATCAACTCCATTGTTTAATGAGTGACCGCCAACTAAAACTAAATAAATTATATGACCATTTAGAACAGCTGCAACCACAGTCATTATACAAATCCATTAGTATAACACTTTAGATTATTCCATATGATTATTTGTTTTCGTAATGAAATTCAACAAGCAGCGGCATACTCTTTTATTTGCACTTTTAAATTGAATTTATGAAAAAGTTTGTGGTAATCATATACTCCTTCGTGTTGTTGACATTAAATCACTTGATGTACATAAGGATACTACATCTAGGGGCATGGAAGTGCCCCGCCAAGAACAAGCCAGCGAAGCGAAAACGCAGAGGCACTACCTACCTTTTCTAGAAGCGCTTCGTCGTATTTTTGAACCCTCATAACTTCACTTTGGATTATACCAGATAAACAAAATTCTCAGGATATGATACCTATAGCAGACTTATTAAACACACAAAGTTTCAATTGCATTGCTCTTATACTTTAGATTTTATTGATATGTAAAAACCCCCGATTTCGTCACTGACTCATGATCATCAAAACTCATAAATGGTACTTCCTGAAGTCCTAGAAAGCTGAAATTTGGCATTAAGGCTAATATTAGTACACAAACAACAAAAAAAAATTAATTAAATTTTTTCCTTAATTTGTGCTGTAATACCTTGCCTTTCGCAAAATTTTGTGATTCTAGGTCGACGGGAACTACCTTATAGGTTTTCGACGGTTTTATCTCAGGAACGGGTAGACCTAGCAAGTTGAAATTTATACCAGATACTGAAGTCTAATAGTCCCTATTAGGTGTATAAAAATCAAGGTCCTGAATCAACACGAGAAAAAGATATGGGCAAATTTTGATTTTCGCGAAAATTTTTAAGTACCAAATTTTAACTTAATTTTTAACATTTTTATTTTTCGGAATTTCCCTTTACTTTTGCTATAAAACCTTGCTCTAAACCAAAATTGATAATTCTAGGTCAACCGTAAGTACCCTATAGGTTTTGGGTCGAAAACCTATATGGTAGTTCCCGTTGTCCTAGAATCACGAAATTTGGCAAAAAGGAAGGGTGTTACAGCACAAATAAAGGGAAAATTCCAAAAAGTAAAAAAAGTTTAAAATTAAAGGGGGTCCCCATACATACATAGTATCACCAATTAAGATAGACCTCTGAGTTGTATCGGAGCTCATACAATTTTGAGGTCTAACTTAATTGGCACCTATCTCCAATAAGGTAATCGAAAACGTAATCGAAAAAAAAATTAAATAAATCCTCAATACTCCATTACCGTGATGAACGAACTATTTACAAGTTTGTTCGGAACCCTCGGTGCGCGAGTCCGACTAGCATTTGACCGGATTTTTATACACCTAATAGGAACTATAGACCTCAGTATCTGGTATAAATTTCAACTTGCTAGGTCCACCCGTTCGCGCGTTCCTGAGAAAATCGGTGATGACACACTGACAGACGGACAAGAGAGTGATCTTATAAGTGTTCCTTTTTTTACCTTTTGAGGTACGGAATCCTAAAAATAATGTAATAAAATAATAATAAAACCCTTTATAATACTAATAAACAACAAAAATAAAGAGGCAGTCCAAAGAAGTTTTCAGTTCAAAAACTAAATGGCGTTGTCTCTAATTGAAACGAGCTATGGTTTCATTCTTAGAGATTTATATGGGCAAAAAGTTACATTTTATTAAGTTTCGTTAGTTTGTTTGAACATAGTCAATTTTCCAACTGATTTAAAAGTTAGCATGGATTGTTTGTGAAATAGTTTCACTTGAAGTAGAGCTGGGACCTCGCCGTCATCGTATGTTTCATATGCCGGGAGATGGTTCCTGCCTCTTCTATTCCTTGACATACTTAATGTATGAAGAAATAGACGTTGAGTTGGCGTCGCAAGTCAGGACTGCTATCGTGCGATATGTTATAGACCACTGTGATGAACTACAATAATTGTATACTTGTGCCGAATTTGGGGAAACCTATCATGATTCCGATCTGGGGGCGTAAGGGCTACCTACTAGGGAGAAAAACTACATGGCGTTGTTTCTTATTGAAACGAAAATATTGTCACAAGCAATTTACAAAAAGAAGTGAAATCCCACCAAAAACATTCTCATGTAAAGTGTTGCCAAGAAACCGTATGGCACGCACTGTCAAAAAATAATTAGATCTCATGTAGAGCCAAGCTTCTAACTCTACACGCTCTAACTCAACGAGCCCTAACTACACGAACTGTACACCTTAGTCAAAATATGTGACTTGGCCGGGAAAAGATAAGATCCCACGGGAAAGCGGGTGAAGCCGCGGAGGACATCTAGTTGTTATAATATATTTCATTACAAGTGCGGAAAGGCTGTCATTGCAAAGAGTCCCGAAAAATGTCTACCCGAGCCGAGGCACAGCCGAAGGCGAGGGTTGACAGTCGGAACAAGTTGCAATGACGGTTCCACAAGTGTACTGAACGACTATTTTTAATACAGTTGCGAAAAAATGAAGCAATTTAATAAAATAATAAAAACACAATAAACTCAACTAACAAATCATTTATTTCTTATAAAAGTTATAGTACACATGCACATTGAAATTGGTACAGTTTTTTAAACTTACTGGGGAAGTTTTAGGTTGCATATTTACTATTTGAGACAAACTATTATTAATTTCGTATGATTGTTCATGTATATTTGTCATACAATGTTTGTGCAATTATAGTAATTCCGGTGGTGTTAATTAAAAAAAAATAGGGTCGAAATTACTCATTTTGTGCAACAAACAACTAAACTCGCAAAGAAAATTTCTGGAAAATGGCGCCAACCGTAGAATATAAGCAGAGTTTTTTTTTCTTCACCCAAAGGGAACTATCCATACAGCTTAGTCTTCAGTATATTTTTTTTATTGATATGAAATGAAAATGAAATTTAATGAGATGAAATGAAATGAAAACTAACCTAACTCATTCAATTAAATCATTAAATCTGATATTGAAATAAATTAGCAGCTTCTTTTTAGAAATATACGTATTTGTATGAATCACAAAAACTCTTTAGTAAAAACTTCATGGTTGGTTTTTCTTTTTAATAGACATTATTTTGACAGTTGGGAAAGAGACGCACTAGTTCGGTAAAGGTAAAAAAAAAACACTAGTATGTAATAGCCCACATCCCGAACGCTATACGTCCCTGTAATACACCACTTTTTGAGCAACTGTATTAAAATAGTATATTTCATTACAAGTGCGGAAAGGCTGTCATTGCAAAGAGTTCCGACAAATGTGTACCCGAGCCGAGGCGCAGCCGAAGGCGAGGGTTGACAGTCGGAACAAGTTGCAATGACGGTTCCGCAAGTGTACTGAACGACTATTTTTAATACAGTTGCGAAAAAATGAAGCAATTTAATAAAATAATAAAAACAATAAACTCAACTAACCAATCATTTATTTCTTATAAAAGTTATAGTACACATGCACATTGAAATTGGTACAGTTTTTTAAACTTACTGGGGAAGTTTTAGGTTGCATATTTACTATTTGAGACAAACTATTATTAATTTCGTATGATTGTTCATGTATATTTGTCATACAATGTTTGTGCAATTATAGTAATTCCGGTGGTGTTAATTAAAAAAAAATAGGGTCGAAATTACTCATTTTGTGCAACAAACAACTAAACTCGCAAAGAAAATTTCTGGAAAATGGCGCCAACCGTAGAATATAAGCAGAGTTTTTTTTTCTTCACCCAAAGGGAACTATCCATACAGCTTAGTCTTCAGTATATTTTTTTTATTGATATGAAATGAAAATGAAATTTAATGAGATGAAATGAAATGAAAACTAACCTAACTCATTCAATTAAATCATTAAATCTGATATTGAAATAAATTGGTAGCTTCTTTTTAGAAATATACGTATTTATATGAATCACAAAAACTCTTTAGTAAAAACTTCATGGTTGGTTTTTCTTTTTAATAGACATTATTTTGACAGTTGGGAAAGAGAACGCACTAGTTCGGTAAAGGTAAAAAAAAAGCACTAGTATGTAATAGCCCACATCCCGAACGCTATACGGCCCTGTAATACACCACTTTTTGAGCAACTGTATTAAAAAATAATTTAACACTCTTTCAATTTGCAATCCCTTTGTTTCCTTGTTTTCGTCTATAATGTTTTTTTATAAATAAAAACGTCCTAATGTACCGTAAAATGTAGTGAGATCTGAGTACCGAGAATGTTAAATAGTCAATGTAGGCATGTTACATTACAATACTCCCTGTATTGTATGTAACGTTGTTGAGTTAATTGCATAACGCAATGAACGATTGTAAATTGCTTGGAATGACTGCGGAGTGCTCGTGATGTTTACTCATTACAAAATAACCCGACATTTAATTGAATCTAAGGAATTTACCTGTATTATAATGTAACACGCAACAGAGAAGAAATACTGAACCAAATTTGATAATACCGTTCTTTGTTAAATTTAATATATGATTTTAGCGATAAAATAATCTAGAGAATAATCTACTAATTCGGCAATTTTTTATCCCAGTCCGCTCAGCCATTTTTTTACTATTAATGATAAGTAATAATATGAAACGTTATAGTGGTGCAACAAATTTGTATATTGAAGGAGCGGAGCGTAAAGCTAATTCAACACATAAATCAATATTGTCAAGGTGTAGGTTACCAATAGTGGTAGGATTGAACAAAATACCGTTTACAAACTTCAAATGAGATCACCCATTTTAGTGAGTAATAAGCCAATTACATAATATGATTTCAAAGCAGAAAAAAAGCGTTTCTATAAAAGGACCGAAGCGGCCGATGTAGCGGAAGCGTGTCAGTTTTCGGGCTGTGTGGGTGCTTTAGGGAGAAGACTTCCCGCTCTACATTCGAACGAAACAGCGATATACTCGTATGTCCGAATCATTGTCGCCCCGCTCACGCCGAAATAAATTACTTTTCATCCATTTCCGGGTTTCTTTTCATTTCGGTGCCTTAATACGTTGGCGGCAGCCGACCGGCTGAGTTGGCGAAATTATACTGCCGGGGCAGTACGGTAGCCAAGTCTCTATCAAATTCTCAACCCGGTGGTAATAAAACGAAAATAATACGAAGCGCCTTTGCCCGCCAACTGATATTTATGTATGTTCGGTCCACGTTATTAACTCATCATTTATTGCTTTATATAATACCTCCTTGTAGATATATCTACTCAATGTTTTCCAAATCTGATTCCTTTTTTAAATTGATGACTGAAATGTGAGTGCAAGCGCAGTGCGCATCCTCTCTCTGCTTCGATATAATCGATCTGGCTATTAGAACGACGCGCACTCGCCGTAATTACAGCATTAACAACATGCACAGCATAGCTCGAAATGGACATAACACGCCAGTAACTGCACGCCCCGGCGTCGCCTCATGCGGCATTCCTCGGAAAAATACAGAGATTCTTGTATTGCTGCAGGTAAAACTACTTACTAACATTTTTTGTCACGAGAAAACTTACCACACCTGTGCATAATGTTCCGAGAATGTAAAGGGAAACAACATTGAATTGATTGACTTTCAATGCTTCACGTTAACGCATTATATCCTGAGTAGCTACTTAGAAGTTAAATAGAATAATTTATTTGCTTTTTGTAAAATTTATAGCAACTTCTTATATCAGTTTTAATATAAGAGTCCATGTATTATATTCCATCATACATATTATATATTACTACACCGCGAGAGGCTTATTGCAATCGACTCTTATACACGTAGTAACTATTTAGTATCTGTGCTTATACTGTGTCGTGTTAACTGTGACATCCGGAGGCCGTAGATAATGTTTATTATTTTATTATTAAAGGGCCGTCATTAATATACTCCAATTAACTTTATTGTCGCGACGTCGGCTTCAATAAACGAGACGTATCGGCGGCGACGGGCAACGATGCGCAAGTGATCGATTGCTATGAGTTATGTCCACCTAGTTACCCCTTCAATTGGAACTTTGATTGGTTTGACGTATACGCACAATTATTATATGGACCGTGGTGTGACGATAAATTGGATCTGATTGTTTACTAAATGCTCACCAGCCTATTAATTCATGACAGTTGAGGTTGTACCCCGAAAAAGACACCGAAATGTCGTTGTGCTACGAGCGACATTTCATTTGTTCAGAAAGGAAGTAACAACAGTAGTTTAGCCTTTTATAGCGCGAATGCTCCATAAACTTTTATTGGGTGCTATTAATGCACATAATGAGTGTGCATGTGTTCCAATGCTGCAGTTTTTTCTTGTGTGAGAAAAATGCGTATGCGCATCTTAATGACATCAGCGAGCAACGACTGCATGTCACGCGGTGCGCCTTTGCTCGAATTAATTGACGCAATTACACAGTAGAAAACAATCGAGCCTAGCTTAATGCCGTAATGAGTCGTGTATTACGAACAATTACCCACTTGTATAGCGAAACAGAATTCATGACCAAAGTCCAAGCTTTAATTTAAATTAACCACCTTCTTTCCAGCTCATAATATTATAGGTGGGTAAATTTTTATGATTAATTTCATTTTAAACAAGGAAAGTTTCAGCTTTACCGGTATTTTCCTATTCCACAATCATATATATCAGAGAAATATAGTATACATTATTTCACACTAGGGTTTTATAAATTAACGTAAGCAAATGGTTACAATTGGCACGGGACCAAAATTAATAACTAAGAAAATTTTAATTTGAAATTAGGTTTCTTGAATGTACTCCAAACCTTAATTCTTTTTTGTAATTATATTAAAATATAAATAGATTACTGTAGAACTCAAAGTTTTTGATATTTAACAGGCCAACAAGATGAAAACAAGTACGTGCTTAGCAGTAGTGTGACGGGTAGCACGGGCGGCGCCAGGCTATGTGCCCAGTGCGGGAAAGTCATCACAGAGAGGTTTCTCCTCAAAGCAATGGAGCGGTTCTGGCACGAGGACTGTCTCAAGTGTGGCTGTTGCGATTGCCGTCTCGGGGAAGTTGGCTCCAAGTTATACTACAAAGCGGACCTTATGCTCTGCAAAAGGGACTATCTTAGGTACACTACACAATTTGCTCACCTAAAAAATAGCGTGTAAATTATAACTCAATATTATGAAGTAAGTATTTTATGTTTATAGCCCTGTTATTCTTTAACAGGTTATTTGGTGCCACAGGCAACTGTGTGGCGTGCAACAAAGTCATTCCCGCCTTCGAAATGGTTATGCGAGCCAAGAGTTTCGTTTACCACTTAGAATGCTTTGCCTGTCAACAATGCAATCACAGGTGATTAAAAAACTGCTTTATATCATAATTTTATGTTATTATTATTTTTTATGATGGTGACATGACAAATACGTATAAAACAATAAGTAAGAGCCTATATTTTAACACGTTTATAAATATAAAATTCCAAACAAAAACAATGCGTAAATTTATTTTGACGGTCCCAAGCGTGATATGTAAGTATGAAAAAAAATTGAATCAGCTGTTTCATAGATAATATAGAAAAAATAATAATTACTAGTTAATAACGGATATAAGTGTACTTTTTTGTTTCAATTTATCATTCCCTATATACATAAACGTGATCGTGAGTCTTCTCAGTTTAAGTGTATTCCGAACCAGTGGTAGAGTCAGTTGTAACGTTCACTTAGGCACTTAGCCTTACCAGGGCCTAAACTGAATAAATGAGTTTTGAGTTTGAGTTTTGGCCTACTCATAAACCTCTTAATATATTTCATACAAAAAGACCTGTAAAATAGACTTCCTTGGTTTATTTCAATTCACTTTGAAAACATAAATAAATTAATATAGTTATCATTTGGCTATAGTTGCGGTTATTATAGTGCCGCTATACTCACAATGAGCGAATTGTATTATGAACTCGATACTTAGATAAATATTAACTAAAGGAATTTGCTCTACACTTGATACAGATTCTGCGTAGGCGACAGATTCTATCTATGCGACAACAAGATACTTTGTGAGTACGATTACGAAGAGAGGCTGGTGTTCGCAAG
Organism: Ochropacha duplaris; assembly: GCA_951361185.1. NCBI lineage: Eukaryota > Metazoa > Arthropoda > Insecta > Lepidoptera > Drepanidae > Ochropacha > Ochropacha duplaris. The sequence continues at coordinate 7,021,246 of OX592695.1, read as the reverse complement.
CATGGCAGCCAACCCCAGTGGCCTGGCGCATATTCGGCGGCAAGTCAGCGGTCTACAGGTGAATATATATCTGGAACAACATTTCAGTTTAACAGTCTAGACTGAAATATTTATTTATCAGTGAGCAGATTTATACGTGAGTACTCAATTTAGTTTATTGATTGACCTCTTTTAAGTACTGATGTGAAATTCTATATACGAAACCGCTTGGGTACCTACATATTAATATCTGCAATGCCAAGTAGGCTACTTGCATGAAACCACTGTCTTATGCTGTACTCTTTAATTATGACATAAGTACACCATGCTGTCAGCAGGTGTCGGTTCCCATCGCGCTAGGTATGGCCACGTAGCTCTACGTGTCCCAGGCAGAGACCTGACGTGTCGTGCATAGTGTTTTATTTGCTGACGTGGGCCAATGGGATGTGTGGGACTCAACTGTCGGATATCGTTCTATAAATATTTAGTTTTGATACAAAATTATCAATAAAGGAACGGTAGAATACTAATAACATAATAAACTCCTACTTATTATTGTTTATTTGCTGACAGCTAATGTGACAAGAAAACTTTTTCAAATGTTCCAATCCCAAACAAAGGGCACGTGAAAAAGTCGACTTGTGCGGAGTAAATAACTCCCACAAGGACACTGTTAGTGGGAGATTCTATCTTCACTTTATTATGTTTCTTTTGTGATCATTAATCTTTCTCGTACGAACGCTTGTCGGAATGCGAATGTGGGGGAATCTATTTCATTTTATGAGTCGCGCGAGTGGAGGAAACTCATTCAGCCACACGACATTTCTAATCGACTTTTTGATTGCGCTCTCAGTTTACTGTCGGTAGCAAGTCTAGAAATAATTTAAATAAGTAATTGTGCTTGTTATGAAAGAGGTGTATTATTTGTAGTCTCCTAGCGGTGGATACGTGGGCCCTGCTGGTGGGTGCGGCGCAGCCGGAGTGGCCGGTGCACTGGTCGACAAAGACAACGGAGGCTGCGCGGGCGCAGACGACGCCTCCAGCGGGTACGGCAGCCCGCCCGACCCTGACGTTTGTGATGCCGCACGATGACCGACAATGCCCCGCCGACTTGTCGCCTCGGTAGGTTTTTACAATACAGTTTGAATAATTTGAAAACATGTAACAACAGGTCGTCCATTCTAAGATTGTGGCTGTGTATTTCTGATGTTTCTATCTGGGAGATGGAGTAGGTAGTCATTTATACTCAGTAGGTTTATATCATGTTGAATCTACGTTCCAAATAAATATTGTTATCAATTAATGAATAAAACTGTACATCATTTGAAAACCATCATTTTATCCATAATAATGACAGTATATAAATTTTATAAAAAGAACATAAAATATAAAGAAGTAAAAAATACAATAAAAGAGGCCGATTTCATAACAAATATTGTTCATGTCGCAAACTTATGTAATGGATGAATTTATTGTAATCTTAAGTGTTCAGTTAAATGAATAAACAGAATCTTATAAGTTCCTTTTTTGATGTACAGGTGAAACCACATTGAGTGTTGACGAGGCGCTTAGACCAAGTGGCTCTATCGATCACGGAGACACCTTTGGCAGTCGGCGATCGTCTCTCAACTCATTCAACACACAAAATAGATATTAGCATGATGTTTTTTGTTCATTCACTTTACACAAACTAGCCATCACCTTACTACAGCTAGCTATAAAAAATAGAATAGTTTATATTGCTTTATTTTTGTATTTCATTACTAAGACTTGCACGTCTTTATGAAACTGAAACCTGTTAAGTCAATTCAAATGTATATTATGACAAATGAAGGAATTTCGCGGTCAAGAATTTGATGGAGGAACGGCTAAGTGCAGAATTACATCGAGACGACTCGGGGAATATATTTCAAGCGTACCATACATTAGGCTAGAAGGCGTACCGTGGATATGCGGCCACTTTACAAAGTGTCCGGGATGAGTCGCGATAACGTTGTTAGAACACGATATTTCCATTATGTATACGATTTGAGCACTTGTTTACATGTTAAGATAGCAGCGTCGCGTGGGTAGGGCGCGCGCTCTCACTTGTTCTGTATCTACTGGTGCCTATAGGTACTGTACCTGTAGTCTCTACCACGTCTTGCGCTTAGCCAATTTAAAACATCTTTGAATTTTTGTAATCATTTTTACTAATCTATACCCTACTACAGCCTTTTAGTCATTATGTTATCATTCATTGTAATAGTTATTAGACGAGAGCGATAAAAGTTTAATTAGAGGATGACAAACAAACCTACATCATTGACAATGATGATGTTGTGTGCTCATCTTCATGGCACTTTTGTCGGTCGTATTTTTCAGCATCATACAACGATTCAGGTCCAGATTACGAAACAAGTAAAAATAAATATTGATAAAATCGATCTCATTGTTATGGAATTGTATGGATGTACATTTAGTGAACCTAAATATTGTTATCATACAAGGTATGAAGTTTAATTGAAGATGATTTCCTGCTTTTTATTTTACATCTTTGTTTGGATAAGTATATTAATGTTATTTTTTGCCAAAGATAAGTTTTCGTTAAGTGGAGAGTTAACATAAGGAGAGCGTACACAAATGAGCTACGAATGTAGATTTATAGTGATATATTTGGTACTGTGAAGTGGTGCAATGGTTAGTTAAGTACCTCTGTATTAAAATATAAACGTTTTAATGCTTAAGACATTTTGTAAACCTCGTGTTTTCTTTCCGCCACAGCTTCAGTGATTGTTGTTCGCGTGTAATTGGAATATACAAAAGTTTCAAATTATTAAATGCTAAAGTAAATTTGTTTCCATTGAAGAATTGAAAACTTTAAAATTTAGATAATTACTAAGATTTAAAAAACCATAAATGTAAAATAAATATTTCTACGATAAAAGATGTATTTATGTAAAAAATCGAACTGTCGTTATTTAGGTACATTGGCTAGAATTAAATGTTTTGTCAACGTATAAAAATAACAACAATAGAGCCGATACAATGTTTACTACTTTCATTACATCGACAGAAAGAATAATTATTTCATTTTGCCGTTAATATGTAAATAAATATATTTATTTAATGATTAAATTCTTGTGTTTTATTACCATTTTTTCTTGTTTGACTTCCTCATTACAGCAGTTCGTGACCACAAAGTTCACTTCACATTGGCGGCGTAGTGCTAATGGGAAAGCAAAGGCCTCTCAAACACAAACATATTTTTAAATCGTTTAAAAATACATTATGTTTTTAACAATAAAAGAACTCAAAAAATGTAGAAACATATGGATATGATCATCAGTGTGTCCGGAAGTTGTACTTGCAACTAACTAAGCATTGATAAAAAAAAGGTTGCGACTTATTTGCAATCCCAATGTCCGTAGATGAAGGTAATCACTTTCTATCAGGGAATCGGACATAATAAACAAAAATTATTGGCGTTGGTAACCATGAAAACATTATTAAAATAAAACGAATGCGGGGTAATACCGCGAGGCAAAGCTATAGTTGGAAGGTTTAGGGCCCATTTCACGCAGTCTGACAATATTTCCTGGATAGGAAATGAATTGAATGAGATAGCCTGTAAAATATACAGATTAGCTAACAGGAACTAAACTGTGAAACTGGAAGAAAAAATATCATCACTGTAAGGGGGTTTAATTTTTTGGACATCTGGATTCTATGCAATATGGTAGGTAAGTCTAATAGGCGTATACTCGAAAGGTTCCACCATTTGATACGAAATTTTCTCTCAAATCATACAGTGACATAACTATGTCTAATTTACCTACCAACTAACTAGTTGGTAGGTAAATTAGTGTGTAACATTTTCAAAGTTATAAACATTCAGTTTATCGTTGTATTTGTACAGTGGGAGTCATATTTTAAGCCAACGCAATAGTATTTTTGGCAGGATGATGGGTATATCCATAAAATTCTCGTCGACGAAACGCATTAACGAGCGTCGTTTAGTTGTTTGCTGTTTAAATAAGAGTTGTAATGTAATTTTAATGAGCTTACAAAAGCATGTGCGGGATTTCTGAGTATCCACCGACCGACTCTGACGTAATAATGACTTAAGCAGCACTTCAGATCTTGAGAGAAAGGTATCTTCCTTTATTTTCATGCTAACAATTATTAAATAATCAAATTTAAAAGAAAAATAAATCATGACATCATGAGATTATGGTGTATTTATTTTTCTAATATTGTTTTATAAATCAATGTTGAAAATATAGAAATATAATGATTCGGCTAGGAACATGTATTCGATTAATACTACCATCCTATTTCGTTTCTTTGTTTAAAAAGAGTAATTGCTGAGTTTATTGTCGGCTCTTTAAGCAAAAGCCTTCAGAACCGTGTTTTAGAGTTAATAAAACCATAATTAACATACCTAATGTGTTAATTCAATAAAGATTTTTTGAGTTTGAGTTAAGTAATAATAATAATAATGTTTATTTATCTATTGTATTGTACCTATATCTTTACCTCAATAGAAATTCGGATGTAATAAGAATAGAAATTCGCCTGAATTATTGAGGGCTGTGTGGCGTACGTTCGTCCGTGAAAACTCACTTTAACTTTTTAATTAAATTTCAGATTTTTTTCCACACCGTGCACCGCGAGGAATCTTATCACGGAGCTTTATTCAAAATGTTGTATTAATTAGCCCGTGGCTGGAGACTAATGACCATCACAATCGACTTTCACGGTGAGCTGCACTCGGCCACGGGTCTACGCAAACTTTTTGAAAGGTAATGGATGTGGTGGCGATAACTTGCTTTATTTCCTACTCGGACGCTATGATTGAGTAAACATCGGACGCGAGCGAACAGAACACAGACTTATCATTCGGAGATAGCTACGAAATCTCTTACTTTACTATCTATCTATCGAGTATTGTACTTATGATTGAAAAATAAAATTTATATAAAATTAATAGAATTTATTTCAATAATACAAGAAGAGGTTTTTATGGGTCTTGAACGTGTAGCTACCTACTGGTTTTATTACTTTTTAATTGAAATTACTAAAAAGGTGTATTTATTAACCGAACCTATTTCAAGATACTTTCTATCCACTCATAATTGAAAACTATTAGACTGACACACTACGCTTGCAATGGTTAAGATTATGGATTAAGGTTATCCTATTAAGAAACCTTGAGCACCTAGAACTCTTTCCATGAATAAACCTATTATAATTCTTAAGAGGTTATTAAAGTCTGAAAAGTGCAATTGTTATAACTTATGGACTCACTCATAAAAACCTAGGCCACGTCAAGGAGACTTTGAAACCGGAAATTCAGAATTAAGGTAGAGCAAGTTATTGGTGCAATTAGTTAGGTACGTAGTGGTTAACCACTGAACATAAAGAATGAATGTGACGAAAAATACTAAGGAAATAGCAGTAAGTGCTAACAAATCCCCGCTAATGTGTTTGATCATAACGAAGTGAAGGCGGCAGTCTTTGTTTGCGTTTAATTAACGAAAACGCCCCGCTACGGGCGGCGGGTCATTAAGCCGACCGATGGATTATTATATAATTTATGCAATTAACACCATCATCTCACTCACTATGAATATAAGTACTTGTATAAAATATCAAGATTTGTGAAAGCTTGATATAGATCTCAAACAAACAGCAGTACTCGCAATAGTTAACGTTTGTAAGTTTAGATGTAGGAAGTAATTTTAGAAACAACTGATATGATTTAAAAAAAATCTTTCTCTAGTGCGAAGCCATTTTATCCTAGCTATAGACTAGGTACTTTTGACGGGCCGGTTGGCGTGATTGGTTAACACACTGTCTATCACGCCGCAGGTCGTGGGTTCGATTCCCATCCAGGACAGACATTTGTGTGCATGAACATGTCTGTTTGTCCTGAGTCTGGGTGTAATTATCTATTTAAGTATGTATTTACAAAAAAAAAGTAGTATATGTAGTATATCAGTCATCTGGTTTCCATATTACAAGCTGTGCTTAGATTGGGATCAGATAGCCGTGTGTGAAAAAAAATGTCCGAGGATAACGAAAACCAGGCAGGCGGGTCATCTGATGGTAAGTGTCTGCCGTTGCCTATAGACATTAGCAATACCAGGGGGATTGTCAATGTGTTGTAAATCTTATTAGTAATGTTTGTATATAATTATTATAATTTAGTCGATGAAAATACAAGTGACGATCTTTGTTGTGTAATTAATTCAATCATTCTAAATTCATTTTCAAACAATTTCGTTGGTGTTGACTCTTTATTAAAAGTTATTATTTATCTTTCTATTTTGCAAAATCTTTTATGAAATATAAACATATCATTTAATAATTCTGGTGTTTTACCAGAATGAATACCTACCTCTTATAAAAAATGTACTTGTAAATGTGCTCGTATGAACCTAACCTATAAATCTTGTTTATGAAAGAATTGCGTATTTACAACAAATATACAATCTATACTTAAAAATAATCCTCAAGGCGGCCGGCAAGGTTCCCAGCAGGCCGACAGCTTCCCTCTTATTAATTGCATGTAAACATTATTTTACCTAGAAATAATCAATTAAGACATGCAATGATACTTAGCCATCGACAACAAGTAGTAAATTGACCGTAAAATACCAGTTTATAAATATATTTTTTTACATTCGATTAATCGTATAACAACATTACAGACTTTTAAATGCGCATTAAAATTGCCTTGGCATTAAACACAACGGTAAACAAATTTTAAAGCATGAAACTGAATTAACAAGTAACAACTAAAAACTTTCAGCCTTCGCCAGTCGTGAATGGGCCATTAACCCTTAATTTATTTTAGAAGCGATGTGGGCACGGCAAGAAGTTTCCGTCGAATCATTTAAATAAACGAACTCGCATCATTATGTCAGATCTAAGGATCGAACAAATTGCCAATTAGTACCGTACCGAACGCGAACGGCGACGATGCTACAAGCTACTGGGGAGGCAGTCACGTTGCTCCGAGAATAGGACACCACTATTACTTGTAGGTACTCGTACATCCGTTACCACTATCATTAGAACAATATAACGTTGTGTGAAAGATTATTTCCTAGTCGCGGCATCGGCACTCTACCACACCGTGGTGGTACACGACCCCGCGCAAACCTAAGATCACTCTTAAATACAGCGACCATTAATGCTTTAATTTTCTTGAAAGCAGTTTTAAAAGACTTTTCCGTTCTAAAACTTTCGCTTGAAAGACGGTGACAAAGGAACAGTAATGTACGTAGAGTCGAACAGTTAAGTTTGGAAAACTAGCAAAGATAGTTATTGATATTCGAATATCTTCAAAATAATCAATGGTATACCATGGTGGCAACTTTATCTGTTACATGATGAAATTTACTTTGATCTTTGATATTTACGGCTGATCTAAACTAATATTATAAACAGGAAAGATTTGATTTTTTGTTTGTTTGTTTGTAACCGATTTTAAAAATTCTTTCCCCATTAGAAAGCTACATTACCTTGAGTAACATAGGCTATATTTTAATGCCGGGAAATGATAAGATCCCATGGGAAATCGGGTGAAACTGCAGAGGACAGCTAGTTAAATATAAATTAATTGATGTATCATATTTTACAATTAAAGCGTAATGCTCATTAGGAAGATACAAAGTCGTCGGAACAACGTCAGGATACATTTAGACCACTCTACCGCACTCCTAGTCCCACCACTGAGGGGTGGCGCAGGGTTGGGGGTAACCAAGAGCGCTCAGTATTCAGAGTATCGCAAATGTAACTTTCGGTTCTTTTCATGGCTAAAGTATGTTGGCGGCAATCCATAATGGGATCGCCATTATTCTTGCCATTAATTCGCATGGCCCGGCTTCCGTGCATTAGCGGGCAGCAACGAGGCTGCCAATCCACGAGAAGGGTCGCCACATGTATTATATTAGATACCCTAATAAAACTTACTTCTGACAAACATCAAATATTTAACACTACATATTTTTACTGTTGGTTAATTTTACATATTTATTTACGCACTTAGTTCACTTTAACGTAGGTATAACCCAACAATAATTACAGAGCATATTAGGGTAGTTCAGTGTTATTAAAAGTGGAGTAGTGGAGTAAAAGTAGAGCCGGAAATCAAACAGACCATCAACATTAGAGTTTGTCAAAAACAAAAAAAACAACAGCCTTACGTCTCAGATACCTGCACAATGATCAATCGCATACTATCAATAGGGATGTCCAAAATTAATTTATAAAATATTTTCTTTTTTATGTGAAGATATCCGAAATAAAAGATTTACTTTTATATAGATAGGTAAAACTTTTACTAGTTATTCTGTACTCTATCCATCAATATTGTTTCACGGTTTTTTACATGTTATTTTCACGCTATTTTGTTTTGATTTATTGATTTATACAATAAACTTTCGTACCAATTCAATTACGTAATATACCTATTAAATATAAGAAGTGTTTTATTTATCTTATTAAAATAGAACCGAACCTGCTAATGAACTAGCTGCAAAACAGCTCGGACTTTGTAAAATTAATTAACAGCGAACAGGGTATGCAGGAAATAAATCCTTCATTTTCCAGCGCAGATTGCATAAAAATAATCAAATAAGTGGCATGGACATTACTCAAAGCGCGTTGCACTTCAGCCACATGTATGAGTGAGACATGGGCATACGCCGTCTTGTTCACCCGCCAGTGCCTCCACCCTCCCCCATCCTGAAAGAAAAACTCTCGAAAAACTAATTACAAGTTGTAATTGAAATTTTGCGTGTTATATAATCGGATACTTGAGCCGTGAGTAATGTATAAATGTGCTGGGGAGATGAATGGACGACGCCCTGGGTGGGCCGGATGAGATAGGCGGCTCTCCTCAATTTTCGGATTAAGCAACTTTCATACAATAATTCTGAACAAGACGTTAAGTTTATGATTACAAAAGAAAATAACAATATCCTATAGAAGAACATATTATAATGACACGTACACGTGTGCTGTTCGAGATACGTTTATAAATGAACTTGCACGACGACCACGCATCAATCGCACCGCATGCACATATTAAATCTCCGTGAATACCCATATTCACTTTCCGCTACAAACGAAAGAAACCATTCCGTCTCTCTAAACAAGCATTTTTAATTAAAACCCCCTTCAAAACCGCGCTAACAAAAAAAACGCTATCACAATAGCAACAATCTAGAATGCGATCTAACTGTATAAACACGCGAATAATGCGCAATCAAAAGGGCAGCGGCCAACCACTCGAGGGCTATGCAACTAGGGAGGCACACCCCTAACCCCTCTCGACATTCGGAGTCTGCTTTTTGCAAATTACAGTTTTGATTGCTTGCTCTTTAACTACCTACCTATAATTACCTACTTAGATCCATAAACCAATTTAAAGCTGTGAGTAATTCTCTGTGTTCTGTGTTCATTTCTCGACTCAAAATTTTAATTTTGGTCAATTATGTTAGTAGATTAAAAAACGAATTATTTTAATTAGCCTGAATCATAATTATTTGTGAATCAATATGGTTTATTTGATTACTTAATTAAACCTTCTAAACAAAACGTTAATGATAAGAATACGATGTCAGGTGGAATTGTACTTTCACAACATAATAACTCAGAATAATATGAAGCTTTTCGGTCAAGCTATCAGTCGAACAGAGGGACGAGGGTGGGGGGTAGAGTGTAGTAGCGGGGAAATGGAAAAAGCATTAACGGATATGTCAGTGCCGCATCAACAGAGAGTGCCTGCTTTCTAATGCTGAATAAATACCATCTACCTCCCCACTCAGGGCCGTCAACGCCATCAAAGATTACGGTTCGACTATACAAAGCTTACCCCAGCGGTGAGCTTTTGTAACATAATTTAGTTTTCAATGTATGTTAGGTATAATAAAAGTGCTTTAATATTATGATAGTTTGTTGGAATTTTGCAAAAATCGTTGATTGGATCTTTTTACATTTTTTGATTATGATTTTGTAAAATGTACATTAATATTATCAATAATACAAACATGCAAAAAGGGTTCTTAATAATTTAAACAATTAAGACAAAATTAACTAATGTTGATATTTTAGAATGTAGCAGCTAATAATTTTGACTGGCGTCATACTTTACTTGTAGTACCGTCATTGCAAAGTTAGGTTCCAATTTTAAATACCTAGATATTTTAAAGCGTCGACCCGAATGATCCATTAGCTCGGGTTTTATGAGGCCATCTATTAGTATTTCACATAACTGAAGTTATAAACGAGAACTTCACAAGACTGTTTGAAATAAAAATGTGCTAAGTGCATATAGACATACACACAATTCTGTACGGAGTTTCGCCAAATCAGCGAGTGAAGCACCACAAATAAGGTAACCTCTAAAAGCTCATTAGTCGCCCATCTAATAAATACAAGTCTCTTTTATACCACAAGTGACAACCAGGCAAGTGGATCACTGGATGGTAAGTGACTAGACACTAGACATTAGCAATACCAGGGGTGTTGTCAATATCTTGTACACCTTATTACACTGCCTTAATCGCAACTGGCTCTCAAGTGCAACTGCCGGGATACGCCAACCTTGAGGCTAGCTAACAACTTGAGGGTAGTAGCTAGCCAGTCGAGTACTACGAAGTACCCTACCACCGTGCTATGGTTTCCTCACGATGTTTTCCTTCACCAAAAGCTCATCGTAGGATTCGAAGACACGACCTTCACAGGTTCTGTCTATGTTATATCGGCGAAGGGTTCAGATGTGGTTATGGTTTTTTCAATAAAAAAATAGTGTTAATACCTATAACACATTCTTCATAAGATTAATCTGTTTAGTTACTAGAAATAATATAACGATTTACTGTTTATTTATAAAACGTCAATCAAAACCAATATCCTGACCTGAATCAGAACCTTATATCAAACACACAAAAAAATATCTTATTCGGATGTCTACAACATAAAGGAAACCTCTGTAAAAAATTGCTTTCTAGGTACTTAGAGATTCAACAGGCTTTTGATGAAGTCAGTAAGTGATCAGAGTCACCTCTATATTTATTTATAAGGAAGGATGAAAGAAAAAAATCTTAGTAAGTATAAGAGTATTAATAAAAAAATTGCAGTAATGTTTACCACATCTAACTCTTCAATTATACTACATCAGTGTCAAAGACGCAGCGCTGGTGGTGATGTGTCGTGGTCGTGTGTTGGATTCTTGACATTGATTAGATATCAACTCATATTTTTTCTCGCGATGCTTGGGAAATCTTCAGTCAACCTGCATCGTTATTCCTAGCCAATATTTTATTGGGAATGCTCGCTAAACAGCAGTTTTGCAGTAATTGACTGCAGCAGAATGATTTAGTGTGTGTAAATCTGTGACAGATATCCGTGGGCACATCATTATTAAGAGCAACCAGCGTCGATCAGTTGGACAGTCTCGGGCTTAATCCGGACTTGACCGACAACTTTGTAAATTAAATTGGCTCCGCGCAACGCCGACTCGGGGAATTGCACTTCTTATGGCCCAGGTAATCACCGGCCCTGTATAAATGCTCCATTAAAACTGGCGTCAATTACATTAATTCCTTATAAGTCTCATTTTTAATATATAACGTAACCGGCAGAGTTCTCTAATTAAATGTCATGTGCATAGCGTTTTCCCTATAAACGATCTTGTAGAATGTGAGAAACGGTTACAAGAAAGTAAAGACTGTGGTAGTCGTTAGAAAACCCCAAGAAAAACTTTAGCACTATACATAATAGTGTTCGGCACGGAACGATGGTTAATACATAGGTACCGTCTACCGAGAATAACGTCCTCCTCGTAACGCCAATTATTATTAATGTACCTTTTATACCTTCATTGTTTATTTGAAGTGAATTGAGCTCATTATGATTCTTGTTTCAGCTCTATATTGTTGGAGAGCTACTCGCTACTTGTTTTCCATGGATTGTAAGAAGGTAATAAGTATTTTATGTTAAAATAATTTATATTGTGTATGTGTAGGTACATACTTTCGTGTTCCGCAAAAGCAATAAAATGATATTAATTATTACAGCCATTAAACAATGTCGCGAAGAGATAGGGAAAAACTGGAGGCATTTGCAAATATGGCGTTGAAAGGAGAATGAAAAGGATCAGCTGGTCTGAGGTTGACGAACGGGGAAGTGTTGAAAAAGTCTACGAGAGGATAAACTCAATAGAGACATATAGATTATAAAATAGGATGACACAGATGTTTGGCCGAAAAGTAACTAAATGATTAAGACAATCGTAGAAGGAAAGTTTGGAAGAGCAAAATCAAAGATAGGTTATATAAATCAAGTTAAAGCAAATATTACGTCACGTCTTGTCGTATATGGATGTGCAGGTAGAATAATGAGTTATAGTGAATTATATGGTGCTCTAATTCAAATAAATTCGATAATTATCTACTTACATATTATAAAGTAAAGTCCACCACCGCGTATGTCTGTCTGTTTGCGATAAACTTGTCACAAAAGTCAAAGTCAGATCTCAGTAAAAGATTTCACTAAACGGTCAAGCAAAACATATCAATATAGATAAATAACTACCAACACACCAATTGGTAGAGTCAATTATAACGTTCATAAGTGCCTGATCAGGACCTTAAATTAATAAATGAGTTTTGAGTTTGATGTAACTTGATATTTACACGCAGTAGGTAAAAAACTAATAGAAGTTCATTAAGCGTAAGTAGCGTAACATGAATCTTGATGAAAATTACTTAAGGGTAAGTAGTAAGATTGGCGCCAGCGGCGAGTATTTCCCCTCCCGCTCCCACCACCTCGAGTGGTGAAACGTGCCCAGTAATAAGGAGCAAGCTATTCATTAGTGTTTTGAGAAAAAGTTATTACCACCGTCAAGTCATGCGGGGCGGCAACTTGCGCATGCGCTTGCATTTTGGTGAGCAATTTTCTGTCTCAGAAAGGGATTGCATTAATGCATGTTATAAAAGAACTCGCACTCAAATAGGTATTTACCTCTTAATGATATAGAATCTACATTTTTTATTTATTTCCAGTTTGCGCCAACTCTATGTTCTAGAAAAAATACCTAGTCGATATTAATCTACGTTCCGCCCCTCAGTTTACTTTTTTATTTATGTCAGAAGTTCCACAAACAAGCAGGCGGGTCACCTGTTGGTATGTGACTACTGTTTCCTTTGGATCTCATTATTCATTTTAAATAAATCATACATTTTATTATGTCTAGACATCCTTACAATCAGAATAAAATGATCAAGATCTCATTTTTAAATTTTACTGGCTTTTATCAACCTTCAAGTCATTCTAACAATTTTTTTTAATATACTTAATTACATACCTAAGTAACTCAGGTTAAAGTACCTTAATTAATAAATTAAGGTGGGGGTCTGAAGCTCGTCGTTTCGCAAATATTTTATGTAAAAAATTAATCGAGGCCTCGGGTGACCGGCGGGCGGGGAGCTTTTTCCGCCAACGCATCAGCTTGGCCATCCAAAGAGGAAACGCTGCCAGCCTTCTGGGAACCTTGCCGATCGGCAGCAGCGGCAGCCTCGAAGATGTTTTTTATGTATTGTAATTGTACATTTGCATGTATATTTTGTACATTTGTTGTAAATATTAAATGGATTTTTTTTTTAAATATATAATTATGCTTGAATATGGTGTTTATAAATTAAAGTTATAATAAAAGTAAACTAAACTAATTATAAATAAAAAATTTGCCCCAAATCGCTGCCCGATGGAAGCGTCCCAAGAAGGCTGGCAGCATTGCCGCGCTGAATGGCAATGCCTATTCTTTGGGCAAAGTATATGCCAGCCTTCTTGTCACGAGCGGCCTCTATAAGGCGATGGGAGAGCTCTTTGTACAAAAAAATTGCATCTGGTCCCCAAGGCCCTAAGGTTTCAATTAATTAATTTTTAAATTAAATTTACAAAAGCTATTATTTTCACAAGTTCCAACCGACCGATTAAATCTTAGAAATATAATAAAGTTACAACAAAGAGCCTGTAAAGGGCATTATGTTCAACACCATCGTTTCATTTATTGACAACATGGTTGTGCAATGTTCATTAGCGAGAAAAATAGCTCGTCCTGTAATGAGAGTTTTATGGCCAACAGGGATGCGGTGCGCGGTGCGCGCTGCAAGACTCATGGAGCAAATTGCTGTCGGTCCTAAGCTTGTTGTAATTAATTTAATACCTACATCCTACATACGCAGTAATTACAAATTACCTATTTCCTTCTATAGAAGGTATTTTATTAGTTCAATAAATTTTGCTAATAGAATAAAAACATTACACTATAAAAGGAATTAAACCGAGGGCTTCGCCCAGGGGTAGTGGGGCAATTAAATATAAGGAGGATGGAAAAAGTATGAAGTGTACAGTGTACAGACAAGTCAAGAGCACGTAAAACTTTACAAAGCTCCATGATTTCTTGAGTGTACAAATTCGAGTTTTCATCATCATCATGTCAGCCGCAAGACATCCACCGCTGGACAAAGGTCTCCCCCAAGGATCTCCACATTGGCTGGTCTTGCTCTACCCGCATCCAACAATTGGCAACATGTTTTTAATCTGCCCCCATGATTTAAATTAGAATTCAAACTATGATAATGAACTAGAAATTAAATCAAAAACAGAATAAAGTACCTAATGGATAAAAAAATACGTCTACACTACACTAACATGATAAACGAATTAAATCTTCATCGTATAAATGAATGGATGAGCAAAACAAAACATTCACACCTGTGGCTTCGTCGGACAGCGGGGCACTGAAGTCGACCGCCCGCGCCGTCGTCACAATAAGCACCGGTCATAAACACTTTTTCTGATGGGAATCATCGAAGCCACCCGATCCTATTATTCGGCTAACGAAGCTGGGTATCCCTTGATTATTAAAACGAACTTGGAACCACCCACGGCGCCTCCCGGGTGTTAATTGGGCCCCCGTAGACAATACTAATAAGGCCCGTCCGCGCCTCTATCTGTCTAATTAAACGCGAAACTTGAGAGTAGCACCCTCGGCGACGAGGGTGTTTGCCGAGCCTCCTGAATACACTGTAATAATACCGGCTAAGCGTGTTTGAGTGGCTCTTTTTCGGATCTCTGTAAACCCGCGTTTAATTAGCAGTATTATGCGTCTGAGTGTCGACTCCCGGCTTGTTTAATTAAGCTAAGTCAGTAACAACAATCCATTCTTCTTACAAACATAGTGTTTGCTATGATTAATAATGGTCCAATAATTGTGCTGTATTATTATTATTTTATGCCCAACTATAAGAGCTTCACTGATTTAATTTGTGGAACTAATAACATACTGAATAAATTACGTGCACATTAATTAACATTGATTGACAATAATCGAATTAATATTTTATAATCGGTGGTGTTTATAAACAGATGACTTTTTATTGGTATTTCTCACAGATACTTACTTACTACAACGTTCGACATAGAGCCGGATATTTCTTGTGTCTGGGAGAACACTTCCGCCACTCGATCCTAATTACAGATAACGCCCAAGATTTTCTCATCCCGTCTCATCTCGTTTACTTCTCGTGAACTCTGGTAATGCCAATGAGTTTCCATTATAATAATTATACTTAATATAACCCTCTCCATGTGGTGGACCGTCGACCTTTAATTAATATTATCAACCCTTTTTGAATCAATCCTTATCTTATAGTCATTATACTTTTATACCAAATTGACTTAGCGTGTAAAGTTCTTGAGGTTTTAACACCTTTTAAATTATAACCCCATGTTTGGGTAGGAATAATTATATTAAAATGCGCCTTTTTCGGTAACTGGCTAAATACCTTCACGAAAATTATGTAATATAAATTATACAATTTATATGTAACTATTAATGTAATGACTAAAGATTGATGAGATACACGGACTGGCTATCGTAGAAAATAATGGCGTTCAATTATTTAAATTTTACGAGAAGATTTGTGTTAATTAGCAGATTGAACATCAAAAGCTTGATCACATTGAAAAGTTGTCTCGGTAAGCGTGTTGTAAACGTGCCTCGGATACCTCGGGCGTGACCGGCCAATTGCACTCACCTACACTACAACTCGCATAATTCCAATCAGTATTCAAATCGATGCAAATCGAAAGATTAATCGCCTTTTGCACCACCGCAGAGCTGCACCACGAATAAACTCGTAATTACAAAATATTTATTAGCATATACAATATTGAGAATGAAATTAAATGACTATTAATCATGCAAGGCTTGTAGTAAGTATTAGTTACATTTACGGATATCATAAACAGACTAGTGACTCTACTTTTGACCTCCTGCTTCCTTAATCTATGAAAAACATCTCTACGTTCCATAGTAGTTTTTCAAATCATAGCAAAACAAAGGGAATATGTTACGTCGCGCATCGGTCGTTCGAAAGATTTTAAAGATTTATATTCTTTGTTAATTCATTACTCTGCCTTTTTTTATTAGTTAAAAGCTAACAAGCTATTTAAAAATGCGAGTCGGACTCGCACACGAAGGGTTGCACAAAAAGGCTGGTGCGTCGCCATTTTGCTCCTTGTTTTTGTTGACCCATTAAACTGTTATGAGCCTCACATGAGGATGGGCTGGGATTAGATTCTTACTGACTTAAAACCTGGGGTTCCTGACTGACTTTAAACCTGTTCCATCTCTCGTCGTGTGGCGAGGCTGCAGTCTGCAGCAATGGCTTAGCCTATTGCCGGATGAACTAAATATTACCTACCCTAATCTTTGCTAGATTCTTGCATGCTTTGTGTAAAATATATAAAGCTATAGCATAGTAGCAAAATAACTAAACGCTATCTCTTCGCCTAACCAAAATGTATAGCCAAACAAACAGATCCATCACTGGTGAATATACAGTGATACTGACAAAATAAATTAATCCCGCTGAGCTAGACACTATTGCGTTTTGTTAGCTTCTTAATAAGCCAATTGCTGTCAACGTAGTCTCGTCCGCCCACGCGACGGGCCGCGCAAACTGATTTCAGAATAGACTCCGACGCAATCCCACGATTGATTCTAATTAACGATAGCAGTATTTATTGGAGCAGTTCGCAAACGAACCTAATTGATTTCGCTGCTCTGCCGACAACCTTAACTGACATGTTATAGACTCGACGCTGTTTATTGCCTATCACTGTTACCTTTACATCCGCTACTAATTTAACTAACCACGTGTTACAGCGATGATTCAATTGATTATACTCATGAATATATAATGTGCTCATCTCATAATATAGGAGAAGGTGTAATACAATTCAATAATTTAAGTGTTTAACTAATACTGCATTTGACAGTTGAAGTTACATTGATGAGAACATAAATGAGTACATATGATCATGTATGTTTCATATCACTTTTATACGGTTGAACCATACTAATAATTTCGTTATCCACCGCTCGCACGCAGTGTGCACCCTGAAGTAAGTACCTACCTATCCGAGCGTTGCATGTCCGCCAGCAGCGAGTGAGACAGACATGTCTCTAATTAGGGCACGTTTCGTCTACCCTGTAATCCACCTGACTGTTAATTAATACACCTGAATAAACAAACACCACCATGCGGGCCGAAGATTAATAATTCCGTGTACTAGAACTTTAATGTGACTTGATATTATGGCTAATTAAGAGAAGCCATTAAAATTTTAAATTTGATTCAATAATTTTTCTAATACATTAATATATTTAATAAAGTACCTTATGATATTATGAGACAAACTAAAGAAACGTTCATAGGGATGTCGCTACAATGTAAAAGTAAAAAATAAAACCAATTAATATTTTCATAGTCTCAAATGTTTATTCATCATAAATATCCTGGGACTAAATAAATAATAATCATCATCATGTCAGCCAGATGAAATCCACTGCTGCACTAATGTTTATTCAGTGATAATAAAATGTGCAGTATTGATGGCCTGGTAATTTTTTTAGTGTCACTCTTTAGCGCAACTGATGATACTGAGAATCAAAGCCATATTAAGTTTGGTCGTGCGGGTAATTAAAATGGAGCGTCGTAATGAGAAGCCGCTGCGCACACTAATTAGACACCAGTGCTCCAGAAACTGAATGCCTACCTAACTTTCCCAATTAGCAGCTACGTCATCGCACTAAACCCAATTACCACACAAATATTTATTTAATTTAAACATGATATGTTTATTTATTACCTACCTTCTTATCTAAATGTTTAGCTTGTGTTTGCAAACAGGTACTACATACCTACGCGCAATCGAATTATTACAAGCATTATTCATATCATTAGCATAATAACTCATTAGGTAAGGTACATGAAATGATACTTCGTAAAATTAGTTTTCTAACCATTCCTCCTCCATAAATATAATTGCGTTCCACTTATTGCCCATAAAAGGAAAGGAACGTGCGAACGGCCCTGTTGCAAAATTGTACAAAAGGAAAGTAATATTAGGTGGAAGTAGACTCAGTGCTACCCCGGGCGTGTTTCGGTGACTGGGGCGGGCTTTCAGATAAATTATTTATCAACTGTATAGCAATTTTCTTTATGACTCCTCCGACGGAGCAGAGCAATTTACTCGTGAAAGAGATGCGTAAACTTGCAAGGACGCCCAAATTGAGAATGGAACAATGAGGTCTGTAAAGATTTCAATAAGGATACCCCTCGCGCTCGACGAACAAGCTTATTCCAGAACGAGAGACGAGGAGAAAAAAAGCACAGTGACAAATACTGGTTCTGAGATGTAAATTCCATATGTTTCTCATTAGTTAAGCTTTTGAAATGGAAACCTTGTCACAAGAATTATTTAATTGACATCCAGTGGAGGCAACCGAGCGTCGTAAAATTTAATTATTTTTTTAGCTAGGTACGTCGCATTTTATGATTGAACTTATTTTTGTAAATTGAGTCACAACCATTTTTTCAAAAGCTATTTGGATGTTCGATAATAAATTGAGCAGTGTTTTGTGGTATAGTTATTCAGTACATTTACTGGAAGCCCAGAGCGCCAGTGGTTGGCGAGCGGTGGCGGCGGCGCTTCCAATTTCCGTAATTGTGAGTTCATCAAGGAAATTGACTGGCAGACAACGCAAAGCAATCCACTCTTTATTTACATCACGCTCGCCGTACAGCGATTGCTTTGCGTGTTCGAAAACGGGGTGACAATATCACGTCTGTTACTGGAATTGGTTTTAGTGAATATTGTAACCTGTTTCAATAGTATTGATTGACATACTCTTAACAAAATTGGACATTTTGGAGAACTTACTACCATACCCAACTTACATTATTTATTCTCCCTTCGTATCCCATTGTCAGTTACAATACAATACAATTTGCTACAATCTGAAGTTAACACGTACTTACAAAAGATTGCCCACTGAAAAAATTGAAATAGGTAACACCATGGAGGTGAGATACACCGACATATTTCGATAAACAGAAGTATGTATTAATAAAGTTTTTCAGAACCACGTAATAAATCGCTGTTTGATAAATAATCGAAAAGTCGCTAGGAGAATACACGAAAGCGGACCAGTAAATAAAAAGCTGCGGTAGTCATGAGGTAATTGATGGCGAGCGGCAATCAAATTAGGCTCCGCGTCGCGGGTAATCGGCTGAAAGCTGCCCGACAGAGAGCTTTTGTGGGTCGACCGAACGAGGCGGCCGGGGACGCCCGTACTCGCTCCCTCGCCGCGCCCGCGCCGCCGCGAACCGGACAGAGCCTGACCTAGACGTGTGCATTTATTATATTTTTTGGTGTTTTTGTGTGATTAAACAAATTTAAATACAGGAAACTTGCCACCCAAACCTTGGTTGTAGTAGGTAGGTACCACGGTAATTATATACGCTACGCTAAAGGTGTCGATTAGATCACAGGAATGTTAAAAGTACCCCACTCCGCTTCAAATTAAACTAAATTAGTTTAATTGCAATTCAAAAAAGTATCATAAAATACTTATTCCAATTGAGAAATTCTCGTCGTCTTAAAAAAATAGTATTTTGTAATATATGATCCGTGGTTTGATAGATATATGTCAATTGTTATTATAATACATGATAGTGTAAAGTCCAAATGTGGCGATGTTACTAGCCGAGGTCATGGACAGTCATGCTCATGGATAGCTCGGGCTCGCGGCTCGCGTGTCGCAGACGCGGACACAAAGATAGACACAGCATCCGCCGTGAACTCTATAACTTTTATCATAATTTGAGTTTTCCATTAGCCGTAATTGACGCGAACATCGTTCGTCGCTTACGGACGCGAATCGCTGCTTCAATTATTATTTTTGGATAGATGAACATTTCCTATTTTCAGGTCTTCCGACCGATATACCTCTTTAATTGACAATCCTATTAATAATTAATAAGAATTATGGCGTACAGCTTTTATCTTAATGTAACTTTAACGATGCATTTGTATTTCAGAGTCCATTTCCGTGTAATTTTCAACGGCACAACTGTCTCGCTAATGGATAAATATCTACTAGTAGTTTAATTTTAATTTATGAATAATTCAGTCGATTCTTACATTCAACTCGGTTTGTACCTACACGATACTTAGATTATGATAATTGATTTAATTAAAGTACCTAGAGATAAATTTGTATGTTATCCATTAGTATAATTGGCCGAGTACCTACTCGTGAACAGCTGACTGGTGAGATCAAAGTGTCGTTCGAATGTCGGCGGACCGCGCGATGCCGCGTTGCGGGACGGTTGTTAGTCGTTAGAGTTCCATCACGTTATAAGGTTTTACTCGGATCTAACTAAAGCGACTATAACTACACAATACAAATTATTAAGAGTGCTCGGCATCCCGGGAACGCTTTCAGAAGTAATGAATTAGAAAAGTTGCGCAGCACTCACGCGGATGAAACGCGCGGCTCGGCGGCGGCGGCTCGGGCGGCGGCGCGGGCGGTGCGCGGCGTCGGCATCGCCGTCGACGTCGGCGCGCCACTCGCTACAACATTACTTTAATTAAATCTATTTGAACAACAAACTTTAATTAAATTTCATCCAGCAGTTAGGCGTCGCGGAGGAATAATCGCGCAATTAGAGCGGCCGTGAGCGTCGCCTTACACGCTCCCAGTTAATTAACTCACTTGGGCCGACCTATCCGACTCGAGCTGTGCGGTGCGGTGCGGTGCGGTGCGGTGCGGTGCGGTGCGGTGCGGTGTATCAACAAACAATACGAACGAACACCCACCACTAATGGCATCAGTATTTACATTATGATAACAACATTTATTTACCTTCATTTATAATAAGAATTAAGTAAGCAATTTAAGTTATTAAAGATTTTTCATTTATTTATTTAAATAATTTGAATAAGTATAAGAGGCATGAGATATTTACTTATCTACATTAACTTACATACATATACTTGTTATGTTGCAGCGAGATTTAAAGATAGATATGTTAAAAGTCTTTGGTTACAGCATTTTCATGGAAAATCTTATTTCCATGTTTTTAATCAGGTGCTTTAGTTAACTAATAAAATAATTAGATAGGTACCTGCATATACTTAACTAATTCGGTAGACATAGATTTTGTACTGTAAGCGTCACAAAATTTAAATAGCACAACTTACTAAAAAAATCCGTTCCATCTTAATTAATATTGCAAATTAGTAGGTAAGTAAATAGCAAATCCGATTGCGATAAATAGTTCACTGGAATCGCTTACATAACAAGCCTTTACTGGTCCGAGTTATTCGATTAATTCTCGAAGCAACACAATGGGTTGGCGCTTAGCACTATATGTAGCAGGGCTTTCATTGTGCAACTTTAATTATTTTTACTAGCAAAGGCGACGACAACACGAACTACATAGTTATAATACATATTACTCGTAAAGAAACCTACGAATTTGACTTCATATAAAACATGACTTATGCACGCACTGGCTTATTTCATAAGTTTCTATAAGTAGCTTATCACGACTACAAAGTACTACATATTATACGAGACTAAAAACATGTCTATATTTCGTAAATCGAGAAGAGTGCTAATAATATACGAGTATCGCATATCTACTAAGTGTTCGTCTGCTGATCCATTATGCGCACATCGTAACGTATAAATAAAGGCAAAAACTCACAAGATCCATTAAAAGTATTGCTACGGAGTGCTTGAATATATGGACATACCCGGCTGATGATAAAAATAAATAAATATTAAACGACGTTATTTTAAATAAGACATGTTTGTATGGAGGGTTAAACATTCATGTTAGTTCGAAAGTTCTGTTTATAAATAAAAGTCAATAGTATCATTGAATTTGGGAAATCGTTAAATAAGTAATGAAAGATTTTACGGGAAGTCAGGGAAGTGCATAATATACGTTGTCAGAAATATGAAAATCGGTGTTCTGTTTAGAAATAAAAAATAAAGGAGGAAAGTGTGTACCTAATTTTATATTTGCGTGTCCGTCCTTCTGTTCGTCGTACATCTAAGAGTATTTGCGTGTAAATTATACGCCCAATGTCACTTAGGTTTTATACAAATCTAACATTCGAGAAACTACGAATGGTTCTTGGAATGTCGTCGATGGAAAATCTCATAGGGCACACGACACGGCTAGTCATTTAATATACCTTCCTACATTGAGTCACGGATCGGACAGTCGTCTCATACCTAAATATAATTTCAGTTACCAGCTCACTTATATGTAGAGTGAGGATCGAGGGGTGAAGAGAGCGTATCTGGGGCAATCAAACGGCCGAAGGCCTGTTGGACGTCCTAGGTATCGCTGGGTGGATAGGATGCAGCAGAACCTGCGCGAGCTATCTGTTGACGACAGTTGGCGAGAGCTCGCGCAAGACAGGGAAAAGTGGCGCTCTCTTGTGTTGGAGGCCAAGACTACCTTCGGGTCACTGAGCCATCGGAGTAAGTAAGCTCACTTATATGTAAGTTCTATTTAATTCCAAAAATAAAAATATCTACACTATTCTATTGTCATCAAACTCTTCCGTTAGAGAGTGAGCGCTATAAAGGAAGGCGAGTGAACGCGTCGACCGGGAGCCTGCGCAGCCTTGATTTGACCCACACTCGGCTTTATTTAGTGCCAACAAATATTTTACCTAATAACAGAATAATATTTAACGAACGAATATAATATAAGACGGACCGACTAATTCAATAATTTACATAAAATATTATCTAACATTATTCGTGAACATTAATCTTCTAAAGTCTGCTTGAAATAATTAAATTCGAAGCAAACGACCGAGTAAGTAAGTACCTCTCGTACTTGTAAAATTATTTTCAAACAAAAATTCTCCCAATTGTAACAAAAATCTTTGTTATTAGTTTGTAGCGGTTATAACTGTTTATATAATGTGACATACAAACGAAAGGCCGGAAGGAAGAGACACATATAAATTGTTTGACAGCGAGACCCTAAAAAGCATATTATTCTGCGATTTTCTATTTTTACTATCTTTTTCTTTTGAGTTTAAAAACCCTTTACTTAAGTAGTAGGTAAGTATACCACAGATCGCGTATAGTATCCAAACCTATTCAATTACAGAGTATGAAATAAATATGTATAATATAAAAATAAATATAGTTTTAAAAATGGTTCAGTGTAACAAAATTCATCATTTAAAATTCTATTACCACAATGTTCTCCAACAATGGTCGCAAATTGTTGACCACTGCAATAACTGCAGTGCATTTATTGATGACGCGACGCGGGACGTGCAGACAGCCTAATGAGATGGACCCGCAGGAATCCCTTTATAGCCAGCCAGAATGAGATGGGCATACTAAGTTTGCCTTTTTTATGAGTATTGAAAAACAGCACCAAGATTAATTTTGTAATAAATATTAATTATAACATGTTGTTTGTGTTCTAACATGGTTAAATGGCACGATCGATGTTATTTTTAAGCATATGTAGTTTTCTTATAATACTAATTATATTATGATCGGATGAACATTGAACAAGTTGCCTCAGAAAATGCAAGATCACCAAAAAGTCAAACAACGCTCAAGCTCGACGGTCAATTGAAATCAAGGTAATGCTTCGTGGATCGATTCTGGAGGTGATAGCTATGTTCCGGAGACATTTTCGCTACTAGGATAATCTTGTCACTTTCCTAGTACCAAAAACCAAATATTACTCGTAACCTAAGCTTGTAACATGGAGATCCATTACTGAATACCGCCTTTGGCAGAAACATCTGGATGACAAGAAAATATCCAACAAATAGGAAATCCTACACTTAAACAAAAGGCCCAATGATATATGTTCAAGTTAATAGACTTTTTTTATAGCACATGTGACAAAGAAGCTGACGGGTCACCTGCTGGTAGGTGACTAGCGACAGATTTTCAACTTGAGGGTGGTAGCCAGCCAGTCGAGTACTACAAAGTACCCTACCACCGTGCTATGGTTTCCTCACGATGTTTTCCTTCACCGAAAGCTCAAGCCCATTGTAGGATTCGAACCCGTGACCTTCGCCGCGGTATCCGACATCACTACCACTGAGCTATCATCGCCTTAAAACTTCTTATATTAGCTTACAAAAACGAAGGGTGCTGCACTTTCAAATGAGGGACTTATAATTATCGACTAAGAATAATTACGATGATTCTATACCGAACTGAATGTAATGATGATACTTGTTGTGGCAACTGTGTAGGCGCAGGAAAGGTAAAAACTGTCGGCAATAAGTGGGTGCTTCAATAAAATAAACGGTTCCTAATCACGTTGGGCTGCAACAACTCCGCTTCGCAACTGACATACCTAACTGCTAAATAACGGCTGTAGGCTTTATAACAAGAAAACTATAGAGATATCGAACATTCAAAAATGGTATAGCCCTACTTTAACAAAATCTTAACTGTTTTGTTCAGGATCATTAAATCGTACCTAAATAATAATCGGTATTTACAAGCCTACTTCTACTTGTTTAAACATACATTTCATTTAGACTATCAATGTAATAATATTTCATTAAGAGGTTGAATACTCAATAATTACCCAATTCTATTTAATTAATTGTAATTTTACTGTATTACTTTACAAATTTACATTAACTTTATTTACAACTTTACTATCTATTCTACCCATCGAAAATTCTAAATATTAATAGTTTACGTGTCATGTAGACCCTGTTTTATTCTTTGAAGTAATCAAATCCCCTGTTCAAAGGCGAGCAGTTATTTCAATCTTATTAGACAGTGTGGCGCGCAAAAAGCTCGGAATCTACACCGCGCGCGACATTCGTGCGCATGCGACGACCACGAACGTGCGCAAGTTTTCTAATGAATTTAGATCAAACGAGGAAAAAACAAAGAAACCCATCCTGCTACTCTCAGCCGGTGCTGTCATCTTTCTTGCAAGAAATGATTGTTGGTAGTTAGATAGTCTAGAAATGGCATTACACTAACTGCAGAACTTTATTACAGTATTTTTATAAATTCGTAACAATAGACACTTTAATCATCTAATTTAGATTAAAAAGGGAACAAATAAAGAAACTGAGATGTTATTGGTAATCTGTGGGCACGGAAGTGCCCCGCCAAGAAAAGCCAGCGAAGCGAAAACGCAGGGGCACTACCTACCTTTTCTCGAAGCGCTTCGTCGTATTTTTGAACCCTCATTACTTCGCAAATAAAT
Source organism: Ochropacha duplaris (assembly GCA_951361185.1). Taxonomy (NCBI): domain Eukaryota; kingdom Metazoa; phylum Arthropoda; class Insecta; order Lepidoptera; family Drepanidae; genus Ochropacha; species Ochropacha duplaris. The sequence continues at coordinate 6,995,612 of OX592695.1, read as the reverse complement.
CCTCAAGACTCCATTACCGTGATGAACGAACTATTTACAAGTTTGTTCGGAACCCTCGGTGCGCGAGTCCGACTCGCATTAGACCGGATTTTTATACACCTAATACGGACTATAGACCTCAGTATCTGGTATAAATTTCAACTTGCTAGGTCCACCCATTCGCGCGTTCCTGAGAAAATCGGTGGTGACACACTGACAGATGAACAAGAGAGTGATCTCATAAGTGTTTCTTTTTTTACCTTTTGAGGTACGGAATCCTAAAAATAATGTGATAAAATAATAATAAAACCCTTTATAATACTAATAAACAACAAAAATACAGAGGCAGTCCAAAGAAGTTTTCACTTCAAAAACTAGATGGCGTTTTCTCTCATTGAAACGAGCTATGGTTTCATTCTTAGAGATTTATATAGGCAAAAAGTTACATTGTATTAAGTTTCGTTAGTTTGTTTGAACATAGTCGATTTTCCAACTGATTTAAAAGTTAGCATGGATTGTTTGTGAAATAGTTTCACTTGAAGTAGAGCTGGGTGGGACCTCACCGTCATCGTATGTTTCATATGCCGGGAGATGGTTCCTGCCTCTTCTATTCCTTGACATACTTAATGTATGAAGAAATAGACGTTGAGGTGGCGTCGCAAGTCAGGACTACTATCGTGCGATATGTTGTAGACTACTGTGATGAACTACAATAATTGTATACTTGTGCCGAATTTGGGGAAACCTATCATGATTCCGATCTGGGGGCGTAAGGGCACTACCTACTAGGGAGAAAAACTACATGGCGTTGTTTCTTATTGAAACGAAAATATTGTCACAAGCAATTTACAAAAAGAAGTGAAATCCCACCAAAAACATTCTCATGTAAAGTGTTGCCAAGAAACCATATGGCACGCACTGTCAAAAAATAATTAGATCTCATGTAGAGCCAAGCTTCTAACTCTACACGCCCTAACTCTACAAGCCCTCACTACACGAACTGTACACCTTAGTCAAAATATGTGACATGGCCGTTTCGTTACTACAAAAAAGTAATGAACAGTGAATAAATGTTTCACCTTACGCCCATGTTAATGTAACGAAATGGCCAAGCCACATATTTTGACTAAGGTGTACAGTTCGTGTAGTTAGGGCTTGTAGAGTTAGGGCGCGTAGAGTTAGAAGCTTGGCTCTACATGAGATCTAATTATTTTTTGACAGTGCGTGCCATATGGTTTCTTGGCAACACTTTACATGAGAATGTTTTTGGTGGGTTAGATTAGTCTAGAATATTGCATTAATATATTGCTATAAATATTACCTAGGCCCTTGTCCATGAAAAATTGGCGATATTTCATTCTTCTTGGAATTCCAAATTCAAATTAATTATATTTTTGCAGAAACTTGGCACACAGGTCCATATCCTGGAATAAACTAGAACGCACTTGAAACGGCGGGGGACTGCTAGATACCTATACAATAATATAAATATGACATTTTTTTCAAAATTCAGTTGTTTATTTGTTTTCCCTCAATTTTCTTTGTTATCGTGAACGTTTTCCATCGACGTACCAAAGCAGCACAGGCGAAATGCAATATCAACGAGTCTATGGACCAGGTAGTCCAGGTACAAGGATGCAAGTGAAAGCACGGTTCCCATTCGTTATGGTCGCTACAGTTCTGTAAATTTTGATCGTATTTTGGAGTTTTTGTAGGATGCAAAGAGATTTTTTTTATTTTATGTCTGCCGGTCTAACCTCTGTTTGAACACGCAAATCTCCGAAACTATCTACTGAATAGATTTTCTTTCACATGCTAAATGAAGTTTAGCTGGCGATTCAAATAGGTTTTTTTTTCGGCTGAGGGGAATAACAAAGATTTATAAGGATAGAGAAAAGAGAATTCAATGTCATTATAAGGTTGTGTATAAAATTAATAAAACTATATTGTTGGCTTATTGTCACCTTTATAATTAAACCAGTACGAGAAGGTACCTAAGTTTATTTTGGAGCATTGTATTCCTTGAATATCAACTAACGCTCTTGAGATAGTGTACCAATTAAATGCACTCCAAGAATGGAAAATAGTTGTTTTTGCCAGTCTCTGGCGCGCCTTTGTTAACGCCGAACATTTCTGGCAATGGCAAACATTCGACCGCGGTGAGTATTAGCCGTTCATTTGAGTTTTTTCATTAAAATAATTTGTGGCTATATCTACATCTACACTAATATTATAAAGAGAAAATATTTGTTGGTTTGTTTTTCTATACTAATATTATGAAGAGGTAATGTTTGTGAGTTTGTGAGGTTGTAGGGGGTAATCTCTGGATCTACAGAACCGATTTTGAAAATTATTTTTCCAATAGAAAGCCACGTTATTTGTGAGTGTCATAGGCTATATACAATGTGTATTTTCCAAACTTCCCGTGACCAAAAGGCTGGCTTTTACTTTGGCCAAAGATTAAGCATTGCCATTCAACGTGGCAATGCTGCCAGTCTTTTGGGAACGTTACCAGTCGACGGCGATGCGGAGGAATTCTTCGACGCACTTTTATAGTTTATTTTAGGTAGTTTTTAGATTAGATTAGTTTTAATATAGTTATAATAATGTAAATATTTTATTGATTTTATATAGTGTTCCTATTTGAATACCTCATGTAAATAAACCTCTATTAATAAAATTTTATATAGTATAGATAAGTATGCAAATATACCGGTCACTTATTAACCCGAATAATTAAAAGATCCCACAGGAACACGGGTGAAACCGCGAAGCAACATCATGAGCGAGTAACATGGGTTATATATTTTTAAGGCGATAATAGCTCAGTGGCAGTGACGTCAGATACCGTGGCGAACGTCGTGGGGTTCGATACCTACAATGAGCTTGAGCTTTCGGTGAATGAAAACATCGTGTAGAAACCACACAAAGGTAGGTACTTTGTAGTACTCGACTGACTAGTTACCACCCTCAAGATGAAAATCTGTGGCCAAGCACTTTTTGGTGTGCCGGACAATTTCACATTTTAGAGCCAGTTGTTTTTAAAGCAATTTAAAAAACTTCAACAACACTTGGCAATCCCTCTGGTATTGTTATTTGGTGTTAACATATCAAGGTTTTCATAGTACAAGTTGTATCATAATCTGCTTGGTTTGTCAGTGTCTTGGGTGCAGTTATACCTAGATTTTCCTACGCCTGTTATATTTTGCTGAAATTAGAAGAAAAGCAAACATGTAATATGGGTACACAAAACGGCTCGGTGTACAATAATTGGCAAGTACCTAGCTGGCATGATTAGCGGCGGACGGCGGACGGCGGGTGCGGGAGGCTGATTGCCGGCCCAATTGGGCCTTATCCGCCCGCACATGGGAAATATTTTTAATCAACACCTCCATTGAACTTACGAGCGGTCGTACGTGAGCTCTGGGCACAGGGCCGCATTTAGCTTAAAGTTATAGGCACTTATCAGATATGTCAGTAAACTCATGATGTTATTTATAGAATTTTAATCGTATGTATATACCTATCGGAGGAATAAAAAGGCCGGTCAAGGAAATCACGACTGTGAGTTTAATAATCATCATCCTATCAGCGACCCAAGGTTTAACAGAACCATATCTACAGATTAGGTACTGATGTCTATCACTAACGTACAGGATTCATTATTCTTTAGAGACCGATAACTCAGTTGGTAATCTCTAAATCTTGGAACTCATCAATATACTAAGATATTAAAGAGTCTCGTGATAAAGTAATACCTAACTGATAAGAATGATAACTGTAAGTAAAATAAATTTACATATTTATCTTCTACTAATGTGATTACCTACCCCACAGAGTCGTGGAGGATAAATAGCTTCATAACTGAATTGACTTCGATTTTATTTCTCCAGTACATTTTACTCTTAGGTAAATGACAGTCTAGTTGAATAATATTCAAAACAAAATGTTATTGTTATGTAAGTAGGATGTACTGAATAAATCAATAACTACAAGCATTGCCAACTGTTAACGAAGTGGAATAAGGCTAAAGAGTTTTAATAAGAGTGACAGCCTCATTATTATCGTCTGAATCTAACGAGGCGGCTTCAACTTTGCTTGTTAGCCTTTTAACCAAAACAATATTTGTTACTCCCGCTTAACGAATATACAATTAATACTTACCTTTGTACATTAATTTAAAGGGGGAAGTTTATTGTTACCTAGCAATCAGCATGATAAAGCTTGTCAAGTAAAAAGATGAATATGATAAAACATAAATCCGATATTGTTAAACAAACGAAGTTTGCTAAAGTTCCTACCTTATTTTTAATACTTTTATGATAGGTATAAGTCCATCCCTGTACAGAGTGGAGATAAGGGGCGCGGATGGCAGCGGGTTGGAGCTTGATTGGCCCTATGAATGTGAGTAGATTGCATCGCCACCCACCACTCGCTATCCGCGACCGCTGCCGCTTCCGCCCTTCGTCATACCCTTTCAATACCTTTACAATATACTCATCAGTTTGTTCACAATTTTCAAATTCTACCCTGTACCATCTGGATTATATAAATCTATGTAAATTCTAATACGATTTTATATGCAACCCATTTCATATATCTTATGAAATCTCGTAGATGTAACCTATGTAAATGTAAGTCACGTTTTCAATAACCTACAGTTTAAGCTTCATAATTTTAACCCAGGCTGATATTAGACTTCATTTTGTTAGGAAATTCTCTATCCGCCAATGTTTGTTTTATGAAATAGAATAAGTGAACCTTATTGTAAAATAAACTCTCATGCTAAGCTTTTCTTACTTATCTACTAAATGAGTTTTAGAAAAATCTTACTGAAGACAAAGTTTAAATAATTTTATTTTAGGAAATGAATTTTCTATTGACCTATTGTAGCTTCATGTCGCACCAGTGACACCTGTGTTGACAGGCCAGTTAGCGTGGTTGGTTTAATCTCCACCTGTTACGCCAGAGGTCGTAGGTTCGATTCCCGATTTAAGTATATCAGTATCAGATTTCCATAGTATAAGCTCTGCCTAGTTCGGGATCAGAATGTCGTATCCCAGGATATTTATTATGGATATTCAGTCGAACGACGTCCACTGCTGGACATAGGCCTCCCCAGCGAACGGAAAATGGAAAGAAATGGTGCGCGGGCGCGGGCGCAGGCTCTGTCAGTCACCTCATAATTGGCAGTAGTGAGGTGAGCTTCTCGTCTCACAACTAGGTACGTATACGCACTCAGCTCGTATTATTAACGACGTGTATTGTAATCACGCGGCGGGCGATCGCCTCCGCCGAAGGTAGGGCGGTATTAAATTCCGACAGCTACGTGATAAATCGAAATTGGAAAAGTTTAATAATGTTCGGTTGCTCCGAAAGCAATAAAACCGTTTATAAACGGGCACGAGCGAACGAGACGGGCGGCAGGGACGCCCGCCTTTGGGACTTTTAGGGACTCTAAGGTGAGTCCGCTCGGCCTTACGGGCTCTAAATTGATTTCACTGGTATCTTGATGAAGTGATAAAACCGTCACTTCAGATCAGGGTGACCATTGTGGATGATTCGGATGTCAAGAATCTATCTATCTGAGTAATGGAAATTCAGCTCGAGAATAATATGATAAATGGACAAACTATATAGTGAATTATGTATTGAAATGGAACTACCCGTATTATAAATACTTAATATTAGTGGCAGCCCTATGGAAATTATTTTAAGACTTCAGAAAATTTCATTGAAAAACCCGTCAATCCCGTGATACTTGAAAAATTCTCCTTTACAAACTCATATAGTAACTAAACTAAAAAGAGGATGTTACTAGCTAAAGTTGAAACTATCAGATAAATCCATGAAAATTTAAGTAATCACATATCTCCGTATTACCTACGTATTTAGTTAGTATCTTAATTCAATTAATTCAGTTTAATTACAATCAACGTTCGGTGTATCGATTATTGATTAACAATTAATCGGTGGGTTTATCATTATTTGCTCAGCTAATGGAATAATTACGTCGCTAAGAGGAGGATAATTGCGGGGGCGCGTACCCCTCCGCCTTCCCATAATGAAACCCAAACTATTTCCGCGTGATATTTAAGAATAGTACCTACATAAGATACATCATCTTATTTACAATTCAATTTATTCCTTTGTCTAAATAAGATTATAAGAAGATGGAAGAGATGGAATAACCACAAATAATTTTGCTATAAGCAATACCCTGAACAATATTATTTACATATTCAAATTACGTCCATACAAAACTCCTGTTTTTAATTATAAACTTAATTTGCTTATGATAAATCTATGGAAATTTTTACCTCGAGTTCCAACCCTCTATAGCGCTAAGGGTAGAGTAATTACTTCTTTTCTTCGTAATAAAAACGGATTAAACTTTGCTTAGGGCGGCCCATTCATTTTGTTTACTATTCAGAACGGCTTGTGTTAAGAAAAAACTAATTTCGTTCAATGTTTGGATGTAGGTACTTATCTGAATTAAAATTTTAATGAAATTAGCTGATTACGCCAGATAAGCAGTTGGCGATGTCTGACTACGATTTAATCGCCATACAAAAACCAATTAGCTTTGCAATTTCGTGGTGAGAGGTGTTTACCTGCACGAGATAATGGTTTTGTGGGGGAAATATATATTATCTATTAGATAGAAGTTTAACACATAACACTATTAAAGTAAAAAATAACTAGGTACGTTTAGTTTTTTGGTGTCGTGGGAAACACGCTATTCCTATCAAACGCGGGATATATTAATTAACAATGTAACATATCTTTAAGTATAATAAATTCGTAATTAGTTGTAAGTTTCGTAATAGATTCGTAATTAGTTTTAAGTTTAGTGACTTATCTATATTTGAAAATTCTATCCTTATTCCCTCGGGAACACAGATTGAGGACAGCAACTAAAATAAATAGTCGAACTCTCCTTACATTCAAAAAATCCTCTGGATCTTATCGGTATTGGCCGACTTCGAAGGTCATAACGCTGCGATGTGATTCTGTTTTTGTCTTGATCCGCCTCTATTTCAATGATCATTAGTTTCTAGCCTTCCTCGTTAAGACTGTACAGGAGATCGACTTATGGCTAAAGTTATTGCCACGTAAACTTGACTCCTAAATTCTCTTACAAAGGGACTTCAGTGAGATCAAATTATTGGCCGATAATATCGAAGAAGTGTGTTGCTTCAAAAGTGCAAATCTTGATTTATTAATTTACTAAATATTTATAAAATGATTTAGGTTTTTTTTTTAAATCTGCGTTGTTTTTAATCTCTTTTTTTTTCATCCAGATTTGTTTGAGCTAGATTAGACTCGTTAGGAGATTTTTTCGTTTTAGGTATCACTCGCTAACAACCAAACCAAGTCCCAAACGCAAATTGAGTCCAAAGAAGCTGCTTGTAAGTGTAAAGTGGTTTTTTGCTGTCATTATTCATTACAACTGCATGGAGCCCTGGCGCAACAAGTACCGTACAAAGTGTACTTAGATATAGGTGAAAAATTGATGATGATGGTGGACAAGCTCGCTGTAAAAAATTCGAGACTTGTCAGTATTGAAAATTATGAGACTTAAAAACTTTTTCTAGAGTTCATCGATTCCCGCCCTGTTTTTACGGAAAAGAAGGTGGCAGCTTAGGCGGCCGTTACACCCTTACTTACGCGTTCTATTCGGCGAGCACTTAGAACGCTCTCAACCGGAGTGCATTGGCATCAATTTTCCATTTATATAGAAAAAGTGCATCAATTTTTGTTGTTATTTCTATATATATAAAACGGCAATTACATGGGCAAGGATATATAAAAGTAGCATTATAGACAAAAGTCTATATTCAATTAAGCACTTTCGCTGCTGGATGTAAAGCATTGATATCAATTATCAGGAAGCTAGCTGGTATTCTACACGCAAACGAATAGAATGTTCCATAAAGCCGCTAATCCCGGCCTAACCGAGCCACAATTTGTCCAAACGGTTATGTTATTGCGGTTGGTAAGCTCGCCTGTGTGACCGTGAGACTGACAACATGATTTTTCACATGACATTGCTTTTACAAGGGATATTATCAATTCTTTCCTTATTTTCATTACTTAATAAGTACATTTAAGTCTAAAATATAGTGACTTATTCCGGAAAAAGAAAGAAAAATCTAAATAAGAGTTAATTTAATAAATAGTAGTTACCTTACCAGGAACGCAGTTTTATAAGTTAACTAAAGTATAATAAAAACTACTTACAACTAATTTTAGTAGGTAAATGAATACCAGCGATCCTATTGAATATAGCTTGAAAGTCAGTGGACTCAATTTGTCGAAACTGTTATTGCACGGGGCGAGCAACCCGCGCCAGTTCAGTTTTATATGGAATCGCCCATAACGGACAGCTCAGGCGGCTCTAACTCCCCGGAATGGACACTTGATTAAGATACTTGTGTCACTTTATTTTGCGATTACATCTGACATGAGGTCGCAATCTTCTTTATTGTTAATTTGGAATAAATCTGGCAGGTAGTTTCTATGTCGGGGTCTTTTCACGAGAATAACATAAATTACTTATGTCTTAATTCAGCAATACTGCTAGACAAATCACTTTAGTCACACTCTTAAAGACTTAAAGATTAGATGACAAAAACATTTTTGTCATCTAATCTAAAGTTTGTAACATTAGGCGGATGTATGGGTATGCGAAATTGGATCGAAGATTGTAAGAGGGATTGAAGGACAAAGACGGTCGAGAAGGGGATACGGAGGGGGTCGAGGCTGCCCACGGCCCACGCACCACGTCCGAGCAGTAATGAGTTGAAAGCGGATACTTGTAGCGCACTCAACGCGCGCGTGTCCGGTTACCCGCCTAATGTTGCCCGGATAAACAATGACGTCCAGCCTTTTAGCGACATTTGTGGACCCACTCAACACGGACGTAAGCCTAAAAAGATTTTTACTATTTGAGATTCTTTCGGATGTACACATTAAAGGAAATACCGAGAATGTGGTAGTTGATTTCTGCGAAAAGTATCCTTATTACTGCACTATAATAAGCAATATGCATAGGTATAATGGTCGGTGATTTATTCTGTATATAATAAAAAAATAAACATTCAGTTTAATAAAAACATCGTGGAGGAACTATAGCACAAAAATATGATACTTTGTTAGTACCTACCTGCCCGCTTTGCGAGCTACCTCAGCTCAAGTGGAAAATCTATCGACAAGCTGGTTCCCTTAACTAACACTCCTCCAACTAACACTGGCACATTTGTACATACATGTATTATTATTGTAGATAGTGTGTAAAAGCTCACAGGCATTAGGTAAGTGCCGAGTACCGATGTGAAAGCCGCCTAGTCAAATGTAGAGTGACGGACCATCATTGGTCCATTAACCGAGAGAGAAGCGGGCCGGGCGAGGGAGCTGCGGCTTGGTATGGGATGTTTGATACGCTATTATTTCATTAGCACTCTCGGGCCTGTCATATTATATAAAAAGTACCTACGTAACTACCTACGTACCAACCCGAATCAATTAATATGTATAAAAATAAAGCTAAATATGTATTCAAAAAACACACTTAAAAAATATTCTACTTATACTAGCTTTCCGCTCCGCAGTTTCTCCCCGAAGAGGGAATTAAAATAAAATATAGTCAGTGCTACTCACTGATAATGTTGCTTTCTAATAGGTGAAAGAACTTTTTAAATTGGTAAACCATTTTTTGAGTTAACATCTTAGATAAAATATCAGGAAACACATCAATTTGAAAAAACTTAGGTGCATTTATTGAAAAAATAATCGAAGCAAAAATGTTAATAGTAAAATCAATATACGTACATATCCTATACTTTACCAGAACAAAATGCAATCCAATCCAAGTGTAAGTATAATTTGTAAATAGTCGTTCCACAGGGAGCAGGAGCGTGAGGCGAGGACTGGCGAGGAGTGCGGTCCATTATCCGAGGTGAGGGGATCGCAACAGCAAAGACGTTAGTCCGGCTCTCTGCATCGGCGACTTTATGACGTTATCTCTAACAGGTTCTGTCGTCGGGATGGGGTTGCTGAGTGGTGAAAGCACAGGATTCTCTGTTGTGCCTGATAATTGCCCCTAATGGAAAAGTCTAGTCACTTCGAGCGAAGTGCATTCCAAGTTTTCGCTTCTGTCAGATAGAAGTTATTACTTAAGTCCTATGCAGACAATATCTTATAGACTCGGATAAGTTTGTTTAGCTTATTTCACCATAAAATTCTACCCCTATAAATAGCATATCACATTCTGTTTGTTGCTAATAGATACGAATAGATAAACGTACCAAGTAAAAATAAAATGATTGCTTTACTAAGGGCGGTCTTCGGTAGCGCTCGCGATAGATTTTAAGAGGTCTGCCGAGGTACCTATGCAAAGACTGTTGATACCATGCGTGAAAAAATTAATTCGATAGCGTGTAGGAACAGCAGCAACAACTTCCTGTCAGTCTTTGCCAACAAGTCGGGCGGGGTATTTATGCAGAGAGTTTTCATTAATTATTCATGAGTATTTATTCAAAAATAAATTATAAATCTTCTGAATTTTAGTAAGATTATTATTTTGTAGTTAGGTAGGTAGTTAAACTTAATTAATTTATTATAACTTAAAATAATTTTAAAAGATTTATGAGTGACTTCCTTAAAATATTTACAGTAGGTATTTTAAAAATACTTTAAATAAAAGCCACTAGTCAAAGACTTTATAAACAATCCGAGGACCGCAACCGCAGTCGTTCCGCAACCGCCCCTGTTTGCAATATCTACCTAATACTACTATCGTACCATACATCACAAGCTCGCATTGGATAGCCAGTTTATTTAAATTCGACCTACTCTGTGGAAATAAATGGATTCGTGAACAGCATGTGTAAGCAAATTGGTCGGTCCTCTTTACGACCAAATAGACAAGTGCTCAGCCATTTCACAGAATGAAAAAGCAAGCAAAATCTAATACACTTACGAGCATCTTACAGCGCATACATATTTAACACGCATATTTACCGATTGGCGTGGATCAGTGGGAGTGCGCTGCGGGCTGGTACCGGAGAGGAGGACGTGTGGGGGCAAAGACGGTCATTCAATGAGATTGCTTCTTGCCGCCACTCTCGTGGTAATGGATCTTGCCAAAATAGACTGGATCAAGGAAACACCGCTATTGCGTTTATGCATGACTTTCTTCAGTTGAACAAAGCAGGACATATCCACTGGGCGTTTTTGTTGAATTAAGAGTTTTTAATTATTTAGACAGCATTAAAGTACTTACATAATAGTTTAGTACCTGCTCTGCTCTAACTTTTAGAGAAGGCAACAGACATATGTACAACACATGTAGGTAGTAGGTATATGAACAAAGTAACTACGAGAACAGAAACGTCACAATGCGGCATATGGACAATGCAAAGTGCATATCGATGTTACATCACGTCACGTACACCAACACTCGTATATTATTAACTACCTACTCGTATATTGTTAGTTAACTAAAACTGAACTGTTATAGAGTGCATCACTTCATAACGTAAATAGGTAGGTACCTAGGACTGATAAAAATTAAAACAAAATAATAATCGTTGTTACTTAAACAGTTTTTTGTAGTCACCCGCGTTCTCGTGGGATTTTCGTAACATAGCGTGATTTTATATAGCCTGCCTTTTATGATTCAAATCATATAGCGTAGCTTTCGGTGACGGAAAACAGCGTGAGAAAACCACAGTACGGTACTTTGTAGTACATACTCGTTGAAAATCTGTTGGTGTGTTCCGGCAGTTGCACTTGAGAGCGCATTGTAATAAAGTGTACAACACATTCATTGGCATTGATAGTATTGCTAATGCCTATAGGCGACGATGGTACCATCAGGTAACCCGAAAAAAAAACTTACGTGCATTTTTGTCTTTCGGATTAAATCTTTATTCAGTTATTTTTCGCATTTTAGTGTTGTGTTTTCAATGCTTTTTTATGTTCAAGTCGGTAATTTTTTAATTTCGTTTTTAGGGTTCCGTACCCAAAGGGTAAAAATGGGACCCTATTACTAAGACTTCGATGTCTGTCCATCTGTCTGTCACCAGGCTGTACCTCAAGAACCGCAATAGCTAGACAGTTGAAATTTTCACAAAATATGTATTTTTGTTGCCGCTATAACAACAAATACTAAAAATAAAATAAATATTTAAGGGAGGCTCCCACAACAAACGCGTTTTTTTGCCCTTTTTTGCTCGATATCAATAATGGCAACAGGTAGGCACTTGAAATATTCATAAAATATTGAGTTGTATTTTTACTCTAATAATAAATAATAAAATTAGAATAAAATAAATACCTAAGGGGGGCTCCCTTACCCTTCGTGCGCGAGTCCGACTCGCACTTGGACGGTTTTTTTTTTATTTATTTTTCAGTTTTTTTAAACACACAGAGACCATTCAGAAATATATATGTAGTATGAACATTTTATTACTGAGAATTTGTCAACTCAATAAAATCGTGATAGGTACTTACCTAATTATGTGTAGGTACCTAATCGTGATAGGTACTTACCTAAGTAAAATTTTACAATAGTCTATTATTGAATTAATTTCGGTATGTCTAACCAATAATAAACCAATAAATTTTAAATCAAAAATCTATAAAATAGTTACTATAATAATAATAATAAACTTTATTTGATCAAAGTCCTTCTTTACCCACTCAAGCAAAGGACTATCACACACTTCTGTGACACAATGGACTGTATATGGATTGAATTATGGAAGACTTGAAACTGGGCCGATGTTGGGACAAGGGGGAAATGGAAAATGTGTGTCGCCAAGTTGCGGCCTAACAGCTCCTGGACAGAGTACGGGCTCCGATAATGGATTGATCAGATACCACTTTGAGTAGATACACTACACTGTAGTTACGTTACGACAGTAGCCACTGTAGGTACGGCGATAGATTCAACTAAAATGGAAATTGGGTTCTAGTGAAAATATATTCAGTAAAAGTCCAGTAAGAATTACTATTTTGGTATAAAAGATTGTATGTACGCGTACTATATAATAGGTAAGTGAAAAAAAACTTTGAAGTAGGTATTCCTTTTTCTCCTTGGTTTTTCAGCCGATTTCTTTTATCTTTTTTGTTTATTAGCTATTGACGACTTGATTAAAAAAATACTTACAGATTTTTTCCTAAAAATTTTACGGAATTTCGACCAGTGCGTGGGCGAACACTAGTAGATATAAATAAATCAAATCAGCATCACTAGAGTAACTAATATGTGAGTATATTTTTACAGGCTTGCGAATTATGCATAGTTCTTGGAAACAATCAGATTTATTTGTGAGATGCCTTCTGAAACAACACAACTATCAAACTACAGGCTGTTCAATCGTAAAATATAAATATTATTAGTTATATCAATGAGTGAACAATAAAAGAACTCACCGAGGCTACAGAGTCGCTAGTTCATTATCCAAATGGACTACAGCTATTTGATCCACTTATGTGATTGCCTGCAAGCATTATCTCTCCTCGACTGAACTGAATGGAAGCCATAAGTCTACCTCGTAACTCTCTCGCTTCTCCTTACAATATCTCTACGTATGTACGCCCACTTAACGTTGTGTATTTAATATAAATGCACATAAATTAACCTTTTATAGATTTTTTTTATTACATAATTAAGTTCTTAACTGTAGATACCTTTTGGTTACTGAAAGTAAGTATCTAAATAAGACTAATAAATGGATTTGGGATCGAACTCTAAGGGGGGAACTGGATCATGTCTCTGTACAGGAGATATGCGAGTGGTAATGATTTTATAATAAGTATAACAGAAATAGAGACATATTTATTTCTTATACAGGTTTTATTTTGTTATAAAGTTTAAGGCAAAATCTACAAAACAGCTGTAAGACCTGCAATGATGTACGGTGCTATATGTTGGGCCATAAAAAAGGCGCATGAACAAAAACTGCATGTGGCCGAGATGAAGATGCTGAGATGGGCAGCAGGCGTAACAAGACTAGATAAAGTGCGAAATGAACACATCAGAGGAAGTTACAAAGTAGCGACTATCTCAGACAAACTAAAAGAAAGTAGACTTCGTTGGTATGGCCACGTGATGAGACGTCCTGAAGACCACGTGGTTCGGCAAGCCCTGGCACTACCGAATAAAAACAAAAAAAGAGGAAGACCCCAAGCCACATGGTGGTCTACAGTAACCCGCGACTTGGAACGTGCCCAGCTTATAAACCAGACAACCCAGGATAGACCATCCTGGCGCATCAGAACAAGGAGAGCCGACCACAAATAATGGGATGAGGCAAGGAGGAAGAGAAGAAGAAGAGTTTATTTTGTTATTCACCAGCAATGCTTTAGGGGTGGAAGTTCTCACCAATATGAATATCTTTTACTATAGGATCAATCATAGAGATGCGAAAAAGAAACTTTACACTTACATGTAAATGCTTCAATCTCCTCAAAATCCTCTTTCTATCCGAAAATAGATAAATACGACACATTTACATTCATTGCTTCAAGTGAATCAATGGAGTCGGGCGACTTGGTAGAAATCAAAAGATACAAGATAATGGACCGATCCAATCACTTAGCGACGAGTCCACTTCGTTTACTTATACAGAGAGCTATGTATGATGAAGATGGCCGTAGATAGTCGCACATATTATTTACAAGATTGGCTACTCGTATTTTGACTTTGTCTATATAATCAAGATAATGACCTATATTAACATTTTTTACTCAAGTTGGTCAGCAACAGCATTGTTGAGAAAGGTTAAATTCTTATGACTCTTAAAATCATCACATGAATTTTTTAAGGAGCCTCGCTATAACCGCCTATTTTTGTATCCAAACTAGCTGTTCTCCGCGGTTTCACCCGCGCTCCCGTGGGATCTTATCTTTTCCAGGGATAAAAATATAGTCTATGTTACTCAGGGATGATGTAGCATTTTAATGGTCAAAGAATTTTTGAAATCCGTCTAGTAGTTTATGAGTTTATTCGTTACAAACATACAAAAATACAAATCTTTCCTCTTTCTAATATTAATGTAGATATCTGTAATACGAACTATGGATGACTTAATTATATTAAACACAATTAGTGCTACCAGTTACCTACTATTAGTAGGTTGCTTGCTATCATCATATAGGTACTGATATCAGGTATAGGTACATTTTTATAAGAATGATATAAAATTGGGTGCCATTTTGGTAAAAAAAAAGCAAATATGCGCACGATTAAAGATCTTAAATGGGACTGAAATGGGAAAGTGATCAATCAGATTTGATATGATATCTAATATTTAGTTCGATCATCTTTTTTAATACCAATCATCTAATTATTTGAATAACATTCATCAGTAATGTCTACTTATAACCAATTTGGCAGTTGTTACCGCGTAATTGAATCCTTGGTCAAAACACAGTCAAACACGGTTCGTTGTTATTTTAAACAATTATTATTTTTTGCAAGGGAGGCTTGCTCTATTTCCTAGAAATACTTATTTGTCGGAAATGAGATTTCGGATTAGAGCGCCCGGCTGATAAACTCTTGCCAAGCAAGATGAACGAATACGAAAGAATTAGGTAATAGGTAAGTACAAACCTTAAATAGCCTTGCGAAACGTGGTAAAAACTAATACTTACCTACCTAAATAACATAGTTAAGACTTACAAACTAAGGTCATTTTTGGATGCTTATTTGGTAGATGACCCGCCCTCCTATCTCTCCCTTAAGTTTGTGGTAGGTACTACTTACCGGATACCTGTAGGGTAAAAGCCGGATAGTTGCCCCACTTTTCAAAAAAGCTCTATTATTAAAAAATATGTACTTACTAAGAATAATGCAACATGTATATCAAAACATAGATCTTTGATCTTTTATATTACCCTATTTTTGTAAACCTAATTAATGTTGGTTTTGAGTAAATTCTGTTTTATTTGACCTCTAAAAAAGGGATAGTTGCCAACTGAAGCGGATAGTAGCCTAACGTTAAAAATTATTCGTTGGATAGATGCCTCATTATGTTTTTCTAAAGAAAGAATCAAAAAATGAATTTAAGTAATCAGTTTTAACTATTTACTGAAATCCTTTACTTAAAATATTAATCAACATTATACATTCGTATATTCCGTAAGTTCGAGATATTTCGTTGATTCCTTTTTGTTTTTTATCCAGTTCTTGTCCAACTGATGTGGTGCGGCACTAAACCTGATTTCGTTTATACATACTTACTTTTCATTTTGCTCCTAGAATGAACGCATGAAGTTGCCCATAGGGCAACTATCCGCAAAAGTAAATAGGGCGACTATCCCGATTATGATACGGATACTTGCCCTTGTTATTTGCGAAATAAATATAAACAATCCAACAATAAAACTTAATAAATATTTAGTGTAATTTAAAGTCTTATGCATGCAAAGAAACAAAAAGTTGACCGAAACCACAATCAGTACTAAAAATATGAAGTAGAAATTACTTATCAATATGACTTGGACGCCCGTCAAAGTTTCGCCGCGGAGGATTTTTGCTCACACGGACAAAACACGTGCACCTACTCCGAAGACTTACATGGCACCGAGGTCTACGGGAGGGACTCTTCAAATTATAGTAAAGCGCTAACGCCACCAACATCCCTAACATAGTGTATTCAAAACTGGGGCATGTATCCCATTGAGGCAACTATCAGGGTTTTACCCTATATGTATTAGCTTATAAAAATGCTTGTAAGCATTACATATTCTTCACAGTCAAGATTCATATACCTACTAAATTCTAGCATAGTCTTTATTCTGCGTAAGTGAGCAGATAACCTATATATCTATTTTTACATAACACAGACAATATCACCGCTTCGCCTAACTTAGGAACCTAGTTACTTTATAGCCGTTTACCTTTAGAATATTCTATACACCATTCCGTTAATTAAAAGTTAAACAAAGCCCTCGTCTAATTGGATGGTTTATCTAAGTACACTTACTTAATAGGTCACTACCGTAGTCTAGAACTCACATTTATTAAGTTTATTTCAAGTAAGTACTTGACGTTGTTGTGTCATTGTTATAATAGTAGACAATCATTTTATTATGTAGGAATAGTAAACAATCGCCAGTGGCCGAGCGTACTTAACGGAGCTATCCGGTTCTGGGTTCGATTCCCGGGTCGAACAAGGAATTTACAGTTGATGATTCTTTTTTGAAAAAACATTTGGTACTGTAGCCCGAGTAATGTAGGTACCAGGGAGACAGCGACAATGTCCACCATTAGTTACTTACATTAGGACTTACAATAATCATATTCAGTAATTTTTTATTGGTTTCAGTACTAGGTAGCTAGCTATACCTATCTCATCGGCGCAAATGGGCGTGATTCTATGTGTTTAGTTATACTGGTGATGGTCATAAAAATATTGTTTTACAACGGAAAATAGCATAAAAATATTTCCAAACTATTTTCGTTTTAATAACATTTTCTAGCTCAAAAGAACTAAAATTAACCATGGCGGCATTGGCGGCTATCTTGCCTCACTCCCACTTTTTTTAGTGCTGGAGTGTTATTTAGCACATTGTCATATTTTTTATAATAAACTTTTGATTTACCATACATACTTTGTAATTGTAGAGCTCAGTATTACAAAATTTATGTTATTACTACTAGAGGGATGTAATCTTTTCCGGGATAAAAAGTACTTATCCTATGTTCTATTCTAGGATATGAACTGTGTGCCAAGTTTCAGCAAAATCCGTTCAGCCGTTCGGCCGTATTGCCATACAAACTTTCACATTTATAATATTATCGTGAAAAAAAATGTCTTTCTTAATGTTCAACCAAAAAGGAGCACAGTCTAATGACCCGTTAGAAACCTTTCTAAATTGCATACAAGATGTATCCTACAGGCTTACGGGGTTCTGACGGCTATTACTTACAACGCAATATCAAATTGCTTTCAATTTATTTCGCAATTGCCGTCTTTGAGTTTCGCTTTGTAGGGGCCTCTGACGTCGGTCCGAGGCAACAATAAAATGTATTCGTCTCCGGAATGTTTAATATGGGGAAAAGTTTAATAACGCGTCCGGGCGGGCTAGCGGCCGCGCGGCCCAGCGGCTGGGCAGCCTCCCGCCCGCGCGCCGTGTCGGGAGTACTCGGGAGCGGGCTCGGGCTCGGGCGGTCAGCGCGCCTCACTAGCTCACTACGATAAATCAAATCTTTTACCTTCTACGTCGGTCGCTGAGGAAAATCCTATCCTTATTACATTCGCAAACATTTTTTCGACTAGCAATGAAAAATTTTATTATTATTAGCTACATAGTAAATCCCGATGTGGCAATTTATTATTACAGTAGGTAGGTACCTAATGATGGGACCTAACCCTAACGTAAAGCTGACAAATAAAGCAAGGCAATAAGGTTGTTTTAGCCAACCTTCAAATGCAACCTTCCGAACCGAGCGTTAGAATTTTACATTAATCAAATTGACGATTAAGTAAAAATACTTGTAATGAGTTTATTTAATAAGTGGTAGGGTACTTTTGTAGTACCCGACTGGCTGGCTACCACCCTTAAGTTGAAAATCTGTCGCCAAGCAGTGTGTTCCGACAGTTGCACTTGAGAGCCAGTTCCCATCTAGGCTTTGTGTGCTATTTGAGTTGGAGTTTAGAAAATATTGATATTTTCCTTTTTTGGGTTCCAAAGGCATACAAGAAAACCTTTTAGTTACCTACGCGCTTTGAGTACTGAATAATCAAAGCCTACGCGCCATGTTTGACCGTCCATCTGTAGGTAAGTAGGTAATTTACTTGGAAACTATTAGGCCGGTTATAAATCATAACAATAAATAGCTGTAACCACTACAAAGATATGAACAAAAATTTATGACTATGGAGTAACTCTACCTTCCGAACCGGTGTTGCATGAAAAGAAAATTATATTATATTATTTCGTGAGGTTTTTTTTCATAATTTTTGTACAAATCTTTGCGGTGGTTATAATTTTATTTAGGTAGGTAAAATATATTTGCGAAATTTGAACGACATCTACCTTATAGTTTAATAGTTTACTATTAAATTAGTTGTGACATACAGACTGACGGACGGACGGACGGACGGACTTGATGAAACTCTTCGGAACCCTAAACCTATGCTATAAAAGTTCCGATGAGGGCTCCTCATGTCTACGCTCACGCCAGAGGCAATACTGCATCGCATCATTAGCGAGCGACACCTGCGAGCAACTACCCTTCCAATCTTACACAACACTAGTCATGTTATCGTAAAGCTACAGCAATCTTTGAACTTTGTTTATCATACACTGCCGGTTGAAACACTGTCACTGTCTACCTGGCCTGTGTATGCAAGCAGTAATGTACATAAAATTAAGCGTTTTTATTTTGAAGATTGCTTCACCAATTCGTAGGAGCGACTGCGGTTCGAGACACAGCAGTGGATGCTGGCGGCCCTGGAGCCTGACGACGACGACACAATGGCTCCCTGACATTAATTAAATGTTAACAAACGCCCTTGTCGTCTAATTGGAACTGTTGCCTATTATCCTTACCATCCGACGCAGAGAATAACTTTCAGACTTGAGAACTGTGATTCTACAAATTGAGAGAAACGCTGCTTTTGTTTTCTGAACCTATGGACTCGTATCTATAGGTAGGTAGGTATTTCTCTTGTTATTTACTTATCTTTTTTCGTACTTTTTTAAACTTGTGTTAGGATTCTTATAATTATCGAAGTACTTACTTAGGTCGATCTAAATTATTGAACGTTGTATTAATTTGTTATTTTAACAGTAAAAACTAAATATCCTGGGAATCAAACCAACCACCCACGCCAACCGGCCCGAGATGGTTAAGTTTTATATACACACCTACTTATTTCATTAATTGAAGCCTGTTATAGGTACCCATTTATGTCGATGCACTTATGTCATTATAATGGAACAATTTTATGAATTTAGATATGCCTCTGCTATGAAAATCCAGGAATCGATGAATTACATATTTGAAAGCATTTTTCACCTCCTTATCGGATTTGATCCTGATCTTTTCCCATTATAAAAATATAATTATCTTAATTTGAGAAATGACATTAGTTAGTTAATGGCGCATACAAACAAACTTTATTTAAAAAACACAACTAGGTAATAAGTATACAAACCACTAATTAATTTCTGGAATTAACCCCCATTTTTTAAAAGTGTTTATTAAAAGTACCTAAACCAATTATTGAAATTTAAAATGCGTGATTTTTGTGCCTTTTCCCCAAAATCTAGCAAATTTTGAAAATGTGACATCACCGTTTCTATTAGATCATTATTTTTTGGAATACGTAAACATGGAGGAGAAAAAGGAGGGCCATATTCCACAAAAAAGCACTGTGCAATAATCTATAGCAAATTTAAACTTCGTAGCTGAGTTGAATTTAGTTCCTAGTTGAGTTGAATTTAATTGATAAATTAGTGTTCAGATTCTAGTAACCAAAGTTCAGAAATATTTGAATCATTTACTTTTTTTTTTTTTAGTTGTAAGCAAAATACGAATTTTCGTGTTCCTGGCATTCCTGCTACCGTCCGAATAACAGAAAAATCTTTAAATATTGCCACATTGCTACTGGCAACATTAAAATATTTTTAGGCGGGAACTTCGAAGTCACGTTGCGTTTATTTTGAGTTTTTATTGAGTAATGTCGGTGGTGTTTTGTCCAATAAAGATCCAATCTAATTGGTGAAGTAGAGTGAAATGAAACCGTGTACCTATCGGTTTTACTTTTCAGGTTGTCCCAAAAAGTCCGTGAATGTTTTAGTGGAACAGCCGCCAATTTCATTAAAATCTGACTGGACATGTATGTACGAGGACTAGACTCGAGGACTATTACAGTGAATGTGAGAATGTGTGAATAACATAAAAGAAGAAATTAAAACTGAAGAAAATGTATGCGACTGAAAGACAAAAAATAAGTTTGTACTCAAGGACTTTTTGGCGGGAAGTTGCGAAGTGACGTTTCGTATCAATTTATTTTCATTAAATTCGTGTATTTTGAGTTTTATTGAATAATATAGGTAGTGTTTTGTCCAATAAAAATCCAATCTAAGTGCACAAGTGAAGTGAAATGAAAGCGAGTACCGTGACTTTTCAGGTTGTCCCAAAAAATCGTTGAAAAGTTTTAGTGGACCTCCAATTTCACTAAAACCTGACCGGACTAGTACGCACAAGGACTGTGAGAATGTAAGTACAACTTAACCTGTCAGTTCTTTCTTGGGACAATCGGGATTTCAGAGTCCGCACCACTTGGTTCTCAAATGGGACAATCGGGACGATGACATTTACTTGAAAGTTGGGCGCGAATTTTGAAATTTTGAAAACTGTGCGCGAGTTGACGAGTTGTTTGACAGGTTAATGTCGCGAGTCAACAGATTAAACAAAATTAAATACCTATCCGATACCAGAAATTCTTGTCAGGAAGCTTATCCAGGCACTAATATTCCGACCTTGAGTCGCTCTCAGAGAGAATGGGACAAACCTCTTTGCGAAAAAACTTGGCAAAATGTATTTTCTGATTTTTCTACTGATTCGAACCGGGCACGTTTGTTAGCTGTCTCTCAGAGTGAATCAGGTCACTGGTTGCAAGCCATTCCATCCAGTAATATCGGGACTTTGTTAGACCGCTAGCTTGTGTATTTGTCTTCGTCTTGGTTCCAGGTCCAATCATCCTCATCGCTGACGCTGTGGGGACCCGGTGTGGGGTGCCGCTGTCAATGAGCTCGGCCATCATAGGCTTTCGTGTTCTCTAAGCGCTGGTCTTATTTCACGCCACGTGGCTCTTAATGATATTATCCGTAGGGCTCTTGTTGTCGCCAGCGTGCCTTCTGTACTGGAACCAGTCGGTATTTCACGTAACGACGGCAAGAGGCCGGATGGTATGACTTTGATCCCGTGGAGTGTCGGCAAGCCGTTGGTGTGGGATGCCACTTATGTCGATACACTTGCGCCATCTCACTTACCTACCGGTGACTTGTAAAGCTTCGGGAGTGGCTGCGAAAGGTGCGGAAAATTCAAAATTTAAATACGCGTTTATTGGTTCAAATTATCAACTTTTGCCTTTTTCGGTTGAGACGTTTCACAGGTATTTTATGTAAAAAAATTAATCGAGGCCTCGGGTGACCGGCGGGCGGGGAGCTTTTTCCGCCAACGCATCAGCTTGGCCATCCAAAGTGGAAACGCTGCCAGCCTGCTGCGAACCTTGCCGATCGGCAGCTGTAGCATCCTTCAAGAAGTTTTTTATATATTATTATAATGTATAGCCAAGCTAAGAAGTCACATTTGACAAGAGGGTACTCTTTTTGGTGTAAATGGACTGTCAAAAGTAACTTCTTATTACGGCTCTAGTTTGTTTGTATATTTCTTAGACGAATAATCCAATATTCGTCTAAGGTATATTTTGTACATATTATGTTGTAAATAAAGATAAATGTACTACATAAACAAAAGAAGAATATTAAAACTGAAGTAAATGTATGCGACTCAAATGCGACTGAAAGACTTTGTGTCTATCTATGGTCATGACTAACGATTACGATTTAAAAAAAAAAGTTTGTGCTGTGCTGATTGGTAAAAGAAAATAAATAGATAGAAATAATTTTGATGAAAGAAAGGAATTAATTTTTAATTTGTTGTTGTGGATTTCAAGCACACATTTCACCCACTCTTCAGTTAAATCATGCCCCACTTTAGACCGGCCGGATTTTCAGACTCCGATTCGGACAGCGATGATTATGGATTTTATGAAAAACCAGTAAGTCTAAAATAAAAATATTTTCTATTGTTTTCTACCTGTTTCGTGTCACTGTAGGCATTTGATATGCGTAAAGATAAAAATACAATACTAATAACTAATACTCTCATACAAGTTCACTTTTGCTTAGAGATTAGTATTTAATTGTCATAACTAAAAAATCCTGTATCATTCATAAACTATGCCCTTTCTATCTTTATTATATCTATTAGAATATAAGTCCTACATTTAAAACAACTACACAGCATGTATGGTACAGGAACAGTATTTGCCTTTTAAAAAGTAGATAAAATAAAACATTTAGTAAGTTTTTATCAAATTGAACATATGCAATGCGTACATCATAGGGTATGTATGTTCATTTCAGAATATATTTTTTATGTATCTGATATTTTATGGTCAACCATTGTTGAAGCATTTTGAGAAATATTCTCATAGTTTATTTATTCCTTCTAAGGAAACTGCTAACTACAGTTTGTCATTGTAATAGGAATAAAATAAAATGTGTGTTTAAAGCATTCCATAACCATACAGAAAAAGAAAAGCAGCAAAAATATTACAATACATATTTGTCTATTAATCAGGTTTAAAAAAATTGCCTAAATTTGCAACTTCTTTGAAATGGCAATGGCTCCTAATTTTTGATATAGGTTTGTACCCACATGCAAGTAGAAGACCTTTCTTATTTAACCAAGACTTTTACTTTCTATCAAGGTCTCTATGATGATCCTGAGGATGTTAGAACTACATCTAAATGAAACGAGAGAAAGACCTAAGACTCCTTGATTAAATAAATACATCACCCTTTTTCCTTTTAAACTTTCAGACTCGAAAGTATTATCAAAGTCAAGAGAATGAGAAGAAAAAAATAGAAGTTAAGTTACAAGATGCTATTATAAATGGAAATGTGGATGAAGTTGCTGACATTATTAATTTAGGTAAGTTATTGGATCTAAAATGTTGAGTGTTTGTGTTATGTTTGATATAAAAATATTAAATACCTATTATTGTACCTAATAGTTTGATTTAGTCTATTCTCTGTCAATTTAAAAATTCACAATCCTCAGCTGCCTCTTCCCACGGACTTCATCCCACCCAGGTTTCAATAGTCACTTAATTTACTCCTAAGCACTGGAACACACCAACCGGTTCTTTACAATTCTCTTGTGATAAATATATTTAATTGGAACCAGTTAAATATCTATTCATTTTATTCTCCTTTTCTGGACAATTTACATCTTGCTATGTTTTATGTTCTGCTAATATGTTTGTAGTCTAAACTTAAATTATAAAGAGGAATGATTTGATTTTTTGTATGTTTGTTATGATTTAACTCAAAAACCTCTCTACCAATTTTAAATATTGCCAATATGTAGATGAGGCTTGAAGGCTACTGGCTCTTAAGTGCAACTGCCGGAACACCAATATGTGTTTGGTGACAGATTATTTACTGGAGGGTGGTACCCAACCAGTAAGGCTAAGCTAAGAATGCTAAGTACCCTACCACTGTGCTATGGTATCCTCACAATGTTATCCTTCACCAAAAGCTCGAGCTCATTGTAAGATTCAAACACACAACCATCACCATGGTTACCGAAGTCACTACCACTAAACTATCATCACCCCTTCTCTAAAATAAACTTAACATAAAAAAAGATGTCATTACCATGGTTGAATTTGGATCATAGCCTAAACTTAGTTTTAATTTTAGTCTATGCCTAAACATAGTATTTTAATAAGTGTCTCTGTCTTTAATCAGATTTCTACAGGTTGGTTATACCTGTAGAAATACCGAACATTCTCTCTTTTCAATAATAAATCCTTCATTAAATAATCTAATCATCACTCTGTAATAATTTCAGATCTCAACAACAGTGTCAATATGAAACTTGACAGTGGATGGACTGCACTAATGCATGCTTGTTTCCATGCTCAAGATAGAATTGTGCAGCTGTTGCTGGATAAAGGAGCAGATCCAAATTTACATGCTGGTTAGTAAAACAATGTCCCTTTTACTCAAAAGCTGCTTGTCTTATCAAAATAAAGCAATACTTAATAACAAAAGCTATAACTGTAAAACATCAAGTAAAACGACATAACAATGCTCTATCCAAATATTATATTATAGGATCATTTGAAATAGGATTTTCCCAAGGACTTAAAATCTTTATGGAATGGAAATGTTAACTTTCAGATGCTAGTAATTGAATTAACGAGGATTTTATATAGAAAATACAACATGAATACAAAATAGTTTTGCCGATGAACTGAGAGGCGAAATTAAAATCGAGAATTATCGCCGATACCGATAATATCGTAATAGTCTAAACTCTAAATATAATATACATTTATTCGCGTTAGTGCCTGCGATTGCCTTACATTTAGATTTAAAACAACATCTACAACAAAAGACATGCAATCTCGCTCGTAACACTGTAGGCAACCAAAAGCGGGTAAAATCGTGATGAATTATGATTAATTAGTTTTGCGTCTGCCAAAAAAAAAAATGCATAATTTTTTTATTAAGTAATATCAACTTTTATAAGGTTTTGTCAAAATAATAAAAATACATGTTCATAATATTGTAGACTCTGTGACACCAGTGATGGCCGCATGCTCAAACTCTAGTGCCAATGATGAAACTATTTACAATATTGTTACAAACCTCATTGAAAAAGACTGCATTTTGAATGTTGGTGACAAACATGGCCAGACTCCACTCATGAGGGCAATCAGCAGTGGGAGAGTGGCTGTTGTACAAAAACTTATTGACATGAAAGTGAATATTGAGATGAGAGATCAACAAGGTTGGACTGTAAGTAAATATTTAAATATCATCAACAAGACAAGACCATTTAATTACATTAGTTAGACTGATCAATTGATGAATAATAATAAAAAATGGTTTTGGCTTCCTTAAAATTCACTAATTACCAGAGCTCATAATATTTGATTATGTTCTTGGTAATAAATATTTTAACACTTCAAATAATATTATTCAGTTTAGGCCCTGATAAGGCACTTATGAACGTTTACAATTGACTCTACCACTGGTTCGGAATACACTTCATTCAACTAAGAAGACTTAGGCAAGAAACTCAGCAAGGCAATTTTTTTGTTTGTTTGTTACTGGCCGGGTGATGTGGTGATTGAGACCTTGTATGCAATATAAGCTTCAATAAGCCGCATATAAAGTGTGATGTTGAAATTGTGTGCCACATTGAATCTTTTTGCTACCTTGTAACGTGATTAGATTCGGCAGTTTGAGAACAAAACCAGCTGACAGCTACTTGTAAAATTATTTGTAACAAATTATGTAGGTTTATTGTAAAAAGTTACTTTTAGGCACTCTTCTGGGCTGTACACCACAATCGACCAGGAATATTAGAACTGCTTATTGTGCAAGGTGCAAGGTTAAATGAAGTAGACAAGTCTGGTAGAAAGCCTTTAGACATAGCCAATTCACATGACTATGAAAACATTGTTGAAATATTGCACAAGCATCTGAATATTGATGATAATAATGAAGACTTAGATAGAAACACATTTATTAATAACCAACTTAGTACCTGGCATGAATTTTACCCTGGAATTAAGCAAGATGGAAAGTAAGTTCATATATTTGTAACTATAACTGATGGCAAAGCCAGTAAAAATAATGATGTCAATTTCTACACACGTTCCATTAATGGTCATCATTATTCTTACACCAAGTTTGCTAGTTTATTTACTGTTACGTTCCGAGCACTTTATAGGGAGTGGGGAGTACCATAATATGTAAACCTGAGAGTAATTAAGAATCACCAGCCCTAGTCAATTGCATCCCATCATAACATAACATGTACAAAAATGCACAAGTCGCAACGCAGTTCTTCTGCTGTAAAAAGTTGTGAAATCGAATGTAAACCAAGTTGGTTAATTCACTACCTACCTATCTATGGGAGGAGGTATCCAACCACTTTGTCATAAATTGATACCTTGTTAGTTAGCAAACAACATTTTACAGTAACCATATTATCAATATAACATTTTTTTATTTCTATACTATTATCCTACTAATATTATAAATGTGAAAGTTTGGATGGATGGATGGATGTATGTTTGTTACTCATTTACGCCAAAACGGCTGCATGGATCTGGATGAAATTTGGCACGGAGATAGATTATAGTCTGGAATAGAACATAGGCTACGTTTTATCCCGGGGATAGATAAGATCCCTCGGGAACGCGGGTGAAACCGCGCGGAACAGCTAGTAGTATTATAATGAGGAAAGATTTGATTGTTTGTTTTCATTGATTAGGCTCTGAAACTACTGGACTGATTTGAAAATTATTTCACCATTAGAAAGCTACATTATCTCTGATGAACATAGGATATTTTGTCCCGGGAAAAGATAAGATCCCACGGGAACGCGGGTGAAACCGCGAGGGACAGCTAGTCTTTAATAAATAGAGTGACTAGGCAATTGCACACGGCAAAATAATCTACTTAAAACAAAATATATAGGTAATATTAGCGCTCTGTGCTTTTATTTGTTTGAAAGTATATGGAGGCCTAGAAAGTGTAAGGTGCATCTTTTCGCTTGTGAAGAGTGGGGCGCTTCTTCGTAGATGGCACTATCTATAGTAGATTATGTTGTCGAGTCACTTTATTTATTATAGAAATAAAAAATGAATTACATACTTGAAGATACCTAAATAATAATACATTTATTTTAGGCTTAGCTATACCACTGAGATACCGCATCTCTTATACGGGATGAATAGTGAGCGTCTAGGACCTTTATTGAATAATAATGGAATGGATTTAAGAACATTCTTACTGTTACAAGAGGAAGATATGATAAAATTGGGCATTGATATGCCATATGAAAGACAAAGACTGATACATGGCTTGCGCAACTTTCATTTGAGGGGATGGAAACTTAATGCCGTTGCAGGATTGTATGCCAGAAAAGCTGAAAATTTTAGGTATTTAAGACAATGCTATTGGTAAATAAAGTGTAAAGGGAAAAATTAGATTTATTCTAATTTATTTTTCAGTGTATTAGACTGTCTAACTACATTGGGCAACCATTTACACCAACTGTACGTTTTGGAGGCAACATTGCAGTACATTCTGCGTGAATTTAGCAGAGTTCAAAATCAAATTAAGTTTGAGCCGCCTGATTCTCCTCTACTTATTAAAATGAAAATAGCTGCAAAGAAAAATCTTACTAATATAAAGAGTATTAGAACAGAAATAAGGACTATGAAGCATATTCTTATCAAGGTAAATTTTTTTAATACAAATTCTGACGACTTCCTTTGTTGATAGTTTGCTTTTTTACTCAGACTTTTTACCTTTTCATACCACATTTGACAACCAGCCAGGCGGGTCACCTGATGGTAAGTGACTACCGTCGCCTATAGACATTAGCAATACCAGGTGGTTTGCCAATGTGTTGTACACCCCATAACAATGCCTTAAATTCAACTAACTGGATCTCGTCATCTCTGGATGGTGCAACTGCCAGAACACTCAACAGGTGCTTGGCGACAGTTTTTCAACTTGATGGTGGTAGCCAGCCAGTCCAGTAATACAAAGTACTTTACCACCGTGCTGTGGTTTACACACGATGTTGTCATTGTAGTATTCGAACTCATGACATTCGCCGCGTTATCCGACGTCACTACCACTGAGCTACATGATGATACTGACATAGATAGTGCCATTCACGAAGACGCGCCCCACTTTTTTTCCTAATCCCTTACAGGGCTAGTGTGCATCGTTTCGCTAGTGTTGTATTTCTGTCGATATGTTTATGTGTCCTGCCCTGTGATTGTAGGTGCAGATCACCTACAAAATATTTAAGTAAAAGTGTCACCATGTTCGAGATATTTAATATCTAAGATTAAAAAATCAATTCATAAATATCGAAAAATCTCGAAAATTGTGACCTTTTTAATGAGTTAATTAAAAAAAAAACTTGAGAGGTGTCAAGGGACACCCGGATGGAACGAAGTTATATAAGTCGAGAGTATATATATATAAAAACATTTCTATTTATATATATAAATAGAAATGAAAAAAATATCTGGCTTGCTTTCTATAAGAGAGAGAGAGAGAGAGAGAGACAGACAGAGAAACATGCGCACGCCGCACAGCTTACAATAAAGTGACACTGACACTAAAAGTGTCGTGCCGAAGCCCCCTTTCACAACGCGCGTAAGGAACTTCGTTCCAAAAAGGAAAATAAAAATATTTTATTCAAATAGTCCTTTCAAAACACTTATGAATAGTCTAGACTCTAATGCACGGTTCGGAAGGTTGCTTTTGGTGAGAAGAACCAGCAAAAGCAACAAACTTCGGCCCTTAAGTTTGCTACTTACCAATCACCCTGTAATATCGATATGTACATATTATGTCGATATGCAGCACTACAACACTAGCGAAAGGATGCACGCACACTTGCACTGTAAGGGATTAGAAAATAAGGGGGGGGGGGGGGCGCGTATCTATATCATCGCCTACCCTTACAGATCAACAGAAGTAACCCTCAACCAGCAGATATCATCAAGGAGAAGTCTACTCGCGAAATATTCTTGGGTTATATCAGTGAAGTTGTAATGATTTGCTCTCTAGGTTTGTTAGCCTATAATGCCAAAAATTTTATTACAAACATGTTAAACAAATAAATAGTCATTGTTGTTGAAATTATATTGCATTGTTATTAAAATTAAAACTGATCCATATACATATAGACACATAGATGTTACTACTTAATCATTTTAAACGGCATTTACTGACATTCAATTATGTTATTTGATAACATAGGATTGTTACAAAATAACTAATTTCTGTGCGGGGCACACAGGTACTAGAGGTAAAGGATACTTTTTAGTTCGGGAAATAATAAGATCCCTTGGGAATGCGGGCGAAACCGCGGGGGACTACTAGTTAGTACAACTAGTAGGTAGGTAGGTGTATACACGGTGTCCCAAAAATAACATGCCAGAGTGGAACTAGATTGGCTTCAGGTCTATCAGATAATATGTACATGACCTTAGTAAAAGTTTTCTGGTTTTCGAGATATGGCCACTTAAAATATTTTTTGGTCTTTTTTTCGCCTGTTTTGGGCTATAAATAACTTCTAACTTATAGTTGAAACTTACTAGTACGCTATGCTCAAAAAATAGCTAAGTTGTTTGAATTTAAATCAATGCGAAAACCTTAACTAAAAATTGACTAATTAATGTGAAAAAAAATTGTACTGGACTGAATCAGCAAAATGATCTTAGAAACTAGCCTATTTAATATTCTTTCGAAAATGGTATAACATTCGTAGTTTGTTTTTTGGCAAAAGTTAAAAAATCAAAATGGTAGAAATAGCGTAGGTACGTAAACAATAATCTCCAATCCAATGAAGTGATGCAATGTACACGAAGTTGTGTGCGTGACCTGCACGTACGTTATCCCGCGTTGACTCGCGTCTCACAGGAACGCGATCGGCTTCTTTTTTCAAATTCAGCTTTCTTTACTGTGCTTCACTTTAAGTGCGCGGGGCTCTCCACATTTTTTATTTGGTCTGAGATCAAAATATATCCTTTTAGTAGTTGATGTTTTTTATGGTGTAATAAATTAAGATCTTGATTCCGATACTTGCATACCCCAGTCATAATGTAGGTATGACGTGTAACTACTGGCCTAGTTCAGACTGTACACGACATTTATTCATTACGCTCGTTTCTAAACGGACTATAAGTCATTCACTTTGACGTGCATACACACACGCTTACGTAACCGGCAAATTGGTACATTAAAAATGACGACCGCAAATCTTAAAAGCAGGTCGTCCTTGTCGCCTATTTCCGTTGGGATGCGTTTGGCAATGATGTGAATTGTCAGCGTTAATTAAAGTTTGTTTGTAATTGATGACAAGTCATCGCCACTAATAGTTACGTACATCACTCACTTTAGCGAAATGTTCAGCTGTTCGGTCATCCATGACCATTAATCATGTTTACCCTACTTCTAATTTCAAATTAACAGCCAGATAGCGCTTATCTAGCCATTACAAAAAGCAGGCCTTAATTATGATAAACAATTATTATAATTATAATAAAGCAGAATTTGCATCATGCGAGTAATCCTGTAATGCGGCAAGCAAGGCTACATACGGTAACCAGTTACAGTAGCTGTCAGTAGGCTTATAGTTGTATGCTCACTAAGAGCTCGTACACTCGAGCAGCATGTTGCCGACTGCAGCCGCCGACACGCGCCGACGGCAGCCGTCGACTGCAGTCGGCGTCGGCGCGTCGACGGCTGCCGCTGACTGCCGTCGGCGGCTGCAGTCGGCAACATGCTGCTCGTGTGAACGAGCCCTAAGAGAAACTCCCCCTAGATCCGGGGCTGTAGGTATATACCTACCTACGCTAATACTGTGAATATTTTTAGAAATAACAGTTTAGTAATTAATTAGGAATCAACTATAATTAAAACTTGATATATACCTTGTATTTCGAAAAGTTTGCGAAAAATCTTCAAAGCATGACGAAACTATAGATAGGTAAGGGTTTTTGGTTTGAGTACGGAACCCTAAAAGAATAATTCAGGGCCTCAAAGTCAATGCCGTTAATACAGATTAGGATTAAGGTCAAACGTACTGAAATTACCACCGGTTCGGAAGCCAACATTTAACTGAGAAAATCTCCTTTTTAGGAGGCACCGGAGTACCCACATACATATGTTCAAAAATGAATATTGATATCGTTGTTCCATGAAACGTGTATTTGTCATCGGATTAGTCATCATTTTGGCATTACACAATACAAATAATTACTGTCAACCAACAAGCTTTAGCGGAAGTTTGAGTATGAAAAATCTAGTAGAGTACGAGTATCTACTAAAATACATTGCTAATTACTTGTGGTAAGCACTGTCCCTGAAGGGAAAGAGGTAGTTATTAGGTAGATACCTAATACTAATAATTCTTTGATTGACATTTAAGGCGATGATAGCTCAGTGGTAAGTGACGTCGAATACCGCGGCGAAGGTCGTGGGTTCGAATCCTACAATGAGCTTGAGCTTTCGGTGAAGGAAAACATCGTGAGGAAACCACAGCACGGTGGTAGGGTACTTTGTAGTACCCGACTGGCTGGCTACCACCCTCAAGTTGAAAATCTGTCGCCAAACACCTATCGGTGTGTTCCGACAGCTGCACTTGAGAGCCAGTTCCCATCTAGGCTTTGTGTGCTTACCATCTTCGGCCACATCATCACTTACCATGGTGAGATTGTGGTCAAACACAAGCCTATCGAGAATAAAAAAAAAAAAACATGGAATCAATTGAGCTTGAGCTTTCGGTGAAGGAAAACATCGTGCGTGAGGAAACCATAGCCCGGTGGTAGGGTGGGTACTTTGTAGAACCCGACTGGCTGGCTACCACCCTCAAGTTGAAAATCTGTCGCCAAGCACCTATCGGTGTGTTCCGACAGCTGCACTTGAGAGCCAGTTCTCATCTAGGCTTTGTGTGCTTACCACCTTCGGCCACATCATCACTTACCATGGTGAGATTGTGGTCAAACACAAGCTTATCCAGAATTAAAAAAAAAAGATTGGTAAGCTATCATAAATGGTTAAGGCGCTGATAACTCAGTGGTAAGTGACGTCGGATACCGCGACGAAGGTCGTGGGTTCGAATCCTACAATGAGCTTGAGCTTTCGGTGAAGGAAAACATCGTGAGGAAACCATAGCACGGTGGTAGGGTACTTTGTAGTACCCGACTGGCTGGCTACCACCCTCAAGTTGAAAATCTGTCGCCAAGCACCTATCTGTGTGTTCCGACAGCTGCACTTGAGAGCCAGTTCCCATCTAGGCTTTGTGTGCTTACCACCTTCGGCCACATCATTATGTGGAAACCCGGAAAAATAAAATCGAATAGTGAACTAAATGGAGTCGTCATAATATAAATAAATAGACTATTGAGTCCGAAAAACCCATAAGTGTATATGTGAATAAGTGATAACATGGAACATTTTTTTCGTTCTGTACATGACACCGAAATGTTTTCGAAATAAAGTTACTTACATCCGTTTCCTTTGTTTCCACAACGCACCATTAGACTATAAATAATATTGTGCCGCACGCGCTGGTGTAATCACTGCATATATGTAGGTACCTACTGTATGTAGCCACGTTTAATTCTTATTTACACGTGTTAAGTACCACCAGTTTTCATCATACAGTATTTGGCAATTCCCCCATATTTATCGAACATTTTTTTTTTACTAAAACAGAAGCACTGCATAGTTCATCTGTTTTTCTTTGTTAAGTAAAAGATCTTATCTACGAAATATTATCTACGGTTTATTTAAAAAACCAACTAACGCGTTTTTGGGATATTGAGTAAGTTGATTTTTGAAATAAACCGGAGATATTCGCGACTAAATTAAATTCATTGAGTTATAGTTATTATTAGGTAGGTAGGTATCTATTCAAAGGATATTCACGAATATCAAAATAACAAAACGTTTGCATTTTCATATTTTATTGACATCTAAAACATTCGTAACAACTGTTTGTACTAAAATATAAATGTGTATCAAGTTAAAAGCTGTTAATGTGTATTTATATAACATGCTTGTTATCGCTGCTAGTAGCAGGTTTTGTTAAGCAAAAACTGACTTCTATACATAATATTATGTATTATTACTTAAGACACTTCTTTCGTCGTCGTTGTCATCATAACCTATTGTGTTTTAAAGTATTTTTGTAAAAATTGTACGTTTATATCTCAGTGTACCAGCATAAGCTCCATTTCATAAGTTTGCTTAGGCCATTTATGTGCCGACATATCTAATTTCATAGTTGCCATATAATTAAGGTACCTATATCCAAATCATATGACCTTTATATTTACCGAATAAAAAATGCATTTTAATGAATGCACAAACTCCTAACAATCACTGTGTAAGCAAATGTCACAAAACCAACATTTAATTAAACATGCAAATGTGCCTCACAATGAAGGATGGAATTCTCGAGAAGACTAATTGACCGATTATAATGATTCAAGTGTTAATTAATTTGAGATTCTCTATAAGATTCTATAATAAATATCGCCAATTGCTCCTCTTACAGTAATTTAAAAAACGTAAATTAAAATAAATTATTAACAGTAGTATGGAATAGCTGGTGTCTTAGTGGACCGCTAGCGAGAGATATGTGCGCTCAGTGCTTCTGGATGGGGATGTTCCTGTCGGTGATGGCGAGCTGCGGCAGCGGCGCCTCCACGGTGAGTACACCGTCCCGCGACAGCGACGACTTGATCGCCTCGGGGTTAGTACCCTTGGGCAACAGGAATTCCCTATTGTATTCTCTGTACACCGACTTTGTGTCCGATTTCTCCTCGTGTTTGGCGTGGACCTGGAAAACAACATTTATTTTAAATACCCTTCATCCGTCTCTGTCATAAAATGCAGAAAGTATCTCGATTCGAACATGTTTTTGTTAATCGCAAAGAAAAATGACAAAGGAAGGTAAGTACTTAGGTTGGAATATTGCCAAAAAACTTTTTTTATTTCGTACCTAAACGTAAATAAACTGAACTGGACACTTCATTTTTCATGAATAATTTATCTTCATTAGACACGAAAAGAAGTAAGGTAAAAAAAAAAAAGGAAAAGGCGCCAAGCAGATAAAACTACAGTATCGTTCCTTTCCTTGGATATAATCCTTGGATAAAAAGTATCCTATATGTCATTCCAGGATATGATCTACCTGTGTGCCAAGTTTCATCAAAATCCGTTCAGGCGATTTTGCGTGAAAGAGTAACAAACATCCATCCATACAAACTTTCACATTTATGAAAAGAACACAATAGAAGATAAACTACCAACCTACTTACCTACCTTATAGTTTCTCAAATTTTTAGATATAGGTATTCATATAAATAATGAATAATTAAATTAGGTAGGTACCTAATATTCCTATAGGTATTAGGTATATTTGTGCGAATAGCGATACATTAGGATGTAGATCTATATATACCTACCAAATGAATTTCTAAAGAATGTTACAAAAAATAACTGCAAGTTCCCTACATAGCGCCTTTTCGCAATGGACAGAGCAAGTAAACGTAGGCGCGGTTGGTGATTTGAAACAGTAAATTAGTCCCCATATAAAATGACATAAACACATTAACAATGAATGCGCGTGTCTGAGTTTGCTCATCTATTCCGCCGATAATGTGTTTTCCCTCGAAAAGTTTCATTAAACGATATTTTTAGCAGGAAATAAAATCAATAATTAGTACTAAGGTACGGTCTGTCGTATTGTGTACTGTTATTAAATACTAACCAATAATTTGTTGTCTACAGTCTTAACGACGATTTCTTCAGGTGTGTACTGGCTGACATCGAAACGGAGCTTCAAAGATTTGCCATCACCCTCATCTTGGATCAGAGGTGAGTTTAGACTGTCCCAATGGCTGGGCTCAGCCAATTGTCTGCTGTCGCTATGTTGTGAGGATGTGGTCGAGCTGTGAAAACGAAAAACTAAATCAGCATCCAATTAGGGACTCCCCGTTAAAAGTTTATTGATGTTTGGTGCCACCATTACACAATTATTATACCTACTGTTACATTTATGCTATGATGGATGGACATAATTAAATTGCTATCAAATTAAAACCAGTACGTGCCTAGAGTAGGTAATCAGTGATGAATAAAATATGAAACAATGGCGGGTGTTGCTGATTGTCTCCTACACTACAATTCACTACATTGAATTAATGATCACCTTACTAAGTACTTAGTCGTGATAAATGTTGACCTTTGAGTAACCTGAATGGTGAAAAATGGGTGCAACAGGTTAGCATAGCATTATTTGAGGCGATTGATTTAACATTAATAATTTGGAATACAAAACAATATTTGGAAATATTTCTACAAAAAGTTTACCATAATTCTTGCATTTGTTGTCATAATACCTACTTAAGTACGGGCTCAACTGACAGTTTGTGGGTAGGTTACCTACCTACCTACGTTTCTGCATTTTATTAAAACAGCGCAACAATATGACTACAAAATAACAATTGGTACATTATCCAACTTAAATACAAAGGCATGCATACAGTCATTTCGAATAAAAATGCATTTCAAAAGATTGTATCGAAATATTCATCGAAATCCTCCAACAGAAATACCTACCTCACACGAATTCCTACTGACATGCGAAATACTGTCACGCCATACATAGGTATTCCTATTAATCCATTAAATTTTGCATATTCAAGCTATTACCCAAACAATCTGATACAAACCTCAAAGGAAAATTAAAGACATTCTTAGTACCATATGTAGGTCCTACATCAAATACCTACATATAGTATCGATCTAGAAGGTGAAATTAAGTTTCTAATTTCTATCATTTTTTTATGTAACTGTTTAAAATGGTATATTTATCAAATGTCCTAAAAAGTACGGAGATGCCCGAAGTATTCCTAGTTAATTTAGCCGCATTTGAAGTTGATTATCATCACACAACTGATGTCATGTCCATGTCATCAATGCAGATACAAATACAAGGTCAATGTCAACAAATGAGCTCATCGATATTATAGTTACGTAAAGTACTTTATTATCAAAGTAATTTGTGAGCAATTGTGAGTAAACTCATCTCATCAATTTATTGGCAGATCAATGGGCGACCCAAGTGACATTAGGTACCTAGTACGTACATATTACCTACATTAAAGTTGATTACTGTTGGAACCTATGGCGCGATTGGCGCGGTTTATTACCATATTGTTGTATGGTAGCCTAGTAATTTTCTAAGGTCTCCTCAATTAATGTGGGTACGAATTAGCTACTAGGTACGAAATACAGCAAGTGTGTAGGTACCTATGCAGTCTTCGCATTCTTTGGATTTCCCGGTAGATGGGACAAGGAACCTAATTCTAAAGTAAATAAAATAAACACTATCATATTTTAAAACTATAAATGACTGTCTTATAAAACTGTAACTATAAATAACGAGGAAAATCAACAAAATTATGCAGGTATCGAAATTCGAAATGATTTCACAAATAAATATACTTATTGGTATAATGTTACATGACCTTGTGGTGGCCATAAGTATTAGATACTTAATTAGCACGATATTGAGTAACAATTTACATTGAAGAATTTCGATCGATTGATAGAACGGACTTACATTTTGATGCGATCGTACCTACTTAATTTAATTATTACATGGTAACTGTAAATTAGGGAGTGTTATTTCGTTCGACCGTGTTTATGTTAACCTTGAAGTGTAGCTTACTTACTTACTTATCACAGTGATACTTATTATTCCTACAATTAAATTTAACTGTAGGAATTTATGCTAAAGTAACTAACTGCCAAGACTATACTGCAAGCATGATAATGATGCACTACATTGGATGCATACAATTACTTACAAAGGTACATGCATAGATAGAAGAATAAATAATATATAATACATACTAAATGAGGACAATTATAGTTTTTATTTGGTTGATTTTACCTCTCTGACGACTTGGTTACTCCTCCAGAGGAAACAGTTTCGATATTGTAAGACATGCAAAAAGCAATATTGTTGTTAGTTTTACTTATAAAAGCATCAATCTAGGCTAGGGTGGGTATTAGATCGATAGATATTATTGAACTGATGATTTTAGATTTGGCTAAAAGTAACTTATTAAGATTACACATTAGTGTAATATCAATGGCAAACACTTTTATGAGATGCCTGGCGAAAGGAGGGAAAATTATTTTACCACAGTTGGGTAAGAACGCATAAAATACCCTAATGACGTGTAAATTCATGATGAACTTCTTGTAGCCAGGTTACATATGGGATGGGGTAAGTAAATGTAGTAGAAACATTAATAAATAATTTTTTAGGAGGAAAAACTAACTCAAGTAAGTATCCCGCGTATAACTAGCAGTTATGACTATGAGTTTTTTTTTATATTCGATAGGCTTGTGTTTGACCACAATCTCACCATGGTAAGTGATGATGTGGCCGAAGATGGTAAGCACACAAAGCCTAGATGGGATTAAACTACATAAAATAAATATAAGTAGATGCTATAATCTACTCATTATAAATATTGTTTTAATAAAAGAACTAGTTTTCTTTATAATAATACTTAGTTAAACTTTATAACTCAAGTGTATGTATATCTATGTGTATTCGGATGATGTAGACTCTGTAAATAAAAACGTGACGTCAATGTTTTTCAGTAAAGAGTAGGTACCTAACGTACCAACGCGTTGTTACCGAGTCTTCTGTTAAGGAACAGAATTAATTAAGGTGTCACAAAATCTATTACGGTTTTAATAAAACTATGGTTTAAGTTATATTGCTGCCGTTTTAGATTAATAACAGGGTAGGCATGTCCAAATAAGTCCGATCTTGCTGAAATGCTCAGCCCACACACAGGAGATTGTTAACCAACTAGTAACCTACAGAACAGCATGGGCGGACCAGTTATAAGGCAAAGCCCACACATACATTGAGCAACAAACATTAAAATTTGTAAGACGTCATGTATTGACAAATATATCGTAATATTCGTATGGCACCGAATATGTGTGGCTTTGTAAATTTTTGTATCGTGTGCCTACTTAAGTTTCAACATTGAGTAAACAGCAACCGACATGATCTGCAGACAAGTATTATAGGCATTGAGTGAAGGCTGATATTACATCACAAGATCTGAAACGGCACCAACTCGCTCCAACTGGGTCACGTATTCATGCCATAAACATAACTTCAGCGCACTCGTCGGTCGTCGCAAGTATAACCAATTATCGCCTACCCACCTTGTTGATAAAACAATCGTTAACCAGCTTTCTTTTGAATTCTTTAGATAAGTATAAAGTTATTGAATTGTCCTTGTTTACTTATCTAACTGTTGAACTTACTTCCACGCACATTTAATGTCAACGGAAAATAAAACAACCACAAAAATGGAGCAAAAGTTAATCTGTCTGTTTTTTTTTTGTTAAACTACACAGTACAGACTTTTATATTTTAGTTTACGTTTAACGTTATAGTAAAAAATTATAAATCTAAAGTTTTATTTTACCTTTATAGTACCTGCGTGGTAGTTAGGTTAATGAATAAAAAGTGTTTACAATTTCATGCATTCCTGTGTTTTAGCAACAAATTCCGGTTTAAAGTGAGCGCAGCCGGCGCTATTTCTATTTATGACATCATCCCGCGTCGGGCTTACGTATCGCTGCACGCTTTAAATGGACGCGACTGAGATGTCTGCAGTTGATGCCGTTCCGCCAAGTGAACCCGAATAATGCCTTTTGAATATACTTTCTTGGACTCATCGTCGAGACCGCCCAAGGTGGGCAACTCTTACGACACCTCCAAACTCATTAATTCAAGATTCCTTTTAAGGAAAAGCGTCATATAGTTCCTACGTAACTGTTGCGATCGGAAAAAAGATTGTCAGATTTTATGGTAATCACTCGCCAAACTCTAGATGATTAAATGAATGAAATACATTTATGATCACAGTTATTTGTACATGAAATTTTTAAATTACTTATGTCAACATATTCAATAGACAATTGGCATGATATAATGGTAGGTAAAACAATAAAAATTTAACAGTAAAATAAATACCTTGTGGTGCTCTTGAAAAAGTTGTTGCTTTCTCTGTTCATTAGTTCCGATCTGAATTTGCTCATTTCTTCTTCCATTTTTCTCATTTCGGCATCAAACCTCTCCCTGATGCTTGAGAATTCAGTGTCAATGACAGAAAAGTCACCAAGTTTAATCGGGATATTCCTCTTCAAACCACTGTCGGCCATTTTAATGTGTCGTGTATAATTTGAGAAGGTTGAAACTAAACAAACACTGAAATGTTCTTGAGTAAACACGGATCACAGTGTCGCTACGCACTCAACGGCACACAAGGCAGCACTGACTGATCATTAGTCGACGACTCGGCGCCAGGGGGCCTGCGCAAAGTTTTAAATAGCCTCGTGTTCGAACGCCGCCACCGCTGTGTGTCGTCGCAGCGCAGACTTGCTCGGCGTCATTCGCCCTGCTGCCCACACTTTGTTTCTCGCTCATTCCACGTCTGCCAACGCCATACCAATTGCTATGCCTCATACATAGCTCATAGATGAACATCCTTGTCTTGCTTCCAAGCTTGCGATGCAAAGGAAGGCGCTGTGAACGGGCAAGGTGTCACAACGAATTCATCATGAAATTGATGAATCATTTCATCTGGAATTATCTCTTCTCTTTATGGCAATCAATCCTACCTACCAAATACAATAATCTTATTCATTGTGATATTTTTACTGGGCAACTCATGTAATTGAATGCGAAGAATGTCCATGACGGCAATGACGAAGGGTATGGTATCACTTCTGCATAAAGTGCGGCTTAGTGCGGTAGGTACCTAACTGGTTCCTGAAGACTTCTGAGAGATACAAGTATATGTATATTCATCAATCAGGTCACCCGCCCGCCTGCCTGGTTGTTAGTACTTGTATCTAGTACCTAGCTATGTATGCCTCAAAAAACTTGCTGACTTCTAAACCTACTAAAGTACCTATCCTGGCTGGTTAAAATTACTATAATATTTTAATATTATGCGTTTTAGCGCTTGAATGAATACCAATTTGCAACCTTTGACCAGAAAAACATTATTTCCCAAAGAAACAGTGACACCCTCTATCTTCATTTAAAAAACTCTGAAACAGTTCAGGCCGCAATTCCACCAAGAGTCTAAATTATATTTGTTTATAAAAATTACAGAATTCCGGAATGGCCGGACACCTCCGTAAAAAGCCAAACATGTCCGGGCTAAAGCAGGAAACCTAGCAACCCTATCCCCAAAGCCTATCCCCGATGCATCGACACTTGGATTAAAATATAAGTAATATTATACATTAAATGTAAGGGGACAATATTTAGATAGAGGTAGGTACCTATTGTTTTTTTCTTTTTTGAGGATTTTTTTGTGTCTGTGGTAATTTAATTTTTATTTATCGATAAAACTAAAGCTCATAAAAATCTGCTGTCGATAAAAAAGAGAAAATCGGTTGACAAACAGGAACACGATAGGTATAAACCGTGTGTGTGTGTCAAACGCATGATAGTGTAAGATAGGTATTATCTTTCTGCTCTCCTTCTCCATATAAACTTTAATTGTATCGGGGTAGTGGAAGTCGAAGCAAATGATAGTCCTTGGGTATTCGTAGAATCAAAGGGTTTATTTCACGACGTCGTGATATTACAAAACTATTGCTATACAAAGACTATCCACTAGATTGAAACCGATATTAAATATCATTATTATACAATAATAACATAAAGTCGACAGTTATTGAAAAAGGGTCTAGTAAAAAAGTGGTGCTAACAACATGACGGGCTGAATCGCGGGAAAAGCAAATAACAGCACAATTACCAACTGTTAGGTAATTGAACAGTGCGTTCGGAAACACGAACGCCACACCTGTGCCAAAATTCATACTCCTTCGTCCGTAAATTTCGTAAATAGGGTACTTAGGTACAAAGTTTTTGCTTCACGTATTAATATAATGATGACGATGCCTACCTACCTGAATTACTGTAACGAGACCAGACGAAAACCTTGAAACAGAATGACTCATGACTTTGACATGGATTAAACAAAACCTGTAACAAAACACCCAAAGTCCCTGTCTACCACCGCCAAGTAAGTATGTATGTAAATTAAATAAATGCTGTATTTACCTATATTAGTAGGTAAGGTAACAATGTAATTGAGTTATGTGATCGCTATAAATAGGAAGTGTTAACGCATGATTTTTATTAATGCATAATTAGCGGATAAGTATCTACTTACCTACCTACTGTACGTGTAGGAGGCATTGACACATGTAGGTGCATATATGGTATGGAGTACGATGGTTGGGAGTAACATACGCTTTAAGTAGGCAGATCTAAATTATTCCGCAGTTTTAGACGTCCTTGATTCCACTTTATAATTCATAAGCTTTCCGGTAGCGGCTTCACTAGCGTCGACAATTATTGTGTGTATACCCTATGTAATCTAAAATAATCAAGATGCTTGTCAGATCAAACTAAATACATACTGCTTGTATTATAAATTAATTAAGATTTCTAATTTAATATCTCTAATAATACCAAAGCACCTAAGCTAAGAATTTATCAAAACTAAGTTGCAGTCAAGTAGTTAGGTAGGTAGTCTCACTATCAAGCGTGATTTTACCTCCTATTATATTTATTGATGATTTTTGGAAACCTAGGTCCAGCATATAATTTAGTAGGTAGGTATCTAAGTAAGTCTACATACAATATACCTACATCTACATTACTAGCTCTGGTCTATCTTGTGATCAGATGGGCGTGTGTGAAGAATGCCCTATCTATAGGATATTACTAAGTACTGTCCAAAGACTTTTATGTATCTATCTTTAAATCTCTTTGTTACTGTTATTATTAATTTGTTGATGGCAACTTATATAGCAGTAATTGCTATGATTAATTTCTAGACACTGTTCCATTTCTCAATGCGTGTCTTTACTTACATATCTCTATATAATACACTTACCTAATGTATTATAGACAGTCTTCATAGAAGGTACTGGTGTACCTATACCTCTACTTAGTGCCTATCTTAAGATCGTTTTAAAGGAGATCTCTGAATCCATCGTTATTAGGTATATGCAGGACTACAGGTGGAATAATTATTGCTTTAGTTAGGCAGCCACACTTTTAACTACTACCAACTTTAAAGATTATTAGCAGATTAGGTAATCATAGATGGAAAAGCGTTCCCTGCATTGTAAATCCTAACAACGCGGCAACGTGCTAACGGCTGCTATGCCATCCAAGTATTTCTGCAGCTCGTAACAATCCGGGCTGGAATGTTGATGAAAGCGATAAACTACGAGGTCATTCACATCCCGCTGTGATGGGAAGAACTTGCCTTTGAGAAAAGAGCAGATAAGAATAGGTAGGCATGCACCTAGTAGGTACCTACCGGCATCGTCTTTTCATTGTTAATTAATATCCCGTCTTGACGAAATATAGCTACGATTTTGATAGGTATCGTCGATGAAATATAAATAAGGACGGGTGAACGACCACTGCCAATTAGGGATAGAACAAGAACGTGCCGTGCGTGACGTAACCAGACCACGTCTCATTCAATACTCAGCAGTCAACACCAACAAACAAGCAGTCTATATTAGGATTTATTAGAATTATACGAACGAGTAGGTTACCTACCTACTAATAAAGTATTATAAATGTAGCTTATCTAAGTACTTACCTAAAATCTTCTTGCATTGTGATGTGAATGTCATTTCATGATTGATTTTTATGACTTTTATGAGGTAACTAATGCTGGTTATAATTTTTTATGTATTTTTGTATTAGTTTAAGAATAAAATTGTTAAACATTTGAAAAAAAAAGCCAATATAGTCAGATGGGCCAAAAATATTTAAAAAATGTAACCTTGCTGAGTTTCTTGCCGGTTCTTCTCAGTTGAAGGCTGACTTCCGAACCGGTGGTAACTTCTGTAATTCGACCTTCATAAGTGCCCTTCTAGGGCCTAAACTGAATAAATGGTTTTGACTTTGACGGTCATCCCAAAAGTGCGCAGATACTTAGGTACCTACCTACAAAAAATGATTGCAGGGATCGCGGTATGAAATTATAAATTATCCGATTGGATTCTCGGTCCTCCTATTAACCTATTTTCCACTATCGGTCAAAAGGTTCCTTCCTACTTTTATTTTTATCATGATATGATAAGCTCCGCTGCAGCAGGTCAGGAAAAGGATTCCCTTAAGGTACACCTACCT
Source organism: Ochropacha duplaris (assembly GCA_951361185.1). Taxonomy (NCBI): domain Eukaryota; kingdom Metazoa; phylum Arthropoda; class Insecta; order Lepidoptera; family Drepanidae; genus Ochropacha; species Ochropacha duplaris. The sequence continues at coordinate 6,951,961 of OX592695.1, read as the reverse complement.
ACACGTTATATTATGTAAGTAGATAGGTAGGTATTATTCCAGGTCCTACTCTAAATAATATAATACCTCATATGAATGTGCTGTGTTTACTTCGTCAAGTGGGTTCGAATCCTACAAAGACATTATGGTGAAGGCAAGCAAATTGAATCCATAGTACCTACTAACTGATCCAGAGTACGGACGGTAAGAGGGTTCTTTGTACTTGTAGTTCTCTACTGGCTGGCTACCACCCTGAAATTGAAAATCTGCCGCCAGGCTCCAAGGACCAATCGGTGTGCTCCGGCAGTTTCACAGAGGCATCAAGGCATTGTAAAAGGCCGACAACACATTGGAATTGCAAATGTCATTGGCGACATGACCCTCCTGCCTGCTGGTCAGACTTGTGACGTAAAAACAACTGTGACAAAATAATGAAAGATCAAGGTTGAAAAGCATGATCGTCGGTGTTTTGTTACTTTTCGAGGTGGCAAGTGGAGCGGAAAGCGGAACTGCTAGCTAGATGGACCGCGCCGGCCCGTCCACGTTCTTCCTCACACGCTTGAGTTTCGATGTTTAATCAATACGAATATTTCAAGTGTATTCGACCGTGTTAGGTGTTTATTTACTTAGCTACCTACTTACCTATTTTATTAGGTTCGTACGTCCCTTAAGCAATCGCACCATAAAGTGATAATTTGGGTGAAGGTGGTAAGCACACAAAGCCTAGATGGGAACTGGCTCTCAAGTACAGCTGTCGGAACACACCAACAGGTGGCGACAGATTTTCAACATGGTATAGTAGCCATCCATTCGGGTACTACAAAATACCTACCCTAGCACCGTGCTATGGTTTCCTCACGATGTTTTCCTTCACCAAAGGCTCAAGCTCATTGTTGGATTCGAACCCACGACCTTCGCCGCGGTATCGGATGTCACTACCACTGAGCTATCATCACCTTAAAATCCTACCTGTCAAGTGATATTTTTTATTGATTTTGGAAGCTTTACAGCTTTAGAAGGGATTCAACAATCCCCCAGTTAAGCGTTTAGAACCAATACTTACAATATTCTGAGTCGCAGTTTAACTTTGATGACAGATCTCCTAGCATAGGTAGGTCTCTAATAGATATCACTTGATCTTGCTATAAGGTCATCATCATCATTTCAGCCAAAAGACGTTGACTGTTGGACACAGGCCTCCCCCAAACAAAGTGTGGAAAACTTTGGGAGAGGCCTGTGTCGACCGAATCTGAGCTGCTCGCAAGGTGGACCGATGACCTAGTGAGGATCGCGGGTAACCGTCGGATGCTATTACTGGTACCTACTATTCTTATGATTCGTATTGTAAGGTTCAGTAATTTAGTTTATAGGCCTACTTAGTTGCTTGTAGGTATTTCAGAGCTACAAAAAATATGCTGGCGTAGCTCAGCTCTTTTTGGCACAGTCACCTATTCACTGAATTAAATTTAGGTTGATATGTAGGGAATTAAAGTTTAGATCGAGAGACGTAAGATTAGCAATAAAACGATAAATTGAAACGCCTGTTTGACTTGGGTCTTATAAACAACCACGCTTTCATTCAACACGGATTTGCCTTTACGAAGATTATTTTTAGAATTAGACATGATTGTAGTTACTGTAGAAAGCCAGATCATGAAATACAACACCACGAAACTCATTTCATCTCGTGCCAAATATGGGCATAAGTAAAATTACTTAAGGTGATACGTAAAAAATAAATCATAGCTTGATGGGCGTGGTTTAACAGTGGACGCGAGGAGCGCCCCGTATAGAAACATCGGGAACGCACCGCAAATATTATTGTGTGTGCCTGTGCCTAACAGTGTTTTGAAGTTTTAGAATAGAGGAGGCATGGAGCCGCAAAAATACAATGAATTTGTTTATTTCTCTCTGAATAAAACTAACTTATTATCTTTATTTGGCTCGGCCCTAATTTAAATATATATTGATTAAATATCTAAGTAAATAAACAGAGCTTATATTTATTTTTAATTACTAATATACTATTCATACTATAAATGCGAAAATTTGTGTGTTTGTTTGTACTACAACAAACTTTCGCATTTATTTGTACCACGTAGCTCCGTAACAGCTGAATGGATTTTCAAGATATATGTGTAGTAAGTTACTTTTAAAATGGGGGGTTGAGAAGTCAAAATATATTCTATAAATAGTTTTCTTTTTATTAATTTTTAAACATAAATTTTAAAAGTGCTGTGTGTAAAGTTAATTTAGTAAATTTTGAAATTCAATTCTTAAGGGGGTAAAAAGGGGTTGTAAGTTTGTATGATAGTCGGTCATTTTTTAAGCTAGAATCATGAAACTTTGTTCTTAGACTAACAATTACAAAAGAAAAATACCGGTCAAGTGCGAGTCGAACTCGCGCACCGAGGGTTCCGTACAATCTTGTCAATAGATTACGTTTTCGATTACCTTATTTGAGTTTTTTGCCAATTAAGCTAGACCTCTAAATTATATGAGCGCCGATACAACTCAGAGGTCTATCTTAATTGGGGCTTATTATGTATGTATGGGGGCACCCTTTAATTTTCATCTTTTTCCATTTTTTGGAATTTTTCCATTATTTGTGCTGTAAGACCTTGCTTTTTGCCAAATTTCGTGATTCTAGGTCAACGGGAACTACCATATAGGTTTTCGACCCAAAACCTATAGGGTACTTACGGTTGACCTAGAATTGTCAATTTTGGTTAAAAGCGAGGTCTTACAGCACAAATAAAGAAAAAATTCCGAAATATAAAAAAAGTTGAAAATTAAGGTAAATTTTGGTACTTACAAGTTTTCGCGGAAATCTAAATTTGCCGATATCTTTTTATCGTGTTGACTCAGGACCTTGATTTTTATATACCCAATAGGGACTATAGACCTCAGTATCCATACTTACTTAATATTATAAATGCGAAAGTGTGTCTGTCTGTCTGTCTGTTACTTCTTCACGCTTAAACCGCCGAACCGATTTCGATGAAGTTTGGTATAAGGATAGTTTACGTCCCGGGAAAAAACATAGGATAGTTTTTATCCCAGAAATCACCCTTTAAGGGGGTGAAAAGGGGGTCGGAAGTTTGTATGGGAAATCAATTACCGCTGAACTAAGTTCTTTTTGTCTGTCTGTTACTTCTTCACGCTTAAACCGCCAAACCGATTTAGATGAAATTTGGTATAGGGATATGTTGAGTCCCGGGAAAGAACAAAGGATAGTTTTTATCCCAACAATCACCCTTTAAGGGGATGAAAAGGGGGGAAGTTTCTATGAGAAATCAAATACCGCTGAACTAAGTTATTTTTGTCTGTCTGTTAGGTACTTCTTCACGCTTAAACCGCCGAACCGATTTAGATGAAATTTGGTATAGGAATAGTTTGAGTCCCGGGAAAGAACATAGGATGAATTTAATCCCAGAAATCACCATTTGACACCTCAAAAAAAGTGAAAAGGGGGGGGGGGGAATGTTTGTATGTGAAATCAATTACCGCTGAACTAATTTCTGTCTGTCTGTTTTTTTTTTTTTTTTTATATTCGATAGGCTTGTGTTTTGACCACAATCTTACCATGGTAAGTGATGATGTGGCCGAAGATGGTAAGCACACAAAGCCTAGATGGGAACTGGCTCTCAAGTGCAGCTGTCGGAACACACCGATAGGTGTTTGGCGACAGATTTTCAACTTGAGGGTGGTAGCCAGCCAGTCGGGTACTACAAAGTACCCTACCACCGTGCTATGGTTTCCTCACGATGTTTTCCTTCACCGAAAGCTCAAGCTCATTGTAGGATTCGAACCCACGACCTTCGCCGCGGCATTCGACGTCACTTACCACTGAGCTATCATCGCCTTAAAAGTTAAATCGTTCCATCGTCTGTTACCTCTTCACGCTTAAACCACCGAACGGATTATATGAAATTTGGTATAGGGATAGTTTGAGTCCCGGGAAAGAACATAGGATAGATTTTATCCCAGAAATCATCCCTTAAGGGGGTGAAAGTTTGTATGGGGAATCAATAACCGCTGAACTGATTTATGACTGTCTGTCTGGATATTTATGAAAAAACCAGCCAAGTTCGAGTTGAACTCGCGTGGACAGGGTTCCGTACAATGCCAAAGTCAGTGAATGTATTATGATGAGTTTACCACTTTATTTTCAATTGATAGAATTCTCATAGGTTAGGTGTGATGAATAAAATCAAAACTATTTATTTTACAATACTAACAAAAATATATTTAAGATTCTAAGAAAACGAGCCCTTTCATTTTCTATATGACACAGTAAGGTTTGCAAAACATTTTTTTTAATTTCCTAAGTACCTAATTTGTCCCCCGAAAATTAACCTTATTTAAAAAAAAATATATTTACTTTGCACATCCGTGTTTGGGTCATAGAATTACACCATCCTACCAGATTTCACCTGATTTGGTCGAGTAGATTCGGAGCAAATGTCTGTGACATGTCCGGATAGACAGACGCACGAGTGGTCGATACGATAAAGGTCCGTTTTTTTGTACGGAACTCTAAAAAGCAGATTGGATAAAAAATTAGCTACACAAATTACTAATTCCACGCGGACGGAGTCGCGGGCAAAAGCTAGTCTGGTATAAATTTCAACTTGCTAGGTCCACCCGTTCCTTAGATAATCGGTGGTGACACACGGATAGACAGACAGACAGACAGACAGACGGACAAGAGAGTGATCTTATAAAGGTTCCTTTTTTTTACCTTTTGAGGTACGGAACCCTAAAAACACGTATTTTAGCATTTTTTTTAATTCTACTCCTGAGGTTGAACTGGGGGTTGAAAGTTTGTATGGAATTCCGTCATTTTTGAAGCTAGAAGCAAGAAACTGTGTTTTTAAGCTAATAATTAGAAATAAAGAAATACGTGTTTTAGCGTTTTCTTAAATTCCACCCCTGAAGAGGTGAAACGGGAGTTCAAAGTTGATATGAAATATGAGAAGACCTGACTCACTGATTCATCAACGCCCAGTCTAAACCCTAGGACCTAGAAAGCTGAATTTATACGTCGGTGTTGTTTATAATATGTGGACGAGGGAAAAGAAAGGAGTTTTTTTTTTAAATATTTAATTCCATATTTTAAAATGACAATGGTGACTCTATTCTTCTGTTTTCCGATTTACATGTATGTTCCAAGGTCAGCTCCGGAGGCGTTGTAATTTTGTAACCATGTATGTAATGTTGATCGGTTGGCTCTGTAAAATCAAATTTGTATATAAATATTAAATTTTCAGAAATAAAGTCCCCTGAAAAAACTCTTATTCAAGCCAAGATGATTTATAATATACTAGTGGGCCCAGCAGACGTTGTCCTGCCCTGAAAATAAAATGCGATTTCAACTCCACCGATTGTGAAACTAAAACATCATCTGTCAGTCCGATCTCGAGACATGTCAAAAAGTCGTTCAATACAAAAAATAATTTTCTTCATTATTCTTTTTTTGTGATTTTTTCGTATTTTTTAATCCTATGTCCGTCTCTTGGTCCTAAGCTACCTCCCCACCAATTTTCAGCCAAATAGGTTCAGCCGTTCTTGAGTTATAAATAGTGTAACTAACACAACGTTCTTTTACGAGTATATTATATAGATATCAACCATACAGAGACTGGATAAGGTCTAAGATACTTACAATTATTAATAACATTTATTATATACCTAGTTATAATAATTATTCAACATGCTATTTATTATAAATGTATTGTATACTCACTTTTTATTTTCCGTCATTTTACGAGCTTTTTCTCTGAGGCGTTTTTTGTGTTGGTATTTGCTTATTTTTCGTTGTCTTTTAGACTTTATTCCCATATCGGTAATGTAATGATACACATTATTCAATAGTCAAATAAAATAAAAATTTGGAGACGCACTCAAACAAATAACAACAATAATATTTATGAGACGATTCGACACAGATCTATCACTGACAAAGCCTGCAGGCCGACTGGGCGCCACTGGGCGGAGCTACGAAAGTGACAGAGTTATTTACTTTCAGATGCGAAGAAAGAGAGCGCAACAATGCGCTCTCTCCCAGATAAAAAAACGGTGCCAAAGCAAATAAAAATTGATTAAAAATTAATTACGCTAATTTATCAAAAATATTTTCAGGCAGACTTTTTAAATACCTAATACCCATATTTTGAATGGAGTTAAGCTATGAAATTCGTTATGATTTTAGAATAAAATGCAAAAATAAAAGAAAGAAGAGGTCTTTTCGGAATTAAATTCTATCGAGGCAATGTAATCCAATCGTGTTTTCACGTCAACCAAACCATTAATCAAATAGTCAATAAGCATATTATCAAAAAAAAATATCCATTAATTATGCCATAGTGTAATAAAACTATTTCAAAAAGCTCAAATTTTTTTTGGTATCGTCTTAAGCTATACCTATAGGTTAGACTTTAGTTAGAGTATCATAGTAGGTAGGCTACCTACTAATCACTTCATTTATCGTGATGAGATGACTTTGGTGTAGATATTTAGGTAGTAATAATAATAAATAATAAATATCCTCGGACATTTGTTCACACACGGCTATCTGATCCCAAACTAAGCAGTAGTAGTATCAACCCTTTTTTTATCAATAGGGATGTTACAGAAACACTAACCAGTTTATAAAACATAAAATTACTCCATATTAGGTAGGTATAACCTTGATCTTTTGATGGTGCATACTTATGATACTCCATATAAAATACTAGCTGTTCCCCGCGGTTTCACCCGCGTTCCCGTGAGATTTCCGCAACATAGCGTGATGTTTTTATAGCCTTCCTCGATACATGGGCTATCCAACACTAAAATAATTTTTCAATTCGAACCAGTAGTAAAAAGCTACTTAGTTGAGTGAGTTATATTCCTTACATAAGAAATTATTCATTTTTGAGATTCCCCATGCAAACTTCCACCCCTCTTTTCACCCCATAAAGGGATTTAATTTCAAATTGGTCAAAAAATTCTTTATTTCTAACTAAAAGTTGAATGGTGAGTCTAATAACCCTTTTTATTTATTGATTACCTTTACGAATTTCCACCCCTTTTTTACAACCTTAAGGGATGATTTCGAGGACAAAACTTTTCTATATCCTTCCCTACAACTCAAACTATCTCCATACCAATTTTCATTTAAATCGGTTCAGCGTGAAGAGGTAACAGACAGGCAGACAGACACACTTTCGCATTTATAATATTAGGTAGTATGGATAGATTTGACATTTATTACAAAGAAGCTGATTTGATGTCAGTCAACAACCCTATTCTTGATATGATTGATACAATTTTATTATTTTTAAAAGCCTCATGATCCTAGGAGCCTAATAGTTCGAAGACAAGTCGGTCAGATCAGAGTTGTCATACGAATAGGGTTCGTATAGACTTGATTTGGTTCCTCTGGGTATGAAACTAAATGTATAGGGTAGGTACCTACCAACCAACTATGGTAATAGATTATTATTATTAACATGTGAACTTACATTCTTATAATTTTTCATAAAAATCTGTTCACTAACAAACAAGCGCTATCATTTTTATAACACTGTTATAAAAATGATAGCGCATAACTAAATATAATTTAGGAATTAGGTACCTACGTAAAATACAAAAGCTGACATATTGACACTGCACTATATGAGGTATTACACTCTGAACTAGGTGATCTTGATAAATAAAATAAATAGCTGATGGTTCAGTAGGCTGAATTTGCAACATATTTTACATCTGGCATTGATAACAAGTGTACCTACTTAAACTCCATACAGTAACTACAATGCTGATAAAGATGGCAAATATTTTTGATAAGGTAGGTTTTCAATTGCAAACTTGATCATATTTTTCCAATCATACAATTTTGTAGAATAGATACATTTATTGTTTCTTGTACAATATAAAACTAAGATTATCATATACATAGGTTTAATATACAACATCAACATTAAGTTTATATTAATATCAAAGTGAAAACTGTATGGACCTTGATGCTGTATAGTAAAATGTGAAAATGTTGGTCCCATCACAACAATGATATAGGTACATAAATGCAAATGAAATTGAAATCAGAGACATCTTAAATTTAACTCAACACCAATTTAATCAAACAGAAATTATTCAAAGTGCAAAAGAATTAAGCTCTGCAGATTTGATTTAAATTCAGTATATTCTAAGCTTTATAGGAGTCATTTAATATATTATTATTATAAATGTGAAAGTCTGCTTTCATGGCTATATACAGCTGAACAAATTTTGACATTTGGTAGTTTTTTTTTTACATGTATATGTAGGGTACGTGTAGGGTACATTTAAAAAAGTAGTGGAAATAGCACAATAACATTTATTCCATGCTGATATAATTGGGGCAAAAGCTAGCAAGTCATAATACACTGATGAAATTAATGTCACCTTAAAATCACCTTATAAACCATATCGAAAACTTCTTAGGGTACCTTGGATTTAATGATTAAATACAATTCAGAAATTACAATGTAGCTTCCTGATACTCAGGAATTTGTACAATAGATAAATGAACTTTATAATTATTAGTAGCGTAACTTCAGACAGGAAAACTAACTTTGTTATACCCACTGTCACTTTACCAGTAAAAATAAAAATACCATAAATAAGGATAAATTTCTCGGAAAACTCATTCAACTAACATAATATTATATCAAACTGTAGGGTAAATAGTATTTAGTGCCAAAATTTGCTGTTCATATTCTTGCAAATATATATAACACAGGTGTAAAAAAACCTTTAAGTTAAAACTAAAAACTTATTTCGAAAAAGAAAAGTTACCCTAAAACTTTAATGAATACCTAATGTCCTCCATTAACCAGCTCAATCACAATTTATGGAATTCCATTTGTATATGCAGTTTGGGAATGCACACTCCATTCCTGAGCCAACATGTTCAGATTATTTACTCTGGAATACACTTATCTAAAAAGTTTTAAGTAAAGGGTACTTTAAAATCGAGAATAAACTAAGAAATTTGATTTTTAATAGTGTAAATATTTTGTGGTCCATAATGAATAATCAGGTATTGTACACAAGTATTGCCAACAAGAATGGCAAATATAAACATGTATAATTTCTAGATCATCAATAACTGCTTTAAATTCTTTTAACATCAACATAGGTATAAAATACCAACAATAACTTCTGAACTGCTTAAATTTTTCCTAAATTCTTTAAGGCCAATTTGATAGACTCTGTGACATTATAATAACTTAATTTATTCTACCTATCACAAATTGATTTTGTACAATAATTTTAAAGTGGACACTTTTTGACAGTGAAAACTGTTACAATTTAGCATTTTCCTTATAATGCTATGCATTCTAACTGTAAATATTCACAATAATACCATATTTCCAAAAATAAGTAGGTAAGTATATTAAAATAAATAACAGTCCCTTTCCATAAATAGTGAAAATTCTCTGTATCCTACCTTTTTTTATATAAAATAGTATACATGTAGATAATTATCAAAATGTACTTAGTTTAGTTTGAAAGTATATTTAGTTATTTTGTGCATAATTTGTATAGTTTTAGGTCAAAAATATAGTTTTTAGTATCAGTCACATTTTGGTGTAAACTTGTAATAAAAGTAGAATAATGTTTTATGAATCATAAATATTTCTTTTTACAATACTTTATTTTACCTGTCCACTATCGACCATTCGAGGTAGGAGGAGGGGTTACGGCTTCCGTATTGCTCTTATTACCAGAACCTGAAGTAGCCCACACAATAATAATGATAAGCAAGACGGCTCCAATTGCACCAATAATCAACATCATCTTCAAATTTTGCCACCAGTACTTCCGCTTTAGTTTCCCAGCCTGCTGCTCAAATTGCGCTGCCCCATGCTGCAAAGCATCGGCACGATTGTCCAGCTCCGAGAGCTTTTGGTCTCTCTCCAAAACTTTCTCGACATTGACACGCATAATGCCAACTACTTCATCGACTTTAGCTTGAGTTTGTTGCAAACGCTTGTCGCTTACTCTGGGTGCAGAACTGCCTTGATCTTCCATTGTAGTACAGTAATAGAATATTAGATGTCAAAGATTAACAGTAAATAGCAAAAATAGCTACGTGATTTCGCCAATAGTATATTTTCAAAATCTTACTTGTATCCTACGACTAAAATGGCGAATGTTTTTTTTTTAACTTCGTAATATAGTCTAGGGTTCGTTCGTACTCGTACATCGATATACCAAACAATCGATTCATTGAGAAGCTATTGAATTACTTGATGTTTCAATGTTTAGTTGTATTTTCATGAAACATCGAATCAATCGCTGATTGGTTGTCATCGAATCAATTATAACCAATCAGCTAATCATTAATGTTTCAGTTTGCAGGCAGTTATTTTAAAACTAAACCTGTTGGTAGTCCAGTAGGAATACTCTTGTCCATGAAAACCTATTTGAATGAAATACCTACTGAAGGGGAATCGTTAAAATGAATAAACTTTTTACTACATACCTACAGAGTCTATAAAAAACAATGGAAATATGACTTGAGGATACCGGGATTTTCTAATTGTTAATGGTTTTTGATATGTTTTTACTTTTTGTATTAATATAACCAAGAATATTCTCACACATTGCGGATAAGAACTGTGCTGTTGTAATACTTGTAGTAGATCATTAAATATTTAGGTTTCTTTGTATAGAGTGTTGGGGGAGCTGTAATATTAGAAAAAGTACTTGATTTTTAAAAAACATCGATGTTTCTAAACGATGCATCGGAATATTTTGATCCATAGTTTCGATGCAATGCATAAAAAAAACATCGATGAATTTTCTAAGTGGACACCCCTAGCTACGTTGGTAAAAATTGAATGAGTCAGATACTCTTTGGAGTCAGTCACCAGTCACGATATATTACATACTCTTTGAGTCACGCGAGTCACGCCTCACGCTTGCTCGACATATTATTTATAATATTTTATCTGTAGCTTACAGTCCGCACAATATAACCGGACTTTTTGGCGGGAACTTGCGGAGTGACGTTGTGTTTTCGTTTTATATTCATTAAATTCGTGTATTTTGAGTTTTATTGAATAATTTCGGTGGTGTTTTATCCAATAAAGGTCAATCTAAGTGCACAAGTGAAGTGAAATGAAATGAAAGCGTGTATCGTGACTTTCCAGGTTGTCCCAAAAAGTCCATGAAATGTTTTAGTGGAATTTCACTAAAATTAGACCGGACTTGTGCGGACGAGGACTAGACTTTACAGTGAAAGTGACAATAAAACGTGACTAAACATAAAAGATGAATATTTAAAATAAAATAATGGCTTAAAAGTCTCGATACCAGGCCAAAAATGTTCTCAAAAAAAAAAAAAAACAATATAACCATAGAAAATAAACCTTTATTGTGAAGGCATACAGCATTACTATCTTGGTTGCTTAGCAATGTTGTTTACACTTGTCTTGTCACTCATAATAAAATATATAATTGATCTTGTCTGTTTAATAAAATGTTAATTTAATTAAATAATATCTACGGCAATTTAGAAGCTTTATCAAAACGATTTAGCTTCACATGGTAGCAGAGCGTAAGGAAAGAAAAGAAAAATTGTATGTAAAAACTAATTATTGAAAAATAAGTAAGATATTAGAAATGTCAATTGTAAAAGTGCAAGCCTTAGGAAAAGAAAACTACGATACGTGGTGTATTCATGCAAAAGCATACTTAGTCAAAAACAAACTATGGAAATATGTAAAAGAAAATCCAAAAGAAGTCTCGTCACAAGATGAATTGGAAAACGATGAAATGGCAAAATCAGAGCTACTGTTACTGATAGCACCTTCTGAATTAAAACAGGTTAAAAACTGTGTATATGCCAGAGATGTATGGACGACTCTTGAAAAAATTTATGCAAGCAAGGGACCGGCCAGAAAGGCCACCCTATTAAAAAAATTAATCGTTATCAAAACGATTTAGCTTCACATGAATAATAAAAAGTCTAAGAATAGTTTAAACAAATTAGACAGAAGAGAGTCAAACTTATATGGTTGTTACTTAATGAATGAAAAAGTACATAAATACTGGATACTAGACAGTGGATGTACGTCACATATGACATTTTCGGATAAGCCCTTTACTGAGATGAAAAATATTTCAAAAACCCTTAATCTCGCTTCTAAGGACAAAACTGCTGAGATAAAAGGATCAGGGCCTGCAGAAATAGAAATTGAAGAAGGAAGAATCGGAATAACTGATGCACTTTATGTACCAAGCTTGTGTGCTAATCTTCTATCTGTCGGTAAAATGACTGATTTGGGACACACTGTTTTATTCACAAAGAAGAAAGCGATCATTAAAGATCATAAGCGAAAAGTACAAATGCAAGCAGTAAGAGAAGACGATGGTCTATATTATCTTCATACCAAAAATAATAATGTTGACAGACATAGAGCCAATGCTACAGAATGTAGTGATAATGAGCCAATAAAGAATAATTCGGATGATATTAAACAATGGCACTGTAAAATGGGACACATGAGCGAAAGGGACTTGAAGCTCGCCCTAAAGAATGAAAGCCTAATTGGGCTAGACTTCAATAAAAATAGTTCTTTAGGAGAATGTGAAATATGCATACAAGGAAAATTGAGCAGAGTGCCCAGTAAGCCGAGTGATAAGAGCACTTCACGTACCACTCAACGACTCGAGATCGTGCACAGTGACGTTTGTGGACCATTTAAACAACCTACACTTAATGGCAAAAGGTACATTGTAACTTACATCGACGACTACAGCAGATACTGTCGAGTATATTTTATTAAAAATAAAAATGAAGTACTACAAAAATTCATTGACTACAAAGTAGAAGTAGAGAACTTCACAGGAAACAAAATTAAGTGCCTACAGAGTGATAACGGCACTGAATATCGAAATTTTAAGTTCGACTCATTTGTAAAACAAAATGGTATAGCAAGAAGGTTAACGGCTCCGTACACTCCACATCAAAATGGAATCGCTGAAAGGAAAAATAGAACCCTCATAGAGAAAGCAAGATGTATGATGTTGGAATCAAAAGCGCCTTTGTGCTTATGGGCAGAAGCGGTCTTTACTGCAAATTATTTGTCCAACCGAAGTGTTAACCAAAGTATTGCAAATCAAACACCATTTGAAAGATGGGTAGGAAGAAAACCCTGTGTAAATCATCTATATGTATTTGGCGCTAAAACATTCATTCTAAAGAAAGGAAAATATGAACATAAATTCGCATCCAAGGCAATTCTTGGTATGTTTGCTGGTTATTCGGAAGTTTCGAAAGCATTTAGAATATACGTTCCATCGAAGAAACAAATTTTTATCTCCAAGGATGTCCGTATTTTAAAAAATCTGTTCTACGAAGTAAATAAGAATATTACTTCCGTTCCTTTTGAAGAGTTCAATGAACACAAACAATCAAATGAGATTGATAGTGAAGTAGAAGAAGAAGTAGAAATTCATCTCCAAGATGATGCTAAGAAAAATGCCAATAAACAGCAAGAAGAACGTGACAATGTTATTGTTAGATCTACTGTAGCGCCTATCCAAAACGGAACTGAAAATAATAACGAGTTATTTTATGATACCTACGAAATTGATGATAACAGAGTTAGTCTTAATGAACCTAGTGAAAACGATGAACCAGATATAAATATCGATGCATCAGCACAAGTTCCAGAAGAACGAAGAACATACAATCTTCGAGATAGATCACAGATCGAAACACCAAAATTATTTGAGGATTATGTCATGGCAGCCATGGATATGGATAATGAAACAGACCTCAAACATTTAAAGATGCTATACATAGCAGAGATAAGTCCAAATGGTTGGAGGCTATGCAGAGTGAAATGAAATCATTGAATGAAATGAAGACTTGGGATATAGTCGACCTTCCAAAGAACCGTAAACCACTGCCATGCAAGTGGGTCTATAAAATAAAAAAAAATCCGGACGGTACCATTGATCGTTATAAAGCTAGATTGGTAGTAAAAGGTTTTTCACAAAAACCGGGTGTTGATTATCAGAAGACTTTTAGTCCAGTAGCTCGCCTCAGTACTGTCAGAGCAGTTTTAGGAATAGCGGCTCGAGAACATCTGATACTTCAACAATTCGATGTATCGACTGCCTTTCTAAATGGTGCAGTGAAAGAGGAAATCTTCATAAAGCAACCAGAGGGCTTCAATGATAACACAAATAAAGTGTGCAAACTTAAACGAAGTCTCTACGGACTTAAGCAAGCTCCTCTATGCTGGAACGAATGCATAACAGAGTACCTTGTAAATACTGGATTCAAGCAAAGCAAAAAAGATCCTTGTCTTTACTTACGTGAACAAGTCTTGATTGCACTGTATGTAGATGACGGTTTGGTGGCCTCAACTAATGAAAATGCTGGAAGAAAATTTATCGAAGAGCTAAAAACTAGATTTAAAATTACAACAAAACCAGCTTCTTATTTTCTTGGACTTGAAACAAATAAAACCAAAGATGGTAGTATCACTGTAAACCAAAAGTCGTATACAAAAAAGATACTTGAAAAGTTTGGAATGGCTAACTGCAAATCCGCTCCAACGCCATCAGTAAAAATTGGCAAATACGAAGAAGGAGATGATAGCTCAGATTCCTTTTTTCCCTATCGTCAAGCTGTGGGAGCTCTAGCATATCTCATGGTCGCTACACGGCCAGATATAAGTTACGCTGTAAGCGTTGTGTCAAGAAATCTAAAAAAGCCTACTAAACTTGATGTAATGAAAGTCAAGCGAATTTTTAGATACCTTAAGGGTACTTTAGACAAAGGAATTGTCTTCACAAAAAGCCAGGGCAAAAGACTAATGTGTTTTAGTGACGCTGATTTTGGTGGCGACGTTACGTCTGGTCATTCAACGTCAGGGATGATTTTCTTATTCTCCGGTCCTATTATGTGGAAAAGTCAAAAACAACCAACAGTTGCAATTTCGTCAACAGAGGCAGAACTTGTGGCCTTGACAGAAACCGCGAGAGAAGCTTTATGGCTTAAAGAGCTCCTGGAAGAGTTAACGGACTTTACCGACGTGAATATGAACGAAAAACCGATTATTTATGTTGACAATGAGTCTGCTATTAAGTTGTCAGAGAACCCGCCCTATGAGTTCCATAGAAGAACTAAACATATAAAGCTAAAACATTTCTTTATTAGAGAGTGCATACAGAATGGAGATTTCGCTGTTAAACAAGTCTCCACAGAATTGCAATTAGCAGACATGTTTACGAAGCCATTATTTGGCCCAAGACTGAACATGCTAAGCAGTAGAATTGGACTTCAAGATTTGGCCAAGTTCTAAAAAGTATAGTGGATGTGAAGGCATACAGCCTTACTATCTTGGTTGCTTAGCAATGTTGTTTACACTTGTCTTGTCACTCATAATAAAATATATAATTGATCTTGTCTGTTTAATAAAATGTTAATTTAATTAAATAATATCTACGGCAATTTAGAAGCTTTATCAAAACGATTTAGCTTCACATTTATTAAGATTTATTTTCTGTGATATAACGCTTTGAGTATTAAACCCAATTAAACCACGATAAGCGCGACTTTTTGGCGGGAGTTTGCGAAGCGACGTTGCGTTTTCGTTTTATTTTCATTAAATTCATGTATTTTACATTTTATTGAATAATATCGGTGGTGTTTTGTCCAATAAAGATCAATCTAAGATTAAGCGCACAAGTGAAGTGAAATGAAATAAATGCGTGTATCGTGACTTTTCAGGTTGTCCCAAAAGGTCCGTGAAAAGTTTTTAGCGGAACAGCCACCAATTTCACTAAAATCTGACAGACTTGTACGGACGAGGACTAGACTTTACAGTGAATGTGATATAACGTGACTGTAATATAAAACTGAAAATGTATGCGACTGGAAGACTTTGTATCTATGGTCATGAATAAACATTAATAAAAATAATAATAAGAAAGAATGAAATAAAATATATTTTGTTCTCACTCACTCAGTTCGGTCAGTTCTCTCACATTCATCCGAAGCCGGCTTGCTCAACGATTTATAATTATTTTTGCTTAAAACAACCCATAAAAATCACAATGGTGAGGATTTCTGTGAAATTTACATGTTATACTACGTTGTACACTAATTTATTTATGGAGAATTTGAAGATTGCTTGCAATAATGTCAATAAATAGAAACCGTTGTCTGTCATGTCTCTTTTCTTGTATTGCACGTGTGCTATACTAATCATAACGATAATTTTATTCAGGTATCGCTAAATCCCATCAGAATATTAAAAAATGAGGCTGAAGAAGAAAAAGCCGAGGTGGCTCGACTGTCTAGTTTTATTGGAGCTATCGCTATTGGAGATTTAGTAAAAAGTACTTTGGGCCCTAAAGGGATGGACAAAATCTTAGTCTCCAGCGGTAGGAATGCTGGCCAGGTACACGAGTTATTATTTTATAATTTATAGAAACAACGCTTTATTCTTTTTCCATGTTATTATTCATTGCCTATTTTATAATATGTATGTAACCTATAAACTTATTGGTGTTGATTTTTTTGCAGGTTGAAGTGACAAATGATGGTGCTACCATTTTGAAGTCTATTGGTGTTGATAATCCGGCTGCTAAAATCTTGGTAGATATGGCTAAAGTTCAAGATGATGAGGTTGGTGATGGAACTACATCTGTCACTGTTCTAGGTTTGTGTTTTGTGCATTTATTAATATTTGGGTTGTATGTTGGTTTTGGAGTATTTCAGAGCTTTTTTTTTTTTTTTTTTATGTCACAAGTGACAACGAGGCAGGCGGGTCACCTGATGGTAAGTGACAACCGTCGCCTATAGACATTGGCAATACCAGGGGATTGCTAATGTGTTGTACACCTTATTAAGGCTTGTATCACTGTAATCAGACTTAGATTAGGACTACTTATTTAAATTGATTTATAAATTAGATTTTAGTGCTAAGACCTGCAGCTGTTGTCTAAATCAAAATCAATACTCATTTATTCAGTTTAATCCCTAGTAAGGAACATAATGAATGCCTACAATTGACTCTACCACCAGTGCAGCTGCAATATATTCTTCACAGTCCCATGTAGCTGATGTTTCCCCAGATGAGTTTTTTGTTATAGTGGAGGCCTATTGGTGTTTCATCTGCCTCACAGCAGAATCTGCACACTTGAATCAGAATCTACTGTTTTTTTATATAACCACTAGTGATAATGTGGCAGGCAGTTCACCCAATGGTAAATGACTACCGTCACCCATAGACATTAGTAATACAAGGGGAATTGCCAATGTGCTGTACACCTTATTGAAATGCCTGGTTCTTAAGTGGGATGGCCGTACCAATCAAACAATAGCATAACAATTGATTAGAAATTCCTTGCGAGTTTAGTTATTAAAGGCAACTATCTTTCAAGTGCAATTTCCATTATACCCCAACAGGTGCTTGGTGACAGACTTTCAACTTGAGAATGGTAGCTAGTTAGTCAAGTACTAATAAGTACCCTACCACCAGGCTGTGGTTTCCTCCCCTTTAAGGCCCTCATAAGTTGAGTCTACTTAAAGATTGTACATCTAGAGAGAGCTTTTTGTTGGTTTTAAGTGGTTCATTGCAGCAACTGTGTTTCAGGAATTGATGGATGAGTTAATATGTAAGTTCCTCATAATTGAACCAGACAGACAGTGCTCCACAAATTGGCTTCAGGCCCGCCTTTAGCATTGACCCTAGTTTGTCAGATTTTTAACTACCAACTATGTCTAGTAACTCACTTGTCCTTTAGGCCTAGGTAGTTGAAGTTTTTAACTAGTTAAAAGTTAATTGAATCAGGCCAATACCAAAAGGGCTTATTGGCTATATGAGAGAATAATAGCAGACATAGTCATGTCATTACTATATGTCAGTATGATTGATTACTTATTAAGAGATGATACTTATTCACTTTGTTTTGGATTTAGCTGCTGAACTACTACGTGAGGCAGAAAAATTGGTAGAACAGAAGTTGCATCCTCAGACTATCATTGCTGGTTGGCGTATTGCAGTAGATGCCGCTAAACAGGCTCTATCTGATGCAAGCTTTGATCATGAGAAGAACTTCAATGAAGCTGCTCTACGTTCTGACCTCGAGAACATTGCTCGTACCACATTGAGCTCAAAGATTCTTTCAAATCATAAAGAGTGAGTACTTAACGCTTTTTTGCTAGGCTAAGCTTTTTAACATCTTTTGCGGCAAAAGCTAAGAAGTTACATAATATAAAGCCTATGTTATTCCAACCTGCATTTTCAAGATCAAAAGTAGTACTGAGCGATAACATCCAAACTTACACTCTACATAACTTTACCTCTACATATTTTAGTATATTTTAAACAAAACTAGACAAAAAATATGTTTATGCTTCTTATTGCTTTACAGACATTTCACAAAGTTAGCAGTAGATGCAGTGCTCCGACTCAAAGGTTCTGGTAACTTGAAGGCTATTCAGATCATAAAGATCTCTGGTGGTTTACTGGAAGAGTCTTTCCTCGATGAAGGTTTCCTCTTAAATAAAAAGGTATTTACATATTTTATTCCCTCAAATTTGCTAGTATTTTATTAAATAACTTTAATTAAAAGCCATTCAAAAATTGAGTGTAGTAAAATGTTAAATTAGACACTATTCTTTCTATCTAACATAGGTTGGCGTACATCAACCGAAAAGAATAGAAAATGCAAATATACTTATTGCCAACACACCAATGGACACAGACAAAATCAAAGTATTTGGCTCTACAATCAAGGTTGATTCAATGGCCAAAATTGCAGAACTAGAGGTTGCTGAAAAGGAAAAAATGAAAGAGAAAGTCAACAAAATTTTGAATCACAAGTGCAACGTGTTTATCAACAGGTGAGTGAAGCCTATATTTAATTAGAACATATATTTCAACAAATCAGTAATAAAAACATTGAATACAACTATTATTTTTTAATGTTTGCCATTTAAGGCGATGATAGCCGCAGATAGTGTGGCGAAGGTCGTGGGTTCGAATCCTACAATGAGCTTGAGCTTTCGGTGAAGGAAAACATCGTGAGGAAACCATAACATGGTGGTTGGGTACTTTGTAGTACACGACTGGCTGGCTTCCACCCTCAAGTTGAAAATCTGTCGCAAAGCACTCATCGGTGTGTTCCGATGGCTGCACTTGAGAACCAGTTCCTGTCTAGGCTTTGTGTGCTTACCACCTTCCGTCACTTCATCACGCCATCACTTACCATGGTGAGATTGCGGTCAAACACAAGCTTATCCTAAAGTCAAAAATAAATAAATCTAAAGTACCTAACTGTTTAGAAAGTTGATAATTAAGTATTATTTAAATTCTAATTCTTATTACAGGCAGCTCATTTACAACTACCCGGAACAACTGTTTGCTGATGCTGGTGTTATGGCTATTGAACACGCAGATTTCGATGGTATTGAGCGTTTGGCGCTTGTCACTGGCGGTGAAATCGCCTCCACTTTTGATTCCCCCGAGAAAGTAAAAATTGGGCACTGCAAACTTATTGAGCAGGTACGACGAATGATTAAAACCATATATTTTCACTTGATAAATCATTGTGTACCCAAGATATATTTATATCTTAGATAAGAAAGTATCTATTTTGTATGTATCTAGATATTTTGATGATGTAATAGATGTGAGATATGTGTTAATCTGGGTCATGGGATTGGATGCTGAAATTGTCATTCCATTAAGGTGGTAAACGCTCGCCAGATGTTATGTCACTAGTGACAACGAGGCAGGCGGGTCACCTGATGGTAAGTGACTACCGTCGCCTATAGACATTGGCAATACCAGGGGGACTGCCAACTTGTTGTACACCTTATTACAATGCCTTAAGGGCAAGGGCAACTGGCTCTCAAGTGCAACTGCCGGAACACACCAACAGGTGCTTGGCGACAGATTTTCAACTTGAGGGTGGTAGCCAGCCAGTCGAGTACCACATAGTACCCTACCACCGTGCTGTGGTTTCCTCACGATGTTTTCCTTCACCGAAAGCTCAAGCTCATTGTAGGATTCGAACCCACGACCTTCGCCGCGGTATTCGACGTCACTTACCACTGAGCTATCATCGCCTTATGTTAAACAGTTACTGTTTGGAGAATATTTTTTTTTTTATTAATACTAGCTATCCTCCGCGATTTCACCCGCGTTCCCGTGGGATCCTTCGGGTAAAACCGCGGGGCGGAAATCTAGTAGTTGAAATTCAAAAATATCTTTATCAAAATGAAGTCATTACCAGTATTTTTTATCATCACATGTTTGATATGTTATGATTTTTTTTAACTCTAATACACGGTTCGGAAGGTTGGTTTATAAATATCTAGTTTTCCGCCCCGCGGTTTCACCCGTATCTTCATCAAAATCCGTTCAGCCGTTTTTGCTTGAAAGAGTAACAAACATCCATACATCCATCCATCCATCCAAACATTCACATTTATAATATTAGTGGGATTTTTTTACTCTTAACTTCTTAAGGCACGGAAAGATTGGTTTATAGATAATGTTTAGTATGATTGTTAAGTAATATATTGTGTGATAGGTACTGTTAGGTGACGAGTGCCTGATCCGTTTCTCTGGCGTGGAGCTGGGCTCAGCGTGCACGGTGGTCATCCGCGGCGCCACACAGCAAGTCATCGACGAGGCCGAGCGCTCGCTGCACGACGCACTATGTGTTCTCGCTGCCACTGTTAAGGAACCTAAAGTTGTCTATGGTGGAGGTCAGTTCATATACTTATTCTATGCAGACGAATGAAATCCTATTATACATAGTGATAGTAATTCACGAAGACGCGCCCTACTGTGGCAACTCTGTTTGTATGTTCGTGCTACTGTATCCGTCTTTTTACCCTTAAACTGAGTTAGATGTAATCTAAAGCTTTATTTTATAAGGTAAATATAAGATCGATCATATAGAGTGAGTCTGAAGCTAAACGCAAGGTTATTATGCTAAAAAAAAATTGGCTGCGCTTTGTGATGATTATTAAAATTTCAATCTAACAAAAAAAAACGATTGATGGTAGGTACATATGACGTCACCAACCACTATATTATACAAAACTACATATAAACTATCGTTTTGACTAATAAAAAGACGCTGATTTGATATGTCAGTCAACATCCCTATTTTTATAAAAGTTTTTGGCTTGGTATCTAAACTTTTAAGCCATGTCAACGTCCCTATTGTATGTTAGGTGCAAGTGAGATGCTAATGGCGGACGCGGTGTCTCGTGCGGCGGCTCGCACGGCCGGCAAGGAGGCGTCGGCCGCGGAGGCGTTCGCAGTGGCACTCCGCCGGCTGCCTTCCGCCGTCGCTGACAACGCCGGATACGACAGTGCTGACCTCATCGCCAGACTCAGGGCCCACCACGCACAGGGCGACAACACTATGGGACTCGGTGAGACATTTACTACTTTTAAAGGTAGTGACGTCGTATATCGCGGCGATGGTCCTGGGTTCGATGTGAAGGAAAACATCGTAAAACCACAGCACGGTGGTAGGGTACTTTGTAGTACCCAACTGGCTGGCTACCATCCTCAAGCTGAAGATCTGTCGCCAAGTACATATCGGTGTGTTACGGTAACTGCACTTGAGAGCCAGTTGCCTTTAAGGCATTGTAATAAGGTGTACAACACATTGGAAAACTCCCTGGTATTTATTGCTAATGTCTATAATAGGTGACGGTAGTAAAATACCATTACGTGACCTGCTTGCCTCGCTGGCAGTGCTATAAAAACAATTTGATATTTTTTCGCAGTATTTGTCTTAGATTATCTTAACTACCAACTCCTCAATAACGTCTACTTAATTCCGTAACACAAACGTATTTTGTTTTCAGATATGCAAAAGGGATGTGTTGGTAATATGAAAACGTTAGGCGTGACAGAATCATATGTTGTGAAGCGTCAAGTACTTCTGTCCGCTTCAGAAGCTGCAGAGATGATACTGCGCGTCGACAACATTCTGAAGGCTGCGCCGCGTCGTCGTGGCCCAGACCGTCGTCCTTGCTAATTATCTTATAACTAAGGGCGCGTCCTCATTAGGCGCACATTTAGCGGCAGACATGCGTTGACTGACTGAGCGGCGTATCGGTCGCTAACTCAATGCAGAGTGAGCGGCGAACTGTAGCGTATTGGACGTGAAACGCTTACTTACTCTTTAGAGAGAAAACTCTTTACGGTTAATACATATCAGCCGGCGCGTAGTGAGCGATCGTTCGCTGTGAATCAGCCGCTCACTGAATGAGTCGGCAAGCGAAACGCTGCAAACTACGTACATTGGATTGGACTCTCCATTAAAAAATTATAGGGAGCCAAACTGGAAGCAAACAGTCAGCCGCTAACTGTGCGCCTAATGAGCACGCGCCCTAAGGCTTTATTTATGCAATAATCAAAACGAATGCGTTAGATTCCATGGAACAACGCTTGTCGGAAATTTGATTCAGTATTTTCATTCGCTGTTCACAAATCTTTGTAGGAAATCCTCCAGCTTGTTTTACCTGGTTAGGTATTGTGACTGGATTATTGCATAAAATTTAATTTTGCTTTAAAATAGAAGAACAGATGTAAGCTTTAGTGGATTATTAACTATGATCACTACTAAATAACATTTTAATAATGTATTCAATACAAACAATACTGTTTACATATGAACTAGTAATGCTTTTCCAATTGAAAGGAAACTTTGCTTTTATTGTCTGCCAGTGTCTATTGTCAAAATAAGATAATTATAATATTCTATTTACTTTCCTATGTTATGAATGTCGTAGAAACATAGTGGTGCATTATTGTGAAAGCATCAATGATTTATTTGTATGTTGTGATGGTCACAGATTTATTTTATTTTAACATTATTATAGTTTCCTTATAGACATGCTAGCAGATCATATCGAAGGACGCGCTAGATTCAGTTACATATATAGTTTTTAATTTCTCTTCGGCCGTTGATGCCTTGCAAACGATGTATTAACAATAAACTATTTAATTAAATAAAAACATACTAAACTAAAGGTCTTTTTCACTTTTTGTAGCATATAAATCGCAAGTGATTTTGAAAAAATCACAAAGAAAACTAAGTTTATCAGATTAGCAGATTTTACGCTTTTTTTTTATACCACGCGACAACGAAGCAGGCTGGTCACCTGATGGTAAGTAACTATAGACATTAGCAATACCTGTTTTACACCTTATTACAGTGCCTTAAAACCAGGGCCGGATTTAGAGGTGGAGGCCCCAAATTATTTTGCAAATAAGATAAATAACCTACATATTATTCTTGTAAGTGTTTCACCTTATATAGCGGAAAGAAACCTTTGTTCCATCCGACGACAGTTCTAGAACTTTATGAATATATAGTATTTATGTGGCCCCCTCTCTTGTGGAGGCCCCCGGGCAGTTGCCCCAGTTGCCCTCCCTAAAATCCGGCCCTGCTTAAAACGCATGTGTGCTTGGACTGATGTTTTTGTTGAATGATGTTTTTGTTGAATGATGTTTTTGTTGCAGTCCTCCTAGTAGGACCACGCAGTAGGACCACGGGCAACGAATGGAAAAACATCGTGAATTTCATTTCATAGAACTTTTGTCGCCAAGAACCTACCGGTGCTCTTACTTGAGAACGGTTCCTTTTAGGTTTTGTGTGCTAGCACCTTCGGCCACATCATCACTTACCTGCTGCAATGAGCTTAGGTAAAATCCAGGCCTTTACATACTCTTACTTGCCCTTTTTATAAGAGCACGTGCAGTTCTTAGATAGGTACCTACTAATGCAATATGTAGGTACCTACCTATCAAAATTATGTTTGTTTCTCTTCATTTGATTCTCACTAGTTACTGATTGTGAGGAGAAAGCACATCCTACATGTCTATTTATTCAATAGACGTCAATTTCAAAGTTTCAAATTGATGCGCGATGCTTGAACGAGTAGGTATTAACAATATTCCTGAACTTTGAAGCTTAACTTAGTTACACAATTTAGTTGAATTGAAAGGGGCCCCTATGGTGGGTAATTGCAATCGAAATTTATCATTCAGAACATTGCAATTATTCTGTTATTATTATGTGCGTAGCACCTAAGCGACCGAGCTTTAACAAGACAGATAGGCACTGGCAAATATTTTGTTTGTGTGAAAACACGGAGACCACTATTTCTTTTCAAAATATATTTGATAGGATGACATTTATAAAAACAGTATAAAAAACATACTCGAGCAGACCAGCCACTATGCCACCGACCCCCAAGTAGCGCCATCATTCCTCGCCGTATTGAATAGTCCCTTATTATTTTTTTGGTAATTTACTCGTTTTCCGGCCTGCGGTTTCAATCGCGATCCTCTCTTTTTACTTTTTGTTTGTACCTATGAGTTCAATGTCGCAAAGTATTTTCATAGTTCAAGAAACTTCCCCTAAGAAAGAAGAAGCTCCCTTCAATGATGTTTTATTTCCTTTTTAAACTTTGCCATCCCCTTCTTCCCTAGGGATTGAATTTGTATTTCATTAATTGATTGGAAATATATTAGGTCTTTACCTATGAAGTTGCCGTTTTGTATGAAAAAATTGAAACGATTTTTTTTCATGTATTTTTTATTTGTATTATTTGTTTATTTATTGTACAAAACATTTTTACAAGATAGTTATATACATACATTCATCATCAAAACGAAAGCCTAATAGGTTTATGTGCTCGGTGAGAGTTCAAGTTTAAAAAAAATATACAACCAACTTGCTGAGCGCTTGCGGTTATCAAACAGAATCCATTTTTCATCGCATGGTAACAATGCGGTTCAAAATTCCTTCATTTGTGTGTCTGTTGAGCAGTGCAAGGCACGTCTCGACGCGTACTTTGCGCTGGCGATCATTGAGTTCGTGGAGCACCCATTTGTCAAGCTTTTTTACCTTGCCAATTTGACGCAAATGGACCAATATTGTTTTGACGCTAACGTCGAAAGCTGCTGCTGTCAAAAGATTGAAATGCGATGAAAATGAAACACTAATCAATAAACAAATGACTACTTTTGGAGAAAGAATTCCATGTTTTTAAAATAAAATTAATTTGAAATTAGAATTCTTAGCCAAACAAAAATTATTTTGATTTGAAATGGCCAGTACTGCGGAACGGCAATTTCATAGGTAAAGATCTATTATGATTTCCCATAAAAATTTACCAACACCATTTCTCCGATTAAGGGACATCAGTGAAAGAAAATGCTGAAAAAAAGAACTTGCGATAACGCCGAATAGATACTATATTATTAAGGCTAATTGTAATTACAGCCATTCGTACCTCGCATAATAACAAATGGCAGTTGAGATGTTCTCCTATTTACATAATTTATAGGTCCCACCCGAATCCACTTAAATCAGTGACAGATTGATATACGTGCGAGAATACGTACGTGGATATTATCATGGGATCACTAGATATAGCAGGAATGCTGACGTCATGACACTAATACAGCTCCTGATTTGATTCTACTCGTAGCTACGTATAGGTATATAGCAATCATGGAGTATTAATGTTTATTACTTATGCCTTTAAAATATATCAAAATAGAATAGGTATGTCGACAAATATCTTTAGCTAGTAAATTGAGTTCTGCTGTATTTGCTGTTAGAAAATTATTTTTAAAAATAAAAAACAAAAACCGACTTCAAAACTGTAACCTATACCTACGAGTACAAACATAAACTAAAAAGTAAAGAATAATATTTTAATTTCAAAGTAAGACAATCAACAAAATTATTGATATTTATAAACAGTTCTTTTTGGAGTCGGTGCCAGCCAAGAAGAAGGACAGTTTTGAACTGGGCACGAAGTGTTCATACGAGAAAACGTCTTACGACACCTCTCCTTACGGTAATGTTCCTTAGGTCTGCGCCGTCGCTCCCCTACCTTTCGAAAGTTTGTTACAAAGGCAGAATTAAACTGTCTTTCTTAGCTGGCACCGACTCCAAAAAGAACTGTTTATAAATATTAAATAGATATATAAATATCAATAATTTTGTTGATTGTCCTTTAAGGCTCTTGCTTTGAAATTAAAATATTATTCTTTACTTTTTAGTTTATGTTTGTACTCGTAGGTATAGGTTACAGTTTTGAAGTCGGTTTTTGTTTTTTATTTTTCAATTTTTAAAGTTTATTCCTTATTATATGTTATCCTAGGCAAAAGTAGTTTGTCCTGAAATCGGGTCTGGCCGGTAAAATATAATATATGACTAGCGGGCCCGGCAGACGTCGTCCTGCCCTGAAATTATAACAAATCTTGGAACTGGATTCCAGCGCCACCTACCGGGTCCAATTATATTTTAAAACCATCGAAGAACCCATTGAAGTATACACACAAAATTTCATCCAAATCCAAAAGTTCATGCTCAACGACTCAGTTTGATTCACTAAGGTTTATCAAACGAGATATTTTTTTTTGTTTTTGTTGATTTTCTCAAAAACTGCTTAATCAATTTCGACAAAGTTTAAACGGGACCACCTCTGAAGTATGATCTACCAAACAAAAAAAGAATCATCAAAATCTATTCATAATTGGCAGAGAAATCGAGTAACAAACATACAAAAAAACATACAGACGAATTGAGAACCTCCTCCTTTTTTTTGAAGTCGGTTAAAAAATCAGACAATTGACGAATGTTGAGACGGCCAGATTAGTTTATTTTGCATATTTCCATAGTCTTTTATCGTATTGCGTTTTACTGTGGGGAGCTGCTGCAGATATTGAAACAATCTTTGTATTACAAAAAAGAGCCATTCGTGCAATCTACAGTATGGGTCCACGTGAATCATTAAAGGAAATATTTAAGGAAATAAACATTACCTTCACTGTATATATATGAAAATATAATGTTCATACGAAAAAATGTAGACTTGTATAAATCAAATGACAAAAAGATAAATTAGTTGTTCCGTATTTTAGATTAGCTAGAGTTAAAAAGTCATTTCTTGGGAGCAGTGTTCGCTTTTATAATAAATTACCAGCATCTGTTACCAAGATGACTGATTCTAAATTCAAATCGTACATAAAAAAAAGTTTTGAAAGAAAAAGCTTATTACAAGGTAGCCCATTATATTGAGGATAAAGATGTCTGGAGGTAGCTGCACTCTGTACAAGTACCTACACATTGTTTTTTATTGTTAATTACCATTTTTTTTTAATACCTACGCTTTTATTATCTTGGTATTTTTTGTTTTAGTTAACTATGTAGGTAACTAATGCGGGTTATAATTTTTTATGTATTTTTGTATTAGTTTAAGAATAAAATTGTTAAACATTTGAAAAAAAAAAGCCAATATAGTCAGATGGTCCAAAAATATTTAAAAACTGTAACCTTGCTGAGTTTCTTGCCGGTTCTTCTCAGTTGAAGGCTGACTTCCGAACCGGTGGTAACTTCTGAAATTCGACCTTCATAAGTGCCCTTCTAGGGCCTAAACTGAATAAATGGTTTTGACTTTGACTTTGATATAATTTTTTTTTGTGACCAAAAGGCTGGCTTTTACTTTGGCCAAAGATTAAGCATTGCTATTCAACGTGGCAATGCTGCCAGTCTTGGGAACGTTACCATTTTAGTCTACGGCGATGCGGAGGAAATCTTCGACGCATTTTTATTATAGTTTATTTTAGGTAGGTTTTACATTAGATTAGTTTATTTTTTTAAAATTTGTAGCTATATAATGTAAATATCTATGTTAGTTAATATTTTATTTTAAAATAAATAACATTAAATATATAAAACACATTTTTTATTTACAACAAATGTACATAATATACAATCTCTTGCCGATCGGTAGCTGCTGCCGATCGGCAAGGTTCCCAGCAAGCCTCGATAAAATTTTAAGGGAATTAAAATTAATTTTACAATTAAATGGTAATAAAAATACACATTTCTCAACCTCTTAGCCCAAATTCATTGATGCCGTGGTAAAATCGCATAGTGGACAACACTAGAACTTTATCCACCACCTACCTCTAGATTGTATCCTCGGGTTAAAGTAAAATTATTAAATAAATAGGTAAGTACTACATAATTTTATCCACTTAGATAGGCTATATTTAGAAGTATTGGCACCATCAAAATGTCTGATTTGGAAATCCTAAATCACTGCTTCAGATATTTAATATCTATCTACGTTAACAAAATTCTATAGGTACCTATAGTTCCATACAAACGAAATGAAATTCTTTTTCGCTAGAAATCTTCGCCTATCTGAAACGGGACAGTAATGGAATTTTCCTTTATTATTTGATTTACCTGCCCCTTCAATTTTATGTCGTTGCAATAGTGTTACCTATACAAGAGGTGCCTATAACGTAGATATTACATTGTATGTATCTAAGTCATTTTTATCCGATTGTCGAAGCAGGGTAATGTTTTTCGAGCGTAGTAGTAGGTACCCATTCGTATGTCTATTTCATTGGCGCTATGCATTTAAGAATTTTAATAATTATATATTATTAGGTCTAGTCTACCTTATCAAGAAGAGGTTTTTTTTTGGAAGAGTATATATTTAAGTAGGTACAGTGGATTGGTTGCGGTATTCCCACATTCTGAAACCGCGTCCATATAAGTGCACGGTGTATTCTAGAGTAATGAGAAAACACATAATTTATATTAACTGTAAAACTAAAACATAAATATGTGTTTTATTAGTTACACTCTTAGGTGGATAGGTACCTACCTACTCATGTCACCAATTAACTAAAATTGATCACCTTCCTTTCATTGACAAACGATTTGCGTATCTTTTAGTTAAATTGC
The DNA here is from genome assembly GCA_951361185.1 of Ochropacha duplaris. Lineage (NCBI taxonomy): Eukaryota > Metazoa > Arthropoda > Insecta > Lepidoptera > Drepanidae > Ochropacha > Ochropacha duplaris. Next base: position 6,923,161 of record OX592695.1, on the reverse strand, counting down.
ATTTTTTTAAGTAAGGTCCTAGTACTACACTGCGTTAAAAAATTTAAACCTAAAAGCAAGCTATATAACTTGAATGTTGGAAAAGGTAAATTGTAGGCGGGGTTTTCTTTTATTTTAATAAATTACGACAAGACATAAAGTATAATTAATGGTGTGTTATATGATCTACCCTTACGCAGAAATACCTCTCCCCATATGCATACAATTACGCAATACCTTCTCATAAAATTGTAAAGTAGTATTTAATTTAATAAGTAGAAGTGTGTTAGAGGCTGCATGAGCCTAATTGAGAGGAGGGAAATGTTGCCTTATACTTATACATATAATACTAGCTGTCCCCCGCGGTTTCACCCACGTTCCCCGGGATCTTATCTTTCCGAGGGATAAAGTATCCTATGTTTTATTCCAAGATATGATGTACTTGTTTGCCAAGTTTCACCAAAATCCATTTGGTAGTTTTTGCGTGACAGAGTAACAAACATCTTCACATCCAAAAAAACATTCACATATACAAAATAATATCACATTATTCTAAATTATATTAGGCACTAGTTGCTATTACTTTTATATTTTTCATAGGTAATAATAAAAATAATATATATATTTTTTTGATTGGGTTAGGTTTTTTATAATAGTTTTAATTTTTAGGATAATGTTATAAAAAATATTTTCTAAGATTTATGAAATATAAAGAAAATAAAAATAATAAAAATCATTAAAACAAATATACGGAATGAATGTCTTTAAATTAGGTACCTGCGAATGGATTAGCTTAGATACTAAGGTTGAGAATTCGAATCTTACTGTGAGCTTAAGCTATCAGTGAGGAAAAACGTCATAGCACGGTGGTAGGTAGAGTACTTTGTAGGACTCATCTGGTTCACCACCACCCTTAAGTTGAAAACCTGTCGCCTAGCACCTTTTGTGTTTTCCAGCAGTTGCTCTTGAGAGGCTTTGAAAATCCGTTTTACTTTTGTCTATAGGCGACTGTAGTCGCTTACCATCAGGTGACCCGCCTGCCTGGTTATCAGTTTACGGACATAAAAAAGACACGCAACAAATAGGTACCTAATTGGCATATTTTATTAATTACATAAAAACTGTTAATGATATTTTATATGGTAATACCTACCTTACCTGGTATGTTTGCCAACATACAAGTAGAAAAGACACAAAAATAATCATTTTGCCGCATTCGAATAGTCCGTAAACATGCGATTGTTATTATATGGGGAAAAAGGCAATTCAAATATTGCTATAATTATGAGCCATTTCGTTTCCACTGAGGGCTAATAAAGCTCACGTATTCAACTGTTACAAGAAAACTTTTAATTTATCCGTGTTCATTGTGATTTGTTCGAAAGGTACCTACCTACTTAGTTTTCATTCCAATTATATTCCTGAAAAATTTACATAGTTTCGACAAGAACCTCCATTTATATGACCTGCAGCATAGTAGGTACCTACAACATATTATGTTGTTACTTACCTAAGTAAATTTCACTTATGTTTGTATATTACACATAATACATAGGTAGGTAAGTACGAGTATTTGTGACAAGACAGCCGTTGCACTACAATATAGGTACATACATTTCTGTAAATACCTATCACTGTTACGAAATAATAATTAAAGTTAACATAGGTAAAAACGTAAACCAAAGTCATTACCTAGAACAGCTTACAAATTGTGTCTGAAAATTGCAAACATAAATACACCCTTTTGCATAGTGTGTTATTTTTTTTGGGGCGAATCGGTGCGAGTGCGAGCCCAAACTGACAGCTCGTTCATTTTTAACTCACGCCCTTGCTTCCCTGTCGGAGACGACAATTTGGATAAATGGTACATCCGCCGCCGACCGACTAAATTATTCAGGTTCACCTCCTAATATCGCTTCTTGCCACGACAACGAGAGGATTGCACAATAAAGTGGAATATTTAGAGAGTAATCACGTACGCAACATATACAGACTAAAGTGGCTTGCTGACTCCTGCAAGGCGGCGCGGCTTTTTTACCATTTCTATTCTCATCATAATAAGATCTTCACTGGGGCATTGGCACTTCTACGTAGGTATATACCTATACTTTGATCGTATACTATAGTGAATATTCAATGGGTTGGTTGGAGCAATATCTGTATTAGGTACTATATGTATGCGGAAGACAGATGAAATAAAAATATGATAAATTTAAATATTATTGTTAGGCCTAGGTTAGATAACTTCAGAAGAATTTTGAAAGAAAATTGAGATGATACATCAACACGTTTTGAACAAAGTTTTGGTTTTCAGTCGGACGTTCCTTCTGCGAATCAATGTTTCGATATGGGGTTTTTCAATGCGTAAAAAGAGCTTTTCGAAGACAGCCACACATCGGAAATTCCCCTGGTATTGTGAATTTTATGTGGCGTGACCACTTATCAGGTTGCCTGTTTGTTAACTTGTTGACATAAAAAAACCTGAAATTAAGAACATAAGCGAGACTCGATCAAGGTAAAGTGATTCTAAGCTGGTGCATTCTAATTCAATATCCTACAATCTATTTGTATTAAATTAAGATAAAACAAGAGCTACAAATAAGTTCAATGGCATGTCATTAAAAGGCAGACGCTGAAAAACAAGGCATCCGAATGAATAATGTTAACTAATGACGAATGTTTGCAGTAGTTGAAATGTTTTCGAATGCCACACGGGCCGCTCTACAAAAAATAAGCTGCAATGTAATTGCGGCCCGGAATGAAGTTATAAACCGCGCCCTGCGTTGGACTACACAAAAGTATAGGGATCCATGTTACACAAAAGTTATAATTAAATACAGAGTATCTAGGGCTTTTTTGTGCCCTTAGTATTGAATAACTACACTGGTTACGTATAACTTACCAAGATAACTTTATAATATTGGTGACGGCTTGAGCAGATAGTTCAACCATAGATTACCTATAAATGCAATCCATGCATCAGGGAGCACATACTCAGCTGAAATTCAGGATAATATTAGACACGAATACGAATAGGTTATGCAGGACCAAACCTGTCATACCGGCTTAAATCCCGCGCTATTTATTCTTTAGAATACTAGAGGTAGAATGGTACTACCCCCGGCACTCTTTACGTGCTATCGCACAATTTGTCGCAGCCACAACGACGTATTGTACTGTTCAGGGTCGCTTCGGAGCGCTCAGGACATCTACCCTGATTGCCCACGCTATTCGTTACGATCCTAAAGGACCTCGTTTCGGCGCCTTTCCCCAGGTGCTGGACAGATTTGTGTTTACTATTGACCTGTTTTTGATGTACTTGACTACAATCACACCATGGTAAGGTAGCTGATGAAACCCACAAGTAGAAGTAAACCCACCAACTCTACTAATGAGCTATCATCTTTATTTTGTGTTAAGTAAATTTAATAAATAATTAAATAAATCTTCTTTGAAATCCGTACTTATCAGGTAGGTAGGTATACCCTACGATCTGAGTGTGATCGGGGTGGAGTTACAAGTTTCGTGAGAATAGTTTCCTTTCCTTCTCGTTTATCTTTCTTAAACACTGGAATTGGCCCGGGATTTAGGGGGATAATTACGTTGCCTATTTAGTTGGTAAATAAGGTAGCATGTTGTTTATCTTTTCGTTTTGTATCTACTTATCTATAGGTTGCGGTTGCTGGAAGGTGCTACCTGTAGGTATCTACTCTATTCTGTATCGATACATCTTTAAAGCAGGCGTGTTTCATAAACCTAATTTCACATCAGTTTTAATTTAGGTAAGAGTAACAGAATATAGAGCGTCAATTTCTTAGTGAACGCTAATTTGTCTAATATTAACCACATCTTTTGAAGGCTACGACATAATATTACCACCACATAGGTATAATAAATAAACCATCACCCATCTTATAACAGTTGTAATTAAAATTAAAAAAAAACTTTTATGTATGACTCTTGTGTGAAGATAAAACGGGATCACGGGAATGGGGTAGCTCATTCCACATGCAGCAGTACCAGTATGGTCAGCAGTAGCATGGCCACCAATATCTGGCTTCATATCACCGGCGAGCGGTGGATAATCCTGCCGTTCTAAGGAAGAAACCTTAAGGAAACTCAATAAATAAGTCTTATAATGTGAGGCCAAACTTAGATTAAGAGGCATTCGTATTTCTTACTGTAGCTCGAGAGATATTAGCACAGCCAGTATATTGGTCAACCGAGTGCAGTAATCTCAAAATCAAACTCAAATTCTATTAGCTCTCTTTTTATATGTGAATCTTACTTCTTTTGTATGTACTAGCTGTAAGTTTTCTGAATAAATAAAAAAAAAACTCAAAGTAGCTTTATTAAATGGACAAGTATTTGTAATGTATTTAAGATAAAGACTATTTAACTCGCGGATCGGACGATCTTCCGAAAACTACTTAAGTACCTACCTACAATTCTAGGAATCGCGACTCAAGTTACGTCCACTATGTATAGTCACTCCATAGCAGTGAATTATTGGGAATGATTGAATACCAACATATCCCGTTAACCAATCTCAGGTAATTTAAAAATTAATGACGATCTTTTGTAGTTATTTGAAAACATGAATAATGGCAAGAGTTTGAATTACTAAAGCAAAAAATACTTGGTACTAATGTATATATACGATCATTATTAACACCTACAATGTGGTTTCGATACTCTGATTAGTACGCGTAAGCTCTAATTGCCCCAGTTTGGGCGAGCACAGATCGCACCACTAAAATAGAGATTTGTGCGAGACTAATCCTTGTTAATACCACAGAATCCCAGCGGTACCTTTACACAAATGGGTCAATGGCGATAGCTGCTATTACTACCTTACAAGTTTAAATATCGACTGTTTCCTTTGAAAACTATGCCTATTATTATTAGGTACTTTAGCACTCAATTCGATATTTGAATTTCCTGATATTCGTAAAACTTATTCTCTTCCATCCAGGCCATGTTTGTTTGTTTGTGACTACAAATTACTTTTATACCTATAAGATTATTGTTATGTAACATAAATAACGATATACAGTAGAATCCGGTTATAACGACGGCCAAGGGACCGGTGATATTACGTCGTACTAACCGGACGCCGTAATAAACGAACAGACATTTTGACAAAAAAATGCCTTTTGTTGAAGCACGGGTATTCCTCGATTATTGTTAAAGTGCCACGTCCACTTGTTCTCGAGACGACACCCTCACGCGTTTAGGTTTGAAAACATTCGCATTGATCAAAGGTTCTATCTTGTGTTTATTTTTCTTAATTGTGGATTTTGTCGAATAATTTACACATAATTCCTTCGCAATCTACATTCGACTCGCCGGCTTCTAAACGTTGTACTATTACAATTTTTTCTTCCATAGAGAAACTTCTGCGTTTCGTAGAAGCCGTTTTTGTACGTGTACTTACTCGTTACCCGCAAATTAAGTACCTACTGCCGTAAAATAGACAGTCGCATTTCAATCAGCGATGTGCAGGCAAGGGGGGTGCGCGGGGCAGAGATAGCTTCTTACCTACGATTTATTTGTAAACACGTCAATGCTCGTCGATGTAACCGGACAATTATGTTTGAAATTCCGTCGATAAAAGCTTGGAAATCCGTCGTTAAAAGCGGTCGGTCGTTGTAAGCGGAGTCGTAATAAACGGATGTACTTTCATGGTGGTTCATATTAAAATCAAACATATGCCTATACTTACGTCGTTAAAAACGGTTGGTTGTTAAATGCGAAGTCGTACTAAACGGATCTCTACTGTATAAAAAATATCTACTCAAACAGCAAAAGACCGCCGATCGGTACTCCTGAAAACGAATTATTTTATTGCAGAAAATCTTTTTTCTACCCTAAAATTAAATTATTTTCTAGTTTTTGTTTCATTTCAGAACTCTGAGAAGCAGGCAGGCGGGTCTCTTTATAGTGATCAATAGCATCGCCTATGGACATAAGCATTACCAATGTGTTGTCAAACTGGCAATTTCCAATAACAATTGCGTAAATTAAATCAACTAGCATCCCTCCTAACATATAAATTATAATATCTATGTATGTATCAAGTAACGTGATTGAGTTATGAACCTAATTTTATTATTGCAATCACTATAATATAGGATTATTTATTTTCCTCATGTTAAACGTCCTATTTCGTATGCACTTAGAATTACTTCTATTCGTTTCCTAACCCTCATTCTTTAAAACTCATTCTCCGAAACTGTTATTTTATAGTTTTATTAAAAGTTGTTTACAAATACAACTAAAATTTGTTGCCAGCTGAACTCTATCTGTACCTATATACATATAAAAGGCAATCGTTACTGACCTTTCTTTTCTCCGTGTTACTGACTGACTGGCTGACTGATCTATCAACAAACAGCTCAAACCACTGAAAGGATTGCGCTGAAATTCTGCACGCAGATAGTTATTATGACGTTGGTATCCGCTAACAAAAGATTTACCAAAATTCACCCACTGAGGGGGGTCCATAGTTTGTATGTAGAAACGGTATCGTGGGTGAAACTGCGGGACAGAAAGCTAGTTTTCAAATTCAATAAATAATTCCTTATCAAAGCCCACCATTGCTTGGCACAACTTATTGTCAGCTAAGTTATATAGTTTCAGTTAGTAAACAAGTACTAACTACGGCGCGAGATCAGGAGCGGGACCTCTGGCAGACAGCTTTGGCAGCTGCTCTCTGCATGATGTATGTTAATGTCGCATGTTGGCACTGAAACAGTGCCTGCTTACACAATAGTTTGCTTTGAATACATAGAAACCATTTTTACTTAATACGAGTATAGCTAACTTGGGATCGATTTCGAATTAAGCTTCTACCCCTGATAAAAAAGCCAGACACCGCTTATCTGGCCCTTAAACAATCAGGCCTTAGTTATAAGTATTGCCTGGGTTTCCGTTAATCAGTGTAGGTTTTTTTTTGTTAAATATGTAACTAGGTAATAAAAAAAACATGTAATTTTTTCTTCATTTTGTTTAAACATGATAGTACCCACCTAGGTATATTGTGATGGTTCTATTTGACCTCAAAATTCTATTGATTGAAACTCGTAAGAATAAGTAACGCAACATATGTAAATATGTGGAATGAGTAAGTACATAGGTAGGTACTTTATTTACGACTCATTTTTGGCCCCGCGATTTGACTCGCGTTGCCGAGGGAATTAAATATAATAATAATAACCGTGAGTTAAAGGCTTTCTGATTTTTATGTAAAATTCTAGATTAAATTAAATTAGCTGTAGATCTTCCTTTCATAAATAAATAATTACAGGCTATTTTACTCGCTGATAATTAAAAAAACAATTTCTAAAATCAGTGAAGTATTTTTTGAGTTTATTCATTGCAAAAAACACAAAAAATCCAATCTTTTCTCTTTAAATTAACTATTCCTCTGTTAAGTCTATACAAAAAGAAAATCGTAGCTTATTAGTTTCAATGGCGACTTTTAATAAATTCCTACACAAGTTCAATTATTATTAACCGACTTCAAAAAAGGAGGAGGTTCTCAATTCGACTGTAGGTTTTTTTTTTTGTATGTTTGTTACGCGATTTCTCTGCCAATTATGAATAGATTTTGATGATTCTTTTTTTGTTTGGTAGATCATGCTTCAGAGGTGGTCCCATTTAAATTTTATCGAAATTGATTCAGCACTTTTTGAGAAAATCAACATAAACATTTTTTTTTTATATTTTGATGATTTGATAAACCTTAGTGAATCAAAGGGAGTCGTTGAGCATGACTTTTTGGATTTGGATGAAATTTTGTGTGTCTTGGGTCACATCAATGGGTTCTTCGATGGTTTTAAAATACAATTGGACCCGGTAGGTGGCGCTGGAATCGAGTTCCAAGATTTGTTTTTATTTCAGGGCAGGACGACGTCTGCCGGGCCCGCTAGTTATATATTATATTTTACCGGCCAGACCCGATTTCAGGACAAACTAGTTTTGCCTAGGATAACATATTAATAAGAAATAAACTTTAAAAATTTAAAAATAAAATTATTTTTTATAAAATAAAAAACAAAAACCGACTTCAAAACTGTAACCTATACCTATGTACAAACATAAACTAAAAAGTAAAGAATAATATTTTAATTTCAAAGTAAGAGCCTTAAAGGACAATCAACAAAATTATTGATATTTATAAACAGTTCTTTTTGGAGTCGGTGCTAGCCAAGAAGGACAGTTTAATTCTGCCTTTGTAACAAACTTCGAAAAGTAGGGGAGCGACGGCGCAGACCTAAGGAACATTACCGTAAGGAGAGGTGTCGTAAGACGTTTTCTCGTATGAACACTTCCAGTTCAAAACTGTCCTTCTTCTTGGCTGGCACCGACTCCAAAAAGAACTGTTTATAAATATCAATAATTTTGTTGATTGTCTTACTTTGAAATTAAAATATTATTCTTTACTTTTTAGTTTATGTTTGTACATAGGTATAGGTTACAGTTTTGAAGTCGGTTTTTGTTTTTTATTTTATTATTATTTTTTAGGTCGGTATGCATATTATTTTTCTTAGTGTATGACTTTGAATAGTTACTTAGGCTTAAAATATTCTAATCTACTGAACTACTTTTTGAATGGTTTTCAAATAAATGTTAATATTTAACCACAAACATCAAAAGTCTGATATTGCTCTCAAGTGAATCAGACATGACTGTATAGGTAGGTAGTTTGGAAAGTTTCATGCTCACTTGTTCGATTGGAGTCGATCGACTGTGCACAAAGCGGTGAGCGAACCATGTGTGCGGTCATCTTTATAATCTTTTTATACACACGGTTGTAACGGTTAATCATCGGTTCAGAAATTATATTAAAATGTCCCAAAATACTTTTTGGGAAAAATATCCCTGCTATATAAATAATATAATATATAAATAACCTAGCTAGGTACCTAATTAAATAGAATAAAACTATCACTTGCTTTTCGGTGAAGGAAGTAATTACTTTAACTAATTTACAGTCACTGTAGACTTATTAAAGATATTATAGTAACATTCCTTCAATTAAATTCCATTAACCTGTTCGTCCATACCTCGTCAGTGAAAAGTGCAATCAAAAATAATTTCAAATAAGCTTTGGTAGGGTATTGGTAAGGGCCAAGGAGGAATACCTATATGAACTCGATAAACTTGGATCTCTACAAATTCGTCTAAGTGCTATACTTTGAAAAAGAAAACAATTGTGCAAAGTTTCCGTCTTCCAACGATTGAATTCACTAACTTTAAAGTGTGTTATTTCTTTCAGGCGTAACTTTGTTGTTGAACGGAACTGACAGTTAGGTGTATGTATTGACTTCAGAATACGTGCTGTTTGTTATTATAGTTCCCAACTTTACTGAGAACTACATACATATAATAAGTAGCGTGTTATGTATATATTCTCCGTTTTTAATATATAATAATGCAGGAAAATAAATAAGAAATTTTATTACTCGGCAACATTCTAAAGCTCTTTCCCAATATTGTTTAGACAAAAGAGATATTTGTGTTTGGAACAAAGATTTGTGACGGGGGGATATCAAAAGTTTTCTGTTATTTTCTACCGTTTGCTGAAACTTTCATGGGGTCAAACAACGACCGCAACGTCATAAACCAAAAACACAAAGGTTTTATGAGCTACATTAACTTAATGGAAGCGATCAGACATACAGCAGTGCTATTTGACTAAGTTATACGACTGGCAAAAGACTTAAAAAGTTAATGAAATTATATTTTCTCGAAATTTGGAAAGAGTGTATGTATTGTATGGTAAAATTAATATTTACTGGGTAATATTTTAATATTTAGCGTACAGTATAACTACTGGATTGAGTTTATGAGGGTGTAGGTAAGTTCAATTAATTTCTTATGTAGGATAATTCAATTAGGCAAGCGGTATTAAGCCTGAATTGCCTGTATAAATAATAAATGTCTACTTTTAAACATGTGTGTTATGTGAATGGAAATAGTTGTGTTTATTATGATAATAGTTGTGCACTGACCAAGCGTCGGGTCTCGTTCGTAAATGCGGTGCAGTGGAGTCGCATGCGGCCACGGTCGCCGCCGCCCGCCCTCCGCAGTCCGCACGCCGGCGGCGGCGGCGCGTCACCGTCCCTGCGTCCGTGAAATTGAATTAGCAACTCATTAGTGACGCCAATAAAACCAGTCGACTACTCACTCCCCTCTAACAACTTTACCCCTGTTTCAATATATACCTGACCGTACATTGGATTGATAATCTCACATTTTACAGAGTTAACGTCGACGGAAATGATTTATTCTAGTGGTATCAAATATATATTTTAATACTATAAAAATATATTGGGATAGAATGTTAAATTGTTTGTTTCTCAGAAAGCCGAGAAAAAGCAAGATTCTTATAGATATTGTCGCTATACGCAATGTTGCAGTGCTAGACTGCAAGATGCCAGTAGTATGTTAGATTCCAGGACCGTGGCTCGGGATACCTACATACTTACGTACGTATGTGTCAGAAATATTTCAAAGCGCCGGAGCGCGATTCCCAGCGGCGCGCGGCGTGGCGCGGCGGCAGAGGGTAAACTCTTGCGAATTATAGGCACTTAGTTTAAACGATAGCCCGCCGGGATTCAGCTTATTTCGTAACACTTGCTAATCCTAACAAACACTTTGATTTAAAATTGTGCTTAATTTTCGAGTTTTTAACCTTTTTAAAGCATACACGGTAATCAAATTTTAGTTACGTAAGCAGGCCAATCAAGGAATTTCGTGTCAAAAGATAGAACCGAGTCGAGCGTTAATTTTCTTAATGTATCTTGTTAAGGTCGGGGCGGGATCCCGTTTCGCTTCTGAATAGATTAAGACAACATTAACAGCAAAGACGCGATCGCTCTTATACCTGAATCTAATGAACTTTCACAATTTGATGTATGTAATCTTACAATGTGTAGGTACGTGGAAAATCAAGGATGCTTACTTATATATACATAAATTATACACACAAACAAAAAATGTGAGAAAATAATTTATTAATAAAGCTAATGGATCATAATTTTTTATTCATAATTAGCCTTGTACATATTTGGCTCAAATTATTGAATTAATGGGTATCTACAGTCTAGGTTGTCTCTTCTAGGTTTTGTGTACTTATTCAGACACAATAAACTTGCCTGAGATTAAAGAGATTCTCGTCAAAGATGAGCCTATCAAGAGAAAAAGAAGACAATCTAGTCTTTGTCTAGCTCCTTACAAAGGGACTGACATTAGAACTATTGATCATACAGCTTGTGTTTTGTGAGTGTAGCGCGGTTTCCATGTGCCGCGTCACGACTGCGTCGCAAGTTAATGTTGCGTGTAAAGTAATAGCCCCAGTCCTACCACTGCAAGCGCTAACTTTACGTTGGCTATAAGAGCTCCTAGAGAAATTCATGATACGCAGCGTTAATTCGGACTCAGCCGCTGTGCTGGTTGTTTATTTATTTTTCATATAAAAACTAAATAGACTCACATATTTAAGTTTTGTTGAACTTTTGTGCTGATTGTTTCAAGTTTTATTTTGAGTTATAAAATTTAATTAATTATTTAGTAGTACTACTAGAGCGGAACGGCGTTTTATATTTTATATAGGTATTATATGTTATTAAAAAAAAGTTACAAATAACATATATTGAACACTATTTAATTTTATATCACACTTATATAATATACTTATAATTTTACGTCACAAGTATATGGGGCTATTTCTAGTTGGAGAATGAATTTACAATGGTGGTTATTTTTTATGTTAAAACTGTAAGCAGACAGCCGGAAACCTGATGGTATATGACAAGCGTCACCTCTATTCTCATTCTAAGGGGTTTGTTCAAGTGTTTTACAATGCCTAGATGGTAACTGCCTTTCAAGTGTAATTGTCGGATCACACAGTGCTATAATTTCCTTCGTCACCGAAACCTCAAGCTCATTTCAGGATTCGAACACAACCATGGCCATGGCATCATCGACGTCACTACCACTGAACTAACATCGCTTCTATATTATGTGAACGTTATTCAATACAGAAATAAACTCAACAAAACTACACTCTACGAATTAATGAACTTTATGCAGTTCGTAGCCTTTTCGTAGCCATTTCGTAGCACTGTTTGCAGCAAGTAGTAATACAATATAATTTTGATATTTTTTTATATTTAAGAAATCACTTGTGTTTGTTGTTATATACCATATGATTGTTATGTAGGATAGTATTATAGTATCCTATTTATGTTTATAGCTTTAGTAATAAAATAAACCGTACACCTGCCAAAGAAACGTTCAAACAAATCCAAAAAAAACGCGAAAGGTACATTTTAGCTACACTACGGTTAATGAGTAATGGAATGTCTATTTTCATGGCTTAAGAGAAAACATTTGTAGCAACAAAATAATGTCTAAGACCACATTACTGTTTTCTTTGCTTCCTTTTTGAGGTTCAAGAGCAACCCTTCAACTTAGTTGGACGTTAATTGCTTCGTGAGAATTCTTACACCTGTACAGCCTTTAGGAAGAAAGTAATAAACAAAATAAGTCAACAGATATTAAAATATTAGACATTCCACCCCAAAACGTGCTCTTCCTTCTCATCTCTTTGCGACAATATTTATAGATTAATTTCAATACAACGAATAGCTTTCATAAATATAATAATGTTTTGTAATCAGTTACTTATTATGTTATGCTGAAACATTTGATGAATTTTACCTGTGAATTGTTTTTTGCTGAATGGTTTTAAAAAAGTAATTTATATGAAAATTGCAAAAGTAAAGAACATAAATCTTCATATTAATTAACTACCGACTACGCACGAGCGAGCACATCTACGTGTCAATTTTTAAACGTGATATAATCATAAATTCATTGAGTCATTCGTATATATCATATAACCAGTTGAAATGTTCGATGCCACCTACGGGACGCATAAAGTGAAATATTTAAAGCAGATATGACAATATTTTAGAAGAATAGCTTTATTTTTAAAATGAGCGCTGTCATAAATTCCACCCTGCTGCAATAACGCAGGGCGGTGTGGATGTGGACTGAATTTATAACGGACCTCATCGCATTAAAATGCTTACCTACCCATTGATGGAGTGTCGTTTGCATCCATGTAGAATAATGTATACTTAACCTCGGTAGGTATATAATGTATATCTTTGAACTCTAGTCATTGGACTTGTCAGAAATTTAGAAATTCAAGTCATAATTACTTACCTATGGAATTTAGATATTTTTGTACCATAATAATAATAAATAATAAATACGTTTATTTCAACAACTTATCACATGTACACATCTGGTTTAGGAATCCCCCTTTAAGCAAGAGTGTGCTTGTGATAGGAGATGCCGCTCTTCCATAGCCATTGATTTTAGTTAGTAATAAGTAAATATCCATGTGACGTAAAATTAATAAAAATAAAATATAAAAAGTAAAAAATATAGTAAGTAAGTACAACAAAGCAAAAAGCCAAATACCAAGCGCGTAGTATTTGTGTGTGTGTGTGTGTGTGTGTGTGTGTGTGTGTGTGTGTGTGTGTGTGTGTGTGTGTGTGTGTGTGTGTGTGTGTGTGTGTGTGTGTGTGTATTATCTTCGTAGTAACGTAGCCATAGATACAGCCATAGTTAGTGTTAGGTATAGTTAGGGTTTTATTTGCAGTTTTAGTTGTTATTATTTTTGTTGTTGTTGTTAACCTAAAAACAGTTATAAAATGACTAGCTTTCTATGCCGCGGATTCTTGAAACCTGCAAGTTCTTAACCCCAGCGGTTTAGGCTGTTGGTTAATAGATCAGTCTGTCAGGACAAGTCTTTATAAATAAATAAATATCCTCGGTAAACTTTTCACAAACGGCTATCTGATCCCAAACTAAGCAGAGCCTTGTGCTATGGAAACCAGATAACTGATATACTACATATACCGAACATTTCAACTGTCTAGCTATCGCGGTTCTTGAGATACAGCCTGGTGATGATATCGAGCAAAAAAAGGGAAAAAAAAATAGCGTTTTTTGTATGGGAGCCCCCCTTAAATATTTATTTTATTTATTTTTAGTATTTGTTGTTATAGCGGCAACAGAAACACATAATTTGTGAAAATTTCAACTGTCTAGCTATCGCGGTTCTTGAGATACAGCCTGGTGATGATATCGAGCAAAAAAGGGCAAAAAAAATGCGTTTTTTGTATGGGAGCCCCCCTTAAATATTTATTTTATTTTGTTTTTAGTATTTTTTGTTATAGCGGCAACAGAAATACATAATTTGTGAAATTTCAACTGTCTAGCTATCGTGGTTCTTGAGATACAGCCTGGTAACAGACAGACGGACGGACAGACGGACAGACAGCGAAGTCTTAGTAATAGGGTCCCGTTTTTACCCTTTGGGTACGGAACCCTCAAAAGTAAAAAAAAACCGTAAAAATCTATAGGTAGCATATACCATTTATGTAAATCAACATTACATAAATGGTTAACAAGATACATAATGCATAAACCCAACAAAGACTATAATGAGTACCTACTTAAGGAAGTCAACATTGAGTAAATATTTCTTGCATTTTCGTATATTACCTAGGTCCTAGGTCAATTTGAAGCGCTTTTGAGAAGTTATTTTACCCTTGAGGCGTATGGCGTAAGTAAAACTTGTACGTAATATATTCGTTTTACAATAATGTAGCCGACGGTGGTAAAGCACACAAAGCCTAGAAGGAAACTGACTCTCAAGTGCAACTGTCGGAACACACCGATTGGTGCTTGGCGACAGATTTTCAACTTGAGGGTATCCAGTCAGTCGAGTACTCTACCACCGTGCTATGGTTTCCTATCGATGTTTTCCTTCACCAAAAGCTCAAGCTATTGTAGGATTCGCAAACCACGACCTTCGCCGCGGTTTCCGACTGAGCTATCATTGCCTTGGTGATAGCTCAGTGATGTTCTCCTTCACCAAAAGCTGAATGTAGGATTCGAACGTTCACCACGGTATTCAACGTTACTGCTACTGAGATATCATCACCTTAAATTTTACACGAGATACAAATTCCCTCGTAAAAGAACGTTTTGTATTAAGACAGATTTATGTTCTAATTAGTCGCTCTGCGAACGTTACAGAGTTTGCGTAAAATGAATTTATGTGACCGCGTCTTTGTTTGTACAAATTGTTTCATATGATTTAAAAGCGACAGGTAACTGCGGATTTTCCATCTACGTCCTATTGATGTTACCTGACCTGGGCAGTAGGCATGTTTCATAACTTTGTGACGAATTTGATTTAATTTTTGCCCTGAATTTTACCAACGTTTTCGTTTCTAATATTAATTTTTACGTAATATTATTTATGATTAACTTTATATATTCTATACGTATAATTCTTCTGTACGTGTGCATGTCACTGAACTTCTCCTAAACGGATTGACCGATTTTGATATTTTTTTGTATGGTTCCCTTGATGGCTTAGATTCACGATTGGTTCCGGTAGGAGGCGCGGCAATCCGTTTCTAGGATTTTTATTAATTTCAGGGTAGAACGATGTGTCAGGTCAGCTAGTAATAATATAATCTTTTGACGGTTATACCAAATTATTAAAATTAAAGTACATAACAATTTTATAACAAAGTATAGATACTTTAATTTCATTACTGTTTTACACATATCTTACACCAAATAGGTCCTCGTTTCTCAGAATCAAACTAATACAAAGTAACTAAAAATGTATTAGGTAGGTACACGGAATAAAGAAAACCTTATTTTAGCCGCGATTTACGTAAAGAGTAAGCCGAAAAGGGGTCGTTTGAGTATTTATTTAACGTAAAAGACTTTCATTTATATAGCACCTCTAGGGTCCGGGGACAAAACATAACAAATACGTACAACCATTATCAATTCACACTCGGTGATTTATAACAAAAGGTTCGGCCATGTAGTCCCTTTTACTCTCCTCGGTCGGAGCGTCACAACAAAGCCCTTTCTATACTAACCTGAAAAAGTTTGCTGAACGCTGTCACACGCGAAATAATAAAACAAAAACAAAAACAACGAGCTGTATATTAGTACTAAAAATATTTTGACTCTTAAAAAAATAAAGTTGTAACTATTTGTACCATAATTTTATGACGATAATCTGGTGTATGAGAATCGTGAAAAAATATACCTAGGTAAGGGAAAAAAGTTTTGCTTATCCTGAGGTTAAAATAAAAAGGGGCAAGATACGGTATCCGGCTACAGTCAAGATGCTGGGATAGAAACACTGATACATTTAAAATCATAGAACTAAGTAATAGTGCATCAGCTAGACTTTGTTTTAATATCCCTCCCGTTGTATAATGCGTATTACCTTATCTTCCCCTTTATATTTTAACTAATGTGCCTTAGTAGAAAACGAATTATCATTAGTTTAATAGAAAAGTGGTTGTGAAGTTATCGTCATGAAGCTACATCTCCGATGTGGTTGAACAAATGTTCGGCCCTGGTTCACCGTTAGGAACCTGTTTTGAAGTTAAATTACCAAAGTTTGACAAGCGGTCCGACTCACTAAACTACGCTAGCAATAATTCTGCACATTGTAGTGCTGGAAGACAATCACTCGATGGGTACTTACAATTAATGCAGCTTGCAATCTTGTCTAATTTTAAAATATTTTACAACTAACTGCCCTCCGCGGTTGCACCCGCGTTCCCGTGCTATCTTATCTTTTCCCGGGATTAAAATATAGCCTATGTTCATCAGGCATAATGTAGCTTTCTAATGGTATTTTTTTTTTAAATCCGTCCAGTTGTTTTTAAGTTTATTCGTTACATACAAAAATACAAATCTTACCTCTTTATAATACTAGTGTAGAGGTGAGAATATCATTTTAGTGTAATCGACATTCATAAGTATTACTAAGGAGCAAACATCCTAACCCTAAAAAACGCCTCGAATTAAGTTTGAAGCATTGTATATTGCTTGTACCTATTACCTAAACTTACTACTGCAAATTACTAAAAGATTGCGAGTAGGTATATTACAGTGTGTAAGCAATATTTCAGTATTAGTATTAATATCATGGAACCTATTATCTTCATGCTACGACGTATGGTTGTGCCGCCGCGACCGGCTCAGACACAGGTGCTTCTACTAAACCTGCCGTCATCTAATGAAATACTTCTCCCAAGACGCCGCGCCGCAGCCCATCGCCCCTCAAATTGATACTGGAGATTATCTCGTTCCAGTGATTTCGCTATCGCTTTATACTTTTCATTAAATTGGACAGACGTCGCTGACGTTGCCACAAAATCGTTTTAAGTTATGACGTATCCCTATCAGTATAGCCTCCTTGTTGTCAAATAGAGCACGTCACAAGCTATTAAGTCGGTGTTGCGAATGTGTTAGCTTCAAGCCACGCAGATCGGGCTGGCCCACACGATATTAATTTCAGCCCCAGTTCTGGGCTACCGACAGGCTTATATAAGATTAGAATAATTTTCTCATTCCGAGGACTCCCCGCGAGCGCAACCAGCAGTTTAATTAAAACTAACAGTTGTCTCACACAGTCTTATCCGGCAATTTGCGAGGTATTACAGGCCAAACTTCATCCACAAATTATCTTGACTCCATTTAACAAAGCGGTTATGTTAATACAATCCGGCCAGATTTAGAAGAATGTTTTTGTTATAAGAGGCGTGTGGCAAATTACGGTATTTAAGGTAAAATATGATACTTATTTAATTTTGGCTTCTTAATAATCTAGCGACTGTGCTGAATTGCGGCTGCACAACGTGTCGGGGAAGTGATCATTAAACCGGAGCGTAAATGAGCTTTTTATATGCATCATAACACTTACAGATGTCGGAACGAACTATTGAATTAGTTATAACGTTTAATTTACTCGTTTTACGGTTGTCGACATGGCGAAATAAACTTTATTTTACTCTTAAATTTTCAATGCCTTCTTTCTTTACTAGTAAAAATTAATTATGGAATGACAGCAATTTTTTTATCTAGGTTAAATTCAATATATTTTTTTATAGAACAAGTAAAATTCAAATTAATCATAAAGTAAGACATACACTGTAATATAATGGCACGTCACGTACCTATATAAAATTCGGTTGCACTCGTCGTGACATGTAACGTAAGTCAAGTGTTGTGAATCTGAAGGAGGATGACAGCGAGTCAGTTAGCCCCCTCCAATCGGCTTCTACCCTTTATCTTTACTGTGAAATAAAGTAAAAGCACCACTTTCACTGTAATATCTTTTGCGTATGAGTTCTTATGAAATATGAATTGTATCTCACAAAACATATTATTTCGTTATGACTGAATATATTGCTACACGTTTCGGAGATAAATGGGATAATACAGTTTTCTGTATGAGAAGAAATAAATAGCTTTTGGAGCGCATCGAATTCACCATTGTCACTGTGATCCGCGCTGTTATAATATTTTCAGTTTTCATTGAAGGGATTTGAAATTGCAAGGCTTAATTTTTTTGATGTTTGTTGAACAAGGCAGATAATTTTTGTAGTGGTCGGCAATCCTAGATTACAAATCCTGTCTATTTTGCCGAAAAATCTAAAAGTGATTTACATACTTTAATAAAGTCAAAAGTCTTTCATTCAATTTATATTTGTGTGTAATAAGTTACTTTTACTATAGATAATAATTGGCCCATGACGAGGCGTCGTCGCGACGGCACGTACAGTGGGAGAAATATATTTGTTATGACCAAACAATAAAGATATATTTTTACATGGTTCTGTGTTTGAAATTAATATGTTTGAAGCAGTCGACTTTAAAATAGTTTAAATTATGCGAGATCTTTTCACAATTACTATCTGAACGTAATCTTTAATTTGTGATTAAATCTTTGATTTTAATGCTCTAAGTATTAAATGAGTATGATTTATAACCACTAGGCATATTATTTAGTAATAAAATTATCCAACTCAATCGAAAATATCAGCCTCATAAAATAAACTGACATAATAATACTTACTAGAAAGGTTTTGTTTCTAATAAAAAATTGCGGGAGCACGATGCTGATCCCCAGCAATCTGTTCCGAACAATAAGTCTCTTTCTGACAAAAGCCGGCCATTTGAACAAGTCGGAAACTTTTGTAAGTTTAGCTCTTTCTCCGCGGGGTCTTGGCAGCGGTCGCGGATCGCACAATGGGGGGAATAATCGTTAGGACCAGTCATAAGAAAAGGCATTACAAAAACAACGACGCACTTCAACCCGTATTACTCAACGTTTTGTCAGTGCCAACTACTTAATTCTGCCGTTGAATGTGTGGCCATAATAATAACGGCGATGTAAAAATTATCAATTTCTAGTGAAGGGACCGTGAAGAAAATATAAAGGCGGCCTAGTGCATACATATGGGCAATTTCACAGAACAAAAATATGGAGGTATACCGTAGTCAGTACGATGTAATGTTTTATTTCAGGATATAATCTACCTGTGTGCCAAGTTTCATCAAAATCCGTTCAGCCGTTTTTGCGTGTTTGAGGAACAAATATCCAAAAGCCGAGCAACGCTCGATCATCCAGGTACTATATTTTAAATAAGATTTATAGGGAATAGGTTTCCAACTTTTATTTCTGGAGGATGACATATCTAAATTATTTGGATTATTTTAAATATTTTTTCAACGACTCTACAAAAACATTAAACTATGAAGGGTCGATGAAACAATAGAGTGTACAATGTAGTTTTCTAATAATGTGCACACAATTGTGTACACTAAGACGAGATTTTTTGTGATTCGTTAGGTACTACAGTGGTGGAAACGTGCCCTAAGAGCGATTATAATAATCTTCATATTTCACAGATATCTTCGATGTCTGAAATTACAAATATAATTATTTTTATAAAATGAATATACCTATTAGAGATCGGTGTAAGCGTTTTTTTTGCTGGCAGCATTACCCCTTGGCATTACCTCAATCTGTACTTCATTCATGTTTCTTGGAACTCTAAGCTGGGACGCAATGTATACTCGTATAAATTTTCTCATGTATATTAATGATATATTATGTTTGTACAGGATATTATTGCAATTAAAAATGAAATACTAAAATAGTTTTATGTCCTACAACCGATTGTATATATATATATGTAGTTAAAATTGGATTATAGGATGTACATGCACCTTGTTAATACAAGGATAAAGTCTGGCGAGTGTGATGGTAAGGCGACATAACGAAGGAACGATCCGGCGTCACTTCCGGCGTCCGTCACGTGAGAACGACTTCCGGCGAGGCGCCAGTCCGCTCTTGCTTCCTCCACTTACAATCACTTAACTCTCGAACATCACCGGGTTTTGTGTAAACACGCTTAAAATCTATGTTCCTCCATTCATAGATATTTGTTTTTCCTTCCTATTTATACAGCTTCTTAGTTAATAATTTTCAAAGCATAATAACGTATACGTAGGGTTGCAAGATAGTTTTTTTTCCATATGAAAGCAATTTCCCCAAAAATAGATTCAATAAATGATACACAAACAATTTTAAATAAAACCTTTCTAACCCACGCACACTTTGTCATAACTCTGCGTCCATTGGCAAGATCTCTGTTATTTTCATACGTCGGCTTAATTTCCGTTTTGGCATTGTTTTCAGAGGAAAATTCGATTGGAACAAGAGACGGGCGTCGATATGAGCCTATGTAATTTCCTTTTATATTCAATTTAATTCTTTGAGGGATGCATGTCAGGTGACCCTATCTTATATAGTCGAACGAGCTCATTATTATGAGCCGTAAAAGGACAAATTCATTTACGAAAACCGTTTGGAAAATATTTTATATATCATTTTATAGAGAAAGGACAGATTGAATTAATTATGTACCTACATAAAAATCTATTAAGTTAAATACTTGATGATAATTATTCTTTGCGCTAACAATGTGCTAAAATTTTCTATTGTCTACAAACTCTGCTATCAAAGTTGTGGAGAAAATTTTTCAAAATATGAAATAGCCATAATTAAATTTAATCTATTTTTAATGTCAGTTGTCTACAAGAGTTTTAAATAGATTTTTTTCATGATTATTTATTATTTGTAGGAATGTTACTGAAAAAATTACATTCATGATTCGTAGCATTTTCATTTCTATGTTTAGGAACGAGTAGACAAAACTTGAATTAATAAAATAATAATAAGTCATACGTACATAAAGATAAACTTGAAAACTTTTATTATTGTAAAGCTTACTGAAAAAATATAAAATTAAATTATGGTTGTATTTCTTATTGATATCTTGTGTAGATGAACTTTAAAAATATGTCTAAAAATTTAGTGTAGCCATGGGTAACCAGATAATTAAACCAGCCGCATAATAACCATAGTAAGACAATATGGTCCCGTTGGACATCCTTTGGGTACAGAATCCTACAAATGAGTAATAATTTGTACTTAGTTTACATATTTGGAAAATTCAGCTTATACAAGTGTATCGTATTGTAAGTGATGTCTAAATCGATGTGTGCGTGCGGGTGGGTGCTCACGGGCGCACGGCACGCGACATCGCCTGTCGCGCTATCGACTTACACCCTGTTCAATCTGGCCCAATATTTGTACAGCCTATTCATTACCGCCATGCCGCTTTATTTTATTGTTTCTTCTTGTTACGCCCGCCCGGTTTCATTTTTTGTGGACCTATTAAAATTTGTTCAATGGAAATTCATTGCCTATTATATACACGGTTTAAATTGTTTGCTACAGGGGTTAAGTGGCTGAAAAAGCTAATTGTATTTTTATAAGTTGTTTAGATTATGATGCGTATTATAATTATCCTAGTATTCTTTGTGCATTTAAGAAGGTATATCCGTGGTTTATCTAGCTGGGTATTTTTTCCAATTAGGTGTCGCGTTAGTAAGAATACGATTGCGCTTGTTGCATTGCATTGGTGCCGCCGCCGCCGCCGCCGCCAGTAACACGAAGCTCGGCTGAACCGAATCCCGATTCCAGAAATCTGTCAATAGTGAGAGGCACTGAAAGAAAATCTAATTTGGATTTGAGGGATTACATTGCGATTTGTTTCGGCCTAGTGTAGTGAACAAGTCGTCCTCGCTCGAGCACCGTCTTGGTGTTCAAATTGAATTAGAAACGCGAGGGCTTCGCAGACACGGCTATTTGATTTCAGGAAATCTCTTTTCTCCATTCAGCTTTAAATTAGTCTGTTGAAAAGGAAAATAATTTACTTATTCCTTGATATAAGTAGGTCCATACTTCAATCTACTACCAGATTAGGAAATACGCACTTCCTCCAGAGTCTTTTATGTTGAGTTGAAATAAACACGAAAGATTATAACCGTACAGAATAATATAATAGTTGTTGTCCCATTTTGAATAGTTTAACGACAATACATTATTGTAACAAATATTTCAATTTAGATTTAGCTATTTAATGGATTAGAGCTTTATTTGGTTCTATACGTTAAAATTATAGTCAGCAGATTTTCAGACACATTGTCATGTGGCACACGATCGGTAATTAACGACATGACTTGGGAAAATAGAAATTTACAAGTCACAGCTATTGTCTCCACCCCACGTTTGACCCTGAGCTAAACGATGACCATGTTGTAGCATGACTTTTTTATTTTGTTGGGAAAATAATATATAAAATCTTAACAAAGGCGAACTTGAATATAGGGTCAAGATGAGTAACGGTCGGCAAGAGCCAAAGTTCGTAGGAGGCTAGCTGCATATTTCATATTGGCAGTGGAACAGTGTCTTTTATTTCTGTCTGCTCGCTGACATGTGGCTTTTTCATTTGCTTCACTGAATTTTATTAAAACATGCTTCTTTTATATCCTGTTGTTTAGTGATTTTAGTTTATATGTGGCATAATAAATTCTCAAAATAATTTTAACTTTTATTTTCCTTAAAATAATATATTATTTTATTGTTGCATTCCATACTTTATACTTTATCGTAGACATGCATATCTACAGATAAATAAGTACCTAACAATAATCTGGGGGTACGGTAGTGCCTCCGCCAAGGCGAGCCAAGCGAAGCACAAGGGCACTACCTATCTTTTTTTTTGAAACGCTTCGTCGTTTTTTAACCCTCATAACTTGGGTTTCATTTAAATGAAAATAAATAAAATTTTAAATAATAAAATAAATTATTTATAGTTCTTTTAGTAACGAAACGGCCAAGCCACATATTTCGACTTAGGCGTAGTACGGGCTTGTAGAGTTAGGGCGTGTAGAGTTAGAAGCTTGGTTTTAAACAAAAATAATAGATTCCTTTAAAAATATTTTTTTATTGCAAGAAAAGTCGTGTCGAATCATGTAACGATTTCTTGAGAAACGAAGCATTGGTACTGTACCTACTGTAGAAGAGATGACGAGGGGAGCTAAGATTGAATTAAGTTATCGGCGAAACCGACCCGCCTCACGGTATTTATGAAAGAAAGGAGG
Source organism: Ochropacha duplaris (assembly GCA_951361185.1). NCBI lineage: Eukaryota > Metazoa > Arthropoda > Insecta > Lepidoptera > Drepanidae > Ochropacha > Ochropacha duplaris. The sequence continues at coordinate 6,899,746 of OX592695.1, read as the reverse complement.
AAAGGAAACTATCCGCGCTGTTATCTGCTAACTATTAATTTCGACGATAATTAAACCTGACTACCTCATTTATATTTGGTTAACAATACCACCTAGAACTCAATTAACATGTTTCTTTGTGGAATAATAATGGTCGGGCATTATTAATATTAATTATTATTTTATAGGGTAGACTGGGGATAAATGTACCTTACCTTACTTAATTATCTTCAATGGTGAATTATATACAGTCAATGTTTGTACAGTTATTGTATTTTTTTTGCAAAATACAATTAAAAAAGGTTCTCAACTGCCACAGGCAACCTGGCACAGAAAATAAAACGACAATTCTTTATTGCTTATATTTATTAACTATAACAGAACCAATAGGACCAGATTTGAAAATAAGAACGTTAAAATGGACTCGGTTCTACAAGCATATCTGAAAACAATAAAAACGCAAGTTTTTATCTCTCTGGGATCAAAAGCTTACATCTAACATTATTTAATCAAAAACTTTGGTAAATATTATTATGCTTAAACTCTTAAATTTTAGATAAGATTTTAAGAAATATTTAAAGGGGGGTTAAAACACATTCAAGCCTAGCAGCAGAGATGTTGCAAATGAAAAACAACACACTAGTGAAAATAGGGAAAACATACCTACATACATAATTATGTATGATGTATTATGTCGTATGTCCTTTGGCAAAGTTTATTGCCGGCTTCAATAATAGCACAGTCAACCTTCTGAATTTGAACAAAAATATTTAATTTAATCAAAAACTAAACAAACTTGAACTGAGAACTACGAAACTGAGTTTGTAAAATAGAAATTATGTATGACAGAGTTTTTGATTTTATAGATGACAAAAATGCATTGAATCCGCAGGCTAGTTTATATTTCATATATGTAATGTAACATATGTAAATTAAGATAAGTATGTATTTAACTTTTACAAAAATAAGTTTGTAACAAATGACGATTACAAGTACTTGTTATGAATGAGTTTACTTAGTAAACTTTGACTTTGAATTTCATTCATAAAACATAGGTAGTTCACCTAAAGCCACAGTGGTATATCCATGTAGGTCCATATTGTTCGACTATGTAGGTATATTCTTAAATTATGCGAGAATACACAACTATGTTTGCTATAAAGCTATTTGAGCGTTAAAGATAAAAATGCTACATAAAGCCCTCCACTGTCATAAAATCCGACCCCAATTATTGCTAATGGAAAATTAATGGGATACGTAATTTACGAAATGTCATCCGTGATAAATAGCACACTTGCGATTTGACATTTTAGAATTTAACACTTCTTTATTTGATTGTATAACCTGTTATCTATGACTCATAATAAATCAATGGAGCTTAGTATTAGTATTAAAAACCATAGTGATAAAGTTAACTAAAATAGGTAATCGATTATTACTACGGTAATAATTAAATTTCGTTAAAAACATACTACCTATTCATAAAAAAATATTTAAGTAAATAAAACATACCTATGTAGATGGTATACAAACGAAATATTCCTGTTTTGATAATAATCTGTGTTTAAACACAAAAAGAAACCAAATTAGGAAAAGTGGAAGTCATTGCCGCTGCACCATTTAACGTCTTATCCTGTGTAATACATTTTCGTGCACATGCTCGCTTTCCGGGCCCGTCGACTGCGAAGATAGATAACTTCCCGATGATTTAGTTTTATTGTTATCCGACATCGAACTGTCGCTCCCGGTTCATGTCGGCGGTGTCGGCCCCATGCGTAGTTCCACAATTATTACCATTCTTCAACTTTTGAGCTTTCTCATTTCTATCAAAGCTCCGTTCAAGTGCAAAATAAGTTTGGTGTATGTCTTTGTTTCGGTATCTAATTTATTTTTATCTGCTTTAACATAATATTCACACATATTTAAATTCACACAAATCCATGTATTTTCAAAGAAGGAAAACATCGTGAGGAAACCATAGCACGGTGACAGAGTATACTTCGTTGTACCAGCCTTCAAATTGAAAAGTCTCCAGTTGTCACTATGTTTCGATTATTGCACTTGAGAGTTAGTTTTTTTTACAAGCTTTTGAGTGCTTACCATCATCGGTGTCCATGGTGAGATTGTGATCAAAATATAAACAAACCTATTTGTGACGATTTTGAGTCATGATATGGTGCTTATGTATATACAGGTTGACATGAAATGCAATACATTCCTTGCAAGGTATTAAAGTAGAGCTTATTCGCAGCTAATATAGTCTGATACTACTATCCAAAACGTGCTTATTTACCAGCTAGCAAGTAACTGCATTATTCAACAGCTAACAAATAAGCTCTTCGTTAAAGTAGCAAGGAATGTATCGCATTTAATATCGCACGCGGTTTCATCCGCATTCCCGAGGGATCTTACTTTTCCTGGGATAAAAAGATCTACCTGTGTGCCATGTTTCATTAAAATCCATTCAGCAGATTTTGCGTGAAAGAGTAACAAACATCCTTACGTCCATACATTAATACATACAAAAAAATTGTAAAAATATTATATAATTTATATAAATAATTTGCAATGTTAACGGGAAAAGAGATCAACAGGGCGTCATCATCACGTCCGCCAATTTTTACAGCATCCGAGTGATACCAGGGCGTTTGGAAAGATTTTATTGGCTCGTTGGGTCACGTCTCCGCAAAAGATCGTCTCTCCGGACAGAGTGGTGGCCGTTTCACGCGACATGGGTTTACAACGAATATTCATCGCTGAAACAGATCATTTATGATTTTAGCTGGACAACTTTTATAGCGGTCCGAAACATGCCCGTCCCGTTTATGTATCAAAAATGTTGGAGTTGGTTTGTTTCAAGTAAATTTGCATTTAAATGTTTGGTACTCTTCGTATTTCTGAGTTTGTAGCGAAGTATAAAATATTTTCAAGAAAACAGTATCGTAGTAGTTCATGAAATAAATGCAATGCACAAAGCATCTAATTTTAGGTTTCTCATCGTCTGTTTAGAAAATTGAGATGGCGACTGGCAGTCGGGTTTATACTACCCCTAATAACAGGGGGGATCTATGAAATTGCTATTCAAAGGAGCTGACCAGCGCGGACGGTATATTACAATGCAAGGTAAACCGCTCATACTCACGTGAAGGTTGCGTTATGACCCTTTATCATTCCACGTCACGGTCGAGTGTCGGGGACACCGTTATATAGGTTCAGGTTTATCAAACGACTCGGAAATATTATCCATTTCAATAAAAAAATATTGCTGTTTGTTCGTTTACGCATTACTTTAGAACAGAGATTAGGCTAAAATAAACGTTCATAATAGTTGGAATGACGTTTTTAATTAAAGAAAACTTGGAAAAAAAACTCCTAAAATTGGAAAAATCTATAGGTTTTTTTTCGACAGAACAACGTAGTTTGCAATAAATATTCAGAAAAATACTATTTTGATATTTGTGATTACTGTGACTCTTAATTAAAGCTTTTCCTAAGATTTGTAAAAGCTGTAACAGTATTAAAATATTTTAGATTGTATTTCTTCTTCACTTGAATAATCTGGATCGCAGTGAATAGAGGGTGCATGACAATAAAACTAAATCACTGAGGCTCTGCCTATTGTGCCTCTCCGGCGCCGGCGGAAAACGAGCATATGTGGGGGACAACTTGTTTCACCTCGGAAATAAAATAAACCATATTATAGTATTAACTTATAGAAATCGCAACGGTAGGCAAAACATGTCCGTGTTCAACTTTTAACATAACTTTACATATTTGTTATTATTTCTAAGTCCACTATACATAAAAGTTACCTGAAAAGATAGTTATTGCGGGCAAGTTAACGTAAATATGAACGTACATTGTGTCGGGCTGAATTGAATCGTTTATCGTTGGAAATCAGATAGTGGGGTGTAGCGGCGTCGACATGTAATCCTGAAATTGTTCGTAGATACTTGTACGTATACCTACCATAGATGTAATAAACTTTACTGCAATTGTTTTTGCAATTAAAATTCATATAAATTTTTATATATAAATTTTCATACAGTTGAAAACACGAGCATATAAAATACTATGTAAAACGTATTCTAACATATTTATTATTATGCTTTTATAAAAACTAGAAACAAAAACAAATATGTATTAAATATAATTTTTTAAAAAGAAGTAAAATTAAAATCTTAAAAAAGTAAAATCTTCATCGATAAAGTCATTATAAAAGAGCACATAGCTTAATTAACAAGAAATAAGATTTGGATACCATTCTATTTCTTTTTACAATGAAATATATAAAAAAGTAGATTTAACTACAGAGTCGTAAAATTGTCCACCGTTTGTGAGCGGAATATCGAAACAATCAATGGAGTTTGTCGCGGACTGAGCTAAATTGAATAGTCGGTAGGGACGGACGTGGACGCGCCGGAAGCCGGACGCGCCTAGCGGACCTCTCTACCTCTAGTCTCTATCTTAAACATTAACCGACTACCGCCGCGCGCCCTGGTGATTTCACAGGTGCCTTTTACGAGACAATTTACGGGACGGTTCTATTTATTTAATAATGTTCAAGCATTACAAAAGTGTTAATTTTACCTTACCACATAACTTATGTAAATATTTTTTTTAAACCATATTCAACCCTCTAGTAACGCTCTTGAAAGATATCTATACAGTCCATTCAGTAGTAGATATGCTGGAAAATATAGAAGATAATGCTGCCTATGTTATCTTTGGTAGGTAGATCGGGAACGATTCGACAACTTTAGCAACAGGTTGAAGTTTCCAACTTAGAAGTTGACTTCCTCTTGACTTCTCTTTATCCGACACGTTACAGTAGGTAACTCTATTTATAATGTCGGATCTAACTCTAGCTCGAAGGTTGTTCGACTCGAAAGCTCCTCAGCTACTTTATAAATCAGCTATTTGAATTGAAAAACAATTTCCGAGTTATTCATTTAACTTTCAGCCTTTCACTATCTCAATGGTTACGAACAAACATTTTGCTATTAAGATAATATCTAAATGTGAAATGAAAAGGCTTTTAATGTCATCTAGGGTGCCGTTTCCTGTTTAGACCTTCATTTTGTAATAGTTTGTTGGAGTATAAGTTGTTTTGTATGTTTGAATAGTAAATAAGATAATAAAAAATAATTAATATTACATATAGTGTAACAGTGTTATTTTCTAAATATTACCTAAATTACGTCAGAGAATGTTTTTGATGGACAACCCAAAACCTACTTTACATCTTAGTAAACCACTAATCCTTCACGTGATGCCGGCAGCTAGTACAGTTTAGAAGATTTTATTATGTATGATAAACAAACTCCCACCTCACGAAATCACTTGCGTTTTCGAGATGAAAAGTAGTCACTAGTCAAGGATACTGTAGCTTCATATTAGTGAAAGATTTTTTGCAAATCGCATCATTTCGGAGATTATACATCCAAAATACACTTAATTTCTTTATAATATTAGTGTTGATACACAAGTGAAGTGTTAAATGATATCACTCCATAGCAAAAACGATTTTAAACGTTCTTGCGATAGGATTGTGTGTGTAGCCATTGAGTAGCCATGTTGAAGTGATTCCATAGTTGGCTTCTCAGTGTACTTACTATACCTACAATTCATATAATGAGTATTGACACTAGATTGACAAAGGTTTAGAAATGTATGTAGATCAAAACCCGGGATTTATTTATATTATTGTTGTGAGCTGATAACCAAACAAACACCTGATAAAGAACAAATACAAAGTGTATTTATGGTATCGATTATCTCAAGCCGCAGTAAAAGGTAGTGCAGTTTGTAAAACGATCATATTAGTGATGGGAATCACCCATCTGCCCATATACCTACGAGTACTAATAAAAAAAGTATTATACCTATCAAATTTATTATAATTTATTTATATTAAAATAAATTATTATTATATATTAAGTTCTTGAAAGTTACCGACACCTGCATGTAATTTATTTTGCCGTTGTATATTAATGTTACAATTTTAAATATGTCATATAAATTCCTTAACTAAAGTAAGTCTTCCTCTTTTATCCTCATATTAATAGACAATGACGAAGGTTTACCGTTACACTCGTCAATAAGCCCTTGTTTTCTTCTGCCCTTAAAGAGGAATCCAAGATAAAAGAATGATTATTTTCTATTTATGTAAGGGATACCTTTTGCCACAGATATATATACCTACACAAGTTACAATAAGTAATTTAAAAGCTCAGTCTTTATTGCGAGTTGTGTGATAAGATCCAGAAGCAATTACATTTTAATCTTGAATGGTATTTCGTACGGTTTCTTTGCTGAGGCCCCGTAATTTATGCAACCTACCATTTTCTAATTTAAGGTGTACTATAAACAAGTTACGACCGACATCAAGGGGTTACGACTTTGTGCAGCCTTAATGACAGTAGCACCCGAAAATAAAGACATTTTATTGCACACGCATCACTATATGTTTAAGATTCTTCATATACTTCATAATTTGATATTAATTTTTTTACTGTATTGTCACAGCTGTTAACAAATTGATTCTACAAAATATGAATTTGCAGAGTAGACATACCCTGCCTGACTGTACGCAATGTGAATTAATGAATTCACAATTTCTTTATTGCATATCAGTTTTTTTTGTATCATAAATCCAGAATGCGAATAACTTCCAGCTGCTTTAGAAGCTTTTGATTGAGTTGATATAATATTAGCTTATTAAACAGTTTTGTAAAAAAAACTTCATTCTAATATATGTACTACTAGCTGTTCCGCGCGGTTTCACCCGCGTTCCCGAGGGATCTTATCTTTTCCCGGGATAAAAAGTAGCCTATGTGCTATTCCAGACTATAATCTATCTCTATGCCAAATTTCATCCAGATCCCTTTAGCCGTTCTGGCGTAAATTAGTAACAAACATACATCCATCCATCCATCCATCCAAACTTTCATATTTATAATATTAGTAAGATAAAAAATAAATCATTTTAACATAAAACTGATCATTATATTTACTTTCTTGTTGTATCTGCTGTAGTTTTAGCTAAATTATATTCACAATCTGAGCATGGTGATAATGTGGACGAATATCATAAACACATAGTGGAAATCAAAAGTAGATACCGTGGCTTAGTATACTTATAGTAGGTGCCTACCTACTGGGAACTGATTTACAATTTCTTTCATCTATAGAAAGCTGCATTATCAGCGAGTTGTATGTGCTAATATTTTTTTATTTCTTAGGGACCGCGGGTGAAACCATACAACTATAAATTAAATTTATATAAGTATGAAATATATCGTAACCTGGAAACATGTTATTAGTGGTAGGTATTCCAGATTCAGCGTGATTTAATTGTCGCGTCTCGGCAGAAGCGGGCGGCGGGTACCGTGGCATAAGTCGTCCTGCAGGGATTTATTGCCTCAATTATACGCGGTCTGGCCGCACCGGCTACACCTGCAAATACCGTCTTTTGCACTTAACCGGATTATACTGAGCTGACGAACAACTTTTTGAACGTTGTATGATTTAATTAACAATATAACTGTGATGTGTGACCTATATTACGGTAGGTACTATTCTGATATATCAACCTGACGTGCTATTATAACTTGATTTAATTGTCGTCTCGTAAGAGTAGTGGTGGCAATAAGTCGTGATTTGCCCGCTCCGCTCCGATTTATTACCTCAATTACCTAAAGATGGAGCATTCGCGCAAGGTGTAGCCTTCCACTATTTCAGGTGAACTTTTGCTGTACAGAGGCCTACCGATTACTATATGTACTATGTTTGTAAGATTGTTTATATGTTTGTAGATATGTTTGAAAACTGGTCAAGTGAAGTGAAGGACCATGTCGTGAAAAGTAAATAGCCAGAGAACTTAGACTTCAATATAAGTAATAGTTTAGATAGAACGCTGCAAGTTGTTTCGAAATAAGTAGGTAGTGTAAACTACTTCATAGGTAGCTTACGGATATAATTTCTCAACAATAAAAATAATGTTAGCTACATTATTTTTATCTACCTTACCTATTTCTTAACATAAATAAATTTTAATGTAAGTATATAACAACTCTACAGTAATTTAACAGACCAAAATTGGATAAGTGTGCTAGAAAATTGAAGTGGAATAACCGGTTCCATGGATATAAATAACGGTAAGCAAATCAGATCATAAGGATTATTGTGAATATTACAGATTTTATATAACTCTATAGTTTTGATTTGCTATTATTGATAGCAATATACTAAAATGTTATATTTCTTCATATACCTACTCGTAGATGAAGAAATATAATATTTTAGTATATTACTTGTATCAAAACAATAGTGACATAAAATCTCTTTGTGATGTCTTGAAACGTATATCGTTGAACTCACTTGGTGCCAAGATATAATCTGTTATGGTGACATTATCTGGATCTCCTGCCAACTGCGAATCCCGCCAACAACTTAAAACATTCTGTTTTCAGAACTGCCTATAGATATCTTCTTATGCTTTACGCTTCAGACATTTTGTTCATCTTTAGTGCAAAATATATTAATTAAAACCGGTTTTAATAACAAATAATATACAATCTCTATATATAATATACAATCTCTATATATTATATTTATCTCGCTGCAGCTGCTACAAGCAAGCTACTCAGCGAAGGCGTTGGCACAAAATGTAAAAAATAATTGATTAACGCTGTGAATATAATACCCATAATATTATTATTTCCCTGGAGTGACATTAAAAGCCACGTAATGAAGATGTGTCGGTGAGGTCACGAAGGTTCTTGTCGCACCGTACAGCGATGCGATGACCACACAATACCATAACATAATTACTTACATTAAAAAAGTTATGAATTCACTTATTAAATAATTTATGCTGACGAAGCGCCACCGATAAACATGTCTACGATAGTTACATTTAGAGAAAAAATAATCTTATTACGGCCTGCCGTGCGAAGGGATGGGGACATAAAACAACATGTTGTTTTACTAAAAGCACTCAAAGGCATCGACCGCCTGCACAAATAGATGGCTGTTGTATATAAAAAATTAAATGCATCTATATTTTTAACTTTGGCGCTTGTAGCTTGTCAGTAGTTAATTTTATATAAACCACAATTATTTTGGACATCATTTTTATGTCCTCTAAAATGAATCGCTATCGCTAGTGTCTTTTCAGAGGGGATTTGAGGCTACGAATATAAAGCATAGGTAGCGTGGTGAATTAAATACACTATAGGTACAATTTAGAATATTGTAATATAAGTTTTAATAAAATGTTTATTCTATATATACGAGTACCATCCATTATCTCAAATCAAGAGATGAGCGGCTGGCAGTCTTGAAGGCTAGACCTAATTCGTGGGTGTTACACAAGCTTTATTTGAACCCGTTCATTTGTTCTGGGAAAACGTTATTATTTCATAGAAAATAATACCTTGCTTAGTCTCTTACCTGAGTCTTCTCAGATTTAATATATTTCAAAATGTTTAAATCGGTGTTAAGAGTCAATTGTAAAGTTCATAAGATCCTTATGGGGGCCTAACTGAATAGATTAATTTTGAGTTTGAGTTATTAATAAGTCCAATGTTTTCAGCGCGACATATTTTTTGTAAGATATTGCATTAGACTTACTAGCTATTCAATCGGCAACAAAATGAAACACTAGTAATTCCAAAAGCGAAACTTTAAACATAGTACAAAATAAAACATCGCACTAAGTTGGCGTACTAGAATAAAAATGGCTACCGTTTATTCATATGAGAATATGAGAGTCATATATATTTCTAGCCCCAGTAATAACTTGTCGCGCGAATTACCTTTGTGATTTTTTTTTATTAAAGCACGCACTCGGCGGCGCGGCGCCCTATAAATCTGGTGTTGGCGCACCCACTTTACTGCTGTACCTATCAATTGGCCAGATATATTTGGGCTTTGTGATTTTTATTTCGTTTAATAATACTAACTACCTTTAACCCAAGCAAATATTATTTTATTTCAATAATATTTGCTTCATGGCAAATTCAAATTACATGACATAGCATTTTCTTTGATTTTCTGTCGGCCGCTTCTATATAAGTGAAAAGATTAATTTAGAAAATTAATTTCTTCGCCTGACTCCAATCTTCAATTATCGTGATGTGCTATAAAGTTAAAAGCAGCGGTACCACTACTTTAGTTGAATCAGAATATTAATGTAGAGTTTTTCCAAGAAGTGCTATGCCGGCGTGTCCCCGAGGCGCACTGTTGTGTTATCTTTCTGCCGTCTCATCTCAGACAGACCCCATTAGTTATAAATTCGCTGGATATAAATATTAGCACCCGGTTTTCAGCTACACTTTTACAGGCGTTGATATAATAACCTCATTACTTTCCAGTACTTTCGTTTTAGAAAAACAGTGAGAATATCAAACACAATAATTGAAGGCATAAACAACTTGTCAGCAATACAATAACTTTTAATAATAGTTTATGTAAGTAATCTCGAACAATGAAGTTTAATAAGATTTAAATATTTTTGAATTTGTGTTCTACCCATTCCAAATTAACAATCTACTCCAGAGAAAGACATAAATTGAGTGCATTATAATAGATCCTTTTTTCTGGCATTTTGGCAGTAGCAATATAATCAAATTATATAGTGTTTAATCATACTATATATATTCTATGGAATCCGCGATTCTCACTATCTAACAGCACTCACGCTATCCTTAGTTAAACATGTTTGTTAGTTTTTGTAATCTGGGCTTCACTCGACCAGTCTGTTGGATTAACCAACTTTTCACACGATCCAACCCTTTCTTATATACATCACAATTCAATTAAACGTTTGCAAACTGGCTCGATTGTAGGATCGATTTATTTGTTCGGTGTAATGAATTATTCAATAAAGGCCTCCTTGTTTGAGTCTGCTTTTGCATCAGTTACATATAACTGCAGCTAGCTTTAGTTAAATATGCATCTGGTGTTTTGTATTCTGGTTTCTCGCCTAAATAACAACGTCATATGCAGCAGTGTTGCATTTACAAAAAAAATATGTACACAGATACTTATATTATGACGTCAGATCCAGGATTCGCGATTCCTTGAAATTCAACATTTTTTATAGATGACGTTGAGTGACATGATGATGAGATTTGAGACGACTGTTCAGTTGCCGAACCAAGGAGGATTATTGGTATTGCTGTTTTTGTGGTTTAGTAGGAATCCTTTTTAAAATAGTAACAACAGTTTTAGACCCGTTTCTATCTCCGCAAACATTCGTACATATTCAATTAAATTTTTTTCATGACGGAAGCTTCAGGCCCGCCGGAAATTAAAAACTGTCTACTGTGCAAATATATAGAAATTTTGGATCGGATTTTCAATACATTTCTATACTAGCACCAGACCCGCGGTTTTACCTGCGTTCCCGAGAGATTCTGTTTTCATAGGATAAAGAGTATCCGGTAACAGCCATTACGGAGCTGAGTGGAATTAATCAAATTACGTCATTAGCAAAAATGTGTTATTATTATTTCAAATTGGTAAGGACGTTAATTTAAAAATCAAAAACTAAACTAGATTTTCTTTTTTTTTAAGATCAATAAGGCCCCTCGACTATTGGATTAGAAGGTCGTTCTAAAACTACTTACAAAAAACAAATCGAATCGCGATTCAAATTATAAGGAAGTTCAAAATTATCTCTACCCCACACATCCCAATCTTGAACCGAACTTACCTTGTGTTGCTATTATACAGCCCCCACCACAATTGTTTTGAAAATTGACAATGCAATAGACAAAACCAATGTGGTATAATAATCTACCGTCACTAAAAGGGCAGCAAAGTACGGTTAGCCCTATTGGACTTATCATTACACATAAATAAGGTGGTAGTTAATGTGGTCCGTTGAGGATCCAATCCCGGTTACATTGTTACCCAGGAGATTAGATAGGCGTGATGATTGGTAAAGTTTGATTGAGCTTCGTCTGAACCCTTTCGTGAATCTCCTTGATTACGGGATAGGTAATTGGCATCTACGGATTGAGTACACAGTTCACGGACTCCGTATCGCTGTAAATAAAGCCACCCACATCCGAGTGCTGTTCACTTCTAGTGTATTCAGTACTTCGTTAGTATTGATAAATTTGATTGGTATTTTTACAGTTTACGTACATCTAGACACGCGGCAGTCCACGTCACACAATTAATAATAATAAAGTAAGTAGCAAATAACATAGCAAACTATTTTAATCAATTGAAGAACGTTATGCATGACAGGAAGAATATTTTTTTCAGATCTCACTTCTTTTATTAGTTACGAACTTGGCATTTTTTCACATTTATGTTTTTGATGGGATTCACTTTAGCTACTCTAAATATCATAAAATTTGTATTACACAACTCAGCCAGATGGAATATGACCTAAGGAAATGGTAGGAAATGACTGTACGTGGAAAGCGGAAGTTAGTGTGAGCACGTGAGAGGAATGTCCAATGCATTCATAATCTATTCGATTCTTTGGGTTTACAATGATTTTTAGAAAATAAGGAATCACAATTTCTTGTGTGTAATATAGTTTTCATGCATAAGTATCCACGTATGAAAATAATAAGTAAATGAATTTGTCACAATTAAGTTTTTATCTAATTATTCCTTTTGCTGCTTAGTCATTCACATGACATCATCAGTACGCACCATTGACCACTAAATAACGAGTGCGTAGTCGTCCTTATCTTAGGACGTAGTTGGCAGCTACAAACATAATTTCCGAAGATACTGTTGCGCACCCGACTTGCTCTATACGACATGAATGATGTAAAATGCTTTGAAAATTTTAAGGCGATGATAGCTCAGTGGTAATTGACGTCGAATACCGCGGCGAAGGTCGTGGGTTCGAATCCTACAATGAGCTTGAGCTTTCGGTGAAGGAAAACATCGTGTGGAAACCATAGCTCGGTGGTAGGGTACTTTGTAGTACCCGACTGGCTGGCTACCACCCTCAAGTTGAAAATCTGTCGCCAAAACACCTATCGGTGTGTTCCGACAGCTGCACTTGAGAGCCAGTTCCCATCTAGGCTTTGCGTGCTTACCATCTTCGGCCACATCATCACTTACCATGGTGAGATTGTGGTCAAACACAAGCCTATCCAGAATAAAAAAAAAAAACATGTGGGCTTAACTAAGCTTGAAATTAAGTGATCTCTGCAAATTATCTTTTAAATCTCTAGAAAAAACACTCGTTAAAATTAGACAAGTTAAAGATAAAATACACATATTTCATTATATATGTTTATCTTGCAAAACAAATATGAAAGAATCTGGAGCAAACATGATATAAACACCCTTGTTTTCTTACACATCATAATCTTATGTTTGCTAGCGTCGAGTTTCCGGTGGCGAGGCGAAATCGAAATTGCTTTGTTTTGCTTCTGTTCCATCACGTAGACTATGTGAAAAATGTGATAGGTTAACAACTCATTCCTTACCTTGTAGTTGAGGTATTTATTTTATGAAAGAAATGTACCTTCGGTTTATTTAACTATTTATTTAGATATATGTTTTCTATGTGCCATTCAAAATAACCATTTCGTTATGCATGTTATAAAGCATATTTGTGAGCTCAATGTAGAGTCAGTCAAGTATTTTCAGACTTTAAAATTCAAAATGGACATTTCCATTTCATCAACGGACAAGCGTAATTTGCTAAAATTTGAACTAATATGCCTGAAAGCATACAGAGTCGGATCTGGTATGAATTTGCATTCGTGACTGGACTAAGTCCAAGCTGCCTCCGGCGATGACAGGTGTATCAGTCAGACAGCCATGGTTTATGGTTATACCGAGTTATACGTAGTAGCTTATGTTATATAAGAATGTATACATTTGTAGAATTATTTGATTAATTTAAGCGACAAGGCGCCAATTTATATTAAGAGTCTGACTATTCCTTTAGCTCTAGAAATGCAAAATAATTGACCTACGCTTAAACACAGTAAAAGAGAGAGACAGAGAAAAATCTATTAAGCTTTCATATAAATAGTTCCATACATTGTAGAGTAAATAAAATGTATTCATAGCTAAAGTTCTAATCTCGTCGTCGAGACAAAGCGTGAGGGCGTAGCAGAACTTGTGATACTGAAGGCAAATGCAAAGCTTTATTTAGTTTAAGGCGCCCCATTACACGGGTCATATAAACTGTCAAAGTTAGAGGGCGCGTGGCGTCGCGGCGCCTTGCCACCGCTCCAACTCGCCTTCTTGCTTCTATCTCATTCGTTTAGCATTGCACAATATTAAAAGTTTGTACAATGCTAAACGAAATGATAGCTCAGTGGTAGTGACGTCAGATGACGCAACGAAGGTCGTGGGTTCGAATCCTATCATGTGCTTGAGCTTTCGGTGAAGGAAAACATCATGAGGAAACCATAGCACGGTGGTACCCGAGTGGCTACCACCTTCAAGTTGAAAATCTGTCGCCAAGCACAAGCCAAGCACCTATCGGTGTGTTCCGACAGCTGCACTTAAGAGCCAGTTCCTATCAAGGCTTTGTGTGCTTACCACCTTCGGCCACATCATCACTTACCATGGTGTGATTGTGGTCAAACACAAGCTTATTCTAAAATAAAGTTAATCTTATCTACTAATATTGTACATGTGCAAGTTTGTGTGTATGTATTTGTTACCACTTACCTCTGTATTGGCTGGACGGGTATGGAGGAAGATACTTTGCACAATAAATAAATAAACCAAAGGATACTTTTTAAACGCAAGCTAGAAATAGCTTAAAAAATCATTTTATGAGAATCATCATCATAATATTAATACGTGAAGAAAAAACTTTGTACCCCTTTTTACGAAAATTACGCGGACGGAGGAGTATGAAATTTGGCACAGTTAAAGTTTATATGGAGAAGGAGTGCAGAAAGCTAATATTTTTATAAAATATGCTTATATAAATTAAATTAATACAAAAATCATTACACACACTACCATGTGTTTGACACACACACATACACAAATATCATTATGCACTTTTTTTCCTAAAAATTTTTTGGTAGAATTTCGATTAGAGGGCGAGCACTGGTTTTACTAAATACCTATTCACAAGCTGCAATCCAAATTATAACTGTTTACCTACTTTAGGTATTCGCATAAACCACTTTTCATATGTGTGCTCCAAAATATTCTGAGGAGTCAAATAAGATGTCACCTACCAAAAATGGTATGAAAAGACGGAAATATTACTTATTTGCGGCTATCTATAGGAGATGCTATTTTTATATGTGTCGCAATGGGACGTCGTTGATGCTATGTTATATAACTCACAGCGTTTGAGTAATTTGTTTTAATACTCACCCATTCTTACCCTCATACTACCTATTTACCAACAAAATAAGCCGTGTATCTTCTTTCTACAAAGAATTTTATTCCCGGGTTTTGAGTAAGTATCCGTGCAAACAGCTTCTTTCCTTGATTTTTCTTTCGTAGTTTGTTGTTTCTTTCAATCCCGTAATCAAGTTTACGGCTTGTCTATATATTTGGATCTGTCGAGTTTGTTCGATCTAAACAATAAACCTAACTACAAGTTATTGGATCGGTTAGGTAAAAGTAAATTGTGAGATATGAATCATTTTCTTTTGGGAACTAAACTAAAAAACTATTGATATAAATTTTGAATGAAAATACCTCGAGATTTTTATATCTAATAAATATACATCGCTGTGCATACTATGGTAGGTATTAAATCAGGATTTTAATCAGTTGCTGAAAAAAATAATAACTCGATAAATAACATACCGATTATGTTATTTGTCGAGTTTGGTGGAAACTGTGAGGACAGAAAAAAATTTTCGGCAACAAATCTCGGATGAAGTGTATTTTGGTAAGGATTTTCGATATCTCACAGAATTTATCGCAAAGGAAATATTATTCCATTTTGTTTCCCAATCTATTCTGTATATCAATGTACTCTCGTATTTATAAGTTGTTTTTTTGTTTTAGTTTATTATTATCATCAATGAGATAGATACGATTACAATACGAAGATTTTTGATGGTCCAATTTAAATAGAATATTTAGATTAGTGTGCTCGCTATATTATATACGTTGGTGGAACCATCACAGGGTGGTGACACTACCGCCCGCCTAAAATAGTTTGTCACTGCTACCACTACGCTGGGGTGAATAACAATAAGACCCTTTTGTTTCGGGTCGCTTCGGATGTATTCAATCTGTTGGAGACATAATCAAGACGTTGTTGAAGGGTTTCTCTACGACGTAGCTTTGGGTGCACTTTAATGAATCCAGCGAGCGTTATTGCTCTTTTGGTGTAACTTTTTGTTTTTGTAACACATTTTTTAATGACCTGAAAAATATTACTTACTTCCTCATCATATTCATTCCCATGATTATCCACTGCTCCTCAAAGTCTTCGCAGACCACGAATGACAGCTTATATCAAGCGGCAACCTCGTGGCATATCATTGATCAAATCTTGAACTTTTTAAACGTTCTGGTGATCACAACTCGGAAATATTTCATACCATTGATTATGTCGATAATATTAAGCCAACAATGTTAGCGTGCAGTTTACTTATTATCATACCTCCCATCCTTGAAATTCTGTCACTAGGTACTGAATATATTTTGTGTTTGGTTCTCATAGGAAAAGCCAATCAATTGCGTGCAGTAAAGAGCATAAAATATGAGGATTATGTAGTATAATGGCGCTACTAGTAATTAACAGTCATCGAACGAAAACCACAAGCATCAATTTTGAAATGATTGGCATGAGCCGAGAGTGATCCAAATGGGTGGCTTAAACACTCATTTGATATTCACATTTGGTCCGAAACGACCAGTAGGTATGTTGCGACGCAAATTGCTGCAAATTTGTCCATATTCATCACTTTCTAGACGAGTTCATACACTCTAGATTATACAGTCGTTTCTGTAGTAAAAATTAAATTAAACTTCACGCACTATAGGTATATTATGTTAAAGGTGTCATTTTAAAACTATAAATCGCATAAGGGCCTTTCGACATTCATTTGGAAATTACCCTCATTTTGTCACTGCACGACAATAGTTAAATTTACTTTTACCAATGGGGATTAAACGTGTTCGTATGTCAATGTATGACAATACGCTAATACTATACTCGTTGTAATTTTAAAATGTCACTAGGAGCGGATTGCACCTGCAGCCGGCACTAGGTAACGATTTGGCGCACGCCAAATCCTGTGACCTACATCTGAACCTACACTGGGGATTGTTGGCTCTGTTTCGGCATTAATTATACATATCTTTGGTGTGGTGTCATCGAGATGCTTACCATATTCTGTTATTGGTTTGTATTGTGAATTTATTAGATTGAAGTCAAATAATGCGTGTATAAGATAAACTCTAATTAATTATTGTTTTATGTCATTATTAGATCCCTATTTCTTTAAGATTAACTCACTGCAGTACATACTCAAGGTAAATTGAAGGACAATAAGAGTTAACTCTATAAATAAAAAGAAACTGACTGATTGACATATTATTGAAAGGTTTCTGAAATAACTAAAGAGATTCTGAATGGCAAAGTTTGTAGGTATATGAGAAATAAATGTCTTCCGTGAAAATTTTGCTAAAACATAAGAAAGATATAAGAATAATACGCTAAAATACCCTTCAAGATTGTTAAAAGTAAAGGAAAAAATTGCTCCAAAAGTTTTTGTAGACAATAATAATTTCCTGAATAGAATTTAAGGCTAGTTGACTAGGTATAGATGTTAATAACTCGAAAGTCTGCACCGTGAAATAGACATCACATATTGTTGATCATACCTTCATATTTAAACATTGCCACATTAACACACATTTTGTTCAATCTGGCAATTTAAATCAGGATCCCTCGAGCTTCTCTACCTAAATCCGGTTTCTCTTTGAGGCGTCGAAAGATAAATTAAGTCACGTCGGTACTTTATTTCGTAAATCTACACGTGACGATTAATCAAAATAATATATACTCATATTTGGTGCTATTTGAGTCGTCGGAAGCATTATCTCGTAACGATCATTAGATATTTTCACGCAACGCTCCAAAACTTGTTAATTAAAACTCATTAAAAGCTTAATTTCAACATTGTTGGTAATTAAGAAGATTCACGATCTGCGAACCCTATTATCTTCGCAAAGTACTTTTACGAATTATTAAGATAGAAAGCAACAATATTAAAATGGCTTTGCGAATTACTTCTACTCCATTGTGGCACTTATCCCGTAATTAATATATTTTATCTTACCGCCCTACCATTACCGCCATCAACCTTGATAAGATAAATGAAGAACTTAATGATACCAAGTAGATGTATACAGGAATAAACAATTTGGTTTGATTTTGACGAACTCTGTTTAGGTAAAGTAACCATTCTATGTAGATATCTACGTAGTCGATACTTTACGTAGCAAACTAAAGATTTTAATGATTGAAAAGCCAGGGCCATTGCGATTGTTTGAACGTTTGGTGTCCCACGGAAAGCAGAGTGCGTACATTGTACGAAAAGAGTCGAGACATGCACGACGCGACGCGACGCCCACAGTTGCCTCGCCTACGACACTGCCACCCTACGACCCTGATGGCGCCTTATTCAGCAATATCCGAGCATCCACTCCTTATTGAAAGCTAATGGCGACTATATATTTTCTTTAACTATCTGGGATTGTCAGATTACTTTTATGTTTTAATAAAGACATATCCTACGAATGAAAATCTAACAACATGGGAGGAAATAAAATCTTTAATGTATTTACGTACTACTATTCAAAAACTTTATAAATTCAGAACTTTAATTTAATAAATAATCACGTCGTTACTAGAATAAAGGCTAAAACAAATGTGATGTACGAGAATATGTAAATTTATGTAAAACAAACAAAATTATTGATCTATCAGAAACAACAACATTAGATTATGTAATTATTGATCGATTTCAACGTTTCTCTTTACTATGTTAACTAGGTTTTGTGACCTAGGTGTTGTGGATTTCAACCCAATATCTGACTCTATAGTCTCTATATTTAATTAAAAAAAGAAATGAAAATAAAAGCACTTCGAAACCTGTTCTTTTTGTAGATTTTGAAGAAGTCTAGCCTGCAACCATTCCATGCAGTTTCAATAAATCATGATTCCATGTGAATATATTTGATCAGAATAATGTCTTCAGTACCCTCGTAGGCTCGCTCCTAATTACGTACATGTCACGGACACACCAGTGATTGATTGCATCGCTAATATCTGAGACAATCTCCCGACAATAGATGACATGTGTGACATTGTACTCTCGATATTTTTCCTTTTCGCCTTTTATTTTTATAAACAAAGTAAATAGACTAAAGCTCTTTGTTTATGTTGAGCTTCTTTCGATTATATACATGAAACTATAATTTATATTATAACCATAACCGAAGCTTTAGAGTAAAATAAAATAGAGCTATTTGTTAACATCTAGAAGATTAATTGTGATAATGGAAGCATTTTGTACTTACAATAATTATCTAAAGACATAAAGTTTGTACCGAAGTTTTAAATATATGTATTGCTTTTACCTTATTAGTATAGGAATGGTAGGTCTAGGTACCCACCCACTTTAAGAATAAAACAACTTAAGAGCAAGTTATTTTGTATTATTCATTTTTAAAGAATTTTAGAACAGCAGATAATAATCATTGTAGATTATCAGAACAAAATACATAGGTCACTCTTGCGATTAAGTAGATAGGTAGGTACGTGTGGAGACTGCTGATTGCTTGACTATTCAGTATTTAACAATACTTCTTAATTCACGGTGTCTAGTTACGCTCACAAGTACCTACCTAATATTGGTTAAAAAGGTTTACAGTATCCACACCTCCTCATTACTTAATTATTAACTTGTTAAAAAAAGGAAGGAATAAGCAACAAAACAATCAAAGCAAACATGCGTTGTGTAGGGTTCCGTAGTTACTACGATATCGATAAAAATATATTTAAAATTAGAGATAGATTGTACGAAACTATTGTCGCAGTCAAAACTATTTATATAAACTGTTTTTATACTATTAAATAATATATGGATATCTAAACTATATACCTAAATGTATATTTGTATGAGCAACATTAGTCTCGTTTGCGTAATCCTCTAGTACAAATAGACTTCACGTGTCAAAGCAATTCATTATTCAGTTATACATAGCATTAAGCTTGAGTATGCATGTGGGTGGAGACGAGTGAGTGGTTTTGGTGTATTACGTGAGTATTGGCCCTCCGGTACGATATCATCGTCGCTCCTCATGCACTGCCTCGGTCGGAATACGAATGACCTATGCACTCCCGACAAATAGACCTGTCGGTCAAATAATGCCAGTAAACCTTTCAACCAACACATACGCCGAACTAACTCGATGGAGTGGCAATTTATTTGACGCTTGGAGTTGAAAGGTGGACAAAATTGTGTTTGAATACCACAATTACGGGTACCGTTAACTATAAATTTTGATTGTCTAACTACACAGAATTTAGACGGTCACATTTTTTTTAACTTGTCCCACGTGGTTTTACTCGCGTTCTCGAGTGGTATCTTTTCCTGGGGTAAAAGTTTCATATGTCCTTCTCCAAGGTCCCATCTATCTCTATACCAATATCCATAAAAATGGTTTAGGCGTGAAAAGGTAACAGACAGACCGACAGACAGAGTTACTTTGGCATTTATAATATTAGGTATGGACATGGCTGAAATATCTCCACGCCTATTATCCCCGAAGAGGTAAGCAGCTAGAGGTGTTATTATTTACTCTTGGTCTTATAACTAACACCGAGCTACAGTTAACAGTTCTTTAACCATCCCGGGATTCGAAACCAAAACTTTTAGTTGAGCTTTACCACTTATTATATCTATCAACGTGATATTGAAATATTTTTTTAGTAAATTAAAGCCATAATTATCAGTAACAGTGAAATGAAAACGAATTTATCTCTCCCTATTGTATCGTAGAGTGGTGTCAAGACTGACGGGAGTATACTTGTGGAGATACCAGGTTGTACGCAGTACGAAGCTATTAAATTTTAGCCGGACGGGGAGGGTGAACCGCAGTCGGTGGTTTGACGTATTATCGTCGCGCCGCACCACTTAGGGCCTGTCTCTAGGCTCTGCCGGACACGCGAGTTTCTGCCTGCAGCAGCGCCCGCTATTGCCCGTGTGGTTCTATTTCAAGTCTAGGTTTATGAACTCCACGCTTGGCACGTTAATTATTATCGTTTAGTTAATTAAAAATTTGCTAATCTACAGATACAGAATACTTAAAAGTTTCAGAATCAATGAAACAGAATTATTCACGAGTTCATAATTTCTCGGTCAATGGTGACATTAGAAACCGAAAACTTTTTGGACATTTTTATTATTGTTTTTATACGTACCGCAAAAACAGCGCCACAAATATTTTTGGATACAACTTTTTGTGGACCAGCAAAAAGTGGATCGAGGTGTATTTGCAGACTGCGTATAAAAGAATATAGAAGGTAAATATAAAACTTGGGATACAAGTACGGAATCTGGAGGATCCAGCGGGCGCGCGTGCTGCTACAATATTCATGAGCGCGGGCGGCCGCTATCGAGGGCCCGGCCACCAGGAGCTCGCGAACACTATTCACATTCGGACCCGTTCCATCAATATAACGAGTCGCTGACCTGAATTGTTTAGTGACTACCTTTATACATATTTTTTCTGCTGAAGCAGAACTACGATTATATACCACAGGAACTGTTTTAATACGTGTACTCGTAAAACGAAAAATATATTGCTATTTATACCATTGGTAGTTAAGGAACGGTTGGTAGGTAACTAATGCTTAATTAAAGTTATTACCTACAGAAGACAACCCATATTTATTTCAAAAAAATATAGCGGTAACGTGAAACTGAAACATAAAAAATAGATGCTTAATGGAGAGTAACTATAGGTACCTACTCTTTAATGATTATAATTTGAGTACTTCTGATCAAGTCGACGGAAACAAGGCGCATCTATTTACATAAACTAGAAAAAGGTCGATGACGGTGAAGACTTTATCTTACAGTAATTTGTAACTAGGTATGTTTTATTTCAGATGTACTCCATGTTTATTGAAATTGTAAAACATGAACGGATTTGATTCCCCTAATTAGTATGTTAAGCTGAGCGTAGGGATGAGTGTAGCACCGATAGCGCCAACCCACAAATTTGAAAGTTGGCCAACTTGTATCGGCTGGGGGTGTTTGCGGTTACTACTATGCGAACTGCCCGTGCCCGCGCCCGCGCTGATAGGGCCCCACCCGGCCGCCTCCCGCTCCGCTTGTCGCTCAGCAAGGTCAGCTCGTGTTTTTATCAAGTTTACATAATAACGATTTTTAAACATATTTTCTAACCTTTTACTAACTTTTTCGTCACGGTTTTACCTACTTGAAGTTCCAACGTCCTTGGATAAAAAGTTTATTCGTTGCTCCATTTCTATCCAGAAATAAGAAACTAGCTTTTTTCTTACTTTGAACAAATATGTAAAAAATTATTAGGAAGCGAATTTTCAGTGCAAACCTACTATTCACATTTGCTCTATTTCAAAGTAAGTAATGTTTTATCTCAGTTCCCACTTGTAATAGGTAGCATAGTAACTCAGCTAAAACGAAACGTTTCTAATTTAGGTTTGCCCATTAAACTTCGTAGTTAAAAGGTATAAAAAGGTGAACGGAGAATGTGTTGCAACCTGAGCAAAATTTAGTTGTTGGCGTCTGCGCTCAAGCAAGCGGAGCGGCTCCGAACAGGACCAGGGTAATTGAACTAATAAATCTAGCCGTGTAACTGCGCTCCGACTCGCTCAGGATCAAGGCGAAACCATTAAACCTACGCTCAGATTTCGCCTTGACTCGGCTTGCATTTAGTCACACGATAGCAACGAGACAGTAAGCTCTCTGAGCTACGGATTTTTGTGATAGAGTTTCACTTTCTCCCTTTATACAGATTTATACATGCTTGAGTTACGATCTATAAGAAATACAAGCCATTTCAGAAACAATTTTACAGAAAATAATAAAAAAGTAATAGCATCGTGTATAGCCAGCACAGTAGGAAGTAAACCTTATCACCACAACTTGTTTATGGTTTCGACGGTAATAGTTTCTCGATTCCTCAGTAGGTACTTACTGTACGTTTCTTGTTGTCCGGCTCTTAGTTTACATATGAGTAAGTCCTTACGTGGTCATCTAGCGTTGCTCATGGTTTTAGTAGCACTCAAATTAAGTATTGGATCAATAGCAGAGGTATTTATATATCAAAAATTATACTTACGCTACCTACAGGTATTCCTACTGTACTTTTGTGCAAGACTAATAAAATTGTTTTCAATAAACAGCAAAAGTCAATGGACAATCAAGTAAACTTTCCGAATGATTTCCTGATTTTTCTGAAAGGCTTGGGAAATAAATCAATGAAGACTAAATCCACCTCACCTTCTACGACGCCCAAAATGATAAATATTTGGGGATCAGATAAGGGGAATATGGTAAGTTTATAATCCATCCTACTTCCTACTACGCTACGCTCCTTCCTTCCTTTCGAAAGCCTAATCTTCTAAGTCACGCGTTCCCGAGGGAATTATAATAAAATGTAGCCTATGTTAGACAGTGATAGTTTAGCTTTCCATTGAAAGAATCGGTGCGATAGGTCCAAAGATAACCCCTAGAAACAAAAAACACAATATTACTTAGTAGATAACCATTTATTTATTTCTCTCACAAGACAAAACTATGACTTCAATAATAAACTAGCTTCCGGACCACAGTTTTTCTCGCAATTCCGGGTAAAAAACTATATCTATCAGTAGTATGTTGATCCGATGCTAGGTGTAAAGACTAATATAAAGTAACTAAAACTCTTCTGCTTTATAAAATTAGTAAGGATTTTCACCAACGATAAAAAGATTACCGTCATCTTTTTGGTTTCAATTGTAATTTGATCAATAATTATTTTTTTGTATACCACTAGGTAGCAAACAAGCTTACGGCCCACCTGATGGCAAGCGGTTACCGTAGCCTATGGACGCTTGCAACACCATAGACATCATATATTTTATCTTTATATATTTTATTCATACCTATATTTATCTGCAAACTATATTATAGTATCTTCCGTTGTTTCAGAATTCACAGAAGGCAGCTTTCAAAGACGTTCTTATGATGAAACTGGTTTCCTATTACGAGGATAAATATAAACTTACGAATCATAAACCAATGGCAGCTGTCAATCCTGTAAATAAGTACTCGTATAATTATACGTCCAAAGTAAAGTGGAACAGCCTTCCGGCGTCTGTTTTTCCTGAACAGTACAAACTGCGTGATTATAAGGCTAAGGTAAATATGCCTTTACCGACTGCACGTGCTTCATCTTCGTCCTCATTATCGCTTTCCACCTGGCGAAACTGAGACAAACGCGCTGCCAGTCTAACATACGATACAGAAAATACGTATAACAATATGGTGGTTCATATCCAGTACCACCATATTTTTATATGTATTTTCTTTTTTTTTAAAGCTGACAATTACACAAGAGTAAGTTTATTAGTATAAGTATGTTCAAAGCTAAAACAACAGCTGTAATTATGTGTCGATCTGCTGGAACACCAAACTCCTCGTAGGTTGGTTTCAGACAAGTTGGTAAAATAATAAACGAGTATTCTTACCTTACCTAATAGATGATAGATGAAATGATAGAGGTAAGTAGCTTTCATTCGATTCGAATGTAGCAGGCCAAATTATTAAAAGACATTGAATCGAGAGAACAAAGACTTTAATAGCTTACTAATACCACCACCAATTCAAGATGAAGCTTGAATAGGTGGTGGTATCCTATCCTACTAATCCCACTAATATTATAAATGTGAAAGTTTGGATGGATGGATGTTTGTTACTCTTACACGCAAAAACGGCAGAACGTATTTAGATGAAACTAAGCACACAGGTAGATCATATCCTGGAATAACACATAGGATACTTTTTATCCCGGGAAAGGATAAAATCCCTCGGGAACGCGGGTGAAACCGCGGAGGACAGCTAGTAATATTATAAATGTGAATAGTATATTTCATTACAAGTGCGGAAAGGCTGCGGAAAGGCAAGGCGAGGGTTGACAGTCGGAACAAGTTGCAATGACGGTTCCGCAAGTGTACTGAACGACTATTTTTAATACAGTTGCGAAAAAATGAAGCAATTTAACAAAATAATAAAAACACAATAAACTCAACTAACTAATAATTTATTTCTTATAAAAATTATAGTACCCATGTACATTGAAATTGGTACAGTTTTTTAAACTTACTGGGGAAGTTTTAGGTTGCATATACTGTTTGAGACAAACTATTATTAATTTGGTATCATTGTTCATGTATATTTGTCATACAATGTTTGTACAATTATAGTGATTCCGGTGGTGTTAATTAAAAAAAAATAGGGTCGAAATTACTCATTTTGTGCAACAAACAACTAAACTCGCAAAGAAAATTTCTGGAAAATGGCGCCAACCGTAGAATATAAGCAGAGTTTTTTTTTCTTCACCCAAAGGGAACTATCCATACAGCTTAGTCTTCAGTATATATTTTTTATTGATATGAAATGAAAATGAAATTTAATGAGATGAAATGAAATGAAACCTAACCTAACTCATTCAAATAAATCATTAAATCTGATATTGAAATAAATTAGTAGCTTCTTTTTAGAAATATACGTATTTGTATGAATCACAAAAACTCTTTAGTAAAAACTTCATGGTTGGTTTTTCTTTTTAATAGACATTATTTTGACAGTTGGGAAAGAGAACGCACTAGTTCGGTAAAGGTAAAAAAAAAGCACTAGTATGTAATAGCCCACATCCCGAACGCTATACGTCCCTGTAATACACCACTTTTTGAGCAACTGTATTAAAAAGTATGTTACACATTTTGCGGGGCGGAAAACTAGTAATATACATACTATAAATTAATCGCATAAACATATTATGTACATGCATACAATTATAAATAGCTATATACTGTTTTAACATTTAATATTCAATTATTGCTTACAGAGTAATGATCCTGAAGAAATTTATTCAGATGCTGAAGTTCTTATATTGTAAAATAACTCTTATCTCAAAGATACTACGCTGGAAAATTGACTCCGTATAAATACAAATCCCCTCGTCGATCAAGAAAATATTAAAGATAAACAAAATAAGGATAGGATTTACGAATACAAAGATACAGTAATTTTATGAAGATATAATAAAAAAAACAGAACCAGCGTTCCTATTTGAATTCTACGACAACTTTTTTCGTTGATTTCTTCTTATTTTTTTGCAAATTTGCTCGGAGATTGGCTCTCATTGGCACTTGTTCAACGGCGTGAAGCGAAAGGCACTCCCGGGGACAACTTCATCTACACTAAATGCTATCTATCAGTGGTGTATGCCGGATTTTAGCGACGATACCGTGTCCAACACAACTCCCGGGACTGAGCGATACCAATTATGGGTACTATTTAAATTCAACAATAGACTATAAAATTAAATAGGTACAGTATAAAATCATTGTTTAATATAGGTAAACGTGTATTTAAGGTAAAAGATGGCGTTATTTGGACATAATGTTTTATCCGTAGTAAATTCATTGCTGTGAAATTCTATTTTCCTACAATAAATCAATAGAATTTCGCAATGATTAGATAATTAAAAAGTTGTGGATATATTTTTAACATTTTATGTTTTCTACCCACTCTTTACGTTTGTAAAATTATTATCATTGCTGAGAAGACAAAAAAATTAATCGAAGAATGTTGGTCTTACACCTCAACAAGAAACAGTAGGTATTGTATGAAACGTTAATATCCCGTTGACACATAAGATGTAGGGGGCAACAACTGACAATTTAATTAAGTAAATCCAGTGAGTTGTTTCGGTACCACCATCACGCAGAACATTACATAATACAACTTTGTCCACAAATTATGTTTACACCATTCAAATAGGCGTTCCTTGCGTAAATACTTTTGTAACTTCGTCCATTAAAGAAACTCTACACAAGTAATTACCATAAAACAAAGCGGTTTGTTTAATGTGCACATTCATGATGAAATAGATAACTTATAAAATTAATATAACGTATTGCGTTTTGACGCAATTTTTCTCGAAATTATTACAGTTATTTAAGTTGCGTAATAAACCCTGCGTGGATGCCATAAACCTTAGTGTCGCGTGTTTGACCAAGAGGCCATCGTAAAATGCACCATAAACTTGCGAATATAAAAATGAACTTCACAAACTAGAAAAACAGAGCGATACTTAAACAAAATCCCACATGGGATCTTCAGTATCGAAAAAAATATTACTTAGACGTGTTTTGGTAAATTTATCAAATAAGAAGTCGAACTGAGAACCTCCACCTTTTTTTTATTATGTCAGTGAATAGAAAAATATACGAGTAATATATACAAATATAAAAATCTCTCAAAAATTTATGTCGTACTTCTCAAAAATATTGTTTGATGTAGAAACTGACCGGAAAATTCATTGCGATGGATTCGAAGAAGAACTAAAAAATGAAATACGGTAATGGATGAAAAACATCTCATCCTCAAAATACTCATAACTCCGTATCGAAGGATAATAAATATCGTTATCTGTTCACAACTACATATTATCATTTGTCCAATTAAGTATTAACACATACATTTTCATGAATAAAAATATTTTGGGGAACGTAATTAAAGAATGTGCACGGCTTTTAACCCTTTCAGAGATAAATGGACATAAAATGGAATATCTGGCGGACCCTCCCGGTGCCAGTCGCGTACACTTTGTTCCAATCGCATTTCCCTTTGGAACGATCTCACGGCGGAAATTAATCCATCCGGCAAATGAATAGACTGCACTTGTGCGTGTGGGGTGCGAACTGCGATCTATGTATGACTGATGTTTTTAATTTTTAAATTCAAATAACACTGAATGGCATTCTATTTCCGGGACAATTTGAGATATTAACAAATAAATCCTCATGAACCTTGTTTTATACTGAAATATGTAACTGTATATTATAACATATACTTTTTTATGAGTTATATTTACTTTAATAAATTAAAAATCTCACTTCAATACTAATTTTAACCGCACACAGGTTATACAGGTGGTCCGGTAAGTAGTACGAAAATCTTAAGGGTTTAATCTTTCTTATTTAATATCTAAAAATCAATCAGAAATATCGTAATGTCTCAAAAATGGTGAAGTTTTTATTGAGCTGGTAGATGACCCGCTCACCTATCTCCCCCTTAAGTTTGTCCTACTACTTACTGGACACCACTGGAACCTGTATATAATATATTAAAATACCGTCGTAGAAAACTTATTTATCTTTTATTTCAATTCAATACTTTCTAATTCAAAGGTGACATCTAATAAAAAATAACCAATAATTATTATAGAATAAAAGAGGAAACGCTGCCAGCCTTCTGGGAACCTTGCCGATCGGCAGCAGCGGCAGCCTCGAAGAAGTTTTTTATATATTATAGTTGTACATTTACATGTATATTTTGTACATTTGTTGTAAATAAAATAATTATATTTAATAAATATATGTAATATATACAATAGTAGTACATAAAATATTATTTAAATTTAAGGCGATGATAGCTCAGTGGTAAGTGACGTCGGATACCGCGGCGAAGGTCGTGGGTTCGAATCCTACAATGAGCTTGAGCTTTCGGTGAAGGAAAACATCGTGAGGAAACCATAGCACGGTGGTAGGGTACCATGTGGTACTCGACTGGCTGGCTACCACCCTCAAGTTGAAAATCTGTCGTCAAGCATCTGTTGGTGTGTTCCGGCAGTTGCACTTGGAAGCCAGTTGCCCTTGCCCTTAAGGCATTGTAATAAGGTGTACAACACGTTGGCAGTTCCCCTGGTATTGCTAATGTCTATAGGCGATGGTAGTCACTTACCATCAGGTGACCCGCCTGCCTAGTTGTCACTAGTGACATAAAAAAAAAACGTAGAATAATCATGTATAAACTATAAAATCATGTTTAGTAATCTACTACACTTACAGTTAAATATCTACCGTTGTTTAGGCCAAGTTTTATCGATCAACAACCATTGTTAACCTTGTCACGGTGCGTGTTTTAGTCGAACCAATTATTTCTTCAAAAAATAAACTGTTTCAAGAACGTTGTTGAAATGAAAATTTAACTTGATACATACTTATATGAAAAGTTAACACAGTTTTAATAACAGAATTAGGATTACTTAATTGCTTAGCACACGTTTTACAAAATTATCGGAATCGTACACAGCGAGTAAAGGAAACTTGCGATATTTGTCCGGTGCATTAGTGGAATTAGCAATCTCATATCCGTAGAGCTAATATTTCTGGTGTTCGTCCAACGGCCGAGAATTAATCAGTTTGCACTGGCCGGTGGCCGTGGAATGAACTATTTCTCTCAGCTTAGATATAGAGGTATAGTACCTACACTTCCTGTGTTAATTCAAAATGTTCCACTTTGAAGTTTTAGTGGGATCACAAAAGTGATTTGTGTACATTATAATTGAATTGTATTCCTGTATATTAATATTATCAAGTCATAATTTTTGTAATTTAGGATTTCCGAAACTACTCACCCGATTTTGAAAATTTTTAGACTAGCAGGAAGCTACATTTTTCCTAAGTGCTTTAAGTTATTTCATCTTGAAAGCGTAGGTGAAACTGCGGGATGGAATCAAGTTTAAAATAATCCTTATCTTGTAGGGCATTACGTTTGCAATGCGGTACCTACATAGGTACACAAATGTACGCTATACACATAGCACCTTATTATTAATCAGCTGTATTAAATAGGCATAACAAGAATATGGTGGTGATCCATCTATGTGAATTGACATCAAAATCGAAGAAGAATCCTGGATCATTTACAGAATAAAATTGTCAAAGTGGCTACTGGGTTCACTGACCCAGATCATACTGTTTGATATGTATTCTCAGAATTTTGGGGAATAAATTTTTTTGTCTGTATTGCAATTCGTAACACTATGAAATTTTGAGTAAATAAATAATCAAGCAGAATGTTGCCTAGTCAAGTACTCATTTGTTAAATACTCAATATTAAAATAATGTAGAGTACCGATTACCGTATTTGAGGTTGGTGCCAATTAAGCTAGACCTCTAAATTGTATGAGCGCCCATACAACTCGGAGGTCTATCTTAATTGGTGGTTACTATGTATGTATGGGATCAACTTTTTTTATTTTTGTGATTTTTTTCTTTATTTGTGCTATAAGACCTTTTTTTTGCCAAATTTCGTGATTCTAGTCAACGGGAAGTACCCTATAGGTTTTGGGTCGAAAACCTATATATGCTAGAATTATCAATTTTGGTTAAAAGTAAGGTCTTACAGCACAAGTAAAGGGAAAATTCCGAAAAATAAAAAAAGTTGAAAATTAAGGTAAATTTAGGTACTTACAAGTTTTCGCGGAAATCTAAATTTCCCATATCTTTTTATCGTGTTGACTCAGGACCTTGATTTTTATACACCCAATAGGGACTATAGACTACAGTATTTGGTGTAAATTTCAACTTGCTAGGTCCACTCGTTCCCGAGATAATCGGTGGTGACACACGGACAGACAGACAGACAGACAGACAGACGGACAAGAAAGTGATCTTAAAAGAGTTCCTTTTTTTACCTTTTGAAGTACGGAACCCTAAAAATGAAAGCGACCCCTTTGAAAAGCAGAAGTTTGTGATACTTCTGTCATAATCTGAGTGACAGATAGGTAGGTATCTACTTTTAAAACTTCTTGATTGGTTTCTATCATTACAAAACTAATATCTTTGATATACGAGTAATGTCTTAATCGTGACATCGATTGTCACTTACCTGTGGAATGCTGTTTATGCTTACAAATGTCTGTCCAGGGTGGAAATCGAACCCACGACCTGAAGCGTGGCAGTTTTCATATCTCGACAACCAGCCCGTCAAAAATGCTTTAATTTATATCGCAAATTGTAAGATATTTCCAATAATATTGAATAATGTCCTAACTTTCGATCACAAAACAAAATAGAATAATGTAAAGTTACCTATTTTGACACAATGTACAATGTTTGACACAAATATACAATGATGATGATTTATTGAAATTTTATTGAGGTGCATAAGTACATGCATTTTTAATCTCAACATTTTAAAATGTATCAAAAATTTCGACAGCGAATGTTGTTAAAGTATTATCCTATAGCGAAAACAATGCTTCATACTCAGTTATTGATTCAGAACATAAACGAAGCTCGGCGCGATGACTCTGATGCGATACACATCGCGGGCTAAATCATCAACTCATTAGTTCCCATTCAGTTAACGAACAATACTCGCTCAGTGAAGCCCCGATGCACCACCAGCCATTTTAACAGATTACGGGAATTTTAGTTTAACCAACCCATAATTTATCATATTTGAGATTATTGATGTAGCAATGTATGCTCATCCAACAAAATGTATGGGACATTTAAATGAAAATAGTTACCCGTCATTCTAATTCTATTGGCGTTATTCCATCCAATCAGAAGTTCAGCTACATTAATTTATTGTGAATATGTTCCGAATTCCCTTAAATTAGCGATATTTAAATGATTTATTTCCGTTCAATAAACCAATCGCACCGTTTCCCTTTTAATATTACCGAAAATATCTTTAATTCGTCAGTAAAGTCCGGCTGTAATCCCCCAAGTTCCCAATTATTTCTGTCCAGGGCAGTAATTAAGCAGTATAAAGTGCTTGCCTGCCGTAATCCAACCACTTTTGTGATATTTAAACGAGTTTCATTACGCTTCGGTTATAAAAGCATGGCTATTACGAGAAATGGACTGAAAACATCACGCTCGACTTCGAATGACCGTAATTGTCGACGCTGGAAATAAATATGAACTGCATGACATGTGTTCGATTTTCAAAGACATACGGCCGGTAGCACCAGCCACACGAGTACCTACATACACTCGCGTGAAATAAAACTATATCATAACGTGATATAATATTGCTGACAGCAACCGTTAAATAATTGAGAAATATAATGTAACCGTTATTGTTCTGTAAAACGTTAATATGTTATGGGATTTTTATACAGTACGTGTAAAACCCATGATTATTCCAAACGTTGCCCTACTTCGTATCATATCTTACTAATCTGTTATTTAAAATTCTTGTTTTCGTTATATTTTATGAGCAGAAGATTAGGATACAGAAGATAAATAGAATTTTATGATACCACTACATACATAAACTCAAGGTATCAAGAACCTACAAAAGTTATAATATCGATATAAAATAGAAGTAAAAAAAAAGTAGTTTTCTTTTAACTGAGATAGTAACAACACTACAGATTTTCAGGAATTTCGTTTATTATACTCGAAGTTATTAAGTTAAATCATATCTTTAGGTCCTGGAATAGAAGGTACATAGAGACGTAAGGTGAGTTGAGCCGTTATGGAGCCGAGTAACAAACAAACTTTCGCCATAACATTAAAAGGATTAGTTTATTGATTAGGAAGCCAGCTGAAGCTGAAGGAAAGCTTAGTTTAGTTACAGCGACGATACAAAGCGTTATTAGCGAAATATTTGTGTGTCCCTTGTCGTCGGTCTGTGTGCGGTCTCATTGGGGCATTAGCTCCGACAATAAACATAAATATTTTTGCGTCGTTACGTTGGTCCGCTCACCGAGTAATTAAATTCCATTGAATCGCACAAATCTTCGCCCTACGTCCGAACTCGCTACCTATTTATCTAAAATTACTTAGGTATGCACCTTTATACCTGGCTATAGATATACTTTAATTATTTAGTTACACAGTACTCAAGCCGGCATATAATCACTTATGTTAGATTGAAATGTGAATGCGAACACTTGGCATGTTCGCAGAACTCAAAATAATAATACTTGGAATTTAATCACTCTTGAGTAGCATCTTTCTCCCCACACGTTTTCTTTTCTTAAAGTTGCCGTCTCGGGCTCGTTAGCGGGGTCTTCCTTATTATTTCCTCCACGACTGTAATCTGGCCTTTCAGCTACTTCAAACGACTTGTTCTTTTTCTTATGTGTAATTGAAATATATTGCCGTAATATCCGCTGGACCGGAGTGGTACCTCTCGAGCGCATCAGCTTGAGTTTTCATTACTCGGGGAAGTGATTTTTTTTCACGAGACAGTATAATAATTCATTTTGGTACCCTCGGCTAGAAGACGACACTTGAAAATTTCTTTACTTAAAAATAAAAGTTGGGCTCCATTTTGATTGCGTAGAAATTTAAAAAGACGAAACCTACTTGTAAGCAAACTATTTGAATTTACTTATAATTATAAGACATTTGGTTTTAAATAATTATTAACTTACTGTTATTTTAAATAAACAAAGCGTATCCTGCATTTACATGTTACCTAATAATTATGAACGGATATAACCAGAGGCGTATCGCTGATCCCCACTTGCAGACCGCATCTTCCGCTTTAACTATTTTCCCACACTCATGACCAGTGGCCCTAGCACGAATTTCTTTCGAAAAGTTATTCGTAACGTCATCGAGTAAAAATTGTATGAAAATTGATCAGCGCCCCTACAGGACGTAAAACGAACTAAATTTGGCAGCACGAAGGGTTTTGGTTTACTTTCGTATCGCCATCGTATCGTCACTTGACACATTTTGTATCAAATCGCGAGCACGAATTTTGTTTTGACATTTGTTCGAAGGCTGGGTATCGTCGTGCTGTCGAGAACGTACGCAAGGTTATTCACTATAAATTTGTCAGTGAGAAAAGGTTCGACAAGTTTATAAATCGATAAAATTAATACATTTGGTGCTTTTTCATAAATATAATGCAACGGAGCACTTTACATTACTATTTGCTCTCCGAAATAGCGATAAATGAGCAAAGAGATGGGTTCACAAGGTGAGTTCGTTTTTTAGGTTATAATATTTCTTGCATGTTTTTATTGTTTTATACTCGGCTAATTATTTTAATTTAATTTTGTAGAGAAATTAGGCGTAGAGCCAAAAAAAGGAAAGTGTTTAAACCCATGGAGCTCTTGGATATAGAATTCAAAAATAGATATAGCCTCAATAAAGTGGCATTTAAGTATATGCAACTGTGAGCAGCTGCAACTTAAAACTTCACTTCATTCCAGCGAAAGAATCCCTTTAGAACTCAAGGTATGAAGACTACGAATAATATATTTAAGGGTTTCAGTGGCCTATCGATATGTTTCTGTGTATTAAGCAATGGTTATTTCTTACAGGTTCTTTGTGACAGGGTCTTATCAAAGACTCGTTGGGGAGGCCTACGGTTGTGGAATGAGCTGCCGCGGTTTTCTCAAGGGAATACAGCATGGGGTTCTTCAACAAGAGTGTGAATGGAAGGATGCTTGTCTGCTAATAACTGAATAACCGGTGAAAGATTCAATTTGTAACGTTTATAAGTGCCTTATTTAAATAAATAACTTTTGATTTGATGATTATGTTTGCTTGTTAATAAAATAATGTAAAACTAAAAATAAACCTACAATAAAACCATGTATGTGCATTATGATTGATAGCCTTTATTAAACAATCTTAATAAGAAACTAGAAATAAGATTTATGTATTTATTAAGATGTACGTGCATAAACACCTTTTATTATTTTATACAACAATTTTGATTACAATCATATCCTCTTTCATACTTCATTCCTTTCTTGCCTTTCCATAAAGCGAAAAAAAACATTCATAGCCTCTCTCAAAAATTCCAGCCATTGCCCTTGTAACCCAAGCTCTACATCTCTCTCTCACTCTTTCATGCAACTCTTCTCTCAATCTTAACTCTTCCTCTCTCAATCTTAATTAATAATAATATTTTTTTATGGACATGACAGGATATTCATTACATAACTTAAAATGTATCAATAAACTTATTATTATACTTCCTATCTGCCTGTCTTGCAGTGCCAGTCTGCCAAAGTCTCATTTTTTAACTATTACAAAAGGAATATAATCATAAACTCATAAAGGCCCTTATACATATTAAATAGATGATCTACACAGCGTCCGTGTGATAGGCCTTAGAGTGACTGTACAGTCCGATACGGGAGCGACAGCAGCGTCCACATATTTGGCACCTAAACTGAGGGCCGCTTGATGGCTGAAGTGACTCTCGCACTCATGTGTCTCTTCTCACACTTGTCCGCATGTGAAAGTTGTTTAATCTTCTTTCTTGCTTTGCGTACGACGTCCAAGTTTCAGCTCCATACAAGAGTGTGCTCACGCAAGTTTGGTACACTATCATATTTGTCCTTGTTGTGAGAGGACCCCCAGAAGGTTCGATACATCTCCATGCCTGGAAAATATATAGTGTACATTTATAAACATTGTTTGTTTATGGCATTACGAAGCCAAATAAAATTATCAAACAAATGTAATTTGCAATCACAAGATAAGGAATCAAAATATGTATATACTTACTTCTCCATAAACTCCACCATCGTCAAATACTGGAGGTGACTAGTTCTCATCATAAGCTGCTAATATAATGCTGGAAATAAACTTTTCTTCTTGTTGGGATACATGTCAAAGAGATGTCCCACTAATCAAATGTGTCAAACATGGATCGTTCATAAATCATAAACCATTTCAATGTATGCATGTGTTTTCATTGAAAAAATGTATATATTTTAACATATTGTATATTTTTACGTGGTTTTCGAACGAGTGATTCGTTCTTCGTACATTCAATTTGATAGTTTTCATTCAATCAAGCCTGTCCCTATTAACGAAGTATGACGTCATCTTCGTAATGGTATCGATTTCTCGATAGTCGACAGTAAGTGACTTGTGCTACCAACTATCGTCATCGTATGGTAAACTCGAGACGGTTACGTTACGAAATGTCAAAAAATTCGTGCTTGGGCTACTGATTTATTACGGAAAACGATACGATACTAGCCACGTCCGTCCAAATATTCGCTTCTGCAGCCTTTGCTAGTCAAAATACCGGCAGTTTTACGACCAACCTCGTATTTTATTGCAGATTGATATCGTTAACTTTTCATCCCGTAAAATTACATAATACCTACAAGTAATGTAATTTTTTCATAAAAAAAAGTTGTAGTTCATATAGTACGACGTACGTACAATAATCGGATAGACAACTCTTAATTGTACCTAAACCTACACATAGTATCAAAACTTAGTATACCGACAACGAAAGAAGTCGAGAACAAGTAATATTTCATAATATGTAACATATGAAAAGCACAATCAGTGTAAATGTCGTGTGTTCCGTGATTTAAACTTATCCAATATCTAGTAATTACAGTAAAGGGAACTGTTTTAACGAATGCGGCTGCAGTAGTTGACGCAGAGTTAAAAGTAGACGTAGAGTAGAATATACCAACTAAATGGTAGGGTGAAACATACTGTTATTGGCAGTTATCCATGGGTGAGTGCACGGAACATCACGTGACCGTATCACCCCCACTTTGTTGACCCATACCATACGGAGAATTTACATTCACGAAGATTAGTTACTGCTCAACGACGCCAAAAAGTAGCGTTTGTTTGACACTCTTTTTGTTAAACTAAAAGTTTCTTAATTGCCTCAACAAAAAACCTCAAATTATAGAGATTGCAAATAAAATAAATAATTATATGACATAGAAACTGAAACTTACTGTCTTAAAAAAATCTATCTTGATTACATTCACTCTTACGCCTCTAATCACGCAATAATATGTAGACTTTATCTCTACTCAACTAAAGAAACCCATGAAAACTGTCAGCAGAAAGAACAAGATTAATCACCCGACTACTATAGAAGAAACAAGAACCGTGACTCGGCAAAAATAAAGTTATGTGAACTAATACTAATTTCACTGCGATGAGTAAAAATGTCGGTGATCCTATTCTCGGAAATAGACGACAAAATAATGTTTCACTATTTCCCAGTGAAAATAGAAACATGTTTCCTAGAGCATTGCTGTGTTGGTTCGTTTTCGAATCAAAGCTAATCTTGGTCAGTCTAATATCAGCAATATGCAATGTACACATGAATGTGACACGTCAGCAGGGGTCTCTGTCTAGGCACAGAGAGCCGACCGACCGCCCGAACTATCCATCACATTGTAGCACGGATTGCGGCGACTCAATCACAAATAGGTACAACATTTTCTTCGTAAACTCCAACCAATTCGACTTTCATTCCGTGTGTCGTTGTATGCTAACTAGATTCTGAAGTTGTGTTTTAAATAATTGGTCTATCCATGTCAAAGTTGTTGACGTATTGGTAACCGATTAAGTTCCTTTTTCTACTGAGGATGTTCTTAGTATTTGTTGCATCTAGATGTAGGTAGTAGATGTTTACTCTCCATTTTTCTAGCCAAAAAGAAACAATAAAGTATTAGGTAATTTGAGGTAATTTCAGGAAATCTAATGAATTGATGATAAGCTATTTTGATGACAATAAACGAAAATGTAATCATTTCATCAATACAGGTACAAATAAGTTACAGTAAAAGTTTTATATCTTTATGTAGTAGTTTGGTTGGAAAGGGTTGATGGATGAGGTTGGCAGTGACAGCCCCAAACTCTTCGTGACACGCATCCTTGATTCGATACAGATAGATATCTACCTATGGATCAGGATTGTCAGATATATTGAACCCTACAGTGGCTTGACAGTGGCTTGTACGACATTTCGAATTTTGAATGAAAACTTCACGCATTTGCGTATATAGGAAACGTCATTTTGTGATTTGCGAAAAAGGTAGTCAGTACGTACCTATCCATGAATTGATTTTTGTATTCAAAACGTTATAAAAATATACATATATTATTCAATTATAAATTTTCGTTATTTAACAAATAATAAGGAACTAACTTACTTATGGTTTTGAAAACATACAATAATACATAATCCATAGTTGTATCACATGTTACGATATTACTTGCTTTTCAAATAATGCATTCGAATAACATAGTTATTCAGACAATTCACGGTTATCGTACAAGTATTTAATTAGATCTATAAATCAAGGTGGCATAGAGGGTTAACACTTACCGACGCGTGTTATAGACACATGGCATTTTCATTTTTTGCTGCCATAATTGCAATACCTTGTACGTCTAGCATTATATTCGTGTTTCTTTTTTACGTTGCCAAATGGTCGGCAAGATGTGTATCACTTGTAGAATAAGTCTTCATTACAAAACAAAATAAAGCTACTAAAAAATAAAGCCCTCACCAACTTTTATTGTCTTCACAACTTGGAAAGTAAATTACCCGAACAAATTCGCTCAGCGCTAAATCTGGGGCTTATCAGAGGGCTTGGCTGAGATCCTTAAATTGAGAAAGAGCTATCTCGATGAGACCGAGTGGCCTCGAGGCGTCGACACCTTGCTTCCACTGCTCGCTCAGATTAAAAAAGTTTAATTAGTAGGCCTAACATATCCATTAGAAATGAAACTGTCTAACTTTTTGGGATTGAAGCTTGTTATACTTAAGTTCTATAAATAGTAATGTAAAGAAAGCTCTGTACCTATTTAGTTACCTACATTTCAAAATGAAACATATTTTAAACATTTTTGAGTTTAATTTTATAATCGAACGTATGCAATCGAGCTATTATTATACCTATGAGCTGCTGGCCGTCTAATCAGATTAAATGTAAGTAATTCAAGAGAACTTCATAGTAACTTATTATTTACGTTTATGTAATTATATGTATCCCTAACACTAGGGTCCTTAGCTGTAGACGGTTGAAATGGTCGGACCAAATGTTTCCTCGTTTACTAAACAAACTACTAACTTAAACGATAATACTTGCTCGGTGAAATGATACCGTTATGTTCATTGTTTATGTTTTACCGCAATAAAATATGTTTTAATAATTATTTAGCTATTTATTCTGTTTAGGTCCCTGGAGGTCACTTAAGAAGGTCAAAACTGAACGTTACCAATGGTTGGAAAGTCAGATTTTGACTGAGAAGAACCGCAAATAAATTGTACAAGTAGGTACATACGTATTAAAAGTGTTGTCCTGACCTACTCACTGACCCATCGACAGACTAGAAACTACGTTGGTTAGAAATTACGGACGCTTGAAACTTGAAATATTGCACACAGGTTACTTTTGTTGCGAAGGCATTAATTAAAGGGATTGATATTTTTTTTAATTCAACACCTGAGCGGGCTAAAATAGGAGATCGCGGGTAAAACCGCACAGCAGCAAGTTTTCTATATTTAACAAAAAATTTTTAATAAGTACATATTCTAGTCCACCAGGATAAGTTAACCCCATTGTAGTTATTTTTTATACATTACGGGTAAAATTTTCAGAAGGAATATTTTTTTAATTTTGAATATCTAAATATATAAAAATTTCGTGTCACATTGTTTGTCCGTGATAAACTCTTAAACTAATATACAGATTTTATGAAATTTGCACACTGTGTGCAGTTTGGTCCAACTTGAGAGATAGGATACTTTTGATCCCGGGAAAAAATAAGATCCCACGAGAACGCGGGTGAAACCGCGGGCACAGTAAATATAATAAGTTTAGCGTACCTATATGATTACTGTGCCGTGGGGGACAGCTATAAGCTATATAAGTCCAACTTATCAAATTGACAATGATGTACTGCTCAACAATGATCATCATAAAATAATTAGAAGATTTATATTGATTGAAACATGCCTTGGTTAAATAAGAACTTAAATAATTAGAAATGAGCGGAACTAAAGCATAGATTAGGGAGTAATAACGGCTAAACGATATGTATTATGTGAACAGGCGGGCGACACGACGAGAGTTCGCATTTGCCGCCCAGTCGGATTATTAACTGTTATTGGGCTCAGCGGTATAAGGCCGGATTAAATCTGTGTCAATTTGCATTTTATTATGATGGCACAGCCCTTGAGCTTTAACTATTAATAGGGATTTGTAAAGGTTTATTTCGATTTAGTGGCGTTGTCGTTGTTGTTCATGAGTGGCGATG
Source organism: Ochropacha duplaris (assembly GCA_951361185.1). Classification (NCBI taxonomy): domain Eukaryota; kingdom Metazoa; phylum Arthropoda; class Insecta; order Lepidoptera; family Drepanidae; genus Ochropacha; species Ochropacha duplaris. The sequence goes on along the minus strand of OX592695.1, from coordinate 6,859,701 downwards.
AAATAGCTCGAATGGCATCTCTGTAGTTTTATATTTTGTTAAGCCATAAATTAAGCTGGCGGTCTTAACACAAAAAAATAAAGAAACATTCAACGAGTCGCAGGAAAGCGGTAATTTATGCGGTTCGTTGGGCACGAAGCGAAATAAGAAACCGACGCATTTACAAACGAACACATGTCGATTTTCTAACGGTTGAAAACATTCGTGTCGCCAGTTTTATTAGATATGTAGGTATTTATGTTGAAAATATGTATTTAATTAATTATTATAGAAATATATTTACAATTTACCTATTTGCAAAATATACAAACTATAGGTATATAAAAAAAATCCTCGACGCTGCCGCTGCTACCGATCGGCAAGGTTCCTAGCAAGCTGGCAGTGTTTCCTCTTTGGATGACCATGCTGATGCGTAGACGGAAAAAGCTCCCCCCCCGCCCACGGACTCATGGTCTCGACCGCAAAAGACATAAATTGCACAAATTTGCAGCCGCCCCCGCGGCTTCACAAGTCGTCGGTAAGTGAGATGGCACCAGTGTATCAACACAAGTGGCATCCCACACCAATGGCCTGCTGACACTCCACGGGATCAAAGTCATACCATCCGACTTCTTGCCGTCATCACGCGAAATACTGACTGGTTCCAGTACAGATAGCACATTGGTGACAACAAAAGCCCTACGGATAATATCATTAATTAATTAAGTGTTAGGTTAATTCTGCCTGAGTTCATTACACACAATCTAAATGTATGGAGCTTTATACCTACGTACCTTACTCTGGCGTACCTACGTGTGATCGATCATGCGCGTCATGTCATTGTATCCGTGACATTTCATACGAAACGACCCGTTCGTTCGCTCCATCGCTCAACTAAGTCCTACTCTATGGGCCCTTTTCCTTAATTCGATTACTCGCAACGAATCAGGACCTCGCGGGCGCAGCCGAGCTAGGAACGGAGCTGAGATGGAAGATCAAAGGATAATCGAAATACGTCTCCAACGTTAACTTAAATTATACATTGCTTTCATGTTATTGATTTTCTCAATAAAAACGTAAAACGTACCTATTTGTATTATAAATAACTTCATTATTTGGTGAACGTTTTTTGATGAAATGTTGTTACCTCATAACACGCTTATCTTTTTTTATACCAAATGTTACAACCAGACTGGCGAGTCACCAGATGGTAAGTGACTACCGTCGCCTATAGACATTAGCAGGCGGATTGCCAATGTATTGTACATCTTATTACAATTCCTTAAAGGCAACTGGCTCTCAATTAGCCAGAACACACCAACAAGCGCTTGGCGGCTGAATTTCAACTTGAGGATGGTAGCTAGCCAGTCGAGTACCAACTACAAAGTACTCTAACATCGTGCTATGGTTTCCTCACCATGTTTTCCTTCACCGAAAGCTCAAGCTCATTGTAGGATTCGAACCCACAAACTTCACGGCATTATCCGACGTCACTACCACTGAGTTATTACCTAATAAATTCTTAAAATACGGAAGTATTATCAGAATTTAACTACGTATGTCACCAAGTGGTTCCTAAGTAATTACTGGAATACTGATTTCAGTAACAGCAGATGCTTCAGGAATGAATTATAATACATTTAAAGCAAAAGTTTGTAACGAGTCTTGCGATTCAACTCAGACTGAACTGTATATGTATCAAAAAACGTCAGATTATACCTACGGAAAAAGTATCATATGACAAATAACGAATCAGTTTTTTTTAAGTTGAATAACAATAATAATAACAAATGGCTCCAACGGAAGATCAGCGCTGACTAACAGCTGGTATTATGCTGAGTTGGAGCAAATTTGTGATAATTAGGAACACGTTTTGAGCAATTTTTATAGTTTTGTTTTTTTTTCCTGTGTAATGTTGTGTAATTGTAATGTCAGAAATAAATATTTTCTATTTAATAGCCTCCAGTTTTTATGCGTTCAAATATACCTCATGTGTTTAATTATATTTTTTTGAAATAACAGTTCTTTTGCAGTACCGATATTTTATATATCCTTTACATTATTTGTTGGATTTTTAAAAACTTTTATTGTGCTGAACCGACACTTCAACCGCAAAAAAATCCATAATATAGTATTATTGTATACATACAGTCTTGAGGTCGTAGCTACTTATAGGTAAATAGGTAGGCACTAAGCTATGATTATATCAAATCGGTTGGTTGTGAATAATATAAAGTGTACTTAACTTATTGACTCGAGCCATTCTGGCGCCTGTTCTGGCATCGATAATGACACGCAAGGATCACTAGTAGGTATAGGCTACTAAGTATATAGTCCATAACAATCAGTCGAATTTAAATATAGCAAATGCTATCAATCTCGTCCTTTACAAATGATTTAAACTTTCTATATTTACATAGTATATTTGTACCCTTCGACCCGCGGTTTCACCCGCATTCCTTTGGATTCCCTTCTTATATTTTTTCGGGATATAAAGTCCCTATGTTTTATTCCAGGACATGATCTGTCTCTGTGTCAAGTTACATCGAAATCCCGCCGTTACGGAGCTAAGTGGTAACGAACATACAAACATAATATGGGTATTTATTTAAGGATTTGTTCTTAATAATATTAAATAGAAAGAACTTTACACAGGTAATTTACAGTTAAAGGCATTTTTTATTTAATTGTTCCAACATTTTAATTATTTATTGTGTTTTCTGTGAACATCATGAGGAAACCATTTTTAGTAGGTACCTACAGTAGTAAAATACATTGTAGTAGTTACTCTAGCTTCTACAACCCTGAAGTTGAAGATCTGTTAGCCAAATTCCTTCTAGGTTTTGTTGTGCTTAGGTATACCAATCTATAATCAAACAAAGACAAAAACAATCTATAATATTTACCTCGGTGAGATTGTTATAGGTAATTATCAAAACGAATTTTTTGTTATTGGAGTTATCTAGTTATGGTAATTCAAGTGAACTTGGATAATGAATAAAAAATAAATTCACCTCTTCGGTTACTTTTTTTTCAGTGATTTTTTTAGTTGAGCTATTAGAATCAAAATGAGTTCAGTGAAGTTTCAGCGGCCCCGCAGCGGAAATCTATTAATTTGGTCATAAAGCGTGGCCATTACAGACGAGTCGCCAATTATTTCAGTCTCCCTCGGTAATTAAATTCTATGATCGCCAATCTAAGACAGGCGACGTTTACGATACCCAAATTACGGTTTCATTGCCAGTAAAAAGGCATAACAAGAGCTTATTATTCAGACTTTCAGTTGCAAACAAGTGCGCGATTATTGAAATTTCATCAATGATTTAAGAAATTAAGTCTATCAGGAATACTTTCTTTTGAACGTTGTTATTATATTATTGGTGTCAAATTTGTAAAGCATTTGTTATAATTAATATCTTAGGAATATGACTTGTGTGCTATTGTTATTAAGAATAAGCTATACTTCTATTTCAATAAAACGCACTTATTCAACTGATTAACTTAAAAAAACAATCAGACAACATGACAAAATCTGCAAATTATTAGGTTGGGGAAAAAGTCTTTTCGCATTATAGTATGTATGAACTTGTAATAAAATCTCTTTGGCTATACTATTTGTATCTGGCTGGTTTTGGTATCATTGAAAGTTTAAATTTTAAAGAACATAATTCCAAATTAAAATTAGTAAAATGTGTGATTTCATTTGTTTTTCGTACTGTCAAGATGCACTTATCTAGATTCACTAATCTAATCAAGAAATTCGATACATTTTAAAATTTTACTACAAAAAATGCAACGCAAACCGCGAAAAAAATTTGCGATGTTTATGGAGCTAGTGCAGTGTCTGTGAGAGTAGCACAAATTTGGTTTAAGCGTTTTCAATCCGGAAATTTTGATGTCAAAGATACACGTCGCTCTGGTCGCCCTATTACGGATAAAATGGATGCCATTTTTTAAAAAGTAGAGCAAGATCGGCATATCAGTAGTTACGACGTAGCTGAAGAACTGGGAATTGACCACAAAACAGTTTTGGCGCATTTGAAAAAAACTGGGTACACAAAAAAGCTCGATATTTGGGTACCTCATGAGCTCACTGAAAGAAACCTAATGAACCGTGTACTCATTTGTGATTCTTTATTACGACGTAATGAAACCGAACCACTTTTGAAGAAGCTGATAACTGGTGATGAAAAGTGGATCACGTACGACAAGAACGTCCGAAAAAGATTGTGGTCAAAGGCCGGTCAGGCTTCACAGACAGTGGCGATACCCGGGTTGACTCGCAACAAGGTGATGCTGTGTATGTGGTGGGATTGGAAGGGCATTATTCATTATGAGTTATTACCACCAGGCAGGACAATCGATTCTGAACTCTACTGCGAACGACTGATAAAATTAAAGCAAGAAGTTGAGAGAAAGCGGCCGGAATTAATCAACAGAAGGGGTGTGGTTTTTTATCATGATAACGCTAGACCTCACAAATCTTTAGCCACTCAGCAAAAATCAAGAGAGTTTGGCTGGGAGGTGTTAATGCATCCGCCGTATAGTCCTGACCTTGCACCTTCAGATTTCTACCTGTTTCGGTCTCTTCAGAATTATTTAGGCAGTGTCAGGTTAACATCACGAGAGTACTGCCAAAACTACTTGTCGCGGTATTTTGATCAGAAGTACCAACATTTATATAGCAATGGTATCATGTCCCTACCTGGTTAAATGTAAATAAACTATATTAAAAAATGTTTTGAATTTTCTTAAAAAATGCGAAGAAACTTTTTCCCCAACCTATTATAATAACTACAAATATCATACAAGATTGTTCAAATTCAGCGAATGTTTTAAAATTTTTGCATAATAAATAAATTGGTATTGTAATAAAAGGCTCAAAATAGATCTAAAATAATTTATTTTTCATGTTCTTTTTATAAAACAATCGCTTATATCTAGCTTAGTTATATATTATACAGTAAACATAATTAATAGCGATCTTTCTACCGAATGTAACTATAGATATTTACAATATTTCTATTTAACAACATTAGGTTTATTGGAAATGAGTTTACATGTAGTTACGCAAATTAAATAATAAATGCAATCTGAAAATTTCGAGTTAAAAAGTGTCTACCAATTTAAAACATTAACGACTGCACTCAGAGATATAAATTAATGTAGATAATAATCGATAATCAGACATGTCCCTTTCTATAGCTATTCAATAAACAAAGACGGAAATAAGGTTCGTCGATAAAATTCTGAATGACGTCTCCGAGTATGGTCTGGTCAGAAACGCCAAATCATACAAACCGTCAAACAGAGAAAAGTTGGTTATCTGGGCCAAATCATGCGACATGACAGATACGAACTGGTGCAACTTATAATGATGGCCAAAGTGGCTTGGAGAAGACCAGTAGGCCGGAGAAAAAAGTCGTGGCTGCGCAATATTCGCGAGTGGAGCGGCATCAACAGCACGCTGAACTGTTTCGCCTCACGAAGGACAGACAGAAGTTTTCCGAACTGACGGCCAACCTTCATTAGTTGGAGAGGCACTATGAGAAGAAGTCTCCGAGTACCTATGGCAGTTGGTTTTTTTTTGCAATATATTCATTTCTTATATTTAATAGGAATAGTTTAAGTGAAGTTTATTTGGAAGCCTCCAGTAAAATAAGAATGTCTTGTTTAATTTCTGAATTATACAGGGTTTTATTATGATGATGAAAAATAAGGTTCATAACTAGAAAAAGATAACAAGAAATGATTTTCGGAGCACCGCTACAATATCTGAATTATAAAATATTTATGAAATTTGTATAACCTATGCTATCTGTCTGTTATATACAATCTACTCTCTGCTATTATAGCTTATTGGTGACATAATCAATGAAACTTTATTGCTTTTAACAAATGTATTGTATCAATAATCGCTTATAAATACTCCTCCATCGAATCTTTGTATGGTACACAAAAATATTATCTAATAATAATTTTATAAGTTTCATTATACTGTAAGCATGCTTCACAAGGCACTATTCTAGCGAGATTTAATAAACTCAACTGAATAAAACGTAACCAACTCCTATTAAATTCGGTTTTGAAGTCCGAAGTCGGCCTAAAATTACATTTTATGGCAACAAATGAATAACAACTTTTTGAAACACAAACCAACAGAAACCGCTACCATGTGGAACAGTGGGTTAACACTAAACGTTTGTAGTCTGTCGCCACATTAACAAAACTTGTCTAAATAAATAAATGCTAAGGCGTCAATACTTCCATTTCATACAAATAAGCTTGCTATCATACGAATATGCTTACATCTAAATTGGCGTTTGTATTGCTCATAATTTTACCTATTCTCAATTATTTAACATCTGAACATCGGATTTTATCTAGTAAATATCATCCTTAACATGTCTAGAAGACAATTCACTAAAAGTTTATTGCACCAAGTTCACATTTTGTCAAAATTTGGTGCAATCCACTTACGATGTAAACACAGAAATAAATAGTACTTAAAAAAAACGTTATTATCAATTCGAAGCAAACTATGGTAAGAATAGATTATAATTATATTCTGACACACAGTAATGATCCAACGAGAACTGATATCACAGCATTTTGTATTGGTGGTATCTCACCCTTATAATTTTGTTCTCCACATTTTTTGTAGAATGGCTAAAGATTCGTTATATAACTACACATTATTTCAAGCAAAAATAAGTATCGGCGAAATAATCTCACGACTCACTACATTATACTCAGTCACTTTCGTAAACAATAGTTAAACAATTAATACCGATGGTTACTTACAACTAATACAAACTATTCGATACCCGGCCTTAGTATAGAGAAAAAAGTTGTTTGTAAAAGTTGAACAGAAGTCAGTCATCCATCAACGTACGCAGTCTCCGGAATGGGCAACAAATCTATTTTAACAGATCATCCCCTTACTACATTATCGTTCCCCTTTTAGTAACTATTCCCCAACTATTGATTCGTATCTCGCAACATTCAGAGATAATTACATTACGTAATGCTCTAAAGAAGTGCTATTGGTATGAACTGATATTAGCTAATTATAAAGAAATTACATTGTTTGACGCATCCTACTCATTACTCTTTACTTGAGCAACGACAAGATATTTAAAACAAGGTAACGATATCACAAATCATGTTTAATTATAATTATGCCTGAAACCGATAGGTGAGATTGTTTGTACGAGTAAGGATCGAAGACACATAGTACGGTTCGGGTGCTGTCGACAAAATATCGGATAGTTTATGTTAGCGAGCTCGGTGTGTGTAATCGTTCATTAATCACTAGCGAGCTGTGCCCTATCACCGCAGCGACGCCACGATCTCGTTCGCCATACTGTTTTGCTGGCTCGATGCATTCAGGTTTTTGGAACATTGCTGAAATAGACAATTTCTGTAAATGGATTTCATAACGAGAAAATACGGGTTCGTTTGCCCAAAAGGCATCTCTTGAGTAGCCACTGACCTCAATTTAAACCTTATACTCGTATGAGGGAGGGATAGACCTTGATACGTACGGTATATATCCCGTTCATTCATAATAAATATCCTGGATAAGATTTACTAATTTTGTAAATCTAGCAATGTCACATCTGACCGCAACAAAAAAGATACCCTTTAGGTTTTTTATCATTTTAAATACATAGATATATTAGATACCCATTTATAAATCTCCAAATATCAAATCTAATTGCATAAGTACACTATCTACTTGAGTAACAACGGATTGTGTAGGAAATGTATTAATTCGAATGAGCGGTACGTGGTCTATTTATCTGAAAACCAATAAAATAACGAAATAAAAAAAGAAATCGACGTTTGAGAATAGACCACAAATACCCGATTTGTAATTCGATAAGGGTCGTTAGAAACAACAGACTGCACAGTGATTATATTAAACTGAGCTCAAAATAAAACAATTTGACGAATTTACTTTAAAAGCGGTATCGATCTATAAAACAGTTTAATATCAGTCACTCTCATGCCAGGCAACTCTATTTCTATAGAATAGGTAGGTATTGGTACGAAATTTGATAGTAGTCGATAACCTGTACCAACTTTACCTAATTAAATCTTTGACTTATCTGTTGCTACAAGGTTATAAAAACTCTATTAACCCAACATTATTGAAATCCCAAAAATATAAAAAATGAAATCTCATAAAGTTATAGCTAATTTTATTGTGGTTATCCAATATATTTTCACCTCATAGTTTTACTAATTTTGGTTTAAAAACTATAAAATAAACTCTATTACTGATTAAAAAAAACTGCTTTCGGTTTTGTCTGTATAAAATAGTATAGTATATTTCAAGTCAAGATGTAGTATGTTATTAGTCTTACCATTTGTCGCGACTCCCAAGCTTTCATCGCGTTCTTATATTTCTCGAACTCGTAGCACCAGTCCGAGTAAACCTGCTTATATTCCTGAGACTTGCTCGGCTGCGTACATCTATAGCAAAATATTATACTTTGACACCTTAAATACACTATACAAACTGTACATATCATGTATTAAGAAAACAGGTATTTAGAATATCATTCATTCATTCACTCATGACGAGCTTTAGCGTTATCAATAATAATAAATATTAGAAAACTTAGAAACAGTTTTTGTTTTTCCTAAAAATTGTATGGCGAATTTCAACCAGTGGGCGAAAACTAGTTACACTGTTATCAATATTATCAATGTATATTTGTTACTGTATACCTAATAGGTACAAAGATATAAATAATGATTAAAAGAATTAATATTATGTAATACAGATGTGTGGAAAGAAAATAAATGTGTTCCACTACAAAGGTTTTTCTTACGTCAATTTCGTATTTTGCCATGCGCAAACTGATGTGTGTATACAAATTTAAATATAAGACTTTGTAATAAAACTGTTAATAGTAAAACATTTGTAAAACTGTTAATAGTAAAACATTTCTATGTTTATGTATAATGTACTTGATTAAATATTTTATTAACACCTTTAGTTTGTAATAAAAAGTTTATTAAATGAACAAGCGAGCCTACTTTAAAAGCCTTCTCGTGTCAAAGCCCCAGGTGCTTCAGTTTCAGTTGCCTTTAATACAAGTTGTTACTTAGTAGGTACTAGGTGAAAATTACTAAGTCGAGTAATAACAAAAAGGGTTGGTAGAGCTCAACCACAAGAACGTTTATTATTTGCTGGGTTCCTGGAATTATGTAATCCTATATTTTATACATATTTGGTATGAGTAGACTAAAATTAAAACACTTGGTTGTTGGTAGAAATTAAAGTTATCCCTTCTATTAGATATCAAAGCTTCTACCATAGATTCCTTCAAGGACTTTATGTACCTAATTAGAGTAAATTACTAGTGTCCATTTGCAATGTATTACCTGTGTATATCGATGTCTAGATTGTATGATGCGATGAGTGTTGGGCCGAAGTAGCACTCATAGCGGCCGCGATCGGACTCTGTCACCGACAGTAGCACCAGACCACGCTCCGAGGTTTGTAGCACCCGCTCCCAACTACAAAGAAGGCACTGTAGCTATTCTAAGGGTAACTAATTATTCATCGTTTATTGTAAATTATTTTTTGTATTATGATCTAAATACAAAACAAACAATAGGGTTTACAAGCATTTCCACAATACAATATCATACAACACATATCATTATTAATTGAGAACACAATCTAAAAATGTTACCCAATAATGAATTACAGATATTGCTGACTAGCATACCTAAGAGTAGGTACCTACATGGTACAGAAGGTTCGGCTGATAAACTTTACTTACTTGTAATTGATTTTATAACGCCCTTTCTCTCTCGAATGGTGATACCACACCACGAGTTGGTCTTTCAAAGCTTCAGGAGTCTTCCCAAAGGCTGCTAAATGGACACTTTGCCCGTATCCTGCCCTCACGGTTTTCAATGGGGCGCTGGCTTCACATATAGAGGGTGTAGAATTAGTAGCGTCGTGCAATAAGCCAGGCGTGTACGGCCGACACGCTCCTACTTCTTTGTCCCAACCACAGTACGGGTCTAGGACGCAACGCACGCAACTGTCATAGCTGTTTGTGGGAGGAAAGATTATTTTAAAAAAGTTATTTTGTTGGCTGCTTTAGTATATAAGCACATTTTATTAATATTTGACTGTCAACATGTGTGCCTACTGAAAGTAAAAATCATTAAAATTGGTTTGTGTTAGGTAATATAATGATCTTTAATGTAACCCTGAAATTAATTATGAGTTTCCAATAAGAATGGTAAAGTTTAAACGTAGTCTTGTTGATAAATCGTTGGTTTTCTATACTATAATGATTCTTTTTTCGTTTAAGGACGCGTCTTTCATATCTGGAACAGTCTTGATATGTTGTTCAGAACCCAACTATGTAAATACAAGACTTTACGTCTCCACACAAAAAGGAAAAAATCATCGATCTAAAAGATGCAGAGATTAGTTGTTTACCGATGTGCGCAAGCTCTCAGCGGCAACTGTCGCAGGCGGTCATCAGTAGCGAGGTATAGCGCGTGCATCCTCCGAGACAGCGCGAGCGCGCGCACAGGCTCGCCGGCCGCGCGCCACACGTCCGCCACGCGCCATCCACCTCCACCGCCGCCGCGCCACTGCACCACCTTGTACACTTCACCCAGACCTAGCACCCAAAATGTTTCCACTTATATACATATTTGTGTCCATAGTAAAATTTTATGAGAACTTTCAGAGGACCGTTCTAACAATCTGTATATTAGGGTTTAAGGCAAGGTTTAAACCTTGGGTTTTATTTTTTGTCGTGTTCAGAGGTAGTACTTTTAATCAATTTAGGATAAAGTCTTCTATACTACGCCATGTACCGGCAATTGTCTGTGCCTCGTAGTAAGTTTTCGTTAGCAAATAGTAGAGATAATTTTCTATTTAAGTAGGATGTATATACAAAAAAAAGGAGTATACGTAGTATATCAGTCATTTGGTTTCCATATTACAAGGTCTGCTTAGTTTGGGATCAGATAGCCGTGTGTGAAAAATGTCCGAGGATATTTATTTATTTCATTTATTTGTGGAAAGCTCTAACATTGATATATTATTCTTTGTTATTACCAATTTCGTAAACCTAATTATTTTCTAATAACCGTTTTAGTAGTTTCGTTTATCAAAGTGATTGTAAACTATTGCTTAGAGCATTTTTCGTTAAATTGAATTAATAAATATTTATTATGAAGTTACTCACTAGTGCCAGCGTAAAAAACGGTGTAGGTGATGTCATCTCCCAGCATGTCGACGAACTGTTTGTCGACCACTAGTGTGGTGAGAACTAGATCGCGTTTGTAAAAGGCTGGCGCGTCGCCTTCATGGCGTACTGCTAAGTCCATAAGTGGATGAGACCTAGGAAATAGTACGTAAATATTGGTAAAGCACCTTCATCTATTTAAAAATATTGTTATGTCACCATCATGTTACTGTTAAGAACATTGTAAGAATATAGGTGGCGTAAATTCAACAAACGGAGGCTGCTTTAGCACCACGTCATCAATTAAAGACTTGCGAGTGTGACCCAATTAGGAGAACACACGCGTCGCAACTAATGTGAGGTTTGTAACCTTGTAGAGATTACTCTCCTGGGAACACAAGATGAAACGCTCTAGGTTTCCAATAGCTTGGATTTCTTCGTGTGAATTTTGCGTGTATAATTAATCATCTCCGAGATACCACATTTGTATGTATTGTATGTTACGTAGATCAGTGTCGTTATATCATAATAGGAGATGGGATCTAAGATAGTTGCTTCATTCATTAGTAATGTTTACGGGACGTCATTGACGCATGAACAGAATTGATTTCTCTGCCGATTGGCCTTATTTATTTAACGAGATAAACGTATACCTAGTAGGTTAAAAGGTAAACGTACCTGATAAAGTTAAGTACATTGTCGGGGAGTGCTTCAGTATTGTTAACGCAGGTACCGGGTCGAGGAACGGGCACCCGAGCCCTCAATACTGGCAACCACGCCGAACTTGACGATGCCTACATTAAACACAACTCTCATTAAGTATACATACACAATTTAATCAATCAAATTCATTCATTGGATAGTATAGAGATTATCTAAAATACAGTGGATAAAATTATACGCTTAGATAAGGATTATTTATCTGGTACTGCCAGATAAATAATACTTATCTAAGAGTATAATTATTACATATGAAAATTAATTACAAGCTCTCATAATCCAGTAAGCGGTCACCGGTCACCCATTTCGAGTCTAAGTATAAAATAGTTATTCTAAAGCTGAGCCAACTTAGGTTTTACATGACAGGTTTACTATGAATCTAATTTAATTTCTTGTTTAAATGAAATACCTAATGGTATTCTTTTATTTGAAACTAGTGTTAAAAAAAACTACATGGTTTTAAGCTATTTATACTAAAATATAGCACAGAAGATTTTTCTCTTGTTGAAGAACAAAATAAATAAAATACATTGTTGCAAATACTATTACTATTAATTACCTGTTCCTTGAATCTTCCAGCGAATGCCTCTTGTATGTCTTCTATGGTGTATGTGCAGATTGCTGATCCTACGAGACCATCGCTTGCACCTGTCGTGAATGCTGCGTAAAACTTAGTTGGATCTCCTGGTATTTGGTATACGCTCTCTGATTGAAATAAAAAAAAAATGTAGTTGTCATTTAATTCGATAGGAATATAATGTTGAATGAAGACTAATGAATGAAAAAGTACCCATTAATATGCCCTTATATTATCTTTGAATCGTTATTAATTGGAAGCAACACTGCACGTGACATTGCTTTATGAGCATTTGAATGTTCCCCCAGCCTAAATAAAATTGAACATTTTAAGTGCACCACTTAGACTCAGCGCGGCTCAAACATTTCATTTGTTGAATTCAAGAGACCATAACTTTATTGCAATTGACAGTTAAAGAATATAAAGTAGATAGTTAAAGAGTATAGACTCATAATATTATAACAAAAATTATAAACTTCTCACTTAAACTAGTTTTACTTACGTATTTCATCGAAATAGAATGGGAATTCTCCAGGTATACTACAGTTGAGTCTTGCTTTAAGGTATGTAGCCCAGTTTTGGCTGAGTATATGTTTGCCCCCCGTATCCTGCTTGCATACTCTTGCTACCCGCGAATATACTGCCTTCCCACAGTTCATGAACTCTACAGCAGTTTCCCTAAAGAAAAATAGTACGTACTCCCCAACATCGAACGAGCCTACGAAGTTAGTTTCTGTAAAATAAAAGAATTTGATTTATTATACACTTAAGTATCTACTTCAAAAGAAAATCAAATGCTTTTGAACGAGTATTCTATCATAAAAAATATATTAGCCTCATTCCAAAGCTAAAGATAATTACTTTTTATCAGTAAAAATAATTTAAATGAGAAAATAAATAATTCTCTATTCATGAAATTTTGCTAAATGAAGTTGAAACTGAATTAATGTTAGCTCTCGATCACCCACAGACTGATGTAATGTAAGGTTCTTTCATTATTTGCTTTTATGTGCGTACGACAAAGAGTAAGCACCTATAGCTTTTATCGTAGACTCGTAAAAGAAAGTACGGAATAAGGGACATAGACCCAATATCCCTATTAATATAATGAACATCCCTATGTCTATTTATCTGATAAGACTGATGGTTTGCATTAGAATCAGCTTATACTACCAATATAAATAACACAATAATATGTAGTTTTGCAACAATCTTTTACAACCGTTTTGAATTATAACCATCTGTATGCGAAATTATATCACGATTAGTTATTCTGGTGAGGCTTCAAGATGTAATAAACATACAGTTAGAATATCAACGCAAAATAATTATTAATATTACTTACTATCCAACCATTTAGAATCATATTTCAGTGTCCTCTTGAAATTGAACTTTTTCTGTCCAGTTCGAAAATCAAAAAGATCATTTCTGAAGATCACTGGATCTGCTTTAGTGAATTCAGCATTGGTGCCAGCGTATAACGCAGGTAAGCTTCCGGGATTGCCTCCCGTCACCCAAACAGCGGTACTATTATCTGCTGGGTCGTATGGACATTTAGCGACTCCGAGCCCTACTCCAGGTACATATTCGTGCCTCGGTAGGTGTGTCAAATTTAACTGTACAACAAAAGTAACATTCACATTATATTCTCTACAAAAGTTATTCAATTCAGTGACAATACACGTTAAAAGCTATCGTCGCTCTGACGAAAGGTACTGGTAGGATCCTTTTAAAATGTGAAATATCACTCAGAAGTGGGTGCTTAAATTATTGTTTGTAGCTCGATGTAGTAATATGAATTAATCTGTGTATTGTGCAGCAAGGAACAAGAATTTTTACAAGGAAATCCGTTGGTAGTGAGAGTAATATTTCCTGGACTGGATGTCTGATTCGTAGAAATACACTATTAATAGTATACTTACATAAACTACCCAGTCTTTAGGACTGTGAGCATTGGTGCCACAAACATACAATCTCTCGGCGTCACCGAGCGGTTGTAGGACACGAATGTGATTTCTACACTCAAAAGGCTCCGATTTGCCTTTACTTACACATCTCGCTACATTGCTTGCTTCTAATACTAATGTGTCCCGCTGAAAACAAAGTTTATATCAATGGATGTGGTAAGTGTTAGCTAAATACGATTCGACAAAATAAGAATAAAAATCAAACAACAAAATTGTACGTACTTTAAAACACAACCTCCTCATCACCCTCTCAAGTCTCAAGCTTGATACTATGTATCAACGCAGAGCTTGAGTAGAATGATCAAAATTAAATACCTAAGTGAAAAGCTTTTGCTTTAGCCTACACTAATAGGTAGTCATCTTATCCCTTCATACCTCAAGCACGACTACAAACATAAAGAGCTTTGAATTTCAAAAGGTTACGACACTCACGTATGGAAATTAAAAAGAGCCGTATGTGAAAGTAAGATGCATTAAATTCTAGCGTAGTGCCAGAAAAGTGGCTTCTTTTGAACTCACCAACCGTAAGCAAGCGGTTGATTTTACTTTATAAAAAAGTCTGTTAAGTTCTTTCACGGTACGTTTACTCCAAAGGGCATTAACAAGGTATTTAAGCATTATTAACGTCATAACTATAAATTGTAGTAGTTTATAGTACTTACATCGCAATGTGATTGACTTATATCAGTCATATTTAATTTGAATACTCGATCCCTGTAACAAAAATAAATAAACTAATAAGGAATCGCGGAGCAGACACAAAAGTAGAGCGGAGCTGAGTCACAGATTCACGATTATTGAATCTGTAAAACACGATCACTTCACACATGATGTTGTCGCTAAAAGCAGTTAATGCCAGTTTCCTCAGCCCCAAGACTTACTCTACTCCACTTTTGTCTATGCTGCTTAATGTTTGCTACAACTAAAGTAAACAAATTTTAAACAATTTCATCTCCCCTTTGAAAAGACTTACCACTGAAATGTAGCAGAGATGCGATGTGAATTTCAAACAATCTGAATGTTTTAATCGAGATTTCTTTAGTGATCTTACATATGCTTGTTAGGTAATTTAATTACGAATAATTAATTTCTAAGTAGTTCATAAAAATCGAGCAGTCATAAAATCAAATAAATTCTAATACTCGTATAATAGAAACACCATCATCAGCCCTAACAGGCTTTGTTTACCAGTCCTATTTGAGGAAAATACGCCCTTTTAAAATTACTTTCAAGTCCTGGGATAACAATAAAAACGCTGGAATGCAGTGGAATAAGCTGTAAATACTTTTTGCGGTTGGGGCACATATGCACAGAAGACGCCCAAGCGCCCGTACTTTTTACGTCCAGTATCCGCTCTACGGGTGTATAAATTATGCAGAATTCTTGGCTAGTTAGCATTATTACGACGAACGTGTATTTCTCTAAGTAAGAGTTACGACTGCAATACGAAACAACGTATTTTTATAACATTTTACGCTTATATGAAGTAATTATTTTTTCATTATACTTAAATGCGTTGTAATATTTTTTCATTCTTTATCTGAATCGAATGATTAATTTAAGGGAAAATAATATGTATCTTGAAATATTTTCTTACAGATAAACAATGAAACTGTGTGTGCGTGTTATATTTTATAATATTTACAATAATATGATTGAGGGTGGGTGAAATGTATGAATAGAAAAGTACACGTTAATCTCCGAAATCACAAAATGGGGATTTCATTTGAAGTATGCGTGGGGGAAAATTGTCATCACAAAATTTTAATTTTAGTACAAAAAGTATCTATCAAAAGAATCTTTGATGAAAAAATAGGTAGGTAAGTCTTTAAGTAATTTGGTTTTATATTTGATTAAATGTGAAAGGTTTCAGGACTAATTTCTAAAACCAGACGACCCGTATTTAGTTACAAAAGGTACAAACAAAAACACAAACAATAATATATTTCAATGTAAGAATGTTCCTTGGGATGTAGGATGTAGGTAGTAGATGGCAAGTAAGAATAAATAAAAGTTGACAGAAATAGTGGATAATTGTGTTTCATGTCCCGGATCCATTTCCCTCGGGTAGATCATTACAATGTCGGCGGTTGTGTGTTCAGACGTTGGTTCAGTCAGACCGACTAATAACGTTCAATTGTTACCCCGAACAACTTATATTATGAAATATGCGGACTTTTTTATTACGAAAAATATTTAAGAATTACATTATTTATTTATTTAGATATGAGAAAGAACTACATATTTCTGCCGTTTGGGGTGGAGACTATGGGGCCGTGGAGTCCAAATGCTCATACCCTTTTTAAGGAGCTGTCGACGCGTCTTACTGCAATATCAGGTGACCAGAGGGCTGGCTCCTACCTCGGGAAAAGAATAATCCTTGCTATTCAACGAGGTAATGTTGCCAGCCTTCTGATAAACTCTACCGCAGGGCAGCTACCTGAGCTCTATCATTTATAAATAAGTTTTCATTTAGTATGTTTTGTTTTATGAATGTAAATTTTGATTAAGATTATTTTATTTGTTAAAGTTATCGTTTTTAATTAAATTCGATAGTATATGTTAAGTACTTATTTATTATACGAGTAATATTATTGTTTAATAATAAGTAAATACGTAAACTATTCAATTTATTCTGGTATTGTTTAAAGTTAAGGGATAATGATTATATGTATAAAAATTACTCACATAGCACCAACATAAAGCGTGTTTCTCTCTTCATTTAAGTATAGAGTGCGGTAGAAAAGACTCCCACAAGAAAATTCTCGTATGTGATCTGTAATGAATGGAAAAAATTAATATTAAATGGTTCTTTAATTGTGATTCAGTTAATTTCGTTCATCAAGTACTTCAATATTTTATCAGTTAGATGTGATTAAATAAAACTGCTTTCGCTCTGCAGTTTCACCCAGTTTAAAGAGTAACATTCGGTCCATATACTATATCTATGCAAAATCTGTTTCTCTGTTGTATCTTTGAAACGTTAATGGGATTTTCCTTTCGCTTAACGTGGTGGTCTAAAAACCAATTACTGTCTAAAATGACGGTTGAGGTTGCAATTCCAGATACAAACTAATTACAGCTATGGAATTTTGTGGATACAGCAGTAGGCCGCGATTATTGGCAGGTGGTCCCGAGACGGGCGGCGCGCACGCAACCTATCGTGTCACCCTCCCAGACTTCGTCATAACGTTTTACTACTACCGCTATTTAAAACATAATGAAACTCACTCCACGGATATATATTTTAATTAGTTTCTATTATGCTTTATTTTATTACGTAAGTTCTTGCTTCTCGCAAAACTGGAATTACTTTCATTATAATTTGAATTAACTAATATCTACATTATAAAGGAACACTATATAAAATCAATAAAATATTTACATTATTATAACTATATTAAAACTAATCTAATCTAAAAACTACCTAAAATAAAATAAACTATAAAAGTGCGTCGAAGAATTCCTCCGCATCGCCGTCGACAGGTAACGTTCCCAAAAGACTGGCAGCATTGCCACGTTGAATGGCAATGCTTAATCTTTGGCCAAAGTAAAAGCCAGCCTTTTGGTCACGGGAAGCGTCAACCAATCTTTTGGAAATATCCTTAAATAGGAAATGAGCACTCGGGCCCCACGACCCGAGAGTTTCAACCCCAAACGGCTCGAAAATATAATTACCTATAAGGCTATTATATTTTCGCCGCTTGAGATTCTCAGCAGATGCAGCGGCACCGCCGGCAAGACACGCTGTGCTAGGAAGATGGGATGGCGCAAGAGTGTCAACACACGTTGCGTCCCACACTAGAGGCCTACCCATCTTCCATGGAAACAATGACATTCCGTCAGGTCTCTTGCCATCGTCGCGTGCCAACCCATTTGGCTCTAATATGGCTGGAACGCCGACGGCAACAAGAGCACGACGGATAATGTCATTTAAATTCGCATGTCTCGCTATACGGCCCGCACTCCGACTGCATGACAAGCCGTGGCGCCCGAGGCTGTTGACAGCTTCCCCGCAGTGGCAGCGATGAGGAGAACAGCAGGGTGCTCCCAGACGCAGACAAGCAGCGAGGCGGAAAGTAGTGTCGTCCAACATAGTTCCTATGTTGGAAGACGGTAGTGCTAGAAGCCATAAACCCGACTCCCACTCACCCACAGCCAGTAGGCGCGCTCGCTCAGCATTACACGGTGACGTGTCGATAAGATTCTTTTGTATACCTTTGCTGAGCGGTTCGTCCCACTGCCTCTGGGAAGATGGGTTGGCGGGTAGGTCAATATTCGGACAAGTGGCTTTCCAAGCGCTTATAGCCTCAGTGAAGCACGGTACCTCAAAGTCAACCAGTGTGGAAGCTAGGATTTTCCTGGTTAACTTTTCAGTCCCATGGACCGAGGATATAAAAGCCGGTAAACTTATACTTGCAATTTTGCGGACGCCGAGACCTCCCATACGGATAGGGAGGGTAGCTTGTGTCCAAGCTCGGTCGTCCAAGGCCACATTTAAAATGGATGTTAAAGTATGGCGGATAATTTTATCAATTTTTTCTAATAGGTGTGAATGTGACGATATTCATTATAATAACATAATTCTGTAAATTACCTATTGTTCGCAATTTGCCTATATTTGAGTGTGTAATAGCATTCGGGATTATAGGTGTACTATTATTTTGAACAGTTCCGAAACCGAGCGATGGATCCTACCGCATGATTACAGCGCTAATGAAGTCATTGTTTGGATATCTAACGAACTAGGTGGGACAGTTTTATAAAAAGCACATAGAATCACATCAAATCCTTTATGTACATAAACTACTAGCAGTACTTTTGAAGTCCCGATTATCATAAATATTAGGTAGCATGAACGTTTGCTGCTCGATAAGTATTCCGGGTTTTATTCCTACGTCATTCAGTCAAGTGCTTGTGAATACCTGAGTGTTATTTGTTTGTCCGGTGGTCCAAGTGAATTTTCGCTTAAATAGTTTTTTTTTTTTTTCAAATCTTGGGCAATAATAATTTAACCTATAGGTATTATTACGAAGATGCAATAACATGTAGAGAACTTAAATTAGGATAATAATCAAATAGATGAGAAATTCTCAAATCTTTACACCTAAATAATAATAATTCCGGTCAATAAATGTAGATAGTCTGAATTACTCATTCATGTATTTTATTTTTGGTTTTTACTAACAGCTTTACGTTAGTTAGTAACTATTTAATGTGATGTACGTGCATAATAAACGTAATAGTATCCATATGATTTTACGAACTGTCTATTTTAGCAGAGCTTTGTCAAATTATTAAATTAATGAATACGGATAAGTGCGGTTAAAATGTAAATCCATAATAACGAGGTGAAGTATCGCGCGACACTGCGCTGGTGCTGGCACTGACGACCGCATTATGCAGATAGCATCAGCCAGTTAAATACCGCAACAAGTAAACTGCCGAAGCCCGCTATTTACGAGCAAATACAAAACATGCCTCTCGCCTGTTTCAAAGTCATTTCCATACTGTATAATTGTATCATTACAATTACTTTTTCATTCGTTTGTTTTATTTGTAGCGACATCTATCTTCAAATAGATATAGTTCGCACGACTCCTTGATAGATGGCGCTCCAATAATCTACATCGCGCTTACGAAGTTTTCCATGCGATCTGCATATATACAAGATTCCAATACCAACAGTTGGATCGCGGTCCCCAGCAAGTCCCCAGGCACGATGACCTAGCCTAGCGGAAGATCTTCCCTTTTCAATGGAGGAGTCTAACACCTCGCTCGGAGGAGCGAGAGTTCGGCATCGAATATATGGAGATATATTCGATGCCAAACTCTAATTTCAAAGTCGTATGCAATTTTTTATTAGAATAACATTTCCATTGCCTGTTAGATAATGTACCTACACTAACCTAATTGTGTTAATCTTATTATTTATGAATTGATTGACTTTACGGAATATAACATTGGTCTGTCGCTTGAATTGAAATTGGGTGGGAATTATGCAATATTTAATACCGAGAAACAAACTCCAATATTGAATTCAATTTCGACATTGGTTCTTAAAATCAATGGATGCACGTTTATCTTACACAACACTGCAAGATTTAACAATCTGATTTCGACACCTATCCCTGAATAATTTATCGCTTATGTTCTGCTCGATAGATTTATCGCCAAGATTATGGTAAAGCTGCTGATCAAGTACTCTCTTTATTGTCAAGTAAGTGTACATGGAAAATGTTACCGACAGCGATGTGAATATTCCAAAAGGACAATATTACTGTAATTGAATGAATAGTATACAAGTTTACTCTCACACTTGTGCGGGCAGCGGCAGATGCTGTAAATATGCCTAATTCCTTTTATTTGAATGCAACTGCAACAACTGAAACCAAATCTACCTACTTTATTATTTGTTTAATTTTTTGTTTTGTTATGAGTGCTCATATTTACTTGTATAACAAAATACTATTAATTGTGTACGTAATATAAAATAATACAAAGAATTATTAAAGTGAAATTGAGTCTGATTTTATGTAAATTTAAAGATCGTCATATACCTATTAGATCGTCGTCCGTGGGGGTCTGAAGCTCGTCGTTTCGCAAATATTTTATGTAAAAAATTAATCGAGGCCTCGGGTGACCGGCGGGCGGGGAGCTTTTTCCGCCAACGCATCAGCTTGGCCATCCAAAGAGGAAACGCTGCCAGCCTTCTGGGAACCTTGCCGATCGGCAGCAGCGGCAGCCTCGAAGAAGTTTTTTATGTATTGTAATTGTACATTTGCATGTATATTTTGTACATTTGTTGTAAATAAAATTTAACTATAATCCTATTACTCAGTCTATATTATGTATGTTAGATAGGTTAGGTATATATATATATATGTATGGAAATTATTTTCCAGGAACGCTAGTGAACCGCAGAGACAGCTTGTTAAATTATAGTACATAAAGTTATAACCTGCCTATGAAAGTCCCGTCAACATCGATTCAGTCGTTTGAAAACGCGTGTTTGAGTTCGCAAATCAGTCACGGCACTACGAGGACTCTGTACTGCCCGTATTCAAATAAACCTACCGGCATATTTACAAAGAGCTCACACGAGTGTCACCGACTTACACAGAAAGTTCTCTGTGTACTTAAAAAGAACAATTGTACAAACGCTTTAGTTTTACTAACCGTCTCGTATACTATGACTGCTAGGTTGGTACTAGTGCTCAATGGCAGGTCACCTTAAACTAAAACTCACAGTAAAAGAGAATTTATTGCGCAAAACGAGTCTTAGAATACAGATAGTGAACTCAACGGTTAGTTTGTTTTTTTTAAACATATAGTGCGTTTTCCCGAGATGCGGTTGTTGAGATATTGCGGGGGTGTTCGTAAATCTGTCCGGTCCTGTCCAAGTGGTTGTTGCGCCGCCAAGCTCTACGCTCCAACGTAGATTCCTATCTCTAGCTGGAACCGCTGTGTGGATGCCGTTATTTTTTATTTTTTTTCTACTACATTGATTTATTGTTAGCAGATATGTTTAAATTAGCCAGTGGAAATCTAAAATGTGAATAGTTTTTCTACAAACCAAATGTTTTTAAGATAAATGTAGACAAATAAAAATACTTGTCCTGATTGACTGACTGATATACACAGTCTAAACCGCTGGGATTAGAAACTTGAAAAGCACGGTGGGGTTTTTCAAAATTCAACCACCCAAGAGGTAAATATGGAATCGCGGATGATATCATCGAACTGAAAGCGAAAAAAATTAGTAGTACTTAACCGCTAATTTTCGTCACATTCACAAATTTATTTTATTTCACAGTTTTTAAGAATAAAACGACGCTTTCAATAAATATAAAATGGTTTTAAATAACCATCTAGAGTTAGGCACCGTGTACAAAATATTGTGCGTATTACAGACGCTGGAGACGTTCATCAGTCACCAGGTCGCGTCGAAATTGGACAAGTAATTGTATCGCACAGTTACATTTATTATGCAGAGTTTTGAGAGAATTTGTAATAGGAAATTCTGATGATAATTATACCTACGTTAGTTTCCGCTATTACAGACTTACCTATATTGCTTTCACCGGCCATACTTTCAGGCGTATTCATTAATACAACATATTTTTACTAAGTGATTAATCCTGATATCACGTAAAAAAACTATCTATTCATGAAAATTTTAGGTTGTCAAATTATATACAGGGTTTACAGCTTCCGCAGCAGAATATAGCTTTTTTAAGTAGGTTACTAATACCTTGTATGTAGTATGGTATATTTGGGGTCTGCGCCCAATTCAATGGTAATTATTATAGGTTTTGGTACCTTCAATTCAGTAACAGATTCGGATTTGATTCATTGTATAGATTTTCAGTGAATCACAGGAATGAATACGATTCAGCGATATTGCTTGGCTGGCTTTGATGGGGGTTAACAAGAGGTTAACCCCCATCAAAGCGAGCTTTAGTCACGTGGAGGTAATTCCACAAAAATATGAAAATAATGGAAGATCACGATACATGCTTCATTTTACTAATAGATCGATGTTAGAATTTCAAAAACTAAAAATGTTCTGTTTTTAATCAGAAGGTAGACTCACGAGCAGGCAGGATTGGAATTGGATTATTCCAGATCCAAGTCTAACCGGTAAAAATACACCAAATTCTGCTGTTTGAAATTTAATTCAATAATCACTAACGCAGAGTGGAAATATTCTAATCTAACGCAACTTCACTAAAGCTCTCTTTCAACTTCTCGCTAGCCAGAAAGCCTTTTAAACATTTATATAGGTACTATGTAACTGTATCATTTAATAAATATTTTTTACTTTATGACTAGTTATGTATCGTAATAGACTGCAAAGTTTTGGGCGGGAAAATTTATCGCGCAACGCAACATAACCATTTGAGCTGAATAAGTAGATTAGCTGTTCCCCGTTTCTTATAAGAGTGTATATGTCAAGTACTCTATATCACTCAGGGATAATCTTTCTATTTGTGAAATAATTTTAGAGACAGTTGGCATTGTAAAAAATCGACAACAGATTAGCATTTCCCTTGATATCCTTGGCCTGATTATCAGACTTCTGACATAAATAATAAAATTTTAAAAATATGAGATCAATAGTTCCGGAGATGACCTACGTCCAAACTAACTTTATCTTTTAATATTCGTATAGATTAGATTCTACTAGAACAAAACATTTTGAAATCTAAATCCTCACCACAAGTCACACTAGCAAACGTTCATTTATCTATTAAGAAGATGTCTGTGCCTTTCAACTAATAGAATTTTTAATCAAGTTGCTTGCGGCGGCGCCGCCTCGGCACGAGTACGCCGGATTAATGTAATTGGACGACGCCATCACAAAGGCAAATTGTAATCCCCCTCTTTTCGTTATATTATATGTCCGTAACGTGGCACTCGCACAATATGTCGTATTTTTACTTTATTTTAGACGACAATGCATTATGCAGATATCTATAGCACCACTTTATTTTTGTGAGAGATACATAAAAGTATTTTACTAACAAAGGTTTGCATTGTGACAAAGCATCGATTTGCATAACGGCATCTCCACTGCGGGTGACGTTTGACCCGCTGCTGGCTGGCGGATGGATATCTGCGCAAAGAGCACTGAAAGGGGTCGGAGTCACAGTATTCTGAACACCCCCTTATATCGGCCGATTGCGGCACAGTCGTTAGGAAAGCCGAAGTGTCGGGACAATTAAGTTGAAGCGGCGATTGTGAACGGTGCCAAAGCGGATGTAGGTCAGTGAGTGCAGAGTGGACCTGCACCGTCGAGGTGACGGCGGATTCGTGAGCCGCGTGTCATGACCTCTGCCTACGATTCTGTAGACTTGCCAACGCACAATACCATCCAAGATAATGTTAAAATAAACGCTTCTATGAAACTACAACTAAACTCTACTCGGTTGTATGCTACCTACGAGTACATATGTCCACACAAGTGTGTTTCTTATAGCGCAAGTTTCATTGCAATGTACCCGTATATGTACACACAGTATTACCCAAACAACGTAATTTTTGACATAAAATCTTATCTGTGAACTCCTTAAAGATGCATTTTACGGAAGACGGTGCCGTCTATCTAAACAAGTAGGGGAGATAAGGCGGTTTAGTGCACGCTCTAATACGGCGTGCTCTCCGATGCACGGTTTTCAAGGCTCTAACTCCTCCATTATGTCAAAAACCACTCTAAACAATACCTACTTACTACATGAGACAACTAAGTAAGTATATTAGATTCACCTTGTATTTCTAAAGTAAATGAACAAGAATAAACTATTATCTACTCTACATAATAATTTATTTTCTATTATTAAATAATGTTGACACGCTATAAAATAGTCTAAATAACTTAATATTTTACACGACAATTCAAATTTGACTACAATATCGCGGTATGTATGTACCTTGAACTTTCAAGTTATAGTACAGCATCATTTCTTAAATGCCATCCTAAAGTGAACTCTCATGACTGTGTAATACAGGTTGTTTATACTATCATCTCAAAAATTTTTTGCAAGTTGAATGCCTCTTTTAGATACTGGAAAATATGAGTGCGGCTGCCGTGAAATGAGCTCGGGGCTTCCTGTTAGCTAGTACTTATTCATAGCAGATTATTCTACTTTTCTGAAAAAAAAAGGTCCTACTTTAGCAAAATTTTTTTAAGGTTCTGTCTCCAAAACGGCAAAACGAAGCCCTGTTGCCATCACTCTGGTGTCCGTGCGTATGTCAGTTCTTTATTTTGCAAATGGAATGAGTTACAAATGAATTTAAATATTTTATTTTGAATGTTGACCCAAAGCCAAATTATAAATTAAATTACTTTTCAGTACTGTAGGTACCTCCTGAAATCGCCGATTCAAAGATTCGTAATAATATATATTTATACCATAAGTATTATTACAATGATTAATTTAAGAAATCAATTTATTTAAACAGCAAAAATATATTGAAGTATAAAATAAAAGAAAACTCAACTCAAATTTGTTAAAAAGGAGACCAGCTGATCATGGAATGCACAGCTTTTATAAATTGATCCGAGTTGTTGGCGTGCCCTCAACACTGACAGCATTGCCACAATGTATAGCAGTACTTATACTTTGGCCGAGGTGTTCGCCATTACTCTGGTCACGGGAATCGTCAACCAGGCGCTTTGAAATGTCATGAAATATGCGATTGGCTCCTGGCTCCCGTGTCCAAGCGTTTCTACTCCAAACGGCTCAAATATGTAAGCCCCATCAAGGGTGCGCCTATTTATGGTTTACGGCAGTCAGCCGCGCCACCGGCTCAGTTTATGATTGAATTGAAATGGATATGTCGCAAGCCTATCAATATGTACGTTTGCAGTTCGGGATTGGGATTGATGGGTAGATTAAATTGATGCCTTCCATTTGAGCTCATACAGGTCTTAACAGAAATAGTGAAGGCCTATTCCTATTCTTCTCTCTATAGGTCGATGCTGCCTAGAAAATAATGCAAACGACATAAATGTATAATTTCATTTACAATTCCAACAATATGATATGATATGACTGCAATCATATTGTGTAAAATACAATACATCTGTTCTGCGATAAACACAAATTATTTTATAGCACAGTGTGACCTAAACCCGCACTTTACGCACGCTTTTCCGTGACCTAAGTTGCATATTTCTGCACGGAGAAGTGTGCGTAAAGTGCGGGTTTATGTCACACTTGCTATAAAATAGTATACAATACTTGTGCCCGAAGTTTAGCATCCTCGCTGCGCTCGGGCGCTAACTTCACGCCGTGCAATAATAGGCAACTTAGGTCACACGTATCGTAATGTACTATTAAATACCACCTAAGCCTTAATCCACACTGTTTTAATCTATACTTTGAGGCGATGATAGCTCAGTGATAAGTGACGTCGAATACCGCGGCGAAGGTCGTGGGTTCGAATCCTACAATGAGCTTGAGCTTTCTGTGAAGGAAAACATCGTGAGGAAACCATAGCACGGTGGTAGGGTACTTTGTAGTACCCGACTGGCTGGCTACCACCCTCATGTTGAAAATCTGTCGCCAAGCACCTATCGGTGTGTTTCGACAGCTGCACTTGAGAGCCAGTTCCCATCTAGGCTTTGCATGCTTACCTTCGGCCGCGTCATCACTTACCATTAGTCAAACAAAAGCCTATCCAGAATTTAAAAAAAAAATACTTTAATATTATTAAACTGAAGAGTTTGTTTGTTTGAACGCGCTCAGGAACTACTGGTTTGAATTGAAAAAATATTTTAGTGGTGGATAGCCCTTTTATCTAGGAAGTCTATAGGTTATATAACATGATGCGATCGCTATGTTGCCAAAATCTACTGGAAAGCGGGTGAAACCGCGGGGCACGGCTAGTAGGTATAATATATTTACGAGTAGGTACTTATAATAATATTTATTTTCGGATTTAAAAACAGAATACTGCATGTAAACAACAAAATGTGTGCACATTCTGGCGCTAGAGGCGGGCGGTACACGTGGGTAGCCAAGCGTGACGCTGATAGCCTCCAACCCACCGCATCGCACCGTACCCCGTACGTTTGTAGTCCGCGAGTCGTCCACGCCATGCACGCGTCGCGTCGCGCCTGCAGCAATCGCGTCACACATCACTGTTCCTCTCCGCAAACAAATAATTACGAGACGAGGATACATTACATGCTTACTAATGGAGTCACCGCAAAAGCAGACTCTAGACACCTACTTGCCTTGGGTCAGAAATAAGTAGTTCCTTTACAACATTTTTCCAGGATATATTATTTTTAGGGTTCCGTACCTCAAAAGGTAAAAAAAAGGAAGATCACTTTCTTGTCCGTCTGTCTGTCCGTGTGTCACCACCGATTATCTCAGGAACGGGTGGACCTAGCAAGTTGAAATTTATACCAGATACTGAGGTCTGTAGTCTCTATTAGGTGTATAAAAAGATCAAGATCCTGAGTCAACACCATAAAAAGATTTAGAGGGCAAATTTAGATTTTCGCGAAACTTGTAAGTACCATAATTTACCTTAATTTTCAACTTTTTTTATTTTTCGGAATTTTTCCTTTACTTGTGCTGTTAGACCTTGCTTTTAACCAAAATTGACAGTTCTAGGTCAACCGGAAGTACCCTATAGGTTTCGGGTCCAAAATCACGAAATTTGGCAAAAAGCAAGGTCTTACAGCATAAACAAATAAAAAAGTTGTAAATTAAGGTAAGTTATACATACATAGTTACCACCAATTAAGATAGACCTATGAGTTGTATCGGCGCTCTTACAATTTGTAGGTTTAGCTTAATTGGCACCAACCTCAAATAAGGTAATCGAAAAAAAAAAAAAAATCCTTGAGGATCTATTACGGAACCCTCGGTGCGCGAGTCCGACTCGCACTTGACCAGTTTTTTTTATGTGTAACGTCTTTCCTGTCGCTTTCCTGTAATATGTGGGAGTGATTTCGTGAAAAGTGACGGAAGAGTGTAATTTTATTTCCTGTATTGTAGTACAGGCAAAGGGTTTTGGTCAATACAGCCAACAAAACATACAATAACACAAAACATATAATACAAACTCAAACTCCAAACTCATTTAGATACCCAATGAGCGCGCGCGCTGGTAGAGATGGCTGTCAGATGTTACCAAACCATTTTCCGAGAGGTTGGTAGGTACCTACATGTATGGTAATACCAAGGTGAGGTGTCAGATTTTACACATCAGATGCGACTACTGGTAAGATTTGCTCCTATTTCTTGGTAAAACCGTTACGTTTATCTATGAAGTCAGCATAATAAAATTAGATTTAAGCATAGGTTGCCTACATGTGATTTGATATGCGTGCTGTCAACCGCAGATCCACACGCATGCCCGGGATAAAAGATTATGTAAATTGTACTCTTAACGTCTTCTACCTAGGAGTCGTCTATTTATTTGTTATGTTCTCTCATGTCGTGTATGTGTACAATAAAGTGTAATCAATTTATGGTACCTACCTAAGTTATAAAAAAAATCTTAAGAGAAATATAAATTAAAAATTTGACGTGCGTTACTTGCTTACTTTGTTTGTGAGGGTTTTATTTGTAAATGACTATCGAAGTTAAAACAAGTCCCAATGGATCAATTCGTTTTACAAGCCGTCCATTCTTTAAAAGACGGCAAACTGAATTCTCTCGAGGGTCGGCTTAATAATTTATGATGTTGGAGGAAATGAATATCTTTCGAATTTTGCATTTATGGTCAGTAAATTATACGCTAACATAAATTCGCTTTACATACTCGTATTTTTAATAACCGCCGCAATGTTTGTACTTATACGTAGATGTGAATACGGTGAGCATGTCCATTTAGAGAATATGTAGAGCATTAATAGGGTACAATAACATTGAAGTAGATAGTCTAATACACGCAGGGCTACACAAATTACTCCAATAAGCACGCATGATGGAGGACGAGGTTCCCGCGAAATGGCGAAATTCCATCCGCCGTGGATGCGCTACTGAATACAAATTCACATGTACTCCAATTATAGGAAAACGATTTGGTACGAATATTCTTGGCAGACTTGCAAATTTCGTCTCGAATCAGCAAAATATATTTATTTTGTTGTGAGTTGGAATGGTCCCGCGATGAATTCGTGACTTTCCATTTCTGGAAGTCAAACTCCCATCGAGGGCGAAGTCGGTCCGGAGTCCGGTCCAACAAGTATTGTGGTTCCAACGGTGACACTAAACTTATAAGTTGAGATTCAAGTTGCGAATAAGTAGGTACTTAGTGATTTTAAGCATATAAAAGATTAATTTAGAATCGAAGAAATATACAAAAAAGTTGTCTAAACATATATATAAATAGACCTAACTATTTTATCCTACTCATCATACTATACTTTTAGAAAGGTCACGCCTGATTCTGTTTTCAATTTACTGAACTTAATTCGGTATTAGGTACTTTGTCACGCATATTCTATGAGAAATTTGTTATGAAAATATGCTGTTGTATTATCTAATAATAAATAAAAACTAAAGAAATATATCTGACTGACTGACTCATCAACGCATAACAGATAAAAACTTAATGGATTCCTTTTATAACGTAAGTATCCACTAAGAGAAATAACGGATGAAACCGCGGTGCAAAAGGCTAGTAATAAAAATTTTCGTAAAAGATTTACTATTAATTTAATTTCTAGTCAATAGTTGGATCAATACTTAACAATCAACTGTAATGTATGTTATAGTATATTTCATTACAAGTGCGGAAAGGCTGTCATTGCAAAGAGTTCCGACAAATGTCTACCCGAGCCGAGGCGCAGCCGAAGGCGAGGGTTGACAGTCGGAACAAGTTGTAATGACGGTTCCGCAGGTATACTGAACGACTATTTTTAATACAGTTGCGAAAAAATGAAGCAATTTAATAAAATAATAAAAACACAATAAACTCAACTAACTAATCATTTATTTCTTATAAAAGTTATAGTACACATGTACATTGAAATTGGTACAGTTTTTTAAACTTACTGGGGAAGTTTTAGGTTGCATATTTACTGTTTGAGACAAACTATTATTAATTTCGCATGATTGTTCATGTATATTTGTCATACAATGTTTGTGCAATTATAGTGATTCCGGTGGTGTTCATTAAAAAAAAATAGGGTCGAAATTACTCATTTTGTGCAACAAACAACTAAACTCGCAAAGAAAATTTCTGGAAAATGGCACCAACCGTAGAATATAAGCAGAGTTTTTTTTTCTTCACCCAAAGGGAACAACTATCCATACAGCTTAGTCTTCAGTATATTTTTTTTATTGATATGAAATGAAAATGAAATTTAATGAGATGAAATGAAATTAAACCTAAACTAACTCATTCAATTAAATCATTAAATCTGATATTGAAATAAATTAGTAGCTTCTTTTTAGAAATATACGTATTTGTATGAATCACAAAAACTCTTTAGTAAAAACTTCATGGTTGGTTTTTCTTTTTAATAGACATTATTTTGATAGTTGGGAAAGAGACGCACGAGTTCGGGAAAGGTAAAAAAAAGCACTAGTATGTAATAGCCCACATCCCGAACGCTAAACGTCCCTGCAATACACCACTTTTTGAGAAACTGTATTAAAAAATACATTACGGACACTAAAACTTTAAATAGTTATTTGTTATACAAGAGTGGAAAGTTGTTTATTAACCGCGTGCTCAATTTTGATGACCGAGCAAGCGAAGGATTCTAAAATTGAATCACGAGCGCAGCGAGCGATTCAAAAATTAGAATCCTGTGCGTAAGCGAGGGAATCAAAAAGAGCACGAGGTGAAAAATCTTTGCACTCGAGTGCAACAGGTAATTTTTCATCCCACCTCAGCGAGGAAATGACTAAATGCAAAAAATAGAAAATGGCGCGCGCAAAGCAAATTTAAAAAAACGTACACCAAGAAGGTTCCGAGTCTGAGTTTTTGACAAATTAAAAAATGATTCTTTACTATCATTTTTTAATTTGTCTTATTATATTATATTTTTTTATGTATTTTTGTATTAGTTTAAGAATAAAATTGTTAAACATTTGAAAAAAAAGCCATTATAGTCAGATGGTCCAAAAATATTTAAAAAATGTAACCTTGCTGAGTTTCTTGCCGGTTCTTCTCAGTTGAAGGCTGACTTCCGAACCGGTGGTAACTTCTGTAATTCGACGATTTTAATTAAGGCGATTCGAATTAAGGCGATGATAGCTCAGTGGTAAGTGACGTCGGATACCGCGGCGAAGGTCGTGGGTTCGAATCCTACAATGAGCTTGAGCTTTCGCTGAAGGAAAAAGATCGTGAGGAAGCCATAGCACGGTGGTAGGGTACTTTTTTAGTACCCGACTGGCTGGCTACCACCCTCTAGTTGAAAATCTGTCGCCTAGCACTATCGGTGTGTTCCGACAGCTGCACTTGAGAGCCAGTTCCCATCTAGGCTTTGTGTGCTTACCACTTTCGGCCACATCATCACTTACTATAGTGAGATTGTAGTCAAACACAAGCCTAACCAGAATAAAAAAAAACTTCTAGGGCCTAAACTGAATAAATGGTTTTGACTTTGGCTTTGACTTTGATGTATGATAAATTCGGAACCATGGAGGGAGAAGTAAATAGGTTTTATGATGATTTGAATTCACAAACACGATGTTCTATTTACTTTATCCTCTAGAGGATAATAACGACTTTTACACTCAGATATCGAATAGCAAAAATACTCTTTCCGATATGGTGGGATGAAAAATAAATTAAAATAATTGTAAAAAGTTTACTTAAAAACAAAACATGCGGTTGTAGGAGAGCTCTAATAATAAAGACCCTGGAATTTCCACAGTTTCAGCTTTCGATTGTTTGTAGGTATGTATTAACAAATATAAATGTATGTTAAATGTTGTTATTGTGGGGTAAAGTTTGTTTCAATGGATGTCACGTGCATGAAACACGTAC
Organism: Ochropacha duplaris; assembly: GCA_951361185.1. NCBI lineage: Eukaryota > Metazoa > Arthropoda > Insecta > Lepidoptera > Drepanidae > Ochropacha > Ochropacha duplaris. Next base: position 6,827,752 of record OX592695.1, on the reverse strand, counting down.
GATGGACGAACACAAAAACGAGTTGTAATTTTAATTAAAACGTCACAACTTTTGAACCTTAAATTAAATCAAATGTTTCATTCTATTTAGTCGCGATCCCTGGTTAAAAAAAAAGCCTTTGTCACTTTCTCGTCCATAAACTAGTTCTATACAAATCACATCGACCCGTTGCTCCGTAAAAGAAGGACAAACCAACCAATTCACTTTGTCATCTATACTAATATTATAAAGAGGAAAGATTTGTTTGTTTGTTTGCATTGAAAGTACTAGACCGATTTCAAAATTTTTTTCACCGTTGGAAAGGTACACTATCCTTAATGAACATAGGTTATATTGTATCCCGGGATAAGATAAGATCCCACGGGAACGCGGGTGAAACCGCGCGGAACAGCTATGAAAAATAAAAGAGCTATTATTGGATAATTTGAAGGCGATGATAGCACAGTGGTAAGTGACGTCGAATACCGCGACGAAGGTCGTGGGTTCGAATCCTACAATGAGCTTGAGCTTTCGGTGAAGGAAAACATCGTGAGCTAGTTTATAATATTGTTTATAGTAAAGCTAGTTTATAATATTGTTAGCATTGATTTTTATAACATGAATACCTACTGCTCTTTATTATATTTTAATGAGCTATTAAATAATAAAGAGCAGTAGGCCCCCCGCATTTCCGACGGATCTTATCTTTTTACGGTATATAAAGTTTTTTTTTTCGCCGTTATTGCGTGATTTAGCAACAAATATTCAAAAATCCAAACATACAATCTTTCACATTTATAATACCTATTAATAGAATTACTACGATGAGCTATATGAAATCAACAGTAAAACTCAAAACTTTCAATCAACTGAATAATAATAATGCTTCTTGGATTTTATTACATGAAATAAGACAATCACTCGCGTTTAGACAGATATGCAGCCGCCGACAACAAGCTGAAAAGGGCAATAAGCGAGGGCAAATAGCTCTCAGTCGCGTCTCAGTGAGGCCACGACACGACGCCATGACTCCCATGCACCCTCGCGTGCCAAGGTTTTAATTAGCCCTGAGATAAGGCCCCGTTTCGAAAAGACGTGTATCTTCCTACACTAACCTATATCTAAACATGAATCATACAACAACTAATACAAGATAATTTACAAAAAAAAATACTAATAATAATTTATCACCAAAAGCACAGGATTTTTAAAAACAGTGGCATAAATAAGAATTGACACAAATTTGTCATTTCTATATGAAAAAGGGAAAATAGTATTGCTATATCAGTACCATAGCAATACAGTCAAATTGTTGCAATAGTTCAAAATGTTTCTTTTTAAAAAACAAATATCCTGATTCACATTCACGTAGGTACGTAGTAGACACACACTAGTAGCTAGCTAGAAGCACAGTATACTGTGCTAGTAGTTACTTACAATGATATAAGAACATTTGCGTATCCAATGCCGCCCGCCTTACTTTTTAGAAAAATATCAGAAGGATTAGCGAAAACTGGAAAAATCCTGTGGGTTGCGGAGGCAGCGTATGCGACCCACACATAGGAGCCACACAAGAAGTGCATTGCCGACCCGAAGCACGTACGAAATCCGACACTTGGCACAGTTCACATTCACGCCGCGCTTTCCCCATAATACAAGTTTTAAGTTTTAATTACGCTTCTGCAAACTTACGCTCAGCATAACAGCGACGTATAATATTTATAAAATTCCTAATGATTAGGCGCTCGGAAGAATACCGCTGTGATATTGTAATGCAAATTAGTTTGATTCGCTCTCTTCGTATTATAATCTTCTTTGTTATTTACCATCAGCTACTGAGGGGAATCGAATGATTGCGTCAGACCATCCTTTATTAACTTTATTATTATATACAAGTAGCTACATTGCAATAATTTTAATATTATGTTCTTTTTTTTACTTTAGGGAAAGCTTGTGTTTGACCGCAAAGCTAGATGGAATTTTATATTAAACTTTATAATGTAATATTATAAAGCTAAGCCCAAACGTTAAAAACCGATCAAGTTCAATGTGTACCATTTGGTAAGCACATTAAGTATTATGATTTTCATGTAGGTTTTCTTGTAAACTATGAATAAGACCTTAGATTCTTATTTTTTTATGTATTCAAAATGCTGCTGCTTTATAGCTCGATTTGTTATACCTACGATGCACGTGATTTTCTTTCGTCATAAACCTGAACTAACAATTCGAAAAATCAAGTGATTAACTTGCGTTTGGCCAAAATCTTACCCCATGGTTTTTACCATACCATTATTCCTAATATTGCTGTCGCGCACGAGCAGCAATGTCGCTATAAATATTGTACATTATAAGCTTTCAAAGTCAAAAACGATCATAAAACCACCAGCAGGAACAAAACTGATTAAATATATAAAAGAGCCGAGGTCCAACTCTGGCAATTTCAACAGCGACGATAAAACGCGAAAGGAGTGTTTAAATTGAATACGCCGTAAATAAATGCTAAATGAGACAAAGGACTGAGAGAGAATTTGCAATCTAAACAAGAATAAAAGGAGTAATGTATCTTTAATGAAAGCGGTGAGGAGACGGGACGAGCGTCGAAGCCGACGGAACCCACACAGTGACCACTAGCCGACACGATGTCACATACCTCTACAATTATAATGCACGCGACTACTACAATTTAAAACCATTAGTTGCTCCCATTTTGCTTAAGACGTCAGCTTTTTTATTACATTTGTAATTTATTTTAGATTTTACCAAGCAGATAATTCCCAAGTACCTACTTTCTATCTATATTTGTGTATTTTGAAAAGAGCTTAGGGGTGGAGGCTTATCTACATCTATCTATATGGTGGGTAAAACGTTTCACATGAAAAAAACTGTAACTTCATTTGTTGTTTAAAATGCTAAGCCACTATAAAAATACCACATAGCAAAATTTTATGAGAATGAATAGCAATCAGAGTATTTGAATATGATAAACTCTGTTTCCTAGTTATTATGTAAACGAGAAATTGCACGCTATGCATTAGCGCGCGGGTTCTAGACAAGAACGATCGTTTATTATTCATTGTAATCCGATATATTATCTCACTCGATTGCGATATCCACTGAGCAACTCCATTATAATACGGCAAAATAAAATATTGGAAAGCTAAACATATTCTAAAATTCCAATATATTTTGATTTTTTACGAAATAACGACGTTTTGTTAATTGACAGAAAAGGGAAACGTAGGTAACTAAGTATAAATTCAACTTGATTATTCCCTCTGAAGTGACCAACGCAATAAACGTTGGGAGTGTAATAAAATACATTTAATTTACATTGTGTGCGATGCAACTCGTATCTCAGTCCTAAAATTTATACGGGAGGAGACGGGGAGTTTGTTTCTAATCCTTATTAATGATTTATGTGCACCAGAGTTCGTAACTCTATTATTAAGAACTATCTACTCGTGGATGCAAAGATTCTCAGTTCACGACCTACAAACAAGGATCATCATTCACCTCCTTTACTTATCGGGAACTGACATATTGATGGACATTCAATAAAAAAATATTGATGTTCCAATCTAATTTACTAATTCTTTTTAATATCGAATGCACCATTTAATTTATTTTTATCACGTCTGGTCTTCTAAAAATAAATCTTCAATCAATAGTAGGTAAGTGGTACTTGTCTTATTATGAATATAAGTGTTTTGGTTATATGTACAATTAAGAACTAGTTACGGGCTAAATTTATAGCTTGTCTCACAACATGGAGCAATGGTCTCTCTGTAGTTGGTAGTAGTGTGACTTCGATCAGGGCAGTTACCTGGAATTGTTTGAAAATAGACTTAAAGAGTAATATTTTATTTCTAGTACTGCAAACAACATTTTTAATTTTGAATCTGACACACACCTACTAGTGGATAGTTGCAATTGTTACTTTAGGCACGCCGCTGTATGTTTGTTTTGGGTTCTCTGAAGTAATCTCCTCCAATACTCGTATTATTTCAACACACAAAATGTGGAGCACAAAACGCAGTGTGAGTTTAGAAGGCTTTCAGTGAAGCTGGCCGTTTAGCAAAGTTTAAGTAGGAACCACTACCGCTGCACACGCTTCACTATACGGACTCGCTTCATGTTTAATCCTTACAAATAAATAAACGACTACCACCGTATCACTGCAAATACTGAAAGCAAAATGTTAAATGTGTTTTCGTTGTATGGGACGTACTCATTTACAGTCTGAGCGCTTCGCTATTTTTATTACAGTTTTATCTTTGATGTAGCTAAACCGGTGCAATAGGTACCTACCACATGTTGTTATGTAACTAGTAATGTGTTAAAATCTGTGAAATTATATTCACATCATATTAAAGTCAGTAAATAATAACTACTGGTTTCTTAATTATTGTATTAGGACTATCGTTAAAATAATCCATAAGGTATCCTATTGGTATTTTTAATATCTTAGTAAGTACATATTTTTTGTTGATGCACAATGTTTTCATAAACATTTTTTCTTCAGAAAACAAAGGGTTTGTTAATGGGATGCGAAGTAATAAATGGATTCCTTGCATTTCAATGAGGCTTCAAGGCGGTGAGGTGACTCTGGTCTGATTGATCAATCTCATGGAAATAATTTCGGCATTGTTTGGCATTCTCGAGAATGATATTCACTTTTGCCTTTAATTGTTTCCGGTTGAACGTTCGTCTATAGTCCATGATTAAATAGAGAGATGAAATTTTATTGAAAATTATAATAATAAGAATCACAACAAATGTACAAAATATACAAACAAATGTTGTACATTTCGTTGTATAATAAGATATAAAAAAAACCTCTTCGAGGCTGCCGCTGCAGCGGATCGGCAAGGTTCCCAGAGTCCCAGAAGGCTGGCAGCGTTTCCTCTTTGGATGGCCAAGCTTACTTAATTTACTAACTATAATTAAATATAATATATACATACATATATAAATTAGCACTTTAATTTTGTGCTATTACTTCTGAAAATCGTTATCAGATGGTGTAAAAATACAGGCTGTGTGTGTTTTTTCAAAATCAATGGGTTTTATTCCTGGAATGGGAAATATTTTTTTCAAAAATCTAACGATGCAGTTTTCATTAAAATTTGCCTGGAGGCTTCTTTCAGTTTCCGATAAGGCTCTCCAAGCGCACTTGAAAAATTCCCTCTGTACCTCTATTATATACTTAGTAATAAAGAATTGTCTACAACCCGTAATGAATTAATGTATTCCTAATGAAAAGGCGCCCGTCCCGAGTTGTTGGCTCGCGGGCCCGTTTATTGCCATGAAATATGCATTGCTCCAGGGTATATTACAATTAGCAACTGTGAGGGAACTAAGCCACCACTTTGGGGTTCTAAACGGTTGTATAATTTCTAAATTTAGATGTGTCTTTTGTCTGTTGGCCACGACCAGTATGGAAATAATTTTTTTTTTTTGTCTCAAATAAACCTTGACATATTTTTCTTAGGTAGGTAATCTTGTCCCTATTTTTTTCTCTATTTTTATGTCAATATCATCTAAGCTTCTTAAAACTTAACATTAAATACAAAACACAACGCATTAGTAAACTTCCTTGGAAAAGAAATATATTTTAATTTTGATTTGTGGTTCTTTTTTCCAACTCAACCTCTCCTCTCCCAGATGTGCTACAGTTTTTTTTTATTACATCATCCAATTTAAATTGGAATATTACCTTAACATAGACATAGTAAGAAATATTTATAAAACGTGTTTAAAAATCGGTACTATTAAATTGTAATTTCTTTTTTACTTTTTCCACATTCTGTCGGAAATGTAGCTATACTTTGTTACTATAGTAAATTACGAATCAATATAGTGCTGCTTTTGAGTTTCTATTAGCTTCAATGGGTATCTATAATCATCATGGTCAATCATCGAGGCCCTGGTGGCTGCGATGTTTTGACGTGGTACGGGCAGAAGTTAGTACACATATAACATAAGTGTTCTATTTTATCTCAGTAGAAGGCGGGAACCCGACGGCGAGTCCTTTCACACTGAATCGTAAACTATGGATGGTCAATTTATGGAGTCGATGTTGTAACCCATTCCGGTCCAGGCAGATTTACGATACCAGTTCCTCACGAATACGACTATCCACGCAGTCACACATCTAATAAACAACTCACGAGTTCTATTTAGATATATGTATAATCCCATTTTACAAGCAATGTCGAACAGGGAACCTTTATGTGAAACCACCACGTCAATGATTGCAGAACAAAATGAGAAAAAAACAACATTTAACATCAATAATATAAATTTTCTGAGAGAGCCAGAATATTATACAAAATTTCTGTTGTGAATAGAAATTCTAGGCTAAGTAATTAAAATTAAAAATGATTAAAGTTTCGTGTATTGTCATAGGGTGACATAATCGTCTATACGATTAAACCCATAAATAAAGAAAAAAATATATAAATAATTTGAATACGAACTGAGAGTTAGTGCTCCATCGTCGCAAACATTTATAAAAGAGATTAAATCATTTTAACTAAATTCAACTAACGTATCTAATTCGTTAAGGCCAATGTTTACATCATCTTCCTATAGGCACTTACTTCATATATTCTAGTGTTTTAAGCAACATCATAATATTTCCCAAACAATGGAATGAGTAAGTAGGTACAATATAGATATAGATACATAAAGATTCCATAATAATGAAAACCCAATGTTACTGACTGTTTCTGTGCTAGATATCAGCGGTGGAAATGTTCGCAAACTTTAACAAAGCCGAAGCCGAAGTAGCAGTAGATAGATTAGATTCTGTTGTATAAGCACAGTCCGAGAGCGAAGGCAGGCTGGCGATCACCGCCGCCTCGCGGTTTACCCTCCACGTACTACCTACTCGATGGAAACCAATTTCCCACCTCATTGTTCTAAAATTGCGTCGCTCTCTGTTCTACGTTTCATCTACCATTCAATTCATACGTTGACGAACATCGGAAAATAACACCGAATCATGTCTATTATTTTTTTATTATTGGTTGTTATTGGAGTAACTGTTATATTCAGTATGACCTACATTATAATCAGCATTTAGCAACAACTACAGTCAATAACCAAACAAACTGAAATTATGATCAACAAAATCAAACCATCAATAACTTGATTATCTGTGTGATTTTGGCAACGGTGTAATGAATTTACACAAATCATTCATTGTGCATTTTATTTATTTGAGCCAACCAATGTCTTATAAACCTTATGAGCCCTGCTTGTCACTTTGTTATAAGATTTAAGAGGACTCAATTCAGAACTTATTTTGTACTTTATTAAATAACATTTAAGATTATTTTCGAGTTGTGCATAGGTTCAATTTTATGCGTGCGTCGGCTTCAAAGTAAGCATGCTCACCTCGACGCCTTTGTTCGTCAGCGGCGAATGGAAAACAATTTACAGAGTCAGATTCTAGTAAAGCTAAGTTTGACAGATTGACAGCCTATAGAATACAAGTTTCCTGATTACAAGCAAACTAGAAATACATCGATGAAGCCAGTTTACCATTTGCGCCGCCCACAAACCAATGCCTTAAACCTAAATTAATTTTGTGCTGTGATCAGCCAAGCGTGAGCTTCACGATAATCATTCCGATCTTGGGTTCGCCCCCGTATCCACATTCACCGAATACTGACACTATTAATCATATGATACGATATTATAGCTTGCACAATAAAGATAACTACGAGATATATTTATACTATATGTATTCTAAGATTCAGACTCACTATCGTAATAAAGCAGTATCACTCTACCTACCTACAATTTTACCCATGCTCTTCTTCGATCAACAATAGCTACTCTTAAATTATTATGCACATGTATGTGCTTAAAAACTTATCTTTAAAATAATTTATTCAATAGGTATATGTTTAGGTAGGTAGGATATATATTTTTTATTTACAAACGTGAATACAAATTCTGAGAGATTTACGATTGCAATGAAACGTCAAAGAGCGTCATTTTTCAACATCAATATCATAGCGCGATACAGTTCGTGACACATTAATTTGGTAACGGGTGCGGAGCGCAAGCGGCTCGCCTCTCAGTGCGGTGATCGCTTTTTCATAACACCGCCGCCCGTGCCGTCCGCCCACGTTCGCACTAGCCCATCAAGTACCGCGCGATAATACAACCCCGATAAAACGAGCCAAATATGGTTAATAAATCATTAATTAACTATTATATTTTCCTTTGCTTAGAATATGGAAACAGTTCTGTCTGTCAGATTTTTTGTTATTAATTAATTAAATATCCTGGGACATTGCTCACACACCAACATCTGCTTCCAAACTATAAGAAATTGTATTATGAAAACCAGATAGCTGATATTTCCCAAAATAGTCTATTGTTCTTGTTTTAATTCATTTATTTATATATATTTTATTTTAAACATACCCACTCAGTTAAACATATACTTAGGAATGTAAAAGGATAAACCATGATTAACGATTTAGCTTATTCATTCGTTTTTGTTGTTTTTATCAAAAACAATCAAAAATAAGCTGGTGTTCCGGTGGCCGCGACGGAAGTGCGCGCAACGCTGTGATTAACGAGCCCGCCCCGCCAACTTGAAATGAACCCTATTACTTTACCAACTTATCGCCCATCCCGAGAAAGTGAACTCTTTAACAACTGACCTTCCGTTAATTTAAAGCCTCATTAAATATTGTTTTTCTTTTTAATCCCTTGATTATTATGTTTCAAAAACTCGTTAGCTCTCTATAACTACACATATTATTATGCTTGAACATTGTATGTAACTGATACTTAAACAAAGATATTCAGAAAAACAACGTGGGCCAGCTGAGGAGTATGAAGGAAGATATTATCGATAATGTTCATGGTAATGATTCATTACGTATGCGTGATTGCCGGTATTTTCGACTTAACGATATTGATATATTATAATAAAGTCTTTATTTAGACGTGAATGCGCACGAATAGAGCACGATGCTATTATTGCACAAGATAAATCTGTTACAATCGGATTTGTTTAATATGAATATCGAATGAACAACGTGTGGTGACTCAGCTCGTATTCATTGTAGCCAGCGCAGTGTGTGACCGATTCCAGCGAGCGATTACACACAATTATATTGTTGTCAGTGTACCTATACAATACACTAAAACTTTCATTGTTGACTTTAATTAAGTAGTTTCCAAATAAACAATACGTTTGGTTGTTTTTGTACCAAAAATAACATCTATATTTTTGGTCTTACGCTTCCTCCGCGTTCCAAGTGAACTCAATAAAATGTTAGGTGCGGCTTAAATAAAAGCAGTGTATTTTGCAATGGCCGGGTTCGAGTGGATCGCGGGCCGTGGCGGCCGATGCACCGTAGTTGGCTTCTTACCAAAATGTATCAAAGTTAGATTTATGTGCACCGGCGACGAAGGCCGCGATGCTATCGGCAGCATTCCCCGCAACCGCACCGAGCCGCAGACGCCCGCACCTCTCACCACTCCTTGTTTTTCGTGAACATTTCCCACAGCATTTACAAAACAACAACATTTGTACCTCTCTCCTAAAACATATTTCTAATAACGTACTATGTATAAAGCAAAGAGAAAGCAGTATGTAAGTATCGTTTACTTATATTCGTAGCAATCGTAACGCTTCGTAGCATGCATGTTCATGAAACAAAGATCATGTTCTTATAACACTTGAAACATAACAAAAATAAAATAAATGCTTTAGTACTATGGGACTGACCGTATTTGACGGTATTTGACCACAATCTGGTGATGATAAGTGATGATGTGGTCCAAGGTGGAAAGCATAAAAGGCCTAGGAGGTGTGTACTTATTGCTTATGTAAACAACTGATGTACCTATGTATCTAACTATAAGATAATTGATAAAAAATGTAGTGGTAACAATAGATACATTACACGCACAGGTCATACATCAGCAAATACCTATCACATATTCATCAATATGTTATTGAATACCATCAAGAAACTATAATATCATAATTTAAAGAACCATAACTTATAAAACACGTTCTAATTTCAGTAATATTCTCAGTAAAATATTATAATAACCAATTCAGAAGATACAATAAAAGGTTTCTATCTCAATTTACTTTATTTAATTATCTTAAAAACGCTTTACATCCCTTCTTGTGTTAATAAACTTATTTAAGTGCTTATAAAAACTTCATAAACGCAGGCAGTATAACTGCCGCTATCACTTTTTATTGCCCCAGTAACCAACAAAGAATGTTAATAATATATGTCCAGCTGAATGAAGTCATTTAAATATTTTTTGATGCTAATAAAACAAATGAGTACAACATACACAATATTATTGAACCCTTATGTGAACTCATAAATTTATCGTGCGAGCATCTTTACTTCACGCTTCTATGATCGGGAAAATAAATGGTTGTACAATTTTCGTGTTTCGTTGGGGCGTTAAATTATGCGTTTATCATTTAGGGATGTTTACAGAGAGCGTCCCGCGGGATAAAATTGAAACGACTGGAGCGGTGCCAGCTGAGAAGCAACACGCAATACGTACCTCCCCGAAAACCGACTACCCACCCATTTTACACAAATACATATACATACCAAGCTTTTACTCATTATGAAAATAGACATATTTAGACCTTCGCCGGTTAATGGACAAACAGTGTCGAAAGCTGTAAATGTGTGCTTATATCAAATATCAGCTCTTTGAAGATCATTTACGGCAAGGCAAACACGTGATCAAACTATTGAAAGCCTAAATGGAGCAAGGCAATTGATGTCAATTAAAGCTGAAGTGATTCTAGGCTAAAATAACTTATACCTAGTACTCGAGTAATGCGATCATGTAATCATATTTACGGTTTCTTTTTATCGTAACATTAATTATAAAAATTGAGTTAAATAAAGGTTTTTAATAATTATTTTAAGACAGCTTTCAAATGAGGACACAATGGGTTTGTTGTAGGTACCTACCTGACGTAATACCGGTTTACTTGACAGATAGCCGCAAGTCGCTCTCACCGGCACTGTTTATCACTTCCGCTGGATTACCACGATTGTCTGCCAAGAAGTAAACACAAAACATTGCCCATGCATAGAATTGCACATTCACGTTACTCTGACATACACAACAGGGTTCTTGGAAGGATTGGTGCGACACCAAAATAACTAACGATAATTTCCACGAAATCAAGACCTACATCTAGTTTATGAAACAGCTATCAATTCTAATAAAGTGTCAATTTAAAACAATCAACCAATCATATCATAATCATACGCATAAAGGCTTGCCTAGTGCCATAATATGTTACAGTCAAGTCTACACAATCGCTCAATACATCTGTCGTCCCTAAATGGACGACGTTTACAATGTTATCTATATTTTATCGAGTTCCAATAAAATAGTTGATATCCGTGCATACAAGTGCATCGGGCGGCCATTCTGCTGGGTTCACTTATTTGACTTTATTTGTGGCGTTTGTTTCTCGCGCGGCGCACCCGCTAGCTGGAGCCCGTCCAACAGTTTTACACAATCATTCCACTCAACTAAGCGTTGCCATAAACACAACCCGGCGGGTATGAATTGCACAAAAAATTGGAAATAATTGCCAATTTATTGTTCGCGTTGCTTTTACGTATATCGAAATTTAATTCGTTACACTGAAATGTGAAATATACAGGTGCGCTACTATTGTAAGTTGTGGTACGAACCATCCTGCATATGAAATATGCGATGGCAAGCAGATACTATCCGCCCAGCTGAAGCGACGCCCATTTAGAGTGTGTAATTTCATTTAAATAGTTACACAACTGTGAAAAAAAATCCTAACTTTAACATTAATTCAATTCGTCAAACGTAAATAAGTCTAGGTTAACTTTTTGTGCCCTTTTAACAAAGCAATTCACATAATTCACCCTACTCTCTGGTGTAATGAAATTAATGTCGATGAATGATTAATTAATTCGACCTGTCAACGTCCATAGCGTAGAATGAAAGTAGAAAAGAAAAGTTAACCAATATGATTCGTATAACAGAGATAAGCAATACCTACCCAGCCAATGCGTATTTACATGTAAAGCGAGTCAGATAAGCTCAGCTATTGAGAATGTTAGTATTGACAGTTACAGTGTCTATTGAATACCTTGGTAATAAAAGCATTTCTGTGGCTGCGGCAGCGTGTCAGAATCTTATTGTACAAGGTCTACCCGTCCCGTCCGAGTGCCCCTTGTACAGTACACCGGTAAAGTGTCATGTTACAGCTCTTATCGGTTAGACAGCGGACCCAATATTTGAATACCAGAGTCAATAGTCATACACCTTGTAGTGTAGCCGCCGATATCGTAGCCATTAGTTTCGTTAAAAATGTTAGAGTAAATATATTAGATAGGTAATTTGTATAATATCGTATAATACAAATCATACAATAGGTACCTACTGTATTATCGAATATGATATTTTTCTTTTATATTCTATCAGTTGAGTATACAATGTACCGTAAAAGAAAATGGTATCTTAACCTCTACATTATTATATTCTAATAACGAAGGTAAAAATAATGAATGGTATCTACTAATAATTTAATTTGGCACAAAATAGGTAGCCGACTAAGTACTGATCATATTTGTGCCGTTTGGAGTGGAACCTCTGGGACTGTGGGGTCCGTGGAAACTAAAGGGCTGGCTCGTACTTCGGTGAAGGAATCAACTTTGAAAAAACAGCGAGGTAACCTAGCCAGTATTATAAGGCAACTTTCCCATACACAGTGAGTGACCTAAATTTCATGTTTTATTTATAGTCATTAAAGTTTTATTGATCCTCTAATTTAGTATGTAGATATTTATCAGTTTGTAAATTATATTTATTAGTGTAAAGAAGTAAATGCTTAAAATAATAGACAAAAGTTATTACTGATTGTATTGGTTATACCTACATCGAATAACCCTATTTTAAGAAGTATTCAAAATCGGGTGCCTTTCATTTCAAAGTCGAGCTATGAGAAATATTTTTCACGAATTTTGCCCAAATAATGTGAATTGAGATATCGACTTTTAGGATAATCAATGTGATAATGAGTGCTATAAAGAAAACAGGCACCTACCCAAGGAATACTAAGGATAAACAATACTGTGACATCAAAAAAACCGAGGTCTCCAACACAACTACAGAAATGAAAATTTTAAAAATTCAGACTGTTTTTGTATCTAGCCAGTTTGGCTGCTCAACCTTTGCTCGTATTTACAAAGCTTCCAAAATCCCCCAACAGTTTACTTAGTCTAATCCACTGTACCCTATATACCTAGTACCTCTGTACTTTTATTCACACTCCACGAGAACACAGCTTTGGTTACCAATATGACCTACTTGGAATGAGTAAAGGTGTGCACTATGCAATTAGAGTTAAGTGCTTATCTGTGTTATTTATTACCCTACCTATACTCGAGTTTATAACACTTATTTTCTCTATTGTAACATTTCACACTATACATAGAAGTAGTCACCGGCATCGAACATCTGCGTACTTTTACGATCTTCAATGTGATAATGAATGCTATAAAGTTAAATGGTATCTACCTAATGTTATAGGAATATAAACAATATTATGATACTGGTTAATGCTTTCTCAAAAACAGATTTTCCGTTATTTACAATCATAATAGTCTGCGAGAGATACATAAAATCCACATTATTCTATAGTTATTGACCACTTCCCGAATATATATTATATATCCTATACCCTCATAGAGATAGGTATGTTTAGCACGCCGCCGTCGCTTCATCAGAAATTATCATAGCAAATAAGTATCATATAATTATTTGCTATATTCGTTGCTTTCTATCTTATTTATGCTCCACTTTATTCGATCTGGCTAGTGAAAATAATATGTAGCATTGTAGCCAGCCTTGAGACTCCCTGACCCCCCTCTGCCTGCCAGCTGCCACACGTATAATGTTTTCATTTTCAGATTACTGATTCAATGAAATTGTGTGACGTACAACTTTACATTATTATCTATACTAATCTATTCTATTCTACATATAATTTATCGGTTCGCCGTGGAGCCGTTCCGGGACAAATAAATAGATAGAAATACAAATATTTAAAAAAGGCCTATTGTTTTTTTGTAACGTGAAATTACCATTATGAGCATAAGAACAACCCTTTATTTCGTAATCATAGAAATATACTTCCATTGTAGTTACAAATATATAATAGATAGCATATAACCAATAGGTACTTGTATCTATCTGTCAAAAGGTCAATTTCAAGTTGAATAAAGGTAGTTTAAATAACAGTACTGTCGAGATCCCAACGTAAAGCGGTTTACCTCGGATAAAGCGGTTCAAGTCACGTCAGTCAATCTGAGACAGGACTGTCAGTTCGATTTACACAAGCTTCAAGTTGCTTCGAGTCTGTTGCTTGCGACGCTACACGCCCAATAAAGCTCGTTTAACACTGCACAAGGAAATCCGTACACGACTCCGTACGATATTAGGTACGAGACTTTGCTCGGGACTAACGCGAGAGCGTATATCGATAAATAAGCAATAACGTTACCGTACATGCCGTATCAAGGAATAGCCTTATTATACATAGCTTGCAACATTTTTATCACATATCCCAAGTGAATCGGAACCATCCTTTATGAATGCCGCAAATAGATATAAGCTTCGATAGTTTTTTGTAATACAATACTCTTGGGTGTTTAACCTATCCACCCACTCCACTCGTAGCGGTATCTTATACCGTATACGGGCTTCTAGTAAATAGGTTTATATTAAATAGCGATAAGATCAGCGGCGAGCGCTGTCAGAACGATTGGTCGACCTCTCTACGATGTTAGACCACACGCCAAGAGAACCAGCCTGATAAAACATCGTTATAAAAGAAAATTAAAATCATTAATAATAGATGAACCTATTTTGGTTATTTTAGAGTTCCTTATTCATTCATTCAGCCAATATTTCAAAACTGAATCAGTTTTCAAGTTGGATGATGACAATGACTTTTAATTTTGCTACCACACTTTGCAATACAAATCAAGGTTTCATTTATCTGCTACAGATAAGTAATTAGGCACTTATCAAATAGTATTTATTATGGTCAGACGTTAGTTGACGGGTTGATAAATCTGATCATTAGGATAATATGAAATAATCCCATCCAGATTGTACTTTAGCCTAATGTTTAATTCCCTTGGTAGGCCTGCCTTATCAAGTTGATCCTCGCCGTTTCTGCTATAAGAAGTATCCTTTGTACATGCTATAGGTACAAGCTATGTTTTTACCAACTTTCAACAAATTCGGATCGGTAGTTCAGCAGTGAAAACGAATCAAACAGACAGAGAATCGTTTCCGCTGTTTTTTTCAACTTCATAATTTTGTTTAACTGAAATTGCGGGCAGAACTAGTTTTGCACTGTTTTGTAATGAATCTAGCTAAGAATTCCCAGTCCAGACGCGTACCTATACATCGTTTTGGATACACGCGCGTACGGAACCAAACCGTGTAAATGCAAATCAACTAGGACTTGACCAGACTTTGAGATAAAATTAATGTTACGTAATCTCTTAGTTAATCTTTTGAGATTTCAACATTATTTCCATTGAATTGAGGTAGAATTGTTGTCTGTAATTAGGTATTTGCATTTAAAATTATCCAATATTAATATTGAAACTTCTAGAATTCGTTCGTAACAACAATTACCTCGATTACAGGTTCTTTAATTGTTTTTAAACTTGCAAATAGAGTATATTAATTTAAATAAAATTACAAGTAAATTTGCAGGGAATTTCTAAAAAAGAGCTATTTTAGATTGATTCAGAGAGTAGAAAATCTCTCTGAATCAATCTAAAGTAAGAAGATAGGTCGATTGAATATTCGATTTTGTAAATAAATATCGTTGGTATACTTAAACTCAAGTAATATTATTATCATAGTTATATTCTCAAATGAAAAATGATTATAGTTAACTACATAGGTATTCAAAAATTGTATGTCTTCAAAGTAACTCGAGCAAACATTATTGTATAGATTCTTATATAGCTATTATACTTAAATATATGTACATATATATATTTATCTTTGACACATTAATATTTGACTTTTGATATAATCATTATTTTCTATTATAATATTTTAATAACAGACGCCTAAACAACATATTATAACCAATCTACAATATGTAAAAGAAGAAGTTAACAAATATCTGCAGATATGCGTGTCTGGCTAGTCTGATAGTACCTAATGGCCATTAAGATTCCAACGGAATGATGTAGAACGTACATTATAATAAAAACTGTCGGGCAAAGCTTATGGTCCGATTACACTAGCTCGTTTATAACTTAATTTAGCCAAGCGAGAGGAGCGCAGCCGAGTCAATTACCTGCGCGAGCGCACGCACGCGGAACCGGTCCGCGTGATCTCCTTCCCCCAGGGGGCCGGGGTGAGAGGCCAGGAGCCAAGAGAATGGGACTCGTGCATAATGTTTTTTGCTTGATTCAAAGCTGAGGACTCCTTGTTACGAATGCCAGTAAATATTACCTAACAGATGGGAATTTATTTTTAAAACGCTGATAGAGAATTTACGAGCCTTAGTTTTTGTAGAGACTACGTAATGTATGTATATTTTATATCAAACATAACTAATAACAGCTCACATTAGTAATTTCAAATTTTGTTGCAAACTAAGATTTATATAAGACACATTTATTAAGTTTGGCAATGAAAGTTGAGTTCACTATAAGTTAGCTATTGTTGTAGATATAGAATCAGTGAATTAGCTAATCATATATGTAAATAACGACTTCCATTATAACATAATTATGACTAATGTCTGAAATACGATGATATAGATGTGGCTTAAATTATTCAAGAGCCTACAGTTACAGTAATTATATATTTAGCCTACTTATTTACAGTGCTACAGTTTACTTTTATACCTAAGTATTAGTATAAAATGCTATGAAGATATCACAGGATAATTTGTAGACAGAATTATAAACAAGTACGATAATAAATAGCAAGGAAAAATTTATTTCATATTTGGATAGGTATTTTTTTATGCCGAGGCGTCAGTAGGGAATGTTAGCCACTTTCCTAATGACGGCAAATTGTTTTCGTCTCGCGTGGATGTCCAATAGGAATTCGGGACGGGCTATTCGTCGCCTAAAATTAAATATTTATACAGACATGGAAATGCGCTTTATTGCAAATAGAAAATATAGAAGCTAAACATCTATTTGCAAATATTAATAAGATTGAAGCTAAGTACCTACATCCGTAAGTAAGGGCGATATGTAGAAGTAGGTAGAAATCAATATCGAATGTTTATATAAGGTAATACCTACACGTACTAAATAATGATTGATAGAATGAATACATAACTAGGTATTGTAACTGATTCATAAATAAAATTATTAAATTAAATCTAGATTAAGTGGAGTTTTAAGACTTGTTTTCCTAACAACATAATCCATTTACAAATCTTAGTTTTAAATAGATTATTTTTAACATTTTAAAATGTGTAACGATCAATTTTATTTGTATATCTGATAACGGAGCCTAAAGCCGTTTATTATTTTCGTTAAATTACAAATAGCATAAACTTCTGAAGAATTAGGTAGAGCAGAGATTGGTGTTTGTATATTATGCCATTCACATTTGGTGTGTACATCCAGTTAGGTAGTTCCGGTCGCTAAGGATCCTAGGGATATATAAACACAAGTTTGCGTGCGACTATATCATATTAGCCCTAGCTATCGTAAAACTTTTATTACCTTGTTATATACTGATCAAAATTTATCTGGAGTCATTTATTCAAGTGCATTTGAGCATGCACGGTTAGGGGAAAATTACCTACACAAAAATTTCATCTACTTAAACTAATATTTTAAAGAGTAAAAATTCGTTTTTTTTATGTTTTAGTGGATAAACTCAAAAAAATACTTAACTGACTTTAAAAGCTACATAATCAGCGTTTAACATGGGCTATATTTTATTTTATTTCCTTGAGAACGCGGGTGAAACCGCGGGGCGGAAATATAGTAATTATGTTTGAAGTATAAGCATATATTTGAAATATTCGTTGACATACTTTTATGTTTTATGTAGGATTCTCCAATGCGACTTAATTATTAATTAAGCTACGACCGGTTTGTGCATTGTAGATAATAATGTGATTCTATTTAAAATATTTTTAAAACTAAATTACTTACTTAACTAAAATTCTTATAGTTGATATTGCATAGTCAATATTTTGACGAAAAGTATTATTGAACGCGTTATTACATAATCTGCCTGTTTTATAAAGCGGGTAGCTGTTTTGAATTGCGCTAGATTCTACAATTCGTATAAGTATTTATTATTTTATGTCACGAGTCTGACAAGCAGGCAGGCGACTCATCTGATGGTAAGTGACTCCCGTCACATATACTGCTGCTTATATACCTAATATACTACAAGTTCATAAGACTTATAAATGCATAAATATCTGCTGGGATAAGATCCTTCATATTTAGGTATAAATAACGTTGCAATAAGAGTTTACATAGAATGACCCTCTTCATTAATAATGCTTAATTATGATTGTGGAATTTTTATTTGAAATAAAATTGGTATAGTTATTATAAAAGTTATTATATAAAATTGGTTTCATTTCAATTAGGTAGGTACCTCAAATCGTTTTTAATCTACCTCATTTACCTAATTGATGAATTCACTTTAAAATTTCTAAACTGCACCAAGGGCTAAGTAGATTAGGATTGTGTCAACAACTTCCAAAGTCATTAAAAACTCAAGTTGTAAGATAAACATCAAATGACTGTGATAGCAGGAATGAAAAAGTAATGTTAAAAATAAAACTATTTAAAAAAATGCTAAAGTATTAGGTAATTAGTATGCGTTAATTCCAAAACTACAATGACAACTATGACAGCGCAGCGTTATCATGTGTGTACATACGTCCTATGACTAATCAGTCTACGATGTCCCATTACCGTTTTTGAGTTGACGAGACAATGACTCACCTCTGTGGTGCCGAACACGATGGTGTGACAAGGGACGGCAACATGGCTGCTCCTGGAAGGCGGTCCAGGAGTCAGCCAACACAGCAGCCAGCACTGCCCAAAGCACCCCTATGGTCCACTGACTGCCACCGCGGCCGCCACCCATCCTGCACATCAGTTCTACCTATCAAAACACATCCACGCCGCACTCAAGACTACTTACTACACGTATCTCTCGCTTCCGAACGACATTATAGCATCAATCCTCTATACAATGCCGTACTTTTCGTGTGTCTCGCACGTTCAACTATTTAAGTGACTCGACAAACTACTTCAAAAAACTTGAACAATGTTCATCTGTTTACATTACGCGCAGCGCACCTAAACCGAAACTCAAAGATTATGCTTCCGTTCAAAATATAGAATTGAACTGACTTCAGTGATTAATCACCGCAGTCGTCCCGCGAGCTTGTTATCTCATATCGAGTTATAATCTGTTCGTGAGGGTTTAGTTCGTTGGGCTCGGCTGATTTATTAGTTGGAAAAGAAGTACGTCGCGATCGTGGTAACGTTTTGTTGTCGGCGAACGACCGGCATGACGTGCGCCACCGGCATCGCTGCGACGATAACTAAAATTCGTCTCACAGTGGAAACGTGAAACGGCAAACCGGCCCGGCTGGAATCGGCGGCACATGCGAGACAACGGCTCTACCGAAGCTCGCCTCTTTCCCGATTCGAGGCTTGCGTCAGACAGGGACGGAGCTCGTCCAAAACGACACCAACTACGAAAGCTCCAACGAATGAAAAAGCTTACTCGCTTAAGAAAAGTTGTAAGTTTAAAAGTTTTGATAATTTTGCCGACCCGGAGCCGCCTGGATTCGTGCGGGGGAGATTTGACTGCGCATTGACCCTCAGTGTCGTTATGAACATATTGTAACAAAGGGGATGTTCTCCATATAAATTTACCTAATTTATGTTTCTGTAAGGTAGGATACGCACGAAGAACTTTTATGTCTATAGACACGCAAAAGGAAGTTAGTAGTTTATTTTTTGTGTTTATTAATAAGTAGCCTAGCTCAGCGAGTATGTTTCACAGTTCGTGTGTCGTAAATAACAGATAGAATTCTAAACAAGTCAACGCGACGTCTCAACTCGAAGCGGTATTATAATTAGCAAGCTAATTTAGAAAGAATCCACGTTTTATGTCTGTGTGACAGATACAAATAATATTATTAGATGATTATTATTTATTGCTTCATTAGTTTAGTGATAGGATAATTAAATAGAATGTCAATTTTGACACAATAATTTTAAAGATCTACATGTAGGTATAATATGGAGTGATAAAGATGGTTTGTGTTAGTTATTTTATCAAAGCTACAAGAAGTACACTATTTACCCCGTTATCGTCTATTTTACTTTTTGTCCTTTTTATAAGTAAGTAGATCTTACCTAAATCTAATTCGACAAGCTAAATTATTATTACGAAATAAAATATTGGTTTATTTCTACTCTAACTCAAATTATAAAATAAAAACATTACATAAAATTATTTTACATTTAAAATAACGGAGCTTCCTGTTTCTTTTGCAGTTATATAAAACGGATTTAAAAAATCTTAATAATAATTTTCATCAATATTTGGTCTTGAGAAATTACAAAGCCTATTAATATATGTATTATTATTATTAAATCTTGGGAAAGTAAGTCCAC
Organism: Ochropacha duplaris; assembly: GCA_951361185.1. NCBI lineage: Eukaryota > Metazoa > Arthropoda > Insecta > Lepidoptera > Drepanidae > Ochropacha > Ochropacha duplaris. The sequence continues at coordinate 6,807,035 of OX592695.1, read as the reverse complement.
TAACACGCACTCCTAGATAAGGGCCTTATAAAGTAAACACGCCCGGCCGGGCCCGAGCCGGGACTGAGGTACTTATAAGTTTACAGACAACTTAATAAATAACTATTTATTATGTTTAGCTTTGAGCTGACCGTGATTAAGGACAGGGTTAGCTTTATCAATTACTCAGTCTCTCTGCGGAGGGCTCCTTCATCTTAAATCTCAGCACAGAGCGCTGTTCCCACTCGACTCGCCTCTAATTAATCTTATATAACTTAATTATGACACCAGACCTTTCAACATAACTCGATGAATATTTAATTGTTGTTTGTAAATACTTATCTTTATTTGATAATGTTATAACTAATTAAAATGAGGTCGTTCATTTTGATAACAAATGAATAGTTGGTACCTATTTCATTAAATCAAACAAAGTTTTCATTATTTAAGATGACCGTTGCGTTGAACTCTAATCGATGCCCGCACTGCGAAGTAATTTACATTTTAAAAATACATATAATAAACTTAAGTAATTCTATCCAAAAGTAAGATCATTTAGATTTCAGTTCACATTCATAAGATGAACGGAGATATCTACGAGTAAAACGTCGCGGCCCCATTTTCATCAGTTTCTCAAGTTTTTCAATAAAAACTTTCGACGTCGTCCTATTTACATACGGTATGGATTCATTTATTTTCCAAAAAGATTTTTCGCGTAAAAGTGAAGAAGGTTTTCGGTATCCATTAGAGGAGAAAGGTCGTGGCACTTGAGCGCGCATCCATTCCACCCGACACCGCACCGCACCGCATTGCTCCGGGCCCGCGCCCGCGCCGCGCCCGCACTGCCCCGCGCCGACCGCGGCCCATCGGCCACTCCAATTACAATATTTTAGACGTCATTTTTACGGACCGCAAATATTCCCCCGGAATAATAAGATAACTTTGTATATTAATTCAGTTTACCTTCAAAAAAGGCACGGGATGGTTGGTAATATTGAAATGAAATTACATTTCTGAGCAATAATGACCCCTAGGTACCAATACTGATTTACATAATACAGTAACATAGTAGGATTAGTAAAGTGTTTAACTTATTTATGAAAAGTACAAGGTTAGCTAGCATATAAAATAAAGTGCCATAAATAAATAAACACTATATTTCCACGTGGCGGTTTCCCCTAGGCCCTAGGGGTATATTTTCAATAATTATTTCTGAGTGCACCTTTTTGAAGCCCTGAAACCATGAAAATTAATTGAACCTCATACTTCACTCATTAATACTCATAAAATCAACACTGATAATGACAAATATAAAAGAAAAAGGGGTACAAAGTTTTTTCTTCACGTATTAATATTTTGATAATAGATTAATACATAATCTATTAGTATAGATAAAAATAATTGTTGGTAAGCGCGTAATTTATTTTTGTATGTTCCTTAAGGTCCACGGAAGGTTTTAATTCTAATCTATATAAATAATTTATTTAATTTTTACTATTAACTTATGACAGAACAAAGTCTGTCCGGGCAGCTAGTAATATAATATTATGTCGATAAATAAAGATTTGTGTCTCATCTACGAAACAAATATAGTTAAGTTACAGTAGCACTATCATCCTTTGTTGCATCTCATACTTACGAATCGTATCTTTATAAGCAAACATAAACTATGTAGAACAACACGCGTGTACCGTAAACAAAGGATATAAACAGCGGAGTATAAATTTGTGTGGGAGCTTAATACATTCAATTTATTTTCAGCGGTTTGCTCGGCGCCAATCTCCACATAATTGTGCAACAATAAACAATACAACAATGATCACTAGTCTATGTGCTGCGACCACTCGCTGGACATAGGTACCTACCTACCATACCAGTCTACTTGTGTTCGATTTAATGTTGTGTGGATTACTTACTCGATTTAAATAATTTATTATTTATTGGATAAAGAACAAATTAATCTTAATTTTAGCCTGTTGTAGTCCCTAATACATATGTACGTATGATACAGTTTGAAAACCATTTTTTCTAAGCTTGAGCGACTGCTGCTTCATCATCTTCAAGTCGCTGTCCTTTTAGATTCTTCTTCAACCTCGGAAATATTTAGAAATCACTGGGGCAAGGTCTGGTGTAAATGAAAGATACGGCCATCCCAATCTCGTTGAAACAAGTACTTCCTTTCTCTTGCCCTTCCTGCTTCAAAATAACTAATTGTTGATACTAAAGTTTTATTTAATTAAAGAACATCTATTTGCAACATTTCAAATATAACATACATACATATACATATACGAATATAACGAAATCGTAAAAAAATAAACACATCTCATCTTAATGGATAGTTTGAACGTAACATTGTAGTGAGATCAATCATTCGGAAAGTGCGAAAGGTCTCGTCTCAAAGCAGATGTAAGGAGGCGTGTCTGACGGTCTGGTCGAGCCAGCAGGGGCCCGCGAAGCCTCGAGACGGCGCGCGGCGGTGGCGGGGACCGAGGGATAATTGATGAAGTCGACGTGACACCTCGCCACGGTTAATCTCTACCCGGCCACCTTCGACAGGACAAACTTTATCAACTCCCAAGGCGACGTAGAAAGGTCAGCTCTTAATTTTTACTTGGAATTAAACTTAAGTTTCAACGAAACCTATCCAAAGTAAAAAAAAAGGAAGCATAAGGCGTGCACAATCTTTGATTGACTCAGAGTAAACGCAGATGAAATATTTGGATTTATGATTTACTCTTCAGTACAATTACAATTTATTAGTCTAGTGGCATCCACTAAAGGGGGACGAAACCACACAAAGACTAACATGAATCTGTTTAGAGAATGAACTGAAAAGTAAACTAAACGCACTCATTAAGTGCTTCAAAAGCTCATTATTATCATTGAGTCGACCAGTCGCTATTCAGTCTCACAACTACGCTAAACAATCGCCGCCGACCATCCGTCATCATTTAACGGTCTATTGTCACCACGGCTATGGCAAGTCATTCCCAATTATACTTAGTTTATTTTTTGCAATGTAATTAACAATTAAAAAGTCTTTTCAAACGATAACAAGAATAAAATACCTATTAAGTTGTTGCTCGTTTCTTTTTAATTTAATTCAGCGTAGATTTATAAGTATACAGAATAGCCGTTTTTTTTTGTAATCATTGCCTTGCCCAAAACCACTCGCGGGATTTTTTCGATATTCATTTTAAGAACTTCGTATCTCAGGAACCGTTAATTCCAAATTTCTGAAACATCTTGCATAGATTTCTTATTAAAAGTAGAAAGAGTGCGAGCGTTTTTCTTTTTTTTAAAGAACCATAATATTTTTTTAAATACAAATTCTCAGATTTTTTTGTTTTTAGATTCTTTTATCTCTGCAATGGCGCTATCTGATGCGAATGCTACACATTTTGACTATTCAGTGTTTCTTAAGAAAATTTACTTATAGAAAAAGTAAAAATGTTGAAAAATTGTTTTTCAATTCAAATTCAGCTTCCTTTACTGTGCTTTACTATTTGGTCTGAGGTATTTCATCGAGAAATGTCACTCAGAGCTGAGACTCCTTAGTTACTATTATTATTTAAATGACATCCTAAAAATAATTGCTCAGTTAATGTAAATTAAGAAATTAAAATGACAAACCTTTATTTAGGTAAAACTTAGCATTGTATAGTAGGTGTAGTGTAGGTACCCTACCAAGCGCCGTTGTTGCTGACCTTGTTAAATACGAACAAAAGATATTTTAATGTAGCGAGGTGGATGTGCGTTAGAGCAACATTTACATGACTAATAGACCTCAATTTTACATAAAAGTGCAAAAGCGAGTGAACTTAGGCACAGTACACCAGTGAAGTGGTCCAATTTGCATGTTTTATGTAAGCGGCGAGTGATACCGCCGCGGACACTGCACGCGCATACAGGCTCTTTGAAATTTTTATATGCTATTCCCACAAATCGGACTTCGCTGCATTTTATGAGGAACCGTGTCGGGTGTTGACTAGTTTTATAGTGTTGTTCTATACAAATCCACAATATCCGTAACAGGCAAACCTAGTAACACCTATATATTTATGTACCATCGTACATGGGTAATACATAGGTACATCAAATTTAAATATTACCATAAAACAATGACTGTTAATTGATGGCATGAAATACATGTATAAAAAAGCATAGAATACGTATTGTTACTCTATTTTCAATATCTGCTATACAAACTCTAAACGGCGTAGTGTTATGATCCTGTTATTTAGTTTTATATTTGGCTGTGTCGGTAATCGAGGGCTGCGCACGGTTGGAACAACCAACTTTTACAGAGAAGCCATCGCATGAATGCAGCACTAGCTAAATTGCATTGTTCGTTTTATTGCAAGTGCGGATGGCGTAGCTCTCACCAGAATTATTTACTATGTAACAGCACATGCACTTTATTCCGTCCACCGATTTTAGTATTGAAAACTTGCGTTTTATTGAAGCTTTTGGAATGGTCCTCCCAAATACAATTGAGCCTTGATAGCTCTGCTATAAATAAATTAAGGCATACGTACGTCCATACTACATATATAGGTAAACACGCGGTTTCACCCACGTTCCCGAGGAAACTCTTTAGGGTTGAATTTTCGAAAATCCTTTCTCTTCTTCCTTACATACTTACCTTATTAGAAATATACCTACCTGCCAAATTTCAAGTTTGTAGCATTTAGGTATACTTTCTGAGATTTTTGATTCATCAAGTGAATGGTATTTCGCTTTTATATAATTTACATAGACTATTGGTTTGCTCTTTTATCTCTTCCACATGAATTTGAGTGTGATAATTAATGTGATGGGGATTCTTAATTTCGGAAGTTGGAGTAAACGGTGATCTCTTCCACAATCCCATTTCTCTGAGAAGCTCCGTTATATGGAGATAGCATCAATTCATTAAAATCTACATATCTATCGGTTCTGCTTCGATCAGCGGCGAATGTAAGAGATTATTTAAGGCATGGTGTCACTTGTCATGATATTACATGATTAAGTTTTGAGTATCTACCTACACATAAATGTATTATAAAAAATAAAAAGATCACTTAACTGGATAGACAGAACCACAAACTGTTTGTTTATCTCCTTTATTATAATCCTCGCCAATCTGCTACCAGAAAACACAATAACTGTAATAATGGCATAAGATTAATTTATAAAGTCGAGAAGTTAAGCAATCTTCAAGGTGATGAAGGTACCTTTGCTGGTACCTGGGCCACGTTCCTTTACATTAATGAACTTAATGTAACTTGGTGACCCCACGATTACTGTTAATAATTCAATCATGTAAGGTTCACTTCAGCCGGTAAACATAATGAGGTGAAATCAATGTTAAACGATATATTATCTAGTCTTTTTACACTAGCAACATACGATTATATATTTGTTACTAAAGTTAATAATAAAAAATGAAATACGACGATACTTTATAGTTCTCGACTGTTAACTTGAGACAGAGTTGAACATCTGTCGCCATGCACCTATCGGTGTGTTCTTCAAAGCACTGAAAACGCTGCAGCTAGGCAGCAGCGGCAACCTCGAGGTATATTTATAACTATGAAATTTATTTGAAATATCATCAAGAAATTTACAATATTAGCACCTATGGGCAAAGATGAAAGAAAGAAAGTACATAAAAAAGATTAAGATTTTTTTTATTAAGTTACTGTTTGAATAAAAACTTAAGGCGTCTAGGTTGCTATCTAAATCTGTTCATCACCTTGTCAATAAATTGAGCGTCACTCTCCTCCTGATATTTTATTAGTTAATAGTGTTAGTGTGTACCTAGATGCAGATGCACCTCCCTGAAAGTAATCCTGGCGGCGCCCATGGTCCATGCTTACCAAAATAGTCAAGCCGTATACTTTTCTGCTAAATTCGAATTTCTTTTGTATTGTATTTAAGGACAATGGTACACCGATTGCAGTTCTATTTTAGGTATTTTATTTTCAACCATTACGCCATTGTCAGCGAAATCATTGTCACTACAATGCAATGTAAGGAACAATTTGGAAACGCTGAACATGACAATGTTAAAATGTTAGTCCCTAACAACTTTGAAAGTAGAAAGGTTGATCAAAGAAAGATACCTAGCTAAGATTAATGAGAAAGATAAAACTGTGCTAATTCAAATTATGGGTTTTATTTTCGCCGAAGAATTAATTTTTAATTTATTACTGCAAAAAAATGAATAATATTGGATTAGATATATTGAATAGAAGAAATAAAACTGTAATTACTCAAGGAAAATAAATAATGTTTTGGTTGAACCAATATGAAACCTGAATAGAGTTCATAACACGTTAGGTACATATTATATTACATTTATATAATAAAATATTAAAGTAGACCATGATTTAAAAAATTTGGCCTGACTATTAAAATATATTTTTATTATGGGATATTTGGATGGTCATTTTTATTTGTAGAATAAATTGAAAGCATCATTTTCGCCAATCGCCATGGTAGGCAGCATCATAAAATAATATACTACACCTAAATTCAAAAACCATAACTGCAATGTGTGTTTGACTATGTTTTTTACAAATATTATCTAGGTAGAACATTTTACATACATTTTTATTACAAGCTTTTATTTTAGTTTTGGTCGAATGTTGAATTGGATTTTTAATCAGTTCCACCCAATCGAAATATGCAAATATTTTCCTTTATAATGTTTAGTCCTAAATCTGCGTTATTCCGACATTCATTTGGCAGGTTTTTTTTCAATCGATTTCCAATCTCTTGAATGTTTCTTCTATTCCTGGAAAATATGTGTTTAAGACCTTAGGACTTCCAGGTCGCTTGGACTCATCCACTCTTTTCTTTGACTCTTCTTCGAAAAACTTTTTGTTTGCTTTGATTTTGTTCCAGATCTCATCTAAAACATAACACAAGTTACAGTTTAAAATACATTTAATTCGTTTTAAGCTCGATTATTACTATTCCAATATTATTTATCTCACTTTTAAGCATTCCTCCATCTTTATTTTCCCCTCCCGCATCTTTGGGCAATGCGGCTAAAGGTATGCATTCGTTTAGTGTAGTAGAACCCACTTGATGAACCCTCAATAGGTCGAGCGTTTCCTTTTTCATAAACGGACTGAACATGGACAGTAATCCATCAATAAAGCTCGGAGCATTTATAAAATGAAATTCTTTGAGGGGTACGAACATTGCTTCCTGAAAAAAAGTTTAATTTCATAATTTATCTCATTATCACGGCAATTTGAAAACAATAATTAAAATTGTTACCTGCAAAAAGTAAAAGAACTGCTGTGCAACGTTTAAATCGATACGTGACAAGTGAGCCATTGATACTTTATCCATATTAATTATGAATACTATACCCGGTAGAGTACCTTCTTCATGTTGCCATAGATCCATTACCATTACAAAAGCCCTATGATCAACAAAAGTATATTAACTTATAAGAATAAGTTTATTTGAAGTTATCTGTAATATGTGCATACCGATTTACCTAACTACATGACTGTAATTAAATATACTTGGATCTTCGTTCAATATTTGGCAGTAAATAGCTCTATATCCTTTATTAGTAGCCGTTTGCAAAGGTAATATTAGCCTAAAACGTTAAAATAATAAAATGATTCCCATTTATATAGAGTGTCTTCAAAATTAATTACCTTTTAGTAAATTTCAAATTTCTTCACTACAAAGTAACTATGCAGCTACTTATTTAAACATATCTATAATAAATTTGACGGTTAGCGTTTAAATATTTTTGCTGCAAATAAATTGACTAAGCCTCAAAAAAATATAAATAAAGACATGTTTATTCATCAATTTAATTTATCATAAAATAACGTAATCGAAAAAAAATTGAAATAAATCCTCGAGACCCATTACCGTGATGAACGAACTATTTACTAGTTTGTATGGAACCCTCGGTGCGCGAGTCCGACTCGCACTTGACCGGTTTTATTTTTTTAATTAGTAGCCCCTGTAGCCTACCTCATATTTTCGTTCAGAATACATTACCACGTCCGAAAGGCGTCTTCTAAATCTTTATCTATGTCTCTACATGAATAGAAAGTAAACAATGTTCTTAGTGTGAAGTTAAGATCAATAAGGTGTTTTGTTTGTTCAGTATTGCAATTACAGCTGCGATAGGCTAATGTGATGTCTAAATCTGTAAAAAGAGCAACAATAAAATATACAAAACATGGTTGCCCGTAAAATCTATTAACTGTAATATAGCACTAACCAGTAATATAGTTATGAGGAAGATGTGGTTGTTCTTTTAACCACCGCCGTAAATTCTGTACATCTTCCGGCTTTACGTTTGGTAGGTTTTCGTACTCTTTTTGTAGAGAATATTCAGCTACTGCAGACATTATGAGTTGAAATTCACTTTGCACATAACACAGATATAAAATAAGTATGAATAAACGCGGATGTATAATACTCCAGTTCACTTCTGTATTTATTTAACACAAAATGAGACCAGCAAACATGTGCGGTGTCTGAGAGCTAATGGAAAATAATTGAATGTAAATAGCCACTTGAAATGTGTGTCTCTCTGCAGTAAGTATGTAAGTACATGTAGGTATAGGTTGTAAATGATGACGGGAATGATGTAAGCAAGGTCAATCATGCTGTGTCGGTAACTTGGACTTTATCATACTTTATCATTCATCGTATTCGATATCGGTGAACGGCCATATATCATTCATTTTTTTTTGTAAGTAGGTACCTATCTAAAAAGGTCTGAGTGGTCTCAGTAGTTTTAATTAGTTAACGTCTTGGCTCGAAAATGGGACGTACTACATTTCGAAACTAACTACAAACTAAACAGGAATTGCGATTAAACGTGTAAAAAAACATTATGTGCGTAGCTCCGCAGGTAAATTTGACTGTGTGAATTTAAAAAAATAGCGCAAACTAAAACTACAAGGAAGCTGACTTGATTGGGAGACGGCTAGAAGACACTAACTCTATTCATCTCAAAGACATTTGCAGCATTTAAATGTTCCTTAGAAAGAAATAAGAAAGTGTCATAGAAACATGAATTTCCTTAGGTAATCATACACTTTAATTAAAAATCATTATAGAAGAAAAAAACTACATTAGTCCATCGGTAACGCGAGTCAAACCGCGGGAAATTCTACCGAAGTATGTATAAAAACTGTAAGAAATAATATCAAAAGCACCTAATTCTACCCTACTCTTAAAACTAAGTTAATATTTATAAAGATCCAGTTTAAATATAATTAAATTTAGTAACGTATATAGGTAACATATTTTCGCCCTTGCCCGAGTTTTCAGAACATTGGTAGCGTATGAACTCGTTATGAACTCATGAGCGGTTGATGACGGGTGAGTGGCGCTCACTCACGGTTCGCCAAGCGCTTTCAAAGTAGTGAGCACCTAATGCCCTCGCCCTTATCGGTATCAGAAAATATATTTATTGATTACTTACCTACTTACTAACCATGGTGTTATTCCCATTATCTTTGTGTTTAAACAAAGACAGATACGCAAACTCATTGGTAAAAATCATTTGTATCTACAGATGCCAGATGTTTGTGTTCATCAATGTTTCAATTCAAATTTTTTGGCGCAATTTTCTTAATTTTTCTTTCCGTAAAAATCTTCACAAAGTTTAAGAAAACTTAAAAAAATGACATCAGTAATGTCGTTCTCAAGTTATGGCGTGACCAAGGGGAATAGGGAGACATTTTTTTATTTATTATACTTATGATATTTATTATGACTTTGAGCAATACCGGCCTAATAGTTCACAAGTATAGGAGCTCTAACATATATAACGAAACTGTAAAGTTTGTCTTCAGAACCCTAAAAAGGCGATGACAACCCAGTGGCAGTGACGAAATTCAAGTTTTCGAATCACACTTGAGGTTGAGATTTCGGTAAAGAAAATTATCGAGAGGAAACCATAGCATGACAGTAGCGTGCTTATTAGTATGGCTGGCTGGCGAGACGTCTCTTATGTTGAATTCCATGCTTTGTTTAACATAAGTAATTAATTTTTACTCCAAGCTAGTTCGAGCGCGACTTAATTTAGCGCAATCCATTTAAAGGAATGCAATAATGTTTCGTGCAATTTAATTATAATAAAAAGAACTAAGTACATATGGTACGTACTTGTTTAAAAATATATACCTACTAGCTGACCCGCGCGGTTTCACCCGCGTTCTCGAAGGAACAGTTGAATGTTCAAAAATCCTTTATTAGCGGGTAGCTACTCCCTATAAGGAATCTATCTGTCTTTGAAGTATAATACTACAGATTTTGTTCGCAATTTCATGGCTTTCAATTTAGTTTTGCGCGATACCCTAATTTATTTTATAAAAGTAAAAAGTTCTGCCAGTGAAAGTCCCGTCAAAATTGGTGCAGACGTTTCGAAGATTAGCCGGCACAAAAAGCCAGACAGACAAACAACTGTTTTAAAATAGTTTTTAAATGTCAGCTTTTAAATATTTCGAAAATGGTGATATTTTTATACATTTGGATAATATTGTAAATTTTTTTTGAAGGTTTTTCCACTTTTTACACCTTTTCCCCCTTTAGGGGTTGAATTTTGAAAAAATCGTTCTTAGCTGACGTCTACTCGCCAGAAGAAATCTACCTGCCAACATTTCAAGTTTGTAGCATTTATACTTTCTGAGATTTCGTGATTAATCAGTCAGTGGTATTTCACGTTTATATACTTAAACTCAAACTCAAATATATCTTTATTAAGTAAACTCATACAAGTATTTTTAATCGTCAATTTGATTCATGTTAAATTGTTACGCTCGGTTCGGAAGGTTGCTTTTGCTGAGAAGAGTCTTTTTAAAAAAGCAACTTAGACCTATTACAATTTATAATTATTTATATAGTCTTACTGATAATATATGTAGGTATGTGTATTATGGCGGCAAAAAAGGAATAAAGTTGAATTTAGTTGCGAGTGATTTAGTAAACAACAAACTCAAGCAGACCAGCCCCCACAAGCAGCACCTGTGCACAAGTATGACGCGTGTGGCAGCCATCGCCCTCCTCGCCATGTTATAGGGAAGTGAGCGACCCGCCACACGACGCCGCCGCAAGCACAGGCCTTAAAGCGAGCATGACTAACTTGAGCCAACTAAAAAAAACTTATTAAAAACGTATGAATTAAAACACACAATATGTTTTCACTGTGACTACTAACATGTTTATAACAAGTGAGTTGAACAACAATAAAACCGCGCTAGAAGGAAAAAACAATCTATCATACATTAATATCTCCAAAATATTAAAAATACTAACAAAATAATAAATAGCCTGTGAAGCGAACAATTCATTCAAATGTGTTCTTGTCATCTCCATATACATATATAGATTCCTAGACATGGCTAATACAAAGGATTTACCAATCTAGGCACTATCTTATGCCACAGTAAAAATAAGCTTAAAAATTTTCATCTGTGGATGAATGACTATTTTTTATCTATTTTTATTGAGAGTTTTTGTATTATTATTTATACCTTTTATAAATTTATTAATTTTAGAATGATGTTACTGCTAGCGTACCAAAACTAAGCATCATATCACGAAAACATACACGATTATAGCAATGGATTACCGAGATGATGATGATTTAGAAGCAATTTATCAAAACGGACATTGGGACTGGGATGAAATCTCTGGAGAATTGGTATTTATTAGGTAGGTGAACTCTGTTCGATCAAGGAATAATATTGTTCAACATGGTGGTAGCCAGCCAGGCAACAGATTTTCCTCACGAATGTTTTCCTTCACCGAAAGCTCATGCCCATTGCAAATGCCCTCTTCACAGAATTCGCCGGCAATACCGACTGATCTATCCTCTTCTGTTTCACAGGTTGCTGGTATGTTCCTGTTAATCTATAATAACACATATTATTGGCCTATTTTTGCGAGATTTTTATGAATAATAAAAATCTCGACGGTGTTTAGCAAGTGCTTAGCAGATTCTAAATTCAAATTATCTATAGAAAACTTGAATGAAGAATCTGCTAAGCAGTTATTGTTTAGTCAAATTACATAATCATGTACAACCTTTTCTTTAAAACAAGAGCTATACCTACTTATATCAGAAGATAGTTTCCTATAGTTTTGTTTTATGTTTATTCTTATAATATCGAGTTTTTTTTCTGTATTTAATTTTATTGTTGCAACCAAAGTGTTATATTAGGTTTCAATGTTTATTACTTGAAATATTACATACACCTGATACACCGTACACATAATTTTATGTGTACGGTAGAGTACATACTCTAATATCAGCTATCAGGAACTTATCGCCAACATATGAAACCGCCCTTAATATTTTAAATGATAATATTATGTTTATCAGCGATTTAACGATATCAGAAGACGGTTTTGATACTCCATTACCGCCAGTCTACGGCTCTATAGAATTTAAAGATGACATCGATTTGCTAGAGCAGGTAATGACAATCATTATCTTTATAACTTTTGAGGTAGTGTTAGTACACAGTACTTTGATTATAGTTGTGCCTCGGTCCACGGCTCCGAACTTAAATTATAAACATTGCAAAATTTGCAAACCCACCCGAACCTCGGATGTGTTTGGAGTTTTGAGTAGGTATATGGAAATCCATATACCTACTCATCGCAATGCCACCAGAACCTACTCGTAATTATTATTATTCACTATAATATATCAGATCTATTTTAGCAAAGATTCAGAAAGCGTTTTCGAAGAATACTGAAGACTAGCGAAGAAGACATTGTTATTCTACAGGTAGGTATTATTACAATTTATTTGAATCACCTACTAAGCAAACAATGTGAATGTGACGTAACCATTAAAACATTATGTTGAAAGTAAGGCCGCATATCGACAAAAGTAACAAAATGACTCAATAAAAAAAATATAAAAAATATGACCGACTGCATTTTATCATATTTGATTGGATAGGATACCGTTTACTTTTTACGCAGTCAGGTATTTTAAGAGTTATGTTACCTGCATATTAATTGAAAATTATCTCATTTAGGATATAAAAGATGTGGTTTTGTTTTCGGCACCGATGTCAATGTTAAGTCCGGCAGTCATAAACGTCTTGCATCTACCTATAACGGACCGATTTATACGAGCTTTGATATTTTACTGTCAATACTACTTACAGGTAACATCATTATTAACTTAAATTCTGAAAACTTAACATAAGTGCATAAATAGTTGATAATAATCATAAGCCATTTAATTACAGATTACCGATGAAATGAGTCGACGAACATTGGAACTTGAAATAAAAGTGCGTACTACAAAAAGTTTCGAAATGGAGTTGGAATTTCGAGAAAATTTAGAGGACTTGCGTCTTCTAGTCGCGAAAGAATATTGTAATATGATAACAGGTCGACTTATTTTATGAAAAAGAAAATTTAATCTCACGTGTTATTTCAACTATTTTTAATGAATTAATTAATTGATATAGGTAGTACAGAATTCAAAAAATATCACCACATGGGTCCGTTAAAGAAATCGCAGTCGCTAACTAGAAAAGAACGCAACCTGTTCGAGTCCTTTATAAGAATATGTATACAGATAGTTTGGCTTGCTTTAGGTCGTAAATCTTCGAGCCAAATCGGTAAATAATAGATACTGTTTTAGTAATATCAATATTTTGCATACATGTAGGTAAATGTACACACAAATTCATTATTTTATCATTGTTGTAGGTACCTGTAAATAATATAAATAGAAATTATCTTTCAACTCCATTATTACCACATTTCAGAATTAGAAGTTCACAGATTATGTAAGTCGCAGATATACAACATTGCGGAACACAGGCTTAAAACTAACAATCAGACAAAAATTACCCCTGAAGAGCGCTTCGTCTTGTTTGGTCATTGTTTGCATTACAAGAAAAAAGTAAACTCAAACTCACCTTTGAAAAATGAAGTTTTCTGTGAACGGGAAATTGACTATCGCATCTTCGGTCTTGGAGTAATAAAATTCAATAGGTGATTAGCCAAGCTTTAGGTCGTGTACCCTCCTATGCAATTAACTTAACGAATCACGATTATTCAATAAATATTTATTAATTTATTCATTCTTAATTTGAAGATTTATACTCGAGCTGTGTATCGTTTACGAGAAATATGTTTTATTATAATAAGTAAAAAACCGTTATTTTCGTTATTTTACACACTTGTTGGCACATTTTCTCTGAATTAAAATACAAAGGTTGGTTTTTTAATCAACTGATGCGGGACTAACCTTTTTGGTATCACAGCAAAAAGAAACAAAAACCTTCCTTTTTTTGAATTTCGTAAAACGTCATTGGAAAAACGTGACTCTTAGAAAAAGATCGACAGAAAAAAGCACCGAAAAATACATACTAATTATTATTATTTTGCGTGTACATTGAAGAATTCTTTGGCGTAAAACGTAACCGGCCGGTAACAAGAATAAGATCAACGCGCTGCTGGATAGGACGACCTATACATTGGTAAGTCCTGCTTATGTTGTTCTTTAGTTCGGAGAATCTGTTGCCATCATCTACTTTCACATCGTGTCAAATTCAATTTGAACCCAAATTGTCGCGGCCCTTGTGGTTTGCGCACATTTTTATGGTGCCGAAACCAGGGACTTATAACTAAGTCTATTTCACAATATTTCTCGTAAATTCTTTTCCAACTAAATCGCCATTTCGAGTTCTCTAACAAAACGAAAATTTATGAAATTAGTTTGCAAATCGTAATATCGTCAAAACGTAGGTAGGTAGTATCTAATAACGAAATCTCTGTATTCGGCTAGGTTCCTATTTATCGTTTTTAATTCTCAGGGACCAAGCATTAATTCTAATATCGTTCGTTATTGGTTCTACTACTATTTTATCACGCAAAACTTGATTGCAATCTACTTCATAGGTAAAGTCAACTTAAAACGTAAACCGTACTGTGATCGTACCACATAGGTGAGTTAATAGTATTTTCGTAACGTATGTACACGCACGCATCGATTTATCGTAACATCAGAATCTTAACGGGAATAGTGTCAGCGGAGATTTTATTGTAAATCAATGCAAATTTAAGTAATTTCTTTATTTGCATTATTATTCGGTACAATATTATTTTATCGTTGATACATTCAAATCATATTCTGTTATATCTATCATCTGGCGTCCCTATTCTGGTAATTCTGTTATTTGGTGTCCGTATTCTGGAAGTGTTGTATATCGTAAAATAATACCTAAATACGTCATTTTATTGATTCGGTTCAATTGTTTTGTTGATTATGTCTTATAAACCTAAACGTCGAATAAAATCGAAAAAATCTTCAGACATGGATCAGTGTATGACTAAAGCGGTACATGAATTGCCAGCTTTACGTCGTAAGCGTACTCTTGCTTTTAATCGATTATCGAAAACTTTAGAAATTGCGAAGTTGGCACAGCACGACGAAAGTCAACTCGATAAATTCATTGCATATCATACTGAATCTAAGCAACACGCTGCTAATTTCGAAGATGCTCATGCGTGTTTACTTGATCTTATTGACCCTTTGTCTGAAGATGCCGAAGATCAAGTTCGTATTCAATTTGACGAAATATACTTTGATCTTTTAACAATTCATAAGCAGCTTACAACGAATAATGATTTAAATAAAACGTTTGATACGTGTAGTGGCAATATCCACTTAAATAATGCTAAAATAAAACTACCCAAAATAAATATTCCGAAATTTTCAGGATGTATAAAAGCTTGGCCGGAATATTATGATATATTCTCTTCGCTAATTCATGAAAACGAATCCTTGTCTGATACTGAACGCATGCATTATTTGGTGTCTACTTTATCAGGTGACGCGCTTGCACTAATTCGAGTTTTTCCAGCTACTGGCAAATATTATCGTGAAGCATATAATGCACTCTTAGCGAGATATAAGGATAATCGTGAATTAGCATTTACATGCTGGAAAGAAATGCAAAATATTTCTTTTAAATCAGGAAATGCTCTGGAATTCCGTAGAGTTCTTGATTTATTTAATGAAAATTTATCTATTCTTAAACGACTTGAATTGCCTACTCATCATTGGGATTTTGTGTTATCTTATTTGCTACTATCAAAGCTTGATTCATCCACTCGTTGTGAATTCGAACAAGAACATCCTACCGACGAGATACCAACTTATTCAAAACTTAAGGATTTTCTTTATTCAAAATGTGAGGCTCTTGTCCGCGATTCACATTTCTCAAGTGGTAATGTTGAACGCACACGAGGATATTCGGCAATCAAACCTAATGATAAAAAATCTAATAATTTTGCAAACAAAAGGCCTTCAACTGCAACGTTTTTATCCAACACAGGAAAGGTGCCTCAAGCTGCTATTACTCCGTCAACGAGTAATACCCGTACATTTAAATGTTCATTCTGTAATGAAGCTCATTCTATCACTTATTGCACATCGTTCGCACAAAAGTCTATAGACGAACGTTTGGATTATGCTAAAAATAATCATTGGTGCTTCAACTGCTTGAAATCTTCTCATGGGATTCGGGACTGCAAATCTATATTTAGATGTCAGAAGTGTCGTCAGCGTCATCATAGCCTTTTGCATCGGGAAGAACCAGTAGAACCGTCTCAAGAAGAAGCATCGTTAATCAAGAATTCAGCAAAAGTATTAACTACTATCAATGATAATTCTCTTATTCTTCTATCAACTGCGATAGTAGAAGTGAAAGATGTTAATGGTCAATTCCAAACATTTCGAGCTTTGATAGATTCAGGCAGTCAAGCGCATTTTATAACGGAACGAGCTGTGCATCTGTTAGGAATAACAAGCAATCAATCTTCTCGCAAAATTTGTGGTTTAGGCCAATCTTCATCGTCTGTTTCCGGCAAGGTTACTATTGACATAGGTACTGGTAGTAAAATTCTTTTCAATATTGAAGCATTCACTTTACTTACTATTTGCGGAAAAATGCCTTCAATCAAACTTAACAAAGCAACATGGGATCATGTACGACACTTAACATTAGCAGATCCGGAATGTCATGTTCCAGGTAATATTGATATTCTTCTAGGAGCCGAAATTTTTTCTTCACTCTTGCTTACTGGAAGTGTAAGCGGAGGGCCAAATAAACCGTCAGCGCTCAACTCTGTTTTTGGCTGGCTTTTGATGGGGAATGTCGAATCCATTAACGATAGCTATAACAAGATTAGTTCTTTCTTCGTTAAAAATATCAGCAATGATAATCACCTTAACGAGGAATTGAAAAGGTTTTGGGAATTAGATAACATACCTGCTTATACTACGCTATCACCAGATGAAGAACTCTGTGAAGCTAAGTATAGTAATGAACATACACGTGATGAAACTGGGAGATACATAATAACATTGCCTTTTAAGGATAAACGTAATACATTCCCAGGGTCCCGTGAAGTAGCACTCAGAAGATTTCATAGCCTAGAACGAAGACTACTACAAGACACAGATTTACGTCAGCAATACAATGATTTCATGAAAGACTATCTGGATAGTGGCCACATGAGTAGAGTTCCCACAAAAAAACTAGCTGAAGGAAAATATTATATACCGCATCATTGTATTTTGCGACCTGACAGTGTTACGACAAAGCTTCGTGTAGTATTTGACGCGTCAGCGAAGGATGTTACTGGGGTCTCATTGAATGATGCCTTATTGATCGGGCCTAAACTTCAGGCAAACATATCGGAACTTTTATTAAAATTTCGCGTTCATGCCGTAGTATTCACTGCTGATGTCCGGCAAATGTATCGACAAATTTTATGTGATAAGAACTACCGTGACTTTCAGCGAATATTTTGGAGATTTAACGAAACTGAGCCTATTAATGAGTACCAACTTAATACCGTTACTTATGGAGTTTCTGCCGCACCGTACCTTGCTATTCGTACGATCAAGCAGTTGGTCAAAGATCATGGTGATGATTATCCTTTAGCAGCTTCTGTTCTTAATAACGACGTGTATGTTGATGACGTAGTCAGTGGATGCTGTTCTTTAGAGCAAGCTGAGCAAACGAAATCCGAAGTCATAAATCTAATGCTAAAGGGCTGTTTTGAATTGCGTAAGTGGACTAGTAATGTTCCTGAGCTACTCGCCGATCTATCTCCAGAGGAACGTCTTATCAAAAATGATAACGTAGCATTAGATATGGAAACTTCTAACACGATCAAAATACTTGGCTTGAAATGGAATCCACACACAGATAAGTTCATATTCGACGTTAAACCTCTAATTCGTAAATGTACCAAGCGTACGATACTCAGTGAACTTGCCCGTATCTTCGATCCGTTAGGATTTCTTGCACCGTTGACACTTCTCGCAAAATGCTACATCCAAAAATTATGGATGCTAAAAACTGATTGGGATGAAACCCCTCCGTCCGAAATTATTTTACAATGGGAGCGTTATTGTGATCAGTTACCATTAATAAAAACATTAGAAATTTCTCGATGTCTATCTGTAAATAAAATACAATCATGTCAGTTTCATAGCTTTGCTGACAGCTCGGAAGTTGGATATGGAGCTATCGTTTATTTACGCACCGTTGACTTTGATGATAATGTCAAAGTCTTCTTCATCTGTGCAAAATCCCGCGTGGCCCCCGTAAGGAAAATATCGTTACCACGTTTGGAACTTTGTGCAGCAGTTCTCCTGTCTGATTTGATGAAATTCGTTAAAGATACATACTCATCTTTACTTCCGAAATCCAGCTCCTTTGCCTGGTCAGATTCTACTGTTGTGCTTGCATGGCTTAATTCATCATCAAGTCGCTGGAAAACTTTCGTCGCAAACCGAGTTAGCCATATTCACGATGCTATACCAGACGTTCAATGGAACCACGTGCCTTCTGAAGAGAATCCGGCTGACATTGCTTCCAGAGGTCTTTTGCCTGAAGATCTAGTCCAGAGTCGTCTATGGTGGGCGGGTCCATCCTGGCTCATGCACACTCCTGAATTTTGGCCTGTTAAAGCAAACACCAATGAAACTGATGCTAAAGTCGAAGAACGTATACTAACTTTGCTTGTTCATGAAGATTTGCATATGCTTGACAATCTTATTGAGAAGTTTTCTTCAATTCGTAAAGCTCAACGTGTCTTAGTGTATTGTCTGCGGTTCATCAACAACAGTCGAAATAAGTCTTCTATTTTTACTGATAAATGTATTAGTCAGGGAGAACTTCATCAAGCTTTGCTGTTGCTAGTTAAACGTATTCAATCTGTACATTTTGGCGAAGAGATCACACGCCTTAAAGAAGGTAAATTATTATCAAAACAAATGCGTAAACTAAACCCATTCATTGATGACTGTGGAATTCTCAGGGTGGGCGGTAGGCTGTCGCAATCTGGATTGGAATTTGAACACAAACATCCTGCACTGCTCCCTCGTGACTCAACATTAACTTATCGTATAATTGAAGCTATCCATCGCGAAAATTGTCATCCAGGTATCAACACAGTTCAATATTTGATTACTCAACAATTTTGGATCTTGTCCCCAAAACGAGCGATTCGACACTGTTTGTCGAAATGCATAAAGTGCTTTCGTGCACGTCCAGTGCCGATTGAACCATTCATGGGAGACCTACCAGCCGCGAGGGTGAATCAAGTAAAACCTTTTTCTGTTGTCGGTGTTGATTACGCTGGACCTTTTCGTATAAAATTAGGGAAACATCGTAATGCCAAAATAGGTAAAGCTTATCTTTGCCTATTCGTCTGCTTTACCACTAAGGCTGTACACCTTGAAGTTGCGTCGGACATGTCAACTCAAGCATATCTTGCAGCCCTTCGTAGGTTTGTAGGTAGAAGAGGCAGAGTTAAAATAATTCACTCCGATAATGGGTCAAATTTTGTCGGAGCATGTAACCAACTCGATATGTATATGCAACAAGCGTCTGAAACTGAACATATACAATTTCGATTTAATCCGCCTTCAAGCCCCCACTTTGGTGGTGTTTGGGAGATTCAGATAAAGGCAGTAAAATCACATCTATACCGAATCATTGGTGATCAAGCGTTGACATTCGAGGAACTTAATACGGTTTTCATCCAAATTGAAGCAATGCTCAATTCACGTCCTCTATGTCCAATCAGCTCTGACCCAAATGACTTAAACGTTCTTACGCCAGGGCATTTTTTAACGTTAGAACCACTTACAGCAATTCCAGAAAGCGAACTAACGGAATGTAAATTAAATCGACTAGGCCGCTGGCAACTCATTCAGCGCTTCCAACAAGTATTTTGGAAACGCTGGAAGATTGAATATTTACAATCGTTAACTATACGTGCGAAGTGGACCAAACACTGTAAACCTTTATCCATCGATTCTATCGTTATAATTAAAAGCGAAGATACTATTCCCTTACATTGTCCCATTGCTAAGGTGGTTCAATTACATACTGGTCTAGATGGAGTGGTACGTGTAGCTACTGTTCGTACGATTAACGGTACGCTATTCAAACGATCATTAACTAAACTTTGCCCTTTGCCTATGAATTTAGATTAACTTTTGGTAACTTATCTTATTTGTAAATAGGAAACTTATAGAAAAAGATAATTTTATTTAATTCCTATCGTAGTTTTACTTTATGTTAAACATTATCATTTCTTTTTTTTTCATAACTTAAAATACAAATTATGTATTTTGGTGGGCGGAAAATGTATCGTTTACGAGAAATATGTTTTATTATAATAAGTAAAAAACCGTTATTTTCGTTATTTTACACACTTGTTGGCACATTTTCTCTGAATTAAAATACAAAGGTTGGTTTTTTAATCAACTGATGCGGGACTAACCTTTTTGGTATCACAGCAAAAAGAAACAAAAACCTTCCTTTTTTTGAATTTCGTAAAACGTCATTGGAAAAACGTGACTCTTAGAAAAAGATCGACAGAAAAAAGCACCGAAAAATACATACTAATTATTATTATTTTGCGTGTACATTGAAGAATTCTTTGGCGTAAAACGTAACCGGCCGGTAACAAGAATAAGATCAACGCGCTGCTGGATAGGACGACCTATACATTGGTAAGTCCTGCTTATGTTGTTCTTTAGTTCGGAGAATCTGTTGCCATCATCTACTTTCACATCGTGTCAAATTCAATTTGAACCCAAATTGTCGCGGCCCTTGTGGTTTGCGCACAAGCTGTACGCACCTTAGTAGGATTATTACTTCACTTGGTTCTGACTGAAGTCTACCATTATTTATGACTTTACGTGTAAATGAAGTGAGTATTTAATTGTCCAATAACAATAATAAAACGTTGAGGTCTTCCTTTCCATACCATCCGTAGGTAGGTACTTCGTACCGTACCGTCCGAAGTTATACCATCGCTTCGCATCTGACTTATTATTCAGATGGTATAACTTCATTATATTAAAATCAAATTGTAATGTTTTTACCGCTTGTATAATATAATTGTCCTCCGCGGTTTCATCCGCATTCCAGAGGGCTGCTTCCATGGGGCAATCCTTGGTTTGAATTTTCAAAAAACTTTTCTCAAAATACCTACACTCTTTTAGGAATGTACGTACATATTGTACATGCCAAATTTCATGTAGTCGGTCAGGAAATCATCAAATCGTAGTAAAAATAAACAACCCTTAAAATATTTGGTAGATGTGTTTCTAAACATGAGTCCTTTACAAAAAAATAAAATAAAGCCGGTACTCGATGACAAAAAAAGTAAAGTAGAAGTTAGCCTTTGTTTCATTGAAAATTTTACCATTCAACAAAACTAATATCTTTATCACAATTTGTAATGAGTAGGTACCTATATTTTAATACTTGGTGTGTTCATTCCTTCGGGGCCTGATCGTTTCACCTGGTAGATACCTACACTACATGGAGCAATTATATGTAGTTTGGTGGGGGACTTTGAGTATGTACGTTGGAATATATTTGATGAAGTGTTATCATTTTTTTTACAAGTTTATTATTCACTTGTTTGTTAGTTTTTCGGGGTCAAATCTTGCAGTTGAATTTTAAAACAGTTCCAACCAACCGACTGATCAGAATGTTTCACACAATATTGGAGTTGATGACAATACAAACATGTACGCTTGCTTTTAATTAAAAAAAATATTTTCAGTTTAAGTCCGCGACTTCGATACATGGAACGCGTTTTAGTGGCTCCAGAAGATTTGTTACATAAGCTTGGAATATCTCTGGGTATCCTCGGCATGCAGCGGTCTCGTTTTGACACAATGCTGAAAGAAATAAAAAGAGAAGTCTCTGATACTCCATCTGGTAGTATCGAACTTTCTGGAGGATGGTAAATAATGATGATAAATTATTCATACCCATATATAAATTAAGTATTATTTACGTATGTATGTATTTTGTGTTGCAAGGCCGTTTTTGGGATGTCTAGGCCTATTACATCTAGAACTAACATCTCATATTATCTATAATAATTTATGTCGAATGATCTTTCCCAGCTGCCTTCTATGTAAAAGGTCTTCGACACATTGATCATCCCCTGGTTTTGTCTGGTTAGTCCATAGGGGAGGGTAGTCACTTTCCATCAGGAGACCCTCCTGCCTGATAATTACTTACCAATCTTATTGTTTTGTTGTGCAGACCATTAATATTTAGGTATATTTACGAGTCCTTCCTACTGAACTCTTCAAACTTGTTAACTTTAGGTCCATCTCTATCGTTTAATTTTATTCATAGAGGCTAAATGTAGCTAAAAATACGTTAAAATATACTGCACTTGTATGAAATAAGAATCAAATATTTTTCTTTGTTTTTTAATACAGCGCATAAAGACTCTGTATGCCAGTCTTAGAGTGAAATGTAGAGAAACTTCTAGTTCTTTGTGTTTGGAATATAAATTGTATTTGATTTTGAATTCATAATCGGAATTCTGTTTCTGAAAAGAAAGGCATTCCAGATTTCTGAGACCGGGGCGGTTGTCTGGTTAGGAGTAACCTCAAATAAAAAAAAAAAACCTAAGAATGCGCATTTGAAAATATGGTCTAATTGTTTTAGGTCAAAGACATCAAGAAGTTATCGTTCCAGTACCACGAGAAAAAGTTTTCCGAATACAACTCAACTAGTTCTCTACGCTGATATTATTCTTCCTGAGAAGGATTATGAAACGTAATCCATATTTCATATTGACTTTTTGGTATTTTAAATTGCGCTCGATCCAGTGCTCGCACCGTCTTGGTGGTGAGCGGTAGGTAGGCATAACGTTTCATTATAAACTGAATCTTTTGGGTTTGGTTCTTTAATAAAGGTGATACTGCTCATGTGCCGTTTTGATTCGGTGTTTTGTTAATGTAGGTATGAAACGAGTTTTAAATTTTCGTCAAAGTAAAGTGTAATACCTACGCCCAATAATATTAATTCAATTTCAAATAAATTCTAATTTATTCTAGAACTAGTAGGTACATCTAGAGAAACAAAAATAATTTAGTTTTATACATTTCTTGAAAAATAAATGTCAGACCCCCAGTGCCTCAAAATTTTGCACGGTGGTAGGGTACTTTGTAGTAGGTACCTACTCGACTGGCTGGCTACCACCCTCAAGTTGAAAATCTGTCGCCAAGCACCTGTTGGTGTGTTCGGGCAGTTGCACTTGAGAGCCATTTGCCTAATAAGGTGTACAACACATTGGCAATCCCCTTGGTATTGCTAATGTCTATAGGCGACGGTAGTTACTTACCACCAGGTGACCCGTCAGCTTCGTTGTCACTTGTGGTATAAAAAAACATGTAAAAAAAACAAAAAAAAAATGGGACTATCGAATTTTTCGATCACACACATATAATAACAGCAATGGACTGTCACACACCTATTATATTTGCCGCACTATATTGGATTCCTTGTGTCGTGGCCGTGGTACATACCATGGTTTCAGATTGCATGTATTTGGGTACACGCGGTATGCACTGCACATTGCATTGATAATAATTATAACTGACGTATTATAGGAGGGCGCGTCGCGTACCTACCTATTTATATTTTTGTCCCTTTTTTATTTTACCTAACTATTGTTGTTTTATTTCAGGTACCAGGAATACTCACCTAATCATTTCCCTGAAAAAATATATCTACAAAGGGCCTGCGATGATGAGCAGCGCAGAAAATGGTTGCGATTCATCTCACTGGATACGAAACGACGCCACGTCAAAATTCAAATCTTGAAATGATTTTGTTTGATGATTTAGTTAACATAGCTGCTGAAAGTAAATGATTCGACGTTTTTCATAACACCCTGCTTACAATGTTTTTCAACCCTGCTTCGAAAATAAACATAAACTTAGTAATTATAATTAATGTAATAGTATATAATGGAATCAAATTAGATACAATCCAGTGGCCTTTAGGAGCTGACGGCCTTTTCATTCCGCAATTATCCTGTCATACAAGTCAATGGAAATAATTCATTTTTCAGAAGTTCTAGCAATCCTTCGTGTAGGTAGGCTATTAATTCTTATTATATTAGGTACATATCAGGTCAAACTTGTAAATCAATACAAAGGCGGTACACCTTTAAATAAAAAAGTCTGAGGTACTGTTTAACTCTGAACCATCACATAGTTCCCATCCAAATAAGAGCACACAATTTTACAACGAATATGGCCTATCAGCGCAGACTAAGTTTTTAGTAAAATACAAATAAGTAAGATAATCATATCAAAACAAAACTCATTTATTCAGTTTGTGCCCTGGTAAGGCACTTATGAACGTTACAATTGACTCTACCACCGGTTCGGAATACACTTAAACTGAGACGACTCCAGCATAGACGGGCCGGTTGGCGTGTTGGTTATCACACTTCCTATCACGTCGCAGGTCGTGGGTTCGATTCCATCACAAACATCCAAAACAAACATTTGTGTGCATGAACATGTCTGTTTGTCTTGAGTCTGGGTGTAATTATCTATTTAAGTATGTATTTACAAAAAAAGTAGTTTATGTAGTATATCACTCATCTGGTTTCTATATTACAAGCTTAGTTTGGGATCAGATACCGTGTGTGAAAATGTCTGAGGATATTTATTTATTTATAGAGGTCTGGATTGTCTACAATTCTACTGTGGCTTTGAACAATTCAAAAGACCCAAGCTGTTCAGCAAGCCAGGTGCTCCCGCAGCCCGGATAATTCCATATGGAGCCGAACTTGTGACTTAAGTATAAAGCACTTCAGTTGCAGTTTTTGCCCCTATGTGAAGTAGGCAGGCTGATCTCTAAGGAAGCTTAGGTACCTACCTAACCTCGTCATACATGTCTACGAAACTGAAAGTCACTGAAGATGGCGACGGTTCTCTTCGCAATGCTGCAATGTGATGTGCTGTGGCTCCACAGTAAATGGGGTATTCTTAGCGGCGAATCCACAGGTTTGTAACGGTTGTAAGGTTGTTACAGGGTTAAAGTACCTAAGTACTAGGAATCGGAAACACACTTAATAAATAAAAACATATTTATTTGAATATTGAGTTTTATCAAAATCATATAATAAAATAGTCTAAATGCCGAATACTGAAAGGCTGTGCAAAGTAACCGAAAAATAAACTTATAACTGATATTCTCAAACGCCTTTTAAATTATTTGAAAGTGTTTAGCTGAGGATCCCCTAAATTACAATAATTAGTAAAAAATATTAATTTTAAAAGATTAATTCGTTTTACATTATAATTTTTGTATTTAATTTTCATTAGATGCAGTTACTTTCAAACAGAACTGGTATATCAAGTACCTACCTATATTCAATTTGCGATTTTATTTTAATCAAAAGCTTTATTTACTCTGAGATAAAACTATTTAGCATAATAAATTAATAATTTTATAATAATTTACGATGAGATTAATCGTAAATTATGTTTCCTTACACAATTAAGAATAATGATACACGGTGTGCCATGTTGTCTGAAAAGTCAATTACTCTTATTTTTCTATTCTAATAATTTTTTATTCATTGTTCTTCGACCCTTCTATTGCTGCTAGTCTCAAATGAAAATCATATGATAAGGCTGTATTGTGCTATTTTGCCTTACGCAAACATCAAGCTCAAAATTATAAGTAACATTCATTCAACCTAACTCGATCTACCTATATAAAATTCATGAAACGATTAAATACATATTTTTCTCGATTTCTAGGTTGGTATCATAACGTATTTTCATAATTCATATGAAATTTGTGAAACTGCTGGGGATTTCCAAATACCCCATATGTAGGTTAGGTACCTACTTAGTATGATTTTAAAACCAAAAAAAACTACCTTTGCTGTTGCCACTGTTGAATTCTTATAGATTAATAAGAGATTAATCGAAATACCACTCACTGATTAATCATAATCTCAAAAGGTGTAAGTGCTACAAACTTGATATTTGGCAAGTAGATTCTAAATGGGAGTAGGTTAGGTACCTACTTAGTATGATTTTAAAACCAAAAAAATCTACCTTTGCTGTTGCCACTGTTGAATTCTTATAGATTAATAAGAGATTAATCGAAATACCACTCACTGATTAATCATAATCTCAAAAGGTGTAAGTGCTACAAACTTGATATTTGGCAAGTAGATTCTAAATGGGAGTAGGTTAGGTACCTACTTAGTATGATTTTAAAACCAAAAAAATCTACCTTTGCTGTTGCCACTGTTGAATTCTTATAGATTAATAAGAGATTAATCGAAATACCACTCACTGATTAATCATAATCTCAAAAAGTGTAAGTGCTACAAACTTGATATTTGGCAAGTAGATTCTAAATGGGAGTAGGTTAGGTACCTACTTAGTATGATTTTAAAACCAAAAAAATCTACCTTTGCTGTTGCCACTGTTGAATTCTTATAGATTAATAAGAGATTAATCGAAATACCACTCACTGATTAATCATAATCTCAAAAGGTGTAAGTGCTACAAACTTGATATTTGGCAAGTAGATTCTAAATGGGAGTAGGTTAGGTATTCACTACGAAAGGATTTAGAAAAATTCAACTTCTGAAGGGTTCTGTCTCTTGGGATCGCGGGTAAAACCTGTATTCCCCACACCTACTACGAGTATACGAATATTAGAATACTATGTGGAAAATTGTTTTTTTTAAATAAAAACATTCCATTATTTTATTGATAACACTAAAGGCCAATTTCACAATTGCTGGATATTTCTTAACCATCGGATAAATAAGGCAGTTTGACACTTATTCCGTAGAAAATCTGTCAAAACGCCATACTTATCTGATGGTTAAAACATACCCAGCAACTGTGAAATAGGCCCTAAAGCTCATAAATAAATAGCTACTAGACAATTTAAAAAAATCGGTTGAATAATAGTGGATTAAAAGGGGTACAGAGTTTTTTCACGTATTACTATAATAATAGCATACTATACACATACACACCAACAATTACAGTTTACATGTGGGGTCTCATTTACTTATTTAACTGATTATAGATTATTAGAGGCTAGTCTCTGATAACACAAGTCAAGGGGGTACCATAGAAGATGTATGGGGGCTTAATCAAACGATTGTCTCACCACAGTTCGAACTTAGCTTGATTTATGGTAAAATAGTAACCGTAGTTAAATAATTATATTTTTGATAATCAGTGTCGTATTGACAGTAAAAGCAACAATTTATATAAAGAAAACTATTTATCATTCATTAATATGACCAGATATTTATTATATATCCTTACAAAGCCGGAATGTAGGGCCCCTACATTTGGAATACGTATGGAATGAGATTTTGGATGCATTCCAAATCACAATGAGATTTTAGTAACAGCTTAAAATGTATTTTCAGTAGGTACTTCTAAAAAATTAATTACGTTTTTAATATAACTTTAATAAAACATTATTATGTATAAGTATGTACCTACATCCATAATATGTACCTATTTTGGATCCAAAGTCGCCAGCATACTTCAGGGACTTTTATGACATTTTAGCGGTATGTATTATAATATTAGCGGTAATATCATTTTAAATGTATAATATTTAAATTTGTACAACTTCCTAGCAGCGTCACTTGGCTAAGATTGTTGCGTACCTTTTCACAATATATTATAAACTTGATCGAATTTTGCTGATTGTAGAGTAACAGCTATTATGAGATATTATCTATATCAAAAAAATAATGAAGCTTTGATAGACGTTTGAGACATACAATATCGAAAATTAATGTCGGCTCATTTATTTGTCACGTTCCTATTATTTTAAGTAGCGTTTCAGTACTCGGCCGTAAGTAAATAAAATCATACTCAAATTAAATTAGCTATAAAAATACTCAATAAAAACGTATAATGTTACAAAGTACGTAGCACCTACAGTGGTACCTATCGTCGAGGTAACTTCAATTCATGACGTGCATAGCAAGTGACAAGCGTTTCAAATATTTTACAGAGTGCTTCGAACGAGTAACGTGAAGCAATATTTTATCCAGTAACGACGTGTGTGCAACCTGCCTGCAAACCACGTTCATACCAAATAGCTGATAGCAGGTACCACGTGGTATTAAATTGTTTCAGAATTTTAAATTAGTTTTCCAGTTAATTTAATGACTAATTGATTGTGGATGTAGAAGTTTCTGGAATCTAGTCTGCCACCTACGACGTTGAGTCTCACTGCATTGTCGGATTGCTTCAGGTATATCCGGAAACGATGATGGCAGTTGCAACCTACAATGGAATCATATAAGATAACGTTGTGTTTTATATACAACATAAACTGATAGTCTACTTAGGTACTTATAACAATTTGTCTAATATTCTGAAACTAAATAAAAATTATAACATAAAAGAGTTATGTGAGAAGACTGCCAAACAGGCAGTTGGGTCGCGTATTAACAAAAGCTTATAACATTTCAGTCATAATATAGCAATAGATATGCTCTATCGTGGCAAGTCCTTACAAATTATTATTTAATCGATTTCAGTAGGTAATAAATACTATTACTAAAATAGTTAAGTGTTTGTAAGTGTTACATTCATGAGAAAAAATAGAACTATCTTGATTCACTCAATTAGATTAGCTTGTATCTAGATATTTTGATACAGCCAATATTATTATCTATACTAATATTATAAAGAGGAAAGATTTGTTTGTTTGTTTGCATTGAATAGGCTCCGAAACTACTGGACCGATTTCAAAAATTCTTTCACCGTTGGAAAGCTACGCTATCCCTGATGAACATAGGCTTAAAATATAGCCTGGGATAAGATAAGATCCCACGGGAACGCGGGTGAAACCGCGCGGAACAGCTAGTTGATAATAAATTAATATTTAAAAAAAAGATTTAAAATAATGTTTCTGAATGTGGTTTTCTGTCCTGACTCGCGTTATTATGGATAATTTCGCATGTTAGGTACTTACAGTTGTGTTTCTTGACTAGGAATCACAATATCGGGATAAAGTTTATGTACAGTCATCGTGCTCTTTCTTGAACCGGTACTTTTGGAACTGTAAGCGCTCGTAGAAGTCCTATAAAGTAATGATAAAATACTATTTTAGAAAAAATATATATTTCAAATGTAAATTTCTGTATACAAGAGAATTGTATTGATATAGGTACCACTTGCATATTAATCAAAATAGTGAAGTAGTAGTCTAAGGATGACTGGATAGACACAATCTCGAAACCTCTCATGGAAGAGACTGACTTTGTTCCTAAAGTAATTCATAGTCAGGAGTTTATCAGTCGCCATCTATCATGAACTTAGAAAACTTTTTATCATATTTAGAAACTTACATGAATTGCCATGGACTAATGGCAATGTTTGTCAAAATCATACAGCAGATCACTAGGTAATATCCGATCATAGTTTGCATCACGACTAGATATTTTACGGATAAAAAATAGTACCTAGTAAAAAAATCATATGAATGACGATTGGTGTGCTGATCTCGACATCAATGACGAAAATATAGCGAATGTAGTTTTCACGGAGATCTTTTGAGGCGATGATAGCTCAGTGGTAGAGCCGTCGAAAACCGTGGCCAAAGTCGTGGGTTCGAATCCTACAATGAGCTTGAGCTTTCAGTGATGCAAAACATCGTGAGGAAACCACAGCAAGGTGGTAGGGTACTTTATACTTAGTACCCGACTGGCTGGCTACCACCCTCAAGTTGAAAATCTGTCACCAAGCACCTATCGGTGTGTTCCAACAGCTGCACTTGAGAGCCAGTTCCAATTAAGACTAAGTGTGCTTACCACCCTCGGCCGCATCATCACTTACCATAGTGAGATTGCGGTCAAACACAAGCTTATTCTATTGTAAAAAAAACACAATTAACGATAGGTTAACTTAATAGGTTAAATAAGTAAATCCAGATATAACCTAGAGCCGTAGATCACTCCAGGCGGGACTGTCGAGATGTATGCGAAACCATGACCGTTTTCATTTACTCGGAAAACAAAGTTCTTAAAATAATATACACTAGATTTGTTTCAAAAAGTAAAAACTGATTACGTCGAGAAAATAATAATTAACTTACAAAACGATAAAGCTAAGTATTGAGTGATTCGGCGCTAAAATTATCGCCAGTGGGGGATTACAAAGTATTAGAAAACATAATGTATAGATTTCGTATCTAGTTGTTTAATAGTTTTATTTTTATAAATAGTTATCATGTTCATTTATAATAGTACGCTTTCTAATGCAGGTGAACCAAAGTTCGGTAACATAAAAAAATTAATGAATTACTGCTACTAACATGGAAGCTTTAGACTTTTTTCCCATTTCAGAAGTAGGTAGTGGTCTCAGCATTGTATCGAAAGCCGAACGTGGCATGCCAATAATTCCCAGGGTTAATCCAAAATCATTTAAATTGTCTTCAGGACCAACTATTAGTTGCAATAAATATTGCAGACGTGTCGTTACCCTTTAAATATATCACATAGATCATGTTTTATTCCACTCAATTTTGCTTAGATAGGTAGGAAATACACACAATAGTTATTGAAATTCCTACATGAGTAATATTTTAATTGATCGGCATTTTTCTTGGATTTAAAAAATTAAGCCTTACGGTGAGCATTTAATAACTCCAAGGCCCATGATTCGGTAGTCGATGGGTCGGTGACAAAAAACTTCGTTCATAAGAGGCGAGCGGGTGTTAAGTTTCTTGTCATGCCGTACACAGTGGCCAAGCAACACGGAACGCTCCTCCTTTGCCATTTTAGCCACGTAACCCGTTTGTAATGTGTGCTCTACCGCGTTGAATATCTCAGACTTGAATATTCGATTCACTTCTAATTCTATGAACATAAATAGAATAATATACATTAGAGGACGTATGTGACTACTCTTAATTATATTTTTAAGTACCTACTTTCAACCGCCCGATAACTGAAAAACTATTAGAACTACCCATTTGCTATTTTGTATAACATATATCTAATAAGGTCCCCTTGATTATATGGCCCGAATATAATAGGTGAAACGTAGATCGGCATATTAGTAGGTCAGACATTGCTGAAAAACTGGACCTTGACCACAAAACAGTTTTGAACTGTGGCTCTAATTATATACAATACACCCTACGCCCTACCTCTGTGTAATACCGTAATACTTTTATACGTAATACTTTATAGGTGTAATACCACCTATAAAGATGGCTACATCTTATCGGACCATACGTCGAGCTAGGTATATTATAATTAAATGTAAATTAAACATTGAAAAATATTGTCTTGACTTTGTATATAAAATACGATGAAACTTTTCTTCATCCTTATAATTTAGGTCCTATTACCGCACCTTGATAAGAAATAAGAGTTTTACCAATCTGATTAAAGGATTTGCGTCCTAGTGCAAGCCAAACAATTTGGACACACATACGCAGCAGCGTTTCGAACAGTCTTGCATCCTTATCTGATAATGATCGCCTTTTCTTTTGTGGTCCCATATGATGGAACTTTCGTGTATCCCCGCCACCTGAAACCATCCAGTTCAATAAGGTAAGCACTATTAGTTAAATGTACAGACATAACTTAATTTAACATTTACGTATAAACATACCAATAAGCATAGTGCTATATTCTTTTGCCACTAAAACCCGCAAATCTGATAAATTGTCACGAAATTCTTTTTCAAGAATATCGCAAACTGGCGTTCTTATTTTTGTCTCCAGTTCCATTATGCGACTCGACATTTCGTCTGCAATCTGAAAACTAAGCACTGTGACTACAGAGCGCTCGCACAAGCTTACGCAAAAAAATATTGTACCTATGACCCTATCATGTTCTTTTTGGATGAAGTTAAATAATAATACCCTGGAATATTCTTCACACACGGTCACCCGATCCCAAACTCAGTAGAGCTTATTTTAAATAAGTAGGTTACCTACTCAAATAGATAATTTGTCCCAGACGGACCGATGGATGGATGGACGCCAGAACGGCTGGACGGATCTAGATGAATTTTGGCATAGAGAAAGATTATAAACTGGAATACTTTTTATCCCGGGAAATGATAAGATCCCTGCGGGCGATACCGCGGGGGACAGCTATATTTTATAATAGTAGTAATTGTAATCACATGATAAAATTTTAATCGGTCCTTATTAGCGTCGAAATGTAAGAGGTTGAGACTGAAATCTGAAACTGACCAACAATATACCTACTGAAGTGTCAACTGCATTTGTTAGAAACGCGTACAGATTCGGTAATTAAACTCGAAAAATCCTGTCTGAGTGAAATCTATGAAACATTCGCAGGTTCAGCGGTTAAGTCAGAACAAGAAGATATTACTCTCATATTTAAACAGATAATACCTGCAAATAGTAAGCACACCAAAGTGTCAGTGCCCTTATAAACCTCTCAGTTGTGGGAAGGTGTAGCATGTTTATAAGCATGGGGCTGAGTAAATTTACTGGAGCAGTGTATAATGCTATATCTTTAACGTCCTGCAAATTAAAAAAATATATTTGAATATTCCTTCGAGTTCCTAGCAATACCACAATCTCTCCATTGCAAGTGATTTTTGGATAACTTTTTCTAACGTTCTGACTCATGTTATGTACACGCGTGTAGTGAGTAACTATGGCCAACAGATATATTTTCGTAAACCATTAACCTTAGCAGCAGCTAGGGTTAATGGTTTATGTTTGGACTCTTATTTGTTTTTGACTCTTATTTATTACTTTCCTAATTCTTTTAAGCCTCGTCCTTTCGGTGAGGGTCAAATTGTGTCAATCTCAAATATCCGCGTTACTCGTGAGTTGGCCACAGTCGAAGGAATTACAGGAGCCACTAACCGTGGAAACAATTTCGATGTTGACGAAGCAAATTTGTCAGCGACACTAGGAATCGTAATACGAATCTCGGTGTGATGAATAGTTAATAATGTTAAAATCGGAGGTAAATAAGTATAACCTGCACTGTAATGATATCAGCCTGCCCAGGTTTCAATTTCCTCTGATAGCGTCGCCGGAATCGTATCTAAAAGGGAAAATAATTACATAGTTAGGTACATACTTAGTAGGCACAAAAATGTTATTCAGTTAATTCACCAAATCACCTGTTCTATTAAGTCGACATCGTCTCTGAACTCTATTGTTCCAGTAGGTGCTTTTGTTGCTATTTGAACAGCTTCGACACGTACCGGAGGAATATCACTGTGTAATAATACATTTAAGAATAATATACCGTTAGCCAGACATTGGTGGACGCACTACCGTGTATCTCAAAGATTATAATATTAATTCTTTGTGCAGAGGCCCTTATTCATTTCAGCGCAGCCTCTTACGAAAACCTAAGTAACCGGTGGTGGTTGCTAGCCGTAACAAGAATGCCTAGATATTTGTAAAGGTTTTGTCTTTGTGGCAAAAAAAATGTAGGTAATATGAATTATTGAATGACTATACCGAAAACAAAGATCGAATATTTTTATGGGGTAGGTTACCTACCGTATGTAGGTAAGGTAAGGCTGTAGCATGCATTATAATAATTGTACCTACCCTATACCTACTAACAAATAAGCAAACCTCATGAACATCAAATTGGCGGTATTATCGTCCCATACCCAATGACCATCCTCGTACAAACCACCAAATCCTCCTTCATCATCGTCATCTGCCATTTTAGGAATGTAATGTTAGTACTGACTAAAACCTCCCTAATATTTACGTATTTTGTGCTAGGTATAAGAAAACATGAAAATTCTTTACTATGTTCAATCTAATGTAATAAATACAAGAAAATTACAAAGCTTTGACAAACCTCAATCTGAAGTCCCAATAGTTTTTAATAATTTTACATCCAACCCAATGAGGTTACATACAATAGTGTGAACATAGATAAGATGCCGCCGTCATACTTAAAAAATGCAAAAATGCGACGGAGCCCATTCTCGTTCCGAGAAAAGAAATGAGTTTATCCACGGTGTTTCCGTGACACAATTTTTCACGCAAACTAGCATCCTTGCAAATACACACCAAAATATTGAGTTGCCGCATTGTCGGAGCTGTCACGGAAAGGGAGTAAGTGGCGCGATGACCTATTAGTATTATTAATCTATGAGTGTGAATAATCATTTGCGTTTACACTCGGGAACCTCGTGAACATTTCAGCTTCGGTTTCTATATCGCAGCCAACTAGCTTAATTAGTCATTACCTAAATGCATAGTCATTAAATAAATTTGTTATTAAATTAAACAAAAGGTAGACAAGGCAAAAAGTCTAACTATTAACCAAATCATTTGCTTGTTTGATTGAATGGCTGAATATCATTCAGGTCCCTAGTTGGATGGTGCAGTTTGTAAAGAAGGTAGGCTGTTAATGGAACGAGTAGGCAATTAAACTAGTTGGCAGCGACAGAATGTGTCAGAAACGCACCTTAACTCCATGGCTCGCGGATGGGACAGTTCATCCCAAAACTACCTACAAAAATAAATATATATTTCCAGGATAAGGCGATGATAGTCCAGTGGTAGTGACGTCGTATACCGCACCGAAGGTGGTGGGTTCGACAACAATGAACTTGAGCTTTTGGTGAAGGAAAACATCGTGAGGAAATCACACTACAACCGTGCGGTGGTAGTGAACTTTGTAGAATTCGACTGGCTAGCTACCACCTTCATGTTGAAAATCTGTCGCTATGCACCTGTTTGTGTGTTCCAGAATTGCACTTTAAGGTGTACAACACATTGGCAATCCCCCTGATATTGCTAATGTATATAGGCGACGGTAGTCACTTACCTACCATCAGGTGGCCTGCCAGCCTCGTTGTCACTTGTGGTACAAAAAAAAACAGAGGCAGTCATAAGAACTGCTGACAGAAGTGAAAACTTAAAACAATGGAATAACTGTGTTCTTTTTTTAAATGAATAATGATTGTCTGAATTGTTTAAATTTCGTTATTTGTTAATTGAAGTTATTAACATTAGTCTAGTTTTCACATCTATTGGCACTCCGAACAATAATTATATATGTACATATTTATACAGTTTATTAATTAATCAAACATATGATGAGCTGCACAAGTTCAATACGAAATATCAATATTTTTCTACATAAATATAGGTATATTAAGTACCTACTCACTATTGTACTGCACAGTAATTCTACAATACACCAATTCAAGTAATGATTATCGAAAACACAATTAAAACAATCTACACAGTATACACAAAATAAACTTTTAAAGTGGTCAACATAAACTTCACTTACTGCTATTACAGCATGTCGGTGATGGGAAATCACAAGATTTTACCCATCGAAATAGTCTAACAAGCATATGATACAGACAGTCGAATATACAATAATGCACAATGTATTAGTAGGTATATGTCATGCGTATACATATACACAAGCCGCTATACTACGCGTCGCTATTCTGGCGCAAGTGCAATACCGAGGTCATCGGTGACGCATATAGTTAGTAGACCCATAAGTTTTTCCCCTATCAAAAATCGCTTAACGCGACTAAAGAAGTTTTCACTTAAAAAAAAGGAATCGCGATTCATGAAGTGACTGCAGAGTAGTGCAGAGATAGAGATTTAGTAATCTGTGGTAGAGTGACACTATTTTGAGATATCTCTAAAAAAAAGGTATAAACGATTGACACACAAATTCGAAAGATAACGTCTAGTCATTTCTTTGTCACGCTCCTATTATTTTAAGTGGCGTTTCAGTATTCAGCCGTAAGTAAATAAAATCATACCTACTCAAATTAAATTAGCTATAAAAATACTCAATGTAATAATATAATGTAATATAATGTTACAATGAGGTACCTATAGTGGTACCACGTCATGGATTGAAGTTAATCGTAGGTAACTTCAATTCATGACGTGCATAGCAAGTGACAAGCGTTTCAAATATTTTACAGAGTGCTTCGAACGAGTAACGTGAAGCAATATTTTATCCAGTAACGACGTGTGTGCAACCTGCCTGCAAACCACGTTCATACCAAATAGCTGATAGCAGATCCTACGTGGCATTTTGTTTAAAATTCTGTCAGTTAGTTTAATGACTAATTGATTGCGGATGTAGAAGTTTCTGTAATCTAGTCTGCCACCGACGACGTTGAGTCTCACTGCATTGTCGGATTGCTTCAGGTATATCCGGAAACGATGATGGCAGTTGCAATCTACAATGGAATCATATAAGATAACGTTGTGTTTTATATATAACATAAACTGATAGGTACTTAGGTACCTACTCATAAAAAAAATTGAGAGGTGTCAAGGGACACCCGGATGGAACGAAGTTATATAAGTCGAGAGAGTATATATATATATTTAAAAAAAAACATTTCTATTTATATATAAATAAATAGAAATGAAAAAAATATCTGGCTTGCTTTCTATAAGAGAGAGAGAGAGAGAGAGAGAGAGACAGTTAGAGAAACATGCGCACGCCGCACAGCTTACAATAAAGTGACACTGACACTAAAAGTGTCGGTCAATTTTTCGTAAGATTTTTTTCCGTCTAGCCCCCTTTCACAACGCGCGATAAGGAGCTTCGTTCCAACTAAAATAAAAATTACAACATAAAAGAGTCATGTGAGGAGAATGACAAACGGGCAGGTGGGTCGCGTATTAACAAAAGCTATACCATTTCAGTCATATGCCCGACAGCAATAGATACACTTTTTTCGAGCCAAGTCCTTGAAAATAAGTACTTAATCTATTTTAGTAATAAATATTAGTAAACAGTTTAGTGTTGGTAAGTGTTAATAACGAGAACGAGTCATGAGAAAAATCTATCTTGAATCACTCAAATAGATAAGCTTGAAACTAAATATCAAACTTGATAATAATCAAACTTGTGAAAAAAATATGAAAAAAGTTTAATTTCTGAATGTAGTTCTCTGTCCTGACTCACGTTATTATGAAAAAAATGGTATGTTAATGTTACTTACAGCTGTGTGTTTTGACTAGGAATCACAATATCGGGATAAAGCTTCTGAACAGTCATTGTGCTCTTTTTTGAAGCGGTACTTTTGGACTTGTAAGCGCTCGTAGAACTCCTAAATAGAAATGCGTCCTATTTTAGATAAAAATAAAATATGTTTCCACTGGAAATTCGAATGAACAACTAAAATCCAATAAAAAAATGTTTATTTACATGTAAAAACATGCAATGATCCTACAAATTTCTGGATATACATATAACAATTATTAGCTATCTCCCGCGATCCCTTAATAGCGATCTTACAAAACGTTAAAGCTAAATAAGTATGGAGTGATTCGGCACCACTCAAAACGATATTAATTATTATAATACCTACCTCTGATACACATATTAAAATTGATTCTTTCGATAAAAAGGTATTACTTTTAAATTACAATAGCACGCTTTCTAAGGCGGGTGAACCAAAGTGCGGTAACCTAAAAAAATAATGAATTACTGCTACTAACATGGAAGCTTTAGACTTTTTTCCCATTTCAGAAGTAGGTAGTGGTCTCAGCATTGTATCGAAAGCCGAACGTGGCATGCCAATAATTCCCAGGGTTAATCCAAAATCATTTAAATTGTCTTCAGGACCAACTATTAGTTGCAATAAATATTGCAGACGTGTTGTCACCCTTTAAATATATCACATAGATCATGTTTTATTCCACTCAATTTTGCTTAGATAGGTAGGAAATACACACAATAGTTATTGAAATTCCTACATGAGTAATATTTTAATTGATCGGCATTTTTCTTGGATTTAAAAAATTAAGCCTTACGGTGAGCATTTAATAACTCCAAGGCCCATGATTCGGTAGTCGATGGGTCGGTGACAAAAAACTTCGTTCATAAGAGGCGAGCGGGTGTTAAGTTTCTTGTCATGCCGTACACAGTGGCCAAGCAACACGGAACGCTCCTCCTTTGCCATTTTAGCCACGTATCCCGTTTGTAATGTGTGCTCTACCGCGTTGAATATCTCAGACTTGAATATTCGATTCACTTCTAATTCTATAAACATAAATAGAATAATATACATTAGAGGACGTATGTGACTACTCTTAATTATATTTTTAAGTACCTACATACTTTCAACCACCCGATAACTGAAAAACTATTAGAACTACCCATTTGCTATTTTGTATAACATATATCTAATAAGGTCCCCTTGATTATATGGCCCGAATATAATAGGTGAAACGTAGATCGGCATATTAGTAGGTCAGACATTGCTGAAAAACTGGACCTTGACCACAAAACTTGTTTTGAACTGTGGCTCTAATTATATACAATACACCCTACGCCCAACCTCTGTGTAATACACCTAAAAAGATGGCTACATCTTATCGGACCATACGTCGAGCTAGGTAGGTATATTATAATTAAATGTAAATTAAACATTAAAAAATATTGTCTTGACTTTGTATATAAAATACGATGAAACTTTTCTTCATCCTTATAATTTAGGTCCTATTACCGCACCTTGATAAGAAATAAGAGTTTTACCAATCTGATTAAAGGATTTGCGTCCTAGTGCAAGCCAAACAATTTGGACACACATACGCAGCAGCGTTTCGAACAGTCTTGCATCCTTATCTGATAATGATCGCCTTTTCTTTTGTGGTCCCATATGATGGAACTTTCGTGTATCCCCGCCACCTGAAACCATCCAGTTCAATAAGGTAAGCACTATTAGTTAAATGTACAGACATAACTTAATTTAACATTTACGTATAAACATACCAATAAGCATAGTGCTATATTCTTTTGCCACTAAAACCCGCAAATCTGATAAATTGTCACGAAATTCTTTTTCAAGAATATCGCAAACTGGCGTTCTTATTTTTGTCTCCAGTTCCATTATGCGACTCGACATTTCGTCTGCAATCTGAAAACTAAGCACAGTGACTTAACCGCGCTCACAAACTTACGCAAAAAAAAAAATATCCATCATGTTACATGTTTTTTGGATGAAATTAAATAATAAAATCCTGGAATATTCTTCAGTCTACATTCTACAGATCTACTTGTAGGTACTATGGAAGCCAGATACTACTAATACTTATTTAAAATACATTACCTGGTTAAATACATAATTTAAAAAAATACAATCGGTCATTATTAGCACAGTATGAAGATATATTTATACTGTGATTAGCACAGTTTCTATATTTCTACTGTGTTATTAGCGTCAAATCGTAACAGAGGTTGAGACTGAAAGAACACGGGCGAACTCCCATACAATTTTTTTGTTGCGTCTGCTCACGAAAAGTATATTAAAATATAGAGTTTGAACTTAGATAGGAACGAAGTTTTATAAATATTTTTCAAGTTCTATTCGAGGTAAAAAAGTTTTTTTTTTTTGCAAATACATTCTTACATAGATAAGTACCTACACCCAGTCACAGGACAAACAGACATCTTCATACACACATGTCTGTCCTGGATGGAAATCGAACCCACGATCTCTTTTGTGTGCATGGAAACAAAAGGAATCGAATCCGCGTGGGTTTGTTTCGTGATCCTCGTGCATTTTCGTGCATCTTAGATGCACGCCTTTGTTCTTTGAAACTGACCAACAAAAAAGTGTCAGAAACATCATTAGTCAGAAATACGTAGGTAGGTACAGTTTCGGTAATTAATCTCGTAAATCCTGTCTGAGTGAAATCTATGCACATACCAAATTTCACATTCGCACGTTTACCGCTGAAGTCCGATCAAGAAGATGACTACCCAAAAAAATTGCTACTCTCATATTTAAATATAATACCTGCAAATAGTAAGCACACCAAAGTGTCAGTGCCCTTATAAACCTCTCAGTTGTGGGAAGGTGTAGCATGTTTATAAGCATGGGGCTGAGTAAATTTACTGGAGCAGTGTATAATGCTATATCTTTAACGTCCTGCAAATAAAAATAGCAATACAACAATTTCACAATGGTAAGTTATTTTTGGACCACTTTTCGTAACCTTCTGACTCATATTATGTACACGCGTGTAGTACTTAAATATGACCAACAAATATTATTTTTGGAAGCAGCAGCTAGGATCATGTTGTATTTGGACTATTGTTTTTTTTGTTTTGTGGCATTTCACTTCATTTTATTTAATGGTTAGTAGTAAGCATATTGTGTTAGGGCTCAATCAGTTCCGTATAGGTACGTGTAGCTCGTGAGTTGGCCACAGTCAACGGAATTACAGGAGCCAGGAAACAATTTCGATGTTGTCGCCACCACCAACAACTTCACCATTAAAACAGTCAGCAACTCTAGGCACTCCATGGCTAATGCACATTATACCCCCATCATTAGGAATCGGAATACGAAACTCGGTGTAATGAAGAGTTAATATGTTAACACGGTAAAAAAAGTTTTTTTATGTTGTAACAATATCTACAATAATAAATACATTGTCTATCAGAAATGACGAAATCTGCAGGCGAACCAAAGTAACCGACGTAGCCCAAAGAATTGGCAAACTCAAGTGGCAGTGGGCGGGGAACATAGCTCATAGAACCGACGACCAATGGGGCAGAAAGAAAGGTTATCGAGTGGCGACCTGGAATCGGAAGACGCAGTGCAAGCCCGACCATCGTGGAGATCCTTGGGAGAAGCCTTTGTCCAGCA
Source organism: Ochropacha duplaris (assembly GCA_951361185.1). NCBI lineage: Eukaryota > Metazoa > Arthropoda > Insecta > Lepidoptera > Drepanidae > Ochropacha > Ochropacha duplaris. The sequence continues at coordinate 6,766,042 of OX592695.1, read as the reverse complement.
GTGGACGTCTTCCGACTATTGGTAAATAAACATTACCCAGATTACAAGTAAATTAGTTTTGATACATAGATAGACGGACGGACGGACGGACCGCACGGAGACGTACCTACATGACAGATCTATAAGGATTCCTTGAGTCCTTAAAAAGATAAAAAATAATTACACTTAGTATTAATAACACATCTTTATAAAAACAAGCTTTTTTGTTAAAATGCTCTACAGTAATCTAAACTATAGAAAATAAAGTTTTTATCTACCTACTTTATTAGAAGTTATATTACAGTTTAATTATTTTCAAAGCCAGACGAAAGGATTTTATCGACTTATCTTTTATCGTGTTGTGATAAATTTTCAAGACGGTTAAAAGCTTGTTTTTATTTATTTGGTAACACCATTTAATAGTTATCGACCTGCACTGTAATGATATCGGCCTGCCCTGGTTTCAATTTCCTCTGATAGCGTCGCCGGAATCGTATCTAAAAGGGAAAATAATTACATAGGTAGGTACCCACATATAAGGTACGATATTCAAAATAAAAGATTTTTCTATTAATTCACCAAATCACCTGTTCTATTAAGTCGACATCGTCTCTGAACTCTATTGTTCCAGTAGGTGCTTTTGTTGGTATTTGAACAGCTTCCACACGTACCGGAGGAATATCACTGTGTAATAATACATTTAAGAATAATACAGGTACCGTTTCCCAGACTTTGGTGGACACACTACCGTCCGTGTATTTAGGTACATACCTACATCTATATATATAAAAGGATAAGTCCTGACTGATCTATCAACGCCCAGCCTTAAACCCTTAGACCTAGAAAGCTGATTTTTTCCCAGGTGTTGTTTTTAAAACTTGACCGAGGAATAAGAACGGATTTTTCGAAATTCAACCTTTAAGGGGGTGAAAAAGGGGTTGAAAGTTTGTATGAAAGTCGATCATTTTTGAAGCTAGAAACCTTGCCATGAAACTTTGTTTTTAGGCTAACAATTAAAAATAAAGAAAATTCTAAAATTCCACCTCTGAAAGTGTGAAACGGGGGTTCAAGTTAGGACTTATTTCCGTTTCTTGGTATGGAAAATGAGAAGGACTGACTCATCAACGCCCAGCCTACACCACAGCCTTACACATAGAAAGCTGATTTTTTTCACAGGTTTTTAAGATGTAGACGAGGAATAAGAAAGGATTTTTTTAAATTTAATCTCTAAATGCGTAAAAACGGATACGCGGGTGAAACCGCGGGGCGGAAAGCTAGTATCATATAATAGCAGAAGACTTCATAGTGTTAGTTCGCCTATAACGTATACATTCACGTAAAACACACGGCAATTTTATTTTTATGCGGTAAGTAGGTAAGTCTATAGCATGCATTATAATTGGACCCTGTAGTAACTACTAACAAATAAGCAAACCTTATGAACATCAAATTGTCGGTGTTATCGTCCCATACCCAATGACCATCCTCGTACAAACCACCAAATCCTCCTTCATCATCGTCATCTGCCATTTCAGGAACGTAATGTTAGTACCTACTTATTAAATTATCTAGGTACGAATTTTGTATTAGGATAAGTATAAGAAATAAATCTTTTAATTCTTTACTATGTTCAATCTAATATTCCTAATAAATACAAGCAAAGAATACAAGCAAATGACAAAGCTTTGACAAACTTCAAGTTTAAGTTTCAATAGTTTTTAATCATTTAACTTCCAACCAAATAAGGTTACAATAGTGTGAATAATCATTTTGCGCCTTTTTTTGCGCCTTTTTTTGCTTTGATTATTAAACTTTTTTGCGCAACACTCGGCAACCTTGTGAACATTTCAGCCTCGGTATGTAGGTAAGTACGTATGTCGCAGCCAACTACCTTAAATTAGTCATTAAATAATTTACCTAGTTATAAAATTAAACAAAAAGTAGAGTAGGCAAATACTTAGTTAAACGTTATCAATCCAAGTCATTTGCCTAGCTGTTTGATTGAATGGCTGAACATCATTAAGGCCGAATATCACTTGAACAAGCCAAGTTGAACGGCCCGTTTAGTAAAGAAGCTAGGCTGTTAATGGAATGGCTAATTAAGCTAGTTGGCTGCGACATCTACACCTTACATAGGTAACTAGGTACTTAAATAATAAACTATTTAGAATCTCAGTTATGAATATGTCTTGGGAGCTTGAGATTGTGGTTTGTGTTCGATCTGATTTTACTACATCATGTTAGAGTCGGGAACACGCTAGTGATCTATATGCATTTTTAAGAAAAACGCCACCCCGCCACTTACCTACTATCCTACTCAAATATATTACCTACCTATAAATGCGAAAATTTTAATTGTATTGATTTTGTTAGTGGTACCGAACTGTTCTGTAGTATAGTATTTTTTTGTAAGGAGTTTTGGGACGACCGTCATATCCGCAAGCCAAAGGGTTCTATAAAATTTCGCCTTTTTTAGATCTTTAACTATTTACGATTCTTATTCATGGCTATAACTTACAAATCGGAATTTCTAGCGTGTTTGTAATTTGGCTGAATTTACGATGTCACTGAAAGTTTGCTCTCGACGCCACTGAATGTAAAGTTATGTTAATGTGCAGAAGTGCATCCAACTCCAAACCTTAAAACTTATAAATCGTCTCAACTTTTACATACACCTAGGTACTACCAATTGGAGATGGACACTACTCGTATTATGTAAATATGTAATAAATTTAAAAGTTCTAAATATATCCAGTTGTTGATTTCTGCTGAAAATAGGTAATAAGTTAAAGTGTATAAAAAAAAGGAAGTGTAGGTATGTAGGATACCAATTCTCTGGTTTCCGTAGTAGGTACATGCTTTCTAAGTATGATCGCTAATAAAGCGGATTGTCCTCTGATGTGGAAACTCATACAGAGGACAAAATAGATTAAAATATTTTTTTTTTTAATACAAACTAACATAGTATAAGATTTTACTAACACTAATGGGTGAAAAAATGTGTTGCCTGAATAAATGAATTTTATTATTATTATTATTTTTTTAGTGTGGGATCAGATAGCCGTGCGTGAAGAATGTCCCAGGATATTTATTATTTATAAACGTAAAAACACCGGCTGCTAGTGCCTCGTAGTTATTTGGTACAATCTGTAAGAATATACATATTATGTCTATATGTAACTTATCTATATTGAATTACAACCGAACATAGTATAAGTAAGTACTTATAATGCTTCCGTCAGTATATTTTGCAAGTTTAATTCACTGAAATGAATTTTGAGCAAAGTGTGTCACATGTATTAATTCATTGAATTCCCGCTCAGAAGAACGCACACATAAAGCGTCCGAAGCGCGACCAACTGCGACGGTCCGCAACTTTGATCATGTGCGCTCTGCCATGTGATCAAATAACTATCAAGTCAACTTAGTGGAGTAGTGTGTCATTACAATCACTTACTACAAATACTTAGTTATATGGAAAACCATTTTTATAAATAGATTAAAAAATCTAAAGATTTTCAATGTTCAGTATATGAATGACGCTTGCAGATTCATAGGTGATAAAGATTAGTTTCGCTTGCAGATCAATCTGACAACTCATGTCATTATTTTGCATCTCTTTCAAGTGATATATTTTTAGTTTGAACCTTGTTGTAATTTTCGATGACTAGGAAACTAAATCAAAACTGGCACACCACTTTCTTGGCCGACCGTACCTACCTAGGTAGGTATGTACCTACTACCCATAAACTTAATGTACTAATAGGTATATTTATACATATACACGTAACTGAATCATACATAACACCTCCCAAATAAATATATTTGGATAAAGTATATAATTACCTGTATAGTTACCTACTTACTTATATAGGTACCTATTAGAATTCTGCCTGAACAACCCCATTAGGTACCTACTAATATCAAGGTGACGACAGCTCAGACAGTGGTAGTCACGTCGAATGTCCAGTTGGAGGTTGTGGGTTCCTCGACTATAATGAGCTTGAGTTTTATTACTTGCCATGATGCCATCATCATTATGTAAGTACTTACTTTATCTATTATTAGATATTTTCCATGGTGTACCTATGTATGTAAATAATAATAAGTAGGTACTAGGTAAGTAGGTACCTATAGTTTAATTTTATTTATTTTGGAATAACAACTGCATTAAGTATACATACATCTTATACCTAAAAGTAGGTACATACTCGTAGTAGCGTAGCATATAAGTTTACAATAATGCAGCCCACTGCGCTATCCACGTATTGGTAGATACATAAAACAATGTCGGGTTAGTTACACAATTTATAACTCGAGATCGTCAGAACAGATTTAAATGATCTTTAATTTGATGTATTCCGTCTCCGCCCAGAATAGCAGATCATGTAGAATACCTATCATCATAATCGGATCTTAAATTATTGATTAGTTTTGTGTTGCTGAAATTTAATTAATGCAATATATTTTTCACATGCAACTAAAACTTTTTAATAAGACGCCAATGAAATCAAGAAGTCGGTGTTGATACAGAATTGAAGTAGGTACACCGACTGGCTCGTCTAGGAGCACGTAGCAACCGGGCATAATCCTTCGCCTGAAGCTGCGTTCAATCTACTCCACAGTCATAAACCGTTGTTCCGTGGACATAAATTGTGGTACGTGCCCTCGCAAAACGAATAGAAAAGGCATAGATGCATAGCGTATACTGTACTATGTACCTAAAGGGTACCTATAAATAATTGACTTCTATGTCTAGCATCAAATTTTAAGTAAGTACCTAGCAGTTAATTGAAAACAATAAAATAGGTAGGTTAGGTACCAATAATTATTAAGTTCTTAGTTCTTCTACATACACATCCACAAATATATACAAACTTTTTCACACATAACGTCACTCAATTATTTGTGGAATCAATGCCCAACTCATACGCGGCCATAATGGCCCAACTATTATTATGCATGTTATAATAAGCTTCATACTTACTTACCTACTGCTTTATTTTTTGTTAGTAGGTTAAGAAGTTCACGGTCAATTTGATAATAGGTACTTAGGTACCTAATTGGCCGCCATCTTGCAAATGCATAATTGCAAAGCTTTTACAAATCCTAAGAGGCAATTAGCCCCAAAGTGCAACTATCTATGGTTTGGTTTCTCACGATATATTCCATCACCAAAAGCTCATTGCACCTAAGATTAAGAGAAAGCTCATTGGCTTACCTATGGCATAGGTATCTGCCTACCTAATATTGTGTTTGGGTAACATAGGTAGCTGCTTATCCAGATAGGTAGGTATCTCCAATCATTTTCCCCTATCACACATGAGTAGCTAGGTAAAGTTTATCCAGCAGAGTAATAGGTTCAATCGTACAATTCATCGGATTGGAAGTTTGAAAATAAAAGTGAAATGGAGCGGAAGAAGTTGTTCATTCACATTGGTGATTCAGTATTTTGTTACCAAACCATAGGATTATTATGATGAAAACAGCTTGTTTGCTTGTATGTTATTGGAATAGGTGAGTAACTAACTAAATATTTCTACCGCGGAAAAGTTTGGTAACGAGCTACATGAATTTGTAAGTACCTACGTTTCATACCTACTATAAATATGTAGGTATAAAAAGTTCCAATTCGTGGTTTTTTTTGTTTTATACTAAAAACCAGGAATGGGAATACTCAGCGTGGGCAGGTCTAGGCACCGAATCCAGCTCGTCGTAGATCCTACCTTTATTTTTATCGACTAACCAACATCTTTGGCAAAGACCCACCAATGCACTTGAGCGGCAGATACTTGGCAGTTAAGATATGAGAGATACGACAATAAGTGTAACAAACACTTGCTTGACATCGTACTCGCACATATTTACGATTTATAACCTCCCGTCCGTCTCTAGGCTCCGATGAATATTCATACCGCGATCGTCGCGCCTCCTTCCCTTTATTCACTGTAAACACGCGTACGTGTCCCTTCAAGCCATTCTAGTATTACAATAATATCAATACTTTTATATGAATAACTACTTAGTTTATTTCTAAGACCAAGAAATTTAGAAAATAATGTAGTTACCTACTACATAAGTAATACTTACCTATCAGCACAGAATAGCTATCAGCTAAATAAATTTATACTTTCAGTCGGTCGGTACCTACATACAGTCGCGGTCTAAGAATGTTTATCAGATTTCAAATTCAATAAACTTGTGTGTTCAAAGTCAAAACAATTTATTCGGTTTAGGCCCTAGGGGGGCACACAACAAGTTAAAATATATATAATATGGTGGTAATAAATCGCACACAGTGTATAATTGTTATGTTCATGTGTGTGACGTTTTAGTGAACAGTTTTTCATAACTGAATTAACCTACCGTTTTCATAATACTTATCTATGATCGATCATTGTTAATCACCTTCAGCCTACCATTATTCGGATCGGAACAGCATGTCATCTTCCCTCATGTGTTGGTCCTATTCGGTATTACTTACGATTATTATCTAAGTATATGATATTAATAGTATTTTCATTTAACTTTGTAGTCTTAATTACATAAGTTGGTAATATATTTTTGCTTTCTTCTTCTGTTTTGTTAATCCTACTGTTTTTGTGTTGTGATGATATGAATAAATAAGGAATAAATATATTATTATTAGGTATTATAATTATATGTATAGTATATAATTCGAATCCTACAAAGAACTTGAGCTTTCGGTGAAGGAAACTTTGCAGTAAGTACTCGACTGGCTGGCTACCACCCTCAAGTTGAAATTTTGCCCCCAACTTGTTCGTAGGTATTTTAGATTATTTTTTAGATTATTTTTTAGATTATTTTCTATATACATAAATAAAACAAAAATTATTAAAATTAACAATTAACATTTTTTTCTTTAATTGAGAACTACTTGCTTCACGGAGCATATTATTATCGTACGTAACGAATCATTTACCTTGTCACAGATGAAAATACTGATAGAGCAAAAGACATACTTTAAATTACTCAAAATGGTCGCGTATTTTTTTAACCGACTTCAAAAAAGGAGGAGGTTCTCAATTCGACTGTATGTTTTTTTTTTGTATGTTTGTTACGCGATTACTCTGCCAATTATGAATAGATTTTGATGATTCTTTTTTTGTTTGGTAGATCATACTTCAGAGGTGGTCCCATATAAATTTTATCGAAATTGATTAAGCACTTTTTGAGAAAATCAACAAAAACTAAAATTTTTATATGTCGTTTGATATACCTTAGTGAATCAAACTGAGTTGTTGAGCATGACTTTTTGGATTTGGATGAAATTTCGTGTGTATACTATAATGGGTTCTTCGATGGTTTTAAAATACAATTGGACCCGGTAGGTGGCGCTGGAATCGAGTTCCAAGATTTGTTTTAATTTCAGGGCATGACGACGTCTGCCGGGCCCGCTAGTTATATATTATATTTTACCGGCCAGACCCGATTTCAGGACAAACTAGTTTTGCCTAGAATAACATATAATAAGGAATAAACTTTAAAAATTGAAAAATAAAATTATTTTTAAAAATAAAAAACAAAAACCGACTTCAAAACTGTAACCTATACCTATGTACAAACATAAACTAAAAAGTAAAGAATAATATTTTAATTTCAAAGCAAGAGCCTTAAAGGACAATCAACAAAATTATTGATATTTATATATCTATTTAATATTTATAAACAGTTCTTTTTGGAGTCGGTGCCAGCCAAGGACAGTTCAATTCTGCCTTTGTAACAAACTTTGAAATGTAGGGGAGCGACGGCGCAGACCTAAGGAACATTACCGTAAGGAGAGGTGTCGTAAGACGTTTTCTCGTATGAACACTTCGTGTCCAATTCAAAACTGTCCTTCTTCTTGGCTGGCACCGAATCCAAAAAGAACTGTTTATAAATATTAAATAGATATATAAATATCAATAATTTTGTTATTGTCCTTTAAGGCTCTTGCTTTGAAATTAAAATATTATTCTTTACTTTTTAGTTTATGTTTGTACATAGGTATAGGTTACAGTTTTGAAGTCGGTTTTTGTTTTTTATTTTTAAAAATATTTTTTTTATGAAGGTAATATTAGAAATCAAGTCATTCAATGTCTAGATATAGGGGATGCACCAAGAGGATATTACTTACATCGATTTTGTGGCGGTACAAACTCGGTGCAAGCACAGTTGCATCCGTGTAATAAATAATAATTAATCCATACCAAGACCATTCCATTCATACGAATAGGTAGTAATCTACTCGTATGTAGGTACCATGGAAACGGATTATTTATTACTTTGGTAAAACTCCTTATATTATTTTTAAATATGTATATTAAATAATAATATAATAATAATAAATAAAATAAACAAAATATAATATTAAGGATATTCAACCGGTTCGCAAATCAGCCTTCTACTGAGAAGAACCAGCAATAAGCAAGGTTACGTTTTTTAATAATTTTATGGACATCTGACTACACTGGGTTTATTCAATGTTTAATTCGTGTACAAAAAATACCAAAAATATTGCACAAACCTCATAAACATAAAAAGCATTCTTCTTTAACTTATATCTCATACACGCATCTATACAGTGAAACACTAAACGTACTTAGGTATATAATTTGAACTATAATATCACATTAAATATGACTAATGCCCATTTTCACCAACAATTCCTAAATTACTCCCTAGCTAAGATTCCCTTAAGCTAATGAGGAGTACCTTAAATCAATCCCAATGTCAATCTGTGTGCGAGTGAATAAAGGTTGAAATATTTGTAATGAATCTCAAAGCAACGCACACAATAATTGATTTATTGGTGGTACAGATTGATTTCTACAAAATAAATAGATAGGTTAGGTAATGTAAAAAATTTTTCGAGTCCTCGGGTGACCGGCGGGCTGGGAACTTTTCCGCCAAAGCATCAGCGGATGGCCAACATCCGAAGAGGAAACGCTGTCAGCCTGCTGGGAACCTTGCCGATCGGCAGCAGCGGCAGCCTCGAAGTATTTTTATTATTAGTAGTTGTACATTTGTTTGTATATTTTGTACATATGTTGTTAATAAATATGTTTACCGGTTAGGTAATATGGTGATTATATAGTAGGTTATCGACGCAGATGTGATAACATAGGTCCTCCTCCTCTAATCGTTGATGATTCCGCTCTTTCTCACGACAGAACCGCTTCCACTGCTCTAGGTCTTTGATGTAGGGCGTCTGAGATATTTGTGTCCAGTGGTTTGGACATCTGGTCGGACCATCTTACGGGCATCTTATCGGGCTATGTAGCCGAAATATTGCAGCACTCTCTGGAGGCATAAGCTTGAGATATTTAGGTGGTAAGCACACAAAGCCTAGATGGGAACTGGCTCTAAAGTGCAGCTGTCGGAACACACCAATTGGTGCTTGGTGACAGATTTTCAACTTGAAGGTGGTAGCCAGCCAGTCGGGTACTACAAAGTACCCTACCACCGTGCTATGGTCTCCTCAAGATGTTTTCCTTCACCGAAAGCTCAAGCTCATTGTAGGATTCGAACCCACGACCGTCGTCGTGGTATCAGACGTCACTACCACTGAGCTATCATGGCCTTAAAACATTTGTCCTGTGAGCCGTCCAAGGAATATGTAGCATACGCCGCCAGCACCACATATCAAAGGCGTCGATACGACGTCGGTCTGCAGCTTTTACGGTCCAGGACTCTGCACTGGCGCCGTATAGAAAAATGGGAAAGACCATGGTTCTAACGATGTATATTTTGGTTCTCTTGGGTATGTTTCGGTCTTTCCACACTTTGTCCAGTTGGCTGACAATAACTGCACTGTTTCCATAGCTTGCAAATCTTCAAATAATTCACCTAATAAACCCTCCATTTTAAAGGAAACAGCAAGCGTGCTCCCAAACTCAAACAATAATAACTGTCACTTAGCGCTAGGAGGTCGACATTCGGGTTCCTAATTTTAAGGAGTCGCCTTAGGCCTTAGGTGTTTCCTAAATGTTGGTGAAAACGAAATGTCTGATAAGTGTCACTTAAAATGGTTTAGGAGTTCCCTAACATTTAGGAATCGTTGGTGAAAATGGGCATAAGTAGGGGAAAGTAGTACGAGATGATCACCTTAAGCGGGAATCGCTGTAAAATACATATTTTTCAAGGTAAACCAAAAATAGAGGCGATTACTACTAGTATATATATCTATCCAACTTTCCTCATATTCAAAACCAGAAATTAATTGAGGTTTCATTAAAATATGTCTTTTTTTTTAAAACCTTACAAAGTAATCATCTTGTACACCCCTGTGGGTAAGATGATCACCCAGGTCGGGTTAAGATGATCCGTATGATCATCTTACCCCCATTCCGAGTAAACAAATATTTTTATGAGGAAAAATGTTATAAAAACAAAAAAAAACGCAATACTGAAACATATTATTTATTTAAAATAGTCATACATTAATATGTATGACTATTTTCATATTAAGTAAGGTAATAAAATTCACAAAATCAACAGTCAGATGACTTTAAAAGTCACAAAAAATAAAAAACGAAAATAAAACAGTCTTCTTAGTTAGTTATTAATTTGTACCAATTACATTAATCATAATGAGATCAATCTAAATATCGTATTCCTTTCTGAATACCTAATTAAGTGAACAAATCGTTCAAAAGTAGCAAAAAAAAAACACTTACGAATGAATAACGAAAATAACTTATTCTACCTCCTTATAAATTTAAACGCTTTTTGGCAGGTGCTGCATTGCATATATCACAAATAAATTCACCAGCGTCATCATCCTCTATCCCAGCACATGCTTCATGGCCCCATTTTCCACATGCACAACATTTTATCCATCCTTCACCCTTGGTATCGCTTGAAAACTTTTCTGTGCAGTACAGACACTCAGTATCATCTTCTTCAGACTCAGATATGTGTTATATGAAGTTTTCTTTCTTTTATTTGACTTCCCTTTACCTACTCCTTTGCCTTTCTTTGTTTTTTTAGATGCAGTATTCTTCACAATTTTTTTATTCTCTTTTTCTTTTTTTTTGCTATTTTCTTCCTCTAAATAGTTTTTGTATGGTGTGCTAGTTAAAACAGTCGTATGAGTGGTTTTCCTTTTCAACGTGCTTCTTTTGCCCACAATTTGTGGCAAAGGTTTCAATGTAGCAGGTGCAATGGCAAAATTTGCAATAATATTATCACCAAGCGATGTCTCACTGTGGTTAGTGGCACGGCTCGTAGATGGGATTGGCGACAGTGGACTGCGAATTGGCACTGATTCGTTTACTGATAAAGGAGTTTTATGCGCTCTAGGCGATTCCAAATCCAATTCAGCAACACTGGTAGCGAGCAGCCGCTGCGTATCTGGACTAGCAGATCTCTCTAACGGAGATGGTGCTGGAGATGGTGTTGGAGATGATGTGTGATGGTGTTGTATAAATTCAGTGTCTGAACTAACACGACGCATTGGTGGCTCCGGCAACTCCGGCTCTTCTTCGTCCAATTCATTTTCTGTGGTTGCAGCCGCAATAAAATCAACCTCAGTGAATACATCTGGGTTCAAGGGGCATATTCCTGTTTTAGCAAATCCATTAATTGCATTTGTTGGGATTGCAGCTTTTAGGTAGGCCTCTCCAAAAATTTTTGCAATTTGAAACACAGTCACTGGTCTTCCTGGGTTATTGTTCATCCATTTTTCCAGTGATTGGTTGTGATAAACACTCATGGGATACATCACACTGACATCCAGTGGTTGCATTTTGTGTGTGCAGTGTGGCGGCAAACAAACAATTGTAACGTGGTTCGCCCGTGCTTTCAAAATGACGTCTAAATTTTTAGTGTGAGACAGGTGACCGTCTAATATCAGCATTACTGGATCCTCTTCGGATGACTTCGTGTGGCGTAGAAAATGTTCAAACCACTGGGTAAAAACTTCCAGTTTCATCCACCCTGATGCATTACAGGCCCAAGCAGACCCAGGGGGTGCCCCTTCCATGAGCTCAATCTTCATACGGATTCTTCGAAAAATAAACATAGGTACGAAAGTTCCTGACGCAGACATGCAGATAACAGCCGTTGTAGTGACTCCTCGTTCCGCTGATGTAACCCGTGCCACTTGTTTTCGTCCAGTTTTTGCAAACACCTTAGTGTTTTTAGTTGGAACTGTACAAACACTTGTCTCATCGACGTTGTAAATCCGATGTGCCGGGATGTTCTTCGCGTCCTGGACGCTTTTTAACGTGGCAAAAAACTTGTCTACTACAGGTTTGTTAAACGCGCGCGCTCGAGCAGTTGAAGTGGATTCAGGAGCACGAAGGGTGATATCGGGATGTCTCTGCCTGAATCCTTTCAGCAAGTCGTTACCTGCTTGTACTCCTTTAAATGAATGGGGAATTTTATTTTTATCAGCCAGTTGATATGCTAAAGATAACAGTTCCTTTTTTGTTAATCCATACATTCTTGTCTCCATGTCTTTAATATGGTCCACGAGCTCATTTTCTTGTTCTATGGTAAAAACAGGTTTTTTCCCTCCTAAATATTTTATTGCACCAACAGCTATTTTATTCTTTGCTTTGGCCCTTCGTTTCAATGACATTATAGGCACTAAATATTCTTTACTTGCTTTTTTATATGCCATGCCATTTTTCACAGCATCAAGAGCGGCTGTCATTGATTCCTGCGACCAATCCCCACGAGAAGTTTTTCTTTTATAGTTACGTGGCATCACGTTTGTCTAAAAGAAAGTAAATAAAATAAAAGTTGTATAAACTCAGAATTATTGACAAAATAATAGACTACAATAACCCTGAAGACAGACATACCTAAGCACAGACAAACTGACAGATCGAAGCGAGTGGCTTACAATATTCGATATTTAAAATTAAACAAAAATATGGTACAAGATGATCCCTAGGGATCATCTCGTACATATAGAAAGGAATCATCTTGACCCAAGTCCCACTTTTTCATTCAATGTTTGCTAACATAACCTACAAGCACGCGGCTATGTTCACGTGGCCAAAATATTAAAATTAAGCATAATAGAAAGCCTCAAATCAACAGTATTTACATTTAACATTATTTGAATAAAAGTAACATAAGCTCAAAGTCATGCCTACCTTAGATCAGCCGTACACAATTTTTATTTTTTCTCGTCAAAATCGATGTATCGTTCACGCCGCCATTACGATTTGACTGAGGCGGGGAGGTGTCCGGAGCTATGTATTACCAGTGAAATCAACTAGATGGCGTTAGTGGTTTCAGCACAATCGCGAAGGAACATCTTACCCCAGGGAATCAACTCGTACTACTTTCCCCTACTTTGCTTATATTTAAATAATAAGCCCAATTAATAACATTAAATTTGTTGGGGATATGTTTATTGTTATGTGCCTTTTTATATGAAACTAGGTTAAAATATGATAGGGTTTTTTTTTATGTCAATAGGTTGACAAACAGGCAGACGGTCCACCTGATGGTAAGTGGTCACCGCCGCCTATGGACATTTGCAATACCAGGGTGATTGCCGATGTGTTGCCGACCTTGAAGAGCTCTCTTTACGCCCTTTTTTAAGAACCCCATATCATAGCGCTGAGGGAATACCGTAATGGGGAGCTCATTCCACATCCTAATGGTCCGCAGAAGGAACGTCCGGCTGAATCGTTCAGTGGACGAACGAGGCGGCTCGAGGATATGAGGATGAGCTCCACATCGCCGGCGAGCAGTGCGATGGTAGAATGGTGACGATGGCACTAAGTCAAAAAGTTCTTGAGAAGAGGGTGATAGGTACCCTACCCATATTTTTTCTTTTTTCCAAATTAATGTGTTTTCATATAGAAATTTAACTTTTTATTTCATTAACTTCTTAATCTTTTCTAAATAGATGTAAGCGCCGGTTTAGGGCTGAATAGACATTTATGCCTTTGCTGTTCGACAGAATCATTATAAAACTAGGTACCTACGTAATGTCAAAATCACAAATAAACAATAATTTCATAGATTAAGAATTGGTCCTCGCTCCGCTCCGGGGCGCGACGATTCATTCATCTATGAATAATTTATATTTTAAATGTAAAAAATATACCTATTAATTTATGTAGACCATGACCGTCACTTTTGCTATTGGCACTTTGGTTTTTTTTTCTCTTATGCATTTGAAAATAAAAAGAAATCGAACACAGGATAGGAAAGAAAGAAACTGTATTTTTGTTTCAGGGTCTTATAAAATAGGTATGAAATGTTGTAAGATCAATATACCTAAATACATCTTGACACGATTATTTAATTAGCTTTCTTATAACAATAGTTTGGATTCAAATTTGTACTGAATGTAGGAACCCTACTTACGTTGAATGTAAAAAAATAATAATAGTAGGATATCCAAAAATACAAAACGCCAAGGCCGCAATAAACAGACGTAATCATTAGAGGTAAAAATGGCAATGTCTTATCCAAGCCCCAAGCAAACTGAAGTACATTCTCATAGAGACACAATAACACTAATCCATATAGATAGGTCGTCTCTAGCCTACTCAGCAACGGTAAACGCAAAGTCCTTCGTTTTCTTGATTTCGTCTTCATCACAATCTCGTAAAGTGAGGGAATGTTACCAAATGCAATAGCGGAATGTGTTAACATGATAAATATTTTTATTGTTAGTAAATTCTTTGGATAAAGTAAAGGAAATATTGAATAGTTTCCGACTGCTGAGAGTATCAAAAACTGTTTACTGTCTACATCACCCAGCACCGACATAAAACTGCAATACAAAGAATTTAATACATTAAACGTAGGTACAGTAAATAAAACTATCCTTAAAAGATTGTAGTGTGACTAACACAGTACTATTGCCTAGACTGTGTCCACGGTTGTCGTCCACGGTTCCTCCCGCATTACCGTGGATCATATCTTTTACCGGGATACCTATATTACTCAGAGATACTGTAGCATTCTAATGGTGAAAGAATTTATAAATATAATCGGTCAAGTAGTTTTTGAGTTAAATCGTAAGAAATAACAAACAATAAATCTAATATTTCCTCTTTATAAGTAATATTAGTTTAGATTATAACTAAGGTAAAAAAAAATGGTATATTAAAATTACGTTTGTGTTTGTTGAGTCGACATGCCTGTAACTTAAAGCACCCACCTACTACACTGCCGAGCAAAATATCGACAAAAGCCATACGCGTCTTTATAAAAATCTAGTGGAAGATACTGGTTATTTAGTATTTGTTTGAAGTTTAATTCATTTCAAATTGATTTCAAACATTCACTTCCAAAAAACAAGATAAAAATATAATAAAATTAATATTCAGACTTTTCATCGTAATGTAGAGTATTACTACGATAACATGACGCGCCCCTCCAAAATTCAAAAAATATATATTGTATAATTATTATAAAAAACTTATTTTTTAAATGATGTATAAGCTTTTATATGACCACAATCTCACCATGGTAGGTGATGATGTGGCCGAAGGTGGTAAGCACACAAAGCCTAGATAGATTTTCAACTTGATGGTGGTAGCCAGCCACCGTGCTATGGTTTCCTCGATGTTTTCCTTCACCGAAAGCTCAAGCTCATTGTAGGATTCGAACCCACGACCTTCGCCGCGATATACGACGTCACTACCACTGAGCTATCATCGCCTTAAATTGTTATGGTCCAAGTGATAATAAGGGCATTATTAAAAATCTTAATGATCTCTATTGGCACTGGAACTACAATTTTGCTCATCGCTGTCATAGAAGCTTGATGTGTCATTTTGGGAATCGGATTCTCCTACGTGAATAATAAATTCTTGCTCGTCGTCGTAGTTTTTCCAGTATTCCGATTCCGTCTCCTCCACATGTCTGCAAGTGTTGGCCCACATCGTGCAATCGATCATGTCCAGACGCTCATGAAGTAATTTCATGATGTACGTAGTTTTTTAACACTCCCCAAATTTTCTTGATAGGGTTTAAGTCTGGATGATATGGAAGTCTTAAAATATCGCAATTATATTTATTTGCTTCGCCATCAATAGAGTAATATTTAAAATTATCTTTATTTTTTAAAATGATATCATAGCGTTCGATTTTCTTCATGTCTTCCTCGAAGTCGATGTGTTTATTCACCAGCCATTCTTTCATGGCTGCTTTGTTGCTGTTGGTGGTGGGAACTTTTTCAGAAAATGTGTTATGGTAGGAGGCGTTATCCATAACAATTACGGACATTTCTGGTATGTTTGGCAGTAGTTGTGCTATGAACCACTTCTTGTTGTTGTCGTGGTAGTCTTCGAACTAGCCTTGTAGATTGAGGAAGCATTGGGGACAAAACCATTTTTGCCACCGGCGTGGACAATTATGATGCGTAACCCTTTGGAATTTAATACGCCGTATTGTCTCCAAACATCCATCAAAATTTATCTTTTCAGTAAGCACCCTTTTCAGAGCTTTTAACGTTGGATATTGTTTGTTTTCTCTAGTTACTGATAATACGCCTTATTACCAAAGTCATCGATGTCACGCTTTAAACGTTTGCGAGGATTTTTGTTTTTATGTGGTGAACTCATTTGAGTACCAGTTGCATCACATTTCGCTTTTTCTTTGAGAATTCTTGCTATCGTCTTTTCGCTAACTCCCACAGCACTTGAAGTTCTCCATCTAGCGTCTGTCAAGCGTTCCACTCCATTTTCTGCCTCATACTTCATATGTTGGTATACTGTACCTATCACTTCTCTTGCCTAAAATATATAGAAAAGATTTGACATTAATAGACCTAAAAGTCAATCAAAACATTACGAAACCTTATTTCACAATCAAACAAAATTACCTGACTCCGCATTTTTTTTTTCTTGAGTTTTCCATGACTGGGTAACTTGTATTGCTTTCAGTAGGTACTTTTGTGTCACTGAGCGACGTAGAATCAACAATTTGACTATCTCAGACCGCTGCCGGACTGCTACTGAAGACGAATACTTACAACTACATACAAACTCTTTCGTAAGGATGTGACTACACACATTTAAACAGTAATTTGGAGGGGCGGGTCATGTTATCGTGGTAAATCTCTAAACGTAGATTTAACATACCTGAGTGGTATTAGAATCAGCAGAATAGCTTTTTCATGCACATGCCAACCAAACATGAAGGAACAAGTTGCGCACACAACCATACATCTGCGGGATAGAAAACACAAAGCATTATTGTCATGTATTATTATCAAGAATTCAGGAGCTCATTATAGTCCAATATAGGTGAAGATAAAGGCCCTGGTCCACCACGCCAATTGACACCATTTCATTTTTCATACGACCCTAAAACGAAAATATAATTTCTTTCTTTTCCTGTCCTGAATCAGATACCTATATTTTTTTTAAATGCCTAATTTAAGAGAAAAAAATAAAAACTAAAATGGTCAATATTATTCGATGCGACGGTTGTACGAATTTGGTACCATCGGCTACGCAAAATTAGAACTATAAGTTTAAATTTTTGTCTACGGTTGCAATCAAATGACATTACTTACGTCAAAGTTTTGAAAGTGTCATATTCCTATTTCATTTTTTAAACCTGTCAGTTCTTTCTTGGGACAGTCGGGATTTCAGAGTCCGCACCACTTGGTTCTCAAATGGGACAATCGGGACGATGACATTTACTTGAAAATTGGGCGCGAATTTTGAAAACTGTGCGCGAGTTGACGAGTTGTTTGACAGGTTAATATCGCGAGACAACAGATTAAAGTAAAATAGGCTGTTGCTTAGATATTGGTCCTCACGCCCCGTTCGGACTGGCGTGACGTTTTATTGATCTAAGGCTGATTTATTGTATCACAAATTAGGTAGAGATAATAGTATGATATGGTGATGATTTCCACAGTAATTTACAATCATTTCTGCAGTAATTTTACGCCTTTTACCCTCTTCGGAAAACATAAAATCACATTGAACTTTTGTCATTAGTTTTGGTTCATTCCAGTAGTAGGTGGTTGATGTAACTGATTGTTCATCTGACCGTTTAATAAGCCTAAAGGCAAAGTAGATCGCATGTTTTCATCCTCCTGCAGCCGCTGCACAATCATACATAACACTCAACTTTCGTAATCTTTTATTTATTTATATCATCACTACATAGTATAAAACAAAGTCGCTTGCGCTGTCCTGTCCTGTCCCTATGTATGCTTAAATCTTTAAAACTACGCAACGGATTTTGATGCGGTTTTTTTTAATAGATAGAGTGATTCTTAAGGAAGGTTTATATATATATATAATACATGCATAATATAGTAGCGAAACACTGATAAATTTAGAGGTTTCTAATGTGATGTCGTAATTAAGCATTTTGCGCTTATATTGCAAACGCTGGCTGAACCCTACGAGATAGACCAAAATAATGTACTACAGTATTGTCAACCTTAAAAAGTTCAACAAAAAAGTCCGCGATGGTATATGTCTATCTCTTAGGGATAACCCACGATAACCATTTTTTATCCTTTACTAAATAGTGATTAATTACGAAGTGATTTTAAACAATACAATATTAATCCTTATCCAATTATGTACCTCTAATAAATTGTACATTTATTATAGATCAATATGCTTTTTACAGCATGTTGTTTAAGTGAATATTTCCGAAGATATTACAAATTTAAAATGCAGGGACGTAGTTGTTGCGGCGCCGCGGCGGTAACGACCCGCGGCGGCCGGCCTCTCTAGCGAGGAAAATATCAATAATTAATAAAAACGTGCTTTTCAGCGCGACAACGTAATCCGTACTTAAACTAATATTTTAAATGCGAAAGTAACTCTGTCTGTCTGTTACGCTTTCCCGCTTAAACCTCTCTACCGATTTCGATTAAATTTGGCACAGATATAGAGTAGACCTTGGGAGAGAACATAGGCTATCTTTTATCCCCCCTCCACCACCCCCACTTGCGCGATATAACGTGTAGTCCACGCGGGCGAAGCCGCGGGCGGGTCGCTAGTTAAACAATAAAACAACAAACAATTAAAATAAGAATTGACATTTTGTACGGATTGCTAATTAAAGCACTAAATATATACCTACAACTTCGCTTCTTTGCTCAGGTGTTACTCTACATTTAACTATACAAAAAATATTTTGGCGCTTGACTTCCACATTATCCAACGACAGCAGTGTCTACAAAACCATCCCGTAATGCCAGTAGGTAATATCTTAGCACTGCGTGTTTCCTTTCCGCACTATTATAACAAAAAAAATCAATAATATGGTCCACTTTTGGTAGGTTCCTGATGTCGCCAACTTGAAATCCTTTGGAGACTCATGATAAGTATTTAAAACTGACATAAAAATACCGCGAACGTCAAGCGTTTTTTTTTTATAATGGTTCTATCAAACAGAGCAATGGTATTCTCTCCTATTCAGGCGTAAATTGGCGCTTACGTCTATTTAGAATGAATAAAAATAAAAAGTTAAATTTCTATATTAAAACAAGCGTATTCAAAGAAAAGCAAAAATATGGGTATCGTATTTTTTTTACCTAGTTTCATATAAAAAGATAAAATAAGGATGTTAAAAAAATGACATGTTGTCAATTGGACCTAATCACTACAAAAACATCATACCGTGATTCTAATGTTATGTAGTAAATTAACCGTTTTTAAAGCAATAGAATATTTTATAGGTATTTCGTCATGCTAATATATCGAACAAGGTATGGAGGAGCGAGGTGTTAGACTCCTCCATTGAAAAGGGAAGATCTTCCGCCAGGCTAGGTCATCGTGCCTGGGGACCGCGGTCCAACTGTAGATGTTGGAATCTTGTATATATGCAGATCGCATAGAAAACTTCGTAAGCGCGATGTAGGTTATTGAAGCGCCATCTATCTAGGAACGAACTATATCTGTTTGTAGATAGATGTCGCTACAAAGGGTTTAACGGATAATTTTATTACAGTTTCGAGGCTATTAGGACACATATTATTATTAACTACTGTGTGTCGAATTATCATGGCTGCATTTAATGAGCTAAAATACCTACTGAACATTGCTTTTTTATTGCCACGTAAATGAAATCCACAACAGGATTTTCGCAAAGAATGGCCACCTTTCTGTTTGGCATTTTTATGAGTACCTTACACGAATTTCGGAATCCAGATTCCGTTGTTTGATGTTTTAAAGAAACCACAATGCATTCTGGGCTGTTCTATAACCGAAAACGCTATTTTACAAGATAACATACACACCTTACAAAACTCAAAGGTCTGTATCTTCTGTCAGCACAAAGATGCCACAGTTTAATCAAAGCAGGAATCATTGTCAGTACAGTCAAAACAAATGTGAAACTTGGATTTATTGATGGAAGAACAGCATGCTCATATTCCTTTACAAGTCCTCCCGTCATGGAAGCTTCTGATTTTGCTACTTCTATCCCAGCCTTTGGTACTGAAATAATAAAGACAGAAAAGTAATATCTGTGCCAAAATATTATATTCAAACTTGCTCAAATCAAATCAATACTTATTTATCCAGTTTAGGTCCTGGTAAGGCACTTATGAACATTTACAATGGACTCTACCACCGGTTCGGAATACACATAAACTAAGAATACTCTTGCAAGAAACTCAGTATGGCAATTTGTTTAGCTTTGGATATTTCTTTTTATTTAAATTTTTTGCTTTGCTGTTTCAAAAATCCTTTCTTAGCGGATAATTACCTACTCACTAATATATCATTTATACTTCCTGAGATTTATATCAGATCAGTGAGTGGTATTTAACTTTTATATTTATTGTTCAGTTGGATATAAAACATCTTCTAAAACAATGAATAACGTTTATACATTTCTATAGCTATAATTTAAGGAACTGCTTTATTGGGGAAGACAACAACTACGCCAAATATGGTGTTTCGCATTTGCTTTTGGTGGGATACATCAGTATTTTTTGTTTTATCCCTAATTTCTTAACACATGGCTATTCATCAAAATTTTATTACTTTCGTGGTTAACAATCTTTGAAGGCAACAAAGTTATTGCTTTTGTCAAACAATTATACTGTACATGGATTTTCTGAAATTCTATCCATATAGGGATAAAGCGAGGGGAACACTGCTGTACCGATACCAAGTAATATTATTTAACATCTCATAGAACACAATAATAATAATTTAATTAGTATGATACTCACATAGATACTGCAGTAATTTGTCTCCAAAGTTATATAATGCCCAAAAGTTAGGTGCCCAATAAGCATGACAGAGCCCCCGTTTGAATGGAAATAATCTTGAAAAAAGCTGAAAATATATGATGTTTCAAACAATGTTGTTATTTGTATCAATTAGATCCTGTAAAACTCATAATTTTTATAACACAGTTTCTTACCTGTGGCAAATGGTCTATAAATGGCCCTAATGATAAAATAAATACTGTACTGACAGTCAATCCCAGTTTTATAAGGTTTGTTATGGAGAAGGAATACCATGGAGTATGTTCTCCATCTACAGATGAAATAGTAAAGCAATATGCTCTTAGCAAATACACAATGTAAACAGGAGCAACATACAAGAATATGTGTTTTAGATTCAGTAACACTGCAAAGCATAATGCTGCTTGAATGTAATTAGTCTGAAATATGAAAATAACCAGAATTAGTCTTTCAGCTCATGGTTTCACCATTTTATTTCCTAAGGGGTGAATTTAAAAAAAAAATCTTAGTCCATGATGTGAGCCAAAACTTTTTTCTATAAAAAAGTTTGTACCCTTTTCTACCCTGAGTGTGCTCAATTTAAAAAATACTTGTTGTTAACAGTACAAATATCAGTTACCAAGTAAATATGACCAGATAAATATTATTTTTAGATAAAATTTGCAACACCTTTCTCCTCCTAAGGAATGAATTTCCTAAAACTCTGAAATTAATACACATTTTATCTCAAACAACAGATATTTATAGCATGTGGACATACTTCTTCTTTGTGGCTAACTTAATTATAAAGTACCTAAGCTGTCATCAAAGTTCAAATTTCAGCATTTTGTTCCTATCAAACACTTACCTATTAATAAGGAAATAATTAAACATACCTCATAACTTATTGCAAAAAATTCATAAGTACTCACTTTTATCATATTCGAAATGGAAAACAGAAGGAAGCCATACAAGAAACCATTATATTGGAAATGTATATGATCAACCATCAACAGACCAGGGCATGATACCAACAATATGAATACAAGAAGCTTTCCATTACTTACAAGGTTTGCACAACTGAAATGGTGAATAAACAAAGTTATTAAATAATATATAGGTTTATACATTTTGACTTAGCAGACTTAATATTTCGTATGAAAAGATAGTCTTTTGGCATTTTTAGGGTAGGTCCCTTAGAGGTTAATATTAATGAGTAATTTTACTCCTAAAGTATTGCTCAAAGGCTTAATGAATAACAAATAACCTTGCATTGTATAGCTAGGCTGAGATGCTGATGAAGATGCAGAGTAAAAGCTTGGTCAAGGATAGATGATAGTTAATGTATGTTACCAGTCGAGTACCAATTCAAATTCCCAACTCTAGAAACTAATCCAGTGCCCCACATTCCCTGTTTTTCATTCGTTTTATATTTAGTTCATTTAGGACATAAATATGCTAAGTAACAATTTGAGAAGCTTACCTTTTAGCACTAATAATAAATACAAAATCCAAGATAACCACTGATAATCTTTGGAAAAGAACAGTCATATTGGAATTATAATTTAAATTTTTCAACTCCAACATTTTGGGATCAAAATAGTTTGCGATATATGATAAAGCGTATTCCAACCATGCAAAGAATGGAGGATAGTCCAACGTCCATTCTGAAGTAGAGTCATAATACCACTGTTCTATTGAAAGATTGTGTGTAATAGCAAGCCAATTTCGATGTACTTCAAAGTCCGTAGAATAGCTGAAAATATTGTAAATAAATAGTTGTAGCCTTGTGCTTTTAGTTTAGCTTGTGGAATATTGCACCGGTCTTTTGTAAACTTACTACAACGGAATGAAAAACAGTTTAACTGTAGTCACTATCATTACTATTTGAATTATCATTTTTACTTCTATATAAACCACAAGTCTTGGTACGTAATTAACAAATAACAATTTTGACCGGGTTGTACGCGAGAATCAAAGAGATATATTGTTGTACGTACAGTAAGTTTTTTTTAGCGAGATACCTAGTAATTTTTCAATTTTGACATTTCAAAAAGTTTTTTTTCCACTTCTTAAATAGTGATGTGAACCGATATTGACCGATAAATAATAGGTAATGTTTTTAAATTATTTTTTGTAATTAAATTATTTATTAGGAGGTATCTGAAAGATGCAAAATGTCCAAACTCATAATTTTATGCTTGACTTAGAATTTTATTAGAAAACTACTCTTCAATATATTCTACATCAATATGCTTGCTTTTACAGCCCATATGCATCCATGTGACAAAAAAGAGCGCGATGAAGTGAGCACTTTTAAATTGTACTAAAATATAAGTATAATGGCAATTATTATTATTATTAGGTAATACACACAAGCACTAATTTTAGTCTTCGTAAAAACCTGGTCTCGCTATATATCTCGGAACAATAACTAACATGGAAGCCGGGCTAAAATAAAAACCGAGTACTATACAGTTTATTCATTTATGTCAATTAGCATATCATAATGTGGGAATGAAACAAAACATGGCTGTTTGTTTTTATTATTTTTGAACGTGTCACAAGCAAAATGTCAAATGGTCCTCTTTGGTCCTCTTATAATGCCAACAAATAAAGTGATGTAAAAATGGTTATCGATAATCATTTCAATACTGTTGCAGATTTCCTAATGATGGTGAAATGAAAATGAAATGGAGTCAGTGCATCAATAGGTTTTTCTCATACAAACTTCCACCCCCTTTTCACCCCCTTAAAGGGTGATTTCAAGGATAAAAACTATCCTATGTTTTTTCCCGGGACTCCAACAATCCTTATCCGAATTTCATCTAAATCGGTTCGGCGGTTTAAGCGTGAAGAGGTAACAGACAGACAGACAGACAGACACACTTTCGCATTTACAATATTTTATAATTATAATATTAATTAGTAAATTAGTATTAGTATGGATTTTAATGATTAATAAAGACACTAAATTAATAATTGTAGTTTCATTTATACTTGTGTCAAATTCTTATGGTCTCTATCCTACCACACTTGACTGATATTCCGACGCCGAAGTTCCGTCGTGGTAAATCCGTTAGTAAACCACAGCCACACTTGGTAGATTATCCGTCGACAGCCAGCGCCTATACTGATAATAAATTATAATAACATGGGAATGTTAAGAAAATGATAAACTATATTAATTAAAAAATTATTTTTAAAAATAAAAAACAAAAACCGACTTCAAAACTGTAACCTATACCTATGTACAAACATAAACTAAAAAGTAAAGAATAATATTTTAATTTCAAAGCAAGAGCCTTAAAGGGCAATCAACAAAATTATTGATATTTATATATCTATTTAATATTTATAAACAGTTCTTTTTGGAGTCGGTGCCAGTCAAGAAGAAGGACAGTTTTGAACTGGACACGAAGTGTTCATACGAGAAAACGTCTTACGACACCTCTCCTTACGGTAATGTTCCTTAGGTTTGCGCCGTCGCTCCCCTACTTTTCGAAAGTTTGTTACAAAGGCAGAATTAAACTGTCCTTCTTGGCTGGCACCGACTCCAAAAAGAACTGTTTATAAATATTAAATAGATATATAAATATCAATAATTTTGTTGATTGTCCTTTAAGGCTCTTGCTTTGAAATTAAAATATTATTCTTTACTTTTTAGTTTATGTTTGTACATAGGTATAGGTTACAGTTTTGAAGTCGGTTTTTGTTTTTTATTTTTAAAAATAATTTTATTTTTTAATTTTTAAAGTTTATTCCTTATTATATGTTATCCCAGGCAAAACTAGTTTGTCCTGAAATCGGGTCTGGCCGGTAAAATATAATATATAACTAGCGGGCCCGGCAGACGTCGTCCTGCCCTGAAATTAAAACAAATCTTGGAACTCGATTCCAGCGCCACCTACCGGGTCCAATTGTATTTTAAAACCATCGAAGAACCCATTGAAGTATACACACGAAATTTCATCCAAATCCAAAAAGTCACGCTCAACGACTCAGTTTGATTCACTAAGGTTTATCAAACGAGATAGTTTTTTTTTCGTTTTTGTTGATTTTCTCAAAAAGTGCTTAATCAATTTCGACAAAATTTAAATGGGACCTCTGAAGTAGGATCTACCAAACAAAAAAAGAATCATCAAAATCTATTCATAATTGGCAGAGAAATCGAGTAACAAACATACAAAAAAAAAAAAAAACATACAGACGAATTGAGAACCTCCTCCTTTTTTTTGAAGTCGTTTAAAAAATATATAATAGAAATCTATTCTATCTATAGGTACACATAATAAAAATGTAACGGATCGCTACCTGTACATGGAAGATATATGAGAAAAAATGCTATTGGGTCCTTTATCAACGCAATAGCACCCAAAACAATGATTGTTAGTATTTTGTCTGTTTGTGCAAGCTAATCTCAGAAACGGCGTATTCGGATGTGGTTTTCACTAATATATTGTGGTAAGCTTCACTTAACATTTAGTGTTTGTTTCATGTCAATCGGTTCTTAAATAAAAAAGTTATGTCAATTTAAAGAATCACGTCGAACATTTGTTAATCCAAAAGAAACCAAAAGTTATGCCCAAAGTCACTATTTCACGCGGACGAAGTCGCGGGCACAGCTAGTACTAACTATAACGACAATGTCGATGATAAGCCCATCACTAGCCAAAAAATAGCTTGTGACCTCGGAACTGTTAGTTATTGTTCCGAGAAAATAACACACGCCAGAGTGGCACTGGAGCTAGATAGGCTTCAGGTCTATGATCTTAGTAAAAAATTTATGCTTTTTGAGATATGGCCATTTAAAATATATTTTGGTCTTTTTTCGCCTGTTTTGGCTATAAATAACTTCGAACTTATAGTTTTTTTTCCTCGTTGTTTGAGACAATCAATTTATCATTTCATTTGAAACTAGTACGCTATGCTCAAAAAATAATTAAGTTGTTTAATTTTAAGACAATGCAAAAACCTTATCTAAAAATTGACTAAATACTGTGAAAAAAAATTGTACTGGACTGAATCAGCAAAAGACCTTAAAAACTAGCCTATTTAATGTTCTTTCGAAAATGGTGTAATATTCGTAGTTTTTTTTTTGCCAAAAATTAAAAAATTCAAATATTTGTAATTTATGTCGTGCTACTTGGGAAATACTACAATTTAAAAAAACTTGATAAATGGTGCAGGCGTATTTTGTTGCCAAATTACTCATAGAGATTTTTTTAAACGCATAAAAGCAATACCTCGAAAACCAGAAAACTTTTACTAAGGTCATGTTGATGTTATCTGATTGACCTGAAGCCAATCTAGCGACAGTGTCACTCTGGCGTGTTATTTATGGGACACCTGTATATCGCTCTTGCTTGAGCCGTATTTTATAACCGAGATTCTGCCAAAGCAACACAAAGCTAAGTGGATCCTGGCGCTTGTGTTTTGTAGTGTCCATGATGCGATGACCATTCTGACAAGTATAAATACGTAAAAAATGAAACTGGCAACATAATTTTGGAGTTTGACACTTGTCAAGTTGTCAAACAAATTAGGTACCTCACTCAATCAAAGCATAAAAATCAGACTTTATTGTCAGTCAGCTTTATAAAATACGATATTTAGATCATTTTAAATATTTGTCAAACCACAATGTCGATGTATCATTGTGGTATGCGACAAGTGGAAGAACGGCATGTAGCTTATAAAGTGGATCTAATGGTTTGGTCCAATAAACTTGATTTAATAGCTTTGAGCAACTATAAAGGTAAGTAAATAGTCCTTTATTTTCTTAGCAATAAATTGATTATTGTCTTTTAGACCTACCCTGAAACGTGATCATTCTGGTCTACATTTTAGTTTCTCGAAATAAGGGTATGTCTAAAGATACTAAATATCTATCAGAAGCTACTAAATATCTTGCTTCGCCTTCCACCTATAGCGGAACCTACGTATGTAAACATGTTTAACCTGTCAGTTCTTTCTTGGGACAATCGGGATTTCAGAGTCCGCACCACTTGGTTCTCAAATGGGACAATCAATGGATGACATTTACTTAAAAATTGGGCGCGAATTTTGAAATTTTGAAAACTGCGCGAGTTGACGATTTGTTTGACAGGTTAATGTCGCGAGTCAACAGATTAAAACACATTAGATTTTACATTCTGCCTGGTTAGCTAGTGACTGTGACATCACAGCTTTTAAGTTGCTAAGTATGAAAAATACAGAAGATTTATAAATTATAGTTATAGTCATTTATTTTTTATATTGCTCTTATTTTAATTTACCCATTATTTAATCCATGGCTCATGCACTTCCCTAACATAGATAAACACAGTCAAATGTATCTGTAGTTTGAGTAGCCCTGTTCTAATCAATTTACTGTGATACACATAAAATGTTGCATTCATAATATTAGTGTGATATTAGTATCTGTAATTTAAATATTTGAAATTTGTAGGTGAAGTTCAATTACACAGACTCCACTGGCAGAAAGTATGGAACTTAACACCTCCAAAAGAAAATGTCACTGTTAGAGCTATGGCTTGGCGTCCAGATGGAAAAGTAAGATAAAGTAATTATGTCATTTGAAATTCCTACTCTTATTGTTAGATTTGGTTCACAAACCTACATACCATTTCACAAAATATTAAATTGATGTGGTGTGTGGGCTTAAAGGCGGAGACGGCCGTATCGCAGTGCAAAATAATTACTTATCTCAGTCGACATAAAGTAGAAAATGGTTTAGTACAATATGAGGGCTGCTATTTATGTATCTGGAATAACAAAGTGAAGCAAACATGTAGCATTTATAAAAAAAAAAGACTGCTTTTTGGTCAGAGATTAAAGTCATCCTTCCACTGTAGTTCCTTACACATTGCTAGTAGGCAGGAGGGTCTCCTGATATCTACATGACTACCATCGCTTATAAAGACTAGTACTTAATACCAAGGGGATTGCTAATGAATTACTGACCAGTGTATAAGATTTTGGATGTCACAAAATGAATCAAAGAGTCGAGTGTTTTGAAACATAAAGTTATTATAATTCTAAAACACATTTTTTTTTAATTCTGGATAGGCTTATGTTTGACTACAATCTCACTATGGTAAGTGATAATGTGGCCGAAGGTGGTAAGCACACAAAGCCTAGATCGGAACTGGCTCTCAAGTGAAACTGTCGGAAAACACCGATAGGTGCTTGGAGACAGATTTTCAACTTGAGGGTGGTAGCCAGCCAGTCGGGACTACTAAGTACCCTACCACAAAACCTCAAGCACATTGTAGGATTCGAACTCATGACCTTCGCCGCGGTATCCGACGTCACTTACCACTGAGCTATCATCGCCTTAAAACTATACCTCATACTAGGTACAACAAATTATTTGCTAAATTCTGTATTCCTAATCTTTCTTCTAGGCTCTAGCGATTGGATATAGTTCTGGATCAGTTTATATAATCGATATTGAAGACAAGGAAATCCTTGATAAATATGAATTGGGGAGTGAGAATTCTGAAGATTTTGATGATGTAAAACAGTGTGGAATCACCTGTATCACGTGGGCAGTCAGACCTGATACTCTAGAAAGTGCCACAGAATACAATTTGTATGTAAGTTTCTAAAATCAACACAAGAATATAAAAAAATTACTCTCGCGAAATCCTTAAATGGTGGCTTGACGACGATCTCACCATGATAAGTGATGATATGGTCAAAAGTGGTAAGCACACAAAGTCTAGAAGTGAACTGGCTTTCGGAACACAACATTTGTGACAGATTTTCAACATGAAGGTGGTAGGTAACCAGCAATTACTTTAATATCCGACAAATTAAAGCAATCAGATCTGCGCTAGGTGCTCTAATATTTTTCTAAAGAACTTAACATCATATTTGGTGATAAATAATAGTGACATAATAGATAAAAGATGGTGGCTCTGCCAGGGCGGGCGGGTCACTCGTCAAACAACGTCATATTTGATGATAAATAATAGTGACATAAAAGATGGTGGCTCTGCCAGGGCGGGCGGGTCACTCGTGAAACCGCGGGAAACAGCCATTGTCCGTCTGCTCGCTTTTATCTACGAATGTAATGAACGACAAAGTTGAAATTTGGCACATAATAATACATACTTAAATGTATAAATTAGATGACCCAATCAATGATGTACAACGTAAATAAATGATTTCCAATTTTGGGGCAAAAACTTTATTATATGAAGAGTTGGAGAATGATCCTATAAGGATTCCGTGTTTTCCCTTTACGGTACATAACCAATAGCAGGGAACATGTCATTTATAGCCTGACTAGACTACTAAAAAATGATAGTGGATTTTCAGGATGACGCTTCAATATTTTTGCAAAAACCTCCTATGACTAGTGGGTATAAAAACCAAACTGCTGATGAACATATCAAAGATTTAAAAGAGATCCAAGAGCCAACAAAGCTGAATATGCTACTTATTGGCTATGGGACGGGATATATTTACATGAACATCTTTGGCAGATACCCATATGGCACTATTCACTTAGCTCAGATTGCTAAAGATGACTTTGGAGAGTATAAAGTATTGGATATCAATTTGTCTGATGATTTTAGTGTGATGCAAGTAATTTATGTTGATATAATCACTAATAATGTACTTCTCTGCCTCATCAATACAAGTGTGCTGTCAGCTTATGCCGAAGAAATGTTTGTTGTTGCTAATAAGCATGGTCAAATTGTTCAATTACTATCACATCTAGATCAGACTATGATATCAATTACTGAAGCATGGGAAAATATTTTACTGGAGATGGATATCAAAATGGCCTATTATGCAGATTCGCTTCCTGAAGGCGGAGTATCCGCAGATTTATTGGAGTTACTTATGTTAGGTTTGTAGTCTTTAATACTTTATTGTTTCGATCGAAATTATTTAAAAACAAGCTTTATCTCGCGACTTTATCCACATCCGGACGTCTTTTATTGTATATAATGTACTCCGCCAGTGTGGCGATATCTAGTGCAAAAGCCATTCAAACTGAATCCCCTTAACCTGTCAGTTCTTTCTTGGGACAATCGGGGTTTCAGAGTCCGCGACATTTAGTTCTCAAATGGGACAATCGGGACAATGACATTTACTTGAAAATTGGGCGCGAATTTTCGGTCCGGACTCTGAAACCCCGATTGTCCCAAGAAAGAACTGACAGGTTAAATATATACATGTACTTGAAAAAGGAGCTCACCTTATATTGGATGTGAAAAAATTAGGTTTTATAGTTATATCTCTGGTCCACTTCCCAGTCATCGTAGCGAGATGAAAACATACTTACGAGCTACATGCAAAGTCTAATCATACGCTTTTAAACACAACAATAACATCAAAAACGGTCTAGTAGTTTTTAAGTGATAGTCGAACAATTGAACAAAAAAAACATGGTAGGTATCTTTTTTTTAATAACTTAAGATTTGTGATCGGGAGAACTCCATAATTTTAATTTTTGTAAATATAAATACATACATTTAACTACAGATGGTCTTCTGTTATTATTATAGTAAAGATAAGCTTATGATGATTTATCTAGGTGTATCTAATTAATGCTAATTTATAATATTTTTCAAATACTTATTCTATCGATATCAAATAAGTACAAAATATGCCATTATTATTATTATTATTACAGGATCACCATCAGATGAACTACAATTATTTCTATTGAATAAATTAACAGCTAATGACTTGAAAAAATTTGGGAATTCTGTAGAAATGAGCTATTCCACAATACAAAAATTAGTTCTGAAGCAATTAAATATTGTTGGACACAGTCTTACTTATTATCTTGCTGAATTGAGAGGACTTACAAGAGTACCAGATAGATATAAGGTAATAAAAGTTATAGGTAGGTATTCAAATTATTTCAGAGTTAATTTCGGTTCCATGGACCCATGGTATACTCTCTTACATAAATCCCACCAGGATTGGGGTTGGCCGTATTTTCTGTAAATTTAATTATCAATTTATGCCTTTTGCGGTTGAGACCATGGGTCCGTGGGGGTCTGAAGCTCGTCGTTTCGCAAATATTTTATGTAAAAAATTAATCGAGGCCTCGGGTGACCGGCGGGCGGGGAGCTTTTTCCGCCAACGCATCAGCTTGGCCATCCAAAGAGGAAACGCTGCCAGCCTTCTGGGAACCTTGCCGATCGGCAGCAGCGGCAGCCTCGAAGAAGTTTTTTTATGTATTGTAATTGTACATTTGCATGTATATTTTGTACATTTGTTGTAAATACTTCCTAGGAGAGTAAATCGAATATTTTGAGTTAAATATAAACTATATACTTTCAGAGAGCATTCTTGATAAAAGTATTTTTTTTAGAAACATTTTCATAAGTAAACAAAATGTTTCTCATTGAATAAATGACTTAATTAATTGTTATTAACTTATAGATTCTTGGCCTTGAAGAAACTACAGTAAGTGCTGCCATCAAAGCTTGTTGTGCTTTTCTCAACAAATGTTTAGAATTACAACAAGTTATTGATATTTCAATGCGCAATTATAAAGCCTTCTTCAGATGGCTGTTTGTTGTCATAGTCCGTTTATTAGATGAACAAACACCCAGTGAAATTGTGAAAATAACTCAACAGGAGCTCACTCACATTGCAGAGTACTTGTATAATTTTGATAATATACAAATTGAAAGGAATGAAAGTACGACAGAAAAACCAGTAAAATTCAATATAGAAAGATTGGGACAATATTTACAAGACCAAGATTTGAAAATATTGCCAGATGATGAAGATAATCCTTGGCATAAATTCCTCAAGGATAACTCTTGCTTATTAAAAGACAGTGAAACTATTTTCTCAATGACGGAGTTTAGAAAGTTTTCACTTGTACAACAACAAACATATTTGAAGAATGCAATACATAATGTTTTTGATATCACCCAAAAAGACACTGGTAAAAACTTTTCTGTTTTGTTCAATATTAAATGCTACGAAGATCAATTGAACGCAAACTTAACAGATAATTTGCGTGTGTCTCAAACATTTAATGCAGCTCAACAAATATTTATGATGGCCATGAGTATAACAAACAAAAAAGACTGTATATATTTTATGTCTGTAAATATCAAGGATAAGACATGTACTGCTACCGCTGTGAATTATTACTTTTCACCCAATTTAATTCGAGACAATTCCAATGTGAAATGCACTGATGAGTATATGGATATACTTGATTTACAGTTTTATTCTCCTGAATATCTTTCCATACTCGTAAAGCATCCTCATTGTGATGAAAATACTATATTTGTACAGTTACCTATGAAAACCGCCTTGGAATACTCCCAAGAATTCAATTTGAAGTCAAAATCATATTCATTTAATGAGAAGACTTGTAAAAAAGATATTGCTCCTATGTTAGATGTAGGTGTTTACAAGGTACTAGAAAAGATGGATGGTTTTCGTATAACAGTATCGGGTAGTCGTAAAGTTGCCGTTGTTTTATCCAAGAGCTACAGAAGAGTTAAAGTTTTTGAAATGGAAGTGGACGGCGAAGATGAGGAAGATGAATCTCTCGACACGACACCACAATCATTCACCACAAATGATCAAGTTACACCCGATAAACACAATTTAACTGTACCTAGTACTTAATAAAACATAAATAAAAAGCTTTTCCAGTTCTCTATCGTTACAAGTTTTTTTTTCTATATTTTTGCATGCCCTATATTTTTATTGCTATGGCGCACTATTGGTATTTATAAAAAAACACCAGAAATTGCGATTCAAGTCAATAAACATGACAGTACCTTCTTATTTCTATTGCAAAAAAATATGGGGAGTATGTATGGAAATAAACATGAATATTTATTCAAGAACACAAGAACATTTGTTTGAAAGCGCTAATCTCGAGAACGTTCGAATTGGTTTTATTTTACAGCAAATAAAAGATTGCAAATTTATTAACAAATAAAGATAAAAAAAATTGGTACATATTCAGCTTATCGCTAATAGTTCTCGAATACTTGTGGTACCTACATATCAGCCGGGAGACGTGGTACATGTATATAAAAGTAATATAAATAAGGTCATAACGTCATAATGGTAAGTGTAAAAGAGTAATATAAAATAAAAGATATACTTAATAATGAAATAATTATTTAATTAACATTTGGTACCAAATATAAAGTATCCTTAAATAACTTGGAAACATTGAAACTACCACAAATATTTATTGCTTGTCCAATAAATTATTATTTCTCTTCTATTCTTATGGAAATCTTAACAGAATTGTTGGATACTTACCTTGTTTCTGTTAATTGAATGATAATTCAGGATCTAAGTGGCGTAACTAAAACACGAAACCTAATTTTTCCTTTAAATGATACTTATTTTTTGTTTGACAGGTTGTCGTATCAAAATGATTGATTAACACAAGAATACATGGCGTAACTAAAGCACGAAACCAAATATTTTCTTAAACAATTCATTTTCATGCTCAACCGATTTAAAAAAAAATGATTGATTAATACATGACGTTACGAATATCTGTAAAAAATTTATAGCTTGATGGCAGGCCGACTGGGCGGAGCTACGAAAGTGACAGAGTTATTTACTCCCATATGCGAAGAAAGAGAGCGCAACATTGTGCTCGTTCTCAAAATAAAACAACGTAAGCGCCAAACCAAATAAAAATTAATTACGCTATTTATCAAAAAGATTTTCGACCAGAATTTCCAAATACCTAATGTTAGTTATACTTATAGAGATACTTAAAGAGTTAAGCTATGAAATTAGTTATGATTTTAGAATAAAATCCAAAAATAAAAGAAAGAAGAGGTCTTTTCGGAATTAAATTTATCGAGGCAATATAATCCAATCGTGTTTTGACGTCTACCACAACATTAATCAAATAGTCAATAAGCATATTATCCAAAATAAATATCTTTTAATTGTGCCATAGTGAAATAAAACTATTACAAAAAGCTCATTTTTTTTTTTAGTATCGCCTCAAGTACTTTTTTCGATAAATTGTATGTATACCACAAACAGGAATCATTTTCACAGATATAAGTAATTATAGGCTTGTTACATGAAGTGTTAATAAAAACTAGGAAAAGAAAAAGGGAGTTAGCAAACCTGTTTCTTACAACTAATGAGATATTATTAATGCAAAATAAATACTCAATATACATTTTACCTACATTATATTATTATCACAATACATATATGAGTATTTACTAACTGATTATTTCTAAATCAAACTTTTTATGGGTGACTTTATTTGGATATTTTCAAAAACAGAGTTAAAGTCTGTATCTAATCCTTGATTATCAATACCATAGAGAAGATGTTCTGAAGACTGATTCCTACTTGGGCCTGCAACTGGTTGATTAATAGTTGTTGTGGTCTGATTGTATACTTCATCACCATCCTCATCTTCAGCCTCATCAACTGTAATTAAAATGATTAATAATAATCTTTATTGCCTTAAAGTGAATAATATATAATAAAGAGTGAATTGAGCTCTTCAGAGTCTCCTACCACAAGTAAAATCTTACCATGGGTTTGGAACCCAGTTCTTACTCTCATTAGGAAAAGGATAAAAATTATGCAAATATGTTAGTGCAAATGTGTTTAAAAGTTCATACAGAGTAGTGTGTTTAAGGTTTATATATTAAGACAAATTCTAAGGGAATTTGAAAAAACATGTCTCATCAAGAAAATATTACTGATAATCTTTTGAATATTCAACCACAATATTTAAAAAGTAAGATTTTTATAATTTGTACATGATTACCTGGTACAATTGTTCTTCCTTCACATTTTTTCCAATCCTTTTTCAAGCGATAGTATAGAATAGCACATCCAATTATCACAACGATGGACACCATTATAGCTATTAGCTTTACTGCATCAATAGCTGAGAAAGAAGACTCTGTCACTATCATTTTCACTTCACCCACTGCCAATCCTGATCCTTCAAGCTGCTTTGAAACACATTTGTAGTAACCAGCCTCATCAGGGGACACATTCTGAAAAAATTATAGTATGGATAGTTAAATAATAAATTTTAGTACTTATGGTAGGGGAGGCGAATAGGGGATTTCGGGATTTACTCGAGCGCGTCAGATTAACATAAGGGGGGCAACCTTGCACCTTGTGAAGTACTCTCACCAAATCTGAGCCTTCTATGTAGTGTCGAACGCCTAGGGTAGCCCGTCAGATTAGTGAAAAAAAATCGATGGTTTGAAATACTCGAGCGCGTCAGATTAAGGTAAGGTAAGTTAGTTACATGCAAAATAGTGTACATTTCAATAATCTGACAAATTGGGCGTGACGAAAGAAAATTGGAGACTCGCAAAGTTGCA
Organism: Ochropacha duplaris; assembly: GCA_951361185.1. Lineage (NCBI taxonomy): Eukaryota > Metazoa > Arthropoda > Insecta > Lepidoptera > Drepanidae > Ochropacha > Ochropacha duplaris. The sequence goes on along the minus strand of OX592695.1, from coordinate 6,730,579 downwards.
AAAAAAAAACGTCACCTGGATTTTCTCGAGCGCGATTGGTTTTTTTTTTATTTTGAAGGAAATTAGTCACAAATCACGGAAATATCTTAATCTGCCGATTTGCACAAGCCGAAGTGGCTAAAATCATTATTAAGTGTATAGTCCAGGAATATTATGAGTTTCACCTCAGAATGAGAAATAGTCAGCTATTAACTTGTATAAACCTTTATTTTGACACCCTAAAACTTGTCTCAAAAGCTACTTATTTTAGGGTGCCCGCGACTACTGATTTTTCAAGGTCAAAGGTCAAAAAAACATTTATTGCAAATATCTCGTTTCCTATGGGTTTTTTGGTATATGTATTCATAATAAATATTGTAGAAGGTTAAATTCTCTACAACTTTTGTACAAACATTTTTTCGATATCTTGAACCATTTTCGAGATTTCGATATTTTTTACATATTTTTTTTTTCAAACCGTCAGATTAAGGAAATCCCTCAACATAATTGTCAGATTATGGGTCAGTACAACAAGGCCATCAAGAAGAACCGCTTGTATAAAAATCTGACGCGCTCGAGTAAATCAAGGTCACGATTTTTTTTTGCATTTTCAAAAATCGGCCCTGACTGATGGTCGCGTCCAAATCGTCAGTCTTTAAAATAGGAGCTACTGGAGGGTTCACTTAACATCCCTTATCAATGTCTGACGCGCTCGAGTAAATTTTTTTTTCAAATATTTTCGACCCCTTCGTACGGCCACCCCCACCACGCAAAACGGCAGATTATTATTTTTCCGTTATCAGACAGACGTGGCGCGACTACCCTATTATTATCTGACGCGCTCGAGTATTTCTTGGTGACTGTTTTTTTTTACATTTTTGAAACCCTGTAGACGCTGACGGGGAAAATATCACATAACCTTTTTTTCTTTATTCCACCTAATCTTCAAATTCCAGTAGGTCCCAAAGACGCTTGAGTAACTACAAATTTAGCATCAATGCCTCCCCTACCATTATATAAAATGATAGAACCAATCATGTAACAATTAATATTAATTGAATATCAGAGCAGCAGCAACATATAAACAATTATCTGAAAAGGTAACCATTTGTTTTGTTTCTTCTACTGTACTGTCTAACTAATAACATCACAAAACACTGATGGCAGAAATGCTTGCAGCTATTGATGAAGAGGGAATGTGTTGAGGTGCTGTGCTCACTAGATCATTGACTTGCAATGTCAAAATAAAAAATATACTTACACCAATGTGTAGTTTTCCTGATAAAACTTCATATTTGTACTTCCTTTCATCATAGTCATTACCAGGGCCTACAATCTTGTTGTTTCCAAACAGCCAGAACATAAAATTGTGGTTGTAATCATTGCTGTTGCAATTCAAAACAGCTGTTGCACCCACAGGATATTCGGTCACTGCTGAACTTTTGATCTCAGGACTAATAGTTGCAAATGACTGCATGTTGAAAATCTTTTATTAACCGGACAAAGTTATTATATCATCAAAATTTCCCATACAGCCAATGAAAATTTGACAAGGGCAAATATACCCAGTGTCAATGAATGTGTGCCAAGTTTAAATTTATCTTACAACTCAAATGTTAGTCACATGCTTTTCCCTCACAGTTGAGTTTATTATAGTCCACGTTCCTTACTAAACTTATCAATACCTAAGCATTCTTTGGCACGATTCTAATATCTGCTGCTCCCACTTGAATGTTTGATTAAATGCATAAAAACTTCGACACAAAGCACCGGCAAAAGCATCCAAATTGGCGTCATCACCACATAAATGGGTAAATTTACTTTGGTATACTCTAACTTAATACAAATGATAATTTGTGCAGCCATTTTCAGACCTATTGCTGCAATGTACCAAACATTTTTATTGATAGTCCCTCGAAATCTTTCTATTCCATTTCTGCAGTGCGATACCATATGAAACAAAATGTATATCAGTAAAATACTGTCATAAACCCACATTGGGATAAAAACTATGAACCAATTCCAATGAGTTCTTGATTCCAGTCTCAGGCATAGTAGTATTAAAAATACTAAAAATATAAACCACGTAAATAGTGCCCGGTGTAAAATAGCCATAATTATAATAATTTTATAATGCAAAAAAACTCTTTATGTATCTTTATATGGTTTTTTTTAACTTCAAGGATACATTCACAGATTACTGATATGTAGTGGAAACTTTACATTCTCTTTGTGTAGTGGTAGCTACTCGGAACCAGGAACAATAACTAACATGGAAGCCGGGCTAAAATAAAAACTGAGTACTATACAGTTTATTCATTTATGTCAATTAGCATATCGTCATGTGGGAATGAAACAAAACATGGCTGTTTGTTTTTATTATTTTTGAACGTCACAAGCAAAATGTCAAATTGTCCTCTTTGGTCCTCTTATAATGCTAACAAATAAAGTGATGTAAAAATGGTTATCGATAATCATTTCAATACTGTTGCAGATTACCTAATGATGGTCAAATGAAATGGAGTCAGTGCATCAATAGGTTTTTCTCATACAAACTTCCACCCCCTTTTCACCCCCTTAAAGGGTGATTTCTAGGATAAAAACTATCCTATGTTTTTCCCGGGACTCCAATAATCCCTATCCGAATTTCATCTAAATCGGTTCGGCGGTTTAAGCGTGAAGAGGTAACAGACAGACAGACACACTTTCGCATTTACAATATTTTATAATTATAATATTAATTAGTAAATTAGTATTAGTATGGATTTTAATGATTAATAAAGACATTAAATTTATAATTGTAGTTTCATTTATACTTGTGTCAAATTCTTGTCGTCTCTTTCCTACCACACTTGACTGATATTCCGACGCCGAAGTTCCGTCGTGGTAAATCCGTTAGTAAACCACAGCCACACTTGGCAGATTATCCGTCGACAGCCAGCGCCTATACTGATAATAAATTATAAACTATATTAAACTATATTAATTAAAAAATATATAATAGAAAACTATTCTATCTATAGGAACACATAATAAAAATGTAACGGATCGCTATCTGTACATGGAAGATATATGAGAAAAAATATTATTGGGTCCTTTATCAACGCAATAGCACCTAAAACAATGATTGATAGAAATTGAATTGTCTGTTTGAGCAAGCTAATCTCAGAAACGGCGTATTCGGATGTTTTTTTTTTATATTACACTGAAAGCGCGTTTGTCCTCAATTACGCCTGATGGAAAGCGGTAATGAGGACGAAGATGAAGCACGCGCAGTCAGTAGATGCCTATTTACCATAGCCTTACAGGCACCCAGATTGTATCGTCTAGGAAAAACAGACGCCGGAAGGCTGTTCCACAACACAGCTGTTCGCACAATGAAGCTAGACGCAAAACGCTTCGTGCGCACACACTGGGTGTCAACAACATAAGGGTGGAAGCCCTCCCGGCGTCGTGTAGTTCGATGGAGAAATGGGGAGGGAGGCACTAAATCGTGCAACTCCTGGGCACACTCTCCGAAGTGCAATCGGTAGAATACCGACAAGCAAGCCACCCTGCGTCGGTGTTCCAAGCTTTAAAGCCCGCCCTCAACTAGCGATTCGTCACCAATCATTCGCATTGCTCGGTGCTCTATTGAGTCCAAAGCTGCCAGCTGGTATTTAGCAGATCCGTCCCAAAGGTGGCTGCAGTACTCCATACATGAACGGACTTGTGCTTTATATATACTGAGAAGCTGTCCCGGTGTGAAGTACCGCCTCACCCTAGACAGGATTCCCAGTTTTTTTGCGGCAGTTTTTGCTTTAGACTCAATAGAACGACCGAAGTTGAGGTCAGGCGTCAACTCTATCCCAAGGAGATCCAGGTGATCACCAATCGGTACAGGTGCACCTCGGAAAGTCGGAGTCAGTTCGAAAGGACTCCGTTTGGCGCTAAATAGACACGCTTGTGTTTTGTTGGCGTTAAATTCAACCAGATTGGCATCGCCCCACTTGGAGACATTCTGGAGCAGCAAATTTACCCGCTCAACTAAAGCCTCTCTAAGTGCCTGAGTCTCATCCCTGGTAACTCGAGTACTGGATAGGTATCTATCTGACACTGTGCTGTCGTCTGCGTACCCAAACAATCCGGGTACAAGCAGATCATTTATATGCAGCAGAAAGAGTGTTGCAGATAGGAATGACCCCTGAGGTACCCCGGCATTAATGGCCAATAGATCAGACGAGTAGCCATCAAGAACTACACGAATCAATCGTTCACTCAGGAAGTCTTGTATCCAAGTACATAGACCGTCGGGAATCCCATAACTCAGAAGCTTGCCTAACAGACTTACATGCCAGACCCTGTCAAAAGCCTTGGATATATCCAATGACACGGCAAGAACTTCACCGTGGTTTTCAATGGCTTCACTCCACAAATGCGTTGCATATATGAGAAGATCTCCAGTGGATCGCCCAGGACGAAAACCGTATTGGCGATCACTGAGAATATCATTACTCTCAAGATATGCAAGGAGCTTATTGTTCAAAACACGTTCCATACATTTACAAAGCATGGAAGTCATTGTCACTGGTCGATAATTGGCAGGGTCAGCACGGCTGCCTTTTTTTGGTACAGGTTGTACGTTGGCAAACTTCCAAGATTCGGGGACTTGGCCACATTTAATGGAGAGGTGATACAAGCGTGTCAGAATAGGAGACAACTCAGGTGCACAGGTCCTAAGCACAATTGCTGGGATACCGTCAGGGCCACTGGCCTTATTCACGTCTAAAGTGCGTATGGATTGGATGTGGTTTTCACTAATATATTGTGGTAAGCTTTACTTAACATTTAGTGTTTGTTTCATGTCAATCGGTTCTTAAATAAAAAAGTTATGTCAATTTAAAGAATCACGTCGAACATTTGTTAATCCAAAATAAACCAAAAGATATGCCCAAAGTCACTATTCCACGCGGACGAAGTCGCGGGCACAGCTAGTACTAACTATATTTACTTGTTTGCTTTGATGACTTATATCGACACGACAATGTCGATGATAAGCCCATCACTAGCCAAAAAATAGCTTGTGACAACCTGCATAATAACGAAACAGAACGGTATTATATGTCTCTTTCCCACGCATAATTAACGTCGAAAGTAAAAAAAGGTAAAGTATATGCATTTCATTTCTTATTTTAGCCCGGCTTCCATGTTAGTTATTGTTCCGAGGGTCCTGTGGTGAGCAAGAATTATGGTGTGTGAGAAGCAAGAATTATGTATTCTAAATGGATAGGTAACTCTAAATACCTACTTGAAGCAAATACCTATCAATAGCGAAAAAGAGAAAGATAACAACTACGTTGGGACAATCTCTCTTTCTAACCCTACTTACCCTTAATGAAAGAAAGAGAGATTGTCATCACCCATCTAGGCTTTGTGTGCTCACCACCTTCGGCCACATCATCACTTACCATAGTGAAATTGTAGTCAAACACAAGCTTATCCACAATTAAAAAAAAACTACACAGAGCATCTTTGCAGAGCATTAAACCACTCCCCAATACTCAAAGATTACACAATTATTTTTAACAGACTTCAAAAAAGGAGGAGGAATTCGACTGTTTTTTTTTTTATTCTGGATAGGCTTGTGTAGGGATGTGAGATTGATGGAAAATAATCGATTAAATAAAAATCGATTATTCTTTATCCAATATTAATCGATTTGCCAAAATCAATTTTTATAAAAATAAATAATCGATTTCTGCGAAAAAATCGATTTTTTTAAGTAAAATGATATGAATAAAAAAAAAACCAATTCAAAACTAAGTGAATGTTCTTTTAAACTTTCAATACAAATTTTCTGTGCCATTAAACGTTTTATTATAATAAAAATTCAATGCTTAGCATCCCAACAAAATTACAACCTTATTGTCTCAAAAACTTAAATATAAAACAAATGTTCAGTACATTTGACTTGTTTTAAAATAAAATACATAAAACGAGAATTAAAAAACTAAACGTTTTACATTTGATTAGATTTTGTTTTTTTATTCTGGATAAGCTTCTGTTTGACCACAATCTCACCATGGTAAGTGATGATGTGGCCGAAGGTGGTAAGCACACAAAGCCTAGATGGGAACTGTCTCTCAAGTTCAGCTGTCGGAACACACCGATAGGTGCTTGGCGACAGATTTTCAACTTGAGGGTGGTAGCCAGCCAGTCGGGTACTACAAAGTACCCTACCACCATGCTATGGTTTCCTCACGATGTTTTCCTTCACCGAAAGCTCAAGCTCATGGTAGGATTCGAACCCACGTCCTTCGAATACTTATTACCATAAATTTTCAGGTAAGCAGTTTAAAAACAATAACTTTAATGATAATGGTAAGTAATAATGAAATTACTTCGAGTTTTTTTTCATCTGCCGCATATATGGCGCTGTTTATGAAATTGAAACTTACTTGATGTTTTTTTGAAGTGAAAATTTGGGATGGATAAACAAATGTTAAACTCGCGTCAGGACACGTGACTTTATCGAAAATTCGTAAGATGGAGGGAGAGTAGACCGCCGGCGCGGCGTAGGAGAGGAAGTAATATCCCTTTCTGTTTCTACCGCGCCGGCGGTCTAATGTTATATAAATTGTCATGTACGTGTACGATAGCGCAATAAATGAATATTGTACGTGGGACACTCAGAAAGTTTTGAGAAACTAAAAAACTAACTTCTATGAAAAAAATATTTTTATTAAATCTTTTCAAAGAACTCTCCACCAGCCTCTATACAAAGTTTCATGCGTCTGAACCAATTTTCAAAACATTTTTTCCAGTCCTCCGCAGACACCTCTTCCACGGCCTTCTCAAACGCTGCTAGCGCGTCTTCCGGCGATGAAAACTGTATCCCTTTGTGCAAATTTTTAATTTTAGGGAATAAAAAGAAGTCACACGGAGCCTAATCAGGACTGTAAGGAGGGTGTCCCAAGACTCTGACCGGTGTGGAATCCAGGAAGTACCTCGTTTTGATCGCAGAGTGCGCGGGCGCGTTGTCGTGGTGAAGAAGGACCCCGCGGAGCCCGGTGTTCGGTCGCTTGTTGCTCAATGCAGAAAAAACTTCTGGCAGGCATTTTGTGCTATACCATTCGGCGTTGATGCTGCTTTGGTCACGAAGTGGAATTGAAATTAGGTACCCCATCAAAGTGAAGAAACTAGCGATCAAAATTTTTCCTGCGCTCCTCGATCGTTTCACTTTCGTAGGCGTTGGTTCATTTTGAAACAGCCAAACTGTCGACCGAAGGCTTTGTTTCTGGATCGTATTGATAAATCCAGGATTCGTCACCTGTCACAATGTCGTAAACGCGCCGTGATGAGCCTGCATCAAATTTTTGTATTATATCACGGCACCAATCCACACGGGCCTGCTTCTGAGCTTCGGTGAGGTTGTGCGGTACCCAGCGGGAAACTATCCTCCTTACGCGAAGGTGCTCGTGCAAAATCTTGTGAACACTTCCTGAACCAATCAGCAGAGTATGCTGAATCTCTTCGTACGTAATTCGTATGTTTTCCTGAATTTTTTTTTTACTGCCAACACACTTTCTTCGGTGACAGCCGTCGTAGGATGACCACTCCTTTGTTCATCCGCCAAAGTAAGACGACCGCGTTTGAACTCGCTACATCGGTAGATGGTTGCTTTTGAAGGTCCTTCATCCATAAAAGCAATTCGAAGTCGATCAAATGACTCATCAGGATTTTTTAAGCCACATTTGAAATCATAAAAAATCATTGCACGAAAATGTTCTCGATGCAGATCCATTTTTTTATGAGACAAGAAAATTTGAATTGGCTCTCAAAAAAATGCGGAGGGAAATTTGAAAATCGAACAGTGGTATTTTTACTTTTAATTAAGCGAAGTTTTCAAAATAATTACAAGTGGCCAGTGTCTTATACATAAAAACTTAATGTCGCAAAACTTTCTGAGTGACCTGGTATTTTACCACATAGATGATAGTACTTTTATACTGATAAATATAGCAATTCGTGCAAATTATTCCCTAACCATTCCAAAATATTCAAAAATGCACAACGTTAATGTTCAAGTTTTCACTTCTGCCGGCCACTCCCGGAGTGCAACCCGTTGTTTTTTTTCCCGTCGCATATATGGCGTTTGTTGTATAAAAATCGATTTAAAGGCGTAAATTATATAATCAATTTATTAAAAATTGATTAATATTATTATAAAAATCGATTATTTTTTAACATCCCTAGGCTTGTGTTTGACTACAATCACACTATGGTAAGTGATGATGTGGCCGATGGTGGTAAGCACACAAAGCCTAGATGGGAACTGGCTCTCAAGTGCAGCTCAATACTCTTTGGTGCAGCTGTCGGAACACACCGATAGGTGTTTGGCGACAGATTTTCAACTTGAAGGTGGTAGCCAGCCAGTCGGGTACCACAAAGTACTCTACCACCGTGCTATGGTTTCCTCACGATGTTTTCCTTCACCGAAAGCTCAAGCTCATTGTAGGGTTCGAACCCACGACCTTCGTCGCGGTATTCGACGTAACTACCACTAAGCTATCATCGCCTTAAACCTGTTTAATTCTGCCTATGTAACAAACTTTCGAAAAGGAGAGGAGCGACGGCGCAGACAATATATTACATACTCTTTGGCGCAGACCTAAGGAACATTACCGTAAGGAGAGGTGTCGTAAGACGTTTTCTCGTATGAACACTTCGTGTCCAGTTCAAAACTGTCCTTCTTCTTGGCTGGCACCGACTCCAAAAATAACTGTTTATAAATATTAAATAGATATATAAATATCAATAATTTTGTTGATTGTCCTTCAAGGCTCTTGCTTTGAAATTAAAATATTATTCTTTACTTTTTAGTTTATGTTTGTACATAGGTATAGGTTACGGTTTTGAAGTCGGTTTTTGTTTTTTATTTTTAAAAATAATTTTGTTTTGAGCTAAGTACCTAATCAGATATTAGAAGTTTAACGTAGTGATTACATACTCTTTGTTTAGTAGAGTCATCGTCAATACAGTGGGGGAGGCAAATAATTGACTGAAAAGTACCTAGCAACCAGAACATAGGAGTCCTCTTTGTATCTGTGACCTACGAGTGCTACGCGACACGACAACGGACAAGTCCGCTACGGGCTGTGAGTGCCTGTGAGCTACGAAGCCACCAGTGCTACGTGATTGCACAACTACCTTTATAAAATTACTTCTTCTAAAACCCTGGTACACCACATAACCCTTTATTCGTATGTGACGATTTTTCTGACAGTTCACAAATAATTATTTTCCAATAATTTTGGTAGTGACTACCAAAATTATTTATTACTTCCATTGAAATGTTACAATTTAAGGATCGAATATTGCATTTATTAGAGGACGCAATTTTATTTTTGGGACATGTGTGGGGGGTCAATAGAAGCTTAACCTCAAGTTTGTGGGGTCACCACCCTTGTCCCCCGGTCGCCATCTTGGAAAAAGGGGTGAAAACACTTTTTTCGCGATATCTCGGAAACTATGCGTCTTACAAAAAAATTGTATCGACATAATTTGTAGCAAATTGTTTTGCCTACAAATAAATTTATATAACATTTTGCCTTAAATTAAAAATTAAAGAAGTTATAAGCAAAAAAGTGAGAAATTTTCATACAAATTTTATTTTTTCATCTATAACTTTTTTTTAAACATTTTACAAAAAAATTACCTCAGACCTCTTGTAGATGATCTTTTGAGGAAAATTTTTCCCTGTATTTTTTTTTAATTTCATTCATTTAAAACGCTGTTACAGTGCTCCAAAGTATACCGGGTTCGTCAATGCTCATGAGAATCCGGTCAAAACGAAATGATTAACTTATTTTTGTTTTTTTTTTTTTGTAAATATATTCTTGTTTTTTTTTTGTTAAATTCGTACAACTTTACTTATTCATTCCTAACTGTTTTCCTTACTATAGAACTTACCAAATTTAACTTACCGAATGGTTTTTACCGATTGATTCTTAAGTGGGATGGCCGTACCAATCAGACAATAGCATAACAATTGATTAGAAATACCTTGCGAGTCAAGTTATTAGCAGGTAGAAAAGATCTGAGTTACCGTTTGGGGACAAAGTAACATCTGCCTGCTACGACTATTATTATTATACGAAGGCTCAGCTGTTTCTTCTACCTCATTTTATTCTCTTAGTTGTGTTATATATTTTGCCACGTACCAAAAATAAAATTGCGTCCTCTAAAAAATGCAAAGCTCATGTAACATTACAATGGACTATGGTATGTTTACGTGTTGGCAATGTTGGCATTAATCAATGAATTTTTCAATCAATAACTTAATTTGATTATTTAACTTAAACATAACTAAATTACTCTCAATTAAAATAATAATTACGATTAATAATCGTAATCAGCAAAATTTTGATTATGATTAATTAATTTTAATCGAAAAAGCCGCAATTTTTTTTTTATCGTAATTTTTAATCGTTTGTCAGATCAACTTTTTACCAACACTAACACAATATTATATTGAATAAAAAAAAACTTTATAAATAGTCTTTCGGAAGTTAATAGAAAAAGTAAAATTTAATGACATAATATATATCATACTGCACTGCCCAGGGCCAGATTTAGAGGTGTGGAGGCCCTGGGGCAACAAAGGCCAGCCAGGTGTCCGATGACACCTATAGCCCTATTTATGAGGGGCCCCTCTTGTGGAGGCACCGGGCAGTTGCCCTCCCTTAAATCTGGCCCTGGCCACATGTCACGCATGCTTATCTTATGCACAATAATATCTATATACAAAAAAAGTGGCTATGCCACACTCATATATATTAAGATTACACTCCTAGAAACAGGGTTAATTTCTTATTAATGGTAAATTAAATACACTCAAGATTTTTCTAAACCTTCCTGTCTATTCTGTCTATGTTGAATTAGGTATTATATTTTAATCTGTTATGAGTGTTCGAAGAAGTTGAAGAAGTTTTTAGTACAATATCCTACTAAGATTTTGGTAATTTCTCCAATCATCAATTACTTAGTTACATTTGTGACCATAATGTATCATTAATATTTTCATATTCCAAAAAACTGATTGAAAATTTCATTAAGGCCAAGGTCAGTCATATATTTTGAAAATTCACTCATATTGGAATGTTTATGGTTGGAAGAGTTTTTATTGTTAAAGGAAATTTCATCAAAATTATTAAACTTTTTCTGTTTCACTTGTTCACTTATGTCAAAAATTTCAGTTTTTCTGATAACAATTTTTTTCCAATTCATTGATTTTATTTTTCTCCACCATTCAACACAATCACTAATTAAACCTTCAACACATATAATACCTGGTTTTCCAGGTAAACAAAATCCTGTTAAATTTAATTCTTTAGCATTCTTCATGATTGCTTCTCTTTTTTTCTTGTTGTAAATGTGATGAGAAAAAATCCATAGGCGGACAAATGAATCCTTTTTATCTGGTATTCCATCACTTTCTTCAATAGTTACAATTGCACATGTCTCCTGAGTGCAGTATTTTTCCAAATTTTCCTGAAGCCACAATATAGCTGAGTACAGACACACTTCACCTACATGATTACTTTTAATATAATTATTTAGACCTGAATTCAGATTGGATTCCTGTTGACCATTAATTTGATTGCATCTTATATAAATGTCAGGCTCTTCTTCGGGGTACAAACTAGGTAAGTTCATACAGATTTCAAATTTAAGCCCATTATCACAGAAGTTTATTACAAATTCTAAGTGGCTAGGAATATAGTCAGACTTAGCATCGAGCAAGAATATATTAATTTCATTTAGAATATTTTTATCACATAACAAAATTTCGCCACTGTTAGGATACATTGAGCATAATAATTCAAATTCATTTAATTGTTGAGATAAACAATTAACTATTTTGTCTCTGAATTCGTTGTTAGTATTTATGTCCATAATAAGAATAAAGGTGAGATGGTAAAAAGTTAAAATTCGACTATAAAATCAATGAAAACCAATGAATGAAATTGATTGAATATAGAGATGGGTAGTTATTCTAATAACTAGCCAAATACCCGCTACTGATCAAATACCCACGGCTACGATATCCGTCAAAAATATATTCGGTTGTTGGCTATCGAATGGCTACGGCTTCCAATAACCTACACGTTTATGACGTAACGCGCTGTAGCGAACAACCACGCCAGCCGCCCAAAGCCGCCGGCAGCCGATTAACTAACTAACCAACTAGTTGAATGAACAGTTGTGGCTACTCGTAGCCGTAGTAGCCGTAGTATCCAAACTAACTAACCAACCAACCAACAACGCGGGAGCGCGCTGTCACCGCGCTCACTGCTATTAACGATTTTGAACTTAATCGTGTAGTCGGTTAAGTTTAGAATTGTAAGACAAACAGATTTTCGAAATTTTCTTAATGAATATCCGTAGATAGAGATAACGCTAAACCCATGATATCAAAAGCTAAACCAAATAGATAGATAAATCAGTTTTCTATTAATTATAGTATAATCATAAATGTATTAACATTTATGATACGAAGAATGAAATTGTTATTTCTTTTACAATTGAATAAATTTTACATAAAAAGTACTCGTGGTTATAAAATTAGACTAAGTGAAATGCGAGTGCAAATTGAACGCTGTTTCTAGTTTCTTTAAAACGTGGTATTTGAATTATCAGCCTTCTTCTCTTCCTTAGAGAAGAAGAGAAGAAGGGTGAATTTGAATTATCACCCATACGATTTAAATCTTAATAGCACTCGTGATTAAGCTTAGAATTGTACGACAAAACAAACTATCATTAGAGATAAATTCATTACGCCAAATGGATTACCACGACATCTGTAGTTTATTTGTAAAATAAAAGACAGCTGACGTAAAAATAAAATATGCGATCCATAAGATCCTAGTCTTGTCGATAGACAGGTTATTAATTCACAGCAGTTGAAAGAGATGGCGCCAAATCAGTAAATGGATATTTAACAATTTTCTATTATTCTTTTTATTTTTAGTTTTTATTATCATTACGAAAAAGGAAATGCATATATTCTGTTCTAGGAAGTGTAAAAAGTTTTTTTTTTAATTATGTTATTTAATCTAAACTTATTTTGATGAATTTGGCTAGTTTTGAGTCACTATAAATAAGTCGTTTAAATATATTCATAGATCATAGATGGCGTTAAATCAATATACAGATATTCGACAGTCTTTTTATTATAATTAGTAAATTTTATAATACGTACGATAAGTCATTTCAGTGAAGTATAAAATAAGTAAACAAAATATAAAAACATATCATCTAAGATTATTACCGCCGCGGCTGGTATGATACTAAATAATTGCATCCAACAGGGTTTGAGCGTTACTAACGGTTGTCCTAGAGATAAATCCATTACGTCAACTGGGGTACCACGACATCTATAGTTTTTTTTTGTAAAAGTCTAGTCTAGTCGATAGACAGGTTATTAATTCATAGCAGTAGAAAGAGATGGCGTTGAATCAGTAAATTGATATTTTTCAATTTTAGTTTATTATTATTATTTAATATTACGAAAAAGGAAATGCATATTTTCTTTTCTAGGAAGTGTAACAAGTAATATTTTTTTTTAATTATGTTATTTAATCTAAACTTATTTTATTGAATTTGGATAGTTTTGACTTTCTATAAGGAAGTCGATTATTTATATTCAAAGATGGCGTTCGATTAATATATAGATATTCGTCATTTTTTTTATTATAGTTAGTAAATTTTATAATACGTACGTACGATAAGTCATTTCAGTGAAGTATAAAATAGGTAAACAGAATATAAAAACATATCATCTAAGTTTATTACCGCCGCGGCTAGTATGAAACTGAATACTTGCTGGCAACAGGGTTTGAACGTTACTTACTTTTGGTATAGTTACTATACTCTTTGAGCGTTACTACTTAGTTACGGTTATCCTAGACTATTGGATAGTGACAATTGATATCTAATAACTAAAGATAAACAATCCCAAGCAAAAGTTCTCTCAAAACTGTCTCAAATTGTGTTGGGTAATACTAGTTATTTCTTAAAGTTTTATTCACAAAGCTATGTACAAAAGGCAATAAAAGGACATCGTTCAAAATGGCCCCAGAACCAACAAGCATTATTGTTTATATATTTTATTATATTAGTTGCAAATATCTATATCCAACGGACAAGCTGTCTTCCAAAATGATTTTTTAAAAGTATTGTGACTATTTGTGACGACTACGCCATCATCTTTACCATAAATCAATAATTTCTTTTTCTTTTTAAAGGTTTTTGGCTTGGTATCTAGACCTTTAAGCCATTTCTTTATTTTAAATATTCTTCTGTTTTGTTATAGTCACGTTATATTTTCACATTACCAGTAGACACATTTACCCAATAGCTGAAATAGCCGGGTATCAAACTGGTTATTGCACCACAAATAGCTGGCTAGCTAAGTTATTGAAATTTCGGCTAGTTACCCATCTCTAATTGAATAGGCAGTCTGACAATAAAAGTCGAATGAATGACATTCATCCTTATCTGTCTGTCTGACACTCGGAACAATGTCTGACATTTTTAGAATGTTGCCATATAAAAACTTTCCCTGTTTTTTTTATTATTAATGTTTATTCATGAACATAGATACAAACTCTTTCAGTCGCATACATTTTCTTCAGTTTTAATTTCTTCTTTTATGTTAAAGTCACATTCTCACATTCACTGTAATGTCTAGCCCTCGTCCGTACAAGTCCAGTCAGGTTTTAATGAAGTTGGCGGCTGTTCCACCAAAACTTTTCACGGACTTTTTGGGACAACCTGAAAAGTCACTATACACGCTTTCATTTCATTTCACATCACTTGTACACTTAGATTGATCTTTATTGGACAAAACAACACCAAAATTATTCAATAAAACATAATATTTGAGCCCTTTGAGGTTGAAACTCTGGGTATGTGAGGGCCATGGAGTAAAGAAGTATAGTAGAGCTGGCACAAGGCAACTAGGTCAGGTGCCTCAACTGGGTCATGACGTCACAGTGGGCGGGGCTTGCAATCCCTAGTATCGAGAGAAACGTCACCGCGATCGGCTCGTTTTTGTACGTACTAGGTTCTTACGTAATTTAATTGTTAATTCGTTTAGACAATGAAGTACACTGTTGTTGGGTGTAAGAATTGCTCAGGATCAAAACTGAAACATATTGACGGCATTACATTTCATGTGGAAGTCCCTATAATTTTAATTGTCATTTTAAAGCACATTTTCAGCCAGATTATAACTAGAGTCATCTGTCGTCGAGTAGATGCATTATAACCACGCCTAGTTTTCACCCTTCTTACCTTCTTCACCCCCGCTCTCACACATGTTATAACTAGAGCCATATGTCGTCGAGTAGATGCATTATAACCACGCGTAGTGTAGCGACATCTATCTACAAATAGATATATTTCGCACGACTCCTAGATAGATGGCGCTTCAATAACCTACATCGCGCTTACGAAGTTTTCTATGCGATCTGCATATATACAAGCTTTCAACATCTTCAGTTGGACCGCGGTCTCCAGGCACGATGACCTTGCCTGGCGGAGGATCTTCCCTTTTCAATGGAGGAGTCTAACACCTCGCTCCTCCATAGTAGTTTTCGTAATTTCTTTTTATTTATTTGTTTGTGTAATTTATTTAAACTCTGCTTTTCACATAACCAAAAAAATTTAATAAATTAAATCATTTTCGGCTTTGCCGCAAACAGGAATAATCCCTACCCTACTTGCCATGCATTTCTTACGGACATAGCATGGCTTAAAGGTCTAGATACCAAGCCAAAAAACTTATTTAAAAAAACGGACATAGATTGTACTGGGGCCCGATTGCGTAACTTTACTGAAACATTGCAATACGAATCCACTGATGAGGACTGAAATATATTTCTATCGATTGCGTAACTTAGGTTGCAGTGATCCTCATCGACAACTTGCGGAGTGAAGTTGCTGCAAGTCATAAGCTTATCCGACCAAGGGCCCGATTGCGTAACTTTACTGAAACATTGCAATACGAATCCACTGATGAGGACTGAAATATACTTCTATCGATAATTTGCGATTGCGTATCTTAGGTTGCAGTGATCCTCATCGACAACTTGCGGAGTGAAGTTGCTGCAAGTCATAAGCTTTTCCGACCAATTTAAAAGTACTTTTTATGTATGAAATTTCTCAAAACGAAATGCATTTTATAATCAACCGTATAATATATGAATTTATGTTATTGCAATCGTAATTTTTATATACTTAGAAGGGCTATTGCGTATCTTTTGATACAATCAAATTATCATTGAAGTCACTTGAAACCGAATAAAATGGCGGATTTGCGATTGCGTAAGTCCATTTTGACAGCAGTGATTGTATCACAAATGCCATTGCAACCTCAACCATTTTAGGTATAACGATTTCTATCGATAAACGTAAAATGCGATCACGTAACTCGACTTCAATCTAAATGACAGCTTGGTATTTCAAGAACTTCAATTGTTCATTGAAACAAGTCTTGCGTTGTTTCATCAAGCAATAAAGGTTGTTTTTTATTGAGTTTATATTGATTATCCATTCATAATCAGTGATTTGAAAGTTAATATAGATATAGGTATGCGATTACGTCGTTTATTATAAGTATATCGATGACCAATGTTGTTTTAGTTCGAAGTTAATGTTATGTTGTTATGAAGGAACGTGGATGAGGAATGTCCCAAAAACAATAGAACTATTAAAATTGTGAGACGCGTATTATAAAAAAATATATATATTATTACTTTCGCAATTAGGTACTAAAGCTATTTTAAAGCCAACAAAAATGCGTGAAATTACTAGCAAATACAATTTGACTTCAATAAAAACAAATAACTATAGGTAGGTTCCTAAGTATATAAAAATGACGATTGCAATCACATAAATTCATATATTATACGGTTGATTATAAAATGCATTTCGTTTTGAGAAATTTCATGCATAAAAAGTACTTTTGTAAATTGGTCGGATAAGCTTATGACTTGCAGCAACTTCACTCCGCAAGTTATCGATGAGGATCACTGCAACCTAAGTTACGCAATCGCAAATTATCGATAGAAGTATACTTCAGTCCTCATCAGTGGATTCGTATTGCAATATTTCAGTAAAGTTACGCTATAGGTAGTTATCTAGGTACAGTTTAGTTAGTTGCGTTGCGTCTAGTGAATGTACTGTAACTGTAACTGTATGTCCAAGTAATTGTACCTACCTATTTCTTTAATTTTCTTTGAAATTGAAAGTAAGTATAATTCATTGAAGTGACAATAGCCCTTAAGCTCATTCGTGAGCTTTCGTATTTATTCATGGTGGAATTTCTGCTTTTTCTAATGTTAATTTGTTTTAAAGCTATGGCACCCTCGAGGATGATATCACACCGCCAAATGGAATTATTAATTGAGTTCGCGGAGCAAAATTGTTCCGTGGCCCTTAATAAACATAGGAATGGTCCACATGGCCACCAAGACTCCCTAAAGGCCTGGGATGAGTTGGCCAAAACACTCAATTGTCTCGGCGAAGGGACAACTAAAACAGGCGACAAATGGAGGCGAGTGAGTACCTATCTTTCTGAATGTAATTTTTTGCATGTTTTGTTGGTATGGCTCTATCGTAATTCATTTCTAACTGTGTTCCTATACTCACATAAATTAGAGATAATTTAGATTAAAAATATTTGTTTAATATTATGAGTACAAGTTTGATACATAGGATAATTATGTTTTACTAATAAAATAACCTTTCATCTCAGCAGCATTACTCTTTTTTTTTTTGCTTTGAATGTGATTAATTTTTTGGAGATGTGCATGTTATGTTTTTTTTTATATAATCTTCATCACCAAGTATTGGCATTTACTGAAGTGTCGCACCAAAGCAAAGGCTGCAGACAACAGGAGGAACAGAGTAGGTACTGGGGGTGGACCTAACAAAATATGTCCACTCACAGACATTGAACAAAGAATTGTATGTTTGATTGGGAAGGTGGCCATTGAGGGAAATCCAAATGTGCAAATTCCCATGAATGTTAGTGCTTTCCATATTTTTATTTTAATACTTATTTTATTTAAAGTATGTATATTATTAAAATGGTTTTCATGAGTTACAAAGAAATAGAGACAGTTACCTTTTGGTGACTTTCAATTTTAATCAATTCTTATGTCTTTCACAGCTTTCTGATCAGAATCAGATGCCTTTGCAACCTGCTGTTCAGTCTGATGCACAACTAGCTCCTGCTGTGTCATGCACAAGTAAGTTTTGGTTAATATTTATTTTATTTAACCATTTTACTATCCCACTATGTGTGGATATGTTTGTTACTGAAATCATTTTAAAATGTATAGCTGAATGGATTATGATTAAATTTGTCCAGAGATAGGTTACATTCAGAATTGCATAGCTTTTACACCTCAAAAGCCTATTAAAATGTACCATAAGGTGATATACCATGTTATATATATGTAACATGGTATCACCTCATGGCTTTCACTAGAAAGGCAGTTTAAAAGGTTTATTATATTTAATTTAAGTATTTTTGATTTTAATCTTAATTTACGATTAAAAATGTGAAAAGTTGTTAAGATATGAAGCTGGATGATGTTTGATACTCTTTCACCCTAAAACTACTGAATGAATTTGAATGAAACTTAGCACACAGTTAGATCATATCCTGGAAAAACCATAGGATAATTTAGCTACACACAAAGGCTACTTTGTATATAATGTTGTTTAATCATTAAACTTCACATGTGTTTCAGGTACACAAGTATTGGAGGAACCATTTGAATATGTGGTTCCTTATGAGGTCAATGTTTCTGGGTCTAGTAAGTACCTAACTAATGTTTTATAAACACACTTTACACATTCTTAGTGTCATTAGGTAGGTATATTAAGCTTTTATTTGATTGATTATATTATTTTTTCAGTTTCAAATACACATATACAGGATCACACTTATGTAACTGGCGAGGAAACACTGCAAGGTAACTGTTAATTGCACATCATTATTCAGTTGGTTTCTAGTTTTTTTTTATATTCCTTCATATTAAGCTAACAATTTATAGTTCCAGATTTTCCAGAACAATCCGAAACCCGCAGCCCCGGCGCTCATCAGCTTTCTAATTCAACGCCCAGAGTTCGCAATCCCATGCGTGGCCGAAGACAGAGTCGAACTAGTGAGTGTAATCTATTATTATACTTTCCAACTAACAATGAAGGATGGCTACAGCATGGTGGTAGGGTACTTTGTAGCACTCGACTAGCTGATTACCACCCTTAAGTTGAAAATATTTCGCTAATCACCTGTTGGCATGTTCCGGCAATTGCAGTTGAGAGCCAGTTGCCTTTAAGGTATTGTAAGAAGGTGTACAAAACATTGGCAATCCCTCTGGTATTGGTAATGTGTACAGGCGACGGTAGTCACTTACTATCATATGACCCGCATTGTCTGTAGGTGTATAAAAAAAACAGCTTTGTACAAGATTTTGTATTTTAATCCAAATTTATTCATTAGGTGTGTAGTCTGAACATTAAATTTCCAGTCATGTATTACAATTTTTCACAGCTGCGGTATCCTTTGTCAATAAAGGTTTTCTTTTTTCAGATCATGATGATAATGTTCCGCGCTGGGCGTATGAAATTGAAGAGAGGCACATCGCAGCTGAGGAACGTTTGGCGGACGCTGTGGTCGGGTTGTCAGCTCACGTGCAGCAGTTGGCAGCCACCCATCAACAAATTTTGGAGCTGTTGCTCAATCTTAACAGACATTTTAACCCGCCACAGTAGTTGTGTAAATATTATGGGGAGGCCTATTTTCAGCAGGAGACAATTTTGGGTTGAACGTCAAAACCATTTATTCAGTTTAGGCCCTAGGAGGGCAATTCAAGAGCTTGAGCTTTCGGTGAAGGAAAACATCGTGAGGAAACCATAGCACGGTGGTAGGGTACTCTGTAGTATCAGACTGGCTGGCTGAATAAAAAAAATATGAAGATAGAATTACAGAAGTTACCACCGGTTCGGAAGTCAGACAAAAACTGAGAAGAACCAGCAAGAAACCCAGCAAGGTTACATTTTTAAAATATTTTTGGACCATCTTGGCTTTTTTTATTCAAATGGTTAACAAATTTGTACTTTAACTAGTATATAAAATGATACAACCCACACTAGTTACATTGTAATTATAGTACCTACAAAATATACTGAATTTTTAACAAGATATTATTAGCAGTAAAATTAACTAATTACTGAAACTGTTATTTTTTAATCAAAAAATCTCTCTTCCTGCCCACAGTCTTTGTACAAGAATACTTCTTGTATCCGATTGAGCATTGCCACCAAATTCAAAATTATGCTGACTTCGTCTGATTGCATCTTGATCAGCATCAGAGAGTTGGGGTACCGGCACGTTGTGCGCATTAGGTAAGTTGTGTAGCACAGCACATGCATTGACTATTTTCCCAGCCTTAGTTGGGTGATAGTGAAGCACGCGATGTGCCAACAAACACCGCCAACGTGCTTTCAAAACCCCAAAACACCTTTCTACGACATTGCGGGCGCTACAATGTAGATTTGTGTAGTGCTCTTCTGGGGATCCTTCTGCTGCCCGGAGAATTGGGGTCATCATATATGGCCTTTGTGCAAATCCCGAATCTCCTATAAGCAATGAAATATGTATCCATATCAATATTATAATTGCTAAATTCATTATTATCATAATAGCATGAAACAGCGGGTCAATTAGGTATCTTGTTGCAATCAGTTTCAATAATAAGTATCTTGTTGCAATCAGTTTCAATCTTGAAACAAGTTACGTAATGAATGCGTCGATGATCTACCTCCGTGCCAATTTTCATTCAAATCCATTCGCCAATTTTGCGTGAATAAGCTACAAACATCTTGATAAAAACCTTTCCCATATATTATAGCATCAACGATAACGGGTTAATTGCGTGGAATCAGTTTCAATATAAGTATCTTGTTGCAATCAATTTCAATATTAATTAACAAGTTTGTTATAATTGAAATTGATTGCAACAAGATAGTTATGATTGAAACTGATTGCAACAAGACTTTTTACTGAAACTAATTGCAAAGATGTTTGATGCTCATTCACGCAAAAGGATCACGCTAATGGATTTGAACGTAACTTAATTTTTATGCTAACATACCTAAGAGCCAGCATCTCTCTCCTTGTGAGGTGAGATTCTCTAAATGAGTTTTAATTGGGCTTTGAGCCCAAATAAAACTATCATGAGCAGCACCACCATATGAGGCATCTAAATATGTAATATTTAAGTGTAAGTCACAAATCTGGAAGAAAATAAATTATTTTTATTATACCTATTTACTTGATGTTTTATTATTTTTACTTGTATTTAACAGATGCAAGCCAAGGGGTTTAAACACTTACAGCTAAAACATTCAGAGAGTGGTAACCTTTCCTATTAAAAAACGCCTCTTCATGCTCAACCGGTCTGACTATGGCAACATGAGTACCATCAATGCACCCGATAATCCCAGGAATTCCATGCTTATCCATAAAACTGAAATTTAAAATAATATGATTGTGCTATACTGATATACCTACTACATACTACTTTTTTAAATATAATTATATAAGTATAACATAGGGTTATTGGTAACAACCTTTCAGAACTGTATTACTAACATCATAAATAGCAATTTTTGTTCTAGACTTTTTACAAGACATAATTATATTTACTAAAAACAAACCTTCAAGATTCCATTGTTCTATCTAACACTGTAGGTATGTATTTATCATCATAAATAGCAATTTTTCGTTCTAGTCTTTTTACAAAACATTATTTACTAAAATCAAACCTTCAAGATTTCATTGTTCTATCTAACACTGAAATATTTTATTTTAGTATGATGAATTACTAAAAGTTATAGAAAAAAGTTGTTGTTTTATGATTTTAGTACCTAATATAGTCCTAAGAGGTTGTTAGTGTTTTACCAATAACCCAGTGTACTATATAGATTGACAAACAGACAAGTTCATGCACACATATATCAGCTTTCCTGTAGGAATCAAGTCCACAATCTGTGATATTATGAATGCTGAAAACACACTAATCTGGCAATCACTCAACTAGTTCAACCTGCAGATTCATAATTCTGCATTTTCCCGGTTAAAATAATCTAACTACTTCTATCTCCAGAATAAGAACTGGCACAACCTACTTACAAAGTTTAAGGATAAATTATATGTTAAACCTATAATAACATAAAAAGTTATTTGTGCTACTTACTCTGCCATTACAGATTCCCTTCTCTCTGTGTGTGATGGAAATTTTATAAATTGGTTTAGAATTTCCTGGGAATTCAATGTATTGGTGACTTCATCTAGGCAAGTAGAGAGACTGGATTGAGACATGTTGTGGAGGTAGGAAGCACCTACCCCACGTTGGTATGACCCATGACTATAGAAAGCCAAAGCTGCTAGTACCTAAGTAAGTAAATAAGAAACATTTACAAATGGACCATAAAATACAATGAAATATTCATACTTTAACTATGAAATAAAGACATAATCTGCAGACTACTGAGTTCGGAACATACTTTGAGTTCATCGCGAATGGCAGTAGATCGTCTGCCGGCTGGAAGTTTTGGAATGACTTCCCGACATAGTTCATCAAAGGCATCTCTACTAAGCCTAAACATCACCATGAATTCCTTATTGGGCAGCGACATTGGGTTACTGGAATCTCTCATCACACGCCTCATAATCTTTAACTGGTTTTTACGTCGTTCCTCCTCCGCATAGGCGAGTAAAAATGCTCGTGACATTATGAACTAAAATAAGATAGTTTATCAATAATTGATTTAAATGTAAGCTATACGTAATCGCCAAGTAACTTAGGATTAATTGATGTTCATAACAATTTAACTTTCAAATCACTGATTATGAATGGTTAATCAACATAAACTCAATAAAAAACAACCTTTATTGCTTGATGAAACAACGTAAGACTTCTTTCAATGAACAATTGAAGTTCTTGAAATACCAAGCTGTCATTTAGATTGAAGTCGAGTTACGTGATCGCATTTTACGTTTATCGATAGAAATCGTTATACCTAAAATGGTTGAGGTTGCAATGGCATTTGTGATACAATCACTGCTGTCAAAATGGACTTACGCAATCGCAAATCCGCCATTTTATTCGGTTTCAAGTGACTTCAATGATAATTTGATTGTATCAAGAGATACGCAATAGCCCTGCAAGACTGATACCTAAGATATATTTTCTGTGTCCATTTATTACATTGGGTAGGTATAAAGTATTTATTTTATAAGGAGCAATAAATTATTAACAATAAATACTGAAACATATATTTTTATTAATTCTCCTTTCCTGCCCACAGACTCTGTACAAGCATATTTTTCATGTCAGATTCAGCATTGCCACCAAATTCTAAATTATGCTGACTTTGTTGGATAGCCTGTTGATCAGCGTCAGTGAGTTGAGGTACTGGAATGCTGTATGGATTAGCTATGTTTCAAAACTCTTCTCAACCTCGGTAGGGTTATTATAGTCAAGCATGCACCAACGAACGCCGCCAAGGAACTCCATGCTTATCCATAAAACTGAAACATAGTAAAATTTTATTATGAAAATACCAGAGACATTCCTTGACACAAGGCTATCTAACTTATATAGATAATAAAAATATGTGTCATACGTTGGAATCAAACCCACAAACTGTGACTTGAAAAATACTATGTGCAACTTGTTCAACCTGCAGTTTCATCTGCATTACCTACTAAGAAAAAATAATCTAACCGTCTATCTCTAGAATCCAAGTTACAGTCACTCGGTAAATTATTAACAAAATTTTAAACGTCTACAAAAATAGCAAGTTTAAAGGATAAAGTAAATGTTATATTATTATAATTATATATAAAATTGTTTGTACTACCATTAGCATCTCTCTTTTTTCCATTCCCTTCTCTCCATTTGTGATGGAAATTTAATAAACTTGCTAAGAATTTCCTGGGAATTCAGTGCATTGGTGACAACATAAAGTGATATGAACCTCTTTCGTTGTCTATACCTAGCTATATACTTATATTTTAAAAGTAATTTAACATTGATTGACAATGTCATTATTTCAGTTTTATTACAAATAATGTAGTAACATTTTTGTTTATTAAAACCTTATACTCTTAAAGGTTTTGTCATTTTTTTAGTTTTCTTCATTTCTGAAGAAGAATTCAGCCGGCTAGACGAATTCTCTAGATGATTTTGACCAGAGATTGTTTCAGTGCCCAATGGTGTTTCTAATACATTTCTCTGATTTTCATCAATGCTATGATTCAATTGATCAGAGGGAAAATACGCCATACCATCAGGAGTTTCGTCCGAATTTTCAGATTCATGTATATTTACTTCATTCGCGTCCCTTTCAATAGGATGACTCTCTTGTTCGCTACCCAATGGAGCCAAGTGGCGATTTGAAACTGTAGTTTCACGTCCGTCTGGAAGCCTGACATAGCTGAAATCTGGGTTGCTATGCAACAATTCCACTTCCTCTACAATGGGCTGATATTTATTCGTCCGACAAAATTTCTTCATAAGCACTTTTCCTGAATTATTTAGCCATGTCGGAGTTCATGTGCCATTTGAGGACCTTCGTGGATGTGTAAACATACGTTCATGAGGTGTACAGTTTGTCGCGGTGCATAACAAGGAGCGAATAGAATGTAGGGCTTGTGGTATCACTTGTTCCCAGATCTCAATTTGTAAATTTTTAGTTTTTAAAGCTAGAAGTATCGTTCTCCAAAGTGTCGAATTTAATTTTTCCACCTGTCCATTGCCTTGTGGATTGTACGCAGTAGTACGGCTGGTGGCTATTCCTCGGGAATGTAAGAAATTCTGTACCTCGGCAGACAAGAAAGATGTACCTCTATCTGAGTGAATATAACAGGGCATACCAAAAATCATGAACAAATTGTGCAAGTGTTTGATGACAGTTTTTGAACTTACGTCTGAGCATGGAAAAGCAAAAGGAAATCGTGAAAATTCATCAATTACTGTAAGTATGAATCTGTTATTACTGTTTGTTGGAACTGGTCCTTTAAAACCAATACTTAGGCGTTCAAAAGGAGCTGTAGCCTTAACAAGTTTATGTTTTTGATCATCATTGTTTCTTCTAAAAAATCTTGGCTTTACTTCAGAGCAAGACTGACATGAATTTGTCATACTTCTTACTTCATCAATTGAATACGGTAGATTTTTAGAGCGTATCCAATGAAACATTCGCGTCACTCCTGGATGACAGAGATCTTCGTGAAGTCTAAGAAGTGTTGCATTTCGCGATTCCATTGTGGCACATATACGAGAAAGTGCATCAGCAGCATTATTTTCTTTTCCTGGTCTGTAAATAATATCGTATTTATAGGGTGATAGTTCCAATCGCCACCTCTGAATCTTTTCATTTTTTATTTTGCTTGAGTGGTTTTTGTCGAACATAAATGAAACAGAACGCTGATCGGTGACCAACCGAAAATGTTTGCCTATCAAAAAGTGTCTCCACTTTTTTAAAGATTCAACAATTGCGTATGCTTCCTTCTCGATAGCGGAGTGGTTTTGTTCACTTGCATTTAAAGTTCTGGAAAAGAAAGCTACAGGTCGCGAATCTTGCGTTAGTACAGCTGCAATGGAATGATCAGACGCATCAGTTTCAACGGTGAAAGGAATTTTGTCGTCGATTGCATGAACTGATGCCTTTGCAATGTCATTTTTAAGTTCTTCAAAGCATCTGATTTGCTCGTTTGTTAGTGGATAATTTATTGTTTTGGCGAGAATATGAATTCGTTCTGAAAAATTTGGTATCCACTTAGAATAATGAGCAAACATGCCTAGCGTCCTTCTCAAAGATCGTAAGTCATTTGGTGGAGGTAGTTTGATAAGAGGTTCAAGACGCTCACTATCAGGCTTAATAATGTGATTCGTTATATTATAGCCAAGAATATTAATCGAGTCAAGAGAAAACTTACATTTATGAACACTCAAAGTAAGACCATATTTTTTGGCAGCGTTCATAAACTTTTCTAAATTCTGGTCATGTTATTCACGCGTACGGCCACAAATAGTTATATCATCAAGATAAGCATAGGCATCTAGAAGCTTCTCTTTTCTAATCACCCAGTCGATGGTTCTCTGGAAGCTTGACACACCATTTGTTACTCCAAATGGTATACGCCTGAATTGATATAAATTTCCCAGCGCTTCGAAGGCGGTGAATTGCTTTTCGTGTGGCAGTATTGGCACTTGATGATATGCACTTTTTAAATCAATCACGCTGAATATTTTGTGTTTTGCTACTTTGGAAACTAATTCCTCTATATTCGGTAAAGGATATGCATCGAGTTGAGTAAAGCGATTAATAGTTTGCGAATAGTCTATAACAAGACGCTTTCTATGAGTTTCACTCTTAGTTACTAGAACTTGAGCTCTCCATGGTGATTTACTTTCCTATATTATGCCTTCAGAGAACAATTGTGTAATTTCCTCTTTGATAAATTTGCTATCCTCATCACTATATCTACGAGACTTTACAGCAATAGGTTTACAATCCGGAGAAATATTAGTAAAAAGTGGTACAGCTGGGACAAAAGCTTCAGCTACATTGCATACGACCAGTTGATTCTTCGGCCCACCAAAAGAGAACTCTAAAGATGAATGTTCTTCAAGGACATCATGTCCTATTATTATATCAGCACAAAGATTTTTGACAATCAAAAGAGTTACATTGTCGTAAGTATGATTTCCAACAACGATGGTTTAAAATGTTTGACCTTCTACTTGTGCAGTGTGATTTAATGACGCCATAGAGATACTCTGATTACAAGGCCTCTTTTGTAATTCACAGAGCTTTGAGAACTTGTCATCAATGAAGCTAACTGAACTTCCAGTATCTAAAAGTGCTTCAGCTCTTATCCCTCGCATATATGCGGGCACAGTCGCTTTCTTTAGAGACGAAGGTGAAGCGGCTATGATAGAAGCTGAACTATTTTTATTGCGCAATGTAATCATAGGTTTAGAAGAAGACGCAGGAGTATGACAGACAGAAGAGCTTCGACAAACAGTAGCAACGTGCCCCTTCTTGTGACATATTTGACAGATTTCTTCTACTGCTGGACAGTACTTTCGGAGGTGTACTTGACCCCCGCAAAAGAAGCATTTGCGCCGATTAAAAGTAGCAGCAGAAAAATTATTATCTTTTAACTCATTTTGTATCTTTGAACTTCCTGGCAGTGGTTCATTTTGCACAGCGTTTACAGATATATTACTGAACTTTAAAGAATTTGCTTCAGCCGTTTCTAGAGAAAGTGCTTGATTGTATGCTTGATCTAGTGTCAGGGCTAAGTTTTCTAATAGTCGTTGTCTAATTTTATTTGACGAAATTCCAGATATAAATGCATCACGTATACTATCGTTGCGATTAGTTTCGGCATCCACACTATTGAATTCACATTCTCGAGATAATTGTTTAAGTTCTTGCAAATAGGTGTCGATGCTCTCATCGCAACGTTGTTTTCTTGTTGCGAGCACGTGTCTTACAAAAATAATATTTTTAGGTTTTACGTAAAGATTACGTAATAAAGAAATTGCATCGTCGTAGCTTTGTGCTTCATTAATTCGAGAATATACGTACGGCGAAATGTGGTTAATTAAAAGTTGATGTTTGATCTTACTCCAATCCGATGTTGAAGAATTATTTAGTTGTTGTGCGGCGATAAAACTTTCAAACGTTTTCTGCCAATGCTCCCATGCACGAGCAGCTGAACTATCTGATGGATCAACGTCGAATCTTTCAGGCCGTAAATATCTTTCCATGTTTCTATATATTTTTGTTTATTAAATTGAAATGACAAAACCTTTAAGAGTATAAGGTTTTAATAAACAAAAATGTTACTACATTATTTGTAATAAAACTGAAATAATGACATTGTCAATCAATGTTAAATTACTTTTAAAATATAAGTATATAGCTAGGTATAGACAACGAAAGAGGTTCATATCATAAAGGCAAATTGATAGGCTGGAGGAGACATAGGTATTGTACAGATAGGTAACATCTACCACACCGTTGGTCTTACCCAGCTGTAATGTAAGTACATAAGAAATCATTTACTAATGGATCGTAAAATACAAAGAAATATTCGTAAAGGCAGAAATGTGTGCAGACTACTGGGTATGGAACTTACTTTGAGTTCATGGTGAATGGGAGTGGATCGCCTGCCGGTTGGAAGATTTGGAATTACTTCCCGACACAATTCTTAAAAGGCGTCATTCAACCTTAACTGCGCAACAACTCATTCCTATTGGGCAGCCACAGTGGGTTACTGAAGTCTCGCTACATACACGTCTCACAATTTAATAGTTTTATTGTTTTTGGGACGTTCCTCATCCACGTTCCTTCATAACAACGTAACATTAACTTCGAACTAAAACAACATTGGTCATCAATAATAATAGTTGATATACTTATAATAAAAGACGTAATCGCATACCTATATCTATATTAACTTTCAAATCACTGATTAGGAATGGATAATCAACATAAACTCAATAAAAAACAACCTTTAATGCTTGATGAAACAACGCAAGACGTGTTTCAATGAACAATTGAAGTTCTTGAAATACAAAGCTGTCATTTAGATTGAAGTCGAGTTACGTGATCGCATTTTACGTTTATCGATAGAAATCGTTATACCTAAAATGGTTGAGGTTGCAATGGCATTTGTGATACAATCACTGCTGTCAAAATGGACTTACGCAATCGCAAATCCGCCATTTTATTCGGTTTCAAGTGACTTCAATGATAATTTGATTGTATCAAGAGATACGCAATAGCCCTTCTTGTAGCAAAATATTCTTTACCACCGGTAACTACCACAGACGAATAAGTAATGAGTGACCTGACCTGACAGGGCCATTATCACAGATCTGAGTTTTGAGTCTGTTGCAATTATTAGCCGAATATAATTTATTTTGTTCTAAGCAGAACAGGCCCTTTCAAGAACCACCTGGAGGAACCATATATATGTGATAGTCTCTATCCTTTGGGTTCCTACTATGATATATGCAGCTTCTTATGTTTCACCTGTCAGTTCTTTCTTGGGAAAATCGGGGTTTCAGAGTCCGCACCACTTGGTTCTGAAATGGTACAATCGGGAGGATGACATTTACTTGACTTAAATATCTTTCCATGTTTCTATATATTTTTGTTTATTAAATTGAAATGACAAAACCTTTAAGAGTATAAGGTTTTAATAAACAAAAATGTTACTACATTATTTGTAATAAAACTGAAATAATGACATTGTCAATCAATGTTAAATTACTTTTAAAATATAAGTATATAGCTAGGTATAGACAACGAAAGAGGTTCATATCATAAAGGCAAATTGATAGGCTGGAGGAGACATAGGTATTGTACAGATAGGTAACATCTACCACACCGTTGGTCTTACCCAGCTGTAATGTAAGTACATAAGAAATCATTTACTAATGGATCGTAAAATACAAAGAAATATTCGTAAAGGCAGAAATGTGTGCAGACTACTGGGTATGGAACTTACTTTGAGTTCATGGTGAATGGGAGTGGATCGCCTGCCGGTTGGAAGATTTGGAATTACTTCCCGACACAATTCTTAAAAGGCGTCATTCAACCTTAACTGCGCAACAACTCATTCCTATTGGGCAGCCACAGTGGGTTACTGAAGTCTCGCTACATACACGTCTCACAATTTAATAGTTTTATTGTTTTTGGGACGTTCCTCATCCACGTTCCTTCATAACAACGTAACATTAACTTCGAACTAAAACAACATTGGTCATCAATAATAATAGTTGATATACTTATAATAAAAGACGTAATCGCATACCTATATCTATATTAACTTTCAAATCACTGATTATGAATGGATAATCAACATAAACTCAATAAAAAACAACCTTTATTGCTTGATGAAACAACGCAAGACTTGTTTCAATGACCAATTGAAGTTCTTGAAATACCAAGCTGTCATTTAGATTGAAGTCGAGTTACGTGATCGCATTTTACGTTTATCGATAGAAATCGTTATACCTAAAATGGTTGAGGTTGCAATGGCATTTGTGATACAATCACTGCTGTCAAAATGGACTTACACAATCGCAAATCCGCCATTTTATTCGGTTTCAAATGACTTCAATGACAATTTGATTGTATCAAGAGATACGCAATAGCCCTTCTGAGACTCTAGTATGTAGCTTTGGTATATAGTGTATTATCTATGCCTGAGACACTACGTTTTTAATTTTCTTAGTCAGACACATAGAGGAAAGTAATAAAATAACGGCGACAGAACCTATGAGTTTTTTTAATTCTAAGATAAGGGGGTGACAGCTCTAGTTCCAATCTTACAGTTCTGGCGCTGCTGTAGCTTGCTACATATTATTAATCTGTGCTCTGCTTATAGTGTCCAATTTTGTGTCAATGTGTGTGTACCTACGTCATTGGTAGTTTGACACCTTTGACAGTTTGAAAGGTAAATAATGTAAATCGGCCATGTTTGTTTCATATAACATCGAGTCGAGCAGTTTATCTTGTGTTTTCCTCCGTTTACAATACAATTCCACGCTTTGCTGTACTCCGTATAGTGATCAGTGATATTTATTTATTTTACTATGCTTCATACTTTCTCGTCATCGCGTTGTGCATATAAGTGTTGTGTTGGTGGTTGTGATTCAACAAGTAAAACTCGCAGACTATTTTGCATGCCCATGAACGATAAATTACTTGGATTGACAAAGAACCTATTGATGACTAAACGTGTTTGTGAAAAACATTTTGATCAAACTCAATTTGACCAGGCTGGTGTTCGAATCCTTTATTCCTATCCTTGCTTGTTTACGGAACAGGAAATTGCTCATGGCTTACCACTTGCTAAAGGTATGAATGTAAACTTTTAATGTAACCTATACTTTAGCTTGCAACTAACTTTCGCCTAGAGCAACAGTTAGTTGTCATCTTAGGGCTCCTTCAGACACACATCTTGTCCAACTTAATCTGTATCCTTCCACTTTCTGTAGCTTTATGTTTACAATATTCTGTAGATTTTTTTAATACAAAATATTTTTTATACAAAATTATAATAGTTATGTAAGTAATTTAAATTAACTATTTAAGAAATTACTTTAGTTGGTCAACTTACAATTGTATGTCTGCGGGAGCTCTTACACACAATTATAAATTTTAGTTGATTAAATTATAAAATGCAAATAAGTTGTTCAATAGTTGGCCCACTTACAATATTATATGTCTGCGGGTGCTCTTAAAGCCCTCTGTCCTGCGCGTATTTTTCCTTCTCACTACACAAAACAATTATTTAGTTGAAATACCTACACAAATCATCTCCAGTTCTATTTAATCTACTTATACTACTAGGCATTAATGCTTTAATGTTTTTAATAATTGCAGGGTATCATATACTGCATGAAAACAATTATTGTCAGAGCCGAGAACAAAATTATAACAACTCAACAGGAGAAACAATTACCATCACAGGTATAAATAAATTGATCTTACCTTGATAAATTAATTACACAGAGGCTATGACAGAATCAGACAGTAATGTCAACCCTGTAAAGCTTAAATTACTAGCTGACTCAACAGACGTTGTCCTGTCCAAATTCCATCGAAAGAAACACTATCTGTGTATTCATCCAACTTTCCAATGTTTCCACTATCTATTTGTTCTATCTTATTCTGTTGTAATGTTTATTTAAACAAATTCAACATTTCAGATAAGCGGCTCAACACTCCTATGGAGACAATGGAGACTACAGCAGTAGTAGTGACCATCTATTCGACAGCGTCAATGGATCGCCAGATCAACCAAGGGGCAAACTTAGAGGCACAGTGAAACCAAATTCTCCTCATCAAGAATTTTGGCAAAAATCCTTAGAACATATTAAATATATTGACACAACCAGTCTAGATGTAATGGAATATTACATAGCACTCATAATTCGCCTGCAATGCCACAATTGATGCAATATAATAAATAAAATGTTATGTGGAAAAATAGAAGAAAAGTTCGTCTTGAAAATGCAATCATGCAACATCTAGCGCTAAGAAAATATAAAACTTATAGGTAAAAGAAAGCAAATAAAAGACCACAAAATAGATAATTTGTTTTATTTGTATATCTACCTAAAAAAAAGGATAAATACCCTAAACCCTAGTAGATTTTGTCGATATCGGGTACATCACTACACTACACAATAAACTATCGATAACAGCCATATTGAATAAATAATAGATGGACAGCACTATTCGATTTTGTATGTGTGTGTGTCGCGCCATTATAGATAAAGCGACAACAGCGCCATAACTGCTAATGTAGAAACTAGGCAAATTCGACTGTCACATCTGTAGCTAGCTACATATCAGTCATATCAGTAATCTGTGAGATAAGATTTAGAGTTACAAACTACCTACCTAAAGTTTAGTGAATAAATAGTTTGAACTAGGTACCAAAGAGAATATAAATACTACGTAATAGGTACCAAGAGATCTGCCAGAACTGGTACCAATCGCTACAGTTCTGATTTATTAATTTTTAAAATGGCATCGCCTTTGGAACAATTCGTTAACAATGTGAGGACCATGTCCGCGTCAGGTATGTTTGGAATTAGCTATTAGTATCATACATTGTCATCACACATCAAAGTATCGGTCTATAGAATAGTTCGTAGGTCCTAATGTCAACCAATTATCTTATTTACAGGTAACTTCAGAGAACTATGTGAGATCATCGGCAAATCAGATGAGATACTACAGCGAAACAGTGCTCATCTCAATACAGTACTTGAAACACTTGATATTCAACAGCATTCTCTGGGTGTTCTAGCAGTTCTTGTAGCAAAATATTCTTTACCACCGGTAACTACCACAGACGAATAAGTAATGAGTGACCTGACCTGACAGGGCCATTATCACAGATCTGAGTTTTGAGTCTGTTGCAATTATTAGCCGAATATAATTTATTTTGTTCTAAGCAGAACAGGCCCTTTCAAGAACCACCTGGAGGAACCATATATATGTGATAGTCTCTATCCTTTGGGTTCCTACTATGATATATGCAGCTTCTTATGTTTCACCTGTCAGTTCTTTCTTGGGAAAATCGGGGTTTCAGAGTCCGCACCACTTGGTTCTGAAATGGTACAATCGGGAGGATGACATTTACTTGAAAATTGGGTGCGAATTTTGAATTTTTGAAAACTGTTGACGAGTTGTTTGACAGGTTAATGTTGCGAGTCAATAGATTAAGTATAGCATAATATGATCCTACCTATATGTTCCAATATGCATTGAAACTCATGTGGAATATAATTATAACTTTCATAATTGAGGGAAAATACATTGGTGCAAAGAAGATAATTAAAGCCAGCATTATCTTTTGGCACTGTAGAACTATGCTTGGAAAAACTTGTTCTCTGCCTTTTCACATCTATCATAAGACCAATACATTACATATAGTGCTTGTTCGGTGGTCCCGAACCTAACATGTCACAACTGGGCTAATCTTTGGGAAGCTCCTAAAATTGTAAAGACAACTAAATTTATGGCTACGGGGCCAATTCCAGGGTCTTCGGCATCAATGTCACCTCTGAGATTTTTCAAAAAGCATGGCTGAAAAATTCAATACATTTTGACAGATACTATGTGCAAAATAGTAGTTATGCAAAACTATTCATAACCTAGTAACAATATTGATAGTGCTATTGATGGTAATTGATTGCAGATTAAATAACATCACACTGCAGGTCCAGGATTCCCATCCAGGACGGCCCCTTTTCTTCAGGATCCATTTTTAGTTATTTAAAAAACCAAATTAATATTAATTTATCTTTCTCAGGCTAATGCTGATGTGGACCGATCAACAACATTTCACCAGATTCATGATTTTATTAACAACTGTAATGGAGAACAAGTGCGGTTTGCACCTGATTTGTGTAAGGATAATAATGCAGTGCCATAGGCTTATTATATTGTAATGTATTTATACCAACCAGTGCAACTTTTTCTTATGCTAACATTAACTCCACTCCATTCCACATACTAAGGGAGACCTTAGAATAATATAATTTATTATTTAACTGCTCCTAATAATAATTACGCCAAGTTTCGTATTTAAATGGCTATTACCGAAAAAGTTTAGTACAAACTGCATTGGCTCTATTTACGCCTTATGGGAATTAAGAAAATCCAGATTTATATATTATAAAAATTCCACCCAAAGACCTCAAAAGCACTTTTCGTTATACCTTATACTGTCGTATTTGGTCATCTAAAAATGGTGGAAAATTACTGCCTGCTTAAAGGAAGGCTCAAAGGACCAAGTATTGTTTCCGTATCTTGATTTAGTTTGGTACTTGTAGACATGCTTTTTATATGATGTTGTTCATAGAATAGTTTACAGATTATAGGTATGTTATTAAAGTTGTTTTTCTTTACAAATAGATGCAGACTTATGCCACCTTCTAACAAACCACCTGGTAGAAATTAAGCAGCCAATCAGAGGAATAGAAATTCTTAAGAAAGCCATTAGAAAGATACAGTTGTTTGACTCTCAGCTGACATCAATCCATGCAGATTTGTGCCAACTTTGCTTGCTGTCTAAATGTATGAAACCTGCACTTGAGTTCTTAGATACAGATGTTACAGGGATTGGTTCAGAGGTAAAACTTAATAATACTTATTATTTTTACTCATTTTATAAAAGATTTAGGCTCCTCCATTAATAAAATCATAAAAAACTGTAGGTATGTATTGTGTAATTTGATTGAAATTATTTTGTTTCAGCTGGGCGGTAACAATGATTCCAAACATTTTCTTCTATATTATTACTATGGAGGAATGATCTTTACTGCTATGAAGAATTACGATAGAGCGTTATACTTCTTCGAAGTTGTAGTAACTGTTCCAGCTATGGTTGTATCACACATAATGTTAGAGGCTTACAAGAAATACATTTTAGTTTCATTTATTTTACATGGAAAGGTATTTATTTAAATTAAACTGTCTCATGTCTCACTTAAAAAATACTTTTTGCATCCTACAATAAATAAATATCTTCACACACTGCCATGTAATCCCAAACTAAGCAGAGCTTGCTATGGAAACCAGATAACTAATATTATGTGCAAAGTGTTTTTTTATCATACCTAATTACACCCTGATTTAGTACAAACAGACATTCACTAAAATGACTGTCCTGGATGGGTACAAAACAAATGTGGCAGAGTGTGTTTAACCAACTACGCCAACCGGCCCGTTATTCATTAATTACAAAAATATTCCATAAACGAGGTCAAATTGTTCCAATTATCTATATATTATGTTGCTGGCCTATAAAAAAATGTTAATATAGAGTTTGAGCTACATGCAAAGATTGATTATGTTTACTGGCAAAAATGTGTACCTACTGTTTCCCTTGCTCATGTATTTCTCACTTTCAGATATTACCCATGCCTAAATATACATCTCAAGTGGTGTGTCGATTTTTGAAGCCACTTTCTGTAGCCTACCATGAACTGGCAACTTCTCAGCATGCGGCTATTAAACATCGGGAAACATTTGTGAGAGATAGAAACATGGGACTTGTTAATCAAGTTAGTATTTTTATCATCAAAGTAGAATCAAATATTTACATTATTTACGTAAAAATCCTAAAGAAAAGCTTAAATAAACCTTGCTATTATAGTAGAAAAGTTACCCCATGCTTGCTATGTTTTTTATATGGAATGAGGTATATTTCAATACTGTAAACGATCAATTGCTATGAAAACTTAATAAACAATATCTAATGTTATAATTATAGAATAACTATTAATTTTTATATCTAGGTATTAAGTTCAATGTATAAAAAGAATATACAAAGGCTCACTAAGACATTTTTGACTCTGTCTCTGAGTGACGTCGCTTCACGAGTACAATTGACAGGACCAGCACAAGCCGAAGCATACATACTTAATATGGTGGGTAATTATTCTGCATGTTTAAATCTCAGACCAAATAGAAAAGGTAGACAGAGCCCTGCGCACTCACAGTGAAGCACGTTAAAGGAAACTGAATTTAAAAAAAATAACCGACGAAATGAGAACCTCCTTTTTTTGAATTCGGTTCGGGAAAAAGGAAGCCGATCGCGTTCCAGTGCGATGCGAGTCGCACGTGCATGTCACACATACAGCGAGACATCATTGAAGAATATTGTTTACGTACGTTCCGTCTATCTTTTTTATTTGGCCTGTGGTTTAAATATTTTGGTTAGGTATAAAAATATCGGTGAACATCTTTAAAATGAACGCCCATAAACTAAGGTTTTTGATTAAGCTTTTGGGTTAAGCTTGAAATTTTTCCCACAGGTGCCTTTTACCTATAGCATAGGCATTTTCGTGAGTTTTTATTATTCAATGAGGGTTAAATAGGGCACGAGTGAAACCGCAGAAAGCTAGTAGGTAGTAGTAATATTTAGTGTCACGTGTAAGCCAGCAGGCTGAGGAGTGAAATGCAACAATTTTATTATATTTATAGATTGAAGAAGGCGAAATCTACGCGATGATTAATCAAAAAGATGGTATGGTGGTCTTCCTTGACAGTCCTGAGAAATATGCTTCACCTGAAACACTTTGTGTTTTGGAACAGCAAATGGCAGCTTGTACTAAACTACATCAATATATTCAAGAGATGGATGAGCAGATACAAGTCAATCCTCAGGTCATTAAACCTTTAATATTTAAAACTAACCAGCATGCCATTTAAGGTAAAGAGGGACTTCTATACTCCATTTGCGGTCTCACGATTTGCAGTGATGACACATTGAAAAGCTTTATAATTATTATGCAGAGAATCACTTGTAAAAACAACAAGTACTGTTTGCCACTTATGCAAAGACTTCCCAGACCATTTTCATCCCTGTTTTATTCGCCACTTTAATTGTCTTCTGTCTTAGATACTTTTGTGGTAGAGAAGACTATCTTTTGGTTGGTTGGTTCCATTCATTTCTTTAGTCGTATACACTTACTAGGTTTGCCCAGATTTCATTCATAAATTATTTTTTTAATTTGAGAATACCTCAACAATAAATCATAATTTCAGTATTATTCGGAATTTGTCTCACGACGTATATGTGGTGGGCCATTTATGCTTAAGCTTGACTAGTTAATATTAGTTGTATGTAAGTACTTTTACGATTCTTAGATATTTAATCCGTTTTTATTTCAGTATGTGAAGAAATCTGTCGGAAGTCATGAAGAAGACATCCCTGCAACTAGTCAGAATTCAAAGACAACTTATACTATGTGAATTTACTCATCTTCGTGTGTATTAAGGAGAACTATTCATTAATATACGAATTTAATTTAAACATTTAATATGTTATTCCAGTATCCCGCCACAAATAAAAACAGTTACAATTTAAATAATAAAGTGAAACTATATAGCTTCATGTACAGCTTCTGTAAACGCAGTCATGCTTTCTAGTGGTGTTTGAGGCGTAATACCATGTCCCAAGTTGGCAATATATCGCTGTTTGCCAAACTTCTGAACCATATCTGTTGTTAATTTTTTTATT
The DNA here is from genome assembly GCA_951361185.1 of Ochropacha duplaris. Classification (NCBI taxonomy): domain Eukaryota; kingdom Metazoa; phylum Arthropoda; class Insecta; order Lepidoptera; family Drepanidae; genus Ochropacha; species Ochropacha duplaris. The sequence continues at coordinate 6,692,898 of OX592695.1, read as the reverse complement.
TCTTCCTGCAAATAAAATGTAATACAATGATTACATGGTCATTTAATTAACTGGTTATTAATCCAACTTTATGCTACTCTGTCAGTAACACTGCATTAGGTAATAAAAAAATATCCAACCTCTTTATAACTTGATTTATAAATCAAGTGATTTTTATTAGAATTAAAATACTTATAAATTTTAAAGGTTCAAGCAAAAAATCGAAAAATCATGATCTTTTGGATTTTTTGTAAAAACATCATAGATTTTAGATTTTTTCAAAATCTAATAGGTATTAATTATTATCAATTATAAAAAATATCACGCAGATTTAGGTACACATTTAATGCACAGGTGCTATTAATCCTACTAATATAATAAATGAGAAAGTTTTCTTGGATTAGGATGAAATTTTGTCACACAAGTAGCTCATATTTCGATATAAAACTGGATACTTTATATCCCAGGAATAGATAAGATCCCTCGGGAACACAGGAGGTGAAACTGCAGGGACAGCTAGTACAATTAAGTATGAATTTTTGATTTATCCTTTCAAATTAACAAAAATATATCCACTTACTGGTGTTTTATAAAGATCTTGTGGATCAAGATTGCCCTGTAATGTAATATTGTCACCGACAATTTTCTTTGCTTCGATAGGATCTACTGTCCAGTCTAATCCAATAACTTCATAACCCAAACTTGCTTGTAAATCTAATGAATGACCACCACCTTTTGCAAAAACTGTCTGCAAACATAAATATCATAATATAACTACTTAACATCTCAAACGGTTTCCTACCATGGAGCCGAAAAAAGTTACCTCAACAAATATCATTAAGTTTTGATTTAGTAATATAGTTCTTATGGTGAAATTAAAGAGTTTAGTTTGCAAACAACAGAATCAGCACTACCTCTTTAGCGCATACCAAAATAAAAATTGTGTAGGTAACTCGTTCAGTTTTTAATTTTATTCAGTAATGGCATTTTATAATGAAATTGTTACTTTTTACTCGCATTAATTAATGAATATGTGGCTTTTGCCATTTCGCACAAGTCACGCTTGAACGATAATACCTAATAGGTTTTGCAACACCGGTCGGACATGCATAAACCCGTAGTTAGTCTGAGCGAAATGCTACAAGACTTGACCATAGCACGTTATAGTTATGATTTGTGAACCATAGTGAAATACGTAATCTGTTACGAAAGACTGAATTGTTTTCGACTATATCTTCTTCAGTGGTTTGTTAACTGTAAAAGTGTCTCGTTAGTCGTAAAAGTGGTTCATTTTCATTGATGATTTCCATAAATAATGAATGTGACTTACCATAGGAACCTCTTGTAATTTTTTGACCTCAAGTTTTTTCTGCACTTCACATCTTATTTCCTTCAAATATGCGGCAGAAACATCGGCAAACTGTTCTTTTGTTAAATGATCTGCACTCGATTCAAACACTTGTAGCAACTGAGCTCCACTTTCAACCTAAATGTTTTTTAGAAATTAAATAAATGCATTTTTGGGGTATTTCTTATCAGAAGAATCAATTATCTGTTTAAAAAGATATTGCGCTTGAAAATTTATTAAAAAAACGCACATTTTGTTTGCATTATTTAAGAGGGTAAATAATGTCAAAGTCAAAACCATTTATTCAGTTTAGGGCCTAGAAGGGCACTTATGAAGGTCGAATTACAGAAGTTACCACCGGTTCGGAAGTAAGCCTTCAACTGAGAAGAACCGGCAAGAAACCCAGCAAGGTTACATTTTTTAAATATTTTTGGACCATCTGACTATATTGGCTTTTTTTTCAAATGTTTAACAATTTTATTCTTAAAGTAATACAAAAATACATAAGTTAGTAAGTTTTTGGCCTATGGTGGTGTCTTCTCTGCCAAAAGAATTCAGATCTAAATGGGTGCCAATTTCTGTAGATAATCCTCAAAATTAAAGCTCATGATTTGACTAAGTTTTTGCTATCATAATTTGTAAGGTATAATAGGAAAGGCTATAATAAAAATCAATTGCTTGAAAAATATTTCAAATCATCAGATTTATACCTTTGTATACACACAATTACCTGCATTACTAAATAATCTATAATGACATTTGTCAATAGATTAAGAAGCCTGTGAACATCTTTGGGATATTTTTCCAGCCAATCTTTTGTTTTAGACATTGTCTTGCTGCCTCCTCCTTCAATCATGTACCCCATTAATGTGAACTGAAAATTAAAAATAAATCATGTTTCACTAGTCGAATATAGGTAATTAAATTACACATAATCTAATGAGTTATGCCAAAACTAATCCAAAAACCATCGTTTTTTTTTAATTCTGGAAAAGCTTGTGTTTGACGACAATCTCACCATGGTAAGTGATGATGTGGCCGAAGGTGGTAAGCACACAAAGCCTAGATGGGAACTGGCTCTCAAGTGCAGCTAGTCGGAACACTGATAGGTGCTTCGCGACAGATTTTCAACATCAGGTGGTAGCCAGCCAGTCAGGTAACGATGACAAGAAGATAATCATAGTTAAAATTATTATATATAGGTATAATCATATAGGATATAGGTATATACACTGTTACTTATATTTTTGTCCTCTAGGCATTCCTAAACCATTAATTCAATTGTGATAAGACTTTGCAAAGGTTTCTTAAACAATATTTTGACAATCACTTTTGTTGACTTTTTATTTACATATCCAGCCGGTTTCCTTTTATCAGGCTGCCATGCGAGTCGAAAGTCGAGTGCAAGTAATTGCGACTGTCCCAGAGTGCTGTTATTAAAAAAGGTATGTCCGGCTTTAAGGGTAAAAGGTAAGTGCCTTGCTTTTATATTTTTGCACCTGGCAACCCAGTGCAATTCTTGTTCAGAACAGCTTACAAAACAAACAGCCATCAATAAAATAAAAGTAAAATACCTATATAATAAGCAATACTTAGTATTCACATACAATTAATACATTACCAGTAATAAAGGTACAATATAAATAAAATATATATACAATAAGTCTATTGCAAAACAAACTAAATACTAGAAAAACTTGGGCCACTTACAGGTGCACCAGTAAAACCAATGAGAGGTACTTTGCCCTCTATTTTGTGTCTTGTTAGTGTGATGGCATCTCCAACATATGACAGTTTTGAAACTGCTCCTTCTGACTGCAATTCATCTATATCCTTAGGGCCTGTAAGTGGGTTTGGGAACACTGGTCCCTGAAACATTAACTTAAAGTCAAAACCATTAATTCAGTTTAGGCCCTAGAAGGGCACTTATGAAGGTCGAATTACAGAAGTTACCACCGGTTCGGAAGTCAGCCTTCAACTGAGAAGAACCGGCAAGAAACTCAGCAAGGTTACATTTTTTAAATATTTTTGGACTATATTGGCTTTTTTTTTTCAAATGTTTAACAATTTTATTCTTAACTTAAGGTAAATATTATTGTAATAGTGACTAAAACTTAGTCCAGACAAGCAGTATTTGTGCCATATGAGATGAATGACATAACATTCCTACTGTGCTGTACCTAACATCACAACAAATGTTTGAACTTGAGGGTAGCAAGCCACAAACAAAGTACTATAACACCATAGGTACCTAGTTAAAAGAAAAAATTAAGCCAACTCTCACCAAAATTTATACTTACAACACCAGGATGCATTTCTACAGTCATTCCAAGTGCTTGCGGTATTACCAGAATGTCACTAAATATTATAGACGCATCCAAATCATATCTTCTTAGAGGTTGAAGTGTGACTTCACATGCGAGTTCAGGAGTTCGACAAACTGTGAAGAAATCGTGTTTCGCCCTTACTTCTTGAAATTCTGGCAAATATCTTCCGGCTTGCCGCATAACCCATACGGGCACTTTATCGACCTCTTTTCCATAAGCTGCTTTTAATAACCTATCGTTTTTTAATACAGGAAAATTCTGTTGAAAAACAAACATTATTTAATGCATTATTACATGAAAAATCCAAGGTTTGTCAAGCGGTAGTTCAGTACCTTGTTGGTAAGTGCCATGTTTGTTAGTCACGTAATACTTTTCTTCTTATTGGACTAAAAAGGAAGTAGGCGAATACGTAGCAATAAACCTAGTGAATAAATATAATTCTTATTTATTACCAGATTAAATCATCTTTGGTTGTATGTATAGCAAATTGAATCAATTATTTACTTTATGACCGTAAGTAAACTAACCGTAAACTTATAATGACACTGACAGTGACAGCAAATAAAAAGTAGACCTGACAGTGACAGGCAATTGTAAACCTTTTTTTATTTATTTAAAAGGCTTTAGTTACAAGACTATCAGCCAAACCATGAGTAGTTATTGTTATACTTATTTTGTTTGTATAATTATACTAGCTGTCCTCTGCGGTTTCACCCGCAGTCCCATGGGATCTTGTCCTTTCCTGGGATAAAAGTATGTAACCTATGATGAAACAGAAAAATTACTACTGGCGTAGCTTACACACACACACACACACACACACACACACACACACACACACACACACACACACCTGTATGTCAAGTTTCATCAAAATCCGTTCAGCCGTTTTTGCGTGAAAGAATAAAATACATCCAGCCATCCATCCCTCCAAATTTTCACATTTGTAATGTTAGTGGGATTATCACGTAATATCACATTAACACATTCAAATTAATCATCGTCAGTCAAATTGGTGGCTATTTCACGGTCTTTTTAGGACAACCTTTGGGAATTTCCCTTCACTTAGATTGAACTTTATTTGAACAAAACGCTACCAATATTATTCGATAAAACTCAGAATACACGGGAATACAATTTTAATTAAATGAAAGCGTGTTTTGTGACTTTTCAGGTTGTCCCAAAAAGTGCGTGAAAAGTTTTAATGGAACGGCCACTAATTTCACTATAAACTCACCTTGTACGGACGATGACCAAGGCTGAGACTCCACCAAAGCTGAGCCTAGCTACATATCAGTAATCTGTGAGCTGAGCGGAGCGGAGATGTGTTTTAAAAACCAACTTCTTCTCAGCCTGACATTATTGTATGTAAAATAAATGTTGGATAACTTGACTATAGCAAAAAATAATATTAATAACTTGAAATTGGCGAAAATGTTCTAAAGGATGATATATCCTTTAGAACATTTAACTTTCTAATATCCTTGCGTTAGACACCACGTTATACCTGCCAAAGAGTATATATTACCACTAGTACCTACATGCGTGCGTAACTTTGATTATTAAACCAGCCTCTAAGGTGCGTAATTATTATTGAATATCGTTATTCAAAGATACCGGCCGTTGACACTTACGTATAACGTAGACTTTTTTCCAATATGGCGAGCTGGCTTAATACTCAAAGCGAGGAGGGCGGTGGTTGCCACAAGCGTCATATTTGTGAACAGGTGCTGCTTGTGGGGGCAACTTGAGTTTGTTGTTTACTTAGTCAGTCATAATTAAATTCTATTTTTTGCCGGTATAACACGCAAATATTATCAGTGAGACTAGATAAATAATGATTGAGGTTTAAGTTATTTTTTAAAAGAGTAATTGCTGAGTTATTGCCGGCTCTTCTCACCAAAAGCAAACTTCCTTAGCACAGTGGTAGGCATAGCCGGGCACCGTTAATCAAATAGTTAACTTCGTTAATCGTTAATCCGCTACAAAAAAAAGTTAACTTCGTTAAACGTTAAAGCGTTTCATTTCGGAAGAATTAACGCAAGTTAACGTTAATCGTTAATATCCGCTGGAATCCGATCCGATTCCATGACTTCCAACATCCATCATATGGTTTTATTTTAATTACTACACAGTATACTGCACAGTACACTTTTTCTATCTAACTAAATTACACTGCACTCTTCTTTATCAACTATCAACACGCAAATGATCACTGACAGTAATTTATAATAACAACAAATAAAACACTCGTCACTCTAAGCACCGGCGCTAAGTAATTAAATGATCAAACGAAACAAATCTCTTCGCAGTTTTCTTTCTCACTCGCACGCGCCGGCAAAATATATTTAATTTTGTTTTTGTTTCACTCGCTACCACGCGCCGCCCGGCACTTGTCAGAGTTGTCAGTGCCGTGCGGTAACCATTAGGCATTGGATTAACGATTAACGGACTTCTGCATATTAACGGAAGTTAACGTGTACGTTAACATTTTTAAAAGTTAACTAAAAAGTTAATCCGTTAATCAAAATGTTAACTTCGTAAATTAACGATTAACGGATTAACGAGATAATGCTCAGCTATGGTGATAGGGTACTTTGTAGTACTCGACTGGCTGGCTACCACCCTCAATTTGAAAATCTGTCACCAAACATAACTATTCATAAGTGCTTGTAAAGGCTTATTTGAATAAAAAAATATTTTCATTTTCATATAGGTACCTGTAGGTACATGTATGTAACATGAATAATATGTTAAATGTAAACTAAATCAAAATATTTATTTTAAATATATTCTCTGATTAACGGATGGCTGGACGGACGGACAATACGGAATTATAGGGGTTCCATGTTTTGGCATTAGGTTACGGAACCCTATAATACTACGATTTGACTGAGATATTTATGACCTTATTCGTAGCCTTATATAAAAATCTCGACGGTGTTTACCTAGCAACTGCTTAACAGATTCTTATTTCAAGTTTTCTATAGAGAATTTGAATTTAGAATGTGCTAAGCACTTGCTAAATACCTACTGTCGAGATTTTTTATGAATAAGGCCATAGTTAGGCATCTACTACTATAATAGGTCCTATTAAAAAAAAATTAAACAGGTTAGAGACCTACCTACGTATATAAATATTAATTCGTATTCTTAAAATTCTTTTGTTGTAAAAAACGAGCTGCAACAGATATTTTTTGTTAAGGCGAATAAACTTTATTAGGAAAGTGGGATGAAGGTTTGATACAAAAAAGTTATAAGTATTGTGAAAGGTCGCCTTGTGTCGCTTGACAAAAACCATCGTGTTATCGTAGACCCCTCTCATTTGAGTTTTTATGTTTTGATAGAAATGTGTGAGCAGGTAGATGAAACGAATCGCGAACTTGAAGACTTCGTAAATAAAATAATTTAATATTCAACTCAATTCAACTACATAGTGCTTACTTTATTCTAAGAGCTGCACATATCTAAGAGACAGTTAAGTCATTTCGTTATCACCTTCGGTCTCATAATCACTACAAAATGTGCAGCGGGGTGTCAGTCTATGTAGGTTTATGGCGATGATAGCTTAGTAGTAGTGACGTTGGATACCGCGGCGAAGGTCGTGGGTTAGAATCCTACAATTTGCTTGAGCATCCCGTGATGGAAAACATCGTGAGAAAACCATAACACGCTGGTAGAGTACTTTGTAGTACCCGACTAGCTGGCTACCACACTCAAATTGAAAATCTGTTGCCAACATCTGTACCGAAAGCTGCACTTGAGAGCCAGTTCTCATCTAGGCTTTGTGTGCTTACCACCTTCGGCCACATCATCACGGCCATGGTGAGATTGTGGTCAAACACAAGCTTATCGTTAATAAAAAAAAATACCGATCATTTATCGATCTACCTTTTTGCATCATTTAATCATGTCATAAGTACCCACCTATATGGGTTTCACTGATATTTTTTTCGTTTCTCCAGAACTCTATAAAAGGGTCAAGTATCTCTATACATGGTCATATAGAGTATAATCCCTTACTTATTTTGTAATACTTTCTACAAAACAAAAAGTGTATGGTTGAGTAGTGTAAGTAGGTATGTACCTATATTAAAGGTACATGCTTGCTTGCTACCCTGGTCCGACGTCTAATTTACAGGTACGTAACGTAAAAAAATCACTTTTATTAAATTCTAGGTAAAAAGGTATGTTTTATATGTTGCTAAAATTTCATAATCAATAACTTCCAGAAGCTTCTCGTCTCGACGGGAATTTCCTCCAGACGCTTTAAAGCGCGCAATAAAATAGGTATCGTGACAAGAAGGCTGGCATGTACTTTGCCCAAAGAATTGGTATTGCCATTCAGCGCGGCATTGCTATTTGCATAAATTTATTATTATTTTAATATTCTTGGGACGCTTCCATCGGGCAGCGATTTGGGATTTTTTTTATTTGTAATTAGTTTAGTTTAGCTTTTTAGTTTTATTTTGTCTTTAATAATTAGTAGATATAACTTATTTATAAAACGTGATTGTGATTTATGCAGAATTGTATTTTGCTGAGTAAAAAACTCAGCAATTACTCTATTGTATATTTACTTTGATAATAAACTTATAGCCTGAGTCTTAATTTTTATAAATGATGTTCGAACTTTTTCAAGAGTTTTTGTGAGGAGCCAGACCAGTCCTATCCTAGGGGTCAAATATCCCCCAGACACATTTGAAATGTCGCTGTGAGTTGAGCGGGCGGATAATAACTTGAGGGCTTTATAACATGTATGCCTGGCCTTTAGGATTGATCTGGCTGACCCATCGTCCAGTCTACCCGTTTCCTAAAACGTAGTGATTATCTTAAGCCAAAACAAAATACTGTATAAAGAGAAGAGTAGAGTATACTACCTGGAGATCTAAAATACAGGCCTTGGCTTAGTTTAGACTTCAGATCTCCCACAAATTACAATTTGCTATCAACCTTATTGTCAACTGTGTTTTTACTTAATGTAATTTGTGGAAATGAAATAAAATATTTTTATTATTTATTATTATTATAATAAGAAAACTACTCTATACACATTTTAATCAATATACCTACTTGTAATCCGTAAGTACAGGTAATTTAAGCATCTATTTGAAATGAAAGATGTCGATCTAAACGACGCCACTGCTCTGAAGTTGTCTTTAAACTTTCAAAATTACATTGAGTCATTGTACCTATTGAATTTAAAAAATAAATTATTAATTATAAGTTAAATATAAATGTTATTCTGTGTACCTACTTTCTGTTAGTATTAACCTTTTAATTAATTCAACGACTTGTAAACAGATGCAGTTCGTGAGATAATACGAGTCTAGAAACTTTAAGCGAATGTGAAACCAAAACCTTATCAATTTATAGCACGAAAATACATCGTCTACTTTACGTGTTATATATACGTATGTACACCTACATATTACATTTGATATTGAAATTTACAACAATCGCTACATCTGTTTCGTTGAAACTTTTTTCGTTTAAAAGTTTTTTAAGAATAAACTATGTATTAAGCATATTAATATATACTAAGCATATTTTTGAGGCCTGCGAGAATTCTCAAGATGCGGTCGGCGTATTTTGTGATCTTTCCAAGGCTTTTGATTGCGTGGATCATCAGACCCTAGTTTTAAAACTTCATCACTATGGAATCCGTGACACGGCTCTTTGTCTTGTATCATCATATTTATCTAGTCGGCAACAAAAAGTAGGTATCGGTTGTACTACGTCTCCAGGGTCTTTAGTTAAAACGGGCGTACCGCAAGGATCGATTCTAGGGCCATTTTTGTTCTTGGTCTATATAAATGATCTGCCTTACATGATAAATAACTTGTGCGATATAGTTTTATTTGCGGATGATACTTCCCAAATTTTTAGAGTAGATAGAAAAGACGCTGACCTTACCCATCTCAATGAGACCTTAGCAACAGTGTCAAAATGGTTTGCCACCAATAAATATAAATAAAATAAAATCTTATGCTTAATGCGTGCAAAACCAAATGTATTAGATTCTCTCTTCCAAATGTTCCTAAGAGCAGCATCAACGTACTAGTTGATGATAGAACACTTGAACTAGTTGACAAGACAGTTTTCCTTGGTATAACTTTAGATAGTAAATTACAATGGGGTCCTCATATAGAAAATTTAGCTAGCAAATTGAGTTCGGCTGCTTTTGCGGTAAAGAAAATTAGACAAATAACAGATATTGCTACAGCTAGGTTAGTTTACTTTGCATATTTTCATAGTCTGATGTCCTATAACCTCTTGCTGTGGGGTTCAGGGACTGATTTGGATACTGTTTTTATTTTACAGAAAAAGGCGATTCGCGCGATCTATTGTTTGGGTCCTCGCGAGTCATTGAGAAATCAATTTAAGGAATTTAAGATATTAACGTTGCCCTCGCTGTACATATATGAAAATATTATGTATGTTCGAAAAAAATTAAATTTGTTTGAAGTAAACAGTAATCATCATAATTTTAATACAAGACACAAAGATAAAATTGTGACCCCTAGATTCAGGCTAGCGAAAGTTAATAAATCTTTTCTCGGGAATTGTGTTCGTTTTTACATTAGGATCCCACGTGAGGTAGCTGGAATGTCTTATTTTAAATTTAAAATTTTTATTAAACTTAGGTTAATGAACAAAGCCTACTATAAGGTGGCTCATTACATGGAAGACAGAAATATATGGTTGTAGTAGCTTCTCTCTGCACCTGCATCCCCCTGGCGTAGTGTAAAATATTTGAAAATGTATCTAAATGTACTTATAAAAATGTAAGAAAGATCCACTGTTAAAAAAAAAGAATTGCCTTGCTGAGTTTCTTGCCGGAGTCTTCTCAGTTTAAGTGTATTCCGAACCGGTGGTAGAGTCAATTGTAACGTTCATAAGTGCCTTACCAGGGCCTAAACTGAATAAATGAGTTTTGAGTTTGAGTTTATTAATTAAGTAGGTAATATTAATTGACTTGATTGGTAAGAACGATAAGAATGTCCGTAATTGGAGTGGGCCAGACGGAATCCCCATAATGCTCCTCTAGCGTGCTCTAGCTTTCCTATACCGCCGGATGTGGTCCTTGTGGAAAAAGATGAACAAACAGGCCCGTCCAACTATAGACCTATAGCGATAACTTCCCTTCTCTCTATGTGATGGAGCGTGTAATCAACTTCCAGTTTCACAGGTATCTGGATGGGCACCAGCTGATAAGCGACCGCCAGTACGGCTTCCGTCATGGTTCAGCATGCTATCTGCTCGTATATATCGGTACATGACATAATATCATATGCAGCAGGGAAACTCAGTTCGGCAGCTTAGGGTAGTGTATTGCTTTCAATAGGCGACAGTAGCCAGTTACCATCAGGCGACCCGCCTGTCTACTTGTCAATGTTCTGATACAAAAAATAGGGGAGGAAAGTCGTATTTTCCTATGGTAGGTACTTCGTCATTTTACCTAAATTATATAAAAATTGGTGGTTAGGCTTCTGTTTACAAACAAAAATACATGAGAATTGTATTTTATATAGGTATAAAATATCAATCAACCCGGTTCAAAAAATAAGTAGATATTTCTTAAAAACACTGCAAAACAAAGATCATTCTGCGCGCTTTTACGATAAGTAGGTACTTTCCCAAAATACAAAAAGCCAAAAGAAAATATTCCGGTTCCTTCAAGCTCTTTTATCTCTGCAATGGCTTAAGTTACGTGTGAAAAAAATGTGTTCCTCAAAAGTTTACTCATGAACAAAGTCAAAATATCCACCTAATGCTTAGGTGGTCCTAGAAATTTGAGTCTTCAGGTAGAAGTATTTGAACCGAACTAAGTCTGCATGGTGGCAAAAACGCAAACAAATTTTACAATAAAAAAAAAGGCTTGCGCTAAAGGAGGCTATATATAAATACATCAGCAGTGGGAATGAATTATGATGTCACATTTTTGAAGTTTTGTTTATTTAATATCTTGTGAAGTAAGTAAGTATGCTAGGTTAATCAACATGGTACGAAGGTGCATTCAGCAGGCGACGGGGAGCGGCGCGGCCCGAGCGGGGCGGCGAAGCAATAGCGAACAATTGCCACTAATGCAGGCTCAATTTATTTACGAGCCAGCCGCTAGGGGCGCGAGAACATAAACCAATCTCTACGATGGAATAGCTAACAATTTTTAATTTTTATGGAGTAAAGATCTAAGTCTCGTATCCGTAAGTACCCTTGACTTTTAACCGCGACTGCGTGCAACTGAAAAGGAGAGTACCCAATGCGTTTATCAGCCTGTATATAAATAAATAACTATAAAGCACTCTTCCACCGTGCTATGGTTTCCACCAAGGTATTTTCGTTCGCCGATAGCTTACCACTCAGATTCAACCGACCATCCCCTCATTTAAATCTCTAATGCGAAGTCCATCCCCACTTTTCATGTCCCCCCAGCGACTCCCTGAGTCGAGTTCGTGCCCCACCTGGGACGCCCTCAGCGGCCAGTCGTCTCAATTTTAAACCATTGTTGACTCTTCGCTCCTCCAATTTGTTATCTGACCCGAAGTGAAACAAAACGACGTCACGTGACTTAAGGATGCCCACTAACTACGTTTCCTATGCCAATACCAAGTCCCTACACTGGTAATTACTGACGACTGTATTAGACCATTGATTCACCAAAGTTCAAATGCGGAAGTCTACTCCAAGGTTTTCTTTGTTCACGCGCAAGAGGAGGACATTGACTCAAGCAGTGTAAACAGCTCCTTATCTCGAGCTTGGCTGCAACGTTGCCGCCCGCGCGCCGCGCGCCGTCGACTCACTCGTAGCTTTTATCTATACAACATAACTAAATTGTAGTTAGTTGATATCACACTATCATGTAAGATACCTACTGCATCGTACAACGTCATCTACACGCACAAATTGTTTGTAGGTGAATATTTAGGCAGCTATTTAGTCAACAGTAAATTTTGAGATCGCATATTTCCACAAATATATTTTATGTTTTTTTTTTCTGTACAAACTACCAATTAGGTATATTAAAGAGCTTTTAAGTAGGTACGTTACGTATTTACGTTTTCAAGTAGTCTACCGATTATCTACTAGGTATTACCTACTAATCAATCACTAAATGAATTTTGAAATATTTGAAAACGGTTCAGACATTCGTTGATTGACGAAAACGGCCCCACATTATATATTTTATGCGGAAGCATGGTCTTCGAGTTCCGATTATGATCTCGTAAGGCGGGTGTACACTAGATATACGCGCAGTTGATAGCAGTAATTTAGAAAGCAGTTTTTTGCCGCCACGGACAGCTGCCCACCAATCAAAATGTGCATTGTGCAGGGGTTGCCGTGTTGCGTTAATTGAAGAGTCATGATTATCGTCTATCCGATTTTCGTAAAAAAAAAGTTAATGAGTAGAAATAATATTTGCAGTTCGATTCATATTATGTAGATATCTATGTCACAAATCACAAGTTCATATCTTGATTTATAATTTTTAGTGAATATGTAGATATGTTCTTCACAGAATGTGACCGTAAATCAGTGAAAATCTGGGCTGTTTTTTTTTCATCCGAGTATTTGCACCAGCCTATACTTACACATTTCTTAATAAATATCTATAAATGAATTTCTTGTTTGCTTGATTTGCATTACTTCCATTCCATTTAACTCACCCTGCAATAAAAACATTAGATGTCTTAGGAACGAAGGTAAAACCGTGGGGCGTAACTTAGTAAGTATTGAAATAAGAATAACAAAACTTAGCATCACTATAATATAACTACTTAGTTAGTTCCATATTTAGCTTAAATATTTATTGAAACTGTAGAACTCAAAAAAAGCTGTGGAAGGTTGTAAGCCCTACTAACTAAGGGTACCTACTTACGTAAATACCTTGGGCTATAGTCACGTCCCATGCCATCCCGTGCTATAGTAAATGTTCGTACCTTTTGTAAAGATTATGGTTGGTAGGTTTGTAACTGTTGTAGGTTGTATTTCTAAAAGATTTCTAATGATACTAGCACCTACTATACTATCGTTTATAAAGAGATAGTCTGTAAGTAACGTAGGTAATTGTCCGTAATCCAGATTTATATTCGCCCTGCACAAGATAGAACCAAGAATCCTAGGCAAATGTTTTTTTATCATACCACTAGTGACAACCAGGCAGACGGGTCACCTGATGGATACCTTATCAACATCTGTGATTTCCTCACGATGTTTTCCTTCACCAAAAGCTCCAGCTCATTGTAGGATTCGAACCCACGATTTCCGCCGCCGTATCCGACGTCAATACCACTGAGCTATCATCGCCATTTAATTATAAGGAAGCCCTTAGGAGTTTTTTTAACTAACACGAAATATGCAAGTTATTACATTCATCTACGCAATTTTAAATTAATTTAGAATGCCTACGAGCGAGATACATAGTATTTTTAATATCACAAGTCTAACAAGCAGGCAAGCTGTTCACCTGTAAGGTCACTTACCACTTCTATTGTCACCTATTTGACATGATCCATATCAGGAAAATACGCAATATATTGCTGACATTTTACAAAGCCTATATTACCTACATTATTATACTTACATATATTCAGATTTTAAACGCGTCGAAGAAGGGCGGAGAGTCGGATCGCGGCTTCGTGTAGGCGGAGGACGAAATACGCATTGTTTTTTACCTTTTTTGCTGCTCTACCCTTGCTTCGCTCGCCTGTGTACAGGCGATCGTCTTTTTTATTTATTTTCCTATATCGCCTGCATACAACTTGCAGCAGGTAAATAGTGAATTTTCTGTTTTCTTATTTCTTTCTTTACGATTGGAATTTAACCGAGCTAGTCTTGATAATTAACTTTTTACTCGATTGATGTCGATTTCTTACATTATTATGGAATTTGGAGTACCTTCCGATGAATTTTGCAACGTTGATACTTATTCCTTTGTTTTTTCACAAGTTAGGTTTTGTTTTGTTAAAGATGGCTAAAGTGATAATCAGTTTATTTTTGTCCATGCATAGTTCTAACAACCATTATGTTGACTCTACATAGTTTATGTTACATAAAACTTTAGCAAGTTTTATGCAACACAAACAAAATAATATTATCTGAATAATCATCATCGTTGCCATCAGCTATATATTATCGCATCAAAATTCCTGAGACGAATTCCCTACAACAAACAAATCCTGACAGCGACCAGCGAGCTCACGACTTGCGTAAAAAACTACATAGTCAAATATCCTTTGCCTGTCGCCGTCCGCGTAAAACTCGCTGCATGCAACAGATATCAACCACACTAGGTGATTATGGTTTAAAAAGGCCTCTTTTCTATGAGAAATATGGCTGTACGGGAAATTAAACGTAGTGTGAACCGGGCTCCGGAATTCGGGTTCGGGGTGAATACCCTCAAGCCAGTAAAAACTATTTTCAAGGTTAGCTTGCGTTTGGAGGGGAGCGTCGCGGGTATTGAGGTGCAGGGCAAATTCGGCGCGGTGCGGGTGCGAGGTGTATTGGGGGGAGAGGGAACGCGGACGCGCCGAAATGCTGATAGCCCTCCGCCCCCGTCCTCCAGACGCGTCTCGGCCCCAATTCGTCGGCACTCCTGACTTCACTGCACCCCGAATTAGTGTAGTCATTTTGCTTGTATTTCGTTTGAACCTAGTGATGCTACAGTTGGAAAACTGGGTAGGACAAATTTGTTATTATAGGTTAAAGTTATGGTTATTAAAGATTACGTAGGTAAGGTAGATAAATCAGAGCACTGCAGTCGGACAATGAACATAATAAAAATTCAAACCTGGTGGGTTGATTTTTCCACATTTTTAACTTTACATTGCATCAGAACTGAATCTGAATTGAAATATTAATTATGTCTGTTGTGTATTAATTGGTATAGGTAGTTACTACAGTTCAGTGGCAGGGCAGATTATAGATTTAATTCAATTCAGATTATGAAAATGTGGCGAAATTAACCCGTCTGTCTGATCGCCTGGACATGTTTTTCAGTACAGTTCAGTATTTTTGGTGAATGTCGGTTATATAATAATAAAATAAAGTGATCTATATAATTACTACGTAACTTGACAGATTATTCACAAATAGTTAATATTCCTATTCGTAAGAAGAAGATAAAGTTTTAAGGGGCAAATTCTGGATAACATTTTTATGTCGAAAAAAGCTTTACCACTGGTCGGTCACACACAGTCAAAAATATGGTCGGTCGGCTATCGCTCCCCTTCGTGTAATTCGCCATTAGTTGTCGTTTGCACTCGGCTTTTTACTTTAATGAGCTTCCCCTGTTCCCTGACGCACACGCAACTTATACGCATTTTTGTGCAGTTACGTGCTACGAAGCACGAAAAACGCAAACACCAAAATATTCGAGCAATCATTCAACTTTTAATCTAAGAATTTCTCCTAAATCACGAAATACGATACGATATTATATTGGAGTGTTGAAATAATGGTTGCACTGTTTAGTTGACTCTAGGTAGACCCCAAATATCTATACATGTCTAATTTTAAGTTGCATACTTAATTAATTACATGCAAAAATCATTTGAGAGTGAGGAAGTCGTTTTGCTAGTTTTCAATTCCATTTAATATTATGACTTACATGGTTGCCTTATTCAATACATCAAACTGTTTCATAGGGGTTCCACCATGGTCGAAAAGGTTTTCTTGTACAACTGGGTGAACTTGAAACGGGGATAGTTTTGGACATCCGGTCGAACAAAGCCACAAAAGTTTAGTTCCTACCTCTTACGATAAACTTAATGTCCGATTTAAATCTCCAGAATTCTGATCCTCAGTGTTGAATTCATAGGGAACTAATATATTTTGTTAATGCATAAGTGTAAAGGGTTAGTGAGAGTTTTTGCTGTCATTTTACTGGCAGAACAGGTTGTTGCGTTAGCCACCTGTCGCCTCGTATGTTGTCTGTAAAATGTGATTCTATGATTGAACCAGGTAGATTCAGTCTTAGAAATTATTAAAATAATACAAATATGTTGACTTATCACATAAGACCTAATAGGTAAGTAGATTACGTTTGCGTGGTTTTGTCGCGCTGTAGGTAACCTACCTACTTTATTAAAGATTTTTCGCTCACGTGGTACTAGACATAACTTACTTGTATAAGATCAACCATCGTTGCATCTATTTGCTCATGTAATTTTATCTTCTAACAGTTAAAACTCAATGAAAATAAATTATTTAGGTAAAAGAAATATGAAAGGCTATGTTTTTGTGTAGGCTTCGCGGCATACAGTATAACAATTAAGTGGCTAGCTTTAGGATAGTGCGTGCATTGGGTGCGTGCGATAGCGATCTCCGCGTGCCCCTCAGCCTCGGCCCCCTCGCCCCGCACTCCTACAAAACAACATTCTGAGTATTTGTGAACCAGAGGGTTTTTTGCGCGAAGCCCGAGGGTGGCAGAGCGCAATCGCTTGCCACAGCACAAAAAACACTATTAAATAACTCAACAGAACCGCGGGGCGGATTCGTGATCGCGATATAGCTTATATTATAATACGGTTTAATTAACGTTAGGGACAACATTTCAGTAGTCAAATGTAATGTTACTTTACTGAATTAAAAATTACAATTGGTTAGGCTACCACAGCCGGAAATAAAAAAAAACATATATACCAAAAAGGTATCTCCTAGATTTCGTGCATTCGTAAATTCTTCGACCTTTTAGGAGGGGAAGTAGGTATAATGTTAGTTACCCTTTGATATTTAGTTCTAAAACGGGGCAGAGTTCGACACTGTGTCAACCTGCTTGTATTCAGAAACAGTGAAAAAATGGGATAAAAACTCGCTCCGCGTTTATATTGGAATAGCAAGTCTTCCCGCCAACTCGTCTAGCCTCCTTTTCAAATAAGGTAAGAAAGTAAATATACTTTCTTGCGAACCAAACTACTGAGGCAGATCAGAAACACTGTACCGTTTTAGTAAAAAAAAGGTTACTTACATAAAAAAAACTATCACTTCGTACAAAAAAACATGGTTGTAAATAATGTCATTATTTGAAAATATTAGGCACATAGGTACCTATTATAGCTATAGTAAAACTGTAGGTAGGTAACGGCACGGCACGACAACTGAGCAATCATCGACACAATCTACACATATATAATTCCAGAATCTCACCAAGGCTATTGGCAATAGTGATGATGTAGCCGAAGGTGATGCATACAATGCTTGGAAGGGAACTAGTTTATAAGTGCTGTGGCGCTAGATTTCAAATTTCAACGTGAAGATACGATATCATAGGGTAATACTCTTATAAGGTCAAGTACATTGTAGGATTTAAATATACTTACGTCTTTATCTCATAGCTTTCGACGTGCATTCACTGCCGCTGAGCTCTACATTATATTTTTGTAATAATCTATACCCCGTGTCCCGCAGTTTACCCACGTCAAGTTTACCTATAGCTACTGGTCCGCTCTTTTGGGCTCGACTCTGATGTTACACTAACCTTCCCCAGAAAATGGACGCTAACGCAAAAATATTTTTTCATTTCAGACGCGTATTTCCAGGGATTAGCGCTTTCAAAACTTTCAACCTTATTAGCTTTGTATGTTTTGTATAGGTAGATTTATGAATATGACACTCATATTTACTCATCAGCAACACTGTTAAATATAATTTAAAGGCAACAGAAACTTATTTTAATACCATCACTAGAATAAATCATAGCAAGACTTCTATCGATAACACATGTGCGTCAAAAGGTTAAATATGTACTTCTGTTCTAATCCATACTAATACTAGTCCATACTTAATGGGAAAGTAGCCCTGTCGCTCTGTCTGTCTGCGACGCTTTCACGGCTGATCAGATTTTGTTGAAATTTTAACCCTGGAGAAGGCCCCTTTTTTGTAAATTACGCCCTATGATAGTATAAAAGGAGTGAAAGCACGATTTTGCGATAGAGGAATTGCTCGCGGACGAAGACGCAGGCGACGGATAATTACCTACATAAAATGCTGAGTTGTACTTTTTTGTCTACGTGTACGTTGCCTTAACGCGGAGCTAACGTTTCGTGATCATATAGTTAAGTGCTGTAAAAAGGCCTACAGAAATTTAGGGTTTATGATTCGTACGGTTCGTGGTTTCACAAAAATTACAGCGATTATCGCTTTATACAACACTCTGGTGAGAAGCCAACTCGAATGTAATGCAGTCATCTGGGCCCCACATGACACTAAATATAGTATCATGTTGGAGCGAATACAAAACAAATTTGTTAGATTTTTATATTTGAGGCTCTACGGAGTATACCCTTTTTACCCGCTTATGTATCCAACCTTGTTTATATTAGGCATGGTTGGATATAACGAGCTGAGAGTTAGGCGTGAGTTCGCACTTGTCTCTTATTTATTTAAATTGATTAGAGCCAAGATACATAACGCCAACATATTAGAGTTAGTGTGTTTGAGTGTACCGGACAGATATGTGTGGCGGCGGCGTCGGCCTCAGTTGCTGGCTGTACCTCGTGGCCGCACTAATCTGGTAAATGAGGCGCCCCTGACGCGAGCGCTTCGCACTCTTAACCTTGTATCGGAGGACATAGACATATTTAATTGTGCACTGAGTGAATTCACAAAGATAACTTTGTACATTCTAAGTTATAGGATTTAAGATAATTATTTTAAGATATTATTATGCTACACTATCGAATTAGGTCTTGCCTGTAATGATAGTCGTAAGTTTTTGGTATAAATAAATAAATAAATAAAAAAATAAATATGTATATGTTTTAACACGCTAATCTTAGGAACTACCAGTCATTTGACTTTGGCATTTCGTTTGGCTTAGATAGCTCGTTTATTGAGGAAGGTCAGCATTAACAATAAATTTAATGTGATATACCTATGTGAAACTGCGGCAGCATGAAAGATAAAGAAAGTGACTTCAGTTGTAGTTCTACTTTATGATGTTTGTATATTGTATCTATAAAACAGCGTTTTATACGATTATCATCTTTGAAACGAAAAAGGAAAGTCACACTAAGTACTTATTCTAATAAACTGAGCTTAGGTATAGTACTACTTAATATCAATTATCCTAACAAATCTGCTGTCCGACAAAGATGAATACGTTTGATGGAGGTGTGAAGGTGTGGAAAAAGTGGATGGGGAAACTGAGCATCAGAAGTAGTGGCGCGGCTTTGGAGAAGCCTGTCTGTCTTCTGAAGTAGAGACACTGGCTGATAAATGGCATGTACCGATAAAGGATTATTTCTGCACAATTTAAATGCATCGATTCAATTATAAAGTTTAATTGACATCGAATTTCAATATTTGTGAAATAAAATATATGAAACTACATTTTTTTTTTGATTAATTTTATTATTTCTACTAAAACTTTAAATTAATACCGTGCGGTACCATAGGCTTTTCAAATTATAGCGTGCATTGGAACATTTGTGGAATAGCAGATACTTATTGGCAGTCAGCTAACTATTAGCACAGAATAGATAATTAGTACCTACTACCGCTATTAGCAAAGAGATTGTGAATTTCGAAATGAATGTTCTATTAATGTATCTAAGTATAATGACTGTTTGTTTTAGTTTAATGAATAAAAACGAAACCGTAGCATATGTGTGGAATCCGATATTCTTTCATCACATCGGAAACAAGCCGTGTCAAACGTAATGGTTACGAGTCCATAAATCACTCAATTATCCGTTTCAAACTCTATAAAAAATATCGCTAATCCCAACATAAGTGACTTATGATCATCAATCACTGATTGACTATTGGACAGATGAGCTACTAAAATCCTATACATATCTGAATAGCTCGGTTTGGGTTGATACCTTTTAGTGAAAATGTTTTTATTGTTTCAATTTTAATCCAGATAAAGGTCATTGGGCGTAACCGGTTTGTGAAAACTTGCGTACATAAACCAAACTAGATTTAAATTGTTAAGTTATATCCCACTTTTAATTTTATGTACTTTTTTTATTTCATGTATAAACATCGTTTTTTTTTTTCATTTATAAATTATAATTTTATTTACAACAAATGTACAAAATATACAAACAAATGTACAACTATAATATATAAAACACATCTTCGAGGCTGCCGCTGCTGCCGATCGGCAAGGTTCCCAGAAGGCTGGCAGCGTTTCCTCTTTTATTAACATCGTTTTATTTTATTTAACTTCAAACCAGCCTTCGCGATGCGCGTCCAAGACCTTAATTATTATTAAAAAAAATATTATATAGATTATACACATGGAAAAATACACTTTTTTTTGTGCTGACAGACTATACCCACAGTAATGCAACCCATATTATCGTAAACTAGAGACATTAATCTGTCTATTCCACCGTATATTGTTTCTGTACAGCGTGGGGATAGTTTCCATACTAAGGTGCCCATTAACCAAATAACTATTTTCTGAATATACACACAGTGGCACCTTCGTGAGCTATAAAATAATTTTGATTAAAGTATTACGTAGGCTTACATTTGAAAATAGCATATTATTTGCATTTCAAAGAATACGAGAAACTTAATTCTTACTCGAATTCGAAAGCTTATTAATTAAATATTAGAATTTCAACAAAAAGATCGGCTACAGATATCCGGAATATCTGTACCTTCTGAGTAGATATTTTGTAAAGACCTTCTTTGTTTACAGAAATCGCTATAAAAAACAAAATGATTTTCTTACATCTTCAACGAGCAAAGTTGATCTTTTGTAAATTCGGAATCGTCGATGATTATGGGGCATCTATACATCTATAAGCCTTCTATATAAATATGTTTTTTTACTGAGAGCTTTAATTAAATAAAAAATATATTAAATAATAACAAAAATGTACCGCCATTAGCATTAACACGGACTGCACAAAATTGATTCAATAATTTGTTGCATTCAAGCTATTTACCTAGAGCTTTATGATTTGTCAACTGGTACCTTGCTGGCATGTTTCATTCATATCATGAAATGGTCTAAGAATTATATGACTTCCAGGCTTCACAAGACCATCAAATACAGGTATAATTACATACACAGCTCAACAGGGCGCATTCAATTTAATTTTATACTTAAGATACCTACTCTTTTACCCTAACTACCTACCAGCTACTTGTTGGCCTTGCTAAAGCTGTTGTGAAAAGTATGAATTCCTTATCAGTGACCAACTAACTGAATACCATCTTCATTCCAAGACCATTTCATCCTCTGATTCTAAATGACTTAACAATGGTTTTTTTTTGAAAATGGAAAGTATGGCATAAATTTTTTTTTTTTGTCAGCCAGAATTACTACCTACTATTGTTTTAACTAGGTATAACTACATATTGTATACCAGCAGCTGTCCTATCCCTGCAGTGCCAGTGCACAAAGCCCGTACACGCTATTCGTAGTTTCAGCTATTATCTGATTTATAATTTAGCAGACATGTCAATGTCATCGATGCAGACAAGTAAAATGGTTTGCATTTATAACAGTATCGGCTGGTTCATGGAAATTGCACTATACTGGAACAAATCAACACTAATGATGTCCATAATACCTATATTTAGCATTACATACCTACTTACCTATTTGGTTTTTTACGGAGCACAATTGTGTGTCTACAAGATTAAGAAAATGGTGTTGTTGATAGACTAGAATTTTTATTTTGCAGAAGAATTCAATTTATAACTTAAGACCAAGAGACTCTCTTAGAGATGTGTCCAAATCTATAAATATTATGACAGTGTCGTCACAGTACATATGAAAATTTAATTTATGTTCGGAAAAACATCCATAACTTTCCTATGAAATGCGACACTCATAGCCTGAACACTAGAAGTACGGACAATCTTGCTGTATCAAAAACTCGGCTCAGCAAAATTACTATTAGGGACTCTTTCAAGGGGCAATGTATACGTTTCTATAACAAGGTAGGTTCCCAAAGAAATTCTAGAACTATCTGTGTATAGATTTAAAAAGTTAGTTAAACAAAAGTTATGTTTGAAAGGGTACTATATTTCTGATTTTGTAGATGACAAGAACGCATTTGAATGAATTGCTTGCTTCACAAGCAATTTTATGAGTTTCATATTTTGAACTATGTGAAACTATTTTTAAGAATTGAATGTAATTAGTTGCTTTTTTAAAAAGAGTAATTGCTGAATTGTTTATTGCCGGCTCTTCTCAGCAAAAGCAACCTTTCGAACCGTGGATTAAAGTAAAACAAATATTTTGTTATACATATATATCAAACATGTGACGATTAAAAATACTTACTTATAATGAGTTTACTTAATAATGAGATTTTTGAATTTGAATTTGACTGAAACACGATAATGACAACGTAAACGTTGAATTAACTCGGGAATTAAAGTGTTGACTGTAAACAATCTAGTTTTCAATTAATGTGAAGAAAGTTATGAGCCAATTATTATTTTTGTTCGTATATGCAAATATGAGCTTTATTTTTTTTTATCGTGTAAATAAATTATATTTTATCAAGATCGTCATTCATATTGCGTTTCGTGTTTTAACCAACAACAATCTATACCTAACCTAGGTATATTATTTCGCAACTTGAGTGACCTTTCCTGCGGCTGAACGGCGAATCGCGCGAAAATATCGATTATTCTTATCTTATCGGCACCTATCGTTGGCGTGTCGCCGCTCGCTCCAATAAAATGGGAATAAACTCACGCATCGCTACCACAAACACAATCTGATGATTAACAGCGCATGCGTTATATAAACCCTTGTATTGGATACCGTGGACTCCGCCTCCGGACAGATTATTTGCAATTTACTCGGAACTGGCTTATGCAAATTTAATGCTTTGTAATCCACGTCGGTAGCATTAGCTTAATCTTAGGATAGACTTTGATATAGCCATTTTGTACTTAACCGACTTGTATTTCTTACACAAGTAAAAGCTGGTTATTTTATCAACCTGAGAACAACACTGTTACCAACATAATTTGTTATTTACATGTTTAAAACGTTGTCAATCAACTCTACCTAACTTGTTAAATTCGCATCTATCTGCATTTAGGTATTTAATGGTATGTTTATGGTTATGAATGCTTATGTATACAGAGGCATGTGAAAGCAGTTATTTAAACTCGTTTACGGCACAATCCACCTGCTATATAATCCGCGCTGTTTCGCAATTGCGCTGGTATCTATGTCATAGCGTGGAAGCAAATTCGAAATATGTAATCGACGCGGGAGGGAAAGAGACGAGTGCTGTCGGAGACCGGATTCTGCGAGGATGGAGGACGGAGGGGTTTCGCTGTAGGTAAATAGTTAGGTACCTATTCCATTAGCTGTTCGCGAATATCGTTGCGCAACGTATATATACAATGGGTAAAATAAGTTTGTCTCTACGCTAACAACTTACAGTTATTGTAGACGCGTAATCTATAGTAATGCCATCGATTTCCACCGAAATTTTCCTTTGTTTGTTAGCCCATCGTAGATAGTACATAAGTATAGTGTGAAACAACGAATTGCTTTTAAAACCGGCTTAATCGATGCGACATAAATTATTAACTGCGCGATGGGTTGGTTGTAAGCGGCGGTAGAAATTTCGATATTTTGGTAATTTTCGGGTAGTAAGGTTGAGGAAAGTAAATTATATTGTCATTATGTAAATCAAGACACATGATAGAGCATTAATAAGGTACTTTTTTATACCTACCTATTATATTATATCCATAATACCTACAGATAAATGTGCCTATGGATGTTCTAGTATTATGACCACGTTTTTGGGATAAATTGATAAATCAGACTAACAATTACAATAATTCGATGATTAAATAGTAAATATAAGCACAAATAAGTTACAAATGATAATTTCCTTAGGTCAGAGATAGAACTGGAGAATATTGTGTGTAGTAGGTACGTAGCTACCTAACTAAAATAATAGCGTCAACTAATAGCTCGGTGGTTATGAGGTGGTGTTGAAATGTTATCTATTTATCTAATTATCTAGTTTAAGTAGGAACCTAAGTAAGTACTGCAGCTTCAGCTGCTTGCTGAGTTTTTTCCGGAGTCTTTTCAGTTTAAGTGTCCTATTCCGAACGGTGGTAGCGTCAATTGCAACGTTCATAGGTACCAGGGCCTAAACGGAATAAATGAGTTTATGATTTTGAGCTAAAATAACTCGAGGTAGGTAGGTACTGTGTCAACTTGTGTCATTTAAGGAAATGTCAATTTTACAGACCCTACACTACACCGTCATCTCTAACAATGTTGCAATAGAAAACTTCGCGTGTTCTCCTTTGAGACAACGTTTATTCATGCAACGTTTTGAGAAAGTAGAAATGTTCGTTAATTCTAGCGACATGTTTATCGGGTGTTCGTTGGTCGTAAATGGCGACGACCGAAGGCGACACGACACGGGCAAGGCTTAAACACGCGATTACGAAACCGCGTGGAACAGAAGCCGCTAGATTCGCGCTCCATTACCGCGCCCGCGCCTTCGCCCGCGCCCGCCTCAATATGGCGGGCGGCCGCGTACATACGGCTACGTCCACCGAGTCAATGGCCTCCACCGTGCGCTTGCGCAACTGCACGCGCGAATCTCAACGGCAAAACAAAGTCGTCGCCACGTCTATGTGTGCTATGTACTTACACGAACAACTTTACACATACATCTATACGTTGTTTGTTTCGATTCTGCGCTACTTTTATACATTATGTATATGTGTGTGCGCTAACCAACGTAGATTTACGCCGGGCATTAGTATTGGTGAAGGGCTTTAACTGTAGTGGCAGTCGACCGACAATGCTGATTAATATAGTGATAAATAGTTGTTTGCTTTGCGTTTTCCTCAATTAAAATCATGAAGGATTTAGTCACCCATATAGGTACCTACCTATTTAAATATTACCTTGTTAATGCATATAAATAAATTTTGATAACCCGAAGTTATGGATAATTCAGTACCTATTGTTAGTTTTATTTATTGCTATTCTGATCTTTGCACGTTCATTTAGTTTCAAAAAATCAGGTTAGTTATTTTAAGTAAACGGTCAACTTTTGTATTGATGAATTTCCTTCTAATGATGTCAACGAATTCAAAATCACTCCGCCGATATGATTTCTGTAAGTTAAATTTAAGTGCAGATACCATCAGAAAAGTAACAAAGCAGGTAGATGATGATGATCATCAAAATAGATTTCGTTATGATGGAAGTGGTCGACAACTACCTAAAATCTAATGTTGTCAAAATTGTTCGAATCTCTTTACTAAATATGCACGAAACAGTCATTGAGTGAATAGGTCAATTGGAATTAAAAACCTTCGCTCTGATTAAAAACATTACCTCTTAGTTGTAATAGGCACCTAAATCTTTTGGCATCTATTAAAATTAAGACAAGGCCTCATGACTGGTTTACGATGTAAAGTTCTAGAATATTCGATTAGGTAGGTACTATCGATCGAAATACTACTGTCTGTCGTCTTGTTTTACCTCTATCATGTAAGACATGAGTTTAAGGTCCTAAGACAATGATCGTTGTCGTAGCTAGTTAAATGCTTCTTGTACTCAATTGCAATTGAAGACTGTCGAATCTTGCAATAAGTAATCAACTTTATTTTACCTATGAAAAATTGCTCAGTTATCATCCTACCTCTGTGGTTATTATACAGTGGAATAAATTATTCGAACGTAATGTCCATGTAATTAATATGTTCCTATTACCGGGGTCCAATAAAAGCGGGTAATTATAACATTTTGCTACGAAGTGCTACGAGCGGCCTCTACGTACGCAGGGCACCGAGCAATAACGCTAATGTCTCGCTCGACGCTAAGAAATAAAATCAGGTCAGCGGAAAATTTGCAATTGAAACCCAGTGTAATAAAATTTTAACTATACTTTGATATATCTGTTTGATGGATTTGAAGAGCAATTTTGATGTTTACCAATTTCATAGTAGGTAAGTATATTTTTATTAAAGTAGTTTCGTAATTATTAACCTTTCAAAATTGTACAGTAAGTACATAGGTATATGTAATTACTTTATGTAGTTGTGCAAGTATGTTTAATCTGGAGGAATCTAAATATTTGTTTTATCAATGTCTACGTGACCTCAAGTTTTTTTCAATAATTAGATTCAAAGTAAACTTGCTACCAAGTGTAGAAAATACATTAAACCAAGGCTTTCATTGATTTTGAATTCAAATGCTATACGAAGATACATAATAATTTCGTCATAAAAACTTTATAATTCCTTTTATTTAATTATAATTATTAATCATAGAGGTAGCAAGCAACTAAGCTGCATAAATGATTTGTTTCCGTGTGTACGTCACCTTCACTACAAATATATTCATAAGTTGTTGTGCATGCGAATCGGAAGTGTTTAGAAGAGGTCGTCGTGCGCCAGCGCTCGCACCGCGCCTGCTCCCGCGTCGCCCGCACCGACCGAGCACCGCGCGCCGCGGCCGCGTTCCTCATCCAACGCCACGACACGTGTAAGACTTGCGCAATGCAACCTTGCGCTCGCGAATAATATGGAACGCCATTGATTTTGAGGCTTGATTTATTTGATGTTATTTTATCTAAACACTCTTTGTTTATCTAGCGACGTTGGTTAGACCCGACTACTAAATGTTGATCTATTGACGTGATTACTTCGTAGATATTGGTATAGCGAAATTTCAAATTATTCTGAGGTTAGATTCGAATTGTGTGAATAGTAAGTAAGTTAAGGTATATTTGGAAATAAAAAAATACTTGTATAATTTTGTTTTTCTCGTGTTCGGTCGGGGGCAATTTCAATTGCAAAATTTATTCAATAGGTTCATGTAAGTAAGTATGTAAAGTTATTTGCATTCGTTTTATGAAAATAATACGGCTGTTTCTACACTAATTGATCGCAGTTAAATTTGGCCTCATGGCGAATCAAAGGGCCTCGTCGATAGCAGCGGAAGGTCGCTAAGACCTTCTGTCCATTGCCCACGAGTGCTAGCATTGACAACGGCCCTTATGCAAATCGTCTTTGCGCGTGCTTGCTTTACACTACCGGTTGGTACAGCAATACATACATGTAAAGGGCTCTATAATTAAATTATTGTACAACAAACGTGCCTATTCTTTGAATGGGCCTTCAATTTGGACGTTCCTCTGGTCGTCAGCTGTATAAATATGATTTCCTGGTTTCAACCTCGATAAAGCGAGGAAAAAAATCATCAGTATAAACGCAGCTCGACGTTATGTGAATATTTTATTATGTACATGTATTCAAATGTTCTTGCGAATTAATATTAACTTAGTGTGGTTGTTAAACAAAAAAAAGTGTCTGCAAAATATATCTCCTATAGTTTTCCAGGGTCAATTTGATACAAGTAATTTATTAAAATAAGGAATAATGGGTTACTTATAATATTCCAGACTATTATGCAAATATAATGACGTCCATCCAGGGACTTTAATTTTTACGATTCAACAAACAAGTGACGGGTTACGATTACGAATTTAATGAGTTGACGTTGAACGATTGCTTTCGCGTATTTAGCGAGAGACGCTGCGCCAATTTCTGAACAAAACTGTCGTCAACGCAAACGCATTGATAACATGTAGCAGGTTAATCAATATCGTTAATTATTTACATTCACTCTCACATAAGACGCAATGACAAATGATTCTATCTTATACGATGCACGAGAAATCGCAGTTCATCGCGCGTTTGTAGGCTCGAGTAAAAATAAAAAAGTGAGGTATTTAGGAAATAGGTATACGATCCAGATTTTTATATATTTTTTTCACTGCTACAATAATATTTTTTCTATCGATTAATCAATGCAATTAATGGAATATATTATACCTACCTGCTATTTTAAGTTAGATATTAATAAATTACATAATCTTCAATACACAATATTTTACCGGTTTAAGGCGCATACAACTTATTTTTACCTTTAAATTCAAATTTATTTTCAATGTTTGCCTGCCAAACGAAACGTAACTAGAGACGTAATTCCAAATATTTAATAATTATACCTACCTACATTTAATAAATTGCATTGTTTCAGTCCGTGAATAGATTCCAATTCAGTTTCCTTGGTATAAACCTTGTGAGTACGTTATGCGTGTCAAATCTATAAATTTGTTTTTATTTTTAGCAGAAAACTAGCGCAAATTAATACAGTCAAGCTGGCAGCATTAGTTGGGCGGTTCAAGGCGAGCCCTGCGCAGCTCGCAAAGGGCCGCGTCAGCGTCACGCGCCGCCATTGACCCACTTACACATACCTACACGCCGGCGTGTGCGCACCGAGTACACTCGCCGATGAAAGCTCTTTGCGACAACCATGTGTCACGTAGGTACACTCATTTAAAACCATAAATAATTTCATTCTGTTTATGATAAATACCTAGGCTTGTATCGTTGTGTACCTAAGTGTTGATGTGCCTGAAGGTGGAAGGAAACACACAAAGCCTAAATAGGAAAGGCTTTCATGTGCAACTGCCGGAATACACCAGCAGGTGTTTGGTGATAGATTTTACTAAATGATGCCATACTTGATGATGGTAGCCAGTCAGGCGGTTACTGTAAAATAGGTACCACCGTACTATAGTTTCCTTAGAATATTCTCATTTACCAATAGGTCAAGCTACTTACGACCAGGATTTGAAGCCACGATCTTCATCCTGGTATTCGTTGTCTCTACCGATTGCGCTATCATCGCCTTTAAACTTATAATAAACGATATTAGTTATGAATGCCACTTTCAGGAGGACATGTGATGAATACAAGTTAGATAGATAAAATACAAATTTACCAGTAGGGTAGTAGGTACAAGTCCTTACTAAAATAAGCATATTTTGCGACGCAAAAATGTATCGAGCATTGGTCGTAGCTAAGAGAACCGAATTACAGTTCAAGTCGCCGTAGCACTTGAGTGTGCGATTGTATTAGGTATATTTCAGCGGACCTCGTTCGCTACAGTTGTTTGTGGCGCGCATCTCAAGGCGACGGGTGGCCCTCCACCGCAAATAATTCTGCTATTGTGAAACACAACCGTCTTATCACTCGTCCGGGACCTTGGTTAGATCACACGAATTACGGTCAAGTTGACGATTTCACGATTAATATTTCTTTAAGATAATAAAAATTCCGTTGTTGCTAGTATTGAATGTGTTACGAATTAGGGATATGCGTAGGTAGGTATCTCTACAACATTTTTGATTCATTAGGAACTAGCGTATAATTACTAAGTTCTCTTCAGATCATAATTCATGCTAGTAATGTCTATGTTTGTTACCCCTCAGCTCCGTGACAGCTGAACGTACAATACTGTATAATTTTCTGGTCTGGTTTTGGAAAAGGACTTCTGATTGGTACCTATTTCTAATCCTAGGAAAGTGTGTGAACCTGTGGAGTCAGCTTGTAATTAATTATATTTCGCATTTTTCTAGGAAAATGACAGGTGAGAAGGTAGCTTGAATTCGGTTAACAGCACGTCTTCGACAGATTTTAAGTAGTTTCTTCTCTAATTAATAATTAATGAATTAATTATCTGCCACAAGATTTCCTACGACAAGACGTATTGGGTAACTTTTTATTAATAACGCGAACCGAAACCTGACCGAAGTTTTTTAAAATTAAATAGTTATTTTTGGAAGAGTAAAATGGATCGCAATTTGTCAAGAAGTAAGTAGGTATTTAGATCTTAAAATGGAAAACAAAAGGAAATGCACGTACCTTACTTAGAAATTTATATTAGAGCTATCACAGCAATGAAAAGATCCATGTTTTTGAGCTAAACATTGTATTTATCTGTCAGACAGTGAAAACACATGTGTTATTCAACAGTCCGAAAGGGCATGTTCTATGCATTATCTCTCAAGAGGCATGCCAGTGATAAGTGCGCTGGCAACGGGCGTCAATGCACTCCGCTGCATGCCCCTAGGTCAGTTCCCTGTGACTCAGTCACTAATGCACCGTTACGTCAGTACATAGCACATCGTGATCTTAACCCACATTATCATAACTAAACACAACGAATTATATGCACAATTGATATCAGCGTTCATTGCCATTCAAATGCCTCACATTAGGAAAAAGGCTCTACAAACGAAGCAATGTATGTATGTTTAGTAAAAACTATCGTGTAGTCAAATTTTGTGTAATTCTTAGCCCAAAAGAAGTGCTGGCTAGTTGTATCAGCCGGAACAATCGTTGTTACCCGCTACTCTAGTGACTTTACAATAATATGAATCAGTCTTTTGCTTTCATTGCTACTTTCGGTTTCTGTTATTGTTGTTCAATTAACATTATGAAGCAATGCTTTATCAGGTTAATTAGTGTTATGGAATCAGGTAAAATTGAAAAAGGATAAATAAATAATAGGTACAATGGAGTAAAATATTCGTCTTAGATAATACCTATTTCTTATCTGGACAATAGTTACAATATTATACTTTTGAGGGTAGGAAAATCATTTTAAGTTTAAATCACCTCTAAAATGTTTGGAAACAATGCGTTCAGTAGACTTTTAAAAAAATAGTAGTTTTTGCTGGCTTTTCTCAGCAAAAGCAACCTTCCGAAACGAGTCTAGCTAGATTATTCATAAGTAGTTGCATAGTAGCTTGCAAAATCCAATTTGAATAAAATTTTCAGTTTCAAGTATCGGTATTTTTTTTGCCTAAATAAATTAATCCCTGTAGATATTACCTACTTGAGCTGCCATTATTTTTAAAACAAAATTTCAGCAATGCTACGTTTGGTCCATTGGCTCGACAGAGCATCATAAGTACCTAACTACTAACTATAATATATACTACTAAGGTACTAACTATGGTACTAACCATATAGGTATATAGTTAGTATGAATCTTTTTATTGAAAATACTCCCAATAAACGCAGATTGACAATGTTTTTAAAAGCAAATAGCGGAATCAATGAAAAAAAAAACTAAAACAAATATTTATGTACTTCACTGTCAAATTCGATGCACTCTCATTTGAATACGATAACTGTTGATTATGTAATTGAAGCCGTGAACATCTGCTTGTTTACCTCTGTTCCTCCAAGCCCTCTGGGGTTGAGATAGCCAACCCTTGCCTGGCCACCGGCCATCGCACAATACTTTTTTATCGAATGACAAACAGACTGCCTTAATGAGAAATATCGGTTACGGAAACACTCCACTACACATATCGTATTGTCAAATATTTGCTTGCTTAGCTTGCCCTTTAGTTTTATAGTTGGTGACATTTGGTTCACATGACCATAATTTTTTAATTTTAATTAGAAAGAAGAATAAGGTTCCTCTAACAATTTGATGTATTTCTTTCTTATTTGCATTATCTTTTCTTTGGATGAATATTTATTAGCAGAATCTTTAACTTGTAGTCTCATTACGTTGGATGGTGTAATTTAAAAAAATATCACTCACTTTCTAGCATACAAAAAGAGACGGGGATAAAAACTGCTGGGTGTTGAAAACGAGTGGCGTGAAACCATCGCGTATTAAGATAGGTAGAGTCTACATACCTAGTATTAATTATGGTAATATGTAGTTAATAGAAAGTATGATAATTTATTATATAATATACATATCTAGTTCTGCAGTTATATGCAGAGATAAAATTAAGTAGGTACTTAGTTGTTTGCGTAAAAATGTTACAAATTGTGTGTACGTAGGTCCTACTGTATAAGAGTGAATGTACCTAATTCATGTTTCGCGTCAATCAACTTACATTATAATTGGGGTTAAAAAGGCAGATGTAAAAACGCTAAATGCAATATATAAGTTGGCGGTTGTAACAGACATGTTCTGCAACTGGATGGGCATCGTTGCAGCTTGTGTGTATTGACCAATAGCGTGCGCCTTGCCCTCGCATTGTCATTAATTCACCACTATTCACAAGCCAGGGATAAGGCATATTTAGTCGTTTTTATTAGATAAGATATATTTTATGTATGTACTCAATTATGATTATCTATTCATAGGTACCGACGTATTAACTTAAAAAATTACAATAACATTAATATACTTGACTATTTTATTTCTAGGTACTCGTATGATGATTAGTTAGAATTTGAATTAGCATTTCGCAAAAGTATTTGAAAGAGTCAGTGGTAACTTACTTTTGAGTGATTGTTAGATTGGCTACCACTCTTCTACCAAGCGCACTCTGTTTGCCGCTGTGTTTCAGTAGCCGCAGTTGAGAACCCGTTTCTAGGTTTCGTGTTATGGTTACATCTTGAGTGCCATGGTGAGACTTTGGTCTAACACAAGTCAATTCATTAAAAAAATTATATCATATGTAGGTATACTCGTTTTTTTCCAGTAGCAATTGGATTGATGAAAGTGTACTTATGTAGCTAATTAAAAACTATGATTAGATATGATGATAAGCCGAATACTATCCAGAAATACTTAGATAAAAGATACAGTCACATTATTTCCGATGTAATATACAAACGTTGCGTAGGGTAATCTGTATACAGCTTGAGCGGAAACTTTTTATGTAGGGTTGCGATTTATTGCGGAGCACCACGGACCGCAACAGCCGCCGGTGTCCCTTTTGCCTTTAATTGGATACAAAACACGTCCCATTTACAAAAAGACCTGTGATAACAAAACTTTTCTGTTTTGTTTAGATGTACACTGTTGAAACGTTTCATTTTGCTTAGATAAAATTAACGTTCAAAATGTTTAGGACCCGTATTAAATACCTAATCCAAAAATGAAATTACATGTCAACGCATGATTTTTCTTTGTTTTATACATAGTCAGAAAGGCTTTCATTTGACAATAATTATCTCACCCTGTAAAGAAAATATCTTAAATTTTATTCGAACTGTAGTGAAAATATGAGCAATTATTCACCGCTTTTATGTAAAACCTATACCTAACATCTCACTCGTAAGTTACCTAGAAACAATGTCCGAAAAGGATTGCAAGCTTCAGCATACCTTCCGACCTATCAATAATTATAGAACTGGCTGTGATACTTAGTCACTATCAAGAAGCAAAAAATATGGAGAGGATTGCATTATATCCACAATAAATCTAATGACACGACAGCGTCTATAAATCGGAACAGGTAGAAATTTGAACTACTTATGACATCGCGCGCGAATAAAGACTTAAAACTTTTATTTCAAGACATCCAAAAATGAATCTAAGATCTACTGTACCTTTAGGTTTGTTTCGTAATACATATTTAGAATATCAGTTTTTATGCAGTTTCAGAGGGGGTGGGATGGTGCGCAGGCGCGGTACTATGCGAGAGGTCGGCTGCTGAAAGGGTTGTGTGGGAACGGAGGGCACCTGCGACAGCACATGGTGCTCATCCACTGAGTTTTTTATACATTTGCGTAGAAATATCTGTCTAATGCAGTTTTTTGGAACGCGCATCTTTTGTTAGTGAGTATGTAAAATGCGTAGAGGAAATTCCATGCCTTATTATCATAGCTTTGATTACTCATATCTTAAACATATATGTAATTAACTTCTTCTTCTTCTTCTTTCTTTCTCCTGGCTATTATCCCAACTTATTTGGAGGTCAGCCATCCTAGTATTTCTGCGCCACACCATACGGTTGTGGGTTGTCTCCTTTGTTGTGTTGCTCTCATGTCATTTTCTATTGTTCGTAGCCAGGTTATTGGTGGTCATCCACGGCCTCTTTGTCGCCTTCCATATAATTACTCTTATAGTCATATGGTCATCTTCTCGCCACATTTTTAATTCACAATAATATTATTATTAAAGATGCCGATTGTGGCCATGGTGAAACAATAATTGTTTAATGAAGCCTGCAAAAGAAAGGGGGCGATCGCAAACTGTCGATTGTAACTGTTTGCCATGACATTATCGTGTCCGTCGGAAAAGTCATTCATTACTAATGATTGGTTCGCGGTGTAGTATTAACAACCAGTTAAAGAAGATCTCCTCAACCATTTCAGAGCCTGATGTAATGGTGCCTTGGTCTGAACAACTTGTCTGCATTATTGAACTATAGGCGGCGAACTGCCCCTATTTCTCGCCACTATTTATTCATTTTGCAACACATCGCCTGCCGGCCTTTTCACCCTCCGCTGTCGGCTCGCAACGCGTTCTCGTCAATGAATTCATAATGAGCTTCCTTCGTTAAAGGCCGGCGAATTCACGAAACATTGCTGGTTGTTGAGGTGCTAACCAAAATAAGAACACGCACGCTATTTTTAACCTATTTTAATGTTCTAACTTAAAATATTTTTAAATATTAATAGCAAATTGATTAATGTATAGGTAAGTAAGTGGTTGATTGTTTAAAAATAAACTTAAACATTTGTTAGTACAGCTATCTATTAAATAGTTTTTCTTTAATTCCATTAAAGAAACGTAATTATAATATGTAGTCATATGTAATCTTGAATACTATGTAATCATAGTATTCATATTATGTAGCACACGTCTTGGATAAAAGCGATAAAACTCTTAACGCTGACTTTATTATTTTAAAAAACGTAAATCATTTATGGTGCAAGTTAATCGGATAATAGTTTATTTTTTGCATAAGCGGATAACCCCTTTTGGGACTACCTGCGCTTGCGCAACTACAATGCGTATTGTACGCAACTTCTGTCGAGTGGGGTGCATAAATACACCGGCTTGTGCGGGACAAATGTTTAGTTGTTATTTATTAAGTTGTATTAGGGAAATAATTATCAGATCCCTCTTTAATTATAAGGGATTCAATTTTTTTTATTTAGATATAATTTGCATTTTTTAACTAAACTGCGAAATCTGAATTAAATAAATTAATGCAACAATGAGTAGGTAATATCACTATCTTAGACAGCAGATACTATTAAATAATAGGTAAATAAGTACATCAGTAATTAGGTACTTCGCGTTGAAAAGCGTTTCAAACCATCCAAAAATTCTGCTCTTTTATTTTTGCTAATAAGATAAAAATTAATAGGACGTCCCATAAAATCCAATAACATACACAATCTACAAAATTTAATGCGATCTGTTGATATCTACAACAATGAGAATAATGAGCAAAAAATGCAAAAGAACACAACTTTTTTCAATGCACAATTTAATATAGGTCAGGTGCATATTCAACCCTTTCGGGGCGTGGGAGTATATTTTTTTGCTGCGAACATTCACCGGCGCAGTGTTTTGTGCTAGAGATTTTTTGCGCATTTTGGAAGTGTTTGCGATAATTTGTTCCCACAATCCTACGCAATTGGGGAAGCGACGACAGCTATTGGGATCGCTCAATTGATAAATGTATAACCGTTATACACATTTACTGCAAAAACTTAAAGGATTGTAAGCCATGGGTCGTATGCACCGTTCGATGTAATTGCAGGTTTATAGATAGCGCAAATGGCAGCGGCAATATTGAATCGATTGTTTGTGGAAATAATAACGGCCATGTAACAGTAATTATACGTTCCATGGATGTTTTAATGGACACAAAAAATAATCACAATTAATATCTTCCACTTTGTTTTTATTGTTGAGGAAAATAAATCGAATAAAAGATAGTGATTGTATTAGTCTACGGTTTAATTTACAAGTGCCAAGTTTCATTCCAATTCGTTGAACCATTGCAAACAAACATACCTACCCTACACTCAAAAAATATGTCATATTTTCCATTTCGTAGCTAAACTTTCATAATGGAAATGATTTTACGACATCAATAATACCATATTTACTCAATCCTAAAACTCCACTGAGAGATTCGTGAGTTTTTGTTAATTTTGAATCACAGAGTCCCACACCACTGAAAATGACAACATACCTACCTACTCGACGTACCTACGTAAAAATTATATCCAATTGGTCACTCATCGTATTTATAAGTAACATAGCATAGCAATAAACATTTCTAATAAGACTTAAATTTATCCAATTGCGGGTATGGACTGCTTTCCGCCAGACAGTTTAGCTGAAGATTAGCTGCCTTTCCAAAGAGGGAACGCTACCAGCCTGCTGGGAACCGACCAGCAGCAGGCTTGAGGATTTTTAAAAAAATTGGTATAGTTTGTACCTATGTATAATGTATCTAGTAAAAAATATCCAATTAGTTTCCATTTAGAAAATATTAACTTTCGTCCTTGTAGGTATATTTTACGTTTTCACGATCGATCCATGCAATATATGCAATCTATCCGCAAGGTTCCCAGCAAGCAAAAGTATCATACTTTATCAGATAATGTAAGAGTTTATCTACCTGCTAATGCTAAGTTTCATATAAAATCTATTACGGCGTGATGGAGTAACAAATATAACCGACTTAAACGTATTAACTTACATATTTATAAAACTACTAGATTTTCCGAGATCCCGAGGGATCTGATGATGTCCCATGATAAAGAGTTTGTTTTGTGTTTATCTATCCAAGTGCTAAATTTAATTTAACTAATGGGTTACACCAATAGGGTGTCATTGAGTAAAACCTAATCTACGGATGGAAACCTTCATGTTGGTATTATTCATATAATATCGGTACAACATCATAAATCTAATCAAAATATTTGCAACCTTAGTATTGTGTATAGGTAGATTAGCTTACAATCAGTTAAATCTACGACATAACCAACCATATGTCGTGGTAAGGGTGAAACATCCACCCTTTAATGTTCTATATTGACGCAATCATTATAACAACGGCGATACTTTGGAGATCATTTGTGACGTCCTGCCATGCAGCGAAAGAGGTAGGTAATGGCTATAGTCAAAACATATTTGATGAAAGAATAATGAGTATTCGCTACAGGGGCGGGACGGAAATGCAGCATTCGCAATGATATGCCATATCCGGTGCTGTCATTTGCACTAATATTATATTCCACCTTCATACGCAATCTGGTACCATGTTATTACTAGTGCGAGCGCATCTTCATACCCATTAGCGCATCATCACATAAATCTGTTCTATATTTAAATAGTTTGCTGAGTTTTTACTGGTGTCAGAGTTCAGAGCTTGGCGTGAGAACGCAGGCGCGTCATGCGATACACTGAAACTGGCGGGGGAGTTTTTGTTCAGGAGGGTTCAACGACTTTACGCAAACGTTCGCCTAACCTTCGCATGGCTTCAGGGTATGGTATGAAATATAGGCTTCACTTATCCAGGATTAAAGATAAATATCATTTGTTTGAAAGATCTAAAACGTTTCAAATAATTGTTTTCAGTGATAAATTATGAAAATATGGGTAAATTTACATCAAACACCTCAAGTAGGGACTGAATTCTCCTTCGGTCCTTTAAGCTTGATATAATATTTGTATTAAAATGCGGAAACATTACATTCATTTTTAATTCAGAAAATATATTTACTCATGTATTGGTTTTAGTTTCTAATTTAATAATTAAGGTACACTTTTGTATTTGAATCATTTTTAGGGTTCCGTACCCAAAGGGTAAAAACGGGACCCTATTACTAAGACTTCGCTGTCTGTCCGTCTGTCCGTCCGTCTGTCTGTTACCAGGCTGTATCTCAAGAACCGCGATAGCTAGACAGTTGAAATTTTCACAAATTATGTATTTCTGTTGCCGCTATAACAACAAATACTAAAAACAAAATAAAATAAATATTTAAGGGGGGCTCCCATACAACAAACGCATTTTTTTGCCCTTTTTTGCTCGATATCAATAATGGCAACAGGTGGGCACTTGAAATATTCACAAAATACTCAGTTGTATTTTTACTTTACTAATAAATAATAAAATTAAAATAAAATTAAAATTTAAGGGGGGCTCCCATACAACAAACGTGATTTTTTTGCCTTTTTTACGGAACCCTCTCTTGCGCGAGTCCGACTCGCACTTGGCCGGTTTTTTTTTATTCCGTTTTAGACGTGAATCCTTAGATTACCTACTGTTATCGCAGAGGCGACTAACCATTGTCGCTAATAATCAGCGTTGTGGTTTTAGGACGCAACTACATTATAATATAGCTCAGCTGAACCTTTTTTGGCGCTGGATATATTTAAATATTTTGTAAAGAAGTTTGTTTAGCTTTATGAATTATGTTTGTATAAACCTACTCTACTTGTCGAATAAAATAAGAATACTATTATATTTTGATGTTACAACATATTGATATTTAGTACATTGAAACAAAACTATTACAATTTATTAATCGATGACACCGTGGTCAGTGGTGATGCGGCTGAATGTGGAAAACGCGCAAAGCCAAAAAGGGTTGGTATTGGTTATCAAGACCCTGTAGTAAGTGCAGATGCATGAATACACCGCCACGTTCTTGGAGAAAATTTTCAATTTGTGGGAAGCAATGCTATTACAAAGTACATAGAGCAAACATAAGATTCATGAGCCAAAATTATTATGTTAAATTCTTATAGATAGACAATAAGAATGATTATGAAGCCGTTAAACATGAATCTCCATTTCAAAATAAACTTATCACGTTGAAACCAAAACCGAAAGCACATTCAATGTTTTTGTGTGTGGTTTTTGCACTAAAATTTCTTTGACAAAAAAAGGATAAGCCACTTTTCGTTGCGATTGAATTGTTTACTTTAGTGACAAAAGTAAACTTGCATTCAAAGTTTTTTAGGAATTATGAATCGTGACTTTGAATTTTGTTCAAATAATTAGATATCAGACATTCTTAGGATGGTGCAAATATAAAATGCAAATAATATTACCTACCTTACGAGAAACATAAACAAATACTAGGTTGAACATATCTACCTAGTCTTCTTCAGACATAAATTAGGTATTATTTGATGATAAAATTTACATCAAATCAAAGGATATTTTTATGCATTGAATCAATTGCAGTAGGTAGGTACACCTAATAGTTTTAAAATTAAGTAAGATTTGTCTTACAACAAGTATCTACCTAAAACGTAAATGATAAAATTATTTTGCGGTGAAAATGTGGATTACCGCGATAAATCTTGGCAATGAATTTAATAGTTTTCATTATTTATACCTACATTTATTTTTTCAATTAACTATTCTAATGAAAATCTTTATATGGTGTTTCAGGTTTTTGTAGTAAAAATAACCTTGTATAAGCAATTTTAGATATTCGCGTAGGTATTTCGTTACATTACAATTCTATAATCTCGTGACAATAGAAATACTCTATAATAAGACAGAAGATTTATGTGTCGGGTCGATTCACCGGTGCCGGAATCTCGCAGAATACAGTTATTCCACGACCCGTCCCACGCTTTTGCACAACTTACACACAAAAAACATAAAGTTTATAAAGTCCGCCTACCTGCTCGTGTGGCTTGCAGAATTTTGATATCTTTTGTGAACTGTTTTTTGCTTTAATTTGTGACAATTATACCGGTATATGACTTTTTACCTGTGATTTTTTTATTCAGAGTCAGATATCTCCGTATCTCTCATTTTGCACGACTGGTTGTTTTGGTGAAGATATCTTTGGATTTGGGTTTAAGTACTGTTAGCTACGATGGAAAGATATATGATGAGGCTCATATTACTTACATAGAACACTATAAGTCTGAAGAAATATTGTGAAATCTTTCTTGAGTATAACTCAGTTAAAAATTTAAGACATGTTTATCATAGGCACCTAAGACTACAAAGTTTACTATTATTTTAAACCTTAAACTACGTTAATTTAATACAGAGTGCCATATTTTGTTGCCATAATAATAACATTAGTGACTCTATTATTTAACTATAGTAAACCAAAAATAAGTTTACAGTGGGCCTTACCTAGATTATTACAGTGTATGTGTTTTGACCACTATCTCATAATGATAATTATGTGAAATATTGTTCCTTCCAATATATAGGTACGTACAGGTACCTACTTAATTCCTGCATAAAATGTAGCTCCAATTTATTTGGAAGATTAATAACTACAACACACTCTGAATATACCTACATACCTACCTTTGCAAGGTTTAATCGATTAGGGACGTTTTATTAAAAGAATAGACTTCAAAGATTGTCCAGGTAGACTGATGATATTGCATTTTATTGGAAAGGTTGATGTGTCTAAAAAGAGCGCTCTCTGCATGTGCCATTTAAAAAGGAGACGAACAAAAAATGGGTTGGTAGGCAAAGAATGGCTGCCAAGACCGCGAGAAGGGTTAAACGTATGCGAGAGAAAGCAAAAAAAAAGATAAAACGCTGCTAAGTTGTACTACTGCACTATAGACTTGGCTCAATGGTTTATGGTGCGAAAAGTCCTGTAAGTATTCTTGCCATGCACGCAAAGCATGTTATCGCGTTATCTCTATAGGTAGATTTGTTTTGTTTGTTTCGTTTTGGTACAGTTGTTTTTCGATATAGTTTTCTAAATAGTTTTTATAATTAACTTAAGTATGCAAGGTCGGCAACGCGCTCGTGACGCTTCTGGTGTTCAAGCGTCCATAGGCTACGGTAACCGCTTACCATCAGGTGGGCCCGTAAGCTTGTTTGCCACCTAATGGTTTTTTTTATTTTTTTTAATAACTCCTATCTAAACTCTGTGGCTCATATTTCATCTTTATGAATATTGATTAATGTTATATAGTGCAGTTGTATCGAATTTCTATTACTGAGTCACTGACAAGGTTCGACTTAAAACACGTATTTTTCCTGTAGGATAGCGTTAATTAACAGCCCACACATGGCACATATATTTGATAATATTTATCAAGGACCAATTCAAAACAAGCGCACACTACCCAGTTAAGGGTACAAATTGCAGGCAATAATCAAAGTTTTTTCATCACGTGTGGAAACAAAGCGCAATAAAATGGGGGTATTTTTTACTCAGCTTTCACAACATGTGCAATGTAATGTCTGACCTACTTACCTACACACTTCCTCTGCATTAAAGGGTTAAATGGAATATCCGCGTGTTTCACCAAAATGATCGAATGCGAGATTTTGTTTTTTAGAATAATATGTAAGTACTTCGCACCCATCTAAACCCAAACTAAGCCAAGCTTGAGGTGCTATGGAATCCAAACAATTGAAAAGAATGGAAAATTGTTAAACATTTGAAAAAAAAAGCCAATATAGTCAGATGGTCCAAAAATATTTAAAAAATGTAACCTTGCTGAGTTTCGTGCCGGTTCTTCTCAGTTGGACGCTGACTTCCGAACCGGTGGTAACTTCTGTAATTCAACCTTCATAAGTGCCCTTCTAGGGCCTAAACTGAATGACAAATATAAATAACTGATGTACTACATACACACACACACATGTAGGTATATGTAGGTATCTACTACTTTTTAAATACATAATTATCTATACCCAGACACAGGACAAGCAGAAATATTCACGCAAACAAATGTCTGTCCTATTTTATAACGTCCTTGGTCCTAGGTGGGAATTAATGTCCTATGACGTGGCAGGTAGAGACGTTGCCAATCTTGCCATTATTATGTAGGTATTTAATACCTATGATATACCTATTTAAGGCGAAGATAGCTCAGTGGTAAGTGACGTCGAATACCGCGGCGAAGGTCGTGGGTTCGAATCCTACAATGAGCTTGAGCTTTCGGTGAAGGAAACTACTAGGTGGTAGCCAGCCAGGAAGGTATTTTGTAGTACCTGACTGGCTGGCTACCACCCTCAAGTTGAAAATCTGTCGCCAAACACCTATTGATGTGTTCCGACAGCTGCACTTGAGAGCCAGTTCCCATCTAGGCTTTGTGTGCTTACCACCTTCGGCCTATCCAGAATAAAAATAAAATAAAATGTATATAGCTAAATTTAGTAGGCACGACTATCCAGAATTAATGTATCGCATCTATGTTGTTTAGAACCTACCTAAATATCGTGACATTGATAATAAGTGACTATTTTTAGAATCTCATTAATATCTACAACGAGGGTGTTTTGGCGCCTGTTGCAAGCAGCCTCTATATAAATAAATAGCAGAAGAGTTGACAAACTGACAGCTAATTGAAATACGCCCATATGCAGTGCGTTTTTGCTTAGCGCAACATCGGAGGGCTAATCTCATCCCCTCGTTTTTTGCCACTTAATACAAAGGGGTTGGAGTGAAATTGCTTGTAGATATTTACGGAATTGTTTAAATGTGGTTGAATAAAACAGTTGGCTTTCTTACTACGACTCTACATCAGCACTGCCGGCGCTGCCCAATTCGCTGCACTTTGGTAGAGGTTCCCTACCACTCGCGCGTACAGACATCTTTCTAATATTATAAAGAGGAAAGATTTGTAACGAATAAACTCAAAAACTACTGGGCCGAACGAAAAAAATCTTTCACCATTTGAATGCTATACATTATTTCAGATTAACATAGGCTATATTTTTTATCCCGTGATAAGATAAAATCCCACGGAAACGCGGGTAAAACCGCGGAGGACAGCTAGTTCTAAATAAATTAAAAAGTAGTAAAATTATAGCTCTATGTTAAATAAATAACTAGGTAGTTTAAATT
The DNA here is from genome assembly GCA_951361185.1 of Ochropacha duplaris. Lineage (NCBI taxonomy): Eukaryota > Metazoa > Arthropoda > Insecta > Lepidoptera > Drepanidae > Ochropacha > Ochropacha duplaris. The sequence continues at coordinate 6,649,887 of OX592695.1, read as the reverse complement.
ATTTTTAACCACAAAAAATCTGGGTTACGAAATTATTGTTAATACATATTTTTTATCGAGATAGGTTATTAATTGTAGTGTAGGTACCCCGTAATTATTTACAGTAGGTACCTACTTACCTAATAGCATAAATGCACATAATTGCTAACTTAATTTCTTGTAGAGAACCTACCTATATGTGTTTAGTGTAGACTAAGAATAAACTTCAATAATTCAAACGGGGATGTTATTTTTCGGGTGAAATAATTAAGTACAAGTAGTAAGCGATGTGTTACCCCGTAAGTCGCAACCTCCTCTAGGGATCAGTGTTAAAGCAAACACGTGTTTTTGAACGTTTAAATTGAGATATTTTACACGGAAGGGTTGCACTGCACACCTCCCGAGCATTGCTTTGCTAAACATAACTAAGGCCTAACCCTCCACTGCCACCTATTTGGAATCTCATTGGAAATAATCCCATTCTTAATAGAACCCAACCCTAACGTCTTTGTTTTTGTACTTCCGGCTGAGAATTAAATATTTTAACGTATTGTCAAACTCTTTACATTATCCATCGTACCGAAATCGAGCTGTAGTACCAAGATTGCATGATATTAAAGAGTTCTCACAATAGATACCGCCGTCAATTCTAACGGTAGGTATATAACCAACAAATCATATTGAATATATAATGTTTATATTCTAACTAGGTATATATGTAAAAAACAAACCAATGAGGTTCATTGTAGCTATGTATTAACCATATAAAGTTGAGATAAAATGATGTTATTATATACATCACAGTACATAAACATTTGCACACATGAGTGCTAATTTATTCGCGATATCGCCGCGTCGCGATACGGAGCGCGCTCGCCTGTCTAGACTTCCTCCGATTGGCCGAGAGCGCGGGAGGGCGATCCTCCTTCCTCTCGCGTGATCCGATTCGCGAACTACTACATGCGCACATTTATGGGAAATCGCTTTATGTCCTGTATACTAAGGTATGTAAGCACTCACACAGACACATAACTCGTACATCTACATAAGATTTTATGTATTTTATCTACTGTTGATTGATAGTGTGTAGGTATTTAGTAGGAGCCTAGTACCTAGTTAAGTATACCAGGAAAACATAATTGTTCATTCAAATATATATAGTAAAGTTTGCTTCGGCAATATTAGATCTCTCAATGAAACGTATTTTCGTTATCGTTAATCAATTCTCATGTTTCCAAAATAAATATGCTAATAGCACAGCTTCAGCCGGTTTACTTATGCGATTCCACTTGGCTGTAGTCTTTTAAAAATGAATAAAAGGTGTTTTATGATCAATCGATTCACACGCGTTATTGTATTAGAGTTAGAACCAGTCTTCGCACAATTGCTCAACGGCTACGCACAGAAATGCATCGAGAGATCAGAGGTCATAGCGGTGCAGGCATTGCATTGCAGTGGTCAGTTGCTGTAGGCAGTTCAACTATTGTTAAACTATTTAATGAAAATTGTGTCAATTGGCGTCGCAATATCGTATGTAGGTATTCGATTAAAATAAAAGTTTACTTTAAAAAACTTAAAACTTATTATTAAGTTTAGGTCCTGGTAAGGCACTTATGAACGTTTACAATTGACTGTACCACCGGTTCGAAATACACTTAAAGTGAGAAGATTCCGGCAAGAAAATCAGCAAGGCAATTTTGGCAAAAAGAAAACATTTTATATATTAAAATTGAATGAAACCAAATATGTAATTAATCATAATATATTTGGCAATTTGCACACTAAATTACGTAACGGTCGTACTATTGTACATGTGAGAAAAAATTATTCGAAGCGGTCAGTCCAAAACTGCCCAATGGGCTAATGATCACCTAAACAAAAAGTCGAACAAAAGCGCGCCCAAAGTTTATACACAAAGCGCCAAAACAACAAGGAACAAAGGTGGTGATTTTGCACAATACCTACCGACCATATTAATTACCCTTCTCAAGAATATTCAACAATGGAAAGGGTTTAATAAGCTTAGCGTAAATAAAAGAACCCTGTAAAATTGACCACTGTCCAGTGACCGCTGAATGGCATGTTTGCTACAACGAACTTACTTTTAAATTTGATGTGACGTTTAAAATATGAACCACATTAAACCATTGAACAAATCATTAAAATTTAAATTTTATCTAGTAAAAATAATGAATTAATTGATATAGGTAATACCTAATTAAAAATGAAGTTGGAATCCATTCAACACCGGTTCCCAAACTAAGTCTAATTTATGAAAGCTTTATAACTATTTTTCTTCCTAAAATATATTCAGTAAGAATCATGTAATTTTTCATTGATGATAGTTTTCGCAAACAGGTATTTTCGTTTACCTTGCCAGCCCGCTTAACAAAGGGACAAGATATTTATTCCCTCAATATCAAGGCTACGTTACAATTGTACCTTGCAATCTAAAGATTGGCGTAGTAGCTTTGTGTCCGAGGGATAGTCCTTAGTTTCTTACTGGTCAAGCGTGGGTCAGAGGTGATGAACGGACATACGAACCCGGTTTATAATCAAATACATTTTTTCGTATGGCCCTTACTTATTTTAGAATTAATAATCCTCTAAGATTTTTTCTATTTGTGATGAGTACTTTTATGAATGTTCAAAAATATTACGTGTCTGATAGTAGATATGTTTTTAGCAGTTATATAATTGTTACAACAAAGAATCACTTATTTATAGTTGTTTTAATTAAATAGATTGTTATTGTATGTTCTAATATATCTATTGTTACCTGTATCTTTTTGATTATTATAAGTGCGTGTTATGGTGGTGACCTAACAATGGTTAACTAATAACTAAAGCAAAATACCATGGAATGCGTAGGTACCTCTACTATACCTACTCGCATCCTATGCTTGCTTTCATAATTTTGTATGAAATTGTCCGAGTTCTGTGAAAGATAAACGCATTATCTTTTTTACCTACCTACTGACAATTACTAGGTACCTGTTATAAAAGTCTGCTAAAACATTTCTATATGCAAAAGTGTACAATTCGTTTGTTAAAAAAATAACACTGCAAGTCTCATACATGTGTTGTTTGGGGTAATCGCAAGTAGACAGCTCGGATTTGCACAATATTCGCTAGCCGTTGATCACCCCTGACGATGGTCAAAAGATCTATTTTTTTGTAGTTAGATCGGAAATAAAAAACATCACTAGAAACACAAATTTTATAACATGTTCGATGTTTTAGAGTATTTTTAGGTGTTTTCTAAACTATTTGTAAGAATGTATAAGCGAAAAAAAAACATAAACTGGTCATGGTCACTCATGGTCAAACTATTTATTCGCAACCCTTATAGCGTCCGGCCACGGCCGTTGGTCACCCCTGACCGCTGACCTCATGGGATCGCCAACTTGTGCCTACCGAATACTTGCAAACTTGATGTGACATTGAACTTTATTAGCATTCTTCCATATGAATCATGGACAAAATAGGTGTAGAACCAACATAATTTAAAACTATATTTATTAGAAAGATTTAATATCTAATTGCACGGTCCAAAATACCTAACTCACTAGAAAACGAAGTAATAACGAAGAAATATGGAAAAAGTAAAAAATATTATATACACTATGATTTGTTTTTTTGAGAAAATAAGGCCCAACCCAATGCACGTAATTTTTTTTCTACTTTTATGAACCTGTAAACAGGTACCTATGTAGTGTAAGTGCATATAGGTATCACAATATATATATAATGAATCGTTTTTTTCATTCAGTAACTGAAGAGTTAGTGCATAAGCACTGCCAGCATGGAATTAGCGTACACTTCTGCAAAGTTTTAATAATGTTCATAAAAAAAGTCTATAACTATAACCTACCTCAATAAATAGGGAATCTAACGCAATATCTGCCTGGTACTTCTTGATATTAGCGCGTTCACACATGCAAAGCTCACGTACTGGGCCGATTAATCCATAGTTACTCGTATGTAGATGAGTTGAATGCAAGTTGCGAAAGGGTGCAGTGTCCATCCGTTGGTCACCTCTGACCCACCAACGACTGTCCCTTTATAAAATCATCTTTGAATATTCCTTGAATTATTTTTTTGGTCAGTCGGAAGATTCTCTTGCAGACATTTAGAATGTTGAATTAACTCCATTACAGGTTTTTCAGCAGTGCTATTATATTCACTGGCCTAATTTGGCAAGCGTTGTAAAATTTTATTGTGTTAGAAATGTTGCCAAAACTAACCGTCTGATAGGTCTATTGACTGCTTTGTTTAGCAGTACTTACACATACATAAATAATGCATCTAAGTTCAGGAGTCATGTCGCGATTTATACCGTCACAGCGCGAATATGTTAATCGCCTATTTCGCAAGACAACAATGTGGTTCAATGATCGAGTTGACACGATTTATGCAATGTTTTATTCAATTACAAGTTAACGTACTTGTAAATCAGTGCATTTTATAAAATTTGTTTTTTTATAATCCTTTTATCCTAATAAGTATTGTTTTGTGATGAAAGAGAGACCATTCAAATTTCCTAACAATACGTGTAACTTTTGAAAACAGTCTTGTAAATTTTTTTGTGATTGTAACTAAGTAGGTACTTAGTATTCATATCAAACGTACAAAAATAATTAAAGCTAAAAATATAATAATAAATATAAATAACAACTGTGCGTGGCACATAGTGTGATGTGAACATTTGGCGAAGAAGATGTAGGTACGATGCCTTTATTGGAACAGGCTCGGAAAACAGGCGCTTGAGGACAGATTTGCTTGAACCGCTACATTTAACCACACCGAGCTGTGGTTTCCTCACAATATTTTTCGATATTTCAAGTTCAATGTAGGATTCGAATCCACATTCTACGTCATGGCTTTTGACGTTTTAACGGATTGAGCGATGAGGGCCTTTTAAAAGCTAGTTTCTTCATAGTGTGGTTTAAATCATAATATGGACTAAAGTAAATATTTCTATGTATAGAATTAATGTGTAACATAATACGTCATCAATTAATCTGCCGCCGACTGGAGGCGACCTGAAATAGAGGAACTTGTCGGAGGTATTCCACGGCACTGCCGGAACTTAATGCCTTTTTGTTTTATTTTATCACTCAACTAGGAAACGAAGAGTTATGAATGTTACCGAATAGGCTTTTACTTAAATAACAAAAGTATTTTTTTAAATAGCCAAGGAAAGGAACAAGAATTTATTCTTTATCAATTTATTGGAGCTGGAAAAATCCCGGGAATGAGATCAAGCGAAAATGTAAAAATCGTTATAGATGTTTCTTTTCTGCTGCAATAGAAAACACACAGTTAAAGATGGTGCCATTGCGTTAAATTCATAGCTCTACGTACATTTTAATTATATTTATTTAATAATAAGCCGCATCGAGCACATGTCGTGCGCATGCGCTTTGCCTGCCCTCGCATCATGTGTCTTGGTGGGAAGTAGGAAGCACAAACCTTTTTATTGGGGATTGAAATTAAGGAAACCTACGCTGTAATTACAGGGGCGATTGCTAAATATAATTGAACTCTTTTTTTTCTTTTATCGTCGTAGTGCTTCCTCCGTTTTATATAAACTACATGGGGGATTATTTTGGGACGTAAATTATTCACATGATACCAAGTAGAATACTATTTTAGAATGATTGGACGATTTGTAAAATAATTTATAATTAATTGAAGGGATTTTTAAATTACGATTTTGATGGTATTTTCTCAATTCGACGTATAACTAATTACCCACATAGGTTCTACCTAGGTGTGTCTTGTAGATCTTTAAAAAAAATTGATAATAAAAGTTTTTTATGAAATGCCCGCTTTTTAAACGAGTAAAGAATAAGAATAACGAAGAATACTTCTTATTCGCAAGTAGATAAAGTAATTACATAGTAAGTACCTAACTATGTGTAATGAAAACTGACCTTTAAACCTGTTGTAAGAAGTACTTAAGTATTTGCTTTATTTTCAGTGAATCACAGCCTTTTGCCAGTAATAGAGCTCTACCAATTCTACCGATAATGGGCGTGGAGATATTTATATTCAATTTATAAATGACTATGAAGAGTTCTTATCGTTGTTTGTACTAAAGTACTGTTCAATTAGCGATCTGGCCACTTAAAGGGCAATTTGCGTAGGCCGATAGTATTATCACTGCTCTATAAACACAAATTAGACATTGTTGTCATAGGTCCAATACTGTTTAATACAAGTGAAAACTCTAACGGTGGATATCGTTTCTTTATAAAATATAATATGTTTTAAGAGTGTCTAGTCGTGTTCCTTTTGTTAAACGACTTCAAAAAAGGAGGAGGTTATTTACGTACCATCTGAAAATATACTTCATAGATTTATTTGTTTTAAAGACAATCGATAATATCTGTAATTCGATGGTAACTTCTGTAATTCGACCTTCATAGGTGCCCTTCTAGGGCCTAAACTGAATAAATGGTTTTGACTTTGACTTTGACCTATAGGTTTATCCATACTTCCATACTATAATATAATATTATAAATGCGAAAGTGTGTCTGTCTGTCTGTTACCTCTTCACGCTTAAACCGCCTAACCGATTTAGATGAAATTTGGTATAGGGATAGTTTAAGTCCCGGGAAAAAACATAGGATAGTTTTTATCCTAGAAATCACCTTTTAAGGGGGTGAAAAGGGGGGTGGATGTTTGTATGGGAAATCAATTACCACTGAGCTAATTTCTGTCTGTATGTCTGTTACCTCTTCACGCTTAAACTGCCGAACCGATTTCGATGAAATTTGGTATAAGGATAGTTTGAGTCTCGGGAAAGAATATAGGAAAGTTTTTATCCCAGAAATCACCCCTTAAGGGGGTGAAAAGGGGGGTGAAAGTTTGTATGGGGAATCAATAACAGCTGAACTGATTTATGAATGTCTGTCTGAAGATTTATGAAAAAACCGGCCAAGTTCGAGTTGAACTCGCGTGGTCAGGGTTCCGTACAATGCCAAAGTCAGTGAACGTATTATATTGAGTTTACCACTTTATTTTCAATTGATATAATTCTCATAGGTTTTCCTGTACCTAATCTACAGCAATGAACTATATTTTGTATTTTTATCAAAATTTTAGGCTCGGTAGTTTCGGAGATCAGGCTGTGATGAATAAAATCAAAACCATTTATTTTACAATAATAACAAAAATATATTTAAGGTTCTAAGAAAACGAGCCCTTTCATTTGCTATATGACACAGTAAGGTATGCAAAACATTTTTTTAATTTTCCTAAGTAATTTGTCCCGCGAAAATTACCCTTATTAAAAAAAAAAACTTATTTACTTTGCACATCCGTGTTTGGGTCATAGAATTACACCATCCTGCCAAATTTCACCTGATTTGGTCCAGTAGATTTGGAGCAAATGTCTGTGACATGTCCGGATAGGCAGACGCACGAGTGGTCCTATAAAGGTCCGTTTTTTTGTACGGAACCCTGAAAAGCAGATTGGATAAAAAATGCTACGCAAATTACTAATTCCACGCGGACGGAGTCGCGGGCAAAAGCTATGGTCCTATAAAGGTCCGTTTTTTTGTACGGAACCCTAAAAAGCAGATTGGATAAAAAATAAACTACGCAAATTATTAGGTAATTCCACGCGGACGGAGTCGCGGGCAAAAGCTAGTCTATATATAGAAGCGAAATACTACTCTCACAAAATCATAGAAAGTATAAATGCTAAAAATTTTAAATTTGGGAATAGGTTTTTTGAAAATTCGAACCGAGGAGACAGCTAGTAACATTATAAATTCGAAAGTATCTCTGTGTGACTATCAGTTTGGTTTTCAGGGCTGAACGGCTGAACAGATTTTGATGAAATTTACAATGGAGAGAAATATATAAGCTATTTTTAATCAACCTAGTTGATTAACATGCACGGATCTCGTTAAACGAATTCTACTGTCCGAGTGGAATTCCCTAATAAATGTTAGTATTGAAATTAGTTACAATATCGTCAGAAGCAATAAAATGTAGATATGTAGTATATAGGTACATCACATCAACGTCATTGAAAGTTACAATAGGCATTTTTATTAATCCTGTAATAATTACTTTACTTTTCTGCTTACAGAATCCTGTTTCTTGTCAATAAATGGGTGTTAGAGGAAAATAATAAACATTACGCGCATTTGCGCTGTCTTTGTCATGAATAATCTTGTGTAAATATTGTCAGACAATTAACATTCACACATTGATCCAATTTCTATTCTTTGTTTTAAAGATCACAATGTGGCAGTGTGATTTAATACAATATCTTGTTTATGTTACTTATCCTTGTTTCGTTTCTTGAGTAACCATTTTCCCTAATAAATCGATATGAATAATAACTCTCTAAACCAATTAATGTTTCAGACTCCAGTATCTTTTATCAGCATCTTAACTCCTTATATAGTACGTAATTCTTCTTAACCTCGTAGGACAATCGTCCGAAAATACCTTCAAGAAAAATGTTTCGATTCAAGTTTTTAAGGTCGAGCGGTCTTATAGGTAATATTTGAATGAATTATAATTTTCAATTTAATCATTGTTATTAATGAAATAGATTCAGGAAGGCACGACGTCACGTCTGTGCTGCGGCGCGCACGCATCCGCGTCGCGTCGGCGTCGCCCTGGCCGCTTTATGTGCCGCGTGTTGAGGCAGGCCGGCCGGCAACATGGTTGGGATCGCCAACTACCGAGTAACGTCAACAAATTATACACATCCACGTTTATTATTATCATAAAATTGTGTTAGGGGAATATTAGGTATTCTTACATATTTTGAGTTTGGAGGTGGGGTATTTGAACCTTATCTATCCTATGAAATAGGCAGGTTTTAGAAACGCCACGATATGAAATTAACTCGAGCACATTCATGAAACTCAAACTTTACTCAAAAATGTTTACTTTGACATTGGAAATTGTACCTATAATTTAGCAGAAAAAACTTAAAAAATTTACCAACATTTCTGGGGATAAGAGGGGCAAGGAAAACTCTTGAAGTAATGAATGATGAGAGTCTGTTTCCCATGACGCTTTCCAGTAGCCATTTACCCTGTCAGCGATACTGTGTCTATGATCAGATCGGTATTAAAACTAACCTAAACTTAATTTGACGGGACTAAAACAGTATTATCTCCATCATAATTAGTGGGAAAGACTCAAACATATTTTTAGTTGGTATAATTTTCACTACAATAACTTTTAGTTAGTTAAGTGACAAACCGAATCGACGTCATTATATTACAATTTATTGCCATAATAATTAATACTAAATATGCTGTCGGTACAAACACAGTGACAACGCAAGTAATATGGCAGCTCTATGTAGTACCCGGGTACATTACATAGCAAGTAACGGGAAAAGATGCGCTTGCATCGCGTCTGCATCGCTACTTTGTCCATTTGATGCGATGTGATACCGCCCGCGCCCGACCGAATCTTTCATTCATTATTAAATAGGACTGGATTAAACTATTGATATTACCTAGTTCATATCGTAATAAAATGATATTAGTGCGATATTAAAACAAATATTAATTAAGTACTTGTAACAAGGTTAGGTATATAAGATTTATTTACGATCTGGGAATAACAGTTTAATTAATAGATTTTTCCAAATTCTGTTTTCAGGCTTTAGCGTTATCTACGCAGTACAAGTGTTAGTTATCTTTCGTCGCATATCCACGGATAGATGATGACACCGTTTTCATACTTTTGATTGAGCTAAATAACCTCAATCATTATTATTATAATACCTCATTATTATTTTTCAATATGAATTTCAATTGAATAGTATAATATAGGTATTTCACTGAATGTTAATATACTACTAAGCTTTTACATAAAGGATTTTATATCGCCCCTATAAACTAAACATACCATAACCAACGCAACGGTGACTAAATAGTAAAATCCGGTCGGCACAGGAGCGGCACTGGTTAGCGAGTTTCGGCAGGGCCAGTGGGGGAAAGTAAGGACCAAGAGGCAGGGGGGAGGTAGGAGGAGGCGGTAGAAGTGCAATGTCCTCGCCAACATCGCCGCTGAGACGTTTGAATACTCTTCCCTCCGCATCTAGAAACATCTACATTTTTGTAGAAATGATTACATTTTCATAGTGGTTGAATTCTCGCGCTCGATTCCATATTCATATTGTTTAGTTACATAATGATATGTTGATTGATATAAACTGTAACGTAGCGTTACTCTTAAACTTTAGCAATAAATTATAGCATTTTTGAACACCACATTGAATTGAACATACTTCAATTAAGATTTTCGTTAATAGTTAATTAGTACGAGTATATTCTTCTAGTAGGCATTTTAATTATACGATTCAGTGACATTAATAGAGATGCAAATAAAATAGGAAAGTTATTTTCAACATATAGTTACATATAATTTATTGGTAATGTATGTATCTATCCCCTAAATTACGGTGTCGATGACCAAACCTTAGGGAAGCTGAAGCCATAAAAATGACCACCAACCAAAGCGAGTGTGAATCCTGTTATTATTTTACGCAAGTACCCAAACCAAGCCAATATTGTCGTTTGTTCTTTGTGTGCCTTGCCTAGGTCCCCATTCATTCAGCTAACATTATCAAATATTTAAATCTTGTAGGTTTTTACGCAATAAGTAGATACCTAAATGTATTAAGCATGATTCCACTACCTAGTGAGGCAACTACCAAAGTATCAGATGAACGAATTAGTATACAAATTGAATGATTAACATTTTGTCTTTTAAATATTAAAAACATTTTTTTACACGATTGAGATAGTTATCAATGATGAGCGATATTCACAATTCATAATAGAGAAACAAATATTGCTTCAGCGTAAAATAACAGATTCTTAAAGTCAAAGTCCATACCTACCATTTATTCAGTTTAGGCATTAAGACTATACTAATGAAGGTTGAAGTTACCACCGGTAAACAATTGCTACGCATTTTTCGATTTTATCTTGCAACTTTAATGGGCTTTTTGCAATTAAGAACCGATTAAATAATCGAAGGGTCACGTTTGCCAACATCTCCCTAACGTCTCGATAAAAAAGTCATCAGCATCGCTATTTATTTATCATTAATTTGCAATAATAGCATCCTACTACCTTCACATTACCTTAATTATATAGATATTTTATCGCGTCATCAAAGGAAGGGTGAGATAATAAAGTTAGTCAGTAAGCTAAATAGAATATGCATTATTACTAAGATATTTCTTTGTGATGATTTGTTTTTGATTTGTTCACATTTATAACAAGTCGATGTTTATAACTAGTTATTAGCATTGTTCGTACGGCCGCGGCGTTTACATGAATGCGTTTAGGCGCGACTTGCGGGGTAGGAGGGCAGCGGGCAGGAGGAGGGAGGGAGGGAGATATCAGTGCTGCAGAGACTTGACCTTGGGGCAGGATCGAGCCGATGCTCGCGGTCCCTGACCTGACTATTTCGAGTGGCAAGTGCCGCGGCCGCCGCGCTGCATGCAATGTGCATACCGAAATAACCGCTTGGTCTGTCACCCCGCCCGCGCGCGCGCCCACGCTCAGCCGCCCCCGCCACCACCAGGATGCAAGCCTTATAGCCATGCACGGCACGGCACGCCTATCACATCAGCATGAGGGGAAGATCTGTTAGAACGCGATTGTAAACAACAAACCCTTTCTTATGATTTAAAAGTAACTTGAAAGGATTTAGCAGTTTTATAGGACTAAATAACCGACGGGCCAGTTGGCGTGGGGGTAGATACCCTGACTGCCACGCCACAGATGTGGGTGTCACTAATAAACTCGTAATAGTCCTTTATAAGTACTTATGTACTTTATGTTATGTGGTTTCCATACATCAAACACGTGATCAGATTGTTGATTACTGTATTAGTAAATACCTACTGACAAATAGATACCCTGCGAATAGCCTGCGATACATGGTTCACTAGATTTTTCATTACCTTACGTTTCTATACTACGTGAGTTCACGTGACGTCATGGAAGTAGGTAGGTATATTTACCTACAGGCCAGTTATAATTATGCATTCTTAGATGATCAAATCATCAACAGAGGTTAAAACTACTATCGAGTTACCGGCATTTTTTTACACACGTCATAGATATATACTATACTAGTATTCCGCGCGGTTTCACCCGCGTCCCCGAGTATTTTTTCCCGGGATAAAAAATATCCCATGTTTTATCTACCTGTGTGCCAAATTTCATCAAAATCCGTTCAGCCATTTTTGAGTGATTGGGGAAGAAACATCCAAGCACAAACTTTCACATTTATAATATCAGTAGGATTATAATATGAAACATTAAGTGGATCTCCAAAGGAACTGTATAATGAAGAGAGCTCGGTCTGCGCTGCGATAAATGTTCGCTAGATAGCTTAATGTACAGTATAGGGTAAACTGTGAGAGCGGTCGCCTCACGCCCATTTGATGGACGAGGGAAAGGGTCCGTTCAAGGTTGCGTCGATGTACTTTCACGAGATGTGGCACACCATTATTATGCATCCATTATGCGTCGACGTTGTCGACTCGGGGCTTCTCTCCTGTCAAAACGCCCACGCTATGTTTTCTACAAAACTATGATACCGGCTATGTTCTTTCAGATCATTATATTTTGGATGAGAAACGTTAATTAAGCTATCATAGTGAAAAAACCCCGCCTAGTACATGTTCATGCACACCACAGGGTTTCTAACTACTTATACTATTAGTTTTCGATCGCAGTTTTTCAGTTGATTTTTAAGAACCACGTTTTTTGTTGTAGAGCCTACTAGAGAGTCTTGCCTGGGGACACATAACTCATACAAAATGGCCACTTTACTCCTTTAAACAAGACAGTAAATTATAGCACTTGACAATTATATGAATTGCATTTGATTTGATATCAACCAAAATATTGGGGTCGATTACCTAAAAATATTATCTAATCTATCCTTTTTACCTACAACGTAATATGTCTATATGCATGCATGTATGGGGTGGATGCCTCTGTATGTGTGTAAAAAGTCATGTGTTGTGTTGTGAGTGACTGACTAATCTATTGCGCCTGCGCAGCTCAAGGTCACTGGCCAGTAGCGATGGACGATTCTCATGCAGCTCATTCGTAGACATCGCTGTCTCTACAATTTATTTTAGGGAGTCGCTAGTCGCCACATTTGAATGATGTTATTTTAATACATATTCTAGCAAATATTCAAATAAAAATTCATAGTGTCGGTAGCTACTTTGTATTATTTTCATGAAAGATTTTTTTCCATTGAAATAGTTTGCTTTTGGCTACGATATCTATGTAGCATGGTACTATAGAATGTAATTTCGTAGTTTTGACACCTACTACTTTTACGAGTTACGTGTGTTTGTTTAGAGGAGAATAAAATTAAATCTACGTTTATAATCCCACCAAAAACATTTTCATGTAAAATGTTGCCAAGACCACACCAAATGGCTAGCACCGCACTGTCAAAAAGTAATCAGAACTCATATAGAGCCAAGCTTCTAACTCTACACGCCCTAACTCTACAAGCCTTAACTTCACGAACTCTACAACTTAGGGGTAAGTTGAAAAATGTATTCACTGTTCATTACTTTTCTGTTATACAATAGTTCTTGTAGTAACGAAAGGTAGGTAGTGCCCGTGCGCTTTGCTTGGCTCGTCTTGGCGGGGGCACTTCCATGCCCCCACATTACTGACTGTCACAAACAATGGCCGTAATATTTAAAAGTTGATTGAAAATTAAATCTCATTCTGGATTAAGCTGTGAAGACCTGTGTATGAAACTCTAATTAATTAAATTCTGTTCAATCGAGGAATAGTAAATGTTGAAAACGATACAAAGTAAGTAGGTAAGTGTGAGGGCGCGCGACTGCGGCGGGGCGAGGGTGGCCCCGAGACGGGTTCTGCCGAATGACTTTGTAACGTCCGGGAGCGCGGCCATCGACCTGCCCAATCTCCGATGCATTAGCATAGCGAGCAATATTCGTGTCTAGCCAAACTCTTGTGTGCGTTTACATACAAATTCTTACTATCGTATGCAATCTCACTCTGAATTCACATCATAAGTCATTCAATCGAAATTATATTGCTTAGCAAAAATCACGTATAGTATCTACTTATTATAGCAAGAAATTATTCTGCATAAAGTTAGCTACGAAGCAGCTTCTACGAAGAAAACTGATTTATAACTAAGTTTATTTCTTTGCTTAGTTTGCAATCAGATTTGGATCTTTGGTATAATAATATATTAATTCAACTGCTAGCTAGCTATTCATAAAAGTATGAACGATAAATATAGTGAGATCTTTTCATAGTACGGGTGATTCAGCGTTTGACAAGTCCGTATGCATGTGTGTCTGTGTGCACTGCGCCCGCGTCGTCTCAAAGCACTTTTATACGTGTGTTTGTACATTGTACATGCCGATAGATTAAATGCCATCTCACACTAACTATGCTCTATTCCCTTGCTTTGCCTATATGTAGGTATCTATAAAGTTGTATATCGTAATTTTTTTAAAGCGTTTACCTAAATAATTTATAGGTATACGTTTTTGCACCACGGTCCATGTAATGAAATTATCTATGTATATAGAATTGGAATAAAAAATAAATAAATAATATTAATGTTTACTTTTCGACATATAAAACTAAAATTTTGCAATTGGACGCACGTTGATGTCTTTTTTGCGAAGCTTCATTACGTATTGCGAAACTCTGATTATATTAGCTTGATAAAAAAATGTTTACATGCAGTTGTCAATGTGTGGATTTTTTGTGTAACGTGCATAGTTGTACATGTAGGTATGCATGTGTGTGTGGGTGTGAGAGCGCGGAATGCGGCGACGATGCTGATATAATATTGGGTTCGTAGCCACATTTGATAAAAAGATCAAGTTCAAAGGGGAAAACAACTCTCTGAAGATATACGTTTTTACATGACGTTTGCTATGTTTAGATTGTATTTCCTAATACTCACAATAATAACATATTAAAATAGTCTAACATTGTATCGAAATAGATAGTTTAATACTCATATACTCTATTAATTATAGAGGCTTTTATTTAATGCTTAATACTAATTATAAAAAAATGCTGCTTGTACTCCATATTTTCACTGAAGGATATTTTAAGAAGAATCGATAATTTGTTTACGATACACATAATCGGGTTCGGTAGCGCCGGCCACTCGTCACAATACAGTTATTGTTGAATTGAAAAAGAGTGATTGTAAAACGATTTGCATCTATTTGCATACAGTATCATTAGAGCAGTGAATGGCACTTGTTGTGCTCTTGTATTCGCAGTGCGTACCCGTTTTGTAACTTTACGTCGGGCGAACCCTCGCAACAACAATGGATCTTTTTCGTACCTGCGAAGTCGATTTTTTTCCAACAAAATCGTAAAACCGGTAATTGCGTAATTTTTCCGCATTGTATAAACCCTTTCCATTTGTTTTTATTGTACCCCTTTATTTGGCTATTTTAGTCGGCGTCTTTGCAGAGTCAGACAGAGTTGTGCAATATTTGAGAGACGTCGTAAAGTAATAAAAATTGCGCTATTCTCCGCAGAAACGTTGCGTAAAGGGTTTAATGTTGCGGGGTAGGGTTTCTCCTATATACAATCGACATCCTATATTCTCATAAAGACCGTAACGGTACTATTTTCAATAAACATTTCTCCCTTGTATGTGTAAGTTGAGGCTAATGGAAGCACATTATTACCACAAGATAAGTGAAATGTTTTCACGCGACTTATTTATCATGGATGGTACTGCATCCCAAGCTGTTACATTTTATGGTAAATGTTCACGTAAAAGCTTCGGTGATATAATATATCGTTGTAATTTTAGGTGGAAAGTGCTTAAGTTTTTTTTTTTTATGTTTGTACAAAGAAGTAAGTAAGTATTTTAAATTCGTTGCGGATAAATTCATATACAATTAACAAAAATATTGAGATGATAGTACACTACATATTATCTATGTAGCGATGTCAGTTGTTGGTTAAGGTCTAAATTACACTTTACATGGGTGGATACTATGAGAACTATTATTTTCATTCAGGTAAACACTAAGGTTGTAATGTTGTTAAATTAATTCTAATTTAATAATAATATCAATGTATCATTCACTCAAAATAGCGAGAAATCATATTTTGTTGAATAAAATAATTATAATAAACTAAACTAAATAAACTAATAAACTAAATTATTAAATACTCACATTGTATTTAATAATTTGCTCATAATATGACTGCATCGTCACTGCTGTTTAGCATCTTTACTGTTTTTGAAGAAAGTAACTAAAAAATCTTTCAAAAGGATTGCTAAATTACAAAACGGCTTAACAATAAAATGTAACTGTTTCTATGAAATAAAACTTTCTAAGCAAGAAAAAAACCATGCACTGGCGCTTACGCACAAAAATGCCGACATTTTATATCATTCCTTTCAAAGGTGCCGCTTTTATGGTACCTATCCTGAACCTTTCGCAGACCACCCCTAACATTTGCACAAGCTTATCTCTTATCATCTATATTTTTGAATAGCAGATCCTAACACATTTGCGCGTAAAAAATCTTTTTATTTATCCCAAAAACAGTTAACGTAGGCAAAAAGATTATTACCATGGTAATAATAATGGAATAAGAAATGAAGGAATGCGTTTCAATTCAAGTATCCTTGCTGATTGATGAAATTGTATATTTGATGCTTTGCCATTCACATTAGTCCTTTCCTATAGTTATAGGTAGACATAAAGTATTACTCTTATGTATTGCTCGTAACTTCGTAAGCATGCCACATTCGTGTTAATGATAATTGACTGAAAATATATTTGATGGGTCCTAAATAAAGAAAACAACGGACAACTTTCATCCATCACCGTGCCAATCAGATTCTACACACAAACAATAATACACATTATAGATACCATATGTAGGTATGTAAGTCGCCTTGTCCATTACTTTCCAACCCACAGCAATTTATAGAGAGGGTATACAAAAACATTTTACTATTTGACATGGTCGAGGTAAATGACAAAAGTCAATCTACACATCAATCGCCAAACATTGGAAATTCGGGAGGTAGCACGCGACTACTCAATAATGCACGAAATATCGATGTGGGGCATCACCATACCACACCACCACCACAGCCACCACCACGGCAAAGTGCGTGGACGTGGACACATCCCCCATAATGCCGATACCCGTTATTTATTACTTATGGCCAAAAAATAAGGCTCCCATACATCATGACACGAATCCACTAATCACTAATAGGTGTCATTAACTGGACGTTTGAACTATACTCCGAGATTCTTGAGCCGTTTCACCATATCTTACTTGTTTCATAATAAAATATGTGGAACATACGATTGTCAAATCTTGAAATAATAAAAGTGTCCAGAAAAATACAATATTAAATATTATACTTTTTAGGGTGCAGCATTCATTTATACCATAGTACCTAGTACTACAAGAAATAAGAAAGTACCTACATAATTTTAGATCTACGTATTTTACGTTGAATTGCGATTTAAATAAAATACTTCTAAATTTTAATCATTCGCAGCGTTGAAATGGAAATAGTTTTTGGTGGATTGGATACCTCGTTACAAAGCGTGGGTATATTGACTTTAGTGACACGACGTGTGTAGGGTGACAGTTAGTGAGGAGGGGGGAGTTGCCAAATGACACGTATCAATTATTCACACTAATTTCCTTGGCACATTTGCGTGTGGAAGACAAATAGATGCCGTTGGAACACACGGAGTGGTAGTAGAAATATTTCACTATAATTATCTTGCCGCAACAAATGCCCTCTTCTGTTAGGAAGGTACTTGCGGAATTTCCACAAATTTTCCGTCAAATACAATGTGTGAAAAAAAGCAAATTCTTACATCATTTACCAGTTTTAACTGTAACTGTAAATTAATATTTGTTTCATTATATTTTTGCACGATACACTAAACAATAATAATTGACTATTATATATACCTATTAGGTATAGATTTATTTTAAAGACTATGATAATTATTATGCTTCATCTTATACTGCGCAGAGGATCAGTTATCAAATGGTAACTCTAAACTGTCAAATAAAACAATAATAGTCAATGATACTTACCTATATGGTCTTTACTAGTTTAGTTGTTCAAAAACGTAGACAATTTGTAACATTTCAAGACACTCCAGTCAAATAATATTTTGCCATTGCTACTTATGTTAGGGATAGAGGAGTTGTAAAAGTAGTTCTACGTTCATGTGAAGTGAAAAATCACATGTTCAGAAAAGTAAGTACTTTATAGAAGAATCAATATAACATCACTTTAAAATGGTGCTGAAATTGGTAGGTAAACATGATTGATGTGTAGGTGCATAGATAATATCATGTGCTCTTTGAATAGTCGCCCGTCGATTTATTTCTAGGCAATCAATAATTTGCGGTGTATTATAATCAACTGATAAAAACTGAAAGTTGAGCGGGTTGTTGGGGGTGGTGGTGGCTTCAATAATTCATGGCGCGTATTTTGGTCACGAGGACGCGGGGATGGCCGACCCACCAGCCACCAGGCTAGCAGCGCTGCCGGCCGATTCCCAATTATCAATACCTACGTACTTTCAAGGGGTTGATTTTAGAATATATTAACTTAACCATCAAATAACGTTAAACTTATATCTGTAATTAATAAGGCCCAAAAAGGTTATCTATATCTATACTAATATAGAAATAGATATTTTTATAAAATATTTTTTAATAGAAAGTGTAATATATATTTTTCTAGTAGACAGTGTAATAAACTAATCTTTATTAGTCTATACTATATAGTTACTATAATAATATTATAAAGAGGTAAAGTTTGCGAGTTTGTGAGGAGTTATAGCCTATAGGATATCTCTGGATCTACTGAACCGATTTTGAAAATTCTTTTACCAATAGAAACCCACGTTATTTGTGAGTGTCATTGTCTATATATTTTTATCCTGGAAAAAGATAAGATCCCACGGGAACGTGGGTAAAACCGCGGGGGACAGCTCGTTTTATATACTATATATTAAACTAAAGTTTACATTGAAAAATCATTTTTCATATTGTACAGCAAGTTTTTCATATAGTTTTATAGAATACTAACGATACGCCATATACTTATGTACAGCCTAACTGCCAAACAGAGAAACATATGTATAGGGCGTACCTACATATAGGTACCTAAGTGTCACTCGCTTTGCTATTACAGAGTTAGAAATTAATTTTGCCCTAGTCTCGTAGCACCTATCAAATTGTATCGTGCTCACGTTGATTGATAAACATGTCCAGCGTCGTGTGGCTCATTAGAGTAGATATTTATACATTATTTGAAAGATATCCCTATATCTATAGGGATTTATATCAAATTAAATTCTTATAATAATCAGAAATGAAACTAGTTTACCTGCTATATTTATTTATCACACACAAAATATCTACATATTTAGCTGTAAAACCTTGGCCCAAAATCTCAGAGTAGCCTCGACAACATGTTGTTGAACAATTTGTTTAGGTTGAAAATATCGCAACCGAATGGTTAATAATAATATATGTTAATTATTTTAGCTATATTGACTGTTCCTTTCTTTTCTTCTCGACCTTCTTACAAGTGTTAATTAAACATTTTTAACACGCGCGATACTCATAAACTGTATCAGAATAAGAGTAGGTATAAAAAGTACCAGGGCATCAGACGGAAGCGTTATCATATCACAAGATGTATATGTGTGCGAATCGTGTTTTTACATTATGTATAGTATCGCGAATTGGCACCGCCTCCTTGTGGACCGGTTGCCAAAATTAGTCATCATCGCTGATGACGATCACACACACAAAGGCATGAGCGTACGTAGGTACGTATTTGTGTACGTGCTGTGGTTAACGCACCTCTTCTTGTTTTATGACAGCCCAATATAAATTTGTGTGAATATTTTCTTTGCAAGGGAAGTTAACAATGATATTTGGTTTTAATTCAATTTATTACCTATGAACATGATGGTTGCTAGACAGGTAGGTAACAGGTGGTACTTGTTGATTTTAAGTGCAACAAAGATTAAATAAAGGAAGAAAACTTATATTGTTGCTTTGTTGTGCATTACCTTTCATCTTCAGTTTCAATTTATTCCGTTACGGCTTATTTTTAAACATTAATTTATTGCACTTAATGTGTACGAGTATTTTTTTAAGTTACACATCTAACAATATGCGGTAATAAACAAAATAACTACATTAAACCGAATGTAACATTTTGCACGAGTATGCAAAACACGGTAGACGTTTCAATAGACTGACCATTTTTTCCAATAACACAAACACTTCTCACGATTTCATTATCTCCTAGTACTATTGTGCGAAATCGACGTAACTATACGCTCGCCGACGATACAAATTATTATTTTTTGCATGGGCACGCGCCCTCTCTCTCACATACATTTATTATTATTATGTCATCGTTGCTTACTTGGCATGCACTAACAAATAGTGAAATGTATTTATACGAGATTGCAATTTCTTTGTAGGTCGGGGAACCCCTTCATTCATAGGTGTGCGAATTTTGTTGCTAGACTCTAGACAGGTCTTTGTCCTCCATGACGTGCTTTTATATAACAAAATGTTTTTGTGTGAAGGCACACTAACGTATTCTCGTAATAACGAGTATGAATGTTTGTATGTGAGTGTTTGTTGGTGTATCGTGGCTCTAAGCTAGTTGGAGTAATTTATTAAAATTCGCAACAGAGCGCATTTAAATGTGAAAGTCCGATGGAGATGTTTCTGTGGGCAAATTATTGAGCAGTAGATATCAATGCGGACAGTGTGTTATCACGGCTATGGCCCCTGTTATCGGGCGTACGCACTCTATCTGCGCATAGGCATCGTGCGTGTAAAATTGCATTTTGCGATATATCCATTCCGCCTACTCGCACGTTTTATTTAATAAAATGTTGCACAAAAATTTATACTTTCGCAAACAAATTATCCACTATTTTTTTAATAGATTTACAATACGTGAGGTTTATTAGGAAATGTGTGCGTTACGCATACTGTAAAACTATGATAAAAAATAGAATGCATAGTTGCACGTTGCTAAATAGAAACCGTTGATATAATTTATAGGAAAATATTATTAAATGTTAGCAGTGAGTGCGACAAGTGGTAGGTAGTAGATACCTACCTGTAAGGTTATAATACATTTGTAAAATAATCTTCATATTTCTATTTTTTTAAACAAACCTACTGCTACGAGTAATGCTTATGTTTTGTGAGTAAAATGTTAGACGTAACGTAGCAATAATCTGGTGCAAGCGAATTCTAGTTATAGATAACATTATCTGCAGATACGTACCTAGAAACTAATGCGTTGCGATAGTGGATGATAACGAAATAACAAATTGCAACGAATACAAATTGGAAATTACATTTTGTAGCACAGAAGATTTTAAATTGGTTTTAATTTATGTTTGGAACTACTCTTGTATCTACGTTCTTGTTGAGAAGACTATTGCCTTCTAAAGATACCTACTAGGTACTGATATTCACCTAAATAGTTGTGTTTCAATAACTAATTATAGAATAAATGTTTAGTACTTCTAAATACTTCGAATTTACTTTACAGAATACCTACTCCATTTAGTTATAACGTATTTATTGACTAAGATCATAGCTGGTAAACGTCAAAAAGTAAGTATCATAGTATTGATATAAAATATTATTATGATAATATTATCTAGGCTTGCCATAAAATAGTTTTGATAGGGATAAAAGGATCATGTTATATTTGGCAACAAAATAGTCATGGGTAATCTTTTCGTGATATAAAATTGAGAAAAGGGTTTTACGCTAAGCCTTTTGATGCGGGTCGAATTTTGTATGGACAGGGCGACATATTTGCCTGTTTTTTTATTTGAATAATAAAACTGTCAATGTATTTTACGCGTTAAGTAATATTTATCTTTTGTTTTCTATATCCGTAAAAAATCCGGTTGAAAAGAATACAACGATAAAAATATTCCTATCAAAAACAATTTGAAGTAAAGTATTATTAAAAGAAAGTATATATTACTGCCTATACCTATGGCTTGTCTCTACAGAGTCACATACGTTATTATTATTTATATATGATTCCATAAATTTGTAAATAAAGAAGCTGTTGCTAAACTTTAGCGATAGTTGAAATAAGATCTGTAAATGTGTCCATTACTTGAGTAAATAAACTGGTAATAAAATATGAATATTATTCATAACTAATAACTGTATGATACCCTCACAATGGCTGCCAAGTATAAGCTCCATAATGTTTACCCTACCGGACAGGCTCTCAATAAAGCGGAGCAATTATAATAAAAATACAATTTCGACCGCAGCCCCATAGGTATCAACATTATCGCTGAAGGGTGTTTGCAAATAAAGTGACCGTATAACTCATAATCGTACCTCGGGTTTTGTATCCACTTATTATGCCGAACATGTTGAAATTGTACTTTCATTATATTGGAAAACTTGTATAGGTAAATGTATTTTTTTTGTAATACTACTTATAATTAAAGTATTTTCAGGCTACTGTTAATTATGATATGATTACAATTAATGTTTCTTATTCTTATTTATTCATCGTGGAGATCCTTGAGGAATGCCGTTGTCCAACAGTGGAAGTCTTCTGGCTGACATGATGATGATGATTCTTGTTTCCACTACATAATTTTCAATTGGTCTTTTTGTACTTTTATTCTATTGCTCTTCTAATGTATCGTTTGTATTTTCTGCTTCGATATTACGTCTGAAATTCTTATGAAATTATATTCCATAGTATTTTTTATATCTTAGTAATATATAGTCGGTGAATACATACATAGTCGAAAGTTGTAATACTTTGGTAATATTCAAGTACCTCTGTTAATTCACATTTTGCATGTCACTTTTACCAGGTGTTCTCAGAACATTGTACGGTACAATATGGACGAGTTTATTGCGAATGATACCTGTAATTAGAGCCCACAGCCCTCATATCACGATGTCCATCTATTCGCACCGGTCCGTGGTCGCCACAATAGACAGTTATGCATGCACTACGGAAATAACGAATCACAATACTACGGGTCACAATACTTAATATCGATTATACTAAAACTACACATTGCGGTAAGCACGTGTTTCTCTTTAAAATATGTAGGTATTTCTTACAAAACTAGTATCAACATGCATAGAAACAATATCTGTTCCATTAAGTACGTGACGATTGGAAATAGTCGATTAACTGTGCAAACCATTATCATATCTTCATCATTGCTTAGTTCTTTGCAAAATATGTTACATTTAAGATTCGATTTCAAATTACTGAGTTACGTAAATTGTAAAAGCTTTAATTGCGAAAGTATCTTGAAAACACTGTCCTCTCCTTATGGTGGTTTCGTTACGTATTTCGAAAGCGAAGCGGTTTTTTTCAACATTTAGCGACATCAACAAGTCGTAAATCCGAAGGTAAAACATTTTGTCTCATTAGTGATGGGCGAGACAAACGAAACTAATGGCGAACTATTTTAAACTTCTTAACTATTACTTACTATTTTAATAATTATCTAAAAAAATGTTGAAAGGTTTAAAGGGTTTATTTACTCATACATTGCAAAATATATATTGGTTCTTGCAATGTAACTCTTATAGAAAAAAAAACATTTTAAAGATAACTCACAGAATACCACACGAATACGTTTTCTACTTTCCAATGTATTTAAAAAGTATCGTGTCGGTGCAACGACCAGAATGCGGCGATGGGACGATCTCTCGCGGCTAGCAGATCGAGTCCGCCCAAGGACGTCCACTCTGGTACAGCCTCCAAAATTTGTACCACCTTAATTTTAAAGACATAAGGGCTAGTA
This sequence comes from Ochropacha duplaris, assembly GCA_951361185.1. Lineage (NCBI taxonomy): Eukaryota > Metazoa > Arthropoda > Insecta > Lepidoptera > Drepanidae > Ochropacha > Ochropacha duplaris. The sequence continues at coordinate 6,625,990 of OX592695.1, read as the reverse complement.
TAGCCTGATTCAAACCGTTGATAATCCCCTGGCCGAGTCGGTAAGAAAAATGATCCTGTATAAAAAAAGGCCAAAAGTGTAGAGCTCGCGGTTGTTTTATTTTATCAAGTCACGGGTAAAGCCAACATGGCCGAGGGCCGGGGAGCGAATTATCTTGGATATACTTTATAAGATTTTTATCAAGCTGTGCCAGATACGACCAAACTTAAATGATATTTCAAATATTATGAGTAAAAAAAATTGAGAAGCTTATCCATATCGTAGTCAATACTCTAGGCTAGACTTTAGGTAATTGTAGTAGGTACAAATGTGAAAATAAGTACTTAATTATGATAATCGGTAATAGACTACGAAATTAGAAGCTATAAGGTAATAATATAAAAGTTCGTTACGCGCCACCCTGTCTGCGAGGCAGGTGTGCGCCGATATTTTGACAACGATACTTAGCAGAACCGCCCATTTTTTTAAATTTAATATAACTTTTTTTCTAGCCTCTTGACCCATTTCCGAACTAGCTGATGTTATCGGTACTTAGGCATTTGCGTTTTTATTTACAAAAGTTATGTGTTTGGTTATTATAAGTCGTAAATTAAAACTCAAGTTCTTTTAATAATACAATTTAATGTCAAAATTAAAGTAGGTACGTAAAGTTACGATGCCTTTATTGAAGTTAAATAAAGATTCTATTCATACTTTGACCAAAAAGGAGTCGCAATTCTATTGCATAGCTTTAGTCGAATATGTGAAGATAAATAAGAACTCATAATAAAAGTGAAATTATTACATCTACTTACATAAAGAGGTAGGCATTAGGCATTATATGCATCGCGATTATATGCGTGCTCTTATAATGAAAATATGAATTACTAATGTGTACTGGGCTAGCTTTAGACAATGGGAGGAAAGAGTGTTATTGTTTTACCTCGCCTCTGTCCCGGCATAGGCCGGCCGGGGAGTTTCGCTACAATGAGCCGCATCCGGGGTCGTCCGCGCCCGGCGCTGAGCGTGGACATAATATCATATCATACAACTCTACGAGTAAGTTACAAACCAACATAACAGTGGGAATATTGTCACCGTGGTTTCGTTCTTCGAATATCCTCACACACGTACCTACATATTAGGTATTATACTAAGCCTCTGGCTATATCAGACTTATTCGTCTTTTAGACGTAGTAGTATCTAGGTATGAACTGTTCATTGAGGACAATAAATCTAAAAACATGATTACAGTTACTATTTAACGTTGTTAAAATAAATCATTTTTTAACAATACAAAAACAAATTATACAAATAGGATAATCAAGTGCGCGAATTTGGAAGTACATCTATTGTCTATTATTCAAATGGTTCTCGGTAGTTAATTCTATATGTATCTACCTAGATAATAGGGTAAGAGCACCCCAGATAAAATGAAATAATAAATTCAGTCAGGGCGCGTGGCAGGATGCTGGTGACAAATGATGAGGCCGCAGCGCCGCTTCGCGTGAAATTACAATTATCTCTTTATGCTGGCCACCATCCCTTAGTTCATTATGCAAAGTCAAAGCATTCATTGGCATTTTAAAAGCCTTCTATGATATCTATTTATCAATACCAAATTTGTATATACCTAAATATTTTGTTAAAACTAAAACCAATTTCATTTCAGTTTTAATTCAAGTGCCTACATCATTATGTATATAATTTGAATACAAATTGCAACGTAATACAGCGGTGCTATCGATAATATTTCAATATTGTGCTTCAATATAATCCCTTGCTTTCGGTTCATCAGGCGCGTCAATTTCAGATCTCAACGAGCCACCATGCGGGATCGGCATTATTGCTTTTTTATTAGTTTTTTTCTAACCCCCGCTTCGCAGTTTTTGTTGCGCGTGCGTCTCGCCGTCGTGGGATAGGCCGCACCGCGATGCGTCGCTGTTTATGCTGGTATCAGTATAATGAATGTTTGTGCATCGCTTAAAAGCCATTGTTAACCAATTGTCGCTGAAATATAAATCAGTATGAATTGCAAATATAAGAATTTCCATTACAAAGTTTATTGGCCTCAGTTCCCATCTAATTATTGTGAGACGTTAGCTTCCGCGAATTGCTAAACTAATTACTGACGCGCGACGTCCGTATCAAAGGTTATAACTGTTAAGTTATCGACAATAGAACATTTGCATTTGTGTTTCCGGTGCAATAGTCAAATTAACGTAGAATTTTAACGGTCGTGTGGTTGACCGCTGGCATGACGTGAATAAAATTAGAGATAAACAAACCTTGCCAAAAAATAAATAAAGTCGGTAATTTTCTGTTTTAGATATAATTACTTTTATATTATTACGTACAATTATTTTACTTATCATTTACATTACCGTGTGTCAAAATGCCAAAAAAGTGTACAATCATAACTCAAACGAAATGTTTCACATAAAATAAATGCAATTACTTTCATCGATGGGTACCCATTTCAAGACCCGTCCGTTCATCGATATGCAAATGGTTCTGATTGAGTCCTTAAGTGCACTTCACATACAGTACAGTAGAGATGACGAGAGCTGCTCTGACATTTGCTGCCATTGTTTCTGCTAGGGAATTCATACTCAAGTCAATTATATCGTGAGAAATTCATTTTACATTCCTATTAATAATACACATCGAATCTGAAGTGTTTCAAAAATTATTTGCACGTAAGTTGGCATATTTAACATCCTTTCGACATTATCACAAATATAAAATACAACAATTTGATGCAAGTATATTTAATTGATTGATGTAGGTATAGTGGTGGTGGTCACTTACCAATTAAAACAAGTATTTGCATTATGGTTTTCAAAGTCAAAGCCATTGATTAAGTTTAGGCTCTACCTAAAGGTTGAAGCTACAGAAGCTTCCATCGGTTCGGAAGTTCATCAGATAGTCAGTTGTATTGTAATTATGGACCCCCGTGGTTTAAACATCTCTATATCCTACTAATCCTACATAATATTAGAAATGTGAAAGTTTGTTACTCAATCACGCAAAAATGGCTGAACGGATTTTAGTAAAACTTGACTCACAGTCAGATTAATGTTCTGGAATAAATAGGATACTCTCAGAATAACCTACTTTAATCCCGGGAAAAGATAAGATCCCTCGGAAACACAAGTGAAACCGCGGGGACAGATAGTGTTTTCATAAATGGAAAGTGAAGGTAAAGTATTTATTTAATCAGTCTAATTTAATTAATATAACATTTTATAACAAATGTACAAAATATACAAGCAAATGTACAATTATAATACATAAAAAACTTCTTCGAGGCTGCCGCTGCTTCGATCGGCAAGGTTCCCAGAAGGTAAAGTTATGTATCATAGTGTTAATTAAATAAATACTTAGGGAATACTTTTAAAGATTGACGAGGACCCATACTGTAAATTGCACGAATCGCTCTTCTCTGTAGGTATCTAATAAAAAACTTGTTTCAATATCTGCTACAACTCCTAGAGTAACTTACGTAGAGTTGACAGCCTACCGTTTTAGTAAGTATTTTATAACACTACCTTTTGCCTTGTACTGTATCTTTCCAGCTATCCCTTTGCAAATAAAACTGTTGATCCGTTGCTTCGTAACGATGTGACGAAAGAAATAACAATCAAACTTTATATAATAGTATAATAATAATAAATATCTATTTTATTGATGGTAGTAACAAATTAGTTACCTATCTGGGGGCACGGCAGTGCCCCGCCAAGACAAGCCAGCGAAGCGAAAACGCAGGGGCACTACCTACCTTTTCTCGAAGCGCTTCGTCGTATTTTTGAACCCTCATAACTTCGCTTTGGATTATACCAGATAAACAAAATTCTCAGGATATGATGCCTATAGCAAACTTATTAAACATATAAAGTTTCATTTGCGTAGCTGTTATACTTTAGATTTTATTGATATCTAAAAACCCCCGATTTCGTCACTGACTGATGATCATCAAAATTCATAAATGGTACTTCCTGAAGTTCTAGAAAACTGAAATTTGGTATTTCGGCTAATATTAGTACACAAACAACAAAAAAAATTTAAAACTTGAAACTTTTATCCCCGAACCCCTTAAATAGGGAATGCGTCAACTATGTATGTATGGGGACACCCTTTAATTTTCAACTTTTTTTATTTTTAAATTTTTTTCCTTAGTTTGTGCTGTAAGACCTTGCCTTTTGCTAAATTTTGTGATTCTAGGTCGACGGGAACTACCCTATAGGTTTTCGACGGTTTTATCCCAGGAACGGGTGGACCTAGCAAGTTGAAATTTATACCAGATACTGAAGTCTAATAGTCCCTATTAGGTGTATAAAAATCAAGGTCTTAAGTCAACACGAGAAAAAGATATGGGCAAATTTTGATTTTCGCGAAAATTTGTAAGTACCAAAATTTAACTTAATATTCAACATTTTTTATTTTTCGGAATTTTCCCTTTACTTGTGCTATAAGACCTTGCTTTAAACCAAAATTGATAAATCTAGGTCAACCGGAAGTACCCTATAGGTTTTGGGTCGAAAACCTATATGGTAGTTCCCGTTGTCCTAGAATCACGAAATTTGGCAAAAAGCAAGGTCTTACAGCACAAATAAAGGGAAAATTCCAAAAAGTAAAAAAAGTTTAAAATTAAAGGGGGTCCCCATACATACATAGTACCACCAATTAAGATAGACCTCTGAGTTGTATCGGAGCTCGTACAATTTTGAGGTCTAGCTTAATTGGCACCTATCTCCAATAAGGTAATTGAAAACTTAATCGAAAAAAAAATTGAAATAAATCCTCAAGACGGTGCGCGAGTCCGACTCGCATTTGACCGGATTTTTATACACCTAATAGGGACTATAGACCTCAGTATTTGGTATAAATTTCAACTTGCCAGGTCCACCCGTTCGCCCGTTCCTGAGAAAATCGGTGGTGACGCACTGACAGACGGACAAGAGAGTGATCTTAGTGTTTCTTTTTTTACCTTTTGAGGTACGGAATCCAAAAAATAATGTCATAAAATAATAATACAACCCTTTTTACAATACTAATAAACAACAAAAATACAGAGGCAGTCCAAATAAGTTTTCACTTCTGTCTGACGGGCCGGTTGGCGTGGTTGGTTAATACACTGCCTATCACGCCGCAGGTCGTGGGTTCGATTCCCATCCAGGACAGACATTTGTGTGCATGAACATGTCTGTTTGTCCTGAGTCTGGGTGTAATTATCTATTTAAGTATGTATTTACAAAAAAAAAGTAGTATATGTAGTATATCAGTGATCTGGTTTCCATATTACAAGCTCTGCTTAGTTTGGGATCAGATAGCCGTGTGTGAACAAATGTCCGAGGATACTTATTTATTTACTTCAAAAACTAGATGGCGTTGTCTCTAATTGAAACGAGCTATGGTTTCATTCTTAGAGATTTATATAGGCAAAAAGTTACATTTTATTAAGTTTCGTTAGTTTGTTTGAACATAGTCGATTTTCCAACTGATTTAAAAGTTAGCATGGATTGTGAAATAGTTTCACTTGAAGTAGAGCTGGGACCTCGCCGTCATCGTATGTTTCATATGCCGGGAGATAGTTCCTGCCTCTTCTATTCCTTGACATACTTAATGTATGAAGAAATAGACGTTGAGGTCACGTCGCAAGTCAGGACTGCTATCGTGCGATATGTTGTAGACCACTGTGATGAACTACAAGCCAAAGGAAGCGAAGCGCAAGGGCACTACCTACTAGGGGATGGCAGTTTGTATGAGACTTCAGTTTTCACTTCAAAAACTAGGTATATGGCGTTGTTTTGAATTGAAACGAAAATATTGTCACAAGCAATGTACAAAAAGAAGTGAAATCCCACCAAAAACATTATCATGTAAAGAGTGCTGCCAAGACACCACATGGCTCACACTGTCAAAAAGTAATCAGATCTCATGTTGATCCAAGCTTCTAACTCTACACGCCCTAACTCTACAAGCTCTAACTTCACAAACTCTTATTAGTGAAAATATGTAACTTGGCCATTTCGTTACTACAAAATCAGAAACGTAATGAACAGTGAATAAATTTTTCACCTTAAGCCCATGTGAATGTAGCGATATGTCCAAGTTATATATTTTCACAAATAAGAGTTTGTGAAGTTAGAGCTTGTAGAGTTAGGGCGTGTAGAGTTAGAAGCTTGGATCAACATGAGATCTGATTACTTTTTGACAGTGTGAGCCATGTGGTGTCTTGGCAGCACTCTTTACATGATAATGTTTTTGGTGGGATCCCTTTTATCACTTAATTCAATGGCAATCCGTGTGTCCCGTATGTCATATTAATTGTGATAGAGATTATGAAGATTGACATTATAAAACTCTAACATTGTGAATTACCCTCAGTTGAACTATGTATCTACAGCCTTAATTATTTGATCCATTGTTGATATTGTAATTTGTTGATGCGAATATGTTATTTACAAATAATCTATCTAATGGTGTTTATGAGTTACAAGACATCTATTTCATGGAATTCGTAATTCTTATTAGATTGTTTCAACGTAGACAAAACGGTCCCCACAGTTTTGGCGGAAACCGCGCTCCACCTAACAAAAAAGATTGCACACAGCTTGGTTGTTCTATTTTTGAGTGCATTTCGCGCTATTTTGGCGTTCCCTCCACAAACTGTATGTCAATGAACTCAATTGCTTGCGTTGTTCACGCACTTTTGGGAATTTTTAGGTCGATGTGAGGCAAACAGTGAGGTAATTTTCGGTCGCATTCGTAATACTGGCCGTATTTGCCATATTCTAACGTACAACTATGCTTATTGAAATTAATTACTTTGCATAATTATTTGTTATTATATTTATGTTTTAATAAGTTAAACCAAGGGAACCTAGTTACGAAGGAATAAAATACGTAGTACAAAGCCTAGTAGGTAGGTGCTTACGTTAATAGGTACCTAATGTCTAAATTAGAAAAAGATTTCGAAAAAAAAACTGTAGCATTTTTTTAATACCTACATTATTAATAGAGGCATATTAGGTTATGTAGTTGTTTTTTACAAGAGATGGGACGACGATATCGCCAAAATAGCTGGCAAGCTTTGGCCTAGAACAGCAGGAGACAGAGACGGCTGGAAAAACTTGGAGGAGGCTTTCACCGCCCTAGGCGGTCCTTTCACTACTTAGTTTATTTTATTTAGTTATTAAACTTTAATTATTTGATTAAGTAATTACCTTTATATATTTAGTTAGCTGTAAGATACAAACAAATGTTAAAATAGTGATAAGGAAAATAAAGCTGTTTTTATTTTATTTATTTTATTTATTAGTTGTTTTTTATGTTAATCAGTAAAGTGAACAAACAGAATTTCATGGTATGAGTCGCGCGAAGTTCATTGATAGCATTTATAAGTAGCATACAAAGGCCTGCAAGGCGCGTCTTTTGTTTTTTATAAGTTGAATTCGGCTTTATTTTATCTTCTCTGAGCGGGCGCGCCGCGCGCAATGACTGCGTTCGCGATACACACCACTACAAACAGTATACGTTGTATGTATGCGCGTGCGCACTCACGCACACAGAAACAAGAGCCCTCCTCAGCGCGCTGCAATTCGTTGGACTCACCGCGTCCCGCGTCCCGCGCCCTCCCGCCTGCACGCAATTGCACTGCACTCTGGCCTGCCACGCTGCGCTGCGTGCGTAAAAAGCGCACGCGAGAGGTGCGGGGCGCGACGCGGCGCGGTGGCGGAGGCCGAGAACTGCCGCGACCGAACGCCTTCCACCAACAGGCAGTCATAGCCAGACGCTCGCAAGAGCATAACGCCCCCATACGAAGGGCGTTGTCAATACTTACGTGCACGCGCGAAACAACCCCGAACGTGCTGCGAACTTTATACAGTGCCAGTGCGAAATTTTCTCATGAAGATTTCGAAGATAATATCAATTGACTTTGAAGCCTAAGGCACTGGATTAAATTTAATTGGGTAAGTTTCATTACCTCTATTTTTCTTGTGAAGTTACATAGAACAGCTACGTTTCGTAGACGTCGTAGAGTTCTGGACACCGGGATTCAAATATGAAAACTTTGCGATAGCAAAATTTTGCATAATTTTTAGTAAATAAAATGATGCAGCTTTTGATGTAAACATTATAATCATTTATAACCATGGTACGTAAGTTCGTAGGATACCAAATTGATCTAATGTTATTGCAACCTGGTGTAGTCGCTTTCATCGGTCCCCCAAGTTGATTATACCTGCCGAATAAAAGGTAAAAAGTCAATTTGCCAGTGTGGAAGGGCTATGAAGCGTAATATGTAAATGGGGAAGGGCGGTGCAGTCGACCAGTCGCGCTAGTCCGTACGCCGTACGCCACAACAGTCTGCTTAAAGTCGTAGCGGTCTAGTGTAGTGTAGTGCGCCCTGCGGCCAGCACACGGGTTGCTTGCAAGTTTGTGTACACGGATTATCAGTTTCGGTGGATTCAGAGGTCGCGCCGCGCCGTTCGTGACGCGGCTATATTTTCTACTATGTATCCCGCTTCTACATGTTATGATAATATGCCAGGTATATAAGGACAATAATAATTAATATCACATTCTTATATATTTTTTTATTTTTATCTACATAATGTTTTATTTTGTGTCGTATTTTGGTATGAAATAAAAAAAAATTGGCATCTACAAATTTTTGCCTATTATTGCATATTAAAAACAAGGCTGCATTTGCTGTGCAAATAGATGCAAACAAATACTAAGAATATTTTGATCTACGATCACACTGACTGTAAAATAATTTACTATTGTTTTATTGTTTTTTTTTTACTTTTATTAAACTAATTTAAATCCCACTAATATCTTACTAATATTATAAATGTGAAAGTTTGGATGGATGTATGTTTGTTACTCATTTACGCCAGAACGGCTGAACGGATTTTTATGAAACTTTGTACACAGGTAGGTCATATCCTGAAATAACACATAGGATGCTTTTTATCCCGGAAAAGGATAAGATCCCTCGGGAACGCGGGTCAAACCGCGGGGGACAGCTAGTATTACATATGTACTCGTAAATCTGGTTGGATCAAAACATATGAATTAACCGTAATAATTTTATTGATTGGCCCACAAAAAATGATAAATTACCAAAACGTGTCTCATTTATTTAAAAAAAACAGGTTGTCTAATAGAATAAGTAAGTAGGAGTAACTCACTTGATAAATATCTATAATTATTTATATTTTTTGTCCATAGAATACCAACTGAAGAAAATGGGTAGCAGCGAAGGTCAGCAAACGTTCTGCCTTAAATGGAATCACCACAAAACCAACTTAGTTGAAATTCTAGAGGCGCTAATCAAAGTCGAGACATACGTAGATTGCACTCTAGTAGTCGATGACCAAGTCACCTTCAAGGCACATCGAGTCGTTCTAGCTGCAAATTCTCCATATTTTCAATCTATATTAGCCGATGTTCCAATGGACCATTGCAGCATTCTTTTTCCCGGAGTTAAGGATTTTGAAATGCGTGCTCTCCTCGAATACATGTATACAGGTGAAGTTAACGTGACGCAGGCGCATATACCACGGATCATGAAAGTAGCAGAGCAACTGGAAGTTAAGGGCCTTTTTGATATGACGGAACTACGTCGGCGGCCAGGCAGCACAGAGCGAACCCCAGGCGCTTCTCCTCCGCGGGTGGTGCCCGCAGCACCCTCTAGTATTTCACCGCCAGCACCCGCGCCACCCTCGCGCTGGCCGCCTCCACCCGCTGCGCCTGTTCTCTCCGCCGCCTACGACTCTGCCGATATGAACCCACTCAAACGCAAGAAACTTTCCAGTATGTTGGCCACCCGAGACACTCCTATTCTAAGGAATGTTCTCGCACAGACCTCCCCCGTCGATTCTTCTCAACCTATATCACTTGTCTGTCATCCGGTCAACCAACACCCACCGCCTCGTCTTCACTCCAACGGGTCAGCTCACGAGTCAGAACGACCCCCGAGTCCACAGCGCGCTTTTGATTATCGTCCTCGCAGGCTATCCTCGCGAGCCTCTTCTCCACACTACAACCGATCCGATCGCTCTGAAGACGCCCATTCTCCTTACACGGAACGTTCTTTTGACGAAGAACATCCTCGTACATTTCATCCTTCTCCTCCACCGACCAGTTTTCAACAAGATGTAAGAGCTGGACTAGCGCCTTATGTCCCACCGCAACAAAAACCAGAATGGAAAAGATATAAACAATATACGAGGTCTGACATTTTATCAGCTATCGAATGCGTAAGAAACGGTATGAGCGCATTACAAGCATCACGTAAATACGGCGTCCCTTCGCGTACATTATATGACAAAGTGAAAAAACTCGGGATAACAACAAGTCGCCCGATGAGTCGAGGTGTAAAGAGAGAGACTAATGGAGCCGCGTTTCCGTATGGCTTGAGTGGTACAGGTGGTAGCGAGGATGGAAATCCAGGTACTCCACTTATAGATCCATCATTCTTGCAGCAAGCATTAGAAGGAGCAACAAGGGATGGAGGTCGTGAAGCGCTTCACGCCATGGCTCTAGCTGCGGCTGCACATGCAGCCCTCACTCCACGGACCCCACCACGGTCACCACCCCATTCTCCTCGGACCCCACCGCTTGACGACGATCATGTAGAGGATCTTTCAATATCTCGTCGTCGCGACTTGGATCCTCCAACCGGCGTTATTATGCCCCCTCGTAATTTTGCTTTAGATTGCGGTAGCGAAAGAGATTAAAAAGACATCGACGGAGGCAAATCATAATTCTAAAAGACTGACTTAGGCGTACAAAGTTAGAAATAAGGCTCTTATTAATAGGCTACTGGTAGGACGCGCCGCGCGCGCATGCCACGCTGACCGGGCGCTCCGGCCGGGCGATTGCAATTGGCCCCGCGGCCACTCTTATTCTACCTCTCTTCTTTTTTATTTATTTCTAAGCTTCGTCTCAATCTAATAATGAAATAAAATTTCCGTTAGGAGGTTGACGACGAAGTCTTATTGTGATTTTATTTTTGTTTATTTCTTTCTTTGATTTTTATGTTTAAACATTTACGTCTTTGTTAAATGAATAGTAAAATAAGTTAGCTTTAATTAGCATGTAATTTTTTTAGTTGGATCGGTAACTTTAAAAAGCCGCAGGGTAGGAAGGCAGCACCGGCCACGCCGCCACGCCACCCCGCCTCGGGCGGATTCGCCTAGACGAGTTATTGTGCAATTTGTTGTCCGCGACTGTGATGTTTATAGACTGAAAAGCCGCTACTACCTCACGCTCGCTACAGCTTAACTCTAGTCCACCACGTCGCATTATGCCATTATGTTTGAACCAGTCACGTTAGAAATGTTAGCTCTTTTCTAAATTATAAAGTTCATGAAAACCGTGCGTGTGACGGGTGAAGCTCTATCACTGCGAATAGCGACATTATATATTTACCTACTACATACCAACCTATTCATTTGCTATGTTACGGGTAAGAATAATTTATTTTCTGTCGATTGCCATACGTGTTGATTGTTATTACCTATCTATTTGTGCTCACTGTCAATAAATGTTTTGCACAAGTACGGTGGTTCTTACTATAAATTAGAAGAGTCTTACACTTAAGTTAGAATGCTCAATGTTTTTCATAGGTTTGTGGTATAAAAATGTCGTCGCAATTCGTTATTACTAAGTATGCATAAAATACTAGGTTATCTTAATATAAATACTTACGAATATAAATTCATCTTGTACAAATTAATGTTCAATATTGTTGCAATTTTGTTGAGTTATCTACATAATCTAGATAAATATGGCAGTTTGTATAACTGAAGCACTTTCATTTCTACGACAGTAACTACATACCGATTCCAAACTAACTCATTATTATTAATATTCTGTTTATAACCGACCAATGATTATAAAACTTCATGAAGTAAAAAATATTACCTACTATATTAATTTTATCATAGCCATTTAAGTTAACTTTAATAACTTTTTATTTGGTAATTAATTGGAAGACTGATTTGTTACTTTAGTCTAGTTTGAAAATGCCATAGATACGAATATATCTACCTTAGTGTTTGCATACGTAAATATAGCAATGTAATTAGGTTTAATATCACGTATTGGGTGTGTAGGAGCTACATGTTGGAGTTTTCTCTATTTTGTGCCTTTGTTTGTTGTAACCAAGATGTAAGTTGCATGTTAGGACATTCCAGTAGGTATGTGCGTGCACCATGCACTTTTGTGTTTAATGGTTGAGTGATACAGATAGGTACCTACAGAACGGGCGTAGGCGTGAAGATCTTTGTGTGGATGCGATTATAGTTAGATTTAGTATCCTTTAAGTTCTCTTTGACGCCTGGCTGGCCACGTTTGAACTTATATCTACCTCACAGTTTTGTTATTTAAAACAAATGTTATGTAATTATTATAATATCCACTTTTGTGCCTATAAATATATAATTATTAAGAATCATGTTATTGCACTAGAGTTCATTTTTCAAGTTGTGAATTTAAATTAACATATTATTATGTACCTACTATACTATAAGACGTAGTCGGTAGGTGCAGTATATGTACTTTTAAGTATCAATAGATTTTGTTTATCTCGTACCAACATATTATTATTATAAGAACTCTATATTTACAGATAATTTAATGTTATAAATATAAATTAAACATTTAATATCCAAATGACTCAATTTTATTAATTTCCATTCCTCTACAAGAAATACCAAAATAAATAGAATGGTTGTTTGCCGCAGAAATTGCGTAGGTATGGTACTTAAACTTTACAAACGTACTTACCATTTTCAAAGAAAGTGGCGCTATCTATGTAATATTTCTAGAAACGTGCCAATCGGCCATTATTTAAACTTTGAAATGGACTTTTTGGCGGGAACTTGCAGAGTGACGTTGCGTTTTCGTTTTATTTTCATTAAATTCGTGTATTTTGAGTTTTATTGAATAATTTCGGTGGTGTTTTATCCAATAATGATCAATCTAAGTGCACAAGTGAAGTGAAATGAAATGAAAGCGTGTATCGTGACTTTCCAGGTTGTCCCAAAAAGTCCGCGAATGTTTTAGTGGAACAACCGCCAATTTCACTAAAACTTGACTGGACATGTATGGACGAGGACTGGACTTTACAGTGAGTTTGAGAATATGACTATAACATAAAAGAAGAAATTAAAACTGATGAAAATGTATGCGATTGAAAGACTTTGTATTGACTAAAACTTATGGAAAAAAAAATTGTGACAAATAGACCAAGACCATTTCAAATACTTTGACATTGGCAGAAATATCCTAAAAGGATGATTGCCAGCAACAAAAAAAAAAAAAAAAAAACTTTGAAATGGCCGACTATGTTGCGTAACCACCTGGCTGTATCAAATATCATTATCAGTACAATAAAACGTTGCGTCCCATTTTTAGGCCTAGTACCTAATATGGTACTTTGTCAACTAGCTACTTAAAAAAAAACTCTGTGAAAGACGCACAGTATGGCGACGGCATAATAGATACCGTACCACACTTTGGGGTACGGTATCCTAAAAAATAGTGAAATGGAAGACAGATTCGACTTTAATAAAGTTGTACGTTTCATATGGACGACAATGTTCGTTCATTTCAGACGGTACGATATTATGTTATAATTATTAATTAAAATAAAAGTTTCACAACTAACGCTAGTAACGCCATCTAGTGGGTAGTAGGAAACTGAACGTAGGTAACATAACGTCTTGGTCGTAACCTTCAAGTTCACAATCAGGCAAGTTCAAAACTTAGGTATATTCTACAATACAAATATACTAAAATATATATATAAATAATTTGCGATCAGTCAGTGTATGTTTAGAGCTCGTCCACACGAGCAGCATGTTGCTGACTGCAGCCGCCGACACGCGTCGACGGCAGACGTCGACCGCCGTCGACTGCCGTCGGCGCGTGTCGGTGCCCTTACAGTTACACTTGAGAGCCAGTTGCTTTTAAGACATTGCAAAAAGGACGACAACACATTCTTAGTCCACCCACACTCTTGCACTCAATCTCCCGAACGTCGTAGTTTACCTAGCCGATTTCCGCATCCAGTGACAGATTACTGGACACAGGAACCTAGCACAGAACACTATTATACTAGCAAGGAACCTAGATAGCAAAATTGGTTCACCACATCAAGAGTATGGTACGCCATCTAGCAAAATTGTTGGTTTTTTGAATAGTCCTGTACAATGACATATAAAGAGTAATTTATTATTTATTTGCTTTATTTACAACATACAAAATATACAAACAAAAAACTACAAAAAAAAAAAAAAAAACTTCTTCGAGGCTGCCGCTGCTGCCGATCGGCAAGGTTGCCAGCAGGCTGGCATCGTTTCCTCTTTGGATGGCCAAGCCGATGCGTTGGTGGAAAAAGCTCCGCGCCCGCCGGTCACCCGAGGGCTCGATAAATTTTTTAAATTAATCGAGGCCTCGGCCGATACGTAATTAATTAATTAATTTTGAGTATTTTTTTTAAATACTCTGAGCGTGCTATTGATTGACCTAAGAGCATTATATAATCTTAAAATATAATGAATCAATCTACATTTAGCAGTAAGCTTTATCCATCAGACTTTTTGGCGGAAACTTGTGAAGTGACGTACCTTTGTTTTATTGAATAATATCGGTGGTGTTTTACCCAATAAAGGTCAATCTAAGTGCACCAGTGAAGCGAAGTGAAATGAAATGAATGTGTGTATCGTGATTTTTCAGGTTGTTACAAAAAGTTCGTAAAAAGTTATAGTCGAACAACCACCAACTTCACTAATTTCATGGTTAGGCTGATAGTCTTGTAACTCAAGCCTTCTAAATAAATAAATAAAAAGTTATATGCTTTTTTCTGACGTCAAATCACACCACTATTTTCCTAAACTCTGATTGGATCAATTAGATCGCCAGACAACTGTCAAAATATTATTGCGAAAAGTTTTGGAAAACAAACAAGTTTTTGATATTTTATTATTTAGTGATATGATTCATAACCCACACAAAAATGGAGCAGGACGAACCATTTATAAACTCCGATGTTTTTAATGTACATGATATAGCTGAAATTGAAGGTAAGGAACTTTTAAATTAATATCGTAGACTTTCGTAAATAACATGAGTAATATTTTAAAGTTATGATACCTACGTATTTCTCTATTATTGCAGACTTTCTCAGTGGTTGCGATGGAGATTTCATGAAAAAGCTAGAGGAAGAGTTGACATTTGTGGATAATGATACTGGCTTACTCAGTGTGGACACTAAAATCAAGGAAGAGCAGCATTCAGCATCTCAACCCCAAATGTCCCCTTGTTATAAAAAAAGTGGAAATCCATTGGTATCACAATATACACATAGACTTAAAGTGCAACCTCCTCCACATCCAAAGAGCAGTCCTGTTCAAGGAGTTTACGCAAGAGAGGAAAGTTACAACTTGCATCAGATAAACGAAGGTGTACCATTGCCTGATGTTACTCAACATGGCCATGCAGAACTACCTAACCAAACACCCATAATGGTCCAACAAGTAGTTCAGAGACCTGTATATGTCAACTTGGCACCGGGAAACATACAGCTACCAGATAACAGGCCATCTCTTATACAGCTAGATAGTGTCACACAAATAAACCAATCAAATAAGTCAAAGCAAACCAGCCAACCTCTTTTGATACAAAATAGTTCTAAAAGAGTGACACCTTTAATATTAAAAAGTGCAGATTCGAATTTCTCTCCACTGATATTACAATCAAATATTATTAATCCTGAAACACAAACTTTGATGTATACTAGTGCTCCTATTCAAGGTGAGGTATTTTTATACAGTATATTTCTAATATTGTAAGGTTTATATTTCAGGGACATTCTTAAATTTTCAATGACATTTCTATCTAATGATATTTGGAATAACTGTAGTAGGGAGTTTTTAAGGCTATAATTATGTGAATAAATGTATAATTTTGTTACTCATATTGAGTTTGTATACAACAGGTGCAACACAAGGTATTATTACTTCCAAAGCAGGTACAGAAAATAGACCAATCCACACATTTTTTACTAGTAACAGTGGACAAACTCTTTTGACTACTGGCATTCCAGTAGTCCTTGAAGGTGAAAAGATTGCACTAAGTCAAGTGTCAAACATTGGTCCACCTAAAGTTAAAGAAGTGAAACGAAGTGCTCATAATGCCATTGAGAGACGTTACAGGACAAGTATCAATGATAGGATAGTTGAACTGAAGAATATGCTAGTAGGAGAAGATGCTAAGGTAAAATAATAAATAATAATGAAGCCTCAATTCCTTAATAAGGTAATTCTTCATAATTATGATGCATGCACGCACAGTGCACACACTTGCTGAATTTGCCAATCTTAGATGGTGATAGTTTGGAAATTACATTACATTAATTTACCTTGTCAATTCATTCATGACATGGTGAAGGTTACGTAGCGGTACGTATTTACGTGCTACCTCGTCTCTACTGTATAGCAATGCAGAAAACTGAGTACTATGTCCAAAAAACTTGCCACAAGTCCCCCCCTCAAGTCCCCTTTTGCCATTGACCAGATGGGTTTATCATACCTTTGCCCCTGGTATACTGGGTCCAATTCTAGTCCTTGCTCTGTGGCATCTACATTATACCTACATTGATATATTTAGATCACAATTTATAATAATATGAATGATTGCAATTTTCTTCCATACAGCAAATTGAAAGTATTCAGTCAAAAGCACACAGTTTTTTTGGAATCACTTGCCTTAATAACTGGGATTGGAATGTTGATTTATTTTAAATACCTACTTATAACTGTACATGTATGTTATAATATTTTTTATTATTCCAGTTGAACAAATCAGCAATATTGCGGAAAACAATTGATTACATAAAGTACCTGCAGAATCAGAATACAAGGCTAAAACAAGAGAATGTAGCTCTTAAAATGGCTTGTCAGAAGTCTGGTGTGAAGGAACCATCCTTTGAGGGAGCATATACTCCTCCGCACAGTGACATCTCTTCACCCTATCATTCACCACATGGTACTGACAGTGATTCGCCATCCTCTCCTGAATTCAAGGTGATTTCTTGTTTCACCTTACATATATCGGTGTCACATAAACAATAAAATAAAGAGCTGGAAAAAGTGGACCAAATTGTAGTACATTATGTGATAGCTGATTATATGGTGTATCAACCCCTTAACACTGGACCAGTATTTACGCCACATCCTTTATAATTAAAATTATTATTGGTTAAGATAATTGATATTAAAATGATTAAAAAAATTACAGGTGGAAGATAAGTATTCTAAAATTGTCATGGGCATGGGAGATCACTCACGTTTAGCCCTTTGTGCTTTTATGGTGGGACTTATTGCTTTCAATCCATTCAACACATTCTTTGGAGGCTTTATGTCAGAATCTATATCAGCTGACTACACAACCAGACTTGACCAAAGAAAGATTTTATCACAAAATAATACAGGTATGTAAATAATTACTTATATTTTATTTAGTAAATTTTACCTACAATAAAATGGTGACATTATAATATGTGTTTGGGGAAAGTCGGGAGAAAGTCATTGTAGCCTATAATAATTATCCTAATAAACTTTTCCCCCTCTATGTTAGTTATAATAATAAATAAGTTATTGTTGCAGGCTATGGTGGAGCTTCTTGGATGGCTTGGATATTTAACTCATTCTTCATATATTTAGTAAATTTCATAATTTTGGGTGGATGTCTTGTCAAATTATTAGTTTACGGCGATTCTGTACCAAAATCACAATCAAAAGAAGCTGAAGATTTCTATAAACATAAACGACAAGCAGATAATTATTTGAAGAAGGTAAATGTTTTTTTTACACATAAAAATAAATCAATTTATTGCCTTGAAAAAACATACATGTTATTTATATCAGTTTATTATTAAAGCCCTGTAAATAATCTATACTAACTAATATTATAAACTTGAACAGTTTATTTGTTTATAGGCGCTTATCTCAGGAACTAAGTACTAGTTCGAATTGAAAAAATATTTTAGTGTTGGATAACATTTATAGAGGAAGGCTATAGGCTATATTACATCATGCTATGTTGCGCCGTTGAAACCGCGGAGGACAGCTAGTGTAAAATAAAAATGATCACCATCCTGTTTTATGTTATAAAGGGGGATCAAACAAATGCAAGAGTAGAACTTCATCGGGCATTGGCTGTTTGTGGTAAGAGCGTCCAAGCCGGAGGGCCAGGCCATGCTAAATATTCAGCGCTGATTGCAGCAATACTCAGGCAGTTGTTACAGAGAATGCCCTTTAGCAATTTATTGACTCGACGTGCTGGCGATTTATGGACCGATAGGTAAGGATTTTGAGTCAACGAGTCTTCGTTATAATCAATAAAATCCTTGGTACTTTTTTTGTGTCTTTAGTAATCGCAATCAGTTGCCCGACTTTATTATAAGCGGCTTGAGTGATTAGACACTTGACGTGAAAGGTGGCGAGTGCCTTCGTTCTTATTTAAGGGCGTCGACAAAGTGTGACAAGGGGTGGGTCCTAAGTATCATGACGTCACATTTTAAAATCAATGTCTTGTGGGTTTCATAACATATTTTTTGTTTTGTATTTTCAAATGTTTGATATTGATTTAAAAAATAATGTAAATGGAAATAAAACGAATCTCGGAACTGCTGCTTTAATTTAATAATTTCTAGTGGTAGGGGAGGCGAATAGGGGATTTCGGGATTTACTTGAGCGCGGCAGATTAACTTAAGGGGGGCAATCTTGCACCTTGTGAAGTACTCTCACCAAATCTGAGCCCTCTATATAGTGTCGAACGTCTAGGGTCAGATTAGTAAAAAAAAATCGATGGTTTGAAATACTCGAGCGCGTCAGATTAAGGTAAGGTAAGTTAGTTACATGCAAAATAGTGTACATTTCAATAATCTGACAATTTGGGCGTGACGAAAGAAAATATGTGTGACTTAATTTATGGATGGCCTAAAGGACCATAGAGTAATTTTTTATTTTTAAAAATCATATTTCAGCCCTGCTAGAAGAGCAACTCAACACTGGGCAGCGGAAGTGTCAAGTGTTTCCCACCGTCTTGCACAGTTGGAAATATTATCAAATCACAGTGGTCGAAGCGAACGCGTACTGCTGGCTTTACAAGCTGTCAACCTGGCAGAAGTGGCAGGCAGCAGACAGTTGTTGGCAGACACATATGTAACAGCTGCTATGGTGTTTAAGGAGTACATGCCTAAGATTGGGAACTGGTTGTGTGGGTAAGAAAAATATTATTCTCCTTAATGGGAGTCAACAGGTAGGTTGTTACTTTACCTGGTAACAGCTTCATATTGAACCCATATTTCTCTTCTAGGCTCTACATTTCAGTCCTTGTAAAATTCCATTGATATAAATCTGTGTTTTGAATTTCTATACGTAATTTTTTTTATGGTTGATTTATACTCTCTACCTACACTCCCTTGTAAAACTCAAAATACATGATTTTAATAAAAATAAAACGAAAACACAGTCACTTCGCAAGCTCCCGCCAAAAAATCATTAACATACTTACCTTCTAAGATTTTGGACTTTCAAATCGTGCATTTTGAGTTTTATTGCATTAAATCGGTAGTGTTTGTCCTAATGTTTTATTTGTACTAATGTTCAATCTAAGTGGACCAGTGAAGTGAAATGAAACTCACTAAAACCTGACCGAACTTGTACGGACGAGGACTAGACTTTACTGTGTATGTGATGTAATGTGACTATATAACATATAAAAAGAATATTACTTTTACTATAATACTGACACTAGCGAAATGCACAAGCCGTGTGACGCCAAAACATAAAAGGAAAATAAAGATTCAAATGTAAAGTTGTTCGTCAGGTACTATCTGCGCGTGTGCGGCGCGGGCGAGTGCGAGTGGGTGGGCGGCGCGGGTGCGCGTGCACGCTGGGCGTGTGGCCCGCGCGGCTCACGGTTCCTGCGCACGCGCCGCTGGACTTACGAGCGCGCCCCGCCCTCCGCCGCGCTCTTCTGCCATCTACCCGACCCTGCTGATCCACTCGCTTATGCTATGAGGGTACGTATCAACTGGACCAGTCAGAGGAGTCCATTATACTAAGTCACGTTCAAGATGATAACGGAATATTTTAGACTATATCTTTGATTTGTTGAGGGTCTCTCTCCTATTTTTTTCTTCCTCTTTCTCTCCCTGTCTCTCACCAAAGAAGGCCAGTGCGAGCCGTTTATATGTACATATTTTCTTTTTTACCAGCTTTTTTAAACCCCCCCCAACAAATAAATAGATATCAAAAAAGACACAAAATATTGTCTATATTTTTAAGACGAAAGAAACTGATAGATAGGTAACTTGGGTAGTATTTGGGTAGCATTAAAATAGTTAAAGGTCCAAACTTAATATTTCAGGCTTACCATCTTGAAATTCTTCAAAAAAGTCTACAAATGTTGCTATGTGCGGACGAGCGCAGCAACACTCGCGATGTTCTAGAGCTGATCAAGTTGATCACTGATGACGTCTCCACTGATGCCCCGCAACACTCTGGTAAATTTTACTGCGCCTTTTTTATACCACATGTAACAACGGGGCAGGCGGGTCACCTGATGGTAAGTGGGAAATACCAGAAGGATTGCCATTTTTAGAATCCTTCGCTTGCTCGGTCATCAAAATTGAGCACGCGGTTCATAAACAACTTTACACTCTTGTATAACAAATAACTATTGCAGTCGTAACGTCGGATTATTATTTCTATTTATTTGCTACATCAGATTTTATTACTTTGGTAGAGGTTGTACCAATAGCTCGGAGGTCAGACGATATCGTCGAAATTGGAATGGCTGCTAAATTCAGGAAAAAATTAGAACAAAACTCTTAGACGAAAGATAATAAAGAAATATTTAGCATCATCACCAGTCAATGATTACAATCATCACAGTCTGATCTACATTTCCATGTAACGGTGAAATATTAAAAGTGTAAGAGAAAGGTGAAACATTTTAAAAATGAAAAAATGTTAAGTTATGTGTTATTTCACAGCCTATGTATAAAAGCCCGAACCAACTGTTTTGAGAAAAACAACAACAAAATTTTCATCAAAAGCTTTCTTGTTCACTCCTTCGTTTATATTCCGTCTTAAATACCACCTTTCTATTACACATTACATATTCTAAAAGGTCAAAGGTCACAGTTTACGTACGTATCTCCTTAAGGTAACTTCTGTAATTCAACATTCAAATTGTCCAAAATAAGTACTTTACTTTCAAAATGTTTCAATTTGGTAATAAATGGATGTTCAAAAGTTTTTCTGATTGCTCGCTATTCGACATTTCCTTACTTGATACCCTTCAGTACCACCTTTCTATTACACCTTATATACTCTTAAAGGTCTAAGGTCACAGTTTACTTACGTATCTTCTTAAAGTGCCCACCTAGGGCCTAAACTGAATAAATGGTTTTGATTTTGACTTTGACTTTAAAACCAGGTTGTTGGGACCCAGTGATGGAATGGTGGGCGAACATAGTCGGTGTTGCGGCCACATGGTTGCTCGCTGACACGACAAAAGCGATAGAAATAGGCGACAAGCTGAACTTGCTACCGGAACCTCTGGCCAACTGCGAAGATCCACTTCCAGGGTACCTATTTTAATATGTCAATTTTGTGTTACTTTGTTCACTCATTTCGTTCTTATGGTAGGGGAGGCGAATAGGGGATTTCGGGATTTACTCGAGCGCGTCAGATTAACATAAGGGGGGCAACCTTGCACCTTGTGAAGTACTCTCACCAAATCTGAGCCTTCTATGTAGTGTCGAACGCCTAGGGTAGCCCGTCAGATTAGTAAAAAAAAATCGATGGTTTGAAATACTCGAGCGCGTCAGATTAAGGTAAGGTAAGTTAGTTACATGCAAAATAGTGTACATTTCAATAATCTGACAAATTGGGCGTGACGAAAGAAAATTGGAGACTCGCAAAGTTGCAAAAAAAAAACGTCACCTGGATTTTCTCGAGCGCGATTGGTTTTTTTTTTATTTTGAAGGAAATTAGTCACGAATCACGGAATTATCTTAATCTGCCGATTTGCACAAGCCGAAGTGGCTAAAATCATTATTAAGTGTATAGTCCACGAATATTATGAGTTTCACCTCAGAATGAGAAATAGTCAGCTATTAACTTGTATAAACCTTTATTTTGACACCCTAAAACTTGTCTCAAAAGCTACTTATCTTAGGGTGCCCGCGACTACTGATTTTTCAAGGTCAAAGGTCAAAAAATCATTTATTGCAAATATCTCGTTTCCTATGGGTTTTTTGGTATATGTATTCATGATAAATATTGTAGAACATTAAATTCTCTACAATTTTGTACAGATATTTTTTCGATATCTTGAACCATTTTCGAGATTTCGATATTTTTTACATATTTTTTTTTTCAAACCGTCAGATTAAGGAAATCCCTCAACATAATTGTCAGATTATGGGTCAGTACAACAAGGCCATCAAGAAGAACCGCCTGTATAAAAATCTGACGCGCTCGAGAAAATCAAGGTCACGATTTTTTTTTTGCATTTTCAAAAATCGGCCCTGACTGATGGTCGCGTCCAAATCGTCAGTCTTTAAAATAGGAGCTACTGGAGGGTTCACTTAACATCCCTTATCAATGTCTGACGCGCTCGAGTAAATTTTTTTTTAAAATATTTTCGACCCCTTCGTACGGCCACCCCCACCACGCAAAACGGCAGATTATTATTTTTCCGTTATCAGACAGACGTGGCGCGACTACCCTATTAATATCTGACGCGCTCGAGTATTTCTTGGTGACTGTTTTTTTTTACATTTTTGAAACCCTGTAGACGCTCCCCCCACCGCTGAAGGGGAAAATATCACATAACCTTTTTTTCTTTATTCCACCTAATCTTCAAATTCCAGTAGGTCCCAAAGACGCTCGAGTAACTACAAATTTAGCATCAATGCCTCCCCTACCATTATGTATAATCAAAAGAAGATTTATGTTTATTCCGATGCACGATGAGATTGAACTTACTGATAATATAATCCTGACATGTAGAGATCTTGATGGTTATTATTTAATTAGTTCCGCCCCGCGGTTAAATCCGCGTTCCAGAAGAATCTTATCATTTTCCGGGATAAAAAAGTATCCTATGTTTTTTTCCTGGATATGACCTACCTGTGTGCCAAGTTTTATCAAAATCAATACACACACGCACGATATTTTGATCTGTTTACTAAAAAAAATCCCGACGGTTTCACCCGCGCGCGCTTCCGCAATTTTTCCCCCAATTTTTTAAAGTTTTTTGGTCTTCCTAATACTGGGTAAATACTTTGAGATCTTGGGTTAGCCATGCTGTTTTACAATGGAACCAACACTGGTAATTTTTACCTCACTGTTATATGTATAGAAAAGTCGTTTTATATGAAGACTTCTTTGCTTGAAGCATTATTTGATACTGAAATACAATCAACAAAATTAGTGCAACATCGATTTATTAAATATTTGTACAACGTCAAATGATGAGCACACTAACAATGAGAAGATATTCTCACACATGGAAACTTAGAAATGCTAGTCGCACTGATGTTTATAAAACACAAGTGTATAGTTTATAGTTGCCGTATTAATAACTATTGTCTTTCTTAGCATAAACACGAGCTGATGAAAATATAGCTATTGTATTATAATTCGTAGGGCACTGCATATGGCGTACAAAAGCCGGCGTGGACTGTTAAGCCTCGCTCAGTATCAAGATGATCGCTCGATCGAAAGGACCTCCGAAACCATACTTAAGGTTTGTCATTCACTATTTTTACTAATAAGTGTATTGATAATTATTTTAGAAATCATCACGTTACGTTTAAGGCGATGATAGCTCAGTGGTAAGTGACGTCGAATACCGCGGCGAAGGTCGTGGGTTCGAATCCTACAATGAGCTTGAGCTTTCGGTGAAGGAAAACATCGTGAGGAAACCATAGCACGGTGGTAGGGTACTTTGTAGTACCCGACTGGCTGGCTACCACCCTCAACTTGAAAATCTGTCGCCAAGCACCTATCGGTGTGTTCCGACAGTTGCACTTGAGAGCCAGTTCCCATCTAGGCTTTGTGTGCTTACCACCTTCGGCCACATCATCACTTACCATAGTGAGATTGTAGTCAAACACAAGCCTATCCAGAATAAAAAAAAAAAAAGACGTAGACCACTACAGTTTGGTGTAATTATTTATGGGCAAAACCTATTTAGATTAGATGGCCTCCCTAAACGACTGGACAGATATTGATGTTTTTTTTGTGTATTTGTGTTGGACCCGGTGGTGCTGAACTCATGTTTTTTCAAGCGCTTGGCGACACATTTTCAACTTGAGGGTGGTAGCCAGCCAGTTGGATACTACAAAGTACCCTACCACCGTGCTATTGTTTCCTCACGATGTTTTCCTTCACCGAAAGCTCAAGCTCATTGTAGGATTCGAACCCACGACCTTAAATGAGTTAGATAACATTTAAATATACCACTAGTGACAACTCAGTTCTTCCACTGAATGTCAGATTGTTCTCCTTAGTCTAACGACTTCGAAAAAGAAGGAGGTTCGACTGTATGTATCTTTTTTTTTAAATACATGACCAACTATTTCAGGTTTGTGATATTGCGGGAGCTAGGTTAGCTGACTCACTGGCGTATTACTGTTGTCGGAAACCAACGCAGCTCATGTTGGTAAGTCATTTAATACGTGTAAACAAATTCGCCGTACTTCACCTCTATTTGTGATCAGATAGCCGTGTGTGAACAAATGTCCGAGGATATATTTGTGGTTATTTTAGGGATGATTTTTGCATGTTAAAATGTTCGTTAATCATTGTTACCAGTTAAAGTATAGGAATACTTACACGTTTTATTTCGATGTCAGATGTCTGTATAGGAAGTCCAACTGGGACTTTTTGTATATATTTGATTAATTCATCAAAACTTATTAGCCAATTGATTGAAAAAGAGTTTTAGGGATTTTGATTAATTGAAATCAGTCCCCAAAGGGAAAAAGTGAGTTGCAAAGTTTGTGGGAATTAATATTTTTCTCAACCTTTTCTAAATGCATCCACTCAGGGTAACAAAGTTTTTAAGAAATTTAAGAATACATATAGTTCACTTTTTTGCACGTTTTGGGTGGGATATTTTCTTAGCTCATATTCTGTGATGAGAAAATGAACTAAGAAATATTTTTTTCGAAATTCTCCACTACAGAGCTAAAAAATAGAGGAACGCGGGTGAAACCGCGGATAGAAAGCTAGTCTAACATAACCGGTGCATATAAATGGAAATTACGCATAAAAAGATTGTGCTAAAGTATTGAATACGGTGTTAATATAGACACTGGATTAAGGCCCTCTGCATATGATATGACTGTTTGCGAATACCCTTGCATGAAATTATTGTTTTACATTATTTTTTTTAACAGATTGTGAACTAGTTTTTAGTGAAGATGATTGTTATGAAGACTCGCGAAGATTAAAGACTTTTGCGGGAGTGCATTGTAGTTGCATTGCACTGGTTCTCACAGTTTGTGCAATATTACTACAAGGCAAATCTCGAATTAGTAACACTCATCATTTAGAAGATTGTGTTGTGCATGTTTGTAATGTGTCTGTTCTTTAAGTATTAGTTTTAAGATTAGTAAAGAGCTTAACGTTTGCTGTAGATCGTTGAACCGGCGTCGTCCAGTTCAAAAATCAAATCAGCTCTTTGATATAATAACTACGTGATGTTTTATTATTGTTTTAAATTAAATTTGATAAGCATGTACTGTATTCCTTTTCGGCTGTTGAATAAGTATAAGGTCTTTTCAAATAGCGTAAAATATTTTAAGAGGTTTATCGGTAGCCAATGAAAATAACATTCTAAACAAAAAAATGTGTTAAATTATTATTAAAAGGCTCAAAGCCTGATAAGTGTGATAGAAAATTGGAATCAACTGTAAGTATAATATAAGATAGTAATCTCATCTCTCTAAATATCATTTATCGATTAGGTATGTAATCTCAGAAAGTATAGATGCTACAAACTTGAGATTTGGCAAGTTTTTATTTTATTTTACCTTTGTTTTTATACACAAACATAGTGATCGGTACAACCTTCTCATATAAAAAACTTAAAATATCTTACATTATTTTAAAAATACCTTATGTAGTTTATTTTATAAAGTTTATTTGTATGTACTGCGGTAGTAACCAAGTGGTTGACGATATCGTGATATAAAATATCTGTACTAGCGGTGCTGGTTTGATCAGTTAATGCAGGTGCTGTGCTGCGATTGGGTGCTAGAAGTCCGCGCGGGGGTTTGGGAACATAGCGCGGGCGCGGGGGGACGAGCTCAGGGCAAGACCGCGCCCGCTCCACACTCACACCTGCGTGCCTTCCAACGGGACTTGCACTCGCTGCGACGACTCTCGCAGACACTACCCGTCAGTATATTTCTTCATGTTATTTGTATCCAATAAAAAAAAGTGAAAATGGAGCCAAGTTCAATATTAAGAATTGGCCTTGTGGTCGTCTTCGACAAAATAATTGAGATCTAAATAGATACCAGCTGTAGATAACCCTAAAAAATGTAAGTAGAAACCTTAGGATAAATTGAAGCTCAATATTTGACTTGGCTAGATTTTTTTTACCAGCAAATATTTTTTTGGAATGGTAGGAAATATTTACTTACAGTATAAAAACAGTAACTTACGTATAACATAAATAAGATAAGTCAATTAGCCAAATAAGAAGATAATTTGTAGGTATGTGAAAACTGCCTAAGTTGAGTTCTGAACGGATGCTAAGTTCCATAGTACGAATTGAAGGTACAATGTCCAATGGTTCTGTAGTCAAAATGGGGGTACCTCAAGGTTCCATACTTGGGCCATTTCTATTTCTAGTATATATTAATGACTTACCGTCGGTCGTAAACGGTCTCTCAGATGTAGTCTTGTTTGCTGACGATACCTCATTCATTTTTAAAGTAGATAGAAAAGACAAAGAACTTACTAGAGTAAATGATACTTTGTCAATAGTTTCTAAATGGTTTGCTGTAAATAATCTTTTATTAAACCCTAAGAAAACAAAATGTTTAAGATTCGCTCTTCCAAACGTACCGCAAGTAGACTGTAGGGTATTAATAGATGACAGCAGCCTGGGACTAGTTGATAAAACTGTATTTTTGGGTATAACACTTGATAATAAACTACAGTGGGGTTCTCATGTACAATCTTTAGCTAGTAAATTGAGTTCTGCTGTATTTGCTGTTAAAAAAATTAGACAATTGACGAATGTTGAGACGGCCAGATTATTTTATTTTGCATATTTCCATAGTCTTTTATCATATTGCGTTTTAGTACTTGCAGATATTGAAACAATTTTTGTATTACAAAAAAGAGCCATTCGTGCAATCTACAATATGGGTCCACGTGAATAATTAAAGGAAATATTTAAGGAAATAAACGTAAGGACTTTACCTTCACTGTATATATATGAAAATATTATGTTCATTCGAAAAAATGTAGACTTGTATAAATCAAATGTAGAGAGATTCATAATTTCAATACAAGACAAAAAGATAAATTAGTTGTTCTGTATTTTAGATTAGCTAGAGTTAAAAAGTCATTTCTTGGGAATAGTGTTCGCTTTTATAATAAACTAGCTTTCCGCCCCGCGGTTTCACCCGCGTATCCTTTGAGATTGAATTTCAAAAAATCTTTCTTAATCCTCGTTTACATCTTAAAAACATTACCTGTGAAAAAAAAACAGCTTTCTAGGTCTAACACTGGGCGTTGATGAGTCAGTCCTTCTCATTTTTCATACCAAGAAACGGAAATAACTCCTAACTTTGACCCCTGTTTCACCCCTTCAGAGGTGGAATTATAGGAAACGCTAAAACACGTATTTCTTTATTTTTATTTGTTAGTCATGATTCTAGCTTCAAAAATGACCGACTTTCATACAAACTTTCAACCCCTTTTTCACCCCCTTAAAGGTTGAATTTCGAAAAATCCGTTGTTATTCCTCGGTCAAGTTTTAAAAACAACACCTGGAAAAAAAATCAGCCTTCTAGTTCTAAGGGTTTAGGCTGGGCGTTGATAGATCAGTCAGGACTTATCCTTTTATATATATATAGATTGCCAGCATCTGTTACCATGATGACTGATTCTAGATTCAAATCGTACATAAAAAAAGTTTTGAAAGGAAAAGCTTATTACAAGGTAGCCCAATATATTGAGGATAAAGATGTCTGGAAGTAGCTGCACTCTGTACAAGTACCATTGTTTTTTTTTTTTAATACGCTGTTATTAGCTTGGAATTTTTTGTTTTAGTTTACTATGTAGGTAACTAATGCGGGTTATAATTTTTTATGTATTTTTGTATTACTTTAAGAATAAAATTGTTAAATATTTGAAAAAAAAAAGCTTTTTCAGATGGTCCAAAAATATTTTAAAAATGTAACCTTGCTGAGTTTCTTGCCGGTTCTTCTCAGTTGAAGGCTGACTTCCGAACCGGTGGTAAATTCTGTAATTCGACCTTCATAAGTGCCCTTCTAGGGCCTAAACTGAATAAATGGTTTTGACTTTGACTATAGTAGTTTCTTAAATCATTGCCATATGAATGTGCAACGTTCTTTAATTAAAAAATATGTTCATTGATGTATTACTTACACCATTTATCACTCAAGAACGGCTGAATGGATTTTGATTCTAGAATGAAACATACTTTTTATCACGGGTAAAGACAAGATCCTTCGGGAACGCAGGTGAAATCGCGGGGGATAGCTAGTAGACAATAAATTACGATTTAAATGTACTTTAATGTATGATACTTGGTCTCAGTAGTGAGGACGTGAGTGTTAACTATAAATGTTGGTGATGATGAATAGTGTCAATGTAATGTTGCAGTGGGTGACGTCACGAGTGTTCTTGCACTCGGCGGTGTGCCGCATGATGGCGGGCGCGGCGCCGCGACGCACGCAGCAGCTGTTGGACGGCAGTCTGCGGCCGCGCTTCAATCGATCATCTATCATTTGCGGGAAAGGTATTTTTCGCAAAACACCGATCCATATAAAGGTCTTGGTCTTCCTTTTGTTTAAGGGTAATTTTGGAATCGTAAGTTGTATCGCGATATTTTCATCGAACTTGCGTTTAGTCCCGTTAACCACAGAAAAAATACATTGAATTGTTGTTAGTGTTGGATCCGAATAAGTCTTCAAATTAACGTCAATAGAACATACAATTTTTGATCACATTTAAATAAAAACCTAACGACTAAAAATGTCAGAGCGCTTGCCGTCGATGTCGGGCGCACTTATTTTAATATGGCCGTCCCCATATTAAAATGAAAGTACGCCCGGCGTGTGATAGTTAGAATTTTTAGAATCTTATTATAAACTAAAAGTTATTATAGAAGTATAATATAAATCTAAATTATATAATACCTGAAGTTTTGTATGACTGTTACAAGATGGCGCCGTTTGTGGCGATTCTTAGATGTTAAGAGTTGCGTAAATATGACTAGGGGACTTGTTACGTAAAACCTGTTAACTTCTTACGTAAAACCTGTTAACTTCTTACGTAAAACCTGTTAACTTCTTACGTAAAACCTGGTAATAAAATTACCGATGTTTTCGAAATGGCATGGAACCCAACTCGCGAGTTTAGTACTTACACTTGACCTTTTTTTTCAACCAAGCCTGATAAAGCTGAATTCTGTTTTAACAAATTCCACGTTGACGAAGTCGCAGGTGTAAAATTTCTTCTCATATAATTTAAAAAATACTTAATTCAACTTTTCTGAAACAGAACGCGCGTTAGAGGGCGGCGGCGGCGACGGCGAGCGAGCGGTAGCACTGTACATGGCGTGCAAGCACTTACCGTCTGCCGTGCTCGCTGCGCCAGGCGAGCGCGCTGGGATGCTAGCACAGGCCGCCGCCACTCTACAGAAGATAGGCCACCGCAGTCGGTTACCTCACTGCTACCATCTCATGAAGTCTTTTGGAACTTTACCTTCTGCACCATAAATACTTGTTGTTAATGTAATAATTTAATTAATAAATGTCCTCGCCACTGACCAAACTGATTGTTTTTTTCCTTATCAATTTATAGCTTAAAGATAGTGCCATATCTAATGCGTGCCGGCCATGACGCCCGACTTTGGTCTTGTTGACTTCTTGATATCTATGCAATGCATGATTGAAATATCAGCAATGGCGCCGGCTGATTCTGTTGGTTTGCAACTAAACTATAATAAATTGTTACGAATTTTATATTAGGGTTCGTCTATACTATAAGTTGAGCCATTATTTATGTAAAATTCGCATCTACTGTGTTTATTTTCATCGAAGTCGCAGGCAGGACTCGACGTCTTATTAGTTATTTGTTTTAAATTCAAACCTATGAATTAAGATCTCGTTATGAAATGTACAATCGCATCGCACACTTATTTGCTTAGTAATTTTAATGAATTAATTGCATTCGTAAGAACTACAGTAGAACTCCAATTATCCGAACTCCGACTATCCGAATCGCCGATTATCCGAATCACCGATGCGCCGGAACTTGTCTTAACTTGCCGTTGTGTGATCACTTGCAACTCACCGTCAAGCGAATGCGTGACCTGGCTGCCCGAAAACGGTTGAAGACCGCAAAACAGCTTACATTGACGGAGATGTTTAAAAAACAATGATTTTTATTTCTAAACTTGTACATAAGTACATTTTATTTATATTTAAAACATGGGAAAATTTCATGTTTCTTTCATTTAATTCAATTAAAAAATAGTGCAATATCAAAACGTAGCTTTTATTGTCTCCAATGGCAATTTTTTTTTTAAAAATCCGATTATCCGAATATTTGATTATCCGAATGGGTCCCGGTCCCCATTAATTCGGATAATTGGAGTTCTACTGTATAATGCTTTAACACTTTTTTGTTTTATTATAATACATCATTTTTTGAGTGCACAAAAAAAGTTATAAAATTTCTGGGCGAATCAGCTCTTTGCTATTGCAATAAATAAGCAATCCGCTTAATTAAACCATGCTACCTTAGCTATATAGCTATCGAGTAGGCGATATAACTTCTATTAAAATCTACACCTACTATATCAACATCTCATCCGACAGGTATATAAAAAATCCAACAAGAGGGTATAACTTTTTCTTCCGTATGAATAAGTATGTTATGTTATTATTCTATCCAAGAATTATTATGTACCTTCCATAAATAAATATAATATATATTCAATTATTGGTTATATCTGTATTATTTTACTCTATTACAGAGTTAAAAGTAAAAAAGTGCACAGATTTTTCTATTTAAACTAGTGACCGACCGAAACATGTTATTTTGCCGAAACCGAAACCGAAGGTTCGGTTTCATTGTAGTTTCGGCCGAAACCGAAACTTTTATAAAAAAAAAGTCCTTAAAAAGTCGAAAAAATCG
Source organism: Ochropacha duplaris (assembly GCA_951361185.1). Taxonomy (NCBI): domain Eukaryota; kingdom Metazoa; phylum Arthropoda; class Insecta; order Lepidoptera; family Drepanidae; genus Ochropacha; species Ochropacha duplaris. Next base: position 6,594,491 of record OX592695.1, on the reverse strand, counting down.
TTTTTTTCTAAAATTAATATCTCGCCGACCTATAATTACAGGTTTCTACTTTCAAAGATTTATCACAATGAAATTTCAGCACAGTTACAGAGGTTCTGTTTGAAAATTTAACTACCCTATAAAGTGAAAAAAAAAATACTTTATTTCATTACCATTATTCGCGGAACAAACACAACACGTATTGACACGTCTACACGTGCAAAGCGCACTGATTTAGGTAGTTGCCGGCGGAGTCAGGAGAGCGACGCCATATTGCCAGCCGTGCCGAGCGCGCCCGACGTTAGCCGAGCGCGACCCGAAGGTACGATGTTGTAAGCTTCGGCGCGGCCGAAGGGTTCGGCCGTTTTTGGCCGAAACCGAAACTCGGGCCGAAACTTGATTTTTTGGCCGAAACTGGCCGAAACCGAAATTTCGGTCGGACACTAATTTAAACCCAGTGTTGCACTGGGAAATTTATTTTTTTGACTTGGAGTTTCGTTTTATTTTCATTGAAATCGTGTATTTTGAATTTTATTTAATAATATTGATGGTGTTTTGTCTAAGTGCATCAGTTAAGGGCTTGTTAACACAAGCAGCATGTTGCCGATTGCAGCCGCCGACACTCACGCCAACTGCAGTCGACGGCTGCCGCCGACACGTGCTGACGGCAATCGGCGGCTGCCGCCGACACGCGTCGACGGCAATTGACGGCTGCCGTCGGCGCTTGTCAGCGGCTGCAGTCGGCAACATGCTGCTCGTGTGTACGAGCTCTAAGTGAAATGAAAGGATAGTGTGTATCGTGACTTATTAAGTGGTTACAAAAAGTCTGTGAAAAGTTTTAGTGGAACGGCCACCAATTTCACTAAAACCTGACCGTACTTGTACGGTTGAGGACTAGACTTTATAGTGAATGAATATAAAGAATATTTCAAACAAAGAAATGGCTTAAAGATCTCGATACCAAGCCAAAAACCTTAAAAAAAATATATTGAAAGAAATAAAGTTAAATGTCAAATAATATTAATGTTTGTTGAAAATGGAAATATGGAATGAAAATAAATAATACTACTTTGGCAAGAGCTGAGAAAGAAATGATAAATTTATTATAGTTAAACTTACAAAGTTATTACATCAAGCCGTTGAACGAGGCTCCGAAATGGTGGGTAAATTAGTGAACTCGTTGGCTTGGTTAAATTATTGATTAAATTGTAATATGATTGTTTATCAATACATGGGCATATTAAAATGGAATTATACTTTTTATTATCACTGCGAAAATGAGATTGTTTCTTTGTACTTGACAATTTTCACGTAGCCTATGGTATGGAGAAGTATGAAGGCAACTTTTTAGCCCAAGATTGTGGATGAGGGGGGGATCTAGTAATCTAAAAATGAGTATTTTCAAAAATAATCTTGATTCTAGGCAACATCTGTAAACCAGAAAAAAACAAACAGCAATGCTCCAACAGGTGGAGTTCGTAAAAAATCAGGACCCAAATTTGAATTATCTGAAGAACAAAAGCGTGATATAAAAGAAGCATTCGATTTATTTGATACAGAAAACACAGGAAAAATAGATACCAAAGAATTAAAAGTGGCAATTCGGGCTCTTGGTTTTGAACCTAAGAAAGAAGAAATCAAAAAGATGATTATAGAAATTGATAGGGGTGACGGCAAAGTATCTTTTGAAGACTTTCTTGATTTGATGACAGTGAAAATGGCTGAGAAGGATACTAAAGAGGAGATTATGAAAGCATTTAAGCTTTTTGATGATGATGAAACAGGTATGTTTGTGTGATTGTTTGTAACTGACATCATAACAATCTGTATTTGTTTCATAATATTATCTTGGCAACAAACAAACAAAGTTTTGCATTTGTTATAATAGTAAAATTATTAGCACTATAACTTGTTGTATAATTTGTCTAAAGATGATCACTGTCAGTCACTCTCTCTGTCCTGAACTCAACCACTCAACATGCCACTGTAAAAAAATCGAACATGTTGCATGCAGCAAGTATGGCATGGATAAGTGACCAGCACCTATTTAATAGCAAATTTAAAAGTAATTATTTCTTGTGCCTTTAAATCTTTCATTATACTCAAAATGCTAACTCAAAATTACTTGCCAAGTTTGACTCATGAGAACAGAAACTACTCTCTTTTTGCACAAATAACTGTTACTCTATTCAAATAGTGTTTTAAGGAGTATATTGCTTGATTTATTCAGTCTTTGATTTTATATTTTGCATACCTACATATATTTATTTGTAGCTCTTCATAGAGCTAATGAATGAACATGAATTTGTGTGTATGTTCAATTATTCCTTAATATGAAAAAATTATCAAGTCTTTTGCATATTTATCTGTTCTAACTGAAATGGCTAAAATTACTGGAAACACTCACTCAGTTTCTGTTCAAAAAGAATTAATTATGTTATGCAAATTAGCCTGGGTGACTGACACTGTCTTGTTGAAAGTTCTTTGACCTGGCAGCTGCATTTGAGCTTCATTCATTCTAGGCTTTCCACATTATCACTAACCTCTGTGAAATTGTGATAAAACTCATTGAAAAAAAAAAAGTACTCACATTTGTTATTTATTTTGATTTTTTAGGCAAAATATCGTTTAAAAATCTCAAACGGGTGGCAAAAGAACTAGGAGAAAATTTAACTGATGAAGAACTTCATGAAATGATAGATGAAGCAGATAGAGATGGTGATGGAGAAATTAATCAAGATGAGTTCCTACGTATTATGAAGAAAACTAGTCTTTACTAACCAGAATCTCAAATGCTAAAATCTTATGTGTATATATATATATATATATACTAGGAATTATTTTATTGAAGTCATGCATAATATTTGGAACTGCACCTAGCGGTATTAGCAGTTCGCAAATTATAAAAAAATTTATAATTTTCAAATGTCATTAATATCTGGTCAATTCGAATAAACAAAATATAAACATCTACATATTTTAAGTTGTGATAATTAATTGCATAGCATCATTATGTTCTTAATTATTGATTACTTAAAAAAAATCAAGAAATATATGTCCAAAAACTATTTGATGATTACATATAATCTATAAATCTGATTGAGTACAAACTTTATCTTGCTACCTTGCCAATGGTATATACCTATAAACTACAGGTACCTAGTATTTAAGGTAGTAAAAATATGCATTCCAAATGACAATGCCCACCATGTAATAATTTTTGATTATTTAAGTTTAAGAGCAAGTTTCTGAGTTAAGGATTTCATTTTATTGCACAAATTTTGTCTTTATATGCATGCAGTTTTATACATAGCAAAAAAATAAATCTTGTTGCACACATTATTCCATAGGTATGATTTATGAGGTACACCTAACACTTGTTACTTTTTCCAGCAAAGGAACATTATAATTCTCATATTTTTAAATTGGGACAATCTTGAAGATTACCTATGCACCTGAAATTTATTTTTAATATGTGGTGTAGATATGAAGAAAGTTCAAAAACATTAATAATGGTCCTTTCTAAATGCTTTTGAAGTCCTTATAAGCAAAATTATATATCCAGAACATAAACAAGTTAGCAGAATTAAAGAGTAGATTTTTTTAGAATATAATTGATTAAAACTGACAAACCATATATAACTTTGAATCTTAAAATTATTTGCAGATCTAGTCATCATCAGATTCTGTAATAACAGTCAGTACATCCTTTCAACTACTGTGCCTTCTGGCTGTCCAAAATAAGCTTTATGACACATTTTCACAAATAAACCACTTTCTACTACTCCAGGTATCATCTTTATGGATGTGCTTACTTTGTCCCATCCTAAATCTTGATTAGTAAATGTCCAATCAAGTATAAAATTACCATTATCTGTGACAACAGGTCCTGCCTTTGCTACAGCACTGCGTAATTTAATATCTCCTCCAAACATGCTTATAATCTTCTCTTTGACAGGGACATAGGCCATGGGAATCACCTCAATTGGTACACCTTTTTTGTACCTATCACCCAATTTAATAGAATCTTTGGTATAATCTGCTATAATGATGAGCTTTTTAGAACATGATGCAACAATTTTTTCTTGCAGCAAACAGCCACCTCCGCCCTTTATCAAGGTCATGTTTGAGTCAACTTCATCAGCACCATCAATAGTAACATCTATAACAGGGTTTGTGTCCAGCTCCCCCAAAGTAAGGTTATGTTTAATAATCAGCTGTTTGGCTTGAAAAGAAGTAGGGATACATGTGACCTTCAATTTTTCAGCAACGACTCTTTCTGCTAGGCGTTGCACTGCGTATACCACAGTTGAACCGCTGCCCACTCCGAATATGCAATTGTCTGATACAAATTCATCAACAGCCCGGTACGCAGCCACCTGTTTAGCCTGCTCCAATGACATTTTCAATTTATTTTCACAAATTAATAAGTAGTTTTTAATATTTACCGTGTTAATTGAGCTAGTAAATGTTTTCACAATGTGAGAAACCTTCACCATTTAACTTCACGATGATCAGATCAGATAAGCTAGCTATAAATATTGCAGGATTCGCAGCCTGCTGTGAGAAAATTGAGATGTGGTATGAATGAAACCTGGTGAAAAATTAGATGAATTTTCCAAATCCAACTCCAATTTTATAATTATTAGCCAGCTCCGTTAGTATTGGTAGAGCGATCAGACCAAAGAGAATGTAATGGATCAGACAGAATGATCGGCGGATTCGGTATTCATTCGGTCGCTAATCACTGTCATGTCAAAAAGGGTAAAATCACTACTGTCATGTCATTAATTTATTTGTTTATTATAAATTGTCAATGTCAATTTGTCATGTCACTGTCTGTCAGGCTAGTTTTTTTTTAAAATTTTTTGGCTTGATATCGACCATTAAGCCAAGTCTTCAGTTTTAATAAGGTTTTAATATTCTTATTTTATGTTAATAATAGTCACGCACGTTATACCTATTACATTCACCGAAAAGTCTAGTCCTGGTCCGAACAAGTCTACTCAGGTTTTAGTGAAATTGGTGGCCTTTCCACTAAAACTTTGGATGGACTTTTCGGGACAACCTGAAAATTCATGATATCACGGGAAATTCGAAGAAGGAAACATAAATACACAATGCCCCATCTCATTTATTCTCTCTCTCTCACTCACTCGCTGACTGAATCACGACGAGCTAACGCAGTTCGCTCGCAGTGAGCGATTCTAGAATTATGTATTCTAAATGGATAGGTAACTCTAAATACCTATCAATTGCGAAAAAGAGAAAGATAACAACTACGTTGGGACAATCTCTCTTTCTTTCATTAAGGGTAAGTAGGTAGGTAGTACATCATAAAAACAATACCTGTGAAAAAATTCAACTTTCTAGGTCCATGGGTGTAAGACTGGGCGTTGATAAGTCAGTAAGTCAGGCCTTCTCATTTTTCATACCAACTTTGAACCCCCGTTTCACCTCTTCAGGGGTGGAGTTTTAGAAAACGTTAAAACACATGTTACTTTATTTCTAGTTGTTAGCCTAAAAACAAAGTTTTATGCTTCTAGCTTCAACAATGGCGGACTTCCATACAAACTTTCAAGACCCCGTTTCACCCCCTCAGGGGTGGAATTAAAAAAACCGCTAATACACGTGTTTCTTCATTTTTAATTGTTAGCCTAAAAACAAATTTTCATGATTCCAGCTTCAAAATGACCGACTTTCATACAAAATTTCAACCCCTTTTTTTGGGTTGAATTTCGAAAAATCCGTTCTTATTCCTCGGTCGTCTTAAAAACAACATCTGTAAAAAAATAGCTTTCTAGGTTCAAGAGTTTAGGCTGGGCGTTGATGAGTCAGTCAGGACTTCTCCTTTTATATAGGTGTCTCAGAACGGCCCAACTACTTTGATTGAAGATAAAAATTCTGTACTGGAACCAGTCGGTATTTCGCGTGGCGACGGCAAGAGGCCTGATGGTATGACTTTGATCCCGTGGAGTGTCGGCAAGCCGTTGGTGTGGGATGCCACTTGTGTCAATACACTTGCGCCATCTCACTTACCGGTGACTTGTAAAGCCGCGGGAGCGGCTGCGAAAGGTGCGGAAAATTCAAAATTCAAAAAGTACGCCTGTATTGGTCCAAATTATCAATTTATGCCTTTTGCGGTTGAAACCATGGGTCCGGGGGGTCTGATGCTCGTCGTTTCGCAAATATTTTATGTAAAAAATTTATCGAGGCCACGTGTGACCGGCGGGCGGGGAGCTTTTTCCGCCAACGCATCAGCTTGGCCATCCAAAGAGGAAACGCTGCCAGCCTTCTGGGAACCTTGTCGATCGGCCGCAGCGGCAGCCTCGAAGAAGTTTTTATATATTATAGTTGTACATTAGTTTGTATATTTTGTACATTTGTTGTAAATAAAATTATCATGGAATAGATAAAAATATATTAAAAAATTATTGTTATTATTATTTATTGGTATAAATTTAAAGACAAATAACAAAATTTTAATTTTTAAATACGACATTGTTTAAATGTCGGCCATTGCGTTGGCGGCACTCTTCAAACTGATTGCGTACACTTTCGAAGACTTTTCTAAGAAGTTAACATTTTTTAAGGCGATGATAGGTCAGTGGTAAGTGACGTCGGATACCGCGGCGAAGGTCGTGGGTTCGAATCCTACAATGAGCTTGAGCTTTCGGTGAAGGAAAACATCGTGAGGAAACCATAGCACGGTGGTAGGGTACTTTGTAGTACCCGACTGGCTGGCTTCCATCCTCAAGTTAAAAATCTGTCGCCAAGCACCTATCGGTGTGTTCCGATAGCTGCACTTGAGAGCCAGTTCCCATCTAGGCTTTGTCATCTACCATAGTGAGATTGTAGTCAAACACAAGCCTACCCAGAATAAAAAAAAAAGTTAAAATACGGTCGGTCCAATCAAAGAGGGTCCAATGATGCAGTTTGCCGACATAGCGACCCACACAGTACCTTGGGACTATGCAAATGGCGTTCATGCAACGTCTGGGGATTAGTTTCCCCCCAGAATCGGCAATTTTGGCGATTAATGTATCCGTCCAAATGAAAATGTGCTTCGTCGCTGAAGAAGATGTTGTTGAAATTGTTAAACCTCTCTAACATTACATTCACATAATTTAGTCTATCATTTTCGTTAAGAGCTTGCACAATCTGAATTTTATAGGCCTTAAGATACAAATCAGATCGCATTATGCGATGAATCGTCGCTCTAGGTAATCCCAATTAATTGAGATTCACGTTTTTTGACGCTGAGTCGAGGCTGTCGGCTTACAGAATCCGCAACTAACTGAATGTTTCCAGGAGTTCTTGCTGTTCTTGGACGGCTATGATGGATATCGCCAATAGTGTTTCCAGTAGTGTTGAATGCCTGGATCCACTCTAGAATTGTTGCATTGCTTGGAGTTTCCGCAATGTTGTGCAATCGATAATGTAATCGAAATGACCGTCGAACGCGAATGAGCGATCGATTGTTCTCGAAATAGACGTGCACGCAAAACATGCGTTGCTCTCCCGTGTATGGCATAATGGCAACTAAAAATGTAAGGAGCGCTCTTTCAAACGACCTGGATTCCCCCCTTCCTCGTACTTTGTTTGCCTCTCACTCACACTTGAAATAGTCGGACTGTTTTGAGACCTGTATACATGCACCGGGTATTCGGTGTGATAATAACGTAAACATGTAGATACCTAGGTACGTGTTAAACAAACTAATATTGTACTGAAAATATTTTTATGAAACATGGTTTCAGTTTTCACATAACTATAGGATCTAAAATGACAAGTTCTTGAGAAATATTTTTTATGTCATTTAACAGTGTTTCTTGATCATTAAGTAAATGTTTTATCATAGAAAGATGTGTTGTTAAATCCAAATCGTTTTTCTTCGTAATTGATTTATTCGGGTCAATTTCCGTCCTGGTTCTGAGTGAAACATTAGGATTACTTTGATGTTGCATTTTGTATTCAGAGTAAACGATGTTCAAATTGTTGTGGGCTTTGTTTCTGAGTAGGGCGGTTTCTTTTTGAAGTCTTTCTTTATGGTTTCTGAGATTTTCTACTTCCTCTGAAGTGATATGTAAGTTATTCTCCAAAATATTGAGTTTATTATTTAAAAATCGATTCTTTTGTTCTAACTGGGTACTTTTAATTTTTTCATTACAATAATCTGCGTAATACTGCCCGCAACAAATTATAATCTTTTTCAGTTGTATTTCAACCGATTGTTCATCTAATTGTTCGTTGCGTATTTTTTGTAATTCTTGATAACCAAGCTGAATAAAATTGCATAAAATTTTTAATCGTTCACGAAGAGCATGATTCTCGTCAGTCAAAGTATGTATCAAGGTTTCATTTTTCCTATTCTGGTGAGTTAACTCAACACATTCACTTCTTGCAATATTTAAATAACTATTTAGTGACGATGTTTCACTTTCCTTTGCCGATATAACTGTTTTAGCAACAACTGTAATAAATATAGATACGTGTTGTCAAAATCTAGGTAGGTAGGTAGGTACCTACTGTTGGTGAAGCTCTATCTACTATAACGTGAACTTAATGAAGTACTACTCACAACATACTGTTTTCAAGTAATTTTTTAATTTACTTAGGTTGTTCTTTTTATATTTTAGCATAGATTTGCATTTTATTAGTTTTTGTAACACTTCTGTACTTTCTGAAAGATTCTGGTCGGATTTTGCTGTATTTTGGAATCTATAAATGAAATGGAAAGGTTTAGAATTAAATTAAATGGTTTAGAAAAGGAAAACACTATACCTATCCGAAACTAAGTAGAGCCTGAATTATGTTATATTACTTATACACACACACCCTGACTCAGGATAAACTGGTTCATCAGGATAAACGAATTTATCTTGGGTCAGAATCGAAACCACGACCTATGGCATCACAAGAAGGTATTTTTTTTATTCCACAAGTGACAACCAGTCAGGCGGGTCACCTGATGGTAAGTGAATACCGTCGCCTATAAAAATTAGCAATACCAGGAGGATTGCCACCATTGTACATCTTATTACAATGCTACTACAAAGTACTCTACCATACCTTGCTATGGTCTCCTAACGGTGATTTCCTTCACCGAAAGCTCAAGCTCATTGTAGGATTCTATCGAACCCACGACCTTCGTTGCGTTATACGATGTTACTACCACCAACTGTTTCCAAAGTCCAAAATAAACCGCAATGACGACGGTATTTTATCATTTGGGGGAATTTTTAAGAGGAAAAATCTTGAAGTTTAAGAAATATATTGTAGGTATTGCTTTAGTATCTTGGCACAGGCGGAGGGACATATAGGAACATTTTTTAAATGTTTACTAGCCAATTGCAATGTTTTAGTACTCATTCGTGAAGAATCATTTTTTTAAGTTTAACCTTATTTTACGTGAGAGAGACACAAATCAAAAGAAACCTTATCTACTTGTGATAACCTATAAAAAATAAAATAAATATATATACTACCTACTTAGGCAGGTACATAAAGGTACTAGGTTTGTCTATCAAACCTATAATCAAAATTATGTACCCTACCAAGATACTAAAGCCAAATCTACCTTTCAATTTCATGAGCAATGGCAGATAATGCTTCTTGCAGTTTGTCATTTTCCAGATCCTCATCTTGAAGATTTGAATTCATTTCTTCTTCGGTCATTGTTTTCAATTTGTAAATAGGTACCTTTGGATTTTCTCATAAAAATTATGTAACAATCTACCAATCTACTGATATTGAGTAAAATAATAAGAAAAATGTTAAATAAAAATATTTCTACTATAGTATATAAAATTATATGTAAACGTCATTCGAAAAATTATATCATATTTTTATGTAACCTACATGGAGCAATAATGCGTTTTACTCTTTTACTCTTTGAAAAGTCTTCTTTTTGGCAATGAAAAAACCGATCAGACTTATCGGAGCAAACTGGACTCTTGAAAAATCGGTACATTCAAGACCGGACTAGGATAAAAATCAGACATAGATGTCACATACAAAAAATTGCAAGTTTAGGTATTTTACCAAAGTAACGTGGAAATAATATATGAGCTATATAAAAATTGTACCTATGTATTAATGACCGTAAAGTAAACAATAATTATATTTCTATTTGTTTCTGTACCTATGTTAAACTGTACTTATATTGTAGAAAGTAGTTATGAAATGAAATCAAAAGAATCATGCCGTGAAGGATTGTTTGGTGTATAGAGGCTGCGGCTCACAACCTGAGTAGGTACCTACCTATATACCTATGTCGCAACCAACTAGCTTCAATTAACAGCCTAGCCTCTTTAATAAATGGCACCATTCAACTAGCAGCCTGAATGATATTCAGCCATTCAATCAAACAGCTAGGCAAATGACTTGGATCGATAACGTTTAACTACCTTCACACAAAATTCATTAAAAAACCACGAAGAGAAGACACTAGGCTACGGTAAACGTTTAGCAACAAGGGAGTCGCATGCACGTTTGCTTACGTTAGTGGAAAAAGTTGTTATTTGTTGCCGCATTTTACAAGTATGGAGAGGGCATCTTGTCAGAGCGGAGCAAGGTCCAATTCTTAATCTATGCCATTGGACTTAGAAAGCTGAAATTTTGAAAATCCACCCACAAAATGGATAAATAGAGCGAGTGAAACCGCGTATCGGAAAGCTAGTAGGTATACTTATAATATCCTCCTAACTATGTACCGCTCATTTTCGCTCGTATTATTATAACTTATTAATTAACAAAAGGAAGCTCCCTATACAGGTAGGTAACAATAAATAAATTTAAATCTAACTGCAGTAGTAAATAACCTAATTATGGACAATATTAAATAAAAATATACATTGTCAAACCACATTTAAAACTAATAAAGAATTGAACCCTTATCCTACACGCAGAGCTAACAATTTACACCTTCCAACACCAAGAACAAACTATGGTATTAAAAACATGAGTTTTGAAGGAGCTCAACTGTTTAACAAATTGCCAAATGTAATAAAAAAATGTCAAATCCTTTAATATATTTAAAAGAAAACTGCAGGCCCATATTGTTGAAAATACTGTTTGATAATCTAGTTAAAATCTACACATAGTTATCTGTCAATAGTTAGTCTTATCTTATTATAATATTTAGTACGAAATTTGCCATCGCACACTGTAACTAATCTTATATTTTCAATAATTAATTACCTACTGCTTTCTCATGTAAGTGAAATGTAATTTCTTATGAGATAATAAAGTTCTTTGAAGTCAATTACCATAATGGCACTAGGGTAGTAGTAATTTAAGATCTTTTATCGAATTATTTAATAAAATGGGTTATCATAGTGTATCTATATACTATACCTATGCCATGATACCGATATATTGCATTGTTATCAAGCTTTAGTGTGTTCGAGTTGGCCAGCCAATTTTCCGCCAAACGCCCGGACCGACAGCAAACGCTATTTCGTTTGTTCGCGAGACAACCGCTTCACGTGGTAACCATTTCACGCTCGATTTCTGTTCCGCCACAAAAAAGGGACATACCCTTTCTTTTATCTATGTGCGCTAATGAAACATTACAATATTGGAACATTCAAATACCTAAGTACATAATTTGGATCTGTTATATTTATTGAAGAGTTAAGATATAAAAATCTTAGTCCTTTGGTCCTCCGCTAGGGGTAATTCTGTTCCATGCTTTGGTCTATTTGTCACATTGCGTTCACTATATCTCTAATGGACACATTTTGTACACAGATAAAAAAGCCACCAAATATATCTATTATCTATTTTTTTCTGTGATTTTATTTTATTTAATCCTAATAGGATCCTGACAGGTACCTACAGAGGCAGGCTTTGCTAAATAGAATGATAGCTTGATGAATGAAAATGATTCTCCAATATATTCTTAAAAGGATCTCGATCTTCTTACTTAGCCGTTATCCGCACGGTCGGTTTATTTCAATTTCCTTCATAAAAGACGCTATTCTCGGATTTGAAGTAGATTTATCATGCTTGGATAAAGCGGGCACTTTTTGTGCTTTTCTTGTGCCTGGATCTGACCCGAGATCTGTCCACTTAATGTGAATAATGGTGTACGATGGAAAACGAATGCGAACCCGAACACAAAAGACAACAATGCGAAGCGATTTCAAAACTTGATACAAGGATTTTGGCGAGATAATACTTATTATTGTGTTTTCGATCGGTACCTAACTTAATAGGAAACGTCTATAAGTTCATAAAAGACGGAACTGTATTTTCGGCTTTTTACCGATTTTCTTTTCAGACAATTCTCGAGTACCTTATATAAGAAAGATATTAGATATATATAACGCATCAGCTTGGCCATCCAAAGAGGAAACGCTGCCAGTCTTCAGGGAACCTTGCCGATCGGCAGCAGCGGCAGCCTCGAAGAAGTTTTTTATGTATTATAATTGTACATTTGCTTGTATATTTTGTACATTTGTTGTAAATAAAATCTAGTACTTATATAGAAAGATATGAACTTCTCATTAATACGCGTACCTTATATGAATTTATAATAATTCTCCGTATTTAATTGAGCCATTGTTAAAGTTTTGACTGTGACTATTTGTTATCAGATAAATCTACCTACTTATAACAATATTTCTAGCATAGCATTAATCAATAATAGGTAGGTACTCATTCTGATAAGGTCTAAATATAGACCTAATTATAGTAATATAATTGTATAAAATGAAAGCCAAGAATCAGGCAACATTATCATAGATGTCTACGCTCAAATATTAAAGCAAACGACTTGCATTATCAATGTTATTACATCCCATGGAAAAATATTCAGAACACGAATAGACATAGACGTCTCTATATCGGTAGACATTTAATACACGTCGTCATAGCGGATCGAGATCAAGACGATATCTGTGGAATGCGAGACGTCTACAGGTAATCGATTCCTTGGATGCAAAAGCTCCTCTGATCGTGAGAGATGCACTCAAGATGAAGCTACGCTGAGTATCCTACTCTGACATCGCATTTCTGTGTGTGTAGTCTGCATACGTAATGGCAACCTCAATTAACTCCGTAGATACCTACCTATATAGGTAGGTACATTGCCTACCATGTAGATCACACTTTTCATAAAATAACCTATTAGAATATATTCAGTGGTTTTGTAGAAGTATTCAAAAAGCAACTTTTCTTTGTTAAAAAACGTAATAATATGTGATTATTTTATAGATTGTATCCTCTCTTATCGTCGTTATTAACTAATAGGCCCGTTTTGACAGCACATATATGTAGATCTAGTGCCTAAAAGAGACAAATATAGTGCGACAAGAAGAGACATCCGCATGTGATAAAATTATGACATGAGATTTAACGAATTTAGTGGCTTCTAAAGTACATAATTTTTTTTTTATCAGTAAATAAGAAATTGAAATCAGCAGTGGAAAAATAAGAATGGGTGCTCTGTCAGGCAGGTCGGAGTTGTTTCCCTTTACCCAGCGGACTGAACACTGGCACCGCGTAAATAGTTAAATCTACTACTCTAATACAATTTGTAGTAAACCATGATCCCGACGCTAAGGTCGCATTATCGGATTGGAAAAAACTGTTACAAAATAATTTTCAAAGAAGGAAAGTAGATCTTAAGTGCATTACACATGAGGTGGAAATGGTTTGTAAGTCGAGACATGAATACGAGGGTGAGTTTTACAATGTTCATGTGACGGCAGGACCTTTTTGTTGGGCCTTTTGTGCAGAGAATCCGCGATGCCCTGGGGGCCAAGGGGCACGATTTCCATTACACGGAACAGTTTTCCGAAGAGGTCTTCGCTTTCCCAAAAATTTACACCGCATTCAGTAACGATTTATATAAGAATAAATTATGGTTGGCTGTTAATTAAAAAAAAATCTACTATTTTCCTATGCGACGTATAGGAAATGTAAAGATGGAAAATTATTAGAACCATTTTAATACCTTATTGCTAATTATTACATATTAAAATTTAAAATGTATTGCATTAATAGTATATATTATTTAAAGTTAATAAAACCATAAAACCACTGTTAAAAAAGTTAGAGGTCAGGGATATTTATTAACTAATATAGCTGTGTCATATTAGGTACAACAAATCCAGAAAAGTTGTAAGCAGCTAGGTAAGTATTCCAGGAATGCCGATGTAAGTTACTAAACTTGTTAGTTGCAACTTGCAACAGAGTTATAGATAGTTAATAGATTGCTAGGTATTAGAAAACGCGTGGTGATGCAGCGTTGAAGATTTGTACGTGCACATGCAGTTAGATGTGGGACAAATGATGCAATATCGGCCAGTCACGTTTGGACAGTATTTTGAATCGGTAGTCTGGTAACGGCTGCGGCCCAACGAGTTGCATTGCAGCTTGATTTTCAAAAGTAATGCGCCATGATCTAATCATTTAATTTATTTATTTGCTGCTATTGCTTTTGTAGGTAAGGTGAATCGGGAAAATATCGGAAGGATTTTCCATTGGTTCTAAAAATATTATGATGTAGGATTATTTTATATGGATTTGTAATAACATTGTAGTTATTAAAATATCACTTGCAGTGTTATAAATTCAATAGCAAATAACTTTTTTAAATTGATTGAAGATCTTGTAAATTAATATACCTACCTACTTCCTAGCTATGATTTAAGGAATTCTTATGGAACTTGGCACCAGTTCAAATTTCAACTATATATTTAGACGACGCTAACAATCCCAAACGCCGTTAATGCCAATCTTGGCCACTTTTATTTTGCTATACTCGTAAAATATCTTTAGAAGTTCTCTACGTCATTGTAGCTTGTATTTTGGCTGGTATGTCAAACAGTAATATTTGCAATCTAAGTTTTCACACGAGTATTTTTTAGTTCCCGAAATAAACAATATTGAGATACTTACTTTTTCTTGATAAGAATGTATTTGTAAAAGAATATATGACTTACATGGGGGACAAAAGTCAGGCAACATCTGTTAACCAACTTCTTAAACTTTCGTGTAAGAACAAAGTAGAATGTGTGTCCTTAGGGCTCGGGACATGGGCCCGCGCGCGACGCGGTGTGCCAAACTTTCAATATAAACCTCTTTCGATATTACATACATTAGGTACTACAATAGTATAGTATCACACTCTTTTTATATTTTTCACTCTATTTATATTTTACAAGTTACGGAGTACCTATTGTTAGGAATACCAAAAATATGCGCGTCTGTTCTTATTGATTTCTCAACAGTACCTAGATAAGTACCGATAGATTCATTGATTTATACCTACTTAGTTAAAAATTAAATCAAATTATTAATAAATACCTGTAGGAGGTCAGTAAATTTTTACAAAGTCGAAGCCAGTAATAAGCTTAACATTATTATAAAAATATATGTACTTTCCCTTAGTTTTCATGCGACATTCTGTATCGTAGCTGTAACAGGGATTTTTCTAATCCATCTCGTCTGTGCAAAGCTGTTTAAGCCGAAGCCTCGCTACCGTAAACATGTCGTCGACGCCGCAATAATAAATTATTATCTACGAGGTACTTTTATTTTTCACAAAAATTGTTGAGTTGGGGTTAGAATTAGAGTACTTTTATCGTAGGTAATTGGGATTTTGATAAGCTGTTGTGTACGTGTTGTGGTTTGTCCTGACAAAAGAAAACTTTTTATAAAAAAAGAAAAACGACTTCAAAGACAAATGTTGCACTAAAAACCGAAAAATAAACTGAATAAGACATTAAATAAAATGGACAAAAAAATATTTCAATAACTAAATAGACCAAAAACTTTACTTATGTAAACTACCTACGCACCTATTCAAATTATTATTCTATAAATACTTTTTGATCTGTTTGAAGTTGGTGCCAAGCCTAATAGGTTTAATAGGCTTCGTACGGTTTGAGGGGGTAGGACATAGCATAACATCTGCTCATAATTGGGGCAGTCTGACTGGGGAAGTACCTCCACCTTACAGAATAGCCTTGCAGCCAAATAACACTGCCCTCAAGTGATGTTGTGTTCCTGCGGTGAGTAAGGTTGCCAGAGCTCCTAAGAGGAGGCACTGTGCTGACGGCGGAGGGACCGGCGGTATTGTGGAGTCGCTATTGAGTAGTGCAGGCGCAGCATGTTGGCGTGCGGTTAGCGAGACCCGGTGAAACGCTTGACCGCTGGCCGCCCGCAGATAGAATGAGTTCCCGAACCCAGGGATTACTTAGGCCTGAAACTGCGTTAAGCGGGCGCCCGCGACGTGCAACCGTCGCGTGTCTACGCGCGTGGATACGCGGGTGGGCTCTGTGGGAACGCTACGGGCCCCGTCGCGGGTACCCGTCGCGGCGTTTTATTTACGCAGTGTCGCTAGTTCAATTTTAACGTCGTGCATATACAGTCGTGTCGATGGAGTACTTAATATATTACTACGTAGCAAAACAACGACAAGCAAAAAAAAAACGACAACCAGTAAGCTCGTATATTGAATCTAGATTGCTATGCGGTGAATTTGTTGTAAAGTTCGGTAAATTAAGAGAAAATGAAAACTCATTTTATAAATATTTTAAAGTTTCGGTACAGGTCTATGACGAATTATTTTCGAAATTGGAACCGTATTTGAGGATCAAAAATCTTAGAGTAAAATCTGTATCAGTCATATCACCAATGGAAAGGCTGGCAATAACATTGCGGTAAGTAAAAAATATTAATTTGTTCTTTATCATCTTTATTTTTATTTATACATAATATAATTAACATTATTTCTTTGCCCATGAATCATATTTATAATCACAGTTCTTTACTCGTACATCTTACTATTATTAGGGTACTAATTATCATTATTTATTTGCTAATGAATCATATTTATAATCAGTTCTTTACTCGTACATCTTACTATTATTAGGGTACTAATTATCATTATTTATCTGCTAATGAATCATATTTATAATCACAGTTCTTTACTCGTACATCTTACTATTATTAGGGTACTAATTATCATTATTTATCTGCTAATGAATCATATTTATAATCACAGTTCTTTACTCGTACATCTTACTATTATTAGGGTACTAATTATCATTATTTATCTGCTAATGAATCACATTTATAATCACAGTTCTTTACTCGTACATCTTACTATTATTAGGGTACTAATTATCATTATTTATCTGCTAATGAATCACATTTATAATCACAGTTCTTTACTCGTACATCTTACTATTATTAGGGTACTAATTATCATTATTTATTTGCTAAGGAATCACATTTATAATCACAGTTCTTTAAACGTACATCTTACTATTATTAGGGTACTAATTATCATTATTTATCTGCTAATGAATCACATTTATAATCACAGTTCTTTACTCGTACATCTTACTATTATTAGGGTACTAATTATCATTATTTATTTGCTAAGGAATCACATTTATAATCACAGTTCTTTAAACGTACATCTTACTATTATTAGGGTACTAATTATCATTATTTATCTGCTAATGAATCACATTTATAATCACAGTTCTTTAAACGTACATCTTACTATTATTAGGGTACTAAATAAAATTATTTTTTTGCTTATGAATCACATATAAAATCACAGTATACCGAATCACAATGTAATTACGTCATTTTTACTTATACGGGCTGTCCCATTGAAAGTGGATAATTTTCTTCAGTTTAAGTGGATATTTAATGAGGCAAACACATTTTGGATAAAAAAATATGTGT
The DNA here is from genome assembly GCA_951361185.1 of Ochropacha duplaris. Lineage (NCBI taxonomy): Eukaryota > Metazoa > Arthropoda > Insecta > Lepidoptera > Drepanidae > Ochropacha > Ochropacha duplaris. The sequence goes on along the minus strand of OX592695.1, from coordinate 6,576,797 downwards.
TTGTCTCAAAAAGTATCCACTTTCAGCTAACATTCGTAGGAGTGTTTTTGTAGGCCACCTCATCTAGAAAAAGTATTATCCACCACCAATGAGACATTCTGTATACGTAGTATTTATTATACAAGTACTTTTGAATTATTTGTTACTACAGCAGTCATATTCACGAAGTCTTAATTCTCTTATATATACTTTACACTGATTAATTTTCTAATATATCTGTGTTTTGCGTTTCTGTTCTGATATTAAGTGATGTTAAATCAATCGTACTAATTGTATTTTGCGTTTCTGTTGTGCCTATATTAAGTGATGGTAAATCATCCAGAGTAATCACTGTTTCTTTTTCAATGTCAATCAAAGCTTCTAACACTTTAGTTCGAAATAATAATTTCTTGAATGTACTAAATTTTTTGACGGTTGGCATTAAAGATTTAAAAAAATTCAAGTCTTCGTCATCATTATCAACCTTGTTTTGTTTTACATGTTGCAACAATTCTTTTTCAAAAGGAGTTGGTGATGACGTGTGTTTACGTTTTCGTGATGAAGCTGACTCTGTATTACTAATTGTACGTTCAAGATTCGAATTTTCGGTACTGGTGCTAGGTACTGAGATGCTATTATCATTTATTGCATTTGTTGATGAGTCTAGACCTTCACTCTGATTTTCTATCGATTCATCTGCTTCATTGCTTGCGTTCGAATTTAAAAAAGTTAACATATCATAAAAAATGTATTTCTTGCCTGCTTTAGCACCTGAACCTGATTTAAGTTTTCTTTTATTTCCTCTCACTTTAATATAAGTGTCCCTTGCAGTTTTCCACCTTGATTGCAATTTTGTGACTGTAACAATACAGATTATTTTATTTACAGGTACGTGACAAGCGGACATACTTTCGTAGATCTACATCTGGCGTATCAGGCAGGAATAACCACAATCAGAAAAATAGTGAAAGAAGTCTGTCAAATTATAAATGAAAGGTTAAAGGAAGACTGCATGCCAAGATTTTCACGTGCGCGATGGGAAAAGATAGCAGAAGGTTTTTTAACACAAGCTAATTTTCCCAACTGTATAGGTGCCATAGACGGGAAACATATACGCATTATAAGACCTCCTCACAGCGGTTCACTTTACTACAATTATAAGCATTACTATTCCATTGTCCTGCTTGCAATGTGTAACGCAAATTATGAGTTTACCTACATAAATGTGGGGGTACAGGGTAAAGAATCTGATTCTGCAATTTTCACCCAAAGCCGCTTGTTCCAACAAATGAATGATGAATTATTGGATATTCCTACTGCTAAAGCGTTACCCGTGCTACACAACAATAAGTCAACCAACACTGCAGCAACCATACCATTGCCGTACGTTATTGTAGGAGATGAAGCATTTGGGTTGTCTACTTATGTCATGCGGCCATATGCTCGAGCTCTCAATTTGGACCATAAGAAAAAAATATTTAATTACAGATTAACAAGAGCGCGACGTTTTATTGAATCAACTTTTGGTATCATGGCTAATAAATTTAGAATACTTCATCGTCCTTTGAACGTTTCAAAAGAGAATGCCATTTGTTTTGTTAAAGCGATATGTATTCTGCATAATTTTATTAGATCTAGACAAGATGTCAATGATGTCAACGATATTATCATGACAACAAGCCATATTCGTGACGTCGACTATGGGTTTGGGAATACCCAAAGAGACGCGTATACGATACGCGATAAATTTGCTGATTATTTCGTTAAAGATGGTAAGGTGTCGTGGCAAGATCGCAGTATTTTTTGAGACGTCCTCAAACCCAATTCTCACACTTAATTATACATCCTTATATTAGTGAATAGAACTAAACAGGACGATAGGAATTGGTACACGACACAATAATATTATTCTAGCTTAATTTAAAGTACCTAACCTAGTTATAAGTATCAATACCTACATCTATCCGTAGGTTGATTAGAATTACATAATATATTGAGAAAAAAAATAGTATGTAAGTACCTATTTACCTAAAATAGAGTACTAAAAATTGCTTACCTGTTGTTTTTTTTTCCGCCTCACTTAAATTTTCGAAATTTTCAAACAATTCTTTTCCAATTTCAAGCCATGCCGCTGTTCTTGCATCTTTGTCTTTATAAAGATCATTCGCCTGGTCCCATATGGCAGGGCGACACTGAACTTCTACAATTACTCTTTCCGTATCGAAAGACATGATTTTCTCCGAGCGTGCGTGCGGTCCGTATCACATAGCGTTATTAACTGAACAAGCCCGTGCGTGTTACCGCTAGCGGGTCCCGCGCGTGCCCCCGCGCGGGCATCCGTCGCACGGAAACGGGCACCGTTGCGCTGGCGCGGGGCCCGCCTCCCCGCAACGTACACCCGCGCGGGGCCCCGCGACGGTGCACTTTTGTATGGTACGGCGCGGGCGTCCGCTTAACGCAGTTTCAGGCCTTAATCTCCACCCTGGGAGGCTGAACTGCCATCTGGCGAAAGTAGGTAATCTTACTATTCATAAGTGCTTGTGAAGGCATTTATTATTTCTTTCATTGTATTTTTGGGCTTGGCACCGACTTCAAACAGATCAAAAGGTATTTATAGAATAATAATTTGAATAGGTGCGTAGGTAGTTTACATAAGTAAAGTTTTTGGTCTATTTAGTTATTGAAATAATTTTTTGTCCATTTTATTTAATGTCTTATTCAGTTTATTTTTCGGTTTTTAGTGCAACATTTGTCTTCGAAGTCGTTTTTCTTTTTTTATAAAAAGTTTTATTTTTCCATTTTTTATATTTCAATGTTTTCAAGAAATATTTAATTCGAGAAAAGGTAGGTAGTGCCCCTGCGTTTTCCCTTCCCTGGCTTGTCTTGACGGGGCACTGCAGTGCCCCCAGATTGTATTCGAGCAAATTAAGCCTATTATTAATTTACATTATCTATACTAATATTAGAAAGCTGAAGAGTTTGTTTGTTTGTTTGAACGCACTAATCTCAGGAACTACATAAAATATATTAGTGTTCTGAATCTGAATAGCTTTAGAAAGTATATGAATTATGTGGGGTACAGAGATGCAAGCAGCCACCTACAACTCTGCACCTTCACCAATTTTCTAGGCGCTGGTTTCAGACGGCCGAAATAGTACCTTATCTCACAACTTTACCACTTGAGCAAAAGTGAGAGAACCAGATGGGAAAGGGATTCTAATAAGAAAAACGATTTTAAAATGCAATAAACTAATTAGGTGTACACTGTAGAGAAATACTATTATCAAACAAACTAATCGAATTGAAATGAATTGAAATGGACTGTAAATTATACTTGAGCACTAAGAAAGAACTAGAACGTGACTTGGCGATCGATGCGAACGGGTAGAAATTTAATGTCGAACTAGTAGCGATTTGACCCTCTTTTTACTATTTATAGTATTTCTCAAGGTCTACACCCACACAACCTTTATTTCCGTTCTTGTTACACTTGTTCTAACAAAAAATACTCTTATAACCTAGTAAATCTAAATCTAAACAATCTTAACCTAGGTAGTCTAGAGGGTAATAATTTTAAGTACTAGTCTATCTTAAAACCTAGGTCATCTAGTTACTAGATCTAAGCTTATAGCTATTTTTCTGTACAAATCTGTTCTATTGAACGAAAGAGACAATAGATAGTTTCTGATTGGCTGAAGGCCTTACACGTGCTGCAATGTGACCCTGTGGCCTCCACGTGTCGTTTCCAATTAGAAGCTAATAACCTCAGAGATACCGACCTCGTGATTTATGGTTTGTTTTGTGTTAGGAGTTCTGTGATTGGCTTAGAAGTTACACGTGTCTACGATTTTAGTGCTTTCTTGCCCTGACTTGAACCTCGTCGGCACGAGTAACTCTGTATTGCCTACTATTGTGTGTGTAGGGATGCCTACCTATGTATGAGGGTGTTTGCCTACCTATTCTATGTTGCCAAATAAAAGTCAAACCCACGACTACGTTTATTACATAACTTATTCTAAATATTGTCAACAAATTAAACCTAAATAATACAAATCTATAACAATTGAACGCTGTCGCTCACATTCTCCCGCCGTACACTACAAGTGTACTTAGCTACGGGGTGAGCGGCTGTGTTGGGAGGACAACGAGTTTCTTGGTAGGTCGTCTCATGATGCCGGTGCGGGTTCGGACATCAGCGCAGCGCACGATGCCATCTTTCCCCGGGAAAACTTCGGTGACTATCCCGCGTGGCCAGACGTTGCGTGGTAGGTTGCTATCGGCGATGATGACGACGTCGCCGACTCGAAGTTCATCTCCTCGTCCTCTGGGCTCCCGCCGGTGTTGTAGCAGGGGGAGCACCTCGCGCACCCAGCGTGACCAAAAGGCGTTGGCCAACGCTTGCGCAGCTCGCCAGTGTGAGCGGCCGCACACGTCGCTATCAGTGAAAGTGCCCGGTAGTGGCACCTTTGACGCCGCACCCAATAGGAAGTGGTTAGGCGTGAGCGCCTCGGGATCATCCGGCGACACGGAGACGTGCGAGAGGGGTCGGCTGTTTACAGTGTGCTCGACCTCGCACAGTAGTGTATGCAGTACTTCGTCGGTAGGGTGGCGCTCGTGTAGGGTAGTGGCGAGCGCGGTTTTCACGGAGCGTACCAACCGCTCCCACGCGCCGCCCATGAATGGCGCGCTAGGCGGTATATACCGCCACGGTATGCAGTGTATGGCGGCCTCGGCAGTAGTGGCCTCCAAGGCAGCCCGACGGAGCTCAGCATCGGCCCCGCGCAGGTTGGTGCCGTTGTCACTTGTAATTTCGGAGGGCGCGCCCCGGCGCGCCATCATGCGACGCAGGGCGAGCACGGCCGAGTCGGCCGACAGCGATGCGGCCACCTCCAGGTGGACTGCCCGCGTTGTCAGGCAGGTGAACAGCGCCACGTAGCGCTTGTGGCGCTGGCGGCCCACAGTGACTGTGAGCGGCCCGAAGTAGTCCAGGCCCACATAGCTGAAGGGGCGCTGGTGATGAGCGAGGCGGCTGGCCGGGTGGTCACCGGTGGGCGGCTCAGCCGGCGTCGCCCGCCGCAGTCGGCAGGGCTGGCAGCGTTTCAGGACCGTCCGGACAGACGGCCGCAAGCGCACGACCCAGTAGCGCTGCCGAAGCTCGTTCGCGACGGTCTCCACACCACCATGGTGCAGAGTGCGGTGCACCCAGTCTATGTACAGACGGGTGTACGGATGGTCCCCATCTAGGACCGCGGGGGAGCGCTGCCCGGCCGTGAGGTCGGCCGCGGCTAGCACTCGCGATTTCACCCGCAGCACGCCGCGCCCGTCGAGCTGCACTGCGAGTTGACGCAAGCGGCTGTCGGCACTCGGCGCTCGACCACTCTCGAGCTCTCTCAGCTCGGCGGCGAAGCTGTCCTCTTGTGATGATTTCACCCATAATTCTACTGCATCAATCATAAGAGGCACACACAAAGTTAAATATTTGTCACTCAATATTTCAGGACGCCACTTAGAATGTTCGTGCCTCGCGGGATTATTATTCAACATTTGCCAAGTCGGATCGGCATCGACATTTCTAAGCGACCTCTTGTGAGCAACAGACACACATTTTTTCTTACACAATTTAACAAAATGTAACACTCTAGCTGTGGTTCTAATCAAACGCAACCACGATGAGAAGCGTCTTATGTCGGGTAACGAGTTTCTAATTTTATCGCTAGATGGCGTGCATATTGAGAATTTATGCTCTCGATCGGGTTCCAAGGGATTAGCTAACATCGTCTCGCTCGGCCACGCCATCTCGTGGTCGTATAGGAACGTCGGACCGTTGAACCATCTGTGTCACGATGTGAATTCCGGCGGCGTCCGCCGGGTGGCGTCGTCGGCTACATTGAGTTTAGACGGTACCCATCGCCAATCATTTATTTGCGTATTCTCTTCGATTTCGGCTACCCGATGCGCCACAAATGGTTTAAAAGTTCGCGATCCTGCCCTTATCCAAGCTAATACAGTTTGCGAATCTGTCCAATACACATACCTATCTATACGTCGATCATGCGACTCAGCCACCGTGCGAGCTAATCGCGTGCCCAACACGGCGGCCTGCAACTCGAGTCGCGGGATTGACGTCACTTTCACCGGCGCGACTTTGCCTTTCGCGGCGGCTTGCAACTCGGATTTGGCTGGGTGCGTCACAACCAAATGAGGTAGGTCTCGGGTCCTCCCTACAGTGAGAGGGCTCGGGGCCTCCTCTTCGTACCCAGCCTCTATTATTGAATCTACTTGATTTTCGTCTAACACGCACTTGAGAGTGAAATTGCATCTGTCCGGCATCTTATCGTCTGACCGTGCTTCTAACAAACCTATTTCGTGACCTACCTCGGGAGGCTCTTGAGTAGAGGAATTCAAGATCTCAAGAGCCCGATTTTCTATATCGGCGCGCGGTGATTTTGATTCTACCCCTAAGCTATCAAAATCGGAATGTTGCTTCATATCAACAAGGCGCTCGTCCTCCTCATCCCTCCAGCGAAGCACTGCATGGCTCACCCTATCAAAATGGGTGGCGCTGCGAGGGAGTGAGGGAGAGCGGACACCATGCAACACCCAGCCTAGCGGTGTGAATGACGCTACCGGCGCGTTTCTATTACCCCTACGAACTTCCGATGCTATCAACAGTTCCCAATTGTCCTGTCCTATCAATAGGGTGGGCTCTCCGCGTTCGTAAGTCAGTTGTTCTGTCAGGTCGGTCAAGTGACTGCAATCGACTATTGAATCTCGTTTTACTGTCTGTGACGAAATATCTAACCTATCAATGGTTCTAGCTGCTATGGTTAGACTTTCCATAGCGTGCCTACCCCTAATCTGAAAAGTTATCCTTTGCGAGGTATCCGCATCTATCCTAGCCCCGGCTACCGCTTCTATGTAAAAGGGTTGTACCGGGCCCTCCGCGCCTATCTTACATGCCGCGTCGGCGGTCAACAACGTAACGGTCGACCCGTCGTCGAGCAAGGCGTAGGTATCTAGATTACCTTTCGGACCTGAAATACACACAGGGATAATTTTCAAGTAGGCATAAGAGTGTCTAGGCGGCACCCATGTATTCGTGACTGTAGCCTGCGTCGTGTTGCTATCAGCCTTCTCATAGTGAAGTAAGCTATGGTGACGCATCTCGCACCCTGCGACGTCACACACAGCATCTCTGCACCTATGATTCCAATCGCGCCTCTTTAGGCAACGAAAACAAAGTCTATGTGTCTTAGCTAACTCCCACCTATCATTTATCGTAGCCGATTTAAATTTGAAACATTCAATAACTTTATGACCCTTTTTCCCGCATATAGGGCACGATAACGCGGTCTGCCTATCCGGAATGTATACCTTTCCGCTCGGACCCGGGCGAGCGCTATCACCCGCTCCCGCCGTAGTGTAACTACGGGGATGCAAGCGCTTATTTGCCGTAGGTTGGCTGTTACGTTCCGGAAAGGTTATTAGTTCAGGTTTAGCGTGCCTAGCGTTCCTATCCGCTTCTAAGTCTAGAAATCGACTCAACTTAGTAAGCCCTGGCTCTTCCCCGGTGGAAGTTAACTCAAAATCGTACCACCGGCTGCGAATAATGGGTGTTAGCTTATCCTCGATAGACATACACATTTCAGGACTATATAGGTACTGTGTACGACCTAGGGCTTTGATAGTGGCTACTACGTTCGCTATCTTTGAAGCGAATATGCAAATATCTTTCGGGTTGTCTGTTAACTTAGGTACGTGTTTCAACTTATCTATTTCAGCCACTATTAAAGCTTCAGGCCTACCAAATCTACTTTCTAGCCTATGTATGACCTGATCTGGATCTGAGGGACCTAGGAATATGCACTCAACTGCTTCCTTCGCTTGCCCCTTCAACGCACGTCTCAACCTGGCACTATTCTCGGACAATGAGAAGTGCTGAGACGTTTCAGTATATGTCGCCTTAAACTGCAACCATTCAGATGACCTACCATCGAAGATAGGTAATTCAGTTAAGTACTTAGGTGGTTTCCCAGGCGTATGGCCGGCTCGCGTCATCTGCGCTATGGCAGCGGCAAGCTCGGCGATATCAGATCGCACCTGGGAAGGTTCAGCTACCACCTTCGTATCCACTTTCAGGGGGGATCTATGGGGACCTATCTGACTAGCTATTTCCCTATCTCTGACAATGCAACTGGACTTATCTCTGTACTGTTCTCCGATCGTGTCTCTGGATACTCCTGTGATGCCAGCCGTGCCTCCCATGGGCACTGAGCTACTGGACATGGGTGGAGGACCTGTGAGGGCTTGGATCGGTATATCGCAGACTGCTGGAGTTGCCTCGTCCGCTGTGGTTACGCCTGTGGTCGCGGCGGCGACGCCAGACTGCGTCTCGCCCGCGACAGGTGGCGCCTTTGCCCACAAAGCGCGTAGGACCGGTGGTGGCTCAGAATGTGGAGCCGCGCCCTGCACCAACGTTGTGTCGGACGTCTTCATCCACTGGTTAACCTTACTACGCACTGATTCACATGTGTCACTATCACTGTCAGAGTCGTTCGCGGCGGCCTCGAGCGCTGCTAGCTTCGCTCGTGCTAGCTCCAAACGGGCTCGGGCCAACAGTTTGTCACGTTTCGCGTGTTTCCGGGACCTGCCTGAAACGGACGGCACGGGCGTCTGGCGGGGCATATCACGCGACGGCGATGCCGGCGGTACAGACGGTACCACCTCACCAGACTCCGATCTCGCGTCACCGGACTGCGACGTCGTATCGCGGGATGGTGACCTCGTGTCACCGGCCTGCGACCTAGTAACTACCATTTTGACGTGTTTAAAAGTGATCACTTGAAGAGTGCAAATCCGCCTGGACTCTCAAGTGGCAGATATGGTACTAAAACGATCCGGCTCGAAGGACCAATGTGGGGTACAGAGATGCAAGCAGCCACCTACAACTCTGCACCTTCACCAATTTTCTAGGCGCTGGTTTCAGACGGCCGAAATAGTACCTTATCTCACAACTTTACCACTTGAGCAAAAGTGAGAGAACCAGATGGGAAAGGGATTCTAATAAGAAAAACGATTTTAAAATGCAATAAACTAATTAGGTGTACACTGTAGAGAAATACTATTATCAAACAAACTAATCGAATTGAAATGAATTGAAATGGACTGTAAATTATACTTGAGCACTAAGAAAGAACTAGAACGTGACTTGGCGATCGATGCGAACGGGTAGAAATTTAATGTCGAACTAGTAGCGATTTGACCCTCTTTTTACTATTTATAGTATTTCTCAAGGTCTACACCCACACAACCTTTATTTCCGTTCTTGTTACACTTGTTCTAACAAAAAATACTCTTATAACCTAGTAAATCTAAATCTAAACAATCTTAACCTAGGTAGTCTAGAGGGTAATAATTTTAAGTACTAGTCTATCTTAAAACCTAGGTCATCTAGTTACTAGATCTAAGCTTATAGCTATTTTTCTGTACAAATCTGTTCTATTGAACGAAAGAGACAATAGATAGTTTCTGATTGGCTGAAGGCCTTACACGTGCTGCAATGTGACCCTGTGGCCTCCACGTGTCGTTTCCAATTAGAAGCTAATAACCTCAGAGATACCGACCTCGTGATTTATGGTTTGTTTTGTGTTAGGAGTTCTGTGATTGGCTTAGAAGTTACACGTGTCTACGATTTTAGTGCTTTCTTGCCCTGACTTGAACCTCGTCGGCACGAGTAACTCTGTATTGCCTACTATTGTGTGTGTAGGGATGCCTACCTATGTATGAGGGTGTTTGCCTACCTATTCTATGTTGCCAAATAAAAGTCAAACCCACGACTACGTTTATTACATAACTTATTCTAAATATTGTCAACAAATTAAACCTAAATAATACAAATCTATAACAATTGAACGCTGTCGCTCACAAATTATAAATATTAGCCCATAATATTAACAGATTTATCCCTAAATCCTAACCTTTAAGGAGTTGTACCTTCCATCATCAGCTCTGCAACATAAGATGATGACCACCAGATGGAAATAGCTTTGATAAGTACGTATACGAATGAAAAATACTGTAAACTCTTATAAAATTTGAGGGTTGCCCTCATTTTCCCCAGGATCCCATCATCAGATCCTGACTTGGTGACAATGGGCCTACCGCCGAAGTATACTCTTTCAAATGAAAAAAGTATTTTGAAAATCGGTTGACAATTCTTATAAAATTTGAGGGTTGCCCTGGCGGAAAAATCGATGAAAAATACATACAGTCGACCTCCTCCTTTTTTGAAGTCGTTTAAAAAATAGGCAGGTTTTTTTTTTTTTTTTTTTTTTTTTTAATTCTGGATAAGCTTGTGTTTGACCACAATCTCACCATGGTAAGTGATGATGTGGCCGAAGGTGGTAAGCACACAAAGCTTAGATGGGAACTGGCTCTCAAGTGCAGCTGTCGGAACACACCGATAGGTGCTTGGCGACAGGTTTTCAACTTGAGGGTGGTAGCCAGCCAGTCGGGTACTTCAAAGTACCCTACCACCGTGCTATGGTTTCCTCACGATGTTTTCCTTCACCGAAAGCTCAAGCTCATTGTAGGATTCGAACCCACGACCTTCGTCGCGGTATTCGACGTCACTTACCACTGAGCTATCATCGCAGGTACGCGGTGATAAATTAAATCCTGTAAAATTCAATACAAATACCCCGGACATCATATAAGGAGGTAGATATGTATATGTTTAGATTCAAGAATGTAACAATACGAATTTAAGTAATTGTAATTACAAAAGTTATCATGTCTGGTGCTCGAATAAATGGGCCATTTGTTGAAAATATTTTCACAGCGGTGGGTAATGACAGGTGATTCCGCCAACGGGGGCTGCCAACAATGCAGTAAAAACGTTCGCCATAATTACGATCATTTCATTAACATGAATGCTGTTCAGCGTTTACCATTGTATCCAATAATGATAATCGATCACATTATGGCGGGATTATAAGCTTCAATTAATTCAATATTAGTTTATATTTCAACTAGTTTTCTACGCTACGATTTCACCCGCAATCCCAAATTCAAATTAGAAAACTGTTGGTGGGTCCTTATGTAATATAAACCAGTGGGCAACATTTAATGTTTCCATCTCCGGTGACTAAGCTGTGTGTTGATAGAGCAGTCAATTAACACAAGCTGTTTTATATGTATGGATAAGTATAATTTTTATACAATTTTGATATAATACAATCTTCATTTTGAAAAAAAATTAAACGGGTTTTACCTCATCATCATTTTCAGCCGAAAGACGTCCTCCGGCGACTACTGGACATAGGCCTCCTCGAATGTTTTCCACAACGACCTGTCTTGTGCTGCTCGCATCCAGCGGTTTCCCGCGACTCTCACTAGGTCGTCGATTCACCTTGTGGGGGGCCTGCCCATGCTGCGTCTTCTGGTGCGTGGTCGCCACTCCAGAACCTTTCCGTCCCATCGGCCATCGGTTCTTTGAGCTATGTGCCCACTGCCTTGAGCCTTCTTATGAGGCTATATTTTATACTGAAAACTTGTTTTGTGCTACTAGAATTCTTAGTACTAACCTAGTAGTAATAACTAAAATGTATCGCTATAGGTACTTGGTTTTTAATTCCCTATGTCTAAAAGGTGACTGTAGTCACTGTAAAAGAATACGGGTTTTGTATATTATTTTGTTACAACTAGTTTTCTCTAGAGTATGTTTATGATAGTGGTGTCGATTTTGTTGTTTCTTTTCTAGCTATATTTCTTTGATTATAGAACAAAAAAATAAGATAAAAAACGATAGAGATAGTCCTGTCAAATAGTCTGTGCATATGGAAAAATTGTCGTGCTCACAATAGTGAATCGCTATCATTAGATGGTGATTATAATTACCTACGTTTATACGAAAGAGATATTATTATAGTGAAATTTAATTAGTTTAGTTTGTAAACAACATATCTACATACCTACTCGTATACATTTGAATACGAGAAAATACAAATTTCAGATTTGATCATGAAGTTTATCTTACTCAGCTTCTCGGTCACTGATTTTACCCGATAAGTAAAATTAGTAAAAAAGAAGTTCTAAAAAATTTCAAACAAAAAGTGCCTAAATCTAGTCCATATAAATAATTGTTTTTATGACTAGAAGTTTTTCTGAGTTTAAACATTTTATTACCTACTTACGAAGCTATAAAAATGTTAACTAAAATAACGTGTTCTTTATTTATTGAACTATATCTAACAATTATCAAACGATACAAATGTCACGTTATCAAGTGTTATTTTCTAAAATATGTTAAAATTAAATTAGTAAAAAGATTAGGTTTAGCAGATGGGCCGAGACGCAAGCAGCGACGTGTGGAACGAGGGTAAGAGTAAATTTTCTGCTCCGCCGCGCTGCAAGATGAAGAGACCTCCGGAAAACTAACTCGCACTAACCGCCCTACCCTACCTACTCGTACTAAACAGAATGTCCATTTTAGAAGTTTTGCTGTAAGGTTCACAAAATACAGATGAAATTTTTAATATTGAAATTAAAAATTGTTTTATTTTAAAATAAAATAGGTATAGTTTTCTTTGATTTAAATTTTACTATCTTAACGCTGGCAGCCTTCTGGGAACCTTGCCGATCGGCAGCAGCGGCAGCCTCGAAGAAGTTTTTTATATATTATAGTTGTACATTTGCTTGTATATTTTGTACATTTGTTGTCTTAAGGTATAGAGACATAAATATAGCAAATTGTGATTCAGGAACCAATTGATAATATGTGATGATAGCGTGGATATTGCGGTTCGGGCTCACTTGATCACAACATTTGGAGCCGTGGAGACATTACGAAATGCAGCAATTTCTTTACATTCATATTATGGTAGGTACAGTACTTCGATAATTCATTTAGAGTCAACATCAGACTTTAATGTTTTCTTGATGCATAATAAATACAATATACATACATCTATTGCCAATACCTCATGCGCCACTCACAAAATTCATCCAACTTCATCACTTATAGCCGACATTAAATTAACATCCGTATTTATTGCTACTCCCATTGTATTCAATTAAATTATTAATCTACAGAGACACAAATAAATCTAGTACCTATATGTAGGTATAGTTATTATGGTAGTGTTGTTTTATAAAGGCTTTCAATCCTACCATTTGGCATGCAATGCACGGCTGTCATGGCGAGTTTTACCACGGTAAAACGTAGTAAACACACGAATATTTGCGTACGTTTCATATTCCCTTCGCATTCGGACACGCAGAACGTTTCACCTGCCATAGTTTATTACCTATTCAGCGGACTCGCACAAATAAAATTGTATAATGCATAAGCGAATGGCGAGTTTGATTTACGAGGGAGCGGGCTGGCCGCCCAGCGAGTCACGCGCTGAATAACTAACATAGGTACCTAGGGGCTATTCAAATGCCCCTTTTCGTATTATGTAGCTACAAATCTTTACATCTTATCAAACATTTATTGTTTTTATAAATACTAAATTAGTATATTTTTTTTGTGCTTTTTTACCTTCTGAGATAACGCTCGAAATTTTCTTCAATGTGTTATTTTACGTAGTCAGACTGATCATAAAATAGCAGGGCCATGTTGCGACTTACGGCAAAACACGAGGCTACAGAAACACTTTTAAACAGTATCAGCTATCATCGAAATCAAAATTTACTAGTAACCAATAAATATTTAGAAAAGCTGTAACTTTTCTCGGGTAAAAAATTACAAATAAGTATAATAACATTTTATAGATATCCATTAAATCCATATTCATAGGCGCATTTTGCTTTATTGTGGGTCAAGTTGTTTGAAATTGTATTATAATTTTATAATAGATCCTTGAATCAACTCTCTCATTTTACCTATAATAAGCTGTGTTTTTGTGTCGATATATCAATATATGTACATGTATAGTTTAATTTATGTAAAAGCATTTCTGTTCATGTTAAGCTTCTTTATGTGATTACTAACTGTCCTCCGCAGTTTCACCCGCATTCCCGTGGGATCTTATCTCATCCCGGGATAAAAATATCGCCTATGTTAATCTGCAATAATGTAGCATTCAAATGGTGAAAGAATTTTTGAAATCGGCCATATAGTTTTTGAGTTTATTCGTTACATACATACCCACATATATACAAATCTTTCTTCTTTATAATATTAAGAAAAGAAAGATAAAAATAATATGAGTAGGTACCTAATACATATTGTGTTTGTGAGTTTCTTCAGGAGTAACTTTCGTTGTATGCTGTTAGACCAGAATAGGAATACCCTCATGTATCTGTTTCATTTGCAGCTATTGTTCGTTCAGTTTGATGAATGCTTGTTGTATGGTCAAACCTTTCAGTTGACCCTTAGGATGCGGTTACCTAAAATCCCCCAAAGGATCGTGCTACACGGTTTCGCTTTCAGAGATAATATTATTGGAACATTTACGATGCTATTTTACGTTTGGGTATGGGAAAAATACAAATTTCAAAATATAATAGAATTACGAAATAAAGTAAAATATTTAAAATATAAATAATATGGTATAATTAGATTAATGAATTACTATAATTCGTTTAGTATACTATACATTATTCACAATTGCAAAAGTGAAAACTATAATTTACCATTTTTAATACGCCATACAAAGATAAATAATTATACATAATTTATATTATTCCAATCCAAACAAATTAATTATTAATAAAAGACAATAAATTATATAATTACAGCTGTAAATAGGACTTCGCCTTTTTAAGCATAAAACATACCTATAAGTAAAAATATAATTAAAAAATAATAATTATTTGAAAATTACATTCTACACCAAACATTACGTTAGGTACATTTTGTTTTATGTAATGACAAATTAGGCTCTATTTAGATGTTCACTTCACAAAATATTTTTAACCGAGTTCTGGAAATTATTTCAATGAAACGCGCGTTGCTGAAAAATATTGAATTGCTCTATACCGATTATTGAGTATTTGATTAGAGAACTTAACTTTCGAGGTGCCTCATAAAACATCATCATCACATATTAAAATTTAGATAAATATTATCGCAAATATCTACTTTTGTATACCTTATACCTACCTGTACAAATGTTTGAAAATAATTTGATCCAACAGAATGTAAGCTAATCAGCTAATGGAATCAGTGAGTAGTTACCTACTGCTATACTTATCTACGACAATCACAACCTGGATAGCCTATGTGTAGGTACATTGATACCTACGTAATTTTTTGAATCAAGTATGATACTATAGAATCATGTTGCTGTCATTGGCAATTTGGTTTAAATACATATGTGTATACGTTAAAGTAATAAATGTGGAGCTATGATTGTATTATTTAGGTACCTGTGTAACATTTCCCCGGGAGTGGCGTTTGAGTTTCTAAGTGCACATAAAAACGTAAGCAATCAAGTAGCCAGATGTTTTTGCCAAGCACATAAACGCGAACGGCGTAAATTGACAATTAAGCTTGAATTTCGATACCTTTGAAATATATGCAGTAAAATTTATACTGCGCTTTCCAAACAATACAGGTACAACTTAAAAATGGGTGTTATAAACGAACTTTATGTATCAGATCTAATAGCTCCATAGGGGTTTGTATTCGTAGCAAAATTATAATTAACAAAATTGCGTGCATACATTTAGCAGATCCTAATAGGTATAAGAAGGAAACATTCAAATAAAGATCTAGATTCATCATTAGGAATAATTTTGAAGAATCTACTTGCACAAGATCCTACACCTATGTACATATTGTACATACTTACAAAAGTTCTTTATAATACATATTAGTGTAGATTCCGAATTTGTACTGTACTTTTAATAATTTCTTCATCTATTCGGTTTATTTTATAAACCTAATTTTTAAACTTTTTTTAAATGCCTAATTTAAGCGAAAAACAAATAAATACCAATAAGTTAAAGTCATTGCTGTGGCAACAAATTAATTATTGTCCCTATTTAAAATAGATACAATTTGATCGAACTAAATAAACAAGCATAGGCCAACAATTTATTTATTTGTGATTTTAAACCTAGTTTCGTATAAAATTATAATATTAGATATGCATGTTAATAAAATTGCATGGTGTCAATTATGGTTCGTGTGTGCATTGTGACTGCATCTATTTTTACTTCAACAGTTTGAATTCGATTGTGTACACATAGATTTGAATTTGTTGTTTTTAGGGTTCCGTACCCAAAGGGTAAAAACGGGACCGTATTACTAAGACTTCGCTGTCTGTCCGTCTGTTACCAGGCTGTCTCAAGAACCGCGATAGCTAGACAGTTAAAATTTTCACAAATTATGTATTTCTGTTGCCGCTATAACAACAAATACTAAAAACAAAATAAAATAAATATTTAAGGGGGGCTCCCATACAACAAACGCAATTTTTTTGCTCTTTTTTGCTCGATATCAATAATGGCAACAGGTAGGTTGAAATATTCACAAAATACTCAGTTGTATTTTTACTTTAATAATAAATAATAAAATTAAAATAAAATAAATGTTTAAGGGGGGCTCCCATACAACAAACGTGATTTTTTGCCTTTTTTACGGAACCGTTCGTGCGCGAGTCCGACTCGCACTTGGCCGGTTTTTTACATAATTATGCTTAGGTACTACTAATTGTGCCAAAGTATAATTTGATCCTGTTTTAGAATCTGTTTCAATGGTGGTACATGAATATTGTATTGACGATATGATAGACCTAACGAATTAATCGACTATATTTTGTAACTGCCATTCAAACGTTATTGTCGTCGAAGCTATAAAATTTTATTACAGATTTATTTTTCTTTGACCCCAGAGATTTCATAATGTTTGTCTTTTTATGAGCTTGTGAACAGTTTGTGTAATCGCTCTTTGATAGCAGCTATTTATTTCGGGTCCACGCCAAAGTAGCGATAAACTGTAATGACGTTCAGAGCAAATGTATTAAAGTGCTTTCGTTTGTCACGTACCATAGTGTCTACGTGGGTCATATTTTATATGTATGCTTCAAATTATTCCCTTCAGTACACTACAGGAGCTACAAGATCGAGGTAAAGTCGGCACCGAAATGAATACAAATGACGGCTATTCTTATATTGTCTTGATTATTATTTTGGCAAGACGCGGTTACTTAATTGATATAAAATGGTTCACATTATGGGATCCCCTTTCTAAATAATGACCCGCGTACATAAGATAGTGAAGACATAGCGATAAAAAAATATACCTTTTATTGCCTACTATTTACCTGAAATGTACCTATAATGTTGTAATGTCTAACATAACGTACAACGTCAATATAGCGTACATCTGTTTGCTTTTCACTGCTAAATGGCGGGTCAGATTTTGATAAAATTAGGTATCTAGGAATTCTGTCCCAAAGTGGATATAAAAGGACGAAATGGCAACGAAAGCTTATTTATAACTATCTGTCTTCCGCGGTTACACCTGCATTCCCGTTGGATTTTAGGTATTCTCGGAATAAAAAGTATCCTCATTCCAGGATATATACTATAGAACAATTTTTTTTATTTTTTTTTGTGTTCGTAATTTGCGATCAGTCATTGACTATAAGCAAATCTGTTGTATGAGTAGTGACGTGTAGGGAGCTCCCCAGTGGGAGAATCTCCTCCTTATAATTCAGAGATCCAGGCTCTGGATGTCTCGGCGTTTCAGTCGCTTATGGTAGCTTATATTTACCAGATTGGTGGCTAACTCATTTGGGTGGTGTTGGAGTCTATATTTATAGTTTTTGGAGAACATCTTTATCTCCTCTTTATTTGTTACGAACCATGGTACATTAGCAATACTACGGAGTATGCTGTTTTGCATCCGCTGCATGATTGTGATGTTGGAGTTACAGGCGCTTCCCCATAGTTGGAGTCCATATGTCCACACTGGCTTCAAGATAGTCTTATATAAGGAGCTTGTTGTCAATAGACAGTGCTGAGTTCCGAGCCATCAGACAATATATGTTTTTGAACTGCATATTTAGTTGGTCTCGTTTGGTTTTGATGTGGTTTTTCCATGTCAGTCCTCTATCGATATGCATGCCAAGGTATCTCACTGAGTTTTCCTGGGGAAGGTTGATGTTTCCAAGACTTACGGGGGCGCAGTCTCCGCGTCTAAGTGTAAACGTGATGTGCTCCGATTTGGATGTACTCGCTTTTGTTCTCCATTTCTGGAGCCATTCTTCAACCTTGTCTAGGCTGTTCTGGAGGACTCTCAATGCTTTAGTAGGATCCTTATCGCTTGCTAGTAGGGCTGTATCATCTGCGAATGTAGCTGTAGTAACATCTGGCGTCAGCGGGAGATCACAGGTGTATAGAGTGTAGAGGACCGGTCCCAAGACTGATCCCTGTGGAACTCCAGCCAGTATATCATAGAAGTCTGACGTATCTCCGTCTTCCCGTACATGGAATATACGGTCAGATAGGTATGACTGCATCAATAGGTAGTAGCTGTGGGGTAGAGATTCCTTAATTTTGCAGAGCAGGCCTTTGTGCCAAACCTTATCAAAGGCCTGCTGGATATCCAGGAAAACCGCTGAGCAGTACTCTCTTTCCTCTAGTGCTTTTCGGATTTTTTCGCAGACACGATGCACCTGTTCAATTGTGGAGTGCTCTCTCCTGAAGCCAAATTGGTGTTCGGGGATTACACTACACTAGAGCCTTCTTTGGTAGGTTTTCCAATATTTCCTTCGTGATCATGTCAAAACCAGGAGCCTTGTTGTTTTGAAGGTACTTTATGGTTTTTTTCAGTTCTCCAACTGTTACCGGTCTTGGAGGGAGAGATAGTTGGAGGTCTTGCTGTAGTATGGTGTCAACTTCGTGCTTAGCTTCCATGTTGTGGCTTTCGTTGGGTTTAAAGACGTCCGAAAGGTGTTCAGCAAACGCTATGGATTTTTCTTTGCTAGTACGTGCCCATCCACCACTGCTAGTTTTTATTGGATATCTGAGTTCTTGGGGTTTGTTCAGGGATTTTGTAAATTTCCACAATGAGTAGTATGTTGAGCTTGTAGCAGTAAGATTCTCCAGTTTATATTTAAGTGTGGCGTTTTCTGTATTCCTTAGGTGTTCTTTTAGTTCCCAGATAGCTTTGTTAAGAGCAGTTTTGTCTGCTTTATGTCGAGTTTGGTGCCATACACGTCGAAGTCTTCTCTTTTCGAGCACTTTTAGTTTAGTTTCGAGTGGCAGGTTTTTATGTGTCACTTTATTTTCCTGTTGTGGTGTATTTAGCCAGCATGCATTTTGTATGGTGTTCGTGATGTACTTTGTAGCGTCCTCTATATCGTCAGGTGTTTTTAGGCAGATGTGTAGTTTCAGTTTTTCCTCTATGTAGTCTCTGAATCCATCCCAGTCTGTATTCCTATTGTATAGGGTTTCTTGTTTTGGGTGACATATGACGGTTTTGCTGATGGTCAGTAGGACAGGAGTATGATCTGAGCTACTGTTTTGACAGGATTCTGGCTTGAGGTAGTGCTTTGACAGGCCCTTGGTGATAAAGAAGTCTAACAGATCGGGTTTTTTCTGCGGATCTGTTGGCCAGTATGTCGGCTCACCAGTCGAGACTGGATTAAGGTTGTTTCTGGTTAGGCTCAGTTTTAGCTGCCTGCCTCTGGTTGATGTCAGTCTTGAGCCCCAGTGGACGTGCTTGGCATTCCAATCGCCTCCTGCTACGTCACCTAGGGATGAGAAGTATTCAGTAAATGCTGCACAGTCTGAGGTATGTCGTGGTGGGCAGTAAACTGCTGACAGGTTGTAATATCCAGATTTACCCTCCACTGCAACTGTAGTAGCCTGTATCTGGTTTGTTTTGTATTCCGTCAGTAGGTGATGTTTTATTGGTTTCCGTATTACTATAGCGGTTCCACCGTGCCCTGTTCCATCGGGATGGTTGGTGATGTAGGTATTGCAACCCTTTATAGTGACGCTACTTTTTCCAGTACAGTGTGCTTCAGAAATTAGCACAGCGTCTAATTTGTGGTGAGTTATCAGTAGTTCCAACTCTGACTTATTTGGTGCTAGTCCATTGATGTTCCAGGTTGCCACTCTAAGAGCCATCACCCCAATAGAACTAATTAAGAAGAACAATTTCGTCATGCATGATTGTTGCGTAACTTTAACCGCTTACGCTGCGCACGCAACGGAAGTTCTCAAACGGATTAAGTTTTCACCGTTTTTGCACCATTTTTTCATTGATGCTCTGCTTCCATTGGTCATAGCCTTCCTCAACAAATGGGCTATCCAACACTAACAGAATTTTTCAATTCGAACGAATAGTTACGGAGATTAGCGCGTTCAAACAAACAAACTCTTCAGCTAGGATTCGAACCCACGACCTTCGCCGCGGTATCCGACGTCACTACCACTGAGTTATCATCGCCTTAAAATATAGTATAGATATTGTTTTTCTTTTTTTAAACATAGGTACAATACAATAATATAATAGTCAAATTGTAAAGATGGTAGAGTGGGAGCAGATGCTTACCGGGCTTGGAGGAAAAAATGGAAACATTGTGCTAACGATACTCCAAGGAAGATACAAATACTGTAAGAAATATTTATGGAGGTTTTTCGGAATGGAATCCCCCAGGATAGCGGTATGCGACGCCTTGGGTTCTGGAAATAGGGGAAAACACGTTTCAAATCCCTTGCAACGTATAACTCTTAATACAGGGATTATAGAACGGCTTTTTAAGTCTTCAGTGTTAAAAGAAAGATAAAAAGCAATTAGGTTGCGATTCTAAAAATAAATAACTATATGTCCGAGAGAAGATGGCGGTTTTGTAAAAGCAAAGCCATTGCTAAATTATGGACATTAATTTAGTTTACCTATTTCAGCCACTGCATTCGTTTATTGTTATATGGCATAGCGTTAGGCTCATGTTAATTTTCTGAAAACTTATCTTTAAAAATCCGCCACGATGAGATGCTTAGTTTGTTTTTTGCGTTCACCTGGGCCTCGTAAATTTTACCCGCGGCCATAAAATGCATTAGTAAAGTCTGGTTTTGAGTAATGTCAGTATTCGCGTTTATTCTTGGAACAAAAGCACAGTATTAAAGGCCATGACTGGAGTCTGATACATTTTGAAGAGATTAATTAAAATGTTTTCGATGAATTTAAAAAGTCACAAGCTAGCTCCAACTGCCAGTAGATGATCGAAAGATAAGAGTGAAATACGTAAATGTTGTCTTTCCCAATAGCTGTAAATTTGAAAGCTTAGTCCGAAACCAGCGCATGAGTAATGTTAATTAAGTAATGGACCCTGAGGGACACATCGCGAAGGGTTCACCTTAATTAATTAATGACCATTCATCCCTCCCGATAACTTTGATATGATGAGTTTTAAACACGCCTTGAGAGATATTTCAGGTATCTAGATTGGATAACTGACAGTTAATAATCTACGGCCGCATCCATTTTATTTATCGGAGTGATGGATTTATTCTGCTGGCAAATAGAACTTAGATATATTTGTTTGACCAATTTAAAATGTAATTTAGATTAATACAAATATAACTATTATAGATATGTACCTATGTATGAAGTAAAGTAGTAATTTAATGAATATTCTTTTTGTATTTATAACATTCCATATTTCAGATATCATTATTATACAGATGTGATGGTATGATTAAATAATGTCATTACCTATTAATTAATTTTGCCATGGTTTACAAACCACAGCGGTAATTGTGTTACGATGAGAGTAATTACAAGGCTCGTAAAGTGACTTGTAAACATGGGGTCGGGTCGGCTCGGCACTCGGGCGGCGTCGAACGACGAATCACAAGAAATTACCTCGACACCGCTGAGAAATCGAGCTTGTCTTATAAAAGAGAATTCCCAATTTTATGACCATCTAATGTCTACTCATTACGGGAAAATGTTAGTCTTCATAAATTGCGTTTATTTCACCACGTAGTTTTTATTCCTCTATCGTTATCTAGGTAATTTAAAAATAATAAGTACTTACTAACTAATTATACCTACTATGACGTGGTACAAATATACAGATTTTTTATATACTTAATAAAAAAAAAGTAAAAATAAAGTAAAAATAAAGTATTTGATTGCTTGGGTGTTATTAAAATGTAACCAACTCGCAGTTCAGTTACTTATTTCAGTTTTCCCATCTGTCTATACATTTTAAACTTATCTTCTGAAAAGTTGAAGGCCGAATATCAGCCGCATACAAATATTCCAGACGTATAAAAATTTATTGCGAATCGGTTCTACAGAAAATATTGAACAAGTTAGATTGAGGAAGTGACGACATTGTTATTATCGCCTCAATCCTGCTCGAGCTCTGAAACAATCTTTGGCATCCCGTTCCAATCGGATGCCGAGCAGTAAAATCTCTTGTTATGATTTCCATCGACGATTTTCATTTTTAGATATTATTCGTCCAATATCAGCACGATCCTATATTTATACTAGCGAATAAGAAAATGTACCTGTATTCATAAAGATAATTAACGTGTAAGTGGCACCATTGTGTTCGGAATAATATGAGGAATACTTTGGTGTGGAAATTATTCTTCAAGGCGAAACAATTGGCCGTAGTTTAAACACTGCTGGCTCACAACTCGAGAGAGAGGAAGCTAAAATTTTTACTTTTCCCAGTGATTTTTTTGTCATACTTACTCCTAAAACAAAGCGTAATGACCCGCAAGGTACGCATTTGTTCGTGAACAATCCGAATAGGCCATTTTTCATTTCGAACAATTGAGGGCGGTGCTCCGACACAATTGGCAGAGTATTTTGTCAAGCGGTTGTCGTACGAGACTCGAGCTCAAAATATAATAAGTGCACTCCATATGCCTATTTACGTACTACCTGCTTTATCAAAAATAAGTGGTGTTTCAGATTTAAAATAAACGGTCGGATTTTAGAGGGACTTTTGTCCTCTATCTTCGGGAATCTGTTGTCTCAAAAAATACATATAGTACTTATGAGCCTGGCTCTCCGAGACTTATCGAATCATATTTAACGAAAGGGTAGGTAAGGTACTTATGCCAGTGGTTGCAATAATAACAACATCACTTGTGTATTGTTTATGTTATTAATCACCTGGCGAGGAGTGGTGCTCGCACCGATAGGCCATAAAATCTCGCCTCTTATGATTTTCATGGCGGCTGGAGGCAGTACGTTGGAATTTTTCGTTTTATTTTATGATGGCGCGCACTGTCGCGGAGAAATATTGGCTCAGCGGAATAGCTCGTAAAGAAAGCCGTTTTCTTTCTACGGGGTTACGCACCGCAACTACATCGCCGGCTTCTGCTTACAATTTATTATTAGGCATCATCTAAATTTTATGTGAAGTAGGTACCTACATGAGATTTTTACCTAGTTAGGTTATGAGCAGGGCCACGTTTATACTTTAACTCCTACTCTTAAGTTGAATGTCACCAAAATCTAAAAGAACATACACAAAGTTCTAAGTAAGTTCAAAAAGTAATCATAGCTAAATGCGCTTTCAGTAATACACATAAATTAGGTCTCTTACCGAGCCAAAACTAATGAAGTTGAAAAAGTAACCGCAAGAATGAATTAGTTTTCCGATCGGGCATGAACCATTTGGTGGGCAGATTGTATGGACCTCCGGCGTTTTGCCGGTTCACCTCCCCGATCCCTTTTCCTCGCACATCATTATTCAAGTTAAGTGGACAGGCCGGTCAGGTTAGTGCATGAGTAACAAAAATTCAGTAGGTTGCTTGTATGCTGTAACAAATCGGAATGAGCTTCATGAGGAAAATGCGAAGGAGGCACAATATATGTGTACCTAGTATGAAAACATATTACTGATAGAGTAGTTAGTTACTTTCATTACATATTATGTAGGTATTTACTTTTATATTAAATAATTAATTATTAAATAGCTTTTAAAGCGTAAAATATATACAATGTTTCCATAGGGACAGCCACCAACTCATGGCTTTCTTTTAACTATAACTAGTTCCGATCGAATACCTATGTAAGTGATGTTTTGTGACTCATGAATCCGATATAGACAGTATCGTGTAGTCACCCGACAAGCAGTCAAGAGCCTGGCTGTCACACAGTACGAGAGCGACACCGCATGCCGCAGACCATTTGCGAAAATTCAACAATACTATTGAATTTCTCTTGAGACCGCTTCTCACGTCTCTATAATACCGTAATTGATGTTATATAGCCACATAAACAGTCAGTGGATTGATCGAAAATGATGTATCACTACGACGATATCCCTTATGTAGGTACCTACATACTGAATATACTGGCTTAGAACAGATTTGAATGGGATTCATTTTAGAGGCTATGTAGTTTGTTTTAAAGACAAAAATCCTAATTGGTGGTAACTATTCATCATACGAAGGCAGTTAAGAGTCAGCTGCTATCCTACTAATATTATAAATGTGAAAGTTTGTATGTTTGGATGTTTGTTGCTCAATTTTGATGGAACTTGGCACACAGTTAGATCATATCCTGGCATAAAACATAGGATACTTATTATCCCAAGAAAATATAAGATCCCTCGGCAACACGGGTAAAAACGCGGGGAACAGCTAGTGTTTTAATAGATTATCAATTTTCGTTTCATCTAACTTATTGATATACGTAGGTACAAAAGAGTTGTTACATCGACAGCATATTATCATACTACATATTGGCATATATCATTAAATTGTCTATGGCATATATGTACCTATAGATAAAGCAAATTACCTGTTATTGAAACGAGAGATCAAAATACGGAAATGAAAAATAAAGATCAGCTATGGCAGATTTAAATTAATTTAATTGAAAAAAAAACCTATTCCGATTATCGCCTACGCTCAATAACACCATACAAGCGAACATAATACATAATCCCGTTCATCTGTAACATTATGCACGAGTATAAAGAAGTTAAACCGTTAATAACACGGCTTTAAGGCACTCGGCTTTAATTCATTAATTCGCTTAAAAGCTTAAATTCAAAGTGTAACTACATACGTGGCATAAAGTGAAGTACCTACCTATAAGTACCTACCTACATACGAGTACCTAGTAGCGGGTGGAGTAAAAACGAGGCAATTCCACTTGATCGTAATGATTTTCTAGAACGACACTACAGACGTAAACGTAACTTTACGAGAACACTTTCGTTTAATTTTCTCTATATCTACCTACCTATAGGTAATTTACTTCTTATTCCAATATTTGGGCGGAAGTAATTCATTGCTAGTTTATAACAATCAAATTTTATGGTAGGGGAGGCGAATAGGGGATTTCGGGATTTACTCGAGCGCGGCAGATTAACATAAGGGGGGCAACCTTGCACCTTGTGAAGTACTCTCACCAAATCTGAGCCCTCTATATAGTGTCGAACGTCTAAGGTAGCCCGTCAGATTAGTAAAAAAAAATCGATGGTTTGAAATACTCGAGCGCGTCAGATTAAGGTAAGGTAAGTTAGTTACATGCAAAATAGTGAACATTTCAATAATCTGTCAATTTGGGCGTGACGAAAGAAAATTCGCAAAGTTGCAAAAAAAAAAACGTCACCTGGATTTTCTCGAGCGCGATTAGTTTTTATTTTTATTTTGAAGGAAATTAGTCACGAATCACGGAAATATCTTAATCTGCCGATTTGCACAAGCCGAAATAGCTAAAATCATTATTAAGTGTATAGTCCAGGAATATTATGAGTTTCACCTCAGAATGAGAGATAGTCAGCTATTAACTTGTATAAACCTTTAATTTGATACCCTAAAACTTGTCTCAAAAGCTACTTATCCGCGACTACTGATTTTTCAAGGTCAAAGGTGAAAACATCATTTATTGCAAATATCTCGTTTCCTATGGGTTTTTTGGTATATGTATTCATAATAAATATTGTAGAAGATTAAATTCTCTACAACTTTTGCACAAACATTTTTTCGATATCTTGAACCATTTTCGAGATTTCGATATTTTTTATATATTATTTTTTCAAACCGTCAGATTAACGAAATTCCTCAACATAATTGTCAGATTATGGGTCAGTACAACAAGGCCATCAAGAAAAACCGCCTGTATAAAAATCTGACGCGCTCGAGTAAATCAAGGTCACGATTTATTTTGCATTTTCAAAAATCGGCCCTGACTGATGGTCGCGTCTAAATCGTCAGTCTTTAAAATAGGAGCTACTGGAGGGTTCACTTAACATCCCTTATCAATGTCTGACGCGCTCGAGTAAATTTTCTTTTTAAATATTTTCGACCCCTTCGTACGGCCACCCCCACCATGCAAAACGGCAGATTATTATTTTTCCGTTATCAGACCGACGTGGCGCGACTACCCTATTAATATCTGACGCGCTCGAGTATTTCTTGGTGACTGTTTTTTTTTACATTTTTGAAACCCTGTGTGTGGACCCCACCGCTGAAGGGGAAAATATCACATAACTTTTTTTTTTTATTCCACCTAATCTTCAAATTCCAGTAGATCCCAAAGACGCTCGAGTAACTACAAATTTAGCATCATTGCCTCCCCTACTATTATACTTACGGTAAATCTATAACCTGTAGAACAGCTTCAGATCTTTTCTTTATTTTCCGATATTCATATACATCAAAAGATATCTATATAAAACCGAGGTATTTAGAGGTAAAAAAAAGACAAAGTCAGCAATAACATATTGCGATTAAAATGTTACATCAAAACTAAAGAGTCTTGGATCGCGACATTCGTTCCGCTATTCAGTTAAATGGGCCTAGTCATTATACATACATAGACGTAGTTTGAATTGATACCGATAAATTTGGTTTCACGGCGAAGGTTTATTCGTTTACGTAAACTTTGAGATTGGCTCTAACAAGGCTGGGAGAGGCGGAGAGCGCGCCGGTGATTTCTACTCTTAAAATCCAATTTAAATGCATTCCTCTGTGCCACAGGAGGCCCCGCCGATACGCTCCGGGGGCCAATTAACTTATTCATCCTTAACATTTCATTGCTCAACTTGGATACTACTTTTACGCTTTACTTTCCACTTTCGACCCTTATGAAGCGTAGCACGAGAGGCGTGTCAATGTAAATTTAAAGAATTACTGAAGATGTACATAACGTCTTATTATGAGTATCCTTACCTTACCTTACTATGTCATTTGGTACCCATGATTAAAAGAAACTCAAGTTATGTTTATTTCAAAATCGTAGCTCTTAGGTCGTACCATCGAAAATGCTGCAAGTAGCAAGAACCAATTACACTCGATCAGCATCTGCCCCTATTTGAAAGTGAGTTAATAGTATAGTACCAGATATCCGTTGAAAAGTTTTAAAAAGTCATTTAAAATGCAATTTGAAAGGCCTAATAGAAACGTTCGCACTAAGAATTGTTGCAAAGTGTAATGGGTTCAGGTGAAATTAACGCAGAAAAATAGGAAAAGTTAGAACGAGTTTCCCGCCAAGGTTTTTTGCCTTCGCCAAGTAGCGCTGTGATTGTAAACTGCTGAATTTATAATGCTATTTTCGAACTCCACTTCGTCGAGAAGTTTAAACCGGTTCATAATTTTACTTGCAAGTAGGTAACGTTTAGCATTTGCTGAAGGTAAATTCAATAAGTTCCAATTTAGTCAAAGGAAGCGATTTTGTAGGTAATACCACTTTTTATCTCTAATATTGCCGAAACAGTAATTTAGATCTTTAAGGTACATTTGTTTCGGTACTTTATATTATAAAAAGGTACCTACCACAACTAATGAGATTAATGGCGCGCGAAAAATAGAGTTTCTATTAGGTATATTACCTTACCTATCTGGCTATCCGCATCTAAAAAAGGAAATGATACTCACATTATTATAATACTTTATAACGTTTACGTAAGTATGCAAACGAACTGTGAAATGTTCTGAATTATATACAAAATCTGCAAACACGTACGAATTATGAAAAATAGATGTTTCTTTTTAAATCTCTTTTCGGATCGTATTTATTTGAAAAGGATGCGATGACTCGGGCAGATTTGTGAGATATCTGTACGCCTTCTGTGGATTACTTTGCAAGTCTTTTATACGAGAGAAGGCCAGTATCATCACTACTTAAGGATATTAAAATCCCTTCTATTTGTGTAAGGAGCTTGTTTTCTCGCTGACGGCGGACTATTTATCGAATAATCCAGATAAAGCAAAGTGAATTGAGCTTGTATGCCATGACATAAATAGTAATGTTTGTGATGGGCTGCTTTTCTGTTCGAGATATTATATTGTTCCATAATTGTAATAATAATAATGCAGTGTTTACGCCTAATAGGGTTCAAGCGTTTATTTATAATTAATTGTACCTAGGTAGGTACTTATTAATTGTAATTGTGTTAAATAAAAACAAATCCTCATTTATATGTTATGCACAATTTAATGTATCATACTGACCCTGTTTGTTTTGGCACTGATTCAGTCCATTATCAGTTTGACCTTAAATGTAGATTACGCCCAAGTGTTATATAAATTATTCTAAATAAGTTATCCTCCAATATTGAATTCTTATTGAAATCAAGTCAGTGCAAATCACTTCTTCGGATCGTCACATTGAAATACTGTATTTATAAATCAAGCCGTACCGTAAGTTTTTAAATTATTATTGTACGGAATGAAATATGTTAATAAATAGTCGATAACAATAGATATTCTTTATATAGGTATTTAGTTTTATGTTAAACAGAAAAATGAATATTATATTTTATACAAAATATTCCCATTGAAAACTTTGAAAATATTGAGTTATCAATGTTTGTTTAGGTAGGTATGTTTTATCTTATAATTACAACGTCATGAAAATAGTTGAAGAAGCGTCCAATACAGTGATAAATGATACACCAATTCCTCCAATCAAATTTTTGAGTTCATTACCTATGTTTTTTATTTCTTCGTCCATTCTAAAACCTAATTACTCCACTTTAGGCACTCACATATAAACATGTAGGCGGGTCACCTGATGGTATTGACTACCGTCACCAATATACATTATCGTGAGTATCTAAATATTAAATAACAAAATCAAAGTTCTAAAATTCTAAATTGTTATTTGGATGATAAAAATTGTGTGGTGTGTCTGTTATCGTGGCCTAAGAATCCAAACAAGGATATTGACAAAATAAACGGTTCCATATTTTCCAGGTTTCAAATCCTGATCTACGAGTAGGTACATTATCTTCATATTGTTGTTCAGAACCCGTGTTGCTTTCACTTTCATTTGGCTATATAGTACCGTTATTTTCTACATCTTTCATATCCCAATTAACTTAATATACGTCATTATTGTTCTTCCTCCATTTTAAATGTTGTACATTTCGCGTGGGGACAAACTAAAGTCAGCGGGGTTCCGCTTTAATTTAACTTAGGAGAGTACCTTAAATAAGTATTCAACCACTGGGATTTTAGGTAAATAAATACAAATACAATATTTTGTTACATATTATTATGTGCTAGGCTTTGAGGATCCCACGCAATGGGTTTCAGAAAGGGATAAGCGTTTTTGCAAAGAAACTAGCCAGATTTTCTAGCTTTTCTACTGATAGGACCGCGATCAGTTGTTAGTTGTCTCTCAGAGTGATTTAGGTAAAAAGCCATTCCATCTAAAAATGTCGTTATAAAATAACTAGGTATGTTAGATCGCATAATATCAAGCCTGTGTATTTATCTTCGCCCTGGTCTCAGCACCATTTATCTTCATCATAGCTGCTGCGGAGATCACGTCATGAGCTCAGCCACACCTGCAAATGAGTGTATGTAAAGTTTGACATAATATAAAAAAATTGTTTGTTCTATTTTTCTCTGCAGGAGCTCCAATAATGAATAAAGCAATATTGATCTTGCTCACCGTCTTGGCCGTTGCCGTAATGACTGATGCAAGGTCATGTTCGTCCAAGTAAGATAATTTCTAATTATGGATCTCGAAAAAGATTTGTTGGTTGTTACTTGAGATTTTTAAAATATTTTTACTTATTTTTCCAGAAAATCTAACAGTTGTAATGAAGTCGATAGCAATGATGTAAGTATTTGTTTTATTTAAGACTAGCATTCCGC
The DNA here is from genome assembly GCA_951361185.1 of Ochropacha duplaris. NCBI lineage: Eukaryota > Metazoa > Arthropoda > Insecta > Lepidoptera > Drepanidae > Ochropacha > Ochropacha duplaris. The sequence continues at coordinate 6,546,761 of OX592695.1, read as the reverse complement.
CCCGCGGTTTCACCCGCGATCCCGTTTCTCCATACAAACTTTGGTATCATCCCCTTATGGGGAGAATTGAAAATCCTTTCTTAGCGAATACCTACGTGATAATAACTAGGTACGTGTCAAATTTCAGTACAATCCGGTCAGTGGTTTGAGCTGTGTGTTGGTTGATAGATCAGTCAGTCAGTCAGTAACGATTGCCTTTTATATATACAGACAGATACAGACTAAACGTCTACTGCGGTTTCAGCCGCGTTAAATATTTGAATCTAATTGTTTTTCTTAAATAAAAGTAGCCCAAGTTACTCCTGATAACGTCCACTATCTGCCAGTGAAAGTCCCGTCACTCTCGTAAAAAACTATTATTTTGAGATTACAAACATCCACTTTGATGTATGTGTTTATATAAATAAATAATAGATATTTATTGATACAAAAATATTTATAATTAATAATCACTGTGGCGCGCACTTTTATCTATATACTTATATAAAAGTAGAAGTCCTGACTGATCTATCAACGCCCAGCCTAAACCCTTAGACCTAGAAAGCTGTTTTTTTTTCTAGGTGTTGTTTTTAAAACTTGACCGAGGAATAAGAACGGATTTTTCGAAATTCAACCCTAAAGGGGGTGAAAAAGGGGTTGAAAGTTTGTATGAAAGTCGGTCATTTTTGAAGCTAGAATCATGAAACTTTGTTTTTGACTATCAATAAAAATAAAGAAACACGTGTATCAGCGTTATTTAAATGTATACCCCTGAGGGGCTGAAATGGGGGTTGAAAGTTAGTTTGTATGGAAGTCCGCGATTTTTTTAAGCTAGAACCATGAAACTTTGTTTTTAGACTAACAATTAAAAATAAAGAAACACGTATTTTAGCGTTTTCTAAAACTCAACCCTTAAGGGGATGAAAAAGGGGTTGAAAGTTGGTATGAAAAATGAGTAGGCCTGACTCACTGACTCATCAACGCCCAGTCTACACTCTTGGACCTAGAAAGCTGATTTTTTTCACAGGTTTTTAAGATGTAAGTAGACGAAGAATAAGATAGGATTTTTCGAAATTCAATCTCTAAATGGATTAAAAAGGGATACGTGGGTGAAAGCGCAGGGCGGAAAGCTAGTGAATAAATATAATTTTAATAATAGTAATAAAATACGTTAATCTGTATATTATACAAAAGGCAATTGTTACTGCCTGACTGACTGACGTGAAATTCGGCACGCAGATAGTTGTTATGACGTAGGTATCTACTAAGAAAGGATTTTCCAAAATTCACCCAATAAGGGGAGGAAACGGGGATCAAAGTATGTATGGAGAAGTTGATCGTGGGTGAAACCGCGGAGCGAAAAGCTAGTCGTTATATAATCTCAAACAAGATGAAGTAGGTATTAAGAAACGATTTAATAAATTAGAAGCTATAGATATCCCCTCAAACCCAAGGTCATCATAACATGTTTCGCTTTGTAGATAAAGGATTAGGTCAGTTCGGAGGTGAAGATTCCGTAATGATTAGTCTTGAACGTATTAAAACAATAACAATAATATCATATTCATTAACCTAGTTTAAAGTATATCATTCTCCTAACATGTACGACATACGTATGGATAAAATTTTATTGATTTCGTTATTACTTATACGAGTACCTAGCACCAAAACATAAACTGAACAAGTTCTTCGTTTTAAAACTTTTTGTAAAGATTTTGGCCAGCCCACTGCTACACGTTTCATCCGCCGGCATTTTGTATGTAAAAACCTACATGTAATTAGGTGACTTGGAAATGCCACGACAAAAATATTAGCGAGAATTATGAATACTTACTAATGGCAAAAATACTAAAGAAATAAAACTAATACATGATTAATAGATAGGTATAGGTACTTATTTAGCTGAATGAGATGGCCGCATATATTCCGAAGTTTTAACCGAGCATTAGGACATTGAATAAACATCAAACCTCGACGGTTTCGAAGTAACATTTTATTTCAATACTAGTAAGCATACCAGTATTGTATACGTGAAAAGTATGTTTGTTGGGTTTTCTTTTATCACGCTGCCAATGCATTGACATGATTTTTTCCATAAATAATATTATTAGATATTCTTATTTTAAAACATGATTTTTATTATTGTTAGTACTTATAATAATAATAAACACATTTGAATTGCAAATGGCAAAACATAACGAACTAATAGAGAAAGATGAAAGATATTCATACTACATTGGCGACCTTATCGCATAAGCATGCATAATACTTAATGATACCTACTAACTATTTCAGAGGAAAAGATGCGATGACTCATCGTCGTCGTCATCATCATCTTCATCATCATCTTCATCTTCGTCTGAAGAGGACGATTGCAACACTGTAAGTACTAATTACATAAAATCTGCAAAAAAAATATTAATTGACATTTAAACTAACTCGCTTATTGTTTATTGAGAACCTACCTACTTATAAAACATCTAAAATTACTACCAGTTTTTTATAGTTCCTGCGAATTGAAATGAAGAATAAGTTATCCTTTATTTTATTTTATGATGCAGTTATTAATTATATATGCTTGCTTTTTTACCACAAGTGACACCCAGGCAAGCGGGTTACCTGATGGTAAGTGACTACCGTCGCCTATAGATATTAACATTACCAGGGGGATTGCCAATATGTTGTAAAACTTATTACAATGCCTTAACGACAACTGGCTCTCAAGTGCAACTGCCGGAACACGTCAACAATTTTGCTTTTCGACAGATTTTCAACTTGAGGGTGCTAACCAGCCAGTCGAGTACTACAAAGTCCCCTATCGCTTAAATCTTGGGCTTGGTATTGATGTACGAGTACATGAGCTAGGTACCTACTCGTTTAAGAGTGAACATTTTGATAATATTTAGTCAAATAACCAATCAGTTTCTTTCATATCTCGAGCCCTTAAAACACCAGTTTGTAATTAGCAAAGCCGACTTAATCATAGATATTCTGTGTATAAAAAAGCATCTACTTTCGTAGCTGAAGAACTCAGTCAAACACTCCAATTTGTTTGGAGAATGTTCGCGTTACGGCGAGTTTCTTCAAGCGAGCCTCAATTGCGGCTCTAATGAGCAATAATGATGAAACTGTTCTCCCGACTTTTACCGCGTTATATTATTTTATTTCCACTTTAACAGATATTAAGGAGGAGTAAAAATGTTACAACTCGGTTCGCTTCGTGTGCGAATTTGTTGATAACATACCCATACGCTGACTCATGATGTACTTACCTACCAACCTTATTGCTACGTTGACTATTGTTCCTAATTGCCAATTAGTGTTTGAGCAGGTTATAGGTAGTCTACCTACCTGTAGTAATAACTTTGAATGCTATGATATGATGGTTTGGTGGAGTTATGTAATTTCAATCATACCTACCATTTTGGGATATAAAGTTGTTGAAACATAATTTTTAAAATAATCAAGAAACTATTAGATTGTTCATTGATGGTTATTTCTTTTGTACGTTTAATACATGACTCATTTATATTACAGGGTCACAGCAGGAAGAATGATGCATCGTCATCGTCCTCATCATCATCATCGTCCTCGTCCTCGTCTTCGTCATCGTCATCGTCATCTGAAGAAGATGACAATAAATGCAAGGACGATATCGGTGATGATCATCATGTACGTATTATCTGCTCATTGGTATCTACACCACTATAGACATTTCCAATTCCAGGGGTTTACCGATGTACCTAATGTGTTGTCATCCTTAAACCAAATACGGAATAGACTATCGAATGCTTTTGCTGCTGTTTTAATGCTTAACTATTTAATACTAATAACCTACCTATTTAATGTAGGTATGTCTATTTTTGAACATTTCCTACCCATATTCCACTTATCGAATTTTATATTTTCTATTTTTCAGCACAAGAAATCGAAACAATTCCGAAGCAAACATTGCAAAAATTGAGCCAACATAGGTACTTACAGTTTAAATTACCTTTTACCGATGAATATAATATATTTTAAGCTTTAAATAGGTACCTTATCTATTAATTTAAAAATTATTATTGTGTCTTAATAACGATAAAATTATAACCGATTAATTAATCTGTTACATTTAAATTACATTATTGTATCTGTTGCTTTAACACACATGCTAATTAAAACATAAATCGTAGTCATTAGCGATTTCCATGTCAGATTCAGATAATTGTATTTGTCATGCATAAATCAGTTTCTTTGTTCTCAATTGTATTGTAGTATCGATTAATGAAACAATAATGAATATAATTATTTTTTGCAAAAAACCAATAATTATCATTTTGATATATTTATATGATATACTTAGGTATATGGTATCTCACCGTATAAATAAATATATATTATTTAAAACATTCTTCACACAAAGTTTGCGATTAAGTATATGGCCGTACGCAATAGGTATCCTTCTGTCCTGCGGTTTTATATAAAAGCGATCTGGGAGGTTTTCTGGGTTACCGACATTTTACTTAAGATATATTTTTGTAATCCGTTCAGCTATTGCGGCGTTTTTGAGTTATTTATTTCACGCATTCTTTCGCATGTAATAATACATCCTTAATCTAATTAACTTAAGAATTTTACATACATGTTGAAGCATCAAAGTATCCGGTTATTTATACAAAAGCATGTACGATATGCTTTTCGTATGAATTCTGTTATGTGTCATGAGAAATTTTAAATAAATGTTGACGCATAAAGTGTAATTATAAAATAACGTTCTAGGTAGGCATTTTAATCATGAAATACCTCCCGCGCTTACGTGCCGTTTATGTGGCATTTTTCACTCAGTGATATCAGCTATGGCATCAAAGGATATTTGACCGATATTTCAGCCTTTGAAATGTACGTAGGTACGCATAATACAGTGTTGTTGTAATTTGATGTTATTATTGTTATCAAGTCGAGTAGGATAACTTGACAAGTTGATAACAGTTTGAAAATTTTGCGAATTTGGCAACGCGCCCCTGACTGATGTTGCAAATGCTGTTGCTGTTGATCAGGAGGGCCGCATGCTTATTTTCTCATAAAATATGTTTTTTGAATATTCCTTTTAAATCTATGTATAACTCCCAAGTTACGGTATATCGTTAATAGTCATGTTCCTTGAATAGTATTTCGAAGTCCGTCCCACTTTTTGTGTCCCCCGACGACGCCCTGAGCCGAGGTTCGGGCCCCAACTGGGGCGCCCTCAGCGGTGAGTCGTCACAAACAAACACGGCTGAGAGCCCTAAGCGCTCGCCGAATAGTCCGCGTAAGGGTGTCTATGGTCCTTCAGACCGCCACCTTTAAGTCCTCCTCAAAAAAAAAAAAAAAAAAGTATTTCGGTATAGGTAGATTATTGTTTACGAAATTTTAATAATTAATGAGACCGTTATGCATAAGATGCGAGTTTCCCATACAGCTTAAAACGTAGATTGTCACAAAATTTCGACAGCGTAGGATCAAGGACATTGCAAGGAAAACCATAACGTTTAACCTGTCAGTTCTTTCTTGGGACAATCGGGGTTTCAGAGTCCGCACCACTTGGTTCTCAAATGGGACAATCGGGACGATGACATGAAAATTGGGCGCGAATTTTGAAATTTTGAAAACTGTGCGCGAGTTGACGAGTTGTTTGACAGGTTAATGTCGCGAGTCAACAGATTAATGAGAGTTTTATAATTATTAACAAGCTATGTAAGTATATACTTCTTTTGACGTTGAAGTCAACAACCAAGGCATATATCATAATATTGAACTTGGCTGTCATTTAACATTTGTGTTTTTGATGGCATTATTCTTTCCCATTAATTAACCTGTCAGTTCTTTCTTGGGACAATCGGGGTTTCAGAGTCCGCACCACTTGGTTCTCAAATGGGACAATCGGGACGATGACATTTACTTGAAAATTGGGCGCGAATTTTGAAATTTTGATAACTGTGCGCGAGTTGACGAGTTGTTTGACAGGTTAATGTCGCGAGTCAACAGATTAAGGACGTCATTTAAAATTGGAAAATTTTAATTTCATTTGGTCAGTTTTTATCCACAAAAATAGGTTATATCTTTCTCGCAAACGAAATGAATGAAGTCGGTGAAGCGAATCTGTATTGCGGGCTCTACTAACGAGAATTTCACGATGATGAACTTTAAGAGCTCTTCATCATTCGGAATATCAACCAACAATAATGTATAGTGTTAGAGACTATATAACCACTAGTCATTTACTTATTTGATTTTTTCATTCTTTGACCTTCTAGTTTTTTCTTTTATAACTAAGTAAACGCACAGATTCCTTAGTTATTATAAAATATAAAACAGACTAGACGGAAAACAACGGGTTCCGAGCAAGAATAATAAGATATTTTTTTTACTTATTTATGAAATTGGCGTACGATTAGTAAGTAGTACGGAACCATAGGTATCCATTCCCCAATGGGACCCCATAAAAAGAACTTACATATACCTCCCAACTACGGTGATGGGATGGTGTATAAATGTAGGTCCTATAAATATATTATAAACGTTAGGTGAGGTCTAAACAATATTTTTCACTCCTCTTGCTCAAAAAGACCGTCATTGTGGCGTACCAGAGCGAAGAAAAAATAGCAATTCTTCCTCTAGGGGAAGAAGTTTCTTTTTTAATTTTTGTGTGTCAAATGACAATGAGCCTACAAAAACGAAAATGTCTTAAGTCATAAGTAGAATAATCATGAATAAAGACTCGACTTATTGCTGTTTGACTTTTGTTACTAAGTATAATTAAATAAACATAATTTTCATTGCGTTGACTTTAATTATGGCTACATTTCATCGTGATTCTACCTGAACATCAGTTGAATAGGACAATATTATAAAGTTTGATGTTCATACAATAAATATTTTGAAAACATAGAAATGTATTTAATTTACCCAAAGCTACGATAATCCTTGTTGAGGATAAGGAATTGATTGCCGGTGAAAAACGAGGCATATGATTACGATGAAATTGACATCTACAATATTTTCGGTCTTTTACAAATGTAATGAAAATAGTGTACCTATGTATCTCTGTAGCGGATCCTATTGTGTATGGAGAATAATAAAAGGAATGATATGGAAGTCAATTGGCACAATAAGCTCAAGTGAACCTGTCAATCTGTTAAATGTATATGATTGACCAATAAGTCTGCGGTATCCTTTATTTGATGATCTTAGAATTCTATTAGGATATATACGTTTTTTTTAAGTAGCGGTCACAATAAAATATAAAGACAAAACTATAAAAAAGCTAAACAGCAATCAACAACAATAAAAAGAAAATAACTGATCACTTAAGATAAAAATACAAAATTCTTTTAGACTTCAGGATGTATGGTCGTGAAATAATCATAATTGTAAGAAAGTACCTACGTATAATATTACCTAAATGAAGATCTGATGATGTGGATATAGGGGATTTTAAATGTTTAAAATGGGAGGTAGTGTAATAAGAAGTAAGGAAGGTAGATGTATAGTTCATTTATTTTATGTGTTTGTACTGTATACATATATACATACTCGGGGCTTATTGTCCTCTTGGTGGACTTATTTTTATGATTACACATAATCTATGGGTGATTTAACCGCTTGGATAAGGTCGTCCCAAAATTCCTTAAAAATATATTTGAATTCCAGGAATCGTGATTCAATTTATATTATCATACGCCTAAACTAAATATCAAATAAGTTATTATTTCTTACTCAATTAAGTCTTTGTAACTCTTATAGAATAACGAGTGTTTGTCTTTGAAATAAATAAGAATTATCATTTATGGACAGTACTGATAAAGTTTGTATCATGTTGGTGTATTTATCGTAATTGTGTCGAATGACTGGCTATTGGTTGATAAACATAGTGGATAGCAATATTCTCTAGCTGCGTAAAATGACGTCTGTGACGACGCGACTACTAGTGCTCAGTACTTTTGTTCATTTATTGTATTGTGCTACTGGTGCTCCCTTCACAGCGCAGGACATTCTAGATATATTTGGAAATCCAGTAAAGGATTTTGAAAATTCAGTTAGTCCAAGAAAGCATCACAATAATACAAATAATACGCATGGAGAAGATGATGGGGCACCTAGTATGATTAATGTACCACTCAATACCGACAAATGTTCAGAAGGCAGTGTTAAGGATATCAACGGAGTCTGCAGACAGCCATGGTGATCTAATATAGCAACTTATTGCGTGGCGTAGTGTGCTCATTGCAGTATAATAAAATGGACGCGAAAATTGTGTTATTCATGACAGTGATGATTTTAAATGTGTGTTTGACAATCCAATCTCGTGTAATGTTTGATTTTCACGAAAAACTTCGAATGGCGACATCAACAACAGTTTCATCGGTTACCCTTAGTAGTCAAGTTATAAGAATACCCCAACTGGATTGCCCCCTGGGGCAAAGACGAGATGCATTAGGGAACTGCCGGCAAAGAATGTAAAGGTATTGTGTTTAATGCAGTTGTTTATTCAAATAATAAAAATGTCTCTTTTATTAATTGTACCTATCAAATAAAAAGCATTAGGTGCGACAAATTGAATGGTTTTTTATACCACTATAGCTACTATATAAAGCTTTTATTTTATGGAGCATATTATTATACCCATCTGCATAGGTTTATGTGGATCTCTACTCATTCTTGTTAATGTAAAATGTAGTAAAGCGATTTTTTTGAATAATTTTTTGGTTATTTTTATTTCATTTACTTTGTACGTTTTTTTTTTCAGGTCGGATCTGCTGTAAAAGTATCTAAGATAATAAAAACTGCTAAACATGATTTGAGATATTAATAAATTGTGATTTAATGACGCATTCCGCCATGTTGAATTGCCTTGATAATTATACCTATTTATGTTTTTATCTAAGTGTTCGTGGAATTGTCCATACTCGGTTTCGCTGTTAGATTAAGAGGTTAAAAGTTATCATATAGCGAAGACACTTCTAATAAATTCAGTTGAGTGAAATTATTTAGGAAGATCTGACAAGCAATCGCGTTTTGTAACTGTAAAAATGAAGATATTTTGTTTTACTCTTTGTTGCATCATTTTGACGCTCCCTTCTACAACACTTAGTGGAACATTGAAAGATGTTTTTGGGAAGGCTAAAACCGGAGTAGAAACGTTAGCACAGGACGTGAAATCATTATTTCATTTGAATAAAAATAGCAGCAAACCGCAAGATGACGTAATTGTATTCAGAGATGAGAATGAAGGCACTCATAATACGAAAAAAACAATCGAAATAACCGAGAAAACTTCGGTTCCCGTACCAACAGTGACAACGCAAATCCCAACTACCACTGTTGGAAGCGTTTCAAAAGGTAACGGGACCATTGACGATAAAGATGGCAGAGAAAACTTCAAAGGCGGATGCTCTACAGGGTTCATGCTTACTCCAGATGGTAGATGCAGGCCTACTTTTTGATCGTACCAAATAAAACACTTATTCTTTACGTTAATCATTGGTATCAATATCTTTCTGAAAATAAGTATCTAAATCATAGATTACAGTTTATTGTACTTTGCTTTTTTAAACATAATGTGATTTCATAAATATAAAAACTTAAAAATGTATGTACCTGTATAATTATAGCAGTTTGATTTGGTACATGGTATTAAAATTTGATGTTAGGAAAATATATATATGAAGCATTTATTACAAGTTTTATTTATTTAATTTACCAAAAAGTACCTATAAAATATAATATTTGACCTATAATTAGTTAAAATAAAATAGTATAATTTACTATAATGATCATTTTGCCTCTGAATGTATGTATATTATAAGTTGTTGAATGTATATTTTATATCTAACTCAGTTTGAGTTAAGTGAAAGTACCTATATAGCACTTTCTGTATACTCGTATTTAAACTAAAGATAAATAAATAGTTAAGTTATAAATGTTAAGATTATTACGCATAAACACTTTTTTTGATGCTCTTATTTTACCGGCTCCTACTTAACCAGTATCATTAACTATAATAAATCCATTAGGTGCCTATATTCCTTCACAACTAGTAGTCTTAATTACTAATATACATATTCATTCCAGTTTCAGTTGCCTAGAAGTGATCTAAGTTATTGAGTGAGTGAGTGTTAAAATTGTACTTTTTAGACCACAAATACTCAAAAATTATAGGTTTGTTCATGAAATTTCTTGATTCTGGAGGTGTTTAGACAAACAAAATTGCAGCTTTGTAGATGTAATAGATTTTGAGTAATGCGGGGTCAAAAAGAGCTCCAAGTGCCTAGTTTACACATTGCTCGCTTCGTACATCTAGGTAATAGTATATTTCATTACAAGTGCGGAAAGGCTGTCATTGCAAAGAGTTCCGACAAATTCCGGTTGACAGTCGGAACAAGTTGCAATGACGGTTCCGCAAGTGTACTGAACGACTATTTTTAATACAGTTGCGAAAAAATGAAGCAATTTAATAAAATAATAAAAACACAATAAACTCAACTAACTAATCATTTATTTCTTATAAAAGTTATAGTACACATGTACAGTCACAGAATGAAAAGGTTCGTCACCTTAGAGTCGGTTTTCGCTTGCACTAGTACTGCAAGAATCAATTATGCCAACATACCAGTGCAAGAAACAGTACTGCTAACATTTAAATAAATATGACGTTTGCTATCGTATAAGGTTTTGCTTGTTTTTAACACGCTTTTATTAGGTTCACTTGTATGTAACTATGTAATGGGACTTTTTGGCGGGAACTTGCAGAGTGACGTTGCGTTTTCGTTTTATTTTCATTAAATTCGTGTATTTTGAGTTTTATTGAATAATTTCGGTGCACAAGTGAAGTGAAATGAAAGCGTGTATCGTGACTTTCCAGGATGTCCCAAAAAGTCCGTGAATGTTTTAGTGGAACAACCGCCAATTTCACTAAAGCTTGACTGGACATGTATGGACGAGAACTGGACATTACAGTGAGTTTGAGAATGTGACTATAACATAAAAGAAGAAATTAAAACTGAAGAAAATGTATGCGATTGAAAGACTTTGTATTGACTAAAAGTACTAAAACTTAAACTAAAAAAGTAAAAAAAAAATTGTGACAAATAGACCAAGACCATTTCAAATACTTTGACATTGGCAGAAATATCCTAAAAGGATGATTGCCAAGCAACAAAAAAAAAACTATGTAATGGAATCTATGGTTGCTAATTTAACCATCTTCCAAGGATCGTAGCGTCATGAAAATTGGCAGCTGTATGTAGTTCTGATGACAATACAATAATATGGTACTGTCGAACTGATCTGATGATGGAGCCGGAAGATATGAACTAAAACTTCATGATGGAATATCGTATCATTGCCGTGTTTGACTTGTTAGAAAGGTCTAGTAATGAACTTTGACCACGATTAGATCTCAAGGTCCGATGATGAAGCCAGAAGACAGGAACTGGCATTCCATGATGGAATATCGTATCATAGTTGTGTTTGGACTTGTTAGAAAGGTCTTGTAATGAACTTTGACCACGATTAGGTTTCAAGGTCTGGTGATGGAGTCGGAAGATAGGCACTGGCATTTCATGATGGAATATCGTATTATAGCCGTGTTTAGACTTGTTAGTAAGGTCTTGTAATTGTAAAACTTTGACCACGATCAGATTTAATTAAACCCAGCATCGCTGGCGCATTAAAAGGGGAGAATGTGCCAAATTGAACCTACTTTCATAAAACACGCTTTTGAAAATAACCAAACTAAGAAGTAGAAAATAAAATTAATAGTTTAAAAAAAAAACAATAAATTTAAATTAAGGATAGTGTGATTAGAAAAAAAAATAATTTTATTATAAAAAAAAGCGTGGGGTGCTTTTCAAGACATTTTCAAAATGACTACTTCCATCAAGATCTTGATCATAGCCAAGTGGTATATCTTAATCATATAATCTTAAGCACCCCACGCTTTTTTATAATAAAATTAATTTTTTTTGCTAATCACACTATCCTTAAATTAAATTTTGTTTACACATTTTTTACTTTTTAGTTAGGTTTTTTATAAAAGCGTGTTTTTTAGTTTTTTTAAACTATTAATTTTATTTCTATCCCATCAATGCAATGTTACAAAATGTATTAAAACAACAATAAAATGGCAACTATAAAATAACAAGCAAAAGTTAATGAAAACTACGAATAAGTTTAATGACATTTATTTTTAATAACGGGTATAACCACCATTAGCTTCAATCACACATTGTAACCTATTTCTCATGGAACCCACTAGACGAGAGCATAGATCCGTGCCTCTAGTGTCTTCCCAAATAATTCGGCAGTGGTTTTCTAAAGCCTCTTTGGTCCTTTCATTTCTATTTTCCCATCGCTGTACCATTAAACCCCATAAGTTTTAAATCTGCAGATCTTGCCGGCCAGGGTATCACCACTATATCGCTATGCCGGTTGAACCATTGATTCACATTGATTGTGCGTGCGAGCATTGTCCTGGACATATCTGACCTCAGGTACCTCATCAGCTGGATACACGGTACGGACACTTGGTAGCATACAGTCTTCTAAAACAGACAGATAGTGTGTTGCGTTTGCCCTTGAAGGAAGGAGAACGAGATCGCCTACTCCATCCGCTGACATCCACCCCCATATATTGGCCGAGATTCGTCCAGAACTGAAATTGGGCACTACATGGTCTTCTGTATATCTCGTACTATTAAATCTCCACAAATGAAGCCTTCCATGTTGGCTCGACTTAAAACATTTTTCGTCGGTAAATATAGTGGTACTCCAATCGAAGTTCAAATAAGTCTGAGCAAATCTTGAGCCGTTGTCAGAGCAACTTTTTTTACGTGTCGTCGATAATGTAATCCCATTGAGTGTAATGCGTTTCTTATCACTCTTGGACAAACATTATATATTTGGGCGAAATGACTCGTTGACACAAAGCCGTTTTCTTCAAATTGCCTTCTCATGTCAGATTTTTGTGCAGCGTTAAGAATAGGACGGCGACCAGAATTATTGTGACGATGATCGACTAGTGCACCTTCTTCGCCATGTCTCCTTATCCAGAATCTCACACTATCTCTGGTCACATTTAGACGACGTGATATCTCGGAGATGTTGTAGCCAGCTTCATGTTCGGCAATAATTGCTGCTCTTTCTTCAACACTTAAAGGTCTTGGCATTATGAAATCGTTAGGTATTTAGGAGAAATTATGATATTTTGCAATGATGACAGTCACCGATTGACAATAGTTTTGAATATTATTGAACTGAAATAATAATGGCAGATTGAACCAACAAGAAGGTTTTAATTTATCTAAGTCTTGTTGAAAAGATAAATAGTCAAACAACTTGATCTGAATAATTTTGAACTTTATTAACGAACAGTTAAACATTATTTTCTATAATTCGAGTCTATTCTATAACATAGTTTCAAAAGGTAGTATGTGCTCGCGATACGTTGAACGAATCAATTTGGAAATTGACGAACCTTTTCATTCAGTCACTGTACATTGAAATTGGTACAGTTTTTTAAACTATTTACTGGGGAAGTTTTAGGTTGCATATTTACTGTTTGAGACAAACTATTATTAATTTCGTATGATTGTTCATGTATATTTGTCATACAATGTTTGTGCAATTATAGTGATTCCGGTGGTGGTAATTTAAAAAAAGAGGGTCGAAATTACTCATTTTGTGCAACAAACAACTAAACTCGCAAAGAAAATTTCTGGAAAATGGCGCCAACCGTAGAATATAAGCAGAGTTTTTTTTCTTCACCCAAAGGGAACTATCCATACAGCTTAGTCTTCAGTATATTTTTTTTGAAATGAAATGAAAATGAAATTTAATGAGATGAAATGAAACCTAACCTAACTCATTCAATTAAATCATTAAATCTGATATTGAAATAAATTAGTAGCTTCTTTTTAGAACTCGTGCGTCTCTTTCCCAACTGTCAAAATAATGTCTATTAAAAAGAAAAACCAACCATGAAGATTTTACTAAAGAGTTTTTGTGATTCATACAAATACGTATATTTCTAAAAAGAAGCTACTAATTTATTTCAATATCAGGTTTAATGATTTAATTGAATGAGTTAGGTTAGGTTTAATTTCATTTCATTTCATTAAATTTCATTTTCATTTCATATCAATAAAAAAAAAACATTAAATTTCATTAATTTTATTATTTATCATTTTAATGGTTCTGGAGTAACAGCTAATGCTTGAAATATCGGTGAGTATTTATTAATATTATTAGCAACATAAACATTATTTCCTGACGTAGCAATCACTTTGGTATCTGTTGAATTAGTATTAAATTGTTTATTTTTAGTATAATTTTTAGTAGATCCATCATTTTCATCGTTTGTTCGATCATCAATATTCACTAACTGATTTTGTTTATCTTTTACATTGGCTTCTTTTATTTTTAGACTGTTGTTACTTTCGGTTTTTGCATAATTATCTTGTTTCTCTATGTGATTAATTTCTAATTGACTTTGGACAGTGGAGGATGGCCTAGAATAGTCAATTTGTTGTATGTCATCATCTGGCTGTCTGAAGTTCGGTCGGTTTCTATTATTTGGTGGTCCTCTATTTGCTGGTGGTCCTCTATTTGCTGGTGGTCCTCTATTTGCTGGTGGTCCTCTATTTGCTGGTGGTCCTCTATTTGCTGGTGGACCTCTATTTGCTGGTGGTCCTCTATTTGCTGGTGGACCTCTATTTGCTGGTGGTCCTTCATTAATTGTTGGACCTCTTATTTCAGTGAGTTGATGATGGGGATGCGATTCCCATCTCGGATATTGTGGCGTACGTTTTTCTAAAAAAAAAAAAAATTATTTAAGTATTATTTGTTATACTGTTCTTATTTTTCTTTTGCCCGCGATAACATATTATCGACGAATAGTGCCCTTTTGCCCCCTTTTCAACCGCTTCGGAGTATCATCATACCAAATTCCATACAAATCTATTGAATGGCTTGATTGTGAACACCATGCAGACAGACAGACTGGCGGGAGAGTTACACCCGCATATAATATTATATTATTATGGATGCCATTATACGTGTCTTTCATTGTAAAGTTATCGTGTGAAAGTAAATGGAAATCGTAAAAATAAGACCTCTTAGAAAAGTATGGAATTAATCTAATTGCATGGTATATTGCTCTTTAGATATTTATTAATACTAATGTTCGAAATTCTATCCATATCATTATTTAAACAAACATTTTAGAAAGAACACCTGTATGGATTATTTACAAAACCAAATCCTACCAAACAAAGAATAACAATCAGTTGACAAACAGAGGAGAAAAAGGTATTGAACTGTTTTGCTTTTTCCTATTTATAAGTAGGTATTTTGAATAGAAGGATAGAAAAATAATTTAAAGTATACAATCACGTATTGATTAATATTTATTTCTATTTTTGGACAACCTTAGATAACATACGTATGTTTATTCAAATACTATACAAAACATTACTTAAGTAGTTAGACTACTAATTAATTAGGTTGTACCCACAAAATATCATTGAAGATCAAATTAGCTCTCCGGAGTCACTGGAACTACTTGGAACAGTGTAGATATTCGTCGAGGCGTTTGTTTTGAATAATTATTCAAATTCGCGTTAGGTGTTTCACGGTCACCTTTATACCTAAGCCTGGATGTTATCATCGAGCTCTGTGTAGAAGATACATCTTCATCAGAAGCAAATCTGGGATCAATCTGATATTCCTCATTTTGCTTTTCGGTGGTATCTTTTAAACGAAACATTGAATTATTATTTTCTTGTTCATTGAAATCTCTTGGTGACTGAGGAATAATCTCTGCTGGCTTTGTAGCTTCGTTTTCATAACGCGCATATGGTGCATTATTATGGCTATGATCCGATGGTTTATTAGATTGAGTAATTGCATAAAATGGATCTCGGTCTTTTGTTGGAGGTCGACTGTAATCTTCATACTGCGCCTGACTATATGTATCGTAATAGGGATCATCTCGAGGAGGAGGTTTATTTTCTCGATCTGGTGGTCCATTGTCATATGGTCTATAATGATTTGATGGTCTTTCATTAAAATGTGGTGGGCCTCTATCTGGAGGAGGAGGTGGTGGTCTACCACCATGATGAGGTGGTCTATCATCATAGGGTGGTGGTGGTGGTCTACCACCATGATGAGGTGGTCTATCATCATAAGGTGGTGGTGGTGGGCTACCACCATGATGAGGTGGTCTATCATCATAGGGTAGTGATGGTGGTGGTGAGGGTGGTCTACCACCATGATGAGGTGGTCTATCATCATAGGGTGGTGATGGTGGTGGTGGTGGTGGTCTACCACCATGATGAGGTGGTCTATCATCATAGGGTGGTGGTGGTGGTCTGTCATCATAAGAATGAGGTGAACGATGACCAGGGTCAGGAGGTCTTTTGTAATAGTCATACTGTGATGATTGACGCGTTTGTCTGTCTTCGTTATGAGGTGCTGGATAGTTACTAGTGTAATATGGTGGTCCTCTTCTGTGCGGAGGAGAAGGACCTCTGTCTTGGTGTGGAGGAGGTGCAGGATGTGGAGGAGGTGGAGGAGGTGGAGGACCTCTATTATAATGCGGAGGAGGTGGAGGACGTCTGTCGTTGTGAGGCGAGCCTCTATCAAAGGGAGGTGGATGTTGAGCGGGACCTCTATCATGGATTTGATAGTAAGGTGGACCTCTGTCAAAGGGAGGTGGAGGTAATCTATAGTATTGGTCAGAATAAAATGTTTGCCTATCATCATAATGTGTTGGTTTTATATCATTAGGTGGTCCGCTTACTAAAGACAATGGAGTTTGCTTTTTGAGGTTCGATTGCTGTAATAATCTATGATCAGATTGTTCACTATTCTCCGGCAATATCACGTCATCTTTACTAAATTGTTTTAATGAATTCCAATCTTGGCGTCGTAGCCTTTTTGTATTTGGTAGTTTATGTGAAGGATCATGTAGCGTCATCCACAGAAACTGCTTATCTGAAGAAAAATAAACAATAAAATATATAAATAAATTTAATAAAGAGTTTTTTTATGTACTATTAGTAGAAGTATACAGAGTATATTGAACACGGTACATACATAAAATGGTGAATATATTTCGTAAATAAAAAAAACACATTTAGTTTTGGCATAATTTCGTTTTATTATTACATTTTATATCATATTACAATTTCTATAAGTTTATATGTTATGAACACGTCCGTTTATCAAAAGTTTGGCTGTAGTCCTTAAAAAAAAAATTCGTAACACATTTGAAACAGTGAAACAATGATACATTAGAGATTTATAAAAAAATGGGAAATTAAAGCTTGCAGAAAAAATAAATATAGCGCGCGATTTAAAAAAAATACTGAAGTAATTATTTTTTTTTTTCATCCCATCTATTCGAAAAGGACGACTTGGTTCGCCTTTATGTGTACCCAAAGGTGGTGATTTCTATAAGAAACTTTTAGCGGGCAGTAATGAGTTTTTAATCCTCTTTATTTTATAAGTGCGCCGGAATTATCTTTGCCGCGCACTTATTGAATTTGGAACATCTCATCTTAGTGTTCAGCGCCAATGAAATCGAACGCAAATATTGTTGTTTCAAAAAATGGAACACAATTATCGTTGGACACGGGATAAGTTGCAAGTACACTCAGTCACGAAATACAAGTATTAAGCGCCTTCTATTTTTCTCATAGAGGGTGATGAAAAGTAGAGTGTACCACTCGGGTGCAAATTTATTTTTCTTCTTACAAACTTCGATCTGGATTCAAAAAAGCGCTCTCGCCGTAAAAACATTATGTTGCTCCCTTATGATACAATCTACTATTTCAGTTCAGAATAAATATACAAAAATGACTGTCCCCCAACTAATCTCAATCTAGATATAAAAAGATTAAAATATACCAAAAAAAATTATACACTGATAGTATCTAATAAATACCGCATTCTATTCGATTTTCTATCTTTTAAGGCAATAAAAATTGTTTTGTATAGCTGCATTAAGATAGCGCCTGTACTACCATCTCTGTCAATTCATAAATCGCGAGTCTTGCTCAATTTCTTATTGTTTCTATTTTATTATATCGTTCTTCTTCGGAATGGTACGGAAACCATACCACTCGAATTCGATATTTTTTATAAAACAATCTTACTTGAATTAAATCAATCAATTTAAATGATAGTCATGACGTAGACGTAGATGGCATTAACTGATTGAATTTCAATACTTACTTTGTAAAATCTCGGTGGAAAATACCAAAAATTTGTAAACAAAATTTGGTGAAAAACGTATTGCTTCTATACTAAAATGGCTGTTATAATTATGTTTGACACTTCTATATAAGGTCAAACGCCTGTTTGTCAGCTCTAAAAGAAAACTGCACGTTTTCGAAGATTATTTAAATATTAATGCAGTTATTGGATTTATTTGTTAATGTTGTTATGCCGTAGTATAAATTAGTTTGGAAGTAGTATGACTACGATAATACATATCTAAACTAATATTATAAGGATTAGATTTTTTGTGTATGTTTATTTGTAATGGATAAAATCAAAAATACTTAACTGATTTTGAAAATTCTTTCACCTCCAAAAAGTTATCCGCGAGTAAGATAGGCTATATTTTATTTTAATTGCCTCCGGAACACGGGAACCTCGGGATGAAAAACTAGTATACAAATATAAAGTCAACCATAAATAATGTAGGCGAAAATAATGTTGGAGACAAAACTGTTGGAAATATGTGACATGTTTTTTTTACATAATAATAATTATAACATTTTCATAGTATAATTCAAATAAGCCCCTTCTACGAGTAAGTCCACATATTGTGACGAGTAACTACGGAACCCTTCCTTGCGCGTGCCCGACACGTAGGTAGGTATTGGCCGGCTTTATTAGTCTCAAAAATTCTGCACACAACGCGTAATGTTATGACAAAGTAAATAACAAATATCACCTACTCTATTGATTTAAACCTCACATCGAGTCAATGGCACTACAAACAAACATTGAATTTTCAACGATTGAAAATTTGCTTAACAGTAATAGCGCTTCGTTCCAATAAAGTCATTGAAGTTGTTACAATTATTAAAATGTTTTATTTCTTGGTTCTTTGTACCAAAAATATGAAGCAGTAAATGAATGCTTTTGCAAAAAATATTGTTTAAACAATGATGAGCGAATCCAAGACATGTATTGTATGCTAATCATAGGTATACGAGTGTGTATTTTTCACAAGCCAACTTGTTCCTCTCTCTATTATAAAATAATTTTACTAAACATACCTCTTAAATTTTCATTTTCATGATATGCTGCGCTGAGAACTGTTGTTATAAAATACGAAGCACATAATAACATTGTTAAACACTTCATTATTAAATTATTGAATTGAGTATAGAACCTCACAAACTCGCAGTCCATCGAATAACTGATGTTCAGAAAAACATTTTATCTACTGGTAAATCTTCCTAGAAACCGGTTTCTGTTAAGTTTTTAGGTATCACGAATACATAATATTTATATCCAATGTAGGACGTCATGCGATATTTACATATTCGTCAAAATTGTTCATTCTGATGAGTACAAAACGTAGGAAAAACTTTATGGAATTTCTTTTTTCTATAAATTCCTTAAGATGATTAAATTATAAGTATATTTAATGTTTGATACATATAATACAGTTGATTTGATAGTAGTAAAAAGCACTTATCGTGCATATAGGTACTACTCGTTTATTAGATGTTTTTTTGGAATATTTAATGTTTCTCTTTATGAATACTACTTTCTTTTATGTCTCTATACATACTCGTATTGCTTAGGAAGAATATGCTCTATACTATGCACACGTTACAGTAATGTATTGCATGGACGTGATGAAGTATGCAAATATATGTAATGTAATATTACATAGGTACATCGAAATATAATTAATGTACTAGTCTAAATAATATTATTTGCTTATATATGTATATGGTAGCCATGGTAGGGTATTTTGTAGTACCCGACTGGCTGGCTACCACCCTCAAATTGAAAATCTGTCGCCAAGCACCTATCGGTGTGTTCCGACAGCTGTGCTTGAGAGCCAGTTCCCATCTAGGCTTTGTGTATCTACTTACCATCTTCAGCCACATCATCACTTACCATGGTGAGGTTGCGGTCAAACGCACAAGCTTATCCAGAAGTAAAAATAAAATGTATTGTTGCTTCATTACTTGTATTATTATACGACAGTAACATTAAGTTTATAAAAAATGTCATGCAAGTTACCGTTGGGCTATGGAAACGTAAGTTAGCACATATGCTTTGGCCTTAATGGACGTGTTTTACCGGAACTGTCATCGGAAAACATTCCATCCAGGGTCCTGACTTATTGTAAACGTTATATTTAGCACCTAAATGTACCTTCAATTTTACTTTGTTTTTTTTTTAATAGGGGTCAAGAGAGCATGCGGGTCATCTGATGGGTTTTTTGTTAATCCTTCGCTAAAAACAAGTTTTTATGTCTTTATTGAACGTTAGTCTTTTGTTATTTTTTTGTCCGAGTTATGCTTGATTGCCGGCACGTTTTAGTTTTTATGAAGAACATAAGATTATTTTCAATAAATGATATTGTGTGTTGATCATACATAACGTCAGTCCCAATAGTAGATATAATAATAATAATAAATAATAAATAAATATCCTCGGACATTTTTCACACACGGCTATCTGATCCCAAACTAAGCAAAGCTTGTAATATGGAAACCAGATGACTGATATACTACATAGACTACTTTTTTTGTTGTTGTAAATACATACTTAAATAGATAATTACACCCAGATTCAGGACAAACAGACAGGTTCATGCACACAAATGTCTGTCCTGGATGGGAATCGAACCCACGACCTGTGGCGTGATAGGCAGTGTGTTAACCAACCACGCCTACCGGCCCGTCTATATACCTATAGGTAATTAAAAACAGATCACGATTCGTTTTTTACTTCTTTTAAAAACGTCACATTGTACTCACATGTCGATATTTATTAGGGAGTAGGACCTAAATCAAAGTCGTCTCGTGTAAAGTGAAATGTAAAAGCCACTTACCTAATACTGAAAGCGGCGACAATCTCATTCCGAGCGACAAATTGAGAACACCTTCCGACGGCGGAGCGCCACCGCAGTCAGGCCGCACTCTCTGGTAAATAGCTATTTATTGTGGCAGAGAGTGAGACACCTGTCCCTGCGTAGGGGAAAGACGGTTTGAACTATCCCGACATCGAAATGTTTGGTTACAAGTACAATTATGTATCTAAGTAGATAATTACATACAATCATATTGATCATAACATAAAAATAGTAAAACCGTCTATAATGATTTATTTGGTAGCCAACTAAGTTCTGCAGGCGATTCTTACCCGACTACGGCGAAGCAAGGGGAAGGGTTATGTTTTTTGACCGGTATGTGTGTATGTATATATATGTTCATCTGTTCCCTCATGACTTTTAAACTACTTATCATAATTTGACAAATGAGGTATCGTTGGAAGCGTCTTGTTTGTCCGCTGGTCTATAACCAGCCTATACTATGCGAAGTTACATTAAATTGAATATGGCACCCTCTAGGGGGCAAGAAGTTAAGAACAAAAAACCCCATCATGTGTGGTTGAACAGGGATTTCAAAATAAAGGTAAGGTTTGGTACATTATATTTTTGTCAATCGTACCTGTCTACCGTTAGCGATATAAGTATATCCCGTCAAAGTCAGTAAATTACCTAAGTCATCTACGTTATCGTTACTTACCTATACGTTATCTAGAGTCCACTTTTGTAACTTATGCATGATCTAGATACATGTAAAACAACAAACCCTAAACAGCAAAAAATGTGATGCGACTCTGCAAAATCCCCAAAATACTTTAAATCGATACTTAATATTATAAATGCGGAAGTGTGTCTGTTACCTCTTCACGCTTAAACCGATGAACCGAACCGAAAAGAACATAGCATACTTTTTATTTCTGGAAAAGATAAGATTCCTCGAGAATGTGGGTAAAACCGCGGGGCGGAAAACTAGTTTAAAATAAGTTCATAACCTAAAACCCATATACAGAAAAATCATTCTATAAAAAGTATAAAACAAGAAAATATTCTCATCTGAAATAACCGTGGTCGTATGCTACTTTGCAGAATGTATTGTTTTATTACGGTAAAACTAAGTCAGATTCTTCTTTTATACATTTATATAGTTTTAGATAATGTAGTGAAACTCTACTAACCGTGAGTGAAGGTCATTTTAATTTATTAGTAAATATTACGAAAAAATATTGATTTGACAAAATCACCTTTGAACGCTAATCAAATACGTAGGTACGTACGTACGTACTTATTCGATACCACAGTGGTGATTGATGACTCAAAATTCCAACAACGAAAATGTTCGTAGTTGGAAACGTTTTAACTAAAAATAACTTTTTTAAAGCATATGCCATATATCCCCTTCATACTTCAGTCACCAACCAAAAGGCCAACCTAAACCTAACTGTCGCCTGCTTTTATTTTGCGATAGCCTCTCGTATTTAATACTGAATTATCATGTAACAAAATTACTAACTGTTGTTTTATTGCTGCCTTTTTGTAGATAGTATGTACGTACAAGAGGTTGTAAGCGGAACTATTTTTTATAGCTAGTTTTTTTTCAAGCGTACTCAGAATGATGAGATGACTACTTCCCTTTATTGTTCTATGGTTTAGATGTTATTGTAATAAACCCGACTTCTTCTAAGATATGCCTGTAAAAACGTTTCTGGAAAGCCGTGATAAAGTTTTAAATGTATTTGATTGATCGCAAGGTCAAGGTTTAAATAAAGTTAACACTGGATATTATATTGTTTTTTACTTTTGGATAACTCTTATTTTTGGCTTGTGTTTGAACGTCAACTCACCATGGAGCCTACTGAGAGATGAGATTTGATTTAGTATTTGATTATAACTTCTGATTTATCACCCTGTTATTATTTTCTTTTTTCTATAGTTCTCTCAAGTACCTCTGATAAATGCATCATTTTTTTTCTTTTTATTTCGCACCTCGATTGAGATATCGTTGTCTGGTCAAAAACCACACGGTATTTTTTTAACAGTATTACTATATCACTTAATGATCAGGAAATAAAGAGGGTTAAAGTTACTACTAAAAATCTGACTGAAATCTAAGACTGAAGTTACAAGGAAAACATTTACCTACTCGTTATTTAGAATAATAACTAAATAATAAATAATAATAAATTTATAATAATTATTCATAATTATTATAAATTAAAGATTATCGTAATTATTTCATGCCAGCTTCAGGAGAAGGTATTACTTAAATTTTAGTTCATCGGACTATGTTTGAACTGGCATCTAATTTAGTGCCTTTGCGATCAGAAGAGCACGCTTTGACTCAGTGTTAAATTTGCAACAATCCGAAATCAGGCGGAAAACTATCGAAACTCTGACTAAATGAACGAGAAGTTTCTGACAGCAGACTGTAAGGAACCAAGATGTCTTCCTTCTCTTGCAGTTGAAATAGTTGTTGGTCTTCTATACTGAGTAGGTACTTACTTAATTAAGAAGAAATAAACAGAACCTACGAGTAGGTTTTGATATTTTGGGAAAATCAAAACAGGCAATTTTTATTACGAAGCTTTGGATCGTTGCTAGTGATAGAAACCTAAAGATATTCTGGTGTTATCCATGTGTTAGCTCGCTCGTTTGTTAAGCTCCCGAATTATGTGGCGCCCGAGGGAGCTCTATAGCAAACACCACAAAACAAGTTAAGCTTTTTTGTTCTCACTTTTTCTACCTGAATACTGATGATTTTTTTGCTACAAATGTTATGTTATTTTGTTAGAATGGATAATTTTAATGCATTGCCGGTTACCAAAATTCAATAAGATAAAGTTGATGTGTAAGGTTTTATTTCTTGCTCAATGATTTTATTTAAAAAAAATACGATCTTACGATGTTTTTTTTTCAGGCTACTGTGTATATAAAATGAAGATGCGGGAAAATAAATATAAATCAAATGTACTACTACATCATATTTAATTATGACAATACAGAAAGTAAACATATTTAAAAATAAATTGAAGAAGTGACAAATATGCGGCCTTATTACTTCCATTGATAAATAGGTAAATAAAATTTTATCCTGATATATAAATAACAAAAACCGACTTCAAAACTGTAACCTATATGTACAAACTTAAACTAAAAGGTAAAAAATAATATTTTAATTTCAAAGCAAAGAGCCTTTAAGGACAATCAACAAAATTATTGATATTTTTATATAGATCTATTTAATAATTTTATAAACAGTTCTTTTTGGAGTCGGTGCCAGACAAGAAGGACAGTTTAATTCTGCCTTTGCAACAAACTTCCGAAAGGTAGAGGAGCGACGGGAGCAATACCGTAAGGAGAGGTGTCGTTCGTAAGACGTTTTCTCGTATGAACACTTCGTGTCCAGTTCAAAACGGTCCTTCTTGTTGAAAAAAAGAATTCTAGAAATCTTGATTCAACATAAAATCAATTATTATCCTACTCTTAAATTAAATAATTATAACAATTAACGATAAATAACTTATGAAGCATTTTATGAATAATTTATTTATTCTAATATATTTCCAGGCGGGGCAATAGGGTATCGAAAGCAAACACGTACATCAAATGTAAACATGGTTCGATATAAAGTTACATTGTGGCGTTGTCATGGCGGAGTAACACAAATAGCTCAATTAAATGGAACCGATGTGTTCGGTACATCGTGCATCGCCCTGACAACAAATGGACGACTCATCTGTTCACGTATCGGTACAATGTCACGTTCTAAATTGCTTGCGTACTGTGCTATCACTTTTTTCACATAGTTTAAAAAACACAAAATAAAACTGAATACCCTATGTATTCCAATTGACATATTGCACAGAATTTGCGTAACCATTTATTTCGCCTTTACGAATATGGAATATGATATTGTTGAAACATTTAATAAATAATTTTTATTACTCACATTGTTATCTAGTTTCGTCCGGTATAAATGATGTTTATTTAAAGTTTCACTTTTGCAAGCAAATCAAAAGCCAATAAGCTCTCCATTCTATTCGCAGAACAAGCACAACAGCACAGAAAGTTTCCTCGGATGCAATACGGCCGCTCGCCTAATTGGCTAGAATTTTCACTTAATATTTACAAGTTTTAAGCAAATGCAGTTGAAATACATTCGAGATTCAGTTCAGTTTCTCGTAATACAAAAGCTTCGGTTGGATTTTCTCAGTAAGTTTAAATAAGATTCGACTTTATATTGCCTATTCATTGTATTTTCCTATTATTAGAGTAGGTATCTTCTGATAGTATATCGTAATATAACAACTTGTACGGATAGAAACTACGGCTGAAACATCAAAGGTTTTAACTGAATTGCGATATCTAAATAATGTTGTTTGTAATGACATAAGCACGTAACATGCTTCAAGGGCGTAATGGTGTAAATCACGTAGTAGGTATCAAAGTCTTCCAGCCGTTTTATGTTTAATAATTTAATCTCACCGTTGGCGTGTAGCGCAACATGTTTTCACATAATTTAATCAATAATCTTTGTGTAACGTAACGTAATTTATTTCATAAAACGTGGATGCTATAACCGAGCGATCCATGAGAATAAAGATCGCTATTCAAGAGCGCTCATAGAATTTTCAGTAGGCACAATAAAAAAACATCTCACCCTTGAAGGGCGGAACAGAGGGCTACATTCGGAAAAACAATATCGTCTTCAATGTCTCAGTCTATCAGCCTGGAGTCAATGGCGAGCTTCGTAAAAGTGTCACGTAATATGTAAATCGTTCAGGTCGCGATGTGGCCCGACTGTCAAAAGCATCCGGCGCGGCGATCGAACAGATCTTAGGCCGATTTTTTCTCAATGATGACTTCACTTTCAAAGCGTTGAAGGAAAAGTTTCCCTACAAACAGATGCTTATGTGATTTAACTGCTTTAAGAGTTTAGTATATCTATATAAGATAAAGTTATTAAAATAATCAATACATACTGATATTATAAATGTGAAAAAGTCATTGTTGTTTTTTCACGCAGCATGGAGCAAGTGATTGACGTGATCTTTAAAAGGCTACTTTTTATCTTGGAAACGCTAGTAAAACAGCAGGTTCCGGCCGGTACTTTAATTTTTATAATATCTGTTATTGTTTAAATTAGTGAGTGAATTCTGAACTAGAGATTTTATCACATTTGCATACGTTATCTACTTACACGTTGTATGTATGTAAATACTATATCATAGATATGTTGGTATTTATTTTGTTTAAACCTCCGATGTAATTTTTCACCTTAGAAGCCATCATACTCAAGAGGAAATGTCTTAATAACAGTTTAATGACCTTTTAATTTTCTTGCAAGCATCCTGGGGGTGGGGGAGCACTTTTATCTGGAGTGACGTTTAATGGTGCAACAATTTAGCTCGAATCTCACGGCGCGACGGCTTTGTTTAAATATGCAGCATGTCACCACCGGTGACGTACTCAAAATATTACAACGCCCGCCCGTTAGCATAATAAAACGAGCATCGCTACAGGCGGCGCATTAAACTGCACTAACGAGGCGGGGAATCATATGTCATTCCCGGTATTTGTTCTGCACTACACTGTCACCAATATCTTTTTTTTTACCAAATATTTTGATTGCGAAGAGCTTTCCTTTCATTTAATTAAGTATTCGGGATACTCAAATCTCTTCTTGTAATTGTATTCTTCTTACCTATGTGGCGTATTAAGCTGCATAACTGGTTTAATCAGCCAGATTATTAGGTGTATACTTATATGTTATCGGTTTATGAAATGTTGAATCAATTTAGGATATGTTTAAAATCATTCAATACTGAAATAGCGCTAGGAAAACTATAAAACGCTACACCGTAAAATTAGAAATATGAAACGACTGAATGAAATATAAAATTTAACCTAGCCTAACCGCTTCGCGATCACGCGAATGGATGCAATGCACACGCTCCCTTTACCCCGCAACAACACTAAAGTGAAAAATAAGCGGTTTAGATAAGTAGGTTAGGATACTATATAGCTTTACATTATTTTATGGCTGTTTTATAATTCATATCGTCAGTCGTCACCTTATTTGTCTATCACACATAGTCACAGTTAATGTTGCTACTGTGACATTCCGACGACATCCCGAATTAAACTAATTTCCGATTGTTGTTGAGGGATTGTTATCTAGCTCGAATAAAACATAAAAAAGAAATGTACATAATTATGTTTTCACAATTAAAAATTTTGGTAATTTAATAGGTAGACAATTCCATCCTGTACAAAGCTATTGTTTGGATATTTGAAAGACATTGTCTTGTTTAAGTTATAGTGATGTAAAACAAATAAACTATGGAAAACACGTAAAAAGCCGCCCTAGTGTATGTAAGAACATGAGTACCATAGGGTAGGAAGTCTTTATTATCATTGATCTAATTTTTGATAGCAAAGTTGATCTAAAAAAATATCATGAACTATAAGATTGTTGTTAGATGTGATTGATTTCCTTGTAGCTTCAGTTATTGATGATGCAGATTTTTAAGATATACAGTTTATCTGTAGGGGGTGGGGGCTACCTAATGCAAAATCCTTAAATTTCGTAAACTGTTGACGGAACCTAACAATAATTGTATTTTAAGGCCTATTCAACGACCATACCAGAAGAAAAAAATTACGATAAAAAATTCATAACTTTGTAGTGGTTATTATAATTAGCTGTGACATGGATGGATGAATATAACGAAACTATAATATAAGGTGAAAGTTTTGTTTGACTTGACAGACACGGCAATATTGACACATTAAAGTTAATTTAAGTCTAAAATTAATGTATTACGTAATTTATCATATAAACACACATGAATATATGGACCCATAAAATATGTTTAGTATGATGACCGCATGATGACTTTCCTAAGTCTACGAAGTGTAGAGTTAAAGCAATTCCATTTGGCTGCAGGGCGGCCGCTCTCTCTTGCACGAAACTTAATTCTGAATGAACTTTGAATTGGAAAATAAATTCAGCGCATGTTGCTTTACTTTCATTATTATTGCAGCTCTGCGGGTGTATCGATGCACTCGCAGTGGCCGTTCGTGGGATATGTGGTTATCACTTCCAACTATAGGTACCTAACTCTGTTTTACAAAATCACTATAGTAAAAGCTTTGTTCCTTTGAAACAATTGTATCTGAGTACCTACTGATTTTCTGCTACGTTTGTACATTATTTTAGTAATGACCAATTTATAATGGAGTAACAAAATTAGTAACGTAGCGTTGTAGCGGTCATAAAATGTAGTTACGTGAGTAAATGTATAAAAATTACAAGGTCTACTGATAGAATGGACGGCTGGGGATTATTGCGCGCGTCCACGCTCCGAGATTACACCACGGGCCACGTTTAACTGTGAGTTATGATCGCCTTACCCCTGTTCAATCTTGTTGGTCTCTATGAGAAAATACTGCTGCAGCGACGCCGTGAGGCTGTTAAGCTTGTGGATATTTAGCGAGCTCGAGGAGTTGGATGTAACTTGGTATCTGTAACGTTTCACTTAGGATATATGTTTTTATGTTGCTTTTCGTTGCGTTCTAAAGACCGTAGTCACCGTGATCCTGATCATATCAAATAAAATGTGATCAATAAATTAACATTGTTCTTCAAAATGGCAACCTTAAACAAACCTTGAGAAGATTTTAATTGCTTTTAATATGTGAAATGGAATAAAAAGTAAAATTTAATCAATAGTGAAATTCAAAGAAAACTGGCAACATCAAGAGAATTTGTTTAGAGACGTCCGTCTGTTGACAGAATTCTTTTATGAATATATTTTTTTATTGTCTGTCATGCCTGTTCGTTATCAAAGGAAATACCTAAATGGTACATTTTAATTAGCGAAAAGAATAAAATATATCGTAAATTTACAAATTCAGTTCATAATATGCTAGCTGGGTTCCACGGTTTCACCCGCGTTACCGAGGGATCTTTTCTTTTCCCGTCTTTTAATCCAGGATATACCTAGTCTATTTGTGTCCCAAGTCATCATCATCGATTTAGTAGTTTCGGAGTTCATCGTGGACCAACATCATGACATGAGAATTTTACATTATTAAGATTACAAAGTTGATGATTGATAATTGCAATTAAATAAAGCTTGTAATTGGTGCGTTCAAAAGTGTCTTTCAACTGTATTTTCGAATGGATTAATAATAATTATAATTTTAAGCTATTATATAGCTTTTATAGCGGGCTTTGATGGCGACCGAATAAAAAAAAATTGAAATAACCTGACACCGTAACCATGACAACAGTCATGTCCTTAGGCACCTAGATATTTTTGTCGTCGTCGACAACGTCGACGTTTGCCGACGACGGCGACGACGGCAGTCGGCGGCAGCCGTGGGCGCGTAAACGGCTCCCGCCGACTGCCGACGGTCGGCGGCGCGTCGCAGTCGGCGGCAGCCGTGGGCGCGTCGACGGCTCCCGCCGACTGCCGACGGCGGCAGCCGTCGACGCGCTGACTTTCGGTAACCATGACAACAGTCATGTCCTTAGGCACCTAACTAAGGTACTGCGTCGACGGCAGCCGCCGACAACGCGGTTGCAAAAAAAAGCTTTACCGCGGCAGTCCCCGAGTGCCACAGTTTTTTTTTTTTCATTGGGCTGGTTTTCAATTGATTTAATCAAAATACTTTTTATCCTTGAAATCCGTATCTTGCATTTTTCTTCTTAATAGATATGGATTTCCCGGAGACATTAATTTACAGATGTTGAATAATCCACAATACATTTACTACTACATTACCCATATTTTTATCGACTATAAGTGAGCAAAACATAAATAACCATCTTTTCAAATTTAAATAGTTCGACAAGAGACTTAGTTTACGTTTGAGCAGTTAGTTGTGATTGTGAGCATTCATTAGTATTTGCGCAGTTGCATTCAATCAATTTAATGTGTAACACGGAGGTAGGGTTGAATTTATCAAACAGCCGTAGACTGCTACACTCGTTACCTAACGTCTGAGTGTCTCAGGGAGTTCAGGGACTAGTTAAACAAGTTCTTGGAACGGGGCGTGTGTAGTCGAGCTGTGGACATATTTTCATTAAGTAAGAAAAAGCAATATGTTACTAATTATAATATTATTAGAAGATGATAGATCAGTGGTAGTGACGTCGGATACTGCGGCGAAGGTCGTCGGTTCGAATCCTACAATGAAAACCATGGCACGTTGGTAGGCTACTTTGTAGTACCCGACTGGCTGGCTACCTCCCTAAGTTGAATGTCTGTCGCCAAGCACCTATCGGTGTGTTCCGGCAGTTGCACTTGAGAGCCAGTTTCCTTCTTAGCTTTATGTGCTTAGCACCTTTGGCCACATCATCACTTAGCATGATGAGATCGCGGTCAAACACAAGCCTATTCATGAGTAAATAAACATTACAAAAGTCTATAAACTAGATCGGGGTCTATTTTTTAAAATGATGTGACTGTCGCGGCCTAATTGGTAGACTTCTAAACCCCCCTCCCACTATCTAAAAACACAATTTATTCTAAGCACGGGCTAATTAAAATTATGTAATCAATAATACCAGAGAATTAAAATAATAATAAAAAAATGTACTGTTCACTTGAGGTCCGCACAAAAAATAGGTCGGCGGCACGGATTCAAACCGCGGTTTGCCATTTGGTGACCCCTTCTCTAGATGGATATTATATAGATATAGATACATATACATTTTCATGGTGTTCATGGGCCTATAATATATAAACGACAATATTCCTTACGAGGTTTTATGTTAGGAACTGAATGAGAAACGTACGTATGTCTGGGAAACACCTGCATCTGAAAATGTTATGTCTAGCAGTTACTGTAGACATACCCAGACAGCGGTTATCGACCCTATCAATGACATATTATATCTGAATCCTATTAAGCTTCAAGACTAGATTTTTATTTTTTCTCGGCAAGCTAGTATCTATTATCACGGCCTAGACGGCTAACAGGATATATGTTACAATAAAAATGACACAAAAAGATATTTTTTTTATGAATATTGTGATTATTTGGTGTAGAAAAGCAATTATTATTAGCACAAAATTATCATTATTTATACCTTCGTATGTTACATTTGTGTGGTCTTTCTAGCGATATTACACGTGTGAATTTAATAACGATTTAATCAATTGAGGAGGAAACAAACGTCTATTTTGTGATATCGTGCTCGATATCAATAAATACTTGCTATATTACTAGGTTTTGCCTTGCGGTTTAACCTATGTTCCCTAGATAAAAGGAGCCAGTCACCTCTCCAACTTATAAACTAACTCTATCCAAAAATCATGTCGATTCATTGCTGCGTTAAAGAAGGTCAATCCAATGATGTACAAACTTTCCCATAAAGTATCTTGTGTTACTTTACTGAAAATAAAATGTATCAAATATATATATATCATATTACCTATATTGTAGGAATTAGTAAGCGAATGTGTCTTTGATATATTTTTGCAAAGAGGTAGTTTACGGAACGGAAGGTGACATAGGTTTGAGTTTATCCCGCGAAAATAGGTGGAACCGTAGCGCGGAACCTAGTCTATAGCGATCTGCTTAATTAATCTTATTCCACAATGATTTAGCATATCTCATATTAAGTTTTCATTAAATAAGCAATAAAGTAGAGTTAACTTTATTGCCTACTGAATAAAAATACATAGCGTTATACAAGCTCCTCAATCAATTGGCTTTGTCAAGAACTTCCTTTAAAAAGTTTAGCTCAGACACAGGAAAGGGAAATTTACATGTTATTGAATTTTTATACCTTCGTTAAGTCGATCTTATATTCGTTTAGGCAGCGAGGAGCCAACAGATCGTTTTTAGTAAGTTTAGAATACGTATTGTTAGATATGCAAGATAAAGAAGACATGCTCTATTGATTCTATGCATGTTTATTTTTTTGTCCATTTCCCCTCTCATTTACCAACCATGCTAGTGCATGCTTTCGTAAGTACAAAAACATAGAGCGGTCATGTGACGTTTCATGTCGAGGTTTAATCCACGCAACTAACTGCACATTCAATTTAGATTCGTGCATAATGCATGTTGGCGGGCGTGCACGAGACCCTGGGAGCATTTGCTGTATCTAATTACGTATTATGCTTTGCCATGTAGACAGACACGTCTGCCGACGATGAATATTAGATCATGGTCCAGCCTACAATACTGCCCTCGATATTGCAAACGATGCGCCCTATGTAATTGCTTTGCTCGGCGTTGATCATTCTAAACGATCGTCACTGATATAGACTTTTTATTACAAAATCAATTTTGATGCTCCTTGTTCTCAGTTATTTTCAATATTACGAATATTGTTGTTACACGTTGCCTACATGGTTCTACGAAAAATAATCTCGGTTTCAAATTTAAAATTCTATTACTTTTAATAATTGTAAAGGACCATAAAGTGGCTAAAATAGAAGCTTTATAGACCAGTGTTACCTAGCTTAACTTTAGGCAATCATAGAGTCGACCCTCTACCGTCTCGGTGCAGAAACTGTCGTATTTCCTCATAAGGGTGGAGAAAATGCCGTCATAACTCACGGTTAGCCGTCTCCCTAGTGTGTTGTAAAGATGCCCTTAACACTAGTCTTCATTTTCTAGTGGGAGTAGTGCATTTATCTCTACTTCGGCTACTACATCTTGAAATAAAGCCCCCAAAAGTTAGATTCAAAGCTAAGACTGAAATTTATTTTTTAATACAGTTGCTCAAAAAGTGGTGTATTGCAGGGACGTATAGCGTTCGGGAAGTGGGCTATTATTTTCATTTCATTTCATTTCATCTCATTAAATTTCATTTTCATTTCATATTAACCCATTTACGCCCGCTGTCCCCATTTGGGGCCATTTGTTTAAGTACCCACATTTTTAAACATATTTTAGCTATCTTTTGTTAGCTGGCGGATTTGTAGTGCCAAAGAGTGTGACTTTGTAAAACAAATCATAGTTCTGTGATTTATTGGATTGAGTGGATAAAATAAGTGATTTTATTCACTCAATTAACCAGATAGGTTTCTGACCAAAGGTAAGTCCTATTTTTTTAATATTTACAATGTTATTTATCATTCTTTGTGTATTTTTCACTGGGCTATAGTTTTTACTAGTAAATTATGCTATTATGTCAAGTATTTTCCAAGATATTACTTTCTGGTGAGATATTTTAGTATGGTGTCCCCGAATGGGGCCAATGGGCTGATTGCTAATATTTTTTGTTTTTTATTTGCAGGTTTAGTTTCGGCGTAATCAATGGATAAGCGATCGTTTGATGTTGCAAATGACTATATAGGACTCGAGGAAGCTCTCGATAACATTTTGAATGAAGAGGATAATCCAGATGTTAGTTACGACATACTTAGAGGCCATTTTTCCAGACCCAAGTGTTCTCACGGATAAAGAAGAAGGCGATGAAGATGATGTCCAACAAAACATTCTTCAGCGTGATATCCCACGAATATCTATCGGTAGAGGATTCAATGGTGAAATATTTTGGACGTCACCCAGCCAAGCAGCTCATAAGAGCACACAACAGGCAAGCCCGTACGATTTGGGTACAAAAACTGTATGATTGCAAGTGCTGATGATTATTGTTATGGTTTCGATGTATACTGTGGTAAATCAGCAGAGGGACTCAGTAATGAGCCTTTGGGATCAAAAGTGGCCTGTTGGAAAAAGTAAATGCCATTCTGCATGAGCATATCGTGTATTTCGACAACTTTTTTACCTCTCACGCATCATTGCTGCGAGATCTGCGTGAAGCTGGTTATCGTGCAACTGGCACTGTGAGGGAACATAAATACCCACTAATGTCTGTCAGGGACATGAAAAAGAAGAACCGAGCAGAATTTGACCACAGATTTGAATACAGCCAATCAAATTTTGGCTGGACAACAGTGTTTGTACCATGGGTACAAACTACGACCTTGTTTACCCTCTTGGTAAGGTAAAAAGATGGAGCTCTGCAGAAGGAAGGAAGGTAGATGTCACATCCCATTTGTCTTCCAGAACTACAACAAAGGCATGGGCGGAGGTAATCAAGCTGACCGCTTCTGCAATATACAGAACAGCTATACGAGGCAAAAAATGGTGGTGGGTTCTGTTTACCTACATGCCGGATTTGGCTGTAGCTAATGCTAGGTGTCTGCACATCCTGGCCGCTGAAGACCAGCTCCAGTTTCGCCAAAGTATCGCCCGATTTTATTTGAGGAGTGTAGGCAATGAAAGACCCGATGGAAGGTGACGTAAACCTTCTTCAGTGGTGCCAAGTATGAGTTTAGATGGTGTTGGACACTTCCCCCAGAAACTGCCAAGCCAGCTACGATGCCACGAATGCCACATGAAATCACGTTGGCAATGTAAAAAATGTATCAAAACATTGTGCATCGAAAAAGGATGTTTTGGAAAATACCATGCATAAGCCCATTGGCCCCATTTGAGGACGGTGTTTTTTTGAATACATAATAAAGGTTTTTTTTTCTTTTTTCTTTATAAAATATCTTACTGGCCTCCAATCGTTACGTTAATAAAGTTTTTTTCAGAATTTTGTTACTAGTTTGTATTTGGGTCCAAATGGGTTAATAAAAAAAATATACTGAAGACTAAGCTGTATGGATAGTTCCCTTTGGGTAAAGAAAAAAAAAACTCTGCTTATATTCTACGGTTGGCGCCATTTTCCAGAAATTTTCTTTGCGAGTTTAGTTGTTTGTTGCACAAAATGAGTAATTTCGACCCTATTTTTTTTTAATTAACACCACCGGAATCACTATAATTGCACAAACATTGTATGACAAATATACATGAACAATCATACGAAATTAATAATAGTTTGTCTCAAACAGTAACTATGCAACCTAAAACTTCCCCAGTAAGTTTAAAAAACTGTACCAATTTCAATGTACATGTGTACTATAACTTTTATAAGAAATAAATGATTAGTTAGTTGAGTTTATTGTGTTTCTATTATTTTATTAAATTTCGCAACTGTATTAAAAATAGTCGTTCAGTACACTTGCGGAACCGTCATTGCAACTTGTTCCGACTGTCAACCCTCGCCTTCGGCTGTGCCTCGGCTCGGGTAGACATTTGTCGGAACTCTTTGCAATGACAGCCTTTCCGCACTTGTAATGAAATATACTATTATGTTACAGTTAGGATGGTAACTCGGTGCATGCTGCAACTACAGTGCATTTTGTAAAACTTTTTATAAAAAAATAAAAACGACTTCAAAGGGAAATGTTGCACTAAAAACCGAAAAATAAACTGAATAAGACATTAAATAAAATGGACAAAAATATTTCAATAACTAAATAGACCAAAAACTTTACTTATGTAAACTACCTACGCACCTATTCAAATTATTATTCTATAAATACCTTTTGATCTGTTTGAAGTCGGTGCCAAGCCTAATAGGTTTAATAGGCTTCGTACGGTTTGAGAAGGTAGGACATAGCATAACATCTGCTCATAATTGGGGCCGTCTGATTGGGGAAGTACCTCCACCTTACAGAATATCGCAGCCAAATAACACTGCCAAGTGGTGTTGTGTTCCTGCGGTGAGTAAGGTTGCAAGAGCTCCTTAGAAGAGGCTCTGTGCTGACGGCGGAGGGACCAGCGATATTATGGAGTCGCTATTGAGTAGTGCAGACGCAGCATGTTGGCGTGCGGTTAGGGAGATCCGGTGAAACGGTTGACCGCTGGCCGCCCGCAGATAGAGTGAGTTCCCGAACCCAGGGATTACTTAATCTCCTCCCTGGGAGGCTGAACTGCCATCTGGCGATGCTTGTGAATGCATTTATTATTTCTTTCATTGTATTTTTGGGCTTGGCACCGACTTCAAACAGATCAAAAGGTATTTATAGAATAATAATTTGAATAGGTGCGTAGGTAGTTTACATAAGTAAAGTTTTTGGTCTATTTAGTTATTGAAATATTTTTTGTCCATTTTATTTAATGTCTTATTCAGTTTATTTTTCGGTTTTTAGTGCAACATTTGCCTTTGAAGTCGTTTTTATTTTTTTATAAAAAGTTTTATTTTTCCATTTTTTATATTTCAATGTTTTCAAGAAATATTTAATTGTTTTCGAGCAAATTAAGCCTATTATTAATTTACATTATCTAAAGCTGAAGAGATTTTTTGTTTGTTTGTTTGAACGCACTAATCTCAGGAACTACATAAAATATTGGATAGCCCATTTATCGAGAAAGCCTATAAGTTAAATAACATCACGCTATTAGATGAGGGAGTACATAAATAGACAGACTTTTAAAGAAAATAAAGAATATATATCCTAAATGATTAAGGCTTCTTTCTCAGCAGCTACTTGATATTGCGTTTCATTTCATATCTAGGACAACGTATATTCTAACACCTAACCGATAAAGATATTACCTTCTATCATCAGCTCATTTTAATATACAAAGAGACGACGATACGAGTCTAAACGTGACTATAATATTTAAAGAAATATCCCCTAACTCCTAACCTTTAAGGAGTTGTACCTTCCATCATCAGCTCTGCAACATAAGATGATGACTACCAGATGGAAATAGCTTTGATAAGTACGTATATGAATGAAAAATACTGTAAATTCTTATAAAATTTGAGGGTTGCTCTCATTTTCCCCAGGATCCCATCATCAGATCCTGATTTGGTGACAGTGGGACTACTGCCGAAGTATACTCTTTCAAATGAAAAAAGAATTTTGAAAATCGGTTGACATTTCTTATAAAATTTGAGGGTTGCCCTCGTTTTCCCCCAGGATCCCATCATCAGATCCTGACTTGGTGATAATGGGACCACCGCCGAAGTATACTCTTTCAAACAAAAAAAAAATTTTGAAAATCGGATGACAATTGGCGGAAAAATCGATGAACATACATAAAAAAAAAATATACATACAGTCGAACATATAACCTCCTCCTTTTTTGAAGTCGTTTAAAAATTAGGGATTCATATAAAACATATTGTGATATTCTGTAATAGTACCTACATATTTAAAAGAACTAGCGCTGTTTGTTGTTCACCGGACCAATAATGATACCAAAAACCGCAAGCTGTATTAGGTAACATCATTGGTCTTGTTGAAAAAAACATGCATTCTGCGCTTTTTGACTATTGAAAAAACTGTCTTTTCCATATAAAGTTATTTACACATAACTTTGTTTGAAAAAATAATAGTTTGTGTTTTGACTTTTTTCTAATAATTTGCTTTATATAGTTATTTAAACAGTGGGAATCGTTCATTAGTTTGTTCATTCATTTTTTTACATTTAGGAAAAAAATCGGAAAGTATCCGATATTTCTTCAAATAATACTGGTAATGGAGTATCCGAAATAGAGAAGGCCGTTACCTACATTGGGCCACGTGGTGAGAGCGCCTAATAACCCTCCTCTCTATTCCTCACTATTTAGCAGGTGCCAATGTTCTCACGTTTCCCTTGCCAAAGGTTATTGGGCCTGCTTTCATGTTTTTTATTGCCTGAACGCAGTTTGAACTCAATTATTTTTATGGTCGAACAAATTGCTATTTTGTTGCTTTATCACGATTATCAAGACAAAATTAGTTTCGCGATTGATAGGGTTTCCTTTCTTATTTAGAAATTTACGCTATTATCAAATGTTCCATCGCTATTAACTCAACGTGGACTAAATTAGTTAAAAATGTTTCAGTAATCAAAAACTATAATGGGGCAAAAAACATATATTTTAGCTTATTAGTCAGTTGGTTAATCATATGTTTTACCAAGAATAATTTATTAAAGACTAGCTTTCCTCCCCGTGATTTCAGCCGCCTTCCCAAGAGAATTAAGCTAAAATATGACCTAATTACTCTCTTTCTATACCAAGTGAAATGTTTTTTTAAAATCAGTTAAGTATTATTTGAGTTTATAAACAAACATACAAAAAAATCAAATCTTTTCTCTACATAATATTAGCTTAGCTTTCACCCTACGGTTTCAAAGAAATCTGGACAATCCTATTGAGAAAGAAAGAAGTTTAGAAAAAGATCTGTGACAATGTGAGCACTATTGTAATCAACTATGAATTTCATAACTTTAAATTGATTATACTATTTTAGCCCTCTATGATTGTTTTCCCCGATATGTGGTAAACAGAGGCCATAAAACTTATTGGTATTTCATGAAACCACCATTGATAAATTTGAATTAATAATTCTTTTGATAGATATTTTGGAGCAATGCTTTGTATGTTTTAATATCCACATTTTATATTGTTTTTAAAATAGTATAATTCTACCTTTAATGATTATTTTTTCTATCTTCAAGTACCTAAGCCGCAATCTTGCTGAGCGACAAGTCTCCAAAGTTTGATTTGACTTTGATTCATGCAATCTAAACTAATATTATTAAGAACTTATTGGTATTTCATGAAACCACCATTGATAAATTTGAATTAATAATTCTTTTGATAGATATTTTGGAGCAATGCTTTGTATGTTTTAATATCCACATTTTATATTGTTTTTAAAATAGTATAATTCTACCTTTAATGATTATTTTTTGTGTCTTCAAGTACTTAAGCCGCAATCTTGCTGAGCGACAAGTCTCCAAAGTTTGATTTGACTTTGATTCATGCAATCTAAACTAATATTATTAAGAGGAAAGATTAGATTTTTTGTTTGTTGTTACGATTTAACTCAAAACTACTGTACCTACCGTTTTTAAAAATTATTTCACGATTAGAAAGCTACATTATCCTTGAGTAACATAGGCTATATTTTTATCCCGGGAAAAGATAAGATCCCACGGGAACGCGGGTGAAACCGCGGAGTTCCAGCTGTCATATACATAGAGTCACACATGAAACGTTGCTTGCCACTTCGTATGGACATGTAAAAGGTATAACAAACAAAGCACCTATAAAGGTTTTAAAACTGTTTTTTAGGCAGCGCTTTGAAATCAAGCTGTTTCGTTGTCATGGTACGATCAAATGCACGCTATAAAAATAGCTTTCAAGTTCCCAGATTTTGGTAAAAGCCTTTTTACAGTCTGGTGAATGAAAATTTATATTTTAAAATAATATTTGTAATTTTGAATAATTATCTGTAGTTTGTTATTCGCAACTAGATTTTAACTGCTTTTAATATTATTTTATGGAGATTACAACAGCTAAAATGATGTTCAAATTTTCATAGTTAAGAACTGTTTATTGGTTACAATTATGACCTCAGCAGATTTAATTTAAGGCA
This sequence comes from Ochropacha duplaris, assembly GCA_951361185.1. Lineage (NCBI taxonomy): Eukaryota > Metazoa > Arthropoda > Insecta > Lepidoptera > Drepanidae > Ochropacha > Ochropacha duplaris. The sequence goes on along the minus strand of OX592695.1, from coordinate 6,507,434 downwards.
TAGGTTTTTAAGCCATAAGTATTTGCCTATGAAATTTCCGTTGTACAATACTGGGCATTTAAAATGTAATTTCTGTATGGCTGGCAATAAATTCTAAATTCAAATGAATTTTCTTTTAAAAATATAGAATTAAATTTTCAAATTCAGTCATTTAAATTGTTTATTGATCAGTGTTTTGTTTTCAATTATTTGTATATTTTTCATCAGTTTGGATACGATAAAAATACGAGTAATAGGGTATTTTTATATGAAAAAAAAACTAAAAATATAGCAAAAATAAGCAGTCGGGAAATGTTAGTTTTAGTTCATAAAATTACAAAATAGATTTTTAAATTCAATCCAAAGTTTTCAGTATTTTTAATCTGTTTTTTAACAAGTGAAATAGTAGCCGCCATATTATTACGTCATCCGGCTATGTAAGCAAACTTGAAGCAAGCAAAATAAAACGTGTCAATATTTGTTTACCAAGCCCTCTTTCGTCATGACAGCTGAGTTCATAGATAATACACTATAGTTATAATACAGTGTTTTCGTCAAATTACGCGCGAAAATTGAAAATGTAAAATTTAAATGCATTTTTATGGCACTTATCGATTGAATAAATTTTTTGAGTTTTTTTAGTGGCTTATTAGGACTATAGAATTTAATTGAGACACTTTTCAAAAATGGGTGTAATACCCTATTATGGATTACGAGTTCCATCGCGAACACTACAACCCTGCAAAGGCTACAAACGAACGCATGACCCATTATTGGTTTGAATGCTTCCGACATGGAAATTTTGATTTGATACATGAAACCCCGTGGTCACCAGGAAACTAAAGTCAACACGACGAATTAAAGGCGATAGTAGAAGCTGACAATACTCAATCTAAGCGACAGGATTAAAATATCGAATCTTCATCAACTAGAATGATGATCTTCAAACGGCTGAGTAGATATTCATCGTGTTTTGAAGTATTTCAACATTATATGTAAAGGGGTAGAATAGCTATGTTTGGAAAACAATTTTTTTTTCATGGTACTAGATACCATACCAAGGAGGTACACTTTATGTGTACAGGTTGGTGTAATTACGTAAAGGTAAAGTAAGATAGCATTTTATGAAATTCAGTTCCTGATGCGGTAAAATAGAGGAACAAAAAGCTATAGTATATTATATTCCGCTAATTTCGCAATTTACTTGAATCCATTACCATCTAAAAATCCAGTACCATGTGTAAAGTAAACGTAACTAAATGTGTTTCCAGGAGCTGAGAGAATTGAATTTACCAGAAAGGAAAAACGAAACAGTTTTATTTAAACGACTGATTTGAGAGCAAACACCTACCGTAGACTGGGGAGGAGCCCGCATTGCAATACAGATATAATGTGAATACTATGTCCCTGGGTGTTTCAAATATTCTTTAACCTAGTTCAATTATATTTTAACTACATAAACGTTGTTTTACAGTGATGTATCTGCCTCCACGCCAATAGATGTAGGATCAAATTAGTCAACACGCAAATATTTTCAGTGAGACTAGATAAATCATTGTATGCAATAAATCTAAGAAGATGATTTTAAAAAGAGTAATTTTATTACTGAGTTTATTGCCAGCTTTTCTCAAAAGGTTGCTTTTGCATGCAATGCTTGTAAAAGTCTATTAAAATTTTCAAAAATCAATCATTCATTTCATTCTTCCAGGTTCCAATCTTAGTATTCTAATGGGATTAATGAATGAATTATATCTGTTTTATATTCGTTTTAACGTTGGATCAAAAGGGAGCAGAGGGGTCTCGGACCGCGGTCTAAACAAAGAGTGCTCCAAGAAAAAGAAGACTCGAAAAAAATTGACGCTACCAAATTAATTGGATATTTTAAATATTTCCACTTTAGCCATTTGCAATTATTGATATATATTTTTTTACCTACCATCTTCAGCCTCAGACGTCCACAACAGGATCATGCAGGATATGTGCCAAAATACCCGGACCTTCGTTTGTTTGCATCTAACTATCATATTTTGTTGATAAATTATTCAAACGGTGACACAATTTCCATGGAATCAAAACATTTAATTTAAATAGATTAGACTATTTATTACAAATCGTTATAGGGTACATTCAATCATAAATGTTAAATTGAACAGTAAAAATGGAGGGATTATACAGCGCGGGCCGGATAAGAAATATTTCGGGGCACAAACTTAATTAGCCTGTTTTCTTTGATTACAGCCATCAGTGCACCGGGTGTTGAGAACTACGGTGCTCAGGTGACTCGGGCATTATGCCTATATTACAGTATTCGCTTTTGTCCAATGTGAAAATATAGGTAACTAGTTTTCCGCCCCGCGGTTTCACCCGCGTTTCCGAGGGATCTTATCTTTTCCCAGGATAAAAAGTATCCTATGTCCTTCTCCAAGATTTCATCTATCTCTAGGTATACCTAATTTCATCTAAATCGGTTCAGCGGCTTAAGCGTGAAGAGGTAACAGGCAGATAAACAGACAGGCAGTGAGACAGACATACTTTCGCATTTATAATATTAGTATGGATACCTAATCATTGTGTATGATATAATTTTTCATTCATGGCATACTTACTCGTATTACTGAACAACACGTTTAGTCTATGTTTTGGTAAGTTTATATAGCCTTAAGTAGGATAAGAAAAACACATAAGTAGAACATACCTATATATTTCGTGGTTGCAGGCGACACGGGTACGTAGGTACAATAGGAAAAATTAATCATGTTTCAAAATATCTAATAATTGTTACAAACATCATCGCCTCGCACCGCACACTCTGGTGATAAACCTTTGAAACTTAATAAACTTTGTGTTAAATAATGTTTTTCATCTCCTGTTGTCTACATAACAAATTGCTTCATTTTTGGCTCGGAGGTATTAACAGTGAAATTTATCACCTGTGCATGGTGTGCCTGTTGCTGTCATTTAACACTCCTTTCACATTTTCCGCCAAGGTGTTTATTTTAGAGGATTTTTGAAAGACCTTCGCATAATTTTATTTTTGTAATAAGTAGTTAAATTGTGCAAGTATTCACTATAATATTTGTGCCAATGTTGTATTGTAACAGTGAAATATTTTTAAGTGACACGCGGGCCAATTTTTTTGCAGTTTTCATACAAGAATATGTTATATAAAAATTGTATTTTTCTAGTTATTTGTTCAACCGTAAGGTATAAATTAAGTTTCGTGGCATATAATATACATATATGTATATATATTATATTCATTTATATATGCCCTATTTTGCCGAACAAAGCAGATGATATGCAACAATTTTGTACAAGTATCTATACTAATAATATTATTAATATTACTTATACGGTTTGTTTTTGGTTTTTTTTTGTTTGTAGGAGTCATCTTTGGAACTACAGAACCGATTGTGGAAAGCTACATCAACCTATCACTGTTTAACATACTCTATATTTACCAAATGTTTGTTCCCTCGGGAATGTGGGCGGAGGCTAGTCTTTCATTTAAAGCTCAAGATTTGTTAAAATTAAAATACAGAAAATAATCTTGCTTGAGTTATGCAACATAATGAATAGATAATATAACAGTTATTTATAGTTTTAACGCGGCGGTATCCAATGTTTTCCGATATCCTATTCCTACAGGGTTTCGCCGACTCGCCCACGTGACAGATGGCCAGGGTCGGACTCCGCGCAGATAATTAACACGTTTCTTTTCCAACGGACGGGTCCGTAACAAAACTTTATTAATACCGGTGGGGACTTAGGCTTTGAGGGTTACAAACTTTTCTAATGAAGTCGCCTTGTGGATGCTATGGTTTTGGTACTTTTAATTTGTTATTTATTTATTGTGAGAAAGGAAAACGAAGCCAAACGTTAATATGAATTTCAACGCTTTTAATTACAAATAGGGTTGTGTTTGACCACAATTTCACCATGGTGTAATGATTTGCTGAATTAATTCACAAACTTTTTATTAGCATTCGCAAACTTACTCACAAGGATTTAGTTTCAAATAGAGTCGTTTAGTGTAAGATATTCTTGGTAATGTATTTGAATAAATGTCTGAAACCTATATTCCATATCCAAAGGAGGATTAACTCATCAATGTTTCAAAGGTAAGAACCAGACAGTCGCTATATAATACATATAGGTACATAGGTGTCAAGATATGGGAGTATAAGCTACGCGTAAGAAATTCCAAGTAATATTAATGTCAGAGATTTCAAATGTCAAGCATATAGTAGGAGCGTCAAAATCTTAGCAAATGTATTTATGCAAATTATCATATCCATTAACATCTCAGCCCCTTTGGAGAGTCGCTTGTACATGCACGTGTTTGTTGTTATAAATAACTTATTAGATACCTACCAAGGCAGCAACATTTCTTCCTCATCGGTATTATGGTTTCATGATTCAACCTTTTTAGGGTTCCGAAGTCAAACATGGAACCCTTAGTTTGGTCATGTCCATCCGCTTTCCATTTTCTATTCACAGCTTATTTACCTGTAAAATGTAATTGGTCTAATTGATTGTTTACGATTTTATTCCCCAACCCCATGCATGACACAATAACTGTAGGCAGTACTGAAAAATAAAAAAATAAAAACTTGAGAGGTGTCAAGGGACACCCAGATGGAACGAAGTTATATAAGTTATATAAGTCGAGAGAGTATATATATTTTTTGTACACAAAAAATCTCCGACATCTTTAATGTCGGGGATTTTTTTCCGTCTAGCCCCCTTTCATATTTCATAACGCGCGATAAGGAACTTCGTTCCAAAAATTACAACACTACAAGTACTGAAACTACAATGATAACTATCACGTTCAATGAAAGCCTTTATAGTTTCCTACATGCACCTGGCCGGTTTTTAATAATATGTACTTAATTAATTGTGTTGCAGACATTCAATATTTTTATAAATAATACACGATAGATATCCATTTGTTGTAACTTTCAAACCATGTATTCACTGACAAACAATTGTTTATAAACACTGTTTCACTAACAAAGTTTACGTGTTTCTGAATCAAATTAATGTGTTTCTGAAACATTTGAAATTGTTGCGGTAAACATTATACATGTTTCTGTGCTCCCCGATGGAATTGGAGAGCACAGAAACAAATCAGTTTCACAACAGCTGTATACAAGTGTGGACGCGTATTTCAGTTGTTTATAAACATGGCGGTAGTGTGGGACGACAATAGCATTTTGAAATTAATAGAATTATTTCAAACGAAGCCGATATTATGGAATACGGTATATTTGAAACAACTGAGATGTGGACGGCCATGACCCCGAAACATTGTTTCTGTAAACATCTACGTTTTGTTCCAGAAACTTTGCATCTGAAACATGTTTCTCAGTGAATATATGGCTTCAATTCCACCAAACAAAAATTGATGGTATTTAAAGTTTGTAATGTGGTACTCGCATCAGTAGTGAGTATGATGAGTAGGTACTCTCATCGCCATATATAAATTACCGCAATGAAATAAATATACATGGGAATGAGCAGTTATACACAATATAACGTCAAATCTCTGAAATGTTAGACATTGCTAGAACCAAGTCGGTCTGTTTTCGGGCGCCGCAAATATGCGTGCAATGTAAATTTCATACCCTGAGTGACACGACGCGGTCAGACACCGGCCTCCATTTATCTAAGCTATGCCACCAATCTCAGAGGGTGTGTTTTGTCTCATTATCATGAATTACAAAATGATTTTATCTTACTATTAACATTATATAGTATATTTATATTTAATATTAATAGATTTTACAACTAATTTCATCAAAGTAGACTCTATGAGATAAAAAGTAGTCTCTGCTTTATCCTAGACAAACCTCTTGTCTCTTTGATCTATGTACAAAACTTTCAAGAAACTCTACTTCATAATTATTTGTAAGAAGCTTAAATATACACTTTATAGTCACTTATCAGTTTGTCAGAAAAGTTAACTTTTTTTGCTTTTGCTACAAGTTACGAGCAAGTTATTTTATTGAAACCATTTAAGAATAAATATGTTCCCAGTTTTGTGGGGGAATGTCTCGAGTTGGGTAGTCCTATTCCCGTTAGAAAGCTTTATGTCTTTGTAAAATGGGATACGTGACTTTACTGTCGCACTATTTGAGTCACTATGTCTATTGCATTTTGTAGTAGGAGCCAAATTCAATGAAGCTAATTACGCCCACTGGTTTATATTGTTTCATATGATTTGTCTATTTTACCGATTATATTATAATCAATTTATGTCAAAGAAAGCCGCAACTAAATCCCAAGAGGTATTAAGAAAGGTTAAAAGGCATGTGAGTCGTGTAACCGAATGCCCGTTTTCAAGAGACTTCTTTTGTCAGTCTCCCCATTGAGTTTCAGGTTATAGAATGGCTTCTAGATTATTTTACCCCAAATTCTTAATATCACTTTATTTGATTATTGGTAAATTTGTAGATAAGTAGTTCATCTTCTTGTTACGTAGGTATGAGCTAAGAAATAAGTTTCCAAAATTCCTTCACTAAGGGGGCAAACTAAGGGTCGCGGTTAAAACTGGGGCGGAATGAGTAAGTTTTACCGGTTTAACTTTAACCACGTATCCGCCATTTTTAATTCGGTATCTCTATACATAATATGTAAATAATCCTTAAGTGTTAAAACATGGTAAGTAAAAAACAAACATGTAACAAGGTTCCGTAACATTTGCAATTGGTAATCCGTAGAAAGAGAATGTAATACAAGGTGCAAGTTGCATCGTCTGAGTGCAATTCGCAAAGCCAGAACGATTGTAAGGATTTATCAATATGGGCAGGGAGATGTGCCTTTGTGGAACATTGTGCATGGTACCGATAGCACACGAGGAGAATATTCGCTTTTATTTTCATAACATAGAACTTTATGGCAAAATGGAGATACATTATTTTATTTTATTTGAAGGTCTGAAGCTGTCTTTATAGATTCTACATAAATTTTGACATATCGAATTCGTGTTTTCAAGTTACTATTATGATAATTCTAGAACTTTAATAAAACGTTAGATTCGCATTGTTATAAATATTTATTATTTAATCCCTACCTTCATACTATGTACATATCTTTATGCATCTAAAATCTACCAAAATTGCAAACAAATTCGTACTTATGTTTTGTAGAAGATAGGTAGTGAGCCGAGCGGGGATTTTTACGATACGCTGAATTTACAATCGCCTACGAAAGCACACTGTCTTGAACAATCCCTTTGTTTGTTCTATTCAAATCCAATGCTAATACGTTCACGGAATCAAAGCGGACGGATGTTCTTCTTTGCGACGCGTTGAGAAAACGGAAATTTGAATGGATAACATGAGAATCGTAACATTTTGAAACTATTGTTGTAAGTATTTTGCCAACCCAAACCTCGTTTTACCATGTGCTGAATATATTGTGAAGGAAGAATAACCCTCTCCGGCTACCTTCTTAAACTTTTATGCCACAGCTTCAGTAACTAAATATATATTTATAACGGCACTATAGAGATTCAGTTGGTGGGCTGGTCCCAAGTGTTTTTAAGATAAAATAAATGACCCTTATTGAATAGTTTATAAAACGATAATGACATCGGTAACGAGAAGTTGGGGGCAGTTGTGATGGCAACCGCATTAGTACCCCGCTAATGGCGGTAGGTGCCCTTAAAGTTGGTAACTTGCGGAATCTATCGGCCGCGCCACTTCTTTATGAGCCACCATTATCATGGCTTCTGCGTTTACCGATAAAACGTGTTCGCCCTACTTCTAATAGCCGCTCTTGGAAGTTTAAAGAGCCTATAAAATTATTAGATTCAATTTTTTGGCTCTTCTTGTCGATAAAAGATTTTTATCTTATATCGCTTTTTCGTAGGTAGCACCCATTTATTTTTTATTAATTTTTTTAGAGATTAGTCAACGTGCCATATGAAAATTTTCAATTAAGAGATTGGATGTGTTATATAATCAAAATATATATTCTGAGCTGTTAAGTAACTGCTCCCTAAGTTCCTACTAAGTGTTAATAAATAAAACTGGGAATGTAAACTTTCCCCTTAACCTCTTTAAAGTGTTGGCTTCCTGTTTTAAAAACTTTGACGCCTTTTTACACGTACATAATAAAGCGCTTTGTGTTGTTAGTTCCAAACAGCTATTATCAATCAAAGCACAGAGTTTAAGTATCTATCTAATTTCTGTATAATTTGCCCCATTGTGCAAAATAGTGAAGAAATCAAAGACTCAATTTGCAGGTAAGTAACATAATTTGTATGTTTAATGTATATTATGTACTAATAATATAGTAATAACATATGTTATTTTAAAGTAATACTTAACTTACTTATCGTAAATCGGCAGCGCTAAAATTATAGTATGTATGTTTATGCCATATGAAATATCACGTTCACACAATTTGGTAAAAGAGTCAACGAATAATAAAATACAAGCAATATGAAAAATAAAACAATGACGAGGAAAAGTAAACGGTATGCATCGTTGTGTTGTGGGGTAGAACGGAGAGACGTCAGAACTGGCGAGGCGCGAAGGTTCCCCCGAGAAATGACAACCGACTCGTGCCGAGTTGACACCCTACCTCGGGTTTATTGTCTTTAATCTAGCATTGAGCCCTTTTACGTCTTAGGTTTAGACATCATATTTTAGAGGAAAACCATGTTAAAATAATATGTTTGACAAGACTTGCCACCTACAATGCCTATATACATATATCTTCAAATGAATAAAAATAAAATGATGTTCGTTGGTAATCAGATCACTTGAGAACGGCGGGACTAATTTGGTTATTTTTGGTCTTGAAATGTTGGTAATAGTCCAAATGTTCTTATGGAAAAAAATGGAAACGTTGCATAGGAGAATGGTAAATTTGGGGAAACTGAGAGCGCTTTTTCCATTAATAAGACTACGTCTGTTAGGTCACCCGTTTTTATACTAGCTGTTCCCCGGATCTTATCTTTTCCCGGTATAAAAAGTATCCCTATCCTATCTTCTATTCCAGGATATATTAGTATGCGAAATTTCATTAAGATCGGTTTAGTAGTTTCGGAGTTCATTGCGGATACGGGAATTTTATATAATAAGATAACTATTTATTACATTTCATTTGTTTTGGAAAAAATGCTAGCCAGCAGTAATATTAATTTAGTTAACTGTAAACATACATGTAATTCTTAAAAATAAACGTAGTATATTTTCAAGTTTATACAACTAGGTACAAATTGAAACATGTTTATGTAAAAGAAAAAGCTAAAAGGTTAAAAACTCGTCGCCGTAATAAAATTTAAAAGAACATCAGAGGCACGATTTCCTCCGCGCAGCTAGCCAATTGAGCTTGAACACGTTTATGCATTTTATTAGATTTTTTTATTTCATTGAACTACGAGGAAATGGAGATTCTTGAGTTTTTCTAATTGAAATAGAAATTCTCTTCAATAATAAAGTCTCTCTTAGAAGTAGAAATGATTTTTATTGGTCGTACTTTTTCATTGGTAAAAATATATTAATACCTACTAATACATTATTTCACACTAATTGACACTGAAATTTATTATTTTGTGTACTTAAAATCTGAACTCAGATAAAAAGATATAATAATATGCTTTTAAAAGATAATGATAATAATCTACTTAATTGTTTAGGTTTGTTAGAGGAAACATAAACGGTTATTTAAATCTCCATTTATGTTTTATGTGCATGTTTTAATTTCTTTCGAGAATACTGGTCTTTAATCGCATTAGCTTTTTTTTTCTTTTATGTCACAAGTGACAACGAGGCTGGCGGGTCACCTGATGGTAAGTGACAACCGTCGCCTATATACATTGGCAATACCAGGGGATTGCTAATGTGTTGTACACCTTATTACAATGCCAGGCGAACTGGCTCTCAAGTGCAATTGCCGGAACACACCAACAGGTGCTTGGCGACAGATTTTCAACTTGAGGGTGCCAGAGGTAGCCAGCCAGTCTAGTACTACAAAGTACCCTACCACCGTGCTGTGGTTTCCTCACGATGTTTTCCTTCACCGAAAGCTCAAGCTCATTGTAAGGATTCGAACCCACGACCACCACTGAGCTTACCACTGAGCTACCATCGCCTTCTCTGAATATAATAATATTATGAATAACTAAATGTTGTTTGTAAATAATTTTAGCCGTAAATAAATTATCAAGGCGTGTCTAGACAGTGGGACGACTAGGGCGCACGTGACCCGGTTGTAAATAGCCCCGCCAGGTAATGGTCCGGTTGAGCTATTAAACTTCTTGTCAGCTAAGGTTAAGACTACCCCACCTATCACATATGGAGGTACTATGTGATATCAACTCTTTGTTCAGGTACAATATCAAAGGTAAGTGTTTAGCAGACTAATTATTATATTGATAAGTACCATAACCTATGTTGCAAGTTTAAACAATTCAAAGCCTAAAATGTTATGAAAGTGAACATTTCTGTAGATTACCCGGGATTAAAAAATCAATACATATTGAAAAGAGAGGATCCCGTAAGTACCTATTATAAATTATATAATTTTATTATTATAATCCGACTCGTATTATACGAGTAATTAGGAAAACTGAGAAAAATCATTAATATTTTAGTTGGTATATTTAGAAGTAATTTTATATTGACTGTAAGTTATCATTTCACTAGCTGATTATACTAACATGTTTAAATAAAAAAATAATAAACGTAACACCCGTAAACACAGGTGTTTATAGATTATGCGCATGTAAGGCGATGTCAATTATGCACTTACACGGCAGACAATGAGCAAAGCCTATCACATGAATCTGTTGGGTGCACCTGACGCTGGCTCATGACATGCGGATTCTCTTTGTGTATTCGCCAGCTTTGCCGGCATGCCTCCAGAGAGCATTACGCTGTACGGCCGTGGTGATGAATGTATTATACAAAACTATTCAATAAAACACATAACTGAATTAGATTATAGTGTTACTTTCTAAGAAGTTCTTTATGAAGGAAAAACTTTGTACTCTTTCAAACAGGCAGGAGCCACATTATTATTTATTGAGGTTTATTAAAAAATAATACCAACATATTCTATCTGTTACCACTTCCAATCTTTTCTCTCTGTTATGCTTTTCACTGAAATTAATAGATGTGTTGTAATTTTTGATCTAATTGACAAATTAATATACGTAAATGTAATTTGTCTAATAAAAGCAATGGAAAGCAAATTAATAATAAAAACAGAAGAATATTTACCAAAAAATATATCTAGCTACGACAGCTACGAGCTTGCTACGAGATTACTGCTAGCTAGTTTGTTCGGTAGGACCGGTCCCCCTCCCTAAACTGGGACTATTGCTCGTTGCAGTTAGTTTCATGCTTATATATGTTAACGAGGTATTATATTCTCCGGTATTTTTCTTATACGCTTACAATGAAATGCAAGAAATTGCTTTCTAATTAAAATAATACAATAAAATAACATTAACAAAATTCTCGTAAATTCTAGTTGTTTGATTTGATACAACTGAAGAACCATTTTATTCAGTAAGTATGTAATAATTAGTCCAAGTCTACATAATATTTAGGCCTGTTATTACATGATAATTTCGGTTAAAGCAATCAATTTATTAAATAAACAAAAGCCGGAATCAAAGCAATTATGACTACATAGGAAACAGTAGCAGATAATGTTGTAGCTAAGAAACATAAAGGAATTGCTGTCAGCGGCGCGAATAAGTTTACACTTAGTTAATTAAAAGATTACACACGAATGGGTAATTAACAGTGGATTTGTTCTCTCATCTGTTATGTAGTCTCATCGGATGGGTTAAAGCCTCTGTTCTGAAGGTAATTTTATATATGCGTAGGTAAGCGTTTCGTGCGTAAGCTAATCAATTAATTGTAATTTGTCAAGAATACTTGTGCTTTGGTTATTTTACTTAATTTATTTTCCTTCCATATAACTATAGAATGTATATTATTAATGAGAACTTTGGTTGAGTGAAATAATGCTACGCAAATTAAAAAAAAAACATTGAAATGGCCAGGCATTTATAATTATGTAATATGATAAATTATGTCTTGGGCGAACACACCTTCTTCTAAGTATAGATAAATATTGATTTTATTAGTGTTCTATTTTGGCGAGAATCACTAATTCAGTTATCGATAATACACAGGAGGTTGCATGACATATTATATTTGAGGTATACTCTGAAAGCACAACTTTAAATTTATGTGAAAAGCATAGATTTTGTATCGGTGTGTGCGCACCCTTAGCACTCCGAGAAATTAGAATAGATCAAAGGATACGAAAAATCAATAGTGTAAAGAGCCGGAAACATTCAATTGATCGGTGGTCGAAAAGGGATTGGGGTTTTTGTTGGATTTTAATTTAAACTTGCTTTGCTTTGCGTTGGTTTTGGAGCAATAGCGGTTTAAAATTAATACCATTGCCTAAATTACAAATTTTATTGTACGCGTCTGTACACACGTAAAATGTTAATGTTGTTTGAGCCATTCACATTGTTTTTTCAATGCGCGGTCTCCGTTTTCCCCTCAAGGGGTACTGAACGAATATAAATGAATCTTATATTTATGATACTTTTTTCGTTGCCTCTCTTCTTGGTAGCGTTTTATTGCTCGTGAAAGGGTACGAATTGTTTTGCTGACAGATTTACGAGGAAAGATTCGGCGTTTATTTTATCTGTGACTGTTCGCTTCTTGGGAAAGGCAACTTTGATTGCATAAATGTTAAATATAAAAATATTACTAGAGGCTATTCTTTTTATATGATTGATTATTATGATTGTCTTTGACATTCTTGAAAGGGCTAGAGGAATTGCGTTACGCTTTTTAGGGTTCCGTACCCAAAGTGTAAAAACGGGACCCTATTACTAAGACTACGCTGTCTGTCCGTCTGTCTGTCACCAGGCTGTATCTCAAGAACCGCGATAGCTAGACAGCTGAAATTTTCACAAATTATGTATTTCTGTTGCCGCTATAACAACAAATACTAAAAGCAAAATAAAATAAATATCTAAGGGGGGCTCCCATACAAAAAACGCATTTTTTTTGCCCTTTTTTGCTCGATATCAATAATGGCAACAGTTAGGCACTTGAAATATTCACAAAATACTCAGTTGTATTTTTACTTTAATAATAAAATTAAAATAAATATTTAAGGGGGGCTCCCATACAACAAACGTGATTTTTTTGCCTTTTTTTACGGAACCCTTTGTGCGCGAGTCCGACTCGCACTTGGCCGGTTTTAAATGTATTCATTTGCAGTGAAATTTTTAAACATCGTATCCACATCAAGGGCGTTACTTACTTACCTTTAATAATAAATATTGTTAGCTATTAATTTGTTCCAGAGCCGCTATTTGGAGTGTTCCTGCAGCGAGGAGAGGCTCGAAGGCTGCTAACTCGATAACAAGACACAGCAGCTTTCCTAATTGCAATTTATTGCAGGTACTACAAACAAGTCTGTTTCACTCAACGCTCACGTATTTCAAATGAATTTATAAATTTCAACAAACAATTTACATTTTAGATACCAGCTGTAGTTAACTCAGTTACAATGGTAAGTAAAATATTATTAATGTACGTATTTCATTAGAAATATCAATCTGGTTACAAAGTACCTACTTTATGCCCTGAAAAAAGAGTTACCATGAGAATTCAAATTCAAATATATCTTTATTAAGTAAACTCATTACAAGTATTTTTAATCGTCAATTTAATTCATGTTAATTTCTAGCGCTCGTTTTGGAAGGTTGCTTTTGCTGAGAAGAGCCGGCAATAAACTCAACAATTACTCTTTAAAAAAAAGCAACTTAGACCTATTACAATAATTACTTATATAGTCTTACTGATAATATATGTGTGTTATGGCGGCAAAAAAGGAATAAAGAAATTGAATTTAGTTACGAGTGATTTAATAAACAAGCAAACTCAAGCAGACCAGCCCCCACAAGTAGCACCTGTTCACAAGTACAGAAAGTAAAGGGATATAATTATTTCTTTATTGAGTTTGTAGTTATTCCTCTTTATATTTAAACAACTAGCTGACGTGACAATCGTTTTCCTATCCAAAAAAATACTCGTAGAAAACAGCACTATCAGTTTATCCTATTGCCTTTTACGGGCAATTTTCCATCTTTTCTTTCATTATGAACCTTATTCGGCTATTATGAACATTTAAAAAATTGTAGCAATATCGGAACCGCCGTATTCAATTGAATAGCATTTTTATTTTATCTATATAGATTATGATAGGGTTTGATCCTTTTGCAATTGATTGCTCACTTTCTAAAGCGAATATCTGGAGTCCTGTTTATAAATTGCGAGAAAAGCAATTAATTTAAAGTCAACAATAGAAAAGTTCACCGTTTTGATGCATTGTGTTCCCTTTACAGTTTGCTTTCTTGAACTGGTCCATTCAAAGATTTCCTTTATTAGTTCGTGTATTGAAAACGAGAGAAATCTTATTTATTCTGTTTTGCTAAGTTCTTTGTTTATTATAATCTACAGAATTGAGAAAGAGAAATTTTCATTTAATTCCTTATAAGTTTTAAAGTATGTTTTGGAACAACACTAAATGGTAGATATCAGATATACAATAACATCGAAAGGGGATTAATTTGTTGACAGTAAATTGGATCCTAATGAAGCAAAGGCTCTTTAGGTAAACAAGACGGTTGTCTTGGCCTCTGTTTACATGATTCAACGGTTCGTTAGCTTTGTTTCAAATCCAATCGCCCGTTTGCTATACAACTTGTGCCTTTACTATCTTCGTATTTATACCTGTAAGTATTCTATATATGATATTATAAGCTTGTAATAAGCTACGTAATGTACCTAGTTAAAAAGTGAGGAGCTTTTGATAATTTTTATTGTTTACCTACTTTATCCCACTAATCCTACTAATATAATAAATGTGAACGTTTGGATGCATGAGTGTTTGTTACTCAATCACGCAAGAATTGCAAAACGGATCTGGATGAAATTTGACACAGAGGTAGATTATAAGTCTGGAATAGCACATAGACTACTTTTTATTCCGGTGAAAGAAAAGATCCCTCGGGAACGCGGGTGAAACCGCAGGGCGGAAACTAGTAAACTATATACGGTAATGCAACACAATCGAATGATAATGTTATCAAAAAGTCAATTACATGGATCAACCATCTTGAATACTTGTGTAAATAGAACCAAGTAATTCATAACACTGCTGATATTTGAAACTGTTTATGTAACGAGCAAACTTTCTCAGAAACACAACTCTCTTACGAAACGAAAGATTCTTTAACAATTTCATGTTGTTCCCGAGTTTCAAATTGATAAATGTTTTTATAATTTTATTAAATTAATTGTCTGTTCAGTATCTATAGGTATCCTATTTACAATAATACCTACCTAGAAACTTATTTTTAAACAATCCAAATACCTCCTTAAGCTACTGGGGTGAAACCGCGAGGGACACCTAGTAAACTATATAATAATACTAGCTGACCCGCGCGGTTTCACCCGCGTTTCTCGAGGGAACACTTGAATGTTCGAAAGTCCTTTCTTAGTGGATAACTACTCCCTATAAGCCTAGAAACCTGCTTTCAAGTACTATAATACTACGAATTTTGTTTACAATTTCAGGGGTTTTAATTTATTTTGCGCGTTACACTAATTAGTTTTTAAAATAATAGTAATAAGTTCTACCAGTGAAAGTCCTGTCAAAATTGGTGCAGATGTTTAGGAGATTAGCCGACACAAATAGCCAGAAAGACAGACAAATTGCGTTTAAATATTTCGAAAATGGTGACATTTTTACTATGGTCATTTTTATAAATTTGGTAGGACGCCCTAGAAAATATTGAGTGAGTTTAAAGTATTTTATTCCAAATTAAAAAAGTAGGTATATTTATGTTTTACCAGCAGCGATGAAATTTCTTAAAAGATTGGTAACGTTTTTTTTCCAAAACTTATTTACCGCTTTTTTATCTTCTTCTTATTAATTAAATTTTCAAAAATCCTTTTATCGCGGATACCCTGTGAGAAAATCTAGCTGCTAAATGTCAAGTGTATAGCACTTAAATATTGTCAGATATTTTGAGTTTTTTTATTTTTTCTTAAATTTGAAAGAATATCCAAAATTTGATCCCAAAAAATTTCAACCCCCTTTTTACACCTTTTTACCCCCTTAGGGTTATAGTTAGTATAGTTATATTTTCAACCTACTTCCTATGAGGAACCTACCTGCCAAATATGTTGCATTTATAGTTTCTGATATTGTTTTTTTTTTTAGTAAAAAAAAAATTTTGATCGAAAATTCAGATTTTGAGGTCAAAAATTTTAAACCCACTTTTTACTCCTTTTCCCCCCTTTAATGAGCTCCCCATTACGGTATTCCCTCCGCGCTATGATATGGGGTTCTTCAAAAAGGGCGTAAAAAGAGCTCTTCCAGGTCGGCAACACATCGGCAATCACCCTGGTATTGCAAATGTCCATAGGCGGCGGTGACCACTTACGATCATGTGGACCGTCTGCCTGTTTGTCAACCGTTCATATCTCGAAAACCAGAAAACTTTTACTAAGGTCACGTTGATATTATCTGATAGACCTGAAGCCAATCTAGCTCCAGTGTCACTCTGGCGTGTTATTTTTGGGACACCGTGTATATGTACTTATACATACTATAGATAAGCTCTTAGGGTATACAATAATATGTACATAATTAAACAAAAGAGAGTAGAAAACAAAACGAATCCCAGTGACATGTGAATTCCAGCAACATGCTTTGTGCTCATATTGCTCGCAAAGTGAGAGACACATAATTACGGTGTCATAATTAACAGAAATTTGATTGCTCTGCGCAAATTAGTCTTCTATTGACGTCGGCAGCTACTCCAATAGGCATCGCTTGTCGCATAAGCACATTTGCATATAAATCAGAGTTACTATGAATCGTGCGTGATTTCTGGATTTAGTGATTAGGCACATTTCATATTTACCACCTAGGTACGTAATAAATTATGGATTATGTTGTACCCACTTGATTACTCTCGGCGTCGTGCAAAGCCATATGTTTAATGAAAAAGATTGACCGCTGCATGATTAATTTAACATAATAATGATACATAAGCGTATCAATAAAAAATATGCAAATAGCATTACTTACTATTTGCATATTTTATACAGTTCGATAAAATTATTTTGAAGTTGGGAAAAAGGGTACCTAAGCATTTTATGCCGAGATTGATAAGAGGTCATAAGTAAATATATATATATATATTTACTTATATATACATACAGGTTAGTTAATACCTTTTTTTTCCCATATAGCAAGAATATTCTTCATTGAAAAGTAAATCTATATGCCAGCATTGGATATTCGCCTTAATGACAGAGTATGCAAACAGGTCCAGTTAGCTTTGAAGTGAAAACTAACTTTTGAACTTTACGCCAATACTTTAAGCATTGTGTTTACATAACAACGTTCGTGTATAAATGTAAACGATGACTCCCAACTCTCCATTTTACTTGTTTGCTTTCTCATTTTGCATTGTAAATTTGTAATAACAAAGCACACGAAAACTTCAGTGCCTAGCTGAGTTGTTACCGAGAAACTAAAGTTTCGGAAAATTGTGGCGCTTCTATTTTGTTTTATCAAAAAATGTTTGGTTTGACATCACAGAAAGTAGTTTTTTAACAAAGAAACTAAAAAGATTTTTATGACGGCAATAAAACATTGCTATTTTACTTTAAATTATATTATTTTGTAATACGTGCAAACACAATTAGATTGTACCTACTACTGAGCTACCATGATCATCGTATCTAGCTTATAAATTCTTAAAGATAGTTAGGACCGCCTTAAATCCCGCAGAGTTATTGCCTAGCGGGGCTTACAAATGTCGGTTTTGAAATCATGTCCCCGTTAAAACTTTCCTCATGAATAATTTACTAATTTTCTTCTGAGATATGGTCTTGCCGGAGAAGATAAGAATTAAATTACGCGAAATTAAATTTTTATTGTAACATCTGAATAAAAATATAAAGGGAGCAATTTGAATAATTATCGGGGATACTTCCTCTGTTTTACCGGATTTTTGCTGAGCTTTCTCGGTTTTGCTCAAATATTTAGTTGAATTAAACTTCACTGTAAAGTGACTGTCAACACCAAATAAAAAATAACCTACGAGGAAAATATTGGGAATTTATGACCTGAATGTGGGATTAAAATATCAAAGGGAAGAAATCAGTGGCTTATAGATTGTACCGCGATTTTATATAAGAATCATGCAGATAATAATTTGAGTTCAAACCTTTGGGAGTGGCAGTTGAAGAGGATAAGACCGCCTTCCCGTAATTTTCTCAAGTGCACCCTCTAAATTGAGTGGGAGCACTTATATTCCGAATTTATAATATTACTGCTCTAAATATTCTAGACTCAAGTGACGCGGACGTCGAGTAGCAATGAATTGTCCGACGGAAGCTTTTTAATTGACCTTTTTAAATTTGTATCTTTTGAAATAGGTTTAATTGATACTTTGCAAAAGATGATTATGCGAGAATTTATATTTTCTTAGGGTTCTAAACAAAAAAAAACGGAACCCTTATAGGATCACTCGTGCGTCTGTCTGTCCGGTCATGTCACAGACATTTGATCCGAATCTACTGGGCCAAATCAAGTGAAATTTTGTAAATAAATATTTTTTTAAGTAAGGGTCATTTCCGGGAGACATATAAAGAAATTAAAAAAAATAGCAACCTTTACTGTGTCATATATAAAATGCACCTATTTATGATATTTTTTGCTGTACTCGCTGCTATAAATAAAACTAGTACCTACAGGCAGGCTTATTCATAGTATCTATGTCACATTCCAAAATGTTAGTATATCAGTAATAACCTGTCAAATCAATATCCACGGGCTTTATTCAATCTTATTTATGTCAAGGATCAAAAATAATATTAAAAGTGTACACTTTATGTATAAGAATAGTACTTTTCAAACGCAATTGCCTTATTATACGGTATAACGAAGCAGATTTAATTTTTACAATTTTCACGTTAAAACTATGTTGGGGTGTATCAATCTCTATACTAAAAAATAACGATATGTATCGTTATACAGGTCCCGTAAAATTACCATTACTTTCAGTATACATAGTACTTAATTGGAGTAGGTACCTCTACGTAACGGCATGCAAAGTTCTTTGATAGTCAAATCGAATAATGAGTTGAAAACCTGTCATTAAATTTCCGCAGCTACACTAGAGAGCCATCAGATCCCTTTTGAGGGCTGTGTGCTAACTGATTGTAGTCTAGTACTAGCCACACTATTTATAACTCGAGAACGGCTGAACCGATTTGGCCGAAAATTGATGGGGAGGTAGCTTAGAACCAGGAATAACATATAGGATAAAAAAATACGAAAAATTCACAAAACAAAAAAAGAATAATGAAGAAAATTATTTTTGTCATACATTTTGTATAGAACAACGTTTTGACATGTCTCGAGATCGGACTGACAGATCGTTTAGTTTCACAATAGGTGGCGCTGGAATCGAGTTCTAAGTTTTATTTTCAGGGCAGGACAACGTCTGCCGGGCCCACTAGTATAATTATATAAATCGAAGGAACGAGAACGGTTAAAATACCCAGGGGAAATAGTGCATGGACCTAAATATGCTATTAAATATCTATAGAACTATATATAGGCACGCATCATCTAACTTAATGATAAAATCGATTATACACACATTTACATATTGTTTACCTAATTGAAACCAAAGGTGTACTAATATTAGTAGGTAGTGAGATGGTCTGTTGATTAGAAGCTAAAAATACTCGCAGAGTAGTGTTGGAAACATGCTAACGGTGACGAGGGGAAATTGTTGTTTCATTACTATGGATTGTAAAATAAGCATACGAATTCATGATTGAAAATAATACTTGAACTAAAATAAGAACATACATAAGCTTTACCATTAAAAGGAAAGGTGTTAAGCAAATTAAGTTGTAAAAATATGTTCAATACGTAACGTCACACAATATTATATGAACACATATTTATAATTAATAAATAAATAATTAACTTTTAAAATTAAATAACGTAATGAAAAGAAAGACGAGATGGATGTATTATATCTAATTGAGTAGAAATAATAATTTATACTATTGCCAGCTCTGCTGTTTCAATTACGTTCAAGGGATGCTTTAGTAGGTATGTAGAGCCGTGAAAATTGAGCAACAGATAAATTGATTTATGTACTTGATTTTTATAATAATAACCTAATGTATCAAAATATTAAGATTATGAAAAGCAATTTAGCTTTGTTGGGATCTCATAAAGTCATAAGTCAGACGCGGGCTCATGTAACTCTGCCAAAATTGCTAATGACCGCGAATACGGTGTGCGGTGGCGCACGGTATCGAGCCAAAAACCAATTTGCAACACACTAATAATAACATTGTTTTATTCCTCGGTTAAGTTGAGGCATTAACGACCTGCCACGTGGATTTTATTGTTTATACACGACAATAGTTTTGGCGGCTTTATAAGAAACACTATTACATATTACTTATTTCTAATATCATTATCATTTTTAAATGGTACTTACATTAATCTCACTTACAAAGTTTGAAAAAATTTGCAAAGGAAACAAAGATTGCGATTTGCGGTAAATGAGTTTCACCTTTAGGGTAAGAATTTTCAATCGACACTAATTAAATCGTTTTTTTAGAGACGATTTGAGCAAAAACTTTCCTGGGATTTGGGAACAGGGATAGAAATACACCTGGACTTTTGAACGCATATAAAAGTTTTCCAATTTACAGGGGTTGATTGGAAAATTTTCGCCAGTTTGGGTGTTAATCGAACCTTAGCTTTCCTTAGTCTTTTGAATCGAATTAAAAGTGTTAATACTGGTACTACTGGCTTGGAAACCCTTTTATCAGTCAATATTCTTAATTATTATTATATATCCCATATAAGGCGGTTTATTAAATGGTTTGTGAACTGCGATTGTAAATTAGGATTATGATTACTATAGTTTACAATTCTCAGAATTAAGGCGAAACCTAGGCTTTTGTTGATCCAAGCATAGCTACAAAACAATTACAAAGCTATAAATGGCAATTAAGGTGCTATATTACTAGCTAATTACTACAGACACGTAATGTGTGTACACTATGATGAAGGGAGCTAATATCGATGGTATTCAAACCACATAATTGGACGCTAGGTTTACAGAAACTGAAAGCCCGATGTAGTATAAACGTTGTATGGTAGGTAGGTAATCATTATCGATACAGATTGTTTTCTGCTTGTTAATTTTAATAAAGCCGAACATTTGCAAAGGGGGAAAATCCCCAGAGAGTTCAATTCCTTATTAAGAATAAATAAAATTGTGCCGCTAACCCAAAATTATAGATCCTACCCAGTTTTTTCTACGTTGAATGAATTAAAATAGATAACATGAACTTTCTACGTACCAAAGATTTAAAATCGTTCAGTAATTTTATAGGATTTTTAAAACATTGAATAGTTTCCAAACGTGCCTATGTATTGGGCTTTGTGCGCTTTCAACTACATGGAATGGTTGTTGTTGCTAGTATGATTGGCGCATGAGGTCAACGCCTGGGTTTCTATTTAAGATTCTCTCTGCATCAGAAAATGGAATCAGTACTTTAGACAAATATTAGGGTATTGTTTGTTTTTTGGTAGTAAGTATTGTGGATCGATTCATCTGCAGTAGGTAATTAAATTGACAAACCATTTAAAATTTAAAAATTTTGCTGTGATATCCTTTTTTTACACCATAACTGACAACCAGGCAGGCGGGTCACCCGATGGCATAAATTACTACCATCGCCTATAGACATTAGCAATACCAGGGGGATTGCCCATGTGCTGTTGTAAACACAGTAAACAGTAATCATCATAAGATTAATACAAGAAACAAAGGTAAAATTGTGACCCCTAGATTCAGGCTGGCTAAAGTTAATAAATCTTTTCTCGGGAATTGTGTTCGTTTCTACAATAGGATCTCACGTGAGGTAACTGAAATGTCTTATTTTAAATTAAAAAATAATGTTAAACTTAGGTTAATGAATAAAGCTACCTACTATAAGGTGGCTCATTATATGGAAGACAGAAATATGTTGTTGTAGTAGCTTCTCTCTGCACCTGCATCTCCCTGGCGTTGTGTAAAATATTTGAAAATGTATCTAAGTGTACTTATGAAAATGTAAATAAATTTACGAAAGATCCACTGCTGAAAAAAAAATTACCTTGCTGAGTTTCTTGCCGGAGTCTTCTCAGTTTAAGTGTATTCCGAACCGATGGCAGAGTCAATTGTAACGTTCATAAGTGCCTTACCAGGGCATAAACTGAATAAATGAGTTTTGATTTGATTTCATTGAATAACATGATGGAAACTGGCTCTCAAGTGTATCCTAAACTATCTACAAAGTCACATTTGCATGTAATATGCTTTACTACAATTTTAAATGTGAAATAGAGTAAGTATATCTACCTCTAACATACCTACAATCGAGATGAATTTTGGCACCAAAGTCATCTATGGTAGTAGAACGAAAAAAAAAACTTTATCAAACACTTTTCTACTCAGCTAGTTGCTTGATAAAATTGGAGGGCATCATTTCTTCGTATTTTAATACAATACGAACAATTACAAATCTCTACTTAAAAAGTTTCCTCATGAATATTTCTACTGAGTTATGACTCCGAAGAGGAAAATAATAAAATTCAGTATAATTTAATTTTTATTGCAGCTTGTGAATGAACAAAAGGGGGCTTGATTTGAATATTGATGTGGTTAATTTTCTCATACAAACATAAACTTTATAGGATTTAAAATTACATACCTATCATAAACGCAATATGAACTTGTTTAGGAACAAATAACGTAGTCATATGTATTTTCTGTCTATACAAATAAATTGAATAATAATATTATTTTGAATAAAAGGAAACAAACTAAAATTACAAAATAAAAACTTAACTAAAATAGGTAGGCCAACATTACAGGTCCAGATCGCTGCCAGGTGGTATGAGAAAATACAACAAGAAGTTAACATAGGTATTTGTGGTCTATTTTTGTGGCTATAATTGCAAAACCGGTATTGGATTATAAAACACGTTACTAAAATAAGTGAAGAGGGGACTTGCCGGCGGAAGACGACGCCAGGAAGCGGACGCGCCGTCACTGACGGAAAAGTTATCTGTATCTACTGTGGAATCTTAATAAAGTTTTGGCAATGAATTTTGTTTACGCTATCTTAATGGTAAGCGTTGGTGTGTGTTTGTTAATAAATTTAGACATACATACATTGGATTTAAAAATAACTACCAATTAATTTGAAATACAAAACTAAGTAGGTAAGTAGTGTGGATATTATATGTGCGTTAGAATGCCATTTTAAGATTGAATGTTGTCTGGGTAATAAATAATACCTATCTACAACTTTTACTTATAATATCAGTGATGAGTAATTGCGTAATTGAGTAACTTTAACCGTCCAGTGTCAAAAGTTTTCTATAGTCAACAAGAGATCAAATATCCACGCAATATTTTTGTCATTTGCATTTATTGGTGGTAGGAGTGAGGATGCCAGTTAAATCAACGTGCATCCATCATGTAGGTTCATATAAATAGATGTACCCACGTAATTGGTCGTTTTTACAGATGATTGTTGAAATTAATCGTTTTGCCTGTGGCAGCCGTGATGAATGACGCAAGGAACGAATTCAAGTTACGTACAAATTGCAAGCATAAATTACGCTTTAATAATTTCGCGTACGGCCTGGCTCTCTCAATCACTGACTACGCGGCCCCGCCAGGTGTCGCCACCATAAATCCAGACTGGTTAAAAATAACAAGGTTAATGTTTTATAATTTCTCTTAATTAAATTTTATTACCTGCTTTTAATGAGTAAATTACTTTCTTTGGTGAAATGTCAGTAAAAGTTCTTCGAATACGTATAAAATTTTTAGCTTTTAGTTTTAATAACCTTATAAATTCGTAATGTCAGTCTGTTCATCCACCCGTCTGTAACCACAGCTAATTTACTTATCACCAATAGATTTTATGAACAAATCCTTAACCTTAACCTCCCAGACATCTTAGTGTTATTTTTTATTATTTAGTACCCCAAGTTAAATTGTATATTGAAAAGTAAATATGAAAAGTCTATAGATATAGCTAGATCCAGTCAAAAGCAAAATTTCTTCGGAACCCTATGGTATCCAGGCTTGGTAGTTTTTAAACCGATATCAAAAAATAATAGGTTTTAAATTCGTTGGATATTATTGTGATTTATTTAGTAAATATAATTTTATTGTAAGTCCATGTATTCATGTACCTTCTTGGAGTCAGGATTATTAGTAAAGCAATAAGTACACCTAATATTTGTGCGCCAGCTTGATAAATATAAGTACCTAATTAAATGTACATTATCAAAAATCATAATTGTCACAAAACATTGACAAAACGAAAATAAAGATATTTTAATTTAGTGGAAGAAGCAACGAACCGTTTCCTTTTTTATAGCTGGCCAATTGAAACGTTTCCAGCTCTCTGAATAATTCATCTTTCGTTTGAACAAAGACGAAGTGGGCCGCACGGCGATTCTTTGATCTTTTGTAATTGGAATCGATGCTCATATTAAAAAGAGAAATTCTTTAGAGCGGCCGATGAAATGCACCGAAGCCATTTTCTTCAAGACGATTAAAATCGACTGTGATTTTCTTTCCAAATGGGAGACATGACTTTTTCTCCTTGTCCCTCGATAATTTATGTTGAAACAATAAAGATATTTTTTTGCAAATTTTAAAATATTTTGTAGCCAAAATAAAATGAAATAGCTCAGTAGGTACCTACCTATGTACAACGTAACATCCGCTTTCAAGCTTTTCGGCATTAATTATGTTGACCAACAATGTCTCACAAGTTTAAGCTGTGTGCTTGTGTTGTGCCTTCCTCCGTACTCTAAGCAGACTATTAGATATCTTATGAGATAACATCATAACAACGTTCTGACACAGTTCTAACAAAGAAAATTTTGTAACTAAAACTTAAATCAGTAGAGCAGTATAATAACTACCTTGGCTATTTTACCGTGTAATATATATTTGAGACTAGTGATGCTGATACAATATAAAAATTAAGTTTACCAAATACACTACACTTTTGATATCGCTATTTTTAGCTGAGAAAAGATATAGTGTTGATAGTATAAGTTCACAACTAGGCATTGTGTTTCCGCGGTTGATTAAATAAAGTCATTTTAAAAGTTCAACCAATTGCTTTTAGGGCACATCCAATATTTAAACAGTTTTTTTTACATGAAAAATTTAAGCAAATCTATTAGTTACATTATATTTGTTGAAAATCTTTATCAGAGATGTGATATTTAGATTAATCAGTGTAACAGTCTTGCCGTAAGTACCTACTTCTTGTAATTTGTCTTTTAGTAATAATCATTTATTATATTGTTTGTATATTTATTATTTGTTTATCAATAACATCTAGAAACATTAATATAGCAGTGTCCATCGGATAACTTTGGCAACTCTATCAATAAAGCCGGGAACTTGTGCAATAACATCGCAATCGATTATATGAATAGAGGGAAGATTGTCGGCCGACAGTTGTCCAGACTTGTTTATTAAACTAAAATATTACTTTTTTTTTAGCTCCAGATATATTTTATTATAACAAAGGTGCCAATTCTATGAGTCTATGCTTATTAATATTTACATGAAATTTATACAAAAAAACAAATCGAGAATATTTATATTGAGAAATTTTTACCTTAGTAAGAATCTCTCTCTCTTGAGATATATATCTTTTATATATATCGTTTTTCCATGCAATGATTTGTACAAAAGTAAAAAGAAATTAAAAAAAACTTTTTTTATGTTTTGCATCTATGCATAACATAAAAAATTACTAACATTTGATAAACCCAGCCTAATCAAATACTCCACAATAAATTTGCAGGTTATTGTCACGATTCGAGCGTTAGTTGCCATTATAATATTAACTAGCTTTCTGCTCTGTGGTTTCATCGGTGATCCTCAAGTTTTTATTTTAAAAAAAATCATGTACACAGGTACCTACTTAACCCCAACATTTTAGTATGTAAGTTATAGGTCAGTCATGAAAAGCATTTTTACATGTATACGTCTGTTACCTCTTCACCCTTAAACCGCTGAACCGATTTAGACGGAATCAGGTGTAGAGATAGATGGGACCTTAGAGAAGGGCATAGGTTACTTTTTATCCTGGGAAAGATAACATCCCTCGGGAACGCGGGTGAAAACGCGGGGCGGAAAACTAGTAATATTATAAACATAAAAAAATATATAAGGTAAAGGCATGAACATATTCATATGGTGACATTCTTTCACTAAGTGTACCTTTTGTTATTTCAAAAATACTTACTATCTTAAATTTATAAGTACACTGTATAAATGCAACTCATTTCAACTTCATCGGAATAGTCAGTGGAAGTTTTAAATTTAATCCTGGTGCGGGTAAGAGGGCTGAAAAGTTAACCGCCTAAAACTTTGTGAGGTAAATGTACATTTCTATTGGAATTTGAAGAATATTGGGGTAAAAATATAGAGTCCGACAATAGTAACGACTTTTCTTGCATGTACTGAAAACTATTTTATATTGTTGAGACTAAATAGCATTGCAATTGAATATTCTCTTAAAAAAAACATACACGTGGATTGAATAACTATACGATGCTCGTATGCATATAATAATAATTTAAAATATTAAATCTAAGATATAGATTTTAGATATAGATTACAAATGATTAAAAAGCTAATTATACAAAATGTTTGACATGAAAATAAAAAAAAAACCGGTTGGAAGGGCTTTTCTTTATTTTTTTTAACATAAAACATATATTACCCTCTAAAGTAATAAAAAAATACACCAAAAGTATATCACCCATTTATTTATCATTACATATTACACAAGAAAGGAAAATCGTAGACGTTTACAAGTGGAAGTTAACTTAGAAACTATAGTTCGTGTACATGTACGAGGGGTCGAAAATACTTTAGAGGCAAAGTTGCCTATGTTACATAATATATTATTTCTTATTCTTCTATTAGACATAAGCTAAAACTTGCCTAAGTAACTCGTTGACACATACATACATGGAAACTATCTCTACACAAAATTCATATTATGAGCCAAGTTAGCAATCAAAAATCCAATCTCTTTTATTATATTATAACGCGAGGTCACTTGCTAACTAAGGTACCCAGTTAAAATTGTAGTATTCACGATAACACATCGGAACAATAAGGGTTTATTAAAACAAAGAGAAGGTATGTGTCTTTAGAAACCAGCGTTATATTTGGAGATATTGTTTTAAAATAAGAGAAATATCTACATAATAATATACTAAAATATGAAAGTGGCTAAAGCTGCTTCAATATTAAATTCCGATTTCTTTACCCTCCCAAGAGGATAATTTTCTACAGAAATATTGGTATTAATTACTATCTCTATGAACGTTAGATTATAAGTATATAGCACGGAGGCTACAGGGCTGTATCCCATGGAGCTAACAAACTGGGAGGTTTATTACGACTTCTAGTTCATACAGTTTCAAATGAAAATTTTAAATAATAATAATAATGCCAGATTTTCATAACCAATAAAGAAACTATATATAAATAGACTAATCTAGTCAAGTAATAAAAGATAGTGCCATCCACGAAGACGCGCCCCACTCTTTTTCCTAATGTAACAATATTTTTTTCAAAACAAATAAATAATAATCATTTGCACTGTTGCTAGTGTTGTAGATAGATATATAATATATCGATATATATATATAGACATATCGACAACACTACAAAAATTAATGCCTAAATATTTGATTTCAATCAATTAATAGTTTGCGATTCTAGTGCCGTGCCGTGTAGTGTTAGTCAATATGCCTAAGTAACTAATAGGTAAATAATAGCTTTGAGTGTTATAGGTACTTCGGTGAACTATCGAATCACACACAGGTAGGTCGTGAATGTTAGATAATGTTTCTCATGCGGGTACATTACAAAGGTGGTGCATGTTTGTAGACATTACCCATGTTAACTAAGCTTAATGCATAATTTTGATCAATTACAAATGAAGCTGATACCATTTTTATTAATAATCGAAAAGATGTTAGATTAGTTCAAGAATAAAATTGTTAAACATTTGAAAAAAAATGCCAATATAGTCAGATGGTTCAAAAATATTTAAAAACTGTAACCTTGCTGAGTTTCTTGCCGGTTCTTCTCAGTTGAAAGCTAACTTTCGAATCGGTGGTAACTTCTGTAATTCGACCTTCATAAGTGCCTAAACCCTTCTAGGGCCTAAACTGAATAAATGGTTTTGACTTTGACTTTGATGTGTTTTAAATTTGATTAATTAGTTTTAACTTTAGAAATAATGTGTGCAATAACTTGTTATAGTGAAAACACTATCTGCGCGGTATTGAACACAAGATTTCATTACGCGTAGTGGCCGGTATCGTCTTTATAGTGTCATAAACGGGGAAATAACATTAAAGGGGAACGTAAAAACGACGACCTGTGGCATTGCATTCCATCCAGCCTTAACGTCCATACACCGACGCTGTTTTATTTCACTTTAATGCTTTATTGATCTTTGTCTTCTATTACTTATAAGTCGTCGAGTCGGCTTAGTGTCCTCATTTCCAACATTTGTTCTGATGATGGTGGATGAGAGAAGAGTGCACGTGGCAGAGATGCAAATGCTGAGGTGGATGTGTGGTCTTACGAGAATTGATATGATAAGGAATGAGAATCTGAGAATCAGAAGAAGTTTGAAAATAGCATCTTGATTGTTAATCTAAAAAACCTTAGGGTTAAAATTTACAAAAAATTAAAGGAACCTCAAAAATCTAGCAACTAAAAGAATAAACATATTTGCTGAAAAAATTAAATATTTTCCGGATTACGAGCGTGTAGAACCTTTACCGAAATAAAAATTATAGAGTTGGTTTTTAATTTTTGTCATTATTTAACGCAGTCAGAGTTGTTTAATTTTTTATTTTATCAAAGATATATGTTTTGGAATTAATTGAATAAGCTGGGATAACGTCACAATTAATTAATTTTCAAAGAAAACCATATTTTTATAGATAATATTTTATGCACGAAATAATTGACCATGATGAAATAAAATATAATACACAATTTAGTTACCTACATGTCACGTCGCGGAGTCACTAAACGCACGCCACACAAAGCGGGCAACTGATGCGAGCATTAAAATTAACATGCCTGTTAATTGATGTAAACAACACAGAGGGTAGTAATGGAAGTAAGGTATCACTCCATTTAATTGCCCATACATGTGCTGAGGTTACCACGTTAATTGGAACTAATAACGTTGCCAGTACATACAGTATTCAAACTACACACGGTACCTAATTGCCTTATCATAGAAAATTCAATAATTGTTTATGTATGGCAAAATTATTATGCTTTAAATTGAGTAAAAGGTTTTTTATTGATCGGTATATTGGTTAAGTGTATGGCTCGATGCTATTAATTATCTGTGTAAAATATTGGCAACATCGGATTTAATTAAGTTAAATCAGTGCTTTGTTGCTGAAACTCGCAAGTTTGAAATTGAAATGCATTTCAGCACTTTTGCAAGTAAAGATTATCGATTAAAAATATATCGATTATTTAATAATATTATTGTTTTCATGTTCCATTAGATGATTTAATAAAAAAAAACTTAACATTTTTCTTTTTAAATCACAGTTTTCATCTATGAAATCATCTCCACCATTATTTGTATTATAGAAATAATACATTACGCTGGATTATTCTTGACACAATGCCACCAGGTAAAACCTAGCTTATACAATCGTAAGCACATAATTTGAATCTTCTTTTTTTTCTTCTAATATTATAAAGAGGAAAAAAAATTATGTCCTATATGTGTATGTATGGAACGAATAAACTCAAAAACGAATGGCCCATTTCAAAAATTCTTTCACCATTTGAATTACTGTATAATAATATTATATCTCTCCGTTTCGTGCATGGAAACGTAGATCTAAACGTAGGCCCTTTGAGATACGTTTATATTCTGGAACACCTAGCTAATACTGTTTTCACTACTTAAGGTATACGAGCAAGAACAGCACTCATGATAATTGCAGAAAACCTAAGCATTCATGTATGTTTATGTATTGTATGAGCTTATTTAAAAAATACAAATAATTTTGTAATTATGTAACAGGCCAATTCTATACTAATGTAAGATTTTTGACTAACTAGTATCAACACATTTGCTTTGAAATGAAATGAAATTGTTTATTCATCCAAATAGGCCTTCACAGGCACTTATGAATAGTCAGACTCTAAATGCTCGGTTCGGAAGGTTGTAGTAGGTTATAGAAAGCCTTTTTACCCAAAACAGTTTTAATACAATCCTTAAATTTTTGCAAAGGCATATCTAAAATTGCAGTTGGGATTCTGTTATAGAAACGTGCACCCAGTCCTAAAAATGATCCTTGCACTTTCTGAAGTCTATAAGCAGAGGTCACAAGTTGGTGCTTATTTCTAGTATTGATCGAGTGCATATCACTTTGAGTCGGCAGATTCGCAAAGTGACTAACTAGCAGACGTTGTAAACAATGGAAAGACGAAGTACCCACGGGTAAGTAACGCAGCTAATATGTTAGTCAGTGGAACAAAGTGCCTCGTTTGCACCAAGACCAATAGTCGGACAGTGCATTAGTTAAATGGATACGCTTAACTGTACAGTTCCGTCTAAGTTACTCCACAATCCGAACAGTAACTTAGATGACTACTGTTTGGACTCGAATTGGAAACTATGTCTGTTGCAACGAGATGAAATGTCAATGCTGATGCTTCATAACTTTGTTGATGTTTCACTTAGAAGATCTTGTATTTGAATAGTAGAACGACTTAAAAATCTGCTCTAAATTAAAAATTGCTTCACATACAAAGTACAATCAATAATATTTGTTCTTATAGATAGTGCCAATTCCTTACAGTGCAAGTGTACATCCTTTTGCTAGTGTAGTAGTGATGCATATCGACATATACATATAGACATCGACGGCACTACAACACTACAAAAAGAGTGGGGAGCGTCTTCATGGATGGCACTATCTATACGAACATCTGACAAGTTTCTTTACGAAAATACAATTGTACCCAGATAATAAGTATAGTTTAGATATAAAATAAGATTAAAACTAAATAGGTACCTCATACATATTTATTACTTTAATTGTCAATAGCTACGAAGGTATTATGGTATTCGTAGTGGCTTATAGACTTAGAGGAGACGTAGTGCATCCAGGATTAACTAAAGTTCCATTTGAATCTCTAGCAATAGAAATTTGAACTAAATACATAGTTGATTTAAACTCTTGAATTTTTTTATCAACAGGAATGATACAATCACAACTTCTTATAGGCAAAGCAGTTATAATCTTTTAAATTTGCATAGTTCTCTTCTAGACGTTGTGTGTTTTTACTTTGAGCCACATCACTTATCATTGTCAAAAACAAGCCTGTTTAGAGTAAAAAAAACATATTAAAAAACAGAGGTCACAATGAAAAAAGGGCACTTAGGGACTAGAGGTCGTAGAGATAGTCACAATTGCATTATTCAAAACGACTCTGCTATTATTGCCCACTTGGGGTACCAGTCATACGTATGTGTTGCTGATTGCTCGGAGGATAGTACCCTGAGCATGAATCTACGATGCAGGTTTGAGCGAAGATAATATTATCTAAGTTTACGATTGGGTATCTAAATGCATTTTGAAAAGTAATCATTGAGTGTATAAAATAATAATTTATTTAAGAATTCATATTAAAATTGTTGATATCATAAAATATATTAAAAGAAATGGGACAAAATGGGACAAGTTTATTATTTTCAAGTAAGTTTTTTTATTCAGCAAGGAGGCTATTGGCAAAGGTCGTGCGTTGTCAACCGTACATATTTGTTCACACAAGCTAACGCATGCATGAAATCCTATTTTACGGCTCGTATCCTTCCGTTTAGAGAGCCTTTTGAATGGCCCGTGTCTGAGCTTAGTCGAATATCTTAACCCATATGCTGCCAAGCTGCAGTCACGTTGTATAATCGACTAGTTTTATTTTTATCAAACACTAGCAGTCCCCCGCGGTTTCACCCGCATTCCCGAGTGATTTTCGCAACATAGCGTGATGTTATATAGCTTATAGCCTTCCTTGATAAATGTGCTATTCAAAACTAAAATAATTTTATAATCTGAACTAGCAGTTCCTGAGATTAGCGCGTTCAAACAAACAAACAAACTCTTCAGCTCTATAATATTAGTATAGATTGCTTTAATCAAATGAAACTACTGACTAGAAATCTACGTTTCTTGGATATTAATGCTCTCATATACTTATTCAACTAGTTTTGCCCCGCAGTGTACCCACGCTTCTGAGGGATCTCTTTGTTTTTCCGGGATCTCATGTTATTCGGGGATAAGTTTCATCCATATTTTTTCAGCCGTTACGAATCGGTGTGGTAATAAACATGCCAATCATATAAAAAATCGAGTTAGTAATATTAACAGGATAGTTTAGGATTCGGTAAGATATTGGCTTAGGTATTCAACAGTTTTGTTGATAATAAGAATGGTTAATATTTCATGTTTTTAAATACAATCTAGTGAAGTTAATCCAAATTTGAAATCGCTTGCGTTAATAGTGTAATACATGTGATGGCGTGAGTTAATTAACGGTCTCATAAGGCGAATATGGTAATCCATTGGGCGGGCCATGGAGTCATAGATATAGGGAACAACGCTTGGGCGTCGTCGTGCCTGCACGCGGCCTCCTCTAGCTATTATAAATTAGCCCATTAACCTTACACTGCCTTGGTCTTATGCAGTCTTAAATCTCATTTGAATATATTTTGCTGTTGTCAATATTATCAATATTTAATAAAATAGATTTTTTATTAGATTACAGTTGTAACATCAAAAAATATAATATTTTTTTGCTAATTAGGGTCGCAATCTGTACTATGATATTTTATGTTAGACAGCTTCATACTTACTAATGAAAGAAGTGGGTATTTGTTTGTCCTTTCCAAATATTGTTCGCTGAGCCGCTTAAATCGCTGAGCCAATTTAGATAAAATTTGGTATAGAGATAGATGAAACCTTGGAAAAGGACATAGGATAATTTTTATCCCGGGAAAAGATAAGATCCCTCGGGAACGCGGGTGAAACCGCGGGGCGGAAAATTAGTAGCGTATATAGGTATTTACATACAGCAAAAAATTTAATTTGAGTGAAAAAATAGTATCTGATTCACGTGGTAAAACAATAAACAATAAGAGGAAATAATAATGAACAACAGATTGAAATGTGGTTAAAACTCGCGCAGTTACAAAAGGTCCCGCGGGGCCACCGTTTATTGTTCGACGCATTTTAATGAACCCTACCGCGGTCGCGATGAATACCAATGAACAGCTTATTATATTATTGTAATAATATAACACACCTATTGTTACCATGTTTCTGGCATACCTACACAAAATATACTCTAATCACCCGCGTTCCCTTGCTATTGGTTTCAGTCAAGTCAAGACAAATCAGTCATGTAGTTTTTGTGTTAAATCGTCACAAACAAAAAATAAAATCTTTCTTCTTTATAATATTAGTTTAGATTAAAATATTCTCAATCTATTTACAGACTATTTCTCAGATCAACTATAGGTACTTGCGCTGCTACGGCTCTAAGCTACTATTTTAACAATATACCTACTACTGTTTTCCAATTGGCACAAAATAGTTTTAACATTATCCTGAACTCTCTCATAAATAATTTGCGCTTTAGTAGTATAATTCATATCCTGTAAGCATAATAATTTAATACGATGCCTGTAAGACGAATAACGGTAGCGGACAATGAAAAATAATTAAAAGTAATAAATCTCTCGGCAGGTAACAAAAACGTGAAGAGCTTAATAAACGTCGCATGTCTGCGGGCGGGCCGTGGGAATCTGCACACGCGTCTAGATCCCGGCGCGCGGCTGGGCCACCGCGGCCGCGGGTGTGGCGTCCCTATTCTGCATGTCTCCACTCGCTGTTTAGTTCATCTTATATTGTCTCTTACCTATTTTTATTTAAAAAGTAAACTTCAAATTTTATGTCAATATAATAAAAATATAGATCAATAGATTTCCAATTATTATAATCCGAAAATCGTATTTTCTGCATCCCAGGATGACAGAGTCTACAGCCGCAAGCACCTCACTACGCGTTCCATTAGCTTCCTAGCGTGGAAGCTTCCAGAAGTGGAAGATTATGATTTAATTATAAGAATACATTTCAGCAAGCAATACCCATTCAGAATTAGAATACCGCTGCTTTTATTTTATAGGTACATTAAGATTAGAATGGACACCTGAAACCATTGTCATGCTTAATTACGTTTTAATTACTCCTGATTCTTTATGTCACTTTGAATTTCAGAAATTTCCGTGGTTTTTCTAAAATATGATTGTTATTTAAATGAAATAATTAAATACGTCCTTTCGTTGTAGTATAGTATGAAAAATATTTTATTTATTGAGGAAAACAAACGATTGTACGATGAAGCTTTAACATATTGATATGTACCTATGTTTTATTTAAAATGTTATTTTATACCAAATCATGGATATTGTTATTATGATGCATTTGTGGTAACTGACGTAATATTAATTCGAGTACAGACTATTAACTGGAGTGGTTTCACGAAACCTGTACCTACTATGAAATACCTTTCACTCCTGCTACAATAATGTGGTTTGGTGTTATATTTATGACCGAGAGTGGATACAATTATGTGATGTCGAACTAATATTACCCGGTTGGATACCGCTGGGCTTTCCCATAATAATAACTTACAACATAAAAACTGAAATAGGGATATTATTTGCTATCTAGTAATGTCAGAAATAAATAAAGATTTGTCAGGGTTATTTAATATTTACTTACAATTATATTGATCAAACGGTTTGATAAATAAATATTTCATATTATTTAAAGTTGCTACGATTCTTCGTAGTAGCGTAGCACCAAATTTCGTAGCCACGTAGCAACGTTGTAGCATTTACCTTGCAGTATTATAATTATAAGTGTTTGTCACTGCACTTAGCACTACTGAACATATTTAAGCTACGAGTTATTTTTTCATCAATTCCTCAGTACTTAAAGTTGCTTGATGTATAATTAAACGTTTATGGTATAACAGATTAAGGGTTATTTCCGTTAAATTGCTTTAAAATACATAAAAGCCAAACGCGCAATACTTTTCGATAAATGTAACATACGTACGGTAACAACACATTGTTACCGTACGGCATCGGCAGTCAGTTACGACAAGTAAGTATATACATACAGAGGGGTTGAATAATTTACGAGTACACTAACTTTGGCCACGACGGGGCCTGTTCGCTACAGATGCGAGAGGTACATATATCAAAACGGTCCGAAGGTTACAACTTCAATAAAACTTCAGTGAAACTTATTCAAACGCGTCGGCCGGTGAAAGCGGTTTTTAACTTCCACCCCAAGGGATCACCCATACAAATAAAGAGTTAGTCGGGGTATGAAAGCGGATTTCTTTTCTCGTAATAACTTTTATATATAGAGACAACATTCTTGGCAGGTTTCCATTTAAGTAAATTTTAATGTTTTTTATTTGTCTGGGCAGGTGGCCAAGATAATTGTTCACCAGATGTCTTTTTTTAAAGCTATAGTTAAAAAATCATTATCTTTTCTTTCCATTATCACGAATGCAAACTATGTATATTTATTATAATTAACTATTAGTGGTAAACGCTATTGGATGTACTCATAATTATGTAAGTTTCACCATTATCATACTATAAATTTTTTGTGTATATCTGTTTGTTTACCCAAATAAAATTAAAAAAAATATATATTACATAAGAGATCATGCATTAGCCTAAAATACTTTTAAAAAATACGTGTTTTCCTAGTCAGGATCGCGGGAAACCGCTGGATGCGAGCAGCTCGCGGGATCAGTCGATATGGAAAATTTTGGGGAGACCTATGTCCAGCAGTGGATGGACGTCTTCCGGCTGAAATGATGATGATGATGCCTGACTTGATTTTTAAAACAAGAAGGAATATAACAATTTCTTTGTGATGAAAAAAAAATAATTATCAATACTTCATTGAGTATTGAAGCATTGATAATTTATATATTCTTAAATGCCAATGTGTGTTTGTTGGTCTGTTCTTTTTTTACGCAGCATTGGATTGCCGTGATTTGCATAGATTGTATCTTTATCCCGAGTATCTATGTGCTGCTTATC
Source organism: Ochropacha duplaris (assembly GCA_951361185.1). Classification (NCBI taxonomy): domain Eukaryota; kingdom Metazoa; phylum Arthropoda; class Insecta; order Lepidoptera; family Drepanidae; genus Ochropacha; species Ochropacha duplaris. The sequence continues at coordinate 6,471,036 of OX592695.1, read as the reverse complement.
AAATTATCTGTTATATACCGACCTATTTGAATACTGTATTTTCAATTGATGTTCTATACTCGTATTCTTAATTCGTAAAAGTAATTTGTATATTTTTCATAGTACCCAATACTATTTTTACTAAAATCACACACACCTACCTATACACCATGTATAGGTAGAGCGATATTGCAATGATAAAATGTTTAATAATTGTACTATAGACTTTTACCAACTTTCCTACTTACCTAACTGGTTACTCGTTTGATTGTGTTTGCATGAAGAAAGCTTGAGAAGTCCTCTATCAAGATGAGTGTCGCGCACCTTCAACTCAATTGTTTTAAGAGTGGGAGAGTTGTTTAGCCCTTATAATGGAGACATCGAGTATCTACATAAACTGGTGATGATGATGAAACCTATGTCTTCAAACTTATAACCATAACCCTTTTACATGCTCTACTCTTTACTATAGGCTCTAGTTATTTTTAATGTATTTTTATGTACATACTTATCTCCTTTTTTGCTTAGTGGTCCCTGTGGTCCCATACAGTGGCTTGGCTGAACAACACATTTTACATAAAAGTCGAATTGGCTTCAACGATGTATACTATACACCACTGTTGCAATGAAACTTTTAACTAGAGTTGCAGCAAAGCTACATGGTACATTAAGTTTTCATGCATTCGTTTGTTTTATGAGCATGTAATCATAACTATTTAAATATTTTACGTTCAACAAAACTGGACCAAATGTTTTGATGAAATGTGTTATATTATTGAGCTGGTTTTAGTGTGTATGTTGCTATTTTTGTGAACACACATAATTTTTATTACAATAGATTCTTTGTGATTCTTCTTCTTCTTCCTTTCCTTATCCCACGCTAGGTGGGGTCGGCACAACATGTTTTCCTCTTCCACTCCGCTCTATCACTAGTCGTTTCAGTACTCACACCTTTCATATGCATATCATTCTGATTAAACATAAAAAATATTTAATTGTATGATTGTCATAAAATAGAAGTTAATGATTTATAAAATCTTATTATGTTACCCAAAGAGACTATTTAAACAAACAGAGTAAATAACAAGCAAATATGGATTCAGCAAATCAATGACATCTTACTAACATAAAGCGCAATGCACACTCAACACGCGACGCAGCGATGTCAAATCTTGTCACACGCTGAATATAGAGCAAATAAACTTGACACTCGAGTACATCGGAGCTCACTCGTCGACGAGCACACACTCAAGGAGCGAGTCTCTCGCGAAGTGTTTAGCAGGCTGTTCAAACATTTCTGTTCGCGTGATTTACCTTATATGTGGATTGGCTTGACAAAAATATTATGTTTTATTTACCAAAATGAATACCTATAAATTGATAGATATGTATAAAACATGAACATTATTATCTAGTGTACTGGTAAATACAGTGAATTATGATCTAGCATTCCGTAAAGTCAACTATTTTAATTCCATCATCGTAAATTATCAATTGGAAAGAATGCAAACCCATTATGTTTATTGAAGTGTCTTCGATATAATTTCAGTAAACCATTAAACTAAAGAGAGTTTGATCGAGTTAGTATTGAAATACTAACCCTGACGTCTCTTGTAGAAATAAATATAAAACTGACAGAAATAAATAAACTGTATTCTGCTTACTCTCGACACGATTTCCCGCTCTTTCTGCTACGATTGGGACTCAATAAAATTTATACAAGTATAGAAATGTCCCGCATAGGTTTAAAAATCTGTTTTTCTCTATTTATGTATTCAATAGAGTCAGTTTTCTATGGTAACCATTCTTAAGCGTTCAAAAGTCTAATGCATATTTTAAATTTAAATGTACGGGTAATTCTGAAGTAAAAAATAAATAAAAATTATGGTCTAATAAATAAAAAAATACGAGTAAGTTACATACTTTTTAGAACCTGACTGGCTGGAAACCGCCCTTAGGTTGAAAGACTGTAACCAAGCACCTACATGTGTTTAGATAGCTGCTCTTGAGAGACAGCCCAATCTAGGTTTTGTGTACTTACCATTTTCGGCCACATCATCATGAAACACAAGCCAGTAGTCAATGTCAAAAAAATACGATACGACTCGTACCAATTATTCTCATATGAAAAAGTTATCACTTTTAGAAAACATTGTGCCCAACTTCGAAGAATTAGAAATTGAAAATTACTTTCGTTCTATAAAGCATTAGGAATCGATCCCAAGCTCGATTATTATTAATTTTAATGAACTCAATTTGTGTAAGTCTATTAACGTGCCCCGACGGGAACTTTTCCAATAACGTCGAGTCCCGTTCCTGTGCGGAAAATCGAGCAATTTATTTTATAATATCTTAATCTTTAGTTTATAGTACCTATGCTTAATTTTACTAGATTCTTTTAAGAAACCAAAATTATAAAAAAATAACAAATAATTTGTTTTGTAATTCATTGTTTCACCCCGTCTGCAATACCATTTCTAACAGTGCACGAACAGTTTTCGGTTGATATTTTATTGTTGTATTACGCTACTAACCTTAATTATCCTGTTTTGGTAGTCAGAAAAAAATACAATTCCTATAATATTTCAATGAAACCTAAAATGTTTCGTTACTGGAAAAATAATCAACTAAAGTTTTTATTACTATTTTACTATTAAGCAATTTAAAAAAAAATGAAACTCGAAGAATACCTTACTGTGATACTTAAATGGGATACATCTTAGAAAATGACTCCCATTTTTATCAGCGTTATACAGTATCTAATCTAAAGGTAAAAGACATTATGATGGAACTCGATTAAATTAAGTTACTACAGCGAAAAGGAGAGCAATTTCGATTCTCATAGAATTCAAATGAGCTTTTTATTCAAACACAAGAGTGGAGGAAACACTAAAACAGACGGCTTCACTCCATTGCATTTGAGATACATAAAGGTGCGCCAGAGCCGTAACTTTGAACTTGTGATTACGACTCCAAGGTAAACGATGTTATTGCGACATTTGCGTTTTATTTACAGACAATTCCAAATTATACTAGGTTACATTTAGTACAGTCTAGCAAATTATTTCGTTCAGTTTCACAGTTGTCAGTTACCACAAAATAATTTTCTGGTTATTATGTAAGAGACCATGGGAATTCTTTACATGCTTTGAAAGTATTTATGTATTTTAATTAGACGTAGCAGAAATAAAAATATTGTTGTCAGATATTATTTATTCAAATAATTTTATATTTCTAACAGATCTTACAAGAAAGCCAGGCGATACATTATATAATTTATGATTATGTGAATTCATTTTACAATTTTATGCAATGAAATATAAATGACTAGGATATTATTTATTTAAAGCTATAGCTGCCTTACGGCAATAAGTAGATATAGGATCTTTATTCTAGCTGCCTACATTACATACATTTTTGTTCACGTACACATAATATTTGATATGAATATCTAAATAAATTCATCGTTTATTGAATCTCATTTTTCCTAATAAAATATTTTAATAACAGAATTTTAAAATATAAAGTATTAACTATTAATATAATGTCAGTATAATTATTTTAAAACTAATATTTTTTAATGAACTGCTAAAATTATTTATTTTCGATCTTAAGTAACTTTAGGCTATTATAATTTGTCTACTACTATTGATGCTATTTATTTCTAATAATGTAGCATTGCTCAAACAATCTATCCGAAAATATCTATGTATGCTTCATCAACTCATAGGCCGTTACAAAATATATCGATTATACGTTGATATTGATAGTTTATAAAGTTTAGTTACTCATCACAAAGTAACGTGCTAAACTACACTAGACTCAATTTGACGCATAATTATCTTATTTTCTAACTTATAAAGTACACTTTATAGCTGCATGTACTATAAGCAGGATATGTTAATACTGTACAATTTTCTATTACTGTACAAATTTTTATCTATATATTTTTCCTACATAGCAACAATAAAATGAATGCCTACCATAGTAGAATCTTGCTTCTCTTCTCTTAGTACTGTGTCCAGGTTTTGGCTGCAAAAGTGTTTTTTTTTAATTATGTCGTTATATCCCACTAATATTAAAATTTTTGAGAATTTGGATGGATGGATGGATGTTTGTTACTCTTTCACGCAAAAACGTCTGAATGGATTTTGATGAAACTTGGCACACAGGTAGGTCATATCCTGAAATAACACAATAATACTTTTTATTTCGGGAAAAGATAGTTATCTTTCGGAAACGCGGGTAAAACCACGGGGGACAGCTAGTATAATAATAAAATATATCATTAAGAGGAAAGATTTGTATTTTTGTTACAAATAAACTGAAAAACTACTGGACTGATTTCAAAAATTCTTTCACCATTAGAATGCTACATTATCCCTGAGTAACATAGGCTATATTTTTATCCCGGGAAAAGATCCACGGGAACGCGGGTGAAACAGCGGAGGACAGCTAGTTATTCATATATATTTTTTTGTTATAACATTAGATATTTCATACCTTTATAATGCATGTCCCTCTGCATACTTGGGCAAGTTTTCCCAGGATACTAAAACATAATAACCATTTACTTACTCACATAAATAATATAATTAATTAAAAAGACAACTCATGTGTGTTGAATTGTAATTATAACATTAATTAATTTATCCCATACGTAATGTGCCCTTGCACACACTCACATATTCTAACAGTTTACACTGCAATGGCTAAGTGGATCGCTTAGTAAGTAGGTACCGGCTTAACATACATTAGGAATTATTAGTACAAGGTGTAATAAGCAATATTGGGATTTAATTTAGTGTTTATTAGGGTTTAAATTACCTTGCTCAAATCGAAGTCAATGTTTGTTCGTACGGCCCGATGGTGGAGTGGCTGGGGCGGTCTGAAGTTGTTTCCGAGGGGAGCCTTCGGGTGCCGCGCGTCGCCCTGCATCAGCCGCCTCAGACCGTGCAGCTAACGTCATACAATTTAAACAATTACCTCTAATATAAATAATGTTATTACCCAACAAAATCAAATAGTTAAATAAATTTTTATCTTGGAGCATTTGGAATAGTATGCCTGTTACAATAAATACTTATACATGAATTATCTATTATATTTAACGATATATATTAATAATGTACGTGTAATTATTGTGTGATGAACAGAGAAGTACAATAATGCTATAGTTTTACAAATATTTAAAGCCTACACGAACATGTTCCGCTTTCATTATAACATATTACGGAAGAAGTATAGAGGTGGAGGTGCAGAATGGTTTCAGGTAAATTGAAATTTCTTTCACTCAAGTATTAGTGTGTGTAAAAGTTTCACCCACACAGAGTTCGGGATTAACGGGCGCGGCGCACGCGACACGGCCGTTGCTATCTCATTTCTCATCGGTGTTTAGACTGTATTAAACAATTTGATTCTGATTATAGACTCCACCAAAAGTTTGATTTTTCGTTGCAGAAAATAGTATTAGATTTCAACTGTTATTTTGAGTTGTAAATCTAGTAAGGGATATAAAGTTTAAAGAAGATGAAGTGCATTGCTTTGAATTACAGGTTTCTGTTTTATTTTGGTGTAGCTATGTGTTTAGCATTTTAGGATAGGTAATATTTAATATGTTATATTTCGTCGTACAAAAACCATTGATTTATTGTACGTATACCTTACACCATACCCTCAGTCGTTTTTACTCTGTCTTCTCAAAATATAATTATATAAGTTATTTTTACTTAACACTTTCTAGGTTATCACTCAATATTATTATAATTACCTATTAATTCGCTGTTTCTCACAAGCTATTTTTATGTTGTAATATGATTAATCTCTTATCTTTTTTTGTTTTTCCTATCTACACCTCAACAATAATACGTTTTTTTGTAATATGTGGGTAACGTAGTTGGTGTGACATTAACTCTATTTTTTTTTAATTCTTCTACTGTTTGTATACTTATTATTGTCATACTGTTTGTTGTCCTAAATAAAATAAAATAAATATATTTACATATAGCTTTTGCACTCTGTTAACAAAATATATTGATAAAATAACTTTATAAGTTGGCTCGCGAAATTTTTGATTCAATTGTTATCTTATTGTTGAAGTGGTACGATCGAACTTCAGAACTAACAGGTTAAATAATAAAGTATTTATATTCTGAAGCTAAAAATACATTTTCTTAGAATTTAAAATGCAAATGCAACAGCGAATGATGCATCAAGCAACCACATGGCGTTCCCTCAACTCCCTCTAAGATTGCAAGCAGTTTCCACTAGCACTTAATTTTCCCACCAACACAAACGGAAAACATAAACAATGATTTATAATAACAGCCACACAACGCGGCACTTTCAGTTTACTTTTAACACGTACATAATTCACGGCAGAGTCTTTGTCTAAAGGCGAGGGACGTGAGTTGTTTATTGTAGCGTGAGCACAAATGAAAATGTTATTACGCTGGCCTCAACCACGGTTGAATACACAGAAATAATTATTCGTCTGGATGTGCCCACTTGGCGACATTACGCTCTATAATCACGGGTAAGAAATCAATTACACAATTTTCTTTTTGTTCATGTTTCTTAATTCAGCTCGTATTTTATCTCAAGATACCTAAAAATTTATTACATAGCTATATTCGTTTTAAGATAACTTTGCCTTTACTATGTGAAAACTTTATGTAGGTAACATTTATACGTAAAAAGTTGTAAATAGCCTACTGTTATCTGAAAAAAATATTTGTAATGCTGTAAAATTATAAAGCTGAAAATCTTCATAGAAACAAATAAAAAAAAATATTATTGATTCAAAAAGTAACTTTGGCACGTGAAATATCCCGCAAAATGTCTACAATTTATAGATGTAGTATAAAACAATAAGCGCAAACAAAATAATTACCACTATAACACAAAAGTGTAGTTTACTCGTACTTGATAACTTAAACTTGTTTCTGAAAATATCGTTTGAGCATAATATTCCATACACATGTTAGCTGAAGTGCTAACACATATACAAGTTGTTGAATTTCTAATAAAGTTTCCATATTTTGTACATCTAGTGCCAAGTTGGTAGGCAAGCAAGCGTGTAATGCAAATAGGGTGAACTTGAACGGATGCATACCCCACCGCCCACCGCTCATATTGATTGTAACAACTTACTGGATTCTTGACTTTGCTCAACTTTCAACTAGTATGCTGCATTATTTATCTACTTTCTTTAGGTACAATATTTGTTTTAATAGAGTCAAAGTTAATCTGTACTAATATTATAATCCATACTAATAGATATTATAAAGAGGTAAAGTCTGTGAGGTTGTAGGGGGTAATCTCTGGATCTACTGAATCGATTTAGATTTTTTTTTAACCAATAGAAAGCCACATCATTTATGAGTGTCATAGGTTATATTTTTTATCCCGGGAAAAGATAAAACTCACGGAAATGCGGGTGAAACCGCGGGGGACAGCTAGTCAGACATAATTTCAGAAAGTTACTTGATACTTTATTTTTTCATTCTTGAGTTAATCTTAGTATTGATATTTCTATCCACAAAAGACGCGGCCTACTCTTTTTCCCTATCCCTTACAGTGCAAGTGTGCATCCTTTCACTAGTGTTGTAGTGGTGTCGATATGTCTATATGTATATCACTACAACACTAGCAAAAGGATATACACTTGCACTGTAAGGGATTAGGAACAAGAGTAGGGTGCATGATCGTGGATGACAAAATAAGTAAACATTAAAGAAGTAGAGATTAACACATAGTAAAGAAACTTAAAATAAAGTATACCTGCTGTTTGGTGATGTAAATAGGCTTATTGACGATGACCCATGTGACAGTCTCGAAGCAAGCCGGGGCAGTTGTCGAGCCATCATACGTCATGTAGTAGTCGGTGTCCGGTAATAAACCACGAACTGACAATTTGTTAACTGGCATTTCAGCTCCTATGAAAAAATATTTGCTTAAAGATGTGGAAAGCAATAAACATTTATAAGGATAAACTTCTTCAAAAGTTTTAAGTAGCTCACAGCTAAATAAGTTTGTACTACTTTAGGCTCTTACATAATGTTGTCACGTGCATGTAATAAATCAATTAAACAATCATTTAATTTTCTGCCATTTTGAGATTAACAGACAATTTTTGTTTTTTTGGGTTCAACTTTAATTTATTGATAAGGTTTATTTTCATTTAGTTTTTCCCACGATTATCTGCATGGAATACATTAATCACGGGATCTTGCCTTTTCACCTCTTTTTTACCAACTTAAGGATTGATTTAAAAATAGATGCCTATGTCCTTCCAAAAGGATTAATTTCATTAAAATTTGTTCAGCCATTTAGCCTGTAATAGTTTTCAAGTGAGATTATGTTGTGAAGTAAAGCATCAAATAATTTATCTAACGGTAAAAACGATTTACATATATTAAGGTTTAATCTACATAATATAGCAGCTGTTTTGTTCTTCAATAGGGTTGATAGGACTGCAAAATGCAGGCGCAGCAATAACTAGACGGTTTCAAGAATAAAGTGCACATCGTTTTTTTGTACTTATATTAGAAGTAATGTTCTGCCAGAATTACGACTTGGCACATCCACAATTTTGAAAGCGAGTTTTCACAGTTCATCAACGGGGCTTATCTCTTACCTCCATATTTTATATTTTCTAGCTCTTCTGTCAATACTCTTAGCTCTGGATTTGATAAATCACCGAGCTGAAACAAAAGTATTTTTTTACTTTGTGATAAAAAAAGGCGGTAATAGGGGGTAAATCAATCTCAAGATACGTTTTCATTTCATACACCCCACGTTACATAGGAAAATGTAAATAATGTACCTGCTTGTACACAATTTCAACAAGAATATTGTTAAAGTGTAACACCACGTTGTCTTAATTTGTAACGATAGAAGAAAAAGCAAACATAAGGTAACGACACTAATTGTTTGTCGTCTGTGTAGAAATAGCTTGCCTTTGCAAAGTTTCATGAGTTAACGGCGGCCACGAGCGAAATATGAACGTGTCAGTAAATATGTTCCCCCGAGACAACACCGGGTGGGATGTGCTAACACAGGCGCCGGCCTTCATTAAGGAAACTCATAAAACGATCGAATAATAGCATTGGTTGAATATCTGGCCAATTTTTTATGTGTTTATAATTTTTATATTAATACTAGCTTTCTGCCACGCGGTTTCGCGTTCCCAAGGGATCTTATCTTTTCCCGGGATAAAAAGTAGCTTATGGTGCTATTACATACTATAATGTATCTCTATGCCAAATTTAATCCAGATTGATTCTGCCGTTCTGGCGTAAATGAGTAACAAACATACATCATCCATCCATCCAAACTTTCACATTTATAATATCAGTAGGATATATAGTAGGATTGTCTCCTTAATTATAAAAAACATGAAACAGGAAAATAGAGCGACAATAATGCTTTATTTAAAAAAAATCTTAAATCATTTATTTAAAAAATATATAAACTGTTTAGGTTCGTAAATTTATGAATATTGATAGCAAGTAAATGTAATGTGGTAGAAATTAATTGTATCGTTAATCGAAACTAAAAGGCGGCATTGTGTTGACCCTTGAACTGACTGGCCGTTACACCTACTTTCATACCTTCGTTTAGACAGTTCTTAATTTGAACTAATAGCTTTAGTAGCTAATCTAATGGTGCGCAGAAAATTCCAATTTCCTTAATTAACTGCGCTCAGTTTGGTTGGAAAGCTATGAATGGGTGCGGCTGTGTTGATAACACTTCGTCGATAACTTCAATTACGGTAAAGTTGGTATAGTTGTGTATAAAAACACCTGTTGCTATATGTTTTACTAATGCCAAATCTGATTGATTCACAACTATAATTATCACTATAGAGAATAGTTAGCGCCATATAGAATGTTTCAATATTTTTCGTTTGTAAAATAGGTAGGTACAATCGCGATACAATTTTATCGATCAAAAGTTTCATACAATTACCTGTAGCAGTAAGGAGATTGAAACAATTCCTTGAGCTTTGTGTAGAGCTTCCGAGAAATTTGAATACAGCTGTGAATTGAAACCAAATATTTGTATCTGCAACAAAAAATATTGCCATTTTATATTTATGTTACATAGTTCATTGTTTACAGAAAATTTATTGTGTTTTTTCATTCGATTGAAACGCGCAGGGTAACTATATAACGAAAGTAAATATAAATAGTTTTGAAAATTTTCAATATTTCCTTAAATAAGCTCTTGAATCTTAAAATGAATTAGGAAATGGTTTTGGAATATATTCAACAGAATAAATCAATTAGGTAAATTAGTTTGCGTGTAGGCGCGACAAAGCGATTTACTTCGCGTTTTCGGTATAAGCCGAATGGATGTAAAAAAACACTCCCACACAAGAATAAGCACATGATTTTGGATTTAACGCGGCTACGTAGGAATTTGTCACATAAATAAACAGGAGGCATGGTTGAGTTGGCTCGCAGTGAAGTCGTTCGTCGGGATTACATTTGGGATTTCAGCGTCTCAGGGCGGGCGGGCGAGGAGACGCGGCGCGGGCGACGCGCGTGAAAACATCTGTTACGCTTTCTTTTGAGACCTCGCCTAAGAAATTCTTGATAACATTTTAACGTTTATCTATGTTACATGTTTATTTAATGCCTCACCTACACGTTATAACATCAACTTATGTATCATAGGTACGGATAATAAATGACTATAGTTTTACTGTATATTTACGTGTACGTTTTTACTTGATTGGTTTTGGATTTTATGTAAATGGTAACATAAATTGACAACTTATGTACTTGTTGTCATCGATAAAACGATTAAAATTTATCGTTCTTTCGTTATGTACCCATTTTCCATCAAAAATTTCGGATTAATTAGAAAACATTAAATTAATTTTTAGTGCCTAAATATATAGGTACTAGAGAAAGTTTAAAATGCTGTAATTATAAGTAAATTAAAATACCATAGATAACAAAATCTTTAATAAATAATAATAACCAACCTCAGCCGGGAAGGAATATCCGTTGATGGCATGTTCTGAACCAAACTGATCGTGAAGACCATAATGTATGTGAATTTCATGGAACTGGTACTTGTAGGAGAGTGGGCCCCCGGTGATGTTGATGTGGTGTCGAGTTTCATTCTCTACGGTGAATATTACTGAGTGACCCGTATTGCTGATCAGACCATTAATCTGTTAATGAAAGATGAGAATCAATTAGTCATTGGTACCTTAAAATAAAGCAACGACGTCACACCTTCGTATATTGCAATTAAAGTAATAATATTAAAGCAGTGAAAAAAGTTATTGTTGATGAAATAATAATATTATCATTACGGTAGGTAAATGTAATACGTACTCTATGTTTATCTATGTGCAAAAACCGTAGGTTTGGGTCGAAGAGAAGTTTATCTGGTTCTAAATTGACCGGTGACTGTCGCCGGCCTTTGTTGCATAGCGACCATTCTGGATTGATCAAACCCCAGAATGCTGGACCTGTAGGAACAAGGAACACTTAGTATTTATTTATTGCCATAAACTTATAAATACACTAACAAAGACAATAGGTAGGTGAAATGTTCTTATTCTATGAACGTTCAGGCAATTACTGATTACGAACCCTATCAAATTGAACGGTTAAATTAATATATAATTACAAAACATTCACTAGAAATGAAATGCTATCAATAAAGTATATGAAATGAATATTAAATGTAGCATTTTCAAATATCATTTCATTCCGTTGCAATAGTTTGCACGAAATTTAAATAACGTTAGGTAAATTGGCATGTACAATCGATAGGTAGGTACACTTTTATGGACGTCAATTTATATTGTATGCCACAATATCAGATGAAACAGAAATATCGTGTTAATTATCGCTGTGACAATGGCCTTATTGTAGTACACGCATTATGCTCGGTGCATATCACAAATTATATTATGGAGCATTTTACAATCGATGTTAACAGTATTAGTTAGCTAAATTACTAAATCATGTCTGATACTACAGCGTAAAGCTAACTAAATATTTAAATCATGAGCTTATCTATTGGTAGGTATCAAACATTTTGAGGTTTGAGGGTACCCTGATCCCATTCTCGAGAATGGACATGATTCACGGACTATCTTATAAGTAATCTATTAACCAAGCAACTGCGTAAGCGAATGGTTTTAGGAAATTTTCTAGTAATATGTAAAGAATATGGTAAAACCTTTATGAAGTTTTGTGTTCCCAAGGTATTTCAATATAGGACCAAAGTGCGGCGCGAAAGTAGCCAAAGTGCTTTGGATCGCGTTCACGGTTTTATTATTTATGACCTTGAAAATTGCATGAGTAAGCCGGCGCAGCGGTTGCGGTCACGCCCACTTTATGGGCACGCGTTAAGCGAACTTTCCATTAATGCAAAAACTTTTTTGTTTTTGGCACCATGTTTAGGTGGGTTGGGTACGTAATACATGGTTTCTTTTATTCTCCTTCTGAATAACGGTACACAATAAGGGAAAATAATTTTTCATACCTAAGTTTTATCTCCAAAATAGCCAGCAATTATACCGGGGCGATATTATGAGATGGCATATTATTATGTTGGGTTTAAATAACTTTCACTAAGGAACCAGCCGTTAAAGTCGAGAAGAACAAAGAAAGAAAGTGATATTTTACTGTAGATAGCAAACATGCTTGTTTTTAGGGTTCCGTACCTCAAAAGGTAAAAAAAAGGAACCCTTATAAAAAGGAACCCTTATAAGATCACTTTCTTGTCCGTCTGTCTGTCCGTCTGTTCGTCTGTCTGTCCGTGTGTCACCACCGATTATCTCAGGAACGGGTGGACCTAGCAAGTTGAAATTTATACCAGATACTGAGGTCTATCCTGAGTCAACACTATAAAAAGATATGGGCAAATTTAGATTTTCGCGAAAACTTGTAAGTAACAAAATTTACCTTAATTTTCAACTTTTTTTATTTTTCGGAATTTTCCCTTTACTTGTGCTGTAAGACATTGCATTTTACCAAAATGGACAATTCTAGGTCAACCGGAAGTACCCTATAGGTTTTGGGTCGAAAACCTATATGGTAGTTCCCGTTGACCTAGAATCACGAAATTTGGCAAAAAGCAAGGTATTACATTACAGCACAAATAAAGGAAAAATTCCAAAAAATAAAAAAAGTTGTAAATTAAGGTAAGTTATTAAATACATAGTTACCACCAATTAAGATAGATCTCTGAATTGTATCGGCGCTCTTACAATTTAGAGGTCTAGCTTAATGGGCTGTCGCCATCCTCAAATAAGGTAATCGAAAACGTAATCGAAAAAAAAAAATAATAATCCTTGCGGCTTTATTACGGAACCCTCGGTGCACGAGTCCGACTCGCACTTGACCGGTTTTTATATTTAATACACGTAATTAATCTAGAATGAAACTGTTAGCGGGTAAGTACGACATTTTTCATATTTTGTTCGGACCTTTTTAAGTGAACATATTGTACGTACCTACTGCGAAACCTTTCCTTCGCTAACCATATCTAGCAACTTTGATTATGTTAGTGATTACGATATATTTATTTAATACATCAATTATTACTATAATATGATATGTAGTGTATAAATATGTATAGTAAGTGTATTCCGAACCGGTGGTAGAGTCAATTGTAAACGTTCATAAGTGCCTTACCAGGGCCTAAACTGAATAATTGAGTATTGTTTTGTTTTTTTTTGTATATTTATCAAAAAAACAAATTTTCTTACATATTTACATACCTAACATCAGAATAATTTTGGACAAACGCAATCATATTCAAACTAAAAAAAAAACGTTAAACTATGTACCTTGATTTCATCTACTAATGGCAATGAATAATGCAAGAAGAGAAAGTTGTTTCATCACGCCAATACAAAATAAACAACAAAACTTCCACTTTTACTGTATTGTAGGTATCAACAAATAAATGAATTAAAAGTGAGGAAAGTTTTGTTGATCACAAATTAAAGGAAGCGAAAATAAAATATCTGAAATCGACTGGTACGATAACACACCTCACAATTTTGCGAGTAACGTAATATGAATACAAGATAAATCGCCCGTATAAATTTCATGTCACGTAAACCGGCAAAAATGTTATCGGGACAGAGAAATTGATACGCGCCGGCTCCACAAACGAATTCATGGTACGATTGTGGTAGGTCAATTGATACAGATGATTCACACGCGATACATTCCTAAATATATTTGAAACAAATTAAAACTTTTAATTATAATTGCTTTTAGGTGTTTTATATGCCTATATAATAGTGAATATAGACGGATAGAAGCGACCACAAATAATTGGGAACAAGGCAGGCAGATGATGATTATGATGAATCTGCTTAAAAAACATTTCATCAATAAAAACTATAGACACCTACAAAGTAGCTACTGAAACCAAAATGTACTTATACTCCCTAAACGGGTGACTATATTTTTATCATGCAGTCTCTATTTTATTCCATTCAATGACATTACATTTGATGTAACCTTTTACTATTAAAATAAAATGTCAGTATCTACAGTGATTTTGTTTTGGAGTATTAATTAATTGAGTTAAATTGTATCAGATGGGTCGCTCCTTTATTAATATGTTCTATTCAATATCCTACTACGTTATGATACAAATAATAAACACAAATAACTTTAGTGCAGAGAACTCACCTGAAATGCCGTCGTAGGTCCACCATTCTTCCCAGCTGACGCCACTCACGGCTGCAATCATACCAACTCTAATTAACTTTGCACAATTTCATTATGAATACTCTACTCTATGCTCCTCATTAAAATAATAATGAAGCCAAGACATTCAACCTCAAACATTTATTAGTAAGAGAAAAGTAAATTTGTTAGCTTGTGTTCGTTTTCAGAAAACCGTTTTATGTTAAACCTTGTAGACAAACATAAACAAGCTCTACGTCTAAAATAGATAAGATACACATAATTTCAGAATAATTTCTTAGAGTATTAACGTAGTAACTGTTATCTTTTACGTTGAATTATATATAATACTTAATAAGAACAATTTTCACTGAAGTAAAACTTAGTAGTCGTCTCAAGAAACATTATTGTTCCTAGCTAACTAACACAGAAGTCTGACAAAGTAGTGTCTATTAATAAATTGCTAAGTAAGCTCAAGTATCTAATTACTTACTCGTATATATTATTAATAATACTTAGCATCATATTGTGTCAACTCAAATCAGTTTTTTTTTTAATTCAGGGACGAGAAAATATAACATGATGCCACAAGTAGTGTTAAAATGTGGACAAAAGCTTAACATATTTTATACTAAAGCTTTGATTTGATCTAGACAATATTGACGTGGAAAATAAAAAGTGATCAAGATGTACAAAAAGTCAAGTGGTGTATTCACGGAGATTGAAGCAATAGAGATAGTTTCACCAAAAGCAGGAAGAATGTGTTATTCATATATAGGATTTTAGTTGTCCGAAATAAATGGATTTTTTTTTTATTTTTTTTTTATTTTATTTATATATCCACTGGGAAAGTTTTGTAAGTATCACAAAGAAAACTTATGACAATACAATTTTCCAAAACATTTCAAAGATCAATTATTAAGATTATTAAGCTGATGTAGACTACCTATGTTGACTATGAGAACCTATATTTGTTTAAATTCATGATGTTTAAACAAATCTTGTATCTATTAAGTACAATATTATTGATAGGCTTTGAAGAAGGAAGGCTTTTCTTACTTCAACTCATTATTTCACTAACCTATTTATTACTTTGAGATTTATATGAAGTTCCAAATAATGATTGTGGTTTGACATAACATCATTTAATTTTATAAAACCGGTCATGTGGAAGCTGGGTGCAACCCATTGGGTTTCTAAGTAGGTACTACCAGATACTAGATACCTACGAGTACAACCGACTCGTAGCTCGTGCGTGAAGTATTCATTGGATGTGATTGTTTTCCTTGTAATTTCAGCTCTTGATCTAGCGCTGTAAATTGTTTCAAATATAAATTTGTATTTCATGATATCTTAATCATCAGATATGAAAACAAAGTTATTTTTGCGATCGCTTAACTATGTGTCTTTCATACGTAATTTGTAAGATGCATTTTTCATTGGAATACGGAACACTCAAAAGTATCCGAACACACCTTTCCGACTCATTTACCTAAATAGCATTAAAATAATATAACCATTCTATTGTATTTTCGTGATATAAAGCACGTATTTACAGTTTATTTCACAAAATTAACTCTTTACAAAATTTGTTACGTACCAATATTATTTGATTTGATTCAACACGAACATAAGCTGACACAGACATGTCCTACAAGCTGTTGTTTCGTCATTGTTTTCCGGATTACTTATGAATATCTCAGCGCATGAAATATTCATCCATATTTTCTACAGAAATGTTTAAACTCGTCTTCTTATGATCTGATAGCACTGTATTTTATTACATCTATTCGTTTGACTATACAACTCTTGATATAAATAATGTATTATTAATAATTAATAGTGTATCCTACTTTCAGCTAATATTATAAATGTGAAAGTTTGTATGTTTGGCTGTTTGTTCCTCAATCACGCATAAACTACTGGACAGATTTTGATGAAACTTGGTAAACAAGTAGATCATACTCTGGATTGAAACATAGGATACTTTTTATACCGAAAAAAAAGATACCTCGGGAACGCAGGTGAAACCGCGGGGAAAAAATTCGTTATAATAATAATAGTTATTAATAAATGTTATGCTTTTATCAATTAGAATTACGGAAATAAATATTTCTATCAACTATTACTTAGTTCATGGTAATTTTAAATGTTTAAAGTTGGACTTTAGTGAAGATATTTCTAAGAATGAGATAAATAAGAAATCAGATTAGTTTTTATTAGAAAACTTTTTTATGATCTTTGTAATACATTTAAAATTTTACCTTAATATCTACCAGTGGCTATTAAAATGAACTTAGTTTTAAAACTTTTAATAATTTTATTTGTAAAGCGATGAGCTGGTAAACGATATTCAATCGAAACAAAACGATGCGACTTTACGAGATTTAAGGCGATGATAGCTCAGTGGTAAGTGACGTCGGATACCGCGGCGAAGGTCGTGGGTTCGAATCCTTACAATGAGCTTGAGCTTTCGGTGAAGGAAAACATCGTGAGGAAACCACAGCACGGTGGTAGGATAATTTGTAGTACTCGACTGGCTGGCTACCACCCTCAAGTTGAAAATCTGTCGCCAAGCACCTGTTGGTGTGTTCCGGCAATTGCACTTGAGAGCCAGTTCGCCTTTAAGGCATTGTAATAAGGTGTACAACACATTAGCAATCCCCTGGTATTGCCAATGTCTATAGGCGACGGTTGTCACTTACCATCAGGTGACCCGCCTGCCTCGTTGTCACTTGTGACATAAAAAAAAAAGATGCAAATATTTTGTATTCATATCAAATAACAGTAAATGTTACAAAAATTTTGAGAAACAAAGTAAAAAGGTTAAACCTATTCTGAAATAATTTTAAAGAGAGTAATGACTCGAAGAAAGATCGAAATCATATTGAAGAGTGAGATAAACATATTGGAATATAATATTTGGGTCATTTTGGTCTGCATTTGGATGCAATCGTAAAATGATATTCTGTCGCTAATTGTAATTACAGGCTCTTTGACTCGCATCAAAAAGAAAATAATATAGTTTAAAAAATATATAACATAGAGTAGGTATCTATAAAATTTACAATAGACTATTGAAAAAAAAACTGGAGATTAACGTTATGCAAAACTAACATTTATTTTCATAATAATTCACGCTATTAAACGATTTACGTAATTAAAAAATCGCGCAAATATTCCAACTTCATAAGCACCGACTCACGGGAGAAGGATTTACAGAAGATTAAAATTTCTAATTTGAGCTGGCTAAAGTTCTCTTAATTAAGATTATGAGATTATGATACTCATAATAATTTAATAATTTCAAAGCAATTAATTCAAAAATACTGAGTTAAGATTCTTAGATATAATTATCCGAGTATCTTTTTCTCTAATCATTTCCCTAACAGCATCCACGTCCCGCTTATTTGTTGAGATGCCTGAATTTATATGATATTACGGTTCGCTCAATTTGAAATGAAAAATAAAGTTTAAATTAACAAAAAGGAATCAACAAATTTAACAACAACATTATACACCGAAACGTGTACTCGAAATACACACCAATCTCGAAACTTACTCGATACACGCCTGATTTATGTTTTTAATTTAAATTTTTGCATTCGCCGGGCGAAGTTCGCCACGGACGCGCCGCCTGCATCGCAAATATATGTTACAGTCGAGTCGAGAGATCGTTTCCAGTTTCGATTCGATACAGCTTGAGCGAACTGTCGACTTTTAATCTTTTAATGCTACTCAACAAACTTCAGCCTTACGGAATACGCTGCCGTTTATCTGAAATAATAATTCGCTGCATTGCATACTCACGTATCGAAACTTTAATGCTTCTTATTTGAAAAATGTCTTACTAACTTGTCTTTGCTACGAGTATATCTAAAAAACAACAGAATTATAAATTTATAAAATTAATTGTAGGTATTTTTTGTGAATTGAAGGGATATGGTGTAGCTGAATGAGGGAACAAAGCCTAGTTGGAAACTAATACTTAGTCAAATGCGACTGCTGGAACAAGTTCTTGGTGTCGGATAAAAATTATAATCGTAATTTTTTGTCTAGTACCTAATGAATGTTAACTATAACTTCACGCATCATACGGAAAATGGGTACCAATTATTATAGCTTTGTAACTTTGGAAACTGGGATAACATTAAGTGAGCTCGCAAGCCTGTATGGACACTAAGTATAGCTCAGTGCGGCTTAAAGCAACTTTACCGCTGAAAACAACACCTGAGGCGGCGGTACATCGTATCCATCTATGAATTACTGAACTATAAAGTAGGCACTGCTTGGACATTTTATGATCCTTGCAGGTGTCTTGTTTAACTTGATATCCATATAATTACATCTATACCTACTAATATTATAAACGTGAATGTAGTTCTGTCTGCTCAGTTTTAATGGCTAAACGGCTGATTTTAAATTACTACTAATCAATTTAAAAATACTACTTTAAGGAAAAATTATCCTTATCTGGATAAAAATTAAGTAAAAGGACACGATTTCGAGATAAACAAAAACACAGATGCTACAGCAAAAGCTAATAAAATGTAGATTTATCAAAAAAAGAATTAAAGATATACAACAAATTGTAACAAAGATATTATCATTATTTTGGCAAGGATAGTCACTAGGTGAGTATATCGAAACAAACGTAAGATTGAATTTTTATGCATTGTTGCATTTTGCAGACGCGAATGCTACGTGAAACAGGGAAGTGCTCGCTCGGGAGATGCCAGTCAGCGTCTGCTTAGTTTTAACTCTCGACAGGAAGTCTGGAAGACGACGTACGTCTGAAAGCTCCGGGGAATACGATATTTTTTGAAAAAAATCTCTCAAGTTATTAACTGTGAACTGATTGATGATAACGTTACTACAACATTTTATTGTGCATCAAAAATAGATATATACAATATATCAAAAGTATTGATGTCGCAATCAAATGTTGAAAACGTGAGCAATTCGCAGCCGACGAACTCTACAAAGAGCTTCAACCATGCATCGGAAATGAATCAGTTTCCGTTTTGAGTGAGGTAAATGATATATCAGTGTCTACGTTTGCGATCCAAATGAAACTCTAATGTCTACGCAGCACCGTACAATGCTCCAGATTCAATACAAATTTAAACAGGATGCAGTTTTTGTCGAGACGCGTTGTACTATTCCTACATTTTAAGCATAGGTAAGGTTCATGAATGTTTAAGAATTAAAATTGATTCAATTAAGTCTTCTGTCTATCTCCGTGCATTCGAGTGAATTAGTAAACACTTTTATAAAGGCAGCTGATTCAGTCCCATTGAGAGCTCCGTGGCGATTTTCCAATGCATTGAACCGTAACAAAACGAATGGAAATGTCATCGATGTATGAAATAAATAAATAAAATCACGTGGAAAATAGGCAATTTCACGGTGCATTGGGTGTTCTTTGCGTGGCATGTGCAAGGCTGCGCCGATCCCGTCTCCTCGACGCCCGCATAACAAAAGCTTCGTTGGCGCAAATAACTTTAAACGTTGTATCCTACCACGGAGTAAATTATTCTACTTTCTCTAAGTGTTTTTTTTAATAGATATCAAGTGTAGCAATGACTAATGAAATTGTTAATTATTGAATGTACCTACCTACATAACATACGTTAGATATTCTCACGTTATTATGACTAAACGGTTCCATTTTCAAAATTATGATAGTTTTAGCTACAGATGTGGGATTATAGAGAGTTTTACCTACAGAATATATTATCAAAACCAACGCAAAAATCATCGGTGTACCTATGCAGTAATTAGATAAGTATCCCTTCACAAAAAACTGAGACGAATTATTGTTATTTTGAGTTAATTGAAATTAATTTTGAGTTAATTGTTACTTTTACTTAAATGTAATTAAATGTATTAAATTTAATATTATGTTTTAGTAGATCTATAAGTAATTATATTTCTACTAGATATTTAAACTCCAATTATAATTTAATTATTGCTATTAGATTTATCTTACTCATCACGAGAAAACACTTGCATTCGTCCCATTGTCTATATCCCGTCGGGACTTTATTTTTCATAGTATAATATCTGTCTCATCTAACATATAGTATCGCTTCAGTATTATCTACTATCAGCATGGATAATCAGTAGTAGTAGAAATTATGTTTTGTCGCTTGTGAAACTGCATTTTCGCGGGGTCGGTAGTGCTGCAGGCACGTTACGTATTCAGAGCGTATCGCGCACGGGGCGGCGCACGGCGCGCGGCGCGGGCAAACTCTCCTACCTATGCAAATTCTGTGCTATTGCATTTGAGCGCATCCGAGTATCTCTGGCTGTTATCATCTTAATGGACTTCTTGTATATTGATTTCAGTTTATGGAATGGCGAACCAATAACTAGTGTTTACTAATACCGTACTACAAATTGAATTTATTATTTCCTCGTATTTAAGGCGATGATAGCTCAGTGGTAGTGACGTCGGTTACGGCGGCGAAGGTCGTGGGTTCGAATCCTACAATGAACTTGAGCTGTTGAGTGTGTTGTTTTTTGGATCGAAAGTCGTATGTTGCTGAGAGGAATGTTAGTTTCAGATTTAGAAAAGTATTGCCTGACCATGTAATAAAGGTGATAGATAATATGGACAGCAATAAGGCGTCGGGGTCGGATGGTATCAGAGCAAGGGACTTAAGAGAAATTAAAAATAACATTTCACCAGTAATTGCGCATTTTATAAATCTATGCATTCAAAAAGGAGCTTATCCTAAAGAGTTGAAATTAGCTATTGTCAGACCAATTTATAAACAAGGTCCCCACACAGAATTTACAAATTATAGGCCGATAGCTATTTTGTACGAGATTAATAAAATTTTTGAAAAAATTATAGTAGGTCAAATTACAACTTTTTTAGAAAGCAATAATATTATAAATGAAGCTCAGCATGGATTTCGACCGAATAAAAGCACGGCTACGGCGTTATCTGCATTTGTGGACAAAGTAAATAGCTCTCTAAATGATCAAAAAAAAATATTTGCTGTTTTTATTGACTTCAAGAAAGCTTTTGATACCCTGGACCACGACGGCTTATTGCAATCCATGCAGGAGTGTGGTATTAGAGGCCGCGTTAGTGAATGGTTTAGACACTATCTAAAAAATAGGCAACTCACTGTCCGTATATGTGGAGTCAATAGTAAAAGGCAACATTAAATTTGGAGTACCTACTGGTTCGGTATATGGTCCGATTGGTTATGTAATGCATGTAAATAGTATGCCTAATGTAATAAAAAAATGCAACTGTTACATGTATGCTGATGATACATGTATTATATACAGTCACACAGATCAACACATAATGCAAAATGTAATTCAGAAAGATTTCGATAATATTGTGCGGTGGGCGCATGACAATGGAATTATTATTAATATGGAAAAAACTAAATGTATGCCAATCCTTTCACCTTATAGTCGATGTATACCGATTACCATTCAAATTAGGGGACACACTTATGAATGCCTGCATGAGAAAATTAGTAAAATCAATTGTAATTGTAAAAATCTTGAAGCTGCTTCCTCCTATAAATACCTAGGATTGACTGTCGATAGTAATTTTAGTTGGAACTCCCATGTCGATTTAGTATGTAATAGGTTGCGTTCGATTCTCTGTAAATTACAAAGTCTGAGACATATTGTAACTAGAGGCATTATGTATGTACTGTATTATGCACTAGCTGACTCAGTTATATCATACGGATTGGGTGCGTATGGTCTCACATTTCCTGTACACCTAAATAAAATAAAATCTCTGCAAATCAGGTTACTCAATTTTTTAGTGGATAGTAAAGTTAAAAACTCCGTGGAGAGAGAGTACGATAAACTCTTCAAAGTGTGTGGGATACTTCCAATAGAAGCGAAGCTAAAAGTGACAATTTTAAGTGAACAATATAATAAAACATATTTTTAACAGGACAGAGAGTATGCGTACGCAACCCGACTATCTAAGAAATCAAAATTAGTTGTTCCGAAAGTCAAAAATTATTACGGCAAGCGAGAACGGCGATGGCTAACGCCTGTATTTATAAATGAGTTACCTCAAGATTTCCTCAAAAACGTAAAAAGTAAAAATCAGTTAAAGGTTACGTTAAGAAAACATTATTTGACGTTAATTCCATAGAGTTACGATCGGTTTTTGGGAGTCCTATCGGTGCTGGTTACTATAACAACAATAAATTATAATGCAATTATCGACTTCTTTTACGCCTTAGCACTGACTGGCCTTGCAAAAACTGTCTTTTGAATATAAATAATAAGATATGTACACGTGTGTTTACTAAAATGTTTTAGATTATAAGTAATTATAAACTCTTTTATGAAAGTATGTACAATAATAGAATCCACGGGAACTACTGCCGACAAATTGTCTCACAGTTTGGCAGACGATGTTAACATGTTTGTACGTAAATTATATGAATAAAGAATTTAAAAAAAAATAGCTTTCGGTGAAGGAAAACATCGTGAGGAACTGGCTACCACCCTCAAGTTTAAAGTCTGTCACCAGGCATCTATCGGTGTGTTCCGGCAGTTGCAATTGAGAGTCAGTTTCCATCTAAGCTTTGTGTGCTTACCAACTTCGGCCTTATGATCATATAGCATGGTGAGATCGCACAAGCTATATAGTTCTAGTAGGTATACCTTAGATACCTATAGACATTATACCTATGTAGTTCTAGTAGGTATACCTATATACATACATTAAATTATAGGAATAATACAAATTTAGTTAAATACTAAAACAAAAAAACTCTTACACTTTTAAAATGTGAGATGTTGAGAATGTGTGAGTAATTCATTTTACTATTAAAATAGAGCTTAATAATTATTTAATTTAAATAGACCTTCAAAACCATTTGAAGTCATCATATTTTCAATTATACTCGGTAGGTGGTGTAAGCGTCTCGTCAGCTTGAACTCATAATTTAAAGTATAAGGACAATATTCAGTGAAGCAAAGTTAAATTAAAGCGTATGCGGATTTGGTTGCGGTCCGCCTGAGCTTAAGGCAGGCCAGGCCACCTGCGCTCCGGACTACTCCAGACCTACGAGCTACGTGTATGTAGCACTGAAAACACAATTTGTGGCGCGCCTTTTGTTCTCTTGTTTACTTTTATGCAATTTATTCGTTCGTTTTATGTATGCATATGTAGAAGATAGATCAAAAGAGTAAGTCTTCATATGGCTTTAGTTTTGTGAAACATTATGAGAGTTAATAAATTCATAATAATTAAAATACTCTAAATATAATATTTTTGGTATTATCATAAAGGCTTTATTAGACTTTCTCAAGTTTTTAGTACAGTTGATTTTGATATAAAGTATTCTTCACATGGTGATGGTCAATACTATCACTGTTCCACCAAAATAAGGAAAACAAAGACAATGTAGGGTAGCTACCTGCCTACTGTTGACACGAAAAATTCACCGACAACTTTTGTCTTGTGTTTAAAAGGTGTGTAAATAAAGGAGTGTGAAACAATGGGAGGAGAACAAACAAGGTCATAAAGCACGTCGCAAGGACGAGCCTATATATAATCAGCTTAGTGATAAATTGGCAAACAGCACGCGAACGACACAGCTGCTTCCGGCCCTCGTCCAACACTGACGCCTGTCTACGCGGTCGGCTCTTACCCAAGGCTGACGTCATATTGTCTTTCAAAACTACATATCTACGATACAAATTAATGATTAAAACGACCTCGTTACACGCGTACACTGGGATGTAATCCCTAAGTTTGTTCAAAAGTTTGAGTTTCAATTTCAATTCAAACAAGATTACCATACAATAACATTAAGTGTAGCCATTTTCAGAAATGTTCCTGGAGTAGCAGTTACGTACAAAAGTGAATTTTGTTTTCATTAGCATAAGGTTGTATTTTTTTATTTTATTGAGGTATATTTTACATGCTGCTTAACCGCAGGTAGGGGGCGAAGCTACGATAAAAACACTAATTACAAACCTGCACTTTTCTTTGTTCGAGTGTTTTACTTTTGTTTTTAAGCGCAATTTTTGAATTAAATATTTAGCAATGTACCTATACGGACAAAGAGGTAACGATAACAATATTTATTTGTATTTTAAAGCATTAGTACATCAAATAACGTAAAAATTAGATTTTTATTTTTAAAGACGGTACCATAAGTGTTTCCGTCACGCATTTGTGGGAATGTAAACAAGATGTGAAAAATAGAGTATGTACTAGCTTATTCTGAGTATAACGTTATATTCTTACCCGTAAAGGAGAAAAGTATCTGCAGTAATGCCGACACTACAGCCGCTCCAAGGAGGGTGTGCATTGTCTATGAAACGCTTTCTTTCGGACCCGACATCGGAATTTCTTTATGATGTTTTATTATTATTACAATTTTCTTTTTTGAGCTTTTTCATTGTAAAATTGAACGATATTCTGAAGAATTGTCAGTTACTATACTTTTCTTGTTGAATATTTATTTCGCTTCATTATATTTGAAACCTGAAACAACAAAAAAACGTATTAAACTCATGGACATCAATATTTACATTCATTTCAATAGATGAGGTTTTAAAAAAAATACGGTGTAAATAAATATCACGTAGTTTTAAAAATAAAATTTAAGTCCAGGGACAGCAACCATGTTTACCATGTTATTTTCACAAATAACATAAAATAAAAAAGAAGAAACGAGAAGAGAGAAGCTGCTTCATTAATTTTTACCCAGTTTATGTTCGGTTTACTTTTTCACATTTCTAAGAAATAAAACTGGTCCATTATTAAAAAGTGTATCTACCACCAATACGTAACAGTAATAACACTTCGATTTTGTTTGATAAAAAAGTAACAAACATGTAGAAAGTTAGGTTGAAAACTTTACAGGCCATTGTTCATGTTAAGGCACTTGGTGATAATGGAAGTTTGATATGTCGCAGGCCATGTTGTAACGTTTGAATGTCGGAGCCCGGGTTTGTTCGCCTCATCGTATAAATAAGCGTAAAGTAGTGTGGTATCACGCGAACCGGTCGTTAACCCTGCTTCACGGTGTACTAATGGAGAGGTGAGGGTGTCATTGAGACCCCAACACAACCACTTCACCATAAAACCGTATGTCAGCCAAGAAACAACTATAATTAACGCCAGACAAAGTTATAATGCCTACAAGTAGGAATGAGCTATTTAGGATAATTTTATAGGTACATTGTGAATGAGGTAATGTTAGATACCTATTGTGAAATGAATCATGGCAATTACCTAATGTAAATCGATCAAGGAGAGACAAAATACAGTAATAAAAAAGGAAATTAAAAATTTTGTGCGTCCTGAACGATCTGTTGATAAACAGTTAATCAGCCATCACATTTACAGATTAACATAGGTATATTATACTCAACGATGATATAAATAGCGTGGATTTAATTCTATACAAAAAGGCCGTGAATGAAACGAGCACACTGCAGAGCGGAATGTCAGGAAAATATTTTTTGAAAAGGTCCGCTTTTTGAAAGCCACGTCGTCGTCGTATTGAATGCGTTTTAATGAAAAAACATGCGCCGATTCGCAACAGTCAAGGGAATTAAAGCCCCCGCACGGTGCTCACGAATCCGAATGCATCGGTAGGAATTTTCATTTGTCCGAATATTATTTCCACCGGGAATTTTGCAGCCACTATTTTGTTTATACCAACTCGTTTGTGATTTTGGTTCATAAATAATTGGTTTAGATTCTACTGTTATGTTGACTAAATAATTTATTTTTATGTTGTTGTAACATTAAGACATATTCATATTTAAAGTTTAATTGATTGATAACCTTAATACAGAATTATTCAATACTAGCTGTCCCCCGCGGTTTCACCTAATACAGAATTATTCAATACTAGCTGTCCCCCGCGGTTTCACCCGTGTTCCCGTAGGATCTTATCTTTTCCCGAGATAAAGATATAGCCTATGACACTCACAATTTCTATTGGTAAAAGAATTTTCAAAATCGGTTCAGTAGATCCAGAGATTACCTACCCCCTACAACCTCACAAACTATACCTTTTTATAATAATAAATATAGATAAATAGGTACCATATTCTACAAATTAGTTTGTTCAGTATCACCGGTACAACCGATCTCCGTCAGATTTATGCTATTTTATATTGTGTCAAAACTGCTTAAAAAAAGTGACAATGCAATCAATTAATTTTGTATATCTTCATAATTTTGAGATAAAATTTCGTCAATTATTAACGAAATATTTTTATTTCTTCTTTTTACAATTGTTTAGTTAGTGTCAGTTCTTTGGTATTCTAAGAACAACGTTGTACTCGTATTACCTGAATATAATATAAATTAATGTGATAATATAAATTTTTTGCAATAATTTGTTTCATAAAAAATAAACAAATTTATAAATTACAAACAATCTAAAGCTTGCCTTATCAAATTGTGAAAAAATATAAATGAAAATACTACTGGACTAAAATAAAATTTCATAAGAAATATTAAAATTTGTTTTATACTATAGGTATTAGGTATACTTATAAAACGTCCGTATACATTCTCAAACAGGTATTGTTATAAGCTTGGAGGATTAATAAAATATACGAACTAGACAAATAAACAATTAAATTAGTGGTACATACTGTTTTCTGTGTAATGTAAACTGCTATCTTCACAAATTTTCTTGTAGCACTTGTTTTTAAAGATTAAACTATGATATTGAATGTCTTATATATGAACACGTATTTATTAAAACAGTTGGGCGCGATATATATGGATGTGTCGTTACGTATTACAATACGAAAGTTAACGTAAAGTTCCCGCCATTTCACGTACAGTTTAGGCTCCGAGTTTGTCTTCACGCGAGCATGTGCGCGGTGCGACTGAAGGTTTGTTTCACCACAGCCTATACATTCCCATTGCCTGCCTTTCAAGTTTTCCACCAGTGAAACCAGTTTGAAAACGTTCTAAATACAAAATACCGCTCACCGATTGTATGCCTTATTTTGCCGACATAAACACCGAATTTTGATTGGTATTTAAAAAAATTATGCTGTTATGTAATACGTTTATTACAATGTATTTGCACCTAGAATTCAAAAGCAATAAGGACACGCATTTTGGTGAAGGAAAAAAGACCTTTTGTTACCATAAACTAGGTACATAATAAGTTTGAAATAAATCTATGAAAACCATGCGATGCGGTAGAAAACGTGTGAATTTTTCCTTGTGAGACAGAGATGGATACAGTTTTTCGTGATAAAGGGAACGGCCTACAAGATTGGTGTGGTGGGGATGATCTTAAAATGTTCTAAGAATCTGTGCGAAGATGAAAATAGTCTACTGCCTAAAAATTGTGTCATCTATGTATATGTATAGTTACTACCTGTAGAGGTACGAACATGGTTCTATGTTGCTGTATCTACTATAATTTCAGGAACATTGCTAAAGTGCACCAATACCGTACATATAAAGTCGTAACTGCATAAGAGCTCATTCATAAAACATTAGTACAGGGAGCAGCCTCTCAAAGGACCTAACTCCAAGTAAATGTTGTTTATTTTGTTAGGGAAGAAAGCCTGTACACAACGGGAGAGAACGCCACATGTCAGAGCATGAATAAAAGAAGAGCTATGTTTCAGACTTTCAAAAGTTTAGATAGTATTTTTCAAAGCGATACCTACATTTTTCATGTCGCAACTTGGTCGTTAGTGGAAACTTGTATCAATAAAGTATATCTTAAGACGCCATGTCTTCATTTGATTCCGGGCGTGACCAAAATTGGATATTTTTCTAGGACCTACGTGTCATTTTTAAAGCAGAATAGTTGGCAATATTAAGGAAATACATAAACTAAATGAAAGTAATATAACGGTTGTTAGTGGGCGCGTAGTTAGCCGAAAATAATATACTAAAGCAATATATGACTGTTGCGTTTGACCCTAAATTTGCGCAATAAATTATGGTTTACTTTGTCGTTTATGAGGGCGGCTGCAGACATAACCCTGTGCGGAACATGTGTAACAGATTGCGGCAATAAGGGAAATTGTCTTTTTTATGAACGCTCGCCGACAACGTAAAGTATTCACGAGGAGACTTAGGAGAGGTCGGGACTATCTTAAAATAACAACGGGATTTAACATTGTAATCGATTGTACTTTACCTAAATAGGTACTGCAATTTCAATACCCTATATTCATGATAGCTCAGTGGTAGTGACGTCGGATACCGCGGCTAAGGTCGTGGGTTCGAATCCTACGATGAGTATACCTCTATAGCACGGTGTAGCACTTTGTAGTATTCGACTGGCTGGCTACCACTTTTGAGTTGAAATTCTGTCACCAAGCACCTATCAGTGTGTTCTGACAGCTGCATTTGAGAGCCAGTTTCGGCGAGATTGCAGTCCAACAGAAGCTCCACCCTATCCACCGTAAAAAAAATAGTATTTAATATGCTTCTTAACAATCAATAATATCACTTTTGGTGCCAATCAGTACACAGAGGTATTATTTTTGAACCAACGTATATTTTGATATTCCTAGTTCGAAAGCAAAATAAAGAATATTAAAGGTATCTAAATATATAAATTTATCTATATATCTATAAGTCCTGACTGATCTATCAACGCCCAGCCTAAACCCTTAGATCTAGAAAGCTGTTTTTTTTTCCCAGGTGTTGTTTTTAAAACTTGACCGAGGAATAAGAACGGATTTTTCGTAATTCAACCTTTAAGGGGGTGAAAAAGGGGTTGAAAGTTTGTATGAAAGTCGGTCATTTTTGAAGCTAGGATCATGAAACTTTGTTTTTAGACTATCAATTAAAAATAAAGAAACACGTGTTTTAGCGTTTTCTAAAATTCAACCCTTAAGGGGGTGAAAGGGGGTTGAAAGTCTGCCATTTTTTGAAGCTAGAACCATGAAACTTTGTTTTTAGGCTATCAATTAAAAATAAAGAAACACGTATTTTAGCGTTTTCAAAAATTCCACCTCTGAAGGAGTGAAACGGGGATTCAAAGTTAGGAGTTATTTCCGTTTCTTGGTATGAAAAATGAGAAGGACTGACTCATCAACGCCCAGCCTACACCCTTAATTTTTTCACAGGTATTGTTTTTAAGACGTAGACGAGGAATAAGAAAGGTTTTTTTGAAATTCAATGTCTAAATGGGTAAAAAATGGATATGTGGGTGAAACCGCGGGGCGGAAAGCTAGTCATTCATAAATCATAATGTAGGTAGTTTTGTACCTAGTCCTAATCTTTGTGAGGAAACTTGATAAATGTTTTTTATACAATGCCGTTCAATAGTCTAAAAGCGCGTTAACTTTTTAAGTTCCAGTTCCGTTCATGTAAGTAAGTACATCGTACAATTCTAGCCCCTCGAGCCATTTATCTTTCGTACCTGAGAGGTGTCCAGTGTGAACTGAATCCAGAAGTTAATTTCACGGGGTATTTCTCTTGCTGCAAGAAAGCGCCTCCTTATTTTAAAGCACTCTTGTGTAAAATAGAATTAATTCATTTCTTCCTGAAACACTCCAGGCCAGGTGAGCATTAGGATAATTTGATTAAGTAGAAATAAAAAAGACAATTCTTTTAATGAAGCAGAGCTTTGTATTGTATATTCAGAACTCAATTATTCTTCGTGTTTTAATTTGGTTTGATTACTTATCTGCTTGATTTTATTAGTATAATAGATGTCGCGAGCACTTATTGTCTGTATTAAAAATCCGATACCAATTTCAGCGTTCATCTCAAGACATTTTCACTAAACAGTCGAGACCAAGGCGCTCCCATATTGTTGTACGCTATTATTTTCTTGACATATTTCACAATAGGAGAACACTGCAATGTAGCAACGAGAATCGCAACAAAATTCAAGATGCGTTCAAGGTAAAGCGTTTTCAGTAGAATATGATACTTTTCACAGAGTGATATTATATTAGTACAGCGTACGATATAAATAAGGATGCCTTTGGTTTTTGCACAGTGTACACAAAGGGACACTGACTTTTTATGTGACATAAATAAATATTGTTCCAATTTCAACAATATTGTTATTTTTTGTTTAACAACTCAACTGTAACTATATTTCTAAAGATTTCGTCGTATCAATAAATCAATCTAGTAGTTTTTATCGATGTTACCTATCATCCTTATTTCAGGATAAGTGGTATATTTAAAATAGGTTGGTAAAATTGTAAATGTATAATATACATAATTTCCCCAAGTCAATCAAATGCTACCAACCAACTTGTATCACGAAGATGTCAGCTTCCGGGAGATGTTTAATTAAACTTCATAAAATCTGAACAAAAGTGTCATGTTTCACGTCAAACGGCGATTTCGGCCTATTATATGACCAAGCAACTGCGAGCTTTGGATTCATATTGCTTGGTATCAGTTATAACTAAAGTTTGAAGTCGGAAGGATCTAAATTAACTGGTGACAGAACAGATAGATACATATTGCGAGTAGGTAGGACGTGAAGCAACAAAGTGAAAACAAATCAACGATACGGTACAGAGCGGGACGTTTTTATTTTGTCTGCCACGTAATTGAATTTTGAGGTCCATTCGATCATACAGCCTCGGTTGGCGCGCTTGATTTGTTTACAAGCAGGTATGCAAATATCCCGAGAGGATTTTATATGGCTTATGGATTGCGACTTTTTACTCGTATTTTCTACGTCAAGGAAGGAATACTGGTTGTTGAAATTACTGTAAAGTAACATCCTATCGATATGATAGTAATCCTATCCTACTAAAATTATAAATGTGAAAAAATGTTTGGATGGGAAGATGTGAATATGTTTGTTACTCTTTCACCCAGAAACTGTTGAACGGACTTTGATTAAACTTAGCCCATAGGTAGATAATAACCTGGAATAAAACATAGGATACTGTTTGTCCCGGGAAAAGATATCTCCAAAACGCGAGTGACAGCGGGGGTCAGCTACTAACAAAATAAGTCTGTTTGGCAAGTTGACTGTAATTATATTCTAAGCTAAGTAGTAAATTGCTATGATGATAGCAAATATGCCTTGCAATTCAATCCAAACAATATTTTAACGATTATTTTGGGTAATTTAATTTTAAAGTGCAATAGAAAATGATTAACTATCTACAAAATGGCGGGTTGGGATACGAGTAAGCACCTTTGTTTGAAGTCCAAAAGAAAAAAAATATGAATCACCACCTGCCTACATTCACACGCTTTTGCTAGATTGCTTTCACAGGCGAACAAGGAGCGGATTTTTTGCGTTAAAAGAGCTTGAAAGATGAATTATTTCAGAGGAATAAAACTCTTTCGAATCTTATTTGAATAAAATTACTAAAGTATATTTGCATGGATATGCTTTTACAAGGTCAATATTATCGTTTTACTGCAATGGAATGACCTATATGGAATAAAAAGTAGTATCTGTGAAAAATCGTGAAAATATTTCTGTTTAAGGTTTATAAAAAAGAGAGTCAAACATGTAAGTATCTCAACATCTGATAATAAGAAAATATTTTATTTTTTATATCAACCCATTGGCAGACATACTGATAGTCCACATAATGCTAAGTAGTCACTGACACCTGGATATTTGCAATGCCAGGAGAATTGCCGATGTGTTGCTGACCTTGAAGCTGTTGTTTTTACGCAATTTTTAAGAATGCTATGTCGTAGCATAGAGGGAAAACCGTACTACTAATGAGGAGCTCATTTTAGAACCGTTGTGTGGACTTTTATAAGAACCAATTAAAAAAATTATGAATCATAATTTACTTGTTGTATTGATTAGTAAGTAAAACTATATGGAATATTATCTAGCAATTAATTGTATGAATGCTCTCTATCTATCCAAATAAAAATACATGTCCTAACTGACTGACTGACCTATCAAACCCACGCACTGCTTAAAAAGGGGGAATTAAACTTGAAATTTTGCAGGTTTCCTTTATAACGAAGACGTAGAAAGGGTTTTTTTAATGAAACCCCCAAGTAGGTCAAATATGAAATTGCGGGTAAAGCAGTGGATCGGAAAGATATAAATACAAAATTTATTACTTAGGAAATAAGTATTATAAAGGCACCAAAAAGCTAAAATATATTTCTAAGAAATGATACAGTTATAATAAAATACAAAAGCTACGGACACAAAGAGAAACCATCACTCAAAAGTCGTAAGTATGCAGTCAATAGCTGGTGTCAAAACATCTCCTCAGCTCCCATTCAATGCTGTCTGTTTATAAATAATTCAATATTGGCTTGAGAGATGCTCCCACTTCTCTATTTAAGGTACGGTTAGAAAAAACAACACACATTTATTAATTTTCAACAAACACATTTGACGAATATTTTATTCGTTTTTTTGCTATGAATGTTTTTGCTAAAAATAAATTTTGTGTTTTTTATATTGTAAGACGCATACAATATCATTTAGAGCTTTTAAGTGATATTTTTTCTCATTTGGCAGTTGAAAAGAAAACTTGTTTTTATGTACAGACAGTCGCGCACCGAGGGTTCCGTACAAACTTGTAAATAGTTCGTTCATCACGGTAAAGGAGTCTCGAGGATTTTTTTCGATTACCTTATTTGAGGTTGGCACCAATTAAGCTAGACCTCTGAATTGTATGAGCGCCGATACAACTCAGACGTTTATCTTAATTGGTGGTAACTATGTATGTATGGGGACACCCTTTAATTTTCAACTTTGTTTATTTTTTGGAATTTTTCCCTTATTTGTGCTGTAATTACTACCTTGCTTTTTGCCAAATTTCGTGATTCTAGGTCAACGGGAACTACCATATAGGTTTTCGACCCAAAACCTATAGGGTACTTCCCGTTGACCTAGAATTGTCAATTTTGATTAAAAGTAAGGTCTTTCAGCACAAGTAAAGGGAAAATTCCGAAAAATAAAAAAAGTTGAAAATTAAGGTAAATTTTGTTACTTACAAGTTTTCGCAAAAATCTAAATTTGCCCATATCTTTTTATCATGTTGACTCAGGACCTTGATTTTTATACACCTTATAAGGACTATAATAGACCTCAGTATTTGGTGTAAATTTCAACTTTCTAGGTCCACTCGTTCCTGAGATAATCGGTGGTGACACACGGACAGACAGACGGACAAGAAAGTGATCTTATAAGGGTTCCTTTTTTTACCTTTTGTGGTACGGAACCCTAAAAATATCCATTCAAAAAAATTATAATAAGATTCTAATTGTATTCTCACCGTACTATAATAAAAAATAGGAGCAGTCTCGTTTATCTTGCGCGCCATTTCAAGTAGGGTCCACAGAGTGATTATCATGAGAGGTGAACTTTATGCCCCGACCGACCGCAGGACTTTATAAGAAGTGCACTTCTACTCAAGTGGCAAGCTAAGCAAGATTTTGGTTTTATCATTAAAATTAATAAGCAGATACTTCAATTAATGAGACTAACAAAATAATGTTTCTAGATAATATATCGGTTTTGCACATTTTGAAAGAGTGTTTGAAATGTTTTTAAGAGTAACTGTTAGTAATCTTTACAGAAACAATGACTAGTTAGTTGTTGCTATACATAGATTCTCGACTGAAGAAAACAAGAAAAGATATAAGAACTCTACTAGGAACATGAATAAACATGGACAAAATTTAAGGCATTCTTAAATTGTTATCGAGCATTTTTGTATTTGTAGCAACATTTGGAGTTTCGTAGCAGTGCTACGAACTCGATAAGTATTAATGGTATATTTAGAGTTTGAAAGTTCGTTTGGTTGTCTATTAATTACATAGCTACTGACGCCTCAATAGGAATCGTGATTAATTTTGGGACGTAAGTATCCAGCTAGCATAAATAAGGATATAAACCATACAGAGACTGGGGATAAAAAAAACATAGGGTGTAAACTGGATATAAAATAAGTCTTAATTCTAAATTATTTTGACATATTAACTTACAATCTGTCCCCCGCAGTTCCACCCGAGGAATCATATCCTTTACTGGGATAAAAAGTAACCTATGTGCTATTCCAGACTATAATCTACCTCTATGCCAAATTTCATCCAGATCCCTTCAGCCGTTCTGGCGTAAATGAGTATCAAACATCCAAACTTTCACATTTGTTTTATTAGTAAGATTAGTGGGATGGGATAATGGGATTATTACATAATAAGTGAATTCTTGCAAAAATAATAGAGAAAGCTACTTCAATGAAATTAATAATAAATTAAAATGAGTTGAACATCTTTAGTGTACAAAATCAATGAAAAAAACATTCGAAGTTAAAATAATAAGACAGCGTGCTTGTAATGAATTGTTTTTAGAATAAAGTTGTAGGTACATGCAGTTACGAAAATAGAGTTGTTATTTCTTGAAATTCTTTTATGCAGTTGCAAGGAAATGTCTCGATCGGTGAAGTCGCCTTTTAAACTGATATAAACATCGCTGTGTAGGGAAGCGAAACGTCGGAGATGCGTCCCCGGGAGGCCCGGAGTCATCGCGTCGACGCTTCCGTTGCACTTTCTATACTCCTACTTTTCTATACAGTATTTTACTTTAACGGGATAAATATATTATTTTGTCGTATTATATCTTATAGACCAATGATATTATAAGTAAAAAGGTAGGTAGATAGGTAATAGGTTACCTACACAACATTCGATCTTAAAAAATGTCCGAGAAATGGCACTCTAACGCACACATAAATAACTATCCACGCATTATGATACATGATGGCATTCTTGGTTGTTTTGGGTCACTTTTACTTTTAATTGTACTCGGTACGTCAAGTTCATTCGTTGATGTTGGCGACGTGACATAGGTCAAAGTAGGCTAAGTAGCCACATTATAGCCTCCCGCTTTTGGAGAGCTTATAACATATCTACACATTTTTACTTATAATATCATTGTCTTTGATTTACTTAATTGGAACTAATTTAGAAAAACCCCTTTGGTGTAAAAATATATTTGTATTAAAAAACAAAAACCAACTTCAAAACTGTAACCTATACATACCTATGTACAAACATAAACTAAAAAGTAAAGAATAATATTTTAATTTCAAAGCAAGAGCCTTAAAAGACAATCAACAAAATTATTGATATTTATATATCTATTTAATATTTATAAACAGTTCTTTTTGGAGTCGGTGCCAGCCAAGAAGAAGGACAGTTTTGAACTGGACACGAAGTGTTCATACGAGAAAACGTCTTACGACACCTCTCCTTACGGTGATGTTCCTTAGGTCTGCGCCGTCGCTCCCCTACTTTTCGAAAGTTTGTTACAAAGGCAGAATTAAACTGTCCTTCTTGGCTGGCACCGACTCCAAAAATAACTGTTTATAAATATTAAATAGATATATAAATGTCAATAATTTTGTTGATTATCCTTTAAAAATCTATTCATAAATGGCAGAGTAATCGCGTAACAAACATACAAAAAAAAAAACAGTCGAATTGAGAACCTCCTCCTTTTTTGAAGTCGGTTAAAAACAGGCTGCATATTCTAAGAGGCATTTTTAGTGGAAATTAAAACCAGTCAATGTTCCGTTATAAGGAACATTTGCTTCGAAGCTATCTAAGATATGTGCTGCAATACGTTAATCGTGGAGTACCTACCTACAAACTGGACAACTGTGAGACTATGTTACGCATCGAGGGTTCCGTACTTTGTATTTAGATTCGTTTTTGTCGTCCATTACGGAAATCGAGTATCACAATTTTTCCCGTTTCTTCCGATGTTCCAATATCTGTTAGTAAGGGTAAAAAAAATATTATTTAGGTATGAGATTTAACTACAATTAACGATCTTCAGATATTTTCCTTTACTTGTGCTGTGTTTGATTGCGATACCAAGAAGCTTAATTTTTTACAAGTCTAAGGGACGGTAGACCTAAGTATTTGATATTAATTTCAACTTGACACCTCTCCCGTTCCCGAGAAAAAGGATCTTGACATACAGACGGTCGACGAAGTGATCCTATAAGGGTTCTTTTTTTTCCTTATGAGGTACAGAACCCAAAAAACGATTTATCTTCCGCAAATTGCTTGAAATATTAAGAATCTTGTATGTGGGGACAACCTGTTACTACCTCTGATGGTTTCTTGATGCTTTTATGATATCCTGTCCGCGACAACGGATGCAAATATTCCGTAACATTATGTGATTTTTTTGTCCTTATTCATCGTTCATTCTTATTCAGTGCCATTAAAAATATTTATGATTTATGAGCATTTATATTATTATATTGTAATTGGTGCGATTTATGCAAAATTTATTGAATAACTATTTTAAAAACCAATCTGCGTTCCAAACATCACATCAGTTGAATGCGGTATAATTTCTATACAAACCAAGAAGAGTTCTAAATAAATGTTTTGTTACGCATACAATTGAATAGTTTAGTTGAGATTCAACCCCGCTACTTTTGTGTTTACTACACCAATGCCACTACACTTATACACAAAACCTTGTATCAGTTACATTTTTACGATAGAAATAACTAGAACAGCCACATATCTTAAGAGCCAGTTATAAAGGTTTCTGTGCTATCTTTGGTCATATCATCACTTACGAGAATATGATTATGGGCATACTTAGAAATGGTGGTCACATTTTGGTGTGGACAGTAAGAAGTATTAGTTAGATTTATAATTGTTATCTAGCGGCAAACAAGGCGAGGCGAAACTTATTGCCAAGTCGCGTGCTAGCACTTAATATATTACAATGCCTTAGCCAAAATGTCTCTGTTTGCCACTATCCTACTCTGTTTACTAACAAACAAAAGCTTTTTAAGTTCTTAGCTAATATTCATTGTTCCTTCAAAATAGGCCTCTTCGCTACCTAACTGATTATTTTATTTAAGTTTCATAATTTATTGCATATCGTAATAATTATAACATACCTAGAATAGTACTTTTATTACGATTTTATCTTTATCGTAGTATAACTATTAATAATAAAAGCCTAAAAATGCTCAATGGTAATGAAAATAATGGAAAAAGCCTTAAAAAGAAATAATATGAAAATTCATAAGCCCATTCAAGTATGTAGGTAACAAATTTCAGTGACACAAACGACAAGATTATTTATTCAAGCGACAGAAATTTACTCGCGCTGTCAAGGTGATACATGCAAGTCGACCCATGTCAAATATAACAGGCAGGTGCAATATTACCAACATTTTTATTATCAGGTTTCATTTTTTTTCTCGTACTTGCTTACTAACCAAAGTAATCTTTTACCATGTAAAACCACAATCACGATAGACTAAAGACATCGCGAACACGATTTTGGATGGTGAAACGACACACATTTTAGAACTATCCTTGTCTGGGAAAAAAGTTTACACTTATTTAAAGTTTACTTCCCATTTAAAACTATGTTACGTTTTACTAGACTCTTGATTCTACCGTACAATCGTGATCAAAATGAGCACACATGTACGCCTACGACATGGAAAGAGACATTGGCTACATTTTAGTACGAGCAGCTTATCCTACTATCCCACTAATATTATAAATGTGAAAGTTTGGATGAATGGATGGGTTGATGTTTGTTACTCAATCACGCCAGAACGGCTGAACATATATGGATGAAATTTGGCACAGAGATAGATTATAGTTTGGAATAGCACGTAGGCTACTTTTTATTCCCGGAAAAGATAAGATCCCACGGGAACGCGGGTGAAACCGCGGAGAACAGCTAGTATTAGATACAAAGGATTATGTTGTTGAATGTATGTTAGCTGAGATAGTACAGTCTATTATAATTAAGATAATTATAATTTACCTCAAAAAGACATTTACAAAATAGTTTATTAGAACTTCCAAACCCCTACCACGGCAGCAAAATCTGGAGTCGTGATGTTCATTTTCAAAGCTATTTACTTCGGATTCCTTTGGAACTGTTAATCTCTACGTGACTCTTAAACTTGGAGAATCCTTGATATTTTTTCCATTTGAAAA
The DNA here is from genome assembly GCA_951361185.1 of Ochropacha duplaris. Taxonomy (NCBI): domain Eukaryota; kingdom Metazoa; phylum Arthropoda; class Insecta; order Lepidoptera; family Drepanidae; genus Ochropacha; species Ochropacha duplaris. The sequence goes on along the minus strand of OX592695.1, from coordinate 6,432,453 downwards.
CGCCTGGTTGAAAAGTTAATTAAAGCCGTAGACGGGTCAGTCCCTGAGAGGCTTAATTTATTGCATCGGCCATTTTCTCCTACCATATTCCACCGAAACATTGGAATATTCCAATTAATGGAAAAATTATATATGGTACGGTTTAAACTGTGATTTATTTAAAATAATATCCATTAATTTTACATATTTAATATGTTTAGTAATTATGCTTATGTGAATGATAAAACTCTCAAAAGATTTAGTATTTTCTTAGGCAGTTTATTGAAAGTACCATCAGAAACGGACTGATTGACCCTTTAGGTGTCAGTAACGTAATCTCTCAGTGACCGAACTGTAGTTATTTTTTTCTTTCTGTACGTATGTATTATGTACATAGAAGATCTCCACTAATTTCTTCATACTTAAGTTAAAAGTAAGTATAAACACATCTAGTCTGATCTAAATGTCCTATATCTTGGTTAGCGAAATCGAGGTGCCTGAAACGGTCTGGGCGCGGCGCAGTTAATTTCACGGAGTATTTGTTTGCTGTGCGAAACACCACTTACGCCCATCTGAGGAGCACACTGTATTAGTGGACGAATAGCCTGCAGGGACTACAACGTTTCAGGCTACAAAAAAAAAGGAAATACATTTAGTATTAAGACGAGTGTAGTTTGGCTGTTACTGAGAATGTTCGTGCCACTATTACACACATTGAGAAGAGCTAGAGCTAGATATAGAGTTTTTTTTCAGTGCTTTTTGTTATTAGATAGATTTAGGGAAAATCTTATAGATACTTTACAGATACTTAATCATATTTAAACCGTAGCTCCCTGACTTTAAAACAAACGAAAATACTAATAATAAAAATATTATACTAATAAAAAATCTGCAAACCGATATCGTCTGCATTTTCAGCTCGCGCGCGCCTTAAATCAAACCTGAAGCAACACTAGCCTATTACTATCGCAGTTTAAATTTATGTGTTACCTATCGGTGGCGAACACCTTTGAAAATTATATTTGGAATATAGCTGCAGTGCGGTTGGGGTTAAAGGAAATAGCGTCATTAGCTTTTCTCGTATTTCTTACTGGTAGACATTTACGCGCGCCTTGTAAGAGCTGCGGCACTTTACCTTTTTTGGGTTCCGTAGAAATTATTAGACGAAAAGCGTGAGAGTAAGATGTGGTTTATTTCAATAAAACTATGTACATAAATGTAATCTGTGTCTAATTATATGTTTTTATGATCACCATAATAAATTAAGTAATAATAATATTATTACTTAATTTATTATGGTGATCATATGTAATCTTTTTTCCAAAAATCCCAATCTAAATGTTGTGTCATAAAATGAAGTTCGTACGTACTGCAATATATTAACAATTATGTACCTAATTTGGAAGAACTTTTCATTGGATTTTTTTTTTCATATAAGAAAACGAGCGTTAGCTACTACAGGTTTCAATTAATTAAAAACCCTAAATACCTACTGTCTCATTGTTGTTCGTTTATGGTGTTGTCGTAACACCGAAAGTATGTTTCAAACGAGTATTTTTATGCCTTCTACCTAAAATGATTATTATTACTATTTCGTAGGTAGGTATGCTAGGCTTTAAAAATAAAATACATAAGAGGTAGGTTCTTAACAATACCCAAGTACTTACTTACACTTACATGACTTGTATTCACAAAGTTTAATGGCTAACAACGAAAAAGCCGCACATCCTTAGCACAAGCTTTCTAAACTAACTTCTAAACTCGTGACACTTCTTAGTAGAATTTACGATACCAACACGCGAGGACGTATCCACCTACATATGTATGAACAAGCTATTTATATAAAACATATTCTTAAAATGGTTAGTGCAGGGTTGAAATCCTAGTATTTCGTTTAAAATCGGTCCCTGAAGGTTGACCAGCGTCCGACGCTAGCTTTGTTGTGCAAAGGAGACAAAGCCAGCGAAACATTTCCTTGAGATAAGAAAATAAAACGCTGCACTAAACAAATGCCCTGAGAGAAAATTTTCATAGATGCATCTCTTGAATACGTTAACCTCAAAGTACTGTTGTTATTTAATATAGTATAATATTTACATTCGTGAAAAGTACATATCTTCTTCAGAGCGTGTTGCCGCGCGGTCCAGCAGGTCTAGTGCACTGGATAATACCAGCGAGTAATAATAATAATAAGTAGTAGTAATAATAATAATATTTACACAAAGCAACCGTCTTACCGCGTGGGGGTGCGGTACGTCACGTTTTGCGCACTGCATTGAGTGATGTGTGATTTTTCTCAACATCTCAAGGATTTTAATACATGTACCTACAATCAAATCATTTTTGTATTTTGTGTGCATAGTAAGTAAGTACGTCTTATAATTTTAGAATCTCTGTAGTAAAATAATCATCAATAATCATTCGCACTTTTTTGTCGTGAAAACTAAATAATAATAGGATATAATATAATGAAATAGATTTTCCAAATATAAATAAGATTACCTACTTAAACTCAATAACACTACAAATTTTCTTAGCACTACAAAATTATATCAGAAATAATAAAGTTTAATACTCTAGTGCAGTGTAGTGTAGAGCACGCTAAGTAGCACCTTGCTTGCATACGAGGTACAGATACCTACACACAATAGCAATTTGGTACAAATGTAAAGCCTAAAGGAATTCAGCGCGGACCCAGCAACGGAGCGGGCGTACGTCTTCCTGAGTTCCGGAGCACAGATAAACCGCTTCCTCTTCCTGCCCCTTTGCCTAACATCGTGTAACGGGCACACTACAAAAGATAAAGGTACACAAAATATATACCCTGATGGTATTTTTCACCTTGAACAAGTTTGTCAATGAGTTTCATAAGCGATTTGTCGAGACTGAGAATTGTGTTGATAAGCCATCTTTAAAATCCATTCATAGGTATAATGTTGAGCAAAAGAGAATTTACATCGACATTATGTTCAAAATATTTAAGTTTGAAGAGCTTTTATTGAAATTGTATTTATTCTGGAAACAAATCATGAATCAGACAGAACTGTCCCCGCAAAACGAATTCGTGTATCTAAATCACAGCGTAGGTGCTATATCTATAGCATACCTACGTTTTTGCCAGCACGAATTCCAATCCACACAAATTTCCCAATTTGATTTCGGTTTACAGATCTGTTTGACATCCAGCAAACGAATGTAGGAAAAAATAAAAAAATATGTTAGACCGGCCGGCATCCGCATACCGTCCACGCGCCCGCACGTAATTTAATCTTGTATCACTTTGACGAAGCCTTGTGCAAAAATTGATCCACGCGCTTCTGTGATGGATTACAGGTAAACACTATTCATAGCCGGCATATTTAGAGATATTCACAAATAGTTGCGTAGGTACATGTATAGTAAGTATACATTAGTCGAGAGCCTCCGACAAAACCAAGCTTAATTACTACGCCCGCCTCTACCCTCTTCATTATTAGACCAATGAGTTAAAGCGTCGAACTCGAAGCAATAACTAAAACTAAACACGTTTGTAACAAGTTGTTTGTTGTGTTATCAGCGTCGTGCCAAACGTTCCCACTCGCACACTCGCCGCAAACTTACACCCGCTCCTAATGAAAACTTTGTCTGAGGTGAACGCGACCTACCGAATTTTATACATTGGAAATTAATGAATTAAATACGTCTGACGTATTTACGTAAACAAATTAATTTTCAAAACACTAAGATCCTTTTGACTTAATAAGTAGGTACAGAAAATCGATAATTGTAGGTCAGTTGAGTCGTGTAAATGTGTGCGAATGGGGAAAGTAAATCAGTTGAAACAAATGTAAAGCATCAGTCAGCGGGGCGGTGGGCCGCTCGCGCCGCCACCGGCGCCGGCGGTCGTTAGTGGTCGAGCCCGACTGCTATAAATCTCAGCACCACCTTGAGAACAGCATCCATTCAATAGTTCATTGATCGCTTTTATACGGATCATTATAATTTTGAAAGTGATATTTTTTTTATTATAGCTAAATTGTTAAAATTTGCAAAATTAAACATAAGTTACTTTTGTGTTATAAATCTATATACCTACCTAATTTAATATTAATAAAGTTGTGAGCGACGACCGCCTACACAGATAAGCCCACGAGGCTTCCGTGCAGGCTCTTTAGTTTGTAATTATTTATTTTTTTGTAATTTTTAATATGGATAATAAATAATAATAATAATAATAATATATAGACAAAAACACTCTTCACCTCCTAGGCGCGCCAATTTGTCCAGAATCATTCCCATTTTATGTATCTGAACAATTATCAAAATTCGAAATTCTATCTGACCGTCTACTAAACATAAATTCCCACATGGCTTTTCATATAATTCGTTACTGTTTGTTTGTACCAAAATTCACTTATGTTTTGCGTTGTTGCCCGTTTTGGAAATTTCTTGATATTTTAATACCTTTGGATGATACCATAAAAAGTACGCTCTCCAAAATTCTAAATTGCCATTTTACGGATAGGTCTTGGTGCCAAGCATCACTTCCAGTAAGGTTTGGTGGCATTGGCATCCGCAAAGCATCCGCCGTCTCACTCCCAGCTTTTTTGTCCTCATCACACAGCGCTGACAATCTTTTTAAAAAAATTATGAGTAACGTCCATGGAGACTGTACAGTTTTATACCGTGATGAGGCCAAAACTGCATGGGAGGAGGCCTGTCCGAGTGGTAGCCTTCCGACTTTACCGTTCTCGCAGAAGCAATGGGACGAGCTACTTTGTAACCAGGTTAAACAGCATTTGCTGGAAACTAGTTCCGACCTGGCAGAGCGGGCTCGCCTCATTGCTACTGCTCAACGGGAGTCAGGGTATTGGCTGAATGCTCTACCATCACCAAATTTGGGCACCCTAATGGATAATTCTTCTTTTTCCATAGCGATTAATTTACGTATTGGCTGTGCAGTTAATACACCTCATCGCTGCCTGTGTGGAAGTGATGTTCACCAGCTTGGACACCACGGTCTCGCTTGTCGTCGCAGTGCAGGTCGTCTGTCACGCCACGCTGCCCTAAACGATATCATCCGTCGGGCGCTTGCTTCCGTCAACGTACCGATCATCTTAGAGCCGAGCGGTGTCTTGCGTGACGACGGTAAGCGGCCCGACGGTATGACACTTATACCGTGGAAGAGAGGCATGTCGTTGGTTTGGGATGCGACCTGCGTGGATACTGTTGCTCCTTCTCACGTGGTGGGCTCATCTCGTGAGGCGGGCACAGCAGCCACCGCCGCGGAGGACCTCAAGCGGCTCAAATATTCATCTATTGGTGACAATTATATATTTGTGCCGTTTGGGGTAGAGACCATGGGCTCATGGGGACCTTGTGCCCAAAAATTCTATAAAGACCTTTCCTCCAGGCTGGTGGACACCACTGGTGACCGGAGGGCTGGTAGTTACCTCGGCCAACGCCTCAGTCTGGCTATTCAACGAGGTAACGCCGCTAGCGTCCTCGGCACGATTTACCCGGGCAGCAATTTAAATTCAGTTTTTTATTTGTAGTTTAGTTGTTATTTATTTTTAAGTTATTTAGGTTTTTAGTTTTAATTCAGTTAGTTGTTAATACAAAATCCGATTCTTATTAATATCAATTAAAAAATAGGTATTAACATTTTATATACATATACAATGAAAAACCTGTCACGATTATCTAGAGATACCATGTTATAATGCTCTGGAACCAGTAGCTTTTAGCATGCGTTAGTTTCAAAACCTTCTTTAAATCAATGTTTATTAATTAGTCTCAGACTGTAAAAGAGAAAATTACAGTATCCCTCATGCTACCAAAAAGTCAAATCATTGGGAAGTAAAACATATCTCATAAGTCTTCCAATAAATCCAACACGATTGTAATTAACATCCATGTTATTTATTAAACATTTAAATGGAATACTAAAAGCACTGACGATGAATGTAAAAGGCTTCGCACGCTTTGATCTCGCACAAAACGGACAAATGAATATGAAACCTGGAAATTACAGTGCAATATATTCCCCGTGTAGGCTACATTTATTCGTAGGTGAATACTGTGAGCATTAATCATAACGAACAGGAGGTGCCGTCAGTGTTCCGAGTGCATGTGCATTCAGGAGTGGCCGCCATGCGTCGCCGCAAACAACTGTACCGGACTTTTAATCTTACCTGAGCACCAAACCACCACCACTGCGGTTTCCTTCGTGATCACTACTTCTCTTTAACAGGTAGGTACTAATGGTAGGGGAGGCAATGATGCTAAATTTGTAGTTACTCGAGCGTCTTTGGGACCTACTGGAATTTGAAGATTAGGTGGAATAAAGAAAAAAAGGTTATGTGATATTTTCCCCTTCAGCGGTGGGGGGAGCGTCTACAGGGTTTCAAAAATGTAAAAAAAAACAGTCACCAAGAAATACTCGAGCGCGTCAGATATTAATAGGGTAGTCGCGCCACGTCTGTCTGATAACGGAAAAATAATAATCTGCCGTTTTGCGTGGTGGGGGTGGCCGTACGAAGGGGTCGAAGATATTTAAAAAAAAAAATTACTCGAGCGCGTCAGACATTGATAAGGGATGTTAAGTGAACCCTCCAGTAGCTCCTATTTTAAAGATTTGGATTTGGACGCGACCATCCAAAGGGCCGATTTTTGAAAATGCAAAAAAAAAATCGTGACCTTGATTTACTCGAGCCCGTCAGATTTTTATACAGGCGGTTCTTCTTGATGGCCTTGTTGTACTGACCTATAATCTGACAATTATGTTGAGGGATTTCCTTAATCTGACTGACGGTTTGAAAAAAAAAATATATAAAAAATATCGAAATCTCGAAAATGGTTCAAGATATCGAAAAAATGTTTGTACAAAAGTTGTAGAGAATTTAATCTTCAACAATATTAATTATGAATACATATACCAAAAAACCCATAGGAAACGAGATATTTGCAATAAATGATTTTTTGACCTTTGACCTTGAAAAATCAGTAGTCGCGTTTGCGTTGCGAAGTTTTAGGGTGTCAAAATAAAAGTTTATACAAGTTAATAGCTGACTATCTCTCATTCTGAGGTGAAACTCATAATATTCCTGGACTATACACTTAATAATGATTTTAGCTACTTCGGCTTGTGCAAATCGGCAGATTAAGATATTTCCGTCATTCGTGACTAATTTCCTTCAAAATAAAAAAAAAACTAATCGCGCTCGAGAAAATCCAGGTGACGTTTTTTTTTGCAACTTTGCGAGTCTCCAATTTTCTTTCGTCACGCCCAAATTGTCAGATTATTGAAATGTACACTATTTTGCATGTAACTAACTTACCTTACCTTAATCTGACGCGCTCGAGTATTTCAAACCATCGATTTTTTTTACTAATCTGACGGGCTACCCTAGGCGTTCGACACTACATAGAGGGCTCAGATTTGGTGAGAGTACTTCACAAGGTGCAAGGTTGCCCCCCCTTATGTTAATCTGCCGCGCTCGAGTAAATCCCGAAATCCCCTATTCGCCTCCCCTACCATAAGTCTGTAGGTAAAATATATTTCAATTGTGTACCTATCTATACTAATATTATAAAGAGGTGAAGTTTGTGTGGTTGTAGGGGGTAATCTCTGGAATGTAATGAACCGATTTTGAAAATTATTTTACCAAAAGAAAGCCGTTTTATTTTTGAGTAAAAGTTATTTTTGAGTCATAGGCTATATATTAACCCGAAAAATAAAATGATCCCGTGGGAACGCGGGTGAAACCGCGGGGGACAGCTAGTGGTATACTCGTAAAAAAGGTTCGAGAATTAATAAAAAACCGGTCAAGTGCGAGTCGGACTCGCGCACCGAGGGTTCCGTACAAACTTGTAAATAGTTCGTTCATCATTTTTTTTCGATTACCTTATTTGAGGTTGGTTCCAATTAAGCTAGACCTCTAAATTGTATGAGCGCCGATACAACTCCGTCCGTCCGTCCGTGTGTCAAGACCCTTTTTCTCAGGAACGCGAGGAGGTATCAAGTTGAAATTTAGTCTAAGTACTGTTCCTTGGAGTTGTGAAAAAATCAAACTTCTATGCCAACGCAATCAAAAGATACAGCCGTTTATGCCGCAAATTTCCGCAAATTTTTGAATTTCGCAAGGGAATCAAAACTTACAGGGTACTTCCCGTGAACTCAGAATCTTGAAATTTGGCACGAAGCAACGTCGTATAGCACAGATAAAGGAAAAATTCCAAAACATAAAAAAAGCTGAAAATTAAAGGGTGTCCCCATACATACATAGTACCACCAATTAAGATAGGCCTCTGAGTTGTATCGGCGCTCATACAATTTAGAGGTCTAGTTTAATTGGAACCAACCTCAAATAAGGTAATCGAAAAAAAAATGATGAACGAACTATTTACAAGTTTGTACGGAACCCTCGGTGCGCGAGTCCGACTCGCACTTGACCGGTTTTTTATTAAGTCAGTTAATTAGAAGCCTCCGAACATAATCTGAAAAAGTCAAGCCTTCTGGGAACCTTGCCGATCGGCAGCAGCGGCAGCCTCGAAGAAGTTATTTATATTTTATAGTTGTACATTTGTTTGTATATTTTGTACATTTGTTGTAAATAAAGTTACATACCTAAAAAAACTGAAAAATCTAATCTAGATTATTTTATCAATTCATACTGGTGTTTATATTTGCGTATTCTTTCAAAACTATGATTTGAATGTGGTGCGTCCTTCACTGAAGTGAACTGCAAGTCTACAGAAATATTCAAGCACACAATCCATGCGATCCGATGCTACTACCAATATGACTAACTATTGTCACAAATTCCAATTTGTTTAAAAATTCAGGTACGGAGTTTCATGTTATCTTTATTTTTCCGCTTGTACCGCGACAAAGAAAATCTGTTACTGTTACCAGACATTTCCCGTTTCCATTTGATTGCATTTGCCGTTCGCTCGCTCTCTACTCATTTCACTTTTTCCAATAGATTAAAATAAGAAAATTATTTCTTTTTTGGCGCAAATAAAGCCGTTCATAGGTATTTAGTTCACATTTTATGTTCACTTATACGTAATATTTTAACTATTAATTTATACAAGAAAATATCACTTCAGCGAATATTTAAATATATTTCGTATTGAAATGAATATAGCAGAAGCGAGCGGCAGTAAAGTCTGACAATGGGACATATGGCACTCACTAATCATACTTTGCTTTCTGTTTTATTTCGTATTTCCATTACCGTATTTCAAAAGGTATTGACATATGAGGCACTTTTACGAGTTTTACGCTGTGCTCACTCTACCATAAATTTAATGCTACTTTGTTCGGTGCCTTAGTTTGCGCTTTGTTTAGTAAATATGAAAACGAGAGGTGTATTGAGATTTTGTTAAGTGAAATGTAGTCCTTGCCAACTCATCCGAAGAGCTTGTATGGATATGAAACTGTGAGCCATTAGGTAGGTTGGGTAGGTCGATTGAATAAGGTCACATAGGTTTAACTGTTGATGCATAATATTTTTTTATCTTATCTTCCATCTATCCAGATTTCTATCTCCAAAACGAAGTGAAATTTATACATTTTATGTACTTTTAGGCGCAACTTTCAAAAATGGTTTTTAGTCGTAGTCTTTTTAATTTCTTACGAAGATTTCCTAGATATATCATGAGTCACATATAGACTACTTAAATCTAAATCCTTGACAATGGTCAATAATGAGTCGCATTATTCCGCGAACAAAGTTGGAAGCGGAAGCAAGCGTGCGGCGCCTGATAACATTATAATACTGCCAAACACCGGCACCATTCTTGGAAATGTTACTTTAATTACTTCATGTGACCCCCTCATTGTTAGTATTCGTCCATTAATTAAGAACTTAAATAGTAATATACCATTTGATTTACCGTTTAAACTCAGTTCAGTTTTGCTAGATTTACGATTGTACTTGTCCCGGTTTAAATGCTATTAGAAGCTAATTGTTTTGGTTATTACCGTAATTTAGAGTTTTTATTTTATTTTTGCTATGTTTTAGGTACTAGCTAACACTTAACCATACCTAAAAACTATCTGCCTAACAACAAATAATAACTAAGTACATAAAGTACCACCAGAGTAAAGTATACAAAGTCTCACCAAAACTGAACTCATAAAGCGATATATTTCTAAAACAGTACATGTGTAGTAGTTGTTCTATTTTCCGGCGGAAAAGAATTACTTCCTCGCTTCCGTTGTCGGTACTTTTGCATGACACCTTGAGTATAAAATACAAAAACTTTTTATAAAAAAATAAAAACGACTTCAAAGACAAATGTTGCACTAAAAACTGAAAAATAAACTGAAACTAAATAGACCAAAAACTTTACTTATGTAAACTGCCTACGCACCTATTCAAATTATTATTCTATAAATACCTTTTGATCTGTTTGAAGTCGGTGCCAAGCCTAATAGGTTTAATAGGCTTTGTACGGTTTGAGAAGGTAGGACATAGCATAACATCTGCTCATAATTGGGTCCGATATTCTGTAAGGTGGAGGTACTTCCCCAGTCAGACGGACCCAATTATGAGCAGATGTTATGCTATGTCCTACCTTCTCAAACCGTACAAAGCCTATTAAACCTATTAGGCTTGGCACCGACTTCAAACAGATCAAAAGGTATTTATAGAATAATAATTTGAATAGGTGCGTAGGCAGTTTACATAAGTAAAGTTTTTGGTCTATTTAGTTTCAGTTTTTTTTTTCAGTTTTTAGTGCAACATTTGTCTTTGAAGTCGTTTTTATTTTTTTATAAAAAAAATATTTTTCCATTTTTTATATTTAATTGTTTTCGAGCAAATTAAGCCTATTATTAATTTACATTATCTATACTAATATTAGAAAGCTGAAGAGTTTGTTTGTTTGTTTGAACGCACTAATCTCAGGAACTACATAAAATATATTAGTGTTGGATAGCCCATTTATCGAGAAAGCCTATAAGTTAAATAACATCACGCTATTAGATGAGGGAATACATAAATAGATAAACTTTTAAAGAAAATAAAGAATATATATCCTAAATGATTAAGGCATCTTTCTCAGCAGCTACTTGATATTGCGTTTCATTTCAAGATATTACCTTTTATCATCAGCTCATTTGAATATACAAAGAGACGACGATACGAGTCTAAACGTGACTATAATATTTAAAGAAATATCCCCTAACTCCTAGCCGTTAAAGAGTTTGACCTACCATCATCAGCTCAGCAACATGAGATGATGACTACCAGATGCAAATATCTGAATAGCTTTAGAAAGTATATGAATTATAAATATTAGCCCATAATATTTACAGATTTTTGCCTAAATCCTAACCTTTAAGGAGTTGTACCTTCCATCACCAACTCTGCAACATAAGATGATGACTACCAGATGGAAATAGCTTTGATAAGTACGTATATGAATGAAAAATACTGTAAATTCATATAAAATTTGAGGGTTGCTCTCATTTTCCCCAGGATCCCATCATCAGATCCTGACTTGGTGATAATGGGACCAAAGCCGAAGTATACTCTTTCAAACAAAAAAAAATTTTGAAAATCGGTTGACAATTGGCGGAAAAATCGATGAACATACATAAAAAAAAATACATACCATCGAACATAATATAACCTCCTCCTTTTTTGAAGTCGTTTAAAAATAAGTGCGCTGAGCGCTATTTCGCTTTCAGTATTTCAAAACGTAAACTGTTATAAGTGTTCTAGTGGTTTTCCTGTTCGTATAATACTTAAGACTATAGAGTTATCTTTTAACCGTGTAACCCTAAAACGTTTCAGGGCATATACTGGATATTTTATTGAGAGAAAGGTACCCGAGAGGAAAAACATGTACCTACTCGCTCAACGTTATTAGTAATCAAAAAGCGGTAATCTCTCATCAAATGCCTCTGTTTTGTATAATATAGGATTATTGAAGCTCCATCAAATATTAACAAGCTCACACAGTTATTAACGTCTAATGGTTTGTAGTTTTGTTTACAAATTGCATGATCACTGCACGGAGTTCAGTTGTACGTTACATTATAATTGCATTGAATCACAATTGCATCACAACATTGTTCGTAAACACTGAATGGAAATTAATTTGTCCATATTAACTGCGGTGGGTTGGGTAGTTTGCCAAAAGGCAACCAAAGTAAACAACGTACAACCTAATGTGATAAATAATGTATGGAGGCCAAACATGGAAGTTATCCATGCCATACCGAGAGGGATCGGGGGTAAATTTTCATGATCTTGCGGTTTGTGATACGTGCCTGTTAATATTAGTTTATCAACCCTCATGCCACATTGTATACAAGATTCACAAATACTTGTTTAACACTATTATCCAAATTTTGTTTAGTACCTACCTATTGTTTCTTGGAGATAAACGAAATCTTAATTCGCGCTATTATTTTTGACGTAATTACCTTGTTTAAAGATCCTCTCTAAAAATATACCTACATAGCTCTACATGAATAAATATGACTGCAAATGACCAAACTTTAATAAGAAAAAGTTTGTTCTCCGCATATTTGCTCAAGTTATGTGAATCTGTATAAGAAGTAATAATCATTGGAGCGCACACGTGTTCGGTAGCGAATGTTTTGAATAGTACAACGCCACCGCCCGACCGCCCGACCGCCCGCCCTGAGCCGGGCGCACTCTCGGCTCCCACAGTTCATATTGTGTATGCTGCCCCGCGAAACAATATTGAGACCAGAGACATGAATATATATTCAAAAGAAAATACAAGATATTTTTATGATTAAAATACAAAATCCACTGACATTTGGTTTTTACAATAAATGTTTTACATACAAGTTTTAAAGATTATTTTGTATGTTACACTACAAGTAAAAAGTAGAGAGCTCACAATTTTTATATCATGTTTTTGGACACTTCGATAGATTAACACAAACCTTCTAATATAATGCACTAGAGCTAGTGCATTATATTAGAAGGTTACTTCGCAGGAGCCTTGCTGCGGAACCCGTTGTTTGATTGAATAAAATTAAACGAAGCATATTCATTCATGTCTCATAGTTAAAAGTTTGTATGCGCTGATTTCAGGGAGCAGACGGCGCGATGGACGGACGCTCGAGTTGCGTCGCGACGCTCAACAATAATGTGCTTGCAAACAAACTGGTGCCGCGCCGCGCGCCGGTGCACGCGGTGGTTCGGTGGCGCGTCTGCGGTGACCTCTCATTAACTGTGACTGATGGTAGGGGAGGCGAATAGGGGATTTCGGGATTTACTCGAGCGCGGCAGATTAACATAAGGGGGGCAACCTTGCACCTTGTCAAGTACTCTCACCAAATCTGAGCCCTCTATGTAGTGTCGAACGCCTAGGGTAGCCCGTCAGATTAGTAAAAAAAAATCGATGGTTTGAAATACTCGAGCGCGTCAGATTAAGGTAAGGTAAGTTAGTTACATGCAAAATAGTGTACATTTCAATAATCTGACAATTTGGGCGTGACGAAAGAAAATTGGAGACTCGCAAAGTTGCAAAAAAAAAACGACACTTGGATTTTCTCGAGCGCGATTAGTTTTTTTTTTATTTTGAAGGAAATTAGTCACGAATGACGGAAATATCTTAATCTGCCGATTTGCACAAGCCGAAGTAGCTAAAATCATTATTAAGTGTATAGTCCAGGAATATTATGAGTTTCACCTCAGAATGAGAGATAGTCAGCTACTAACTTGTATAAACCTTTATTTTGACACCCTAAAACTTGTCTCAAAAGCTACTTATCTTAGGGTGCCCGCGACTACTGATTTTTCAAGGTCAAAGGTCAAAAAATAATTTATTGCAAATATCTCGTTTCCTATGGGTTTTTTGGTATATGTATTCATAATAAATATTGTAGAAGATTAAATTCTCTACAAATTTTGTCCAAAATTTTTTTTCGATATCTTGAACCATTTTCGAGATTTCGATATTTTTTATATATTTTTTTTTTCAAACCGTCAGATTAAGGAAATCCCTCAGCATAATTGTCAGATTATGGGTCAGTACAACAAGGCCATCAAGAAGAACCGCCTGTATAAAAATCTGACGCGCTCGAGTAAATCAAGGTCACGATTTTTTTTTGCATTTTCAAAAATCGGCCCTGACTGATGGTCGCGACCAAATCGTCAGTCTTTAAAATAGGAGCTACTGGAGATTTCACTTAACATCCCTTATCAATGTCTGACGCGCTCGAGTAAATTTTTTTTTTAAATATTTTCGACCCCTTTGTACGGCCACCCCCACCACGCAAAACGGCAGATTATTATGTTTCCGTTATCAGACAGACGTGGCGCGACTACCCTATTAATATCTGACGCGCTCGAGTATTTCTTGGTGACTGTTTTTTTTTACATTTTTGAAACCCTGTAGACGCTCCCCCCACCGCTGAAGGAGAAAATATCACATAACCTTTTTTTCTTTATTCCACCTAATCTTCAAATTCCAGTAGGTCCCAAAGACGCTCGAGTAACTACAAATTTAGCATCATTGCCTCCCCTACCAGAACGGTCGTTGTCACGTCGCAGGGCGGGCCTTGGCAATTTGTTCGCCCTTAACGAATACGCTAAAGTTATGTTTTTCATAAAAAATATTTTATTTTCCGTCATTCTGTTACCATGTAAATGAGACGAGGGGATTATGAAAGCAATACGTATTTTAACATTTATGGAGCAAGATAAAACATGTAATACATTAATACAGCCTGTAAATTTTTAGATTTTGTAACGGTTTATAATTTTTATATATTGGTTATTAATAGGCAGGTACATACATGACAACAGTAACAAAAATAACGCCTGCTAATCAAACCAAGGTTCAACTTCGGGTCAGGCAGGATGCATTTGATGTTTCTTTATTTAAAAAGTACCCATCTGCTCTGACGTCTCACCCGCGATCCCCTGTTGAGTAAAAGCACTAAGCACATAGCTTGCTTCAATCAAGCGAAGAGTGCTTCAAGACGTCAGTTTCGGGGAACTTAATACTTGTTGTACACGAGATTTAACCTATTCGTAACAATTTTATATAAGGAATAATATATTGCGACAAGTATTTTATTACAAATCAACAAATATTATTGTTCAGGCTTAGAAAAAATTTGAAAGCTTGGCGCGTGAGTCGCAATATTGTTCTTACAATGTCGACGAATATTTCCGCTTGATGCATTTTTGATGTTTTTCTGATGTGGGTCTATCGGCCTCTTCTATCTAAATGTGATGAATATTCAACGTTGGCTTAAGGAGGATACACCTATTCACTAACAAAATGACACGAAAAATCATGAAACTGATAATTAAGGTTTTTAAAATATCTGGCCGTGGACGAATTATAAATATATTTAATAATATATTGTTTTGGGAAGAACTTAAAATGAAAGGATTGTTGCTTTTGATTTTTTTCCATCAAACTCAAACTCAAGTATAATATCTTTATTAAATAAACTCATTACAAGTATTTTTAATGGTCAATTTGATTCACGTAAAATTCTAACGCTTGGTTCGAAGGTTGCTTTTGCTGAGAAGAGCCGGCAATAAACTCAGCTATTACTATTTTTTTTTAAAAAGCAACTTAGTCCTATTACATTCAATAATTATTTTTACTGATAATATACCTATGTGTGTTATGTTATGTTATGGTTATCAACCAAATTAACAAAATTTACAGCATACTGAGGCAGTAGGTATGTCCATACTTTGCTAATAGGTAGGTATATCAAATACTTCACAAGGGCACCAGTATCCCTGAAAGCCCATCAAATAAAAGGACCTTCTGTGCATAGATAAAGGACGTTCGTCTGTCGTAAATTGAATTTTGTTACGATCAATTCCGTAACAAAATAAATATTAATTTGTAGTAAAAAGATGAAGATTACGCAGTACTCTATAAACAATTATAATAATATAGTTATAAATATTTGTTTACTGTTCTATACTTTGTTGTCTCAGCTGCGTGATATATATTACGTCCAATAGGAATGTAGAGTTTATTAAAACCATGCATATTAACTATATGTATATAATAATAATATGTTCTGCATTTACGAATTTATGATTTTATTTTTGTCCGTATTCAATTTAAAAACTGGCTATGAATAAAAATACAGTAAACCTAAAAATTGCGATAGTGAAACCTGTGATTTAATTTTGAATTGCATCGTAAAATAAATCCTACACTACCTACCTTCACTCGAATCCCATGTGTAAATTTTCATTTACTCTCAAAACACTAAAAGCGGAACGAGTCCACAAATCAGTGCATTTCGAATGGTCTCATCCAGGGTGGAACTTCAAACGGTTTTTTCATCAGCATTGGAGCAATATATTCCTAATTGGACTGTATCTGGTAGTAAGTATACGTACATATATGTGTTCTGTCCCGGGTTGCAGGATGACACAACAAACGGCGCTCACGAGAGTGCGCGCATTCACAACACGGTGTATCAAGAGCTGAGTCAACCGGCCACCGCACTCTCTATTTGCACGCTACAAATCATAAAGGTTAAATCCAATACCATTAATGTTCACTGAGTGAACACACAAAAAAGATGAATAATAAAGTTATTGATTAATATTATATTTGTCAATAATATGAATTAACTTAACATGTTATAATAAATAGAAATACCTACTCAAAAATAATAATACACCACATTTAACAAAAGTTTTGAGTGCGCTAAGTACACCTCAGCTTAACACCTCAATATAAGCGATAACGGCGTGAATTTTAATAGTGATCAGAAAAATTGAATGAACACCATACAACAAATATACACCTTACCGACTTATTTTTTAAACAGAACATGAAATACGATACATTCCTTTAAAGGGGTTAAGGTTGTAGAGCTTAGTTGTAGTTAATTTATTCATATCATAATATGTCTAAAATTTATTTATTTCTGAGCTGTTTATTTACCTAAAATATATCTTTTTTTTGTAAAATAACACTTTGGTTTGACTCTACCAGAAAAATATTTTAAATCTTGAATAACTCAGAAGTAAGCCAGATTCGGACATAGTACCTATCATATATTATGACAAAATTGGATGCAAATTAGCTCAAGGAATGTATCGCATTTTATGTCACTCTGTATATAAATTTGCTAACGTAAACAAAATTATAGTTTATTACACACTCCCAAACCAGCAGATATCGACGCAGACGAGTCCATCACCATTTTGCTTATGTTGTGATCTGTGCTCCCTGCATGCATAGCCCAAAAGCTTTGCATGGTTCATGTTTATATATTAGTTAGGTATTAGAATTATAAATCATGCATGTTTATATATAATTCAATGTAATGTGACCACTGGTTGTTTGTTTACTCGTAGATGTGTAATCGGAGACGGTGCAAACAAATGGCTGTAGTTAGCCGAGCACCGCAGAGGGCAGTATCTACGATTTATGTACGAAGAGCAAGGCCCGCGGGGAGCCAACCGGGCGGCGGGCGGGTGCGGCGCGCGGCGGCCTAGGTGTTGTTTCTTCTCTAAACCACATATCCAGCAAAATTTATTTTCTACCTTTATTTCTATACTCAGGATAAATTTTCTGAAACAAGGGTATAAATACAGCTTAACAATACTTTTATTTCGTTTGTTTTTTCTGATAGTTTCATTTAATTTCATTAAAAAAACAGTATAACCAATGATATAAAATATATAACCAATCAATATAATAAATTGTGTAATACATGAACAAAATTTATTGGTTTGATTTAATTTAAAGTATATTTTCTTCTTTTTAGGGCAATTAAATAAAAGCTTGTTTTTTGTACCACTAATTTATTTATATTATCTATCTCTGTGCCAAGTTTCATTCAAAATCCGTTCAGCCGTTATGGAATTGAGTGTTAACAAACTTACTTTAACACAATCTTTCACATTTTTAATATTTAATAATACCTACTGTAGGATAGTAGGATTTTACAATTTATATATACTTACCTACACAGAGGTATTGTTTTAAATGTTTATTGTGTACCTACCTCAAACCTAGGTACCTAAGTACTATGATGGAACGCCACAGCTAAATTTGTCATGAAATGATTTACCTACTTCAGTTTCAACGTGACTGACAGCTAGCCGCAGTTGCGATACAAATAATTTAGCTTTCGGTCCCAAACAGACGGCAGGGCTGTCATCGTTTCAATAGCGTATTCGATTACATGCGGTGTCCGTGGTATGTCCGCTCGACGACCAACCATCCTATCCCATACGGTTTCCCAATACCATAGCAAAATTGAAAAATATAATTGCATTCAAACAAACCTCACCCTTACCGTTAAGTAATCAGAGCTACATTATAAAGATTAAAAGTTTCAGGTCGCGAAGCAGCTAATTAATCCACCGCAGATATCCTGCTACACGTTGTGAAGGCAATTACTCGAGCCGCAGTCATGCTCTATTCTCACAGGAGGTCGCTTCCTAAGTCCGGGTGCATTTTTAAATTAAGTAAAGAGCGCTGCGACTTTTTTGTTCAATATGGAAATCATTCTGAGTGCTTCAGTTTGTACCGTGATGTATTCTCGTTATGAACCCCTATCCTCCGAGCATTATTAGCAAATAATCAACGGCAGCCATTCACTCCTGGCAAATGGTTGGCGTTCACTCACATTCAGTTCGATAGGTAATCGACATGAGCAGTAGAGCCTTCGGCAAATACAATAGCGAATGCAATGGGACTTGAATGGAACCGATTGTTCCGCGGACGGAAAGATGAGAGACGGGTAAATAAAATCTCGCTTCTTTTTCCAATGGATCTTGATGAAAATATCATCACACGGATATTGTGGTGGATGGTTTTCCCTTCGCAAATAACACTGTATATTATTTGAGTGATAATTATTCTGAATAAATAAAAAAACATACCTGTTATTTTAAGCAGATAAACATTATTCGTGCCTTTAAGGGAACTTGCCAATAACATGTATATTTTTTGTCGTATCATCTGGGGGAATTCCCACATATTCTTAAGTTAGCATTATCCGAGGGTTTGGTGATATGTGTTTTTAAAATCCTTTCAGTAATAAATTTTATTATTCTCTTTGTATGTGTAAGGCGTAAGACATAAATGATTTAACAGAAAAAAGTAATGCTGACACCTATCTAGTAATAGTACCATGTTTATAAGATTCCTATTGATATTAAATAAGAAACAAGAATATCCCTCCTAATATTATAAATGTGAACGTAACTTTGTCTGTCTGTTGCCTTTTCACGCCCAAACCACTGAACCAAATTTTATAAATTTTGGCATAAAAATAGACAGGACCTTGGATTAGGACATAAGATACTTTTTATCACGAGAAAAGATCTCTCGAAGTTAAGAATAACTAATAAATAACTAAATAAGAAATTACTAAACTACTTTGTTTACGTCTTAGATAGATATATAATTTTATACAAGTAAAGTCGAATCAAGCTGGGTAACAAAAGTTTTTTATCGTTAAGTATTTGAGAAATAAAATACAATGTTTTTTTATAGTACTACTAAGAATGCCATCTGTCACTACGTGGTGATGAAGTGTGAAGTGTGAACCGATTCCGCGCTATATCACACACTCTTGAAAAAGATCGTGTTCATTTCCGCACATCGATCATACGAGTGACAGGAAAAGGGTCTTCTAATTCTGATAGATCACGGACATATTCATTACATGCGACCTCATCATTTGTAGGTTGTTGTAAAGTGGAGATTACTGCTTAGTTTTAAAGTTTCTTTTTATCATTAATTGACAACAGAACTGATATATTTATTTTGGCATTAATTTTTTTGTGATATACCTGTTAGTAGATAATAATACTTTGCATTCAAATATTAATATAAAACTCGTTTTATAAAACACCCTACATAGTTTCAAAGTGACGTATGAGGTAAGGATGTATAAAATATTACAAGTATTATTAAATTCGACTCATTGCCTATCTACGTTGAGTCTACATTCGGTATTATATCGCTTTAATGTAAGATGGTGGTGGGTGTTCTATCGGATTAAAAGGAATGAAAAGAAGGAATTTGATGCTGTGAATTTTCTGGGGAATGGACCGGTCTGTTTCAATTTCACGGGGCGTTTGTTGGGCGACAAAGACGCCCAAAGGTGTCATTTCACAGAAAGCTACCCAAACTTATGAGATAAGATGAAATGTTTATTTTTTATCGCCAGGAACAAAACTTTTTCAAAAGCAATATGACGTTAATGATACTTTTTTTCCAGGATCTTATAAAAAGACTTACAAAAATGAGGCTAATAGTTATAAATTCATTTATGTTTGGTGCTATTGTAATATATTTCAAACTGCCACCGGACTTAATTAAGTTAGTACATTTAAAAATAGCTGTATTAAAGTTTGACTAATCTAATTCTAATAATTTATAAGTTTATTAAAATAAATAATTATTGAGATTACATACACTACTTAGTTTCTTAATAAAAAACAACAACAATCAATTTGTATACGATGGATGTATTTTGGACATGATTAATTTTAAAGATTAGAAGAGTATGAAACAAAAAATGTTAGTTTTATAAAATAAACATGGCAAACAAATTGTATTATCATATAAACCAATGTCGCCAGCCAAAACTAATAGTTAACAACAATAAAAATAATGGGTATTAGGTACAGATAAGTTGCGATTAGTAGGTTATGTTTAAAATAACGTATTATATATAATAAAGGAATTTGTTGATCGAGGTTAATGGCTTGTACATGTAATCGCTCAGCTAGCAATGCTGACTTGAGTCTTAAACTGTGAAACGTATGTGAAAATATTGGCGTAGAACGTCGGCAGGGTACACAATTCCACTTCATCCCACGCCAGTGTCTGAGTGCAAAGGCGTGTCGACTTGCCGGACGGACTCGGCCTCCGTGAAAATTCAGCGCTCGCCGGAAAATATGGCCGCTGATGGAACCTTAATGTTTCCGACTTGGTCCCCCCACTTGCGGTCAGCTCAGACAGTCTTCGATGTTGCCTATAAAACTTCGCTTCTATTAAAAATATAGCTACAAAATTTGTTAGTTTTCATAATAGGGTGTTTTTAAGAGGAATCAAAAGAGCCATGTTATTTCTAGTCGCCTGTGTGTTATTTTTTAAATATATTTTAAATATGATGCACGCAGTAGTCTTTTGTTTTATGCTTTTTGAATAAAATTATACACTCAATTTGTGATGCAAACATTCCACGGATTTTTAATATGACGGTTAAAATATGGTTTGTATTTAAGTATTAGTACGTATTAGTCAGTAGCAACATTATAGTCAGTTAGGTACACTTGATAGATAAAAATTAATGAACCTGCGATAGGTCGGGTGTATCAGTCTCGATATGTATGGTATGGGCACACGAACTCATTAGTCGACGTATGTACAGTTGGACGTGCCGCGCGGACATGTGATTGACGCAAAGGAAATGATTTCGCCCGCCCGCCGGCGCCACTGTTATCTCTCAAAAGGTAATACCTCCCTCATTTGTTGGTCTATATTTCGATGTTTACATTGATAATGTAAACAAAATGGTTTCCAATGTTTACTCATCAGATCCTAAATCAGCGCGGAAGTTATTGGCTCTGTGTTGTTTTAACCTATGCATGCTAACATCAAGCGAATTAATTTATGTTATTAGGTATATTTGAAGATTATACGAATATTTATATACATATAAGATGTTATATGTTTTATATAATATTTGTTGCAATCTTTTGTATAAAATAATGTTTCATGACATCGTTAAAAACAGTTATTTATGTTATATTCTTATTAAAAAATGTATAGTTCTAGAAAAATGTACAAATGAAATAACCGAATATAACATCTGCAAGCTCAAAAGGATCCAACGAAACAATTTCCTAGAAATGATACCGTAGGGTAAAATAAACCGTAACAACAAGTGGGGTAACCCGTAAAAACGATTTCGTGAAAATTAACTCAATCGGCTACATTTTTTACAAAAATCTGTCTACCGGCATTATTCTTTGTAAAAAAATATTGTTTGTTAGTTTATTACAAAAAAGTCAGCATTCGCCCCGGAATTTTACTCAGATAGGTACAGTGTTTAGGCAGGTACTCGGGATAAAAATTCCATAAGAACTTTATTTAATTTTATAAGTATTATATCTACCTGTGTACCTATTAAAAATACATGTAAACTTTTGCATTTTTTAAATTTTATTTTACGACATTTTATTTTAAGGTATTATTTATTTTTTCTTGAACGACATACTTAACAACTTATGAAAAAAGGGTACGTCCCAAAAACTTAAGACAGTGTAGGCACAGTACATATATTATTCCAAGATATAACAATGTACATGGTTCCAGAACACTAGATGTTTTGATTCCAACACTCTTGAATGAGTTACCGGAAGAACTTCAAAACATTTATGTACAGGGCGCAGGTTCAAGCAGAAGCTTAAAAAATATTATTGTATTGCATTCCAAATTAATAATTAACCACGTATGTACTTATATATAACTATGCTGTAAAGAAAGCACTCGACGTACACAGATAAACTCTGTGAGGTTTTCGATGTGCGTCAGTCTTTTATTTTTGTATGTGTTTTTTATGTATAAAAAACATAAAAAATCTTGTGTTGATTTTCTAAAAATTGTTAAATCAAACTCATTTACTCTAGTTAGAAGGTAAAACTTTTTATAGTATAATTTTAGAATACCCACTCATTCATCACCTAAACACATAAAGATTTTCCAGTGTAAAAGAAAAAAGTTATTATCAACCCTTTATTGCATTACTTTACGGATTTTAAAAAGTTTCTAACAACATTAAGTCGAAAATTTCCCTAGTTAACACAACGGAATGAGATCCTCAGTGGCCGCAGCGGGAGTGAGCATCAACACTTATTAAAAGTGGATTAACTCGTTTAAAGTACGATTGAACTTCCCAAACTTTACAAGCGAGTGGCAAACATAAACTTTGCCGCAGATTAAGATTGTATTTAATTACTGCTTATTCATTATCTTGGTTATGATATTTTTTGATTATTAACGTTTATTTATAAATCAAGTAAGAACATAAATATCTTATTTTAATTGAATTGTTATCATACCAACATCCTACTTCATATCCTACTAATATTATAAATGTAAAAGTTTGTAATTTTGTATGTTTGGACGTTCGTTGCTCAATCACGCAAAAACGGCTGAACGGATTTTGATGAAACTTGGCACACAGGTAGAACATGTCCTGGAATAAAACATAAGAAACTTTTAATCACGAGAAAAGATAAGATCCCTCGGAAACGCGGGTGAAACCGCGTGGAGGAAAACTAGATTTTTATATAGCAACAACAAATAACTACACCATCATTAACTTCCTTTCCTGTATCCTTAGAGGTTGCAACTCTGACTGTAAAGGCTCTCCACATTATGTACACAACTCGGATGCTGAGGAACACAATATTTCTCTGGCCAAGACAAATTGAGGTCGGGCGTTAGTTTGATTGGAGCTTATTTGTTACCTTTACAATGAACATTAGTCCGAGAGTGAGTATTTTCTCCGTCAATTTTTGCCGCTACTAATCTCCGGGCTTAATAGGGAGAGGAAGGTATATACTATTAGATAGATACTATTCCAGTAACTACACTAACTGGAATGATACAACACCTGTAAAAGCGATACTCATACAGGGTGTCCCATAAATAACACGCCAGAATGACACTGGAGCTAGGTTGGCTTCAGGTCAATCAGATAACATTAACATGACCTTAGTAAAAGTTTTTTGGTTTACGAGATATTGCCACCTTTATGCTTTTAAAAAAAATCTCTGCGAGTAATTTGGCGACAAAAGATGCCACAAAAGATGCCTGCACCATTTATTAAGTATTATTTTTTAATTGTAGTCTTTCCCAAGTAGCACGACTTAAATGTCAACAATTTGAATTTATAACTTTTGGCAAAAAAAAAACTACGAATGTTATGCCATTTTCGAAATAACATTAAATAGGCTAGTTTTAAATATAATTTTGCTGATTCAGTCGAGTACAATTTTTTATCACAGTAATTAGTCAAACTTTAGTTACGATTTTCGCATTGACTTAAAATGAAACAACTTAGTTATTTTTTGAGCATAGCGTAGTGCGTACTAGTTTCAAATGAAATGATCACTTGAGTGTCTCAACCAACTAGGAAAAAAACTTATAAGTTAGAAGTTATTTATAGCCAAAATAGGCTAAAAAAAGACCAAAAAATTTTGTATTTTTTTAAAAGTGGCAATATCTCGAAAACCATAAAACTTTTACTAAGGTCATGTTGATATTATTTGATAGACCTGAAGTCAATCTAGCTCCAGTGTCACTCTGGCGTGTTATTTTTGGGACACCGTGTATAATACGTTATTTATTGTATCATTATTATGAGGTATAAACATATCCTACAATCGTATAACGCGTATTACTTCAGATTTTCGTTTCGAAAATGCCAATTCAAGGCTAAACATAAGTTTTCTCAATGTACACAACTACACACTATCATCCCCTTTCGGCAAGCAGCTTAGCACTACTTTCATCTGTTGTTCTCACCATTAAGCAATCCTATTTACTATAATTAGATACATTATACGGAAACCCTGGAATGTTTTTATGAGAATAGTTGTGTTTATCTATTGTACGATAATTTGACGTGGGTCAGAACGGGACTCGCTCTAATTTCAAAACATTAATGAATTAATAGACACATCAGTATAAAATAGGAATGCAGAGAGAACAAAGGATTACTTATGAAAAGGTTGTACCTATTTAAAGATAATTGTTTAAGGCTTATTTTACAAATGTTATCGTGAATATGAATAAAGGATTGTGAACTTTAGTATTAATAGTTACACGTAAATTCAAAGTCTCCCTAATTACTAAAACATTATAACTTTGACTTTTAATATATATTGTGCAGACTACTTTATCATGTGAGTGTGTGTGTGTGTCTTTTTACAATAACTGGTTCCTAAAATGATAGAATATTAGCTTAAGCCAACCTCGAAAATTTATTCTTGTATTTTTGTAACACACTTAGAACGTTCCACTTTAATTCTACAGTTTTCAGTTGTTTTTGATTCTACAAATTCGTTTATATACCTACCTACCTAGTCTGTAATAACAGTTTGCTATTCTTACCAAAGTTTTTATAAGAAAATTTCTATATTATCATCAGAGTCGCCCGAGCAGAAGAAATAATACAATTTTACAATGAAAATACTATTGGATATTATTTCGCCCACCTGCCTTCGTAGGAAATACTTATCACATACTGAATTTAAGATAATAATATACTGAACATTAATTGTTTGTCTGATATTGATTGGCATAATCTTGACCACGAACCGGAAGACGCAGCGTGGGCAGGCCTCCAACATGGTAGACCGACGATCTTGTGAGGCTCGCTCTGAGGCTGACGATCTTCTGAGCACTGGCTTCCACTGGATGCGGATAGCCCAATACCGGCTACTATGGAGATCCTTGGGGGAGGCCTTTGTCCAGCAGTGGACGTCTTCCGACTGACAGGATGATGATGATAATGTAAGTCTTGGTTATGGTATGTTATGATTTGGAAGAAAATTACTAATCCCGTCTAAAAGGTCTGACTGACTGACATATCAGTGCAGAGCTCTGACTAGTGGGACTAGGAACGTGAACTTTTCCCCTAAGCATCTTTTTATCTATCTTCTATATATATTATAGGTATAAAAGGATAAGTCCTGAATGACTCATCAACGCCCAGCCTTGAACCCTTAGACCTAGGAAGCTGAATTTTCACAGGTGTTGTTTTTAAGACGTGATCGAGGAATAAGAACGGATTTTTCGAAATTCAACCCTTAAGGGGTGAAAAAGGGGTTGAAAGTTTGTATGAAAGTCGGTCATTTTTGAAGCTAGAATCATGAAACTTTGTTTTCAAGCTAGCAATAAAAAATAAAGAAACACATGTCTTAGATTTTTTTTTTTATTCCACCCCTGATGGTGTGAAACGGGGGTTGAAAGTTTGTATGGAAGTCCGCCATTTTTTAAGCTAGAAGCATAAAACTGTGTTTTAAGCTAATAATCAAATTTAGAGAAACACGTGTTTTAGCGTTTTTTAAATTCCATCCCTGAGGGGGTAAAACGAGGGATGAAAGTTTGTATGGAAGTCTGCCATTTTTTGAAGCTAGAAGCATGAAACTGTGTTTTTAGGGTTCCGTACTTCAAAAAGTAAAAAAAGGAACCCTTATAAGATCACTTTCTTGTCCGTCCGTCCGTCTGTCTGTCCATCTGTCCATCTGTCCGTGTGTCACCACCGATTATCTCAGGAACGGGTGGACCTAGAAGTTGAAATTTATACCAGATACTGAGGTCTACAGTCTCTATTAGGTGTATAAAGAGATATGGGCAAATTTAGATTTTCGCGAAAACTTGTAAGTACCAAAATGTACCTTAATTTTCAACTTTTTTTATTTTTCGGATTTTTTCCTTTACTTGTGCTGTAAGACCATGCTTTTAACCAAAATTGATAATTCTAGGTAAACCGTAGGTACCCTATAGGTTTTGGGTCGAAAACCTATTTGGTAGTTCCCGTTGACCTAGAATCACGAAATTTGGCAAAAAACAAGGGAAAAATTCCAAAAAATGAAAAAAGTAGAAAATTAAAGGGTGTCCCCATACATACATAGTCACCACCAATTAAGATAGACCTCTGAGTTGTATCGGCGCTCATACAATTTAGAGGTCTAGCTTAATTGGCACTAACCTCAAATAAGGTAATCAAAAACATAATCAAAAAAAATGAAAACAATCCGCGAGACTCCATTACGGAACCCTCGGTGCGCGAGTCCGACTCGCACTTGACCGGTTGTTTTAAGCTAATAATTAGAAATAAAGAAACACATATTTTAGCGTTTTTTAAAATTCCATCCCTGAGGGGTGAAACGGGGGTTGAAAGTTTGTATAGAAGTCCGCCATATTTTAAGCTAATTATTAGAAATAAAGAAACACGTGTGTTAGCGTTTTTTTTAAATTCCACCCCTGATGGGGTGAAACGGGGGTTCAAAGAAGGCCTGACTCACTGACTCATCAACGCCCAGTCTACAGTCTACAACCTTGGATCTAGAAAGCTTAATTTTTTCACAGGTATTGTTTTTAAGATGTAGACGAAGAATAAGATGGGATTTTTCGATATTCAATCTCTTAATGGGTAAAAAAGGCATACGCGGGTAAAACCGCGGGGCGGAAAGCTAGTAATGTATACGATCACAAAGGAGGGTTTTTTTAGAAATAAAACCTTTAGACGGGTAAAAAATTCATCGAAATTTTAGTAATATAGCAAAATGACTAGGTACAATTTGTATGATTTTTTTTATGCTCTAAATTATAAAAAAATATGGTTCATGGTAGATAATTTTGAACCCTTTAAATAAACATTTAAATAATCGTTTTTCTAAATTCAATCACTCAGGAGAGAAAGTGAGTAAATTTTGTATGAGCAATAATATTTTCTGATCAGATTTTCCCAAAAATATCACAAGTAATGTATCTAACCATTGTAACGTATACGTAGAAGCAACAGTTGACGTTTGCCTTGATCCCATCGAGACATAACGTGGCAATTTCCTCTCGGCCCGAAACCGATACGCCGCGATCACACGAACATAATGCATTGGGGGAAACGACTGGAAATTCACAAATACGTTTTCTATGTGTCGTTTATTTTATAAAAATCTATCTACGCTAACGTCTATTGTTTGTGTTCATGTGTATGTTTTATTTTAAATGCTTTAGGTAAGTAAAGCTGATGTTTCTTGAGGGCGTCTTTTCAGTTTGAGTGTTTACCAAAAAGTCAATTGTTACGTTGATAAGTGCCTTATCAGGGCCTAAACTGAATAAATGAGCTTGAGTAAACTAAACTTTCAATTACTATATTATATAATTCCTATCCTTAATATCAATCAAGAAAGTTGTGCTCTTATAATTGGTACTGAACTGATAATATTTTTGAAAAAATTAACTAAAATAATGTTCCTACATACCTTCTACCCGATCGGGTTCTTGAAGAGTATGATAAGCCATAATATGCTTATCAGATAAGCATATTATTTTATTTTACCATGTCATCTGTATTTATCGAATTATCAATTACCTACCATACAACAAAACTTTACTTTTTATTTTAGACGTTTTAAAGTAGAATTTTGTGTGCCTTCGGCTACATTATCACTTTTCACGTGATATCGTAGTCAAACACAAAACCTATACATATTATAAAAATGTCTATTCCGTTACTAACGTAAACGAAGGAAAAATGAATCACTATTTTGTGGAATGTCCATGGGACCTGTTGTTATTTAAAAAATAACTGGTTAAAATAATTGGTTTCTACTTCGTTCTCCTAACCATACTTCTACAAAAATCGTGTCAATCGGTTGCACTTTCGGTCGGACGATTAGGAAGACAAAGAAATATACTAAAATATTTATAATAATACATACGAGTACTACCGTCTGCTTTGCAATGTCATCCGCGTTCCTTTGATGATAAGTACCACATGAAGACATGCTAATAGGGGTACTTATCATTCCAATTTCAGAACTTCACAACATATCCTCTAAGGGTAACAATAAACCAACCATAGACAAATATTAGCAATTATGAAATGATGTCGACATCATTTTGTAATTGTTACCTTGGAGGATATGTTATGAAGTTCTGAAATTGGAATGATAAGTACCCCAATTAGTATGTCCTCATGGGGTACTTTAGGATGAAATTGACAGGAACTAATGGTACTTACCAACCTTATCTTTAACTGCTATGTATTTAAAACGCAAATAAATCCAGCAGTGTTGTTCTATAAACGTGAAATTCAATACTAAGTTTCATATTATCAGTAACAAATCCCAACTACGTGCCTCCGTATAATCGGTGGGATAAAAGAGGGCGTGCTCATCTCTTTCCTTCCAAGTTTATCTAGATTTTATAATGTAACCATAGGATGCTTTCCATGTTTTTTTTATACCACAAGTGACAACCAGGCAGGCGGGTCACCTAATGGTGAGTGAATACCATCGCCTATAGACATTAACAATACCAGGGGGATCGCCAGTGTGTTGTCGAACTTGGTATGATGCCTTTTTCTTTAAATGCAACTAGCTGTCAAGTGCAAATGCCGTAACATGCCAAAAGGTGCTTGGCAAGAGATTTTCAACTTGAGGGTTGTAGCCAGCCAGAATACCCTACCATCGCGCTGTGGTTTCCTCACGGTATTTTCTTTCACCGAAAGCTCAAGCTCATTGTAGGATTCGAACTCACGACCTTCGCCGCGTTATCCAACGTCGTCGTCGTTATGTCACCTTCATAAATTATTTTTTTGTTGCTGAATTTACGAAACGATAGTCCGTTGATTTCTAGTTTTCTTAGTAATGCTTAGTTTCGCAATCAAGGTAGTCAGAGATATAATATGTGTATTAGTACATATAAATATGCTGATATGATAGCAATGACGAAACAGCTATACCTGCGTAACTACTATAACAATTATTTATTTATTAATTACGTGTATTTACCTACCTAATTTAAACTAGTATCTAGGTACCCTGTTACTAAGCCCTTGGACTATTGTGGTTATGTAAGAAGCAAGCCAGGATTATGTCAAAGCCGATGTCTTGGTCAAGGTGGCGCAGGTGTGTCCGCGACGTTCGTGGTCAGCAACAAGCCTCGACTGTGAATGCTATAGTCATTATGAAAATAGGTAGCTACATAAGTATCTTAATACTGCAAAGTTAATTAACATTGTTAGTCTCCTAAAGAATGCCTTCCTTGATTAGGGTAAACAATATTTTATGCGACATCCATTAACTCCGCCGATAGAATTCTACATAACGCTATCAAAGATCCACAAGTGATCTGCATGTAGGTATACAATTTTCCAAAGTCTAGTTATAGTTTTCCAACGCTGCGATTGGACGAAAAAATATTATCTGAAAAATTATATCTTCACAGTTATTATCTCCGAAGTGGAAGGCTGATGTTTCTATTCCCCACACAAACTTTGTCACCTACTTTCTTTCCATAGGCAGTAATTTTCTCTTTATTTTTCGACCAAAAGGCTAAATATAAAGAGACATGAAATAAAGTTATATTATGGACATTTGATTGCAGGAGTGACGACATTACGTGAAGGAACACATATCTTCATAAGGTTGTAGTTGGAATTCTTACAAGACCCATTATAATCCAAAGGCTACGTTATATGCGGTATTAATGATGCTTGATGAAATTAGATTACAAGTTAATTTTTTTTGTGTTGGTAATATACATGTGGATTCTACAGACAACAATCATAACATGAAACTCAGTTAAATATACCTATGCTATTCCGATTAAATTCTTCGCGCCCTATTCATAGTAAGAATCTAGCTATAAATATTAAACCCTATGTGAGTCTCGGTATTAAAAAAATATTGTTTACATTGCAGTGGCACTAAAATTCAAATCTATACATGCATGTTACGTTAAATATTATTATACGCTTCGTGCAGGTTTCTGGATATGTGCAATATAAAAATGTCGACGGAAAAAGCTTTTACGGCCGGTTATTTCTGCTGGGAACTATAAGCACAGTATAAAGATATAAGCGAGCTCTACATCCGTACCAGTGTTTTTATAGCAAGTACCTACTGTTGAACTTAAGGCTTCGTGTCGTGTGTGTATACACGTCTGCTTTACGTTGTTCTTACCATGAATTTGAATGTATTCATAAATTAAGATCAATGTATAACAAGCGTATTGAAATAAAAATATGTAAATCAGAAATATAAGTAAATAAACGATAGGTAGATTCTTAATGCTAAAATTACTAGCTGCCCCCTGTGGTTTCACCCGCGTTCCCGGGGGTTTTATCTTTTCCCGGGATAAATGTATCCTTATTCCTTATTATATGAGCTATGATCGCCAATCATACGTTCAAATAAGATAATGACTAACCGTCAAAATAATATGTTTAAGTAGATAAATAAAATAAAAAACAATACAACCAGGGAACGTGGTGTAATGTATGGTGCGGGATTCCGAATGTCAAGCAACTTTTATGTAATTGGCCGCTCGTTGGAGCAGCGGTAATCCCACTCGCATTCATTAGTGCCAGTATAACTGCAACTTATAATCTCCGCTGTCTGCACGCGCGCTCGATCATTCGCAACAACTATACAATACTTCTATATCTAGAATTTTCAGCGAGATAATGTCAACAATTTGCTTATAGTCTATGTGTATAGATCTAATTAAATGTGAACTTGACGAAGATAGAGAGAAAGATAAACTTTTGCACTAACAATATCCGCACACACGAATTATATTTGGTTAGATTATAGGAAGGTAGGTATTGGTACGAGTAGCTATCTCAAAGTCAAACTAGTTTATTAACTTGGTTTAGGATATGCTTAGGTACTTTTCAACGTTACAATTTACTCTACCATCGTTTCTGAAGTACTTCCAATGAGCAGTGTGGTAAGTACGCTTATTTTGAATATTTTTTAAGGCGATATTAGCTCAGTGTTAGTGACGTCGGACACCGCGGCGAAGGTCGTGGGTTCGAATCCTACAATGGGCTTGAGCTTTCGGTGAAGGAAAACATCGTGAGGAAACCATAGCACGGTGGTAGGGTACTTTGTAGTACACGACTGGCTGGCTACCACCCTCAAGTTGAAAATCTGTCGCCAAGCACCTGTTGGTGTGTTCCGGCAGTTGCACTTGAGAGCCAGTGCCTTTGAGGCATTGTAATAAGGTGTACAACACATTGGCAATCCCCTTGGTATTGCTAATATCTATAGGCGACGGTAGTCACTTACCACCAGGTGACCCGTCAGCTTCGTTGTCACTGTAATATAAAAAAAATAAAAATTAATTAAGTAACTGATAGAAAACGCTATATCGATTTATCTTTAGATGGCGCTGCGCAATATTATTCGTATTTCTGAGGGATCGGTACTGCGAAATAAAAAGTCGCAATGTTAAATGATCTCTAGGCAAGTTCATAATAGTTTTTTTCTTGTAAACAAACAACGTAGCTTAGCACCTTTACTCAAAAGCTTAGGAGCTTTCAAGTTGGTTTCCCTAAAAGAGAACTTGGCGCTCCTTTATAATCATCTTAGGAGTTATTTCAGCAGATTTTAAATATTTTACCGACATTCCTCACTTACGGCCTTCTGATCCCAAACTAAGCAGAGCTTGTATTTTGGAAACCAGTCAGCTGATGTACTTATATAATACATAACATGAAATAAACTACGAAGTACCTATCTGCTTGGCTAATATCAAACACATGTAAATAAATTGGCCACAAGAATGTACTTTAAAACTACATCAGAGTGCACAGCTTCTAGGATGTAAAAGCAGATACCATGTTATGTTGATACTCGGGCGAATGTATTTTTATTTGAAACAAAACAAGAACCATGTTTTCGCTAATAGGTATACGTCATATATGCTCGTAACAAAAACAACGCTTGATATAAAACGCAAATATCTCCGAAGTGACGGTTTTTATGAATCTGACACGCTGAATTCTGAGATTAAATTCATGCCCCGAGGTACAATTCGTTCAGAATAGCGTCGCATCGTCCACACTCCTACAGAGATGAAAAATGGAAGTATTATCTCGATTTCACTTGTCAAGTTGAATACAAAGACTTTTTTTAGAATAAGTAGGAACTTGTTTAAGTAATTGTTCCATTTGATGTTCTTTTTTCGTGATTTATAAATTTATCACGCTCTCAATTTAGGTACCTACCTATAATGTAAAAGTTTCACGCTCCAAAATAAACGTAGGTCATGAATTTATGAAGTTGTTCACTATCCATTGCACGGAACACAAATGAAAAAACAAAGCGCAATTTTTACGAGACATAAACAATTTCGTGGAAAGCTAGTAAAAACTCCTTCAGTGGGACCGTTACATAATGAAATTAACAATAAGCTCGCTGGAAACAAAGAAAGTACCTAAGTTGATAAATAAAAAATATGCCAAGGGACAAATGGAGGAGAGCGGATACAAAAACTTGGGATTGGAGAAAAGTTTTGGCCATTTAGGAACAGAGAATTTCCTCACTGTGGTTTGCGTTAAATTACAGGAAAATTACGCTCTTTATGCGTATGATGATAATTAATTTAATGTTAGTAGCTAGAATAATTTACATAAATCAGAACACGTTGGCTGATCCTCCGGAGAAATATAAAAACAAAAAGATTTAATTTAACAGTATCCTATCATAATAAGTTGTTCTTACATAAAGATATCGTGATATTCGTTCGCCTTAGCAATTGCGCGGTTATATTAAAACTTAATTAAAATTTGTTTATCACGGCTTGAAAGCGATTAAAACTTTAAACGAAGCTGTGCCGATGTAGACCGCCTTAACGAAATGAGTTTATTTACGTAAATAGTGTTTCACTTCAACCCTTGTGTTCTGAAAGTGACTTTACACATCCGAACTTTATGTTGAAAACCTTTCACAACGTAACTACTTTATTTACTAGCATTTATTTTAACGATTCAAGTTATGATTCAATCCAATTCTGAAATGAATTTAGAGTTTCACATTTCAGTTTAATTAATGAAAAGCCACCATCAGGTGCAATCGTGGCAAGAAAATTTAACTATTTATTGTTAACGAGTTTTAAAATGTCATAGTTCATACAGATGTTTGATCTATCACTACTTTTATAATTGCAATTTTTTTTTAAATCCATCATAACTTATTTTGGTCTCACGGTAAAAGAAAGAAAACATCTTAATTAAACCTGCATGAGAAGTGAATTCCAAAGAGGCACATACCTATGTAGCCATATTGGTCTGGGCTCACGTGGTACGGATAGAAGATTCGTACCCCAGCTAGCAACCACTACTTAAAACCTATACCTACGGCACTTTTTAACATTGTTAAAATTTGTGTTTGAAACAACGAATTCCTTAGTGCATTGTAAAACTGAAAAGTAAATTACCTACGCGCATGTTACTGTAGACGTACCGCACACAAATTTAATTATTTATTTCTATTTACAACTGTGTCCGCCACTAGGGGCACATTATACTTATTTGGACTACTTCTTTGTGTAAGTTATCAAGATATTTATGTTAGGACAGCACGAAAGCTATATCACGGGACAAACTAGTGAAAATTAATGAGGACACGAAGCGGAGTTCAATACACAACTTTATAAAGTAGCCGTGAAAAATGGCTTACGGCCAGATAGTGTAACTTATTTTATATAGGTACTTTACTAGGCTACGTTCGATGCCATTTTCAATATTATGAAGTTATTTCAGAACCTTTTAGACAGCACTTAACAAAAACATTTTAAAGCAAAACTCACTGATTGCATTATGCTAAACTGTTGGAATGGAAAACTTGAGTTCATCTTGTTATTATTCCTATATTTAAATTAAAAAATATTAGTAATTTATTTATTTATTAAATAAACTTTTAGATTTAAAAAAAAGTATCTTATTTTCTCTTAAATTTAATTGAATATCAAAAAACTTAGGTGCATGTTCATTATTTACGTTAACAAACTAAACTTTTGTTAAAAAAATAAGTTTAATTAAAAGTTTATATTATATAGATTATTCGTTCGTCATTGCATTAGCAAATGGTTGGAAATACTTATAAATATATGAAGTTAGCCAACTTAAATAACGCACATGATCTAATATTTAACCCGGGCTGTGACCTAACTCGATAACAAACATCATACTAGGGGTTATTGTAAAACGCCGCGGGGCAAGGTCTTCATGCTGCTTGCTAACTGTGTTTGCCCTTAATAAACATTATGTAGACTCCTGTATGTTATTTGTTAGCTTTACCATATCGATTATT
Organism: Ochropacha duplaris; assembly: GCA_951361185.1. Classification (NCBI taxonomy): domain Eukaryota; kingdom Metazoa; phylum Arthropoda; class Insecta; order Lepidoptera; family Drepanidae; genus Ochropacha; species Ochropacha duplaris. Next base: position 6,397,630 of record OX592695.1, on the reverse strand, counting down.
ATATATTATAGGTATAAACCAACAGAACCGATATAAACTAATGTATAAGCTTAATTTAGTTAATTAAAACTCAGTTATTAGCCGTAAAAGTAAGCATTATAGCTTATCTCGCTGCATAATTGTATAATTATGGTAAAGATTATAATATACCTATCTAATTTATTAGTAATTAATTGCCTTAACGATGTCCTTTACATATACTAATAAAACCTCTCATACCAACCTTATGCCGCAAGAGTTGGTAATAAGCTTGGGAGTTGATAACAGATTATTACAAAATATATATAACATTGGTACATATTGTACATATATTTCATACTTATAAATTTATAAGAATTTTTGCATTCCCGGACTAGCTAGATAGCGAAGGCACGGGCCTTCCCAATAGGAGACTGGTTTATAAGTTATACTAAAAAAGTTTCTCGTCACATTTGATTAATATTTCGGATGCTGAGGCTGTGTCTTATAAAATAACTTCAGCTCCGCATATAAAAAGAAATTACAGAATGTCCGCCTACAGACCGTGGTCCATAAAGGTTACGTCGTAAAAACACTATGAAATGTTTACGATTGTACCCAACACAGCTGCTTAATTCTTTTGAATTTTTCATACGGACAATGCAAAAATGCACGAAATTACGCAATGGGATTATGCAATCTACAATAAAATTTTAGAAATAGGTAAATAAAGAATTAAAGCTCATGTATATAAATTTTATTTTACATGTTTTTAGGAACAGTTTAACGTCAATTAATATATGTTTTTACTAAAGGGTTTAGGTACTGAAATATTTAGCTCATATTTGTGTAAAATAGAAAAAAAAGAATATATTTTTTAAACTTTTATATATTAATCTGAAAAATATTATTTCCATCATAAATAAGACTTTCTGAATCGATTTTGAAGTCAATGTAATACCTATGTATCTCGACAAGGTTGTCAGTCTATCCACACCAAGTGTTCCTGACATATAATCATATGTACACAAGATGAGCGATGGTGCTGTGACTCATCTGCTCGCAAATTAACTGCTCTGATGAATGCCCTGCGACAAATGGCCAGAAAATCTAGACCCTCCGTCTCACTCTCAACACAAACGCATTATATATTGTTGCGAGAGGCAACAAGGTATCTAGTTAAGTTGGTGAGTAACAGATACATAGATAGGCGCGGTGAAGCTACAGTGTTGATGTATCGCTTCCATAACGTCCACGGTTAATTAGTGTCAAATTACAACGCTAATGTTTTTTCGAGCCCTCCCCGATACTTTGTTTTGCGCGTATGAGATATGAGGTGTTCCCATTGATTTACTCTTGTTTCAGTTTACGTTATAATGGGGAAAATATTGGATTTACGATGATGGACACAAATTGTGTATTTATTGCTAACTATTATGTTGAATAATAATAATACTATTTAACTATTTGTTAGGGTCCCGGGAAGCCACTGGATGCAAATAGCGCCATCGTGGAGATCCTTGGGGGAGGACTTTGTCCAGCAGTGGACGTCTTCCGGCTGACATGATGATTCTGTATTATCACTAGAAAAAGTTATAATCCCATCCATAGCCTTCTAATATTTTATAATATTCCTGCTCCAAAAGATTTTTATGTTTTATTATACCTATCTACTGAAAGTTTTTAACTTTTCGTTCACATTTACCTCAACCACGCTAACGGATGCGCACTAAAGAGTTCTTTAAAGTGCGACCCTACAGTAATTCAAGTCAGGATTTAAACCTTGGAAGAAAGTAAGTTTGTCGGGACAACAAAGAGAGGTCCATTCCCCTCAGAGTAATTTATACGTGACCGCGGAGCGCGGACTCGCAACTCCTTCGGGAGGGTCGCGATGTTTGGGCCCGAGACCCGAGTCTCGCGTGCCGGGCTCTCCTGCCAGGTACAGTAGACACAATTGACTCCGACAATTTTTTGCTTACCTTTTGAGTAAATTTTACCATTTGTTTTTGTTTTAACCACCAAAAAGAAATTTTCTCTTGTACACTTGCTGCGTATTCTAGAATAAAACCTACCTATTGTGTAGTCTTGTTTGTTTGTGTTTTTATTATATTTAAATTACCAAGCTTTTGTGTGTACTACCTACGTTTGTTATTCAATTATACGTTACAATATAGGTTGAAACGAACTAAATAAAATTTTGACAACAATGAATCACAAGGGAATAACTTAATAATTTTATTGATATTTTAATTTAAAAGGTTTAGTAGCTATAGCATAATATAACGTTACTATCTTTGAATACATTACGATCTGTGCAATTGTATTACGTAATCATTGCATAGCGATAACAATAAAAGCAGTAATAATTATATGATGAGAAATAGAAATTAATATGAAATAATATGATTTATATTGGCTACTAATGCTATTACATTTCATCGGGTCTGCATGTGATAGCGATCAGTATTGACCGCTGAGTCAATGAGCTAATGAGATTTCCACGTTAACAGGAAAAAAGGATATCGTATTTAATGTGGGTCTACAGGGAAATACTAACGAAGCAATATTACTACGTCATAACATAAAAAAAAGTAATCTACTGATAAAATGAAATTGGTAATTTACAGCTGTTGCTTAATTTTTCTTTCAAGATTTAAGATGTTATATAAAGAAATACATATTAATACGTTGTACCTATTTAGCGGGTGCTTTTTTAGGGTTCCATACCCAAAGGGTAAAAACGGGACCCTATTTCTAATACTTCGATGTCTGTCCGTCCGTCTGTCTGTTACCAGGCTGTATCTCAAGAACCGCAATAGCTAGACAGTTGAAATTTTCACAAATTATGTATTTCTGTTGCCGCTATAACAACAAATACTAAAAACAAAATAAAATAAATTTTTAAGGGGGGCTCCCATACAAAAAAACGCAATTTTTTTGCCCTTTTATGCTCGAAATCATCACCAGGCTGTATCTCAAGAACCGCGATAGCTAGACAGTTGAAATTTTCACAAATTATGTATTTCTGTTGCCGGTATAACAACAAATACTAAAAACAAAATAAAATAAATATTTAAGGGGGGCTCCCATACAACAAACGCGATTGATTTTTTTGCCCTTTTTTGCTCGATATCAATAATGGCAAAAGTTAGGGTCTTGAAATATTCACAAAATATTGAGTATAACTTTAATAATAAATAATAAAATTTAAATAAAATAAATATTTAAGGGGGCTCCCATACAACAAAAGTGATTATTTTGCCTTTTTTACGGAACCCTTCGTGCACGAGTCTGACTCGCACTTGGCCAGTTTTTTTTTGTTATGTCTCTAGTGACAACGAGGCAGGCGGGTCACCTGATGGTAAGTGACTACCGTCGCCTATAGACATTAGCAATACCAGGGGGACTGCCAACGTGTTGTACACTATGTACACCTTATTACAATGCCTTAAGGGCAAGGGCAACTGGCACTCAAGTGCAACTGCCGGAACACACCAACAGGTGCTTGGCGACGGATTTTCAACTTGAGGGTGGTAGCCAGCCAGTCGAGTACCACATAGTACCCTACCACCGTGCTGTGGTTTCCTCACGATGTTTTCCTTCACCGAAAGCTCAAGCTCATTGTAGGATTCGAACCCACGACCTTCGCCGCGGTATCCGACGTCTCTTACCACTGAGCTATCATCGCCTTGAAAAGTGATGTTGCGTTTTTTTTAGGTACATACACGGAGTTGAAAATCCGTCACCAAACACCTACCGTAGTAGTCCGACCGACAGTTGCACTCGACAACCAGTTTCTTTCTTGGTTTTTACCCTCTTTTACAAACTATAGGTGGTCGTTGAATCAATAAACTGTGTTTTACGACTTTTCATTCGTCAATGAATTAACTGTTTTTCATAAAATAAAAAACAGGTTAAAACAAATTAATTGACGCTAAACTCCAACGATTGAATATAAAAACCTGTTAATAATTTAACCATTTTGATAACCGTCTATAATACACGCCTTGGCCAAACACAAGCATATCCAAATAACAGTGTAGTTGTACTAAAGTGGTTTATATTGACAAAACTTTACGACCAACATAACTATTCCTAACCACAATGACACTTGAAATCATGGTACAATAATGCAGGTGGATCCTACATTTAGGATTGATAATTTGGCAGATAGTTTTGGGAATGGTTTTAAACGACAATGGTCGACAATGAAAAATGATTTTCAAAGACCTATCCAATGATATCCCACTTGATATAGTACGTCGTTTTATTCTTTACGATATGCCGTCTGGTAGTCGCCATATTGAATTTAGATTACTTTCATGTCTTTAGTGACACTCGCGCAATAAAGACAAATCTAACAAGATATCATTTATCAAAATCGGTTCAGCCGTTGAGCCTACAGAGCGTGCCAAAGAAAAATATATAGATACACTCGAAAAACATAACCCTTCTTCTGGCGCAGTCGGGTAAAAATAAATTCCAGGAATCCCTATTCGAATTATAGAAGAGCTTTCGTAATAAATATGTGAGTCTGTGTACTTAGTTACATAAGATGTTATGAAACTTTAAGAATCAAAACGATTTAAACAATCCTAATAGGTGCACAGATTTCGTTCTCGTATATCGGTACAGTATTTGAGTTGCACAGTTTCAACGGGGACCGGCTTGTTTAATATCCCTGATCCCCACAAATCCGAATGTTAACGCTGACAGTACGTTCATGTCTATCCATGACGGCAAAGCCTGTGGAATTTCCAGTTTGACTGTTTAATCCGCTGCTCTGAGCGCAACGCATCATCAAGTTATGCACGGGACTTTTATGAATCCGTTCATAACTACCTATTGCATAATTTGAAAACTAATATATTTTCATATAATATTTAAACTTCTGTATTGATGATTACAAGTAAGAGAAAGTCCTTAAATCAGATCGAGTAGTGTCAACCACTCTCGATTTTAAGAAGAGTAGATATTGCAAGTAAGTTTCAAAGAATAATAAGTACCTATCTACCTAGTGGTAATTACATATACACACACACATATGAATTTATATTATACTTATTAGGATAGTAAATAAGTTTCGTTCAAAAAAACATTTAAATGATTATTGAATTTAATTGCCGAATGTCTGTCGAAATACGTTGGACTATGTTTGAATGTAGGTGGAGGTAACTTCAGTAGAGAGTTTAGTGGTAGAGTCAATTTGTAACGTTCATAAGTGCCTTTTCAGGGTCGAAACTGAATAAATGAGATTTGAGATTTGATTAGTCGACGATGGCTGGGGAGCGAACGGACATACAATTTTTTTTTGATATTATGGTTTATATTTGATATATTTTTATGTTTTATAATCTGTAAACCACATTGACATTTATTGAGTGGGTGTTATTTTTACCTAAAAAATATTTTGACTTTTGGAAAATGTCCTTTATTTAAAAAAAAAATGTCTGGATCCACTGCAAACAACGACTTAGACTACATTTTCATCGAAAAAAAAATTATATCGAAATACTAAAGTAGGTACCCACCTCGGTAAGTACCATAATTATGTAATTATATTCTTGGTAATTATATGGAATACTTTAATACCCTGATAGACTACAGGTACGCTGTAAAATCATGATTGAAGTTCTGAAACTAAACACTGTCGGCATCTTGTTTCACAGTTGAGTGCTCAAGTCTACTACAGTAGTGTACGAGACAGTTTTCTTCGTTAGAATTTAAAGGGGTTTTATCCGAAGTCCTTAAATGGTGTTAATTTCACATAAACATTAGTGAGAAATTGTATAAGGAAGGAGGAGATTTACTTACAAAGAAGAATATTTTTTTGTTGTAGATATTTTTTTTTAGTTTTTCATCTAGATTAAAAACTAACATCTCCTCAACCAATGGGGTAAGAAGCGTCTATCGTACAATATGTATAGAAATATTAAAATAAATAAAATAAGGATAAATTACCTATACATACATATATTATTGTACCTACTCTATCCGAAAATGTGAAAGTGTTTATTTTTTTAATATAAATTGTATAACTCAACCGGGTGTAGAAAGAAGATTAGTCATGATTACGATGTATAGAGAAACATCCCATTTTCTCATTCCGGTTTGGGCACGCATCAACTTGATTTTACCTCGTTCGTTCGTCGGATCTGCGGATAACTTCTCCCCAAAGCGTCATATAAATAAATTGTTGCCAGTCTTTATTGCCTTCGGTTTACGGTAGCGTTTTTCCCGCCATGTTATCGTCTTTGGGAATTCTCTTTTCTTATATCCCCGATCCTATTGTGATTTTGTTCGTACCTGTGATTATCATAATGTCTATTCTTTGAGTGAAACCGTTCGATTGTATATCTTTATGTTTATTATTTCTTACATTCACTTAGCTACGTTACCTATTCTTCGTTGCTATTTTAGGTTTTGTTTATTTTTCATCCAAATGACACACTTCTATTAAATCTGTATTAAGTACCAAATCACTACAAAACATTTTTTATACCACACGACAACCAGGCAGGCGGGTCATGAATGATGGTAAGTGAATACCGTCGCCTATAGACATTAGCATACCAGCGGGATTGCCAATGTGTTGTACACCTTATTATAATGCCAAATAGCAGCTGCCACTAAGTTACTTTAAAGCAAATGTTAATTATGAATTTATCAGATACGTACCTATTTATTATTATGCCAACCAAATGGTATGTAAGTAGATTACTTTAGTACCTACTACATTACTGTTACTGATATTATAAATGCTTAATGATAAATCCTACTAATATTATAAATGTGAAAGTATGTTTGGATGTGAAGATGTTTATTTACTTTTTCACGCAAAAAAAATTGAACGGATTTTGATGAAACTTGGCAGACAGGTAGATAATAACCTGGAAATAAAATATATCGAATACTTTTTAGCCCGGGAAAAGATAGGATTTCTCCAGAACGCGGGTGAAACCGCGGGGGACAGCTAGTTATAAGTAAATAGCATGTATTATATAACGCCATAGGTCATGGGTTCGATGACCACCCAAGACAGACTTTTTTGTGCATGGATAAAAGTAGTGTATGCAGTATATCAGTTATCTGGTCTCCATAGCACCTGCTTAGTTTAGGATCAGATATTTATTATAAAACATTATTTCTGATAAAGAGCTTTTTCACGGCTAATCATTTATTATTTTTAGCTTTAAAAGATGAATTGAATAAAAACTATAACACTTATGGTATATACCTTATACAAACTTAAGCAATAAATGAATTTGTACTCCCCAACATAATTAACAACGCTTAAAATATCAATTTATAATAATTATTCCCCTGCTTTACAAAATTCCGATCATGAGCATCTCAGGTATTCCAATTAGATAATTACGCCAGTTATTTTGAAGAGAATTTTAGACATTTGAATCAAGCAACATGATCTGCGTTACTCAGTTTGAAATCTGGTTTATTTTCTGCTCTTGATTTTGATAAAAAAAAATCTAATTAAATAACAGGTAACATGCAAATGCTACACCACTGTTCAGTACTTAGGTACTGAAGAAAAAAAGATACCTATCTCGATCCATGACATCGAAGACCTGGAAGTATCGGAGAGAAATAAAGGACTATTTAAAAACATAATACTTATCTCCCATAATTCAAAAGCAGTACTTACCAAAATTTCCAAATGTGCATTTTAGATTTGCAGTCATTAAAATTACATAAACAAGGAAATTTTATGCAAACCTGTTAAGAGGGTTGCACATTGAAGAGGATGCAAATTAATTCTATTAAAATGAGCGCTGTATGCGCTTACGTACGAGTAATTACATGACACAGGCACAACGAAGGCTTTCACCACGCGACGCCGCGGCCGAAGCTTTCGGCAATATGGATTTTAAGTAATATCATGAATCAGGGAAAGAAGGCATTTCCATTAATTCTCAGCCTACCTTGACGAGGGTCGAAAGTTTAACGGATTATAACAAGTGGCGGCACTAACTGTCACGAACAGACCTGGCCATGCCACGCCTCACGGCTTAATCGCCAAACTTTCCCCTACGATTGGAGTTTTTGCGGAATTGCGGCGGTTGTGTGCTCGCACCGCTAATTTATGCGCGGGAGAGTGAATTGCGAGAGAGCATTCGAGTACTCCACTCCTATTAGGTATTCAAGACATCGTTTAATCGACCTGCACCAGCCGGAGCTGCCAGCATTTTAAAGGGAATTTGAAGACATCGCAAATCGTCCTACAGATATTGGAAGCGACCCCTTGGGGCTTGATTGCAGATCAAGTATCTTCTAAAATAATCATTTGAAAATTTGCATCGTAATAGAAATTTGCTGGTAGGTATTTGCGTGCATATACTTAGCAATGATTCTATATTTATTTAGAAGCGTGAGCGCTTTTTTATTGTTTACTGGCAAAGTAAGGATAATTAAGATAATTTGTTTAACAAATACCTACCTAATACCACAGTATAATTATACTGTGCTAATACGTAGGAAGAATATATTTAACTTCACAGTTTCGAAATATTGTTTTAGACCTTTTTGAGTTACAACGTAATTTTCTTTTTATATTGACAACATTGTTTGTGTAATTTCCCGTTATAATATTAGATTGTTATACAAGGGGCTAAAATGACCCATTATATACGAGGTAGTTTTACTCCCGAGCTTTAGCGAGGGACTAAATAGAAACCGAGTTTTAATGGGTTTTAGCGCCGTGTGTTACACTAAACTTTTCACTACGATTGCGAAAAAATAAAACAATCCAATACAATATGAAATATGTAGTTTATAATTTCTTTTTTTTTGTTTCTTCTGTAGCCGCAACACATTGCATGCATTCTACAAGAGATTTTCAAAATTAAAATGAAGTTCTTTTTTTATGAAACAGTAATAAGTCGAGTCTTTATTCATGATTATTCTACTTATGACTAAAGACTTTTTCGTTTTTGTAGGCTCATTGTCTTTTGACACACAACAATTTAAAAAATACATATTTTTAAAAATACATAAATTTAAAATATAAAACTTTTTCCCCTAGAGGATGAATTGCTATTTTTTCACCGCTCTGGTACGCTACAATGACGGTTTTTTTGAGCAAGAGGAGTGAAAAATATATTTAAAATATTTTTCACTATCAAAACTCGGTTTCTATTTAGTCCCTCGCTAAAGCTCAGGAGTAAAACTACCTCGTATATAATGGGTCATTTTAGCCCCTTGTATAACAATCTACTATTATATGACATTTTATAAGCAAGTTACCTATTGCTTCAATATCTAATCTTTCTTAACCTAATCAATAGGTCTGTGCTGTAGGTATAGGTAGGTTCATTCAGGTCAAGTGCGCGCACTTTTTAAATAAAGGCTCACCACGCCTAAAATATAAGAGTTAGGATTAGAGTCGCATGTCTCGGATATAAAACATTTATTAATCTCTAAATTTTAACAATAAAACAAACAGAAATGATGGTATTTTTTGTTTTATAACCATTTAATGACATAAAAACGAAATGCGCTCACTTGACCCATATTGTGGGTAACTGTGCGCGACCGTACGGGGCTAGTAAACGCATTATTATTACAACCAAAATAATCAAGAACAAAGTATTTATTTGGATTAAAATTTGCTAATAACAATAATCCAAGAACAAAGACATAGTAAATATAGATCAACTTAGAAAAAATCCTTGAATAGTTACAAATGCTAAAATGTTTAATCTTTGGATGTCAAATATCTGAATCAACTTAAAAAACATTCTTACCGGTGTACGTTCGGGTCTCTTTCTTACATCATTACGCGGCATGAAGATGTTGAACTGAAATATAAAATTAAAAAAATAGTAAACCGTGTTTTCCAAAAAAAAAATACAATTTACGAAAGAAATTCAAATAAAACAACTCTTAATACTGCGCACACTTACTCGCGTACACTTTCCCCAGTGCACCAACTTTGAAATGAATGATCATAAAATATTTTAAATCAAATTTGGGTTGTATATTATAGTAATAAATCCAGCTACAATATATTCGTTACTTAAAAAAAACAACTTACCGTTGAAAGATTCATAACGTTGATGCTACACACTTTTCCAAAATGCAAAATACTATCGATGATAACACCAAATATGGTATTTTATGAAGAAAACGGTGACCGTCGACCGCACTCCACTGTGATCTATCGAGACTAACTCGTCACTCAGATGGCTTTGTTCGACCCAAACAAACTACCCCTCCCCCGCTCCCCTTTCCAAAGTTACGTGCACTGCGCTCACTTACCCAACACGCACAGTTACCCCGAATGATTCTACCTACTTATAGTTTTATTTTGAGTATTTAGTTACATTATTACCTATTGTTTAATATTGCGTGTATGTAAAAGTATGTCTTATTACCTATATTTTAATGCAACTGTATAATTACATCTTAGGTATATATCTCTTAAGTAGATAGGTACTACCTAAGACCCGGAAAAACTCATCATGCGCGATTTTATGGCCCTTACAATATCAAAAGAAACTTTTTGTTATCAATTTAAGAGTAGCTTAGAGTACTAAGTATAAACTGTTCAAAATTGTAGGAATTTAAATGTTCAACACGGTAATTGAGTTTCGAAGATTTTTTTCATGATTTTTCGATTATGTTTTTTTTCGGATGTAATTGCAAATTTACGGTTTTCGGATTTATTCCTTTATTTGTACTAAGTACATGATATTGCTTCTTGCCAAATTTCATGGTTGGAAAGTACCCTATAGGTTTTGATTCCCTTGCGAGAGTCAAAATATGCGGCATAAACGGAGCATAAACGGCCGTATCTTTTGATATTCGAAGTTTGATTTTTTCACTAGTCTAGGGTTTGCATACCTGAGTACCTATTTGATTTTAATTTCAATGTGACACCTACTTCTACGCGTCCATGAGAAAAAAGGTTTTGAAGGAAAGAGGAATGACGGACAACAAAGTTATCCTATAAGGGTTCCGTTTTTTCCTTTCCTTCTTCAGGTACGGCAACCCAAAAATGGACTAGTCTAGGCACTTGCATAATAATACCTATTTTGAATCCATTCTAAATTTACTTTTTTTTATCAAATTATTTTTTCCAACCAAAAAGAACTAGGTCCAGTACGAAGCACAGACACTACAGTACCTATAAAGGTATCTAATAGATAGTTAGATAGAGTGTTTTAATACTACTGTATAAACAAACTTTTTTTAATACAAGGAAAAGTGTTCTACATTACGTAATTTTTTTTTATCAACTCCTTTTTTAATTTCATAAGCAATCAATTAAGTCCTTAGATTAATAAAAAAACCGGCCAAGTGCGAGTCGGACTCGCGCTCGAAGGGTTCCGTAAAAAAGGCAAAAAAAACACGTTTGTTGTATGGGAGCCCCCCTTAAATATTTATTTTAATTTTATTATTTATTATTAAAGTAAAAATACTACTGAATATTTTGTGAATATTTCAAGTGCCTACCTGTTGCCATTATTGATATCGAGCAAAAAAGGGCAAAAAAATTGCGTTTGTTGTATGGGAGCCCCCATTAAATATTTATTTTATTTTGTTTTTAGTATTTGTTATTATAGAAAGAAAGAAAGAAGAAAGAAAATTATTTTATTAATGCGCACCATTCGACGCAATCCAAATACATAGCAACAAAAAGAAAAAAAATAAATAATAAAGTACAAAACAAACTAAACAATATTGTTGGAGATTTGTGCGTCGTATAGCGGCAACAGAAATACATAATTTGTGAAAATTTCAACTGTCTAGCTATCGCGGTTCTTGAGATACAGCCTGGTAACAGACAGACGGACGGACAGACGGACAGACGGACAGACGGACAGACGGACAGACGGACAGACGGACAGACGGACGGACGGACAGACAGCGAAGTCTTAGTAATAGGGTCCCGTTTTTACACTTTGGGTACGGAACCCTAAAAAGCAATGCTGTTTTGTTAAAAGTGACATCTTTTAGTCAACATCATTACTACACGCACATCACAGTATCGTTATTGTCCAATGCTTTATTAGAAGTTTTACTAAAATAGTATAGATGGCAGTTTAGCAATATGACAAAAGTGACACCTGCAGAAAAATTATGAAACTAACCAACCCTGTAAATATAATGCTGTTTGTTGCTCAGATAGTGTAAGCATATTTGCCATAGATGGCAGCACCACATTATATTTATAGGGTAGGTACCTAATTTTAGGCCACCACAGACAGATATAGATTGTGTTTACATGATGTCAAAATAATAAGTCTATATATCCTGCCAAAAATTTCAAATTAATTATTAGGTGGGTTAGTTACTTTCCACAAAACAAATTTAAAAAAATGCATCACGTCTCTCAAATATTATTGAGTACATGTATATACCTAATTATTGTATCTAGACGGTATTAGTAGATATTTAAGTAGTCATCAGTCGATGGTGTAAAACACCTCATTGCCAGCCAATCATGAATTTAATAATGTCTTAGCTTTATTTCATTCTAAAATCTAATCTATATCTTATCCATTCAAGCAGATGAATTCTGCAATATAGCTACGGAGGTAATAATAGCTCAATGGTAGTGACGTCTGATACCGCGGCAAAGGTCGTGGGTTCGAATCCTACAATGAGCTCGAGCTTTCGGTGAAGGAAAACATCGTGAGGAAACCACAGCACGGTTGTAGGATACTTTGTAGTACTGGCTGGCCCTTAAGTTGAAAATTATGTCGCCAAGCACCTGTTGGTGTGTTCCGGCAGTTGCACTTGAGAGAGAGTAGCGTTTAAGGCATTGTAATAAGGGGTACAACACATTGGCAATCCCGCTGGTATTTCTAACGTCTATAGGCGACGTATTCACTTACCTAGGTGACCAGTTTGCCTGGTTGTCACTAGTGGTATAAATAAAATAGAAAGTTTGACAAGTGGTGTGCTATAAAAAATAGATTGTTTCATAAAATTAATTATCTTAACTAATTAAGTTACAATGTAGAATAAAATTTGTCAGATCAGGTAACAGGTTTATTTGTCAACAGGTTCTAATAAAAATCCTCGACCAATTGGTTTGAAAGTTCGTGTCTAACATTCATAGTTGTTTTTTTATTAAAAATGGCCAAAACTGTAATAATTACATTACTTTTTAGTTTTGTTCATTGATAATATTATTTTATCCTATAAAACTTCTCATATAAATAGGGCTGGCTTCCCACAATCTGGTCATAAATCATCTTTAACCCTTCGAATAGCTCTACATCACTCTTAATATTGGAAGTGTCTATACGGGCGTATGTTTAGCAGTCATCAGTCGCCCCCGGGAGAGAAAGGTTGGATACGCGATTTCATATGCAAACTGCTTAGCTCTGAAAAATTACCCTATTATTTAAGATTTGACGAGAATGATAGGGATTTTTGTTTTGGTTAGAGGGCTTCAAACGGATAAGATATCAGGACTTTTGTATTAATTAAGTTTGGCGACTGAGAAGCAAGGTTGCTTGTTGGTTCTCTAAAAGTGCTACGTTGATAATTAAAGCGCGGCATCAATAAATGCAACATATTCATAAATTATGCATTTTAACTAAGTTACATTTAAGTGAGTACGTATATCTATTCGCCCGAAATGACCCTAATTTGTATGTTCCCAGTCTACTAATGCTTTGATACGGCCCAATTATGAGTTTATGCATCTGCCTCGAAAAGGCTTAGCTTCCTACGTTATCGCATCTATCCGTAACATCATCAGAGTGAAGCGTGACGCACAACCCTCTCATGGGTGCCGGCAAACCGTTAAAATGAATAATGGCGGTGTGAATTCAGAGGTTGCATACATTTTTTTAAAGAAAGATCTTGTTTGATATTTTTTTACCGTCATTGCATTTCAAATACAGAATAGCTTATTTATACGAAGAGTTGAACATTAAAGGTTGCGATGAAAACTAGGATATTACCTTTCTCAGAAAGTATTGGATTCCTACTTTTACGTATTTTGGTTACATAAACTACAGTATATTAAGTATATATTATTATATACATTAACTGGTAACTGTCGCTGAAATTCTTAAGAATAAGAATAGGTATCATAAGAATAACACATACATATATTTTATAAACTAGGTATTATTTATTATTGAGACTAATTTTTATTAAACGAGTTCATTCTCATTCGTAAATGTTCACGATCTCTGTTAATACAGTCCGATATACTTATTAACTTCTTATATAAATATTAAAAAAGGTTGTGATTATCATTTAATTTCATAGTTGGGAAACGCTTATTGATTCGGAGCGGGAAGGCGCGTGCGCCGGGCACCTGCTTCCGTCGTTGATAGGGTTAAATCAATATTTGGACTAACGTATTCAAATCCTTTTGTTTTTTTTTTCATTTAGATTCAAGATTAGTATTTAAGTTTTGTGAATCTTATAAAACACCTGTCCGGATAACTCTATCCAGTAGAAAAAAGGAAATACTTCTAAGTCTGACTGGATATTATAATCATCTTTTTGTCTTTTAATATTTTAACTAGAAGAAAATAATATCTAATAATATAATTATAATTTTATATAATAGGTTGGGGAAAAAGTTTCTTTTTTAAGAAAATTCAAAACATTTTTTAATATAGTTTATTTACATTTAACTAAAGTATGTAGGTACCATTTTGTTCGATAACTTTTTGCCATCTTGTAGGTAGGGACATGTTACCATTGCTATAGAAATTTTGGGACCCAAATATTGAGCTTTTTTGTACCCAGTTTTTTCAAATGCGCCAAAACTGTTTTGTGGTCAATTCCAAGTTCTTCAGCTACGTCGTAACTACTGATATGCCGATCTTTCTCCACTTTTTCAAAAATGGCATCCATTTTATCCGTAATAGGGCGACCAGAGCGACGTGCATCTTCGACATCAAAATTTCCGGATTGAAAACGCTTAAACCAAATTTGTGCTACTCTCACAGACACTGCACTAGGTCCATAAACATCGCAAATTTCTTTCGCCATATTATGAAATACAGGCTCTGCATAACTTAGGCACCAGATGTCTCCTAAAATTTAAATTCCTGCGACTATTTTAATTAGTATTTATTGTTGAAACAAACTGTGGGAGAAATAAAGTAACATTTATTATTGTTATCATATTCCAAAACGTTTTTAATTCTTTGGCGTTTTAGTTAGGTAACTACCATGCCATTATCTTACGTCTCCTGGCTTCAAAGAAATGTTTTGCATTAAACTATGATGTCAAAACATCAATATTTAAATAACTAATATCGTTTTGTGTGACCAAACTATCACGCCTACTCTTATAACATATTTTATTCGCTACTAGATAATTGTTTTTATTATAATATTTTAGTCGTTTAAAACGATGTCAAACAAGAAAATTTGCGATTATGACCTATACTGAGTTATTTTAAACGGAAAGGTATAAATCAAAATTGAAAAAATTCATTTATTCAGTTTAGGGCCTGGTAAGGCACTTATGGACGTTACAATTGACTCTACCACTTAGGTACTCTAATACGAGTACGTTCTATAAATGATAGTTAATAATGAATATGTTTTACCTGCAGGGTGGTTGTGAAACCAAATCAAATATTGGTCCGAATTTAACTTATCCGAATCTTTAAGCTGAAATAAGTACACTGAATTATTGTAAAGAAGTTACACAATACAAAAAAAATAAATTCATGTCAGTTAAAACCGACCGTTCTACGTCACGTTGCACGGTTTTACTTTATTTCACTTCACTTGTGCGCTATTACTTTATTGGACACAACATTCAAAAAAACATGCAGTCGAAATTGAGAAGCTCCTCATTTTTGAATGAACATAATTTTAATGAAGAAATGAAAACGCACCGTCACCTCGCAAATTCCCGTCAAAAAGTCCATTGTGGTAATTAATACAACATGGACAATAACAATGATAAAGAAGTATACATTTTATTGAAAATGGCGTGCTCTTAATCTCTGACAGGAAACATTTGTATTTGATCAAAAGTCTCACGGATAACAATCAAAGTTCAGAGTCACAAAGAGTAAGTTAAACGGGCAGCAACAAAAAAATGTTTAAAAGAAATTTTTATCTTAGATTGATTGGCTTAGCCTGACCCTTTACTGATGCGACCGGGTTTTTATAAACTTTCACAAAAAACTAAATGTATCAGTGTTTATTTGTGACAATTTGCTTTGTCGGTTTCTGCCGATTTACATTTGAAAAGAGTTTTTTGTGATGCGAAGCAACCTGCACTGACACAGTGAATGACACAGGTAGAACAACAATATATATACCTTGTAGTAGATGCATGCTAGTTTTGATCATTTCCATAAAAGTATTTTTATACTAACTATCTTTCGTTACTTATGAAATAGAGGAATATGAGGTTTTATTGAGATTACATATAATATCTCCGTGATCTAATTAAAGTCCTGTTTTAATTATGGTATGATTATTTTAAATTCGTTACATTAAACACTATCATATCGATTTAGGTATGTATCAAAACGCGTTACTTAAATAATGTCTGTATAAAAAGATATACTTAATTTTGTAAACAAAGACAACAATTCTTTATTTAACTGATACACGAGCACTACTATAACAACTTGTCAAAACATCAAGGATCAAGATCAAATGCAACCAAAATCCATTGATAACGGTGTAGTAGGCTTGTCTCGGGAGAGCCTGGGAGACCCCGGGACATAGGTTCAGGATGGAGACATAATCATCGATCAATCGTTGCTCCTCACAGTGAGAAGCGACCGCACACCGAAAAAGAGATTTGGCCAGAATACTTAGCTCGCATTACTGTTGTTTTTAAAGAATTTCATTCTGGATAAAATTTACAGCAGACTACACGAAAGGTATTTCCTATATTCTAAATAGGTAGTTAATTACTTGTGATTACGGATAGCCTCGTTAGTCATATTATATGTATATTGTTAAGCTAGGTAAGAGCAGCAAACTTCATGTTAAATTGACTTGGCAATCAAATCGCAGAATTTCATCTTTTAATTCCTTGAAAAATATGTTTTGCATTCAGAAAATTTAATCAACATAACAAAAATAATAATTTATGTGGTTATATTAAATAAAGCAATATAAATTAAACAAATACATAACATACTAAACATATTATGTACCTGCACAATTAAGATAATTTATTAATTTAATTGGCAATTATAAACTTTACGATTGCCGATTGTATAGCTCCGATAACATTTTCATACAACAAACCGATGATTAACTTAACGGAGATACAGTTCTTATACAAACATGCACAAGAAGTGTAATTGCCGTGGTGCGAATAAATCAATCCTCACAGGGGGAAATAAAATACGGTCTCCGAGACTCGGGCATAAAGCTTGCAATCGGCTTACCACTATTACACGGATCGAATGATATGAAAGCCTGTGGAGGCTACCATTCTACGCGGCCCGAACTCCGACAACAATACAGACCAATCAACAGGTCATGATTTATCATTCACAGTAAACTTTATATCGAGGAAACGAATGTAAATATCTTGCAGTTAATTAATTACAATATTACTGATAACTTACATAATATTGTCAAGTAAGCAATAAAATTGATTGTATTTTTTATACTACTAAGGTGGCAAAAAAGTTAACGGGCTGTCTGATTGTCTCTATATGTATAGATTTTGTTGCATGTAAAAGCTTCATTTTAATTAGAGGCATTATTTATTAATTTGAAAGGTATGTCTGCAAAATAATTTAATTTTGGTCTCAGAAGCTGTTACAATAAACTTGAAATAGGCACGTAAATATATTTATATTTTATATCTATTCTGCGTTTACGACTCCAATCATAACCATATTTTCATTTTAATCTAGTAGAGTCAGTAACGTAAGATAAGGTGCATTATAATGTAAGTTGGTTTGCTACTTCAGTCTTGTACCTAATATTAAAAAATTATTCATACCTCAATAAATGTTCAATTATTATTACTTAGTTGTTTTTTATCTTGTCTTGTGCATATAATTATTCATTATTAACTTATATTTTGTTATTTGTTGTTGTACTTTATATTTTTTTATGGAATTGATAATAATTATACTCAAATATCACATCTAAAAAGGTAATATTTTAGCGTAATCATATGTTACATACCTACATATATTGTGGTAGTATCTGCGTTTGATTTATTTTCTATTAGATGAGATTACGACGTTTACCATGGTAATGATACCATTTGATTGATTTTGTTATTGACTGTACTTCGAAATAACAGGAACTTATTCAAGACTGCTTATACGCTATAAGTGATAAAAGTATTTTAAGACATAACTCTATGGGGCTTCACGGTACAGGCGCAGAGCATAGGCGCGAAGTGGTGGGTTGGCTCATAAATCTACGCTCGCTCTTTCCAGATAGCACCAACACCCGCGCATTTCAGAAGCTACTGTGTATCAGTAGATATAATAATAGATATCAAGTTTCTTTATTAGAGGTTGTTTTCTATAATGCCTCGCTTAGTCTGTATAGCAGGTATTTTGAATAATGATTATAAAAATCTCTGAAAATTTAAAACCTACTCAGAAATAATCAAATGGTAAAGTAAAAATTTAGGTTTGTTTGTAATTTATTAATTAGTATTGGGAATTAAACAGCATTTTTTATTAATGAATTTTGTTTCATACTACGCTTGGTGTGTGATTTATATGCAGAATTGGATATAATTAGTACGAATAATAAAAAAACTGGGCACAAAAACATTTCTATGACGCTTTTGTACTTAAGATACAATTAGGTAAGACAATAGAATAAGTTTAACATCCACAGAAAACAAGGACGTGAGCTGTAATGTGTAAACAGACCGAATGGAAAACATCTGCCAACACGCAATACGCATGTTTTAACGTCAAAATATTAACTTTATGTAATCATAGTTATGAATGTCATTTGGAGATCAAAAAACATCGAAAGTTTGCGGTCGACAGTAAAAGTATACCATAAATAGGTACGTTCAATGCCAGATTCACTCAGTAATTACTATCCCAATGCTACTATTAGAAATCAGGATCAGGAAAACACCTGTTACACGAATGAGCCTGGATTTTTTGTGGTCGGATCTTTTACGAATTTACATATCTCCCGACTCTTTGTTGAAGCTAACGAGGGTTATTATTTCAACCACAAAATGTGGATTTAACCAATTTTGATTGACAAAGGTAGGTACAACAGAATATAATAAAGGATTATGTAAAGTAGTTTTTTAGTAAACGTTAGCATGACATTTTCACCTTATTGGGCAATTTACATCAACAATCAGCATTGCTCGTTGTATGCAATTTAGAAAGAAACAAGATTTCTCGACAGCCTTTTGTATTCTATAAGCACTTTATTATTGTGGCTTATCGTTTCTTCACTAATTAAATTGTTAAATATTTTGATAGTTATTTTTTGTCGTCTTTAAAAAAACTAAACCTAATTAACCACTATGACCTATGATAGATAACCGCGGGAAATGATGGCTCTCCTATCGAATTCCTTAGTCATCCTTTATTAAGGCAATGAAATGGATTGATAGCGTTCAAAGCAATTTTATGTCAAAGTGCAGTTCATTGCCACCCGACAATGTCTGTGAGACAATGTAATTTTATGCTCAAATGAACCTCACTTGAAGTGGAACTCGCTCGGAAAATTTTGAATAGCAATTTTGGTGTGCCTCAGCGTCGCGCACCTTTGTCTTTAGCTTGAATTGCAGTTATGCTTTATATAACAACAGGAGCGTAACAGCTTTCCACTGTTATCTGCTCATTTCAATGAAAATGACTCGTGAGTGTAAGCCGTTTTGTAAGAACTTGCCAATTCTAAACTTTCAAATTCTTTAATTTGGTCAAGTTCTATTTATTTTATGTAACCAAATATTGTTTTAAAAACAAATAATTTTATGTTTTGTAGCTAAGAAAATGGTGGCATGTCTCGATGTTTTATCGATCTATGTAAATAAGTACCTATAGATAAAAAAATGTTTAGTGAAATTATAGTAGGTATACTTTTGCTCTAAAGCATTAAATAATTATGACCGTTGGTCGTAATATATTTAATGGTAGGTAGCCCTTAATAAAGAAGAAAGTAGCACGTAACAATGTACTTAAACGTAACTGTTTGATCGGTTCATGTTACGATTTTTTATTTCCCATAATGGTATCAATACAATATAAAAAGAATTAAGATTTAATTAGAAAAATAATACTATTACTTATAAAATTGACGATATTATGGATTTACGTATATCAATAAAAGAATAAGTATTCTACTTGCTTTTGAGATAGAACAAATGTACAAGGAAATCAAAGTTATGAAAATAATTCGACCATCACGTATGTGTACTACAGTGTATAAAGAGATACGGACAAAATACAATAAAGTGTTTATGTTCTCTATAAAACCTTCTCAAGCCAAGAACTCATATTTTATGTGAAGCCGGTGAACCCAATTACACCTTGAATGGATCGTCATGATCAGACATTTTTTTGGGATCCAATAAAAACTCGCGGAGAGATTTATGCGCCCCGCTAGGAAACGATCGTTCACATTCTAATACATATATCTTATTAGCGGTGCCACTTGCTACTAAGAAACCAAATAATTAAATGGGTAACATATCCAATTAACCAAATTGAGACCGAAATATACAGTGTCAAATCAGTCAACGAAGCCCAACTTATCAGCACTGGTTTAACATGTATTTTTTTCTAATTCATTTTAACAGAAAAAAATTTGGCTGTAATTTAAAAACATAAATAATCTAGCGATGATGTGGCCTGATTCTCGGCTTAAGTTCCTTTGGCGTGTATCGAGTTTCTTTAGGTAAATTAGGTACTATACTATTTATAACCAACCTACATTATTTTAGGCCTCGTGTAAAATGAATGCCTGAGCCGAGTTGCGAGAAGTTAATCGAAGTCTGCGCTTGTCAATCAATAAACCCAAGTGAGTTGGGCCACTTTGTGTTTCGCGATATGTTAATGTGGATAAGATGGTTGTTCAAAATCTTTCCAAAGTTCCCATTCCTGAAGTCATTATGAGTTTATGGATTCAATCTTATGAAAATTGCAATTAAAAATTGATAATATCTCTCAAAATAAACAAACTCAGGTAATAGGAGGCACCAAGGAGATATTCTACAAACCACTATCAAAATATATTAATGAAAACTAAGTATGTCACAATATTCTATTTAATTATCCTAATACTCGTATACACTTTATAATTAAATTAAACGTTTCAATTTAAATATTGGTTATTGGAACTATCTTGATCAACATACCTAATTGATATAGCGAGCTCTCTTAGGTGTGCGAGAGGTGAGCGGCTTTACAGATCCTTTATCCTTTAATATACACGAATGGAAGAAAATTATGACATATTAGACACCATTGATTACCGATGTCTAATGTAGCAGTGGTGGAACTGCGAGATGGTATTTGGTACATGTAGCAGGATCATATGAATACTGAGCCTGTTTGTAAGACCTAGCCGCTAATCTAATGGACTGACCCATCTTAATAGAGGATCATCATTATACCTCATAATCAATCATAGGAAATACAAAATGAAATTTTGTTAGTTTAGTCTAATACAAAAACAAGATGAAATCATTTTATAGCAGATTTTTTTATTGGGCTCTTTGCTCTTTTTAAGATATCAATACTGTTTATAAATGAACATACGGTATTTTCCCAAATATCCATATTGTATAGACTCTTTTCTTTAAATAGATGCTTATTATAAGAATAATCAGGCTGCATTTAAAGGAAAATGAATATAATTAACCAAAAAACAAAGCCATACCACTTCTATCGTCCGATAATCGTTACCATGGTCCTGTGATAAAAGTGACCAAGCTAATAATTTATTGGACATACCAAGCAGAAACTTCGTAAAAATAAACATGAATGGCTGCCTTATTGGGGCTTGATTTAATACGGCCAATAAAACAGTAACTAACCTTATATAAATTACTAAACAAATAAATAACATCGGTGGTCATCAAACTCTATCTCGGACAGAGGATGCGTCAAAATATATCGACACACTTAGAGGTAGGTACGGTAATTTTGTGTATGATGTTTAATTTTTTGTACAATCATTACATCGTAGGTATAGTAATGCACCGCAACAAGCAGTATCATATTTCACAAAATTATATTGTTAATTGTTTTATCTAATCATTCTAGTATTAAATGCGAAATCTGTTTGTTGGTTTTTCCTTCTTTAACTCAGGAACGGATCTAGACAACACTCAGCAACAGATCGAGGTGATTTTATGCAAAAATATAGTTTATAGGCTGGAGAGTGACATAACTTACTTTTGTAAAGCCGCGGGAGCGGCTGCGAAAGGTGCGGAAAATTCAAAATTCAAAAAGTACGCCTGTATTGGTCCAAATTATCAATTTATGCCTTTTGCGGTTGAGACCATGGGTCCGTGGGGGTCTGAAGCTCGTCGTTTCGCAAATATTTTATGTAAAAAATTAATCGAGGCCTCGGGTGACCGGCGGGCGGGGAGCTTTTTCCGCCAACGCATCAGCTTGGCCATCCAAAGAGGAAACGCTGCCAGCCTTCTGGGAACCTTGCCGATCGGCAGCAGCGGCAGCCTCGAAGAAGTTTTTTATATATTATAGTTGTACATTTGCTTGTATATTTTGTACATTTGTTGTAAATAAAATTATCATGACTTACTTTTTATTCCGGGTAAAACCACGGGACTGGAACATGTATGTCTATAATTTTATACTTTTAATGCAGCCCATCTAGACATTAGCACTTAAGATTTTCTTTATAACATCAGCCATAAGATTTATGTGATAAAGCTATAGAGGTATGGATAGGTAATGTCTAATCACGGGTGGTCATTAAATTGAAGTAATAATCCTCCTACATAGTAGCAACCATACATAAATACCCATAATTCTTTGTTAAAGTCCTTTGTAACTGGCCACGGAGATTGATGAACCCTCTCCTTAGGTGGGCTGGGTTAATAAGCCTTTAATAATTTTCCTTGGGCTTCACAATAACTTAATTGTATAATATTCAATTGTATGGCACCTTTGATGTAAAGGTAAAAGTAATATAGGTGGTAAAATTATTTCAAAAATTGTTGATACAATGATAATTAAATTATAATAATATGTGAGCATATAATTATGCATGTTAATATATTATTATTGTATATGCTTATACTACTCCACTACCAGGATAACCAGCTTGAAGTTAAACAGTTTGAGTAAAAAAAAATACCTCCCACCTAATTATTATAAATTGAATAAGTAGAACACCTACTCGCATATGCAATTGATAGGTAGTTGCAAGTTGTTCAACCGCTTTACAAATGAAAGTGACGGGTATCGCGCAAACATCCACTTCCTTGGCAATTAACTCGACATTAATAAATGTGACAACTCTACAATTATGATTCCACGTTACCATACATAAATCACCATTACGAACCGATTATAAGAAGCAATGGTATGTGAAAATGGATTCGGTTGTTTATAAGTCGTGATATAAACTCCAATAAATAATTCTGTAACCTTTCGTGACGAACGGTCGGCCTCACCACTCAGGATTTATCTTGCCTTTGATTTAAACACTCTATTTTTGCCTACTTCATTTTTTATGGCATGATTATCTATCATTTCGAAGACAAATGTTAACGACTTTATTATTATAGTTTGTGTTAGATTGTTTCCATTTATAGTTGACCTTTTGGATCCTTATTTTATTATTATTTCAATTTCAATGTTGGAAATAATTTTCACCAAATTAAATTAATTATTGCGCAAGACTGGCCATCGTGGAGATCCTTGGAGAAGGCCTTTGGCCAGCAGTAGACGTCTCCTGGCTAATATGATAAAGATGATGCTGCATACTCCGTTTCGATCTGTTTAGTTTAGTTTTATTAAGAAAATGTTCTTACAGATTTCACATGCCTTTTAAATTGTAGTTCTTGGAAGTTAAGAATTACAGGAACGTTGAATTAGCACCCTCATAGTGTAGTCCCTCATGCATTTATAGCAAAGAGTGTTCACAACCAAGTGATCACAGCTAAGAAATTATTTCTAAATGATGCTACAATAAAATAGTACCCACCCACTAACATAATCTATGTTCACCATGTAATACTTAATTTAGTATGCAAGAGACGATACTACATACGTTCTATTTACATATTAACCTTAACAGTCTAATAATGGAAAAGGTATTGTAATGCAGCCACCTGCGAAAACAAGGTGCCGTCCACCGATATGGGAGGAAAAATCGCTGCCATTACAATAATATCTCACCTTGCTAATTGTTTCCCACCGGTCGGTACCAGAACATACCTTAAAGAAATAAATGAGCGTTAAAATATGATTGAAAAAACTATTAAGCAATATTCATTTTATTTATTATACATTTACAGGAATTGCAATAGTTTTCTTTTTGAGGAGAACCATTTACAATTTAAAATCGTCCCAAATACAAGGTAATAAGTATCATTAGACGTTATTATCATAATTATTTAAAAGAAATATCACATTGACATCTTCGTTACGATATCATAGATGAACAATGAATAAGCAAAGGGAGATACAATTACAATAGGACAGTTAAAAATAACAATTATGTTCCTTCAATCAAAATGTAAGACGTGAGAATGGAGAGCCGTATCGTTAATTAGGGACGGTAATTTGACATGCCCTGACAGCTAATATTATGTTGAAATTGATTTGTGTTCAAAGTTGAATTAATTTTGACAGAGTCAATAAGCCACCGCTTTCTCATCTGTGGTAGTAACCAGTTTTAAACTTAGATGTGTTAGATGAAACAAATGAAATTGAACTGCATAAGCATTACATTTTTTTTCTTTAAGCTGCATGACCTGCAAAATCCAGCTCGAAGACTTACATCGAACCTCGGTGTAATTAAATAAATGCAATTTCCTTTGCACCTATTCGAATATTTGCGAAAGGATTTTTTTTTAGCTTGAACGTTGGTAATTGTGTAGCGTAATTATTACTCTATGTGTTTACTTGTTGGAATGTTGAAACGTAATTTTTAGAGTCCGTTCCAAAAAGGTGAAAAAATAACCCTAACAATAATTACGTATATATGTACCTACGCTGTAAACGTTGAAATTTACTAACGTAAATGTAGAAGATACCGTGAAAATGTTCAATTTTATAAACCTAAATAAAATAAAACTAGCTACCCTCGTTACACGGATAAATACATAAATAGATTTACAAATATCCACTCCTTAGCGTCTGTAGTGTAGCCCTATAAGTCAGGCAAACAGATAGACATACAAACATGCTCACTTTTGTACAATATTTATAATCTGGAACTGTGTGTCATACATATCATTTCATTAGTCCTGGGATAGGACATAATAAGTACTTTTTATCCTGGCATCGCGGGTAAAGCCACGGGAAACAGTTAGTATAAATTAATCACGATTTTTCGTTCTCACAGTAAGCTCTATACAATACAGCCGCCATAGTAAAGCTGGAGTAATTATAAAGAGAGCGAACAAAAACTACGTCTAACGTGATACGTTGCTTTACTGATCGACAAAGGTCCGAAGATAACAAGACAGGAACCTATTTAAAATTCCTCTAATCGAATATGGCTTTTATGGTTGTGTTTAACACGATTATTATATTTTAAGAGGCCCCGTGTGACTTGCATTTTATTCGTAGAGGAGCGCTCCCGGCAGAGGTGTCGAGCTGTCGAATAATAGCTTCGCCTCTCAAGTGATTGATTAATGACAGACCCGGCGAAAACAGACTGGCTACCTAATTAAATACCCCCATACTGAGCCTGACTGAACTACCTATAAGCAAAGAAAGGGGAATGACATAATGAGCGTTTCTTTGACTTGGTTGAATTTTCAAAAATCAATCCAAATCAAAAATTCCCTCTTAGAAATCTACCTGCCAAATTTTAAGCTTGTAGCAATTATACTTTATTATCGCTTTTATGTAAATAGATATAGACTTGCTGTCTTCCGCGGTTACACCCACATTTCTGTGGGATCTTATCTTTTCCCGGGATAAAAAGTATCTTATCTCTTATTCCAGGATGTAATCAATTTGGCAATTTTCATCAAAAACGGTTTAGTAGATACGGAGTTCATTATTCATACGGATCAACATCGTACACGGGAATTTTATATGTTATGTATTAAAATATAGATAATCTAATTATGATTTATTTACAACAAATGTACAAAATATACAATTTATATATAAAAAAACTTCCTCGAGGCTACCGCTGCTGCCGATCGGAAAGGTTCCCAGCAGGCTAGCAGCGTTTCTTCTTTGCATGGCCATGCTGATGCGTTGGCGGAAAAAGTTCACCGGCCGCCGGTCTACCGAGGCCTTGATTAATTTTTAGGTAAAACGAAACTTACGAAACGACGAACTTCGGGCCCAAATAAATGTATACGACCTTCACGGTTTTTGCACTAGCTCAATATTTATGACCTCCTTATGATTATAACATAAAATATTATCTAGCTGTCAACAAAATTATTTGTCGTGTTTGTATTTTGTGTCATGTTTTCCATTTGTTTCTGAAATTGCATGCATTGTAGTAAACCATAAATTATACAATGGTTTACTATTACACATCCGGGAATGTAAGAATGTTAAGAAATATTATCATTGATTTCAACACGTCTCAAGAAGTGTCACCATATGAATACATGAAGACATACATTGAAAAATGTCCTGAATCGATAGAAGATACAAAACTATCTTGGATAACAGAATCATTCTTAGGTTTACAAAAACACAATGTATTTTTGAAAGAAATAGCGTCTCACATGTCCGAGGAGCTTTCTGGAGAGGATCAGGACTATTTTATGATTACACTTTATTCCGTCATATTCAAAATTGACCCGAAAGACATGCAGCTCCTGTACAAGTGTACTTTCAATTTGAGCAAAGCTCTACTGAATACGTTTACAAATTTCTTGGGTAACAATGAAGTTTTAACTTATATATCGCAAGTAGCACAAAAAAACTATGACGCTAATTATATAACAGATAAAATAATTAAACCACTTTTCGAATGGCAACCTTATATTAGTGAAATGGGTCATATTTATGCAGAATACGTTAAAAAAATTGAGAGCAGAAGACTAAAGTCACCAACAATACCTATACAACCAAAGGTGCTTAATCGAAGGTGTATTAATAGTGATAATCCACCTGCCCCACCTCGACCTTCATCGGCGGAAACTGTAACAAGTCTTAAACATAATAAAAATAAAAGAATGCTTACAAAAAGTACTATTGACCAAAAATTAAAGGAAATTCATGAAAAAAATAAACAAAAAGCTGCACATTTATTAAACGATGTCAAAAATAATAATTTACATCACGCACAGGTTAGGAATGAACCACAAAATAAAAATATTACTTATAACAGGGTAGAAAATGAAAATAGTATTTCAAGACCATTTTCAGGCCAGTATAAAAAGTCATACCTAAAGAATGTGACTCCATCCGTAAAAGAAACTGCCACAACAGTAAAAAGAACGCACAAAAGAGTTCAACTCGCAGAAAAAGAAGAAGTGCAATGGCTCGAAACCTTAGTAAACAGTTTCAGAAACACCACAAAAATCGAAGAGCTTGAGGATTATGACAGACAAGAAAGAGAAAGAGAAAGACTATTTGATATAGAAAGAAAACATTTAATGTGTCAAATCACACACGAAGAAGCTCTTATCGCTAAAAAAAAGGTCCATGAAGATAATAAAAAGAGATATGAAGAGTTTTTAAAAGAAAAAGAATTATGGAATCAAGAAATTGAAAAGTGGAAAAATATTGAGATGGAGCGTAATCGCAAACAAGTAGAAAAATGTTCTATAGATGAGCTTAATCTAATTCAAGCTAAAAATGGCATGATAACAAAAAAGAAAGAAATTGCAGATAAACTAAGAAAAGAATCTGACTTGATATTAGAAAAGACAATGCAAGAGAAACAAGAGGAGTTGGAACGTAAAGCCAATATGATAAGAGAAGTAAAAATATTGGCAATTATTGCAAAGAAAGCTAAGTTACCAAAAATAATAGACTTGACAGAATCGTCTGGAGTTGGTTTATTATGTGAAATGTCTATGGTAGAGTTACAAGAGAGAATAAGTGTGATGAAGATAGCATTAAAAGATGAATTAGAAATTAAAAAGAAGCTGGTTAAAGAGAGTAATGAAAATACAAAATGTGAGTTGGAAGAAGCGAAGCAATCTATAAAAAATTACATGTCGGAACGAGCAGAGATGCGAAAACATAAGAAAAAGTCAAATGTAATTCTTGATAATTCTTCTTCAAAAGAAATAGATAATTTAAAAAAAATATTACAAGAGAAAAGAAAATTACGAGCAACTTTAGCCAAATGATATGTGTATGTCGGTGATAAACTTAAGATGTGGTCTAATTAGAACAATGTTATAATATATCTCTTTAGTTATTTTTACTTCATTTGTTAATGGTTTATACAGAACTTATTAAAACAATAATGGATATTTTACTTACTTCTACCACAAGTAGATATAACAAATAATACTGAGGTATCTTTTCATACAGTAGGTAACATAATTCAACTATGTACTGGTTGAAAGTTGATAACTCGAGAATACTATCTCGAGATGATACACCTCAAGCTATCGGACTTATAAAGATGATTACACCGTGCATATTAGCATATAGGCTTTGAAATAGAGACGTCTTATAATAAATTTAACAAATTCAATAGAGCTATGTTTGTAAAGACATGGCCTTTACTCGAGTAGAAGTAGAGTCTAAAATTGAGTATTGTCGCAAAACCTATTACTATTATCTCTAAAACTAGATGATACTTTTGATTGTGAAACGATTTCAAATTCTTGTTTTTTATTTGATTTATAATTGATACCCTAATCCTACTAATATTATAAATATGAAAGATTGTATGTTTATTGCTCAATCACGCAAAAACAGCTGAACGGATTTTGATAAAACTTGGCATACAGGTAGATCATATTCTAAAACATACTTTTTATCTCGGGTAATGATTAGATCCCTCCGGAACGCGCGTGAAACCGTAGGGCAGAAAACTAGTATAATAATATAATACCCACCACAAAATTAAATATTATAAGCAACAGATTTGTAAATATACTTTGATTAATAAATTCAGATCTTGAATACGTTTAGGTCTACTGAAAAAAGGCATAGTAGCAAGACTAATGGTGTCTTCAGGCGTTCCGCAATCGGTGTGCACGTGCGAATTGGTTGCTATAGTTAATTAGTGCGCGGCAAAGAGAAATATTAGTAATTGGAATTTATAATGCAAAGTTGACGTCTTGCCTGATATACGTGAGAGGAATGACTTATCGCTCCCAGTTATTGAAATATAATTTCTCGTTATATTTTGGTATAACATCGGACACAAAACGTCAATAACAGAATAATTTACAAACACGGTGAACATAATGTAAGCTTATGATAATCGAATAACGTGTCGGACGTCGGTGTCGACATAATAGTTTAGATCACGTGACAATATCATGGTAATCCAAAAAACCTAGTCAATATAATTTGGATTAAGGCAATAAATAAGTTGGGTTCGCCCGTTCATTTGTATCAGCGTATAATTTAAATTCTTTAACGCCAATGTTCAAGATTACGCGGCGAGATAGAGGCGCGGGCGCCCGTGTCGCAGCGACAACCACCAAATAAATTTATATTTCCGACCGACACCGGACCGACTCCTCTCTTTGTTGATAATTCCACCGGTAACGTTGAATGACTCTATTAACAGCTTCCCTTTTTGGGATAAATGTCGACTTTAGGCGCTGTCGCACTGTTGTCACATCTATAGTGTAGACATAATGTACGATCGTCTCTAATTTATTGTGATTAGTATCTGTAATTCAACTTAAGAACAAATAAATGATGCTGCTCTTGAGCACAGCATTACAAGCTTAAAAAAAAGCTTAGTTTGTGGTTAATTGTTTTGTAATTTGGATAACATGAGTATTAGAAATATAAAATAGTGATTCTTCTACTTACGTTTTGACTTATAAAACCATTGTTCTTACTATAATAGTAGTAAGTACCTAACACTATTAACACTACCAAATCCACATAAAATGAGACCGACCGTACTATGAATACGACTGTGAGTTTCAAGATTAACCAGATAACAGTAAAACGTCAATAACCACCTAATTGGGAGAGAACACTCTGCCCACAAACACCCAAATCCCATCGAGAGTGAGAAACAAATAAATATTGTAACGCATCGAGATAATTTGGCCGATAACTTAATGTGCTTACATTTCGAATCTGCTCATGAGTTTATGGGAAACTGTGACACCACATTATTTCTCTATTTTTTTTTACCTTGTGGAAGCTGTGACTGGTTTTAATTTATTTTAAAAACTTTAATTTTATTAAGATGTTAAATGCTAATCTTCTGATTTGTTGATAGTTGTGTAGAAGTGTCATTTTAATTAATAGAATTCATTGACAAATGACCTGTTGATGAAGAACCTATATTATTAATGAGACTTTGTGTTTTGTAAATCAACAATGTAATTATTCGCAAGGTTTTGCCTCGTGATATCTCTATCTAGCCAGCAAAATATATCTATGTAAAAAAAACACGTCGACGCGATGCTCCGTTACTGTGTAAATGAAGGATAAACCAACAAACACAATTTCTTATATTAGCACTGATTATTCAGTATAGTCAATTCAATTATATTACGAATGGATAGTGCAGACATACCGAAGAATTAAAATTAATTTTAGAAATTCCTTGTTATGTACTGCATTTCATTGTTAGTTAAAAATGTCAGCCAAAAATCTGCTCGTTATGGTCGAGGCATTATTTTATTGATCTCCGTTTTAAGGTTGGCCAGAGTGGGTATATTAAAGAATTTATGTTATGATTGCTCACTCAATTTCCATATGAATAATATGTGAATTTTATGTGCCAATGATGTCATATCCTCAGGTGTTTCGTAAAGAGATTTGTGAAATTGATATTATAAAAAAGCGTTAAGGCGTAAAAATATTTAAATTACTTCAAAACGCATACACATATTTATTTTATGTGTACTTAATATATTATTAAAAATTTTATAGAAATATTACCTTCTTACAGTTATGTTAGAGAACAAACGGCGCAAATATGGAAACCTTGACAAGGCCTTCATTTTTGAGCCGTTTGGGGTAGAAACGTTGGGCCCGTGGGGGCCAGGAGCCCATCGTTTGTTTCGGGATATTTCAAAGCGCCTGGTTGACGCTACCCGTGACCAGAGGGCTGGCGAATACCTTGGCCAGCGAATAAGCATTGCCATACAGCGTGGCAATGCCGCCAGCATTCTGGGCACGCTACCAACTGGCAGCGATTTTGACCAGCTGTCTCTTTTTAATTAGTTATACTTATATATATATTTTTTTTAATACTTAATCACTTATTTGTATATATTATAGCTTAGTTAGTATTTATATACAATTATAAGCTGTATAAAATAATATTTATAATTATTTTGGATCGGTTTTAATTTATGAATCGTTGAAGTTATTGGATACACTTTTGTTAGAGAACATACATTATTTTCATTTTATTATTATGTTGACTTGCATATCAAATCAGCTTCTTTTTATAAAAAACGATAGTCTACATGGAGTTTTGTATTAAATAATGGCTTGTGACGTCATAGATATACTTCTTGAGGTTAGAATCAAAATATGAAATCATAAAATTGATACTTTTAGAGGTTATATACACTTTGATAATATTTCTCGAATACAGGAAATATCGTACTATTATTGCATAATTTGACTCAAAACCTGACATTAAAGTAAAGTTCCCCTATTTAGACATCAACGCGCGTTAACATTTCGTCCAATATCTAAAATAATATTGTATTTTTACCGTATAGAGTTCTGTTTGTAATAAAAAAAACATTGATTTCTTACAATAAATAACACATTTTATTCAAAATACTTCAGATAATAAAGTAATTAAGATAGATATAAGGTCCTATAATATCTTGAATTTACTGCATTTATCCTTTGGTGCCTACAGCTCAGTTGCTGTATAAATATGGAGAAATCTCCGAGAAAACTCGCTCTTTCCCGTTTATTTACTCGCCTAAGGCCATAATATTAATATGTAAGTATATAAGCTATCAGCGCTGTTATCACGAAGCCGTAAGAACTTCACTCGTAGCATTATAATCATTGCAATATATAAATCCTAAATATATGTACAGCAAATGAAAAGGGGACTAATATCAATCATATCGTGGTGTATTAGCACTTTTTATGGCTGAAATTATTGGTGCGATAGTGCGCGAGCGCGTTGTTTCACACCGTACCCATCCGTGACAGGAGCAGGGTACGTTGGATGCGTAAATTCGAAACATACTTTGATTTATTTTGATATATTACATCAGACAGAAGGTGTATACTATAGACTTTAACATGTCTTCTTCCTGTCCTTATCCCACGCTAGGTGGGCTTTGTATAGATATATAATTATTTGAGAATTCACTTATATATTTTTAATTTAATTTTTCTTTTTGTTTGGAGCAAGCCTAAGTTAGTCATGCTCGCTTTAAGACCTGTGTTTGTGGCGGCGTCGTGTGGCGGATCGCTCACTTCCCTACAATATGTGCGAGGAGGGCGGTGGCTGCCACATGCGTAATTAAATTCTATAGATTACTACTTTTGCCGCACATAACAGGCAAATATTGTCAGACGGACTAGACAAATAATTATTGAATGTAATAGGTGTAAGTTGTTTTTGAAAAGAGTAATTGCTGAGTTTATTGCCGGTACTTCAGCAAAAGCAAAATATATAAAAGTATAATAAAAATGTAAAACTTTACTTATTTCATCATCATATCAGCCGCAAGACGTCCACTGCTAGACAAAGTCTATTTTCCACCTGCGGTCACATCATCACTTACCATGGTGAGATTGTGGTCTAACACAAGCTTATCAAAATAAATTAAAACTACAATTAAATTATTTATTATTCTTAAAATATATATCAGTACTTGGCGGTGATGATTTTAAGTTGATTTAAATTACCGATCTACTACGTTGTAGTCGAATTAAATAAATTATTTCTTGCAATTTTTTAGACCTCAATTATTGATGCCATATTATTTGAATAATCAGATCACAGTGTATCTAGAGACATAGAGAGTAGGTATCTAGAGTTTGTAATAACGCGTAAGTGTCCACTCAGCGCTTCAAACGACGGACAAAATTTATTGTTATTGGGCCGGCCGGCGCGCGGCGCGCGTACATGCATCTACACTCCGCGGCTATCACGACACTACAACTTTATCGGAGCGCCTCACTATTCTGAATAAACGAAATTACTTTATCCCGTGTAGGTGATTTTTACGACATTACAATAAAATATGTTGTATTTTAATTTGTCTGACAACACTCTCGTTGGCTAAACTTTATAAAAAATATGAATATAATAAGTGTACAGTGTACAGTGATTATGTCTGTAAGTACTGTACCTACTTTGAAAAAATCAAGCTAAATGCACCTTGTCTTAGCAACTGATTCTAAATTCAAAACGTTTAATTGGAAGCTAAAATGACCATTTTAGAGCAATGATAGCTCAGTGGTAGTGACGTAAGATACTTACCGCGGGGATAGTCGTGGGTTCGAATACTACAATGAGCTTGAGATTTCGGTGAAGTAAAACATGATAAAATCATAGTACGGTGGTAGGGTACTTTGTAGTACTCGACTGCTTGACCACGACCACATGCTTTCGCCAAGAACCTATTGGAATGTTCCGACAGCTGCACTTAAGAGCCATTTTACTTGTAGGCTTTGTGTACTTACCACCTATGGCCACATCATCACTTACCACGGTGAGGACACAAGAGTATCCTAAGTTAAAATAAATTCACACACAGAATAAGACCGTTGTCTGAAAATAGCGATTTCAAACATTATTTCTGCATTGCTGCCAATTTGTTAATAATAGTATCGCATCTACATAATGTGGACATTTATTATCAACGCACATACCTAGTCAGATAATGTAGGTAATTGTCAATATGTATGAATGAAATGAAAATAAAAAAAATGTCAATAAAAATGTATTTTATTCAAATAGGCTATATAACTTGCAGGCTAAGCATTCGGTAATAAGGCCTTTAACAGCATATTATATAAAAACTAATTATAAAGCTGAAGAGTTTGTTTGTTTGTTTGAACGGGCTAATCTCAGGAACTACTGGTTCGAATTGAAAAATTATTTTAGTGTTGAATAGTCCACTCGTGACCACGGTCAATGTAACTTGATCGAAACGTCGAGGTTAGTCGAAATTATATTTTGATTATTATGTGCGTGAATAGACCCGGTATAATCTACTATAATGCATTTATGAGAAGTATATAACATCACGCTATGTTGCAAACATCCCATGGGAACGCGGGTGAAATCGCGGGGGACAGCTAGCTAAAAAGTTCATTATAAGTGATATAGTTATGGTAGGGGAGGCAATGATGCTAAATTTGTAGTTACTCGAGCGTCTTTGGGACCTACTGGAATTTGAAGATTAGGTGGAATAAAGAAAAAAAGGTTATGTGATATTTTCCCCTTCAGCGGTGGGGGGAGCGTCTACAGGATTTCAAAAATGTAAAAAAAAACAGTCACCAAGAAATACTCGAGCGCGTCAGATATTAATAGGGTAGTCGCGCCACGTCTGTCTGATAACGGAAAAATAATAATCTGCCGTTTTGCGTGGTGGGGGTGGCCGTACGAAGGGGTCGAAAATATTTTAAAAAAAAATTTACTCGAGCGCGTCAGACATTGATAAGGGATGTTAAGTGAACCCTCCAGTAGCTCCTATTTTAAAGACTGACGATTTGGACGCGACCATCAGTCAGGGCCGATTTTTGAAAATGCAAAAATTAATCGTGACCTTGATTTACTCGAGCGCGTCAGATTTTTAAACAGGCGTTTTTTCTTGATGGCTTTGTTGTACTGACCCATAATCTGACAATCATGTTGAGGGATTTCCTTAATCTGACGGTTTGAAAAAAAAAATATATAAAAAATATCGAAATCTCGAAAATGGTTCAAGATATCGAAAAAATTTTTGTACAAAAGTTGTAGAGAATTTAATCTTCTACAATATTTATTCCGAATACATATACTAAAAAACCCATAGGAAACGAGATATTTGCAATAAATGATTTTTTGACCTTTGGCCTTGAATAATCAGTAGTCGCGGGCACCCTCTGATAAGTAGCTTTTGAGACAAGTTTTAGGGTGTCAAAATAAAGTGAAACTCATAATATTCCTGGACTATACACTTAATATTGATTTTAGCTACTTCGGCTTGTGCAAATCGGCAGATTAAGATATTTCCGTGATTCGTGACTAATTTCCTTCAAAATAAAAAAAAAACTAATCGCGCTCGAGAAAATCCAGGTGACGTTTTTTTTTGCAACTTTGCGAGTCTCCAATTTTCTTTCGTCACACCCAAATTGTCAGATTATTGAAATGTACACTATTTTGCATGTAACTAACTTACCTTACCTTAATCTGACGCGCTCGAGTATTTCAAACCATCGATTTTTTTTTACTAATCTGACCGGCTACCCTAGACGTTCGACACTACATAGAGGGCTCAGATTTGGTGAGAGTACTTCACAAGGTGCAAGGTTGCCCCCCTTATGTTAATCTGCCGCGCTCGAGTAAATCCCGAAATCCCCTATTCGCCTCCCCTACCATTATAGGTTTGACTTTGCGAGAATCGATGGTGGTTGCTAATATTTTCAGATTTGGGCCAGAATATGATCTGTTTATGTGGCAAATCCGTTCTGTTGTTACGGAGTAAGTGGATGGTGAGAAGCTACACACACGAATATAAGAGTAATATATATTTTTTACCTCTCTATTTTATACATTGTATACCTACTAGTCATAATTATTATTCAGTATCTATGAACACTTATCAGGTACAGACTGTCAAGTTACTATAGAATTGTGACCGTAATTTGTAATTTTTGTGATATTTCTTATAGTCTGATTAGTCCCATACAATCACTAGGGTGGTTCAAAATGTAGGTATACAATTTTTTTATTTGATAATACACCAAAAAAAATCCATCAATATTTCTACATTTTATTTATATATTTGAGTATCGTTACACGTTCAATATGTTTTTATGCAAAAATGGAGCCATCCTTTAATTTCCAGAGATATACAGAGGAAAGTTAATCTCACGTAATATTTTATAATCAGTATAAAATAAATCTACACGTGATTCCAAAATAATAAATGCGATGTTCCGGCAATTAATCCCTTCAGTCTGAGGTATACTTAACTCTTTACCCTTTGCAACCGTATCATACGAGACAATTACAATTTTTTCTCTATTGTATAAGTACAAAGACTCAGATTCAGTCCTTCCCGGATATCGACAATCATTTCGGTGAAAGCCGATCGAGGTCAGCACAAAAACATGATTACAGGGAACAAAGCGTCATTAGCAGATCTTTAAATACTTTATCTTTTTCATTGTATAGCTTTTAAAATTAAATACTAACAGCGTACATCAAATTGACGGAGTTTAAGACAGTTAGCGAAATGTTTTTAAAGTAATAAACTTCAAATAAAAAAAAAACAATATTAGGAAATTTAAAAGATTACTCGTAATTGAGACCGCCTTGGCCCTTTAAAAGTCCGGTTACATAAATCAAAATTAAATGACTTATTTATAATGCATATATTTATGCTTAATCTTTAATATGCCTCTCCCATTTCCACTGCGAACGGTCGGAACTTCTTTGTTTCATGTTATATGATATGTGCTTCTTAGTATTAAGAATATTAAAAAGCTCTGATATTTTGCACCCAGCGTGTAAATTATTGGATATTTTAATTATACGATATTAATTTATTATCCAACAAGCTGACTTTGATTGCTAAAGGTAAAAATATAATTTTTTACTGTAAATATTAATTAAATATTGTTTTCCAAGTTTTCGTTCCCTTATAATTTCTTGATATCATTGACTAAACAACAGTTTATGATTTCGTATGTTATAGTAGTTGGTAAAGAAAACACAATTTATATATGTAAATCATCTAGGTATTTTATTTCACAATAACTTTTACGGTTTATTCAATAAATAATATACAATGCTTAATAACTTTATAACGATATTTACAAAACATTACTATCTATATTCTAGGTGGTACCCAAGTGGAAACCAAAATTAAACCTAAATTAGGGGTTTTAGGTATGAATAGGAATTTTATAAAGGTGCCTGGCTTAATTTAATTAATTTTTTAAATGCAATATATCAATTTGTAATTGCAAATATTTAGGTACCTAATACTTAGGTAGTTAATACTTTCACGTTATTTTTAATTGAACTGTATACATTGAAAATACCTAATGAAAATTTACTAATCCATATTTTAAAAAATATTAATAGTATGATAACTAGGAACTATACATTTCCTGCAAATAAACCTATTCTACACCGTGAAAATAATACTTTGGTTTTCTTCTCCAAACCTTTACAAATGTTCAATGATTTATGCATTTTATTTCTTTCTTTCCAGGAATTAACAACGTAATTTTTTAATGAAAAATATTTTTCATATATTGTATTTTTCCTAAAATTTGCAAAAAGTTGGTATGTTCATAATAATAATCATTCCATGGGCTTTATTTATTGAAATAAAAATTGCTCTAATCCTTTCAATAATTAACAACTCAAATATGTATCTACATATTTACATAAATTTACAAACTAACAGGAGTATTAGCACTCTAGGTTCTTAATTTACATCATTATTTAGAACATAGGAATGATATCCTAATCCTATATTCAATAGGAATGATAATTGTAATACTTTATGTGGGTAAATAAATAAATTAAAATGACTATATCAACGGTCGTGTTTAGTTAGTTGTAGGGGTAAATCATTAGAGGCCGGCGGCCGTCGACAGGGGCTCGGCGATCTAGACATGGTTTTGTTTCTCAACTTGTCGCCGTCGTCGTCGCTTTCATCGTGTACGTTTATCTCCTCATCTGAATCGGAATGTGATTCGTATCCACGAGCTAATTGTATCGACTGTGCCGCTAATAAAGCCGCAGCCGCCGAGTGCGGGACTAGCGCCTTGAACGCGCTGTTTTCTAATGCCGGGTGAGGTTTAAACGCTCCTCCATCAAAAGAAGTCTGATGTGAAAGCGCTTTCAGTGCGTTGCTATCGAAGTGTGCTTGATGCGATAGTGCTTTTAGGGCATTGGTGTCTTGATGCGCGAGTGACTTGAAGGCGCTATTTTCGCCGCCCATCTGTGGGGTGTGGTAGGTGGCGCGCGCGGGGGACATAGAAGGTGAACGGGAGCGGGAGCGGGAGGGGGAGTGGGGGAGGCGGTGCGGGGGCGAGCCGCCACCGCGCTTCAGAAGGTTCATGCGCTGGTGGCGTCTCCACTTGGCTCGTCTGTTGGAAAACCAAACCTGTCAGTAACGGTAAATAAACGTGATTAGTATGCCGTTTTCAATATGTTAACACAAAATATTTATGAATATGTTCATTAATAAATTGATATTTAATAAAATTGGTTGTCCGGACATATCATTGTGACAAATATTAATTATATAGATTTAATGTACCTATTTAAAGAAATGTAAATGTTGATAGTTACCTGAACGCGCGCTTCCGACAGCGAAGTTTTGGATGCAAGTCTCTCTCGAGTAGAGACGCACGGATAGTGAGACTTTTCGAATTCTTTTTCTAATTCTTCTAACTGATCTGGACTGAAGGTGGTGCGGTTTCGTCTGAATTTTGGTTGCTCGCCATCCAGAGAACCAGAATCATCACCATCTACATCTGGTAGAAGGAAATAACAACCTATTATGCGACATAAAATGAGTATTTATTTTT
Organism: Ochropacha duplaris; assembly: GCA_951361185.1. Taxonomy (NCBI): domain Eukaryota; kingdom Metazoa; phylum Arthropoda; class Insecta; order Lepidoptera; family Drepanidae; genus Ochropacha; species Ochropacha duplaris. The sequence continues at coordinate 6,358,718 of OX592695.1, read as the reverse complement.
GTATTAACAAGTAACTTACTTTACTTTTTACTTGACATAATATTTCAACAAAATATTTTACCAATAAGTCCTCTGCCAGAAGATGATAAGTATCCCTGCTGGACGGCGTCTGGGTGAGGCACCCCTGACTGCGGGCCAGGCACCCCAGGCGGCAGTGATAGAGAGCCGGGAGGCCAAACACCGCCACCACCGGCCCAAGGAAAAGCACCATATGGAGGTGGAGCAGCATACAGGCCATAGCCAGCAGCTCGGGCGAATTCGGCTGCAGCGCGCTCCGCAGCCCTATTGCGGAGTATTCTGTTGATCGATGAGACGCTTGGTGCCGTCGCATTTGTACACACACCTATTGAAGAAACAATAATATTTTAATTTTTTCAGTATAATTTTTGATATGTTGGTGTAGATCATACATTAATCGTGATATCATAAAACTTAGGAGTCTTTAGACAAAAATATGTTTACATAGGCAATCAATCAAGATAACAACGTACATTTTAGTAAAATACTTAGGTTAAGTTCGTTGTTAACTGAACTTGTTGTTTTATCATTTGAATAGTTCAGGAACCATATTTACAAAATAAACATAGATATTAATCTTCAAGTTAAGTTGTGAACATATTTATTATATCTATAACTCTATAACGTATGTATTTATAAAACCGCGCATAATTGCTTACGCAAACCATTCGTGTTGAACACAAATAGGAGAACTATTTATCTAAATACAGTTTCAAAACGCGTTGTTTCTTACTCAACAAGTACGAAACAACGCGCTCACTTAATTACGGTACAGTGTGCATAAAATGAGTGACCAGCCGCGCGTTAAAACCGATGCGTCATTGGTCGCGTTTTTAAATCGTTGGCCATTATAACGTTTAATGCGTGCAGTGGGATCGCGTGCCAGAGCAGCCTTGGAGAGACATCCCATGTAATTTTCAGGAAACACTCCGAGTAAGTGCCATAATTTAATCATAGCCTGTCTGAGTATAATTGTCGTAGAATTCGTAGTGCTATTGAGCACCCGCGCTCTTGCAATTGTTATTTTGATCAACACGCTTCTTTGTTTCAAACTTCTTGGCTATTACTTAATAATAACAGACAACAGTTGTATGTCTCGTTTTCATCTTTGACAGTCAGGGGACACAAAAAGACTGTGTTGTGTAGATCTATGTAAGTATATACACTTTATTATATACAAAAGCGCCCGCACCGCCGTTTCCCCCGGATAGAAACGATGCTTTAGTATGTCATATTCAGCCAATATGGATCTAAGTGGTAACAAACATACACCTACAGAAACATTCTCATTTATAATATGAATAGAATAAGAACTAAGAGGTTAATAATGTAAAACTGTATAACTCGGTGTAACATCTTACAATAGATGATCTAAACAGCATCAGTGTGGCAGGCTTCAGAATGGCTGTAGAGTCCGAGATGCCCAGTTGGTGAAGCAACTCTCGTGCTCCAACTACTAACTGTCTGCACATTTTATGAAAAAGAAATTAAACTTATTGAGGAAAATAGGAAGAGTGGGTTGTTACCCACTCTTAAGAGATTTTCGTCTTGTTTTCACAAATAATATATTAGTTTAGCAACATGTCATAGATTTTATGAAACCTCTGCGAACAAAACTACGGTTATGAACTAAGTATACATATTAGGTATCATGTTTTTTTAATTAAAAAATCATGTTATGTTTAGTTTTATTACTAATGTTTCTTTTCAAATTCAAATTGGTTGGCTTAATACTCAAAGTTCCTAACCCTTAAGTTATATTTCTAAAATATTTTCATCTCAACAATCATTATCATTAACATTTACTTAGTGATTTGAATAATTTGAACATTTATCACACTTTAAATTATGTCTCCACTAAAATTCATATTATGCTCAAAATCCTCAACTCTACATCCAAAGTGTTCAGGATGTGGTTAAATGTTAATTTTGAGCTCGCAAATATTGAGTAAAACTTAGAAACTTAAATAATGTGTCATATGAACGCTCTTGATCGGTAGTAGTAGTAGATTAGTTATGTTTAATTAAAGTAAATATTTCAGAACTGCTAAATTCGGGCAAAGTCTAAACGTAACATTCCATGAGAATTTAATAAAATAATTTTCTGATATCCGATACAAATTGATGTAGGAACTAATAGCACTGCACCACGTTGAATTCAATGATTAAATAATTACTTTTGTTCACTAAATAGATATATTAAGTTTGTTGCAATATCAAAATAGTACCTAGCCGCGAACAATTTACAATATTAATAGGTAGGGCAACTGGTGGTCATGTAGGTGCAACGGCTTATTACTAACACTTTGCCTTCGCAATGTTCAAAGGTAATTTACCTGTATTTACTCAAAGTAGATCTATTCCGTTTAACAGAACCTATCATTTACATAGGTATCAACTCACGACAATTATATCCAGGAACAATAATTCAATGTAATTGCTTAATGAACGTTCTTTATATAGTACATAAGGTCGAAGCAAAGTTTTCCTAGACGTTATTGTACCTATAGCAAATTACACTTCGACATATTATAAAAATAAACCGCCCTGTCAATTATTTGTCATATAGAAACTATACGATAGGCTCTAGGTGTGCACAGTAATTATTATAATAATAGTCGGGTGCTTAAAACCATCGCGATTTGTAAAGAGGGTTTTAATGCGGTCACCGTTGGTAATGAAGCTCTATTGTGAGGAGCTCTGACGCGCGTCGAGACGCAAGCAACGTCCGACGTATCAAATAAAACACAAAATGAACCTGTTATAATTTACTCAAAACACAAAGCCTTATATAGTATAATGGTAATGATCAGTTGCGCGGCTTCGTTCATTGTTAGCACGTCATAAAGCACAACAAAAAGGTGCCCTCAACACAATTTGTTTGACTGGTAATCGGCGCGTTGAAAAGTTGCTACGATAGAACTGCCTTCCGTACCAGAGCATACGTCAAAAAGATGACAAGGCTGAGAACAGTGTGATGGTGACCAGTCATCACTTAACAGTCGAGATTCCAAATTATATTGGGTGCAACGTTTTTCAAAAAGAAAACAATCCGTTGAAAATCTGTTAGCGTTTTGTGAGAGCTCGGCGTCTTCGTGGGTTAATCTATTTCTATTCTTTTAAACGACAAAAAACTTCAATGATCTTTAACAGAAAAGTTAAATTGGGTTCTATTTAGTAACAATCACGTACTTTCCTATCAATCGTTTTGATCGACGTTATTTTTTTTCGTGTTTTCAATACGGATAAGCTGATATTGGTTGAAATTTAGGATCTCACTAAGTGATAGGTAGGTATACCATATTCTTTTATATTATATGTTGGCATTAGAAGTTCATAATGTACCAACGTAAGTTTAATCAACCTGATTTTTTCTGTTGTTATCGATAGCTAGTAATGATAAGAATGTAAGTTTGTTGGTATCAATTGCATTTTAATTTGGTCAGTCAATCAAACACTGAGCAACAATCAATGGGTTTAGTTTCACTATTTGTTTAAAATGAGATCATTATCCATCAACAGGTTGCAGGTGGGAATGCGATATCTATAATTGTTCTTCTAATAATTTGGGTTCGGTTCCGAGACCCTACATGCTTAGTCACGGTCATGCAATTTGTCTAAAGTCGTTTAATCATGATTAGTCACAATAGGGTCCGCTTCTATTAATAGCTTGATGAGAGATGCCTTCAATAGATTCAGCTTCTTAAAAATGTATCGTATAGAGCTTATTCTAATTTGAAGTAATGTTTAATATTTAATTCCGTATTATAGTCTAAATTAGGCACTGATGTAAACGGGCACGAGAAATGAATCGAGGATCATTTCCCCTGGAATCCTAATAAAAAGCAAATTGGTTTAAAAATCTTAATGTTTCTGCGTCGGACTGTTGTTAAGTTGGTACCTGCCTAAAAGCGTGGCATGTCCAAAGATAAGACACTCCGGCGCCGTCTGGCTATAGAGTGTTTAATCGGGTTAATTTATCGATAATTGACGGAAAACCTTTTTGTTTGTACTGCCGGGAAGTAACAGTAATTGTCACGCCTTTGAAGATTTACGCTCGTTTCTAAATTGAGACATTAACAGTCGGATCTCGTGCCTAATGGTTCGGAATGAATTTGTTTGTTTGTTTTACTTATACCGGTTCTTCGTTAGGTTTGGGTAATCCCGAATCGAACGGATATTGGGCTCTATCGGATTATGCTAATTAGTTATAGTTGATCGGTTTGTTGCTAATTTACTTAATATAGTCGTCAAGCCGATTAGCCGGTTAGTGACAATCAAGTAGGTAGGTACTTATTCTAAAACGAAAGATTTTTAAAATATCATTTAATGTTACGATGCAGCTCATAAAAGAATATTATTAAATTATTTAAATTTTTCCGCATTTTGAAGAAAACTAATGTTTTCCTGGAATAAAAGTTTCGGCTGTTCTAATCCGTTAAGCCATAACAACGTTATCTAAATAACAAATATACTCATATCAAATACAAAAACTTTCATACAAAACAGATATTGATGCGGTTTTTGGTGGTAGTTACTTCGTAGCCTAAAATAAAACTATCATATATACAGTGTCTAAAATGTTAAAGTATGCGGGGCTGCGAACAAAGCCTATTGTACAATATACTTCACGTGTGATTTGTAGGTCAGTATTTATTTCAATTATTTACTAACGAATGAAATATTATAATTTATAGAATATTCTTTTTAATAGCAAGCCTAATGGTGACATACACTTTCTTCCCAGCGTACCGGAAGCGTATGTAATGACGCAAATTTATAAAATCACGTACTCGCTGAACAGTTGGAACCAGTTAACGAGTGAGTGGCGTCACGTCGTCTAAATGAATTATTGTTGGCTTTATGGGGTACATAAAACGATGAGATCGGATGCAATCAACCGGCACCCGCGGAGTGGACCAAGTAAAAAGGTGTCCGTAGCAGCAGGGGGCCGCTCGCAGCAACCGTTGCGCTAAACGCCTACTCTACGCACCCGCTTTTCTACCCATTTCAATTAGCAATGAATGAGTAAAGTAACAAAAGGGGTGTCAGCTCGTAATGAATTATAACCGTGCTAGAAATCGTTGTATTTGCGTGTCATTTCCAAACTACCAGCTGATCACTGAAGTTTCAAAATGAAAAATCATAAAATTTGATTACTCGTTTTCAATTTTAAATATGAGCCTTTTATCCGCACGTACTGTATGTATACATTAACGTGATACATACCTTTTATATTTTTGTCTTACAAAGCACATTAGGTACATCAATAACGTAACAATAGAAGAGCAAAAAAGTATCAAATGCTTTTTATTGAAGATCATGTTCGATGGGCGATTAAAAACTACCCAAAAACGAGACCCATAATGATGACCGTGACCCTCCCGAGTGACGAGCAACACTGTTGATGCGGTGTACTGCTGGGAACCAATTTAATGCTGTAACAAATCAATAAATGTATCGGTTTATTGGAAGCTGTGTAGAGATCGATTTGATTTATTTCTACGGTACAATGTCAGTGAACGAGATGGGACCTTGTTAGTAAATGTCAAAAAACTTTTTAAAAGACTCTCATTCTATTTATCACTGATTAGTACGTGCGTGTCTGTAGATATGGTACGATCGCACGAGAAGGTATTTAGGTATGTTTAGAGACTCCTAAAAACGAGCGCTAACCGGCCGTTGTAAAAACAGCATTAAATGTAAAAGAATAAATTACAAAACTGTTTTTATACCCTACTCAAAATATTTTAACACCCCGACCGTAAAGTTACCCGTCATCGGTTTCGCTAATTAATCGGCGCCAGCCAATAATTTGGGCTACAACCTTACCCGTACAGACTGTGGGCTAAGAATGCAATTAATCAAAACGTGGTCAGTAGCTAGAGCCGCCCGTAACGCCTCGTAAACCGATATCGATTTAGTAGATAAGTTGCGCAAGCTATTGTCCAAAACTGCGTCGTCATCGTTAACAAAGGCGGTAGTGGGCACCTTATTAAAATTTAGCCGGCATCGATGAGCCGCTCTGTTTTGATAACTGCTGCCTCGACGACGTTCGACAAACGGCCACCATTTATTGCCGCCTTTTTGATGGATTTGTATTGTATTTTAAAAGTTTATATAAATATTGAATTGAGGTAAATCGAATCTGTCAAAGAGAAGAAAAAAAGCTATATCGAGACTGTATAAATACATTTTGTAATTATTTAACTCTTAAAAATATTATTGGTCCACTTAAATTAATTGCAAATAAAGTGGCATACCTACATCCGGTAGGTAACTCTCGGATGAGACCCTAAAACAGAAATATCATGGAAGCGTGCCGCTATTATAAATGAAATATCAATCAATTTGGCAAATTTCAATAGGAAAGCACCGAGCACGCGCTTGTGATAACAGGCATCGTATTGTGAGCACGATCATTTTGTAACAAATTTGATTAAAATTCTATTACTTACGTTTTTTACTGTATACCATAGACCATAAAATATTATAGTAGAGGGCCACTTAAGTTCCTACGAGTAATGACAATATGTATTTAAATTAAATTTTATTTTTTAAATTTAAATTTAATGTGTTAAGTTCAATCGTGGTGCTAAAGGTATTTGTGGATTTTTTATAAGGCCCACTTATATACGTATTATTCTATTATACAAAGATTATTTATTATTAATGTACATAAGTGTTAAATGATCTTACTAAATATATACTTAATGTTTAAAAAGAGCGTATAGGTATAAAAGCACGAACATTGTTATGTTTCTAATAATATTATTTAAGTTTTCATTTTTTTTGTAGTAAATATTATTTTGTTGTCAAGTTCAAGTAGGTAAGTATTTAATCATTGTATTTTCCAATAGTCACCTCTAGATGCTTTATGGATGTAGATTTATAAAAGTTATTCGGTGCTCCCTCGTCAGCAGGTGGTCCGGCCCGGTCAACACACTTTGATACACCGAAACCATCGCCAGATCTAATGGAATCAATCATAACTACATCCCCGCCTCACTTAGGAATTCCTCAGTCGAAATTGAACAAAGCATTTTCAATGCAATAATTGTATTGAATGTGTACAAAGAACCGCAAACCTTAACTGTAAAACTTAAACGTTCGAGTCAAAATACAGCAGAATTTATTTAAATATTGAAGCATTTACGACAAATATGTGAGCATTTACGCAAAACTACCGACGTGGGATCGCGTGCAATTTTCGCATACAACGGAGGCATGGGCGCACACTGCGCTCAAGCAATTATTTTAAACACATTTCAACAAATGACGATAATGTCAGCCGACCACGGAGATAATAATAAAAAAAAGAACAAAAATGGTATTCATTGAGCAATTGTTCGAACCCTCCTTCATAAGGATACGTTCATATTTCCAAATTATAAAAATACTAGCTGTTCCGCGCGGTTTCACCTGCGTTCCCGTGGGATCTTATCTTATCCCGGGATAAAATATAGCCTATGTTTATCAGGGATAGTGTAGCTTTCCAACGGTGAAAGAATTTTTGAAATCGGTCCAGTAGTTTCGGAGCCTATTCAATGCAAACAAGCAAACAAATCTTTCCTCTTTATAATATTAGTATAGATGAAAATCAAAAGTAATTATAGTTCTTTTCCTTGGTACCTAATCATTTATAATACCTACATGAATAAAACGTCTTGACAAAATCAAATGGGTTGGAGATTGTGAATCTATTGTCTACGATAGAAAGTCATGTTCTTGAAATGTGCAAAATACTGATTATATACTGAAAATCACATTGTATGTTCCCTCAATACTTTAGAATAAACATTTTATCAAACAGATAATCAAAACGTTAGTCAAGTCTTGAGTCAATATAACAACAATTGAATTTAAATCCGGACCTTTGACATTGAGTTACCGTGACCGGACCATTGAATACCGCGGCGAAGGTCGTGGGTTCGAATCCTACAATGAGCTTGAGCTTTCGGTGAAGGAAAACATCGTGAGGAAACCATAGCACGGTGGTAGGGTACTTTGTAGTACCCGACTGGCTGGCTACCACCCTCAACTTGAAAATCTGTCGCCAAGCACCTATCGGTGTGTTCCGACAGTTGCACTTGAGAGCCAGTTCCCATCTAGGCTTTGTGTGCTTACCACCTTCGGCCACACCATCACTTACCATAGAGAGATTATAGTCAAACACAAGCTTATCCAGAATAAAAAAAAAACCACAATGTTAGTAACTGCGACATTGTGACCTATATTACTAAGTTAACTAATAATATTGGTAGTTTGTATCGAACTGTTCCTTATAAATGAGCTAATCAATATACATCTAACTACGTGTTTCATTGACTTTTATAGTTTTCAGATACTCTTGAACAAATCTGTATCGCACTTACTGACTTCCCAGTGCACACAAAAAATGGTGCTCATTCAAAAAAATATTTAAAAAAATAAAACCCTCATTAATGAAACATGGAGTAAGAAGAAACATGTTGGATTTTTTTGGTTACCGCACGCTTCATTTATTCTTAAATTTTTGGTAAAGTCTAACCATATAGTTACTCTCCAAACTATTATGTTTTTGGATAACTAACCTATTCTTCATCTTATTTCATGGGCAGATAACAAAAATATAAATTTACAATTAACAATATCAAAAAAGGTGTTATTGCTTTGAACGTATAATACTTGAATATATTATTAAAGGTGTTCAGCCTAATCATGTGTTCTAAAATGATGGCATCCCCTGTGGATTTAATGACTGTGAACCAATTTAACAACTCAGTTTAGCACAGAGTTTCCCAACGAGAACGTTATCGTCTCCTAATCCGGTCCACAGCGATATCGTAAACCAGAAGTGGTCTTGTAACCGGAACCTGTTTCACAGGCGATCGCACGCACCCTACTGCTCTGCTCTGCACTACTCACTAGAGAAAACATGAAGTTGAAACACTTCGAGTTCGCAGACTAAAGCCGTAAGTAGTGCCTACTAGTGAAGCGATTTTAAACCTTCGATAACTGACGTTAGTGTTCATTATTGAATTTGATCAGGTGAACCGACTAGGACATTTGAAATAGCTATTGGTGTTTAACGTCATGCATGGTCACGAGAGGTGTCGTTGGTGCAATTATAGCAATTGGCTCGTTGGCTTCAGCGGCAAAGACGCCCATCTTGCTATTCAATAAATATGGGCACGTTTTCTTGTCATGGCGACTAAATCTTTTCTAAACTTATATATTTATTTATACTACGGACAAAATATCAAAACTCTTTATTTATAAATTTTGTAGGTAGCGATTGAATAAATAAAAAGTATCGATGTTCATTACACGCATTGATACAAGTTATTTATTCGATGACTATAGGAATCTCCTTAAACAAATTTAATGAATTTGATCTTATCTGTAAGTATAAAAAGTGATTAAAATATAAGAGGTGATAATAAAAAAATGAGACTGCTGTTTAGATCTTCATCTTACCTTAAATATAAGTTTACATAAAACAATAGGCTACATAATATTGTTTTGCTTGTTGCACATAGACACCTTAAATTCAATACACGTTCTCAAGTTACAGCATATCCGCTGTCAGTAAGCCGACGGCCATTTACGAAACTATTAGACCATATTCGGGGTTGCACTTCAATGGCTTTACCTATTGACCTCCCAAAAAGTATTTGACACGAAATACCTAAAGTTCAGTACTCAGATAATCGAGTCAAGTATGTAATTGGATAAGTATTCAGTTACCGCGTGAACAAATTTACCAACTGAGTCGACCTTGCGGCCGGAGCTTCTTACACAACTATATTATATATGTAAGTTCATATAGGTATGTTTTACGAATTTCAGCATTATTTATACATACCATAAGAAAGGCCAATAGCAAGTATATTAACTTTTAAGTACTCATTATTTATTATTGTCAGCTTTTGTTGACTTGTTAACACCACGTTTATTTATATCCAATACTCAAAGGCATTGTTATTTGAAAGTTAATGGCAAAGAAGTTTATGCATTGAAAAGTGAGAACGAGAAAAAATAGTGACGATAGAGGTAACATTTTGTGTTCGTAGTTACGTCACAATTTTTTTAAATATTGATGATACGTGTATTAAATTTATTCAATTACTCTTCTAATCCGATCGCAAATCACCTCGGTTAACACCAGGTAAGTATAAAGTGATAAGAGGTAGATACTAAATACGATGCATATTTTCATAGTCTTGTGGACTGCTACTACATATTAAGCTATCATTTCCTTAATTCCAAAATATTTTCAAAGTAAATCCATAAAACTATTAAAACTCGCCGCCGTAGATGTGAAGTTGTATCAAGCAGACAACATGGAAGAAGTAGCCAACTCGCATGTAGTTTTGTTGACACTTAATTAAATATTGTATCAAGATATTTCTTTGTCGATATCTACAATTTTGGAAAATCTTAGCTAAAGATCTAGGTGCCAAATAGGTATCGATGTTCGCGATAATTTTACAACAAAGCTGAAGCTTTTAGTTGCAGCCATATAGATAACCAATATTTAAATAATACATGATATCCCTGCCGCTAAACTTTGTTGAAACAGACTTCGGAGCCTTCTAAAGACTTATTTGCGTTTGGTTATTTATAAAGCGAACAGTTCTATAAATCATGGCCCCTTGCCCATTAGCTTTGTTGAATGCCAAATCACCGCAATACTTGGCGCAAGTATTTACAGTGCTAATAAAACAATTACCTACATACATTTAGTAAATGCTGTAGGAACATATTTATAGCAGTATTGAATATTTTCTGCATTCACTCAATTTTCCAACCTTCTTCATGCTCTTAAAATATTAAGGCTATAGGCTATATACACATAATCCCAGAGGAACATGGATGAAACCGTGGTTCTATTATAAAGCATTTCCTATCAGTAAAAATTGTGCTGATTCTGTTGTTTACAAACTTAACTAATTTAGTCCCACGTCTACACTTTCTGTTAGCATTTTATCATGAGGCTGAATGGAGAGTTGCTTTTGTCTGGTGAAAAAACGACTATGAGTATAAATGGCAGGGTAAAAAGAAGTGACATATCGGAGAAACAATCGAACATTATGGAAGGAAAGATATTTTGATGATAGAGATTGAGAATAGAAACGAATAATACCTAAAGGATTTATTTGCGGAAAATATAACAATAGTGGAGTAGGTACAGAACTGAATATATGATTTAACGGAATAGTTTGGAATACTTATCTAGGTACAGTTTTAACTACCGAGCGAGGTAAGTTTAAATAAAACTAAGAAATAAAAAAAAACCTATAACATAGTTTCAATGTTTTTGTTTAACATAAATTCGTATTACCAAAGACAGCTGTAAATACATTTTAACTTTTTTCCACGTTTGTAAGAGAGATACTTACCTATAGCGAGATTAAAATTAGTTTGCTACAGAATCAGCGCCAATGTCACTTTTATATCGTGCTATCGAAATAAATATTCCTTAGCATGCGTTATACATGTAGCTAAGTGTATATTGGATAAATAATGTAAATTATGATCAATTATTTTAATGACGTGTCTACAATTCGATGATCAGAGAGTCGCGAGTTGATCGTGTGCGCGCACGCAAGCCAGGCTTTGTAACATGAGTCGCTCACCGGTATTACGCGCCTCGCTCGACATTATAATAATGCACCTACCACATACGCCATACACCTACCTATTCGGTGTTATTATATTTATTAATAATATACAACAGCTAGTCATAGTAACAACTGATCTAGTTCTTCTCGATTTAGACTCAGATAAATGCTTTAATGATTAATGTAAATATCGTTTTATCTATACTAATCTTATAGAGGTAAAGTTTTTGAGGTTGTAGGGGGTAATTTCTGGATCTATAGAACCGATTTTGAAGATTCCTTTACCAACAGAAAGTCACGTTATTTTCTGTAACCCGAAAAATTAAAAGATCCCACGGGAACGCGGGTGAAACCGCGGGGGACAGCTAGTCTGTATATATAAGAGGTAATCGTTACTGACTGACTGACTGACTGATCTATCAACACAGCTCAAACCACTGAACGGATTGCGCTGAAATTTGGCAAGCAGATAGCTGTTATGACACAGGTACCCGCTAAGAAAGGATTTTCCAAAATTTTGGGGGTAACTAAGGGGCTGAAACGGAGGCCCAAAGTTTGTATGGAGAAACGGGATCGTGGGTGAAACCGCGGGGTGGAAAGTTAGTTTGCCCATAAAAGTTTTTTACCTAAAACACTAGCAAAAGGATGTACACTTCCACTGTAAGGGATTAGGAAAAAGAGTGGGGCGCGTCATCGTGGATGGTACGGTCGGCCAAGAAAGTGGTGTACCACCCTAAGGTTGAATGATGCTTGCAGATTCATAGGTGATAAAGATTAGTTTCGCTTGCAGATCAATCTGACAACTCATGTCATTATTTTGCATCTCTTTCAATCAAGTGATATCTTTTTAATTTGAACCTTGTTGTAATTTTCGATGACTAGGAAACTAAATCAAAACTGGCAAACCACTTTCTTGGCCGACCGTACTATATATTATCTGAACTTGAATATTCAAATAAACTACCATGCAACTGTGAGGATATAAATATTATCCTATATCTGAGGTATGCTCTACAACTGTTTCATGACTCGTATGTAGTTATGTACGTCTTAAACTTATTCAAAATCTTGGTAACCAAAATAGTTTGCTATAAAAAAGACATAGGTATATATCTACATAACTGTTTCGTTAAAACTTTCATGTTATTGAAAAAAATAAACATTTTATTAACCAGTTTGTTTAGGATTAGATGTACGAACATAGGTATTTTTATCAATTTTTATTTGAAAACTAATGTTTGGATCACACTATCAGTAAATAGAAACACGATAAATGCTCCAAGCCGTGGTTAGGTACTCTTAGGTCACTCGTGACTCGCCCTAGGCGTTCACGGTAGATATATGCAATGCGGGAAATATCTTCGCTTCTGACTGATACAACCTGTGCTACGTTTGTTAGGATATAATTGTTTGTTTACCTTCAGATATTAATCGCTCACGGATCTCCCACGCGAATATGGTGGGGTTTTCCCTCTTGTATTGCTCTATCTTGGACACTACCGCTGGGGTTGCAACCTTTGGTTTGCTCCCGCCGATGAGCCCTGGTGGTCGTAAGGTACCTAAAATCAAATAAATAATGTATTTAAAACAGTTTGTTTCATATATAATGACATAATATATAATGTAGTATGTATTTTTAGATATTTGTTGGGAATTTAATATCCAATTTTAGCAATTATTTAATATTATAAATGTAAAATGATTAATTTGTGTTTTTACCGCTTGCCGCTTCAAACTACTCGATTAAATGTAATAATTTTTGGTACGCAGGTAGCCTATAACACGGAGAAGGACATACTTTTATTCCGAGAATGTATATAGTGAAACTGTGGGGCAGACAGTAGGTACTAGTATTATATTCGAAATTGAAAACCACGAGGTGTAAGCTAGTTACCTTCAATAAAACAGCATCACAGTCCACGTGTAACATTCGCAATAGAGAGCTGATTCAACAAAATCATTTTAATTCAACAACAAAAACAAAATTGAACTGAGTGTCACCTGCTTCCTGATGAAGGAAATAAAAGAAAATATAAAATCAAATTAAAGTCTCAAATAAAAATACCAATAATAGCGGCACGATACCGATTGATGCAATTTCATTGAGTGCTAAACGTGAGTAAACGCGGCTTAGGTACTTGTCAAGAAACATTTTTTTCAATTACAATCCTTTTACTTTCGCCTCCATGACTCTTATTTCAAAGGGTTACAGGCTAAAATAGTTTTTAAACGTCATATCAATGTGTGCACCTTTGTATTTAAACGGAAAGTGGATGTGCATTCGAATAAAAAATGATAATCGAGCACGGCGGTAAGAATAACAATGAAAGCTTCAAATTGGTATTAAATAATTATTTCACAATCATTGTCATCGGCTAATGAAACTTTTGCGTACGCAACGAGAATTTAAAATTAATATTGCAATATCTACTTACATTTTATAGGCTCTCGTAATGAGCGTTCAATGACATCTTATATATACAGGTACTGGCGTATTGAATTACAAATAAATACCGTTTGAATAGATTAAATTTCGAACGAAACATAATTACAAAATTATGATTATAAAAAGGTCTGCGTATAATTGACTCAACAACAACGCATTAAATTATAACCAGTGGTTTATGAATACAGAACGATGGTAAAAAATATGGATTCAGCAATGCCTAAGCCAGTTAGATAATGGATGAGTGCGTGCTCCAGGACAATTACGTAAAAACGCACCAGCGGCATTCCAGCGGGCGGCGAGCGTCGGCGCTGCGTTTTTACTGTGCGCGCGAGCAAACGCTGTCCTCCATACCGATAACACGCTGAATTATTCAACACATTATTATTTATATTCACATTTTTGTCAACGCCATTCACAATAAATTCATAAAGGTCTTTATGTCTTGATAAGACTCCAAAAATGCTTCGAGAGCACAAAAACTAAGTCTTACCAATTCTGTGGAACATTCCTATAAATAGGATCTATCCGATTTAATTTATTGAAACCCATATTAAAATGGACGAAACACTAGTAACAATAGTAGAAACTTAGTAGGATTATACATAGGTACCTAATAAGTAGAGTAGGTATACTATCTTACTTCTTACTAAAAAAAAAATTATATTATATTATAAGTATGAAAGTTTTTGTGTAAATATGTGTGCTTATTACACAACGGCACAATATAGGCATATATGTATATATGGTAATTTTTATCCTGGGAAAGAACTAGAAAACTCAGAATGGGAGTATAATTACGGAGGAGAAAGTAGTTTATAATATAGTTAAAAACCTGAGGTATGGCGTGCCAGAAAACAGTATGTACTAATAAATACTCATTTCGTGTAAATTTTTTAGAATACATTTGGAGCAATGCGATAATAGTTTATTAAAATATTTATGAAAACGAAAACATTACTTAAAGTAGGTATTTTTTTTTTTTTTAGGGTTCCGTACCTACTTCAATAGTTTAAAAATAACCCTTATATCACTTTTTGTTCGTCTGCCTGTCTGTCTGTCAAAATCTTTTCGGTATCAATTTGAAATTAATATCAAATACTTAGGTTTACGGTTTCATGGAGCTGTAAATAAATACAGCTTTTTATGCCGAATATTTTAACACTCGCAAATAAAGCCTATAAGATAGATACTTTCTAATGACCTTTATAATTAAAAAAGCACAGTCTCACAGCACTAGAAAAGGTAAAGCTCCATAAGTCGAAAAATTTTAGGTTACCATGACATTTATCGATATATGGGTTGGTAGTGTTATTTTTTATATTTGTATTATCAAGTATTGTAAGGTTTAGGTCGTAAAGGTAGTAAGCTCCTCAAATTGCCTATGTTCTGTCTTTTATTCAACCGAAACCGACACGTTCGACGCGCCCAATGGCGCCGATAGTGGATGCCATTTACGTACCTTACGTTACGTGCATGAAATTCAACGTCGCCTTTCACTGTAAGTACCTACTGTTTACCGTAACGATTGAAAATCCATATCGCAGTCATGTCCAAGTCAGAAACGCCAATAACAGAGCTGTTCTCCTATTGATTGATAGCTAAATTGCGGGAGGCCGGCACACTGATCATTTTGCGATAATTAAATCGACTAGAAACGTAATCGCATGACCGGAGCCAATTACTGGCCGTTGCCTAGGCAGAGGCGGATCGTGTGAGGTACCACTGAAATTGTTGTTAAATGTCTATTATTTACGTGAAACTCACGTGTGCTCGCGGGCGCGCATTTTACGATGAAGTATCACCCACACAGCAAGAACTAGTTTTGCTGATTCTACAGAAATTGTATATAGGTGCCTACCTACCTAGTGAATTTTACTGTATTCTAACATTTTTTATTGCTCAGACAGAGAAAATATGTTTTGTATAAAAATATTTCTACTAGTGTACAAATGGTTCCATAAATTTAGAAATAAGTAGGAACCTACCTACACATACCACGGATCAAAACAGAAATGAACACTTAAATCAAACATGTAATCATTCGCATTAGCTATACTATAAATAGTATCAAATAATATCAGTAGGTATATAAAAACAAGTCAAATAGTACCTACGCAATATCTAACAATAATGTGCTTGATTCCTCTACAAAGGCATAAATAATATTGTGAAACCTCTTGGATATTTCCACTTTATTTTTCCATATTGCCGTCTTTACTACCTATCAACCGTAAGTTTTCTAATAGGTTATATTCGATAAGAACCTAATTTACTCTCTACAGAGACCTTAACCTGCAGCCGTTTATTTAACTGCTTCATTATAACAGCTAGTTAACCATATACGGTGGAGAAAAAACTTGAATAGGTCGTTATAATAAAACCGCTTTTATACGAAGTTTACAATTCAACGCTTAACTTTACTTAAGAATAAATATTCCTCAAAACAGACAAGTAGGTAGTATCTTTTATAAATTTCATGTTTATTACAATAATACGACATGTTCAATGCAATGTCAATTCAAACTTAAATAACTTCATTACCATAAACGTATGTGAAACTTCAGTAGGTAACTACACAAACAAGGTGTGGAATAATCTTGTGTAATATTTTTTTTGCTATTCTCATTTAAAAAGGACTTCACATCCAAAACAATGATAAACAATTAATCATCACCGATACTGTTAAGGAAGTGAGAGTTGTAAAGGCCACAATGCACACCCAAAACGACGGTTAATAAATTTCCACACAAGAATCATTTATGGCCGCTTAAAGTCATTACACGGTGCTCCTACAAAGATCTTTTTAAACGTCACAGAAAAGGACTGTAGCCAGTTAATTAAATTTGTATTAAAGGTATTTAAAAGTAGCCCTTTATATTGGCTGGCGCTAACGCTAGCCGCCGAGCAGGAATGCACTGTCATGCAGCTAATAGATCAAAATCTTTAGCGGCGAAGTGGGCCTGGATGGCCTGATTTATTGAACATAATGCAATGCGTGTTAACGATGCCTTGATTTGGTGATTGATCGACTTTTTGTACGAAACTTAAATCAGTTCGCGCTTGCTTCTTCAGAAGCAATTAATAATGTAGAAACAAAAAAACGTGAACCTATATTAATCTGGTTCGATAAGTACCTAACTGACACGCTTCAAATCATCACTATCATTTTGAATAATGCTATAGTATTTTTTACGGTAAATTGTACATTGTAAAGTATTGGTATATTAATGTACCGAATTGGACCTACTTTCATATTTATTTTTAGATTTTGATTTTTTCTGTATTTTTTTGTTTTATTTATTAAATTTATTATTACAGTTTCTTTTTCAACGCTCTTCTTCGTGATCCTATTTTCCTCTAAAATCCCTATTTTTCTTCCTAAATCATTTCCAATATTATTTCCAGTTTCTCTCACTCTGAAATTGTCACAGTTATTTCTTAATAAAAGCAGATATTTTAAATATTTGCAAAAGCTGTAACTGATGGAATGAATAGATGGTGAAAAACATTAAGTAAATGATTGTTTATCAACAAATTACATATGGAATTTAATTGTACTATCTTATAAAAAATATCAACATCTCATGGAGGTATTTTCAAGAAGACTAAATGCAAAATAAGGCAGCTACCAGTTACGTTTACGGTTTAGGCCATGTCATTATAATAGAAAATTAATGATCTTCAAATACAAAAAGCATCAATTCGACAGAAACGACATATCAAAAATATTCAAAATTAACTCAAGGGAATTGGAGCAGAAAAAAGAAAGAGCGTTGTTATTGTGAAGCAAGAATGTCAACCCGGATAATTCAATTTTGATTATAGGACCAAAGCCTAAATACGGTTTCATTACCCGCTGCGACGATCCGCGGACAATCTTTTTGAGTAGGTGTCATTAACTACAAAATTTTTGTATACGAGTAAAATGACCGGTTTAAAGTAAAATTACCCATTTCGTGATTTTGGTTGTTTTGTCAACTAAAATATATGTATCCGTACGATACGTTGTTATGAATCGCTAGTTTTAGTTTCCAAACTATAGATTATGGTGTCGAAAAATTTTACCTGAAGCTTAAATCTCTCTGCTAGTGTAGATAATATTTTATAATAATTAAACAAAATATTGTTCAATAAATGCTTAACAGTATTTATAAACGGTGACAAATCGCTGAATAATATTAATTATCAATTTTTTTTTTTATGTCACAAGTGACAACGAGGCAGGCGGGTCACCTGATGGTAAGTGACAACCGTCGCCTATAGACATTGGCAACACCAGGGGATTGCCAACGTGTTGTACACCTTATTACAATGCCTTAAAGGCGAACTGGCTCTCAAGTGCAATTGCCGGAACACACCAACAGGTGCTTGGCGACAGATTTTTCAACTTGAGGGTGGTAGCCACCCAGTCGAGTACTACAAAGTACCCTACCACCGCCTTCACCAAAAGCTCAAGCTCATTGTAAGGATTCGAACCCACGACCTTCGCCGCGGTATCCGACGTCACTTACCACTGAGCTATCATCGCCTCTAACCTTAAACAATTAGGTTTAACTGTTTTTAGAGTAACAGTTGAGGTCGTGCCGAATTTTGATCATCAGAAAGCATTGCTGTAGGGTATTTGCGGTAGTGACATTATTGTATTACCTAACCTATTACCAAAGTGTTACTTTTACTAATACGTTTTCATATACAACCCAGTTCAGTATTGAAGAGATCACAAGTAAGCAATTTATTTGTCACTTCGCGCACTCCGCAGTTAACCGACAATTTAATACTCAATCTCGACCATGGGGCGTTATTTATGCGTGCCCATTTCGATGCCGTCAGCTCGGAAATTGTTTAGGCTAGATAATAACTTTTAAGCTATAGCGGTGTACCTATGTTAAATACGTAAGTGGTTAGACCTGACGGCCCTGGGCGGCTCGTAGTCAGGCTTCCGTGGGAACTCGACACATGACGTTATGAAATCACCACGGGCTAAAACTGATTGACATACACTCCGACATTCTCATGTATCACTAACTGTTCCTTAATAACTCTGACCAAAAACATTCTATTAAGTTGAACAATTGTCCACGTAGCGTACCAAGCCAACCTGACTACTCTTTAGATAACAAATTCATAGATAGAGATTTTTTTTGTTGTTGGCCTGACCCTACAGTAACTTCAGTATTTTTAGTTTCGACAATGGAATATAAAGAATACATTTTGGCAAGAAACCTCAAAGTTCAAACGGCGTAAAATAACATAGGGCGCACGATCCACGCGTCAGTGAATTCAGAATAGTCCGTTCACGATTTCTGAGCAAACACAAAGTGTCCTATGTGTTCTAATGACATACCGCCTGCAGATCTAATTCATCGAATTAACTCAATACAACCAAGTGTCTGCAATGTCGTAGTCCACTCACGCTTCGGTTGAAACTCACCATGACATTAGTGCAATAATTGATCCCATCTATATTATTTACCTTAATTAAGGAACATTAATTACTATTGCAGCTAAGTAGCCCTAGGTCTTAATACTACGTTTTCATTGCAAATATTTTGCCTTCGAGGTATTAACAATAAAATGCTCGTTGAAATTTCACCGTAGAATTATTTTTGATTCGAGTTCTCGATAGTCTTAAAATGCAACCATAATTATTGTAAAGGAAACAGTCAAATAAACGGTTGTGGGTTGTGAAGAATCACCGATGATAAGATAGTTCTCACATCACCAATCAGGATCGCGTAGGGAGCGCATGCTCGCGGCGAGGCGCATCTCTTCGGCAGCGCGGGCGCATTCATCCGCACACCGGTGGCTTATAATTAACACGCTGCAAGTTTTATGAATCGATTAGAATCTAAGCTTTCGTCAATAGCAGCTTTCGTCGCAGCAAGCTCTGGCGATGGCTATCGTTGATTAATTGCGATTGAGATTTTCGCCCTAACCGTGTTATTAGTTCCGAGATAAACACAGACCGTGGTCGCGTCGCTTTCGACAAATTGCGAAGTGTCAATGGATGCTCCGATATCATTTATGGGGTTAATAAATGTTTGCGTTTTTTGTTTCTAACACTACCAATTTAAAACATTTTAAATTACATAGTAGTTTATTTGTTATTTATTGTCGTAGTAATATTATGTCACTGGATAGCAAAAAGGAACAAACTAAATAAAATTAGAAAAAAAAAAGGTTTTTATTTAATTTATTTTTTATTTTTTTATGTCTCTAGTGACAACGAGGCAGGCGGGTCACCTGATGGTAAGTGACTACCGTCGCCTATAGAAATTAGCAATACCAGGGGGATTGCCAATATGTTGTACACCTTATTACAATGCCTTAAGGGCAAGGGCTACTGGCTCTCAAGTGCAACTGCCGGAACAGCAACTTTGAGGATAAAGATGTCTGGAAGTAGCTGCACTCTGTACAAGTACCTACACATTGTTTTTTTTTTACTGTTAATAGCCTTTTTTTTTTCTAATACGCTGTTATTAGCTGGGTATTTTTTGTTTTAGTTTACTATGTAGGTAACTAATGCGAGTTATAATTTTTTATGTATTTTTGTATTACATTAAGAATAAAATTGTTAAACATTTGAAAAAAAAAGCCAATATAGTCAGATGGTCCAAAAATATTTAAAAAATGTAACCTTGCTGAGTTTCTTGCCGGTTCTTCTCAGTTGAAGGCTGACTTCCGAACCGGTGGTAACTTCTGTAATTCGACCTTCATAAGTGCCCTTCTAGGGCCTAAACTGAATAAATGGTTTTGACTTTGACTTTGAACACACTAACAGGTGCTTGGCGACAGATTTTCAACTTGAGGGTGGTCGCCAGCCAGTCGAGCACCACATAGTACCCTACCACCGTGCTGTGGTTTCCTCACGATGTTTTCCTTCACCGAAAGCTCAAGCTCATTGTAGGATTCGAACCCACGACCTTCGTCGCGGTATCCGCCGTCACGTACCACTGAGCTATCATCGCCTTAAAAAAATATATAAAAATACATTTACAAAGATCTTTTATAAGACTCCGTTCAGCGGGGCAACGACGCCGCTCTAGCATTATGGAACATGTAAATAATCTATTTATTAAGATATTAAATTTTAGATATCTTATTGCTTATCTTATTTTTAATTTTTTTTACAAACAGCGTAGAATATTTTATTATTGAGGTTGTAGATATTTTATGTAATTGATTAGTAAAAACTACTGACAATTTAAATTTGAAATTAATTTAAAATTACGATAGGTATCTAGGGCCCAAAATTGTTTTCCCTATATTACCGGCTTAGATGGCCAAATTTCTAGTTTGTAGCATTTATTATGTCTAATTTTTTTTAATAAATCAATGTATTTCGCTTTTATACGTATGTTATATACATTAAATAACAAACAAGTAAAATGGCCTAGTTATTGATAATTCTAGGCGGGTGGTGAAGTAATTATCGGAAATAACTTAGTTGCAGGCAATAATAGCCTACACCGAAGAGCCCCTTACAAACTCCTCATAAATAATACACATATACATTAATTATAGAGGAACAAATACCCAGTAGGCATAAGTTTGCATTATCAATTATTTTTCTACAAGCATTTCCAAGTTTTCTATTTTATTCCAATTATTTTGAACCTTACGTGACCTGCTTAAGGTTTTTTATTTTTCTTTCCGTTACTGCTATTTAGAAGCGTATTTTTAGCATGTTAAATATGAAATTATTCCCTCAAACTATAGGCCGAGACATGTAGGTTGGTTGGCCAACTCAATCGAATATGTTAAAAGAAAAAACACTTCAAGTGGTGTAGGTAGATATGTGTAGTTGAAGTAATTATAGTTTAAATCACATATTTAAGTATTGTGTTTGGACTTTGAATTTATTTGATTGGAATTTGAAATAATCAATGTGGCTTTTAGGTATGTTGTATGTATAGGTATAAAGTGATTGTATAGGCTGAACCGATTTGGCTGAAAATTTATGGGGAGGTAGCTTAGAACCAGGAATAACACATAGGATTAAAAAATACGAAAAATTCACAAAAAAAAGAATAATGTAGAAAAATATTTTTGTCATACATTTTGTGTAGAACGATGTTTTGACATGTCTCGAGATCGGAAAGACAGATGATTTAGTTTCACAATAGGTGGCGCTGGAATCGGGTTGTAAGTTTTATTTTCAGGGCAGGACAACGTCTGCCGGGCCCACTCGTATTAGATACCTATTTATAGTTCAAATTAAACAATTAACATTCATAATTTTAAAGGAGTTTTGAAATCAGGTTTATCTATTTGGCTAAATAAAACACGCTTACCAAGCAATTTGGTTACAGCACCTTGCTGAGATAGCACATGATGAGCAATGTCGTAATGCCTCAGGCCGAATCTGGACAGTTCCAGCAACCGTTGTTGAGACAGTAAAGACGACAGCGGATGTGAAGCAGCTCCAGGATATAATGGAGTGCCAGACCCTCCACCTGCTCCACCGCCACCAGAAGACGAGGGTGACACTGGTACTGAAAAAGAGTAATAAAAACTATTTTGTGTTACAATTATCTTTAAATTGTTCACAGTTATTTTTCATACTCAATATTTTTTATGTAACTTTTAGGTTCTAGCCATAAACATATTTATTTACACAAACATCTTAAAAGCTAACAGAAACATATCCAAAACGCTTAAAAGATTATGTCATCATAATATTATAAGGTATGTAAGTATGTGTCCTGAAACTCGTTTGTTTTTGCCTTGAATTTAGTAAAAAAAATTAGAATTGTAACTACTTTATAATGCAGAATTTGCTGTGAGTTGACAATCAAGCGATATCCTAATACCTACCACGCTTAGTGGCAGTATTGACATTTACCAATAAATTTTTCGGTCTGATTTACTAATTAGTTTAATTATATAGTTTAAATATCGATCAAATTCTAACAAGATATAAAATGTTATGTGCAAAGACAATAGGGCTATAAGACGTCACTAATTTATTAAATGACAAGTCTTATTCTGTATTATAAATGTGCGGGAACATATTTTATCACTGTACCTATCCTACCTATCTTCAGCCATTATGTTCTACTTGCTTGTTAATGTAGGAAATCGTACAACTGGCAAGATTAAAGTGAATCTTGCCTTGGATAAGATCAAGATAATACGATAGATGAACTTAAGTACAAAGTTACTACACAAGGTAAGTACATATAGGTACATGTATTGAGAAGGCATTGAAAACTATAGTTTGATCCCACAATAATACAGAAAAATTTCTACTATAATTTAAAAGTGTAACATTAATTAGAGAGTTTTAATGACATAGATACATTGGTCCTATGCGAGGTAAAAATAGATCTAATGCAGCTGGAAAATGACAGAGCTTTTGAAAGAGGAAGGGATACTGTTAATAAATGTTTAAGAAGCAAATCAATTTCGTATGACATAAATATACACAAGCATAAAGCAAAACAATCCATGTTTAATATTTTTTTAGCATTTTACTGGGCTTTCTATTCTAGTACACTGGGAAAGGCAAGAAGTCTAAAAAATTACATTCGGATATTCAAGATCGCAATCTATGTCATAAACAGATTCAATGTACTTTTTGAACATAGGTGGTATAGTCAATTGTTAACGTTCTAACAGGCCTTGGTATAAACTGAATAAATAAGTTTTGATTTGGATTGCTCCTAGAATTTTTGAATTCCTTTTGATCTCTATGTGCTCTCTTTGATAAGTTGGAAGTGTTCAGTTTAATGATTATTTGAAAACTTATCGCTTCAACTTGTAATACGTGCAAGAGCGCCTAAGGCTGAGTTAAACGATGTTTTAATATTGCTTTGCTAGGCAAAGCTTGAACATCGAGTTGATGAATAGGAAAATAAATTAAACGTACAATTAAGTCCAGTTTTGAGTCGAGACTGAAATGATTTAATTTGGAATCTGAGTACAATGACATAAAGTTTACTTTCAATAAACACAATCTATTTGATTATTATTATCGATCTAATACGGACTCAACACACTGACGACTTCTAAATAGTAACTGGACAAATCTGGATAAAAATGGAAAGGAATATGAAGACAAAACTTTTTCCAGCTTAAAAACTGAAAAATGGCGGTTTTGTTCAATATTATTTTCATAAATCAGATGAGCACATAAAATGAAATAATCATAACACAAACAAATTACCAGAGCCATTTGGTGTGACTTTATACGTCTTGTTGCAAAGGCATAATATTTTTTGCAGTGTTTTTACGAGTATAATGATATTCGCCCCTGGCTAGTCATTATGTGATTCTATAATACGGCAGGCTACTAAAAACCCGTGCTCAATCATGTCGCATCAAAGAATTGAAAATTGCTTTATTACAAACTAGTACAGTAATAGTAAGGTACTGTGTTAGCCGTGCGGATTGTAGCAGAAAAGTTTAGTTCGCAAGCAATCAGTTTACATGATAACAGACTATGGCGGACACGACACTTCGTATTCACTTTCATAAGTGAGTATGCAATAAAAAAATGCCACTCGTACATAAAATATATGCCCTTTTTATTATAGTTGCAAAAGTACAGTTAAAATCAGATAGAACGGTGTAAAAATAAAATTTTATGGTCAGACGAACTGGATTTGTTGATGTAATAAATACAAAATTAACAAGTTCTCCAGCGTTAAAGTTTTGATATCTCAATAGGTAGGCATATATTTATATCCACACAATTTGTCCTTAACAGCGACCAGATATGGTAAAGGCCGATCGTAACAATGCTTTCTTATGAACACGTCGTAACACATTCAATTATAAATTAAGCTATTAACTTAATATACCATAATTTGTTTATCAGGTTAAGCATCGAAATTAATGCAAGTGGCATAACTTGTCCATAACTTTACACTTTTTATTAGCGAGTCAATAAGACGATTTCATCAACGAAAGTATTATCAAGGCTTGAGACTTGAGTTGATGAAAATTTAATTCATATCGTAGCACTTTAAGGTACATTTTAGAACGGGGCCTTCGTTTCGATCGAACGCTCCGGACTTGACTTCGACATATAATTTCTTGTGTAATCGTTTTGATAATGGGAGAAAAAAAGATATTATCTGCCCACGGTTAATAAATTAACACCGTTTAGAGCAAAAATGTAGATTCTTAGTGTCGCTACTATTATAAATAAATTGAACTCGGACGAGT
This sequence comes from Ochropacha duplaris, assembly GCA_951361185.1. Taxonomy (NCBI): domain Eukaryota; kingdom Metazoa; phylum Arthropoda; class Insecta; order Lepidoptera; family Drepanidae; genus Ochropacha; species Ochropacha duplaris. The sequence goes on along the minus strand of OX592695.1, from coordinate 6,333,473 downwards.
AGTGGTTTTAAAGAGATGGTCCGTGTCCATGAGTGCGTGTGTGTTTTTATTAGGGTGCGTGAGCAGAGGCCTTATTAAAATATTTCGAGTGGAAACTGGAAGGACCACTTAGTGGTGCGCGGGAGTTTCACGCCTGACCTGATACAACATTAAGTCGACAAGATAGCTTATTTGTGCTGAGGCTGAGGATTAGTGGCAATAAATCACTGATTAGAATGTATTGACTGGCGTTGACTCCGGCGGCGCGGCGCGGCGCGGCGCATGATCGTCTCACATATTTATTGCCCGTCAGTTTTTTAAGCTTTTATGATCTCATTTTATCTATTTGTTAATGTTTAACGATCTTAACTAGACAGTTTGTTTATTTAATTAGGTCTGCCACTAACACAAGTATAATTTTACTTATCGTTCTCGTGACTATATTGTATGTATATGTATGTATATTAGCTATATACATCTTTTAATAAAATTTAATGTCTTTATTTCGAGGAGCTAAAAGTATCTAATATCAAAATTAATTTTATAGTTGTACTTAAAATAATGCACTTAAAACTTAGACAATGATCATAAAACGCGTCAGTAATTAACTGATAATATGGCATTTATGTTGCTTTAGTATTAACACTTATGCAAATGGTCAGTTTATATTTTATGTTGTTAATAACAAACATAGGTTAAGTTTGGTCTTGATACACCTGCGCAAGCGTCGTATAAACATGCAAAATAATGCAAAGGGGAGCGCGCTCATCTCCAAAGTGAGTATGTACGTCTGAATGTAAAACAATTTAATGCAAAAAATATTGTTCTACCCGCGAGTCTTGCAGCTATTAATGTCATCACGCTGCGGAAAATTACCACATTTCATGTAAATTTCAATACAAGATCAAAAGTGCTCGCTTATATAAGATTGCAAGGATTACATTCAACAACAGCTTTTTAGAATTGTTTTTAAAAATTCGTATGAATTATGAATAAGAGACGGGTTAAAGACCGCTTTTTACTTGATTCTCGTAATAAAGTGAGTATTTCAGTGATTTGAGTTAAATTGTGCGTGAAATTATTTTAAGAGCGGATTGCAGAATATGACTTACAGATACCACAGTATAAAGCAGATACGGTGGGTAAGAAAGTATACACACGTTCTGTCTCACGTTTCAAATTTGTGATTGATTGCCATCAGCAGTATATTATAAATGATTATTTTAAGGACAAAAGTACCTATATTTTTTTTAGTTTTGGTACTACCTGTTGTATTTTTAGTACTTACCCAACTAACACTAACATTATAGATAAGATCAGATACTCCAACATAATTAAAATTGAAATAATATTGATAAATTTACATTAACAAGTAATAAAAATAAATCAAGAAACATATTGTTTAATTATAATGTTTTCACGCCACACAAAGTACTTTGTGAGTAATACACTCCGATACACTCACTGGAATTATGACCAGTGTACTAGTTCTGAAAATACTAAATACTCTTTACGAAAAACATCAAATACATAAATCTGCTAAGACGCACGAATTACATAAAGCTACTACGAACAAACCAACATACAACATACTCCCAAAGTATATTATTAAAAGTCAAATCTATTATAATTACCATCCCACTAATATTATAAATGTGAAAGTTTGGATGGATGGATGGATGTTTGTTACTCTTTCACGCAAAAACGGCTGAACGGATTTTGATGAAACTTGGCACACAGGTAGATCATATCCTGGAATACATAGGATATTTTTTATCCCGGGAAAAGATAAGATCCGTCGGGATCGTGGGTGAATCTGCGGGGGACAGCTAGTATTATCATATTACTAATTATCATTTAAGTACCTTAATATAATTCTTATTGGAAATAATTCTCAAACCTGGCCTGACTTAGCTGGAACTAAGAAAAAAATGTTGCATTTTAATTTTATTAAATTTTATAAAAAAAACACAATTTAATTAATTTTTATACTTTGTGCTTTATTGATAAGCTGATAAGCAAACATAAAAGCGTTTCTCGAGCGCGGTTAATTTTTTTTTATTTTGATGGAAATTAGTCACGAATTACGGAAATAACATAATCTATCGATTTGCACAAGCCGAAGTAGCTAAATTCATAATTAAGTCTAGGAATATTAGGAGTTTCACCTCGGAATGAGAGATAGTCAATTAGTCAGCTATAGGCAAACTTGTACTAACCTTTATTTTGACACCCTAAAACTTGTCTCAAAAGCTCACTTAAAACCCTCTGAGGGTGTCCGCGACTACAGATTTTTCAAGGTCAAAGGTCAAAAAATCATTTATGTAATAATAATAATATAATAATAAATCTTTTATTTTCAAAAACTTAATCAAATAGTAATAGACGTGGTAGAGACCTCCTTTTAAGTATAGAAATACTTGTGCTAGGAGACCTCACTCTTCCATAACAGAGTATACTTATGATTAAGGCGTAACAAGTTGAACATAATTAAATATCTAATAATATGTAAACAATTTAAACATTGATTGAAAAGAGACGTTACAAACGTCGGTACGTGTGTGTGTGTGTGTGTGTGTGTGTGTGCGTGTGTGTGTGTGTGTGTGTGTGGCTGTGTGTGTGTGTGGCTGTATGTGAATTGTGTATGAGGTTGATTATGGTGTGAATGGAATTATTAATATGCCGTTTAAATGATTTCCAAAAGAGCTTCAGTTTCATCGTAGTTTAATAAAGATAGCCAGTTCGTTAAAATCTTTTTGCATGTGTGATTATTCATGGGGTATATATTCAAGGTTTTATTTATTTTGTTGTATAAATGGGAAGATTTTGTTATATACTGTCTTGTTGCGAAAGTAGTATTCACACGCTGAGCTTTTGTTACAGTAAATTTCCTTCTTTTATTTAATTTTATAGGGTCGTATTCTAGTGTTTTATGAAGTTTCAATATTGAGTGGAGTACATACAGTTTTCTGATTGTAAGTGTTTCTGAGTTTAGGTAGAGCATGTCAGTTGGGTACCTATACGGCTCAAAGTACATAACTTTGAGTAGTGATCTTTGTGCTCTCTCTAGGTCTAGGAATTTAGTCTTTGTAGCTCCTCCCCAAATAGGTATGCAGTAAGTAAGTATGGATTGTGCAAGAGCCACATAAACTTGGTTCAAAAGGGTTTTAGAAGCCACATGTCTCAGGTTTTTAAATATCCAAATCAGTTTTCTTGTTCTGTTCATGAGTGGTTCAAGGTGAGCGTGCCAGAATAACCGTTGGTCTATCACAATACCTAAGTACTTAACCGTTCCTACTTTTTTATGGTGGAACAGGCACTGGACGTTTCTTCAAAGTTGCACTTATGTATCTTTATGTTGAAATCAGGTTCAGGCTGAGTGCTATCGTACATGGTGAAGCATATAAAGTTTGTTTTATTAATATTGAGTGTGAGTAGATTTGAATTTAGCCATGTAGCGATTTTAGCAAGCCCTGTTTCTGTTTTCTTCTTAACATCGTTCCAGGAGGTGCCGGTGAAGATAATAGCAGTATCGTCTGCATAGGAAATAATATGACCGTCCTTAATTTCCAGATTACAAAGGTCGTTAATGTACGCCAAGAACAAAGTAGGGCCCAAAACACTGCCCTGCGGGACTCCATAACTTATAAACTCATCTTCACTGACTGTTTCACAAATTTTAACTCTTTGCTTTCTCTCATGAAGATAATCAGAAAGTAGAGCAAGTGGAGTACCTCTTATACCTATCATTTCTAGTTTTTGGACAAGGATCGGACCAGAAACGGAGTCAAACGCCTTTTTGAGTCTAAGAATACTGTTAGGCACTTTTTTCCTTTATCTACATGGTCCACGATACGGTTACAAAGTGCTGTGACAGCATCTTCAGTAGAGAGACCATTTCTGAAGCCAAATTGAAATTTAGATAAAATACAAAATTTATTTAAATATGCCAACATATTTACGTATTTTCGTATTACTTTAAGAATAAAATTGTTAAACATTTAAAAAAAAAGGCAATATAGTCAGATGGTCCAAAAATATTTAAAAAATGTAACCTTGCTGAGTTTCTTGCCGGTTCTTCTCAGTTGAAGGCTGACTTCCGAACCAGTTGTAACTTCTGTAATTCGACCTTCATAAGTGCCCTTCTAGGGCCTAAACTGAATAAATGGTTTTGACTTTGACTTTGACATACATACATAACCTACTCCTTTTTTGAAGTCTTTTAAAAATTTATATAATGGTGACCAGTGGTTGATAACGATTAAAGAATTTAATTAATGCAAATAGATTTCCTTCTTTACTCGTATTTATATTTATTAAAAATGGCTGCCAGTGATAGATAGAATATGATCTGACATCAAAGGCTTAATTCACTCTAAAAGGAGCAATTGGCGAGCGCTTAGGGCTTTCAACCGGGATGCAAAAGTTTAGACAACTGACCGCTGAGGGCGCCCCAGTTGGGGTACGAACATCGGCCAAGGGGCGTCGCTCAAAAGGGGGGTCAGTCTTCGCATAAGCGATTTAGAGGATTTTTAGGGGATAGTTTGATTACTGAATGCGACTCGGGCCGTTAATTACGGGGGACGAGACTGAATGAGAGTGGGTTGTCGCGACAGACCTCTACGGCGAGGGCAAAAACGCGGGTGGTTCTGTTGTTTGTTCTTTCTGAGGACTGCGCAAGCCTTCCTCCCTATTGAGCTAAAAAATAAATAAGAGTATTTATAAATAAATAGCTATTCCCCGCGGTTTCACTCGCGTTATGCACATTCTAAAATTAAAAAAAAAACTCTCTGCTAAATTCACAGTCATCAAACGCACGAAGTCATTAAGTTTTCTGAAATTTTCTTATTCTCTGCGCAATTTCCTTAATTACTAACTATGTAATGGAATCTAAGGTAGCTAATTTAACCATCTTCCAAGGATTGTAGCGTCATGAAAATTGGTAGCTGTATGTAGTTTTGATGACAATACAATAATATGATACTGTCGAACTGATCTGATGATGGAGCCGGAAGATATGAACTGGAACTTCATGATGGAATGTCGTATCATAGCCGTGTTTGGACTTGTTAGTAAGGTCTTGTAATGAACTTTGACCACGATCAGATTTAATCAAACCCAGCATCGCTGGCGCATTAAAACGGGAGAATGTGCCGGTTCCCTATTTGACAGCGTCAAACTTGACGCATCAAAATTTCTCGGCATAAATATTTTATTATTTTAATATTAATTTTATCGTTTTGTTTCAGATCGGTGGTTGGTGTGCGCGTCTCGTATCCTGCCGGGAGGTGATCTGCCGCCTCCAGGGCTGCATCTCTTTCTGCGCAATCGGCATAGGCGGCCATCAACACACCCGGTCTCAAGATAATTTTAGTGCTATGTTTTAGTTTTATAAATGCTCCCTTTGGGCATACATGTTGGTCCTGGCACCAATTCTGACCCACAACCTTGCAGCCAGGTTAGTGGTACATCGCATGAAAATTTGCTGAGATGTGGGCAGTGTTCTCATCCTCGCTATTTTCGTGGAAACCGTGGTCTGAAAATTCATATTGGAAAGGTACATAAACCTGTTTCAGTATTAATCAATCAGACTAGCTCTGCTAATTCTGGCATTTTAAATTCGACCACAAATTCAAATACTTCCGAGCAACCGTTTTGGCAAAGGATTTGTTTTTTAAAAAATAATGTTCCGGTATTAAAGCGAATACCTCGCGGAGCACGTTTCTGTGTGGCTTCAGCTTTATGTCTATCTATAGACAAAATTCTTAGCCAGAATTCGCAGAGTGCTTGGGAAGAACTGCTCACATTTTCTTACAGGGTGCTGCATGTTCCTAATCGCCAGCAAAATGAGATCTCTCTAACTCAAAAAATAATTGTACACATCCAGAATTGGCCTCAATTCCAATATATTCGAAAAGTCAATTAATCAATCAGGCAAACCCTATTAGAAAAATTGAAAATAAAGCCAACGACGGCGATTTCAAGGGAGCAGCACAGCTTTTATTTTCAAGCGATGTTGTCGCTGCAGACACACCTGAAAACCTCTGTGCTTTAAGGTCTAAACATCCACCTCCGCTCCCAAATATAATTTTTCCGGATCCCCCTTCATCTGACCAAACCAGTCTAAATTGTACCTCCAAAGATCTTCTAAATGTAATTTTATCCTTTAAACCTGGCTCTGCTGGCGGCCTCGACGGTTTTACACCACAGCATTACAAAGATCTTGTTTGTGGTGCCGCCGGGGACGCTGGCACTAAATTGTTATCGAGATTAACCTCTCTTATAAATTTTATGTTGGCAGGAAAGGTGCCGAGCCCCATCACCGAGATCATTTATGGGGCCAACCTTTGCGCCCTTTCCAAAAAAGACGGTGGTATAAGACCGATCGCGGTGGGTAATACTATCCGTCGTATGGCTTCCAAAATTTGCTGTCGTCACATTCTCCCGATAGCTACTGATTTATTTCAACCAATTCTACTTGGTTTTGGCTCAAAGGGAGGTTGTGAGGCAGCGGTACATGCGGCTCGGACCTTTCTTTTAAATAACGGAGGTGATGTTCTGCTTAAGGTTGACATAAAAAATGCATTTAACTCTGTCGATAGGGCCGCTATGTTGACACAAATTAGGGATATTTGTCCTGACATATATTCTTACTTGTGGCAATGTTATGGCCATCCTACAAAACTTTTTCATAAAACACAACCGATCATTTCCGGTGTAGGTTGTCAGCAGGGCGATCCTCTCGGTCCTGCCATTTTTAGTTTGGCCATTCAACCAATCATATCTAAATTACAGTCTAAATTTAATGTTTGGTATCTAGACGATGGAACTCTTGGAGGTGATGCGACTTCTGTTATCAGAGATTTAAAATCTCTAACTGAAAAATTTAAAAAAATTGGTCTTGATTTTAACTGCTCCAAATGCGAGATCCTAGTTTCAGATTCTGTTCCTGAATCTGAGAAATCCAAAATTATTCAAGATTTTAATGATTTGGCACCAAATATTAAATTAATCTCAAGGGATTCGCTTCTTCTTCTCGGAGCCCCCGTCTTAGATGAATCTATTCCTGGGTTTTTTGAGCAAAAGATACAAAATTTTAATGAATCCTCTCATCGACTTTATGACATAAATGCGCATTATGCATTTTTTATTGTACGACTATGTCTTTTTGTGCCGAAGTTTACGTATTTACTCCGCTGCACCCACTTATTCAAATTCGATCAATTATTAGAAACTTTGGACAACATGATCAAAATTTCTCTTTCTAAAATCCTAAATTGTTGCCCGTACGATATGGTGGCCTAGGAGTGCGTAAAATTTCTAGCGTATCACTGCCGGCATTTCTGTCCTCGGTATACAGTGTGAGTGACCTCGTCAGATCTGTTTTGGAACCAACTATTGGATCTGTTGAGGTTTCTTACCTATCCGATGCCAGAAATGCTTGGCAGGTAGCTTGTCCAGGCACAAATATTCCGACTTTGAGTCACTCTCAGAGAGAATGGGACAAACCTCTTTGCGAAAAAACTTGGCAAATTTTATTTTCTGATTTTTCTACTGATTCGGACCGGGCACGTTTGTTAGCTGTCTCTCAGAGTGAATCAGGTCACTGGTTGCAAGCCATTCCATCTAGTAATATCGGGACTTTGTTAGACCGCATAACATTAAGCTTGTGCATTTGTCTTCGTCTTGGTTCCAGGTCCAATCATCCTCATCGCTGCCGCTGTGGGGATCTTGTCAATGAGCTCGGCCATCATGGGCTTTCGTGTTCTCAAAGCGCCGGTCGTATTTCACGCCACGTGGCTCTTAATGATATTATCCGTAGGGCTCTTGTTGTCGCCGGCGTGCCTTCTGTACTCGAACCAGTCGGTATTTCGCGTGGCGACGGCAAGAGGCCGGATGGTATGACTTTGATCCCGTGGAGTGTCGGCAAGCCGTTGGTGTGGGATGCCACTTGTGTCGATACACTTGCGCCATCTCACTTACCGGTGACTTGTAAAGCCGCGGGAGCGGCTGCGAAAGGTGCGGAAAATTCAAAATTCAAAAAGTACGCCTGTATTGGTCCAAATTATCAATTTATGCCTTTTGCGGTTGAGACCATGGGTCCGTGGGGGTCTGAAGCTCGTCGTTTTGCAAATATTTTATGTAAAAAATTAATCGAGGCCTCGGGTGACCGGCGGGCGGGGAGCTTTTTCCGCCAACGCATCAGCTTGGCCATCCAAAGAGGAAACGCTGCCAGCCTTCTGGGAACCTTGCCGATCGGCAGCAGCGGCAGCCTCGAAGAAGTTTTTTATGTATTGTAATTGTACATTTGCATGTATTTTTTGTACATTTGTTGTAAATAAAACTAATTTAATAAAAATATACCTCATAAATATGCTTTTGAACCAAACTAAAAAGTAGAAAATAAAATTAATAGTTTAAAAAAACACGCTTTTATAAAAACCTGACTAAAAAGTAAAAAATAGTTTTCAATAAATTTAAAATAAAAAAGTGCCTACCTATTGCCATTATTGATATCGAGCAAAAAGGGCAAAAAAAATAGCGTTTGTTGTATGGGAGCCCCCCTTTAATATTTATTTTATTTTGTTTTTAGTATTTGTTGTTATAGCGGCAACAGAAATACATAATTTGTGAAAATTTCAACTGCCTAGCTATCGCGGTTCTAAAAGAAAGTCGTGTTAGTTACACTATTTATAACTCCAGAACGGCTGGACCGATTTTCATGGTTTTTGATTTGTTAGATTCGTCTCCGCCCGGAATAGCAGAATAGCATTGTAATAAGGTGTACAACACATTAGCAATCCCCTGGTATTGCCAATGTCTATAGGCGACGGTTGTCACGTACCATCAGGTGACCCGCCTGCCTCGTTGTCACTAGTGACATAAAAAAAAAACAGGGCAGGACACCGTCTGCTGGGCCCACTAGTTAAGAAATAAAAGTAAAGGTAAGTAACTACTTAGTTAACGAGTAGTTGTCGATAGTACCAACTAAGGCGCTCATTTATGTCGTTCTATTGAATTTTTGTCAAGAAAGACTTTTTATCCGCTAACCTAGGTAATAGGTTTTTTGTGACCGCGAAGTACGGAGAAACGTACGTGACTCGTGTACTTGGGTACTCTTTATGTTTAATCATTATAAATTATATTAGTGGATAGGTTTTAACTTCTCTTATCAAGCTTAAAATCAATTAATGAATATAATATTTTTCATAATAATCGGGAACAGGACAGACAGATGATGATAATATTTTTATAGGAGTTTTCGGACGACCCATCCACGATACAAAGGGTTAAGGCTAGTGCAACCCTGGTGTTACGGAAACCGCTTACCATCAGATGGGCCGTACGATCGTTTGTAACCTAAGAGGCATAAAAAGAAGATAAGGCAGGTAGCACTTAATCAACATTGCGTATTGGATTGTTTTAATAAGTCTTACTTAAAACCATATTTTATACAGCAACCAAATAAATAAATTATTAGATAAATTATTTGTTTTAGAGAGAAGAGGACACTGATTTAATAAATTTTGGTTTATTGATTTTATATTGAGCGTGCTCTTAGTCTAATAAATGACTTCCAAATGTCGCTGAAGACAACTTATTTTTCATATTATTTAAAGTATCATAACCTAATAGAGTTATTAATTTTATAGGGTTAAATAAATAATAAACTTTTTATGAAATTTTTATTTGAATGTATGACTTTGATCTCGTGGAGTGTCGGCAAGCCGTTGGTGTGGGATGCCACTTGTGTTGATACACTTGAGTCATGTCACTTACCGGCGACTTGTAAAGCCGCGGGGGCGGCTGCGAAATATGCAGAAAATTCTAAATTTAAAAAATAAGCCTGTATGCGGTTGAGACCATATTATGGTTGGTATTTTAACAAAAAAATTAATTGAGGCCTCGGGAAACCAACGGACTGGGAGCATTTTTTCGCCAACGTATCAGCCTGGCCATCCAAAGAGGAAACGCTGCCAGCCTGCTAGGAACCTTGCCGATCGCAGCAGCGGCAACCTCGAAGAAATTTTATATAAATTATGGTTTGTATATTTTGTACATTTGTTGTAAATAAATTGGAAATTTATTGCTACAAGATATTCAGATACCTACACAAGTTCAAGCTAGTGTAGGTATCTGAATATGATAAACGTAAAAAATCAACCCATTATAAAATCAAATAACTGGAACTATACTTAAAGTACGTTCGGGTAAGATCGGATAATTCAATTTCCTGCCAAATTAGGCGACATTTTTATTGCTGGTATCACACAACAGACGAGATATAACAAAGTGGCGTCTTGCTTTTAGATAAGCTTGTGTTTGACCGCAAGCTCACCATGGTAAGTGATGATGTGGCCGAAGGTGGAAAGCACACAAAGCCTAAATGGGAACTGACTCTTAAGCGCAGCTATCGGAACACACCGATGGGTGCTCGGCGACAGATTTTCAACTTGAGGGTGGTAGCTAGGGTTTCTGATCGAGAATTTTTAGCGAGAATTCTCGGGAAATTTAGCCCTACTCGAGACGAGAAAAATGGGTCGAGAATTTAAAAAAATAAAAACGAGATTTTTGGCAATAATACTAAACACTATTAATACTACGTTTCTGCGCCGACTCTTAGCCCCCTCTCCTCTACGCACCTCCCCCTTCACTTGTAATGCGATGGCCAAACTGGGCCAAACGCAGGCGCGGATCATTTCACTTCAGTCACTCGCACATATTTGATAAAAAGGGAATTCCAGCTTTTTGAGGACAATGAACTCCTAACTTAAAAAGCCTGTACAAGTGTTTGATGACTGTAAAATAACATATACAATAACATCGACAGAAAATGAACGTGTGTTTTCCAGCAATAAATAATCCCACCAAAAACATTATCATGTAAAGAGTGCTGCCAAGACACCACATGGCTCGCACTGTCAAAAAGTAATCAGATCTCATGTTGATCCAAGCTTCTAACTCTACACGCCCTAACTCTACAAGCTCTAACTTCACAAACTCTTATTTGTGAAAATATATAACTTGGCCATTTCGCTACATTCACATGGGCTTAAGGTGAAAAATTTATTCACTGTTCATTACGTTTCTGATTTTGTAGTAACGAAATGGCCAAGTTACATATTTTCACTAATAAGAGTTTGTGAAGTTAGAGCTTGTAGAGTTAGGGCGTGTAGAGTTAGAAGCTTGGATCAACATGAGATCTGATTACTTTTTGACAGTGCGAGCCATGTGGTGTCTTGGCAGCACTCTTTACATGATAATGTTTTTGGTGGGATTTCACTTCTTTTTGTACATTGCTTGTGACAATATTTTTGTTTCAATTCGAAACAACGCCATATACCTAGTTTTTGAAGTGAAAACTGAAGTCTCATACAAACTGCCATCCCCTAGTAGGTAGTGCCCTTGCGCTTCGCTTCCTTTGGCTTGTAGTTCATCACAGTGGTCTACAACATATCGCACGATAGCAGTCCTGACTTGCGACGTGACCTCAACGTCTATTTCTTCATACATTAAGTATGTCAAGGAATAGAAGAGGCAGGAACTATCTCCCGGCATATGAAACATACGATGACGACGAGGTCCCAGCTCTACTTCAAGTGAAACTATTTCACAATCCATGCTAACTTTTAAATCAGTTGGAAAATCGACTATGTTCAAACAAACTAATGAAACCTAATAAATTTTTTTTTTTTTTTTTTGGGGAGGACTTAAAGGTGGAGGTCTGAGGGACCATAGACACCCTTACGCGGACTTTTCGGTGAGCGCTTAGGGCTCTCAACAAAATGAAACTTTTTGCCTATATAAATCTCTAAGAATAAAACCATAGCTCGTTTCAATTAGAGACAACGCCATCTAGTTTTTGAAGTGAAAACTTACTTGGACTGCCTCTGTATTTTTGTTGTTTATTAGTATTAGAAAGGGTTGTATTATTATTTTATTACATTATTTTTTGGATTCTGTACCTCAATAGGTAAAAAAGAAACACTAAGATCACTCTCTTGTCCGTCTGTCAGTGCGTCACCACCGATTTTCTCAGGAACGGGCGAACAGGTGGACCTGGCAAGTTGAAATTTATACCAAATACTGAGGTCTATAGTCCCTATTAGGTGTATAAAAATCCGGTCAAATGCGAGTCGGACTCGCGCACCGAGTGTTCCGAACAAACTTGTAAATAGTTCGTTCATCACGGTAATGGAGTCTTGAGGATTGATTTCAATTTTTTTTCGATTAAGTTTTCAATGACCTTATTGGAGATAGGTCCCAATTAAGCTAGACCTCAAAATTGTATGAGCTCCGATACAACTCAAAGGTCTATCTTAATTGGTGGTACTATGTATGTATGGGGACCCCTTTAATTTTAAACTTTTTTTACTTTTTGGAATTTTCCCTTTATTTGTGCTGTAAGACCTTGCATTTTGCCAAATTTCGTGATTCTAGGACAACGGGAACTACCATATAGGTTTTCGACCCAAAACCTATAGGGTACTTCCGGTTGACCTAGATTTATCAATTTTGGTTTAAAGCAAGGTCTTACAGCACAAGTAAAGGGAAAATTCCGAAAAATAAAAAATGTTGAATATTAAGTTAAATTTTGGTACTTACAAATTTTCGCGAAAATCAAAATTTGCCCATATCTTTTTCTCGTGTTGACTCAAGACCTTGATTTTTATACACCTAATAGGGACTAGTAGATTTCAGTATCTGGTATAAATTTCAACTTGCTAGGTCCACCCGTTCCTAGGATAAAACCGTCGAAAACCTATAGGGTAGTTCCCGTCGACCTAGAATCACAAAATTTAGCAAAAGGCAAGGTCTTACAGCATAAACTAAGGAAAAATTTAAAAAAAATAAAAAAGTTGAAAATTAAAGGGTGTCCCCATACATACATAGTTGACGCATTCCCTATTTAAGGGGTTCGGGGATAAAAGCTTCAAGTTTTAAAATTTTTTTGTTGTTTGTGTACTAATATTAGCTTAAATACCAAATTTCAGCTTTCTAGAACTTCAGGAAGTACCATTTATGAATTTTGATGATCATCAGTCAGTGACGAAATCGGGGGTTTTTAGATATCAATAAAATCTAAAGTATAACAGCTACGCAAATGAAACTTTATATGTTTAATAAATTTGCTATAGGCATCATATCCTGAGAATTTTGTTTATCTGGTATAATCCAAAGCGAAGTTATGAGGGTTCAAAAATACGACGAAGCGCTACGAGAAAAGGTAGGTAGTGCCCCTGCGTTTTCGCTTCGCTGGCTTGTCTTGGCGGGGCACTGCCGTGCCCCCAGATAAATATCCTCGGACAATGGAAACTTTGTCACAAAAATTAGAAACAAGACGAGACAGAGACAAACTGACGAGGCTATTAATGCCTAATGGATGGAAATAGAGGTAGAGGAAAGCGGAGGAAGGTATGGATGATGATGACTGCGTGAAGATAGATATGCATTTAAAAGGTGTGAGTACTGAGACGACTAGTGATAGAGCGGAGTGGAAGAGGAAAACATGTTGTGCCGATCCCACCTAGTGTGGGATAGGAAGAAGAAAATGTTTTATACGTGTATCTTATTTTAAAGCGTAATGTTTATGAATCTGCTAGGTCAGGTAATTAAGAAAAAAAACTCACGCCTGTATCTCAACTACTTGCGTCACTGCGACTTAAAATGCATTGAAAATCGGAAATGGGTAAATATAAAAGAAAAAGTCGTAACTCGTAAATTACGAAAAATCTTTCTGGGTCACCCTGTATATTTAAAATAACAACTACGGATCGCACTCAACACCAACATATGGATAGTAGTCAAATATTTAAAATAAAAATCTGATAAAAGTTTGTACTACCTATTTTATTTCAGATAACATAATTATTATTCAGAAGTGAATAAAATACACAAATCAAATCTTTTAAAGAGAATTCGTAAATTCAGTTTAAGCAGTATTACCATAAGATATGAAATGACATAATGATATGGTGTTGTGTTTCAATCACAATGATGCTTGTGTAAGTAGGTGGTGGTGTCCTGTCGTGGGCTCGCACAACCTATGTCGGCTGTCGGCTTCCAACACTTGCGTCACTCGGCACCCGCTGAGTGTGAACAAGTGCTCCTCCGTTTATTCATTAACACCATGTATGAATGTTTTAGCCGACTTTATGGCTCATTAATACATTGTTGCTATTGTCTACTAATTAAGGGGCATCGTCTCAGTTTACAAAGCCAGCTGATTATTATGCGTGATCAGCATTTAAATGTTAATTAGATTTATTGGCGCACCTGATCAAATGCACTTGTTGTAAGCGTTGACGTGAAAAAACACAGCCTCGTACAGGTATTGTGTGTTATGAAAATTTATTCACCTCTTATGAGTCAGATTATAATTGACGTGAAAATATTTTATACTTATAATTTATTTTGATATGTTGTCATTTGTGTGTGAGTGATACAAAAACGTTCGAATTTTTGGTATATTGATTAGATTTTTATCGAAATCGGGAAAAAACGAACGACTGTCCTATAGTGACCTATTAAAATGAGTTTAAAAATATATTTACACATTTTTTAAATTATCTTATAAGATAAGTGTACACAAAGCTTAGATATAAGTAATTTTTTACAACGTTAAATCTGCATAGAGGCAAATTAAGTCTGAAATCAATGGTAGAAAATATCCGGCGATAGATTAATAGGTGAAAACAAAATAACAATAGGTATGGACATGTACAAAATAAAAAAAACTGAATCAAACCTCATTTTTGCAGTTTAGGCTCTGGTAAGGCACTTATGAACGGTTACAATTGACTCTACCACCGACCGGTTCGAAATACTCCGGCAAGAAACTCAGCAAGACAATTTATTAGCAGTGGATATTTTTAAATCTTAAACTATGATGTACAGTCAACCAACTATTTAATGCACTGCAGACATTGCAGTGAACAGCTGGAGGAAATGTTTAAGAATTCTATTTAGATATATTCCTACGATAATTTGCAATGATAAAGTTGTTTCTTACTAAAAATTCAACGTGATTCGAAGAAATTACCTTCTCATCGTGCAAAACAAAATCAAAACAGTATTTACGGAATACTAATAGTGCCCACACCTAGACATTTTTTATAAAGCAATTAGACGAAGTACCTCAATCATCTCATCTGACAAAGATACCGCCAGTACTGTTTATCCAATTATTTGCTATCGTCAATCAAAGCGTTTCAAATACTATATCGCGTATAAATCGCCGGGTGAATATTGAGCAACCTTCACCGGAAACGCTACCGGGCAATCTAGCGGCCGATCTACCGATTAATTAGTTCGATCGGCAATACAATGCCAACGATGTCGTATGATGGCTGATGTTTTTCGCTCACTCATCGTGGCAGCTGAGTTCAGCTTGGGCGATAACAAATGATAGATATTCTAATGACGTCACCAAAAGGTAAACGTGTGAGTACCAATAACTTGTTGTTAGATATAAAGTTAGTTTAGACGTGTTAGTTAATTTAAAAAGCACTCAATTTATGATCATCATTAGGTTGTAATTTAATCAAACTATCAAGAACATCTATGATAGATCTTTTTAAATTTTGCTCCAACGTGAAATGCTTGACATTCGCACTATACATTGATTATTATAAATAGAGTATTAAAGTTAATTGAATTATATCCCGCTGTGTTACTTTTCTGAATAATTATGATTTAGCAATAAACAAGTTTGTATATAAAAAAAAACAGAATATTGATAAAGCTAATGCTTGTTCAAAATTAATAGATCTTCATCATATATTTTTTAATTTATGAAATTACATTATTCATTCTAATAAATAAAATACCTACACTAGGTTATAAAGTTATCACACCAATGAAATGTACCAACTTAAAAAATTTTTCTATTTGTTAATGATTACTAATTTATCACGATCAGTAAGTTAACCAAAAAATGATCAAATATTCTCAGTTAAAAATTATTTATAGGTATTATTGAATTAATGCGAGTAGCGCAAGACCGGTCGAGGAGATCCTTGGGGGAGGCCTTTGTCCAGCATTGGACGTCTTCCGGCTGATATGATGATGATGATTATTGAATACATTACAAATTCTCTTCTACTTTGTTTTCCATGTTTGTATAGCTGAAAACCCAATTTTCCGATACAATTTATTATTCAGAGAAAAATATCCTTCCGTAATCTTTTATTTGTACATTTAACATGTACCTATTTATCTATGTAAAAAATAAACGCTTAAATTATTTGACTAAGTAATTGTGCGACTGCAATGTGTTGCAGAAAGTTATTTTACTTACTAAGTATCTACTTAAGTTTACTTTACAAGGGGTAACTGTAAGCATTATGGTTTTTCATTATAATTAATCGATTTATATCTATTTTAACGCGTATTTTGACTTATAAATATCGATGTTAAATACCCGATAAAACCTACGCGCACATTATCTTTGCCGACGGGTTAATATTCTTAATTAAACTATTAAAATCCACATCGAGAAATTATGATGAATAATAAATGGGATGGTAATGAAATTTATTAGTACTTCAATCTCAAGTTTCTACAAGAAGATTACAAAAACAAAAAAAAATGTTACGACAAAATATGTACTTAGGTACCTATATTAATTTTATTAATGGCATTACAATTTTGATTCAATACTCGGCTAGTTGACATTGGCTAGCTAAACAAAACTATTTTGTGTGTATATGTTATATATGTTATATTATGGTTTGCCGATATACAAATAATTTTGTTTATGTTTTAGGTAGATATATAGTAGGTACCATTTGCATTGTTTTTTTTATTTTCAAACTAGAATATAATCGCATTTTTATTTTGAACTGGATCCCTAATAATAGATTGCAATGGGAAATTTTGCAATAGGTATATTATTTTTTTAAAATCCAGGTACCTACTATAGAAATTTGATAACTATCATAAGAGCCAGAAATAATGCACAAACACGAGCACAAAAATAATAATCAAATAACTTTAGATTTTTTTGAGATGAAATTTTCCAATAAGATTATTAGATATTTTTACATACCATTTGATGATATATTAAGCTGCTGTGTGATGGCCGCGGGCGCAGGGGGCGCCGGCTCCATCTTCCAAGGGGCGCAGCAGGAAGCAGGGGAGTATTCGGGCGTGGGGCCACTGCCCGCCGATATCAACATGGTCGAGCCACCTTCCAACTAGGAACGAGCTTCCTGCAATCTGAGCATGCGACACCAACGCAACCCAAAAGTTCACTCTAATATACAGTTCACGGTCCCTTTTTGATAACAGTCTGGCAAGTTTGTTTTAACTTTAATGATCATGCACCTATATGACGGACGGCACTCGTCTCGCACGCGCTCGCTTGAAGCTCAGCCAGAACACTGAAGAGCGCGCTTGTCGTACCGGCGCGCCCACTCGCGCGCCTACTCCCATTTGCACGCCTTGGAAAAAATCTCCACCGCCAAACAATAACAAAAAACTACCTCCACAGAATCGAGCCTCCATGCACCTCTCACTCTAACATCTTTAATTCGATTTCTGAACGCGTCAAAATTACGACAACTCTCGATTCCAAAGCAACCTTCCATCTCGTTCTTAGATTTTTGGAATTCATACATAATTTTAAAATATATAAAATACCTCTTAATACTTCAAACATAACGGTGGTTATATCATACTGATGATAATGTAGTTAAGCCATTTTGACTTGGAACGCTTATGAAACTACTCCTACTCGCACTCGTTCGGTTCTGCCTAAGCTTGAACCGTATGAAAGGGACAGGTGCTCTACCGCGCGGTAGAATTACGGTAGTGAGCACAGGTGATCTTTTACGATTTCTATACAGTGAAGTGTTAATGTATACCTCTCTCATTCTTTCCTACAATATTTCACAAAAGTTTTTAGAGACAACGATACATAGAGTTTGGCTTCTTAATTAATCGCGACTCTAGTTAGCCATGCTTAGCGTCAGTTTTAATAGTCATACTGTATCTGGTGCCTACCTTCCTTCTAATTAAATAAAAAAGCACATTTCACATTCTGAGCTTTATTGCTTACCCTTAAAATAAATTTAATGATATATGTAGATATGAGAAGACTGGGGGGTAAAGAAATGTTTAATCTTTGATTTCTCCTCCACCCTTTCTTGTAACTATGCTAAGTAAATTATGTCATTACAGAAATAATAGAGGCATCATATGGCGTTGCAATGCAATCTGCCGTGAATATTTAGCACAAAGTAATACCTATTAAATCTGAATTACCGCTAATTATGCCGCGTTCCAGGTTTATTATTAAGACAGCGACAGAAGTACATACTTGTATTCAAATCTTTGACTGACTGCTTGTTTATAACGCCAGAAGTGGTATCATTGCAATGTTTTATTTTGTAATTATATAGGGAAAAGTGAATCGCCGGAAGGTTCCGACCGATGCGCAACTGTTGTAAGGTACCTATACGAATGAGTGCAATGCGTTGAACTCGTTTCTTTGTATGGAAACATTTTATTGCATCGTAGATTGAATAAATCTTGCTGGATTTTGTGGTTTAATGTTTCAAACTATTTTTGGTACCTATATTTAATTTGTACGTGTTTATGAAACAAACAATTTAATTATCTATTATTTACCCGTAGGTACCTATTAAGTAGGAAGTAGAGCGGAAATAATTTAGAAAATCGTTCAGTATATTTAACTTGAAAATTTTAACTGTGATCGAATTTATGATACCTATACTAAAGGTACACTTAGACGGCGCTGCTATTAATTTCTACAAATCCTACTTAGATCCCACATTTTAGTAGAGCAGATAGGTAATTTACAAACCATGTTATTCTTTGACTTAAAATGAAAAACAACTTAGTTCCTGAATGTTATACCTACATTTACCTAACCTATCCCAAACTAATATTAAATTAAATTGTGAACAATATTTATAAGACATGGTTTTTTTTTTGCAATTCTATTAATAATAAAAATTAAATATTTCAAATTGTATTGCATTTACGTACATCTTATGTTATAGGAAGGCATCTCTCAAGGATTGTCAATAGGTACTATTTATATCATTATCATCACATAAAATTACGTGATCAGCTCATACTAAATGCCAGTAACCAGGTCACTATCGTCAATATTGATTTAAAAACAAATTCCAATCTGTTCATATTAAATAAATGATGCCGTCGGGGTGGCGCAAAGACTATTATTTCAATGGCTCTATTGCTATAATTGATGATAGTTATTTATTATTGCTAAATTATATTTTTATGTACCTAATGTACCTATCCAGTTACATGTTATAAATTGTGTTTTATGAATTTGTGTACTTTAATGATTATTTTAATAAATCTTTGACTGACATGATTATTCACTATAATTGTATCTACTGATAAAATTTTCAAATGCAACAGTAAAACCTGCTATTATTGTAATTGCGAATCGGTAATACCTGCTCAGTAATTCCTTTTTCAGGGTTCCGAAGTCAAATGGTATAAAACGGAACCCTTTAGAACTTCGCCCTATCCGTATGTCAGAGCCGTTTTCGTTGGAGACTATTGTCACTACATAGATAAAATTAGGAAAGTAGACATATATTTTAAGAACTGCATATGCATAGAATGGTGTAGCAAATTCGTGAAAAAGATTGAGCTGGTAGGTACTTATAACCATTTAACTGATGAATGAAAAATAATGTAGTGCACAGAACCATGAATTTAGATAGGTCTGCAAATTTTTTTTTTGTAAAACAGATATAACTATCTGTCCCTCCCCTCTAATTATTGAAACAAATTATGGTAAGTAGTGGTAAAGAAACAAACTTTTCAACAAAATTCAGGATCGTTTTTCTCTGTTTGTGACCAGCCCACAGCAACTTCAACTTTTATGTCTGACAAGTGGTATTGAAATGTTAAGCTGATTGGTATCGTTATATCTAAGATGTACCTATATAGAATTCGTAGATTTCAGTTAGATATACCTTCTAGTATTTATAACATTTTATAACCTTATAAATATAATAGGTATAAATTCCACCAAATAAAAAACAAATCGAATGAGCTGGCACTCCATTGGAGCTCGAAAACAATTTGACAACATCAACATCGAGTGGAGACGGCGCCTTAAACACCACCATATTTTTTTTTTGTTTTAATGGTCCCATTGAACGTGGTGTTGTACAGCCTCCACAGACAGAGGCCGACACACGGAGGATTTAGTGCCGAGATACGGCGTGGGTGTCACCTAATGAATATATTTATTTATGTGCCCGCGCAGCGCACTTGCCGACTTTTATCTCGCACCGACAGAGACATGTTCCTATCGTCGACCCGTGTACAGTTGCCTGAATGTAACGATTAGGTAGGTACTTACTCCAATATCACATACGAATAAGCCTGTCTTAGATTAAATGCTTACATATTAACTATCGCCACTTGTTTTATCTAACCTATAGGTACCTACTAAAAGTTGACTCAACTCTACATTATTTCCAAAGAAACATTTAGATATAATGTCAAATTATCTTTATATTTTCATTAGAAATTTAAGAATAACAGCATTCTGTAACTTTTGTCATTTTTCATGGACTTTGAGCGTGGAGTCATTACACAAGAGACCCCAGGCCATGCAAGTATAGACTGCTTTCTATATACCTTTCGCATTAGCACTCGCCTCACAGCATACAAAAGAGCCATCTACAATAGACCGACGACTCATCACCCACAGCACATAAAGAATCGAGATGCAACACATCGCGCGCGCACCTACTGAATGATCATCTTAACCTGACACCTGCGGGTGCCTGCACATATGAATAACATAAGAGATTTTCTTTGGGAACCGCTTCGCAAGGGTGTCATGTTATAATGGTCAAATATAAGTAAGCGACACGCAACATTCGTCGTGGTCCGTCGCTACAATGCCGCGGCGACTGCAGAGACAGCGCATATTTCCATCATAATGTGCCTAAAATATTTGTGATATCTACTGGGGACCACCCAAGCTGATGTGGATATGTGACATATTACACGTTATTTGTAGGTACCTGATAGAACAAAGCATTTAATCTATTCTTATTCACCTCGCATCGCCCTTTTCTGCTTGACTGGTTTTAAAGTTCCAATATTTTTTAGGTATAGTTTAAAAACGGGCCGGTTGGCGTGGTTGGTTAACACATTGCCTATCACGCCGCAGGTCGTGGGTTCGATTCCCATCCAGGACAAACATTTGTGTGCATGAACATGTCTGTTTGTCCTGAGTCTGGGTGTAATTATCTATTTAAGTATGTATTTACAAAAAAAAGTAGTATATGTAGTATATCAGTCATCTGGTTTCCATATTACAAGCTCTGCTTAGTTTGGGATCAGATAGCCGTGTGTGAAAAATGTCCGAGGATATTTATTTGTCCGAGGATATTTAACTATATTTTTATATTTAGGTACTTATACAAACTACAAACTTAATTTATCTTTAATCAATCTCCTTTTAAATACCTAATAGGGTAGTATCCTAAAAAATCTGTTTAGTCCGTCAGTTAGATTACCAAAAAATATTGGACACGTATTTTTTGCTTAATCAAATCCATAAAAATATACAAAGTTATAGCGCATCAAAGTAATAGGAGTATTATCTTATCTTACAACACATTAGCAATCCCCTGGTATTGCCAATGTCAATAGGCGACGGTTGTCACTTACCATCAGGTGACCCGCCTGCCTCGTTGTCACTTGTGACATATAAAAAAAAACTTTATATTAAATCTCGATAATATCGATAAAAAAAATCTTTAGTTTTATCTTTCTTTTTGGTGGAATTTATTTATATTATTTTTAAGATTTTATAAAAGTTTGCGTACCTACCAAAATTTTTAATTTTCAATGAAATTTTGAATATGAAATATCTACATATGTGTTCTTACCTGTAGATAGGGTACCTAGGTACCTACTTATATACATAATTATGTATTAATGAAAAATATTATAAGTATTCAAAACATCTAAAAATAATCCTATAAATTAAGTGTGTACCTAAAATCAAATATTAAGTTAAGAAAATCGTTGCTAATTTCCATAAAACTGGGTCCAACATAAATTTCATCGAATAAAAAATAACTAGGTATTTGTTTATAAATAATATTTTGAACATAAAATTATCTTACTTAAATTCACTTAGGTATCCCAAGAAATGTATTTGGTCCATTTCAAATAAAGTTCATTAGCTGTAAGAATTGTCCACAAACGAACAGTGAGTCAAACATCTATCAACAATCGAGCGCGACCGCCCAATGGGCGCGCTTCGACAGGGGGCGTCGCCAGCATAGCCACTCCCCGACAGTGGTCGCGACCGACGAACGATCGCGACACGAATCCTTGTATCTTTTCAAATTCTTTCTAATTATTTCATTAAATATCTGAACCCTATAATCGATAAAGATTGAAGCCAACAGCTATAAGAAAAATCAGAACTAAATAAATTTTCATAAAAAACACATTATTTATTAACGATTTTACTCGCGTTTCTGAGGGACCTTACATTTTCCCAGGATAAAAACTATCCTATATATTATTCCAGATTATAATCATCTATGTGCCAAGTGACATCTAATACAATATCCCTCCCTACACATAAAACACACTTTTGGCTGCTTACCATACCTATTATTTTTATTTATTTTTATCGCTTGTGATTGACAGTTACCTACTCTGATCAGGTCATCTATAGTTGAATCTAGAGTTTTTTCTGATTTCTATTGCCACTATAGCTTAGTAGGTACCTACTACCTACATAATTATCTACTATCTTAGTACCAAGTTTCCGAGAACTTTGTTGTCGACTTCGCGAGTGGTACCTGCATTCAGTTTCGAGATAATTTGGTAAGCAAAGACAAACTGTCTTCACAAAAGCTAGGTGTGCTAAATAGGTTCAAGCTGAAGGTGCATGCGAAATTCACAGGTTATAGATTAGATGTCTGCAATAGCGAACCAATCTCGATCGAACTCTGATCGTGCTTTAAAACATTTCAGCCTTTGGAGAGATGTAAGTTTTTAGTCTCTTTGGGTGTTCTATACAGGATGTCCCATAAATAACACGCCACAGTGACACTGGAGCTAGATTGGCTTCAGGTCAATCAGATAACATCAACATGACCTTAGTAAAAGTTTTCTGGTTTTCGAGATATGGTGGTGAGTCGTCTCGTTCATCTATTAGGTACATCACGATTCAGCTAGACGGGTAATCGGGTGCCGCAGTGAAGGTAGAGAGATTGAATCCAACAGTGAGCTTGAGCTTTTGGTAAAACATCGTGAGGAAACCACGACACAGTGATAGGGTACTTTGTATTACTCGACTGGCTGGCTACCATCCTCAAGTTGAATGTCTGTCGCCGCAGGCACCTATTGGTGTGTTCCAACATCTCTGCTGTTTGAGGGCTAGTTTCCTTCTAGGATTTGTGTGCTTAGATACCACCTATGGCCAATGGCCACATCCATCATCACTTACGATGGTGAGATAACAAAATAAAATATAAAAAAGCTTTTCTTAAACATAGCGCTTCGGCTACACACTTCAGCAACAACAATTTCAGCTTTTCTTTTTCAGGTATTTTCCATAGGCAATAACAACCCAGGAATTACAAATACGTAGGTATTAGGTATAAGCTGCGCAGGCCAATTATAATCTAGTCAACCGATTAACTTCTATTTTCTTTCATGGATATTTGACCAGGATTTCACCATAGGTACCTAGTGAAGATTTGTTCAAAAGTGCTAAACTCATAATGGCTACACGACAAGTGACTCTCAAGTGGAGCTATCGAAACACACGCTAGGTGCTTGGCATTACCTACCTTGGTACCTATATCTTTAGGGTATGTACCTACTACCAAGTGCAAATCAATATTAAGTGTAAAATATTATGATGTGTTTACGTAAAAACATACCTACCCATATCTCCACGACGACCGGTCTTGCGCTTCCCGCATCCAGTGGCTTCCCGCAACCCTCAAGAGATGTTGAAGGTCTGCCCACGCTGCGTCTTGTGGTTCGTGGTCGCCACTCGAGAACCTTTCTGCCCATAGGCCGTCGGCCGTAAGTAATAATAATAGAAAAGTTTAAAAAATAATTCCCGTCGTTCACCCGAGATATCCGAGTATTTTTGAAGAAAAATAAGTTTGTATCTATTATAGATAGCTATAACCACAACAAACTATACTTTTCTTAATAAATAAATTAAAAAAAAAAACCGTGTGGCACCACAGGTGGGATAGGTACCTAATATTTTGAGGACTTTTTGGCGGGAACTTGCGAAGTGACGTTGCGTTTTCGTTTTATTTTCATTTAATTGGTGTATTTTGAGTTTTATTGAATAATATTGGTGGCATTTTATCCAATAAAGATCAATCTAAGTGCACAAGTGAAGTGAAGTGTGTATCGTGACTTTTCAGGTTGTCCCAAAAAGTCCGTGAATGTTTAAGTGGAACTGCCGCCATTTTCACTAAAACCTCACTGGACATATACGGACGAGGACTATACATTACAGTGAATGTGAGAATGTGACTAGAACATAAAAGAAGAAATTAAAACTGAAGAAAATTTATGCGACTGAAAGACTTAGTAAACTTTTTGAATAGGTCTTAAAATTACTTTTAGGTTGCGTCAATAGTGAAGTAGAACAAAGGTTTTTTTTTCTAGAACAGAAATACTTTGAATTCAGCAATAATAAAAACTGTTTTTATTTTATTAAAAACGAAATAATATACCTACAAATGATTGAAACGTTTATAAGTTAATATTGAAAACTTATATATATATATGAAATTGTCATTCACAAGCCTTACTAATAATAGCAGTGGCAAGAAAAAATCGACAATATTTGTTTAGTAGTTAGTGACACGAAATAAATACAGGCTGTTGATTAATCAGGGTAAAAATATTTTACATCTGGTATGGCCATTTGTTTTTGGCAATTATTTTATGTTAACAATATTTTTTTATGTATTCGTGGAATAATCATCCAGGTACCGCTAACGAAATATACGCGATTGTAATTATATGTATAGGTATACTTTTTTTCTGGATAAGCTTGTGTTTGACTATAATCTCACCATGGTAAGTGATGATGTGGCCGAAGGTAAGCACACAAAGCCTAGATGGGAACTGGCTCTCAAGTGCAGCTGTCGGAACACACCAATAGGTGCTTGGCGACTGATTTTCAACATGAGGGTGGTAGCCAGCCAGTCAGGTACTACAAAGTATTCTACCACCGTGCTATAGTTTCCTCACGATGTTTTCCTTCACCGAAAGCTCAAGCTCATTGTAGGATTCGAACCCACGACCTTCGCCGCGGTATCCGACGTCACTTACCACTGAGCTATCATCGCCTTAAAAACTTACTTAGTCATACGTAAAATACATAGGCTTATTTTAATGCAGTTGAAGATTATATTTGTGTCGTCAACTTCATTGTCACATTTTAAATAGCTGACCTCCGCGGTTTCACCCGCGTTCCCGTGGAATTTTATCTTTTTGCCGGGATAAAAATATAGCCTTTGTTACTCAGAGATAATGTAGCTTTCTAATGGTGAAAGACTTTTGAAAATCGGTCTAGTAGTTTTTGAGTTAAACCGTAATAAACAAACAAACAAAAAATCTAATCTTTTCTCTTTATAATATTAGTTTAGATTATCTAAATGTAGGTCTAATAAAAATACAAATAAATTAACTAAGTAGGTAAATTATTTTATGTAGAGACACCATTTTTTTTATTATTTAGGTAGTATTATTAGTTTGTCAAAACATCTGAATAAAGGGCTTTATTATAATCATTATTAAATGTAGGTTACATGATGTTTTAATGTACACATAACTTGAATGTTCATACCTACACTGTGCAGTTTTTTAATTAACACATTCTATAAGAATCAAAAAAGGTCAATATAATTTAAATACATTCTAAAGCTTTATAGAACACGCTATAGTTAAGGTAGAACGCGACTGCCGCCCGCCCACTAACATATGGCGTCTGAACGGAAGGGGCGCGAGGCGCACTTGCCTAGACTGCCTACCCCGTGTTTTAACTCGCCTAATTGTTTCCCATTTACATATATTAACTGAAAAAAACTCGCGCAACTGACGTTTTTGGCCCTCCATGTAAATACCAACCTATGTAGACCGCATACATTACATCGCCGTTAGGGTGGTAACCGCTCATCGAACACACCAATTTCCAAAATACAAAGTTTAATAACGGAAATCAATTGTCATATTATTAATCTAATTATAGATCTGTTTAATTATGCCAGTTGAACCTATGTAGGTAGACATACAATAGCTATTGAAATATTCAATCGAATGTTTGATATGATATTTGAATGGGGTCTACGTTACTTCATGTGGAAGCATTTATTATTTAGAAAAGCCGATAGACGGTATCTTATTATCCTTTCATTTCAATTATGTATGTAGCTAATTACGAAACGGTTAGGTAATTAAATGACGGTGAGAACCAAATTCTGACAATGGATCGAGGTAACAAGTTCAATTAAGCTCCAAAAAATTTATAATCATCTTACATTTTGTGAAATCTTTGATGGATTTGTACGGAGAACTTTGATACGGAGAAACTCATTGTTCTATTGACTACATTATGGTTTGGTACATGAGGTGTTTGTACGAAGTACTTTACCTATTGTACGCTAATAATGTTGTGTGAAATTCACATAA
Organism: Ochropacha duplaris; assembly: GCA_951361185.1. Classification (NCBI taxonomy): domain Eukaryota; kingdom Metazoa; phylum Arthropoda; class Insecta; order Lepidoptera; family Drepanidae; genus Ochropacha; species Ochropacha duplaris. The sequence goes on along the minus strand of OX592695.1, from coordinate 6,306,773 downwards.
TAGGTAGAATCATAAAAACATGTTTATTTGTCGAACCGTTTCAGCAATTTCATACGAAGTTACAGCCTTAAACTGTTAAAAGTGTAGAGCCAATGACTTCCCAGACTAACCAGTTTTGGAATGATAATAATTTGTATACCTACACATTGTGCCAGATTCTTTGATGGAAGAAATTAATCATATGGTTTCCCAACAGATCAGTCTGGCAAATATGGACAAATATTTTTTAACAATATCTACATTGTGCCAGTGCTAGTTGGCAAGACTAAGTTTGTTCGAAGAATCTAACTTATAGCTCAAAAAACCATTGAAAGAGCGACAACTCTTCGCAACAGGGAATATCCGTAGAGTTCTTCAAACTACAATATGATTAAAGTTACTACAAGGTACCGAGTGGGGGCAGCTGCATCGTATGTCGTTGTTGATAAAAAATACGTAAGTAATATCAATTTCATAGGTAAAAACCTCATATTAGGGTCTTGTATTTACCTATGAAATTGCCGTTTTTGTACCTATATACAAATAGTAAAAGGTTTTGTGTATATTTTTTATTTCTGTTAATCAAAGTATGCACCCATGCTATCGAATATCGATGTATCTATGCCAGCGCACTGGTAATTTTTCAATGCCCTTCTTGAAAAATTTAAGTAAGGGAAGCAACATACTCTTCAAAGGCATTTCTACTGCCTCTCGGGTATTTAATTTTTTTCTCTGCCAAGAAGTTGTCCAAATATTGGAGAAAGTAAAAATCTGTCGGCGCAAAGTCTGGTGAGTACGTTGGATGACGCAAAACTTTCAATCCTAGCTCTTGTAACTTGGTGACCGTCTGTTGTGTCGTGTGAGGCAATTTTTTATTGCGTTGTCATGCAAGAGCACGGGTACGAGCGTTTAACCAAGGCTTGATTTGCTAGTTTCTCCATCATTGTGTCCAGTTCCTCATAGTACACATCCACAGTAATGCTCGTGCCATTTGGTAAGAAGCTGTGAGGAATTATACCGGCACTAGATCACCAAACAGTGACCATCACTTTCTAGGGGTATGTTTTCGTTTGGGGTATTACCTAGGTGCCGAACCAGAGTCTAACCAACATGACAACTGGTTACAATTGTAAAAAAAATTCAAGCTTTTCATCGCAAGTGATAATGCGGTTCAAAAGCCATTAGCAACGCATACAGTGTGTTGGTCGCGTTGGCGATCGTTTAGTTCGTGTGGCCACTTATCAAGCTGTTTTACCTTGCCAATTTGACGCAAATGAATTGTATCTCTTTGCTACTGCGACGGAACTCGTATTCCATAATCACTCGTTTTTTTATCGTCGCCATACTGATGAAAAAGATATAAATTTAGTGAAAATAAAAATATTTATCAATAAAATAATTACTGAGCTTGAAAATATAATTCCATATTTTTTTAATTAATTTGTATATAGAATTTATTACCAGCCATACATCAATTACATTTCAAATAGCCCGTATTGTGGAACGGCAACTTCATAGGTCAACTAACTTCATAGCAACTTAAAACAATTTTGAAAAAAAAAACTGGTTAGGTAACTTATTTCACTACCCATAAAGCATGATCTTCTGCAGGTGATTACATTCCCCTACATGTTACTACACATTACCTACATGCACCAAATTTTTTGTGTCTTCAATGTATTGTAAAAAAGGTCAAGATCACATTGACAGTCCCCCTGGAAGTTATTGCCAATATATTTAAGCGATGGTACTTACCATCAGGTGACCAAAACAAGCCAAACAAACAAACAAATCCTGGGCCAAAAGCTCATGTCATTCAAGGAGCCGATAACCGATGGGAAGACGGGAACAGGATCTCGTACCGAAAAGCGTCAAGCGTATGTTAGGTTGCTCAGATTAAACTTGCCAATTTATAAACTCAATGTCTAATTAAATTTTTAATCAATAAAATAATTATCATGATAATGTTTAAGGAATTTTTAATGGTGTCAATTTACACGTTTAGATCTCAAGTCTATTTTCAGTTTCAGAGTTTTTTGCCGGAGTTTCTCAGTTTAGGTATATTCCGAACCGGTGGTAGAGTCAATTGTAACGTTCATAAGTGCATTACCAGGACTTAAACTGAATAAATGAGTTTTGAGTTTGAGTTTGAATATTATAAAAAGACATGAGCTTTAAATTTAAATATTTTTTTTATTTATTGATGCTAAATGTCGACAAAATTGGTATAGTTTTAAACACTAAGTATCAAACTAATTTCACCCATAGCTGTATCGATTATACACGGCTTGATTATACGCCCTTTTCCGACCATGTTGTCCACCATGGTCGGAAAAAGGGCGGTCAGTGATTGGAACAAACATACGCAAACGAATAGACTGTTTATATCAATCGGCTCTCTATCTATATATAATATAGTACGTATTATTTAAATTAAGAGAGTAAACTATATGTTCACTTAACATTTGAATAGCTCCACTGGTGGCCTCTACAAAGACTCAAGTTATCTTAGTCGCGATCAAACAAAGGCTACTTACAACTGTTCTTAATCGTCATTTCACATACCTAGTACAGTTTCTAACTCACGTACTTACTCGTACGTACGTATCTTAGTCTTCACTGAAAGTAGCTACAAAGTTACATACATAATAATGTACACAGTTTACAGATTGTAGGTACAGTTTGCAAAAACATACCTATACCAAACATCCAAATTATAGTTACTGTGCTGTGATTAATGAAGGTCTGGAGTCGATTTGATGTTGGAGCCGAAATACAGTCGGCAGAACTCCTCAACGATTTACAGCAATTACCTGGTGTTTGGGCTTGATTAATTTGTATTGATGAGAAGTTAACACCTAGATGGATTGTGACTGTCATTAGGGGTCTGATGATGAAGACGAAGGACAGTCAAGGGAACTCCTCAACGTTTTACAGTAGCTACCTTGTGTTTGGACTTAATTCGATTCTATTGATAAGTGCCATTACAGGTCTGATGATGGAGACCATACACAGTCAAGGGAATTCCTCAACGATTTACAGCATGCAGTTATCTTTCGAAGTCGGCGCCAAGCCTAATAGGTTTGATAGGCTTCGTACGTCCGCCCTCGCCACATCATACCACCCCTTGCGTACAATGGAATGGGACTTCAAACAGATCAATAGGTATTTATAGAATAACTAGTGGCCCGGGCAGACGTTGTCCTGCTCTGAAATTTAAACAAAACTTAGAATCCAATTCCAGCGCTACCTACCGGGTGCAATTGTGAATCTAAACCATCACGAAAATAATGACAGTCCGACGATTTCCGTAGAAAATTACCAATTTAGAATTATTAAAAAAAACAACATTTTTTATGGGTTTTCCCTATTTTTTTTTCATTTAAACTAACCTGAGCGACCAAAAAAATATGACACGTTCGTAGATTTACCATAGCAGCGCCATCTATTGATTACTTACTCAACCCAGTCGAAAGGTATCGACATCTGTTAGAATCATTTGGAGTTAACAGATAATTGCGACTGTCAAATAATAACAGACAAATAATTAGCAATAAATTAAAATTGCGACTATAATTTGAGATTTAAACTATCCTATCTCTCAAGTTGGATCGAACTGCACATGGTGTGCGAATTTTATTATAATCGGTTAAGTGGTTTAGGAGTCCATTGAGGACAAACATTGTGACACGAGATTTTTATATATTAAGATAATTTGAATAGGTTACTTTACTTTTAATTAATACGAATTATTACGGACTTCAAAATTGTAAAATACTTATTTAATCATTTCTGATTAACTAAAACAAAATACGAATTACTTTGTGGTAAGTAAATTGAATTTTTACTTTTTTTAGTTTACTTTTGAAGTAGGTTTTTTTAAATATAAATAATTATAATATTCAGTAGTTACCAGTATAATCAAATCAGTAATGCCAAATGTGTTTGTATATACTCTACGTATTTTGTTTTGTCTATCGCTCCAGCATTTCGCAAATAAAGGAGGCGATTTTGCTCGCTTCGCGGTCTGCACTGGGCACAATGGGTTTCGGAACGGCGATATGCATAGATATGTGTTAAACGATGCAGGTCATGCAAAATGTACCACGCTCACAAACACACATCTCACGACGCTTTCCAATTGCTATCTACCACTATGTATATACGTTGCATTGCAGAGAAACCAAGCCAACTTACCACATAGATACCTATAATACAAAATGTGTGAATCGGTACCTACCCACAATGATTTTGCACAAGTGGTCTTGGACTTAAAGTTCTTAAAATAATAAATACTTTATAAATATCCTATAAGCAAACCTATAAACAGAAAAGGACACAATGGACATGGCAATAGGTAAATGTAGAAATTTTTATGACACTAGCTGACCCGACAGAAGTTTCCCTGCCCTGAAAATAAAAAAAAACCTAGAACTTGATTGCAGCGGCACCTACCGGATCCATTCGAAGTTGCTTTGTACATCTAGGCCCTAGATTCTCGGGTATATGGATTCACAAGCCCAATTACAAACGTCTTTATAGATTACAGATTTTAAATAAAAAAATATTATTGCTTTATAATTGAACGCACCAGTCTCCACTGAACTCTGTTCGAGTAAGGCGAATCTCTTCCGGTCACTTTCGTGAATATTCACGAACCATCTTAGGTACGTTTTATTTTTTAATTAGTGGCCGTTTTTTCATAGGCTGGCTTCAATCAAGATAGTCGACCGCTTTCGTGTGAATGGCCTACAGTACCTCGTTGTTGCCTCACGCATCGGGGACTGCCTCACCGATTATATGCAAATGAGATGTCATAACACGTGAATAATTACAGCCAGGCATGAGTCGCCCTTTCGGACGAACCGCACAAATTCGATTTACCTACGTGAAAAGCAAGTTTTACCGCAGTGACATGATGTTGATGTATGTATTTAAGGGTGATAAGCTGGATATGGAAAAATAACATAATCTATTTAAAATAATATGTAGTAGGTACCTATAGGTATGTAATGAATCAGTTACTTATTTGGTTTCCATACCTATTACCTACAAACTCTGCTTGGATTCGGATCAGATGACCGTGTGTGAAGAATGTCCAAATTCTGAAGTCGAGAAGCGTTTTTGAAGCGGGTCTCGGAATGGGGGAGTCGTAATTTTATCCGATTGAATCCCTCGTAGATTCAGGTATGCACGTTCTTCACGAAAAAAAACCCTTTTCATAGCAGCACCAAGCTTTGAAGATACTTCTCTCACCACCTTTAAGAGTATCGGGATCTCGGTGTTGACATTGCGAGTGATGTCCAGTTTGGAGGTCATTAGGAGAGCAGGTTTGGCTCTGCTCTCCTAATGGCTTCATAAAATCTGGGTGTGCTAAATAGGTCCACGCAGTACTTCTCACTACTCCAGCGGCTGCAACTTTATAAAGTGCAGGTGTATTTTGTTTTGGGGTTTAGAAGTAGGTACAGAATTCTCATTATTTAATGTATAAATAAAAAATAAATATTAGCAAATAAAACAATTTATCTTTATTGTACCTAATATCCATTAATATACGGTCACACCACTTTTCACGAAAAGCCCCGCTGTGGAAATTGCGACCAACGTCGGGGGGCAGCGTGACCAAGCATGCTGCGTTAAGGGGCGCGCGGGTCGTTATGCTAATAGACCCCTATTCTTACAAAATATCGTATAATATTTAAGAATCACAAAGTAAAATGAACAGTAACATGTACTATAGAAAACTCATTTTAGCTAAATAAGGTTTAGCAGATAGGATTTATAGAAATAGGTAAGTTAACGAGGTCTGCGTGTCCGCTGCCTGTAGTCGCGATAGCGGCAAAATGGACGGTTGACTACGTTTATGGCTTACCCGCTAGTGCTCGGATTTAAGGTTACATATACTTATGCCTCGTACTCGTAAATACTCTACACGTACCCGCGCCGCGCCGCGGTGCGATAACGCGTCTTTAATAAGGTTTATTTTCTAAACAACGTTGTTACGTGTCATTCTTCAAGGAATTTTATGACTTCAGCAAGTTTAAACATTGTTTACAAAGATTATACAAAACGTAAGGTATTTGGCAAGTAGTTACCCCACACCACATCGATCTAACAAGGGCCTTATACATCGTAAATAGATGATCTAAACAGCATCCGTGTGGCAGGCCTTAGAGTGACTGTACAGTCCGAATCGGGAGCGACAGCATCGTCCACATTTTTGGCACCTAAACTGAGGGCCGCCTGATGGCTGAGTTGGTGAAGCGACTCTCGCACTCATGTGTCTCTTCTCACGCTTGCCCGCTAAATTCTGAAACCAGCAACTATCGTGGGCCCCGCTCACACACTGATCTACGTATAAAAGAACGCTTCTTAAAACATTAATACTCAATCTGTCTATATAAGTAGGTAGATATATATGTACAAAATATAATTCGTGAGAACTCCTACAAGAATAAACGCAAAATGGTATTGAATAAATGGAACCTTTTCAATTTATAATAGTCCGTAATAAGTAGCTGTGCTAAGGCTTTGTTGCAGAAACTTTTACGTTAATAAGTATTCATAAGTAGTACCTACCTACAGCAAGCAATACGATAACAATGCAAAAATCACAACAAAAATACGGAAGTTACTGCGGCTTTTGCGGTTTTTTACTTTTGAATAAAATATAAAACGGATAAATTATTATATTTATGTGTGAAAATATAACAAAGGATAATGCACAGGCAAGGTTGATTTTTGTTTGAAGCAGAGATTATTCTTGTAGCGTAGTAGGTGTACGCGTGAAACATGTGCATAATAAAGCGTTAAATTACTACTCATGTTTTTAATCTTGAAATTGTACTGTACAAGCCATAATAGTTCAGGTGTTTGTTGTTTTCATATTATGTAGCTATTTATTTATATTGATGCTTAAATCACATTTTATTATTATAAATACTTTCAGCAATAAAGTAGCCGCAGGCTGGTATAACCAAAGCCAGTTTATTATTTCATAATCTAATGTACCTATATCATTAAGTTCAACTCAAAGTAATTTAAAAACCACTAAACTACAGTTCTCACACCATGAATTTTACGGCACAAAAGTTGAAAACGCGTTGCGAGATGACGCCTTTGTGGTTACAACATTTGATATGTAATTAGGGTGTTTAATAGCATAATAGCTCGTAACGGTCCCATTCGAGCTTTTTATACGTCTTAAATGTGCCTCAATTTCTTATTGAAACCGTGAAAAAAACTTTGATAGGTGTGTATCCTTATCAACTAGTAGGTATCTCTGCCATTTAAATTAAACTAACAACATACCACTTACCAACTTGCGTAGGTAGACAACGTAGGTACTTACATTATGATTGCACTCTATGTTAGACAAGATTCATCTTACATTACCGCAAGTTCTATTACAGACCGTATTAGATTAATGCATTAATCGAATCGAATCAATCGTAACGAATTGAATCGAAACAAATCGTAGTCAATCGACAAAACCTGCATTGTAACATTAGAAGGCTTTTAAAAACGAGTAAGTGAGATTTCGAAACAGCAATAGGATGGATTTAATTCCCACTGACCATACCGAGCTATTTATTTATTGGTTTATGTACACACAATAAAAGAATAGAAAGAAACACAGAACAGAAACAAAAGTACAAAGGGACAGCTTATTTCTAGTAGAAATTTCTTCCAGCAGCCCTGCGACTGGAAAGTTTGAAGTTGAAGATAATGTAGACACAGTGTGTGACAAATAAAAGAAAAGCAAAAGAACAAATATAATATCTTAAATCTACTTAATATATATATAAAAATATGCTACTTGAATAAGATAAAATAACAATACACTGCATAAACTGTATACACAAATACATAAGTATATAAAATATAAAAAAGCTATCTTTGCATGTATTGTATATCTCGTAGTTAAGAGTACAATAAGTACAACAAGTAGGTACCGAATTAATCAATTTGAAGAAAAGCACTAAGACAATAACGGCCGACACCTAATATTAATCTGTTCTCTCGTGAAAAGAGGCGATCGACGCCTGAACTGTATCTCAACTTTCAACATGACGTAGAAACATAAAACTAGACATAGGATCAAATTTATAAAGCGATAAGGGTGTTTAATTCGTGCGCTTTTTGCGGAATGCATGACATTATTCGAAAGGCAGGTGTGGTCGAGCTGCGGCCCGCTCGGCTTCCCGACGACCGAGTCGACCGACGACGCTAATGAACACAATGAAGACGTATTCCTACGAGTATATCCGGCGTTGATCGATTGATTTACTCGCTGCCACCGCGCTCGAGCTTTTTGTATTCGAATGTCGCCCGCCATTTGCATATCAGGAGTCGCGGTGGAACGAATTTTAAACAAGACTTACGATGGGAGCCGTGATATTCTAGATACGATATTTTAGCCGAGGGGATATGACAATTTGCATATGATGGAGCTTTTGAGCTTTTAATTTACCGTCTTGACAGTTCATGTAGCAAGACATCAGTAAAAATAAAAATCAATTGTATAAAACGTACCTACATTTTTATTATTCATAAGCTTATGTTTGACCATAATCTCACCATGGTAAATGATGATGTGGCTGAAGGTGGTAAGCACACAAATCCTAGATGGGAACTGGCTCTAATTTGTAATCAGGCATCACGCATATCGTAAGATATTTGAATGAGCTCAGAGAAATATATTTACTTTGTATATTATTTCGACTACCTAATTACAATCCAAGATATAGGTACCTACAAGAATTTACCTATGCGACTGGACGGTGCTCGCGTGACATTATAACAAAGTGGAACCAGTCACACGTTCAATACATGCATGGAGTAAATAGTACACGTCATTGTCACCGAGAAAATTATTGTTCACAGTGTATAGTTACCGTAAAACGAAGTGCACTTCCAACAATTGACTGCCCTCGCTATCTTGATGAGGCGACACGAACATTGCGCACTCACAATATCGCAGATTTTATACATTTCCCCTAGACAACCCATTCAATTAACTATTACCCGCTACATATTAATTATGACAATGGCTATTGCGCTGTGTTTGCATTGCATTTTACTTATATTTTTTAAGGCGATGATAGCTCAGTGGTAAGTGACGTCGGATACCGCGGCGAAGGTCGTGGGTTCGAATCCTACAATGAGCTTGAGCTTTCGGTGAAGGAAAACATCGTGAGGAAACCATAGCACGGTGGTAGGGTACTTTGTAGTACCCGACTGGCTGGCTATCAACCTTAAGTTGAAAATCTGTCGCCAAGCACCTATCGGTGTGTTTCGACAGTTGCACTTGAGAGCCAGTTCCCATCTAGGCTTTGTGTGCTTACCACCTTCGGCCACATCATCACTTACCATAGTTAGATTGTAGTCAAACACAAGCTTATCCACAATAAAAAAAATATATTAAAAGTTTGTTTTGATGTTCATAACATGTTCTTTGTGACTTGCGTTTGCCCGATCAGAAATTATGACGCGGTTGAAAATACGAAGCCTACAAAGCCTAGAGGGTAGCTGCTGGAATACACAGTTAGGTGATTGGCGACATACTTCCAACTTGCGGGTGGAAGCCAGCCATGAAGCCACCATGGTGAGATTGTACAAAGTACAAAGTACACTACCACCGTGCTATGATTTCGTTTCGCTCTCGCTTCATCCAAAGCTCAAGTTCATTGTAAAATGTTTACTGCTGACTTTGTCAAATGCCTTCGACTTCACTACCCCTAACTACCATGTGGCACATTCATACATTTATTGACCGCGCGTCATATTAGTGCCAACCGTAGGTTGGTTAAAATTTACTATTTAATTAACCCATGCCAAAGAAAAAAAATATTGTAAATAACTTTTTATCGGGCGATTAATTATGCAAAACAATGTAAAACTGATATGTTAATACGTTGTCCGGACGATTTAGCACCCTCCGCGTATCAAGAGACATTTGTAACTCTTTAGCAGAGGGTTACTTATCATGTCGAGATCTACATCAACTATCGGTACCTACTATCGTATTCTTTCATCAATGCGTTTGGCTTCCTTCAGAACCCTTTAAACTAATAGGTATACGAGTACAATAGCTAGCTGGGGATTCATCAAATCTCCATTTGTTCCATTCCTCCTTTCCAATATTTTAAAAACAGAAATGATTTATCATATCATTAATAATAAGCTTTAATTAGGTATATATTGTGATTGACCATTACCTACGTGCAGTGATATTATTATTGCTTAAATTATAATCATGCTGCCAATTACTTTTGTATTAGTAAAATCTTACTTTAAGCCCTATCTCTGTCAATTATTTCAAAATATAGAAATGTAACCCATTGCTGATTAAATTTGAATATATTAAACCCCTAACTCATTTTTGACAAGCTGCTAATCATTTCCTAACGTACACCTTGCGATACTTTGACGTCGGAAATCTAAAATTTTAAACATTAAGTCCCAAGGCGCATAGAATGGTAATTTATTTTCGTAAAAAAAATCTGAGCACACAAATGTTTAATGGACAGGTGTCATCAGTATAACCACATTGTTTGGGTATACCTAACGCGAATTATGGTATGTTATCGTTTTAGCTTCTTTACAATAAAAAACAATCATAAAATTTTGTTTATTTTTTATTGTTTGCTACGATACTATCTGCTAATATCTTGAGGATACAAATAATGCCGTAATTATATTCTTCAACTTCCTTGACTACTTCTAACTTTTAATCAACTTTGTACCACACGACACTCTTCTTTTTTTATGGTCCAATTTTTTTATGCTGGTAAACATAGAGACGGATTTCTTGTCTCGTGCCAATCAAAACTTGTATTTAAAAAAGAATGGTATCTTTCAGTTATTACATCTCTTGCATCGCTAATTTTTAGTTCTTAAGTATATAGTCTCTATGTACAAACCTGTGCCACGGGTAAATAAAGCTGGGGATAAGTATACCTACCTAAATAATGATTCATAAACAAACCAGTCGTTATACGAAAGGGCGGAGTGTTTACGTTGATGTAATTAAAACGCCATTAAAGAATCCCATTGCAGCCGTGACTATTCCGTGACGAACAGCACCCATATTTAAAACTGTACACACTTTTTGGGGTTAACTCCAATAAATGTAGACCTCTCAATAAAATGTTACACTGCCTTTAAGTCAAGAAAAGAACTAAGTTTATTTGCAAGGCAATTTCATACAAAAAGATTCATGAAAATATCATAATACCTAATCAAAAAATCTGAGAAGAGATGTTCAAGATGCGTTCTTTGACCAAAATCAACGTAGGTACTTAATGTGATGCAGTTAACTATTACAACTAGATCCTAATTCACCTTACCTGAAAATCATATAAGTAGTTTATAAAACAGTATAATATAATAAAATTTTCACCCAGGTAGAGCAGAATATCAGCGACCATAATAAGTTTACTGCAGGCAGAGTGCATAGTCAATGTTGACTTCTAGACCATTTAGTCTCTATATAAAGCACCTGTTAGTAGATATCTGCTCTGTTTAATATATGCATGTAAAACTTGTGACAATTAAACATTTAGGTATCATTATTATTAAATTTAAACTCGATCAGAAGTGTATTTAAGTTCATTTTATATTGGACGGATGTAGAAATTAAAATTGTATGTAAAGTAGTTCGACGTTCCAAGGAAAGGCATTTATTGATCTGCCAGATAAGAAACGAAGCAACCGTCAGTAGCCATTGTTTTAACATGTGAAAATATGTTACATTCTAACCGGTAGATTATGAATTTGATGGCTTGCGTAATTTGTTTTTAATTAGTAGTATTTAACAATATTGCATACAAAGTAACATGTGTGAGTAATTAGATGGTAGCTCAATACATTGGGCTTATTTAAATTCCAAACCATAGTATGTATATTTCAGTCAATCATTTTTCATAGATATCACAAAGTATATCGGGTTAACGCATTGTTCCGTACAACATTAATAAAATGTAATCTCAATTACTGAGCAATTTCACTATGACGCTGTAATTAAAAGTTACAAACAATTATTATTTTTATTAAGAACAGGATATTAATAATAAATGCCTAATACACATCAATATAGTTACATAGTTATATAAAGTCTATAGTTTCAACGACTCTCAACTTATGTTTTGATTGTATTTCTATAATACAGCCATAAGACTCTAGGACCTGAGGGTACAACGAACAAACGAACGCAGGGACGAAGCCGTCACAACAAGTGAATATTTAGTTCGAAATACGAAAAATAGCGATAAATGCTCAAAAAACCTGGGAATGACTTTGATAGAAACTAAAATGGCAACACTTAATAAAAAAAACACTTTATATACTTAGCCGATAATCCACCCCATGTTATATTCTGTTGAGCATCTTTCCTGTATTTTCCTATTTTCTTAAGGCAGACTATTCAAATGAAGCATTGTATAACTGACCAATGAGGGCGGCAATAAACAGTTAATTGCGCGGCGGTAGGGGAATACTCGTTCAATGCTCGCCAATGAGTAAGCATTAGGGGCCCATTATATAAGCTTATACAAAATACGCCCGCTGAGCGCACACCATTTGATAACAAATGTGTATATAATGTAGCTGAGCATATAAACGTGGATTTTATGGCTATGAAATAAATACTATCCCTGATATAATATAATATGGAACACGGGTGAATCTACGAATTAATGTAATTCACGAAAAGCCTATACAAACTAAACGTATTTTCCTTCAACGTCATATTCTTTTCATGATAGCACCTGATGAAAATTTGGCTTAGGTAATTATAATTTTTGGGGTCAATAAGTAAAATGTATCGATAGGTAAATACAAATTAATTTGTAAAATAATCAAATAAGAACAATGACTAACTTTTATATTTTTATGACACCAAGGTGGGCTGAAAAGATTTTATGTTAAGCAATTACTCGTAAAGAGAAGGCTTTAGAATGTTTAATCAATATTTAGTGATTTTTAATTTATAACATCAATTTAAAGAAATTTAAGAGGTAATTTTGTAATTGAGGAATGAAGCGTATGATTTTTTGTGCGTAGTTACTAAAGTTTTTAATTAGGTATAAGAAGTTATCACATTGGATACATACAGGCATAGAAGATACATACATGTACCTATGTCGTGATAGCCATTTCACATCCTAAATAATAGAAACATGCTGCTAAGTATAGGTACAACACACAAGCTTATCCAAGATTTTAAAAAACCGTTCCTTCACTACAAGTCATCATAACACAAAAGTTCAAAACTCAGTAGTATGACTATTTAAATTAATTCATTTGAATACTTTGATTGTAGACGGATGCATTCAGTCAACACAATAATGTGTAGATATTAAATTGTTTGCATTTAATTATATTTTTTAATCGGGTAATCGGAAAATGTATATCCACATTTTTTTTATAGTTTTCAAAAATAGAACTCTAACAATCCAATTTCTATTAGCTGTACGAATTGTATTGCTTCGTTTGTCTATTCTCTCTTATTGTAGGAACACGAAAATATATTGTTTAGAATGAAAATAAGTAGTTCAAAGCGGTGAGAGGCGGTAAGTCGGTCTATTTCAAAGGAAAAGAAGATTTTTAAATTATGCTAATTGTTTACCGTGGCTTATGTGCACCTCGCCACAAGTTATTATGTCGCAATAACAACCCACTTAACCATAGACTAACTGAAAACGTACTAAATATTGTTAAGTCGATTTTATATTTTTCTTTACAAGTGTAGGTATCATTTTGTGAAATGAAAAACAAGCCTAAACCCGTGAAGGATTGTCATACAACTCATTAAACTAATAATGTATTGCTATATCACAATTTCTTACTTTCTGAATATTAACTAGATATAGAATAGATTATAGATATAGACTCAGGTCAGGTATATAGGTATGTTCTGAAATAGTCTAGTCAGTTATTCTAGGTTTTAACTACTATATTAGCCTCTTAATGAATATTAGATAATTATGTCTAGGTATTTAGCCGTTTTCAGTTTTTAAATATTGTCGCTTCTGTTTTATTGGTTGGGATTTTTACAATCTGCCGTCTAATGTGCTTTCAAATGATGAACTCTCCATTTTTTATCTCAAAGGCCCTACTATACTAACATATCGCTTTAGTTTTTGAATTTTATTTTGTGTCATTTCATCAACAATTTACTTAGAAGCCATTTTACAAATAAAGTGTCCACTCAATCGCGTTATGTAAAGGTTATTTTCATTTATCATAATGAGTCTCCTTTGACCGTCAAACTGGCTGCATCAGGTGCTTAGTTAACGTGACCTTAACATAGATAATAATTATTCGTTTTCTTCACATAATTAATTGTGTTATGAACATTATGATCTCATCTAACAGCAAGGTACATAAAATAACGATTACTAATAATTCGATGTTGTTGTCTTTATTTTTTGACATTGCCATCGTGTTTTAATGTCTTCTGTTCCATATTATTAGATTTTTTTGAGAAGTGGATTTCGATAGGAATCTAATCATTTCGATTCAGTCGTCTTTTCGATTATTCAACTTTCAGCTGAAGAATGAAATAGGACTGTTCTATGAATATTTCTAATTCTGTTTGACCGGGGGAGGGGACACGGAAGCCTGCTACTGTGCGACTCCATTGTGCCGGCAGCACTCTTCTCAATTGGTTATCACACTTGTTCGTCGCGCGTGACTCTCAAAGAGATGCCGCGCTCTTTGTCACCTGTCTACACTCCACACACACAATACACCGCGCTCTATTAGGTACACACAACACATGAAATATACATACTTCGGAGTTGTTTCAATCTGATGGCTAGAAAGCAAGGAACAGTATTGAAGATTACTGATTAACTTTCAAGTTTAAATTTTTTGTAGGTATAAACTACGATTCATAAAATTCTTTCAAATTCCTCTTGCGTCACATTTACTTAATAAAAAACATGACAATAGATTCATCATATAAATCATAACATCAAGTTAATACTAAATCATACCACTATGAATCCTCATCAAATATGCTCGCACCAAGACGCTGTCAGTTAAAAAAATAATTTACGACCTTAAAAAATCATAAACAATGTAAGGCAATGTGTCAAAATACTCTTACACAATGCGATCACCGCTTAAAAAGACGGTCGAAGTGTTCATAATAACCCACAGAAACCCACTTTATAAGTCAGAGTAACAAAAGATGTCGCCGCTGCGTGCGTATAAAAAAACTATGAACTTCTGAAGCAGTTAATAAGGACCCTACACAATAGACCCCAGCGGTGGTAAAACCTTGAATGAAGTCAACCTACTAATTCATATTTATACGGTGTGTCCGCAGTGAAAGGGTTTCTAATATCAAAATGCCTTTCTTACATATAGTCACCATGTCGTCAAGGTTAAAGATAGGTGTGAATAATTTGACAAAGGTGTTACAGATCATTAAATATATAATACCTATACTTATCTACTTGCAGTGCTACTCAGGCTTATCACATCTAGGTCATGATTTTATGTTTATGTTTTTCATAAAATACATTTTAAATTCATCTTATTATTTACGCTATTCAAGAAGTAAATATTATAATAATATAATGCTTTCTAATATGTCAATAATATTCTTATATTTTTATCTGTTATTTTGTACATTGCTGCTATACTCATAATAAGGTCATTTATAAACGTAGGTATATGAGCGCTGTCAAGTATTCTCTGCATCATAACAAATTGGTACTATATTGTGCGATTGGGCTCTTGTGGCCAAACAGACCGATGAGCAGACCGATCGCGAGTGCTCGAACAAAAGCTCAATCGTATTTACATTTAGTCATCGCCTATTAATCAATACTTGTGTATATTGCACTTCAATAGGATATTCAAGACAATAAATGATAAACTGATAAAGAAATGGTACTAATGTAAATAAATGGTCAGCGATATTTTAATGTCTGCATATGGCTAGCTAAGTTTGGAATCAGCTTTTTTACTAATTTATTCGGTTATAGATTTATTACTAAAAATATATCCAAGTATCTACCGAAAACTTTATATTCCTACATGGGTAAAGTTTACATGGATATTAATCTATATATTAGTTTAGGTATATATAACTATCTTATTGTCATTAACGCAAAAAGCTATTTATGTTTGCAAATATTTACAATTAAATTTTCAAATCTTATGGATATTTTTCATGGCATTATGGAAATATTAAAATTTTATTACCTATTATAACGTATTGGATAACAGGACTTTACTTAAAACTTATTTATAATTAACAATAAAAAAAAAATTCAATACAACTGTCTGATTCCATATTATTGAGCTGGTATATAATCTATTCGAACGTGAGCGCGCATAACAAGTGAGTCTAACAAGCGGTCGATACAAAACACCTTACTGACGCTAAGCCTAAATTATAACAGTCAGTAACTAATCACTCGTACTCTTATTCTGGACCGAGATAATATATTATTTAACTCTACAACGAATATTCACTTATTTTAGTCACTTGATTAACATGTATCTGTTAAGTGTATATATTTTTTATATGAACCATGGACCCAATGTTTTGCCATAATATGTATTTTAGTTAGAGACAATCTGCTAGAATTATTTAAGCCGCCAGTATTAGGCATAACTTTTACTTTCGGACCACACTTCATGAGTTCTTTTTGAAAAACAGTAAAATATTCTTTATTTATTGAAAATCGATGAATTTTCGGTTATATAATTTTTTTATTCAAGTAACAAACATACATCCATCCATCCATCCAAGCACGTATGAATAGTCTACCTAGACTCTTTTGCAATAAACAGCAATACTCTTTTTAAAATAAATTAGACCTATTACCTACATCACTGATAATATTTGCGTGTCATGGCGACAAAAAAATAGAATTTAACACCAAACTCAAGTAGACCAGCCCTCACAAGCAGCACCTGTTCACAAGTATGATGCGTGTGGCAGCCACAGTCCTCCTCATTTTATTGTAGGGAAGTGAGAAAAACTTAATAATAATATACATATAAATAAAGTAATTTCCTGACCCCGCGATGAGATTTCTAACGACACGATTAAGAAATTAAGTTTGACAGTAAATAGTGATGTATTCAGCCATGTTCGTGCTCACGAATCGGAGTATCGACAAGATAATGGGCGCCGACCCTCGATTGCGGAGTTAAACCTTTCAGGGCCTTACTGGCATCGGCATCAGTCGCCAACAATCGATTGCTGTGCAACATTATTAATCGAGTCGATAAGTAACATGTAACGCTTTCGTTCACTGTAGTGATGGCAGGATCAATATATTTTATTTTATGCTATATTTATTTGCACTTAATTTCAACTAGCCCTACATAGATCATCATTTTCTTCCAAAATGACTAATAGAGTTTCGAATAGATTTTCTAGACTAATTTTTTGCATGGCCTACTACTGAAGTTCTCTTATAAGCATGAAAAACTTAGAATGAGATTAGTAATCTTGATCAGATTTTCATAGTAGGTATGTGGGGCGTGGCAGCGGGTTAGGTCTGTCTACTAGTACACTAGCCTGTAGTATCTAAGTAACGTCACGTTGTTTTGAATAAAAAAATGTACCTACGCACTATCAAAAAAAACGCCCGGTTAATATGATTTCGATAGCCAACGCTCATCCCTACAAAATCCGTTGAAGGCTCACTCATCGGGTTCAAAAGTTAACAACGCCTATCTGTTACAGCACCATAATGTCGGAGTTACACAACCAAATGCTACAATTTCATACAGAGTTTCTTGTTCACTACTTTTCGCAAATAAGTTCGAGCTAAATAGCTATCTTCTTACTATACCTACCTACGTATATTTGCACACATTTTGGTGTTCCATCGTGGCATGAAAGCAAGTATGTTGATTAGGTGCAGTTTGTAATACGATGTTAAGTTTAAGCCTCAGGTAAATACCGCCAAAGAGCCTCTAATAAATGCCTGTAGGACAAAATAACAAACACATTTATGACCATAACGTAACTCATTCATTGTAAAGAGCTCTTGTATTAAATATTTCCTTAAAATCATATAGAGGTTCCATATTATGGAAAATGATTTGATTTTGAACAGTGGGACATAAAATTATTAAAGGGATTCATAGATAACATATAGGTTTAAATAAAACAAAACAAATCCGAATTATATTTAATGGTGATAGATAGAAAAAGCATCTTCTTTTCATCAAGCAAAATTTTATTGTAAAAAATCAATTTACTTTTATTCATAAGAATATTTACAACAATCTATATGCCAATAGAAAATTCCCTCGAGGCTGCCACTGGTGCCGATCGTAAAGGGTCTCAACTAGGCTGGCAGCGTTTTCTCTTTGAATAACAAATGCATTGCCTGAAAAAGTTCTCTGTCCGCAAAAAAAATACCTAAATTAATTGAATATTTTCTGACATTTCGCGTAGATTTGATTGCGAATGGAAGCAAGGGCATAGCTTCCACACCCTAATCGCCGCGCTCGCGGCTAAAGTTTCAGTCGTGCGTTGGTTTCACACTCGCCTTACATACACATTATCATTTTCTTCATAGCAAATCACACCTTATAGACGTCCACATAAAGAATTAAATTAAATACCTGAGACATAATTAATTACCCATGATTTTTTAAACGGTTTATGACTCAAATTATACGTAATTGAGTTTAAATTTGAGTGTCGTTGTGAAAGTCTAGTAGTAACCTGTGGGTGAGTATTATCCAGAGATCAGTCAAAAGCTCACGCCAAATGTTATTACAGACGCGAGCATACAAATCGCGTTCATCTAATGTTCTGTTGATGGTAATGACTTTCGCACTGACGTTTGTTTATCATAGTCGCTTTATTCGCATATTATAAAATATATTGTGATATTATTATTGTCCAAAACCAAACTACTAACCTCCTACTCTCCTACTAATATTATAAATGTGAAAGTTTAGGTGGATGGATGTATGTTTGTTACTCATTTACGCCAGAACAGCTGAAGGGATCTGGATGAAATTTGGCTTAGAGATAGATTATAGTCTGGAATAGCATAGGCTACTTTTTATCCCGAGAAAAGATAAGATCCTCCGGGAACGCGGGTGAAACCGCGGGGGACAGCTAGTATTATAAATGTTAAAGTTTGGATGGATGTATGTATGTATGTTTGTTACTCATTTACGCCAGAACGGCTGAAGAGATCTGGATTAAATTTGGCATAGAGATAGATTATAGTCTAGAATAGCACATAGGCTACTTTTTATCCCGGGAAAAGATAAGATCCCTCGGGAACGCGGGTGAAACCGCGGAGGTATGTTTGTATGTTTGGCTATTTGGATGTTTGTTACTCAATCACGCAGAAACTACTGAACGGGTTTGGACGAAATTTGGCACACAGGTAGATCATATCCAGGAATAATACATATGGATACTTTTTATTTTGGGAAAAGGTAAGATCCATCAGGAACTGCCAAAAAACAAATGCTGGATAGACTACTAAGAGTAAAATTAACAAATGAATGCATGAAACAATCGCAGCAATTACATTCAAATGAAAATCAAAAACTTCTTAAGAAAACTTCTACTTATTCCGAAATCCGATACTTCATTTTGTAAGTGCCAAGTAACTTATGCATGCCATTATCCTCATTGAACATTTATCATGCATGCAGAAACCAATTGAATAAAGTTTATAAACCCTAATAAGATGGTATTACGCCAATTTTGTGTAGTAAGTGAATTACGCGAGTGAGCGCAAGCAGCCTCTAGTTATCATGTATCAAACATTGTGTCTGACATCCTTCGTAGCGGTTTAGCTTTTAATAAGGAGTCATTAGAATACTGCACAGAGTAAGCTGAGTCAGAGACCTCGTCATGTATTGTTTTAAGGGCTTTTGTGGCAGTCTTATCAGGGTATTATGTATTAGGAAGAAACGTTGAAAAATATTTTTGCTTGTTTAAAAATTGAAGTCAGATTAAATTAATCAAAGATGAAAGTGACATTGATGCCGAGGAAAATTTCACGAATCATATGTAAACTATAGCACACTGTGCTTAGCCAAGTTGACTGCCAACCTCAAGTTGAAAATATGTTGCTAAGCACCATGTAGGTAATGATCCAGCTGCTGCACTTAAGCTATAATCCATTATCAAGGCAAGATTAAACACAATCCTATGCAATAATAAAAATAATTATATCTATTAATTATTCGCCATGCTTTTGTTCCCTCTCATCAATTTAATGTTAAAAATGTAATTGCTCTATCATTGGACTACTCTGTGACATTGAACCTCCAGCGACGTCGGTTGCTCTTCCACATAATGATTGATGGCTCCCAAAACCAGCGCCGGCGGCGAACTTCGGATTTATCGCTACGACTCCCAGCCAAGACGTTTACATCCGTTTCGTTCGCAAACGTGTGGGAGGCAAAATCCTCTCATAAAGTAGCCAAGTAGCCAAGCATAATACAATACGACATTTTACATCTTATTCTTAAGTTTTTTCATAATAATAACTACTTAAATGACAAGATCGTTCAAGGTTCTGAAAAGTACAATACAATCAAAAACCTACAATGTGAACTTGATGTTTTTAAAATAGGGTGATTATATAGGTGATAAATAGTAACATTTATAATTTATTGCAAGAACATAAGGATATCAATTCAATAAATCACGTACGTTAAATCTTCACCCATATATTAAAGCGATAATCTAAGGCTCTGCAAGTGCAGTTATTACAAACAAGATTTATTGCATCGAATGCTATTATCTCCAAAAACTGTGATATTTGAACCCCTTTGTTTGTAACAGCCGCCAGCCAAACAATGAACAGGTGAGCCATCGGCATCGGCCACCAGAACAGGGATACAAGTGTACCTTTCTTCACGGTTTTTGTTGTATTTTTTGTCGAGTCGTAGGTAAATGGTGTTCAGATAAAGGTCGAACTAACACCAGCAGTAATTAGTGGCGATTAATAATCGGTTATCTTGATCACGATTGAGTCTAGCGCAATAATTGTTGAGCGTATCCGGTTCCCAATTACTAACCATTACTTTCTTTTCGATGGAACATCGAATGTGCTACTTAAAATATTTAGCTATTTAATTTTAATAAATCACATCAATCTTATAACCAGTGAAGCATACCATTTTGAAGTTACGTGTCAATTTATAAACGATAACGTTGCCTTCATTGTTCCTCCAGTGGTAAGTTCAACGGATGAGATCGGAATTAACGATATGAGTTCTATGTTTGAAATCAATTTGTTGGAATAAAGGCATGGTTCATGTCATAAGTGGTCTTTATCTACAATCGAGTGGTGTCGGCGGCGATTCGCGCATCCGCGGGAATGCGACGACCTCAGAGTCGGCTTCACCGAAGTGCGTCACTGGTGATTCCACCAGTGTCAGTCAAAGATTCGGAGTGATGTAGATTCAATATCGATAAACATCATCACCATAAAATTTTAGCTAGTAAGTATTTCAATTTCAAAAATATCGTTATTTTTTTTTAACTATTTTGTTTTGGGTGGTATTTATTATGTATGTCGGGGAAGGAGTGTCAGGATGGTCAGATACATGGTGTCAGGATCATCAGAGCCAGCAACAAGATTCAATTCAACAATCAGATTTAATAGGGAGGTAGAAATATAGTGTCCGAGTCGAGGTCACGTAGTGCTCCAGCCGCGAGTGCACGTCACAACCATTCCTTCGGCTGCTCTCGTCGAACCGCCATGCGCCATCCGCCGCCGCTAGCCAGCCGCCACGGGGGCTCGTCACCGATGGGTCGCGACATCGTTGTTCCGAAAGAATGAAAGAAAGAAAGCAATTAGATAATGCTAGCAAAACCTTGGCTCACACCTGCAATCACTTATTAACAAACCCAGAACACAAGATAGCCTAGGATGTCTATTATTTAGAGAGATTGAAATGATTAGAGAAATTAGGAACGCGGGAAGTTTGGCTCGGAGCAACAGCCAACCACTCCACGCGCCGGTTCACCCAAAAGAGTCTGTTCCACCATCGTAGGTAAGTTAACTTGCTCTATTCACTCCAACACAGTTAAACTCAACACAACTGAACGTGGGACAGTTTCTAGACACCAGACTAGTTGTTCGCTCGAGGGCTCGTTGAGAAGTGACCGCTCCCATCGTTGTACCCGGTCTCATTCACAATCTCATTCCTCTCACAGGTTAGCCAACCAACTGTCAGTGTCTACCATCGTTCAAAAACTAATTCAGTCATTCGTCCAGTGTTGCCATTACTAACTAATCGCATTTGTTCAGTGTTGCCTTTACTCCGAACCAACCATCCCAAGTTATTACTTGGCGTTCCCAATCAACGACTAACTGTCATTCTACCTAGTTCCATTACAAAGGATAGATGGCGTTAATTTAAATAAAGGTTAGATACGCAGTGTATACTTCAACGCTCCGACATGTAAATATAATAATTATGTCGATATAGGTATACCTAAATACGACAGGAGTCTAGTACAAGACTCTTGCTTATTTATTTATTTATTTTATTAGGGAAAACAAACAATTACACAAGAAATTTACTTTGCTTATAGAACAATCACAAAAATATCGATTTAGGAACCAAGACAAAAAAGAGAGAAATATGAGAGAAACTAAGTATTTTAAGCTTTTGACTTTTTCGTACCCAAATAATAAATATCGATATCCTGAGCGAGGCTGAGAGGTACATTCGCCGCTCTTCATGTCTGAGTGACGGGTGCGGTGGCGACCCCTTGCGGCGCACAATTGATGCATCGCCTGCTCACGGACTGATTCAGGTTTACTGCGCAACCATAACATACATAGGTACATTTATGCTCATATCTTTTAAAACATTAATTTCGTGAATGTCAGGCAGACATTACAGGATTACCCTTCCAGGAAGCACCATAGTCATACACATGGTTTCTATATTTTATACCTAAATGCCTTTTTGTCTACAATTCATAGTGAAAAATTTGTAACGCAAGATAAAGACGCAAAAATTAAAAATAAATCTAAACTTATTATTGTTTTTTTTTATTCTTCTGCAAATTAATGCACCATTTTAATGTTTACACTAATTAAATCATGTTATGCTCCGCATAAAAACAAATGAATATCTTCAGAGATATTTAATATTTACCTCTACCTATACACATAAGACTTGTATAGCCTTTAAGTGACCCTATTATTATAGCACCTGATTGTAGAGTTTTAATCCACTGTTTTATCAAAACGAACTCTTCTAAAAGTCTAATGTGAGGATAATAAAGTTGCTTGAGGTATAAATTTTCGTCAGTTAAGTTAAATATAAAGCCTATATAGATACTTTTACAGCGTTTAATCGTGGTGGTTGGATAACAATCGGACGCAGGTGCTTATAGCCCAGTTGTGGATTTGTAAATGCAACCCTTTCTCATAAATTCTCAGCCAAATAGCTAAAGTATTATGTGGCTATAACATTGGTCATTAGTTTAAAAAAATAAGTAAGTTCCTATAGTAAAATGTCAAAAGATAGATTAAATGTATTTAAAAACCACTTTCTAAAACGTGTCCACGCACAATATAGCATGTATACAAAATCACTTTTAAAAATTCGTTGAATTAATCAGCAGCAAAAAAAAACAAAGTAATTTTTGGTTGTATGTAACCAAAAATAACCCGAAATATACCTATTTAATTAAAAAAAATGTGTAGGCATTTCATCATGTTACATAAATAAAAAAAACATTGTCACAGTTATTTTTCATTGCGTAAACATATTAAAATCAGTACTTCTAACTAAAGTAGGTATTGGTTTACCACAATGATAATGCAACGTGGTATGCTTGTAACGTACCTACGTAAAATACTTAATTGTAATGTAATTAAATGGAATTGTACTTCATTATCGGATAAAAGGTGACAACTTTACAGCTATTATAAATTGGGTGTTTGATTTAGATCCAATTTGTTAAGTGTACATATAATTCTATTTTGATAAGATTAAGATACATGATGTATTTATTGATACAATAAAATAAGCGTTTTGATATACTGTAAGCCGTATAAACCGATTGAGAACACCGATTTTTTATTTACGTCAATATGGGTTTGATTGTGTGTAGTGATATTTTTACGAACAATCAAGCAAAGAAACCATGTGTGTACCAAAATATTTTAAATGGTACCTCCAAAAAAAAATGAAAAAGTTTTAAGCAGGCACACGCCACGCGACACCACCGTTTAAAAGTATGCGGTTTTATTGCGGTTTCCAAAACTTTACAAAAAGAAACCACGATTTTGGCCTTTTTAATGTCAACTTTGCAAATCTATTATGGCTTTGTTCCGCTGTCACCTGCTACTGTTATTTCCGACACGTCTCGATTGTCTTGTGCTTTGAAATGAAAAAGAAAGTTTCGTTTAACCATCCTTAAATTATTTTCAAAAACTATGGAAACAAACAAACTAAACAGTTTACTAAACAGTTGCAGAGCAGTGATTATTTACCGGTAGGTACCTAGGTAAAGCTGGATACCATAGTTTGTTTAGTTATCGGGGTCCATTAAAAGTCCACTTCGTGAATGTTCGCGGTAGTATTCGACACGCGATCCGCGCTTCACGGAAACCTCAGGTAAGCAGGCGCCGCCGAGGCAAATTCTTAACTTTTCGTCGGATGACTAAACAAAAGAACATGTTACCACAAATAAATCACTGTATTATCTATATGAATAACCGTGTCGAACTACAAAATCAACCTTTTCGTTTCCCGCCCCGTGTTTCAACTCGCGCTGAATTAAATAAATTGTTACGTGCGATTACACACACGTATTTGCCTCAAAGGAATTTGGATGCCTTAAGACAGTGCTATGAGATTTTTTCTGTGGCCGAGAGCCGCGGTAGGTAAGCCAGCAAACCGTCGGTAGCTGACTCCAACCGATATTTCATGCGCAAGTTAGTTCAAACAAATCGTACGGTGTCTCTTCGGATTATGTCAGTGATCACGATCGAGTTAGGTACGTTCTAAATAATAGAGACAACAACTGATCGCTATTATTATCAACAGTAATATTTGTAGGTATTAAAAACAAAATAACGTATCGAATGTAATAATATTTTTATGAAAAGACTAACAACACTGAATAAAAGAAAATAAAAACGAGACACAGTAGTTATTTTGTGTCTATTTAGGTACCTACCTACAACAGATCAATTCCTCAATTCTATTTTTGCAATAATCACAAAAATCTATAATGATTTACAAATTATATAATACTTATACCTAATCAAATGATTACAAAATAACAACAAGTACCGTGTGGCTTCCAACGATTAAAACAATTTCATTCGAGTTTTGCTTTATTCTTTTTGTGAGAGGCCATCACGATATCATGTTTCCATAAAATCACCGAAGCGACTATTATTGTTGTACCGTCCAATGCCGTAACTGGAAAGTCACCTACGATGACTGAAACGTCTTAAGAATCTCATCATAGAATGCATTTTGGAGTAACCTTGAATTACATTTAGGACCATCTAATCAATAAATGTGGAGATGCCCAGTAGCCTAGGTAACTCGATAAGGTGGATATCGCTCTGCCTCCGGTCGAGTATTCGGTACGATTAAGACGAAATTGCTTTTGTTTTAGTATTTTCCAATTTTGGGCGTGAATTCTGCCTTTAGTGAAACGAATGAAATGAACTTTTGAAATGAGGGCAATGCTTCCAAACATTATTTGTCTTGAGTTTTTTACTTCCTGAAACAGTAAACGACGGAATCGTGTTCACATTTAGGACATACCTATGTATTTTCATTGTTTGATATGAGCTTTTTTAATTAACAAGACACCTAGGTAGCACCAATTAGATAGCAAGAAACAGGTAATATCTAAGTAGAATGAAGATTACAATACTTGTTGGTACCTAACGAGTTAAGATATTTGGAGTTTGAGTTTTGAGTTATTTTCTTACCGTTACCTATGTTTCATTATAATATGCTCACCTTTTTTGATATTTTTATGTTTTTGGGTAACATATAATATTATACAACTTTTCTCAGTTCCTCGCTGCAAAATTTCTAATGGTAGGGGAGGCGAATAGGGGATAGGGGATTTCGGGATTTACTCGAGCGCGGCAGATTAACATAAGGGGGGCAACCTTGCACCTTGTGAAGTACTCTCACCAAATCTGAGCCCTCTATATAGTGTCGAACGTCTAGGGTAGCCCGTCAGATTAGTAAAAAAAATCGATGGTTTGAAATACTCGAGCGCGTCAGATTAAGGTAAGGTAAGTTAGTTACATGCAAAATAGTGTACATTTCAATAATCTGACAATTTGGGCGTGACGAAAGAAAATTGGAGACTCGCAAAGTTGCAAAAAAAAAACGTCACCTGGATTTTCTCGAGCGCGATTAGTTTTTTTTTCCTTCAAGTAATTTTTTTTTTAATATTTTCGACCCCTTCGTACGGCCACCACCACCACGCAAAACGGCAGATTATTATTTTTCCGTTATCAGACAGACGTGGCGCGACTACCCTATTAATATCTGACGCGCTCGAGTATTTCTTGGTGACTGTTTTTTTTTACATTTTTGAAACCCTGTAGACGCTCCCCCCACCGCTGAAGGGGAAAATATCACATAACCTTTTTTTCTTTATTCCACCTAATCTTCAAATTCCAGTAGGTCCCAAAGACGCTCGAGTAACTACAAATTTAGCATCATTGCCTCCCCTACCATAAGTTATATTGTTGGATGTATACATACTACCTACATGTACCTGTCAACCATAATTATTATAGATGTGTTGAAACAAAAAAATAGACCATCTGGCAATTTGTAACGGTTTGCCACAAAAAAGGCAAACCTTTTTCCGTTGAATTCGGTAGCTTTTACGCTTGACCGAATCTGATGTTGTCTTCACTATGTCTTTAGCGAAAGGCTATTAATTTTACACTCATATTTGAGAATTCATATTTACCTATATCATCACATTTCACATCAATTGAACCTGACTTAGCATACCTAGATGTTTTAGTACCTAGCATCAATTCTACATAATATATTATAAGGTACTAAGTAAGTAGGTGAATTAAAGTTAAATGTATAGGATATTTTCTTAGTAATAATTTTAGTTAGTATAGCTGTCTCCCGCGGTTTCACTCACGTTTCCGAGGGATCTTATCTATTCCCGGTCCTTCTCTTTTAACCTACGTCCATCTCCAAGGTCCCATCTATCTCTATATCAACATTCATAAAAATTGGTTCAGTGGAATAGGCGTGAAAAGGCAACAAACATAGTTATAATATATTAGTTACTTTCGCACTTATATTTATTACTAGGAATGATAATATTGTAAATAAAGAAAAAATATTACCTACATAAAAGATCATATTTTTTAATCGATATAAAAAAAATAGAGCAGCTAAAATAGTTGGCTCCCACCTACCGCGTTCCCACTGCACGTCACTCGCTCACGTAACCAAATACAGGATGATAATATTATAGGACGCCTTATCGGAGCGTTTATATTAATTCGATCTGTCAGAAAAGAGACAAAAAACGATTGACTCGGGCCGGGCACCGCTACCACCCGCTACTGGGCGCGGGGCGCGGTGGCGCGGGCGCCTCGTAACGTAACGTGATCAGTGACCAGCGACCGCGGGAACATGAGGAATTCCATCAGCTACAATACAATTTACCGAGATAATAGAAACAAACTTAATAATAACAACTAATCATCTTTAACCGTTAGCGATAGTCAAAGCTATTAAAATACTTAATAAGTATAAAGTCCAGTCGAATATAGTTAAATGCTGCAAAAACTTGGGTAGGTAAGTGTTAGGTAACTAAGTAGTGATAGTTAAGCAATTCAATGATAATATAGGTATCTCTTCTTCTCAGTCGGGCACTCTTGATAGAGTGGTCGTGGTTATGGTAGGTATATATGTATTGAATCTTGAGTGCATCTATTTCTCCATTTGGCTCTATTGCAAACATTGCGAGAACATTCGGTCATGGTGGAGTGTGTGGTGGACTTTATGAAGCCTGACCATCTAGTCGGGGACCGACTACGTGGTCTCTTGCCATCCATTCTGCCTTGCACTACCAAACGTTCGATTGAGTCCTCTTTGCGGGTAAATTGTCCAAAAAACTTAAGGATTTGCAACTGAACAGTCGCGCGATGAAAGCAATAAGATGACGTTCAATAAGTGTGCCTTAAGTGTCCCAAAATTGAATAAAACATTTAGATTTTGATTTTGAAGTGTGAAGTGGGTGTGTTCTAAGAACAGTTTCGAAATTTAAAATTAATGTGTAGTTAGTACAGAAATGGTGTCTCAAGTTTCGCGGTAGGGCAGAGGCGCGCGCGACTGCGCAATTTCCTTGGCACATCGGCACCGGTGCGTCCGTGCACAGACGACATTATAATCGACTCTATACGGCGACCACGGCCCGCATTTTCTGATATAAAAGAGATCATTATAGATTTTACGTTTAGTTTTAGTATCGCAACATGGAATACTGGAATGGAATTAAAAAAGGAGAATTTTCTTCATAAAACTTGCTCTTAAATCGATTAATATTTTAAGAATCGTTTACGCTACCTAATAGTGCAATGGAGTAGGAAAATGGTGTACTTTATCCAGATGGTGCGTGAGAGCATGGTTCCTACCCTGTGATTATTTTATACGATACAATATACCTACACCGATCAGATAAAAAAACAGTCTAATATTATTAAAAACTTGAATCGCGATTCGTGGAATTCTACTTTTTATGTAGTTTTGAGACGTTCGTCTCAACCGGAGCCGAGAGGTTATTCTATTTATCTATACAAGCCAGATATATCAACCATTATTTTCTTAATAAAGCTTTTAATAAATAATAAAGAAAATCGAATTCAATATAATTTCTATATCTATGTTGCTTACCGTCTTAGTAGCAATAAAACATGCCCCTTAGCTACCCATTATTAACTGATGTGCTATATAATTTTCGAAATTGTCAAAATTATATTCCGGTAGTCGGTGGCCAGTTATAATATTTTTTGTTGTTACATCCACAAAACATAAATCGAAAAAAGACGTCAGAGCACGCGACACGCGATACTGAGGCGTCTCATCCCACAAAAAATATTAACGTTAAGAATCAAATCTCTGCGAGTTGGGCACATATTAAACGGCTATAAATTATCCTAATAGCTGTAAACTATTAGCTGCTGCATTTCGATGATACCCATAGTCGAAGCTTTGTCCAGATTAAATAATACTTTTTGTATTAATAGAAGCAAATTTCAAATTGTAAAGGACCATAATAGGTGGCTGGCTGACCGCTAAAGATGAGTCAAATATTAGCAGTTAATTATATCCTATACTTAGGTACGTCCCTTGAATAAGCTATGCCGGGCCATAATTTATATAATAACATGTTATTGTCTGTAATAAATAAGAACGATAAAATAACTATAATACGGTTTATATCAGAAGTATTTTCTGCATTTGTTTTTGATCGTCAAATTCAGGGCTATGTTAAAAGTTATATTTTTCGGGTCACCTAACAGACCAACAGCGCCATCTGCAGCGAGGGTAAGTGAAATCGTTACCAACAATCTGGTCTAACATTCCGACGAGCAGTTGTCAGACCAAATTTACATCAGCGCCATCTTAATCACATTCTAGTAAACATATTTGTATTCGGTTTAGAAACTGTAGTACGTTACGACCTAGTTAAACAATATGCCAACAGGTGTCTGTAGTCGTACAAATAATAGTAACAAAAATAGCATAGTTTCACTCACAGATCATACCTTCCTATTCTGAAAGGCTCATTCTTCACTCCATAGTAAATGATGTTGTTTATCTAAATGGTGGTGTCAATACTAGGTACCTCTAACAGAATTGGTATCAATCTTTTTCAACAAGACGATTTACCTATACCTACCTAGGTATCTAGATACAAACAAATCATACATTATAATACAATTTATTGTCATGTAAATGAGTACAAACCTGTGCGGAGAGAGCTTTGGTATTCATAACTCAAGTTAATTCTTATCTTGGATACCAGAGGTTTCAACAAACACTTATATCATTTGTTTAACTGATGAGTCCCTAACTGTTGTGATATAAAATTTGAGTGTTTTTGAGTACCTATTGTCTTGCGAAATAAATGATTTATTTATTTATTATTTATTTTCCTTTTGTAAATACTTTCTAAGTTTAATAATTACTTTAAAAATATGAAAATATTCGATTTAAACTAATTTGTTTAGTTATTTTCAAAAGCTGGGTATTTTCGGGGTATTTTCTATAGTTTGGAATTCCCTCCGTTCGATTTTTCTTCAATACCTTTCTGTATCCCATAGAAAAATCAAAATTGCACATTATTTTCGAAAGCGAGTTCTGTCGTGGCACCGATGCAGCACAGAAAGCCGATAACAATGAATTGAAAGCTATAGTGGAAGCAGATTCACCTCAAACCACGTTGCAATTAGCAGATGCCTTCAACGTAAGTGACAAAATGCTACTGCTTCATATAGAAATTGTTCGGACGAAGCTTGCCTTAGCTTATTATATAAACACATAAATGAGGGGGATTCTGAAATTGGATACTTACGATGCAAAGTGGATCGTGTATGATAATCGAAAACATCCTTTGCATTGGTTGTACCTACAGAGAGTAGGCAACCTAACATATTTCCCAAAAAAAAACAACTCCGATGAAGTAGTGACATATGATTTTAAAGAATTCATCGATTCATATCCCCAGTATCTAGCCAAAAGACGTCCACTGCTTGACATAGGCCTCACCCAAGTTTTTCACATTGACCTTTCATCAAAACTCTACTTATTTTATTATTTCTATATGAAACGGCAATTTCATAGGACTAACTAAGAACGGCAACTACATTTTCCTTGACATCTATCATGATGTTCTTTCGTACCGACATGTCTAGATGGTACCTACCTAAAAAGTCTATTCCCAAAATATACCTAAAAGTAGGCCCAAGTACGAAAATTAAATCATAACCTGTTTTTTTTTTTTATATTATACCTACACCAAAAATAGGCGGGCGTTGAAACCCTAATTACTTAAAGATATAGGTAATTATTTACTCATTTTTCAAAGCCGGTCATCCATACAGCTTAGGCGTCCCCTTTGAACTTTGAATACAGGTCAAAAGGTCATCGGTCGTCGTCATCGATCTGATGAACCAAGGAATAAACATACAAAAGGAAAAGACACAGACCGTCTTAGTTACAAGGTCGAAATGACTTACTATAATGATCGAAGGTCCAAAGTGTAGATGTAGTCAACTAGGTATTTGTTTCTTCTCTCATTTACCATCATAGGATCTATCTTCTTTTTAAATCAATGTTTACCTTAGGTATGCTATCTAGAATTTTTTGTACTAGCTTCCACCACGTGGTTTTACCCGTATTCTCGAGGTAAGTATCCAATGTTTTCCCTGATAAAAAATATAATGTATTGTATTCATACCTATTTTGTTCTAGTGAATGATCTATTTATGTAGCAAGTTTATATTAAGCACTACAAAGCAACAAATATACACACACATTGTTGCATCTGCAATATAAGTTTATATGATTAAGTACATATATCTGGACAACGTGCGACCTTTATGGCGTTTTTCCTTCTACCGCGCTTATCTTATTGGTGTACTTACCGTTATGACCATAATGATATTCGTTAGCAATTTCGTAGGTATCTATTTAATGCTTGTACTCAACATAAAAGTCTAGATTTTGTAAGTGGGTAGGTTTAAGTTCTTTCATAAAACAAAACTAGTAGGTACCTAATTACCTTTGAATCCTTTGAGTTGCGTGATGCGTAAAAACAATATTCGCTCATGTGTAGTTTTCTTTTGTTGACGTCATAATGTTTGTCGAATTTATTAGGTCCATAGGAACTGTTTGTTTTACCATCA
Organism: Ochropacha duplaris; assembly: GCA_951361185.1. Lineage (NCBI taxonomy): Eukaryota > Metazoa > Arthropoda > Insecta > Lepidoptera > Drepanidae > Ochropacha > Ochropacha duplaris. The sequence goes on along the minus strand of OX592695.1, from coordinate 6,274,872 downwards.
AAGCGAAGACCATATATCTGTGTTCTCTTTGATGGTCTATGGCGCTTTATTCATTTACGCGTAGTTATCATGGTTCGTACGTGTAAAGGTGGATATATAAATGATGTAGAATTAGATATTTGAACAATTCAGTAACTCGATGTTTAAACTTTCAAATTCCTCCAGAATCCAAGATAAGCATAATGAAGAGGTATTTTTAAACGACTTCAAAAAAGGAGGAGGTTATATGTTCGACTGTATGTATTTTTTTTTATGTATGTTCATCGATTTTTCCGCCAATTGTCAACCGATTTTCAATTTTATTTTTTGTTTGAAAGAGTATACTTCGGCGGTGGTCCCATTATCACCAAGTCAGGATCTGATGATGGGATCCTGGGGGAAAACGAGGGCAACCCTCAAATTTTATAAGAATTTACAGTATTTTTCATTCATATACGTACTTATCAAAGCTATTTCCATCTGGTAGTCATCATCTTATGTTGCAGAGCTGATGATGGAAGGTACAACTCCTAAAGTTAGGGGATATTTCTTTAAATATTATAGTCACGTTTAGACTCGTATCGTCGTCTCTTTGTATATTAAAATGAGCTGATGATAGAAGGTAATATCGGTTAGGAGTTAGAATATACGTTGTCCTAGATATGAAATGAAACGCAATATCAAGTAGCTGCTGAGAAAGAAGCCTTAATCATTTAGGATATATATTCTTTATTTTCTTTAAAAGTTTATCTATTTATGTATTCCCTCATCTAATAGCGTGATGTTATTTAACTTATAGGCTTTCTCGATAAATGGGCTATCCAACACTAATATATTTTATGTAGTTCCTGAGATTAGTGCGTTCAAACAAACAAACAAACTCTTCAGCTTTCTAATATTAGTAAAGATAATGTAAATTAATAATAGGCTTAATTTGCTCGAAAACAATTAAATATTTCTTGAAAACATTGAAATATAATAAATGGAAAAATAAAACTTTTTATAAAAAAATAAAAACGACTTCAAAGGCAAATGTTGCACTAAAAACCGAAAAATAAACTGAATAAGACATTATATAAAATGGACAAAAAATATTTCAATAACTAAATAGACCAAAAACTTTACTTATGTAAACTACCTACGCACCTATTCAAATTATTATTCTATAAATACCTTTTGATCTGTTTGAAGTCGGTGCCAAGCCCAAAAATACAATGAAAGAAATAATAAATGCCTTCATCAACAAACATCGCCAGATGGCAGTTCAGCCTCCCAGGGTGGAGATTAAGTAATCCCTGGGTTCGGGAACTCACTCTATCTGCGGGCGGCCAGCGGTCAACCGTTTCACCGGATCTCCCTAACCGCACGCCATGCTACGCCTGCACTACTCAATAGTGACTCCACAATACCGCCGGTCCCTCCGCCGTCAGCACAGTGCCTCCTCTAAGGAACTCTGGCAACCTTACTCACCGCAGGAACACAACACCACTTGAGGGCAGTGTTATTTGGCTGCGATATTCTGTAAGGTGGAGGTACTTCCCCAATCAGACGGCCCCAATTATGAGCAGATGTTATGCTATGTCCTACCTCCTCAAACCGTACGAAGCCTATTAAACCTATTAGGCTTGGCACCGACTTCAAACAGATCAAAAGGTATTTATAGAATAATAATTTGAATAGGTGCGTAGGTAGTTTACATAAGTAAAGTTTTTGGTCTATTTAGTTATTGAAATATTTTTTGTCCATTTTATTTAATGTCTTATTCAGTTTATTTTTCGGTTTTTAGTGCAACATTTGCCTTTGAAGTCGTTTTTATTTTTTTATAAAAAGGTTTTAGTTTCATAGTTTTATTATCAAAATTTTAAATGTATCAACAACGTAGGTTATTTTAATGGGGTCACATAGGTACCATATTTAGTTGTAGAATAACATTACAAATCACAACATCACACACACAAGTAATCATAAAAAGCAATCCGATTTCCACATCTAACACAGCTGTCGTTAGGATCTAAGTAATTGGATCCGATAACTCTGACAAAATTACGTTGAGGTGGTTTACCTCCACCGCGCCGTCATTCCGGCATAGCATATAGGCAATTATATCCCACTAGGTACTACAAATAGTTGCGAAACGGAAAGCTAGCAGAAGATATGCGGTTTCACTCGCGAACCCCTAAATAAATCCTTTTTGCGTAGGCACGTCGTTATAAGTATAGTTTTGTCTATTATATGTTTATATGAAACATAAACCATGCAAAGGGAATTTCTACCATAGATAGTATTGAACAATAGTGCTGTCGATATGTCTATATGTATATATCGATACGCAACACTGCAACACTAGCAAAAGGATGTACAACTTGCACTATAAGTGATAGGGAATAGAGTGGGGCGCATCATCTTGGATTGCACTATCTATAACACTTTTTTGAGGGTTGATGCGATCGTTGGTTATAGCGATCAGAGGAAACTTCATTGACATTACAAACATATTTAATAGACTAGCTGTCCCCCGCGGTTTCACTCGTGTTCCCGTGGGATCTTATCCTTTCTCGGGATTAAAAGTCCTATGTTTTATTCCAGGATATTATCTACCTGTGTGCTAAGTTTCATCAAAATCCGTTCAGCCATTTTTGCGTGAAAGAGTAACAAACATCCATCCATCCAAACTTTCACGTTTATAATATTAGTGTGATATTAACAAATGTTCGACGTGATTCTTTAAATTGGCATATCTTTTTTATTTATGAACTCATGGACATGAAACAAATATTTAAATGTTAAGTGAAGCTTATCACAATATATTAGTGAAAACCACATCTACATCGGATAAGCCATTTCGGAGATTAGCGTTAAAAAACGCACAGACAAACAAAGAAAAATTCTAACAATCATCGTTTTGGGTGCTATTTGTGATGATAAAGGTCCCACTAATATTTTTTCTCATATATCTTCCACGTACAGACAGCGTTCCGACAGACTTCATGATGATCTGGTACTGCGTCATCTCGAGATATAGGTAGGTACCCAATGACCTACCATAGTCTGAAACTCCGGCTCACCTACGGCCCGACACACTTTGGCAAAATTGTGTAATGTAAAGTAGCAACTTAGCAAGTAGTGACAAAGTTTCATCCCATTTATTACTAGGTACGGTAAGAGGAGTGTAACTTACCGTACCCTTAATTAGGTGAGGGACTTCATCCGAGAAGCTTTTAAGTTATTACGATAGTATCGCTAATAACTTAATTAATATTTTTAACGTTGCTTAATGGAGTTGCCTACCTACCTACTTATATTGTACTTTTAATTAATAAGAAATTTCTTACAGTTTGTACCTATAGGATTTTATGGCATAAATATGTTTTTCATTCTTCCCTATGAACTAAGTAGAACGATTTGAAATTGCGCTTAGATATAAAAAAATGATATTCCATTTCCTCAAGAAAGCTGTTGAAATAAGAAAGTAATTAAAACACTTAACACTTTAGGGAGCCACAGACTGTGGTAACAATTTCGAGGTCACCTTCGCGACCATCAAGGACACCAACAACTTCGCCACTGAAGGAAACTTGTCAGCTGAAGCAATTTGTCATCCAAGGCCACAATCCGTTACACAAAGGAGTTAAGATGGATAGGATAAAGCTGGCAGGGGGAAATGCATCATATACCCAGAGTAAGAACATTACAACATGCCTACAATAGAATATAGCTTAAGAAATATAGCATATTTCGGAAAACTATATACAACAACAACTACTATTTACTGATAATTTAATGGGTAACTTTTATTACCATGCATAGTTAATAAATGTTTCGTTATTATTAATACCTAATGTCTTTCGTGCTAAATAACTTTTCATAGCAGTCAGACAGATATGATTATTAATTCAACAGAAAACCTGAATAACACCCACAGGGTTGCGCAAACCGCAGTAAATATTTTTTTTTTTCAAATGATCACTGAAAAATTCACATAAAACACTGATGTTCTATTTTCAGACTGTATCTAATACGTAATTTATTACACAGGTGTTTCACTGAATGACTTCGTGATATGCCTATCTTCAGCTATTTTAATAAGCATATTATTATTTGTATTTTTGTTTTGCATAATGCGATGAAAAATTTAACTATAATGTAGGTACCTTAATCTGAATATCCGAGTATTTATGATGTACACAGCTGCAATATTGAAAGCTTTAGCACAGTCTATATAAACTTTATTACACTGTGGCTTTAGAGCAAATCAGATTTTTAGGTATAAGATATAATGTTCATACATAATTGACTTTAGTACCTAGGTACTTAGATTATGATAAATGTGAATTCTATAAATAGTACCTAGTTCATTGTAATAGATTGAGAAGTCAGTCATATTTTATTAAGTTTAGGGCCATAAGCGTTTGTGAACGTCAAAACTACCATCATTGTAATAAATGATTGATTAATATTGCTGAGTTTCTTGCCGGAGTCTTCTCAGTTTAAGTGTATTCCGAACCGGTGGTAGAGTCAATTGTAACGTTCATAAGTGCCTTACCAGGGCCTAAACTGAATAAATGAGTTTTGAGTTTGAATACATTGGTGTCCGTATAGATGCCTATACTATTATTACCTACGTATTTTAAGGCGATGATAGCTCAGTGGTAGTGACGTCGGATACCGCAGCGAAGGTCGTGGGTTCGAATCCTACAATGAGCTTGAGCTTTCGGTGAAGGAAAACATCGTGAGGAAACCATAGCACGATGGTAGGGTACTTTGTAGTACCCGACTGGCTGGCTACCACCCTCAAGTTGAAAATCTGTCGCCAAGCACCTATCGGTGTGTTCCGACAGCTGCACTTAAGAGCCAGTTCACATCTAGGCTTTGTGTGCTTACCACCTTCGGCCACATCATCACTTACCATGGTGAGATTATCCAGAAGTAAAAAAAAAAGTACCGGCTTTTATTGTTAAATAAATCTGGGAGATTGCTGGTTCTATCACCATGTTGAATAAATATTTCTGTATATAAGTGGTGTTATGCATACCTACATGTTATTTTAACACTTAGATATACATTCGTCGCTCGTGATCGACATTCAGTTAATGGGTAGTAAATAATTTTACGATATAAATAAAAGACGACCTAAGCAATATCACAATTTAATGGACAATTATTATTAAAAATACAGTTTCGTATAATGAAAAACGTGAATTCCATAAATCCCAATAGCAAGGTATTTCAAAATGAGTTGAAGATGAGATAATATTATATCCTTAGTCAATATCTACGAGTGTTTATTAATATATGTGTCTACTTTATATATTAGTTAATTACTTTAGAATTTTGGTAAAATGTTTACATTCTCGTCGAGTATTTTATTATAATAACTATAATATATAAAACTTATGTGAGTATGAGAAGCTCTTGTTCCTTTCAATAAAAAATAATAACCCATCGATTGCATTTGATATCCATATCTACTACTCGTACATAGAAGAAAATTAATATCCAGCATATTATTGTACTACTACAGTGTTGTGTTTAAGTATTAGAATATGTATTTAATGGAATCTTTGTTTTATTAATAATTAGTTACATTTTTTTTACATTCAAATCACACAGCTGTTTGAAAAGGACTGATGTTTAATTAAATACTTATTAGTAAAACAATCCGATGACAGGAATAGGATACTAATACCTATACCATACAAAAAATTTAACTGACGTAACTGATTTTTCCATGAAAGAAAAACTATGGTATGCCCGTAATACTTTTATTTTGCTCGATGAGCAATACGTTCAGAATATATTATTGATATTGGGAGTACCATACTTACAGTACCTCTTGACCTTGTAAATCCTGCTAGGTAGATTCAAAACCATTAGGTACATTTTCTCAATTGCAAAATATTTACATGTACAAGATAACATTTAGTAATGCGTATAGTTTCTGTTAAAGATAGATTGGAATGCTGTGAATATAGATATGTATGAAATCTTTTCTACTTATTACACGACTAGAAAAAACACACTAGAGATGAATATTTATTAGTTCTCTAATAAAAAAATATTTTAAAGTTTTATTCTATCATCATAAATCGCTATGCAGGTATTTCAGTCTAAAATGTTGTACAAACCTCGACGCTGTATAATTTTGCATGTAAATTTAATTTCAGTTATATTAGAACTTGATTTATTTCATTACAAAATTATAAAATCAACGATATCTTTGTAAGCGGAGTAGGTACGTAATAGCTTCGTTTCAATATCGTGGATTAACTCTATTATTAAATGAGAAGAGAAGAGAAAGAGACATTTATAAAACTCTAGATAATTTTGATTAATTATTTTTAAGCTTGATAGGAATTAGATACTTATAAATAAATTGATAAATCTATTATTTGATATAAATAATGGCGAAATTTAAGTCGCTATAAAAGCAAGTCGACCACTTATTTAACCTATAATATATTATAAGTTCTTATAGAATCGGTATTATTGTTCCCATTCGATAATTGATTAATCAATAAGTAAGTATGATTTAATAACGTATAAATACCGTTAGCAGCGACCAATCAGTTTTGTAAATATGCTATGTCCTACATAGGGTTTTTATTTAATTGGCACCAATTCGTATATAAATTAATTTGAATATCAAAATATATAAGGTACATATTCAATCCATTATGTGACTTTAAAGCATTACATCTAAAATTGTTAATAAGGTCATGTGGTCATGATCATGAAAATTTAGTAAATATTTCAAACGACTTTAGTAAGAATAGTTCAGGATGTATAATTAAACCTATACAATACTTTGACATCAATATGAATATAGTATTAGGCTTGATACTTAGCTTGATACATACAATATACTTAGTAGAAAATACATCAAACGTTTAAATACGAAATTATACGTATATCGAGACAATAATTATGTAGAATCCCAAACTATAATGAAACTGGCAAAGAGATAAAAATACTATCTCAAAAATGCTTAAGTTCGAATCCCGTCGAATTACGGCAGTGAATACATTAAAAGTTTTAAATATCACTTTCCAACAGGCCCGGTCGCTTCGGCGTGCCCTCGCAATCTATCAACTCAATGTCGTCGATCTCATTGGAAGCGCTGAGGACACAATCGCCAATTAAATGAGCCTGCCCATTTTTATTTTTGGCGCTCTTGTCTCTGTCGCTATCCTCTAATCTGAGAAATTCCATTTCGACACCGGTTTCATCTTTATCGACCGCCGTCCTGCTGGGGCGGCGGCCTAGCTCTTGTCAGGTAGCTTGCAGATCGGCGTATTCGTTGTCTTCATCCTGCAAACTCTTCTCGGCAAGTCGGAAGCTCTCCAGAAATTCGTTCAGATCGACTAACCCATCTTTATTGATGTCCATCAGTCTACAGATATCTACGAGTTGCTCCTGAGTCATAGGATTTGGCATATACTTACCCAGTAGCTGACATGCCTCTGAGAACTCTTCTAGAGTTATGAAACCTGACAACAAAATTGAATAGTCACATTAGTTTTATTTTTATTTCCTATGTGAAGTAAAATAACTTTGATTGTAACGCACCCGAATTATCCTTATCGAGAATTTTGAATATCGCCTCCAAACTTCTTTTATTCTTGTATAAAGTTTCAACGACAGTTTGAGTATCAGACTTCCGACCAGTTTTCTGAAATGTGAAAAAAGTAAACCTACGATTTATCACACGCAAGATATTACTAAATAATGCCACCATAATTAGCCTCCTATATAAGTTGCCCACGTGAGCTTTTCGTACGACTATTTCCAAGAATAAAGCCGGTCAGTATAAGGTACGAATAGCGCCAATTAATTTTCTTGGAAAATCAAATGTGAATTTTAATAGGATTTCTAATAGAATAGAAGGGTGATATTGTGGCTACAACGAAGCAATCAATAATTTTAGACGACGAAGCAGATTATTGATATTTACTTGTGTTTAAATTGAATGTTAATAGAATTGGGTCAAACATACGTTTGTCGCACTACGTTTGTCAACAATTGGACATGTATGTATGTATATGCATGTATCCTGTAAAATATAAACATACAATCACAAAATGCACAGTATCATGACTTACAGTTGAATTCAAATCAAAAGTATCCATATATCGAACTCGGCGAGTCTCTGTGTCGGTTCGCACGAGTTTATCTTTAAGCATTCTCCATGGAAGTCCCAGGTGAGTAGTATCTTCCATTGCTTGACACCAATCGCTTACAGAAATGTAACCTGTTTGACAAATGTATTTATTTAATTTGGTACTTACTACGACAGTTGTCCATTTCCAGTTTAAAGATTTATTTTATTTATACAGATGAACTTAAATCATTATTTTTCTATAAATCTAGATACACGGATATGTGTTCGCCAAGGTTTGAAAAAGTGTAGAACAACTAGCAACGTTAAATTTAAAACGTAATTTAACTATCTATTTAAACTTTCCAGCATATAAATTCAATTAATAAATAATTCTTTCTTACTAAATTTTCTTTTATAATAATCTAAAGTACCGTTCTGCTTTCAGATCTCAAAACTTTTGTTTGTTATGAACTTGGCCCCCTTTATATATTTATGTTTGTTATTTATACTATATTGAATATCGACAATACACGTTTGGAATTTCGGATGTATGATATATAAGAATTTTCCAACTGTTTAAACACCGCAACGGGTAAATAAAATATAAAAACATAAAAAAAAAGATACCAATAAAAACTATACCTACTATATTTACAACGAATAACCTGTATAACTATAACATTAATGTATACTTCAGTTATACATTTTTCCGACAAGGGTAATTAACCGAGTGTAAGGGGAGTGAAGGCTCTTCACTTCACAGAGGAAGTAACTTAGGAGCGGATATAAAAACAGATAACAACATTTTCTTGGCTATACTAAGTGTATACAGTTATTTACTCCTACTTATACTTTAGAAAGTCAAAGGTCATCTCCATCTCACGCTTCCCACCCTGCAGTAAATTAATTTGTGATCCAGTATATTTCCATAATTTTGTTAAGTACAGATTTTTCAAAATAAATGTTTGTTTTAGGCCCATACTTTTGCGTGATCTGGATGAAATAAATATATTTTTGTGAAAATATAAAATAACAATTTGATAATCATATGGAAGGAGATCAATAAAATTTAACAACCTCATCTTTCTTAGGGTTTCGTATCCGAAGGGTCTAAACGGAGCCCTATTGCTGTCACTTACGTCTGTCAGACAGGTTTCATCATCTCAACTTACAGAGGTCCTGCAATGTCCTGCATGGCTGGATGTAATAATTTAAGGGGGACCCGAAAAAAACATTTGGTTTGCCCCATCGAATGCAGCAACAGCAAAGGAATGAGAAGCCACCAAAGTTAGCATTTTTTATGTAATTTTGTCCCGGACAATTTTTTAGCTTCCCATTGACCTAAAAATTGAAATTTTGCCGATAATGTTTTATTACGTATATTTTACGAACAAATACCAATATATTTATAAATCAGATTTTTTCTTTGAAATTCCCTTACATTTTACACGTGGTACGTAAGAAACCCTTATGCGAAAATTTTCTTATCTATTTTAATTTAATTAGGTTATTTTATTTAGTTGTAACAAGTTTACAATAACATGAAATCTGGAAAGGATTTCTTATTGAAATACTTAGTTAGATAAAATACTTAGGTATCTATCAACATAAATGGAAGTGCTTTGACTTGAGAGAATAAGATGCGATATGCTTTGATCCCAAGATTCAATCTATAACAATAAATAATTTTTCGTCATTTTGTCGCAATGCTAATTAAAAACTTTCCTCTTTAACTTTACAGTAAGTAATTGAAAGCTTTGAAGTTGAATAGTTTGTTATTAAATCTTCAATTTAGCTGATATTGAAGCGGGTCTTCAAATATAATTAAAAGCTTGAGCTTTTGAACGAGAAATAATATCGCATCATAGTACGGTGGTAGAATACTAACTTGGTAGTAGGTACACGCCTAACTGGGAAATCTACATGAAAACTATTCCAAAATATCGGTTTTTCAAGACCTATTCAACTATACCCCATTTGAGGTGCTTGATGAAAAAGAAAAAGATAATCAGTTATTATAATGCGGATAACGCAAGACCGGCCTCTGTGGAGATCCTTAGGGGAGGCCTTTGTTCAGCAGTGAACGTCGTCCGGCGATATGATGATGATGAATTGATGATACTATAAGTACATGTTCAAGAGGTAGGTACCTACTTACTTGAAATTTAAGCGACATCGGCCTTATAGTTTACAAGTAAACAATATTTTATACACAGACGGACATAATTTGTTTGACTTTGGAACCCCAAAAAGTACCTTGGAATAATTTGGTACATAAGATCTTCATTACTTGAAAATAAGAGCAAAATTTAGATTGTATACCTACTTTGTCTTTTGAATAACTTCGTGAAAAAGAACAATTATCATATAGGTACATATTACATCTTGTATTGTAGGTATATTATTAAGTAGATTTGTAAATTAGGGTTCGTATCCATTTGACAATTCGTTGTTATTCGAATAGTATGCAAATATGCGCTAGTGTAGCGATGAACTCTATCTCCCGTTGCGTAATAGGAAAATTGCATCCAAAGATTACAGATCACAGTCAAATACAAATGCGACACTTGGTATTTTGCACATGTTATCTAGTAATATAAAAAGTTTTAACGATTAATTAGCTACTTTTGCATGTACAGGATGAATTTTTCAAGTGGGCGTGGATGGCCAAATCCTAAACTAAAGGGAATAGCGAAAAATGCTGAAAGGAGTCTCGAGGCCGATTTTGATTCAAACTAAAACTGAATCATTAGTTTTTCGAAAAAATATTTCCCCAAGCCAGGAATCGAACCCGATGAATTAGAAAAAAAATACACAGCCTGTATTATTACACCATCCGATAATGTTGCTAATAAGGATCAAATTCTCAGAAGTAATGACATATGGCAAACTAAAAGAAAGTGTTCTTTTTTATGAAATGATTATCATTTTTTGTATTTTCATACAAACTTATCCTATCGAACTATCAAATTGTTTGAAATAATTTTTAATTTGGTACACTCGCAATTGCACTTATCCTATCGTACTATCAAAGTACGATAGGATAAGTGCAATAGTTTGTATGAAAATACATTTTTTTAATCATTTTATTAAAAAATTCCTGTATATGCAGGAAAACGAAAAAATAATACTTACCACTCTGATCCAAATCCATGCTCCTAAAAGTTGCTTCTAAATGCCTTCGAGCCATCATAATCTGGTTGTGCAGCTCCCTCATTGCCGAGGACTCGACGAGACCAACGCGCTGTCGGAAGGTCAAACGACGAGTACGGGATACTGCTGCAGTGTATTGGACAAATTGACGTTCCAGGGAGTTACCGCAAAGTTTCAAGTAGGCTCCTTTGTTGGAACCCAGCTCGTAATAGTTGGACGCTGAGAAAATTGTTATCACCTGTAGAGTTAAAGAAGGTTTTATTAGCTTTCAAATAAACTAATAAATTCACAAATACTTAAAAAAATCTGCAACTTCGGAGGGGTGGAAATAGTTTATAGTCGAATCAAGCCCACTAAAGGGTTGAAAAATGTTTTGCCTTAGGGTTTTATTAATTGCCACGAGCCACTTAAATCTCTAAGATTATTATTAGAGCCTTTGTTTCCTTTATTTTTTATCTACAAGGTCTTATTTTACGGTCCTTAGAGTTCAAGTTATCTTCATACTAAATTTCATCAGAATCTGTTTAGCTTTTTAGCCTATTACAGACTGCGGGACGCAAAGGAGGGTAATGTGTTTTATGAATGAATATGTTGGATTGATAATTATAAAAAAAAAACTTTACAGTACAGTAGTAGGGATGTATAAAACTGTGCCCATCTACATCTTCCACACCACGGGGCGGCCGCGGCATGTACTACCAACTACTGAACGGGTTTTTCGCATACGATTATCTTATCACCAATGGACGGAGTGAGTCATGAGGAAGATTTAGGTGTTAAACTTTTGAGTGAATTGGCTGAAATATGACGCTATGTAGGTATATGCTCTGGTACCCGTGCGAAGCAAGGGGCGGGTTACTACTTTTATATAAAATAAAAACCATAATCGACCGAGATTTAACGATTTGGAAAAATAATGTTTCATTCATTAAAATGTAGATTTAAATTGGTAGATATATAAAATTTATGTTTTATACGTGGCTTGTATAAAAAAGCAATGAAACATGTTATCTCGTAATCCTTGAATAGGTACGGATGCTATAATATTTAGCCCTACAACACAAAATTAGTAATACATGCATCCTTAAGCAATAAAATATTCACTTCTAACGAGCAAAACTTCAATGACCAATGGGGTCGCTTTCGCAGCGAAAACAAATATTACGTATCATTCTACAGAGTGTAACATTAATTTATAAATACATCATCTCATTTGCAAGCAATAAATGTTGATGAATAAATATCTTCAAACCTACTGAAAGAGCTCAAGGCAAAAATTTAGCATTTTCATCAAGTTACCGTATTATAAAGGAGTACCTACGTTACATTATGCAAGACGAGTTCACCTTATTACTTTCTGCAAGAGAATCTGTATAAACGCGTTTTTAAAATCAGATGAACAATATCATGTCATGACTAAAATAAACACATAGGTTTACCTAAGCATTGTATGCACATCACAGATACATACATATTCGTTGAAATGCACGTGATAATAAACACCAGGATTATTATAGGATTAGATAATGTCACTCCATAAAATCTTTTTTAATTTATCTAACTCATATCATAAATGCTTAGAAAACTTATATACAAAAATCGACGACAGATCGAATCTCAACGATTATTAAATCAACAAACAATACCTACCTGCAAAACCAACATACCTACTTACTCGTTTATAGGTAAATAAATCTTTCACTCGCGATCCAATAATAGTTGATATCTCAGCTAGATTACTCCCTAAGAAGCCTAAAAATATGCAGGCATAATATGTTTGTGAATCTAAAAGCTTGCACCGGTATGTGATATTTTTAAATAAGATATCTACATGAAAAATTTTTGACATTTAGGACTAGTGGTTCCGGGGATATAAAAGGCTACATTCCACCTCTGCGGTAACAAGTCTCAAAATAGTCTATGTTAGTAAGCATTTCCGCTTCGTAAGTAATTCAAATGGCAAACACATTCGTAAGTTTGGCGGGGCGAACATTACCCAAAAAACGGCAACTCTTTTATAAATGTACTTAGATGAAAGTGAAAACATTTATATTAGCCCTTATACTGTGTGTGTCTAAAAACGTTATTAGCCCGAAGCCTGAATATAATGTGTTCTTATACCTGTATGATTTTTTCTTTAAAATTGAGACCTCAAAAAAGATAGCCTTTTCTTTAACAAATTACCTATAAGTAAAAAATAATAACATAATTTTACCATCTATACCTACTCGATACTTACATTCCCGTTGTGGAGAAGCTCATATCCACCAGGTTTGCATTCGTGACTCCTGACGAGGAAGCTCAGCTTATTCTTCTGAAGGAATGATGTAGTGACATCAGGTCCGAAGTACGTTCCAGCGCCACGCAACGCATTCGCTACACAGCCTCCAGTACATTGAGGGTCCGACCAGAGGATATCGAATACCTAAAATAAGTAATTATTTTTAGCAAACATTTAAAAAACTAGGTTCATTTTAACTGATGAAGCCATCGAGACATCGAGAAGTTTCTTACACTCACACTTAACGCTTACGGTTAACACTTGTAAGAGTTCTTTGACTTAAGGTACAATATGTTACAATCAATCTCGTGATGCCTTCGTCTTAAAACAAATCGAACAGTTTTTGTGTAGGCATATTTTCAGGGAATCTTATCAATTAATGGCCCATCCAAATATGATTGAGTGCTATTGAGTTATGGCCTAATATATTACGCATATAAAACGTAACTGTAATGTGTAATATAATATGTACGTACGTACATATACAGGTTGTCCCACAACTCAACGTCAAGGTACCGAGCGTGAGGTCAACCCATACGTATTCTGGTAATAATAAGCAAAAAACATTTTTTTTAATGTTAAAATCGACTTCGATCACATCTTTAGGTAGGTAGGTACTATGGTCAGAAATCTTCATCAAAATCTAAAATCCAATCTTAATAATTATCAAAAAATCGCTATCAAATTTTGAAGATTTTTTAACATTATCTAAAATATGCCTATTATCAACTAACTAAGAGACATTAAGAGAAATAGACTTTTTTTTTATTCTCGATAGGCTTGTGTTTGACTACAATCTCACTATGGTAAGTGATGATGTGGCCGAAGGTGGTAAGCACACAAAGCCTAGATGGGAACTGGCTCTCAAGTGCAGCTGTCGGAACACATCGATAGGTGCTTGGCGACCGATTTTCAACTTGAGGGTGGTAGCCAGCCAGTCGGGTACTACAAAGTACCCTACCACCGTGCAACTACTCTATAAAAAGGTAAGTAGGTTGTAAGGTTTGTTTTGGTAAAAACAAACCTATACAATTTGGTCCCTCGCCCGGTACCCACTTGACGTTGAGTTTCAGGACAGCCTGTATATGGTTTTGCTAAAGAAAATTCCTAATGATGCAATAAAGTTATCTTAACATTACACATGTTACACACACCACACACATTATGTTTACCAAAGCACCGGAACGACCTAACAAAATTTTGTTTAATTTATTTTGTTACGAAATACTTTATGACTACGAAGATTATAACATATTTTTTTTTATTACTTGTCACAAAATGAGATGGTATTAAACTCGTGGGGATCTATTTAGCAAACTAAGATATTTGGTATAGAATAATTCTATATAAAGTAAAAAGTGTTACGAAATTCATTGCTGAAATGGTATGCAGAGCTCCTTTGTTCGAGGCCGGGATCCTGGAAAGATGTTTAATGACTTACTGGATTTTAATGCTTCTGCCTGTTACTCGTTTATGTTACTCATTTCCGTGGATTTAAAACCGTCATTTCATGCACTTAACATGAAATGTTTAAATGTTTCGAGGCTTCTCGAACGTAGTCATTTGCTTTTATTTAATTTACCTTCAAGTAGATTTAAGTCATCATAAAAAATATAATATTCATATAAAAAGAGACAATAGCTGAATTTTAGTAGCAAGTAGCATATTAAAAATAGTAATGTAGAATTTTATTGTTTTCTGAAAACCATTATGTATAATCTATAATCATCCTGTATTATAAATATACTCGTATAAAAATAAATATGTCTATAAATAACAAACGTATATTAAAATTACACGAATTATATAGGTACCAACATCACGGTCACCACATTACCGACGACTTCTTGTCGTGCCTTAGATATTAATCAAATAATAACACTAGAATTGTATGTATTACATCCAACCTTATATGAATATTAACCTTGTCTAAATTAGTTCTTTTTTAAAAAAAGATGCCATAATTAAACAATTTTGAATGAGATATCCAAAGGGTTCTACGCTAACTAAAGTAGGTACCTACTAGCAATGGTAGCATTAAAGTCTTATGACACTGCTTACAGTAAAATTTCCAATCAAGATATTGCATGGTTTTAAGTTTATTGTACTTCTGAACCCTAGTATGTACAAAGAAAACACAATGTTTGGTGTGTCATAAAAGAGGTTTCCATAAGGAAAAATTGAACAAACAATACATAAGTATATTAACTAGGCGCATCTAATGCGTCAGACGTCCAATCCATCACTGTCCTTTTGTCTAAGTAGATGTAATAAAATACTAATATAAAGCTGTTCTTCTATTTATGTCATGATGAATTTAAATATATCTTTACAGATAATATAAAACTCTAAGCTTTAAATTATCTCGTAGCACATCTGCCGAGTATAATCTTAAATACGTAATAAAACGAATAAGAGTAAAGGTATATTTCACTAGATACAAACGCAATTACAACTAGGTAGATACAAAGTTACCTCACTGAAACTAAGTTTCGAATAAAGAAGCAGGCGTTTCAAACATAAAACCTGTCATGAGATGACACGAAGATACAAAATAAGTTTAGCACGGTCCGCAGAATTCAAATTATCTTGTGTTTTACAGATTTTTAACTTGGAATAATGACAGTATGTGCAGTTGCTATATGTCCTAGGTTCGTTTCGTAACTCAAGATTACCCCTCAACCAAAACACATCAAAATAATATCTTTCTAAGGAATTAAATTTTAGTGAACAAAATTGGATTACCTTAACTGAATGGACTGTCTAAGTTAAAATGGAATCATGCTAATAAGAATTCAAACATTTTGTTATACAACAGGTAAAAGATTTTTGCTCACACGAATAGCAAAACTAAAGCTCTACAGACGATTTATTTATAAAGAATTTCTCGATATGAAATCGTAATAATGTTGACGTGAATTCTAAGGCTCAGTCCCGAGTGAGATCGAACAAAATGTCTGGAACAGCGACAAAGTGTTGGAAGAACCACCCCTTTGGGGACAAAAAGTTCATAAAGCGGTCGTAGCGTAGCGTTGGTACGTAAGTTAATCGCGTGATACTCGGCGGGGGTCCGTCCCGGGTAAATTGTATTACGCCAAGGATGGTGGTTGCTGAAATTGCTTGGAACCAAAAGAAATAAGATAATATCATTGATGTAGCTAATAACGCAGACGACGCCACTCACTCAATCAGCACTGAATGTTTATTGTTACCTATATAAAACATAGTAACCATTTTCAAAAGATAAATTATATCTTTCATGTCATTGACTTTATCATAAAAGTTTACGAAGAGTTGGAATAAGGTTTTTATTTTTATTTTAACCGAAATACAATAAAGATTTTAAAATATTCTTATAAATTATTGACGAGTTTTTTAAAAACTTCACATATAATCTAAAAGTTTATATTGAAACATGTTGCAACTCTCAATACAATTAGTTAGCTTACTAGTAACAAGTACATAATTAATTATAAACTAACTGGAAACTGACAAATTAATTTATTGTAGGTACGAGTATAATAATAGTGTTATACTTACTTTACGCTTATCATCCCATCTATTCGAAAAAGACGACTGAGTACCCAAAGGTGGCGATTTCTATAAAAAACTTTTAGCGGGCAGTAATGAGTTTTTAATCCTCTTTATTTTATAAGTGCGCCGCAATTATCTTTGCCGCGCACTTATTGAATTTGGAACATCTTAGTGTTCAGCGCCAAAGAAATGGAACGCAAATATTGTTTGAATAAAGACTGGCTGGTAGGACGGCCCATAGTCGCGCCGCCGAATAATAGTTGAATAATAATAATAAACAAAAGTGTGTTGTAAGTTTTTTTTTTTTTACGTTCACTCAAAAGTACACCCAGTCATGAAGTACACTCAAAATATGAAGCGCCTTCTATTTTCTCATAGAGGGTGATGAAAAGTAGAGTGTACCACTCGGGTGGTACACGTGGTACGTCGCTCAAGCCAAATATATTTTTGGCTCGAGCGACGTACTTTGAATCCCTCGCTACGTTCAGGATTCTACTAAAGAATCCCTCGCTACGTTCAGGATTCTACTAAAGAATCCCTCGCTACGTTCAGGATTCTACTAAAGAATCCCTCGCGGCGCTCGGGATTCTACTCTAGAATCCCTCACTTCGATCTGGATTCAAAAAAACACCCTCGCCGTAAAAATATTGTTTTGCTCCCTTATGATTCAATCTACTATTTCATCCCCCCATCTCGGAAAGAGTATTTTTACTCTTCGATATTCAGTGTAAAAGTCGTTTTTATCCGCTAGAGGATAAAGTAAATTGAATTTAGAACATCGTGTGCACTAAGTTTGTGAATTCAAAACATCATTAAACTTATTTACTTCTCCCGCCATGGTGCCGAATTTATCATACAACCTTTTTTAATTTGTTAAAAACTCAGGCTCGAAACCTTCTTGGTGTACTTTTTTTTTATTTGCTTTGCGCGCGCCATTTTCTTTTCACGTCATATTGTTAAAACCTTAGGTTAAGGTGATACGTAAAAAACCTAAAACGTATAAAAGCTTGATGGCAGGCCGACTGGGCGGAGCTACGAAAGTGACAGAGTTATTTACTTCCATATGCGAAGAAAGAGAGCGCAACAATGTAAAACTCGCTCCCAAAATAAAACAACGTAAGTGCCAAACCAAATAAAAATCGATTAAAAATTAATTACGGTATTTATCAAAAAGATTTTCGACCAGAATTTTCAAATACCTGATACCCATATTTTGAATGGAGTTAAGCTATGAAATTCGTTATGATTTTAGAATAAAATGCAAAAATAAAAGAAAGAAGAGGTCTTTTCGGAATTCTATCGAGGCAATATAATCCAATCGTGTTTTCACGTCTACCAGAACATTAATCAAATAGTCAATAAGCATATTATCAAAAAAAAAAAAAATCTATTAATTATGCCATAGTGAAATAAAACTATTTCAAAAAGCTCAATTATTTTTTAGGTATCGCCTTAACCTAAGGTTAACCAAGAAACTTGAAAACAAGTGAAAAACCTAAAATGAGTGGTTCTAGCGACGAGGAAGTTTATTTGACGCCAACATTACAGTACCTAACAAAAATATTACACTCAACGTAAGTAACTGTAGCAACGTTACTTTATTTTTTTTTAAATTTATACCTAAGTATTATTTGTTATAAGTTAAAGATTATTCTGTAATACTTACCTATCATACCTAATATAGTAGTTAATACCTAAACTGAAATAAAAGTATCTTGTGGTTGTAAATGTTTTTTTTTTCATTTAGTTCCTCGCTGAGGTGGGATGAAAAGTTACGTGTTGCACTCGAGTGCAAAGATTTTTCACCTCGTGCTCTTTTGATTCCCTCGCTAACGCTCAGGATTCTAATTTTTTAAGCTTGCTCGGTCATCAAAATTGAGCACTCGGTTAAAAAGCATCTTTGCACTCTTGTATAACAAATAACTATTGTAACAAACTATAATTCTAAGAAAGCTAGCAAAGGCTTCGCCATTTCCCAAGAGTTTAAAAAGTACTACCTTGAAAATCTGTGGCCAAGATCTATCGGTGTATTCCGTGTTGCGCTCGAGAGCCAGCGCGAATCTAGGTATTATAAAAAGGTCGCCAACACATAAACACTGTGATTGCTAATGTCCATAGGCGACGGTGGTCTCTTATCCGCTTACCTGCTCGTCAGACGTCTAACATGAAATATACCCACAATATAATTAATTCGTATATATAATTCTCTATTATGTTATCACGCAGTTCATCAACATTTTTCGTTCTGTTGAATACTTTTCTTGATCGAAAATTTTGTAACCAATAATAATGCCTACTCATATCACCTATATATCACTGAAATTGGCAAAGGCATGACACATCGATAGCCAGAGAATGAGAGAGATAAATTTTATGTGCCAAGAAGCCAGCAATGAAAACGATCGATAAGCGCAGATTGAATCGTGAATGATTGATTACAAACGACTAACCTGCTTCCATTCCACTTTGTCTATAGCTTCGGCGCCGGCCGCCGAGCCTTCAGTGACTGGAGGCCGCAAAAGTGACACATACTGAAAACACGACTCATATTTCAAAACATTCTTAGAAACAAGAATAGTTATGTTATTTTTAACCTTAGCGGAAATATAATTTATCGTAATAATAAAATATTATGTTTCGGCAAAACGTTCAGCTGGAGGAATGAAAAATATAAAATATTCTAATATAGAGTGAGTACCTTATCTCGTTCCAGGCTGCGTATCATGTCAAGATCTGTGGTATCTGAAATACCCCCATGAACCACAAAAACACGGTTGTTGATGATGGTGCCGAGGGGGAGCCAGCGGTATACACACTCAATCAGTTTCAAGAGCCGCTCTGCGTTATGCTGAATCGTAAAACAACGTATTTAAATTAAAATTTCATTACGTAATTTTATTTTGTGAAACAAGGTTTAAGGACATAGGTACCTACTCTTAAATTTATCGTTAAATAAAATTGAGTCAGTACGTGGATAACGTAAAATTGTTACAAAGAATATGACACAAAGTTCTGAAATTTCTATCGATTAAGTTGGACTGTAAACCAATAGAAATTTCATACTTGAGGCGGGGATTACTCTTAGTCTATAAAATCATCTTAGTCTAAAAAACCGGCCAAGTGCGAGTCGGACTCACGGTTCTTGAGATACAGCCTGGTAATAGACAGACGGACAGATGAACAGACGGACAGACAGCGAAGTCTTAGTAATAGGGTTTTCCCGTTTTTACCCTTTGGGTATGGAACCCTAAAAATAGAAATCTGAGTAGGTAATAGTTAATGTATATATTTATTAGCGGCTGTTCATAGTCAAAGAAACGTTCCCATTTCAATAAAAATATTTAGATTTATATTGATAGCATGTTGGTTAGTAGATACCAATAGTTGTTTTAAGCTAGGTTTAAACTTATATTGACATTGTTACAAACTTTTTATATTGTTAATATAAAAATTAAAATAAAGCAAATAAACAGGGTACGTGACTGTTTAAAAATACGTGAAGATTTTTTTACAGAAGGATTTTCTAAAAACCAACTTTGAATAAAATTACGATGCTGCGAGAACATTTCTGTTTTTTCTTTGTATATTTTCTTTAGTTTAAGCACGTCCACAATTTTACACGATAATGGAAATCCTCAATGATGCAAGATATTACCACAGTATAAAGATATACATTACAGAGACACTAAAAAGGATTCACTGACTAATATGCAAAATGGGATTCAGCTCTAGTGATTAATATAATTTAAGGAATAATAAGTAGTGATAGTTGACCACACATAATTTCACGGAAAAAGGTTTCTAGACTTCTCTGGTAGTTAAATAGTTACATAAAATAAGTGACAGTGATTTCACATGTTATCACTTATTTTATGTCCAACATGGCGACACCATCGTTATTATTTTTTGTCTTTGTATAAAAGCTCATATGGATCAACTTACCCGGTATTTTTGCTGGACTTCTTTAATGAAACCGTACCTGCACATAAATAAAATATGATCAATATAAAAAGTAAATTTTAAGTTATTTGGCATAGGAGTTAGAAAGCTTGAGACAGTCGGTCGAAGGGATGGGTAGAATTCCATTCGGATCCTTTAAAGTAAATATGGCAAACAAATTTGTACATTCAGGACTCACCTAGAATTCATAATGAGATCTTCGTGGTTGCCTCGGTTCAAATATACGCCACCGGGAAAAGCCACCATGCAAGCCAACAGCAGCAGGAATACTTCTAAGCCTTTTTTGCCACGATCTACGAAGTCCCCGTTGAATATGTATGGATTTTCAGGAGATGGCAGCCCATTCTAGAACGCAATTTGTAACATAAATCCGGATGATACATTATGACAATACTTGACGAAGCAGAGGCAAAACGACGACTTTTTAAAAATCAATGTAAATTCTACATCTGTACAAGATATTTCGTGTTGTTTCTAAACATTTTTTCCAGTTTAGAATATTCCATCTTCAGATACTACCTCGATGTGTTCAAACTGTTATTTCAGTTTTACATTAAACCACTTATGAGGTCAATGCAATCTATATTTTTAATATTTATATTTTTAAACATATATATTTTCAAATAAAACATTAATATTTTTTTTTATTAAAATTGACATCATAATCAGGGATAACAAAAATAATGATATGTTAAGATTTTTCCATTTAGTTTCTACCATAACCTTACCATTATTTTAAGACTTTCACAAAACGAGAAGTACTTATTTTATAATGGTTTTGTTTAATAAGTGAGTATCCATCGGCAGTGTTATGAAGCTTATTACTGTATTGGTTGTTATGCTTGAATCTTGATTTTTACGAATAAGTTCGTCAGGTCTGCTTGCACAATACATTTAGTAGACGTGGGTGCAGACGTCGCTTTTTTAATCTTGACCTGTAACGCTGGCACGTGTCTAGAATCTAGTAATCCTACTACCATATTAGGAATAGATCAGCCGAGAAATTTTAAAGGTCAGTGTATGCGAGCACTAGCAATCTAAGGCCGTATTACGAATCCTTACATCTGCAGCGGAGTCCGCAACCATGCCCGCTTACGTAATGTCCTACCCTCTAATCAATAAACAGCTGCATTATATAATTATTATCCTTTACATTATAGTAAGTATAATATATACTGATCTGTCTCGTCATGGTTGAATAACACACGTTCAACCCACATTACCTTAGTACCTATATTGATTGATAAAATTCAATCTGAATTCTTTTCTTTGGCATTTTCATGCAAAGATTGAAATGTTTGTACCACTTTAACCATCAAATAGAAAACACAAAAGTGTATGAAACATTAGTGAAGTGGAGCACCGAAGTTTGTAAAACGGAAATAACAGAAAGAAAACAATATCTGCAAATTAACGAGGTCATCCGGCGTAACAGGCGGTCTATCAATCAAACAGTGGTCGAGCGACGGTCGCGGTGGCACCAATTAGATGACGCGTGCGCCGCTCCCTGCGATGTTTACTATTGCCCACGGGGCCGACGCCGACCGTCCGCGACCCGTCGACGCTCGCCCTCTTGACGTCAAAAGCGGCACTAACGAGCGTTTACATAAAAAATAACCTGAAGGAAATATTACTAGTTTACTACATGCAACCTAATACGCAAAAACATGGTAAATACTGGCTTGGGAAATACACGGACTGCAATACGAGTAATTCGTTATAATAATTTATGAAAATTTTCATTTACATCCAGATACCATAGGTATAGCTAAAGTATGTGTAGATATTTTATATAAATGTAGCTTCTGATGATTTATTCCATAAAAGCTCTCGGTACGTGGGACGCGTGAATATTTCACAGAGATGGCTCTATTTCAGGAAGATTAATTGGCTTTGTCCCTAAACGGTTGGGCAGTGTTATACCTTCTTTTAAACGACTTCAAAAAAAGGAGGAGGTTATAAATTATATGCACTAAATGACCATAAACTTTTTGGTATCTTCCATGATACCATATTTCTAACAAACTTTTCGCATTAAATATTTTAATTTTTTTAGACTTAGGCTTAACTAATATGTTTGTTTTTTTTTTAACATGTAAAAGTATAATTTTATTTACAACAAATGTACAAAATATACAAACAAATGTACAACTATAATATATAAAAAACTTCTTCGAGGCTGCCGCTGCTGCCGATCGGTAAGGTTCCCAGAAGACTGGCAGCGTTTCCTCTTTGGATGGCCAAGCTAATGCGTTGGTGGAAAAAGCTCCCCGCCCGCCGGTCACCCGAGGCCTCGATTAATTTTTTACATAAAATATTTGCGAAACGACGAGCTTCAGACCCCCACGGACCCATGGTCTCAACCGCAAAAGGCATACATTGATAATTTGCACCAATACAGGCGTACTTTTTGAATTTTGAATTTTCCGCACCATTCGCAGCCGCTCCCGCGGCTTTTCAAGTCACCGGTAAGTGAGATGGCGCAATATGTTTGTTTATGCATACAAATGTCTATTCTGGTTGGATCGAACCAACAACTTGATGATTAACTGACCTCCGCGGTTTCACCCCCGTTTCCGGAGAACCCTTTCTTAGCGGATACCTACTCCCTGTTAGGAGTGTGTATCTCGTTTTTTTTATTTATTTTAGAGGCTTTAGTTTCAAGACCTAAACCATTCCTTTATTTTCAATATTCTTCTTTTATGTTAAAGTCACGTTATATCACATTCACAGTAAAGTATCATAATAATAGATAATATAAGTATCTACCTATATGTAGATAATACTCGTATCTCATTTCAAGGCACGAATTCAGTGAAGTATTAAGAATTACACTCACGTCAAGATGTTCCCGTGAAACGAAAAACTTTTATGAATATTTGTTGACATTTCATCTACATTCCATTAATAAATCGAACAACATTTAAACACAGCTACTCATTCGTATCGTCAACAAGTTGTAACGAATGTAATGCTTTATTGAATCGTAATAGGTACGATATAATTACTTCCGCTCTGCTGGAAACGTTGACGTCAAATATGTGACAATAGCTTTTATAACCTGGACCCATTTGTATGAATAGGTACACCGTTGTTTGTTAGTCAAAGTAATTTATTAAAAATTTACTCAAGTATGTTAGTAGATAGATACTTACCTTATGGAAAATAACCAGCAAGTCGTCTAGTTTTCCATGCAAGTCACCACAAACTGTTATCTGGCTCGAGATGGAAGTTGTGGCCACATTGATGTTTGGCAGCCGTTTCAGTACTTGCGTGGCCTCCTTTAATATTTGAGCGACGTGCTTAGGATGTAAGCGATGCTGTAATATAATTCTCGGTTTATCTCAACTGTGTATTTGAAAAAAAACGGTAACATCGATTTTGCCCACAATAAATATCAACAAGGAATATCACTGACAAGGGTCAAAGAAGTCAACTTCATTCTGTTGATTTTATATGGTCAAATAAAGATTTTTATTTTATTTTTTTCAAATAAATTTGTTAGTGTTAGTGCCCTTTACTATCGTAAAATTTAACGTTTATGTTCAATAAAAATGGATATTCGTAGCAAGGGTACCTTCTTTTTTCTAAATGCTTCAATCAGAAGGTCGATATCCTTCCTTTGCAGCGGGAACTCGATGTCGGGTCCGCGGGAAGGCTTCGGGGGCGCTGTTTCATCGATACCCCCTCCCTCGTCCGACTCCTCAGAAAATACTTGCTCCACTGTTGTGAAATTTAACAGAGCACTTGTTTAACTAATAGAAATAATTTTTATCTACGTAAGTAAGTTCCGCGTGCGGTTTGTTACAATCAACTTCCGTCGGTATCTAGACTAGAGCTTACAAAGTTGTGCTGTAGTTTACTGAATATGTATTCAATTTTATGCGGTCATTGACATGCAAGGTGTGCTAGACTGTATACTCTAACAGATATCATCATTTTTGACACAATTTGAGTGAGTAGGTAGGTACAGATGGAATCCACTAAATACGATTTATTAGCTACTAATGCACTAGACATTTAAAACTAGGATTTTGTGTCGCCCGATCCAAGAATAGCCAAGACCTAGTTTTATCTGCATTACCAAGTGGCAAAGGTCGGTGCAGTTAGTTGAATTATATGACTCGTGACATGTGTAAAGATACCGCAACGTCGCGTGCTAGAAAATAATAAAATCTAGAGAATGGACGCTGCGCACACTAGAGAATTGTACATTGGAATAGAAACACGAAACAAATAAATTTATACATGTACGTACATACCTCCTAGTATATGTACCGTACATATAATCACAGGTGATTATTGTATAGAATTATCTTCAAAAACCATATCTACTTATTTTAAAAATAGCGGTATCTATACAAACTGAACTTCGCTACGTACCTATATAGGCTATATATAGGTAAGTGTGGTGCTTAGTTTAGATTGTTTGATTTGAATTCGTTTTAAATTTTAATTAGTTTTGCAAATTTAACACCGAATTGTCTTTTTTACTTTCCAAATTATATTTAAAAACAAAACAAATTGTAGACATATTTATTTCGCACCCTTTACCTACTGTCAATTAAATGCCATTATCAGTCAATAATATTTACTCCCTAATAATGCAACTCATTCAATAGAAACCCAAGATGCTTCTAAATAACCCGCATTGTTCCGCTCAAATTACTGAAACAGACATAGTAATACGTCTAAAAGCAAAGTTTTAATAATGACCTTAACAACAAGTTTACTCAGCCATTTTCCGAAATTGACAGCTGTTTGAACAAAAATAACATCGTCTTTACCTAACCTTTTAAGTGTGTTGATGACGACAGATTACTTGAAAGTCTTGAAAAGTAAAGCAATGAAATGTGTCAGATTTAAGGTTCTATCTAGTTCGAGTTCCATTCAATTCTTCCAACGCGACTCTGACGTGATTAGAATTTATTGACTTGCGTTCATTAGTGAGTATTGATAAAATATTCGTAAATTAGTAAGATAGTGCTGGATTTATAGTAGGTAAATGGTCTGATAATGTGTTTAGATTAACATGTACATAGTGTAGTACTTATTTGTTTAAAAGGTACACTAACAGCATAAACATAAAAACACTTTAAAATATTAAGTTAAAATGATTCTATCGTTGTAATTAAGCTTATTAAAGGTATACACAACATTCATAAAAACGCAAAGAACTACTGATACAGTTTAAAGTTAAAATTAAAAAAGGTATTAAAATAAGTAGGTACTCACTTATTCACTGTACATATTTAAGGTTTCGCAATTTTTTATACATAGTTAAAATTCAACTCACGGAACAAAGCATTTCAAAACAGAGCAAATTAAAATGAAATTGGCCCTTTAAAATTGAGTTTCACTTACGAATGGAAGCAGTCCTTGATGTTCGCTCAGAAGAGGGTCGCCCACTTGTATCCCTCATATGGCTGAGCAACGCATTGAAGAAATTGTACAACTGAAAAATATGTTAGATATATACAGGGTGTCCCATAAATAACACGCCACAGTGACACCGGAGCTAGATTGGCTTCAGGTCCATCAGATAACATTAACATGACCGCAGTAAAAGTTTTCTGGTTTTCGAGATATTGCCACTTTTATGCTTTTAAAAAAAATCTCTATGAGTAATTTGGCGACAAAAGACGCTTGCACCATTTATTAAGTATTATCTTTTAATTGTAGTATTTCCCAAGTAGTACGACTTAAATTACAAAAATTGGAATTTTTAATCTTTTGGCAAAAAAAAACTACAAATGTTTTACCATTTTCGAAAGAACATTAAATAGGCTAGTTTTGAAGATCATTTTGCTGATTCAGTCCAGTACAATTGTTTTGTTCACAGTAACTAGTCAAACTTTACTTAAAATTTTCGCATTGACTTAAAATGAAAAAACTTAGTTATTTTTTAAGCATAGCGTACTAGTTTCAAATGAAATGATTACTTGATTGTTTCAACCAAGTAGGAAAAAAAACTATAAGTTAGAAGTTTGTTTGTAGCCAAAACAAGCGAAAAAAAGACCAAAAAATATTTTAAATGGCCATATCTCGAAAACCAAAAAACTTTTACTTAGGTCATGTTGATATTATCTGATAGACCTGAAGCCAATCTAGCTCCAGTGTCACTGTGGCGTGTTATTTATGGGACACTCTGTATCCCTATACGTTGCACTTACCTACTAATATTATAAACTATTGTAGCTGTCCTCCGCGGTTTTACCCGCGTTCCCGTGCTCAATCACGCAAAAACGGCCGAACGGATGTTGATGAAACTTGGCACACAGGTAGATCATATCAGGATCCTATAAGTTATTCCAGGGAATAACATATAGGATACTTTTTATCCCAGGAAAAGATTAAGATTCCTCGGGAACGCGGGTGAAAGCGCGGGGTGGAAAACAAGTGAATAATAATTTTGGGTGCTCAATTTGAGGTGCTATTGATTCAGCCCGCTGGGGAATGACCAGGCTTTTGATGTGTATTTGAGACGGAACATACGAAGAGCCAAAAGTTTATGATGATAATTTTGATGTCGTTATTCTCCGATGCATATTTGGTGTTTACCGACTGCCGAAGGAGTTTAATGTTTTTAGCTCTTATTCTATGACCGCTTTTCTTATGAAATAATAGGAATTTTTCTTTAGGTATACTCTGAAATCAACGATTTTATTTTTATTATTTATTAGAAAGTTAGTAGAATCCATTGATGCGTAAAAGATGATAAACATATGATATGGTAGAATCTCGCAAGGCGAAATATAATTCGCCGTGCAAAATATATATTTGTACAGTCACAGAATGAAAAGGTTCGTCACCTTAGAGTCGCTTTGCGCTTGCACTAGTACCTACTGCAACAATCAATTATGATGTTTTGCAATGATTACATTGACCGCTTGACAATAGTTTTAACTGAAATAATAATGGCAGGTTGAACCAACAAGAAGGTTTTAATTTATCAAACATAATAATCTGGTTGACAAGTTAATAGTCAAACAACTTTGATCTGAATATTTTGGGCCTTATTAACGAACAGTTAAACATTATTTTCTCTAACTCGAGTCTATTCTGTAACATAGTTTCAAAAGGTAATATGTGCTCGCGATACGTTGAACGAATCAATTTGAAAATCGACGAAACTTTTCATTCCGTGACTGTACAGTCACGGAAAGTAACTTTAACTGTAACGTAAGTAGTATTTTCGACTAAGTAAGTACTTACTTAGTCAAAAAATATACCTACCTATTTATGTAAAGATTCGTTTATTTTGATATAAATTATTCCGTTAATTAAATAAATTAAGTTGTGTTGCATCGCCGATCATTGACCACGCCACTGAAGAAACGACCACAACATGGACCTATCGACTGAACCTTATGCTGCATTCATGTGAACTCAAGCCACGCTGAATCAATGCCACCTCAAATATGTAATAATTATCATCATCTAGAGAGAGATAATTATATAAAAAAACCTAACAAGGCAGCGCTGCATTCATGAATCGTGTATCATTATGCTGCCAATTTCTTGCATTCGTTGTTATTGTGTCATTTGTATAGTTAAAGTAGTCCTTTGCATTATAATTATCTTATTTACAGTTACTATTTTGTCTATGATGTCTTTAAATAATTTTATGATTTTTTTTAATGCCTAAAGTCTTATTACAAGCAGGCTGGTGAACCCTGTTAAATGACTACCTCAATAAATAATTTATATTTATAGATGACACTAAAAAAACGACAATATTACAATAAGTATCGACATAGTGAACAATATAGAATGCGAAGTCGATAAATAACAATAAAACTCAGTAGGTAGTTATAGTTTGTCCGTGCGTGTTTTTGTTCACTGAAATCGAATGATGGAACTGAAATGTTCAGTGAACACAGTGAATCAGTGGAACCGACACCCCTTCGCCTCTATCTAGATTGTTCTACTCGTCTTCGACTTAATTTAATGTGACTACGTTGTTAAACCAACTCACATAATAAACTTCTGAACTGAATAATCTACATAAATAAATTCATATCGTACAGACATCAGACATGTACATAAAGGTTACCTATCCCAGTCGCATAAGTTAATTGTAACATGTACGCTGAAGGTGACTTCATTACGAGAATACAACATTTGTACGATCTAGTACTATTGTAATAATAAATTGTATTGAAAAGCGACCCCTAACTTTGAAATGAAATGTAAATCGTGATTAGTACAACAATGATTTAAGAACAAAGTTGCCGAGCGAATTGTAACGATAATTCTAATTTAAACAGCATTGCTAATCATCACCAAAGTGTTAATTATGTTCCTATATCTATTTTATTATAGTCGTAAATCTAAAATAATAAGAAAATGAAATTAAGAATGAATTTCTATATTGATTTATCAAACACACAACGTGACGATAACTTTATAAAAAAAACGTTTTCATGAAACCTGACAAGTTTTATTTGCAAGCTTGGGAACTTGGGAGCAGGAATTCTAAAAGAAAATTGTGTGTTTCATAAAATGTTTTACCAACTTTTACCCCATTTGTTGTTCATAAGCACAGGAGGTACATTTTTATTCTGAGAGTTATCACGAGGCAGGAAATGAATCATGTAAAAAAATCATCTAATTTATACCCGCCTCGACTGCCGAAGGACGCAAATGTTTTTCAAACATATGCATGCATGTATATAAATGTCTAATTATTGGCACGCTCCACAGCCATAACTTTTTGACAGATTTCCTTCTAGGCTTTCTGTGGCAAGCACACTGAAACTGAAGTTAATCTCAAGTGCAGCTCTCGGAACACACCGATAGGTGCTTGGCGTGATTTGGTTTCAAAGCTCATTGTAGGATTCGAACCCACGACCTTCACCGCGTTTTCCAACGTCACTACCACTGAGCTATCATCGCCTTAGAATCGTTCATTTGGTGGTGTATACATTACACATAAATGTTTAATTTATTTGTTTTGCGCCACCTGGAATAACTTTACTAACATATAACTATATAAATTATATTAAAGAGCCTTTATAGAGCTTATTTTCGCTATTTAGTTAGTATTTTAATGCAGTCGGGTTTTTTTAATAATGTATGACGTTATGTATGTTTTTTTATATAACTAAGTACGAGTAACTTACATTTATTAAAATTTAAAAAACCCCCGACGCAAAAAAGAAAAGCGGACATTTAAAAAGTCAAAAATAATAGCTATCGTTGAGCCATCAAATTCGATTGAGTAATAAAGTAAGTAAGTCAGACCCTTCACTTGATTGACTATCTATAAATGCGGTACCCCGCCGTGACATTATAGCGCCATTTCAATGAGCAAACCTTATCGTGCCATCCATCAACTTCTATAATTAAAATATGTATAGGTATTACTCAATCGAATTTGATGGCTCAACGATAGGTATTATTTTTGACTTTTTATATGTCCGCTTTTCTTTTTTGCGTCGGGGGTTTTTTAAATTTTTAATTTAATTTTTATTTTAAAATTTTTAAACTTAGTTACAAAAGAAGTTAAATATGATAAGTACAATTTTTAAATCATCTTTGATCTTATTTCAAGAGTGTTCTGGATATCCTGGCTGCAGCATCAGCTCCTCGTGTAGCCACCGTTGCATTGTATGTAGAATCAAATACTGATCAAAACGAATCCAAACACGACATATCTGCTTTCATTTTTTCAAGAGTGTTCTAGTGTTCTGGATATCCTGGCTGCAGCATCAGCTCATCGTGTTGCCACTGTTGCATTGTATGTAGAATCAAATACTGATCAAAACGAATCCAAACACGACATACCTGCTATTATTTTTTCAAGAGTGTACTAGTGTGCTGGATTTCCTGGCTGCAGCATCAGACCAAAAATTCCATAATCTTGCATAGTTATATAGCATACATGGATGTTTCAAATTTTAGGTCACATCTAGGTTTGAAAGTAAAGTAAATACCCATTACGCGTCTAAGATCCCTACCACAGTTAACAAAAGAGCGGATAACTTTGAAACGGCTGAACCGATTTTGATAAAACATATCTAAGAACCATCGCTGGAAAACCTGCTTTTAAATAAAAAAACCGCATCCAAATCGGTTCGCCCGTTTAAGAGCTACGGTGCCACAGACAGACACACAGACACACACACACACAGACACACACACACACACACACACACACACACACACACACACACACACACACACACACACACACACACACATAGCGGTCAAACTTATAACACCCCTCTTTTTGCGTCGGGGGTTAAAAATGGGCCATTCATCCAACGTCAAAGGCACTCAATCTTTATCAAATGAAGAGAAAAACTTTTCGAATTGGACCCTCAATCAATTAAAATGATAATTGAATGAGGATAATTAAGATTAAGAAGATAATAATGAAGTGATAAGATGAATGATGAAGTGATACTACCTAGGTTTAATATTCCTACAAAATAGCTATTTATACAACTACTAGTTGAGTTTCATATAAACTAATAATATAAAGAGGAAAGATTAGATTTTTTGTTTGTTTGATTGTTACGGTTGAAATCTAAAACGACTTGACTATTAAAAAGCTACATTATCCCTGAGTATCATAGGCTATATTTTTATCCCGGTAAAAGATACCTAAGACCCCAACGGGAACGTGGGTGAAACCGCGGAGGACAGTTACTTGTATATATTATGATTTGTTCTTTGTCCTCATTTATACTTTGATATGAAATTCTACCCCAACACGTGTGGATAACACGTGTTGGGGTAGAATTTCTTACTTCTCCGAAAAGACACTTATTTTTTCATCAGTCACATATGTAATATTCCCACATTAGAAAGCTTCGTCAATATTGTTCTATTCCTTATGTATGTTATTTTTCCACGCAATGCGCGCAGCATTACTGAGTTAGGTACGTGTGCCTAAAGGAAATATTAAATACCCTTTTATACATTTTCTTACAAATAACTGGCATAAGAGTCATGATTATTTTTAATTTGTTTTTGATTTATGAGTGTATTTTTCTGCATTTATTTCTTGCAGTGGATATAGGTACCTACTCGTAACGATAATAATAAAAAGTAAATCATATTCAGTTCTAAAACCGACTCCAAAACAGGCCTACACTAAAAATAGTTATATATAAGTAAGATTAAAGTTCAAAGCATAGATTGTTTTACATTTTAAGGATCTGTAGCGTAGGTGGCTAAAGGGTAAAATTAACGGAGCCTTATCACTGTCACTCAGCTGACAGATATGTCTATCTCTCCGTTCGTATGTCATGGGTCTTTATTTCGCCGTAGGCCGTGTGGGCCGTCAAAGATAGTTTAAGACCTAGTTTAGTTTTTAGTTATCTCAAAACTAAACTAAGGGGCCATCCATAATTTTATCGCAAAATGCATAGTAATTCGATTTATTTGAGTAAAGTCAAACAATTATGTTCGTCCGATTTACACATGCCTGGTTTTTTGTTCAGTAAAACCATTTTTTGAATAAGCAAGTCGATTAGGTTTTTTATGAAACCACTGGATGCGGGTAGCGCAAGACCGGCCATCGTGGAGATCGTTGGGGGATGCCTTTGTCCAGCAGTGGACATGATGATGACGATAGGTTTTTTATAGAATTAATGGTTCTACGGCAATTATCCGCATATTATGTGGCAAAAATAATAACTCTTACCTTGACTTGGTCCTGTTCACCAGCATATTCGATGCTCTGGAATATAGTCCAAGTGTAACGCCTGCGCACCTCCATTCGCGCCAAGTAACGACGATACCACTGCTGAATCAAGATGGCCGCTTTCATCGCTACAACAAAGTAAGTTTTCTTAGAGTATTTGTATGTTTCTTTTTTTATAAATGATTCCCAAATAGTTTTGTGGACATCTAGACTTCCAGTTCCGTCATATCTAGCAAACGTCGTGTCCGGTAAGTAGTATGGCAAACTTAAGGGGGAGATAAGTGGGTTTAAAAATGACCTTAGTAAAAGTGTCACAATTTTCTAATATTAAATAATACTCAAATTAAAAAATCTATACATGAAATCAGATATTTTTAAATATCTCGAAAATAGTGACACTTTTACGGTCATTTTTGTATATTTGGTAGGTGACCCACCCAGCTTCCTCTTCCTTAAGTTTATCGTAGTACTTACCGGCCAGCCTGTATAAGCCACACTGTTCCTATATTTGATCTTATCATATTTTACTCATCCTACGTAATAAGAATAAGTCTCAACAAGGTGTAGGTACTTACATCGTTACTCGACACCATAAAAACATCCATACAGTGCAGTGAACCCTACCAGCGTTCTGCGAACTACTATTAGGAAATAACAAATACTAAGCCAGCTGCCATCGCTGATCGATACACACCTACTCATGTATTTTTATTCACAAAAATACTACGTACCAAGGCCAAGGAGGAATGATTTGTACACACACTAAGAAGGTACTTTTGAGCGAGTAGGTACCTACACTAAATAGGTAATACAATCAACAGAGGCAAAACGAACAGTAACTAATTAAATAAAACTTTGTTGTTGGTATACGTGTAAGTTCGTTTGAACCTCTCTTTGAGTTTACTACCCTATAAGGTTATAAGTAACTGAAACAAAAGATTAGTTAACTTCGTTAACAGTTGTACAACTAATACCTATTAAGTTAGAAGGTGTCGCTTGTTAGTTTGTTAGTTAGAGTTTAATGTAAGTTATAGACGCAAATAATCTATTTTAACTCTTTCATGTTGGAGATGTAACATAATTGTTTAAGTGCGCACACTGAAGGAGTCAATTTCTTTTATGCTTAGAGGAACTCTAACTTCCCCAATTAGCTTAGGGTTCCGTACATCAAAAGTAAACGGCACACTTATAGAATCACTCTCGTGTCAGTCCATCTCTCTGTCCGTCTGTCACAGCGAATCTATTGTACAGAAGAAGTTGAGAGGCTACTACCATATTAATTAAACCCTTATTCCAAGGTTAAACCCAATGACGGGCGTATATAGCGTAGGTTTGAGGATATGAGATTATAAATAAACTTTATAATCGTTGGAATAATTTTCATTTTCGAATGTGGCATTAATTGCATACGTTTGAATTAATTTCATGATAAAAAAAACTATGTTCATAAATTATCACGCAACTACGGCTGAACGTATTTCGATGAAACTTGGCATACTGGTAGTCTGATAGATCATACCCTGGAATAAAACATAGGATACTTTTTATCCCGGGAATAGATAAGATCCCTCTGGAATGTGAAACCGCGGACAGCTAGTTGGATATAATGTTGTTTTACTTATACCACAAGTAGATGGTGAGTGACTACCGTCGCCTATAATCATTAGCAATACCAGGGGGATTGCCAATGTGCCACTGTCTGTACCTACGTATAGAAAAGTTATCTGTAAATGGATACCTACACAGTATGTAGGTATTAGGTACAAACGTTATTTTCAAAGCTCGCATAAAGTGCGGACCACGTACCCTCTATGAAGGGACCATTGTCTGAAAATGGTACATTACTCGTATATCTACATCTCTATTATATACAAAATAATAAATCTTTTAGACAAAGAACTTTCACCCTGCCCTTGATGTCCGACGCACAATGAAATGAATTTATGTTGCAGAATTTTAGAATTATTGCTTTCAATTCCATTATTATCTTATTGTCGGTAGTTATTCTACAGCAGTAGCTCTACAGTAGTAGGTACTTACCCCTAGGATGGAGGGGATAGAGATTTAAATATCTAAATATTCATATAAAACGATCACGTTCAAGAAAATACGGTGGCTTATATAGCAAGTTGGATTATTAGCGTGCTTATTGCTTTTTATTCTGATACCGGCAGCTGCTCCTTGCTATCATAAATTTAAAAGTAGCTTTTCCTCCAGATCTACATATGATAAAAATTTGCCTAGGTGATCCTCTCCGTGATCTAAGCTACCCTTGTGGGAAATCTTATTAAAGTCATAACTTTACTCCTTAGAGATTCGATTTTAGTATAAATTAGCAGGTCATATAGATCACGGTGATCGTTTGTATTTCTTTACGTGGACAATGAATGAAAAGCAATGATATTTCTGCAGCCACTAAACTAAAAATAAATATCTCAAGAACTAAATAACAAACGAGTATCTAATACAAACCAATTTTAGATTAAATGCTTTTTTTATTCTGCTCCGCTTTTATATTTTTCTAAATTTTCCACCCCTTAGTTTAGTTAGTCTTAGTTGAACACATAGATATTCCACCCCTTACAGTTGAACACATAGATATTCCACCCCTTACAGTTGAACACATAGATAGGAGAAACACTTTTTAAGATTTAAGAAGTAGAAACACATCTCACACACACACACATACACACACACACACATTTAGTGGTTCGTAGAAGATACCTACGTTTCTAGATTTTATACCTAAAAGTGAACAGAACAACAATTTAAAAAACCGGCCAAGTGCGAGTCAGACTCGCGCACGAAGGGTTCCGTAAAAACGGAAAAAAATCACGTTTGTTGTATGGGAGCCCCCCTTAAATATTTAATTTATTTTAATTTTATTATTTATTATTAAATTAAAAATACAACTGAGTATTTTGTGAATATTTCAAGTGCCTACCTGATGTCATTATTGATATCGAGCAAAAAAGGGCAAAAAAATCGTTGTATGGGAGCTCCCCTTAAATATTTATTTTATTTTGTTTTAGTATTTGTTATAGCGGCAACAGAAATACATAATTTGTGAAAATTTCAACTGTCTAGCTATTGCGGTTCTTGAGATACAGCCTGGTGACAGACAGATGGACAGACATCGAAGTCTTAGTAATAGGGTCCCGTTTTTACCCTTTGGGTGCGGAACCCAAAAAACGTCTTATATTAGTGTTTATAATTAATTATAATAATCGTTGAGTACAATGGTTGTGACATACGGACTGACGGATGAATCATTCATTTGTCTACGGAACCTAAAATGATGCTCAAAATATCTTAATTAAACTTAAAATTTTAAAACTCTGATGGTAGGTTCTATTATGACTTAGAACACAGCTTCAATATTCGAATAGAAAAACATCTAAGAAAATATCTTCATGGAAATTGGTCTTCCCTGGAATGTAGTACAATATGCGATCCTGTTGTTCTCATCCACCTGTTCCCTGATATGTTCCGCAGGTCATCGATCCCCCTAGCGAGGAGATATGCCAACTCCGTTTACTTATGCGTGAACTCGTCTCCCTCAACGGTGATCGTTTCTGTGACAAATGTACCCTATCTAATCCTCAGTTCTCTATCGGACACTTTATTTCTCAGTCCGATTCCTTAAAGAAACTCCATACAAAGCCCTTATGCCAGTTATTTATTAAATAAATTATTATACCCAACGCGCGGTTGTGTACGACTTATTTTTAAACGACTTCAAAAAAGGAGGAGGTTATATGTTCGACTGTATGTATTTTTTTTTTTTATGTATGTTCATCGATTTTTCCGCCAATTGTCAACCGATTTTCAAAATTATTTTGTTGTTTGTAAGAGTACACTTCGGCGGTGGTCCCATTATCACCAAGTCAGGATCTGATGATGGGATCCTGGGGGAAAACGAGGGCAACCCTAAAATTTTATAAGAAATGTCAACCGATTTTCAAAATTCTTTTTTCATTTGAAAGAGTATACTTCGGCGGTAGTCCCACTGTCACCAAGTCAGGATCTGATGATGGGATCCTGGGGAAAATGAGAGCAACCCTAAAATTTTATAAGAATTTACAATATTTTTCATTCATATACGTACTTATCAAAGCTATTTCCATCTCGTAGTCATCATCTTATGTTGCAGAGCTGATGATGGAAGGTACAACTCCTTAAAGGTTAGGAGTTAGGGGATATTTCTTTAAATGTTATAGTCACATTAGTCACGTTTAGACTCGTATCGTCGTCTCTTTGTATATTAAAATGAGCTGATGATAGAAGGTAATATCTTTATCGGTTAGGAGTTGTCCTAGAAATGAAATGAAACGCAATATCAAGTAGCTGCTGAGAAAGAAGCCTTAATCATTTAGGATATATATTCTTTATTTTCTTTAAAAGTTTATCTATTTATGTATTCCCTCATCTAATAGCGTGATGTTATTTAACTTATAGGCTTTCTCGATAAATGGGCTATCCAACACTAATATATTTTATGTAGTTCCTGAGATTAGTGCGTTCAAACAAACAAACAAACTCTTCAGCTTTCTAATATAAGTATAGATAATGTAAATTAATAATAGGCTTAATTTGCTCGAAAACAATTAAATATTTCTTGAAAACATTGAAATATAAAAAATGGAAAAATAAAACTTTTTATAAAAAAATAAAAACGACTTCAAAGGCAAATGTTGCACTAAAAACCGAAAAATAAACTTCAAACAGATCAAAAGGTATTTATAGAATAATAATTTGAATAGGTGCGTAGGTAGTTTACATAAGTAAAGTTTTTGGTCTATTTAGTTATTGAAATATTTTTTGTCCATTTTATTTAATGTCTTATTCAGTTTATTTTTCGGTTTTTAGTGCAACATTTGCCTTTGAAGTCGTTTTT
Organism: Ochropacha duplaris; assembly: GCA_951361185.1. Lineage (NCBI taxonomy): Eukaryota > Metazoa > Arthropoda > Insecta > Lepidoptera > Drepanidae > Ochropacha > Ochropacha duplaris. The sequence continues at coordinate 6,237,314 of OX592695.1, read as the reverse complement.
ATTTTTTTATAAAAAGTTTTTATGACATTATTTCAGTAAATTTTCCTCGAAAAACAATACATAATATATTTATTTTATTTCTACTAAATAAATTACTCAGTGAAGTATTCTATCTGCACCTTCTTAATTAAAGTTGGCATTCTGCCGCTTCACCCTCTTCATAGCTCGCTGAACAACTATAATAATACTCTCGTACATTAGACTAAATTGTCAAATACCACTTTTCTGCGCCATATGACTTCATTACGAGTTACTCAAACTAGCCCAGGAGGGCTTCATCACTCAACCAAACCAATTACTCCAGTAAATGGTGTCGAAGAGACTTGACTATATTCTAGCTAGAACAATATTCGATGTCAATATTTTCAAAGGTTACAAGTCCCGAATTAAAATGTACTAAATTAAAATATATCGATCCGTCGGGAAAAATGGTTTCAGGTTTTCAGTACTCGCGTCAACTATTCACCTGTTAAGGGCCATCCACAAACTACGTCACACGTGGGTGCCCTAAGTTTCGTGAGGTCACATTTCAAAATCTAATTTTTAAAAGAGTGGGTCCAGATGATTTATTTAATTGCAAATCAAACAATTAACTTAAAAAAATGGAAATAAATCTAATTACGGAACTGCTGTTTTAATTTAATAATTTTTAGATGTCAAATTTTATGAGACGTCACACTATGACAAGGAAGGAGGAGGGTCAAAAATCATATATTTTTTACGTAATTTATGTATGGCTCCTAAATGTTGATGCCACCTCCAATCTATACTGGCGTCATAAACACATCTTCCAACTCGTTGGTGAACAGTTTCGGGGATATCACATCCTCGTTGGTTACTCGTAGCTGTTTTTGAAAATGTAAATAAATTTACTAAGTTTCTTACCGGAGTCTTCTCAGTTTAAGTGTATTCCGATCCGAACCTGTCGTAGAGTCAATTGTAACATTCATAGAAGTGCATTACCAGGGCGTAAACTGAATTAATGAGTTTTGTGTTTGAGTTTGAGTATAGTCGACGTAGGATATTTGATTTTCGCGTCTTGCACTTGATGAGATGAAATTAAATAGAAGGACTTACAAAGATATGTTGGGCAAAGCTGTGATAAAGGTAACCATTTTTTAGAAGCTGATTATTAAGGTCTCATGTATAATATGTTAAACATAAAACATTATCACATTACTTACCACAAGACCTCAATACTGCTTTAGTCTACCCTTAATGTGTTAATGGGCAACCACTTTGCGGGTTATAATTTGAGTAAAACCAGATAAACACGGTTATTAGTTTAAATTGCTTGGAAAAGCTATATCCATAATACTGGCCATATAAAAAATTGTTGTAAATAAATTCTTATAACTACACTTAATTTGCTTTGAAATTAAGTAATAGTAAGATTGCATCAGAAATTGTAGTGTAAACACACGCTATATGTGGGTCAATTGACAGCATGTTGGAGGACTGCGCATAATCATTAGTGACCGAGAATGACATGAAAGGAAAATATTATAAAGTAAACCTTTAAATTAAACATGAATGCCAGTGTATACTGAGACTGGTATAATGAGACTAGTCCAGACTATTACTCTTTCGTAGTTATTTTTAAATCTGTATTTAAGTAATAATATAAAAGACAGAAATACAAAACAGATCTACAAGGCAGTGATAAGACATAATGTATGGTTCAAAATGTAGAGCAGTTAAAGAGACGGATGAAAGACGATTGCATGCAGAAGAGATGAGAATATAAGGTGGATGTGTGCAGTGACAAGGATGGATAAGATTAGGAATGGGTACGTAAGAAGAAGTTTGAAAGTGGCACTGGTAACTGAAAAGTTGAGAGGAAGTCGTTTGTCCTGGTATGGGCGGGCATGTTATGAGGAGGGATGGCTGATATGATCCATAAGAGTTATGAATATGAAAGTGGATGAATACACAGGTAGAGGAAGACCAAAAAAGAGATGGATTGATTATATGAGAGATTGTTATGAGTAAGAAAGGAGTGAATTCTGATATGACGGATAGAAGGGCAGAATGGAAGAAAAGTACACATTGCGGCGACCTCAAATAATTGGGAACAGGGCAGGCAGATGATGATGATAAAAGACAGAAATATAAATATAAGAGACTACGTAGACACACATATTTCAATCGACATGAGACCATTTAAATGGTATTTTAGTTAAATAGAGTTGTAAAAGCGAGGCTTTATGATCACCGACATACGAATACATTAATGAAGGCACTACAGACTGTACCTAGTTTTCTAACATTTAACTACTCTTCAATAACTTTTATTCAATTATAAACTGCTAGTTTGATCGAATGATGATCGTAGCTTGCGTGGTTATCCTGTAGGTATTTATTTCATCTATTTAAGCACAATATTCAAAACCTAGGTATAATAAATCGGTTAACTTATTTTCAAATATATTTTAATACTTGTAATACGGTAAAATTATTTTGCTTGATATAATTTAAACCCAAAACTAACAGAAATAGCTGTGCTATATTCATCAGAAGAGCTATAGGTATTCACCATTATATTTTAGGCATTAACTTGGCTGCGCGACAGTTAATTGGAAAATTTAACACAGAACAGGCGGGTCAGTAAACGAAGATCTACCACCAACCCTGCACAGTATCACCAAAGCATATTTTACCTTTGCTCTTATATATGTATGGTTGCTTATATTGAGTTATTGAATCTACTCAATGTACCTAAGTAGGTATGTATTTAGATTCTACAATATGAATTGATATAAATACAATAAAATACGAAACGTACAGGTAAGTAGTCTTATGATGAAAGTTTTATTAAATCACTAGATTCTACACCTCGGTTTTACCTGCATTCCCGATGGATTTTATGTTTTCCCGTAATAGAAAGTATTCTAAGATTTATTATTTCAGGATGTAGTGTGTATCATTTAAATTTGTTCAGCCGTTATAGAGTGGTAACAAACAATGAAACCCATACACCCTAAACACACACACACAGCCCAACCTTTGCCTTTATACTTAGTACCTACCTATAGGTAATATTAGGATATCTTTTTTGTATGTGTAAAAGTATTGTAATTTCTATGTTGCGCACATTTAGTATTTTACATTGTCTATGTTTGACGCAGTTAGATATCTATTTTTTCATGAAGTGTTAATATAGTAAATATAATTTCGGGATAATTATTATTAATTTGTTAAAACGAATTAAAACGAGTATTCATCTAAACATACTTTGAACATAAATATTTTACAGTACTTATAATTCAATTGCCCACGAATATAAAAACGTTTTTTGCGGGAAAACAAAATATGACAATAGCGATAGGTAAGTAAATACACATTTAGATAGGTAAATAGATGCGTGTTTACAAATACAAACGGATCTGCGTAATTCTCCATTACAATAATTCCTAATTGGGTGATTCATGACTTAACTTGGCCTTCAATAAACATACTGCAGATTGTGGGGTTTGAAATATGTTCAAATATCAATGTATTCAAATGGTCTACTGTGGGTGACTGGTTACCTAAACGAGAATAATAAATTACTTTGTGAAAGTAATCACACATTTTTCTAATACAACAGCAGTCAATTTTGTGGAAGATACACACATCAAAAAATTATGATTAATTACCTACTCAATTCTTTTTTATAAAACATAAAAAGAGTTTAATTTTTTAATTTCAAACAAGGTACCTATTTCTATTGAAAGAAAACACATAACAAAGATTTTTTCTTGATAAAGTTCAATCTAAGAAATTTTAACAGCTTATGCTAGTGATCACAAACTTTTTTTGATGTGTGTACGCCGAAAATCAAGGCAAAAGGTATTCAAGTTGCTCAATACACTAAACCAATCAAGTTATCAAATATATCAATAAGTCAATCGGTTAACTAGCGGGCCCGGCAGACGTCGTCCTGCTCTGAAATTAAAACAAAACCTAGAACCCGATTCCAGCGCCACCTACCGGGACCAACTGTATTTTCAAACCATCGAGGAACCCATTATAAATATACACACAAAATTTCATCCAAATAGGTCCATCCGTTTCAGAGGAGTTAAGTGACAAACACACGTACAGAAGAATTATATATAACGTTCGAAAATTTATAAACATTTACAAGTTCAATAACTGTAAAATGTGATTATGTTACAACAGCATGGGCGATAGCACACGAGCGAAATAAGATAACCTTTATGAAGGTGCCGAAGCGTGGGCAGGTGGCATTCTAAAAGTTTTAATTATTCCGATAGTAACCTAAGCATAGTGTTCATTAGTTATGTTTAGGTAGGTAGGTTGCCGATATTCTATTCATAGCTGTAATTTATTCAAAGCTACTTACTTCTTTCAGCTTTTGTCATGCTGACGTCATCCCTTCTCCAAAACTTCAAAAATGGTGCGAGAGCCTTCATTGTGCATTCACCATTCAAGACTCTTCTACCAGATTTTTTGGGTACATCTTGTTCAATTTCTGAACTCCTGCATGAGGATGAATCGTCACCTAAAGATCGCGCTCGACGACCCCCTCGAAAGCTGACGCATCCACACCCATCTGCTAGGGAAAACATGGCGGGGCTCTTGTCCTTTCTGTATTTTTTCTTATCTCTTCGTTTCTGCGTACATCTCGGCGCGGTTTGACGGGACTTAGGAATGGTGACTAACTACGTCGGTCCGCTAATATCTGTAAGAAAATAAAATTCGATTAACTATAATGAGATTAATGTTATAACGGCACTACTCTACAAAGTCTAGGCAAGAAGCCAACTACCAACTTGTATATGAAAACTTTTGAACCTATATAGATTGAGAATATTAATATTGTTGGTCTAAAGAGGTTCGCAAAGGGGTCTTCTAACGAATAAATTGAGAGATTATAGTCCGATTAAATTGAATTATTGCTACTCTCGTAATCTCTTCAACTTTGACGGTTATTCCACGGCACGGGTATGTTAGAGGCTGTGTGCAGTCGATGACAGATTGCGGTCACGGATAAGACGCAACTAAGCGTAATTTGTTAGCAGTTAGTAAGAAAATTCTAGTCCCAGCACTAGGTGGCTATGAGTGACCTCACTGCCAGAACAAATTTTTCATCGCTAGCTCCAGAATCCTCTGAAATTTTATACATACAAGTCATAGTGTGGGCTGAGTGGACGATAGATTAAAAAGTTGCTAGTAATGTACTTATTTTATTTTACTTACGTTAGATTTTTTAGAAATGCAATGCCTTTTCGGTTTTGGTAATATTTTAATTATCATAATATATTTACTTCCCTAACTATTGAATTATGCTTCTATCTAAAAACTATAATGCCGTTGTAGTAGTACAAAAATATAAATAAATAACTCATAAGCACGTATATATCCTTTTTGTACAAACTACTCTTAGGCATAAACTCAACTGCAGCACTCCAGTCATTGATTAGGCAGTAAACAAACAGGCGACTTTTTGGCGGGAACTTGCAGAGTGACGTTGCGTTTTCGTTTTATTTTCGTGTGTTTTGAGTTTTACTGAATAATTTCGGTGGTGTTTTATCCAATAATGATCAATCTAAGTGCACAAGTGAAGTGAAATGAAAGCGTGTATCGTGACTTTCCAGGTTGTCCCAAAAAGTCCGTGAATGTTTTAGTGGAACAACCGCCAATTTCACTAAAGCTTGACTGGACATGTATGGACGAGGACTGGACATTACAGTGAGTTTGAGAATGTGACTATAACATAAAAGAAGAAATTAAAACTGAAGAAAATGTATGCGATTGAAAGACTTTGTATTGACTAAAAGTACTAAAGCTTATGTAAAAAAAAATGTGACGAATGGACCAAGACCATTTCAAATACTTTGACATTGGCAGAAATATCCTAAAAGGATGATAGCCATTAACAAAAAAAAAAAACAAAACAAACAGGCTGTCTTAATTTAGTCGAGTTCGCAACCGCGCGCTCTAGTGTGTCACGCATTTCTCGCAAGTCATAAATTTATTGTGAAACTTGCTGTCCTCCGCGGTTTTACCCGCGTTCCTGTGGGATCTTATCTTTATACGGTACTCCATGTTACTCAGGGATAATGTAGCTTTCTAATGGTGAAAGAATTGTTTAAATCGGTCTAGTGATTTTTGAGTTAAATCGTAACAAACAAAAAATCAAATCTTTTTTCATTATACTATTAGTTTAGATAAGTAAACCTCTTAAAATAATAGATAATACATACATAGATAATGTTTTATTATATAGGCACTTTCATGAAAGGCAGTTGCTTAACAGGTATATATTTTGATGTCTTCAATACATCTAGATATGGAATTGTTAACATAACATGGCTGTAATGTTATTAATGGGGGTAAACGGTTTAATTACATAGGTACCCACGCCTTAATTAAGCATGAAAAATTACGGTTTTAATTCTAACGGGTTTTAATTATGCTTTTACACCGACACATTGTGTGTTATTCATATATATATCATATATCGTTATATTTCAGAAGTTAACAATTTAAATAGCGCTCAAACAAAGTATTGACCTAAACTTTTACGAAAAAAAAATTACTCAAATTATTTTCGAGATTTCACAGAAATTTGTATTTATCTATCTTGAAGTACGATAAATTTTATAATTATATCGATTGTTGCATATCTCTGTAACTAAAGTTTTAAGAAATAAATAGATTTTTTGTACCTATTTATTTCTTAAAACATTCAACAATTTTCAGCAGATTTTCACTTGTATTGACACAACTATGGCCCTATGAATGAGTTAATTAATAGTATGAGAAATATTAATTATATAAACGTATAAATGTGGAGGTGCAATAAAAGGCTTATAATTTATTTATTTATTATTCGACTAAAACGTTACTAATATTAGTAGTTATTCACTGCCTATAGAGTTTCAATTACTTGACTCACCGGTATAGAGAAATGGCATATTCCAATGATTTTTTTTTACCAAACCGCATTCACTTAAAACCAATTCGAACTGTAGAAGCTTTTACACAAACCCATATGATATAAGCAGCCTCGAAGGAGTTTTTTTATATATTATAGTTGTACATTTGCTTGTATATTTTGTACATTTGTTGTAAATAAAATAATTGCTTGAAAATTGTACATTTGAACAAATACAGTATATAACAAGCTGTCATACTAACTCAAGTTTATTTATCATTGCAAATATGCTACGGAAATGTCATTTAACATTCAACGATGTTTCTTCACTTATGTATCCTCCCAATAAGTTAGGAACTGACTTTGAAAAAGATATGTGTAGAAAAATTAAAGTACCGATAGATGTCAACATCCTGCTAGCCTTATTTATTCATTAATAACACACACACGTTATGCGGATTAATGGGGTGCGATGGTGCTGAACTAAACCCTACGTCCTTATCAGAAGGTATAAACTCTGGAGACAATAAAATTTCATAGCTGACCAATTTCCATTACACCCATAATAAACGCTGACATTTATACATATACCTAAAGGGATTTGTCCTGACTTGATATCATCAACACATAGAATAAACTGTAGTTAGAAAATTTCGTAAACAGGCTTCTTTAATAATGTAAGTATTCCCTAAGGTGCGGTTCTCAAAAACCCATAAAATAGGGTTTGTACGATTTGTCATGTTTGTGATGATAAATCCGTGATAATTTGTTTTTAACCATTTGTTTGTAAATTAACAGTGACTTATTTCAGATTTCTTGGAAAAACATCTCTGAGGGGCGAAACGGGGTGACAAAGTTTGTGTAGAAAATAATATTGTTTATAATAACTTTTAACTATTTCTTTCTTTTTTTCTTTGAGTGAGCTTAACTTTTTCATGAACATTTAAAAAACAAGTAAAATATTTGTTCAATCAAACAAAACGGAAAAAAATATTTACGAATACGATGAACCACCAAACATTGTTTCATTCTAATCAAATAATGGGCACTTTATGGCTTCTACGTCTACGTAAGTCATAAAAGTCCCAAAAATAGGTCAATCACAAAAAGTCGCCTCTACCTACACGCTTTATCTGAGACAGCCGGTTTGAATGCCGGTCGTGAGCTCGATTTACTTTATTTCCCTCGAGTTTTATCGTATGTGTTGCTTCAAACCTCACTTCAAACTATTCGAATTTAAATCCTTTTCACAGTTTGATATTGTATTATCTTGATAGGTTTCTGGCTAATCTAAGTGGTTACAAAAATGTAGTCCTTTGTGGAGATATAAACATTGATATTAGACCCGACACACGGGACAAACGTTCTTTCGATTATCTCAATATCTTGGCAAGTCACTCACTGCTTCCGGGGCATACTCTAGTAACCCATGGAATGACTTGTCTAGACCATATTATGGTTAAAACAAAGGTGGATAATTCTTGTTTTGTTATAGAGTCTTCAATCACCGATCATGAATGTGTTGCCTTAAGCATGAAGTTAGGAAGTCGAATCCTAGGGTTCGCATTAATTATGGTGATCTTGATGTTGCTATGCAAAACTTCCTCGTTCAACCAATCTTGGATTGCAGTGATGTAAATACAGCCACGGATCTACTTGTCAATAACATCTCAAAGGCGATAATGGAGAACTCCAAGGTGTTTAAAACAGCTAAGAGGAAAATAATCATCAAACAATGGATCACTAAGGCCTTACTGCGTTGCATGAGGAATAGGGATAACCTATACAAATAACAAAAAAAAGATCCTGATAACGAGGTGCTAAGGACAACTTACAAAAGATACCGAAATTTCTGCTGTTCTCTATTAAAAAAAGCCAAAAGAATGTATGAGAAACAAGAGATTGAAAACGCAAGAAACAATAAAAGAAAGCTTTGGGATGTTATAACAAATATTAGCAACCATAGGAAAAAACCAGACCATTCATCTTGTTTACTAACAGATGTAAACCCTGTTCAAAATATTAATGAAGTTAACAGGTTCTTTGCCCTGGTTGGAAGTAGGCTTGTGGAACAATATGATCAACCCCCCATTAATAATCCTCCCACTACAGCTGATACCGTATCCCCAACCCCAGTCAACTCACTCGTTTTGCTTCCTGCTGATATGGCTGAAATTATCAGTCTAATAAAAGAACTGAAGGAAATCGTCCTTCAGTTCTTCTTCTTCTTCTTCAATCGTGCTACAGGGTACGACAAAATCTCTAGCAAAATAATTAAAATATATGCTCCTATACTAGCCAGTCCTTTACTGCACATCTGCAATCTTGCTCTATCCTCTGGTGTTTTCCCTCGTGCGTTTAAAATCGCAATAATCAAAGGTGGTGATATGACCTGCGTTAATAACTACAGACCGATTTCAATCCTTCCGTCTTTATCCAAGATCCTAGAAAGATTAATGAACAAACGTCTCATAGATTTTTTAGAATCAAAAAATCTTCTTTCTTCACCCCAATACGGCTTTCGTCAAGGTAGATCTACTAGTGATGCTGTTCATGAGCTCACCAACCTTGTAGTGTCTAATCTTGACGAAAAAAGAAAGTGTCTGACTATATTCCTTGATCTGGCCAAGGCTTTCGACGCGGTCTCTATTTCCCACCTACTATTTAAACCTCTAAAATTATTTAGGGATTATCTGATGCTTAGGAAGCAGCAAGTAAAGATAGACAACCTAATTAGTGATGAGCAAACAGTAACTCATGGTGTACCCCAAGGTAGCATTCTCGGCCCGACGCTGTTTCTCATATACATAAACTCCCTCATTGAACAATGGAAGAATTTTAACATTCGCAAACGATACCGCACTTTTCTTTAGCGGGCTTTCCTGGGAAGAGGTTTTTTGCAGCGCTCAAGGCGGATTTAACGTAGTATGTGCGTGGCTCAGGGATAACTTGCTTACGTTAAATGTTTCTAAAACGAAATAGCTCGTCTTTGCTTGCAGATCAAATCTCCTTCCCTCGCCGTCTCTTTCTATCACAGCTCACGCTTGTTACAAAACCGCCGTAGTATGTCACTGCCCATCTCTAGAAAGAGCTGACAAAATAAAATACCTTGGTGTTACGATCGACCAGTTCCTCAGTTTCAAACCTCACATCGGAATACTAGTAATTAGGCTTCGGAAGTTCATTTATTTATTTGGGACACTTAAGCATGTAGCAGATCGTGAGACAATACGAATGGTTTACTTTGCTCTGTGCCAATCTATTATAGAGTACTGCATCATCGCATGGGGTGGTGCAGCAAAGACTAATATTATCAATGTTGAGAGAGCACAGCGAGCCATTCCCAAGGTAAGCGCGGGATTGCCATATCGCTTCCCAACAACGGATCTCTTCAACAAATGGGATGTACTTACTGTCAGACAAACTTTCATTCTTCAGACCGTTTTACGAAAACACTCCCAACTAAATTATGACCCGGAATTACTCAAAGACAAACGCAGAAAGGGCACCGTCTGTAGTACTTTACCCCTGCACTCAAGCCTCTCACAAAATTATTTTATCTTCCTCGGCCCCTACATCTACAATAAAACTTTTTACAAAAAAAATAAAAACGCCTTCAAAGGCAAATGTTGCACTAAAAACCGAAAAATAAACTGAATAAGACATTAAATAAAATGGGAAAAAAATATTTCAATAACTAAATAGACCAAAAACTTTACTTATGTAAACTACTTACGCACCTATTCAAATTATTATTCTATAAATACCTTTTGATCTGTTTGAAGTCGGTGCCAAGCCTAATAGGTTTAATAGGCTTCGTACGGTTTGAGGAGGTAGGACATAGCATAACATCTGCTCATAATTGGGGCCGTCTGATTGGGTAAGAACCTCCACCTTACAGAATATCGCAGCCAAATAACACTGCCACACACTGTTGTGTTCCTGCGGTGAGTAAGGTTGCCAGAGCTCCTTAGAGGAGGCACTGTGCTGACGGCGGAGCGACCGGCAATATTATGGAGTCGCTATTGAGTAGTGCAGGCGCAACATGTTGGCGTGCGGTTAGGGAGATCCGGTGAAACGGTTGACCGCTGGCCGCCCACAGATAGAGTGAGTTCCCGAACCCAGGGATTACTTAATCTCCTCCCTGGGAGGCTGAACTGCCATCTGGCGATGCTTGTGAAGGCATTTATTATTTCTTTCATTGTATTTTTGGGCTTGGCACCGACTTCAAACAGATCAAAAGGTATTTATAGAATAATAATTTGAATAGGTGCGTAGGTAGTTTACATAAGTAAAGTTTTTGGTCTATTTAGTTATTGAAATATTTTTTTCCCATTTTATTTAATGTCTTATTCAGTTTATTTTTCGGTTTTTAGTGCAACATTTGCCTTTGAAGGCGTTTTTATTTTTTTTGTAAAAAGTTTTATTTTTCCATTTTTTATATTTCAATGTTTTCAAGAAATATTTAATTGTTTTCGAGCAAATTAAGCCTATTATTAATTTACATTATCTATACTAATATTAGAAAGCTGAAGAGTTTGTTTGTTTGTTTGAACGCACTAATCTCAGAAACTACATAAAATATATTAGTGTTGGATAGCCCATTTATCGAGTAAGCCTATAAGTTAAATAACATCACGCTATTAAATGAGGGAATACATAAATAGATAAACTTTTAAAGAAAATAAAGCATATATATCCTAAATGATTAAGGCTTCTTTCTCAGCAGCTACTTGATATTGCGTTTCATTTCATATCTAGGACAACGTATATTCTAACACCTAACCGATAAAGATATTACCTTCTATCATCAGCTCATTTTAATATACAAAGAGACGACGATACGAGTCTAAACGTGACTATAATATTTAAAGAAATATCCCCTAACTCCTAACCTTTAAGGAGTTGTACCTTCCATCATCAGCTCTGCAACATAAGATGATGACTACCAGATGGAAATAGCTTTGATAAGTACGTATATGAATGAAAAATACTGTAAATTCTTATAAAATTTGAGGGTTGCTCTCATTTTCCCCAGGATCCCATCATCAGATCCTGATTTGGTGACAGTGGGACTACCGCCGAAGTATACTCTTTCAAATGAAAAAAGAATTTTGAAAAACGGTTGACATTTCTTATAAAATTTGAGGGTTGCCCTCGTTTTCCCGCAGGATCCCATCATCAGATCCTGACTTGGTGATAATGGGACCACCGCCGAAGTATACTCTTTCAAACAAAAAAAAAATTTTGAAAATCGGTTGACAATTGGCGGAAAAATCGATGAACATACATAAAAAAAAAAAAAAAAATACATACAGTCGAACATATAACCTCCTCCTTTTTTGAAGTCGTTTAAAAATAAATAAAATACTGACCATATACCCTCAACCAAAATCATCCTGCAAAAAGAAGGTTACAGAATGGTTAAAAAAAAATAATTACCAAGAGACTGAGGACTTACTGTGCCCACTTAGATGATCTGATTCACACACACACACACACACACACACACACTCTCTCTCTCACACACACACACACACACACACATCACGCACACAAACACATACACTCAATAATCAGAAAAATATTAATTTATTTTATTTTTAATTATTTTGTTTTTATTCTTATTTTTGATAATTTGTTTTAATTAGGTAGTGTTGTCATGTCACATTATTATTTTGTTTTTCTTACATTTCTATTATGCTAGATGCTCGGAACAATAACTAACATGGAAGCCGGGCTAAAATAAGAAATGAAATGCATATACTTTACCTTTTTTTACTTTCGACGTTAATAATGCGTGGGAAAGAGACATATAATACCGTTCTGTTTCGTTATTATGCAGGTTATCACAAGCTATTTTTTGGCTTATCATCGACATTGTCGTGTCGATATAAGTCATCAAAGCAAACAAGTAAATATATTAGTGAAAACCACATCCGAATATGCCGTTTCTGAGATTAGCTTGCACAAACAGACAAAATTCTAACAATCATTGTTTTGGGTGCTATTGCGTTGATAAAGGACCCAATAATATTTTTTCTCATATATCTTCCATGTACAGATAGCGATCCGTAACATTTTTATTATGTGTACCTATAGATAGAATAGTTATCTATATATTTTTTAATTAATATAGTTTATCCTTTTCTTAACATTCCCATGTTATTATAATTAATTATCAGTATAGGCGCTGGCTGTCGACGGATAATCTGCCAAGTGTGGCTGTGGTTTACTGACGGATTTACCACGACGGAACTTCGGCGTCGGAATATCAGTCAAGTGTGGTAGGAAAGAGACGATAAGAATTTGACACAAGTATAAATGAAACTACAATTATTAATTTAATGTCTTTATTAATCATTAAAATCCATACTAATACTAATTTACTAATTAATATTATAATTATAAAATATTATAAATGCGAAAGTGTGTCTGTCTGTCTGTCTGTTACCTCTTCACGCTTAAACCGCCGAACCGATTTAGATGAAATTCGGATTTAAGGGGGTGAAAAGGGGGTGGAAGTTTGTATGAGAAAAACCTATTGATGCACTGACTCCATTTCATTTTACATTTCACCATCATTAGGAAATCTGCAACAGTATTGAAATGATTATCGATAACCATTTTTACATCACTAGTAACCTATACTTGCGACAATTTTATTTTTCAGAAAAATCATTAAATAAAGCAAATACGTGAATTCTTTGGAGTAGATAGGCATAAAGTACTATTTTTATTTATCGTCTATCACTTTTTTTATTTCCAATATTGAAAAATATATCTCTAAACTCACCGATGAAATGTTAACGTTTCGTTCTCATTTTCTTTTCTCGAACTATGGGCTTTACACCCTTCAACAACACAATACATCTTGTCCAGTGCCCCTAGCATGAGTTGGCACCAAAAACACACATCAGACGGTAGCGGAGAAACGCGCATCGAATAGTTTTTGGTTAAACTTGTTCCTACACGCTAGTAACTAACGTTTTTTATCCATTGCTTTTAGAATATCGGTACCGTGAGTCACAAATTTGACAGATGTCATCGAGAAATACCGTCTCGAGTATAGTTAAGTAACTCACGGGCAAATTGAACCGTGAGATCTTCGATCGTATAGTTTACGTAGTGTTTATATACCTACTCTTTGTAGTTTTTAATGAAAGTTTATAAAATTTGAGTGTTATTTTGTTGTACTTGTAATGAGTTTACTTAATAAAGATATATTTGACTTTGAGTTTGAGTTGAAATAATGTGGGCAATAAGTTATTTAGCATATTTTAGTTTGGAAATTCACTTGAACATATCAGTGTGGTTTATAGGCCGTGATATTATTGAGAACAATTACATAAAGGAATAAATACTTAGGTACTATTACTTACATACAATTTTAATCCTAAGCCACATTCCTCAACTATAAGCATCCACTTGAAACATTCACAGACAAACACATGTTTCTATAAAAATAACCTACTTATTTAAAGTACATTATGTATTATTTATTTACAAACGTATTGTTTATAAACACACACCACAGCACACACACACACATGCGCATGACCTAGTGCGCACGACTGACTGACTGACGACGGGGCGTGCAGCGCAGCGAGCAAGCGGGACGACGCTACGCTCCGTCTCACTGGCTCAATACACGGTGACGGTATACAACCATATCAATTTAAAAATCACTAAGAATAAAAGCAAATGAGCATTCGTCTATGACGTTTTCAATTAGCAGGGTTATAACTGAATACTTAGATTTTTTGGGAGTATATAACTTACTCTGCCTTTACAGTATAGTTAGAAAGAGGCAGCATTATTCGTTGTGAAGTAAGAAACGTTGCTCGATGTGAGCAAACACTAGAGTGTACGTAAACCATCACTTGACTCATGGTGCGTACTACCAATTTTAGTTCTTTACGTGACCGCTAGTGGCGCTGTGCACATTTTCCATACAAATATTTTACGCAGTCGTGAGCGTGTGCGGTTTTTGTAAAGTCATGGTAGACGTACAGGGCACTGTACACCTCTCGTATATACTTTCTGGCCACGTTCTCAGACAGAAATTAATAATTAACTCGCTTTTTTCACTTAGTAAATTCGTCAAACTCCCGACTCGTATCAACAAAATATAAAACTACAAAATTAAGTTGATAGCCAACGTAAGTATTTTGACGTCTTGGATAGAACTTTTGTATTTGTTAGCATTATAAGAGGGCCAAAGAGGACCATTTGACATTTTGCTTGTGACACGTTCAAAAATAATAAAAACAAACAGCCATGTTTTGTTTCATTCCCACATATGCTAATTGACATAAATGAATAAACTATATAGTACTCGGTTTTTATTTTAGCCCGGCTTCCATGTTAGTTATTGTTCCGAGGCTAGATGTCTGTTTTGATATATTTGCTATCTGTAATCTATCTGTGAGGTGGGGCACTGGTGACCTGTAATACAGGTTATTTTAAACCTAACTCAGGCACCAGTCTCTCACAAATCAGGTCTTTTCATTGTGTAAATTGTTAAATAGGCTGCTGTGAGAGAAAATAAATAATTCTATTATTATTATATAACCAAAAATATTAAAATCTTCATATCGCATAATATGAGCAGCGACAAACCACACTAGTTAGTACGATCAATAACAAAATGTAGGTAGACATTTAATAATTAGGCTTCGCTAAGGATAGACTTTAGTTAATATTGATCGTATATTTATTTATAGTATTGTTATAAAATAAAATAATATTGTATTGGATTGCAAAGTATACCTACCTACCTATACATATGTCACAAGTGACAACGAGGCAGGCGGGTCACCTGATGGTAAGTGAATACCGTCGCCTATAGACATTAGCAATTCCAGGAGCATTGCCAATGTGCTGTACACCTTATTACAATGCCTTAAAGGCAACTGGCTCTCAAGTGTAACTGCCGGAACACACCAACAGGGGCTTGTCGACAGTGGAAGGCTTTGAAAAATTCCCAAAAATATTGACAGTATATTTTAAGCATATGAATATAAATGGAAGATTAATATTGAGGTGACAAATAAAATGTAAACCGAAGTAATTACAATGTTTACTAGGTTCCAATATTTTTACTAATTACATCTATGACTATTAAATAAAATCTTGAGTACGTTGGGTATGCTATTTATAGATATTTTATCATCGCAGTATCAAAGAAGGATGAAACCTTGAGGCCATGGTTTATGTAGACCTTCCCGTATAAATCCAAGCTTAACATGAAACCTTTTTAGGCGCCTTTAAACTTAGATATGGGTCGAACGAGAACGTAGGGAACTCGATAAAATAAACGAATGCAATTACCAAGACATAAAGGGTTTCGAACGATTCTATTTTTATTTCCTATCCGTATTAAAGCGGTGAAGTTTACGTATTCAAGATTCGAATGACAAATAGGAAATTGGAACTAAATAAAATTTCACGTTGTCTCGTGAAAACCTGTGTAGCACAATTATGATGTAACACTTTTAGAAAATCGACATAGTTCTGCTTATCTTAACGTGATATACGAGTATGGATATTATTACTATTGCACAAATTAAAACATCTCACGCGCCAAAAAGCAAATAGAGCCGCTGTCGGAATATAACATGTAGCAAACGATTGCGACGTGATTCGAAAAGAAAATTATTTACTTGGTAGAATGTTTGTACAAATAATTTGCAATGCCTGTGTTCTTTACATCTTACTGACTCAAGTGAGAAGGAGATGGCGTCGATCCAGGAGCTTATTCAAAGGTCATGAATGAGAATCGTAAAGATTTATCTCGGAAGCAAAATATTAGAGATACTATTATGATTGCGAAGACAAACCGCAACGTGTATAGGATAAGAATTTCCGTTTGCTATAAATTGATGGCTTCTTTTTGCTTGAATCCCGACTGGACGTGTTAATCAGATGTTCACAAGCTTAATAACGAATTGTTGAGAATTGATGACTCATATTAAGACGTATAATTAGAGTCAATAAATGAGTCTTATGACTCTAAAAAGAAACGCTGAAACGTAGCTTTTACTTACCTAATTTAATAAAATATATAAATACAATTATGGTTTATTTACCACAGATCTAGGATGTGAATATCTAGATTGCTTATTTATGATATTTTCTGTATCTAAAATATCACATTATCTGTAACTAAAGTTTTCATAATAAAAAGGAGTTTCCTTTTTATTATGAAAACTTCAGTTGAAGCTGCAATTCAAGAGTGATATGAATCAGTCTTGAAAGAAATGAAGTGTAAATATCGTAAATGACTGTTTACATTCGAGTATATGCGACTATTTTCAGAATATTCTTGAATGTAAACACATTAAAGACGCGCGTTAAAACGTCGGGCACTTGGAATGAAATAATAACAGACTGCAAATTACTTCATAGTTTAGCTGTCAAAAAGTATAATTCCAACCAATATTATTTAAACATAATAAATCGTGTAATATGCAAACTCTATATTTTCGATAGCCCCTTAATTCAAGCTGAAGGCCTAGGAGGCAAATTAATAGTTTTCTTTTTAGAAAACATATCAAGATATTTAAAAACATAGCCCTTCCTTGGCAGTCGGGTAAAAACACACGCGCAGTAAATCGTAGAGATCGTTGAGCTCTATAAATAAAGGCCACGATAGAGGCAGATGCAATTATCTGCACGTTTCTCATGTCGTCTACGAGTGAGACAAACGAGAGTTGAGTAAAGCCCTTATTTATTCTTCACTGCTTTCATATAGGTATGTAACAGCTTACACACATAGCTTAAATATGTTGCCAGCTTATATGATAGAGTAGGCAATAAACTTAATAAAAAACATTTGCCTTCTTTGTGATGGGTTTAAGTCTTAATATTTACAGGCTGTAGTTGATATTTTTAATATTATATATGTATATAGCTATATAAATCGTGTATGTACAAAAAATACCAGTTGGAAAAATTCTGAATATCTATCGGGTAGAAATCCAAAATCTAGCTTGAAGTGATAATGTCATTCACTAGGGATTCGTAACCGACACCTCTTTTCCATAACTAACAACCAGACGCTCGCCTGAGATCAATATAATGGAATTGCTTCTCGTAAAAGAAATAGGTATTTTCCATACAACCCTTTGAGTATAGCGACTCTACATAATGCATAATCAAGTATAACGCGGTAAATATTTATAAATATGTAAAACTTACACATGAACTGTGATGTATAAAATCGAGTAAATGATCATAGCATTAGATAGCAGCTTATTGGTAATTAAACCCTCAGTTTCACCCGCGTTTTCGCGATGAAAAGTAGTCTATGCTATAAACTACTACTACTCAGGGGTAATATGGTTTCCTATTCGTGAAATAATTTTCAAAATCTGAATAGTAGTTTCAGAGGCTATCTCTTACATCCAAACCTAATAACGGAAATCTAATAACCTATAATATTATAGGTCTATTAGATTTCCGCCCCACCGTTTCCTACAGGTCCGTTGAAGTATTTTTTGAGTTTATCCATCACAAAAAAATAATTCTCTTTATAATATTAGTGGATATAGATAATTATTTTGTATACACTTTCACTGCTGAACGTATGCTTATCTTACGTACTTACTTAGTACGCCACAGAAAAGGGCTACGTGAACCGACGAAAACACTAATGACGGTGGCGTGAATTGGCTGAATGAGGAAGGCACAGCACCGTATATTAAAATTACATTACTTATTTATTTACGCAGGTTGGTACATTAGCCGGCAATACTGTCTCTCCAAAATATTTCTCCACAGGATTAATTATACTCCGTATACTACCAATCTAAATTTCAAAGGTCACGCCTTTGCCTTCTGCAATCTTTCCATAGAGATCCATTACTGAGGCACTTTTATACGTGATTCTTCCGATGTAATTCAATACGACGGGACTCAACGCCAAGTAGCATTAGTTATTTCCGTTTATAATATTAGTATAATCATTTTCCCTCAAAATTTAAAAAAGCCGTTGAAAGAAATGAAAATCTGGCAGTCTGTTAAGCAAGAAAGTTTAGGAATAAATTGGTATAGGTACATTTTGTGAGTCTAGGGATGGTATAATGATACTTGTGTCCGCCCCGCGGTTTTACTTGTGTTCCCAATCAATATTTTTTCGATAAAGTATCATGTCATCATATTATTAATCTAAGGCAAGGTTTCCAGGAAGTGAGGGCGCAGAGTCTCTAAAAATAAACCTTATTTTATTTTACCTATGATGGTGGCATTATAAAATAGTAGATTGTTATACAAGGAGCTAAAATGACTCATTATATACGAGGTAGTTTTACTCCCGAGCTTTAGCGAGGGAGTAAATAGAAACCGAGTTTTAATGGGTTTTAGCGCCGTGTGTTACACTATACTTTTCACTACGATTGCGAGAAAATAAAACAATCCAATACAATATGAAATATGTAGTTTATAATGTCTTTTTTTTTTGTTTCTTCTGTAGCTGCAACACATTGCATGCATTCTACCAGAGATCGCCGATTTTAGTTCCATTTTCAAAATTAAAATGAAGTTCTTTTTTTATGAAACAGTAATAAGTCGATTCTTTATTCATGATTATTCTACTTATGACTAAAGACTTTTTCGTTTTTGTAGGCTCAAAAAAGAACTTCATTTAAATTTTGAAAATCTCTGGTAGAATGCATGCAATGTGTTGCGGCTACAGAAGAAACAAAAAAAAGAAATTATAAACTACATATTTCATATTGTATTGGATTGTTTTATTTTTTCGCAATCGTAGTGAAAAGTTTAGTGTAACGCACGGCGCTAAAACCCATTAAAACTCGGTTTCTATTTAGTCCCTCGCTAAAGCTCGGGAGTAAAACTACCTCGTATATAATGGGTCAATTTAGTATTCAATAAATACAATCTACTATTTACATCTCAACCCTGGGATAGCTTGTGTGAATTACTGTACTGTGATCATCCTACATTATAATATTATTCATTTATTAGAAATATTCATAAATCACCATATCGGTACACTATTTTAGCCTTTCGAGTATCTTGTTATTTTTAGATTGCTATACCCTATTAGGGTCATGTATGTGATAAATTTTTATGTACATTATGCAATAAAATTGAGTATTGAGTTTAGTTGAAATACATCATTATCATCATCATCGTAAAAGTTTAAATACATATCTTATTAGCTCTCTCGCGGCTACACCCACGTTCCCGATGGATCTTTCCCGAGATAAAAAGTATCCTATGTTTTATTAGGTATCTGTATGTGTAAACCAAGTTTTATTTAAATCCAAACAACTAAACATACAAACTTTCACATTTATAATATTAGTAGGATTTCAAAAATATCAAACAATAGAAAATTATTATACCTTACCTGCAACTACAACTTGCCCTTTTTGTTCTTGTTTGCTTAAGTCCTTAATTTTTTACGCGATATTTAATTAGTTATTAGTATACCTTACGCAAATGTAAATACAACTCAATGACAATATGATCTTGGCTTGTTCAATTCCCAAGTTGAGCAATTTGCTGAAAAAAATTGTAGATTTTGAAAATTATCATATTCTAAGTTATCTGGAATTCGTGTAATGCCCGAGAGACTGGTGAAAACGATCTCTACAGTCAGGTGATAATATATCTAGGTTAATTTTTTTGATAAATCCATTTTTTTTTTAAATCCGGTAACCCCGATAGTGCATCTTGGTATGGAATAATCATATCATTCCCAAATAAACTTTTTTCAAAGATCTCAAATCAAAGGAACAGTATTGGAAAAGACACCGTCAAATGATAAATTTTTACATTAACATAATAGGAAATATATTCGCTGCCTTAATGGGTAATATAATAATAATAATATAATTTATTTCAAAGAAACAGGTAGGTAACACGTTTTTAGAATGAGGAAGATGAGATATTTTATTTGCAATGTTGAGTAATGATTATTATTTATAGAATAACGTTTGAAACTCCAGTATACCCTCGGCCCTCTGGAGCGAATAAATATCAAAAGCTCACCGTGATGTTTGATAAATCCTGGCCAAACATAATAGCGCAATTTGTCAAACGTTAATCCTGAAAGATCACCTTTTTCGTGTAATAAATGTTGTGTAGTTTACGATCCGATACACTTTATTAGCTGGTATGATGTGCTCGTTGAAAGATATCTTTGATGTGTCTAGTTAATTACATCGTGTAATCGTTTGATATGTTCTGGTTATTATTATTATTAAATGAGTTTTCAGTAGGTAGATCAAAAGTATCAAATATTATAGAAGTGAAAGATAAAACATGTTTGCTACTCAATCACACATAAACGACTGAGAGGATTTCGATGAACTTTAGAAAAGACTAGATCCCTACTCGTTGTAATATTAAACTATACGAAAATAATCAGCAGTGATTTATAATTTGTATTTATTATTTATCAAAAATGCCTTAAATTAGCAATGAATTTGACATTTTATTAGTTCCTTCCAATGTGTATGAGAAACGGCGATATGAAATGCATTTTAGGCGTATTATAAGGTTAGCAACACAATTAGAAGGAAAACCTTTTGAAAACACATAGGTGACGGCAGTCATTGTAATCAGGTAACCCTTGCCTACTTGTTAGAATACTGTCATAAAACAAAATATGTAGTTGATTTAGGATTTTTTTAAATCCAGCTATTATTTAGTTGACCTGCCGCGTATAAACTCGGTCGTCGCTAGAATATAAGTCGATGGTCGTACACGTAATTTTTCGTAAATATCCTTACATTCTCATTACGTACGTGTCGATGTTTATGTTTAAAGGCTATGGTACTTATACAAACGAATTGAGGTAACTGCTTTCAGACTAGCTAACAGAAGATTGATTGCGGATACACCTGTCGACTCCACGTATTTACATGGGTATAGAATTTACAGCGTCTCTACATTGTTATAGTATATTTAGTTAGATAAACACTTACGTAAGGTATATTGCTTTAGACAGTGGAACATTGGACTAGGTACTCAACATTATTGTATAAAGTTGTATCAAATGGAAAACATTATTGTTATGTTTTAATGAAATAAGTCCGATAATTTCTCTATTGCGCTACTTATATTAGTATAGGTATGACTAGACTAGTTTGATATAGACTGACTGACTAACAAAATAGCGCACAGGCTTGGAGTTTATTTGTCAGTAGACTAGAAACGCGGGCTCAAACATTATTTTTATTATAATGTATCTAGGTTAGGCGAGCAGGTTAGTAATATGATTTATTAGGCTTAAACTTATCCTTTTATACCAAATATTCCCTCACTAAACTGACCATGAGCCGGAGAAAACATATTTAAAAAAGTTAAAAGTTAAAATTTTTTTTTAAAACAAGCTTTGGATTTGGATTAGACTTCATTTTTCGAGTTATTCTCAGCATGCCCTTTCATTTGATACCAATATTGTAGGATTGCATTAAAAAATAATAGTCCGATATCTTAGGTGTTCCGTCATGTTGGATTTAGAATGACGTCACATAGCTGACCATGCATTGTCATCCAAACTAAACGTGTATACAAAATTTCAGCTCAATCGGTTAAAGATATCTGTTTCAAAATTGAGTTGCAAGTTAATATAAAGCTTGTAAAATATCATAGTTCAATATTGGCAGCTGAAACCAATGTTGAATTCGTAAAGTCTAATTATAAATCGTCGAGAAAAAAAAGATGTAATATAATGTTGTATGAAATATGTAGGTTCAAAACTAATACCCAATTAAAACACATAGCCAAAGCCATAATCGATTCTCATTATGACAGACGATATAAAACCCATTTCGGCGTAATATGTGTATAGAACGTTAATCATAAAAGGATAACCCATCGCGTGACCCGTCTATTGTGTTAGGTCGGGGTCGGATTACGCGATGAAACAAATGCATAAATAGTTATTATCTACTTTGTTAACATGCGAGTCCTACACTATTCGGGCCCTAGGGTATTCTTATATTATAATTTAAACTGGACTGGTAGGTATTACATACAGTCCTTGCACTTTACACTTGCTCATTTGTCAGGAATACGGCGCTCAATGATATTTTATTTTTGTTTTTAATATTATAAATTATCTTATCATATTCCGTGTTCACTATTAGAACAATAAGGTTTGTTTTTATTATTACTTCGCGTATAAATCAGAAACGTCTGATGATTAAATACGTTTTTATCTTTCTATGTAGTTTTCCTTGTCGGCGGGCACGCGACGCAATTCAGCGCAGAGCAAGTGCGTAGTAGGTAGATATTTATTATTATTACCTATTCCGTGAGATGAGAAAGAGCAGATTTCCCTGCATTCCACCATGTATCACTTTATATCAGTGAAGTGTTTTAGGCCGTATTGTAGTGTGGTGTATAGGTACAAAAACGTCTCAATAGATAACTATAACCAGAAAGACTTCTCGATGGGCGGGGTGCGCAAACGCGAGCATAAAAAGCTCGATTTTGGTCATTATTTACATAAAATATAATTAAAACGTCTTTAAAATTTGTCCAAAAATATTCTAACATTTTATTTTTACCTAAAATGTTTAAAAAAAAAACACATTGTATACCCAACATAAGAATATTAACTTTCCATCTTTTACGAGCTGTTGCTTATCTCATCTTCTCTCGTCTCATCTGAATAGCTTCACAGCTTTTAATATTGCTCTTGATTTGGTCTTAAATTGCTCTTGTTTTCCTTTAAGTATATAAAAGATGCGACTCAATAAAAATATTATCGTTTTATATTTTTTAAATGGTTTCATGATAGAAAATCTATAAACTATAAATTATACATATAAGCGATTTAGTGTCATCTGTGTCTGAACTGTCTAGCGATGTGAACCGGGGCATGAGTCAAATGTCAAAGGGTCTGTTCCCAAATTCGATCCAGCATTAAAGTGTGACGCAATCAACTGACCGAAATTGTACTGGTGACTTTTAGTTGATGACGTCTCTACGTACTGACGAGTATGCTGGAACGAATTTAGGAACAGATTGAAATGGAATTTGGCTGCCGTCCGTCATGAATTGTTATTCTCCCAAAATGCTATGATTGTGATCATCAACAAAGGATGTTGAGAGAAAACATTACCTAATAAATACTGTAACTGAAGATACTTATAGGTAAACTAACTAAGTAGGTCATAAGGATTCAGTTAGGTAATTTGTGAAATAACCACATAAATTTTAACAGTGCATGCAGAAATAAATTACATGCATAAAGAAGGAACAGAAATAAGGGAAATGCATTATTCTTCAATATATTATTATTATCTCTGTCGAATATCGAAAACTAATAATATATCGAAGAACTCGCGCATTTACCAAACTTTTGACATGGATGTATAAGATTCTTAAAAATATAAACTAAGCAGTGTATATTAACTATGGAAAATGTTAAGATATTACACACTCTAATATTTCATGTTTAATGAATGTTTTTTTATATCCTCGGACATTTTTCACACACGGCTATCTGATCCCAAACTAAGCAAAGCTATATGGAAACCAGATTACTGATATACTACATAGACTACTTTTTTTTTGTAAATACATACTTAAATAGATAATTACACCCAGACTCAGGACAAACAGACATGTTCATGCACACAAATGTGTGTCCTGGATGGGAATCGAACCCACGACCTGCAACGTGATAGGCAATGTATTAACCAAACACGCCAACCGGCCCGTCAAACACGGTTACTTCAACATTATTCCGAGTATTGTAAATAAACCACACAAAATGTCAAAACAATTGCAAGATAATGAAAATACAGTTTCAAAACCGCAAACATTTATCAATGAAAGGTCAGCAGGACCAGCATGTTTTCATTTGGCTGCGAAACATGAAAATTATGAAAATATGTACACAGATACAAATATATATAATGTCTGCTCACAGAGATAGGTAATAGGACACCTACGCTCGTTTACATACACAATAGATTTGTTTATTAGATAAGTACTAAAGAACTTACCAGAACATTAACATATGACAAAAAAGAGTCCATTAAATTTATAATGTTTTGAAACTCACAAATAATTTCAAAATTTATATAATACTAGCTGTTTCCCCGCGGTTTCACCCGCGTTCCCGTGGGATCTTATCTTTTCCCGGGATAAATAGCCTATGTGCTATTCCAGACTATCTATCTCCATGCCAAATTTCATCCATATCCATTCAGCCGTTCTGGCGTAAATGAGAAACAAACATACATCCATCCATCCATCCAATTTTCACATTTATAATATTAGTAGGATTATATTAAATTTATACTAAGTGTGTTCAAAAAATTAAGTTTTGTACGAACAAAACTATTTAAAATTAAATTGTATATAGTCGAGGACGTTTGATAAAAGTAGTAGAGATTTTTTTAAACTGCGTTTAAGGCACGAAATTCCCTCCGATATTTTATCGCGAGATTATGCCCTAAACTAAAGAAGAGAAAAGATTCTTGGAGTTTCGGCATTGCAGTATTGCCAGTATGCTATAGTATTGGCGGCGCCGGGCGTAAGACTCGTAGATGTTATAAATTGACTTATGGATATGAAACCATGTTATTTTTATAGCAAACAGAGCATTTTATTATGAAGGTTTTTTATTCTGGATAAGCTTGTATTTGACCACAATCTTACCATGGTAAGTGAGGATGTGGCCGAAAGTAGTAAGCACACAAAACCTAGATGGGAACTGGCTCTCAAATGCTGCTGTCGGAACACACCGTTAGGTGCTTGGCGACAGATTTACAACTTGAGGGTGGTAGCCAGCCAGTCGGGTACCCTACCACCGTGCTATGGTTTCCTCACGCTGTTTTCTTTCACCGAAAGCTCAAGCTCATTGTAGAATCCAAACCCACGACCTTCGTCGTAGTATCCGACGTCACTACCACTGAACTATCGTCGCCTTATACCACAGTGTCCAATTAATTATTCTACGCACTACAAGTACCTAAGTATTACCAAAACTTTACGTCCAGCGTTCCAGTCATACCAAGGTGCCAAACAAGCATACGGCCTGCCTGATGGTAAGGGGTTACCGTAGACTATAGACGCTTGCTAGGGAAATCACACGCACCTTTCCGATGCTGCAAAAATTATACACACCCTTCTTGAAGAACCCCATAATGTACTCCCGAGGTAAAACCTCGGTAGGGAAAATTTGTTAGATGTAAGGAATTTGTCATGAACTACAAATAGCATTCATTAACTCTCAAACGTGTTTGATTTATGTGTCGGTGTAATATTATGGCATCCATCTTTCCGAATGATTGGCTGCTGCCATCTACGAACACTAATGGAAAATATATTTGATCATCACTCTATATTTAACCATGACTTACATTTTTATGATCGTTAGACGGCGAGGAATTTAAGCGTGTATTCTACTACTTCCTCCATGTATTTTATACTATCTAGATAAGTATCTACTAATCATATCTAAACATAGTTTGCCCGAGTTTGCAGAGACTGTAACTCTTTTTGCAAGAGCAGAACCCTTACTATTTGGGAGCTTTTGAATAAAACTCTGTGTCTTATTCAAATGATCCTAAATATTGTGCATACGTATAATCACCGTGATTACCTTCATAAATAACTAAAACATCTTAAGAATCATTTTAGATTGTTCATCTTGCTGTGATATGTAGCACAACTGTTCACAACTGCCTACAAAGTTCACGATTTTTTTGAGTCTATCTTTTTAGTTCGCAGTTTACGTAATCTGGTTTTTTGTTGTTTATTAAGTCAAAACGTCTTTAGGCACGTTGGGTGATGCACATTACAAAAACTGACATCGGCAATGGATCTAAGAAGAGTTGTCGGTGCAGACAATAGATTGCATCCGGGCTTCCCGGATCGAGGACGAGTTAGCGACGGAGAAACTCGAATCAGGTGAATATAAATTATATATTTAAGTACCATACTCGAACAAATACCAATGAATAAGGAAGAAATTGAGAGAACTAGAAGATCGTGTAATCGAGTATCTCAGACAAATATACTCTCATAGAATCAATGCCAAAAGAGTTAAAAGCAACAGGTCCTGCTTGTGAGGGCTGGTCTGCTTGAGTTTGTTATATTACTAAGTCAGTCATAATTAAGTTTTAATTAATTGTTTTTGTTGATGAAATAAAAAAATATTTCTTACTGAATGAATTAGGTCTAAGTTGTTTTTGAAAAGAGTAAAAGTTGCTGAGTCTATTGCCTTCTCTTCTCAGCAAAAGCAACTGCATTAGAGTCTAGACTAGACTAGTCATAATTGTTCGGAAAGGCCTTTCATTAAATATCATAACGACACGTTCTACCTGGTCACAAAAAAAACATGAAATCCAGATTCTATAAGAGTAAGAGCAGGCTATAGGTATGATACATGCATTCTAACCAGACTTTAGCACTAACGAAAGCTTAAGCTAGAAGTCTATCAGTCAGACATGCAATGGATGAAGTGTATCCCGAACCGGTGGTGGAGTCAATTCTAACGTTCAGTGCCTAAACTGAATAAATGAGATTGCTTTAAAACTGACATTTTATAACGTATTTTAATTTTATTGCATCAGGTCTTAATTGAAACGCAAGTAAAAGCAAAAAACTAGTAGTTGATTAAAACCTAAAAAAAATATGAAAATCTTGTCTCACATTGAGTTTTAAGTAATACGAATGTTTAGGGGAATATGAATGTTTAATACAAAGCGGACAAAAACGCTATTTATACTTTTATTGTTATTATTTAATTAAAATATACATTTTAATTGAACTTAATGACTCGTGAAACAATAACATTAATCATTAATCATAATTTTATCAAGTCCATAGGTATTTATAAACATAAATCATTTGCTTCAAACGAACTTTTGGGCCTCAATTACCTTCTTTTCAATACGCCGCGAAGTTTTGTAGGAGAAACCTTGGGAATAAAACTTCTACACTTAAGGTCTTGGTCAGTAATAATTTATTTTTTCTTTCATTAAATATAAGAAACAATATTTGGACCCCAACTACATACCTACGTTTATTATAAGATTTATTTTACTTTGATCGTGACTTGATGTGGCAGTCAGCACCCCTCTTAATGGAAAAGGACAAAATAACAACTAAAAACATGTCACATTTTAAAGTATCATATTTTTATCAGGTTGAACTATCTACTAGCACTTTATTCGACATACATATACTGGCCCCCCAGTATTTTTGTACCCTCAAATTACCACTTCATGGAAAACGTTTATTCTATTGAGGTCGTAAAATCAAATTCGCTAAAGGAACTAAGGCAATACCATAAAGTGCCTTTATAAGAAGTGTTTCGACGAATGGATTATAATTCTTCTAAAAGTAAATAGCGTCAAATAGAGCTAATTTCCAGGGCGACAATATGAATTTAGACTATTAAAGTTCATATAAAATATTCTTTACCTAACTAATTTGACAGTGTAGTCACTTAAAAGAGGAGATTTTAAATTCGACTGTGTATATCCAAAATTTAAATATATCACAAGCAAAATGCCACTCACGGAGTATTCACAAAATCTCGAAAATAATAAATGCTACAAATTTGAAAGGCAGGTGGATTAGGTGGACTATGGAAGGATTTGTGAAAATTCAACCCCTAAAGGGTTCCCTCGGGATCGCGAGTTAAACCGCGGGGGACAACGTGTTTTATAAAATATATACCAAATTTATGTTAACTTATAGGATATTAAACAATAATAATAAAATAATTATTTATTTATGTAATGTCCACTAGTACACTGAGGTTGATATTCGGTAAGGACAAGTAATAAAGCAAACTACACTGATGGATATCGGCTCGCAGCAAGCGCCCACGTCTTCACTCCGCGGCGGTCGGTAGGCTAGTCCCCCCCGCCCCGCGATCCTGCGCGTGCGTTGCTCGAGACGACAGAGTTATACACAACTATAAATATCTATACACTACAATTTATTTTCTCCTAATTAACCAATTTTAATGTTTTATTTTAGCGTTGGGCTCAATATAGCTCCAAGGAAGTACCTACTAGCAAAGACAGAACTTGGACTACAAAGGTAAACAATTGAACTCCTTAACGACAAACAGCACGGACGTGTAGATTAAGTTATCGTGGGTATTATATCGATTCTAAAGGTAGGTAGGTACTTTAGAAATAATATTGCAGACGGCCATTAATCATAAATGCATATCCTCGGTCCCATGATACTTATCTATCCAAAATTCCAATAATACTGAACAATTGTGTTCTATTTCTTATCCCTTATCTACCATGTTTTTTTTGAGTATTTAGGTGTCAATTACAATGACCAATAAATGTAAATTAAAATTGACTTTCACACCATGTAATTGAAATTAATATTTTAGATTATATCACAGGTTCAAAAACCACTATCCGGTAATTATATTATCTCGCCCGGTCGAAGTCGGGTCAATAGAGCAGAGCTTGTAGGTAAGTACCTACTATGAAAATTAGATAACATATTATGCTACTTTTAAATGGGTACATAACTAATAAAGATAATTTACACCAAGACAAACAGACATGTTAATCTACACAAATGTCTGTCGCAGCTAGGAATCGAACTTACGAATTGTGGCGTCACTGGTAGTGTATTTTATCAATCACGCCTATCAGCCTCTTAAATATAATTAAATGATTTACGATCAAGCAGAATCATTAATAATGACCACCATAGACGTAACCTTTGGGGGCACACTGTTTATCAGAAACAAACAGTCTCCATGAAATTGAGAATGCGCTAAAAATGTCACTATCAAACCCAGTTTTACTGCCGCAAGCGCAACTCTCAAGTGTTGAATTGAATAGATTAGATTGTCTCGTTTGATGTTAAAAAGTACTATACATATAGGTACCTACTTACTTTACCGATCCACGGGCGGAAAAGTACAATATAAATATCCTACCTAAAATCGCGAGTCAACAGGTTAAGTAAGTCTAGATACGGTTTATATTTTGTGTCAATGAGCATTAATAGGTCTGTACCTTTCAAACAGGAGGCAATTTTCCAAAAAGTTTGAAACACGTTTCCTCTTAATTTCTAACTTGGCTAAATATACCTAAATGAAAAAAGAAAAATTACAGATTTCATACAGTCATGAATCTTGACTTCCTTCCTGATAAAACTGTGAGCATAATTTAAATTATCTAACTCCAGCGGTTTATGCTGTGCGTTGATTGATACATAGCACCCTTTTTATTCCCTTGGGTTCGAAACAATGTCGCAAGTAATATCCCAATTTTTTAAGTTTCCAAAAGGATTTTCTCATTTTCCAACAATTAATTTAATTTTTTTATTGAATGAAGTTATATCTCCACAGATTATTGTCATTCCTTTCTAAGGAATATCCATGAATCCTGTTGAGAACTTTAATTTGCATATTCATCAGTTGGTTAGAATAATGGAATTATATAAAACAACAATGGAATGGTTTTATGAACTTTACAAAGATAAGATAATAATGATATTGTTATCAAAGGTTTGGATTGACAACACGATAATGGCTTTTTGAAGATATCATAGTCAGAGCACAGATTACTAAAAAGTTAGTAGACGTAAGTCAAAGTGATTATAAGAATGACCATTTTTTTACTGCTAAGAAATATGAGGGGAAAATTATGATATCTCACGCCGATTACTATAAATTTGTATTATCTGTAACTTCTTTGTTTGTAGTTACTTTGTTTGTAGGGACCTAGTTGTTATACTCGTACGAGCCGAACCCTAATGGCTTTATATAAATGTAAAGTAAAAATACTACCATAAATAGAGATACCTAACACAAATGAACTATATACCACAAATATACCATTTACAATAAGTAAAATAAGATGGAATTTATTAATAATGCGCAAAGCAACACAATAAGATCATATTATTTCTGGTAAAGTTAATTTCCTCTCAATAATTGCATAGCCGCGAAACATACAAAAATTTATTAATCAATTCGGCCGTACTCGGTGAAGCCCGTTTAGAACCTTTAATTCATCTGTATTCAAATCCTATAATCAAGTAAGGGGTACAAGGTTATATTACGCCAATATCTCCGCAACTAATAAAGTCAAGAGGCGAACTTGAACTTCAGGCAATTTACCCACGATCTTCACCCATAAAGGATGTGTTCGTATATGAAAGTAGCTACTCTTTCCGTAGACACAAAATTCTCCTTATTATACCTAAAACACGCCATTCGTCTTTCTACTAGAATTGAATTACAGAGGTTTATTTTGTAAATACGCATAAGTATCTACAATAACATAAGCTTTTCCTTCTGAAACAGGAAAAATGCTTACGCACTTTATTGTTTACCTTGAAGATTGTATATTTATATGGCTTGGAACCATGTTTATTTCACACTGTAGGTACCTATATTATTTCTAATGAATATATGTCAAGAAATGTTTCTTTTGGAGAAAAACAGTTATTATGTAGTTTAAAAGTATATAATTCTTTTACTTTATGCACTTTTTATATAAATATTAAATCAACTTATACCCGTAAGTTATGTTAACATATTATGTTCTAAACACAGTTATATAACCTATTATATTACCTATTATATATTATATTCTGTGTTGTTATATCGAAGCTGGCCGAATACGGACTGGACAATGGTGATTGAATAAGGGTTTCGTTTTTGCTACATGGCTACATAAGACTAAATAATACTTAAATGGATTACAATATGTTAAGCTCTATTTAGGCAATAATTTATTTTGATTAAAAAGCAATAAAAAATGGCGTTCTTCGTACCCCATTGCTATTTTATACCGTTGGTAGGTATTATACTTCTGAAACGGTATTATAAATTGGTATAATGGTAGTTTATGAAACTGTTGCATAACTAGGGTTAGTAAACACGAGTGTTTTAATACCTAGTTACTTGCAGTTTCATACGCTACTTTATCTAAACTCATGTATAATACTTAATCTTATTGAAAAGTACATAGACACAAAAAATAACATGGCGTGTAGGTCCATCAGGCCCCACGCAGCGCGCCATCACTACTACCCTACCTCTGTACTACTACCCAATGATATTATAATTAAAAGGTGTAGATAGGTTACCATCACAGCATTCACTCTTCAAAAATGGCTAAAAAATTGCACACTAAAGCACATATAAATAACGTAATATTTCAATAACGTTAAATTATGATAACGCATAACACACAACGGCATTAACGGCATAAATTAACGGCATGTTTTGGGTCACTATTACATTTAATTGCATTTGGTACATGAATTGCGTTTACTGACACACGCGACATAGTTCAAAGTTGACTAATTGGAAATCCTCATAGGATACCCGATCGCTCAAGGAGGGCAGCGACCGGGTTATACCAGACTCTTTACTGGCTAAAACCCCATTGCCCACGACGCTGAAGGTCCCCGTTTGCAACCTACCGCTCGAAGAGCTCTTAAACTTCTCTTCTTCCTCTTTACCTCATCCCATTATTTGGGATAGGCTCTCCTCGTTGTGATGCGCCAGGATTATCTGACCTATAGGTTGGGCACGTTGCAAGTCGCGGAATACTGTAGACCACCATGTGGCTCGGGGTCTTCCACATTTTTTGTTCATGTTCGTCTTCAGGACGTTTTATCACGTGGTCATACCTACCTTCTGTCAGTTTGTCTGAGCTCTTATAACGTATCTACAACTTATTAATTATGATATCATTGCTACCAACCGCTTATTAATTTGATTTTGGAGACTTCGCAGCGTGGAAAAGTTTACAGTAATGAAAAAATCCACATGAATTGACAATTGGAAATTTATGATATGAGTGTACGAAACAAAACCAGGGATATAAAAAAAACTATTCTTCCGTCATATATGCAAGTCTTCTTTATGTTTTCTATGGAGCAGGGCCACCGGTACTTGACATTTCTATTCTAAAGCAACTTCAAATTTGCATTTCTGCTTGATATTCAAGAGTGAGGAAAGCTGCATTTCAGCAATACACTACTAACGTGTTTTCAGGATTTTTACTGTAGGTAGTGACAGTGATTCAGTCATAAAAGACCAAATACCATCGTAAACCACAGGAAAATTTTGATTTTGAACAATCACCAGCTATATATATAATGTAACAAAATTTTGGGTTTGCTAAGGTTTTATGAAATGAAATGAAATTGTTTATTCATCCAAATAGGCCTTCACAGGCACTTATGAATAGTCAGACTCTAAATGCTCGGTTCGGAAGGTACCGGTTATTTGTATCAAACTTTATTTTCTTCTTTTGCAGACTCCTGCATGATTGCTTATCTCTGGGCAAGATCAACCAACTCCCAATCCTGCGTAGCAGTCTCTTTAACTTGTATATCTACGGTTACCCAACAGAAGAGCATTTATGCAACAGCGTCTCCAAAATTACGGTAGGTATTTGACTTGTACAAAAATGATTAAAAAAAATATTTATCTCATGAGTTTTTTCTTCAGCGTCTCCGTTATATACTCCTGAATCTCTTTCTAGGGATAAACACATTACAAAGACTAATAATTCATCCTGACCGATTTACTGAGTTACAAAGTTGAACTACTTATTGCAAAAAAAAAATTATAATGTACCCATAAATGGGTAAAATGTGGATCGCGAACGAAACCGTGGCGCAGATAGCTAGTATAGCATAAGATAGTCTGACTTTTTATTAGTACCATCTTATAACAAGTGTAAAATGTTTTAAGTAAAGTGTTTATAAAACACCTGTGTTGTAGGAAAGTTTGTTAATTTATGGTTTCACCCGTGTCCCACTGGCGACATCAATCCTGAACTTTGGTAATTTCTTAGATATTTCTTCTGTGGTTTATAGCTTCTCGTGATCTAAGTATGGATGAACTTAGAAAACTTTTTAATTGCTTTGTAATATAATGTTTAAATAATTATTTGACATTAATATTGTTTTACGTTACATGTACCTAGGTATCCAAAATTTTTGAAGAATATTATTTCTTTAAATTCAGAAGATTAAGAACTATACATGATAACTTGAACCTTATAGTTTTGTTATGACCGTCCGTCCGTCTGTACATCACAGCTAATTGGGTAATGCTGATGTCACTCAAAATTTGCCACATACCTATACATATACATAAATAGTATGTCCCACTATAAAGTAATATGTCTTTATAATCATTTTTAGGTTATTTTTGTAACAGATATCATTGACTGTTCACATTTTGAATTATTAAAGTGGCCGTTTTCCTTGATTTATGTCCTCTCACCCAACATATAAAACTGTACCTCTTTTCCTTGATCAAAAGTTTAAGTATAAAACTTTCTATCGTACACGCTGAATTATTAATAAAATAATTAGCATAGCTTTTTCTCTGGAAAAAAAATCCATATAACAATCAAGAAACCTTGCGATGATTGTGACTGTGTCGCAGTCAACAAATGGCTTTGGATCACAGCCGAAAAAATACGGGTGACCTATTTACGTATACTATCATCAGGGAATATAATTAATATTCTACCTACTGATAACCTATGGAGTACCTATGCATAATATAAAATTACTATAATATACACAATTAAATTACCGTTTAATTAATATACCGACACAAATGTTTTTATGAAAACATTTAGAATATTTACTCGTGAAGTTTATTGGAGTATTAAGGATTTATGTAAGTATCTACTTCAGTTTACTATACAATTTGCATATACGAACTAACTTTATTAACGAACCCTCTCCCATTTGTGTGAATTAATTGAGGTATCTCCATAATTGGTTTTACATCACTGAATATTAACTTTATTCTACACGGTACATTGCATTTTCATAGCAAAAACCATTTGTTTAACAACCTTACTAATATACCTACCTAATAATTATTATCAAAGCAAGTACCTACACATTTGTAGTAATCGCTATTTATAAATAACCTGATTGAAGGAGTAGGTAATTGCAGTCTTAGGAAATGTATTTTATTCATATGTAATTGGCATCTTTACATATACCTGGACCCGTTCTCATCTGTCCAAAGAAATCCACGGAACCGATAAAGGATGGGGTAAACGATTTGGTGAAAAGAAATCCCGTTCAATAAATTCAAAGAGAAATTGAATGTTTTGTCTGGTTTGGTTACTAACCGAATATTTAATTTAAAAAAAATTATAACGTGTACTAGTCACATAAATAATGGGGCTTTTTTGTATGAACTTATGAACTAATGCACTTACGCAGAGTGTAACTACTTCCAGGCATCTTTATCAACAATATAATGAGCTAAACTATTTTTTTTAAACTTTCGTTAAGTGATATTCTAGTTTAAAATCAGCAATCATGGTAACTGAAGGTAAACATAAAAATCATGTTTCTAAAATGAAAAGTACGCAAGCTGGTACTGGTACCAGCTTTATACAAAAATAAGGCATCATAATATCGTCCGAGATAAAATATTAGAGAAACACTTCAGCACGAAAGGTTTCGACTATATGACAATTATTATTAATTTAAAATAATTGCCGTGGAGAACAGAAGAAACCCGAAATATCAAGCTTCTGCAATGAATATCATTTGAAAAAAATAGGTTGCTTGATACAACATTTAAATTTTTACATGATTTTAAATAAATCTGGGTCAAAATTTGTGAC
The DNA here is from genome assembly GCA_951361185.1 of Ochropacha duplaris. NCBI lineage: Eukaryota > Metazoa > Arthropoda > Insecta > Lepidoptera > Drepanidae > Ochropacha > Ochropacha duplaris. Next base: position 6,201,812 of record OX592695.1, on the reverse strand, counting down.
AGTAGATTTAGTTTATTCATTTAATATTTTTTGAACCATTTTTTAATTTTTATAACAATTGCATTTCATTCAAATTCTTAGGATATACGATCCGAGCGTACATTTCCCCAATGATTTGGCAACCTCCCTCGCCTATATTTAAATCGTAATCTCACTGAGTCAACGCTCTCGTCTCTCTAACACCCAAAATAAACGATCCAGCAAATACGACAATATTCGGCCGAGTTCTGATTAGCAACAATAAGTAGTAGCCATTTATACCTACGACATAGGATAACGTGCCCAACGTAGATAATCATGAATGAAGGACTGCGTCTAGGTAAAACTCCTAACAATACTGTAAAAGGAATACTGATAGCTACCGTCTTCGTCATGAATTATCCCGCCATTTCCAACCACTTACTCAGACAGACAAAAATTTTGCATTTATAACTTAAACATAATTATTATTATAATTGTATTATTACTATGACCACAATTTTAAATGGTAAACTCTTGTGATAGGAGGATGCTTCTTGCCTAAGTTAGAAAAAAAAACAATAAGACGAGTAAGGTTTCCCAACCCTCGCTACTAATTTAGTTAGCTCACTATTATTAGATGCCTTCCTAAAAATATGTTAAGTAAATCCTTCAATGTTATCCAATTAAGCAAACAACTTAATTAAACGCTTTTCTACGTAAGTATACTCGCAGTAGGTACGTAAGATGCTATTTGTGCGGTGCGGCCGTGCGGCCGTGCGGCCGTGCGGGTCGTCCGTACTGTTTATACTAACAACGAATATAAATAATAACAACGCTTCGTCCTGGGTGCTTTTAAAATTTTGATTATTTTTAGCACTGATAAATAAAAACTGGGTCCATTTTTATTTTATTTTATTCCATTGTAAGGCGATGATAGCTCAGTGAAGTCGGATACCGCGGCAAAGGTTGTGCGAATCCTACAATGAGCTTGAGCTTTCGGTGAAGGAAAACATCGTGAGGAAACCACGGCACGGTGGTAGAGTACTTTGTAGTACCCGACTGGCTGCATGGCTACCACCCTCAAGTTGAAAATCTGTCATAAAGCACCTATCAGTGTGTTCCGACAGCTGCACTTGAGAGCCAGTTCCCATATATTGTGTGTCTACCACCTTAGGGCCTCATCATTATTTAACATGGTGCGATTGCGGTCAAACACAAGCTTATCATAAAGTTAACTAATTTTATATGCAGTTTTACCATTATCCATCCGTCCGTCCCATTATCCAGTCGATGTGGTTGAAATAGTACAATTTCGAATGTAGTAGGACTTATTAGGATGAGATAGTGATTAGGAATCCAGATCTATTATTTTTATCTACTTTTTAAACGTGTGCCTGTTTTTCGTTCTATACTGGTATAGAAGCTCTCAATATAAAACTAAAAACAGCTTGGAGCTAAATCAATAACATTTCACCTCAAATATTTAAACATTATAATTAATGACGTTCTCGTTAATTAATCTCTTAATTTTCTATATTTTAGATCGAATTAAATCGCCGTTAGGTCTGTATAACTTAATTATTAAGTCATGTCTGAATCATATCTTAAATATCGTAAGCTTATAATGAGATAACCATGCTTATAATAGCATTCAGAAACTCGAATCGTTGGCTTCATAACTAGGAACAGAATTAATAATATGAATATTCAGGCCCTGCCTTTGTATTATACCTACCAGAACTCAAATATAACAATAGTACCTAAGTCAATCAACAATCAGTTCAACAACAAATCGCGCTCTGTGCACTTGCTATCCCAAACGCAATATCGAATGTTTGGGGTACTAAATAAATAGATAGGCTTCTTAAACCAGTAAAACAATCAGGGTTTGCAGTTGGTTGGTTGGTAGTCAACAACCCAATCAAAAACCAATTAGAGCAAAAATTGCCTCAGTTAACTACTAAAAGGAGTCTTTTTCAATCTATGTTATTATTAGACTAGCAGTTGCATTTCTACTATTGCCTTGTGCTCACTATCTTCAGCATCATTATCATTTACTATGGTGAGATTTTGAGCCTAATCATTGTAAAAAAAAACATACACCAGTGATATTGAAAATATTTTTTTCATTCAAATAGGCTAATTGGTTAACCCAGCACTTATGAATACATAGTCTAGATTCTAACGGTTCGGAAGATTGTTGCTTTTGCTGAGAAGAGCCGGCAATCAACTCAGAGCGGGCAATAAGCTCAGTGTAGACCTATAAAGAGAAAAGATTCGTTTTTTGTATGTTTATTTGTAATGGATAAACTCAAAAAACTAGTTAAGTAATTTTAAAAATAATTTAACCTACAGAAATCTACATTGGGAATGCGGGTGATACCACTGGGCGGAATGCTAGTATAACATATATCCGTTAGTTATACTATAAATAGTTAGTTATTCGACATACACCCAGACAACGAAGTAATATTTCGTAGAAGATAAACATAGGTATCAATAAAAACGATAGTTCGTAGTTCCCTAGACAATACAATTCCTACAAAATTTGGTTACTTTATACAAAATGTGAGTCGATAATACAGGACAAAAGTCAATTGGATAAGCCTGCTTCAAAAATGTGTTATTATTAGCCTACGCACGCGTTGACTAGGTATAATATAAAGCAATTAAGCGCCCGTACTGTTTACGACAGCATATTTATTGCTGTGACCATGAGAACAGCGAGAGCTAATCCAGTTTTAAAGACACTGGGACGATAATCTAAATAATGAGCACTGAAAAAACAACTTAGTTTTAATTGTGTACCTGAAGAATTGATTTCAATAAATTTAATAGAAAATAATCTTGTAGCTCGTAGTAAATGATTTTAAACGCAGCTAATTTCACTCTAGGAATATATTATGTAGAGTCATTTTATTTAAATACTGTTGTCTTTTTTACAATGGCTTCTATTTATCTCACCATGGTAAAAAAAATGCTCTGAGTAAAACGAATTCAGGGTGATATACTTTATCCCAAAATATTTTAAACTATGTTTTTTTTATTTGTTCAAGGCTATTGATTCAGGGTCCATCATGAATTACCGATCAAGGAATTATACCAATATTATCTTACGAGACGAAGAACTTAGTCTTTTTAATTTAAACTTGTGTGATAGAATTTATAATATTATATATATAAAATTGAGATAGTATTATATAATTATATTAGACTAATTATGATGTCAGATATTCGTACAAAAATATGGAGATTTAGATATTAAAGGCTTAAAATTACCTAATACGATAATCTGCAATGGATGACCCCCACATTAGAGATAGGTAAATATTTATATGAACATAATATATAAACAGGTTAATTGTCTTAGGTCCATAATATTATAAGAATGAAAATCAAAGATAAACCCAGACTCAAAAATAGATGGTTTTCTTTTTTCAAAAATTAAGAAGCGTACGCAGTGAAAAAATTTAGTCCTCTTAATGATTAAGCCAAGATTAGTTCACATTGTCATTTTCATAGCTTGAAGACTTACAGCAAACAATTATGCACTATTTGATGTTAACAGCACTACCCCAGATGTTCACGTCAATAGGATTAATAGGATCTATTTAAGGTGAGGCGGGCAAAGAATTATATAATTGTATTTCAGTCGAGGACTATACTCGTAATATTAATTAATGTTACTTGTATTACGTGTATTGTTGATATTGCTATAAGATAAAATATGTAAATCAAATTTATGCTCAGAAAAATTAACGACTTTCCTAAAAACAGCTACACAATCTATGATTTGAAACTATAAATAGACTACAGTGCGGCTGCTGAGAGAATATATTTATAACATTTGTAAATAATGCGCTTAAAATTATCACAGAAAATATATCTTTGATATGTTCTATAATAAAGTTACCTACCCAAAGAAATACAGCTATTCCTTGAGGTAGAGTTAAACTATCAACGGTACTTTCGATAAGAAATCACCTAGTCGGTAAAACTTAAACGAACTGTAGGCTACACACGTAAATATTTAGTTCCTAGGCCCAATAGTTTTAGTTGTGCGCTAATATGGCAGTTAGTTTTTAGAATAAAGGTAAGATAAATTAGATGTTCCGTATTTTAGATTAGCTTGGGTTAAAAAGTCATTTCGTGGGAATAGTGTACGCTTTAAAAATAAATTACCATCCGGTTGCTTTTAAAATTGCACATATAAATAAGTTTGAAAGAAAGAACTTATTACTAGATTGTATTGATAATAGTATCAAGAGGTAACTCCACTCTACAAAAGTGCACAAAGCGTACATTGTTCATGCATGTAGGAAAAAGCCTCTTTAATTACTATTACACGTTACTAGTACGGGTTGGGATTTTTTTTCTATTTTTAAGTAAATAAAATAATCAATACAGTTAAGTATAGGTACGATTGATCTTTGTCGGTTAGTTTTCAGCGTTTTCATGTTTAATTAAACACGAAAAACATCTAAACAATATTACACCGTAACTCAATTAGGTACCTACCTACCTACATTCAATTCAAAGAATGCAGACACTTCAGATAATTAAAATACCAATGCAGCTGGCAGTACCTCCCTAGCTTACTTCATGAGTCTTCAGGTTCAGGGACTTGTAAAACTGGTTTTCACAAAGATTTTCACGTCGTATCTACCTACCTACTACAAACATAATATGTAGAATCAAACACAAAAATCAAAATATATATGCAAATAACTTCTCTGCTTCCGCGTTTGTGATACCTTCTTAACCCTTTTTAGAATACCGAAAGAGGTGAATACCAGCCGTTGTTGGAATATATTTAGATACTATTTGAATATATTTTACGAAAGTTGGACAGCCAGACGCCGACGCTCTCCAATATGATTTTTTTTCTGCGAAGGTATAATTTTACGGTAATTATAGTAGTTTATAAATTAATGAAGGCGATGATAGCTCAGTGGTAGTGACATCGGATACCGCGCCATAGGTCGTGAGTTCGAATCCTGCAATGAGCTTGAGCTTTCGGCGAAGGAAAACATCGTGAGGAAACCACAGCACGGTGGTAGGGTACTTTGTAGTACCTACTCGATTAGCTGGCTACCAGTCGAGGCTGGCTGGTGTGTTCCGGCAATTGCATTTGAGAGCCAGTAGCCTTTAAGGCATTGTAATAAGATGTACAACACATTGGCAATCCCTCTGGTATTACTGGTGTCTATAGGCGACGGTAGTCAAATACCATCAGGTGAAATCAGTGGTACTTATAATAAAAATTGTTGACTAATAGGAGTTACTAAAACACGAGTATTAGTTACATTACACGAGTAATAAGCCACCGGCTTATGGAATTGAAATGAAAACTATTTGCAATTGTTTTATTACGAAAAATATGAAAATAAAAACTTTTTATAAAAAAATAAAAACGACTTCAAAGGCAAATGTTGCACTAAAAACCGAAAAATAAACTGAATAAGACATTAAATAAAATGGACAAAAATATTTCAATAACTAAATAGACCAAAAACTTTACTTATGTAAACTACCTACGCACCTATTCAAATTATTATTCTATAAATACCTTTTGATCTGTTTGAAGTCGGTGCCAAGCCTAATAGGTTTAATAGGCTTCGTACGGTTTGAGGAGGTAGGACATAGCATAACATCTGCTCATAATTGGGGCCGTCTGACTGGGGAAGTACCTCCACCTTACAGAATATCGCAGCCAAATAACACTGCCAAGTGGTGTTGTGTTCCTGCGGTGAGTAAGGTTGCCAGAGCTCCTTAGAGGAGGCACTGTGCTGACGGCGGAGGGACCGGCGGTATTATGGAGTCGCTATTGAGTAGTGCAGGCGCAGCATGTTGGCGTGCGGTTAGGGAGATCCGGTGAAACGGTTGACCGCTGGCCGCCCGCAGATAGAGTGAGTTCCCGAACCCAGGGATTACTTAATCTCCTCCCTGGGAGGCTGAACTGCCATCTGGCGATGCTAGTGAAGGCATTTATTATTTCTTTCATTGTATTTTTGGGCTTGGCACCGACTTCAAACAGATCAAAAGGTATTTATAGAATAATAATTTGAATAGGTGCGTAGGTAGTTTACATAAGTAAAGTTTTTGGTCTATTTAGTTATTGAAATATTTTTGTCCATTTTATTTAATGTCTTATTCAGTTTATTTTTCGGTTTTTAGTGCAACATTTGCCTTTGAAGTCGTTTTTATTTTTTTATAAAAAGTTTTATTTTTCCATTTTTTATATTTCAATGTTTTCAAGAAATATTTAATTGTTTTCGAGCAAATTAAGCCTATTATTAATTTACATTATCTATACTAATATTAGAAAGCTGAAGAGTTTGTTTGTTTGTTTGTTTGAACGCACTAATCTCAGGAACTACATAAAATATATTAGTGTTGGATAGCCCATTTATCGAGAAAGCCTATAAGTTAAATAACATCACGCTATTAGATGAGATACATGAATAGATAAACTTTTAAAGAATATATATCCTAAATGATTGAGGCTTCTTTCTCAGCGGCTACTTGATATTGCGTTTCATTTCATATCTAGGACAACGTATATTCTAACACCTAACCGATAAAGATATTACCTTCTATCATCAGCTCATTTTAATATACAAAGAGACGACGATACGAGTCTAAACGTGAATATAATATTTAAAGAAATATCCCGTAACTCCTAACCTTTAAGGAGTTGTACCTTCCATCATCAGCTCTGCAACATAAGATGATGACTACCAGATGGAAATAGCTTTGATAAGTACGTATATGAATGAAAAATACTGTAAATTCTTATAAAATTTGAGGGTTGCTCTCATTTTCCCCAGGATCCCATCATCAGATCCTGATTTGGTGACAGTGGGACTACCGCTGAAGTATACTCTTTCAAATGAAAAAAGAATTTTGAAAATCGGTTGACATTTCTTATAAAATTTGAGGGTTGCCCTCGTTTTCTCCCAGGATCCCATCATCAGATCCTGACTTGGTGATAATGGGACCACCGCCGAAGTATACTCTTTCAAACAAAAAAAAAATTTTAGAAATCGGTTGACAATTGGCGGAAAAATCGATGAACATACATAAAAAAAAAAAAAAAATACATACAGTCGAACATATAACCTCCTCCTTTTTTGAAGTCGTTTAAAAATACTAATTTATGAAACTACTAGCTTTCCGCCCCGCGGTTTCACCCACGTATCCATTTTTTACCCATTTAGACATTGAATTTCAAAAAAACCTTTCTTATTCCTCGTCTACATCTTAAAAACAATACCTGTGAAAAAATTAAGGGTATAGGCTGGGCGTTGATGAGTCAGTCCTTCTCATTTTTCATACCAAGAAACGGAAATAACTCCTAACTTTGAATCCCCGTTTCACCCCTTCAGAGGTGGAATTTTAGAAAACGCTAAAATACGTGTTTCATTATTTTTAATTGATAGCCTAAAAACAAAGTTTCATGGTTCTAGCTTAAAAAAATGGCGGACTTCCATACAAACTTTCAACCCCTTTTTCACCCCCTTAAGGGTTGAATTTTAGAAAACGCTAAAATATAAGTTTCTTTATTTTTAATTGTTAGCCTAAAAACAAAGTTTCATGGTTCTAGCTTACAAAAATGGTGGACTTCCATACAAACTTTCAACCCCCGTTTCACCCCCTCAGGGGTATAAATTTAAATAACGCTGATACACGTGTTTCTTTATTTTTAATTGATAGTCTAAAAACAAAGTTTCATGATTCTAGCTTCAAAAATGACCGACTTTCATACAAACTTTCAGCCCCTTTTTCACCCCCTTAAAGGTTGAATTTGGAAAAACCGTTCTTATTCCTCGGTCAAGTTTTAAAAACAACACCTGGGAAAAAAAACAGCTTTCTAGGTCTAAGGGTATAGGCTGGGCGTTGATAAATCAGTCAGGACTTATCCTTTTATATATATAGATTGCATAAAATTAAAGGGGTCATTAACCCTCGCCAATAGAATGGTCGTCCCAAAATTTCATATAAAAAATTGAATTCCAAGAATCGCGTTATTAAAAGTTGACAATGTCTTATACTACAGTATTACTTCGGAATCTAGACACGCGGGAGCGTGTCAAGCCGAGTTCAAGAAACAGAACTGGCGAGCCGCACCGTGTGTAATATTACACGAACCATTTGGAGCCACTTTTGACCCCCTCATAAATCAAAAACTATTTTACATAAACGTATCAAATTTGGCTCATATATTGAGACTTGCGAGATACATATGTGTTCTAAATTTCATAAGCTTATCTCAAACGGTTATTTAGATATTAATGTCCAAAATTCCTCATTTTTATCATTGACTGACCTATAGACCAAAATTCTAACCCAGTTCCAGATGACCTAGAGAGCTAAAAATTTGGTATGCAGATAGGTAATTAGATGAATACAAAGGAATAAATAAAAAACTGGCATTTTTTAAATAATTAGATTCTATTATGAACGCTTAACATAAATACCTAATATTAGTTAGGGTACCTACGTTATTAACTGGGATTAATTATTATTTTTATATTTAGCGCACATCAATAGTGTAAAATCATTACCTACTCATAAATAATGATAAAATGTGGGTGGGGCGCTGTGACAACCGAATTGAACCGTTGACGCGAACGTCGCCGAGCGAGCGGCAGCCGCGCTCATAAGCGCGAGCGCCGTCTTGCTGTCCGGTTGTCTCTCGATATCTGACCTATAAGGTTGCGATTTATGCTGCGAAATTGCTAAGTTTTCTTAAGGAAAACTTACAATTTGTAGTAATATTATTATTACAATTTCTTTAATAAGTAGGTACGTACGTATAGTATTATAGTATAGGCAATAGTTTAAATAAATAATAATTTTATAGTTATAAGAAGGTAGGTGTATATACTTACCCACCAAAAACATAAATGTAAAAAAGGAGAGCCAATTTCAATACAAAAATTATTCTCTGCTGTGGGCTTGGCAATGCAATTGTTTTATATTTATAAAGTCTACTTTTAGTTTTGAATTTGTCCATTTAAAAGGACCCACGGCGTTACGAGGATATGTACTTACCTACAAATATACTTACTAATATATACTTACTAATACTTAATAATAATTCGTATGGGAAAACCAGCCAAGTCAGCCCTTAGACTACATATTTGGATTTTGCATAGAACTTGGCACTCAATCTCAGATCTCCATTCTTTTTGCGGCGAAGCCCACAGCAGAGAATAATTTTTGTATTGAACTTGGCTCTCCTTTTTTACATTTATGTTTTTGGTGGGATACACTTAAACTGAGAAGACTCCGGCAAGAAACTCGGCAAGGCAATTTTATTTTCCTACCGTGGATCTTTTTTTGTAAGATCTTTGGTCTACATATCGCCGCCCTCACCGAATAATACCATAATCGAAAAATCTAAATTTTACAGGAAAAATAAAATACGGTTTTTTGCTTGTAGCTCTTTACCAGGTTTACATAGAAAAATCATTTATATACCAAAAGATAGCTGATTTTTGTTTCAATAAAGTGAAATAAGAAAAAAAAATGTTTATGCTATATTAAAGACGTTAAAAGCGAAAATGTATATTACCAAAATTGAAATAGAATCTTCATCCGTAAAGCAACAATACGATTTTATTCGGGTAAATTATCGACATTGATCTACACAATAATAGTTGAATGCGATCTTATTCTCTGTTTTTTGAAATTTTATCTGACTCAGTAATGAATTGTTACCATAATATTCGTTGATAAAACAGAGTAAGATGATAATTGTAAAATTTATTAACGTTATTATTCCATGGCAATTCACAATTGTAAAATAATAATACCGGATAGTCCTATTGCAAAAAAAAATAATTACTCGAATTCCTAAAATAATACATGTTTTACGTTTTTTTTTACCTTATTTTAATCAATGTATGAAAAAACAATATATAAAAAAAAATTATCAATTTAACATTCATAGATTCAATTATATTAATATTTCAGTGCCATCTAGGCATCATCTAGGTCTGGCCCATCAAGATCGTCTGAGTTTTGCTGTTTCGAATTTCCGAAACATCCAAGAGGGTTGTAAAAACCAGGGTAATGCTTGGGTATAGCTTAACTAGCACACAATCTAAGTAAATCGTCATACAGAGGTTTAGGTATGGGGATAGGTCGGTGGTAAATCTGTGTCAAGTTATCGACGATTGTAATTTCCACAGGATTTTTCGGTCGCCTCCCACGTTTTGATTTTGAAGGATCCAGGTCAGTGTCCAAGTCAAAATATTCTTCCCCAAATTATATTTTAATTGTAAGACACGAGGTCTATCATGTATCATCAATTGTAAGACACGATACTCTAATTTTAATAACCTTTGACCACGAAATGTTTCCACCTTGTGTATCCTTAAGTCAGTTTTTTCCAGAGATTAAATCATAAAGCAATGTGATGCTCCATTTCTTTTACATTATATTTCTCACCTTTTACTTTAAAGCATTAAATATAACGCTGTAGATTTGGTCCGGTATAATATAATACTTTATTCTTCATTGCGCGTTCCACACATGAATGCATGCTGTCGCTCTCACTCTGACTATGGCCAGTCTCAAAAAACGATGGCATATAGGTAAATACTTTCCAGCCCGTAAGTTTTGAAAGCATTGATACATGGCAAAAATAAATCTATTTTGTTCTGCGCAGCACAGCCATCAGAATAAAATGATACATATTTTATGCCTCTTTGTGCTTCTTGTTGTATAAATTGTAGTAAACACCTTCCAGTTTGATCCTCTTTTTTCAATTTTTTTAAATTTAATTTAATACCAATTTAAGTGGATTTATTGTTGTATAATTTCTAAATTTTGTATTGTGATAATTTGTGTAATTTTGTATTTGATAATGTGTATAATTTTTAAATTTTGCATGCTATAATTTGTAGCGAAACATGAAGATCCACCAAAAAACTAAGAACTATTTATGTAACCGTGTTTCAAGCAAATAAAATATCTTTATCTTAGAGAGGTGCCAGACATAGGATATTACTATGTCTGGCACCTCTCTATTGCAAAAAGAGGATCAAACGAAATTGGAAGCTGTTGATTACAACTTATACAACAGGAAGCACAAAGAGGCATATAATATGTATCATTTTATTCTTATGGCTGTGCTAGGCAGAACAAAATAGATTTATTTTTGCCATGTATCTTAATGCTTTCAAAACTTACGGGCTGGAAAGTATGTACCTATATGCCATCGTTTTTTTGAGACTGGCCATAGTCAGAGCGAGAGTGACAGCATGAATTCGTGTGTGGAACGCGCAATGAATAATAAAGTATTATTTACACCTGACCAAGTCTACAGCGTTATATTGAATGCAAAAGTAAAAGGTGAGAAATATAATGTAAAAGAAATGGAGCAAAGTTACTTAATGATTTAATCTCTGGAAAAAACTGACTTAAGGATACACAAGGTAGAAAAATTTCGTGTTCAAAGGTTATTAAAATGAGAGTATCTCATGATAGACCTCGTGTCTAACAATTCAAATATAATTTTAGGGAAGAATATTTCGACTTGGACACTGACCCGGATCCTTCAAAATCAAAACGTGGGAGGCGGCCGAAAAATCCTTTTTTTCGGCCGCCGATTTACCATCGATCTATCCCCATACCTAAACCTCTGTACGACGATTTACTTAGATTGTGTGCTAGTGAAGCTATATATAGCTCTTGGATGTTGCGGAAATTCGGAACCGCAAAACTCAGACGATCTTGATGGGCTGGACCTAGATGATAATTATGTTTCTTTTATATTGTTTTTTCATACATTGATTAAAATAAGTTTAAAAAAAAACGTAAAACATGTTTTATTTTCAGAATTCGATAAATTATTACTTTTTGTTTTGCAATAGGACTATCCGGTATGACTAAAACTAAGGCTATCGCTTTCTTTCACATGCTGAATTTGATGGAATAAATAGACGATACATCGTAACTTATCAATACATGTTGAAATCCTCGCAAAGTATTATTGTGAGATAGGATTGCTTTATTTTCGTTGGCAAGTGTTAAACAGTATTCAACATAACGATTGCAACTCTTATAAACTAAATATCGCAATGTAATGTTAATGTAAAAAATATACGAATGATTACCCGATTAATATGGTAATTATACATCACCGAAATTCGTCTCATTTTTTGTACACGAATAAGATTGTGATAACAGTTTGCTGTAAAAGATGAGACATTGAGAAGTTAGTAATAACCTATTATGATGATATTCGTCATAAAACTGTGTTTTTATTTTTAGGCGAACAGTACTGGTAAATTCATTACAAAATGACTATCTTGAAAAGTACTCGTACGAATCTTCTGAAAAAAATTCACAAGGTGTAATCGACCCTCTAGAACAATAATTCCCAATAAAAGCACTTCTATAGTAATAGTCGATTACGGTACTATTCGGTGAGGGCGGCGATATATTCGGGTCGGTAATTAGGTTGTTTGATTTTAGCTACACTGCCGTCACTTCATTATGAGCTGTAGCGTTATTTTCGTGTGAATTATTTCAGTCATTTATGGAATTGTTCTGTTTTTGATAGAATTTAGTACCAATTTGAACTATTCACAAATTACTGCGTGGAACCTACCCGACGGAATCTAGAAAGGACATCAATTTAAGATTTAAATATGAGATTTTTACAATCTAACGGAAAACGAATTAAACTAACAGCACTCACAATCGCATGTAGGTTTACTCAGTGCTAACAAATCTGGAGACGATGATAGCTCAGAATTGTATTTATTTAAAAAAGGTTCGTTAGTAAAGTGGCTGAAGGTGGCAAGATTACGAAGACTCGTAAATATTTCAAGTGCAACTATCGGTAGGTTGTTGGCGAACTGAAGGTGATAGCCAGCTATGCGGATACTAATTACGAAGTAGGTACACTACCACCGTGTAGGAAACCATAGTTCCTCACGATATTATCCTTCATCGAAAGCTCGAGCTCATGGATTCGAAATCACGACCATCGCCACGACATTCGAAGTAAAATTGCTAATTTTTTTTTTCCTAAATACAGTGGCAATAAAATAATAAATTTAAATTTACCCGACTATGTTTTTATATTGAGTTGAGAACCTACTTAGATTATTTTGTATATTGGCTAAAATAGTTATACTTAATGTTTTTTTTTTTTCAATATCCGCGAGTATTAAAAATGCCCAGTTAATTAAACCGATACAAAAGAAATGATGAATAACTCAAAATAACTGATACCTGCCTGGTTCTACGAATACGATGCATTTTAAAGCATAATTTTATTACTAACTAAAAAAGCTTGCATTCATACTCACAGTTTTCACTGCAATTTACACCAAACGTTCGAATAAAAACGAAATCACCGATACGAAATATAAAAATAAAACAAAGCGTATCACGAAAATAAAATTCACATAATACTAAAATAAGTTCATTGGTTCACTGTCACAAAGTTCGATGGGCAGCGATCTACGGAACGGCCTGAAAAAGCTCTGAAACAACTCACCCTCATGGGCGATTGTGAACGACTGGTCTGCCTACGCTCACTCACTCAACAAGCAAGCAGTCTGTAGTCTTCTTTGCGCTCACTTTAGCCCGCGCTGGTTATTTTATATGTGTGGAAACAGACAGGTACTTATAACATACAACACTTTCAGTCGAAAAGTCACATTCACTCATAGTTGAATTTGTTGTTTCGGCAGGGTTTTAAGTAATATTTTCACTATTACGTACTTAAAACTAACTTTTTAGGGATTAGGGTACCCAGAACCGGGATTCCACATCATCACGTACTATTGTTTGTTTTAGAATGCCATTAGGTACTATTATTTTATATTATTATTCTTATATCATAATATATTTGTGATTATTCGTTCCCGGGGGATCGGAATTTATTCCGAATTGTTTCCGGGGAAGAAAATCGCATAGGTTTTTTCTTTACTTTTGGATAAGCTTGAGTTTGAGCGCAATCTCACCATGGTAAGTGATGATGTGGCCGAAGGTGGTAAGCACACAAAGCCTAGATGGGAACTTGCTCTCAAGTGCAGCTGTCGGAACACACTCATAGGTGCTTGGCGATAGATTTTCAACTTAAGGGTACTACAAAATACCCTACCACCGTGCTATGGATTCCTCACGATGTTTTCCTTCACCGAAAGCTCAATCTCATTGTAGGATTCGAACCCATGACCTTCGCCGCGGTATTCGACGTCACTTCGACACCACTGAGCTATCATCGCCTTGAATGATCATTTCTACTGCATGATACGGTCCATGCACGCCAGAAGACGAATAGCGACTGATTGAAACAAAGGTCCCTCCAAGGTCAACTGGATGGCATCGCTGGATTACATCCATCTAGAAGGCCTATTACATTATAGACTTGAATGCTTGGTGGCTTGAATCAAGGCAAGGACGTTATAAATTTTATAACGTCCTTGAAATAAGTTCGCTCGCGGAATTTTCGAACCTTCAGAACCCTCACAATACACTAGTCATATCTGAGAAATTGAGAAAGTATGTAAGGTCTGTGGTTAAACCCTAGAGCAAATTGCGAGTCAGACTCGCGCAAAAAGGGTTCCGTAAAAATGGTTAAAAAAATCACGTTTGTTGTATGAGAGCCCCCCTAAAATATTTATTTTATTCTGTTTTTAGTGTTTGCTGTTATAGCGACAACAGAAATACATCATCATTTCAACTGTCTAGATATCGGTTCTTGAGATACGGCCAGGAGACAGAAAGACGGACGGACAGACGGATAGACGGACGGACGGACGGACAGACAGCGAAGTCTTAGTAATAGTCCCGTTTGTACCCTTTGGGTACGGAACTCTAAAACAAGGTAATTTTGGTCACAGATCAAACAAAAAAAATTACGTTCGGTCGGATACATTATTTTGCAATGTTATTACATAGTTGAATTATTTGTCTATCCAAGAATTATGTATACTACCCGGATAGGTAACTCTCCATACCTACTTGAAGCAAATACCTATCAATTGCGAAAAAGAGAAAGATAACAACTACGTTGGGACAATCTCTCTTTCTAACCCTACTTACCCTTAATGAAAGAAAGAGAGATTGTCCCAACGTAGTTTTTATCTTTCTCTTTTTCGCAATTGATAGGTATTTGATTTAAGTAGGTATTTAGAGTTACCTATGCATTTTGTATTGATGATTCTTGGTACTGACTCAAGTTTTAATTTAGATTTATTTTCGATAATTTCTTGAATAACAAAGATAGCGTCAATTATTATTTGAACAGATTGATTTGAGTTTACTTTAAAAAACCAATGTTTTCGGTTTTTCTAGTTCAACAGTAAGCCTACAGTATGTGTGTGTATCCGAATATAAAAATAGGCATTTCATGAAAACAGGTATATAATAATGTAGGTGTCTTTTTGGCGGGAACTTGCAGAGTGACGTTGCGTTTTCGTTTTATTTTCATTAAATTCGTGTATTTTGAGTTTTATTGAATAATTTCGGTGGTGTTTTATCCAATAATGATCAAGTGAAGTGAAATGAAATGAAAGCGTGTATCGTGACTTTCCAGATTGTCCCAAAAAGTCCGTGAATGTTTTAGTGGAACAACCGCCAATTTCACTAAAGCTTGACTGGACATGTATGGACGAGGACAGGACATTACAGTGAGTTTGAGAATGTGATGTGAATTATGACTATAACATAAAAGAAGAAATTGAAACTGAAGAAAATGTATGCGATTGAAAGACTTTGTATTGACTAAATACTAGAGATGGGTAGTTATTCTAATAACTAGCCAAATACCCGCTACTGATCAAATACCCACGGCTACGATATCCGTCAAAAATATATTCGGTTGTTGGCTATCGAATGGCTACGGCTTCCAATAACCTACACGTTTATGACGTAACGCGCAGTAGCGAACAACCACGCCAGCCGCCGGCAGCCGACTAACTAACTAACCAACTAGTTGAATGAACAGTTGTGGCTACTCGTAGCCGTAGTAGCCGTAGTATCCAAACTAACTAACCAACCAGTAACCAACCAACCAACAACGCGGGAGCGCGCTGTCACCGCGCTCACTGCTATTAACGATTTTGAACTTAATCGTGTAGTCGGTTAAGTTTAGAATTGTAAGACAAACAGATTTTCGAAATTTTCTTAATGAATATCCGTAGATAGAGATAACGCTAAACCCATGATATCAAAAGCTAAACCAAATAGATAGATAAATCAGTTTTCTATTAATTATAGTATAATCATAAATGTATTAACATTTATGATACGAAGAATGAAATTGTTATTTCTTTTACAATTGAATAAATTTTACATAAAAAGTACTCGTGGTTATAAAATTAGACTAAGTGAAATGCGAGTGCAAATTGAACGCTGTTTCTAGTTTCTTTAAAACGTGGTATTTGAATTATCAGCCTTCTTCTC
Source organism: Ochropacha duplaris (assembly GCA_951361185.1). NCBI lineage: Eukaryota > Metazoa > Arthropoda > Insecta > Lepidoptera > Drepanidae > Ochropacha > Ochropacha duplaris. Next base: position 6,185,414 of record OX592695.1, on the reverse strand, counting down.
TTCCTTAGAGAAGAAGAGAAGAAGGGTGAATTTGAATTATCACCCATACGATTTAAATCTTAATAGCACTCGTGATTAAGCTTAGAATTGTACGACAAAACAAACTATCATTAGAGATAAATTCATTACGCCAAATGGATTACCACGACATCTGTAGTTTATTTGTAAAATATAAGACAGCTGACGTAAAAATAAAATATGCGCTCCATAAGATCCTAGTCTTGTCGATAGACAGGTTATTAATTCACAGCAGTTGAAAGAGATGGCGCCAAATCAGTAAATGGATATTTAACAATTTTCTATTATTCTTTTTATTTTTAGTTTTTATTATCATTACGAAAAAGGAAATGCATATATTCTTTTCTAGGAAGTGTAAAAAGTTTTTTTTTTAAATTATGTTATTTAATCTAAACTTATTTTGATGAATTTGGCTAGTTTTGAGTCACTATAAATAAGTCGTTTAAATATATTCATAGATCATAGATGGCGTTAAATCAATATACAGATATTCGACAGTCTTTTTATTATAATTAGTAAATTTTATAATACGTACGATAAGTCAATTCAGTGAAGTATAAAATAAGTAAACAAAATATAAAAACATATCATCTAAGATTATTACCGCCGCGGCTGGTATGATACTAAATAATTGCATCCAACAGGGTTTGAGCGTTACTAACGGTTGTCCTAGAGATAAATCCATTACGTCAACTGGGGTACCACGACATCTATAGTTTTTTTTTGTAAAAGTCTAGTCTAGTCGATAGACAGGTTATTAATTCATAGCAGTAGAAAGAGATGGCGTTGAATCAGTAAATTGATATTTTTCAATTTTAGTTTATTATTATTATTTAATATTACGAAAAAGGAAATGCATATTTTCTTTTCTAGGAAGTGTAACAAGTAATATTTTTTTTAAATTATGTTATTTAATCTAAACTTATTTTATTGAATTTGGATAGTTTTGACTTTCTATAAGGAAGTCGATTATTTATATTCAAAGATGGCGTTCGATTAATATATAGATATTCGTCATTTTTTTTATTATAGTTAGTAAATTTTATAATACGTACGTACGATAAGTCATTTCAGTGAAGTATAAAATAGGTAAACAGAATATAAAAACATATCATCTAAGTTTATTACCGCCGCGGCTAGTATGAAACTGAATACTTGCTGGCAACAGGGTTTGAACGTTACTTCCTTTTGGTATAGTTACTATACTCTTTGAGCGTTACTACTTAGTTACGGTTATCCTAGACTATTGGATAGTGACAATTGATATCTAATAACTAAAGATAAACAATCCCAAGCAAAAGTTCTCTGAAAACTGTCTCAAATTGTGTTGGGTAATACTAGTTATTTCTTAAAGTTTTATTCACAAAGCTATGTACAAAAGGCAATAAAAGGACATCGTTCAAAATGGCCCCAGAACCAACAAGCATTATTGTTTATATATTTTATTATATTAGTTGCAAATATCTATATCCAACGGACAAGCTGTCTTCCAAAATGTTTTTTTAAAAGTATTGTGACTATTTGTGACGACTACGCCATCATCTTTACCATAAATCAATAATTTCTTTTTCTTTTTTAAAGGTTTTTGGCTTGGTATCTAGACCTTTAAGCCATTTCTTTATTTTAAATATTCTTCTGTTTTGTTATAGTCACGTTATATTTTCACATTACCAGTAGACACATTTACCCAATAGCTGAAATAGCCGGGTATCAAACTGGTTATTGCACCACAAATAGCTGGCTAGCTAAGTTATTGAAATTTCGGCTAGTTACCCATCTCTACTAAATACTAAAACTGTGACAAATAGACCAAGACCATTTCAAATACTTTGACATTCGCAGAAATATCCTACAAGGATGATTGCCAGCAACAAAAAAAAATGTAGGTATGTTTTTTCTCATTCTATCTTAAGTAACGGCCGTAAACAAGAAAGAAAAGAGCTTGTTCCAAACGCTATCTCTTTCAATCTAAGATAAGCGCCATAAGCAAGAAGAAAGCAGAGCTTGTTTACAATTGTTCCAAGGTGTTTAATTCAACCATATTTTCCAATATAAATGTTGTTTCGCGGAACTGAAACTGTTATGGGGCTTCATACACAACCGTTTCAACCTCCTAAATCCAAAAAAAGCCTTTCGCTAAATAACCATCAGTCGTGCCTCGTTTCTATATCTTCTTTAGTCTCTGGCCCAGAAGGAAAACAAGCGATTTGTTATCCGAAAACCAATTACAAATATCTATTTTGCTAGCTCTGGCTCCCAGTTCCTCGAAGTTTATCTTACCAAACAGAGAAACAGAAAATCACGGCGACTAAGAAAACTAGAGAATCTGTACATCTGGAAGCAAAGCGTCACAAGGTTAGTACCTATCTGGTCTATAAAATAACCTAACTAAACTAAACAAGTGCAGTACTTATTGTAAGTTATGAAACAAACCTGTAAATTCAGTCTATATGTAACATACTGAAATCTACATAGGTACCTATCACGTATTCTTATTTTATTGAGTAAAAAAATTTGATACCTGTCACATCAAACAATGCCTTATTTCTTGAATAATACCTATGTACTTATTTACAATTATCTGAAATTTCTTGTAGATGCCAGCTGCCAGTTTCGGGTCACTCTCTTTATCAGGTGCTAGTGATTGTGGCATAAAAGATGTATGGAATCATAACTTACATGAAGAGTTTCAAGTTATAAGACAAGTGAGTATTAATTATGCAAGTTTCTGAAATTGTGTCTTAAACTGAAATCAGTTTGTTTCTCTTGCCAAGTAGAGCAAGTCGAGCACTATTCAAACAGTAACTTAGGCTAGGTTTTATCCCGGGATGGTGAATGAAACTGCAAAGAATAGCTTAACTTACTAATCTTGTGAAGTACCAGTCAGATTTATAGGCTACTTTTTATCCTGGGAATGCAAGTGACCCTGTAGGAGACAGCTAGTAATATAGCTGATTTTTTAATGCACCCTCACATTCGCACACCTCATTCTCAAAACTTGTGTATCCTGCTTCATTTTTAAGTCATTTTTAATATTATAATTGACTCTATCTAGCTCAAAGTACCAGACTTCTCCAAGCAGGCAAAGCTAGTATTGAAATAAAAATTATATTATGTCAGGTATTTGCATACCATCTATTCTCCCAAAAATCTGCTTATTGAAAAAAAATATTTTAACAATTTGTAACTCACTATATGGGTGAGGACCAAATTTTTGACGTAATCGCAAATGGAAATCACAACGTAATGTGTCACACTGGAAAATAAATGTAGCACAGTGGAATTATTAGGGTGTGTGTATATGGTCTTAAGTTTTTAGGTAGGTAAGTGGAATAAATAATAAATTTAAATAAATTCAAGAAATATTTAATAAGCAGTACAAATAAAATAACAAACCCAAAACTTCTCTAACTCAAATAAAATCCAAAATACACTAAGAACAATAAAAAAGAATCATCATCCTTACATTTATTAATCAGTCATTGATCCATTTACCGCTTTTGTTAACAGTATTAATTGTGCTTATTAACTAAAAAATATTTGTGTTTAGTTTAAATTTTTCATGTCATAACACTTTAATTAAAAACATAAAAAAAAACAAAGTCTTTTAAAAAACTAATTAGTCATTGGTTTACATAATATTAATATTACTTTAATTTACAATACCCACTATGCCTAGCAAACTATAGATAACATTTAGCAAATGTCCAATATTGTTTTAAAGCATGTAAAGTACGCTAAGTTTGGTCACTTATGAACCGGCCACCACAGTCTATCTGAATCCGTCAAAAATTTGGTCCTAACCCATATGTGCCAATTAATACAGTTTTATTGATAGGTGCTCCACAGAATCAAATTAGATTTAATTTGTTGATGCTTTGGATAAAAGATTTCAGGTAGATGCTGCATATAACCAACCGCAGTATTTATTCATTGTGAAGCTTGATTGAAAGTATAAGTATACACTGCATGCACTTGAGTTGGCTTTAGCCAACATTGTGTCCATCCTAAGATGTTAATTTTATCTTCTTAAAAGGACAGTAGCCAATAAGAGTTGTTCTTTTTAATCAACAATTGTTTGTGCCCATGAAAAAGAAAGTAAATAATAAGCTTACGCTTATAATTTTTTATTTAAAGGTTATTGTTATAATAAACACTATTGCCATTGTTAACTTGAATTGCTAGAAAATAGATTCTATTGTTTTCCTGGCACTTTTGTCCCTATGATAGATAGCTAAGGGTATTGATATTATTATTTTCAATTTACTGACATAGTGAATGATTATACACACCTCCATCACACTTTTTTTTGTACAAACTGATTGTTGATAGAGAAAAGGAATGATCCAATCAACAAAAATGTATGCTTTAGTATAGTTATTGCAATGAGGTAATTAGCTAAGTCTCTATTTTACTATGTAGGTTGTTCAGAAGTATCATTGGGTCGCCATGGATACAGAATTCCCTGGAGTGGTTGCCCGTCCAATTGGAGAATTCAGATCTACAGCTGACTACCAATACCAACTACTAAGGTGAATAAAATAAATCAATAAGATTTATTACTTTCCTAACTACCTACTAACATAAAAAAGGCTAAAATCTAAAATTGCTATTTGTTTCCCGCTATGTTATGTTTTAGTAAAAGTTCCCTCATTTCAGATGTAATGTAGATCTCCTGAGGATAATACAACTGGGTCTCACATTTATGGATGAAAATGGTAAAACCCCTCCAGGCTACACCACCTGGCAATTTAACTTCAAATTCAATTTACAGTAAGTTCCTACATGTCCATACTAATATTATAAATGCGAAAGTAATTTTTTTGTTTATCTTTTACCTTTTCACGCCTAAACTTATTTTTGTTTAAAAGTTATATACTCAATTGATATTTAGTGATTATTTATTACAGAGAAGATATGTATGCTCAAGATTCCATAGATTTGCTCCAAAACTCAGGATTGCAATTTAGAAAACACGAAGAAGATGGTATAGAACCGCTGGAGTTTGCTGAATTGCTTATGTCATCAGGTAGGGTATTGTATCTATTGATACACCATAATAAATATATTTTCTGAACATGTTTTTTTTTCCTTTTGTATAAGCTTGTGTTTGACCGCAATCTCACCATGGTAAGTGATGATGAATGAAATATGCTTGGTTTTTAGATATGGAAGGTGGTAAGCCCACAAAGCCTAGATGTGAACTGACTCTCAAGTGCAAACTGTTGAAACACACCAATTAGTGTTTGGTGACAGATTTTCAACTTGGGTGGTAGCCAGCCAGTCGGGTACTACAAAGGACCCTACCGCCGTGCTATGGTTTCCTCACGATCTTTTCCTTCAACAAAAGCTCAAGCTGATTGTAAGATTCGAACCCACGACTTTGAGGTATGCGACGTCACTACCACTGAGCTATCATCGCTGTAGATTGATATATGATTTGTTGTCATTATAAAGATTTTGTTATAAAGATTTTTTGTTTGTTTCAGGACTTGTGCTAATAGACAACATCAAATGGCTAAGTTTTCATTCTGGATACGACTTTGGTTATTTACTTAAACTACTAACAGATCAAAATCTTCCACAAGATGAGAATGACTTCTTTGAAAGCCTACGATTATACTTTCCGACAGTTTACGATGTTAAAGTAAGTTTGTTTTATCTCTTACGATCATAAACAGACTTCAGAACTTTGACAATGTTCTGAAGTCATCATAATTATTCAATCCCTATTTTGACAAAGATAACAAAGGATATTAGACGTAGTTTCAAGTTTTTTGATACCTATACTCTTAGGTTCTTTGTAACTGTCGTTCAAAAAAATTCATAAAAGCTGTCAGCGATGGTGATTTTATATCCTACTAGTCACTAGTAACTAGTGGGCCCTGCAGACGTAGTCCTGCCCTGAAAATAAATAGAATCCTGCACCCATCTGATTTAAACGATATTTTAGCGTGCATTCTGTGAATTGCGCCAACTGTCATACAACTGGCAGTTATGTCAAACGCCATAGTCATATTAAGGTTAGAAAAGTTAATATGGTCGTTAAGTTTTCTTAAAATTTCTATTTTTTTTTAATGTAAGAACCTTCTCCTAGCAATAACAAACACAACAAAAAAAGAATTAACGAAATTGGTCCAGCCGTTCACGCGTGATGCCGTGACCAAGGGAAATAGGGATTCATTTTTATATATATAGATTTTTATATATATAGATTTTTATATACACACATCAACATGGTCTAGGGATATTTCAATTAAACCTAAATAACTAAAATTCTACTAACTTTTTGTTAAGACACCTACACATTAAAATAAACCTTGTTTAATAGCCTATCTAATCTAGTATAAACTTTTAGATAAAGTTAAATTTAAAAAAAACTTAAAAGAAGAGGAAAAACTCAGACAAAATTTAAATCTTAACCTTATTTTTGAAACATCAAAACCTAAACAAAACAACTACTTTTTTTAATAAAAATTGTTGAAAACTTAAAATTAATAATCCGTAGATCCACCTAAGACTCTCCTGACACATCTGCAGCGGTTCTGCATACTCAAAACAAGGGTGTCAATATCCTGTTGTGGAAAACTGTCCCAAGTCCTGCTAAGATGCAAGAAAAGCTGGTTTTCATGCACAATATCTTCAGGAAAATTCCTAAGAGCTCTTCTCTGAAGCATATCCCAGGCATGCTCAATAGGATTTAAGTCAGGGGATTGTGCAGGCCAGTCTAAAGCTTGGATATCATGCTGTTGTAACCAACTTGTAACGATACGCGCCGTATGTGGACGGGCATTGTCGTGCATTAGCTGGAAATTTTGTCCCATTTGCTGTCTGTGGGGCGTAGCGTAACTAACTTGTATTAATTTCAGTACTTGATGAAACTATGCAAAAACCTGAAAGGTGGACTGCAAGAGGTGGCTGACCAACTGGAACTAAGGCGCGTCGGCCCACAACATCAAGCTGGCTCCGATTCACATCTAACTGGAATGGCATTCTTTAAAATCAAAGAGGTATCATCATATTCATTATCCAATCCACTAATTTTCTCAAGCCCGTTTTATTGAACGCGAATCAAGTCTCGCGACAACCAAGACCCGGAGGTTGATTAGTTTACGACGTATTGCTCAGTACGCCGGCAGTTTCAAAGATTAATAGATAGTGGTAGGGGAGGCAATGATGCTAAATTTGTAGTTACTCGAGCGTCTTTGGGACCTACTGGAATTTGAAGATTAGGTGGAATAAAGAAAAAAAGGTTATGTGATATTTTCTCCTTCAGCGGTGGGGGGAGCGTCTATAGGGTTTCAAAAATGTAAAAAAAAACAGTCACCAAGAAATACTCGAGCGCGTCAGATATTAATAGGGTAGTCGCGCCACGTCTGTCTGATAACGGAAAAATAATAATCTGCCGTTTTGCGTGGTGGTGGTGGCCGTACGAAGGGGTCGAAAATATTTTTAAAAAAAATTTACTCGAGCGCGTCAGACATTGATAAGGGATGTTAAGTGAACCCTCCAGTAGCTCCTATTTTAAAGACTGATGATTTGGACGCGACCATCTGTCAGGGCCGATTTTTGAAAATTCCAAAAAAAATCGTGACCTTGATTTACTCGAGCGCGTCAGATTTTTATACAGGCGGTTCTTCTTGATGGCCTTGTTGTACTGACCCATAATCTGACAATTATGTTGAGGGATTTCCTTAATCTGACGGTTTGAAAAAAAATATATATAAAAAATATCGAAATCTCGAAAATGGTTCAAGATATCGAAAAAATGTTTGCACAAAAGTTGTAGAGAATTTAATCTTCTACAATATTTATTATGAATACATATACCAAAAAACCCATAGGAAACGAGATATTTGCAATAAATCATTTTTTGACCTTTGACCTTGAAAAATCAGTAGTCGCGGGCACCCTATGATAAGTAGCTTTTGAGGCAAGTTTGAGGGTGTCAAAATAAAGGTTTATACAAGTTAATAGGTGACTATCTCTCATTCCGAGGTGAAACTCATAATATTCCTGGACTATACACTTAATAATGATTTTAGCTACTTCGGCTTGTGCAAATCGGCAGATTAAGATATTTCCGTGATTCGTGACTACTTTCCTTCAAAATAAAAAAAAAACTAATCGCGCTCGAGAAAATCCAGGTGACGTTTTTTTTGCAACTTTGCGAGTCTCCAATTTGCTTTCGTCACGCCCAAATTGTCAGATTATTGAATTGTACACTATTTTGCATGTAACTAACTTACCTTACCTTAATCTAACGCGCTCGAGTATTTCAAACCATCGATTTTTTTTTACTAATCTGACGGGCTACCCTAGACGATCGTTCGACACTATATAGAGGGCTCAGATTTGGTGAGAGTACTTCACAAGGTGCAAGGTTGCCACCCTTATGTTAATCTGCCGCGCTCAAGTAAATCCCGAAATCCCCTATTCGCCTCCCCTACCATAGCTCAGTGGTAAGTGACGTCGAATACCGCGACGAAGGTCGTGGGTTCGAATCCTACAATGAGCTTGAGCTTTCGGTGAAGGAAAACATCGTGAGGAAACCATAGCACGGTGGTAGGGTACTTTGTAGTACCCTCAAGTTGAAAATCTGTCGCCAAGCACCTATCGGTGTGTTCCGACAGCTGCACTTGAGAGCCAGTTCCCATCTAGGCTTTGTGTGCTTACCACCTTCGGCCACATCATCACTTACCATGGTGAGATTGTGGTCAAACACAAGCTTATTCAGAATAAAAAAAAATAAAAAAATATATATATTATTGATTTTATCTCTCCGCTCTATAATACGAGGCTTAGTTTGACCGCAGAAAATTAAAATTTTGTGTTCTCATTAGGTTATACCTATTATGTTTATAGAAAGATCTTGCCTTTTCCTGGGATAAAAATGAAAATGGGACGTGATCTACCTGTGTGCCAAGTTTAATTAAAATCTGTTCAGCCGTTTTTGCAACAACTATCCAAAGTCACAAACATACAAACTTTCACATTTATAATATTAAGTAGGATCATGTCAGCCGGAAGACGTCCACTGCTAGACCAAAGCCTCCCCAAGGATCTCCACGATGGCCAGCCTTGCACTACTCTTTTATTACTTACAGTTTGATTTTTTTTCAGATATTTTTTGATGACAATATTGAAAGTTCAAGTGGGCATCTTTACGGATTAGGCGCACCTTTCTCCGTGAATGTTAATAACTTTCAAGACAACGGCGAAAATGGAAACTCTTCTTGATTAGAAAATTCTGTGCGTGTCACTAGTCTCACGCCTCCTTGAGTAATACACCACGTTAAATGAACAATAACAATACCGTGGTGGCAATTACACCGTGTACATTTTGACTACATTATAAACCGAAGGTCGAATCATTAAATAAATCTGTATACAAAATTATTGAATGCCTTAAAATAAATTACGAAACTAGTAAATTATTAAGTAGGTATGTTGGTACTGTAAATCAAATCATTTTAGCCAGCACTAAGAATTGTATTATTACTTGTTGCGATTACTTATTGAACAAATATTAATGCAACCGAATTTATAGGTACATATTATTGTGATCAAATTTTACTTTAATAAAATGGTATGATTTTTTTGTATTTGTAGATTTAAGAAATTATTTTAATAAGGTTTTACTGAATTATTTTATGATAAGAAATTATTACTTATTACATTATTATTTTGTACCATTCGACAAATAAAATTTATATAAAACAATCGAAAAGATAATATTTATTCATTTACATTCGTTTCTTGTTAAAATAGGGCCTCATGTTGTTTTTTTACAATAGCAACCATTCAATTACAGATATTGTATATGTATATAATAGACTAGTTGACCCGCATTCTCGAGAGAATAGTAAATTTGAATGTTCAAAAATCATTTATTAGCGGATAACTACTCCTTAAGTATAACTATACCTATCTTTCAAGTAGGTAACTGCTACTACAATACTACGGATTTTGTTCACAATTTCATGGGTTTTAATTTATTTTGCGCGGTACCCTTATTCTTTATTTTATTTATTAATAAAATTGAAAAGTTCTGCCAGTAAATGAAAGTCCCGTCAAAATCGCTGCAGACGTTTCGGAGAATAGCCAGACAGACAAACAATTTTAAAACAGTTTTTTTGTTTATTTCGATATTGCTGATTTTGAATTAATGAATAACAAGTAGATTTCAGGATTATAGTATCCAAGAATTATAGGGTTATCCCGTTCGCCATCCTAGACCACATTGTCACTTATCATAAGGTGAGAAAGCTAGCCTATTTATTAGCTGTGAAAAAAAAATCTGGACATTTTTTGACATGATTCTAAATACTAACTGGATTGCACACTCTCCATACCTACATGAATCAAATACCTATAAATTGCGAAAAAGAGTAAGATAACAACTTGATTGGGACAACCTCTCTTTCTAAGTAGGGTTACCCTAAATGAAAGAAAGAGAGGTTGACCCATGGAGAGTGTGTAATCCAATTACATTAGATTCGTGGTTTTGACGGATTAAGTACATACTTTTTTTTTACAAAATTGGCAGAACATTGAAAATGTTAAACAGATTTTCGGATTTTCATAGTTACGTTGCCGGAATTGAAAAATTATTGTTGGCAACACCACACACAACTCTAGTTGTGGACAAAGATAAATACTACGTAAAGTTGTGGACAAAGAGGATAAAAACACTACGTTTTAGTTGTGGACTTGTGACTTTGCTTGTGATTTCATTTTAATTTGTAATCATAACAAAAACAAAATTAAATTGAAAGACATTATTGGGATTGGGAGAAAGGTATTTCTCAGATATAGTATTTGTTTGATATTCAATAAAAAATAAGGCTCAGATTTATTATTTTAAACCTCCATGGAAATGGAAATAAAGCTTGTAATAAAATAACTAACTCCATGCCATGATTATCTTCTTGATTACTCTTCTAAACTCAATAATATCCACCGCCTATGTCTAGATGCCAGCAGCGAGTTTTGGTTCAATTTTAGCAAACGTCGTGAAAGAAGAATGTACTATCAAAAATGTTTGGAATCATAATCTACACGAAGAGTTCCATGTGATCAGACAGGTATTCCTCTATGATTGAAGTTTCTAAATAATTTGTAACAGATCTTATTATTTTATTTGTACTCTTTAAAAATCTTGAATGATTGTAGATTGTTAAGAAGTTTCATTGGGTTGCTATGGACACAGAGTTCCCAGGAGTAGTGGCTAGACCAATTGGTGAGTTCAGATCCACAGCTGACTACCAGTACCAACTCTTGAGGTGATTATTACGATTTATTATTTGATATCAATTTTCATTTAAGAACCATTTTGTTGATAAAAAATATTTTTCTTTTATTTCAGTTTGATAACATTTTTTTTTAAGGCAAGGCTCTAAAAAACCTTGTGCCATTTTCACCTTTCTTAAATAACACCACTTACTGAGCTGATGTTGAGCTCAACATCAGCTCGGCAAGTGATGGTCAAGATACTTTTATCAATAACATGTTCTTATTGGGAAATATTAGGATAAAATAATGCACACTGTAGAGACACAGGAGAAAAAAAAAAAAATTCACTAGTCAAACATATACAATTGATTTGAAATATAAAAAAAAACTTGACACTGAATATCATGTAACTTAAATCGGTACGTACTTAAATTGGTAACAACAAAATATTGAAATGGGATCGTGATGGGGTTATTATTGCCATGAAGCTTCAAAGCAAAAATACCTAACACTTATCCTTCTTAAAAAATAAAGAGTAGAGTATTTTAAAATAACTTATACATTTAAAATAAAAATTACTGGAACATATCTTCTTTTTTAAACAAATGGCCAAATGGAAATATTGAATAGAACGGAGTGAGGAACTCCGCCAACGTTAAGTAAAACTGTTAGATAATACCTTGACACCGAAGATCACATAAGTGGTGATAATCAATTATTCAGTATCAAGCAACGTCACCACTGACGAAATTATGTTGACTATGAACGTCTATGACGTAGAACCTGCGCGCTGAACCACGTGAGGAGAAACAGGAACCCAGAAGGCGGGATCCAAAAGCATAAGTAGGAGGTGAAAGGAGAGGGGGGGGGGGGGAGGATCCAAATCAGATCCTCTTCACTGGTATAAACCAGGCAAAATAACACAATGTTTCTTACATTGATCTTCAATAGTTTTGATAAAATAAAAAAAATAACTATAGAAGCGATCCAAAACGCATGGATTCACACATTTTTTAAATTTTGTTGTAATATATCGAAATGATATCTTGCTTCTTCGGATTTCAGCTCAAGAATGGAAGCCATCGAACTCTCTTTTCCAGAAAATTATCTATCATTTTTAAATTTGAATTATTGACTATTAAAAAGAAAAAATATCCGCCTTTCTGACTCCATACCAGTCCTCTTTAAAATAACCAAAAAGGTTTATGCAGCGTGTAATGCTGCAACCATCGATATAGGTATAGACTAGATTCTGGGTCACATACGAAATCCAAGCTAAATGCTATCCGCGTGAGTATATACTTTTACAGCTACATTTGTTTATTATAACAAAGGGAGAGAAATGTTTTAAAACAATTTTAAGTTCAATCTAATTACAACCATAGCACCCAGTAATAAAGTCACAAATCTTCAAAATATTATCTAATACTTACGATCATTAGTCACATAAAACGAGCAAAGCAATAAACTACTCCTGTCACTTAAAAGAAATAGACATAAGTTAAAGAACATTTAGTGTGAAATCAACCTTAACATGCAACGAATAAAGTATGTTTTCCCGTTCTCGCCTTGTGGTAGGGGAGGCAATGATGCTAAATTTGTAGTTACTCGAGCGTCTTTGGGACCTACTGGAATTTGAAGATTAGGTGGAATAAAGAAAAAAAGGTTATGTGATATTTTCTCCTTCAGCGGTGGGGGGAGCGTCTACAGGGTTTCAAAAATGTAAAAAAAAACAGTCACCAAGAAATACTCGAGCGCGTCAGATATTAATAGGGTAGTCGCGCCACGTCTGTCTGATAACGGAAAAATAATAATCTGCCGTTTTGCGTGGTGGGGGTGGCCGTACGAAGGGGTCGAAAATATTTAAAAAAAAAATTTACTCGAGCGCGTCAGACATTGATAAGGGATGTTAAGTGAACCCTCCAGTTGCTCCTATTTTAAAGACTGACGATTTGGACGCGACAATCAGTCAGGGCCGATGTTTGAAAATGCAAAAAAAAATCGTGACCTTGATTTACTCGAGCGCGTCAGATTTTTATACAGGCGGTTCTTCTTGATGGCCTTGTTGTACTGACCCATAATCTGACAATTATGTTGAGGAGTTTCCTTAATCTGACGGTTTGAAAAAAAATATATATAAAAAATATCGAAATCTCGAAAATGGTTCAAGATATCGAAAAAATGTTTGTACAAAAGTTGTATAGAATTTAATTTTCTACAATATTTATTATGAATACATATACCAAAAAACCCATAGGAAACGAGATATTTGCAATAAATCATTTTTTGCCTTTGACCTTGAAAAATCAGTAGTCGCGGGCACCCTATGATAAGTAGCTTTTGAGACAAGTTTTAGGGTGTCAAAATAAAGGTCTATACAAGTTAATAGGCGACTATCTCTCATTCTGAGGTGAAACTCATAATATTCCTGGACTATACACTTAATAATGATTTTAGCTACTTCGGCTTGTGCAAATCGGCAGATTAAGATATTTCCGTGATTCGTGACTAATTTCCTTCAAAATAAAAAAAAAACTAATCACGCTCGAGAAAATCCAGGTGACGTTTTTTTTTTGCAACTTTGCGAGTCTCCAATTTTCTTTCGTCACGCCCAAATTGTCAGAATATTGAAATGTACACTATTTTGCATGTAACTAACTTACCTTACCTTAATCTGACGCGCTCGAGTATTTCAAACCATCGATTTTTTTTTACTAATCTGACGGGCTACCCTAGACGTTCGACACTATATAGAGGGCTCAGATTTGGTGAGAGTACTTCACAAGGTGCAAGGTTGCCCCCCTTATGTTAATCTGACGCGCTCGAGTAAATCCCGAAATCCCCTATTCGCCTCCCCTACCATTGAGAGCTACATCGTTATGTTTGGTTTATTTTTTCTTCTTCGAAGTTTGTGCGTGTGTTGGCGAGTTTGGCCAAACATTTGTAGCGTTGTTTAAAATATGTAATTTTGTTCAAAATTTTATATTATTAGTTACTTTAAAGATTAAAATATCTCTTATTCTTTATGTTCTTACCGAAAGTAAGATACTCCGACCGTTAAATTGCTTTTTCGAGCATTATTTTTGCAACTTTTGAATACACACTGCGGCACTGTGAGACGTGTTTATATTGGCTGTGTTCAAACGAAACTAAACAAAATAAGAGCTCACTTTTCAAATGCGCTCTTATTTACCGAGACGTATTTTTTGCGCCGACCCTAAATCTAGTCTATACCTATATCGATGGCTGCAACACGCAATTAATATGAGAACCAAGAACCACATATTTAAAAAAACAGCAATGTAATTTATTATTTAAAAGATTTACCACTCAGCTGTACATTAGTAGGTAGCTGAAGCGTTTTGTTGTCCCGTTGCAGTTATATCAGTTTATGTTGAGCCGTCCCTTACTATATATACATGTCAACCATCATCATCATATACATGTCAACCATCATCATGTGTGGATTTTTGTTACTCAACAAAATTATTATCCCAACATGATAATAATTTTGTTGAGTAACAAAAATCCACACATTGATGGTTGATTGTTTTAGATGTAATGTAGATCTTCTCAGGATCATACAACTAGGACTTACATTTATGGATGAAAATGGTAAAACTCCACCTGGCTGTACAACATGGCAATTTAATTTCAAGTTTAACCTTCAGTAAGTAGTACTTTTAAAACTTTCGCGAACTAAATTCATATTCGTAGATTATACCGGGTCTATTCACGCACAGAATAATCAAAATTAATATTTCTTATTAATTTCGACTAACCACAACGTTTCGATCAAGTTACATTAACCATTGTCACGAGTGGACCACGGTCATCTACAAATACTTCAGTAAGTAGTATAATAGTAACAACTTGGTATAATCTACGAATTGTTCAGTAAGTAGTATAATAGTAACAACTTGGGTTATGCCAGATTAAAAAGTAACTAATTAATTAAACTTTTTGTAATAGAGAAGATATGTATGCTCAGGACTCCATTGATTTACTACAAAATTCTGGACTTCAATTTAGAGAACATGAAGAGCATGGTATTGAACCCTTAGAATTTGCAGAACTTTTGATGTCATCAGGTAATTAGTACTGTGGTCACTTTGTTAATTATTAATCCTGTTTCATACAATGATTTTATGCTGAATTCTGAATCATGGGACCCAGGCTCATGGGCTTGTGAGCTGGCTCTTTTCTTTTACTTCTAAGGTGGTAAACAAACATACAACCCTCCTGATGGTAAGCGGTTACTATAGCTTATAGACATGCAAAAGCAGGGATACATCTTATCACTTGACTGACTGGATAGTAAACCTTGAATGAAGATTGTTAAGTGTAACAAAACACCTAACATACTAACCAAACTTGTTCCTTAACTGATTGGCCATTCTAATTAGCCTTCAAGCCACCTCAGTCAGTCAAGAGATAAGATCTTATCCCTACTAATACACTGAACCCAAACTTGATATAGCAAATTGTGTCAGTTCACCCCCCTTCCCCATAATCCCACGGGGGCGTAGTGTTTGGTGGAATATCTACCAGAGAATGGGCAGCAGTGTCTCGATTATGGCATATCCCAATGATGGACATAATAAAAGTCACCTCAATCACTGCAGGAAGACCACCATATTAAAATAGTGCTATTTGGATGCATCTTCTGTTAGAAGGTGGTACCTACTTACCCAGTTGGGCTTCTTCGGATATCGAACGGTTTGTTCAATAGCTTCAGAATAATTTGTATATTTCATGGCACTTCATGTGCAAGATTGGTTATGTAACCCAGAATCCATAGGTAAATAAAACTGTTTTGTAGTATTCTTTTGTTTGTGCAGTTTATATTATTATACTCAATTACTCTGATTAATAGTTATTTGTTATACAAGAGTGAAAAGTTGCTAACCGCGTGCTCAATTTTGATGACCGAGCCAGTGAAGGATTCTAAAATTTAATAACAAGCGCAGCGAGTGATTCAAAAATTTGAATCCTGAGCGTTAGCGAGGGAATCAAAAGACCACGAGGTGAAAAATCTTTGCACTCGAGTGCAACACGTTACTTTTCATCCCACCTCAGTGAGGAAATGACTAAATGAAAAAAAAAGAAAATGGCGCGCGCAAAGCAAATACACCAAGAAGGTTCCTAGTCTGAGTTTTTAACAAATGAAAAAGGTTGTATGATAAATTCGGCACCATGGAGGGAGAAGTAATTATAAAAGTAATGCAAATTTACTTTATCCTCTGGCGGATAAAAACGGCTTTCACACTCAGATATCGAAGAGCAAAAATACTCTTTCCGAGATTGTAAAAGTATTGTAAAATAGGTGATAACGTGTTTCTAAACATTATCACCAGTGGCGTAGGTACCGGAGGGCTAGGCGGTGCCGTGCACCGGGCCCCCAAGCTCAGGGGGCCCTCGAACCCTGACCAGCAAACCTCGTATCGAACTAGTATATATTTAAAAATTACTCGAAAAAAAAAACGATAAGGCAAGAAAAAGTTTGTTGGGCCCGAATCTTGGACTAATAAACCTCGCCAGAATACATAGCCAATGACCCTAGCTAATCACCTACCGTTTGGCACACGTTCTTCCTAACGCCTGTATAATTATATTTTCACTCCTCTTGCTCCAAAAGACCGTCATTGTGGCGTACCAGAGCGGTGAAAAAATAGCAATTCATCCTCTAGGGGAAAAAGTTTTATTTTTTTTATTTTTGTGTGTCAAATGACAATGAGCCTACAAAAACGAAAAAGTCTTTAGTCATAAGTAGAATAATCATGAATAAAGACTCGACTTATTACTGTTTCATAAAAAAATAACTTCATTTTAATTTTGAAAATGGAATTAAAATCGGCGATCTCTGGTAGAATGCATGCAATGTGTGGCGGCTACAGAAGAAACAAAAAAAAAAGACATTATAAACTACATATTTCATATTGTATTGTTTTATTTTCTCGCAATCGTAGTGAAAAGTATAGTGTAACACACGGCGCTAAAACCCATTAAAACTCGGTTTCTATTTACTCCCTCGCTAAAGCTCGGGTGTAAAACTACCTCGTATATAATGGGTCATTTTAGCTCCTTGTATAACAATCTACTATTAAACAGTTAGGGGCCCAGTTTTTTTTTTTGCACTAGCGCCTTTGGTTACCTAGCTACGCCTCTGATTATCACCTATTTTACGATACATTAATTGTATGTTGTGCTTCCACAAGTTTTCTAACAAGTGGAGTTGTGTCATGAAAAACATAACTCTGAAATAAACTAAAGCGTGGAGACAAGAGCCAGCTTGTTAGTTCATGGGTCACAATTCTGATGTCAATTACATAATCAACTAACTTATTTTAGGCATTGTTCTCATGGACAACATCAATTGGTTAAGTTTTCATTCGGGATATGACTTTGGATACTTACTAAAACTTTTAACTGATCAGAACCTGCCGCTGGAAGAGAATGATTTCTTTGAAAGTCTCAGAATGTATTTCCCAACTGTTTATGATGTTAAGGTGAGTGACCATCTCTTCTGTCAAATCACTTTATATTCTGAGTTAGGTATATAAACCATTGATTGAACACTACATTTTTAGTACTTGATGAAACTATGCAAGAATCTAAAGGGTGGACTACAAGAAGTTGCAGATCAGCTTGAACTACGGCGTGTCGGGCCGCAGCATCAAGCAGGCTCTGACTCTCATCTCACGGGAATGGCATTTTTTAAAATCAAAGAAGTATGTTTATTTGTAAACAAAACACAGTATTAATCAAATAGAAGTTTAAAACATTCTAATCTGGGGGCACGGGAGTGCCCCGCCAAGACAAGCCAGCGAAGCGAAACCGCAGGGGCACTACCTACCTTTTCTCGAAGCGCTTCGTTGTATTTTTGAACCCTCATAACTTCGCTTTGGATTATACCAAAAATTTCAGGATATGATGTCTATAGCGGACTTATTAAACATATAAAAGTTTCAATTGCATAGCTCTAACTTTAGATTTTATTTTTCTTTTCAGATATTTTTTGATGGCAATATCGAAAGTACAAGTGGGCATCTATATGGATTGGGTGCTCCATTTACTAGCAATGTTAACAATTTCCAAGATAATATTGAAAATGGTAATTCTTCTTGATCTGGAGAGTCTGCATGCTCGAGCAGAGAGTGATTTAGGTTTTAGTTATGTACCTGATGATGCACAGATAATGTCTATCGTGAACCGTGATAATTTAGTGTATAATTACAATATAATATAATCTAGAGAACAGTGGTGTTTTACATTAATAAATTTGGCTTATGGCACCATTAATAAATATTTGATATGCCATTAACAAATGTTATAGCTCACTGATGTACAGCTCAAAGTAGTAGACGAGCACGGCATGCACGTTATGTAGATAATTAAGTAGACCAAAGATCTGCTAGTTTGGTGTAATCAATAACTACTCTTAGATTAGTGCATAGCAAATCCGTACCTAGGTATTAAAATAATTTACTTAATTATTAATCAAAACCATGTAACGCAATAATTAGGTACAATATTAATGTACTTAAGTATTTTTTTAATTATCTATGGTTAAGATTTTAAATAAAAATCTATCCTTGGTATGTATGTTTCACTGACTACGCCAAACGAACGCTAACGAAACCGGCTGAATGACGGCAGGCAGTTTCAAAGTAATGGATGGAGTTACTAATAACGTATGTGGTTACCTCTTGATCGGAGACAATAGTATATGGACCGGAACCATTACTACCCATACCTAAGGCCCAAATAAAATCATGGCTACGTCAAAAAACTGAAGAAACACACTTAACGCAATGGAAAACCAATGAAGGGTGCAGACAAACAAAGAATGCAGTTCCGGTGGCATCAAAAAAGTTTTCTCGCAACCTCATCAGATTAAAAAGGGACAGAATCCGCAAAGTTATAGGAGTTATAACCGGCCACTGTCTACTGAATAGGTGTTTGACCTATTTACCATAGGTGTGACAGACAGCCCCCTATGCAGAGGATGCATGGAGGCGGAAGAAACGCCACATCACGTGCTTATGGAATGCAGGAGCGTGGCAGACAAACGGGCACAAATCCTCCTTTCACCAGCGTCACTTCCGGAAGCCTTTGGCAGTCTACAAAGGCTGCTAGCCTTCTGGGATGACCTGGGCTGGTTGGAGTGAGAAGACACAGAAGCTTAAATACGTACAATGGCCCAATCAAGAGGCTAAGTGCGGAAACAGCCCTGCCAAAACAAACAAACAGTGGTTACCTCTTCCCTCCTGTCACCTGCATTCAAGCGATGCATCTTAAGATATTTTACTATGCGGCATCTCCGCTCTTTATCTTTACTCTGTGGTTTAGATAATGAAGGAAATAATGTACAGCAAAAAAATTATTAGCCTTTTCATTTAATCATGTTCATTATCTGAAAGTAGCTCAAATCAAAGAAAGATTCATACTGAAAGTATTTCAAGTTTGTATTTAATTAATTATACATAAATATTTGTACCCGTGTCTGAAAGTTTATGACATGATAAAATTAAGTTGCTTAAAAGATGATAAAAAGTGACAGAATAAATTAGATTCATGATAACTTATTATTATTGGTTTCTTTTAAATGTAATACAAACATTTAGGATTCAATACAATAATGAAACAGTTCCAGTTTTATTATCTGATGTAATGGAATACTTAAATGTTCGTTTACATCAAACTCTACTTCTTTTTCTTCTTGTGTTTCTGGGCTGAGTCGGGAGCATTATCAGCCTTGCGCTTACTTGTGTTTGCACCTTTGTTGGATGCATTACTGGCAGGTGTATTTTGATTAGCATTCCCACTCTTTTTCTTCTTTTCCGCACGCTCCTTCTCTTCTAATTCTTGGTTTTCTCTCTCAATTAATGTGATGAGAGTATTACACCTGAAAATAAAAACTAACTACACCAAAAGCACTAATGATATTTGGAAACACTTAATGAAATCATTTCAATTTATACGAGACCTAACACCGAATACACAGGTAGGTACGTCGCTGTCCCCCGCATTTTCAACCGCACTCCCGAAGGGTCTTATATTTTCGCAGGATAAAAAGGTACCTTTTTTATACCAGGATCTACATGACAAAACTGTTCAGCCGTTTTTTTTTTTCATATTTCTTAACAAACATACAACATTCACATTTATAATATAAGTAGGATATCTCCTTAGGTGATGACCGTAATTTAAATGCTCAAGTCTAATCACTTTCTATATTTCTAACATAATAAATGACGACTTTCATCTCGTATATAATAAAAAACTTAGGCCTACGATATATGGAATTTCTGCGCAAAATTTCATGTTTCTGGATTCACTATTTAGGCTGTGCATTGTCCATCAGTCAGTCAATGTTTTCTATTGTATGTGTAATGTAATTAAAAAGTGTACTTAATCGTTTATTTAGTCATTTATATTTACATTTGTATAGGATTTTTTGTAAAAATATTTACACGCCATCATCATGTCAAAACATGAAGGACCTGACAGACTGTTTTTTCTTTAAGATTAATATATTTACCATGTTTCTGGCAAATAAATGATATTATTATTTATTATTATAATTTAGATAAATTGTATTACCTGCGCTGCAATTCAACGGCTGTACGTGACTTGAGGAACCAGTCGAATCGGAACTGCGGCGCGGCGTGCACGGATGCGCGGAGCTCTTCGTAAACATTCTCCTTGTCGAAACCCAGCTTGTGCAGCATACATACCAGGAACCTAAATATTAACACACACATAAGAAATACAAATATACATTTAACATATGATGTATAAATGAAATACATGTTAACGTGATGTCGGATTTCGCGGCGAAGGTCGGGAGTCGAATCCTACAATGTTCAAGCTTCATCTTTCGGTGAGGGAAAACATCATGAGGAGACCATAGCACAACGGTAGGGTACTTTGTAGTACCCGACTGGCTGGCTACCACCCTCGAGTTGAAAATCTGTTGCCAAGCCCCTATTAGTGTGTTCCGCCCGACAGCTTGTTTTAAAAAATACTTCTAATATTTACAGCAGTTAAGTATTAACCTGTTAGTTCTATCTTGGGAAAGTAGTGGGAAATTAAGTTACCTGTCTTCTTCTTCAACGTAATTTTTCCCCTTATTTGTACCATAAGAAATTCTCAGTTGATGGAATGGTGCCCTGTAGCGAGCCATTTTAGCATCCAACGCTTTCTTGATAGACGCTCTTCTCTGTATCTTGGCTTCGCCTCTCTCGATTTGCCCCATGATTCTGTCAATATCTTGAAGTTCATGACATCGCTCCCAAAATACAGCGGAATATTCCATAACCTGAAATAGGCATACAACATATTGCTAATGACATAACAGCACATTAATAGTTGAATGTTCTTTTGACAAAATACATATTTTTCACCTCTTCTGGTGTTTTCCCTTCGACATCCTTTGCTATATTTTCGATGTCATCGCGCCCATACTTCTCATTAGCTTTGATAAACTGGTTGAAGTCACGTTTCGTCCAGTTGGTGAAACCTAAAACAATTTTCAAAATGAGTAGGTCAAATGAGAGTATATTTGTGGCTTAGTGCATTTTTACAGCATACATACAACTAGTAGCTCTATGAGCTGTAGAACTCACGAAAGTTTTGTGACCTTTTTTGAAATGGCTGAAATATGATATTTTTTTAAAGAATTTAAAAATTTTACCGACAAAAATTCCATTTAATTATTGAACCTGCTAACAAAATTTCACGAGAATCCGTTGAGAAATGCGACCTGTAGAAGAAAATAGCGGGATAGACATACGAAAGCATTTTTGCTGAACGCTTCGCTCGCTCAGTCAATAAAACTACTACAAATAGTTTTTTTTTTATGTCACAAGTGACAACGAGGCAGGCGGCTCACCTGATGGTAAGTGACAACCGTCGCCTATAGACATTGGCAATACCAGGGGATTGCTAATGTGTTGTACACCTTATTACAATGCCTTAAAGGCGAACTGGCTCTCAAGCAATTGCCGGAACACACCAACAGGTGCTTGGCGACAGATTTTCAACTTGAGGGTGGTAGCCAGCCAGTCGAGTACTACAAAGTACCCTACCACCGTACTGTGGTTTCCTCACGATGTTTTCCTTCACCGAAAGCTCAAGCTCATTGTAAGGATTCGAACCCACGACCTTCGGCGCGGTATCCGACGTCACTTACCACTGAGCTATCATCGCCTTGCTATTGCCAATCAGTCACCTTGAGTCAATAGTTGTTCTTTCTCCTGCACCTCCTCTTCTGTGAGTGCTTCAGCATCATCTATTTTGCGTTGCTCCTCTCTTTGTATCTTGGCAGCGTCTGGGCCTAACTCAGGGTTCCGCGGCACTTTGTAGCTATTATAATAATTAATTTGTTTTTAACGGTTTGTGGTGCAAATTCAAACAATTTGGACTAAAATATTTTTATTTTTTGTTAGAAAGAGACTAGTTTTCCGCCACGCGGTTTCACCCGCATTCCCGAGGAATCTAGTCTTTTCCGGGATAAAAAGTATCCTATGATTTATTCCAAAATATGATCTAACTGAATGCAATGTTTCATCAATATTCGTTCAACCGTTTTTGTGTGATTGAGCAACAAACATACAAACTTTCACATTTGCAAAACTTACCCCAAAGTTTTCCGATAAAAATAAATCTCTTGGTCTAAAAGCTCGAAGAGTCGGGGTGGGAAAAATTGGAAGTCTTGTACTATTGGCTGCTTAGGTGGCCTCGGTGCCTGTAAACACATATAAAACAATATTAAAAGTTACGAAATATAAATATTTGTGGCAAATAAATAAATACACTCACCGGCAAGGAAACAAAGCCTAGCATTCATTCTAAAATGAAGGTTCATGAGACATAATTAATGTTACATATACATAATTTGTAAAACATCTTTAGAGTTATTTTAATATTTTTGAGTATTGACATATAACTCAACTCGCTTACAAAATTCAATTGTTATCTTATTATTTAAGTGGGACGCGCGTCCCTCAGTATACCCAACAGTTGTCTTGAGTCTGGGTGTAATCAATATCAATAGAAGTACGAGTTCACAATTTCGTATAACAAAAGGTGAACTATCTAATTCAACCAAAGTGATATTATGAACTGAGCACTTCATAGGAAAATCAGACAACTGTGTTATCTTAACAACAAACTCAACATCGAAATTATAGCACTTCCGAGGAGCGGTACACTTGTCCTACTAATCCTACTAATATTATAAATGCGAAAGTATGTTTGGATGGGTGTGAAGATGTGAACTTGTGAAGATGTTTGTTACTCTTTCACGCAAAAACTACTGTATGGATTTTAATTAAACTTGGTACACAGGTAGATCATATCCTGGAATAACAAATAGGATACTTTTTATCCCGGGAAAGGATAAGATCCCATGGGAATCCGGGTGAAACCGCGGGGCGGAAAACTAGTATTTCATATTAATGTCACCGTGAGAAAAAGGTCAAGAAAGTGATATTCTAACAAAATGATCTTGATACATCTACTCATTCATGAGAAAAAAGGTCAGGTTCAAGGTCAAGAAAGAGATTTTCTATCCCGCGGAATAAGACGGTTAGTTGGCGCGATTTCGGCTTCTTTACACCATTTTGCGGGCGCTCGCGTATACGCTTTCAAATTTACAGCGGTTTCTCTCGTAATAATTCCATGTGCGGGATTCGATATTAGTGATTTTCGGATTTACATGTTCTCTGCCCATAAGACCTCATATTCCGTGCCAGTGAGTGTATAGAAGCAGATAAAGCATGTAACTACCCATACAAATATGTCTTCCTAAGTGATGAAGCATTTTACTGTGTTTTTTATAATATTCAGTGAATAGACAAATATAAGTTATGATTACCATTTATATGTACATAATAATATAAACTTAAATAAATATATTATCTATGCCAGTATAAAGAGCTAATTAATGTGATACAGTTAGGTAAGACAATGGTTTACATGATATGGTAGGGGAGGCGAATAGGGGATTTCGGGATTTACTCGAGCGCGTCAGATTAACATAAGGGGGGCAACCTTGCACCTTGTGAAGTACTCTCACCAAATCTGAGCCCTCTATATAGTGTCGAACGTCTAGGGTAGCCCGTCAGATTAGTAAAAAAAAACCGATGGTTTGAAATACTCGAGCGCGTCAGATTAAGGTAAGGTAAGTTAGTTACATGCAAAATAGTGTACATTTCAATAATCTGACAATTTGGGCGTGACGAAAGAAAATTGGAGACTCGCAAAGTTGCAAAAAAAAAACGTCACCTGGATTTTCTCGAGCGCGATTAGTTTTTTTTTTATTTTGAAGGAAATTAGTCACGAATCACGGAAATATCTTAATCTGCCGATTTGCACAAGCCGAAGTAGCTAAAATCATTATTAAGTGTATAGTCCAGGAATATTATGAGTTTCACCTCAGAATGAAAGATAGTCACCTATTAACTTGTATAAACCTTTATTTTGACACCCTAAAACTTGTCTCAAAAGCTACTTATCATAGGGTGCCCGCGACTACTGATTTTTCAAGGTCAAAGGTCAAAAAATGATTTATTGCAAATATCTCGTTTCCTATGGGCTTTTTGGTATATGTATTCTTAATAAATATTGTAGAAGATTAAATTCTCTACTACTTTTGTACATACATTTTTTCGACATCTTGAACCATTTTCGAGATTTCGATATTCTTTATATATTTTTCAAACCGTCAGATTAAGGAAACTCCTCAACATAATTGTCAGATTATGGGTCAGTACAACAAGGCCATCAAAAAGAACCGCCTGTATAAAAATCTGACGCGCTCGAGTAAATCAAGGTCACGTTTTTTTTTTGCATTTTCAAAAATCGGCCCTGACTGATGGTCGCGTCCAAATCGTCAGTCTTTAAAATAGGAGCTACTGGAGGGTTCACTTAACATCCCTTATCAATGTCTGACGCGCTCGAGTAAATTTTTTTTTTAAATATTTTCGACCCCTTCGTACGGCCACCCCCACCACGCAAAACGGCAGATTATTATTTTTCCGTTATCAGACAGACGTGGCGCGACTACCCTATTAATATCTGACGCGCTCGAGTATTTCTTGGTGACTGTTTTTTTTTACATTTTTGAAACCCTGTAGACGCTCCCCCCACCGCTGAAGGGGAAAATATCACATAACCTTTTTTTCTTTATTCCACCTAATCTTCAAATTTCAGTAGGTCCCAAAGACGCTCGAGTAACTACAAATTTAGCATCATTGCCTCCCCTACCAATATAATTGTTACAGAACCACCACCGAGTAGGTAATCGCTGCAGCGTCGGCCTCCGCTTTTAGCTCTTTACACTTATTTACCTGTACCTTGGGCGCCTTGGGTTCGGAAACACGAAGTGCCTCGCGGAAATACGCGTCCACTGCGTAATTAGCTTTACGCTCGCGTTTAGGAGGCTCTATCCAACTACCCAGTGGAATAATCTTCTGCTTCTCCCTGTAATCCTCTCCTGGATACGTACAAAAAATATAATAATGGTGCACATTTAATTATTTCTAAACATCAACAGCAAATTACCAGATACTAGCTTTTGCCCGCGACTACATTCGCGTAGAATTAGTTCATCGTGTCTACTCGCCCACTTAGGGGTTGATTAAGCCTATGTCCTTCCCGGGAGTTCAAGATCCATACCAAATTTAATTAAAATTCCTCCCTCAGCCGTTTAGCTGTGAAAACCAAGTAGACATAGGTACACACAGAGCTACCATCGCGTTAATATTAGTATGGTACCCATGGATATTATTGAACTCACTTGCTGGTAAAGTGCAAGTTACATTACCGCAATAGTTGCACTAGAGAACCATTTCCCATATAGGCTTTGTGTGCTTACCTATGGCCACATCATCACTTACCAAGGTGAGATTGGGGTCAAACACAAACTTATGTGACGTCACTACCACGGATCTATCATCGCCTTTTTTAATATGAACTAACAAACGACATATTACAAATTAGACAAAAAAAATGAAGACCTTCAAATTGATAAACAGAATCAGTAGTTGCTCCAGGTGTATCCATTGAGAAAGCTCGAAGCGAAGATTCTCCGAGGCATTCCAACTTTTGTTTCAGTTCTTCAGTCTACACAACAAGAAATATTTTAATCAGTAATAGCAGAGTTTATTGCCGACTCTTCTCACCAAAAGCAATCTTCCAAATCATGTGGCCTATTAAATAATTGTTTTTTTTTCATCTGCATATACAATCGTTACCGACTGACTGACTGATCTATCAACACACAACACAAACTACTAAAAGGATTGCGCTGAAATTCGGCACGCAGATAGCTATTATGACGTAGGTATCCTAAGAAAGGATTTTCCAAGTTACCCCTAAGAAGATGAAACGGGAGTCTAAAGTATGGCGAAACGGGATCGCGGGCGAAACCGCGGAGCGGAAAGCTAGTTACTAAAAATATTATAAAACTTATATACCTTGTGTTCTCCCTTTTCCAATATGCTGTCAATATCTTCATCGGTGATTTCAGAATCTTTAGATGAGAACACATGATTAGCGCCATGTCTGATCATGTTGAGCATCTCATCTTTATTAAGTTGGTTCTTTTGGTCGACCAGTCGTCCGGACTGAATAACTAGTTTATCTAAACGGAGCTTCACTTCAGCACGTTCTACTATTTTTTCTTCAACTGTGTTATCGGTTATAAGGCGGAACACTCGTACCTACACATAAATTCATAGATTATCCTACTAATTTTATAAATGTGAAAGTTTGCGAGTTAGGATGTTTGCTCCTCAATCACGCAAAAACGGCTGAACGGATTTTGATGAAACTTGGGCACACTGGTTGATAATATCCTGGAATAAAGCTTAGGCTACTTTTTATCCCGGGAAAAGATAAGATACTTCGGGACCGCGGGTGAAACCGCGGGCGGAAATCTAGTCTTCAATAAATGACAGGGAAACGCTGAAAATAATACATTTTATATTCATAAAATTTGGTTAAAACAGAAGCCGGCACATGGCTTTCTTTACCTTGGCGAGCCCTTGATTGGTTAAGAACCCACTAACTCATTAGTAGTAACTAAATTTAACACACTAGTGAGTATGCAACTGTGTTTCAGAGATTTTGCATTTGCATTGATCGGGAAATGGGGTATGGGAGAATTTTGTTAAATTGGATGCACTCCCCCGGTTAACTATTATAATAATAAACAATTTGAGAAGGCTTGACTAAGTAAAACTTTAGGATTCCATAAATAAATTCAAAATTACGGAATCTGTTCGATGGAATTAAGTAGATATTTTAATAATTACTTGTTTCATCTGACCAATACGATGAGCTCTGTCCATCGCCTGCAGATCCATCTGTGGATTCCAATCGGAATCGTAAATGATGACGACGTCTGCCGATGTGAGGTTAATGCCGAGACCACCTGCACGGGTGGACAACATAAAAACAAACTTCTCACTGCCTTCCGCGTTGTATTCCTCTATTTGCCGATTCCTGTCCTCGTGAGGCGTTTGACCATCCAAGCGGCAGTACTAAAAATATATTTTATTTACACTCATATTGTTGATGATAAACACCTAAGTAGAGCTCGTCTAAGCTGAAAGGACGCACACCAGTCCATATAATTATCGAAAATGCATAAAAAAAAATCACGTGAATCGGTCGAGAAATGCAACCTGTAGAAGAGAACAGAAACGGACAGTGATTCGAAAGCATTTTTGTCCAAGCTGAAACGAAGACGCTTCGCACGCAAAAAGTGACCACTAATTAAGTAGTGTCAGTAATTTCAGCTAAGACGAGCTCTACATACTTTTCTAATTAGAATAATGCTACTACTGCTACTAGTGGCTCTGTGAGCCTCGCGAAAGTTTTGTGACATTATTGATATTTTTTCTAAATAGCTGATATATTATATTTTTTACGTATTCAACCCTCATGGCACCATTTTGAAAGTTTGTTAAACAGAAGTTACAAAAAAATGTAGTATGAAGTTTCGGTATCTTTAAATAAATATATTTCTACCTTGAACTGCCTCCAAAGGCAATAATCCTCCAGTATATCTAACATCCTTGTCATCTGTGAGAATATCAATACTCTTGAGTCCTGTTCACGTAGTTTAGGTAGCAACTTATCCAATATAGCGAGCTTCCCGCAGTTGTAGACCAAGTGTTCGTCCGTGGTGTACGGCGGTCCCGGTTCGGCACCATCGAACAAGTAAGGGTGATTGCAACATTTACGCAACTGCATAAGAATGTTTTGCAACCGCATTTTTTCGACTTTGCCAGCTCCATTAACTATTAAAATAGAAAATATACACATCCATATGACTCCTTTTAGGAAGCTTTTTTCGCTAACGCATTAGCTTCACCATCCAGGGAATGTAGCCAGCCTGCTGGCAACCTTGCCAATTAGCAGTAGAGACAGCATTGGGGAAATTAAAAACAAGAATCTACATATAGGTATCGATCAAAAATATTTGTTTTTTTTTGTTTGTATAATTGTGTTTGTTTGTAATGCATTTTCTGTAACCAACAGAAAGCAAGTAACATGGGCTATATTTTATTTTTATTCCCTCGAGAACGCTGGTAGGTACTGAATACATGTGACATACAAAAACAAACCCTAAAGTAAAAGAGTAAAAACTTACCAACATCAATATCTTTCATAAGAACTTTTGTATACCATTCTCTCTGCATTTTACTCAGACCTACGTAAACTTTACACTCTTTTTTCGGTTTTAGTTTCTTTTCCACTTCAGATTTAAGACGTCTGAGCAAAAATGGTCTTAGTACGGCATGCAACCGAGATACCAATTGATTGTCACCTAGAGCAGCATTTGTATTGAACCAAGAGTCAAAATCCTGTAAGGGACACGAAAACAGTATAACCAACAGATTAAAATTTTATAGCAACTTAGACAACTGTATTTATGAGAAAGTGTCTGATAACGGAAAAATAATAATCTGCCGTTTTGCGTGGTGGGGGTGGCCGTACGAAGGGGTCGAAATTTTTTTTAAAAAAAATTTACTCGAGCGCGTCAGACATTGATAAGGGATGTTAAGTGAACCCTCCAGTAGCTCCTATTTTAAAGACTGACGATTTGGACGCGACCATCAGTCAGGCCCGTTTTTGAAAATGCAAAAAAAAATCGTGACCTTGAAATACTCGAGCGCGTCAGATTTTTATACAGACGGTTCTTCTTGATGTCTTTGTTGTACTGACCCATAATCTGATAATTATGTTGAGGGATTTCCTTAATCTGACGGTTTGAAAAAAAATATATATAAAAAATATCGAAATCTCGAAAATGGTTCAAGATATCGAAAAAATGTTTGTACAAAAGTTATAGAGAATTTAATATTCTACAATATTTATTATGAATACATATACCAAAAAAACCCATAGGAAACGAGATATTTGCAATAAATGATTTTTTGACCCTTGACCTTGAAAAATCAGTAGTCGCGGGCACCCAAAGATAAGTAGCTTTTGAGACAAGTTTTAGGGTGTCAAAATAAAGGTTTATTCAAGTTAATAGCTGACTATCTCTGATTCTGAGAACTCATAATATTCCTGGACTATACACTTAATAATGATTTTAGCTACTTCAGCTTGTGCAAATCGGCAGATGATATTTCCGTGATTCGTGACTAATTTCCTTCAAAATAAAAAAAAAACTAATCGCGCTCGAGAAAATCCAGGTGAGGTTTTTTTTTGCAACTTTGCGAGTCTCCAATTTTCTTTCGTCACGCCCAAATTGTCAGATTATTGAAATGAACACTATTTTGCATGTACCTAACTTACCTTACCTTAATCTGACGCGCTCGAGTATTTCAAACCATCGATTTTTTTTTACTAATCTGACGGGCTACCCTAGACGTTCGACACTATATAGAGGGCTCAGATTTGGTGAGAGTACTTCACAAGGTGCAAGGTTGCCCCCTTATGTTAATCTGCCGCGCTTGAGTAAATCCCGAAATCCCCTATTCGCCTCCCCTACCATAGTGATTTGCGTGTTTTAAATATTAAACACGTACAGAAATAAACTACATAAATCAACAACAATAAAGACGTATTTTGTTTGATACGTCTACCAGCCTGCAATCCGCCAACGGATTTTTTAAATAAAATACTCGTTTAGTAATCTATCAAATTACGTATGTAACAAAATTGAAATTAAATATTCATCTGCTTGTGAATTGACACTTAATATTTTTTTTAAATACTCGTTTTTTGAAATATGTACTCATTTTCAACTTTTTTTAAATATTCTATTTTGTTAAATTTAAAACGAACTTACGTCTGAGCTATTAAATACATCTGGCAGAAGAAAGTTAAGAAGAGCCCACAACTCATGGAGATTGTTCTGTAGGGGGGTGCCGGTGAGCAACAATCTGTTCATACTTTTGAACTCACGGAGCAATTCTGAAAGTTTCGATTTCTCATTCTTGATACGGTGAGCTTCATCAATCACCATATATCGCCAAGTGAACTTTTTGAATACAGATCTTTCCCGAATAATCATTTCATATGATGTGATGCAAACATCCCATTCTCCAGGCATAAGGATTTCACGAATGAATGTGTTCTATTAAAAGAATAGAAAAATTAATTAGTATTTACGTACTTACCTATTTAATAAGACTTACCGATTTTCAGTAGCGCGGAATTGGTATACACAAAGCGCGAGATCAACCAAATTAACACCATTAAACATTCAAAGCACTCCAATATTTTTGTGATCTCAGAATCGAGGATCAGAAAGGCAATAGCATATACATAAAAATAATTACCCTGGTTTCTTGATCACCAATCAAACATACAGCTCTTATTGATGGACACCATTTCTTAAATTCATTCATCCAATTAGTAAGTGTTGATTTTGGCACAATGACAATGTGTGGTCCAGGGACATTCCTGAATGCATAATGGCTTTAATTTTATTTGTTACATCACAACTGTATATTCATATGTGTTTTATCTAACTCTTTAAATGCAATTAGAACAAGATCACTAATCTTTTTGAGAAATAAAGCTTCTTTGAACCTAATCATGTAAAAAACATACAAAAACAACAGGCATGCATATTTGTAACTAGTGTTTTTCGCAATATAGCGTGAAGGTTTTCAATTCAAATCCAGTAGTTCCCGAGATTAGTATGTTCAAACAAACTCTTCAGCTTGATAATATTAGTATAGATTAATATGATACAGGTAGAGTTAATTTAACAAAGGTATCATGAATATTGATTATGTAGTTACTAACTTGAAATTCTTCATATAACCCAAAAGAGATATTGTTTGGAGGGTTTTTCCAAGACCCATTTCATCTGCCAATATACCATTTATCCCGTTTTCATAGAGAGATATCATCCAATTCAGTCCTCGAACCTGATAATCACGCATTTCACCATTTTTTATATAGTGGGGTGAAGCTTCAAAGCGGAAAATTGCTTTTGTTTTAATATTAGTCTCTGCAAGGAGCTCTTCATCTTCTTCTTGTTCCGTTTTTCGGTGACGATGGCTAAAATTATAAACAATATACAAGATGCCCATCCATGAATAAAATCTATATTAAGATATATTTATGGTATTAGCTAAATTAAAATATAATCTAAGAGTAATTGAATGGGGGAAATAGCAGCTTTCATTCTTTGATTCCACTAAGGAGTCACAAGACACTTAAAATATATTTTAAGTGGAAGCAAAGCAAAGATTCATCTAAACTATCACTAATTTATAGGTGAACCTAGATTTAGAAAATAAAAGGATAGTGCTCAAATAAAAAAGGAGTGGGACAGATTATAGACAAAAATAAAGATAAGCTTGAGAGCATCTTAACAAAAATTGGCCAGCTTACAATATATTAAGTGTTATGATAATAAGGCTTCACATTTTGGCTTTTCAGCTAACTTCATCAAGGCGCACAAAATAATCATGGGATATTATAAATAAATGATTATGTTCAAAGTGAAACTCAGCACCATGTGATATAGACATACCTAAATACAAAAGATAATCCAAGGGATGGATATGTCCTTCAAAACATATATGCTACTTTGTATTGTAAAATATATTTTAATTATACCACAAGTGATAACCAGGCAGGTGGTTCACCTGATGGGAAGTGAATGCTGTTGCCTATAGACACTAGCAATACCAGAGGGATTGCAAAAGTGTTGTACACCTTTAACGCAACTAGCTCAAGGAAAACATTATGAGGAAATCACAGCATGGTGGTAGGGTACCACCACCTTTTTTTTCTTTCACCGAAAGCTCGGGCTCATTGTAGGATTCGAACCCATGACCTTTGCTGTGATATCTGAGATCACTACCACAGAGCTATCATCGCTTCACAAATAAAAAAAGTTGTTGAAGGACAAGTTCACAATAAACTTTCAAAATACTGGTGAAAGCTAGTGGAAAAAGAGTGCATTTTTTTATCAATGTTTCTTTTGTAAACCACTTATTTTCGCTACTGAAAACTTTTTAAGTAGATTTCTAAATAGATGACCACTCTTTAAAAAAATAAGGACTACCACGCCAATGGATGTTAGGGAATAACTTAGGCAAGCAGTGCAACAACAACATGTTGTTACTGATTTAAGATTTCCAGACTTACTCTCCAGCTGCTCCTGAAGAATCAGATTCTTTGATCTTTTTAGGTCTCCCGGCTTTAGGCTTAGGAGGACTGCTACCGGACTTAGGGGTATTTGTCATGAAATGCGAAAAGATTTCTGTTTGTTTCAATAAGAAGTCAAATCTTTTGGAACGATCAGTTTCAATTTTGCTTTCGAAATCTCCTTCCTTTCCCCTCGACGAAGTGGTGTCGCTTGATGATTCATTCTGTTTAACAAATAGCAAGTTATAGAAGAGATTAAATATTCGAGAAATATGATATTATGAATAGTTGTTAGCTTTGTATCTTACAGAATTATCGCCGGCATCTGCGACATCCATAGCTTCCTCTGTTTGAGACATGGTTTCCTAAATTGTAACATATACGTATTACACCTAAATTATAATACTCGAAATTAGCCTTTGTAGTTACTGCTAACTTTAAAAAACGGCTCCAAAAATACTCAATTCAGGCACCGCATTCAGTAATAATATAAAAGCGCATCAATTCCAAGCAAGCACTCCAAGCCAAAGAGCAAAGAGTATGTAATATATTCCAAAGAGTATAGTAACTATCCATCTCCAAGCACTCTGCTGTCTTTTTCTTTTAAGAAGGTTTTTGGCCTGGTATCGAGACCTTTAAGCCATTTCTTTATTTTAAATATTCATCCCTTATGTTTAGTCACGTTTTATTGTCACTTTCACTGTAAAGTCTAGTCCTCGTCCGTACAAGTCCAGTCTAATTTTAGTGAAATTGGCGGCTATTCCACCAAAACATTTCATGGACTTTTTGGGACAACCTGGAAAGTCACGATACACGCTTTCATTTCATTTCACTTCACTTGTGCACTTAGATTGATCTTTATTGGACAAAACACCACCGAAATTATTCAATAAAACTCAAAATACACGAATTTTAATGAAAATAAAACGAAAACACAACGTCACTTCACAATTTCCCGCCAAAAAGTCCCACTCGTCGGCACTCGTCTAGTGAAACTTCAAACATTTTTTTTTTTCTATAGACCTTCAATCGAATAATAATGGCGGATATTGCTATCACTCTCCCTCAGTGCAGTTTCTCTTTCTTGCAATACTTCTGTCAAGTGTCAGCCATGTTGTTTGTCAAAACTTCATTTCGAACCATTTGTTTTTACATATAAATATTTGTT
The DNA here is from genome assembly GCA_951361185.1 of Ochropacha duplaris. Classification (NCBI taxonomy): domain Eukaryota; kingdom Metazoa; phylum Arthropoda; class Insecta; order Lepidoptera; family Drepanidae; genus Ochropacha; species Ochropacha duplaris. The sequence continues at coordinate 6,151,351 of OX592695.1, read as the reverse complement.
TGATTGTGGATTTTAATTGCTAAAAAAGTTAAATTTCTCTTAAAAATTTGTGACGGGTGATCAGAGGTGTACTTTAATTAATAATTACTTAAAATGACACTGAAAAGACGGTTTATTACTTGTGAAATATGCGGGATTCGAGCAAGTCGTTCGAATCATGAAAAAAGGATGTTTATGGCAAAATTTCCTTTAGATGAAGCCCGGTAAGCACTTAAATATGATACTTTGCAGCCATATTGTAAGTAGAACAGGCTAAGAACAAATAAAATTAACATATTTAACTTATTTCAATTGTTTGCTAGTGATGTACTACAACTTTAATATCCACATATCGATAACAACGTTATTGTTTATCATTGAAAAGAAATAAGAAATATAATTTTACGTAAAAGAGTAGGGGCAGTATGTTTTACATATTTGAATGGCGTGCCTAAATATAAATGAGCAAGGATCGGAATAGGTTAGGGGTCGTTCAAATATTACGTAAGCAGATTTATTACAATTATTTACCCCCCCATCCCCCTTGTCAGCAAAAGTAAGCAAAGCTCTTACCCCCTCCCCACATGCTTACATAAACATTTTTCAATTATAAATGTATTTTTTTTATATTATAATTATAATTTTAAAAATAAGAAAATAGATTTAGGATAGAGATTAGATTTTACTGATATAGTATTCAACATAGAGTAAGGGACAAAAACATTATAATTTTTGGTATAACTTGGATTTGTCTATTTGAAACGACATCTTATTTAAACGTTAAACTTTGGTTAATGGAATCAACGTTGCTATGCTTACAATAATGCCTAAACGTATGCATTATTTGCGGGAATCCCCGAAAATACGTTTCGTTTTCAAGCATAGACAATGTGAGGGTTGCCATTCGTGTAAAAAAGTAAATAACTACCGATGATATAATCATCATCTAGACTCCCCTACCCCCCATGTCATCCAAAATAAGCAAAACAAAGACCCCCCCACCCCCCCATAGTGCTTACGTAATACTTGAACGGCCCCTTATGCAAATTTTCAGGATTTAGAAACATTTTTGCTGTTTGTTTTGACGGGGCTATTTCAGTACTTAGCCTTTGGATTGGGCCATTTTACGAGTACGTATATGATTTATAAACATAATCTTCATAAAAATTTCAGATGCAAACAGTGGGTCAAGTTTGTGGGCAAAGAAGATTTAATATATGTTCCCGTTGAAAAGTTGCATGCATTTCGTTTGTTAAAGCTGAAGATTCAAATGCCTACATTATTAAAAGATCACAGCAACAGGGCATCACAAAATAATTTTAAAAAAGAACAGTTTTTATTTTCTTATTGTTTAGACTTATTGTTGAAGTATTAAGTTTAGAGGGTAAGTTTTAGAGCAACATAAAGAAGACTGATCGTTAAATTGTTATGTTTAAAAAGTGGGCTATGGAGCAAAATGAAGAATGCTAATTGTTGAAATATTAATCTGTTGAATCCCTTATATATTAAATTATATTGTTATGTTATTGTTATGCCACTTGGGAGGCAACGGGGTTTAAAAAGTGAGCTATAGAGCAAGGTGAAGGTAGATGTCTGGAGGTAGCTGCACTCTGTACAAGTACCTACACATTGTTTTTTTATTGTTAATTACCATTTTTATTTTTTTTTAAATACCTACGCTTTTATTATCTTGGTATTTTTTATTATAGTTAACTATGTAGGTAACTAATGCGGGTTATAATTTTTTATGTATTTTTGTATTAGTTTAAGAATAAAATTGTTAAACATTTAAAAAAAAAGCCAATATAGTCAGATGGTCCAAAAATATTTAAAAAATGTAACCTTGCTGAGTTTCTTGCCGGTTCTTCTCAGTTGAAGGCTGACTTCCGATCCGGTGGTAACTTCTGTTATTCGACCTTCATAAGTGCTCTTCTAGGGCTTAAACTGAATAAATGGTTTTGACTTTGACTTTGACTTTGAAGAAAACTGATTGGTGAAGTATATAATTTTGATTATTATTGATTATTATCATTGATATATAATACTATAAAACAAAACCAGTGATAATATTTTTTTTTCTTAGCTCTATAAATCTGCATTCTCAACGGTTTACAATTGATTGTTTCATTTTCGTTTCGCTGAATAAGTAATTTCATTTCAGTATTAAATTTTTTATTAAATTAGCAGAAAGTCTTTTATTTTATTTCGGGTCCGCATTTAAGTCCAATCTTGTATTAGTACCAAATATCCCCTCGTCAACATTGGACTCATAAATACGGATTTGATACTTACCTAAAATTAATAAAAAATATTATTTAGTAGTAGCCACGGTTTCTACCCTGCATATTTTATCGATATCGACAAGAACTATTTGTCAAGCACTATTTGGTTCGTTAGGTTGGTACTCCTGTTGTTTGACAAGTTGTCAAAAGATGTTTGTGGTGTCGGTGGTATAGAATTCCACGCAAAGGTCACAAAGGCTAGTGCAAGAGCTAGTATGGGAGTCCCGTCTCTTAATATATTACATAATATATTACATACTCTTTGGTCCCACTCGGCTGTCTGAACCTACCTACCAAAGAGTACTATTACCACAGATATAATAATGTACTCTGTGATTACCACGGGACACTATTACTCCTAGCGGTTTATTACTCCCAAGAATTATATATTCTAAATGGATAGGCAACTATTAATACCTATTTGAAGCAAATACCTATCAATTGCGAAAAAGGGAAAGATAACAACTACGTTGGGACAATCTCTCTTTCTTTCATTAAGGGTAAGCACGCATGTGTATGCAAAAAACTGTTTGAATAAACCGTTTGCACGATTGAAACTGATTGAAACAAGTTACGTAATAGCCCTACTGGACTTTTACAGAAGAGGACTTGACTTTACTGTGAGTGAATATAATATATAACGTGAGTATAACATAAAGAAGAAAATGTATATGACTGAAAGATTTTATATCTATGGTCATGAATAAAGATTATTATTAAATTATGTGATTTATAAAATTATCAAATGTCATTAATGTCATGCCAAGACTGCCAGCCAAGTCAATCAATATTAGTTTTAAATGTCTTTGATATTATTAGTTAACGTTAACCGCACATTACATTTATATTATTTGTTATTTATTTTAAAGAATAATGTCTACTGCATTAAAAATCATGCGCATTTTATCTTCTACGAAATATAGTAGTCAAATATCGTTACTTCGTTCAATAACTGGACTACAAAATCCACGAAGATATTTGCATGCGAGTTCAGGATTATGTATTAAAATGTTTATGGAACACGAAAATAAGTATGCATACAGCATCTTAGAGAGCAAGGGTCACGCAATCAGCTTGGATTTGGGAAAAGAGCTCACACCTTTGTCCAGGGAAGAATTCGATAACCTAGTGAAAATAGACTGGTCAAAACAGTCCACAGAACATCTTTTTAATGTTTTTCCTAAACTTGGTGATTATTGTTCACAAAATGATACATGTATTTCAAACACAGTTTTTGACAATTTTATAGACTATTTAACTGATAGCATAAAAACTGCCACAGATAAAGAGCTAGAAACATTATTCTACTCACTATGCAAATGGCCTGAAACTATGTCTATTAGAAGTAGAAATTTTATAGAAGTATGGGTCGCTTTAGATGATGTGTGTTTGAGTAGAATTAATCAATGGACAATAGATCAAATGTTATCATTTGTCTCATTATTTTATATGTTGAATGTATCACGAGTTAGTGATTTTACTTTGAAAGCTTTGCAAAAAATGGCGAGTAAGGCAAAACAACTAACACCAGGCCAATTGGTTCAGGCAATGTTTTTTATTGGTGTAATGAGAAAACAACCATTTGATATGCACAATTTTGAAGTACAATTATTTAATAATTTTTCTATGTTCAATGTGGATGACTTGGCTATTATTTCAATGGGATTCTTTAAGAGCAAGACTCCAATAAGGAGCTTAGAATTGGTTTGTAAAATAATTAATGTTGTCATGGAAAATTCAGAAAACATACATGAGGTTTCATTAGCAGCTCTGTTAAAAGTCATACGCTACTCTATGAAAATAAACCAGGATGATAGAGTGTACAGAATGCTGGACACATTGCAACATGAAGTTCCAAGGTTATCAGTCATGTGTAATGTGCATATGGCATTAGTTGGCACAGCCACACTCACTTTACATGAAGGTTGCTTGACTAAAATTGCAGACACAATAATAGACTCTATTTCTAACACCAGAGTAAAAGATTTAGAAAGATTAGTATTGACATATGGAACATTTCATTTTATACCTCCTACAACAGAATGCTTTTTTACAAAAGTTATAAATGAACTAAGAAAACCTGAGAGAGAAGAAGAAATAATGAAACATGGTAGATCATTTGCTTGCTGTATATCTTATTTAAATCTAATAGGAATTTATCCAACAGACTTAATGAACAAAGTTCTTAATCCAGAATTTTTAGAAAAAACCTATGGGAAACAATGCTATGGTTATGGTAGAGAAATATTAACCATTAATAATACTGCAGAATTGTTTTGTGGAGGAGTTAATATGAATCTTCTCTCTGAGAAAAATGTTAATATATTAGCAAGGAAATATACAGATTTTGTACCAGCAGAAGATTATAAAAAGCAATATAATATCACAGAAAAAATGGTCTTGGATATTATGAGAGTCCTCAAGCAAGATCGTGGTGGTGATGAATATGTGACAGGAGGTCACATAGTGAGTCACCATCAAAGAGGAGGTATTACCAATACCCTGTTTAATATTATCATCAAGTAATGTTGTTGTTGATAAGTTTTCAGATATATTCTGATTGGATAAATGTTACATAATATCTTTTTGCTCTTCAGATATTCTTGTATGCAACAAACCAGATGGGGAACCTGTGAAAGTCACAGAAATATTTAAAAATAAAAGCTTTGGATTGCTTCAAAGGCCTCCTGATAGTAATATTTGGACAGCTATTATTATTATTGGAAGAAATGCTATAATACATGGCTCCGACAAACCAACAGGTCACTTCTTTACTAAAGCTAAAGAATTAAAAGCTTTAGGATTCTGTTCAGCATTGGTAATTAAATTAATACATATTTACTTATTTTCCAGACTTCAATATTATAGAACTATGTAATACTTTCAAATTTAAATACAGTTAGTTGGTAGGCACAGTTGCTTACCTCAGTTTTTCTATAAAACAGCAAAAAGTACCTTGTGTTGCATTTATTAGAGTTGCCTATTTTAGCCAGACTACTGAGTTATCATCACATCAAGTATTGGCTACTGTCAAATTTGTAGTGGCTAAATACATATTATTAAAACACGCACATACGCACATACACACACACGCACATACACACACACACACATCCATACATTCGTACACATTTCCACATGGACACGAACACAAACAAACCTTCATATAACACCATTCATTTATTATTTTTGTTAGTTTATACTCAATAATTATGTCATGCTCTGCTCTGTATACACTTACCTTATCATGTTAGGATATCCTGTTATTGGCTTTGGATTGTTTAGACAATTATTTTAAGCATGTATTTCTTATATAGCTGTTGGATATCTTAAGAATTAAAAATAAAATTAGTTACTATGTAGATATGAATCTTGGGCCCATATTTCGTAAGAACTGTTTAGTAATTGCCCATCTGAATATAAATACTAATATGTTCTTATTTTACGTTTTTTTCTATATTTCAGGTACCCTGGAGTGTTTATACAAAATGTGTGACCAATGAAGAAAAATCACAGTATTTGAATAAGTTAATTAAGCAAGCCATTGATGATCAGAAACATGTATAGGTATTAAGTACAAGTGTGGATTCTCCTCGTAATATATGTTGTTTATTACCTTTTATTATTTTTGCTGCAATGATAAATTGATAACGTAGACCTTTATACAGCAAAGTATAATATTATTTTACCTTTTGTACTCACAACAGTTAGAGCAAGATGGGGCCAATATTATATACAGTAAGGAAACTAGGCGTCATTGTTGAAATAATTACCTACACTCGTTGGAGCGTTAGAGTATGTTAAATAAAATCTAAAAATGCATAGTTAACTTAGTGATATATCTCAGCATATTAGTTAGACCTTTTTTAGATAGCGAGCATTAAGGTTGTCACTCTTAAATGTGAAAAAACATTACTTGGGTTCTGTAGTGATTCATTGATAACAGATTTAGTTGTCGGAGACCACACGGCCCCCAGAAAACGATTTTGAAAGCAGTCGGTTCAATAACTAAGAAGTTCAATATGGCGGCAACTTTTTCTTATTCTGATAACGGATACGTGGTCAGAGACCACACGTGCCCCCAGGTATTAATTTTGAAAGCAATCGGCCACATTTTCATATTCTGAATACGGATTCGTTGTCGAAGACCACATGGACCGCCAGGAATTGATTTTGAAAACAATCTTCTTACTTTGACGTTGGCTAAGTAGGTACTCTTCGGCGCGCCGGTGGCAGCTTTTTCTAAGCAACACCCAATTCGCAAGTGCGAACTTACGTTTGATAGGGTATTATCATATCAGCAAGAGGTGTAGGTATTGGTATGTAGAAAGATGAAGTAGATTTTATTATTTACAACAAATGTACAAAATATACATGCAAATGTACAATTACAATACATAAAAAAACTTCTTCGAGGCTGCCGCTGCTGCCGATCGGCAAGGTTCCCAGAAGGCTGGCAGCGTTTCCTCTTTGGATGGCCAAGCTGATGCGTTGGCGGAAAAAGCTCCCCGCCCGCCGGTCACCCGAGGCCTCGATTAATTTTTTACATAAAATATTTGCGAAACGACGAGCTTCAGACCCCCACGGACCCATGGTCTCAACCGCAAAAGGCATAAATTGATAATTTGGACCAATACAGGCGTACTTTTTGAATTTTGAATTTTCCGCACCTTTCGCAGCCGCTCCCGCGGCTTTACAAGTCACCGGTAAGTGAGATGGCGCAAGTGTATCGACACAAGTGGCATCCCACACCAACGGCTTGCCGACACTCCACGGGATCAAAGACATACCATCCGGCCTCTTGCCGTCGCCACGCGAAATACCGACTGGTTCGAGTACAGAAGGCACGCCGGCGACAACAAGAGCCCTACGGATAATATCATTAAGAGCCACGTGGCGTGAAATACGACCGGCGCTTTGAGAACACGAAAGCCCATGATGGCCGAGCTCATTGACAAGATCCCCACAGCGGCAGCGATGAGGATGATTGGACCTGGAACCAAGACGAAGACAAATGCACAAGCTTAATGTTATGCGGTCTAACAAAGTCCCGATATTACTAGATGGAATGGCTTGCAACCAGTGACCTGATTCACTCTGAGAGACAGCTAACAAACGTGAGACAGCTAAGAAACCTCAACAGATCCAATAGTTGGTTCCAAAACAGATCTGACGAGGTCACTCACACTGTATACCGAGGACAGAAATGCCGGCAGTGATACGCTAGAAATTTTACGCACTCCTAGGCCACCATATCGTACGGGTAGGGTGGCTTGAGACCACACTTTGTTGTCGTCTAGGCAACAATTTAGGATTTTAGAAAGAGAAATTTTGATCACGTTGTCCAAAGTTTCTAATAATTGATCGAATTTGAATAAGTGGGTGCAGCGGAGTAAATACGTAAACTTCGGCACAAAAAAACAACGTCGTACAATAAAAAATGCATAATGCGCATTTATGTCATAAAGTCGATGAGAGGATTCATTAAAATTTTGTATCTTTTGCTCAAAAAACCCAGGAATGGATTAATCTAAGACGGGGGCTCCGAGAAGAAGAAGCGAATCCCTTGAGATTAATTTTTTTTTTTTTTTTTTTTTTATACCACTAGGTGGCAAACAAGCTTACGGCCCACCTGATGGTAAGTGGTTACCGTAGCCTATGGACGCTTGCAACACCAGTGGCGTCACGAGCGCGTTGCCGACCTTGCATAAACCTTCTTACTCCTCTTTTGAAGAACCCCATGCTGTAGTCTCTAGGGAAAACCTCTACAGGGAGCTCATTCCGCAGCCTGATCGTACGCGGGAGAAAATGTCTCAAAACGCACTGTACGCGACCAATTTGGTTCTAAGGTGTGAGGATGAACTCCCTGTCGACGGCGGGCGGTGCGATGGTAGAAAGTTGCCGTGGGCATCATATCGAACAATTCCTCTGAACACTGCCCATTGTACAAGCGGTAGAACACACATAAGGAGGCAAAGTCTCTCCTTAGATTTAAAGGCTCGATACCGCTTGTGAGCTCAGGATCGCCGACAATTCTCACAGCCCGTTTCTGAACCGAGTCAAAAGGTTCAAGTTGGTACTTAGGTGCTCCGGCCCAGAGGTGACAGCAGTACTCCATGTGGGGGCGGACTTGCGACTTATATAGTCGCAGTCTTTGCACCGCAGTGAAGTACCGCTTAGCCCTATTGAGCACACCGAGCTTTTTAGCAGCCAACTTGACCTTCTCTTCTAAGTGACTACGGAACTGAACGTCACTGGAGATGTCGACACCAAGGATCCCAAGGCTCTTTGAGATGGAAAGGGGTGTGTCGAGGAACTGTGGAGCCACAGAAAATGGGGTTTTTTTGGCGGTGAATGTGCACACTTGTGTCTTGTTGGGGTTAAATTGGACCAAATTGGCACATCCCCAATCGGAGACAGTGGACAAGGTGGTCTCAATTACGGACACAAGTTGTCTGCGACTTTCCTCCACACTAGTTCGAGGGATGTTAGCTCGGCCCGTATAATACGTGTCCACAGTACTGTCGTCTGCATAGCAATGAATGCCATCAATAGATAACATGTCATTGATATGCAGAAGAAAGAGAGTCGGGGACAGCACGGAGCCTTGTGGGACACCAGCATTTATGTTCATGTTATCAGAGCAACTACCGTCAACCACGGCTCTTATGCTTCTATTGGACAAAAAGCTGGCAATCCAATTGCACAAACCCTCGGACAGTCCAAAAGATGGTAACTTCGACAGAAGACTCCGGTGCCAGACCCGATCGAACGCCTTCGCTATATCTAAGCTTACAGCTAATGCCTCACCTTGACTCTCAACGGCTTGAGCCCAGCGGTGTGTAAGATACACCAGAAGATCACCCGTCGAGCGACTATGGCGGAAGCCGTATTGGCGGTCGCTGATCAGTTCGTGTTCTTCCAGGTATCTGAGGAGCTGTGTATTAATTACACGCTCCATAACCTTGGAAAGAAGGGAGGTTATAGCAATAGGCCTGTAATTCGATGGGTCAGATCTATCACCCTTTTTGGGCACTGGGTGCACGTGGGCAGTCTTCCACGAAGTTGGGACTGTTTGTGTGGAGTATGAAAGCGCAAAAAGACGCGTCAGTACAGGACACAGCTCAGGGGCACACTGCTTTAGCACCACTGCAGGAATGCCGTCTGGCCCACTCGACTTATGAATGTTAAGAGAATTCAACTCCCGCCGGACTTCTCGTTGTGTAAAAGAAATCTCTGGCATGGAGATGCCGCACCACGGGATGGAAGGTGGCTCGGACCCTCTATCATCCAAAGTCGAGTTCGAGGCAAAGAGAGTACCCAGGAGATCGGCTTTCTCTTTAGCGCTATGGGCCAGACTGCCATCGTGCTTACGGAGTGGTGGCAAAGATGACTGACAAAAGTTTCCCTCGGCAGCTTTGGCGAGGGACCAGAAGGCACGACTCCCAGATTTGGTGCCAAATCATTAAAATCTTGAATAATTTTGGATTTCTCAGATTCAGGAACAGAATCTGAAACTAGGATCTCGCATTTGGAGCAGTTAAAATCAAGACCAATTTTTTAAAAATTTTCAGTTAGAGATTTTAAATCTCTGATAACAGAAGTCGCATCACCTCCAAGAGTTCCATCGTCTAGATACCAAACATTAAATTTAGACTGTAATTTAGATATGATTGGTTGAATGGCCAAACTAAAAATGGCAGGACCGAGAGGATCGCCCTGCTGACAACCTACACCGGAAATGATCGGTTGTGTTTTATAAAAAAGTTTTGTAGGATGGCCATAACATTGCCACAAGTAAGAATATATGTCAGGACAAATTAATAAATTAATTTTAAGCAGATTAATTTTCTTTATTACCACAAGATATTACGAAAATATAACTGATCGTTAAAAAAACGAGTTTGGTTTAGGTAAACATCATCATTAAAATATTTTTTAGTTATTTTCATTGTGTAGTGTGGGTACATAACTCGTGATTGGTAACAAATTACAAATATTTTAAAAATCCCTTAATTAGGTACGTAGTTAGGTACGATGTATTAATTAAGTTTACTACCTAAGTAATATAGTCCAATAGGTATATGTTATTCGTCACATTGTACCCAATGTTCTGATTGATCCCAACAACCGAAGTATTCTGTCTTTAAATAAAATAATTTTATTTCTTCCGTGGGTCCTAACCCTGGAAGTGGTACGGGGCGTTGTTTATCCTCTATTTCCCTTTTTGATCCTAAATATAAATATTTATCAACCCATACAGACTGTCGCCTTTCTGTTTCTAAATATTTCGTAACACTTGGATTTTTCGCACATGAGAAAGGCCACAATTTTTGCGCACTGTTTAATTCTGTAACATGCAAACACCATATCTTCCAAAATATCTGTAACAAATTGATAATAATTTGCGATCAATGGATCTATATCAGTCACCATAGAAAACCACGTCAGTAGGTAATAGAGATATAGGTACCAGCCGATGGTCCAGGGGGGGCAATTAGATATATGGAGGATGGGCAAAGTATGAATTATAGTGCAAGTCTTACTACCTCTACCTAAGGCGAATTAATAAGTAGGTACGGTACAATGTCCTGTGTGTAAAGCTCCACGACCTCTTGACTGTACAACTAGATGATAGCTCAGTGGTAGTGACGTCGGATACGCGACGAAGGTCGTGGGTTCGAATCCTACTATGAGCTTTTGGTGATGAAAAACATCGTGAGGAAACCATAGCGTGGTGGTAGGGTAGGTAGTTTGTAGTACCCGACTGGCTGGCTACCACCCTCAAGTTGAAAATCTGTCGCCAAGCAACTATCGGTGTGTTCCGAAAGCTGTACTTGAGAGCCAGTTTCATTTAGGCTTTGTGTGCTTACCACCTTCCGCCACATCATTACTTACCATAGTGAGATTGGGGCCAAACACAAGCTTATCCTAAAGTTACAAGGAAAAAAACAGAGTTTTGATGTGTAGAAATTATGGGTCAAGCAAGTCTAAGTGCACTTAGGACTTTGGTTGCTTTGCATTTGGCTACATCTACATTGAATATCCAGGAGTGGGGGGTGGGAAGCAGCCCTACACAGTGAGATAGAAATAGCCGTCCTTGATAGGTACCTTCTGTTTGTCTGTTTTATCCAGTTCAAAATATTCTGTTGGTTTGGTACATAGTATAATTTTAAGCGATTGTCTTCGAGTTTTCTTAAATACCTGAAGCTTGATTACATTCAAGGGATATATCGAACACAATTCCAGCTGCTTCTCCTTATTACTGTTGTATGAAGCGGTTATAAAACTAAAAGGAGTTAAAGCTAGAAACCAAAATATTAAATATTTTACCCACTGAATTACATAATAATAAATCAACAGCATGAACAAATAAAACTGGCCAAATGCATGTTGGACCATGCAACTTTTAATTAAAGGTACCTATAGTCATGTCGAACGCCGTGATTATAATGAGCTTACAGTGATGGAAAACATCATGGAGAAACCATAGTACGGTGTAGTACCTACCTACAGTAGGTAGGTAATTGAGTAGTAAACTTTTGCTCGCTCAGCTGGTTACTGTATATTAGACGATAACAGCTATCTATGATGCCGGGTACGAGTAAACAAGTACGGGCTTAGTAATTAGCAAAACATGTTCTTCCTTTTTTACCTTGCGGTATTTAAATAACTTGAAAATCTTACTTTTTACTATTATTCCTTATTACTAGTCCTATCTAGTTACTAGTAGTTTATCTATTTCTACCTACTGGTGCGCGTGTACCCTGCGGTAGGTGCTAAAGTTGCTAAACACATTAGGTACTACTATATAGCTAAGCTATGTACACCTGTGCTGTGGGCAGTACTCTACCTAACTAGTGATCTATCTCTTGTTAAAAATACTTATAATGAGTTTACTTAATAAAGAGATTTTTTAATTTGAATTTGACACCTTGGTTTCGCCATACCTACAGATAAAAAAACGTGGGTATATGTGAACTTTGTGAACCACGACTGCCGCGGACCAAAGTGGTACCTACCGTACGGGGGGTCAGGCTCAGGCCAATGTCCCATCGCTTTGAGTTTATAGGCGATGATTTTGAAATGGGTGCTCGCTTTAGGCTGGTGCCCTTCCCCTAGGAAAGAAGGTGTCTATAAAGTTGCCTTACCTACTTGCATGGAACGTAAGGTATGTCCACTCCTTGTGGTTTCTTTAAATGAACTTTCAATCAAAACGATCTCATCAAAGTGTATAAATTCTTTAGACAGAAGATATCTGATTGATCCATTATGCATTTTTGTTATTCATCATTGAGTATTATCAATTGCACAATACATTCATATTGAATTCTATTGTTGATTCAGTAACTTGTCGTCTCTTCGTGCGTTCTATACACGGAACACTATTAATTACTCCTGTTCTATAGCGATAGTGAGTAATAGTTGGTGGTACGTAGACAGGTACCTACTACAGAAAAAATAGATTTTTATTTGTCAAAAATACAAAATCCTCGGTGTAGGTCCCCTGCTAAAACGTAGTGATTAATACTCTTTGCTCTGCTACCAAAACGCTTTAACTCAAAGGTTCTTGTATGCTACGTAAGCACTTACTTTTTTTTGTTTTTTTTTGTATACTACAAGTGACAACTAGGCAGGCGGGTCATCTGATGGTGAGTGACTACCGTCGTCGCCGTAAATATTTTTTATGTTGGTAGATTGCGGATGGCTATCCGTCTGGTCATTCAAGAGGTTAATGGCAACTGGCTCTCAAGTGCAATTGTCGGAACACACCAACAGGTGCAACATGTTGGCGACGGATTTTCAACTAGAGGGTGTTAGCCAGCCAGTGGAGTCCTACAAAGTACTAGGGTACTTCAATAATAGTAGCAGTTCAATAAAGTACTAGGGTACTTTGTAGGACTCCACTGGCGGTACACATGGTGGTAGGCCACCATGCTGTGGTTTCCTCACGTCACGATGTTTTCCTTCACCGAAAGCTCAAGCTGATTATAAGATTCGAACCCACCCCTTTCGATGTATCGAGGTATCCGATGTCAATACCACCGATCTGTCATCGTTTTAAATACTAGGTATTATTGCTACTTACGTATGGTGTTTAAAAAAATAATTGTACGTAGGATGCTTATCAAAATATAATGCTTTTAAAGTTTTTGGACATATCCGAAAGTAAAAATAACACGTTTTATTATTCTTATCTGAAATTGGAGGTAGATAATAAAACAAATATGTATTAAATATACAATAGGTTTATTTAATTAATAGTATGACTTAGCCATTTCCATCAAACCATGCTATAGGTACAATTACCTACATACTAGGTACAATAGTATGGTACAAAATTCGAAAATCTTTAAAATTAAGTACATGTAGTTATTATTAGGTAGGTATTTTTTATCGACGCGACGGTGAAGTATCAATATCTTAAAACTACTTACAAAAATAAAAGAACTAATAGGAAGCAAAAAGAAAGTGAAAGACAATTCCCCTAAAATAGATATACGTGGGGTTATTCACAGCTATCGCACTGATCTTGAATATGGGACAGTTTTGAGAGAATATTCCTGAGAATATTATAATAATAAATATATTTTATCTATTAATAAATTCAAAATGTACTTAATTAATAGCTACCTACCTAACTTTGGCTGATAAATTTTATTTCTATATTAACCAAATTTAACGTCTATGTAAACGTCTAATACCTATCTAACATATTAAATATTTTACAGAAATTTGCTAAGTTAATCTCCATCATCGGCCAGGGTCGCCCTGTGGACAAACACATAAAATAATTAAGAATATTTTTAATTTATGTAACAATATAAGTTGCTGTATTACTAATATTCTAACGTAACGAGCCTCTATAAAGAATGGAAATCATTCGATCTCGGTTATAATTACAATATCAGTTCGATCTGGAGCTACCAACAAAATATACAGTAAGCAATGATGATAGGTACCTAGGTATATGATAAGTGGTTAATAATAATGCTACTATTGAATGTATGTAACGTAACTAAAATACCAACTAGGTACATAGATTAGCAGTGTACAGCACCGAAATCGTTGTTAGGTATTCGGTGGTACTAGATGCCTGCCAGGAGTGCCAAGCATATCTGCCTTCATTTGCCAACTGACTATTCAAACTCGTCGTGAATTGTGACATTTCGTCGTTATTATTTAATAGTTTGACGACAGGAAAACGAGACAATCGGTTGTCTAAGCTTACATCTTTTGAATTCACAAGAGGTTACGTTTTTCTGAGATTTTTTGCCTACAAACCACTCATAGTAAATTACAATTAGGTATCCATACATTGAAACACTTATTACACTTAGAAGTACCTCCACCTAAACCTGAATGCCGTAGGAGAGTTAGAGAAAGAGATAACAAAACGTGTCTTCAGTCTCATGCAATTGTTGTGTGTGCTTCGTTAATATAATTATAATTAAAATATCCATACTCTGTCATTGGTAGGTACACAATTTTTCCTTTTATCCTATGCATGGGTTTATAAAACTTTTAATTTTGAAATTTTTGGTATAGTTATCGAGGGAGCCAAAGGCAAAATGTTGTTGCCATATCTAGCGTGGAAATTTTTATCTATCGACGAATCACTGTCATCATTTGTAATAATTTTACTTTTTGTTATTCCATTTGCCTGAAATAAGTTCAATTTATATTAAATTAAATAGATGGTCATTCCTTGCTCTGGGATATACCAAACACTAGGTAGATAAACCATAGTACCTACCTATACAGTTACATAGATTCTGCGTAACGCTCTGTAGCACAGTGCTGTAGGTACTAAGGTAGAATATAATGGATTTGTACCTATGTATGTTCATGTCGTTCAATATTTGCGTGTGATAAAGGTTTTTCATTTTTATCAGTACGAAGAATGACCAAACAAATATATCTGCATTATATTGTAGGTACCTAATGGAGGTACAGGACGCCATAGGCTATGGGATGGGATACGGAAGGAATGTACCCACTTTAAATATTGTTGATGCCGATCGAAAGGGTTAAATATAAGGATTAACTCCGTCATAATTACTTCTAAGTACCATTATAGTGAAAATTTACATTTAAGTTTAGGCAAATTTCTTATTGTAAGTATCTTACTTTACTGTAGGTAGATTTTTATACCTACTTCTAAAACATCACCATTATCATTTCATAGATAACTCTGGCCATTCACTTATATTAGGTACACACTTATATATACTTCCTTGCACAGTTTTCCTTATTATAAGTGCAAGATAAAAGGACAATTTTAGTACCTATAGGACGTGAATGCATCCATCGATGTCTGTGAGCTAAACATAGGCGATTTCGAAAACAATATATGTGGCTATTGAATAAGGTTGCCAAATGTAAATTTTCCTTTAAGTATGACTAAAATTACTGAGAAGGAATTAATTCTTATATTCGACCCGTTCGATAAGCATCATAAATGTACAGGATGGTTTTTTCACATTTGGTTGGTAGGATTCCCAAAGGCAAGCAGCTTGCCAGGATTCCCAAAAGCAACCAGCTTGCCGTGTGGCGGCCTGTATATACTCGTACATGGTAACTAAGTACTCACCAAAGTTTCAGTTTTCTTGCGCAAGTTTGATCTAGATAATGTTAACACAAGTTCTGATTGCAGCCGATTGGTGAGAGTTAAATCATCTTCCACTTTCTGGGGGCCGTCAAGTTTGTCTGAATTTAGGAAGTCCAGCTTCGTTGGCTCACGTCTACTGCCTCCGCCGTACGCGTATTCACCTATTGTAACCGATACAGGACGACCATGTTTCTTCATAGTGGCTGTACCATTTGGTGCTTTTATGAAATAATTTGAAGGTGGTTTCGGTTGCGAATTCGAAGGGTTTTTTAACTTATATGATTCTAAGGACTCCAGTTCAGCTCTTTCATCTTTAATATTTTTCAGAACCGAGAGCGCGTTTGGTTCTAATTTGTTATTATAATCTGGCGTCGGTGTTCGGGTTAAATTCCCATTCTTTACATAATTTGGACTTTTGAGATTTGTGTTTAGGATCTTAGGCATGGGATTTTGTGTTTTTATGATTTCATGTTCTCCATTTTGGTGACCATTTACAGTCGGCATCTAAAACACAAAGCAGAAATAATCAGATAGGTTAAGGTGCTAAGGAATATTAAATTTCCTTCTAGGACTGGAAAATCATTCAATTTAATTCTATATAATCTTATACTAAGTAGTTTTATTTTTTACATTTCTTTCTAGCCACGTCCTTTTTCCACCAGAATAATTTTCGTTTCAAAGATATTTATTTAAAGTAACTACGTCATATATTTTTCTTAGCACCAAGATGCGACCTCGAAATTATACTCATTGCGAGAAAAAAGTTACTCATCATCATCATCTCAGCCGAAAGACGTCCACTGCTGGACATAGGCCTCCCCCAAAGTTTTCTACATCGAACAAAAAACGTTACTCAAATAAGATAAAATAAATACATACAGTCCTCTACACTGCCTATCGCGCCACAGGTCGTGGGTTCGATTCCCACCAAGGACAAATATTTGTTTGTATTAGTCATCACACTCTGTGGCTTTTTTTGTTCGATGTGGAAAACTTTGGGTGAGGCCTATGTCCAGCAGTGGACGTCTTTCGGCTGAGATGATGATGATGATGATGAGTAACTTTTTTGCTACCTGCTAAACATATCTCATATAGGTACTTTCACATTTATAATATTAGTCGGATATTCAAAACTTATTAATATTTTAGATGATTACAGCAAAAGTAATCTGTATCATACTCATCTACATATAGTAGGTACCTGTATCAGTTATCGGCGTTCGATAAATAGTGATTTACTTTCTAGGTAATCAGTCATCTGATTCCCATTGTACAAGCTTTGCTTTGTTTCGGATCAGATGGTCATGAACTGAAGAATGCCAGCATTTTAATATTTATAACTAGCTTTCTGAACCGCAGTTTTACCCGCAATACTCTATTTTATTTTAAAAATAAACATTCTGGCTGCCAACTGCTAATAAAAGGAACCTGTGTGCTACATTCCAACCTTCTAATCCTCGCGGGTTAGCTTTTTCAGGATTTTTCCCACGACTACGTCCAAATGGAAATAGTTTTTCGTGAAATTGTACATTTTCACCCATTTAGGGGTTAATTTAAAAATGTAATCCTACCAAAAGATTCAAGATATTCCCATTTCAAAATTTCATAAAAATTGTTCAGCTCTTTAGCCAGGGCAATGAGCACGTTCGTTGCTTCTACTTAGACAAGATAACGGGTGGCCAATTTAGAAGGCCTGTGAGATTTCCCTGCTTCTATTGAACTACATTTTTGAACCACAGATGGTAATAAAGATAACTAATAACTACCAGCATATTTTAACTATACTTACAGGTGGAGGCGGTGGTGGATGGTCTATAGCATCACATTTTGGCTGTGGGATGTTATTGCCGGTAACCTCAGATGGTGCATGCTCAGCTTTTCGTAGCGGAAGCGTCTGCTGACGATCCTAGACAGAAAATAACTTTTAGGAACATACTCTCGGTTTGCATTTTCCAATAACAATTGAAAGGTTGAGCAGTTGAGCTGAACAACATATTGTTTAGTTATATATTACTACCAAAAGGGGACGTTCAAGTATGTATTATGTAACGCAATTTTTGACCCTCCCTCCACCTATGTAACGCGCCGTAACTTTTAGAAAATAACTTTTTTATAAAATAAAAGTCACAATTATGTTGCGGAAAGTTGCTAAAATACCTTTGATACAGTTTTAATCGCGTTTGCGATAATAATAAATAAAATAAGAGATTTCTACAATACATGCGTATACATATTTATTTCCCAAGTTTTTTATATAAATTTAAAAAAAAGTTACGTAACGCGTTGTTCGAACAAGCGTAAGAAATATAAAGTCTATTATAATATATATTACCTATAATAACCGTCTGACATAAAAACAAACATAAACATAGTTACTAATCCTACCACTAACTAAACCAGTTAGAAAATACGTAGCCATGTGAGGGATTCTGTAACATTATGACGAAAACTAATTTTATATTTAACTAGTTTTCTGACCCGCGGTTTCACCCACGTTCCCGAGGGATCTTATATTTTCCCGGGATAAAAGTATCCTATGTTTTATTCCAGGATATGAACGACCTGTGTGCCAAGTTTCATCCAGATCCGTTCAGCCGTTTTTGCGTGAAAGAGTAACAAACATACATCCATCCATCCATCCATCCATCCAAACTTTTACATTTATAATACTAGCTGTTCCGCGCGGTTTCACCCGCTTTCCCGAGGGATCTTATCTTTTCCCGGAATAAAAAGTAGCCTATGTGCTATTCCAGACTATAATCTATCTCCATGCCAAATTTAATCCAGATCCATTCAGCCGTTCTTGCGTAAATGAGTAACAAACATACATCCATCCATCCATCCAAACTTTCACATTTATAATACTAGCTGTTCCGCGCGGTTTCACCCGCTTTCCCGAGGGATCTTATATTTTCCCGGGATAAAAAGTAGCCTATGTGCTATTCCAGACTATAATCTATCTCCATGCCAGATTTCATCCAGATCCATTCTGCCGTTTTGGCGTAAACGAGTAACAAACATACATCTATCCAAACTTTCACATTTATAATATTAGTTGGATTAGTAGGATTAGTACAAAGACTTTAAACTTATACCTACTATTAAATTTCTTTGGATTAGTAGGATTTCAAGAATCGGAACTATATCGAACCCCGAATAATTGATAATAATGTCTATGAAAGTATTTTTAAATCTGAGACTTTTATAAGATAGATGAACTATGACAGTAACATCCCAAAATAAAAAAATATTAATATGTAGCTTTGACATTATGCATTTGCAACAAAACTGGAATTTTCAAAAGAATTTATCGATTGTAATCAATCACACTATAATACATAATCAGTCAATGACAAAAGATATCTTGCACTATCATCTATACGGCTAAAATTGTATCGATATTGGCAGCACCTACATAAGTACATATACATACCAAACTTTTTATAATTTCCGAGGATACCATTATGATCTCACCTAGCATACATTCCAAACAGGTAGGTAATTATGAGCGCCGCGCGAGGGTATTATAGCATCTTTTATCACAGTATAAATATATTGTATGAGCTTGTATAAGGTTTAGGTATCTATATACGTAGTTATGCTTTTAAATTATGCTATAAGTGGTGTGGTTGTACAGTGGAGAGTGGAGACTCGATTATATATTTGATTTGATTTTTGATTATACGGATTCGCGATTATCCGGATTGTAAACCGCGATCAGCAATATGGCAGCAACAAAAAGGAAAAAAAATATTACGTCATGTAGCAATTGCTAAATATTTTAAAACTAAATTAAATTACAGTTACTATTCAATGTGATTTTTGTTACTGTTTTTGGTACCTATCTAGTCATTTCGTGATTAAAATTGATTTTTTTAGGTACCTACTTACCTATATAAGAAAATATGTAGGTAGGTACATTCGTTCGTATGAAAACGTATTTCTAATATCTTTTGGTTGATAAGTTTATTTATTTTAAATAAACACACCTTAGTTATCTTTCTTAAGTTAATAATATTGTGTAAAACAATCGCTTTTCTTCATACTTTCATTTATCCGGATTTGCGTTTATCAGAATGTCTTACGACAACAATTGGTCCGGTCTTGGTCAATGGAGTCTTATAGTATTAAGAAAATGTTTTTACTTCCCAAGTTTATAGCTAGATAGGAAAAATGTAAAGAAGCCGAGAGACGCTCGGTCGCCCAGATGCAAAATAAATTGTATGCTATGAGGTACCTATATTATGTATTTTATTGTCTCGCTCGAATAATAATACCTAAATGCATTTACGATACGATCCTTTATCCAAGATCAACTTACTTCGTAGCACTGGATTATAACCATTGGCTTAGGTGTATTATGATTCCTCTTCATTTTAATCAGATCCGGGTAGAGTCTATACAAATTAATACACTGCTACAAAACAATTACCTACTAATGTATGTGTAATAACACCAACTAACGTCACACCACTGAATCTTTTAATTATTCCATTTTTAGCACTGAACAACACTCGTTTAAATATTCATTAGACAGAAATAATGTTCGTATTGAGAAGTGGTTGAAACTACTCGTAACATAAATAAATATAGGTAAAGAGCGCGTGAAGGTCGCCGATAATTTTTCCGAAGCGTGGAAAATCGAGGATTCTCGGCACGGTGCGGTGCGGGCGCGACTATCGCTACTCGTACTCGGTACGAACTACGATCGGTGAAGTGCAACGAACAACTGAACGTCGCCGACGATTATTATCAAACCTACAGCAATGGCGCTCGGCCAGATCGTACCGATTGCCTACTCACCGGCGGCGTTATCAGTGCAAAGCAAAATAAAGCGAAATCACTGCGTTGGTTGTGCCGCCAAGCGTGCTCGATCGAGCACCACTAACACCCATAGTGTGAGAGTAACAAAATATTATGTAGAGCTATGTAGTAGTATCTTACTTTTTAGGGTTCCGCCGTACCCAAAGGTTAAAAACGGGACTTCGCTGTCTGTCCGTCCGTCTGTCTGTTACCAGGCTGTATCTCAAGAACCGCGATAGCTAGACAGTTGAAATTTTCACAAATTATGTATTTCTGTTGCCGCTATAACGAAAAATACTAAAAACAAAATAAAATAAATATTTAAGGGGGGCTCCCATACAAGAAACGCTATTTTTTTGCCCTTTTTTGCTCGATATCATCACCAGGCTGTATCTCAAGAACCGCGATAGCTAGACAGTTGAAATTTTCACAAATTATATATTTCTGTTGCCGCTATAACAACAAATACTAAAAATAAAGTAAATATTTAAGGGGGGCTCCCTTACAAAAAACGCTATTTTTTTGCCCTTTTATGCTCGATATCATCACCAGGCTGTATCTCAAGAACCGCGATAGCTAGACAGTTGACTAAGGTCATGTTGATGTTATCTGATTGACCTGAAGCCAATTTAGCTCCAGTGTCACTCTCGTCTTATTTATAGGACACCCTGTATATTTCATATAAACGCAACATCTCGTTATTTATCATTCTTCTTCTCTAATATCCTCTTTATAGAGGAAACATTTGTATGTATATGTGTAACGAATAAACTCAAAAACTACTGGGCCGATTTCAAAAACTCTTTTATTTACTACGGATCCCTAAAAAATCTCGCTAGAAAAATAAAATCCTGATCCTTAGAAAGAAAGAAGGCACTGCAAATTATGGTCTCAAGTAAAACCTACCTAAAGTTTTTATCGTAACAAACAACTAACAAGACAAGTCCGCATTTGACGCTGCATCTTTAGCGTATCTATATGTATGTTACATTGCTAACATTTTTTTTCTATTTATGCAACATTTAAAGAATCAACAAAAAAGTGACAGTGTATTTGACCTTGTTTAACGACATCGCGAGACCTCGACGCCTAAACATATATGGAAGAAAAAACTCGCAGAATAATTTGTTACCTCTTGCAGTGTCATCACTGCGATAAAATTAATTTAAACACTTTGCATGACTTCGCATAATAGTGGGTCTAATGGTCTAACTAACCTAACCTAACTAAACCTTTTTATAAGAGCATTCTCGTCTGTCTCAGGCTGTTTTTTCTGACGTTCATTCGCTCGATACCAAATGACTGTTCTTATTTTATTTTTCTTTTCAATCTAAAATAACGGATGTCTGATTACGAATTACCAAAAGTTCAAAGTCCTACAATATCAGTAGGTAAGTATATAAGATTAAAACGAAGAATAAACGAACATGGTCATCTTCAAAGGGCTATTCGAATCGAATATATTGAAAATCTGTCGCCAAGCACCTATCGGTGTGTTCCGACAGCTGCACTTGAGAGCCAGTTCCCTTCTAGGCTTTGTGTGATTACCACCTTTGGCCACATGTGAGATTGTAGTCAAGCACAAGCTTATTTAAAAAAAACTACTTTACACGAGTTTCGTAAATCGTAAATCTTTTCCTCCTATGGTACTCGTACCTTGAAATTATTTGCGATGTGTAAGTACATCGGTAGGTACGTTGTGCAACAGAATATAATTTTGATCATTTTTGACCCAAACAAGATTCATGGCTAAAAATTACGCAAAATATAATTCAGTATATTTTATAAATTTACGAACTGAGGGGTATTTAGTAATTTAATAAAAAAAATGGAGACTTTGTCCTACACTAAGCTTCATGCACGTGAAATTATGATCATCAAAATCTGTTCGTTAGTTAGCAGACAGACATACAGAGCACGGTGGTAGGGTACTTTGTAGTACTCGACTGGCTGGCTACCACCATCAAGTTGAAAATCTGCCGCCAAGCACCTGTTGGTGTGTTCCGGCAATTGCACTTGAGAGCCAGTTCGCCTTTAAGTCATTGTAATAAGGTGTACAATACATTAGCAATCCCCTGGTATTGCCAATGTCTATAGGCGACGGTTGTCACTTACCATCAGGTGACCCGCCTGCCTCGTTGTCACATGTGACATAAAAAAAAAATAAAAAAAAGTTGCTTATTGGATTTGCGGGTTGGATTCTATCTATTACAGGAATTTATGTGATAATGTTCCGAATCGAAATGTGTTTTTCTTTTTTTTGATTCTAAGAAAAATTACCTACAGCTTTACAGCGAGTATAAATGACATACCTAAACACTTATACAGGGTGTCCGGTAAGTAGTACGACAAACTTGAGGGGAGATAGATGGGCGGGTTACCTCCTACCATGTAGTATATACCTATACAAAAATTACCTTCATAAAAGTGTCACCATTTTCGAGATATTAATATCTAAAATTCAAAATTCAATACATAAAAATCTGTAATATCTCGATAATGGTAATATTTTTATTCAGCTCATTTTTGTATACATTTGGTAGGTGACCCGCCCACCTACAGGGTACCGGACTCCCTGTATGTTTGGCATTACAGCCTGTTTGGCAAGCTTCCTTCCTACGGGTAGGCCGTAGGAAGGAAGCTTGCCGAACAGGCTGGATTGTTTTCTTGGATATCTGACTTTCTGAGGGATCGATCGATTCGAGTTGTCATTGATGGCTGCTCGTCCGATCAATTGGCTATTAATGCCGGGGTCCCTCAGGGGTCGGTTCTCTCTGCGACGTTATTTCTGCTCCACATCAATGACCTGCTAAAACCCGGTACCTTTGGGTACGCAGATGATAGCACAGTTGTAGAGAGTTACATATCCAGTGCACGCTCCAGCGTGTCACAGGTCCAGTCTCTCAGAGAGGCCATGGTTGAGCGCTTGAACTTGTCCTTGAAAGCTGTCTCCGACTGGGGTGACGCTAATTTGGTCAAGTTCAACGCCACCAAAACCCAAGCCTGTCTCTTCTCTGCTAAACGGAGCAAATTCCAGCTGACTCCTACTTTCCGCGCCGATAAACGACAACCTCGAGCTTCTCGGTGTCAAATTAACGGCTAGTCTCAATTTTGACTCCTACATTGAGTCGAAGGGTCAACTTGCTGCCAAAAAGCTGGGCGTCCTCTCGAAGGTCAGACAGTACTTCACACCGGAACAGCTGCTCAATTTGTATCAAGCGCAAATTCGGTCGTGTGTGGAGTACTGCTCTCACCTTTGGCACGGTTAATTGAGAGACGAGCCAAAAGGCTTATTGACAACGAGGCGCTGGTCGAGTCAACGCTTCAGAGCCTTGAGCATCGACGCAGAGTTGCTAGCTTATCGATATTTTATCGGATACATTTCGGCGAGTGTGCGACGGGCGAGTATGCAATTCATAGCTTGATTCCACCAAGCCCGTTCCACCATCGGACAAACAGACGTACGGCGATGCGCCACCGTTACATGGTGGACATTCCATCTCTACGCACGAAGCGATTTGCTTCATCTTTCATCATGCGTACTGCAAAGGAGTGGAACTCCTTGCCTGAGTCTGTGTTTCCCGATAACTACAACCTGGGAGTCTTCAAGGCTCGAGTGAACAGGTTAATTTTAGGTAAGCGTGCACCATCGTAGACCACATCATCACCTAAGATCAAGTGAGATTGCGGTCAAACGCAAACCTATAGAACAATAAAAAAAATACATATAAGAAAGGTACCTAATCAGTGTATTTTTTTTCAGTTAGGTACCGAAGTAGGTACAATACAATATCTGTGACCTGAAAGGCTGAAATGTCCCATGATATTTATTTGAATTTGAATAACCTTTAAATAAAATGTTTACTCAATTAAAATTAATATCTAATTGTGTCAATAATTAAGCAACGTTTGTTGTAATGTTAGTGTACCGTAAACAAGATTACACATCTTAATGATTGCAGTTAATTACTTGCAATTAGGTACGACTACTGTGGTATGACCAATGTTATGAAAGCAACGGTTCACTGGAATAGTTTCGGCTTATTACATACTAAATTCTTCTCAGACAACGCGTACCTAGGTAAGTTAGGTCATCGTACTTGTTATGCGGATACAGAATATGGAATGTTTATGCCTGTAACTATTTCTACTGCTGTCCCAATGTGTTTATTTATTTATTTATTTTCATAGGCATATACAACAGGTCACGATCAAAAAGACATGTTTGTATTGTAACTAATCTTACATATATAATAGATCTATTCTCGATCGTGATAAGAGGCGTATGCACAACATGACTAACTTACCGCACAAATAAATCCAAGAATGATTACAGTATTAGATAAAGTAAAATATGCTAATCACGTTACTTCTCTTGATAAAAACTAATCAATGGTTAGTGATGTATGAATTATGATATATCTGATTTGATATTGTCTTTGTATCATAGTAGTGGTGAAGTATCCACCTAGGGATCGTAACCAAACCTTGCCATCGGGTTTTGGTATGCAGATTTTAACACTTCAAAATAACAAGTTTCGCTCCAATAAACTCATAAGCATGCAGTAACGATTGGTGCCGAACTGCCAAAGTGACTATTAATTTCGTAAGATTAGCAATAGGGAATATATAAAGTGTCTGTTTTTAAATTCCCTCGCAAATTTCCAAAACGCCCCGTGACCAAATCGTGAGTAATCCTGACGTAAATTTTTGCACTCGACCTCAGAGTTTGTAACCGTTACGCTTAAATTTATTATAATTTATAAGTTTTCTGTGCTTTTCCATGGTAATAAACTGATTTTAGTAACTTTGTGAACCAAACACTTCATTTTTGACATCGAACTCGTCTAATCTCACATTACAAAATAAGCGCGCCATAATGGCCGCGTTTGAATCACCTGGAAATGATTGTGATTTTAATATATTTTTGGTTAAGATTTTGCATGTGTTATATATTTTTTTGTGAATATAATAACCCGTAGAAACAATAAAAAAATACGTGCATATTCCCCATTGTCTTGAATGGAACCGTTATGTAACTATGAAATGGTTCTATACATACCGATCAAAAACATTAATGTGAAATGTGGCGAAGATCGGTACAATCGACGTTTGTGGTTGTAGGCGTCTCGCCGATAAAAGAAGTGAAATCTTAACGGGTGCCAAATTCCATTGTAACTAGTTCTTTAAATCAAAAGTATAATAGCTATCTATCATTGATTTAAATGAAAAGGAAATTATTCAAATGTCCTTACTTATGTTATGTTCTTTCTCACAAGTATTTTATTTTCCCTTAATTTTTCTTAAGTTTTATCTTTTAATTTTACTAAACAAACATACCTAATGGCCTTCAAAGTAAAATTACTTTCATATTTATCAATATTAAGTTATGGTCAGCTATGTGTCAATACCTTTGTCGACACCGAACATCGACAATTTGTAGTCTTTAGATTGTCTTTAGATTGCTTCCATTGTATACTCCTACCTAATGAACTAGCTTGATGCCTTCAAGCTATTGAGGCACGCCTGAAAATGGTCTAGGTTTCTGGTGAGAGTGCGAGTCAGTGAGTGATAAGTACCTTTATACAGTAGTAGTATTAGTAGCATTGGTAGTAGCAGTAGTAGTAAAGCAATAGTTGCAATTAGTAAATTCAGGCATGCACCATACAATTTTAACTATATTTCTTTGAAGGACTTGAGTCGCGATTCCTGGAATTCTATTTATTTTAGTACTACTACTAGTTAGATTTCGGGTGATCGTCCAATCTGTTAAAAATATTATAATCGTTTATACTTACCAAGGCATTTGCATTATCCCCGTCGTCGATGCTGATCGCTTTATCGTTTTCCATACTTGAGAACATTTTTCTATGAACTTTTTTGAATTCATCCATTAAAGCATTATGTTGTTTCTTTTTGTTATCATCAATTGTTTTCGGCACATTGGGTTTTTTTGCAGGTATTGGTACTTTACCGCTTTCAACATTTAACGGTTTCTTGTTCTGAGAGTGAAATAATAATAACACATACTTAAATTAAGTTTTTTTATTATAGGTAGGGAATATAGTATAGTAAGGTCATTTGAAAGAATTAAGCTTGACCATCACCGAAAGGTTGCTTGCCTATCGGTTTTCTATAGGATATACTTTGGGGAGTGTGCGCAGGAATTATTCAAATTAATTCCACCATCCCCATTTTTACACCAACCCACAAGGCGCCGGGAGAATTTCCACCCGTACGTCGTTGACATGCCGACCATGCGGACACAGCGTTTTGCGTCCTCTTTTTTGGTGCGAACGGCAAGGCAGTGGAACTTGCTTCCGGCGTCTGTGTTTCCAGACTCCTATAATCTGGGGATCTTCAAGGCCAGAGTGAATAGGCACCTTCTGGGCAAGCGTGCTCCATCTTAGGCCTCGTCTTCGTCCTTCATGGACGGGTCAGTGGCCAAACGCAAGCCCATAAAATGTAAAAAAAAAAAAAACTAGTAGCCCCGGTAGTAGTAGAACAGTTACACTTAGGCAATGTCCTTGTCACTAAACTTGCTCGACTCGTACGTATAATTAAACAATTGTTTACACTTTGAGTACACGATTCAAAAATGGGATGCTAAGGGTCCTCCAAATCTTGAACCCATTCGCTATGACACCCAGACAATACGCGATCTAATTGATTACTACATGTAAGACGTTTTTTTTTCTTGTGTGTTAATTGTACATATATGTCTTATAATTTATGTGTAAGCATGCGAAATGTAGGTAAACTTACGTTTAGTTTTCTTCTTTGTATTTCCTCAGCAATGGCACTAGATAAGGTTGCTGAACTAGATATACTTGAGGAATCAGCATTAAAATTCTGTTTCATAGGCGGTGGATAATTACAGTGCGTTTTCCCACAAGCGCCGGTACTTGTGTGATGAACTTCTACCACTATTGTCTTTTTGTCGTTGTCTCTATTCGTATGGTTTTTAATCGGGGATTGATTATTTTCGTAACTACATTCTATGGTGGCACCGCCTTCTGTTAAATTAATTATTGTCCTATTTGATGGAAACGTGACCAAGTCTTTCTTGCTTTTATTTCTCAAATTATTTTTATTTTCGAACGTATGTGGATTATTGGGTATACTGGGGCAGTCGTAATCAGGTTCTATGTCGGAAGGTGCATCGAAATTATGAATAATACTGTTCTTCCAATCGAAGTCCAAGCTATCCCAAGTTCTTCTTTTTAATCTGTTCATCGTCAATCTGAAAAACAAAACTTGAATCACAAGGGTCTTTGACAATATTCATTAAATAGTACCTACTATGGATACTAAGTTCTTTCAAGAGTTTTTTTTGGCCACTGATCCGTCCATGAAGGAACAACATTTGGAATTTAATTTTGTTACTTGCATATTGCACCGTCATTATCCAGTTCTAGTTGTTCTATTTTATACTACAGTGAACATTGAATATTTTTTAGTCTTCATTCATATTGCATTATGATGACGTGCTTCGTATTAAATTTTGCAGTTATCGTAGGTCACTTTAGAACCGCTTAAATTTGAACCTGTCAAAAATTACATTAAAGAAACTGACCTATCAGCTCGTTCAGCAGCTTCTTCAGCGACACTTGCGAGGCGGCGTCGAAGCGCTGCAGGTGGAGCCAGCGGTACGTGCGCTGCAGTGGGCGCTGGGCTTCTCTCACCCGCTGCTGACGACGCTGAGCTGTTGTACCCAGAGCTCTCCGGAGATACCAGCTCCGTTCCAGCACCTTCACGGATTACCAGCTCGAGACGTCCGGGAGCTTTCATTGCTGTAATGGCCTGCGAGGAAATATTTTAAGATAAGCATATACCTACTAATTTGATAAAAATCGAAGCTTGAGAGTGTATTAATTTTATTAACAACAGCTAGTTCCCTGGTAGGTTTGTCTTGGGTGTTACATTCGTATACATTACCTATAGGTGATTGTTATACAAAACTCTAAAAATTAATTTAAAATTGTGATTGAAAAGAATACTATAAAATGGTATTAACGTCGAGATCGTACTTGTCTACTGTATGTGTTTCGAAAGCTTTTGAAATAAAATGTTACCTCATTAAACGATACATTTGTGAAATCAGTTCCATTGCAGGATAGTATTTGATCTCCCGGTCTCATTCCAGCCTCCCGTGCAATGCCACCATCGCGAACGAATTGCACAAAGATACCCGGTTTCCATTCCGGACCCTTGCAAATTCTATAACAAGGAAACACTTATTTTGATACTTGCGAGATGCGAAAAGCATGTCAGTTTAGAGGATCAATATTTGCTCGTCAAAATACGTACCCACAACCATGTTTTGCTCTTGGTGGGACTAGGATGGAGAGTCGCATGTCTGCTGGCAGCCGCTCCCTGTCGTGGCAAAGCGTCGGTGAGGACGAGACATCCGAACCCAGCGATGTGCGCTCTGATACAAACTGCCATGAGAGAGGCTCGTGGGTTTTCCTAAAGCATCATTTTCAATAATATTCATATAAAACCGACAAACAAGACAGTCAGATGATACGATAATATTTTAAATGCGAATATCAGGTGGTCAGAAAAACCTACGTTCGCATTCAATGGAGTATGGATTGTTAATATCTAGTAGAGAGGGTTCTAATAGATATACCATATGATATATTCGAAAAAGTGTGGATGAAATTGAAAAAATGCGGTAGCATTGTATGTAACGAATATAAAAATTGTTGCCATGTAATTATTAGTTTATGTGGCTAAAAAAATTCACGTTATAGTAAAGGTGAAATTCAACAATAGATTTTCATTTTCTCTCTTGAATACTTTCCGTTTTTCGTGAGATCTTTAAAACTCATGATTTTCATGTAGATTTTCTTGTTATATGAGCGAGGTCCTAAGTAGGTATACTTACTCGTATATTCCCAGTATTTTTTCAAATTTTTATGGTCATTAGGGAGCTGTGTGTAGTGGTCGGTAATAAACCAGGATTGGTTAAGTGAGATTTATAAATACTTACTCTTTAAAAGGCAGCATTCCAACATCTGAAAACAAAAATAAAATTATCAATCTACCTCCGTATAAGATAAGATTATTAGCCTCTTTATTCCCATATAACGTAACAATAACATTAAATATCTATTTCCGGCATTTTAACATAGGTACTCGTAGGTATAGATGACAAAATGAAATTATCACTAACGGCGATTGTTATCAGTTATTGATTTTTTAAACCCAGTTCATACAATACCCGTAGGTATAGAAAGGTTACATGAAATATGATTCATTGCACCAGAAAATATATCATTATGTGATTTTTGTTTTAAAAACTTCTTTAGTAGCTGGATAAGCCAAGGCATTGTTATAGGCTTCAAATATGTTACGTCAATTTCTATCATTATGAATAGAATTTCTATGTTTGCTGGCCTGCAACCTGTTCTATAAACTCGACCGATAGTGTGAAACTCGTTGTTTCGGTTGTCACAATCTGCTCGGCTTTACGCAACTTTGGAGATAGATCTGTGGGCAGCTTTGAGAATGCGAGGGTCTCAATCGTTAGTAGATACTGGCATTGCCATCATCAAATTACGTCAGTTTGTGAAGTTTTAATTGTTTTATTAAATACTATTCACTGCTAATTTACAACACTACACTACTTGATACTTAATTGGATGTTATAGGTATATGTAGATTTATGAAAAGTGCGATTGGTAAGTACCATAGATACTCTGTGGTAAGTACCATTTCTCAGGACAACAAGTTTGCAAAATTTCTAGTATTAGTAACAAAAAGGGTCGCTCAAAACAATATTTATAAAATAATAATTTCCCGAGAAAATAAAGTAAATGTACTTACGACGAACTTTAATTTTCAGCCGCGACTGCGAGGCGAAATAATGCACCAATTCCGCATGTACAGCATCATCAACGCGGTAACCGTTCACGCTTACCAACTGATCGCCGACCTGAAAATAATAACATACAACATCCGATAGAATCAAATGCTTGAACTATACATACCTATATAAATATCTAAAATTTATATGTATTAAGGCAAGAACCGGCTCCATCTACGCAAAAACTAAGTTGCGTGTTCTTGGCTGTCGAAACAACAATGAGTTAAATTAACTTATTGCATTGTAGTATTGCGCCACAATCAGTAAGTACAGCGGTAGTTCTATTTGTATTTTATTCTCACTAAAGAAACCAGGTGATGATAAATTCTATCAATCAGGTAGGTTTCCAAGATTAGGTACTTGGACGATTAGGTATGATGAATCTATATCACACTGGCTGGAGTATTATTCATCAAGTGTTTAATATTCTATTACATAATTTATTTAGGCTTGTGCCTACGTACGTAAGTAGGTACCTCATTGTCGATGCAAAGTTTAGAAATCTAGGTTTTCTCCAACACAGAATTCAAATAATATAAATTATAATAAATTTTGAATAGTTATGGAAATAAGGTATATTGGTATACAAATCATAGCCTACTTTCCTCGATCTTCAACTATGTAGATGATTAGGTACCAAGTTGAAAATATATCGCCAAACAAAACAGGAAAAGCAACCGTCCGTACCGTGCATTTGAGTCTTATGTGCTTGGAAAGGCCTATTTGGATAAAAAATATTTTCATTTTTCAACACCTATCGGTGTGTTCCACCAGAGCCAGTTTCCTTCTAGGCTTTATGTGGTTATAACACAGGGTTATAACCTCTGGCCACATCATCTTACCTGTTTAATTACGTATTAAAGACATACTATTCACAAGTGTTTATGAAGATAATATTTAAATAAAAATATTTTCATGTGTAAGCCTAAGCCTATCCACGAAGGAAAAAATATTTTAAAATAATATATTGAATTAACGATTGTGTTTAATTTCCCTGTGGTAATACTACTTAGGGCTTATGCTCTGTGATCTATGATTTGTTGAACAAGTAGGTTGTGGTCATTTCGGTAACTTTAGTGAAGGCTATAGGTATCTACCTACTTTCTTCGCATCAGTCTCTCACTGGCGCGCGGTTAAAGAAGCCGGACAGGTCGCCTTGCGCCCCACATATCGGACAACTTTCGATCAGACTTTCGTTACATACAACTCGTCTTTTTGCGAGTGACGCAAAAGAACGCCAGACTCACCGACGCCCAGCCCTCCCAAATGAATTCACTTTCTTCATTGAGTCGGCTTGATTGATGTCTTGCCACTCAAAACTCATAACTGCCTAACAGCTGCATAACATAAGTTATGTCAGATGAGAGAAATTTAGATTATTAATGTTATAAATTATTCATAATGTATTAAAGTCTCATTTGAAGTAGTTTCAGAGAGGGAGAGAATGCCCAGTATTAATAAAACAGTGAGTTTATCGAACAACTCAGGACTGCAGTTACTTGTCAAATAGGTATGTTCTGTTTCTGGGTACAAATCTGGCCTTAGGTACTTACTAGAGACAAAAATCGAATAATCTGTTAGGACTTGAAGGAGAAAAAGAACCATTGCCATTATTGGTAATTTGAACCCCAAATAGATGAGATAACGGGAACCTTAATTTATTATATTGTAGGACTAGCTTCCAACTGCGGTTATCCGTTCATAAGGAACTAATGTTTTTCCAGGATCTATGTTTTATTTCATGGAAGATAATTTAATTCAAATCATACGGCATGATTTAGTAACAAACATCTGCAAAATCATTCGCTTTCGTAGATAATATGAATAGACCAATAACTAGTTTCGATATTACCTATGTCATCAATAATTACCTATTACGTGCGTAAATTTCACATCTAAGTAGGTATCTCTCGCATTCGCATACATAGTTTGCTCTTGAGGCAGAGCCACAGTATTCCCTATCTCTGTGGGCAGAGCATTTTGAGCCAGTCAATATCTATAAGTAGCAACTACAGCAAAACATCACGTAAGTAAAAAGAAAATGTACGACTTGTACGAGAATTAAATTCTAATTGCCGGTCATTCAATTGAAATAACCTTGAACTTCGGTAAATGTTCTGTACATACGGATGGTCTTTAGACCATTTTATTAATGAAATAGGTAGCTTGTACACGTATTATTTATCAGAAACACCTGAAACAATGTCAAGAGTGCAGACATAATACCTACTATAATGACACAGATGTGTAATGACGTCGGTGCTTCATGTAAGTCACTGATACAATACAATTGTATCAGTGACTCATGCAAACTAGATTTATAAAAATATTATTCACTGAAAAAGTAAATTGTATTTCTGTTTTTCAGGATGATATAAATACATGTACACCCAACCCAGTGATTCATAGACATCATTTGTAGCCTCTGATTGCATGTTGTAATTTGATAGCATAATATTTTAAAATATACGTAACCGCTCTCTGAAAGAAAACCGGTGGTAACTTCTGAATAGTCCCCTTCAAGGTATACTCTCATAGGACCTCAACTTTATAAAATGCTTTGACTTTGACTTCCACAACATTATTATATACTTGCTTATTTATATTTGTATTACTCGAGTTCTATTCTTTACTCACATTAATTACTATGCTGCTTATGGCTGTAAAATGGTTAAGGAAACATCATAATAACATAATAAGGTGTCACAAAATAAGGTACCTACGCGAATTTGATTTTCTATAGGTACATACCTTAGTAGGTACCTACCGCCATTTTGTATTCCAATGCTGCCATTTTGATTTTATAAAATAAAACCTAGCCTATAGTTAGCCATTGCGTGGCTTTGACAAAATAGACACCTCATCCAGCCGTTGGGATGCTTCGAGGGTATAAATTATCCTACATAAATAAATACAAAGAAACATGGATACCCTAAAGTCGGGCAAATAATCCCCAGCAATAATTTTGACATTTGCAATTTAGAGACAATGACATAGCGGCTGCTTCGGCCGATGACCCTTGGCTTGACTGAAAGACGTCATTAGCAAATGTTACACAAGAAGTCGAAGAGGCACACGCGAACAGTGAGCAGTAGAAAGTCGCCTTTACACCAGCTGGAGTAATTGAGTGACTCACGCACCGGACATGTTTGAGCCCACCTCACTCATGGGAATACGAAGTATTTCAAAATCATAGTCATTAACTTAGGTATCGCAGACTACGATAGCTAAGTTAATGACTGCGATTCGCAGTACTGCAATTTCCCGTGTTTACCTAGTCTGGCATGCTGCAGAAAATATGCAATGAAACCTTTCTACTTAAAAGCATCATAATTACATTGCAAGTTTCACGAATCACTGCCGTAACTGGCACACTCTTTTAGAATAATTATATGCTGATTCGAGCTGTACCTACTTCACTGGATATTATTAATAATAATAATTTGCAATACCATATTAGATACAGATTGATCATGGATTATGTCTGAAAAGAAATAACAGATTTCCTTATCCCATGGCACTTTGCTTTTCTAGATGTGTCTCTTTGTGATGTTTTGATAAATAGCAGCGTATGTAGATACTTTTGTGTACCTACCTACTTCGTAACTTCGTTGTTATGGAAATAATCGTGCGAAAAACTTTAAAATTCTTGTATACTTATAATGTGAGCGCTCTAATGCTTGTAAATTATGACGAGAAGCGCATTTATTACGGTCACGTTTCAAACTAGCTAGCAGTAACATTTCTCTACTAAAACGAAGGCATTTCTACTAAATAAAGATATAAACATGTCATTGAAAGTTTAACATGTTTTATTTTAAAATTTGCATAAATACCTACCTGCCTAATAAGTATAATTGGTTACTCATTTTTAGGGTTCCGTACCCAAAGGGTAAAAACGGGACTATAATTACTAAGACTTCGCTGTCCGTCCGTCTGTCTGTCACCAGGCTGTATCTCAAGAACCGCAATAGCTAGACAGTTGAAATTTTCACGAATTATGTATTTCTGTTGCCGCTATAACAACTAATACTAAAACATAATAAAATAAATATTTAAGGGGGGCTCCCATACGATTGCGATTTCTTGGCCCTTTTTTGCTCGATACCTATCAATAATGACACTTGAAATATTCACAAAATACTCAGTTGTATTTTTACTTTAATAATAAATAATAAAATTAAAATAAAATACGTATTTAAGGGGGGCTCCCATACAACAAACGTGATTTTTTACCGTTTTTACGGAACCCTTCGTGCGCGAGTCCGACTCGCACTTGGCCAGTTTTTTATTTATGTTAAGTTTATCTTTGAATAAAAATAATGCGCTTAGTTACAAAATAACAAAAACTGGCCCAGTGCGAGTCGGACTCGCGCACGAAGGGTTCCGTAAAACGGCAAAAAATCACGTTTGTTGTATAGGAGCCCCCCTTAAATATTTATTTTATTTTGTTTTTAGTATTTGTTGTTATAGCGGCAACAGAAATACATAATTTGTGAAAATTCCAACTGTCTAGCTATTGCGGTTCTTGAGATACAGCCTGGTGACAGACAGACGGACAGACAGCGAAGTCTAAGTAATAGGGTCCCGTTTTTACCCTTTGGGTACGGAACCCTAAAAATATTAAATACGTATTAGTCTTATAACTTATCTGCATATTAGGTATATTATGTAGGATAATCTCGAAATTTCAGGTATAAATGCAAAAAAAATGATTTGGCTGGTAGATTCCTCATAGGAAGTAGGTGTCCCCTGAGAAAGGATTTTTGAAGAAACAACCTCTGAAGGGTTACGTAAGCTAGTAATACGTAAATGCGAAATTATGTAAGGTTATCTCTGTTATTTTTATCTGGTGTAAAAAGGCACAATTCCGCTACAAACGAATACATACCTTACGGACATATAATTTAGAAACGTTCACAACATAATAAAATATTTGGCCGATTCGTACTAGACAATATTGAGTTCATGAAACAACATAATGAAGCTAGTTTCTCCGCAAAACATGAGATAAGATTGTGTAGTGCACAGGTAAGAATGAGATTACGTGAGCACTCCAAAAGAACGAAATGCCTCTAACGCTTGCGACAAGAATTCAACCTTGGATTCTGGTAACAAGTCTTGTGAGCAGAACTGTTCGCACGCGGCCACCGGTGGAGCGAGCACAGGAACCGTGGGAATCCCACCGTGGATTAAAACTAGAAAAAGTGTCAACAACAAAGATTCAATCTTCCCTTATAGTCATGTAAGAATGAAAAAAACGTTTAAAACCAAACAATGAGATAATGTTACATAGCTCAATAGCCGTGCAAAATTTACAAGAACTGGAATCTCAACAGACACAATGCTTTATTACTACCGAGGAATGGAATGTGGTAGTTAGTTCTACTTATTTACTTACTCGGTATGAAATACATTTAGAAATTATCCGTGAAAATCAATGATTGTTCGTCGCACATTTTTGGTAGGAGATTAAATTAGTTTTATTTTGCTAAATCTGTGAGATGCCAAATTAAATCTATATCTATACAGGGTTACTGGTTATTCGATACATTCCTTTAAGGGCGTGATAATATACACTGTAAGCTACGAAATGAACCCTATATTGTATATATATATAAAAGGATAAGTCCTGACTGATCTAACAACGCCCAGCCTAAACCCTTAGACCTAGAAAGCTGATTTTTTTCCCAGGTGTTGTTTTTAAAACTTGACCGTGGAATGAGAACGGATTTTTCGAAATTCAACCTTAAAGGGGGTGAAAAAGGGGTTGAAAGTTTGTATGAAAGTCGGACATTTTTGAAGCTAGAATCATGAAACTTTGTTTTAGACTATCAATTAAAAATAAAGAAACATGTATATCAGCGTTATTTAAATTCCACCCCTGAGGGGGTGAAACGGGGGTTGAAAGTTTGTATGGAAGTCCGCCATTTTTGAAGCTCGAATGAACCTGTGTTTTTAAGCTAACAATTAGAAATAAAGTAACAGGTGTTTTAACGTTTTCTAAAACTCCACCCCTGAAGGGGTAAAACGGGTGTTCGAAGTTGGTATGAAAAATGAGAAGACCTGACTCATCAACGCCCAGTCTACACATTTGGATCTAGAAAGCTGAATTTTTTCACAGGTATTGTTTTTAAGATGTCTTCTTCTTTGTCCTCGCCTTATCCCGTTACACGGGATCGGCTTTCTTGATCCTAAGGCGCCATCTATTCCGCTGTTTAGCATCGTCGACTGACAGGCCACATTCCTTCATGTCCTTCTGGACTTTCGTCATCCACTTGGTCTGTGGCCTGCCCCTCCCTCTCTTATGTGTAGCCATGGAAAGGCACTTTTTGACTATATGGTCATCGGGTCTTCGCAGCACATTGTTTTTATCTATATATATAAAAGTAGAATATATGTATAAAGATATTATCTGATAGGAGACTGCAAGATTTCAATTCCACGAAATTTATTTTTATATGCAAACGAGTATTTGATGCTAACCATCTAACGAATGTAACTTAAGCTACTTGAAATTCGCGTTACGAAACTTATTTAACCAGGTAAAGACTTAAAAGAAATGCCTAAGTACGAACTTATTATTTATTCGTAGGCTGCAGCGAAATATTGTCTTAATTTCTTGATTTGAGTTTAGTAGATGGTGTAGGTCAGGTGAACCGTATACTTAATTTAAAAATTGTTTTAAATATTCGTTAAAAACGTTTCCGGCTTGGAGTATGTTCCTCTTGTGGTAAAAAAAATCCAATGGTATATAAATAAATAAATATATATTTTTACATTAAATTCTATTGTAATAAAAATAAAAGTAGGCTACAATTGATACAAAAGCTTTATTAGGGGCTGAATGTTCAAAAATCCGTTCTTAGCCTTCCCTATTAGGAATCTACCTGACAAACAAGTTTGTAGAATTTATTTTCTTATAGCATTTACTTTCTGAGATTTCGTGATCGAACACATTCTCACAGCATTATACAAACAAATGTACAACTATAATATATAAAAAAACTTCTTCGAGGCTGCCGCTGCTGCCGATCGGCAAGGTTCCCAGAAGGCTGGCGTTGGCGGAAAAAGCTCCCCGCCCGCCGGTCACCCGTGGGCCTCGATTAATTTTTACATAAAATATTTGCGAAACGACAAGCTTCAGACCCCCATGGACCCATGGTCTAACCGCAAAAGGCATAAATCGATAATTTGGACCAATACAGGCGTACTTTTTGAATTTTGAATTTTCCGCACCTTTCGCAGCCGCTCCCGCGGCTTTACAAGTCGCCGGTAAGTGAGATGGCGCAAGTGTATCGACACAAGTGGCATCCCACACCAACGGCTTGCCGACACTCCACGGGATCAAAGTCATACCATCCGGGCTCTTGCCGTCGTCACGCGAAATACCGACTGGTTCCAGTACAGAAGGCATGCTGGCGACAACAAGAGCCCTACGAATAATATCATTAAGAGCCACGTGGCGTGAAATACGACCGACGCTTTGAGAACACTGATTGTATTGTATTATGGATATGTGACCAAAGAGATTACTAACATTCTTAACAGTAGTTCTGCAAGGAGTTTTAACTCCATCGAAAAAATATGGGAAGCTGGTCCCAGTCTATACGAGAAATTTAGTTTACTATTTAAATACTTACTTTCAGTCCCTGAAGTTGGGCTTCGGAATTGAATTCTACTTTTGATACGAAAAATCCTGAAGCGTACTCCTTTCCGCCTCTCAGCGAAAAGCCGAAAGCTGGCGCAACCTTGCGCGGTCGTAGCAAACGCACGACGCGGACTCTTCGCTCGACAGCATCGCTCACATTTGCTCTTCCGGACCCTGAAGTCGTTGTTGACGTCGTCGATGTAGCGTACATCGCTTTTCTGTAATAATAATAAAATATATTTAATTAGTTTTCCTATTTTAACCCTTATGCGTTGATCTAAGTGCTGAACACATTTGTTAGCTAATAAATAATAAATAAATTATGACTTCTTCTAATAAATAATTTATGGATGAACTTATATTATGACTTCATATTCATGAAAGAGCCCCAATTCGTGTAAAAATAGAACTTATAAATAAAAGTCAATGGTAGATTTTTTTTTAATTCATGATAGGCTTGTGTTTGACTACAATCTCACTATGGTAAGTGATGATGTGGCCGAAGGTGGTAAGCACACAGAGCGTAGATGGGAACTGGCTCTCAAGTGCAACTGTTGGAACACACCGATAGGTGCTTGGCGACAGATTTCAACTTGAGGGTGGTAGCCAGCCAGTCGGGTACTACAAAGTACCCTACCAACGTGCTATGGTTTGATGATGATGATGTCCCTCACGATGTTTTCCTTCACCGAAAGCTCAAGCTCATTGTAGGATTCGAACCCACGACCTTCGCCGCGGTATCCGACGTCACTTACCACTGAGCTATCATCGACTTAAAAATCGGTGCATTAACGTATTAAATTGCTAGAATCACGCATACGGGAAAGTGAGACCGGATTTCATAGACTAAAAGAAAACTTGTTTATGTATCGAAACTAGAAGACGCCATTTTGAAAATTTTATGTAATAAATAGATTCTGCACAAATGTGTATTTTTAACTTGTGAATTAAAAGTGATCCTTATCTCTCTAAAATTAAATCTTTAGTCATGATCTAGACACGCGGGAGCGTGTCAAGCCAAGTTCAAGAAACAGAACTGGCGAGCCGCACCGTGTGTAATATTACACGAACCATTTGGAGCCACTTTTGACCCCCTCATAAATCAAAAACTATTTTACATAAACGTATCAAATTTGGCTCATATATTGAGACTTGCGAGATACATATGTGTTCTAAATTTCATAAGCTTATCTCAAACGGTTATTTAGATATTAATGTCCAAAATTCCTCATTTTTATCATTGACTGACCTATAGACCAAAACTCTAACCCAGTTCCAGATGACCTAGAGAGTTAAAATTTGGTATGCAGATAGGTAATTAGATGAATACAAAGGAATAAATAAAAAATACCTAATATTACTTAGGGTACCTACGTTATTAACTGGGATTCATTATTATTTTTATATTTAGCGCACATCAATAGTGTAAAATCATCGCACATCAAATGATAAAATAATAGGCATTTAGATTTTCGGTATATACCCGACGCGCGCGCGCCGAGTGACGCCGGAGCGGCGCGGGCGGGGTGGGTGGAGCGCTGTGACAACCGAATCGAACCGTTGACGCGAACGTGGCCGAGCGAGCGGCAGCCGCGCTCATAAGCGCGAGCGCCGTCTTGCTGTCCGGTTGTCTCTCGATATCTGACCTATAAGGTTGCGATTTATGCTGCGAAATTGCTAAGTTTTCTTAAGGAAAACTTATAATTTGTAGTAATATTATTATTACAATTTCTTTAATAAGTAGGTACGTACGTATAGTATTATAGTATAGGCAATAGTTTAAATAAATTATAATTTTATAGTTATAAGTAGGTAGGTGTATATACTTAACCTACAAAAAGTAATGATATCCCACCAAAAACATAAATGTAAAAAAGGAGAGCCAAGTTCAATACAAAAATTATTCTCTGCTGTGGGCTTCGCCGCAAAAAGAATGGAGATCTGAGATTGAGTGCCAAGTTCTATGCAAAATCCAAATATGTAGTCTAAGGGCTGACTTGGCTGGTTTACCCATACGAATTATTATTAAGTACCTACTTTTACACAGTCATGGAAGAGCCTTATGTTCGATGGGTAGTTTCTACCAGCAAGCCAAATTTTCGGAATAATAAAATAAGAACCGAAAGGTAACAGGTTTAGAACATGCGAAGGCTATATAATTCGTATGGAAAAACCAGCCAAGTCAGCCCTTAGACTACATATTTGGATTTTGCATAGAACTTGGCACTCAATCTCAAATCTCCATTCTTTTTGCGGCGAAACCCACAGCAGAGAATAATTTCTGTATTGAACTTGGCTCTCCTTTTTTACATTTATGTTTTTGGTGGGATAATTATTACTTGTAATAACTTTACTACATATTTCTATTATACAGGCTGAATTTTTCAAGTGGGCGTGGATGGCCAAATCCTAAACTAAAGGGAATATCGAAAAATGCTGAAGGGAGTCTCTCGAGGCCGATTTTGATAAAAACTAAAACTGCAACATTCATTTTTCGAAAAAATATTTCCCCAAGCCAGGAATCGAACCCTGATGATTTTGAAAAAAAAAATACACAGCCTGTATTATTACAACATCCGATAATGTTGCTAATAAGGATCAAAATCTCAGAAGTAATGACATACATCAAACTTAAAGTAAGTGCTCTTTTTTAATAAAATGATTATTTTTTTTGTATATTCCCTATTATTCCAAACTATTATCTACACCTATCGTACTATCAAATTATTAGAAATAATTTTTAATTTTGTACACTCCTTGGACTTGACTCATACATAACCCACTCGCACAACATAACCTTCTAATTTCATGACATGGCCATTGTATCGAACAGTTTGACTACTCCCTAACTACGGTAGGTAGGCCCATCTACATTTGTAGTAGGTAATGTATGAAAATACAAAAATTAATGAATACTTTCCTTTATTTTTCCGTATGTTATTACTTCCCAGAATTTGATCCTTATTAACAAAATTACTAGATGGTGTAATAATATTGAATGTGTAAATTTTCTCAAAATTAACGGGTTCGATTCCTGGCTTGAAAAAATATTTTATCAAAAATCTAATGATACAGATTTAGTTTTCATCAAAAACAGCCTCGAGATTCATTGTTAATGCGAGTGGGTTATCAGTCATGTCCAACGAGTGTACAAAATTAAAAAAGATTTCAAACAATTTGATAGTACCTATGTACGATAGGATAACTGCAATAGTTTGTATGAAAATACAAAAAATGTTCCTCATTTTATGAAAAAAGAACACTTTCTTTTAGTTTTCTCGTATGTCATTACTTCTGAGAATTTGATCCTTATTAGCAACATTATTGGATGGTGTAATAATACAGGCTGTGTATTTTTTTTCAAATTCATTGGGTTTGATTCCTGGCTTGGGGAAATATTTTTTCGAAAATCTAATGATGCAGTTTTAGTTTTAATCAAAATCGGCCTCGAGACTCCCTTCAGCATTTTTCGATATTCCCTTTAGTTTAGGATTTGGCCATCCACGCCCCCTTGAAAAATTCACTCTGTATATTCGAAGTAGAAATTTCAACTCTGAGTCACTTTCTCTGTTTCGATCAAAATGTTCGTTCGTTCAAGATGAATTAATGATAGCAAGCAGATGATTATTTTATGTATGAAAGAATATTTTATAACGATGAAAATTGCAAAAAAAGGATGTGAAAAAACCTTTTAATAATAAAGATATAACTTTTTGAAGTAGTTCCTATAGAATGTTCAAGAAATTTAAAAAAAAATGATATCTCGAAAACTATCAAGAATCGTAGAACATACATGGGGTATTTTTGGATAACCCTAAGAATATTCTGTAGGCTACATACATTTCCTACATCTATCTATCATAAAAAGCTTCACACGTAACGTAACCTACATTCTTTAGAATAGGTAAATTAACTATCACGTAATAAACCGGAATTAACACAAATGAGAATCCGGTGAAGTTAACCTAGTTTCTTCTTGGAATTATCTACATCTGGATCATCATCGCGAGCTAAGTATCTACCATTATAATAAATAATCACTCGTAAATCGTAAAGGAATAGGTACCTCCAATGTGTAAAAATAATGGTAAATATAAAGGTATTGAAGACGCAATCTCTTAAATACTCCTTGACATTATCTATCAAGTAGTAGGTATAGGTCAATTTAAATGTTACTTTGTAGGTTTGTGTATTTCGCGGATAGTGTAAATAATAAAATATTATAAATGTGAAAGTTTGGATGTTTGTTAATCATTTACGACAGAACATTTTTAAGGCGATGATAGCTCAGTGGTAATTGACGTCGGATACCGCGACGAAGGTCGTGGGTTCGAATCCTACAATGAGCTTGAGCTTTCGGTGAAGGAAAACATCGTGATGAAACCATAGCGTGGTGGTAGGGTACTTTGTAGTACCCGACTGGCTGGCTACCACCCTCAATTTGAAAATCTGTCGCCAAGCACCTATCGGTGTGTTCCGACGGCTGCACTTGAGAGCCAGTTCCCATCTAGGCTTTGTGTGCTTACCACCTTCAGCCACATTATCACTTACCATGGTGAGATTGTGGTCAAACACAAGCTTAACCAGAATAAAAAAAAGAACGGTTGAAGGGATCTGGATGAAATTTGGCATAGAGATAGATTATAGTCTGGAATAGTACATAGGCTACTTTTTATCCCGGGAAAAGATAAGATCCCTCGGGAACGCGAGTGAAACCGCGCGGAACAGCTAGTAATAAAATAAATATTTTCAATGTTGGATAGAATTTTCGTATAAATTATGTTAGTAGACCATCAACTTTTATCGGTATTTCAATAAATATCATCACACCAAATAGGTAATAGTTCGTTGCGGCTATTATTTGTCAAAGATATAATAAGGATGCATGGATGGTAGGTGAAGTCACGGGACGGCTAGAGGGTTGTGGTGAGGCGTGGGGAGCGGGAGGCTAGAGTGCAGCCTCCTCCGAGCAGTGCAACGACCTCGATATGCGCCTGCACAGCCTCCCGGCCACAACTTGTTTCGCTACAAATGTTCGCCACACTCATTGACACTGCTCTGCGACTCATCTGAGATTCACCATAATAGGCCGTGAAACTATGCTGATCATGGGAAATTACTAG
Source organism: Ochropacha duplaris (assembly GCA_951361185.1). Lineage (NCBI taxonomy): Eukaryota > Metazoa > Arthropoda > Insecta > Lepidoptera > Drepanidae > Ochropacha > Ochropacha duplaris. The sequence continues at coordinate 6,108,027 of OX592695.1, read as the reverse complement.
CAATTTTCCTGTTTTCATCTGAAGTGATTAACTAATATGTTTAGGTACCTACCCGTAAAAAAACACTATGTCTATTACTGTTATGGTGTGATAGTTCAATCTGGTTTCTATTCTAGTACCTAGGTACCTTCATAATAGAGTTTAATGTTTTAATCATATTCTGTTTTATGAAAAAAAAAGCGAAATAGGATCCTTTGAGTAAGAGTATTCGGCAATAGATATGACAGAAACGTGGAAGTGAAAGTTTCGTGGAATTGCATAAAGTAGGTACACCTGCCACAAAATGTTTAACAACGTAACGTTCAATGAGGAACTCTATTCACTCACATCACAATGAGTTCTAAGATTCTCGTCTATGTCAAATGCAACGGTGTTCATAATCACGATGTAGGCTACGTGTTATTTACCAAATGGCTATGATCATGCGTATGAGCCTTCCCTTTGTTCTATTACGTCAATTTCAAATATACTTAATTCAATGGCTATATTTAGCAACACATAGAGCTCTATTGTTTTATTTTTATTCTACCCTCCATTACTTCTAATCCATAGTTGTGTCTTGGAAGCTATAAAATACACAACATAAACATCTGCAATATTAACTACCTTGATTCTTATGGCTATGCAGAAGTTAGTATTTAATAAGGATTATAGGACAATATTGGCGATAATTGTGAAAAAATATAGTGCGATATCGAGCTCAAAGCATTCGTGTCGGTACGCTAGGCAGCGCAGGTGCTGGCGGCGCGCTCAACCGTGAACCCCCGCCGCAGCCCGGTCGACAACTGTTCCCCGTTTTTGCTCTCTCAGCTCGACACTGGAGAGCAATGGCCTCGTCCAAAACTCATAAAAGAATCACTCTTTTCCACAATTGTTTTTTATACAATTACTTAAGGTCTGAGACGATGGACGAGTTAAATAAAAACAAAACCTGTTTCCGTTTTCAATTAAACCATACCATACCTAACTTTTGATGGATGCTTCAAGATAATTTTTTAACCAATATTCAAAACAGTCTAAACATTTTATTCATCAGTTACCGAGGACAATCGGTATATTACAAAGTCTTCTGAACTGACTGAATGAACGAACTTATCAAAATGGTGATTCTGCAATTTTGGATTTTTTATTATTCCCATGGTTTTAAAACGTATAAAAATAAAGAAATAGGTATGTAGTGACATACCTATTTCTTTATTTTTTATAAAGAAATAGGTATGTAGTGACATACCTATTTCTTTATTTTTTCATGGTGAAACCAAGCCTAGTAAAACCCAGTTTTAAAATATATCTGCCACTTTCTAATGTCACATATCAAAAAAAGACGAGACTACCGGGTTTTACAAAACGAATTTTTATCCATCTCATATAATAAGAAAGAATGAATCTAAATCATGGAGAAAAATTGTGGTTACTGAAATCATAAAATTGGATCAATATTGCTAGGATACAAAACATAAACTTTGGTAACACCCGACAGTTCGTGTTCATAAGTGAAGGGATTCTTAATTTCCGGCTAAAGGTTGGGGGAAGCCCTTTATGTCGTACCTACACGCAAAAGGTATTGGATTACTTATCCCCAACTTATAGATATAATCCTTGCCTATCCACGTAACAGGCAGACGTATATTTTAGTACTTTAGAAAGTAGGTACGTTATTAAAAAACGTACCTACCACTAAATAGAAATGGTTGTAGCATAGAGTTGAGCTCAGTTAGTTGAACAACTAGGAATGCCGTAAAACAACGACCACCGGATAGACCGGACGAAGCGACTCTTCGCCAATTAACCGCCTTTGACCTCTACTGCATTCCATTAACTTATTAGTAGGTACCTAAGTAGATTATGAGCATATTTTTTGACAATTTGTATGTTAACCATTGATATCATAGCTATTAGTTGCCCATACCTAACTATGGAAATACCTGGCTGATTATTCCGTCATATATTTCTCTCAACGTATAGGATACCTGTGTACCTGCCGCAGTCACAGCCCGATCTACGATGTAGACTGATACAGATGACAATTCTGTATCAGTCTACATCGTAGATCGGGATCGTGTTTGTTCTATACACGCAATTCAGTTTAAGCAAGATTATTCAACTCTGAACTGGGCCTTGAAACGATTCAAGCAATGTTGGCAATAGTTCCACATTTCCTAGGTATATATTATTGTAGTTTAGCAGGCAGATTTGCAATAGTTTTAACATAAAATATGAAAGTTCGTATCTATGTCTGTCTGTATGAATGTTTGTTAATTTGTATTAGCTAAACAGATTCGTTAGAAATTTTGCCTATAAATAAAGATTAGGTAGGTAGTCTTTACCTAAGATACAGAATATTTTTATCCCAGTTTGTTTTGGGAATTCAGAAAGGTGGAGGTCTGAGGGACCATAGACACCCTTTTTTTTCTCTTTATTTAAAAGGCAAACCCCCTTTTCATCCAAATCACGCAGTGATCATGTCAGCCCCATAGGAAAATCTGTACCTAATAGTATTATATTTAATTTTGACAATTTCTGCGTTTTAAACATAAATTAATGATTTTAATTTATAACCTGGTTTCGCTATACAAAGGAAATGCCAGTAAACTATTATAAAATTATAAAAGCCTATGTACGCGGACTATTCGGCGAGCGCTTAGGACTCTCAACCGGTATGAAAATCTTTTATCCCAGAGAAAGAACATGAGACCTCTTGAGAACGTAAATAATACGGCGATTTAATCCTTCACAAGCTTTGCTATTTTCACTTTAGAAGGTTTTAGGTATTAAAGTGTCTCTAGATAGGTAGGAATTACTTGAGGAGTAAAATGTTCCTATTCGAATTACTGTGGACGCAAATGCAATCTTGCATAAGGCTTCACACCATAATTTGATGCACCTGCAACGCAACGGCATAGCTTCACTTGTATTATCTACCTACTAAAGATCTAACAAACCAAGATAGATATTAATGATGCAACAATCTGTTTTTATTTATTTAGCTAGACTTTTAAATTGAGAACGATACTATCAAATAAGAAAGCTACTGCACAAGAATTGCACATAGAAGATTGAAAGAAATCGTTGGAAAAAAGTTGGAGTCGTCATGAATGGGTGGAAAGTGAGCTGACGAGCAAGACGACGCAATGCAGCATTTTCTGTTCACACGCTCCCATAAGTAACAAAGAACACTTGAGAATATCGAGTTAGGGACTAATAAAAGTTGCTGTTTGAAACAATTAGGTAATTCCTAGCGTAATATGGATATTTAATTGCTGCAAATATGTATTTCCACGGAATAGAAGATATATTATTGTACTCAAACATGTAATTAAGCGTTAAGTACATAAATGCTAACAGCAGATTGTACTTTAATTATTTTATTAGATCATTATATTGCATTGATGTGTTAAATTATTAGGGAAAAATATTGTAGATATCTGTAACGAAATAAATATTTGACTCGAGACTTCATTAGGTACATCTGTAGGCATGGTATCAATGACAGCTAATTCCAATATGAACGCTATTCAATTGGGAATAAATATACCAACTACCTCATATATTATAGTCATATATATAATATACAATAAAAACCAAATTAAAAATAAATAGGTTTGGTCTAACGAAGTAAGCTAGATTTGGTTAAATGGTTTTTAGCACCTGACTCATTCAATCGTTGATAAGAAAACGAAATTAAATTTTATACCTGTGTTGTAGGTAGGTATCTACTCACTAAAATGTATTTCTATGTTATTAAAACCTATGTCGATTCGTATAATACGTCAACATATCTAACTAATTATCACAAGTACATATTTGGAAAGTGAGGATACTAGACGGGTTTCCTTCATTTTAAACTGGTATCATAACTGTGATTCTTGATGATAGGAATTTCTTTATCTTCTCGAATAAATTCTGTCGTGATGTTTCCTGGAAAATTATTCCTCTCACAGTAGGTAGGTACCTACCTAATGCTGCATTGCTAATGTAGAATAGTTGAACAATGCACGGGATACACAGCAAGGCCAAAGATGAAGTGTTTTGCAAGATAGATAGGCTGAGGCTGACAGACAGTAGGTATCACTGCTTGTTACATGTTGAATTGAGTACTGTAGATAAGTTTTTGGATAGCAGTCATGTATTTATCTCAATTTATCATATTACGGCATTGTCCTAAGTTTTTGACATCCTACCTAGGTACTCATACTGGAAAATAATTTGATAATTGCTTATAAATTTTCTAATAAATATTATGATAAGGGAAGAAACTTACAATTGTCGATTACAGTTTCACAACTAAGTATTACTTTTCGGTTCACTTTATTAAACTTCAGCAAAAACAACATGACATTATCGCAACTTGATCAACGTCTCAATTCACTGAATACACTAAATGTAGTACCTACTAATTTCACTAGTGCACTGCCCAATGGAATATTTGTGTCCATTTGGAATTGATTTTGTGTCCAGTAATTTTATGGTTTTTAAACAAATTCACTTTGTGCTTGTAGCGGAATTTAGCGGGCCCGCGCTAGCGCGACAGCTAAATTAGAAATGAACGCGTCGTTTTTGTACACACAGTATCTGAGAGCGGCCGTTACGTGCGCCCGCTACGGAGAATTGCCTCGAATGCCAGTAAAAATAAAAGCAGCCGAAGAAAGTTCGACGTCACGACATAAATATCTTAGCATAGCGATTTAACACACAGCTAATAACTCATGTTGTGCATGTAGCAGTTAACTGTTGTCTTCGATGGACACCGCGCAATGAATAATTTGAAACTATGTATTTGGTTCCGATGTTGGCATTCGTATTGGAATGGAAATTGGCGACCGGTGAAGGTATATTTTTTTATGACGATACCTCGATACCTACCTAATCTAAGTGTAAAGGAGATAAATAAAACAGGCAGATCAATAACCACATTCGAACATATTTTATTAATAGCACAACAACACTAAAACTAAAACCTTTCCATTTATCACATCATTACCCATTCTATGCCTTCATTCCTCCTCTTACTCCTTGTATTTCATTTAATAATAATTATCAAAGATATGCTGTCATCCGATCTAAATATCACCCAAAAATACAGCCTTCTATAACACTCTAGAACATTTCAAACCTTCAATTATAACTACTATTTACAATAAACATCTATATAACATCGATTTAATCAATAATTCTCTAAAATACATCAAGTTTAACAACAATATGCTATCAATTTAGGCTCTGTTAATTGTAATGTAGAAACATACGTACGTATCTCAGAGATAGTTCTATCAGTACTCAATATATTGCCCTGTACCTCGGTGTATTTCATTTTTCATCGATCATGACTTTGTCATCTTCCCTGTGGATCTATAACACTTTTACAAAAGTATAGATATCCAGTCAAGCAAACAAAATTCTCTCCTCAAACAACTCGTACTTGGCAATTATGCATCAGCGCCAGTGTGAAGTGTGTTCGCGGGCGTAACGCAGTCTACACGTGAACTTTAGGTACATATCAATCAAGTTAAATCAGGGAGACAAATCTGTTAGGTACGGATACCTGCTTCAAACGAATGCGAACTACATTTTCAATAATTATATAAATTCCTGGTAAATTACTTCTTTATAAAATCATAAACTTACCTATGGTTAAACACGATTGTTATCAAAATAAATTCATCTAAAAATGGTAACAACCTATAATCCAAATATATTATCAGTCGCAGCCAAATTGTACAATCCGCCGCAATAAAAACGGCTAGCCACTTTTACTAAAGAGCTCCGTACCTATAAGGTTTAGGCAGATTGAAATACGGCTGAATAATGATCAGCCATGTAATGGCGTTTTGCGTTTTCCAATAAAGTCACCGCGCTGTTTGTAAAGCTGCGCTTTATAATGACGGCGAATAAAAAAAAAATTTTTTTCAACACCTTAAATAAGAAAAAACTTGTCCCACTTTTATATTCAACTTCATAGCAGTAGTTGAATATGAAAATCCTATTTAATCCTAATTTAATTATGAAAAGCTTTGAAAATAATTAAAAAATATGGAAATACTAACAATGCTTCTGTTCAAATAAACAACACAATACTACATTACAGATAGATCAACATTACATTTGGACTACACGTGAGCAGTCATTGTTAAACGCGTTGCTACTACAATTCGCCTAAACCTGTACAGAACGAAACTGTTTTATAAAGCGGCAGGCCTTATTGAAAGGTAGCAGATCTTTTTATATTGTTGCAGTTTCTTCAAATCGACTGTGACATAACTACGAATCTACAATTTAGTTATGGTCCTAAACGACGAATCTAATTAACTACCATTGACCTGACACCTAGAATGATAGTAAGGGTAGGTGCTTCATTATCTATGTTTATCATCGATTAATTGATATACATATTGATATACCTAATGCAAATAACCATAGCAAAGTTCAAAAAAATTTGTTGCCACCGGTGTAGGTATTATTTTGTTTTAAAACCTATCAATGTGGAGGTTTTTTTCAATGAGCTATAGAAAATCATAAGAACATGTATTATTTATAACATTGTGTAGGCGACCAGTAAGGAGGGTTTTGAAAATTCAACCTTTAAAGGTGTAGAAAAAGGGGACTATTTATGAAAATCTGTCACATGAAAAATAGAAGAGAATTTGTACCTACATGGCATTTTTGAAATAAATAGTAACGTGTATCAGTTTTTAAAAAATCTCTTCCTAAGGGGTGATAGTCTGCATTTACGGAAGAGTGAATGAACTAAGATATGATAAAATAGAGGAACGCGGGTGACACCGCGGGGCGGAAGGCTAGTATAATAATGCACTCGTGGCTCCATAAAAGTCCATAAACGTAATCAGAGTAAGAAGTTAATTACAAAAGCAGTTTTCAATTATTAGTTGACTATGAAAAATATTAATTTGGCGAACAATTGGAGAACATGGAACGTGGACATGGAGTACAATTTATATTTTTAATTAAACCGGCGAGGAAATTATTAAATAATAATAACATAGGTACATATTGTTTTTATGATAAAACTTTTTCAAGTTTTTAGAGATTGAACGAAACATACCTTTATCACAACATTAGGTATATTATGTAGAGATGACTCAGTAATCAGGCCAGTGTGGTGAGAGTGATTATGAAGTGGGAGTACCAGTTAATCGGAATATCATTCAGATGAATTAGATTCTGAGGACGTGATAAAAGTGCACCAAAATAAAAAAGTCACCAATTTACATTTTTTGATATACCAAATCGCAGTTAATTTGTTGCCCGATTAAATACATATTTATTTATTTGTTCAAATACAGATGAATTTAATTTTATATTGGACGTGCATATAGTACCCATCTACATAAACTAAGTACATATTTTACAATATTGTGCTGTGCATGGTTATTTAAGTACAAAATGCAGTAAGAGGTATGTCTGTTAATTACTTGACTGTCACTTCATGTACCTTTATATATTTCTAAATATCTACATTTAATGTTGAATGATTTTAAAGTAGTCTATGGAACTGTTGCGTAAAATAAAAGGGTTTAATAAAACACAAGTGTGAGTTTAAAAACCGACCCGTACGAGATGTTTTGAGTAGAAATTTAGTATTTTAATACCTGGTTATGTGCAGTTTCATACACTACTTTATATCTCATCTAAACTCATGCAATAGGAAGTATAAACACGTAAAAATAGCGCCCAAACCTTGCACAAAACAAACCCATCAGTCAAATTATGAAAATGTTATGCCAACCAATTCACATGTTTGTTCTTCAAGGTGATTCATGTTCACTTCTGCTACTACTACTTATAATTAATATTTTCCTCATATTACATTGGATTATATATTTCTTTTATATTGTAAGTAGATGAATTATGTTTTGAGGACCAGACAATTTTCATATTATTAGAAACTACCCGGCGTTTTTTTTTAGTTTTCTCTCAATAAAGGATTACGTAAAATCTACCTACTAATTATTGTAAATGGGATGTTTGATAATTTATAATTAAATAAAAATATAAATTGACAGTGTACGAGATGAAGGAGCCAATCATCTCTAAATATATTATAATATTATCTATGAAAAATATTGTTCAGCAAGTGTTTGTTTCTAGCACCACTAGCCTTCCACCAAATGTTTTCAATCTATAGTATATAGGTAATACACATTATTGCAATTCAGCTTTCATGTTATATTTTTTAATCGTTAACTATGTATTATTTAAACGGTTGAAAGTTACAAATTGCATAGCTTAGGGTTTGCAAATTATATTTATCTAAGTAGATAAATAAATACCTATTAAATTAGGTTCAATTCCTTTTATTTATAGTGAGCAACATCAAACAATTAGATTGGGAGGTCGAACATTTTTTTATTATCTTTCCCTAATCGTCTAATTAAATTTTCACCTATTATAATAATTTGGCTTATCGATAGGTATTAATACGTGAAGATTATACACACTTTAGTACACTATAAACTGTAGCTAGTTAAGTAAGAAGGGTTCACAGCTATTTACGAACTATTTCCCTACAAATGTCTAGTATTTATATGTAAGAAGTTCTCTACTTCCACAATAATAAATACATTTATTGTTTTGAGTATAGGTAATGATCGACTTGTACCTAGGTACAATGTAGGGATTAATTTGGTTGGAAAGTTTAAACATTCATAAGTAATTAATATTGTGTGTGACCTTATGCAGGGCTTCGACAAGCTCAACATACAAAATTGTTAACATAAAGTAAAATAATTATCACTTGGTTTGAGCCATGGGTAATTAATTAATTATTAACTACGAATGTTAAGGTTTAGTGCTTTTGCCATCATTGTTATGTTCACTAGATTTTTGATCAGATTTTTTTGTAGCCATCTTAAATTTTACAGAAGTACCACTAGGGGCAGTACTTGTTCCTGAATTCCTATTTGAGGATAATGGTTTACTAAGTTCTTTACTTGTTGTAGATTTCGTAACACTCGTCGATGCAAGGGAGCTACTTGAAGTACTAGTTGGAGCCTTTTCTTGTGGCGTTGTCGAGGCTATTGATTGTTTTATAGACGGTGTCATCTGAGATGTAGTATTTGGTGCTTTGATCTTCGTTATGGAAGAAGTCGTAGATGGTGTTCTTGTGGTGGCTACTACCGCTGTCATTGCTGAAATAACATTTGTTGTTACCGGTACTCTTGTCGCAGCTGCTTTAGTTGTTGCAGTCGTAGTTGAGGGTTTTGACAATTTCAATTTCACGTCATTTGATTGATTTGATAATGTTTCGTTTGATTTCACAGCATTCGTAGTCCCTGTATTTGCCGGTGAAGTTTTCATAGCTGACGCTGAACATTGTACAGGCTTACCAGTACTTGTTACAGTGGTAGTCACTTTTGGAACAGGGTGTGCGGTTACATTAACAGTATTCAATTTCGGTTTCGTAAATTTATCACTTACGTTACTCACATTATGATCTGATATTTTTGTTTGAGATTTATTGCTTGATTCCTTCGGAATGCTTTTTTTTAATGCTATGTCGTAATCGGTTGTGTCATCTATTTTCGTACTTTTTTGGCGTTGTAATTGTTTACTAATTGATGAGCTTGTCCGATTTTTTATTGTTTTATCGTGTTTAGATGCTTCAGTAACATTTTTAACATTGTTTGATTTTCCGGAATAATTTGGGTCAATGTTGCTGACACCAATGGATTGTATATTCCTACTAATGTCTGTGTTCACTTGACTTTCATTTGAATCATCTAATTTGTATTTCATTGCGACCAGTGTATCATCAACTTTTTTATTTTGTTGCTCATTCTTAGCGCTATCAATAATTTTGTTTGATGTGGTTGGTATGGATTTCAAAGGTATATTACTCTGCAAAATTGGTGATGATGTAGACTGAGGTTCTGATACTTTAAGACTAACTTTTGACTCTTCATTTATCCTTTTATTGTCATTTGATAATGAAGAACCTACCACTTTTTTATCAATAACTTTATTTTTTGTAGACGAAACTTTTGCATCTGCTACAGTTAATGGTGATACATAATCTATTGCTTTGGTTATTGGTAAAGTATTATTGATTGTGGATTGTACATTATTGTTCAATATTCCAGGTTTAATATTAGTTGTTGAAACATTGACGTTCGGTTTTTGATCCTTTTCTACACTTTTTTCACGCGCAACTTTACTTGCGCGGGAACTTGAATTTGTACTGGCTACTATTTGACCAGTTATGCTACGTTGCACATGTTGAGTAACCTCTTCAGTTTTTGATACGTTTACTTCTATAATTGATAAAATTGGCACTGATGTTACTTGAACTGGTTCCATATTCTGTGTTTTACCGTCTATGTTTATTTTAGCTGTCGTGAATATTAATGGACTTGGGCTATAACTCATTTGTTTAGTTCCATCTATTTCTACTAGTATTTGGGTGATAGGTGTGATCAAACTTTTTGTAAGATTATGGTCAGCAAATACGTTGGTATTCATGTGGTTGTGAACCGTGGCTATAGTGTTAGCCAAGCATTTTTGAACAATATTCCCTTTTATGCCAGGCACGGTAAAAGATGTAGTTTCTGATATAACTCTGCTATTGGCGGGTAATGTTTTATGGTTATCAGATAGTATTATATTAGTTTCATTTCCCTTGGCACTAATTATGTCAGTCTTCGTAGTAATCGGTAAATATTTGGCACTTTGAATAGTAGTTTCTGTTCTTTCATTATCATTTTGTAACAGAGGTTCAATTACAGTTTCGTCAAATTCATGACTAATGTTCTGAACCTTTCTTTTAATAGAGTTCTTTTTAGTTTTCAAGATTGCTCCAGGTTTTTTGATTTCATTTTCTACTCCACTCGTAATAGATGACGTGTCCACGCCATCTTGTGATGTCTGAAAATTTTATACAAATGGTTAATTTAAATCAAATCTCTACAATTACTCATTACTTAACTTACTTAATTGAGTACTAATTGCTATTTTTATTATTATTGTGGATGTATGTTTGTTACTCATTTACGACAGAACGGCTGAATGGATCTGCATGAAAGGACATTGTGCAGCGTCCATACATGATTCGCCCCAGAACCAACAAGCATGAGACTTGCACCATAATTGTTTATATATTTTATTATATTAGTTGCAAATATCTATATCCAACGGACAAGCTGCCTTCCAAAATGATTTTTTAAAAGTATTGTGATTATTTGTGACGACTACGCCCTCGGAACAATAACTAGCATGGAAGCCGGGCTAAAATAAAAACCGAGTACTATACAGTTTATTCATTTATGTCAATTAGCATATCGTAATGTGGGAATGAAACAAAACATGGCTGTTTGTTTTTATAATTTTTGAACGTGTCACAAGCAAAATGTCAAATGGTCCCCTTTGGTCGTCTTATAATGCTAACAAATACAAAAGTTCTATCCAAGACGTCAAAATAGTTACGTTGGCTATCAACTTAATTTTGTAGTTTTATGTTTTGTTGATACGAGTCGGGAGTTTGACGAATTTACTAAGTGAAAAAAGCGAGTTAATTATTAATTTCTGTCTGAGAACGTGGCCAGAAAGTATATACAAGAGGTGTACAGTGCCCTGGACAAGATGTCTTGTGTTGTTGAAGGGTGTAAAGCCCATAGTTTGAGAAAAGAAAATGAGAACGAAACGTTAACATTTCATCGGTGAGTTTAGAGATATATTTTTCAATATTGGAAATAAAAAAGTGATAGACGATAAATAAAAATAGTACTTTATGCCTATCTACTCAAAAGAATTCACGTATTTGCTTTATTTTATGATTTTTCTGAAAAATAAAATTGTCGCAAGTATAGGTTACTAGTGATGTAAAAATGGTTATCGATAATCATTTCAATACTGTTGCAGATTTCCTAATGATGGTGAAATGAAAATGAAATGGAGTCAGTGCATCAATAGGTTTTTCTCATACAAACTTCTCAAACCCCCTTTTCACCCCCTTAAAGGGTGATTTCTAGGATAAAAACTATCCTATGTTTTTTCCCGGGACTCCAACAATCCCTATCCGAATTTCATCTAAATCGGTTCGGCGGTTTAAGTGTGAAGAGGTAACAGACAGACAGACAGACACACTTTCGCATTTATAATATTTTATAATTATAATATTCATTAGTAAATTAGTATTAGTATGGATTTTAATGATTAATAAAGACATTAAATTAATAATTGTAGTTTCATTTATACTTGTGTCAAATTCTTATCGTCTCTTTCCTACCACACTTGACGGATATTCCGACGCCGAAGTTCCGTCGTGGTAAATCCGTTAGTAAACCACAGCCACACTTGGCAGATTATCCGTCGACAGCCAGCGCCTATACTGATAATAAATATAAAAAAGGTAAAGTATATGCATTTCATTTCTTATTTTAGCCCGGCTTCCATGTTAGTTATTGTTCCGAGGTTCCGAGGCCATCATCTTTACCATAAATCAACATTTTTTTTTCTTTATTAAAGGTTTTTGGCTTGGTATCTAGACCTAGGCCAATTCTTTATTTTAAATATTCTTCTGTTATGTTATAGTCACGTTATATTTTCACATTCACAATTTTCGACGAAATCCTTTCAAAGTACATTGCTCAGTCCATAGGTACAAGATTCCCCCCAGAACCAACAGCAATTAAAGATACCAAGTGTCTAGCCATACCAAGCCAAAAACTACAACAAACATACTCTTTGAAGTTGATGGCGTAGTCGTCACAAATAGTAACAATACTTTTAAAAAATCATTTTGGAAGGCAGCTTGTCCGTTGGATATAGATATTTGCAACTAATAAAATATATAAACAATTATGGTGCAAGTCTCATGCTTGTTGGTTTATGGCATTGGGTGGCCATTTTGAACGATGTCCTTTGGCATGGAGATATATTATAGTCTGGAATAGCACATATCCTACTTTTTATCCCGGGAAAAGATAAGATCCCTCGATGACACCGCGCGGAACAGCTAGTATTATAAATGTGAAAGTTTGAATGTATGTTTGTTACTCATTTACACCAGAACGGCTGAACGGATCTGGATGAAATTTGGCATAGAGATAGATTGTAGTCTGGAATAGCACATATGCTTCTTTTCATCCCAGGAAAGGATAAGATCGCTCTGGAACGCGGGTGAAACCGCGGCGAACAGCTAGTAATATACAGGTGAATTTTTCAATTGGTCGTGGATGGCCAAATCCTAAACTACAAGGAATATCGAAAAATGCTGAAAGGAGTCTCGAGGCCGATTTTGATTAAAACTAAAACTGCATCATTCGATTTTCGAAAAAATATTTCCCCAAGCCAGGAATCGAACCCGATGAATTTGAAAAAAAATACACTTCCTGTATTATTACACCATCCGATAATGTTGCTAATAAGAATCAAATTCTCAGAAGTAATGACATACGGCAAACTTAAAGAAAGTGATATTTTTAGGGTTCCGTACCCAAAGGGTAAAAACGGGATCCTATTACTAAGACTTCGCTGTCTGTCCGTCCGTCCGTCTGTCTGTTACCAGGCTGTATCTCAAGAACCGCGATAGCTAGATAGTTGTAATTTTCACAAATTATGTATTTCTGTTGCCGCTATAACAACAAATACTAAAAACAAAATAAAATAAATATTTAAGGGGGGCTCCCATACAACAAACGTGATTTTTTTGCCTTTTTTACGGAACCCTTCGTGCGCGAGTCCGACTCGCACTTAGCCGGTTTTTTAATAAATTGATCAACATTTTTGTAGTAGGAAATGTATGAAAATACAAAAATATAGTTTTTAAATGAATACTTTCCTTTATTTTTCCGTATATTATCATTTCCCAAAATTTGATCCTTATTAACAAAATTACTAGATGGTATAATAATATTGAATGTGTAAATTTTTAAATCAACGGGTTTGATGCCTGACTTGAAAACATATTTTATCAAAAATCTAATGATGCCGTATTAGTTTTCATCAAAATCAGCCTCGAGACTCATTTTTAATGCGAGTGGGTTATCAGTCAAGACCAAAGAGTGTACAAAATTAAAAATTATTTCAATCAATTTAATAGTACGATAGGATAAGTGCAATAGTTTGTATGAAAAGCTATCATTGTTCATGAGATACAACCTGGTGACAGGCAGACGGACAGACAGAAGGACAGCAGAGCCATAGTAATAGGGTTTCCGTTTTTACCCTTTGCGTACGGAACCCTAAAAAGTAATAAATAATTCACCTTGCGCATAGCTATGAGCGGATGCGTGTGCGGGGGTCATGCGCCGCGTTCGCGGAGGACGGGTCTGCCGTGCAGCAGCAGCACCGGCGGCGACAGCTCCGTCTCCACGCGCAGCGCTGCGCACACGCCGCTCATCTTTGACGCTGACGGGCCCCACTCTTCCGTCGGACGAGCTAAGACGCGGGCTTTCTGTAAAAGTACAGATCATTCCCAACTGTTAAAAGCTTTTGTTGATTATTTTTCGCACAGTTCATTGATCTCTTCTTCGGTCGTCCCTTTCCATTTTCATTCATTCTCTCATAAAGTTGCTGGTTTACAATCACTAGCGTTACTTTACAACTTAATAGGTATACTCATTCCGTAATAATTATATGAAGCACATGCCGATCATAATCACCGCAACAGCTATTGACAGTGATTCGTCGCATTATCTGCCACCTATGTATGATAAGATACATATCAAAGAGATTTTCCATCACTAATGCTCTAAAGTAGATTGTCACGGGTCTGATAGCAATAGAAAATATCTGCTTTGCCATTTACTTTATTTAAGTATTATTTTTATAGGGATACAACATCGTCCATCGTTGAATGTTATCTGGAAGAGATCGCTTCTTCTTATCAATAACACTGCCCATTTGTACCTACAACTACCGTTATTTTTGTCAAAACAATGGTGTAAAATACAGAGTATGTAGGGCATTGTAGGGTGTATACCTACTTATTATGTATTTTGTTAAATATGATTAAAGAAACTAGTTTGTGCGCCTAAAAATCTCGAGTGTTATTGATCCATAACATCTACTATGCTTTTATTCAAATTCATACCTCCATAATAGTGAGATCATCAGGACCGCTGCAAATCTGATCGATGGCCATCAAGACTACGACGACGACAGGCAGCACGCCCAACATCCAGCCCACAGCATCGGCCCACATAGGGTACACGTAGTGACCGTATGATGCTGGTTTATATTCTATCCAGTTGAAGACCAGGATAAACTAGACATAAATTCATCAAATTTATTTTATGAGAAATAAATCATGCGCTAGTAACTCTAACATTTAACTCAGTCACTTAAATGACTTTTAAAATGTATCTTTAGTACGTGAAGTAGCTAGAAATATACGAACCACTAAAGCGGCAGGCGTAATAAGCCGCCACATAGCGCTCCAGAAAAAAACCCAAAGTTTGGACTGGGGGCCGATCATGCACTGGATGTCTTTACAAAACTTCTCTGCGCCATAAATCCATGCAATCAAGATACACTCTCCGATAGCAATGATTAGGACTGACCAGTTTGCTGCATACTTGTCCATCAGTTGCAACCAGTACATTCCACTCTGGCAAAAATAATGCTCATAAGTATATGTACAATATTAGTATTTACTAAAGCAAAAAGTTGTAGTTTTTAACCGACTTCAAAAAAGGAGGAGGTTCTCAATTCCACTGTATGTTTTTTTTTTGTATGTTTGTTACGCGATTACTCTGCCAATTATGAATAGATTTTGATGATTCTTTTTTGTTTGGTAGATCATACTTCAGAGGTGGTCCCATTTAAATTTTATCGAAATTGATTCAGCACTTTTTGAGAAAATCAACAAAAACAAAAAAAATATCTCGTTTGATAAACCTTAGTGAATCAAACTGAGTCGTTGAGCATGACTTTTTGGATTTGGATGAAACTTTGTGTGTATACTTCAATGGGTTTTTCGATGGTTTTAAAATACCATTGGACCCGGTAGGTGGCGCTGGAATCGAGTTCCAAGATTTGTTTTAATTTCAGGGCAGGACAACGTCAGCCGGGCCCGCTAGTAATATATATTATATTTTACCGGCCAGACCCGATTTCAAGACAAACTAGTTTTGCCTAGGATGACATATATAAGGAATAAACTTTAAAAATTTAAAAATAAAATTATTTTTAAAAATAAAAAACAAAAACCGACTTCAAAACTGTAACCTATACCTATGTACAAACATAAACTAAAAAGTAAAGTATAATATTTTAATTTCAAAGCAAGAGCCTTAAAGGACAATCAACAAAATTATTGATATTTTTAAATATCTATTTAATATTTATAAACAGTTCTTTTTGGAGTCCTTGCCAGCCAACAAGAAGGACAGTTTTGACCTCTCCTTACGGTAATGTTCCTTAGGTCTGCGCCATCGCTCCCCTATCTTTCGAAAGTTTGTTACAAAGGCAGAATTAAACTGTCCTTCTTGGCTGGCACCGACTCCAAAAAGAACTGTTTATAAATATTAAATAGATATATAAGTATCAATAATTTTGTTGATTGTCCTTTAAGGCTCTTGCTTTGAAATTAAAATATTATTCTTTACTTTTTAGTTTATGTTTGTACATAGGTATAGGTTACAGTTTTGAAGTCGGTTTTTGTTTTTTATTTTTAAAAATAATTTTAAAACTACATTACTGTGTTTATACTTTTTTAGGATTCTGTACCCAAAGTGTCTAATGGGACCCGATTACCAAGCCTACGTCATCTGTCTGCCCGATTTCTTAGTAATTGACTTCGGTAATTCTGTATCAAATGACGTTAAACAAAAATGTATGACTCGTTGGTGTTCCTTGTTGTGTTTTGTATTAAGAATAAAAATAAGACAAATTGATCGAAATCGTACATTAGTAGTGAAGATAAGTCCACCTAGATAACCAAACACAGCAACTGTCAACACCACCCACACTTTGTGCTGTCGAAAATTTGGAAATTTGTCCAGAATGGCAGTTGTCACAGTCTCCATTAGTGCAAACTGTAATTATAATAAACGTTATTATGCATGAAACATGGGGTCATATTTGAATTGGCTTTGCAAATTTTTAGTTTTTACACACCTGCGAATCAAGACCGAGAGTCAAAAGCATGACAAAGAATAAAATTGACCAAAGTGGAGATACTGGCAGTCTAGTCACCACTTCAGGATATACAATGAAGGCAAGGCCAGCTCCTTGATCGACCACCCGATCAACGCTTACATCTAATTCGTGAGCCAAAAACCCGATCACTGAAAATATTACTAGGCCAGCAAAGAATGATGTCGCTATGTTTGAGACGGCAACAATTAAAGAGTCTCTGAAAAACAAGAAACATGTTAAAGAATATCATAAATAAATAGTATAGAAATGATAACGACTTTAACCTGCCAGTTCTTTCTTGGGACAATCGGGGTTTTAGAGTCCGCACCACTTGGTTCTCAAATGGGACAATCAGGACGATGACATTTACTTGAACATTGGGCGCGAATTTAGATTTTTTTAAAACTGTGCGCGAGTTGACGAGTTGTTTGACAGGTTAATCTCGCGAGTCAACAGATTAAATGATATGATACTTGCATGTAGCAGTTGTTAGTGAATTTGTTATAAGATGATAGCGTTATCAGACCTCCCCATGCAGGGCTGAGTGCAAAAAATATCTGCACTGCAGCATCACCCCAAACCTACAAAATTTATAAAATGTTAATGCATTCGAATGGATAAGTAAGTATTACAGGTTAGATACCACTTCCTTTTGTACATTACCTGGGCATTCAGAAGTTGACTAAAATCTGGTGTTAAATAAAACAGAATGCCAGTTGATGCACCTGGTAATGTTACGCCTCGGAAGAACAAGATTACCAGTACAACGTATGGGAATAAAGCTGTGAAGTACACGACCTGAAAAATATTCAATATTATGTTGCGAGTATCTTCAGCTTACAGTTATGTATAACTGTACCGTGATTTTAGCATCAGTAATAAGATAACGTCAGCTTTATCCTCAGCATCAGCATTGCCATTGATTAGGTACTGATGTTTGGCGTATCCGACCGCAGGAGGCGAGGCTATCGAGACATGCCTCCATCGCTTGCAAATTGTGATCATTCAGAATACTTGTAATAGACCTTCACCAGTAATAGTTTATGGTTGTAATGCAAGAAAAAAAACACAAACTTGTGTCATTACGGTAAACATTGCTACGGTAAACAGTGCATCGCAATTTCAATCAGGGATGTTGCGAATATTCGCATCCGCATCCGCAACTGCGGAATTCCGCATAGATTTGGACATCTGCATCCGCATGCACATCCGCATCCGCAATAATCAATGAGGATGTTCATGCGGATGCGAATGTAATACAAGTTGCGACAAATAAGAAATTCGGCGGGCCGGCGAATCCTTTTAAAAAAAAAACCAATAGCACGAAGATTTTTATCCACTCCACCAGGCAGTGTTCCTAGCTAACAATTAAAAACTGAAACTTTAAATGATTTTTTTTTGCAGATTATAATTCATAACATAACATACCCAATGTCACCTCTATAGAAAATTAAACATGGCATCTTTACAAGTAAATTCTTTTGAAGTTATGATAGCTCAGTGGTCGTGATGTCAAATGCCATGAAGAAGGTAATGGGTTGGAATCCTACAATGAGCTTTCGCTTTCGCTGAAGGAATACGTCGTGAGGAAACCATTAAACGATCGTAGGGTCCTCTGTAATACTCAACTGGCTAGCTACCACCCTCATGATGAAAATCTATCGCCAAGCACCTACCTCTCCACAGGCCTAGGATTTTTATGCTACGCTAAACAGTTCGAAGTTAAAGCACCGTAGGTACAAATAAATGATATAATATTATAATTATTTGCTTTTTATATACAAACCTTCCCTGAAGACTGAACACCTTTGCAGAGGCATAGAAAAACGATGAGCCATGCGGCCAGTAAGCAAGCGGCCATTCCCAAGCGAATTTGACCAGTTTCTTCAATTCCAGACGACAGGCCCAAAACTTGATTGCTGGAAACAATCGATATTTTTCATAATATTAACTGTCAGAAAAAAAAGTAGGTACTCAGTACCAACAAAAATTATAAGGTACTTACGTAAAATACTCTTCAGCAGGAGGTCGTCTGAGCGCAACATCTGCCAGCGCTATAATATTATGTTCTACAGCATAAGTGTGATTGAAACATTGTCTTAAATAGTAAGTTCCATTTATTGCGTCACATTCATCTGCTGCTTCATATGAATAGCAATCTGAAAGGTAAGCATATTTTGTTGTGTATAAATATAATATTATTGTGCTACGCGGTCGGTTGTCGTTATTGGCAACATGAAATCATTCTGCTTAAATCAACCATATCAAACAATATGGTTCATTGATGCCCCGGAATATGGGTAGGTTCCTAACGCAGGACGGTACATTATGGGTCGAGGGATCGACACCCTCGCGCCTTCCCACCTTTCAGACGCCAGCGCTGCTGCTGCATAACAGGTCTCAAAGGTCGCAAGTAAGCTAGTCTACGGAGGACTAACTTTTATTTACTTATAATTAATTTCTTTTTTAGTTTATTTATGTTATGTTACAGATTCTCAGATTATATTATAGATCGTCAATCAAAGCTGAAGTCAAGTTTTGGTAGAGATCCAAATAATTGAATACGGAACCTGATTATAATGACATATTTTTTATTTTAGAAACACAATCTATTCTTGAGTCTTGAGTTACTATCGTCCTATAATATGGGCCTAAATATGGGTTCTATTTTACTCACGTTGAGTGCTCCAATCTGCGTCACAGTTTTGCCAGGGCAGCTGGTAAAATATACTCGCAAATGATACAGCCATGTAGTATATTGTCCACGCTATAATAAGATTGTAGTACAACATGACAATGCTTGAGACAATGACCATGCCATAGCCTAGACCTTGGAACAGAGGACAAAACTTGTTGTAAACGGCTACTGGACCTAATGCAGCGTACTGTCCAAACGATAGTTCCATAAACATTAGCGGCAATCCCGCAATTATCAGCATCACGGTGAATGGAATAAGAAATGCCCCTGAAAAAATTCAAACCATACATTTTGAATATCCGCAATAAGAATGATTCAATTATAAAAATAATAGGGTCGTTTAGAGGCAAATGGAGGACAATAACCTCAGTCGTTTGTATGAGTAGTTGAGCGAAATGCTCGAGCTTCATTCGCTTGTGCTGCAAGAGAGCCTTACCTATGTATATGTAGGTATATATACCACGGAGCGTCCGTGACTTTGCGCTATGAATCAGCTTGCTTGTTACAGCACATAAGTTATGGTGGGCAATTTTTGAGAAAATTAAGGCGACCGGACCCAAAATAGGCGCGGCCGCGAACTTTTTTTAAATGTGGGCCAAAAGTCAACGATCATAAAATGTATTTGGCTTGCTTCTCCCAAAGAGTCGCTAGAGGAGGGCGGGCGGAAAAAAATTTTTTTATTAACAGTATTTGGCATATCGGTGTAAATATTGTTCGGAAAAAATAGGCTCATCTTTGACTAGTTACTTTGATGGGTGAGGAACACTAGTAAAAAATCTAAATCTCAATTAGATATCAATGAAATCTCAGTAGACATTAAAGGGTGTTTTTGGAAAATATTCTAGGGTTTAAAAAGAAAATATTATCCCTAAGTGGGTTGGGTAGTAGGTTGATTGATAGGTAATGTACTGATGTTTGAAAGCATTTTTTTTGTACTCGTAAATTATCTTGAAAGTTGGATTAAAATCACGTTTCTAATATGAATGTAGGTATAATAATAATAATATCATTTATTTGCTAAAACATGGTAAATACATTGGTCTTCAAAATATATACAGGTCATGCATGTTTTGCCATGATGGCGTGCAAATATTATTAGTTACTACATTTACTACATTACTACATTAGGTAGCTAATATAAAATTAAGTATTTACCGAAATTTTACCTCTTAAGGGCCTATTTTTGATAGAGGCTTTCTTATTTTGATGAGTGGAGGATCATGGTGGATAAATCTATGTACCTAAGTTTCGAAAATTGTACCAGCTCTCTTTGTAGAGACAAAGTAATCTTACGAACTATGCGTTAGAGCAGGGGTCGGCAAAGCGCGGCTAGCGAGCCGCATGCGGCTCTTTGAAGGGTCAGTTGCGGCTCTTCAATTTCCCCTCAAATTCATTGTTTTGGGTGCATATGAGATCAAATATTTCGAATACCGCGAGGTATTTCGAACCCAAACACAGTTTACTACAGAACTATAAAATTTTGGAATACAATGAAAAACCTAAAACAGAACACTGTGGCTCTTTGAGCTACCGAGAAGTCGATATTTTTCTGGATTCTGGCTCTTTGTCTAAAAAGTTTGCCCTGCGTTAGAGTCTGACCACAATTTAAGCAGTGTGATTTAAGTGCCTCCCAATTTCATTTGACTACTTTACAGTCAATAAACTACTGCTAAGTAAGACACAATGGTATAATAATATATTATGGCAATCAACTGACTACCATTGGAGAGTTGAGAGCACGGAAGACGATGAGTCTCTAGTGTCCACACAATTGTTGATAATTGGAAATGCTGTGTGGGTGTTAACACTGTCTCCATTCCCATACTTTTAAAAAAAGAAAGACAACATGGGAATTAGGTATAGGTACCTAGGTGTTGCAGGAGAAGAGTTACTTGTTGAAGCGGAAACAGTATTTGAAGATCTCACAAACTATTAGTATAGGTACCTCTTTCTATTTCTTTTGGCTATTTATACATTATGTACCCACCTCCTCCATTATTGTAGCACAGATATGGAAACCGCCACACGTTGCCTAATCCCACGCTGTAGCCTAGCAGCGACAAAAGGAAGTCAAAACGGCCAGTCCAGTTGCCTCGTTCAGGTTCCGTATCCTCAACTATAGGAACGGTGCCTATGTCTTCTTTGCACTGTTCATACAAAACAATTATATAATCTAACCACACTATTAATCCTTACCTCACAGGTTAAAACAATGTAGGTAGTGAATAATTAAAAATGTACGTGAGTCTCTTTCAACCTCATCTGGATGTTTGCAACTGACAGCCAGGCTCCACGTTGACAATAAAAATTCAACTTCATTATTTTATAACGACTGCCTACTTACTTCACAAAAGCAAGATAAATTCCCGTCTTTGAAGATAGGAAAAACGGTCGCTTTCATACTAACTATGAATTAATTAAAAAGAAATAGGGACACATAATAACTGATAATCATCTGATAGCATACCTCAATCATAACTATGTCAGAGGTAAGATCATCTGACATACTTAGTGATATAATAGGTACCTAAGTATACCTATATTCATGAGATAGGCGTGTTACTGACCTATTTTATAGTCAGATTAGTCTATGATGGTTGGTAGATCTATTGGGTTAACATACAATACTGAAAAGCCGCGATTGCCATGTTCGTACTCTAGGCTGAGTCGTAGTACTGGTGGTACACCACTTATGGATCTATATATTTTACACACATGGACCGTTTTCATACAAATACCTCTATGAAATTTTATACCTATATAAGTAGGTACCTACACCTATTATATTGCAAGTAGGTGGGCAGCTTTTAAATACTCACATCAGAATTTGAATCCATATCAGGAACATTTCTAGCCAGTGCAGGAATTTTAGTTGAGTTCTCCATTGTAAATCGACGATGAATTGAAACTATTTAAGCACACATTGACGTTCGATCATAATTAGAGCTATCACCACATCGATGGCACAAGCACCACTGAACATCGCACACCACATCACACCACCGAGGAATTAACTGAAACTGAATTCTGATACTACTCGAGGGCACTTCACGTAACAATCACTAAAATGTGTAAAGTACACATTTTAGTGATTTATAAAAAATATAAATAATAAAGTAGACGAGCTAAGTGCACATTAAATCGAAAATACAAAACGCAGGACCGCGCAGATGTCAAGTTTCGCATCGACCGAACTCTGAATGAACATCTAGGTCAATATCAAGCCTCCGCTCCGCCTCCAACGCACCCCTCGCCCTTCTTACCCCTCTATGAAAATTTCTTCATTTCATGAATTTACATCATAAATGAAACACTTCGTAGCTTAGGAGGTTTAGTAGAATATATGAATAGCGTTTATGAACATTTAAGTCTTATTAAATCTGAGTAAAACTACTTACCTACCTAAGTATTAGTTTTGTTATAAAATTGTTACAAAATAATATACAATAGCTAAAATACATAGGCTGAGTAGACAACAGATTGAGCATTACATACTCATTTACGTTAAGTAAATATTACCTACCTAAGTACCGTTACTATTTCTAATTTATATGAATAGCATTAGTGGTATTGGGCTGACGGGACACATCTCATTATACGCTGACGACACATGCCTTTTTTATTATGGACATTCGATCCATAGAGTTGCAACTGAAGCTCAACAAGATCTTAAAAGGCTAAGCATGTGGCTTAAGCAAAATTTGCTAACCATTAACGTAAACAAAACATCATACATAATATTTTCTGCTAAAATTAAAAAGATTCCTGATTTCTCGCCGCTTACTGTAGACAACCAACAAATTTTGAGAAAAAATCAGGATAAATACTTGGGCTTGATCTTAGATAGCAGACTGACATTCAAACCACATATTGAGCATGTAAAATCAAAACTAATTTCACTAACTGGGGCTCTGCGAAATATTTCAAAATGCGTACCATCTAAATTGTGCCATACAATATATAACACATAAGTTAAATCACATCTCGAATACTTGATCCAGGCTTGGGGGCAGGCCGCTCCTACTAATCTACACGACTTGCAAGTCACACAAAATAAAGTAGGTAATTAAAGTATTATTCCACTACAAATATTTAACACCCACTAAAGATCTTTATTGTAAAACTAAACTACTAAACTTAAACAAGCTCTATAGCTACTACACATGCATACTAATAAGAAAAAAACTAACAAATAACATTCACTCACAAATCACATTCAAACATAAAACGCATCATTACTACACTAGAAACAGAGATAATATAGAACTACCTATGATTAGAACAATGTACGGAAAGAACAGTATACAGTACGAGGGAGCTCAGCTATATAATAAATTGCCAAAAAATATAAAGGACTCTGATTCGGCTACTACTTTTAAAAAGAAACTGATGGTGTACTTTATTAATAACTAACACGTTGGGAAATTATGGTAGATTAAACTCACCTTGTATATTAGTTTTAAGTTTCTCATAATTGTTATGTATGTAATGTTCTTTTGGGAAATAAAAATCTTTAAACCGAAGTAGGTACTTAATTACATATTGGAAAATCATTTTCACGCTCTCTGTACAATATCTATCTAGTCGAAATTACCTACTTATACCACCTGCATTTGACGATAAGTTTTTTAAATAAGCAATTATTGGGAAATATCCTGGCACATTCACTACCATTTGATCCCAAACTAAGGAGTGCTTGTAGGCATGGAAAACAGATGACCGATATAGTTTTTTTAAAGCATACTTAAATATAGCCTAACTCAAGAGACATATTCATCCACGTAACAGAAATGTCTGTCCTGGATAGGAATCGAACCCAACCATGCCAAAGCCTCGTCAAAATGTGACGTCTTCCATTATCAGCTAATTCCTTGCTAATTCACATCTTCTGAGTTGGTGTTTATTTGTAGATATATTTCGGCTTCTCGTACCTAAGTACTACCTGCACTTAGGTAGATAGGTATATTGTCTAAACTTTAGACTAACTAAACCATTGATTGATACTACAAGGGGTATCCATGAGATGTAAATGGGGGGGGGGGCAACGATAACTGGATAATATTAGGTGGCAACTTCCTACCGGTCAATAATGTTTTGAATATACGTGCAGTAGAATTTCCGTGTTATGTGTAGGGCAAAAGGGCGTTCATGTTGACGAACTATGCGAACTTATATCCGCCGCTGACCATCCAAGGAAGTTTTTGTTGACAAAAAAAACAGAATTTTTCAACAGGGTTCTACATCCTATAGGTAGGTACTTATTTCAAATTGCATTACATGTTGCGGTTGCAATCTAAAGAATACAATGTCCCAATTACAGTCCACGCGGTCCCGAGGGAGTTAAAATAAAATAATTGCACAAAGTTGTGAAGGTGAAAGGATTTTTAAAATCGGTTAAGTATTTTAGGAGGTTATTTAGAAACAAACGTTATTTAAAAGCAGCGAATAAAATTAATTTTGCCCATTTGCTTAAATCTTCCAGAAAATCTCGTAATGAGTGAATCGTTACGAAGAAATTAGTGATGTCAGTCTGTGAATCGATTTATTTTTGAAGCTTTAGATTAGATTAGACTAATATCTAGCGAGTGTAGCATTTAACCGGCTTCCATAGTAGGTACAAACACAGCTTAGTGATCTGATGGCAGTGAGTAAAGAATTTCAATATAGATAACGTAATACCTACGTTATATTGAAATACTTCACTACAAGACATAAATCTTGTCATGTGTGTCTTTTTAATTCAGTAAAAGAGTTGTATTTCTATCTACGTTCTGCCCTGAAAATTAAAAAAAAACCTCGAATCTGATTGCAGCGCCACCTACCGGGTCCAATTGTGAATCTACATCAAGAGACTCACATAAACCCTCAGCAAGGCGTTGATAGCTCAGTGGTAGTCATGTCGAATACCGCGGCAAATCGTGGCTTCCAATCCTATAATGAGCTTGAACTTTCAGTGAAGGAAAACATTGTGAGGAAACGACAGCAGCGGTGGTAGGGTACCCTCAAATTGAAAATTTGTCACAACCTGTTGGTGTGTTTCGGCAGTAGCAATAGAGAGCAGTTTAAGGCTTGTAAAAATGTTACAACACCTTGGCAATCCCCCTAGTATTGCTAATGTCTAAAGCAGTGGACGTCTTCCGGCTGACATGACGATGATGATGATGAAAGGCGACAGTCACATATCATCAGGGACCCGCCCACGATTTTACAAAGGCCATACCATTTGAGTCGGAGAATATCGGAATCAAGCATTTGTTGGTGCAATGTCAGAATGAATTTATCGAACAAACTCTACGCGATTTCGGTCAATTTCTGTACTAGAATAGATTAGGTTTTCGTCAAGTTTTTGTCAAACAATAGCTAAGCCAGTTCAGATTGCACTTTCACTCTAATGGTAGCCTTTGTGAATTCGCGACCCGCCCTGCTTGTCATTATTGAGGAATAAAAAAATCAAACTTGGTCCAATATCTCGTAGGCGATTCGCACGGAATCAAACCTACAAAAATCAAACCAAGATACTCGACAAATAACTATTGACAATATTTAATTTGTATAGTTGCAGCCTTTAAAGTTGCAGCTGTGCCGCTGAATAAGCTGGTTTACATAATGTAATAGAAACTTTAAGTTTTATATCTTTCAATGTTTTCATTAGTTGGCTGAATAGAAGGATATACCTTTGCCTGTGTTTAATATATCGATAATGAATCTGAAAATTAGCAACTTCTGACCACTTCTGTCAAGTCGCTATATAATAGTGATGTTCTTGTAATCCCTTTATCCTGACTTAATAAATACAGTTTCTTTATAATGTGATCGATCACTATTAGTAAAATAATAAATTAATAATAATTAGTTAGGTATATTATTATTATTTTACTAATATATAATTAAATAATAATTTTTACTATTGTTATTTCATTAGGCAAATATCCATATCATTTCCAGCAGAGGTAATGATATCATTATTTTAGTTATTTCTTTTTATATCGAGTATGTTAAAAGAAAATGTTTAGGGTTTTCTTCAATTTAGTCCATTCGGCATTTTGTCGGATGTTCATTCATTCGCGAAACTAGTTTAACTTCCGTCCCTCTATGTATGGTTACTTATCTATACCGTGCTACTCCCCTCTCGTTGTCGGTAGTTGTGATGTTCTAATGCTATAACATTAGCGTAGGTATTTCGGCTAAAAAAAAAAACTTCCAAACGAATCACTATGTGGCAAACACTTTTTACATTTACTGTGGCACATGAATCGAATGGCTAACGGTCTGGAAACCAATTATGACCGACAATCATCGGTCACATCGTGATTGTCTCATTGAACTGACAATGTTGTCCTATTACGATTTTTAACATATAACAGAAACTCACTGTAATGTAGGTAGGTAGCTATGGTAGAGGTATTTGAAAGAGAAACTCAGGTCAATTTATACATAACTGTATTATGAATGTTATCACCTTTCACCCATAATATAACATTACCCTTAAAATATTTTTTTATGGTCCCACAATTCTATATAACGATTTGTACTTAAAAATCAAATGTTTAATAATTTTACTCCAATCACTGGTAACACTAAAAGCCCTCTTTCGAACGACTCTTTGCGCCATAGAAAGAAACTTTGTGCTAAGAAGTAATTTGATTACTTCTCACTTAGCAAGGAGAGTCTTGATAAGGGACTCCAGTTTCCTGGTGTCAGCAGCGAACTTCCGTATACCGTCGGACAATTTATCGGTGGCCATCTGATCTTCGTTGAGACCCCAACGGAATTTAGCCTCAGACAGCGATATCTTCTCTATATCGCTTTGAGCAGCTAATTTGGGATCAAGTACCTGTGAAAAATTTAATTTGTCAAGTCAAGAAAACAGATGATTCAATCAAATTCACAGATTCTCATAAAAGTTTATTACAATAGTCGCTAACGAGTATCAATAACGTTTACATATCAAACTAATGGTAGAGGTACAGATTGTGACTAACAGACTGACGATCGTAAATGAGTTTTATTCGATATCGCTATGCAAATAAAATACAAAGATGTAAACAGAACTCATTCTGAAAGCGGCCCACTGATTAACTAATAATGTATAAGACTAAACATAAATTGGTCAGCTACAACTGTAAAAACGTCAAACGTTCTGTGGAAGAAATCAGAACCTTGTGTCAATCGTCAGACATAATAGCGCTGCAAGAAACATGGTTACTGCCTGATGAAATCCCAAAATTGATGAGAATTTCGGCTTTACGGGAACTTCGGCGGTGGATACAACGGCGGGTATGCTTCTGGGCAGACCCCACGGGGGAGGAGCCCTACTGTGGAGAAAAAGTGCCTATAAGACAGTCTCTGTGATGAAATGTGATAACCCACGTATTTGTGCTATTAAAATAGTAACAAGTGAGCGTTCTATCCTAGTCTTTAGCGTGTATATGCCAACGGACAAGCTGCCAACCTAGCGGAGTTCTCGGACTGCCTTGGTGCGGTGAGTGCTATGGTTAGCGATGACAATGCGGAATGTGTATACGTAATGGGTGACTTTAATGCGCACCCATCCGAGCTGTTCTATAACGATCTTTTAAATTTCTGTAATGAGTTAGAATGGAAATGGGTAGATATTGATGAGTTAGGATTAAATTCGGATACTTATACATTTATAAGCGAAGCGCACGGCTCGAGACGGTGGCTGGATCATTGCCTTGTGACTGAGTCAGCGTTGCGTACTGTCACTAAAGTATATGTTGAATACGATGTTCTGTGGTCCGACTATTTTCCCTTTGTTGTAGAGTGTAATTTAGATATAATAAGACCAAAGATTGTTTGTAATAAAGTATTAGAAAATAAAATAGTGTGGGGGGATAGGAATCCTGGTCAGATTAATATTTATAACAAAGAGGGTCATGAGAGATTAAAACTTATTGATTCTCCAGAGGGAGTAAGATATTGCTGCGATCATTTATGTAACCTGGCGGATCATAAAATAATTATTGATAAAATTTATCATGAGATTATATCTGCACTTAGTGAGTCAGCACTTGTAAGTTATGGGGAAAATAGGTATAGGAAACATAAATATGTGACAGGATGGAATAGGCACGTTCAAGAAGCGCACAGGGAGAGTAGGTTAATTTTTAAAATGTGGATATGGTCGGGAAAACCACGAAAAGGTCGGATCTTTGATGAAATGTGTAAAGGCAGGAAAATATTCAAAACTAAGTTAAAATGGTGTCAGAACTATAACGAATTGCTTCTAAACATGATAATAATGATTTTCACGGTTTTTGGAAAAGCACAAGTAAATCAAACATCCGACCTGGCCTACCTGTGAGTGTGGAGTATTCAAAAATCTTTTTGCGGTGCGGTCACCATTGGGGCCTTCAAAGTTGGGTGATAGTTTTGAGAGCCGTCGTGGGGAGCTGGGAATTAGATTTACTGCCAAGGATGTGTCAATAGCTATTAAACGAATGTCACGAGGCAAGTCTCCGGGACACGACGGTCTCAGCGTTGAGCATTTACGGCACGCTGGTCCTCACTTGGCTCGTGTATTGGCTATGCTTTACACCAGAGGGTGTATGGCCTATGCAGAGGCATAGGCCATTCTTACATACCAGCACCTATTATGGAAACAGTTGTAGTCCCAGTTATAAAAAACAGAACGGGTGACATATCAGATGGGTCCAACTACAGGCCTATATCGCTGGCGACTATTGTAGCGAAGGTTTTTGACAGTTTGCTTAGTTCGGAACTAGATAAATACTTACAATTGCATGATAACCAGTTTGGGTTTAAAGCATCTTGTGTTTAAAGCAAACTGTTGGGTACTATACACATAGAAAGACACCGATATATGCCTGTTTCCTGGACCTATCAAAAGCTTTTGACTTGGTTTGTTATGACATACTATGGAAAAAACTAGAAGAGTCCAGCTTACTTCCAGAATTCATTAATGTCCTTCGTTACTGGTACACAAACCAAGTCAATAGCGTGAGATGGTCGGGATCTCTATCGGAGCCGTACAGACTGAAGTGCGGGGTGAGGCAAGGGGGGCTGACCTCACCCAAACTCTTCAATCTGTATGTGAACGCGCTGATCGTTGCGCTCAGCAGTCAGCATGTTGGCTGCCATATTGACGATATTAGCTACGCAGACGACATGGTGCTGCTGAGCGCGTCGGTCGGTGGTATCAGGCAGCTGATAAGTACATGTGAGGAGTATGCGGCGAGCCACGGTCTTATGTATAATGGCAAGAAAAGAGAATACATCGTATTCAAGGCTGGCAACAGGTGTCCAGCTAGTGTTCCTCCAATTAATTTAAATGATGTCCCCCTTAAAAGAGTCACTCATTTTAAATATCTTGGACACCTGGTAACGGAAGACCTAAAAGATGATGTCGATATGGAGCGAGAGCGCAGGGCGCTGGGCGCTGGCAGTAAGATCAAACATGATAGCTCGTAGATTTGCTCGTTGCTCGAGACAAGTTAAAATCACACTCTTCAGAGCTTATTGTACATCGTTCTACACGAGCAGTCTGTGGGCAAATTATACTCAGAGATCTTACAGCGCCCTGCGCGTTCAATATAACAACGCGTTTCGGGTGCTGTTGCGGCTGCCCCGTTTCTGCAGTGCATCGACCATGTTTGCTGAGACGCGTACAGATTGTTTTTATGCCATAATGCGCAAAAAATGCACGTCTTTGCTCTGCAGAGTGCGGGCCAGCACCAACAGTATCCTAGCCATGTTCGCAGACAGGTTTGACGGTCGGTACATGAATCATTGCAGCATGATTCATGTGGCCTACTGTACCTAGGAAATAATGTCTTGTCTTAGTAATGTCTTATTTATGTTTCTGTGTTCTACTAACATAGTCTTAAGGTATATACTGTATTACTAACAAAATTGAATTTTAATGTTCCGAAATAAATGATTTATATATATATTTATATATGCATCTATATGTAAACGTTCCGTCGTTTATGTAAGGGTCCTATGATTTAACAAAATAAAAATCACACAAACCACAACAAATAAAAAAAGGTAGAAGGAGCGTACGTAAACAATTCTCCCTTGAAGTGAAGCAACGAAGTGCACGAAGTTGTGTGCGTGACCTGCACGGCACGTTGTCCCACGTCACTCACGTCGCACATGATCGGGATCGGCTTCCTTTTTCATATTCGGCTTCCTTTTTCATATTCGGCTTCCTTTACTGTGCTTCACTTTAAGTGCGCGGGGCTCTGTCTACCTTTTTTATTTGGTCTGAGACAAAACGGAACAGAATCACCTATGCAGGGTTAGTAAACTTTACATACCCTCTTCAACGGTTCGTCACTGTCAGCAAGTTCCTGCAACAGTTTGGGGCTAATAGTGAGGAGGTCGCAGCCAGCCAGCTCACGGATCTCTCCCGTGTTGCGGAACGAAGCGCCCATCACCTGAGTCTTGTAGCCAAACTTCTTGTAGTAGTTGTAGATTCGGGTTACAGACAATACGCCTGGGTCTTCTTTAGCTTCAAATGTTTTCTTAAGGTGCTCTACGCTCCTGTAAATTTATGACAACATATAATAAGAGAGAAGTAATTCTAAATTATATATACATTTGCTATAAAAAGGGTTAACTTAACCCGGCATCATGGGGGTTGGGTCATAATTACCCACCATTTTGTTTTTCGTCAATTTACGTTGCCGCGGAACGGAATATTTGTAATTAAATTGTACATAGCAAAATGAACTTAATGTCATTGGGGAACTTACTAATTAGATACGAGCCAAAAAAAATGCTTGTGGTTTTATAGCTACGCGTGCGATGTTTTTGCTCGTCTCAGTACTTGGAGGTATCGACTTTCTCTAAAAGTTCTTATTTGAAAATTTAAGGCGATGATAGATCAGTGGTATTGACGTCAGATAATGCTGCGAAGGTTTCTATTTCTGACAGCTGCTCTTGAGAGCCAGTGTCTAGTGGCCGTCTAGTCAGGCTTTATGTGCTTACCATCTTCGGCCACATCATCACTTACTATCGTAAGATAAAGGTCAAACACAAGTAATATCCAAAGTAAAAATAAAAATTATTAGGTAGATAATTTGTAAAAAAAAAAACCAACGATCGCTCCATCACAATACTAGACAAGCCGATTAAAAAATAACAGGAAGAAATTGTGCTTACCAGCTATGTCCACATCATTACTTACCTGGTGAGATCGAAATGAAACAGACCTATTTATCTATCTATCTATATAAATAAAAATGGATCTTCGAAATGTATGTACGCTCATAACTTTCGAATGACTGCACCAAATTGGATGATTCTTTGTTTTATGTATTCGTTTTTGTTAGGACAAAGTTTGTATAAAATAAAAATTTCCACGGGAACGCTGATCCCACGGGAAGGCGGGTGAAACCGCGGGGGACAGCTAGTTAATAATAAAATAATTCACTATCTGTGATAATAATATGTCTGTACAGTAGTAAAAAATTATACTAACCAATCCAAAATTCTTCCAACAAATGGAGAGATAAGTGTAACATTGGCTTCTGCACATGCAATAGCTTGGTACATAGAGAAGAGCAAAGTCAAGTTGCAATGGATACCATGTTTTTTTTCCAACTCCCTGCAAAATTTCAAGGTAAAATTAAGTTTCAGTTTTCATACTGAGGACTTAAATAATTAATACAGACGAAGCACGGTCGTTTTCGCACGGTGATAGGGTACTTTGTAGTACCCGAATAGCTGGCTCAAGTTGAAAATCTGTCGCCAAGCATTTATCGGTGTATTCCGACAGCTTGACTTGAAAGCCAGTTCCCATCTAGGCTTTGTGTGCTTACCACCTTTGGCCACATCATCACTAAGTTTTGTAAGTTTTAAGGCGATGATAGCTCAGTGGTAAGTGACGTCGGCTACCGCGGCGAAGGTCGTGGGTTCGAATCCTACAATGAGCTTGAGCTTTCGGTGAAGGAAAACATCGTGAGGAAACCACAGCACGGTGGTAGGTTACTATGTGGTACTCGACTGGCTGGCTACCACCCTCATGTTGAAAATCTGTCGCCAAGCACCTGTTTGTGTGTTCCGGCAGTTGCACTTGAGAGCCAGTTGCCCTTGCCCTTAAGGCATTGTAATATGGTGTAGAACACGTTGGCAGTCCACCTGGTATTGCTAATGTCTATAGGCGACGGTAGTCACTTACCATCAGGTGACCCGCCTGCCTCGTTGTCACTAGTGACATTAAAAAAAGAAAAAAAAAAGTGTACCAGGGTGAGATTGCGGCCAAACACAAGCTTATACGATTTTTTACGTACGTACGTAAAAAATCAAATTGAATCTCAATTCCTGCTATTACATTTCTAGGGTTCCGCAGTAAAATAAGGAAACCTTTACACAGTATAGTGTTTGTCCATCCATCGCCTGTCCAACATTTCGTTTATCGACTGAAGTTACGAGAATACATACACACAATGAGAATTGACGAGCTATGGTATATGAGAATTGACGAGCTATGGTGGATAAGCATTGACAAGCATTCAATTAACCCCATGGCTCGCAGATGGGACGGTCTTCCTAGAGAAGTATAAGTTCCTTACTTGGCAGCTTGAATACCCTCCCAAGTGGACGCAAGCTTAATGAGTATGCGCTCCTTCTTAATTCCATATTCAGCAAACATGTTAATGAATTTAATAGCCTTTGCTATACTAGCATCCTTATCAAATGACAATCTGAAAATTTTCAAACGTATTTGTTAAGTGGATTTTAAATGTGTAAATATTAATTATCTTTTTATTTGGTCAGAGTATAAAACCATAGATTATGTAGATCCTACTAATATTATAAATGTGAAAGTTTGTATGTTTGTTGCTCAATCAAAAACAGCTGAATGGATTTTGATGGAACTTGACACACAGGTAGATCATATCCTGGAATAAAACATAGGATACTTTTTATACCGTGAAAAGGATAAGATCCCTCGGAGTGAAACCGCGGGTGGAAAACTAATAGATAATAATTATTGTTAACATTAGATAAAAGATCCATCAATATTAATTGGATGGGTTGGTTGACGACAGTTAAATTAATCATTATCATTATTACAAGTATTTCATAATGTAGGTATCACTAATTGTTTATCTACCGCTTTATCAATATGTATCATTTACCTTGCATCAACTTCAACAGAAACACGACCAGGGATAATTTTAAGTATTTCACAGCCAAATAATACACTTAGCATGTCCAAAGTTTCTGCAACTTGCTCCTCAACTGAACTGTAATAGTAATAATAATGTTATAAATAAATTAGGGAAAATTTATAACTGTGTAACTTTTACTTTGTAAGGTAATAATTACTCTGTGATAACTAGCCTGAACAAAACAAACCATGAAGTAATAAGCAGTAAATATACAGACACGGTTTAAACCTATATCTAAACCTTAAAACAGTATGTAGTTAAACAAGTGTTGAAACAGTGATTGTGAGTGCATCTTTTGTAGTAAGACTGTAATAGTTTTTTCACTCCTCTTGCTCAAAAAGACCGTCATTGTAGCGTACCAGAGCGGTGAAAAAATAGCAATTCATCCTCTAGGGGAAAAAGTTTTTTTTTTATTTTTGTGTGTCAAATGACAATGAGCCTACAAAAACGAAAAAGTCTTTAGTCATAAGTAGAATAATCATGAATAAAGACTCGACTTATTACTGTTTCATAAAAAAAGAACTTCATTTTAATTTTGAAAATCTCTGGTAGAATGCATATGTGTTGCGGCTACAGAAGAAACAAAAAAAGACATTATGAACTACATATTTCATATTGTATTGGATTGTTTTATTTTCTCGCAATCGTAGTGAAAAGTATAGTGTAACACACGGCGCTAAAACCCATTAAAACTCGGTTTCTATTTACTTTGTAAAACTACCTCGTATATTGGGTCATTTTAGCTCCTTGTATAACAATCTACTATAATCTGTTTCAGGAGCATTGTTGATTCTTAATCATAGCAAAACCTCACTCACTTTCCAGTTTCTTTTCCATATTTGATTGCTTTGTCAAGAATGTGCTGGTATTGTTCCATACCAGCGGCAGAAAGCATGAGACTTGGATTCGTGGTGGCATCTGTAGGCTTATACTCTTTCATTGCTGCAAATCATAAAATGATATCACTCTAAAATGTTTTACCTGATGTATTTAAAAAGTTAAGAACACTTATCTATGACCTATTTTAAATCTATACACATTGCGTAAACCGCTGGAGCTGCAAACATGAAATTTGGCAGTTGATGGCTTTATGTTGTAAGCATCCACCAAGGAAGGATTTTTTGGAAACAACAATTAAACATTCGGGAACGCTCTCAGCAACTTAAATTTTCTACAGGCATACTACAGGCTGAATTTTATATACAGAATAGCGAAAAATGTTTAAGGACTCTCGAGGCCGATTTTGATGAAAACTACTGCATCATTCGATTATTTTTGAATAATTTTCCAAGCCAGGAATCGATCCAGTGATTTTGAACAGTAATACAGCCTGTAATGTTTGATCAAAAACTACAAAAACTTGGTATTCTTCAAAAGTTATTTTAAACTAAAACTTAGACCTATAAGGGGAGTTATCTATCAACCATTTTTTATACGAATTAAACGTGTTCCAAACGGATGTAATCCAGCGAGCGTTCCATAAGAGGTGACCTTGATTATTTCTATCCATCTAGACTGCAGATGTAATCCAAATTTTGATTTGACCTTCAACGTCCTTGGATTGCGGGCGCGTGATGCCATCCGAAGATGGAGCGCGTGGATTACATCCGTGTAGCCGGCGGATTACATCCATCCAAAGACAGTTGCGCTGTGACAGGCAGCACGTATGCGAGTGCAATAAATGGCTGAGAATCGATCGTTCTTTTAACCAACGTTTCATGCACTTTCTCCTTTTTTTTTCGTCGTCAATTACGCACAAATCTGCTAAAGTAAGGCCCACTTTTTAGGGTTCCGTACCTCAAAAGGTAAAAAAAAAGGAACCCTTATAAGATCATTCTCTTGTCCGTCTGTCTGTCTGTCTGTCTGTCTGTCTGTCATCAAGGTCCTGAGTCCACACGATAAAAAGATATAGGCAAATTTAGATTTTCGTGAAAACTTGTAAGTGCCAAAATTTACCTTAATTTTCAACTTTTTTTATTTTTCGGAATTTTTCCTTTACTTGTGCTGTAAGACCTCACTTTTAACCAAAATTGACAATTCTAGGTCAACCGTAAGTACCCTATAGGTTTTGGGTCGAAAACCTATATGGTAGTTCCCGTTGACCTAGAATCACGAAATTTGGCAAAAAGCAAGGTCTTACAGCACAGATAAAGGGAAAATTCCAAAAAAAGTTGTAAATTAAAGGGTGTCCCCATACATACATAGTCGACACCAATTAAGATAGACCTCTGAGTTGTATCGGCGCTCATACAATTTAAGAGGTCTAGCTTAATTGGCTAAAACCTCAAATAAAGTAATGGAAAACGTAATCTATTTACAAATTTGTACGGAACCCTCGGTGCGCGAGTCCAACTCGCACTTGACCGGTTTTTTTAAAATAGGAGCCATTTTCTTTATTCTGGATAAAGTTATTGTGTTTGACCACAATCTCACCATGGTAAGTGATGATGTGGCCGAAGGTGGTAAACACAAAGCCTAGATGAAAACTAGCTCACAAGTGCAGCTGTCGGAACACACCCATAGGTGCTTGGCGACAGATTTTCAACTTGAGGGTGGTAGCCAGCCAGTCGGGTACTACAAAGTACCCTACCACTACTATGGTTTCCTCACGATGTTTTCCTTCACCGAAAGCTCAAGCTCACTGTAGGATTCAAACCCACGACCTTCGCTGCGGTATCCGACGTCACTACCACTGAGCTATCACCGCCTTGATTGATCATTTCTACAGCATGATATGGTCCGTGCACGCCAGAAGACGAATTGCGACTGATTCGCTAGCGTGTTGGCGCCGTGAATGACATCCGTGTAGCCGAAACACGATTTGCGAATGGAAACTAAGTTCCCTCCAAGGTCACCTGGATTACATCGCTGGATTACATCCGTCTAGAACACGCTTTACGATAATGAGACTGCAAAATTGCAGACCTGAGTTTTTGATATTAATTTCGACTTGATCCAGCTTTCCTGAGAAAAAGGGTCTTGACAGACGGACAACAAAGTGGTCCAAGGATATAAGGAATAAGTGATATAAGGAATTAATTTTATTCATTTTGAGGTACGGTACCACTAAAAATAAGTAAACTACGTTGCAAACTGGCTGCTAGGCCTTAGATAGATAAGAATGCTCATTATTATAATTATTTTAATTAAGTTGATATAGACTAATCGATTAATCGTCGTTATGGTTATAAATACTTTTATAAATATAGCTATGAGAAATAAAGTTGGGGTTTGGTTTTATATTGTCCCAATTTAATTGGAGTCAACCCTCCATAGTAATTCAACTAAGTAATTTTATGTATATGTGTATAGAAAATATGTTTAAAAAATATATAATAGTTGTATGCTATACTATCTATACCTACTTATATTATAAGAAGGTAAGATTTGATTCTTTATAGTTTGTTTGATGGGGGTAGCAATGAAAAGCTACATTATCCACATCACATAATATAGTTTATTTTTATTCTCTCAGAAAACTAGATAAAACCTTATGTAACAATCAGGACACAAGATTTTTCGAGCAATAACAGCCAAGGACAAGTAAGAGCCATCTGAGCTACCAGCAATGAGCGTAAAACTCATGAAGTGGGTAGATACAAATTACTTTACGTACCTAAGAGCATTGGATAATAGCAGCAAATTTCAATTGTATAAAAAATTATTCTCCGAAATAAAAGGATAAATTCTACAAAGAAGTCTTTTAACTTGTTGTGGTTTAACCGGTTGGTTCTTAAGTGGGACGGTCGTACTAATCAAACAATAACATAACAGTTGATTAAAAATTCCACGCGAGTCTAGTTTTTAAGTTTACAATACTTATAAGATATCTTTTTTAACATCTTGGGATGAAGAATAATGATTCTCAATTCCTGGGAAATGAAAGGCTGGGAACACTAAAATTAATCTCAAGCAAATATTAACTAGTCAACCTTTTATCAGTATGTCAAGGCTAAAACAGATATGCTAATTTAAATGTTCATTTGAAATTATTTTTTATTTCTTGTCTTTTTATTGTGCGATCAGTCATGCCAGGCAGGTTTCTACCTTTCTTTTTACTGCCAGTGGCGCTAGCCCATTATTTTATTTAAACAGCCTTCCTCATGACTGTCCTGATCAAAAATATCCCACCGCGTTTTTTAGCCATAAAATGCTTTCAGGTGCTTTTGCAGTCTACTTTTATATTTGGTGCCATGAGCAGTTATCTCATCTTTAACCATTGGGATGTTAACAATTTCATGGATCTCAAGGTGCATTTGATATTTGTTTATGAATGTTGTTTTGCACCCTTTGTACAATCATCACATTGGAGTCAGGAGAAATTAAATAAAAATCCAAACTTTTTGACAATTAATGCTAGAAGGTACAAAGTGAGTGAAAGTGAAAGAAAGAACTAAACAGCTAACCTTCAAAGTCGCCAGTATCCGCCACAACAACGGAATGTTGTTTCAATTGTTCAAGGGCACTCATTTTTGTTCTCTTCGCTTGGGGTTCGACACTCATACTGGCTGCTTAGTTGGTTACACTGTAACGATAAGTTGAGCGTGAATACAATCACACCACACAACTCGACTACGACGTCATGAAACCGCTTGAAGGTGACCTCGCCGCACAGCCGCACACTGGCCCGGCCGGCACGCTTGGTCGGCTGTTTCAATAATCACTTATCACGCACGCCAGCTAGTCAATGAGCTGAGCATGAGCATTGGCTAGTATCACTTAGTACTTATATTCTCTTTGGCTAATACCATATCATTGCAATGATTGTTTGTGCCTTTGTTTAGTGATTATATGTAGGTACACTTTCTTTGAGTGAGCTTCTACTTCTCTTTTGGATGACTCTCAAATATCGTATCGTAATATAACCTAAAAACTACATATTTGTGAATATTTGAAAGTGTGGAAAAACCACTATCCTACAAATAAATATAATTGACTTCGATAATTTAGTTAGCTACATTATATTATAATTATTATAAATTAGATGCGAATAGAATTAATTTAAAATAACTAAACAAACAATAATGACATACATACCCAATTAAATACTCTTTGACATACCCCAAAGGATATAATAATGTACTCTGTGGCACAGATTACTGATATGTAGCTAGCTACAGATGTGACAGTCGAATTTGCCTAGTTTCTACATTTGCAGTTATGGCGCTGTTGTCGCTTTATCTATAATGGCGCGACACACGCACATACAAAATCGAATAGTGCTGTCCATCTATTATTTATTCAATATGGCTGTTATCGACAATTTTTGTGTAGTGTAGTGATGTACCCGATATCGACAAAATCTACTAGGGTTTAGGGATTTTATTTAGGTAGATAATCAAATAAAACAAAATATCTATTTTGTGGTCATTTATTTGCTTTCTTTTACCTATGAGTTTTATATTTTCTTAGCGCTAGATATTGCATGATTCTATTTTTCCACTTAAAATTTTATTTATTATATTGCATCAATTGTGGCATTGCAGGCGATTATGAGTGCTATGTAATATTCAATTACATCTAGACTGGTTGTGTCAATATATTTAATATGTTTTGAGGATTTTATAGATTTTTGACAAAATTCTTGATGAGGAGAATTTGGTTTCACTGTGCCTCTAAGTTTGCCCCTTGGTTGATCTGGCGATCCATTGACGCTGTCGAATAGATGGTCACCACTACTGCTGTAGTCTCCATTGTCTCCATAGGAGTGTTGAACCGCTTATCTGAAGTATTGAATTTGTTTAAATAAACATTACAACAGAATAAGATAGAACAAATAGATAGTGGAAACATAGGAAAGTTGGATGAATAGACAGATAGTGTTTCTTTCCATGGAATTTGGACAGGACAATGTCTGTTGAGTGAGCTAGTAATTTAAGCTTTACAGGGTTGACATTACTGTCTGATTCTGTCATAGCCTCTGTGTAATTAATTTATCAAGTAAGATCAATTTATTCATACCTGTGATGGTAATTGTTTCTCCTGTTGAGTTGTTATAATTTTGTTCTCGGCTCTGACAATAATCATTTTCATGCTGTATATGATACCCTGGAATTATTAAAAACATTAAAGCATTAATGCCTAGTAGTATAAGTAGATTCGATAGAACTGTAGATGATTTGTGTAGGTTTTGTGTAGTGAGAAGGGCAACAAACATGTAGGACAGAGGGCTTTAAGAGCACCCGCAGACAAATAATATTGTAAGTATTGAACAACTTATTTGCATTTTATAATTTAATCAACTAAAGTTTATAATTGTGCGTAAGAGCTCCCGCAGACATACAATTGTAAGTTGAACAACTAAATTAATTTCTTGAATAGTTAATTTAAATTACTTTACTGTTATAATTTCATATTAAAAATATTTTGAATTAAAAAAATCTATAGAATATTGTAAACATAAAGCTACAGAAAGTGGAAGGATACAGATTAAGTTGGACAAGATGTGTGTTTGAAGGAGCCCTAAGATGACAACTAACTGTTGCTTTAGGCGAAAGTTAGTTGCAAGCTAAAGTATAGGTTAGATTAAAAGTTTACATTCATACCTTTAGCAAGTGGTAAGCCATGAGCAATTTCCTGTTCCGTAAACAAGCAAGGATAGGAATAACGGGTTCGAACACCAGACTGGTCAAATTGAGTTTGATCAAAATGTTTTTCATAAACACGTTTAGTCATCAATAGGTTCTTTGTCAAACCAAGTAATTTATCGTTCATGAGTATGCAAAATAGTCTGCGAGTTTTACTTGTTGAATCACAACCACCAACACAACACTTATATGCACAACGCCATGACGAGAAAGTATGGAGCACAGTAAAAGAAATAAATATCACTGATCACTGTACGGAGTACAGCAAAGCGTGGAATTGTATTGTAAACGGAGGAAAACACAAGATAAACTGCTCGACTCGATGTGATATGAAAAAAACAATGGCCGATTTACATTATTTACCTTTCAAACTGTCAGAGGTGTCAAACTACCAATGACGTAGGTACACACACATTGACACAAAATTGAACACTATAAGCAGAGCACAGATTAATAATATGTAGCAAGCTACAGCAGCGCCAGAACTGTAAGATTGGAAATAGAGCTGTCACCCCCCTGCTCTGTGGACATACCCGTCCGTTCGTCCGTAAATAATCCAAATTATTATTGTTATATTATATTACTATGTTTATTAGGCTTTAGTCACAAAACTATCAAGCCAAAACCATTTTTCAGTATTCTTCTTTCTTTTATGTTAAAATCACGTTACCAATATTGTCACATTCACTATTAAGTCTCCGCTTGGTCTCCGCTCCCACCCATGCGTTGGCCCCGGGTACCAGGTACCTCCCGGGCTAAATAAATCCACTCAGGAGTACCCAAGGAACATCTGTGCCAAGTTTAAGCCTTTAATAAAAAAATGCAGGGTACAGAGCACCAATTCAAATTCAAAATATTTTATTCAATTTTGGGACACTTAAGGAACACTTATTGAACTTATTGAATAACCGGACTATCCTTGGACCTAAACTGAATAAATGGGTTTGACTTGACTATCACACACGCGAGCGGTATGCTCTCGGAACAATAACTAGCATGGAAGCCGGGCTAAAATAAAAACCGAGTACTATACAGTTTATTCATTTATGTCAATTAGCATATCGTAATGTGGGAATGAAACAAAACATGGCTGTTTGTTTTTATTATTTTTGAACGTGTCACAAGCAAAATGTCAAATGGTCCTCTTTGGCCCTCTTATAATGCTAAAAAATACAAAATTTCTATCCAAGACGTCAAAATACTTACGTTGGCTATCAACTTAATTTTGTAGTTTTATGTTTTGTTGATACGAGTCGGGAGTTTGACGAATTTACTAAGTGAAAAAAGCGAGTTAATTATTAATTTCTGTCTGAGAACGTGGCCAGAAAGTATATACGAGAGGTGTACAGTGCCCTGGACAAGATGTCTTGTGTTGTTGAAGGGTGTAAAGCCCATAGTTCGAGAAAAGAAAATGAGAACGAAACGTTTACATTTCATCGGTGAGTTTAGAGATATATTTTTCAATATTGGAAATAAAAAAGTGATAGACGATAAATAAAAATAGTACTTTATGCCTATCTACTCAAAAGAATTCACGTATTTGCTTTATTTTATGATTTTTCTGAAAAATTAAATTGTCGCAAGTATAGGTTACTAGTGATGTAAAAATGGTTATCGATAATCATTTCAATACTGTTGCAGATTTTCTAATGATGGTGAAATAAAAATAAAATGGAGTCAGTGCATCAATAGGTTTTTCTCATACAAAATTCCTTAAAGGGTGATTTCTAGGATAAAAACTATCCTATGTTTTTTCCCGGGACTCCAACAATCCCTATCCTACCACACTTGACTGATATTCCGACGCCGACGTTCCGTCGTGGTAAATCCGTTAGTAAACCACAGCCACACTTGGCAGATTATCCGTCGACAGCCAGCGCCTATACTGATAATAAATTATAATAACATGGGAATGTAAAGAAAAGGTTAAACTATATTAATTAAAAAATATACAATAGAAAACTATTCTATCTATAGGTACACATTATAGCGACATCTATCTACACATAGATATAGTTCGCACGACTCCTAGATAGATGGCGCTTCAATAACCTACATCGCGCTTACGAAGTTTTCCATGCGATCTGCATATATACAAGATTCCAACATCAACAGTTGGACCGCGGTCCCCAGGCACGATGACCTAGCCTGGCGGAAGATCTTCCCTTTTCAATGGAGGAGTCTAACACCTCGCTCCTCCATATTGGTGACCCCGACGTGATTGGAATGTCAGCAGTATGCAGCATCACTTCCCTGCACTCCTCACCAGGTCTCTGCAGCAGTCCACAGCAAGCCAGCTTCGCCTTTATCAGGTCCAACGCAGCGGACTCACCGCGCTTCCTGGTTCTGCAAGGCTCATCGCTCAGTCTCGACTCACTGTAGACTACGAGCAGCACTGGCACTTGCAAGCTACATTAGCACGACCAGCAATATCGACCTCTGGTCTTGGAGGGGAGTGATATAGCGACATCTATCTACACATAGATATAGTTCGCACGACTCCTAGATAGATGGCGCTTCAATAACCTACATCGCGCTTACGAAGTTTTCCATGCGATCTGCATATATACAAGATTCCAACATCAACAGTTGGACCGCGGTCCCCAGGCACGATGACCTAGCCTGGCGGAAGATCTTCCCTTTTCAATGGAGGAGTCTAACACCTCGCTCCTCCATAACATAATAAAAATGTAACGGATCGCTATCTATACATCGAAGATATATGAGAA
Source organism: Ochropacha duplaris (assembly GCA_951361185.1). Lineage (NCBI taxonomy): Eukaryota > Metazoa > Arthropoda > Insecta > Lepidoptera > Drepanidae > Ochropacha > Ochropacha duplaris. Next base: position 6,064,754 of record OX592695.1, on the reverse strand, counting down.
AAAATATTATTGGGTCCTTTATCAACGCAATAGCACCCAAAACAATGATTGTTATAATGTTGTCTGTTTGCGCAAGCTAATCTCAGAAACGGCGTATTCGGATGTGGTTTTCACTAATATATTATGGTAAGCTACACTTAACATTTAGTGTTTGTTTCATGTCAATCGGTTCTTAAATAAAAAAGTTATGTCAATTTAAAGAATCACGTCGAACATTTGTTAATCCAAAATAAACCAAAAGATATGCCCAAAGTCACTATTCCACGCGGACAAAGTCGCGGGCACAGCTAGTACTAAATATATTTACTTGTTTGCTTTGATGACTTATATCGACACGACAATGACGATGATAAGCCCATCACTAGCCAAAAAATAGCTTGTGACAACCTGCATAATAACGAAACAGAACGGTATTATATATCTCTTTCCCACGCATTATTAACGTCGAAAGTAAAAAAAGGTAAAGTATATGCATTTCATTCTTATTTTAGCCCGGCTTCCATGTTAGTTATTGTTCCGAGGGTATGCTTCGCTGTGGTAACCAAGTGGTAACCAAAGAGTATAGTAACTACTCGGAACAATGTTAGTTATTGTTCCGAGAGTAACTATAATAAGGAAACACATCTAGGTTCACGGGATTTATTATAAACAACTTGATTAATTTAAGTGGATATTACAGAACACGGGACAAGAGGAAATATTCAGGGCTTTTCCCAGATTTACTGGATTTCTCGGCCATCTGGTAACCCTGTCTAGTAATCATCCAGCGGCTGGATACAAGCACGATGTTGGGTATGCTACTCGAGCAAAACGTGACTTTGGCGCCTTGTATAGCGGGGATCTTGGGGATGCATGGTGCGTAAGGTGTAAGGTGCTTTAAGCGTAGTGGTTATATTCTCTTTGAGCTTGTGGTTCTACCCACAGACCTATACAACGATCTGTGACTCTACCTAAAAGTTTGAGTATGTATGATCAAATCTGCCTTTTTGGCGGGAACTTGCGAAGCACATATCAGTAATCTGTTCTTGCGAAGTGACTATGCGTTTTCGTTTATTATCATTAAATTCGTGTTTTTAGAGTTTTATTGAATAATATCAGCGGTGTTTTGTCCAAATAAGATTAATAAAATGAAAGCGTGTATCGTGACTTTTCAAGTTGTCCCAAAAAGTCCGTGAAAAGTTTTAGTGGAACAGCCGTCATTTTCACTAAAATCAGACCGGACTTGTACGGACGAGGACTAGACTTTACAGGGATTTGACTATAACATAAAAGAAGAATATTTAAAATAAAGAAGGCTTAAAGATTCAGATACCAAGCCAAAAAAACCTAAAAAAAAAAAATAGATTAAATCTCTACCTAGTCTGTGGGCGTGGCAGTGCCAGCACTGAATGAAATGAATGAACTGAATCTCATAAATTCTAGAAAATTCGGGGCGAGTTGCGATCAGTATGCGGCAATAAACCGGCAATTGTACGAGTAGTCATTCATTTGCGACTTTCATCAAATAGATTGATCAATTGTCAACCGCACCAACGTGTTTCTAATTTCCTGTGATAACAGAGAGAAGCGATCTTATAATTTCAAAGCTGAAATAGGAAATATTTCTGTTCACGATGGCTGCTATGTCCGTCATAGGTATTGATTTCGGTAATGAATCATGTTATATCGCCGTTGCTAAAGCAGGTGGTATTGAGACAATAGCCAACGATTACAGTCTACGGGGTACTCCGTAAGTAACACTTGAAAACTACTAATTCTTTTGTAATACCTACTATGGAAACGATTTTCAAGTCCCGATGACATTTAACTACTCGGAATCTTACCTAATATTCTGCATGTCATGTTAAAAACCATACCTAATTGGAAATAATATTTACTGATAAAATTAATTCCCAATTTGGTGCTTCTCAAAAATTATGAGCTAAATTCATGTCTAAAATATGCTCACTGAAGATTTAGCCCATTGTACTAAAAAGTATAACCTATAGATTTGAAAATTTTAAAATTTTTTATTATCTTATAACTTTTTTCAATTACACCTTCAGTTTGGCATAAGTAGGTACTCCAGTGATTTAAAAATACATGGCCTTTGGTTAATCCCAGCCACTCACTCCTGCTGTCTTCATGTTATTAAATCATCCCCTGTAAATTTCTTTGTTTGATTTACATGACTGTTGAGGTCGTTGTCTGTACAATTGAATATTAAAAAAAAATATACTGAAAAAATTTACAGTTATTGATTTCATACCAGTTACTAGTCAATTTAAGCTCTTGAAATAGTACTGTAGCCCTCTGAGTGTGGATGTTTGTAGTTTATTAGGTACCTATATTTTTATCACTCTTTCTTAATCTGTTGACTCGTGACATTAACCTGTCAAACAACTCGTCAACTCGCGCACAGTTTTCAAATTTCGCACCCAATTTTCAAGTAAATGACATCGTCCCGATTGTCCCATTTGAAAACCAAGTGTTGCGGACTCTGAAACCCTGATTGTCCCAAGAAAGAACTGACAGGTTCATTCTAATATATTATAATGGACTGTGTGGATCCTGCATACCTCTCTTAACATCCATAAAGTTCTTTGTAGAAACGTTTGAATTGCTTATGTTTAACAATGTTTATTTTTTAATTTGCTGTAAGTTTCTCATTGGATTTTAAATGAACCTTATAATTTAAACTGGGAAGAGAATGTGACTGTTTGTTAAGCTATGGAGCATCACATGTTTGCAAATTAGGTTTAATGTTGAGCTTATCAGAAAAACAATACTCACAATAAAATCGTAGCCATGCATTAGATGCTTAAACAAAACAAGCACTTGTCTTTATTATATGTGCTGTGTTTGCTAAATAAATGTATTTCTTTCTTTCTACTTTCAACACAATTTGTGTTGTAAAAGAGTTCTAACTAAACTAAAGGTAGCATACCGTCAAAAGCTAGTCTGCGAATGTTCCTTTAATCTCAAAATAATACACATTCTTCATAATCATTCCATAGCTTAAAGCCTTATATTTATTTTACAGATCATGTGTGGCTTTTTCACATAAAAACCGAATATTAGGTGTAGCAGCAAAAAACCAGATGGTAACAAATATGAAAAATACTGTATTTGGTTTCAAACGACTCCTTGGAAGGAAATTTTCTGATCCATATGTCCAAAAAGAGCTCAAGCATTTCCCATTCAAAGTTGAACAAAGACCTGATGGTGGTATTGGTATTAAAGTCAATTACCTTGGGGAAGACAATGTTTTCAGCCCTGAGCAGGTATAAAATTATTTCATTGGTTGTTTGATTTGTGAAGAGTGCCTCTTTCCTCATGAGGTGTATAATTTGTTATACTATTACACATATAACAACACTGTTTGGGGGTGGGACTTGGTTCCTTGTAGTGGAGACTAGATCACAATTAAAGAAAGGCTTCAATGATTTATAATTGGGAGTTTAAAATCATTATTTCCTGACATAAGCTTAAAACTCACATAGCTCCCATTAGTTACATAATAGAATGGTTCCTGCCAGACTCCATAGTTCAAAGTGCTGCTACTACATAAAGAAATGGTATTGATGTTTTTTTATTATTTTTATCATCTGGAATTCTAAAAAACCACATTAGACACAACCAGAGGTCAATTGGATGTTTTCATTGACTCATTTGTTTTGCATAAATTAACTGAATTACAGTATATTTCATTACCATTTTCTTACATAGTAGCCCTGCTGGTGAATGTCTTGGGTGGGCAGAAAGGCCCAAAAATATTTGCATTATGTAATTTAAATACATTCCCTGTCAATCAGTTTTATTAGACAAATTCAAATATATTTTCAGATAACAGCAATGCTGTTTACAAAACTTAAAGAAGTAGCAGTTATTGCTCTGCAAACTCCGATTAATGATTGTGTTATATCAGTGCCTAGTTACTTCACAAATGCTGAAAGAAATGCTCTTTTGGATGCTGCAGCTATTTCTGGTAATTACAATAATAATTATAATACATAATGATAGATACCAATGGGATCAGGTAGATTTGCTATCTAAGTTATATATGTTTGACTTGGGAGATTCAAAAGAGGCTCATTGTTATGGAATTCTTGTTTGAATGTGGGTATTTACATGCTGAAAATGTGTGTTTCACTTGTCAATAGAAATAAAAAGACAATTAGAATTAGGATTATTTGTTCTTTATTGACCATAGATCAGACCAGAATGTATTAATGTTATAAAAAAATCTGCTAAGTATGTTAAACTTGATTCAAATGTAAACTAATTAATTGCATAATTACCCTGCATAGATAACAGGTGTATCTACACTACTGTTTAAATAATTTAGGCTTATTTACACCCACACAAAAATCTTTGTCCTATGTGGTAATTAAACCTACAATACAGATTTTTCTCATAGTATAATTAATTATATTAAATTCCTCGTTATGTTTTAAGGTTTGAATGTACTGCGCCTTATGAATGAAACAACTGCAACTGCCCTGGCTTATGGAATTTACAAACAAGACCTGCCAGCTCCTGAAGAAAAACCCAGAAATGTTGTCTTTGTTGACTTTGGACATAGTTCCCTCCAGGTCAATACATTTTTGTAATTGAAGCTTATATATAGTGCCATCCACAAAAATGCGCCCCGCTTTTATCCTAATCCCTTACAGTGCAAGTGCACATACATCATTTTGCTAGTGTTGTAGTGCTTATAAATAAATAAATAAATATGGACATATACATATAGACGTGAATGGCACTATCTTTAAGATTCTAATCACCTAAAGCTACATCATTATACCACGAGGATGATAACGATATATAGACGCCAAAAGTGACATCGATATTGTACATTCATTCTATTCATGTTATAGATGATCTGCCGTCGATACGCGTTGAAACGCGTTGAAACTTTACATAGTTCCTTTCACTTTGCTATTTTTATATGTATTTTCGTTAGACTAAAGCGATGTTGTCATATCAATAATGTAAGATGTAAACTGGCCATCATAAGCATGTTACAAATTATTAAAATAATATACATATTATGATCAAAACTAATTTTAGTGAACATCTTCCCGCTTTTTTTAGTTTTAGCGAAAAATGAGATTTACAATGTGAATGATATTCCCATACAAACATTAACACTGGAATCAATGTTTTTATTGACATACAAACATAAAACACTGGAATCAATGTTTTTATGGACATACAAACATAAAACACTGGAATATTGTTATTCTATTATCAGGTGGCAGCATGTGCTTTCAACAAGGGTAAACTACGTGTCCTTGCAACAGCAACAGATCCACAGTGTGGCGGACGAGACATAGACATGGGTCTCGCCGAATATTTCTGTCAAGATTTTATAACCAGATATAAATTGGACGCAAGAAAAAACCAGAGGTAAAATTTTCTTTAAAATAATGTTGTTAATTAACATTCTTTAGGGATATTCTAGTTCTACATGAATAATATGAAATTGATTTGCTCTAGGCTATGTAAAAATACATGAAAATCAGGATGTCGATAGTCTTGTTAGTTCTTGGTAGGCGATAAATAGTTCATGACAATTATTATTGATCTCATAATATGATAGACTATAAGAACATGATGATCTTCTTATTCAAAAGAACATAGTAAAGTATTTACTTGCTGCTACTGCTTTTTGTTTTTTTTAGAGCATTCCTGCGGCTATTGCAAGAGGTTGAAAAAGTAAAGAAACAGATGTCGGCAAACAGCACACGGCTGCCTCTTAACGTGGAATGTTTCATGGAGGAGCGAGACGTGACCGGGGAAATTCAGCGCTCACAGATGGAGGAGATTAGTGCCGAGACATTCAACCGCGTCGAAAGAACTCTGAGGGCTATTCTTCACAATGCAAGTTAGTGAACTCAAATGTTTTTTTAAAATTACAAACCATACAAAAAATCCTCCCTTAATTAAAAGGTTGAACTTCCAAAAAACGTCTTCTGCTCACCTTAATTGTAAAAAATGAAGCCTTGCGCAAAATTTCACAGAAGTACCTAATCCCAGTCGTTTAGGCTGTGCGATAATATGTAGATCAGTCAGTTTCTGCTTTGATATATTGAGGAGGCTCATTTGTTTATAATACATTACCGGTCTCGACGCATTCAGCATCACCACATGGTAATGAAATGTAATATCCCAAATTTCATTCATTCACTTGTTTAATTCCGACCCCTACTTAATATGCTTGGCTTCATATTGAGTAGGTTACTTAATATGCTTGACTTCATATAGAGTATTAATAATATTTTTGACACTTTCAGAACTGAGACCTGAAGACATCAATTCTGTAGAAATAGTGGGAGGAGCGACTCGAGTTCCAGCCGTTAAAAACTTGATTGAACAAGTCTTTAACAAGACTGCATCTACAACATTGAACCAGGTAAGACAATAGGTAGTACATTATGGTACAAGTGTGTAATGTTGGTCATTACCGCTGAGGCGCAATTGAGAACCGAGCCGTTAGGTGAGGGTACTAAGAGAGCCGAGGACGGTAATCATCAATACAAACGAGTATCATACGACGTTTTTCAACACACTTGTGAAGAAAATAATACTAAAAAATCATTTTATTTAGTAGATGACCAATAATAATGACCATTTTTACACACTTATACCATAATCTACTATTCTTTATAACTAGTACTTGTAGACATTTTAATTAATAAATAATTATAACTAGTGGGCCCGGCAGACGTTGTCCTGCCCTAAAATTAAAACTTAGAACCCGATTCCAGCTCCGAAAATTGTGAAACTAAATCATCTGTTAGTCCGATCTCGAGACATGTCAAAAAGTCGTTCTATACAAAATGTATGACTAAAATAATTTTCTTCATTATTCTTTTTTTTGTGAATTTTTCGTATTTGTTATCCTATGTCCGTCTCCTGGTTCTAAGCTACCTACCTCCCCAACAATTTTCAGCCAAATCGGTTCAGCCGTTCTTGAGTTATAAATATTGTAACTAACACGACTTTCTTTTAAATATATACTAGCTTTTGCCCGCGACTCCGTCCGCGTGGAATTAGTAATTTGCGTAGCTTATTTTTTATCCAATCTGCTTTTTAGGGTTCCGTACAAAAAACGGACCTTTATAGGACCACTCGTGCGTCTGTCTGTCTATCCGGTCATGTCACAGACATTTGCTCCGAATCTACAGGACCAAATCAGGTGAAATTTGGTAGAATGGTGTAGTTCTATGACCCAAACATAGATGTGCAAAGTAAATATATATATTTTTTAAATAAGGTTAATTTTCGGGGGACAAATTAGGAAATAAAAAATAATTACACAAAAAGAAATTAGTTCAGCGGTAATTGATTTCTCATACTAACTTCCACCCACCCTTTTCACACCCCCTTAAAGGGTGATTTCTGGGACAACTATTCTATATTTTTTCCCGGGACTCAAACTATCCCTATACCAAATTTCATCTAAATCGGTTCAGCAGTTTAAGCGTGAAGATTTAACAGACAGACAAAATGAAATTAATTCATCGGTAATTGATTTCCCATACAAACTTCCGCCCCCCTTTTCACCCCCTTAAACGGTGATTTCTAGGATAAAAACTATCCTATGTTTTTTCCCGGGACTCCAACAATCCCTATACCGAATTTAATCTAAATCGGTTCGGCGGTATAAGCGTGAAGAGGTAACAGACAGACAGACACACTTTCGCATTTATAATATTATAGTATGTATGGATAGATTTCAACAGTAAAAACGAGTTGTGAATTTGTTTTCGCAATAGCGGGAAAAATTAATCAGTTTTCCTCAAGAATTATATACCTACCTATACTACCTGGATAGTACCCTCTCCATACCTACTTGAAGATAAAGTTTTCTTTTGAGTGAAAGATTTATTTATTAAAAACGTACAAGTTGAAATTATCTATTTTAAATACGAAGTTGCATGAAATGAGCAAGCAATAGGTACATTAATTTATTTGTACTATTGAACACGATCTTTTTTTGTATCGAATCTTTTTAAAGAACAAAGCAACTCAATCGTAAAATAAAAATCCTATAACTCACTCGTGAATAATAGCCATGAAAAAGTCACAGTTTGATTATAGGTGTAATTATGTGCCTAATTGCGGTGAAATTATTTATTTATTTATAGACGAGCAGCTTAGAAGCTGATGTGTCTACATCTTGAAGTGTTGAAGTAAGGGTCGCACTTCATCGATCACTTATGCAGTTTATTAGTTTTTGTCCAGTTGTCCAGTCGGCTTTTAAAAGGGTTTGTTGAGGTCGCTGATATCACATCATCGGGTAACCGATTCCAACACTGAACTACTCTATTACTGAGGAAATAGTGAGCAGTGTTTGTCTTTGATGGTGCACGATTAATTTTACATCGATGCCCGCGGGATGATTTAGTGCTCTCATAGTTAATAAATATGTTGTCTAGGTATGGTAAGTTGTACTTTCCCGTGAGGATTTTGTAGGTCTCGATGAGATCGCCACGAAGGCGTCTTTCCTCGAGAGTATTGAGGCGCATAATGCGAAGCCTGTCGTCGTAGGATTTGTTTCGTAAGGCGGCTGGTATTTTAGTAGCTTTTCGCTGGACACTCTCAAGTAGGTCGATATCTTTATGAAAATAGGGGCTCCAAACTTGGAATCCGTATTCTAGTAAGGGTCTTATATAAGTCTTGTAGATTTTCATGAAAAGATCTACAGTCATCGTTTGGAAGGATCTTCGAATGATATATACAAATGAATTGGCTTTTTTTACAATTGAGATTATGTGCTCTTCCCACTTTAAGTTTGAAGTGATTAATATTCCAAGGTCTTTCTGTGTGTCAGTTGATTCTATCTTCTTTCCACATTATTGTGGATTTTTTAGAACTAACGAGTGTCTTAATATACATTGTAAAGAGCCATTGATGGATCTTTTTGCACTTTTATGTCCACTTTATTCCTTTACCGGAGCCATATCGGTGGCACTCTACTAAGAAAAAATAAAATAAAAAACTGGCCAAGTGCGAGTCGGATTCGCGCACCGAGGGTTCCGTACAAACTTGTTGGTGTGGAAATAGTTTGTTCATCACGGACACTCGTTAGTTCCAAAAAATCCACTTTGCAAAAAATCCACGATAAAGGATTAAAGTGTACAAAAAAGTGCGAAAAGATCCATCATGGATCTTTTCATAGGATTTTAGTGGCCATCGTGGATTCTATTAGGTTCCCGTCCAGATTGTAGTTGATTCTTGGGTTGGTTTTACCCAGGTGGAGGATACTACATTTAGAGATATTTAGTTTTATTATCCAGTCTTTAGTCCAGCTCATAATACGGTTGAGGTCTTCTTGCAGCTACAATAATTTCAACCAGGTCAGTAATGAAAATCCCAAAAAGGTGAGCAGAGAGAACTGAGCCTTGAGGGACACCACTTAACACTTGCTTACGTTGTGATAGGGTAGAACCTATTCGCACTTGGAATGTTCTGTCCGCCAAATAGTTCTCTATCCATTTGAGTAGTGTTCCCCATAAACAGGCGTTTATGTGGAACTTTATCGAATGCTCGTTCAAAGTCTAGATAGACTACATCTAATGGATTGTTGTTGTCGAGTTCCTTTGACCATGAGTGCATACAAGAGAGAAGGTTTGTTATGGTAGATCTTTTCTCAACAAATCCGTGCTGTTTGGTAGATATTACACATTCTCTGTTCAGAAGTTGTATTAGTTGTTTACTTATTATTCTCTCCATATTTTTTACAATAATACTAGTGAGACTAATGGGACGAAAATTCTGAGGCAGGGTCTTATCTCCTTTCTTGTAGATCGGTGTAACTGTAGCATGCTTCCAGTCTTGGGGTACAAATCCACTTTCAAAAGATCTCATCATAATTACAGTTAGAGCAGGAGCAAGGGTTTTAGCACAGTTTTTTTAATATACAACTAGGTATTTGGTCAGGTCCAGGGGATGACTGTATATTAAGATTAGAGATAGTTTTTTCAACATCGTTAATTGTGAAAGAGATATCCGACAGGGTAGTGATTTTGTTTGGCTGGTGTAAAGGTGGCTCAATAGAGTAAGCTTTCTGAAATTCATCGCCAAAAACGTCTGCAATGTCCACAGGCATTAGAGCCACTTTATAAGCAAGTGTGTTGAAAAATATATTATGAACTAGCGCGGCTCACTCTTTAACAGAGATCTTCCCTAAAAGTAAGAAATAAACTTTTGATATCCTGGCACAGCTCACAAAAATTGTTTCATATTTTATACATTTTTAACTTTGAACACATCTGCTCATAGTCGAAACGACTGATTGTATGATAATAATAAAAAATAAAAAATTATACACAATTATGGAATTATGGTAGTGTAGTATTCTTTAACATACAGTATACAAGTTGATTGAAAAAAGAAAAATTAGACGAGTGTCCTCTGACCGCACAATTTGTTTTCATATCTGCATATTATAATGTTTGTGTCTGTATGAAACAGGACGAGGCCGTATCGCGAGGTTGCGCGCTGCAGTGCGCGATGCTGTCGCCGGCGGTGCGCGTGCGCGAGTTCAGCATCAGCGACGTGCAGCCCTACGCCGTGCGCCTCGCCTGGGACGCTGCCCGGGGCGAGGACGAGGACATGGAGGTATCGTACACTGTACTAGCCCCGCAAATTGGTAATGCGACAAGTCGCCATTTTTGTGACGTAGTATCACTGTCCGGCGAGTACGTCACGATGACGTCACGTGGATGTTATTTAGACTAGCTTCCGACCGACGATCTTGAATTTCGCGCAAATTCGGCCATCCCATCGTGGAGATACTTGGGGAAGACCTTTGTCCAGCAGTGGACGTCTTCCGGCTGACATGATGACGACACTGTACAACAACACACGCACAAACATTGCTAGTTGCTACCCATGCCATGCGTAACACTTCTATATAGTATTATATCCCTGGCTTTTGCACTGAAGTTATGCTTACCAGAAGGATATTAGGTTTTCTGGGGGTAAACAAAATAAATAAACGTCCTCGGACATTTTTCGCACACTGCTATCTCTGATCCCAAAGCAGAGCTTGTGATATGGAAACCACATAACTGATATACTAGATGTACGTTTTTTATAAACACATACTTAAAAATCATGCACACAAAGGTCTGTCCTTGATGGGAATCGAAACGGGAAACATGTGGCGTGGTCGGAAGTCAAAAGCGATGATAGCTCAATGATAGTGACGTCGGATAACTTGTGGTTTAAAAACAGTGTTTCAACCAACCAAGCCAACTGCCCCGTTAAATATGTAGACCACATTATTGTTACGGCTGAATAAAGTTGAAATAACAATATTTATGATTTGATATAGGTGTTCCCGGCTTTCCACGCTGCACCGTTTTCGAAGATGTTGTCATTCTACCGGAAGGAGCCGTTCTCTGTGAGCGCTTACTATGCCGACCAAGTTCCCTATCCGGACACGTTTATCGGTGAGCTTTAAATATTTGTGGCGAGTCGTGTGCGGTTTGGCCAGTTTTAAAGAGTTTACCCAATGTCTTGTGCAAGTAATGTATGTCTTGAAATCGTAGGTCAGTGGCATATCAAAGATGTCCAACCGACTCCCGAAGGAGAATCCCAAAAGGTCAAACTCAAAGTAAGAGTCAATATCCACGGCATAATCACCGTCGCGTCCGCCTCACTAGTCGAAAAGAAAAACGACGCCGCCCAGAATGAGAACATTGAGATGGAGAATTCGAATGACGTGCAGAATAGTCAGGATGCACCCATGGACACAAACGGTGGTAGCCAAGAACAGAACGGTCCCGACAACCAAGAGGTGAGAGACGACGATATGAAGGGGGAGCCGCAACAAAAACAATCGTGGACACAGAGAGTAGGCCAGTGGTTCAGCGGGGTACGTGTCGTTAGCGCGTGTGTCCAGTGATTTAGTGGTGTTTGTTGCTACCTTACCTTCTTGTCCTTAACTCTAGCAGGTATTAGGTATTCCTTTTATTTGTAACAAGCTTTCCATGTTAGTAAAGCAACAGACACCACAGGTTTTGCTACTTCCCCATCCTCATTTTGAGGTCCCATTTGCACTAACATTTTTGGCCTTGCGTTTTTGTTCTTTTGTAGTTTTTTCTCTGTGTCCACGCATGTTTTTGTCAATTATGGTACAATTTACTTTATGTTTGAAGGCCCGTATTTCTTACAATCTCACTATGGTGATGGTAGTGATGATGTGGTTGAAGATAGTAATCACAGAGCCTAGAGGAGAATTATTTTGTTAGTATTTTCTTCCGCAGCTATTTAAATAATAAAAACATTGCGATGCTCAGTATTTGAATGTGGTGAATAAAACCGAAGCTGGTGCAAATGGGTCACCACTCCGCTTGGAAATATTTTATTACACTTATTTTTTCAGAGGGAAATCCAATTATCCAAGCAGTAGTGGTGGTGGGGTTAGTTTTATTTAGAAGATGTGAATGGTTCACCTTCATTTACAGGATAACGACGACAAAAAGGATAAATCGAAGGACAAGTCCAAAAAGGTCCTCGTCAAAACTATTGAGCTGCCGATCGACGCTCAGACGCACGGATATACACAAGAAGATCTCAATGCATATATGGAACAAGAGGTACCTCGTTATTAAATGAAGTATACATTTTTAGAGTGACAGTACAATAAATAAATAAATGGTTTATTTGTCAGGGTAAGATGCAAGCGCAGGATCGTCAGGAGAAGGAGCGTGCGGACGCGCGCAACGCGCTGGAGGAGTACGTGTACGAGTTGCGAGGCAAGTTGTCGGAGGGGGAGACGCTGCACGAGTTCGTGGCGGCCGACCAACGCCAGCGCCTTGTGCAGCGTCTCGATGCGCTCGAGCAATGGCTCTACGACGAGGGCGAGGACCAGAACAGACAGGTACCACCACTTACCCTACACTAATACACTAGTACACTTAATTCGGATTTTTTATTTGCTGGAGTAAACTGACCATATCACTTTTAATCAATAAAAGTCGAATCTAATGTGAGCGATTACACATATTCTCGTTCATTCTTGTAAGAAAATAATTCTGAGTAACGTTTTTTAATTTTAGATCTTAAATATTTCGAAAATGGTGATACTTTTACTAAGGTCATTTTTGTATATTTAGTAGGTGACCCGTATAAGTTGGTTCCCGCTGTGGACATTGTCACAATTTTTTAAATGCGTTCTCTTGTCCACCACTAGGAGACAACGATGCAATATTTAATATTTTTCCCATTGGGCGCCACTGGTGGACATTGACGCGACTTTTTAAAACAATCCCAATAGCCTTAGACAGATTTAACTTGGGGGCACAATATAAAAAGTAGGTACATAACGAACATACACTTTCTTATTCAACAGGTTTACAGCGATAAATTATCGGAATTGCGAACGGAAGGTGAACCCATCAAACAACGCCGATTAGAGTTCGAGCTCCGCCCGGGAGCACTAGATGACTTCGCATTAGCAATTCAATTAGCTAATAAGGCTGTCGACTTGTACAAGTGAGTAATGACATTATTTTTGGATCATCATCTGCCTATCTGGTAATCAGGGACCTATAGCGTATTATAAATAACGTCGCAATCTGATCTTTGTCCGATAAGTCACCATTTGAAATGGATCTGCCTATCTGGTAATCAGAGACCTATAAGCGTATTATAAATAACGTCGCAATCTGATCTTTGTCCGATAAGTCACCATTTGAAATGGTTGTATAGTAGGTTCATGGTTAAAATGCATCTGTCGATAATGGAGATACTTTCCAGATCCGGAGACGCTAAGTATGCGCATCTAGCAGAAGCGGATGTGCAAAAAGTGGTGGAGGCATCAAAGAATTCACTAAACTGGGTAGAAGGGGCACGCCAAGCGCTGGCGCATTCGCCGCGTCACCTGCAGCCGCCGCACACCACGCAACAGATACGTCACGAGCGACAGGTCAGTTATCTATAGTTTTTTTTTCTTTGATGGCAATCTTCCTTTAGGACATATCTGCCAGTTTCAAATTATAAACTTTTTTAATTTATGTTATATCCACAATAGTCAGTCATTGACCGTACAAGTCAGGTCAGTTTTAATGAAATTGGTGACCATTTCATCAAAATGTTTCCCTAGCTTTTTAGACAACATTCATTTCACTTCACTGGTACACTTAGATTGAACATTATTGGACAAAACACCATAGATATTATTGAATAAAACTCAAAAAAATGTGAACCAAATTGAAGCGAAGCGTAAATTTACTGATGATTTTCTATTTTTGACTGTCGACTTTCTAATATCAGCATCAACTGTCAACTGTAAAGAACCCAAACAGTGGTACTACCAAAGTAGTCGCTTCAGGTCATTGATTAAAAATATATGTTATTCTTATTGCAGAACTTCGAAAGCAGTGTAAATCCTATCTTAAACAAGCCCAGGCCTAAAGAGAAAACCCCGCCGCCAGCTAACCCGACCGCGGGTGACGGTCACACCGAAGGTGGCGCCGAGACTCGACCCCAACCGGCCTCAGCTAACACCGCCTCGCAAGATCACATGGATGTGGAGTGAATGCGCCAGTAGCGCCGGTCGCACCATACCGACTCCTCATAACTCATCGTAACACTAAATAATAAACGCACCCACACGCCTGATTTGTCTGACCCCACTCCACTGCACCCTAACCATAACATTAGTGATCACATGCTTCATGAAACGTCGAGGTCATTCAAAACTAAATAATAATCCTCTGTGAATAAATGTATTGCGAGTATTGTTAAAAACAAAATTGTGTGATAAGTTTCACTCCTATATTGCATTTGCTATACGACTGTACCTACTTATTATTTTATTATTTTTAGGACTTATCCCTTAACCACGGACGTGTATTTATTTACATTAATACTGACACACGTATGCAATGCTTAAATACCCCAAGTTAGTGATTATATTAAAATATCGTTATTATTTGTTTGTGTATTGGAAGTTTACTATTTGGGGTACATGTAAAATAATAAAAATTGCGTCAGTACTTAAAGTATTTATTTTTACAAAAAAAAACCTTGACAGTTTCACAGAACAGACAATACATAAACATCAGCCTTACTTATAAAAACCGCTCGATTAGCTAAATACAATTTAAAACCTTATTCAGTGTTTAACTTTTCTTTACTTATTGGCACTATTTAATTAATAAAATTCTGATTTAAAAGCCATACATTAAGTATGGCCACGCGCGACCTGAAAACCCTTCTGGACGCGGTATCACTCCATTTTTAGGTTAACAAGTATCGTTAGTCCATCTCCACACCAATATTAAACAAAATTAATAGAAGACCGACTTAGTAAATAGACTCACAGTATACTCTTTGCATTTATAATATTAATAAGCATTATGATTGGATATAAAAGTAAAAAACCGACTAAATGTGTGTCGGACCATGTTATCAGCAAACAAATAATTTTGTCGTGTTGAAAAGTTTGCCAGGTGGTTTCAAAATTATCTATTCTAATATATCAGCGCGTGATTTCGTTTGTATGAAAAATCTATGAAAAAATGTACAGCTACTTTTGTTGAAAATTAAGAATATTGTGTTTCAGATATTTTTTCTGAGCTAGGTATGTATTCTAATGGGAGAAAGGTTGTATATTTTTAGGTATGGGATATTTTTTACTATAGTAGGGGAGGCAATGATGCTAAATTTGTAGTTACTCGAGCGTCTTTGGGACCTACTGGAATTTGAAGATTAGGTGGAATAAAGAAAAAAAGGTTATGTGATATTTTCCCCTTCAGCGGTGGGGGGAGCGTCTACAGGGTTTCAAAAATGTAAAAAAAAACAGTCACCAAGAAATACTCGAGCGCGTCAGATATTAATAGGGTAGTCGCGCCACGTCTGTCTGATAACGGAAAAATAATAATCTGCCGTTTTGCGTGGTGGGGGTGGCCGTACGAAGGGGTCGAAAATATTTAAAAAAAAAATTTACTCGAGCGCGTCAGACATTGATAAGGGATGTTAAATGAACCCTCCAGTAGCTCCTGTTTTAAAGACGATTTGGACCCGACCATCAGTCAGGGCCGATTTTTGAAAATGCAAAAAAAAATCGTGACCTTGAAATACTCGATTCTGATTTTTATACAGACGGTTCTTCTTGATGTCTTTGTTGTACTGACCCATAATCTGATAATTATGTTGAGGAATTTCCTTAATCTGACGGTTTGAAAAAAAAAATATATAAAAAATTTTTTCGACATCTCGAAAATGGTTCAAGATATCGAAAAAATGTTTGTACAAAAGTTGTAGAGAATTTAATCTTCTACAATATTTATTATGAATACACATACCAAAAAACCCATATGAAACGAGATATTTGCAATAAATGATTTTTTGACCTTTGACCTTGAAAAATCAGTAGTCGCGGGCACCCTAAGATAAGTAGCTTTTGAGACAAGTTTTAGGGTGTCAAAATAAAGGTTTATACAAGTTAATAGTTGACTATCTCTCATTCTGAGGTGAAACTCATAATATTCCTGGACTATACACTTAATAATGATTTTAGCTACTTCGGCTTGTGCAAATCGGCAGATTATGATATTTCCGTGATTCGTGACTAATTTCCTTCAAATTTTTTTTTTTATTGATTTTACTGATTATATTAACTTTGTTAACTATAACTTGGTTCTTTAGATGAAATGGAAAACTAAATACTGTGAGTGGCCCAACATGCATTTTGATTGCTTTTTATTATATTTTAAATTCAAACTTTTTCTCAATAAGATTTTTATGTCATGTAGCTACTTTGGATAAAAATTGGAAATTTTGCAGGATATAGGTAAGCTAAGCTACGGATCTAAATTACTAATTTAGCTATAGAGTGTTTTACAAGTATTACGCGAGGTTTACTTTCGTAAATGTTGCAACATGGATATAAGACATGACTACTGTTTGTTTCTTTTTAAAACTTTTACTAAGAAATGTCCTCAAAGTAACGAAAGGAATTCCCTTCTAACCCGGTAACAGTAATGAAATAGGTATCTTTACACCATTTCTATGACACTAGACGCCCAGACGAGTCTTCACAATGGCCTACAGAATACAATAGAACGTACTTATACATTCTCAGCGAGATACATATTTATAAAAAAACTAACTGTTCCCCGCGGTTTCTCCCGCGTTCCCGTGGGATCTTATCTTTTCCCGGGACAAAATATAGCCTATGTTCATCAGGGATAATGTAGCTTTCTAATGGTAAAAGAATTTTTCAAATCGGTCCAGTAGTTTCAGAGCCTATTCAATGCAAACAAACAATCAAATCTTTCCTCTTTATAATATCCAAACTAAAACGTAGTGTTTTTATCTTCTTTGGTCAAAGCCTAACTTAGCACCCTCTTGAGTTGTATTTTTATTATGTCCAATATAAGAAGCATCTTGACGCTCAAGTACCTATAATAGGTACTTATATCTACTATAATAATATAAGTTAAATAATAGGGCACACTATTTACCCGTTACCTTTACCGTTTGTATGCGCCAAGGTATGCGCCTCCTATCGCGTATCTTTGCATTATTTTTGCCTTTTAGATGATGATCATGAGTGAGTCAGTGACGAAATCGACGTATTTTAGATACTAATAAAATGTAAAGTATAAAAGCTAGACAAACTTAGTGTGTGTTTCATTAGTCTCCTAACAACATGGTATTTCCAGAATTTGGGCTCTATTATTATCCAGGCATAGGCATAAGGGCATGTACGAACGAATAGATTGAAAATGCCCTGCTTCATTTGGCACGTCTTGGCAACACTGTCAGATTACCACACACAATAATAAACTAACAGATTTACAAAACGTTATTATTTTGTGTCCTCTTTACCTTATTCTTGCTGTAAGTAAAATTGCACCAAAAACACGTTATTTTACTTTACGATACCTATAGGTACATACGAAAGCATTTTTTTCCTCGTAAAAATACGTGACGGATCATTCCACTTTGTATTTTCAATCTACTTGCGACTCTTGGTAGGTACTTACAGTAAATAGGTACGTTTTCTCCCTTAAATATAGTGTCTTCGATTATGGACTAGCGATATTCTAGGGACTATAACATTTATATTAGTACACAAGGGGTAGGTGTAGGTACCTATTTCAGGGTTTTTAAAATATAAAAATAAGAACATTTAAACTTATTTTTATACCACTAGGTGGCAAACAAGCTTACGGCCCACCTGATGGTAAGCGGTTACCATAGCCTATGGACGCTTGCACACCGGAGGCGTCACGAGCTCATTGCTACCTTGCATAAACCTTCTTACTCCTCTTTCCAAGAACCATGCTGTAGTCTCCAGGCATAACTTCTACATGGAGCTCATTCCACAACCTGATCGTGCGCGGGAGACAATGTTAATGAAATATATTACATAGGTAATATTCAGTTATTATAATAAACCTTAAATTAATGCGATTTCATTTTGGTTGTTTCATAGCAAGTTGAATCAATCTATTGCCCGTGGTCCTACTGGTAAGACTACGGACAAGTAACAGTGCCCGTTGTTTTGGTTTTTTTTCGTCATCCTACCTCTATTCTATTATTGTTGAAAATAAATATAGGTTATAGGTTTTTTTTTAAGAGCGAAAAAAATCAGTTTTTTTGTGTAAATGACTTAGATTAAAGCTAGTTTTTGATTTTTCATTTACATTTTTTTTCGTCTTCACTGTTAGTAGGACCATTTCCCATACAAAATAATGATGTTTTTGTTGCAGTCCTACCCACTACTAATAGAACTACGGGCAAAAATAATTGCCATTCCTTGCGTGGTCCTACCTGTAGGACCACGGGCAACGAATGGTTGAATCTCAATTCATTTTGTTTTTAAACGACTTCAAAAAAGGAGGAGGTTATATGTTCGAATGTATTTTTTTTAAATATTTATTTTCGCGTGTCACGTAGGTATCCCAACCGCCAGCCAACGGGTTACGTATGCATTTGTTTTTGCTACTTGAGCAATTTTATTTCATGAAATGTGATAAAATTTAATTAATAGTTTTGGTTTTTTTTTTTCGTCATCCTACCTCTATTCTGCAGCCGCGGCCGCGGCAGCCGTCGACCACAGTCGGCAACATGCTGCTCGTGTGAACGAGATTTTAGGATTCGAACACACGACCTTCGCCCTGGCATCCGACATCACTACTGAGCCATCGCCCCTTTAAAACTCTGGAGGGATCCAGAAATGTACCTAATCCGCCATTTAACAATTCCCTAATAAATAGCTTTTTCTTAAACTTTAAACTTGACTGATTAGGAGATGGTTTCTGGCTGCAGAACCAGTCCTACGCTCACAGCATCACTTACCATGCTGACATTGCGGTCAAACAGAAACGTATCCAATGTTAAAAAAAAAGGTTCGAGGCTTCGAGAAGGATTCAATTTATAGAACCCTTCAGAGAGATTAGTTATTCTTCAGAAAAAATATTGAAAAACAGATATGTAGTAAGAAATACTCAATTTATTTAATTTAACATTTACTAGGATTTGGATCCACTTCATTCATGTAATCTCTTGGATTCTTTCTCGAAGCGGCATGGTGAGCATCTTCCACACCTTTGTAAATGGCAGCACCAATAAGGAAAGCTGCAATTGATTAAGAGTGTTATTCGGTAGGTCATCGTGGTGCCGTGCCTACAACGTAGAACCTACCGTAGGTGGTAGGTACATACTCCGACCCAGTGGTGTAGCGTGCCTTGGAGGGGCCCTGTATCAAAATTGGTTTGGGGGCCCAAATGAAGGGTAAAGATTTCTCACAAATGAAACAAAAATTCTTGCATTAAATTAAAATAAATATTTATTGATTATAAGTTATCGCTTCCTCCTAGAAATTCAAACAATTCAAATTAAATATACACTTTTCTTGCCTTTTTTTCGGCAAATTGATTTATTAAATCATCTATAGCTGAAGACGATTTCAGTTTTTCTAAAATGTCTGCCTCTATAGACAATATTGACAAGTCTGATAGCCGTTCCTGCCCCATCGATGTCCTTAGGTAATTTTGTGTATAACATTTACTAATTTTTGCTTACACGCGTTAGGGGCCCCTGTAGCCCGGGGGCCCTGTGTCATTGATACGGCGGTAGCTACGCCTCTGCTCCGACCGATGGATTCCATTGAATTCTCCGTGGTGGTACCTACTTACCTAAATAGGGCTTTCATTCAAATAATTAACTTATTCAATGCATTATATTCTAATGCAACATTTGGGATATTCGAATATTTGCCGTTTTTTCAGATATCTGATTACCTATGTCCTATATCTAAATAGGTATGTGTATCAACTACGCATTGAGTTTCCGATTTTATGTTGGGTGTGTAGGTCGGATGTTTTTTGCCCTGTTTATACCTACCTATAGCCTATAGATAACCTATCTTGGTATATTTATTGTTACTTGTTGTAATTTGGTTTAATTTTAAAAAATACTCCTCCTATTACCTACCTACTTGCGAAAAAAATAATTAAGATGTCATTTTTGTATATTTCGTAGGTGACACCCACCTATCTCCCTTTTAAGTTTTTCGTACTACTTACGGTATATCTACCGAAGTAAATCTAGTTGATAACACTACGCTATGTAGGTAGGTACTTACTTACTGGGGATTATTTAGGTTTATGATACGGAGTTACATCAGCAAATAAACTTTAATTGCGGGTTTAATTTATAGATACTTACATAAGTAAATAACACCCACGTTGTAATTACCCATACTTACTTACGTCAATTACATAGAGATCGTTAACGAGACAGCGGTTAATGAAATATTGAATACTTATATCTAATTAGGTACTCATAATTATGTCTTATAACCTAAGTAATCATAGTAAGTACCTACATAGCTTTATGTTATATTTACTTACTAAATACCTACTTATGTAGACATGACCATGTGACATCTTGAGAGTCGAACAGCCCGCCATAGACATGAGTATTTTTTGTTTATATTTTATTCTGCGACTAACTCATGCCCATTCATAGACGAAATTTTGCTTTAGTGGAGACCGTGGACGGTTTACTGGTTCCTTGTTTAGGAGCTAAGATCAGACTGATGAGCACTGTGTCTTTACTGTACTGCAGGTTCGGAGCCAAATAACTCTAATCACGTGCTTACCTACGATTTACAAGCTCCTTACCTACAACAATGAAGAATGTTACTAGGTATGCCAAATCGGTTGAAAGTTTGTCACAGTAAAGCTTGTATGTATACAAATGCACTAGTTTTTGTTGTATTCAAAAATACCTATTAGTTTTGATTTTACAGGCATTTAAACTTATGATAAATATCGAGTCCCGCTAACAGTCACGTGACCCCATGTGACGTCTTACTGCAACGCTCCGCTTACGCCGCTTAGTAGCAAGTCGCCAGCGGTGACAGTACGTCAGTGGCTAAGGAGCTTGCGCAGTATTTTGTTTTGTTTTCATCCGCGCATTACGTTAATAGTGTTAATATTCGATTAATGAAATGGATGAAGGATTCGAAAAAGGGCAATCGGATAATTTGCCTAAAATAGATGCACTAATGGTTGCTCATTATTTATCAACAAATAGTGATTTCGTTGCCGCCGAAATGCGAGGAATAAAAATGCTAAGGTAATTTTTCCTAAATGGAATAGGTAGATTCATATAAAGGTGGAAAGTATACAAGTGATTTAAGTACAGATGCTATAGCCGGAACAGTAACCCTTATGATTTTAGTTACAGAACTAGTCGACAAACCAAAATCTAAGGCCAGAATAGTATTAGGTTGATACAAGCGTATTTTTTTAAAGTTATCATTATATTTCGCGGAGTACATTTTGTTGTTTCAGATAACATATTTATACACAAATAGCATTTTTTAGGTAAACCTAACAACAGTTGCGGCTCTCTAGATATGGATAAAAGAGCAGCCTTTTGCATATAGTTTCTAAAAAACTGTGTTTCGCATTCCGAGTTCTCCATATCTGAATCTTGATTAGGATTCTTTGATTGATGATCAATGTTATACATTTTATGTGAAGAGGCGTTAGAAGATGTGTCGTTCATACTACCAACTGACCAACTGATACTGCATCTGGTGAAAATATTATTTTCCTCTCTTTTTTGAAATATTTATTAACAGTCATGGTTGATTTATGGACACTTTTAGCTTTCAGCTTTACTTGCACTCCCTTACTTTTTTTTGATATTTCTAAACACTGATCATTATTACCGACATTTATTGGATCCTCTATTACTATTTCGTCTTCACAGAAAGCAAAAAATATCTCTTCAGGCTTTTCTAACGCCAAAGTTACGTCTTCGTTGAATAGTTTCTCATAAAATTTTATTCGATTACGTTTTAGCACTGCAGATCTTTCAGGTTTATCTTCCTTTTCTTGTTGACATTTGAATTTGTGAGGAACTATACCCTTTTTTAGTTTAATTCTGCCCCCAACCATCTTATATTTAATATAGTTCTCCATATCATTCTCAACACAAAACAAGAAAAAATCTCATAAACCAGATTCTTACTCAAGCAGAGCAGTAAGCAAAGTCTAGTATAGATTATAAGTTGTGTAGAAAACAAAGGATAACGCAAAACAGTTGCATTGTTCTCAAAATATTATATTAATAAAACATAACGGTAAACCTAAAAGTTCTGATACCTAAGGTTTTGCACCTCTGACCTGATTTTATGTTTATACATAAGTACTAAATAAATGAAAGCTACAAAAGATTATAATAATCATTATTATGTACCTACATTAAAGGATGATTCACGCTACACCATGTCGCGACCGGACCGTGCCCCAGCCGGGACACGTCCACCATGCACCGGCTGGGCCAGTCATTCACGCTACACCGTGTCGTGACCGGGCCGTGCCCCGGCCGGGACACGTCCACTGTGCGCCGGTTGGGCCAGTCATTCACGCTATACCATGTCGCGACCGGACCGTGCCCCGGCCGGGACACGTCCACCGTGCGCCGGCTGGGCCAGTCTGAGCGTTTGAGGTTGACTGCACGGCGGGCGCCCGGGCGCATATGTTCATGTTACAACATGTCGCGACCGGGCCGTGCCAGAACCGGGAAACAATACCTACCGACATTTCAACGCCGTGCCCCGGGGCACGGCCGAGCCACGGTCAGGCATGAATAACTTCATACAAAAAGTATGCCATAATGTTTGACTGTGCCACGGCCGGGGACCGGCCGGGGCACGGCCCGGTCGCGGCACGGTGTAGCGGGAACCATCCTTAAAGATTATCAGTATAGGTACTTTCGTCAAAATGATCTTCACAACAATAAACGTTGCTTTTATCTCCAAATGGATCTAACCTCTTCATAGCTTTTAACCATTTCTTTCTCATTTGGACATCCCTTGGAACGATAAAAAACTATTTTTCAGACGCATTGGTGGTAGTATTAGTACATTTCGGCACAACACATGATTTTCTAGTATTTAGATTGGACATTTTTGAAAGTATTTATAATTTCTAATGAAACGTAAGATGTCGACCGTGCTGAGAGCGCGAGCGGACTGAGCGAGTGCTGGGAAATGACGTCACTCCGTCACATGCATCGAGTACGAGACCGTATCGCACGTTTACTTCTATAAATCGGAAACTAATAGACGTATCGAAGTAATTCTTTCACTTGTATTTTTTATTTTTGACAGAGAATATGGAGAGCTAATATTCAAAATTAATTAACATTCTTCATTAGGTATGCCATACCTGGTAGTATGGGACAACAAACTTTAACAAGAGACCTGAAGATGGAATAACAATCCAGTTCATTCGAATAAGAATACAAACTATAAGTACCTAGATGCAATGAGGAAGGAATTTATAAAAAAAATAGTTTTCCGCCCCGCGGTTTCACCCGCGTTTCTGAGAGATCTTATATTTTCCCGGGATAAAAAGTATCATATATGTTATTCCAGTATATGATCTACCTGTGTACCAAGTTTCATTAAAATCCATTCAGTAGTTTTTGCGTGAAAGAGTAACAAACATCTTCACACACATCCAAACATACTTTCGCATTTATAATATTAGTAGGAAGTAGGACATTATGGAATAGTTAAAGGAATAATAGTTTGAATATTTGAAGACGAAGAATAATAGGTATACAATAATACCTACCCACTGTGAAATCGTATTCGTTTTTAAATCGAAACTACTGGAGTTACTTATTGTTCAACGTGTCGGTTTCCTACACGACAATTCAGCGTAAAGTCAGATCATTCCATTCGTCAAGCTGCTAATGATACCCTTGTTTTTCGGTCAATACACCGATTGGGTCAGTTTTAGAGATTTCTTTTTCCTAAATTAGGTAGTAGCCTAAGAGCTACTGAATTTATCCTTGCCGATATGCGATCGGCTTGATCTGCTTGGCAATAAAGTGTATTTATCCTTGCCGATATGCGATTGGCTTGATCTGCTTGGCAATCTTGGCATGACCTTAACGGTCAAATTAAACTGTGGCTGTTCTATTGAGTCGAAGGCGGAAACCGCTGCTAGGCACTTGGCATTCTGTCAAAGGCCAAGCGGTACTTCACACCAGGACATCTGCTGCAGCTTTATAAAAATTACAAGTCCGATCGTGCATGGAGTAGGTAGGTACTGCTGCCATCTATGTGATGAATTCTCCAAGTACCAGCTCGACGCCCTTGACTCAATAGACCGCCGTGCCAGGAGACTTATCGGTGATGAGACACTTAATAAGGCGAAACTCACGAGACTTGACCATCGTGTTCTCTCTCGAATCTCCTGTGTTTTCTGACTCCTACAACCCGGGGATTGAAAAGGTTCCTTCTGGGCAAGCGTGCTCCATCTGAGGCTACTTCTTCGTCCTTTATGGACGGGTCAGTGGCCGAACTAAAGCCCATTCAATGTAAAAAAAAATGCGAAACGAAAAACACTTACGTGGTAACCAATAAAAAATAGATGCCATGGTTCTTGGAACAATATTGGGTATTCCGTATTTAATACAATTAGCAAATGGTTTTTGCTCATGAGGCGATAATTTGTAATACACAATGCCACGAATAAAACCCAATTCACCAAAATGCATTATTGATGCAACGAATCCAAAAAATATACCTATAACTGTTCAACGAAATTAAATGTAGCACGTATGACATCATACTGTCATGATATTTTTATGAAAAAGATGTTGACATATTACTTACATCTTGGAGCAAAATAATTGGGATGATAACTATAGTCAAGAAAAAATACCTACCTAGAATAACACCAACTAGTGTATAAAACATATAAAAATACCCGAAAAACACATACATTTTTTTAACTTATTAAAATATCACGTTTCGCATAGGTGTGGGTTTCACACTGTGATTTGCTGAAAGACGTGAACGCGGCAATTAGATTTATGTAACTGGGTGGTCTCGTACCTTTGGCAGGGGGGAACGCCTATCATTGCCGTCTCCCGGTAATACTCAAAGCTCAGGGCGTGTATATGTTTTCGAGTGTTTTCTGTTTTCTTACTTCTAGGTTTTTTTTTACTTTAGCTACTTCTAAAATAACAACTTTTTGGGGTAAAATAATTTAGCAATTTGGTAACTTTTCACAATAGACAAAGATAATGGTACGGGTAACACTGATTCTGAGTAGGTAATCTATCTGTCATTGTTGTAAGTAAAGTAAACATTTTTTTAATTATTTATTATTATGTTATCTTTCTTTGACTGCCTATCTATCTACTAGGTAGTGTACATACATGTGTTGTAAAACGACGTTATCTGTATCCTTCTTACTTAAACTAGTGTGTTTGTTTGTACAAATACATACTTTTATGTAAGTGTACGATTGTTTCGATTTGGATTGGACACGATGTCGTTAGTTTGCCTTGCCGCAGGAGATGTTTTCGTGCCTATCAAAATAGATGAAAACGATATTTATGAAGGAATAAAAAATCTTTTGAAAGTTATAAGACCTACTTGGTCCTCGGACAATGTGAAGTTCAAGGTAAGGGATATTCTAAGAACGATTCTAAATTTTACCACAAGATGACGATTTTATTACTATTTTGACTAACAATCGTAAAAAAAATAGTTTTTAAATATATTGAGTTAAATTGATTTAGACTGTGAATTCATATTGTAGTATTGCATTCAGGCCCTAAGGTTTCGTCTAAACCAATAAACCACATTCAGGCCCTTCCATTAGCTGTATTGGTACCCTGCTTCGTAACACTTCCTTCTCAAAACCCGTTTCTACATCTTGGCAGCACTACTTTAGAGCAGTGCCATCATTATTAGAGCTGAATGGTATTGCATGATGATGGTAAGAGGCCAGATGGAATGAGTGGTCTTAACAAGAACTACATATTTCTGCCACTTGAGGTAAAGACTATGGGCCTGTGGGTCCTGAAGCTCATTCTGGTTTTATGGAGCTGTTGACACATCTAATTATCAGTACCTATCAGGTGTCCAGAGAGATGGGAAAGGATAAGCCTTGCTAATCATCAAAGTGATGTGGCTAGCCTTCTGGGAACTCTCAGAAGAATTAACTTATTATATGTAGGTAACTAATGCGGGTTATAATTTTTTATATATTTTTGAATTACTTTAAGAATAAAGTTGTTAAACATTTGAAAAAAAAAAGCCAATATAGTCAGATGGTCCAAAAATATTAAAAAAATGTAACCTTGCTGAGTTTCTTGCCGGTTCTTCAGTTGAAGGCTGACTTCCGAACCGGTGGTAACTTCTGTAATTCGACCTTCATAAGTGCCCTTCTAGGGCCTAAACTGAATAAATGGTTTTGACTTTGACTTTGATTAAGTTATCACTAAAAAAGGATAATAATTAAAGCTGAGAAAACATTAAAGTAAATGAATCTGTTGATACTAATAAAATATTATCTGTGTGTGTGTGACAGCCTTTACTGTCCTAGTTAAATAGAACTAATATATAACTAATATATTATTATGTTCATACCATTACATTATTATTAAATTTTTGCAGGTTTTTTCAGATGGTATAACAAATAAATTAGTAGCGTGCTACCCAGAGGTCAAGTCTAGTAATAATAATGATATTGTCCTTGTACGTATTTATGGAAACAAAACTGAACTAATCATCAATAGGCATGCTGAACTACGGTGAGTATTTCAGATCAGATCAATATTTATTGGGTCACATAAGTACAAATTGTTTGTACATAAAGGTGCCAAATTTAATGAAATTTCTTGTGAGCGAGAATTTTTAATTTGCGATATACAAATAGCTGTTTGAATTGTAGATAGTTAGCTATTTTAGTGTTGCACTCGGAATATTTGTTAAAACCTGGCTAATTAGCCAACTATGACCTGTGTCGCGTCGCCGGCGTTTTATTCGTAGGCTTATATACCCTGGACAGCAAATGAACCGGGTCACCCGCTACCCTGGAACAAGTGTCTTATTTATTCTAAAGTACCGTCATCACATTGTAATCAAGCAACAGACACAATGCTAACTATTTGCTCTGTTTTGATTAGAGTTCGCGCTTACCGTTCTTTTTTAGGGTTCAGTACCCAAAGGGTAAAAACGGGACCCTATTACTAAGACTTCGCTGTCCTACTGTCTGTCACCAGGCTGTATCTCAAGAAACACGATAGCAAGACAGTTGAAATTTTCACAGATGAAGTATTTCTGTTAAAAACAGAATAAAAGAAATATTTAAGTGGGGCTCCCATACAACAAACGTGATATTTTTGCCATTTTTTTTCTACAATGAGGTTAGTTGGAGGTTTCTTAAAGTTTCTTTAGTTTTTGTCCATCGTTTACTCAGATGCGTGTATTTTTGGTACTTTTTTCGGTCAATAATGGATACGACACCTCAGGATCAGCAGCTCAAGCTATAGCACTACTTCAAGCAGGTGTTGCGCAGCGTGAGGTCGCTCGAAGACTACGAATCAGCAAATCTTGGGTGCAACGAGTTTACTGACGATACCTAGAGACTGGAGCATTCGATCGTCGTCCAGGTACGGGCAGACCTAGGGTTACATTAGCAGCAGATGATCATATACAACTTACATTTCTATAAAATAGCCACCTCGTCGCAGTTCATGTCCAACAAAGCCTGCGTGACGAACGACAAATGGTCATAAGTTTAGATACAGTCAGAAGGAGACTTCCTGAACGGAACCTGACTCCAAAGAGAGCTGCAACAGGCCCAGCATTAACGGTAGCCCACCAGACTTTTATTTTTATTATTCTAAGCTTGTGTTTGACCACAATCTCACTATGGTAAGTGATGATGTGGCCGAAGGTGGTAAGCACACAAAGCCTAGATAGGAACTGGCTCTCTAGTGCAGTTGTTGGAACACACCGATAGGTGTTTGGCGACAGATTTTCAATTTGAGGGAGGTAGCCAGCCAGTCGGGTACTACAAAGTACCCTAACACCGTGCTATGGTTTCCTCACGATGTTTTCCTTCACCGAAAACTCAAGCTCATTGTAGGATTCGAACCCACGACCTTCGCCGCGGTATCCGACGTCACTACCACTGAGCTATCATCGCCTTATAATGAATTTGCTCGAGAGCATAGGGATTGCAAGTAAGCGCAGTGTGGTAATGTACTTCACTGATGAGATCAAGGTGAGTCTACATGGAAGTGATCAACGTCTGAGAGTATATTGTCGTGGAGAACGTTATTCTCTGTTGCATCGAGGAAACTGTATTTTATGGAGGAGAATCTGTAATAGCCTGGGGCGGCAGGCATCTCGACCGCACATACAGCGTTAGGGTCAGCTCACACCGAGACACGACGCTGCGCGCACATTTTAATAGAGCAACTCGAAATATAACTTTATTTACTACACGAAAAGATACACATTTCATTGTGAGAATACAGAATACGTTGCATCACGCAGCGCTGCGGCCTCTTCCAGTATAGTCGCGACGCGATAAGACGATACTTACAGATTAACTTTTTGAATAAATCGAATCAGAGTTCCAAGGTAGCGAGCCGGTGACCCGGTTTATTTGCTGTCCAGTGTATAATCCAAGTGTTAGTTATTAATATAATTAAATCTACCAATCAGTATACAAGAACTAGCTTTCCATCTCAAATTTCACCCGCTTTCATTTATATGACCTCCTTATGAAAGTATTTTATAATATTTGGCATAGGTTACTGTGTAGTGTGTCGTGCAAAATATACTGTAGAATCTCGTCACATAACGCTTATCAAATAACGATACCTACTTAAATCACTATCTTGTCACGAGATGTGCTATTTTCGACGTAAATTTATCGGCTTATGTAAACCCACCGTAAGAAACAAACAATTTAACGATTTGAACCTATAGCCCAGGGTAGATAGTAAATTAAGTATAGTAGGATGAAACCTAAAAAGAAAAGAATATAACAAAAAAAACCGGTCAAGTGCGAGTCGGACTCGCGCACCGAAGGTTCCGTAATAGAGCCTCAAGGATTATTTACAATTTTTGTTCGATTACCTTATTTGAGGTTGGTGCCAATTAAGCTAGACCGCTAAATTGTATGAGCGCCCATACAACTCAGAGGTCTATCTTAATTGGTGGTAATTATGTATGTATAATTTACCTTAATTTTCATCTTTTTTCATTTTTTGGAATTTTTCCTTTATTTGTGCTGCGTAAGACCTTGCTTTTGGCCAAATTTCGTGATTCTAGGTCAACGGGAACTACCATAGGTTTTCGACCCAAAACCTATAGGGTACTTACGGGTGGTCAATTTTGCTTCAAAGCGAGGCCTTACAGCACAAGTAAAGGAAAAATTCCGAAAATTTAAAAAAGTTGAAAATTAAGGTATATTTTGGTAATTACAAGTTTTCGCGAAAATCTAAATTTGCCGATATCTTTTTATCGTGTTGACTCAGGACTATACACCCAATAGGGACTATAGACCTCAGTATCTGGTATAAATTTGCTAGGTCCACCCGTTCCTGAGATAATCGGTGGTGACACACGGACAGACAGACGGATAAGAAAGTGATCTTATAAGGGTTCCTTTTTTTTTACCTTTTGAGGTACGGAACCCTAAAAATTAAAGGAAAAATAAATTACGGTCGAAAAAAGTTTAAATTTGAAATTAATATTTTGAATCAAAATAATTACAATGTGTTTGAAACATAAAAAGGTAAGTTGTAACCAAATTTAATGAAAAAATTATAAAAAAGAAAGAAATAAAAAACCAAAAACTTGGTTATTTGAATTTTTCACATAAATTTTGAGGATAAGTGAAAAAGTGTAAATACAAAAGTTGTAGATCTTTCTATTACCTACAACTCTGCTATTTAACTTTTTTCCATAGGACTTGTAGTTTTGCCGGAAATTGAGATAAATCGTTTTCCCCTCCCCCTCTTCCACTTCCCGACCTCAGATCGACCGTAATTTATTTTTCCTTTCATTTTTGTTATATTCTCTTCCTTTTCCAATGGGTTTCATCCAACTATAAATTACTTTTACTTTTTACCATTTTCAAAGGCTTCTGCACTGGTCTACTACCCGTGCATTGGATTGAACATACTTTTTCCGTCAAATAGTATAGACAATGTTGCCAGCATCATATTTATAGGACGGCTCATTTTGAAATTATACAGGTTTACAGGGAAATTGGGCGATTTCCATTATGGTAGGGGAGGCATTGATGCTAAATTTGTAGTTACTCGAGCGTCTTTGGGACCTACTGGAATTTGAAGATTAGGTGGAATAAAGAAAAAAAGGTTATGTGATATTTTCCCCTTCAGCGGTGGGGGGAGCGTCTACAGGGTTTCAAAAATGTAAAAAAAAACAGTCACCAAGAAATACTCGAGCGCGTCAGATATTAATAGGGTAGTCGCGCCACGTCTGTCTGATAACGGAAAAATAATAATCTGCCGTTTTGCGTGGTGGGGGTGGCCGTACGAAGGGGTCGAAAATATTTAAAAAAAAAATTTACTCGAGCGCGTCAGACATTGATAAGGGATGTTAAGTGAACCCTCCAGTAGCTCCTATTTTAAAGACTGACGATTTGGACGCGACCATCAGTCAGGGCCGATTTTTGAAAATGCAAAAAAAAATCGTGACCTTGATTTACTCGAGCGCGTCAGATTTTTATACAGGCGGTTCTTCTTGATGGCCTTGTTGTACTGACCCATAATCTGACAATTATGTTGAGGGATTTCCATAATCTGACGGTTTGAAAAAAAAAATATGTAAAAAATATCGAAATCTCGAAAATGGTTCATGATATCGAAAAAATGTTTGTACAAAAGTTGTAGAGAATTTAACCTTCTACAATATTTATTATGAATACATATACCAAAAAACCCATAGGAAACGAGATATTTGCAATAAATGATTTTTTGACCTTTGACCTTGAAAAATCAGTAGTCGCGGGCACCCTAAGATAAGTAGCTTTTGAGACAAGTTTTAGGGTGTCAAAATAAAGGTTTATACAAGTTAATAGCTGACTATTTCTCATTCTGAGGTGAAACTCATAATATTCCTGGACTATACACTTAATAATGATTTTAGCCACTTCGGCTTGTGCAAATCGGCAGATTAAGATATTTCCGTGATTCGTGACTAATTTCCTTCAAAATAAATAAAAAACCAATCGCGCTCGAGAAAATCCAGGTGACGTTTTTTTTTTGCAACTTTGCGAGTCTCCAATTTTCTTTCGTCACGCCCAATTTGTCAGATTATTGAAATGTACACTATTTTGCATGTAACTAACTTACCTTACCTTAATCTGACGCGCTCGAGTATTTCAAACCATCGATTTTTTTTTACTAATCTGACGGGCTACCCTAGGCGTTCGACACTACATAGAAGGCTCAGATTTGGTGAGAGTACTTCACAAGGTGCAAGGTTGCCCCCCTTATGTTAATCTGACGCGCTCGAGTAAATCCCGAAATCCCCTATTCGCCTCCCCTACCATTAGCCGGCACGGCACCGGCGCCGGCGCCGCCGCCGTTGGGAGTGTATGCCGCCGGGCACCGGTGAGTGGAAAAACGAACCATATATTTCAATACAGTTTTGCTTCCGTATCGGCTAATGGGAAAACGCCCATTAGACCTATAGTATGTATATTATTAGGTTGGGGAAATAGTATATTTCATTACAAGTGCGGAAAGGCTGTCATTGCAAAGAGTCCGAAGGCGAGGGTTGACAGTCGGAACAAGTTGCAATGACGGTTCCGCAAGTGTACTGAACGACTATTTTTAATACAGTTGCGAAAAAATGAAGCAATTTAATAAAATAGTAAAAACACAATAAACTCAACTAACTAATCATTTATTTCTTATAAAAGTTATAGTAGGTACACATGTACATTGAAATTGGTACAGTTTTTAAACTTACTGGGGAAGTTTTAGGTTGCATATTTACTGTTTGAGACAAACTATTATTAATTTCGTATGATTGTTCATGTATATTTGTCATACAATGATTGTGCAATTATAGTGGTTCCGGTGGTGTTAACTAAAAAAAAATAGGGTCGAAATTACTCATTTTGTGCAACAAACAACTAAACTCGCAAAGAAAATTTCTGGAAAATGGCGCCAACCGTAGAATATAAGCAGAGTTTTTTTTTCTTCACCCAAAGGGAACTATCCATACAGCTTAGTCTACAGTATATTTTTTTTATTGATATGAAATGAAAATGAAATTTAATGAGATGAAATTAAATGAAACCTAACCTAACTCATTCAATTAAATCATTAAATCTGATATTGAAATAAATTGGTAGCTTCTTTTTAGAAATATACGTATTTATATGAATCACAAAAACTCTTTAGTAAAAACTTCATGGTTGGTTTTTCTTTTTAATAGACATTATTTTGACAGTTGGGAAAGAGAACGCACTAGTTCGGTAAAGGTAAAAAAAAAGCACTAGTATGTAATAGCCCACATCCCGAACGCTATACGGCCCTGTAATACACCACTTTTTGAGCAACTGTATTAAAAAAGTCTTTTCGCATTATAGTATGTATGAACTTGTAATAAAATCTCTTTGGCTATACTATTTGTATCTGGCTGGTTTAGGTATCATTGAAAGTTTAAATTTTTAAGAACATAATTCCAAATTCAAATTAGGAAAATGTGTGATTTTCATTTGTTTTTCGTACTGTCACGATGAGTGAATCTAATGAAGAAATTCGATACATTTTAACGTTTTACTACAAAAAAGGTAAAAATGCAACGCAAGCCGCGAAAAAATTTTTTTGTGCAGTGCAGTGTCTGTGAGAGTAGCACAAATTTGGTTTAAGCGTTTTCAATCCGGAAATTTTGATGTCGAAGATGCACGTCGCTCTGGTCGCCCTATTACGGATAAAATGGATGGCATTTTTGAAAAAGTGGAGCAAGATCGACATATCAGTAGTTACGACGTAGCTGAAGAACTGGGAATTGACCACAAAACAGTTTTGGCGCATTTGAAAAAAAACTGGGTACACAAAAAAGCTTGATATTTGAGTACCTCACGAGCTCACTGAAAGAAACCTAATGAACCGTGTACTCATTTGTGATTCTTTATTACGACGTAATGAAACCGAACCAATTTTGAAGAAGCTGATAACTGGTGATAAAAAGTGGATCACGTACGACAAGAACGTGCGAAAAAGGTCGTGGTCAAAGGCCGGTCAGGCTTCACAGACTGTGGCGAAACCGGGGCTAACTCGCAACAAGGTGATGCTGTGTGTGTGGTGGGATTGGAAGGGCATTATTCATTATGAGCTGTTACCACCAGGCAGGACCATCGATTCTGAACTCTACTGCGAACAACTGATGAGATTAAAGCAAGAAGTTGAGAAAAAGCGGCCGAAATTAATCAACAGAAGGGGTGTGGTTTTTCATGATGATAATGCTAGACCTCACACATCTTTAGCCACTCCGCAAACTCGGCAGTTTCAGAGACCATAGACGAATTTAATTGGTCTATGCTAGAGACAAACAGATTAATATTATTGGGATATATTATATGTATAGGTATTCCGTCTGTAAGAATTTTCGTTTGACTTAAATGATACTTACGTTTATTCTAGCTTACAATATGAGCGGTAGGTAGGTACTTACTACAGATAAATAAAATAATAAATACCTATCCTCGGACATTTTTTCGCACACGGGTATCTGATCCCAAACTAAGTAGAGCATGTAATAAGGAAACCAGATAACTGTACTTACTCACATAAATTGTACTTATTAAAAAAGGGCTAGAGGCACAGACTAGAGGTGACGTCAATCACCCGGTTGGAACGAAAGTTCCTCCGCTATAAGTATAAGGTATTTAAAGTAACTACCCGATGTATGAACAAATCGGTGTCTAGACCAAAAGTCGAACAACCGCTGAAAATATCTGTTTTAACACTTTATAAGGTTATGCAGTAAATTCTTGATATCAGCTACAAAATACCATGGAAAAAATTATAAAAGGTATAACAATTACTCTAAAAAAAAATGTATATAAAAAAAAATTACTGTGGCACTCGGGGACTGCCGCGGTAAAGCTATTGCATAGCATTATGGTAGGGGAGGCGAATAGGGGATTTCGGGATTTACTCGAGCGCGGCAGATTAACATAAGGGGGGCAACCTTGCACCTTGTGAAGTATTCTCACCAAATCTGAGCCCTCTATGTAGTGTCGAACGCCTAGGGTAGCCCGTCGGATTAGTAAAAAAAAATCGATGGTTTGAAATACTCGAGCGCGTCAGATTAAGGTAAGGTAAGTTAGTTACATGCAAAATAGTGTACATTTCAATAATCTGACAATTTGGGCGTGACGAAAGAAAATTGGAGACTCGCAAAGTTGCAAAAAAAAACGTCACCTGGATTTTCTCGAGCGCGATTAGTTTTTTTTTTTATTTTGAAGGAAATTAGTCACGAATCACGGAAATATCTTAATCTGCCGATTTGCACAAGCCGAAGTAGCTAAAATCATTATTAAGTGTATAGTCCAGGAATATTATGAGTTTCACCTCAGAATGAGAGATAGTCAACTATTAACTTGTATAAACCTTTATTTTGACACCCTAAAACTTGTCTCAAAAGCTACTTATCATAGGATGCCCGCGACTACTGATTTTTCAAGGTCAAAGGTCAAAAAATCATTTATTGCAAATATCTCGTTTCCTATGGGTTTTTTGGTATATGTATTCATAATAAATATTGTAGAAGATTAAATTCTCTACAACTTTTGTGCAAACATTTTTTCGATATCTTGAACCATTTTCGAGATTTCGATATTTTTTATATATTTTTTTTTTCAAACCGTCAGATTAAGGAAATCCCTCAACATAATTGTCAGATTATGGGTCAGTACAACAAGGCCATCAAGAAGAACCGCCTGTATAAAAATCTGACGCGCTCGAGTAAATCAAGGTCACGATTTTTTTTTGCATTTTCAAAAATCGGCCCTGACTGATGGTCGCGTCCAAATCGTCAGTCTTTAAAATAGGAGCTACTGGAGGGTTCACTTAACATCCCTTATCAATGTCTGACGCGCTCGAGTAAATTTTTTTTTTAAATAATTTCAACCCCTTCGTACGGCCACCCCCACCACGCAAAACGGCAGATTATTATTTTTCCGTTATCAGACAGACGTGGCGCGACTACCCTATTAATATCTGACGCGCTCGAGTATTTCTTGGTGACTGTTTTTTTTTACATTTTTGAAACCCTGTAGACGCTCCCCCCACCTCTGAATGGGAAAATATCACATAACCTTTTTTTCTTTATTCCACCTAATCTTCAAATTCCAGTAGGTCCCAAAGACGCTCGAGTAACTACAAATTTTGCATCATTGCCTCCCCTACCATTATGCTTTTCATCCCATCTATTCGAAAAAGACGACGAGGGAGTCGCGCCGCCGAATAATAGCGGAATAATAATATAAAAAAAGTCGACGAGGGAGTCCCGCCGCCGAATAATAGCTGAATAATAATATTTAAAAAAGTGTGTTGTCTTTAGATTTTTGTTTTTTTTTGCAACCGCGTTGTCGGCGGCAGCCGTCGACGCAGTACCTTAGTTAGGTGCCTAAGGACATGACTATTGTCATGGTTACGGTGTCAGGTTATTTCGTTACGAAATTTATTGATTCGGTCGCCATCAAAGCCCGCGATAAAAGCTATACGAGTACAATAGCTTAAAAATATCTAACAAAATGTTTGATAAGATAAGCTTATTAATGTTGCTAATAACTAAGGAACAAATTCTGAAAAACCGGCCAAGTGAGAGTCGGACTCGTGCACCGAGGGTTCCGTACAAATTTTTGAGGATATTTTAAATATATATTTTTTTGTATTTGTTGTAATAGCGGCAACAAAAATGCATCATCTGTGAATATTTCAACTGTCTAGCTATCACGGTTCATAAATACAGCCTGGTGACAGACAGACAGACGGCCAGTAGTCTTAGTAATAGGTTTTTCGTTTTTACCCTTTGGGTACGGAACTCTAAAAACGGCAAGTGCTGATTGTTAGTAAATTATTCAAACATTTTTTTATTCTCCTATTCATATTTTTTAGTAACCTACCATAAAATTAGGACTTTCCTTAAGTTTGCCTTATATTATTACTTCCCAAAATCAACGGGTTATATTCCTGGCTTGGGAAATTAATTTTTAAAAAATCTATTGACGGCGTTTTAGTTTTCATCATAATCGCCCTTTTTTTACATTTTATGGGCTTGCGTTTGGCCACTGACCCGTCCATGAAGGACTAAGATGGAGCACGCTTGCCCAGAAGGTGCCTATTCACTCTGGCCTTGAAGATCCCCAGATTATAGGAGTCTGGAAACACAGACGCCGGAAGCAAGTTCCACTCCCTTGCCGTTCGCACCAAAAAAGAGGACGCAAAACGTTTTGTCCGCATGGTCGGCATGTCAACGACGTACGGGTGGAAATTCTCCCGGCGCCTTGTGGTTCGGTGTAAAAAAAGGGATGGTGGAATTAATTTAATTAATTCCTGCGCACACTCTCCAAAGTATATCCTATAGAAAACCGATAGGCAAGCAACCTTTCGGCGATGGTCAAGGCCCGTAAGTTTAGCCTTAAGAAGGATCTCATCACCGATAAGTCTCCTGGCTCGGCGGTCTATTGAGTCAAGGGCGTCAAGCTGGTACTTGGCAGATCCATCCCATAGGTGGCAGCAGTACTCCATGCACGATCGGACTTGCGCTTTATAAAGCTGCAGCAGCTGTTCTGGTGTGAAGTACCGCTTGACCTTCGACAGAATGCCAAGTTTTCTAGCAGCAGTGTCCGCCTTCGACTCAATAGAACAGCCAAAGTTTAATTTGGCCGTTAAGGTCACGCCAAGGAGATCAAGTCGATCGCATAACGGCAAGGATACAATTTGGAAAGTTGGAGTCAGGTGGAGAGGACTCCGTTTTGCGGTGAACAGACACGCCTGTGTTTTGGTGGCGTTAAATGAAAGCCTCCTTTTAGCATTTTCGCTATTCCCTTTAGTTATGGATATGGCCATCCACGCCCACTTGAAATATTCATACTGTAAATCACAAATAATATAAAATTATTGAAACACTTGCAAGAAATATATTATTTATCCTATTTGCTAAATAATTAGGGGACTCCACTCCACTGTTGCCCAGGACCTCTACATCACACCTCTTAATCTGGCCCTGACTTCAAGATACTGTTAATTCGTTTCATTTTTTTTTATTATCTTTTTTTTTTTTTCAGGAACATTAAAATATTGAATCAGTTAGGGTTGGCACCTAAAATTTATGGAGTTTTTGAAAATGGATTGGTATACGAGTATTATCCTGGTGTTACATTAAGTATTAACACAGTTCTAGTTGACAAAATATGGCCTCTTGTAGCTCAACAAATGGCAAAAATGCATAAAGTAAACCTGGGAAAGGAGGTAAACCCAATTAAGTCTTAGAAATACTAATATTAGGTAAAATGCGGAAGTGACCATATAGTAGGTAGGTAAGGTAGCTACGTACAAGTAGGCTCTTTATAGATCAGTAGTAGTAAATTAAGTTTATCTAATAATAGCGGTCAACACCACCTTTTTGAAACACTAATTATCATCTGACTGATCGATCGATAAACGGACAGCTGAAATCAACGGATTCCGCTGAAATTCGGCACACAAGTAGTTATTATGACGTATGTTTCCGTTAAGAAAGGATTTTCCAAAGGTCCAAATTTTGTATGAAACATTTTTAATTAAAAATGAATGTTATTTGGTATTTAGCCCCTATCGTTTGTATACTAATAGCCTTATAAAATAATTAAACATGTTTCTATAGATTTTTTAATTTCATCCCTTAAAGGGGTAAAAAGGGGTGTTAAAATTTGTATGAAAAAAATATTCATTATCAAAATTACTTGATATTTAGTATTTATGCTCTTCAAGAAAACCAAAGAAACATGTATTTTAAGATTTTTTCAATTTCACCCCTTAAAGGGGCCAAAAGGGGTGTTTCTATGAAAAAAAAAAACAAAATTACTTGAAATTTAGTATTCATTCTCTTCAAAAAAAATTTAGATACATGTTTTTTAGGATTATTTGAATTTCCCCTAATAGAGGTAAAAAGGGGTGTTAAAGTCTATGAATCTGTGGTAATCGTATCATTTGAAAATGGCTGGACCGATTTGGCTATATTTGGTCTTAAAGGTTCTTATGAAAAACAGGAAAAGTTGCTCGGAATAACTGGAAAAAACTGAAAGCGTTCTTTCATGTTTTTTTTTCACAGGACTGGTGGGTCAGCTATCTATGAATAAAAATATTGAATTTTAATTCATGCTGATTGTCATATTATGTTTTCCTTGTAAAGTTGATAAACCATTTAAATATACTTACCTACAAAATTAACTTAAAATTCCTACTATAAAAGTAATGAGGTAGGTAATATCTATAAAATAATCGTCGAATTCTTTGACAACTGATCTATGACGAATCGAAATCTTTTTAATCTCAGTCCGGGAGGCGAGGAATCAAAAATGGCAAGCATTTTTTGGTCGCTCGCCTCCCCTTCTACAAAGAGGACAAGAAATTTAGTCCTATCAAGTTTTAGTAGGTATGTACCTATACATCATAATCAGCACCATTGTCTCATTTTTTAGTTTAGTACCTACTTATATCAACATTTTTAACTTAGTTACAAATATCATTTTATTTTTACAGATTCCTAAAGAACCAATGATATGGGATAAAATTGAACAATTTTTAAGTTTACTTCCAGATCCATTTTCAACCAAAACCAATGTAGACAGGTAAGCAGGATAAAATTTCAGATATTCTTTGTTTTTATAAAGGGATTCACATAATGTTTTCTTTTGATTCATTAAAGTTATCATTTTGTTTTCCATACCAAAATTATCATAATAGAACTATGTGTATCCCACCAAAAACAAGACCAAGACGAGATAGTGTAGCGCCAAGCTTCTAACTCTACAAGCCCTAACTTCACGAACTCTACCTACACCTTAAGCAAAATATGTGGCTTGGCTATTCAGCTATTCTGTATATGTCATATGAAGCACTACAACAACACTAGCGAAAGGATGCATGCACACTTGCACTGTAAGGAATTAGGATAAAGAGTGGGGCACGTCTTCATGGATGGCACTATCTATACCGTAAAGTTAAATAAAACAACGGAACCCAACATTTCACGTGTTCCAACACGCACTTGGCCTGTTTCTGTTACAGGTTTGCCAAACGCTTCGGTTCAGTAACTCGATTAAGGATTGAGTATGAACGCTTAAAGTCGTATCTATCGAACACAGAGAGCCCACTTGTGTTTGCGCACAATGATTTGCTTCTAGGAAATGTAATCTATAATAGTAATGAAGGAACAATATCGTTCATTGATTATGAATATGCTGCTTACAATTATCAAGCATTTGATATAGGAAATCATTTCAATGAATTTGTTGGTAAGTAATTTATTTATGTACTTAATAAAAATTCAACGATTTCATTAAAGAAACAGTAAATATTTATAATAGTCACAATTTATAAAAAAATAACCGCCGATTTTTTGTAATTTCGCCCAGTCTAAACCGCTTAGCCGTTTACCTAAATGGGATTTATGTGCATAGATTACCCGATTAGTTGACTTTTTGACCACATCGTTATTTAAGAAGTCTTTGTTTTTTCTAGGAATATCAATTGAGGACATTGATTACAATAGATACCCCACTAAAGGTTTCCAATTAGCTTGGATAAAAGTATACCTATCAGAATATCTGGATGAGGCCCAACCATCTGACCATGATATAGAGAAAATTTTCGCAGAAGTTCAACAACATGCATTATTATCCCATTTTTTTTGGGGTATATGGTCACTAGTCCAGTTAGAACTATCTGATATAGATTTTGATTTTTGGAGGTAAGCAAATCATTAAAATTCTCTTCTAAAATTATGATTATCAACCTAAATGCAGGACCGTCTTAAGCAGCCGGGGCGCGAGAGTCACCTCGCACACTAAAAAAAAACAGTGTAATTTTTATGTAATGTCGCTAGAATAAAAGACACAAACAAATAATTGTACA
The DNA here is from genome assembly GCA_951361185.1 of Ochropacha duplaris. Classification (NCBI taxonomy): domain Eukaryota; kingdom Metazoa; phylum Arthropoda; class Insecta; order Lepidoptera; family Drepanidae; genus Ochropacha; species Ochropacha duplaris. Next base: position 6,024,284 of record OX592695.1, on the reverse strand, counting down.
TATAATAATTTTTTTGTTTTTGTTTTTATGTTGGCAATTTTTTTTATTTAGTGTATTAAAATTTCAATAATCAATATACCTATCAAACATTCTGTAATCAATATTCAACTTTTTGAGTCAGGCGACCGAGCTTAAATCAAAAGCGAACTCGCACGACCATGATTTGGCATCCTACAAACATTTCGTACGCACTTGAGGAGTGAAGTGTCATTCGAAGTTTACAGAATGCGAAAATGATATCTCATCTGAGATTCAGTTTTCGAAATACACAAATGTTCTTATAGAATAGCATTGCTGCTATATTATAGTAGCTGCGTATTTATTATGTTTTACAAGCTTTTTTCTTAATTGATTGACGACGGGCCGTTAATATTTTTAAAGAATACAACTGATTTTATTTAATTATAATCTCATAATTTTCCGCCACAGGGGCTTACTGTCAAAAATATTCTTGAGTAAGTACATTTTTTTTTTGTTATTATTCTGCCTGCTTTGATAATATTTGTTTAATAATCAAACATTATTTTGTTTCCCACCAGTAGCAACTAGCTAGGGCTTGGCGGTGCAGTGCACCGGGGCCCCCAAGCTTATGGGGCCCCTCAGCCTCCATGAAAAAATACCTGTTACGTAACTGAAGTTACTCCTTATAACATCAGCTACCTTCCAGAGAAAGTCTCATTAAATATAGGGTAGATAGGGCCCCAATTTCATTTTTGCCCATGTTTTCTTAGCTACGCCACTGTTCCCACAAGAAATAAACAAATTTGGAAGATGATAGAAATATAAAAAAAAACAAAGATAAGTAGGATAGAATATATGTATTAATATCTATTACATCTGTTTGCCATTGATTGTGCCGTTGTAGATTAGGTACTACTAGGTACCTAACAGTGCCTACCCTCCGTCTCCATAATTAGACCCTGAGAGCTATTTATGACTAAAGTGCATCTCGTGACGATTCCGGCAAGCCAAAACACGGCAAGGATGCGTTTTACCATTACGGAGTTCCATTCGTCCGGCTCCATCTTAAGACCTTGAAATCTATTGATGTCCAAAGTATATACAGGGTGTCCGGTAAGTAGTACGACAAACTTAAGGGGGAGATAGGTGAGCCGGTCACCTAGCAAATATATAAAAATTACGTTTGTAAAAGTATCACCATTTTCGAGATATTTAAGATCGAAAATTCAAAAATCAATACATAAAAATCTGAAATATCGGAATATCTCGAAAATGGTGAACTTTTTACTGGGGAGATTTTTATATATTTGGTAGGTGACCCAACCAACTATCTCCCCCTTAAGTTTGTCGTACAACTTACCGGACAACCTGTATAAAGGCGATTCTAACAAGCACATCAGGGCGAGGATACGTCGTACCGTTTATTAATGCACTGCTGCTTTCAGCTACTTTGACTTACTTTTCTTAGAAATTGAACAAGATCAGAATGTAACGCTCATATTTTACAATACCCAAGTAGAAGGGAACTGGCTCTCAAGCGGAACTGTCGTAACACACCGATATGTGCTTGCTTGGTGACATGTTTCCAACTTGACGATCGCAGTGGTGACCACACTAACAAAGTACTGTACTATCGTGATATAATATCCTCACGATGTTTTCCTTCACCGAAAGCTCAAGCTCATTGTAGAATGCGAACTCACGCATGACCTACTGATGGCTTTCGAAGTCACTACCAAGTACCAACCAAAAGAGCTATCGTCGCCATAAAATCGTGTTTGATTTATTTATAATACCTATGTTCCTATAGTAAATGTACCTACTCTTGTTCCAGATACGCAGAAATAAGATTGCTTCGATACTACGAGTTAAAAAATAAGGTCTTTAAAGAAGTTAATGTTAAATGAAGAAAAGTGGTGAACAGGTGTAGAAAAACTTGTTAGTTTTTACTTTTTATTTAGTGTTCGGTATACAAATTTATTAAAAACTATGTCAAATATATTTTTTATTATATTGATGTATTGATCTTTTTCGGGTGCTTTACTATTTACAATTAGGTGGACTTACCTATGAAGCGTAGAAAAGAGATTACAATACCTATGCAGCACTGCAAAAGAGATGCAAACTAATATTTAATTAATAAAGTTCCGTTCCGTAGTCAACAAAGAACCAAATATTAGCAAAATTACCAAATGGTGTAATAATAGAGAATGTCTCAAAATCAACAGGTTCGATTACTGCTATGCTATTCTGAAAAAGGTAAATCATCTCAACAGTCATCTCGCAAGTCACCTCGCATGTCACACTCATTTCGATTCTCATCTCGATTGTTATTGTTTCGGTATTCTCAAGTTCTAATCAAGGCCAAGCGAAGTGAAGTGAGTGTCGAGAATACAAGTGAAATTGCTCTATGGTACTAGAGATTGACGCTGAATTATGTATTATTGTCATTCATATCGACTCATCTATTTTAGCATAATTTACATCTGAAAATGATGAATTCTAATATATTTTAGCCATAAACGCGGTATTATATTTTTACTTTGAATTATTTATCAAAAATACATGAAATTGAGTTATTAAAATTATAACATTTGGCTGAACACCTTGTGACTTTTGCCTGTCGGACTGACATAAAATAGAACCGGCATTGTAGGTAGCGTCGCGTCATTTTTTTGTTTACAAACATTAAAAGTTGTGATTTCTTTGTTGTTTCTCCGTGTTTCTCATAATTCTGTGAATTTACTAAGTTAAGGGATCGCAGCTAAATAGACAAAAAATGAAGTAAGTACCTATTGATTTCAGTTAGAGATAGCTATTCCATTCCATTTAAAATAAATTAATTCTTTACTTCAGCCCCGTACGTAGTTCTCACCCGTCTGCAGCTCAAGTGGAGATGCTGGTAGATTTATTAGAGAGGAAGCCAGATTTGGCTAAAGGATTTTCTAGACTTTCCGGCGCTAGACAAGCGGCTTCTAGGGAATGGGGCCAAATCGCCCAAAAATTAAATAGTATTTAGTAGGTTCTATAAAAACAGCAAAAAAATGGATAAAAGTAAGTTGGTCATTTCAGTATTCATTATTACATGATACCTATAATAATTGGCCTCTGGCTAACATCAATGTGAAATATATTATGTCATAAATATTTTCCAATCCTATAGTATTGGACTGATAAAAAAAGTGCTGTAAAGAGGAAAGCTGCAGAACGCTCTGCTGCTAGAAACATTACTGGTGGAGGATTGTTGTTGTATGGTAACAGGTAATAAAGGACTAAGTTCTTCTTCTAAATTTCTAATAAGATCCTCCGTTAGCCTGTAAATATGCACATATTCATGAAGACCACGGTTCATTAAATGAAGATCTCTAATTCTTTGGGCTTGGCGACGGCATGCGATTGCGTCTAGGTCATCAGCTTCTTTCAATATGTAAGAACGAGACATCTGCAAAACAATAACTTGAAACTTGAACAAAAACTACGAAAATATCTAAATATTTTTAGGAAGGTTGAACTTAAATTTGAAACTTGAACAAAAACTACGAAAATAAACATTATTAGGAAGGAAGAACTTAAAACTTCTTACCGTTTACGATATTTCTTCAAGAAAACCACAATTAAAGACTAAAATAAACACAATTTCTCCTTGCGTAGATTGATTTCACTCACGAAATAGCAACTTTTAATTTGACAGATGAAATCGTGTGTGAGATTCGAGATGACTATCGAGATATCGCCCAGTTTTTGTTTCAGAATACCAAATCATATAGAAAAACGTCAAAATACCCACTCGGGGTAATTCTTCTCACTTCCGTCATCACTCGGTGGCGCTAGTGTCGAACTCACTTATTTTAGGAATACGAAACTATAATCTCACCGCAGATTCAGGAGTGAGTTTGCAAATAAACTTTTCAGAATAGCATTGCTGGTTTGGAAAATTATTTTATCTAAAGATGCCGTTTTATTTTTCATTCGGCATCGAGATTCATTGTAAATTTTTGTATTTTAATACATTACACGTAGGTAAGTAGGTACCGTAATTACTGATGTAGACCTAGGTGGGTACTTCATAATAATGGTTTATCTATTACACCTTCTAAATAAATTTTATTCTATATAATAATATATCATTTTGGCGATCGATTCCTGGCTTGAAAAATATTTTATACGTTTTATTTTATTATTTATACGTGAATTAGTTAGAAATTTCTGACACTTAAGAATTTTTTTCTCGAAAAATCGCGTCAAAAGCTTTGGTGAAAGTCGAAAAAAAACAGCGGGTGCTATTGTACAGTGCTTCCGATACTTTTTATCCCGGGAAAGGATAAGATCCCTCGGTAAAGCGGGTGAAACCGCGGGGGACAGCTAGTGATTTCATAATAAATCTGATTTCAATTCAACTCATCTGTCGACAATCCCACTAAGTAAGTAAGTAATATCATAAACTATCGCGGTTTCATCCGCCTTCCGGTGGAAATTTTTATTTTATGCAAACCTTTTCCTAACAATAACGAATACATAAAACAAAGAATCATCCAATTAGGTGCAGCCATTCGAAAGTTATGAGCGTACATAAGTACATTTCGAAGATCCATTTTTATTTATAACTAGATGACGCAGTGAACTTCGTATCACCTACATTACCTATAGGTATTTGTGTAAAATGTGGTCAAAACTTAAGCCGAACAAAACGAATTAATAGAATAGACTAAACTACAGAAAAATCAAATGAAGCACAAATTAACATCAAAACGTATATTCGTTACTTCATCAATCTCGCATGAAATCTTTCTGATATCTCTATATGTATAATAATATATTATATTAATCGATGCTTTCTGATATTTTTCGACAACCAACTGATACTTTTATATTTTAGTTTTTTACACATTTTTAGAGCTCCATACCTCAAAAGGTAAAAAAAGGAACCCTTATAGGATCACTTTGTTGTCCGTCCGTCCGTTCGTGTGTCAAGACCCTTTTTCTCAGGAACGCGAGGAGGTATCAAGCTGAAATTTATATCAAATACTCAAATCTACTGTTCCTTGGAGCTGTGAAAAAATCAAACTTCTATGCCAACGCAATTAAAAGATACTGCCGTTTATGCCGCAAATTTTCGAAACTCGCAAGGGAATCAAAACCTACAGGGTACTTCCCGTGAACTCAGAATCTTGAAATTTGGTACGAAGCAACGTCGTATAGCACAGATAAAGGAAAAATTCCAAAAAATAAAATAAGTTGAAAATTAAAGGGTTTCCCCATACATACATAGTTCCACCAATTAAGATAGGCCTCTTGAGTTGTATCGACGCTCATACAATTTAGAGGTCTAGCTTAATTGGTACCAACCTCAAATAAGGTAATCGAAAAAAAAAGATCAACGAACTATTTACAAGTTTGTACGGAACCTTCGGTGCGCGAGTCCGACTCGCACTTGACCGGTTTTTTTCCGACAGAACAATCCCCATCTGAAAAAAGTTTCAATTTGACAGCAAAATCCCCATTAACAAAATGATCCGGTATATTCCCGTTGACCACCACCCATTTGACCACCCCTGGTGGACATTGCTACAATTTTTTTAAATGCGTTCTCTTGACCACCACTGGGGGACAACGATACAATATCTAATATTTTTCCCATTGGCCGCCACTGGTGGACATTGACGCGACTTTATAAAACAATCCCAATGGCCACCACTGGGGGACAGTGACACAGTTTTTTTAAATATCTTCTTTTTGTCCACCAGTGGTGGACAATAGCACGACTTTTAATTTTATGTCTAATAACCACCACTGTTATTATGATATAATCCAAGACCTATAGCAGGTACTGTAGCGGTCAATCAGATAACATCAACATGACCTTAGTAAAAGATTTCTGGTTTTCGAGATATTGCCACTTAAAAGCTTTTAAAAAAATCTCTATAAGTAATTTGGCGACAAAAGCCGCCTGCACCATTTAAGTATTATTTTTTAAGTGTAGTATTTCCCAAGCAGCACGACTTAAATGACAAAAATTTTTTTGGAACGAAGTTCCTTATCGCGCGTTGTGAAAGGGGCTAGACGGAAAAAATTCTTACGACAGTTTTAGTGTCACTGTCACTTTATTGTAAGCTGTGCGGCGTGCGCATGTTTCTCTGTCTCTCTCTCTCTCTTATAGAAAGCAAGCCAGATATTTTAATTTCTATTTATATAGACGGGCCGGTTGGCGTGGTTGGTAATACACTGCCTATCACGTCGCAAGTCGTGGGTTCGATTCCCATCCAGTACACACATTTGTGTGCATGAACATGTCTGTTTGTCCTGAGTCTGGGTGTAATTATCTATTTAAGTATGTATTTACAAAAAAACAAAGTAGTATATGTAGTATATCAGTCATCTGGTTTCCATATTACAAGCTTTGCTTAGTTTGGGATCAGATAGCCGTGTGTGAAAAATGTCCGAGGATATTTATTTATTTATATATATATTTATATACATATACCTACTCTCTCGACTTATGTAACTTCGTAGTTCGTTCCATCCGGGTGTCCCTTGACACCTCTCAAGTTTTTTTGTTTTTAATTTTGGGAAAAAAAAACTACGAATGTTATACCATTTTCGAAAAAACATTAAATAGGCTAGTTTATAAGATAATTTTGCTGATTCAGTCCAATATTTTTTTTTCACAGTAATTAGTCAAACTTTAGTTAAAGTTTAGAGGAAAAGGTGGTAATGTGGCCCCTGCAGGTATATTGGCCCCCTTCAATATTTTAATGTGTGAACAACGCCACCTAGTATAATTTTGGTGTTAAATTAGTATCATGGCGAGTATCCCGTAGATACTCGTGCCATGATACTAATTTTTTACCATACAAATCCATCAGAGGCTGTCACGTTCGATTGCCATTCGAACCAATTACGAACTTTTTACTACTGGAGTCTATGTATTCCAAAGATTACTTAAGAATAAATATAATATTTTTGATCATCCTGTGCGAGTTTCATTTATTCCATAGTAAGACATGTATAAACATATGATTAAGAAGTCATATATTGTAGCTTTCAGGTTTATGACTTCTATACTTTTTAAATAAAGCTTCAAAAACAAAGTGGAGGGCCACATTACCACCTTCTCCTCTACGCATTGACTTAAAATTAAACAACTTAGTTATTTTTTGAGCATAGCGCGTACTAGTTTCAAATGAAATGATTAGTTGATTGCAAAGAAATTTAAATATAGATATTAAAGTCTTTGGTTGATTGTCTCAACCAACTAGGAAAAAAACTATTAGTTAGAAATTATTTATAGCCAAAACAAGACCAAAATGAGAGAGTGACACTGGAGCTATTTAATATCAGATAATATCAACAAGACCTTAGTAAAAGTTTTCTGGTTTTCGAGATATTGCCATTTGGTTTTGCCAACACTATGTTTTGGTCCAAAACATAGTTAACCATGTTATTTTTAGCTGGAGAGCCAGTGAACCCTGGGAGTAACGGTCTCCCTGTAAGGTTAGAATAGAATAGAAAAATAGATAGATGTGAAAGTTTGGATGGATGGATGTTCATTACTCTTTCACGCAAAAACGGCTTGAGATGAAACTTGGCACACAATAAGATATATCCTGGAATAACACAGGATACCTACTTATTATCCCAGGACAGAAAAAGATCCCTCGGGAACAGCTAGTTAAGCATAAAACAAGGATAATTTATCTAAAAAAATTATCGAAGCCGCGGGCTACCGGCGGGCGGGGAGCTTTTTCCGCCAACGCATCAGCTTGGCCATCCAAAGAGAAAAGCTGCCAGCCTTCTGGGAACCTTGCCAATCGGCAGCAGCGGCAGCCTCGAAGATGTTTATATATATATAGATGTATATTTTGTACATTTGTTGTAAATAAATCATTTATTTAAACAAGGGTTTTCAGTTCAATAGTTTTTTTATTGACTAGCTCCTACCACATGGTTATACCTCTATTCTAAGTGATGTAGTTTTCCCTGGATAAAAAGATTTATGTCTAAACCTTGGGCACTCTTATCCATTTTTTTGTTATGATTCTGTACTATCTCAAGATAATTTCAGTTATCTGGCCTTTAGCACCACCTGAATCTCCATAGCTGAGGGCTGGTCCTCAAACAATACCCAATCTTAGTGTAGTGAATGTTTACACTTTTATAATAACTCCTATAAGCAATAATAGGAGATATTGTTATTAATATCAGGCCCCAAGGGGCCATCCCAGGGGGTTTGAGAGAAATACTCAACAATAATCATACTATTTGAGTCATTTATAAATTGATTTGTTTTAACTTAATTTAAAATCATTTGTATGGTATATATAATGTTATTTCTTAATACATGGTATGAGCACTCCTACACTTTTAGTAATGCCAATTGCAAAAGCTACATAATATCTCATCATATTAACAATTTTATGTCAAATCATTCTAATAGTCAATTTTAGATTTTAGTAAATAACATGTTAAGTGATCATTAGTAAAACATTATACAGTTAAGAATGGGTCTGTGACACTTTCCTTCAAACTCATGTAATAATTCATCAATATCATTGTCTAAATCATCACTTTGTGCCATTTTAGTGACCATATCACTAATTAGAAATGCACCAATTGTAGCTTCTTCATGGTTATCTTGAATATCAATATTAATAACATGCACTGGTTGATTATAAACCGATCTCTTTGAGCCGAACCATTCTATTACTTGGTCATACACTCTTTCCTCACAAGTAATTATTACATCAAAACGTTCTATTGACACCTGGAACTTTTCTGGGCTTGGCTTTATTCTTCGATTTCTATCTAACATATGTAGTAAGCCATTCTGAGTGTAGAATGTCTTGTCTTTTTCCAATAAATCACTATAGATTTCATCATATGGAACACCAAACTCGTAGCAATTTGGGCGATCAGCAGAAGATCCGGGTAGTTTAACCTTTTCTCCTGTTCCGTAAGACTTTACCTTAAATCCTTTTTTCACAAGAAATGCATGTGCTTCCATACTACGGTTCATATTAGACGAGCAAACCACTGCTACGTATAAACCAGCCATGTTTACGAATTGCTTTTTTTCTCGACGAAAGTTTATTGTCTGCCTGCTGAGATACTATCGCTTCCGAAAGTTATCAATAAAAAACAGGATGTTTGTTTCCATTGTACACTACAATAGTTATATTACATTTTCAAATCACTCATGTTAAAAGTGACGACATTTAAATAAATCCACAAACCTCAAAAATTTATTTAATTTGTTAGGTTTTTTTTTTCCTGTTTTGGCCACAGATTACTGATATGTAGCTAGCTACAGATGTGACCAAAGAGGATAAAAACACTACGTTTTAAGAGTCGGCACTTCCTTACAAGCCATTGAACTGAATTAGGAACGTACTTTGTACCAACCTGGTAACATAAAAGTAATACCAACATTGTAAAATCCAATTCGTTATTAGGGCTTGACAAATACGAATCATGCTTTTCTATCGATATCGATAAATATTCGATTTTCATAGTTGTATAGGTCGCTGGTCGTACGAAAATAAATACATATACGCCATAAAAATAGTTTATTTATTGCATAATATAACCTGTAGCTACCGTCAGTATCAAAGTCTTGTTTGCTGACGATACTTCATTCATTTTTAAAGTAGATAGAAAAGACAAAGAACTTACTAGAGTAAATGATACTTTGTCAATAGTTTCTAAATGGTTTGCTGTAAATAATCTTTTATTAAACTCAAAGAAAACAAAATGTTTAAGATTCGCTCTTCCAAACGTACCGCAAGTAGACAGTAGGGTATTAATAGATGACAGCAGCCTGGGACTAGTTGATAAAACTGTATTTTTGGGTATAACACTTGATATTAAACTACAGTGGGGTTCTCATGTACAATCTTTAGCTAGTAAATTGAGTTCTGCTGTATTTGCTGTTAAAAAAATTAGACAATTGACGAATGTTGAGACGGCCAGATTAGTTTATTTTGCATATTTCCATAGTCTTTTATCATATTGCGTTTTACTGTGGGGAGCTGCTGCAGATATTGAAACAATTTTTGTATTACAAAAAAGAGCCATTCGTGCAATCTACAATATGGGTCCACGTGAATCATTAAAGGAAATATTTAAGGAAATAAACGTAATGACTTTACCTTCACTGTATATATATGAAAATATTATGTTCATTCGAAAAAATGTAGATTTGTATAAATCAAATGTAGAGATTCATAATTTCAATACAAGACAAAAAGATAAATTAGTTGTTCCGTATTTTAGATTAGCTAGAGTTAAAAAGTCATTTCTTGGGAATAGTGTTCGCTTTTATAATAAATTACCAGCATCTGTTACCAAGATGACTGATTCTAGATTCAAATCGTACATAAAAAAAGTTTTGAAAGAAAAAGCTTATTACAAGGTAGCCCAATATATTGAGGATAAAGATGTCTGGAGGTAGCTGCACTCTGTACAAGTACCTACACATTGTTTTTTTTTTTTTTTACTGTTAATTACCATTTTTTTTTTAATACGCTGTTATTAGCTTGGTATTTTTTGTTTTAGTTTACTATGTAGGTAACTAATGCGGGTTATAATTTTTTATGTATTTTTGTATTACTTTAAGAATAAAATTGTTAAACATTTGAAAAAAAAAGCCAATATAGTCAGATGGTCCAAAAATATTTAAAAAATGTAACCTTGCTGAGTTTCTTGCCGGTTCTTCTCAGTTGAAGGCTGACTTCCGAACCGGTGGTAACTTCTGTAATTCGACCTTCATAAGTGCCCTTCTAGGGCCTAAACTGAATAAATGGTTTTGACTTTGACTTTGACTTTGAAAGTATTTATGCGGCTAGGATGATCAACTATACAAAGTTTTATGATTCCCACATAAGAATTTATTTTCGTTTAATAGTTGAATAGGTAAGTAGGCCAAGTCCTCATTTTCTGTCAACTTCACCCATAAACGGCACCTAAAATAAAATAAAAAAGTTTATCGATAAATTGTTCCATCACTTTTTGTACCTATTCGCGTAAGTATGATTTTTATGAAACTGCTACAAATATGAGTAAAAAAAACTAATAAATACAACCTATAAAGTAAATTGATATTGAAATACACCAAGTTTTACCTGGCCGGGTCATTTGGAAATCGGGCTAAAATATCCCAGAATATCTTCTTCTGACACGCCTAACGCCACAAACTTCACATTTTCTAAGAGATTTCCCTCCCATAATGCATTAAACACTCGAAATCGGAGATAAAACACTGTATAACACAATAATTTCACCACGAAAAACACCCAAACTGTTTATCCAAACATAGATTATAATACCTCAACAATTCTACCAACAGTAAAAAAAGGTATAATGCGTCTAAATCAAATAGACGTTAAGACACCTGCTACCCAAAGGAATCAGTACTCGTTTTAATTTAGTAGGACTATTTATATATTACAATGTTGGTACAAAGTACGTTCCTAATTCAGCTTGTAAGGCAGTGTCGATGGACTGGATGTGACAGTCGAATTTGCCTTTTTTTTACATTAGCAGTTATGGCGCTGTTGTCGCTTTATCTATAATGGCGCGACACACACACATACAAAATCGAAAAGTGCTGTCAATCTATTATTTATTCAATATGGCTGTTATCGATAATTTTTTGTGTAGTGTAGTGATGTACCCGATATCGACAAAATCTACTAGGGTTTAGGGTATTTATCCTTTTTTTTTTAGGTAGATAATCAAATAAAGCAAACTATCTATTTTGTGGTCATTTATTTGCTTTCTTTTACCTATAAGTTTTATATTTTCTTAGCGCTAGATGTTGCATGATTGCATTTTCAAGACTTACTTTTCTTCTATTTTTCCACTTATTTTTTTTTTATTATATTGCATCAATTGTGGCATTGCAGGCGAATTATGAGTGCTATGTAATATTCCATTACATCTAGACTGGTTCTGTCAATATATTTAATATGTTTTAAGGATTTTTGCCAAAATTCTTGATGAGGAGAATTTGGTTTCACTGTGCCTCTAAGTTTGCCCCTTGGTTGATCTGGCGATCCATTGACGCCGAATAGATGGTCACCACTACTGCTGTAGTCTCCATAGGAGTGTTGAGCCGCTTATCTGAAATATTGAATTTGTTTAATTAAACATTACAACAGAATAAGATATAACAAATAGATAGTGGAAACATTGGAAAGTTGGATGAATAGACAGATAATGTTTCTTTCCATGGAATTTGGACAGGACAACATCTGTTGAGTGAGCTAGTAATTTAAGCTTTACAGGGTTAACATTACTGTCTGATTCTGTCATAGCCTCTGTGTAATTCATTTATCAAGGCAAGATCAATTTATTCATACCTGTGATGGTAATTGTTTCTCCTGTTGAGTTGTTATAATTTTGTTCTCGGCTCTGACAATAATTGTTTTCATGCAGTATATGATACCCTGGAATTATTAAAAACATTAAAGCATTAATGCCTAGTAGTATAAGTAGATTAACTAGAACTGGAGATGATTTGTGTAGGTATTTCAACTAAATAATTAATTTGTGTAGTGACTGTAAGTGTAGTGAGAAGGAGAAATATGCGCAGGACAGAGGGCTTTAAGAGCACCTGCAGACATATAATATTGTAAGTGGGCCAACTATTGAACAACTTATTTGCATTTTATAATTTAATCAACTAAAGTTTATAATTGTGTGTAAGAGCTCCCGCAGACATACAATTGTATGTTGACCAACTAAAGTAATTTCTTAAATAGTTAATTTAAATTACTTACATAACTATTATAATTTTGTATAAAAAATATTTTGTATTAAAAAAATCTATAGAATATTGTAAACAGAAAGTGGAAGGATACAGATTAAGTTGGACAAGATGTGTGTCTGAAGGAGCCCTAAGATGACAACTAACTGTTGCTTTAGGCGAAAGTTAGTTGCAAGCTAAAGTATAGGTTACATTAAAAGTTTACATTCATACCTTTAGCAAGTGGTAAGCCATGAGCAATTTCCTGTTCCGTAAACAAGCAAGGATAGGAATAACGGATTCGAACACCAGCCTGGTCAAATTGAGTTTGATTAAAATGTTTTTCACAAACACGTTTAGTCATCAATAGGTTCTTTGTCAATCCAAGTAATTTATCGTTCATGGGCATGCAAAATAGTCTGCGATTTTACTTGTTGAATCACAACCATCAACACAACACTTATATGCACAACGCGATGACGAGAAAGTATGAAGCACAGTAAAAGAAATAAATATCACTGATCACTGTACGGGGTACAGCAAAGCGTGGAATCGTATTGTAAACGGAGGAAAACACAAGATAAACTGCTCGACTCGATGTTATATGAAACAAATAATGGCCGATTTACATTATTTACCTTTCAAACTGTCAAAAGTGTTAAACTACCAATGACGTAGGTACACACGCATTGACACATTATTGGAAACTATAAGCAGAGCACAGATTAATAATATGTAGCAAGCTACAGCAGCGCCAGAACTGTAAGATTGGAACTAAAGCTGTCACCCCCCTGGTTTTGGCTTGGTATCATTTTTTAAGCATTTTTTATGTCATAGCCACGTTTTATTGTCACTTTCACTGTTAAGTCTAGTCCTCGTCCGTACAAGTCCAGTTTAGTCTCGGAACAATAACTAACATGGAAGCCGGGCTAAAATAAGAAATGAAATGCATATATTTTACCTTTTTTTACTTTCGACGTTAATAATGCGTGGGAAAGAGACATATAATACCGTTCTGTTTCGATATTATGCAGGTTGTCACAAGCTATTTTTTGGCTAGTGATGGGCTTATCATCGACATTGTCGTGTCGATATAAGTCATCAAAGCAAACAAGTAAATATAGTTAGTACTAGCTGTGCCCGCGACTTGTCCGCGTGGAATAGTGACTATGGGCATATCTTTTGGTTTATTTTGGATTAACAAATATTCGACGTGATTCTTTAAATTGACATAACTTTTTTATTTAAGAACCGATTGACATGAAACAAACACTAAATGTTAAGTGAAGCTTACCACAATATATTAGTGAAAACCACATCCGAATACACCGTTTCTGAGATTAGCTTGCACAAACAGACAAAATTCTAACAATCATTGTTTTGGGTGCTATTGCGTTGATAAAGGACCCAATAATAATTTTTCTCATATATCTTCCATGTACAGATAGCGATCCGTTACATTTTTATTACGTGTACCTATAGATAGAATAGTTTTCTATTATATATTTTTTAATTAATATAGTTTATCCTTTTCTTAACATAATTATAAAATATTGTAAATGCGAAAGTGTGTCTGTCTGTCTGTCTGTTATATCTTCACGCTTAAACCGCTGAACCGATTTAGATGAAATTCGGATAGGGACTGTTGGAGTCCCGGGAAAAAACATAGGATAGTTTTTATCCTAGAATGATTTCGCAAGGATGATTCCTTTAAGGGGGTGAAAAGGGGGTGGAAGTTTGTATGAGAAAAACCTATTGATGCACTGACTCCATTTCATTTTCATTTCACCATCATTAGGAAATCTGCAACAGTATTGAAATGATTATCGATAACCATTTTTACATCACTAGTAACCTATACTTGCGACAATTTATTTTTCAGAAAAATCATAAAATAAAGCTAATACGTGAATTCTTTTGAGTACTATTTTTATTTATCGTCTATCACTTTTTTTATTTCCAATATTGAAAAATATATCTCTAAACTCACCGATGAAATGTTAACGTTTCGTTCTCATTTTCTTTTCTCGAAATATGGGCTTTACACCCTTCAACAACACAAGACATCTTGTCCAGGGCACTGTACACCTCTCGTATATACTTTCTGGCCACGTTCTCAGACAGAAATTAATAATTAACTCGCTTTTTTCACTAAGTAAATTCGTCAAACTCCCGACTCGTATCAACAAAACATAAAACTACAAAATTAAGTTGATAGCCAACGTAAGTATTTTGACGTCTTGGATAGAACTTTTGTATTTGTTAGCATTATAAGAGGGCCAAAGAGGACCATTTGACATTTTGCTTGTGACACGTTCAAAAATAATAAAAACAAACAGCCATGTTTTGTTTCATTCCCACATTACGATATGCTAATTGACATAAATGAATAAACTGTATAGTACTCGGTTTTTATTTTAGCCTGGCTTCCATGCTAGTTATTGTTCCGAGAGTTTAGTTTTAGTGAAATTGGCGGCTATTCCACTAAAACTTTTCACGGACTTCTTGGGACAACCTGGATACACGCTTTAATTTCATTTCACTTGTGCACTTAGATTGATATTTATTGGACAAAACACCACCGAAATTATTCAATAAAAAACAAAATACACGAATTTAATGAAAATAAAACGAAAACACAACGTCACTTCGCAAGTTCCCGCCAAAAAGTCCATCAAGCTAGTTGCTTTTTTTTTTTTAAGAAGATTTTTGGCCTGGTAGCGTGACCTTTAAGCCATTTCTTTATTTTAAATATTCATCTTTTATGTTTAGTCACGTTTTATTGTCACTTTCACTGTAAAGTCTAGTCCTCGTCCGTACAAGTCCGGTCTAATTTTAGTGAAATTGGCGGCTATTCCACTAAAACATTTCATGGACTTTTTGGGACAACCTGGAAAGTCACGATACACGCTTTCATTTCATTTCACTTCACTTGTGCACTTACATTGATCTTTATTGGACAAAACACCACCGAAATTATTCAATAAAACTCAAAATACACGAATTTAATGAAAATAAAACGAAAACACAACGTCACTTCGCAAGTTCCCGCCAAAAAGTCCATCAAGCTAGTTGCTGGCGGCTGCCTGCATAGATAATTAATCTGTTGACTCGTGACATTAACCTGTCAAACAACTCGTCAATTTCAAATTTCGCGCCCAATTTTCAAGTAAATGTCATTGTTCCGATTGTCCCATTTGAGAACCAAGTGGTGCGGACTCTGAAACCCCTACTGCATAGAATACTATATTCTAGCGAGCTCTACTGTCCCAAGAAAGAACTGACAGGTTAATCACTGACCTCTATTAAAAGAAAAAACTGACCTCTATTATCTACTTATACTACTAGGCATTAATGCTTTAATGTTTTTATAATTCCAGGGTATCATATACTGCATGAAAACAATTATTGTCAGAGCCGAGAACAAAATTATAACAACTCAACAGGAGAAACAATTACCATCACAGGTATGAATAAATTGATCTTACCTTGATAAATTAATTACACAGAGGCTATGACAGAATCAGACAGTAATGTCAACCCTGTAAAGCTTAAATTACTAGCTCACTCAGCAGACGTTGTCCTGTCCAAATTCCATGGAAAGAAACACTATCTGCCTATTCATCCAACTTTCCAATGTTTCCACTATCTATTTGTTCTATCTTATTCTGTTGTAATGTTTATTTAAACAAATTCAATATTTCAGATAAGCGGCTCAACACTCCTATGGAGACAATGGAGACTACAGCAGTAGTGGTGACCATCTATTCGACAGCGTCCATGGATCGCCAGATCAACCAAGGGGCAAACTTAGAGGCACAGTGAAACCAAATTCTCCTCATCAAGAATTTTGGCAAATATCCTTTAAACATATTAAATATATTGACACAACCAGTTTAGATGTAATGGAATATTACATAGCACTCATAATTCGCCTGCAATGCCACAATTGATGCAATATAATACATAAAATTTTAAGTGGAAAAATAAAAGAAAAGTATGTCTTGAAAATGCAATCATGCAACATCTAGCGCTAAGAAAATATAAAACTTATAGGTAAAAGAAAGCAAATAAATGACCACAAAATAGATAGTTTGTTTTATTTGATTATCTACCTAAAAAAAAAGGATAAATACCCTAAACCCAAGTAGATTTTGTCGATATCGGGTACATCACTACACTACACAAAAAATTATCGATAACAGCCATATTGAATAAATAATAGATGGACAGCACTATATGATTTTGTATGTGTGTGTGTCGCGCCATTATAGATAAAGCGACAACAGCGCCATAACTGCTAATGCAGAAACTTGGCAAATTCGACTGTCACATCTGTAGCTAGCTACATATCCTCGGAACAATAACTTGTTCCGAGTACATATCAAAGAGTATGCAATATATTGTACATATCAGTAATCTGTGGTCTGTATGTATGTGTGGTATAAAATTAATAAATAAATACCCCGTGAGCGGATAACAATCAATTGTAGCAGCTAGCTACATATCAGTAATCTGTGATTGTAGCCCTCAAATAATTGCATTAATTGTGTGCTCGAAACAACTATGTATCAATTCTTAAAAAATCTATGTCACATAGGTTGTAAACCTGGCCGAATAAGCAGCCTTCACACTAGCGCATCTGTTTTAGCATGGTCAAAGCAGACGGTTCCCAAGAAATTTATTGATTACAATAAAAAAATATATCCTCCGCAAGAAATAGGCGATGAACCACGGCCTGCTGTTAGTATATTGTAAAATAATATACGTAGGTAAACTAATAAGATAAGGCTAAAGTCTCATTCCATCTTCCATACATCGTTTCTCTGTCACAGTCTGTTTCCTCCAAATCTGCATGTGCAATTTGCTTTTGAAAAACAAAATAAGTACCTATAATAATAGAAGTTCATTGATGCTTCTGCTAAAGCAATGCTGAGGATGGAAATCTTCATGGATACTGGATCTGTTTGAAATAAGATTTCACCACCTCATTAATTTGAATTTTTTCTCTAACCTATTACTTAACCATGTTTTTTTCAGTATGTGTGCCATCAAAAGACCAACATTAAGTATAGTCCTGAAAAACTGTGGTACATAGCTAGTTTTGTAAGGGGAATGACTGTTGATGAAGCTATTAAACAATTAAGTTTTGTCCATAAGAAGGGTGCCATATTTGTTAAAGATGCAATACTTGAAGCTCGAGACCTAGCAGTTACAGAACACAATGTAGAATTCAGAAGCAATTTGTGGATTGGTAAGTTAGTAGCTTATTTAGATGTTGCCTAACGACCTCGAGATTTAACCAATCCTCGCACCTTGAATAGAGACAAACCAGATATTTTATAAGTTCATAATATGCATGATACCTGTGTCAATTTTTATTTATTTTTTATTCTCGATAGGCTTGTGTTTGACCACAATCTCACCATGGTAAGTGATGATGTGGCCGAAGATGGTAAGCACACAAAGCCTAGATGGGAACTGGCTCTCAAGTGCATCTGTCGGAACACACCGATAGATGTTTGGCGACAGATTTTCAACTTGAGGGTGGTAGCCAGCCAGTCGGGTACTACAAAGTACCCTACCACCGTGCTATGGTTTCCTCACGATGTTTTCCTTCACTGAAAGCTCAAGCTCATTGTAGGATTCGAACCCACGACCTTCGCCGCGGTATCCGACGTCACTTACCACTGAGCTATCATCGCCTTAAATATATAAGAGTTATATGAAAAGATTTTGCTTATTACTTTACAATTAAGTTCTTCTGTTAATTATATGATAAAACAGTTGATTCATATCATAGAGAAAAAAGGTTCATTTTCATGTAGGTATCTCAGACATGATTACTTCAATGTTACATTAAAGATACATCTAATTACTTGACTCCCTTATATACTAAAAATTGTTATGTTATTATTTAAATTGCACCTGGCTTATTGCATTTTTTTTTTCACTTTTACAGCTGAATCATTCACAGGCAAGGGAATGGTTATAAAAGGAATAAGAAGACATGCTAGAGGTAGATTGGGTGAAGTCCGTTATCAATATAGTCATTACTTTGTAAGGCTCGAAGAAGGTAAACCTCCAAAAGACTACTATCAAACTAACCCACGGACCCCACAAGAACAGCTTGACACTTGGATAGAACATATGAGAAAGAGAAAAATTATTAATTCTTATTAAAAATATGCTGTTATTCTCTAGTTAATAAATTAATATACCTTTAGACCATATCTTGCAAGAAATTGCAATGGTATTTTTTTATACTTTCTCTTTCCTCTTTTGTAAGTAAAAACAATCGAAGGTTAATTGATTAGAGGAGACAGATAACCTAATTCGGCAACACTTTGCGCATTGTACATTTACACACACAAATACAGGTTTAACAGAAACTGCTTCGTACGATTTCCGACAGTGTTGGATACTGTTCTATCAAACCGCTCAATTACATGGTTGGTGCATAAATAAAGAAAGGGTGGAAATAATAGAACCCGATTTCTAATGTTTACCAGTTAAAATACATTAAGGCTAAATAAGTCATCAAATTATTTAATAGTGATTGGTGAACATAGATATAATAGTGATCGGTTATTAAAATAAAGTTCTCTGTAGGTATTGTTGCAATCCATGTAATTCTCAAATAAATTACCTAGTGTAAAAAAATAAACTAAAAACATTTATTTTATATTTTTTGTTTTTTTTTTTTTTTATCACTAGTGACAACGAGACACCTAGACATTAGCAATACCAGGGGATTACTAATGTGTTGTTCACCTTATTACAATGCCTTAAAGGCGAACTGGCTCTCAAGTGCAATTGCCGTGCTGTGGTTTCCTCACGATGTTTTCCTTCACCGAAAGCTCGAGCTCATTGTAGGATTCGAACTCACGACCTTCGCCGCGGTATCCGACGTCACTTACCACTGAGCTATCATCGCCTCAGTGATACTATGCCTATGATACCACTTGAATTCCTCCTACCGTCCGGAATCTACCTAGGTACATAAAAATATTTCGCGATTCAACTTATTGAAACCAAAAGCAATTAACAAGATATAGGTATATATTTTTCGTTGTAAAGTGGGCGGGCCGTCTTATCACTGAGAAACCATCTCTCTCAGACCACCTTTAACATGTTATAAAAATTTATTTATTATTATACCCATAATTTTGGTAATTTGTAATCTAAATTAAGTACCTACCTACTCATCAGGTTTTTTAAAGGTATTTTCTAATAATAAACTTATATTTAAAATAAGCAAGACCTAACTTAGGTAATACAACAGAAAATTAAGAAGCCCTTATTTTGACCACGGGATGAGGCATAATACCTACAACTTAATAATTAGAATATATTAAAATTTATATAAACTTAAGAATTGATTACTTGACTCACTTATATACTAGATTCAATTGTTATATTATTGTTTAAATGGCACCCGGGTGCCACTTGCGAGGCAAAGGGTCAGTCTTGTATACATATAAAAACGCTATTATTGCTAGGCGCGGATCCAGTATTTGGTTTAGGGATGGTCAATCTTAGCTCATTTCACCTGCTTAATCTTCCAGAAAATCTCTGGGAGTGATGAGTGAGTAAATAACGGGTACGAAGAATCGTTACAAAGAATTAGAAGAATAAAATTGTTCGGTGACTGACATATCAAAACAGCTTCTTTTTTTTTAAAAAACTAGCTGTTTCAGGCGGTTTCACTCGCGTACCCGAGGGATCTTATCTTTTCCCGGGATAAAAAATTCCTGACTATAATCTATCATCATGCCAAATTTCATCCAGATCCGTTCTGGCGTAAATGAGTAACAAAAATACATCCATCCATACAAACTTTCAGATTTATAATACTAGCTGTTCCGTGCGGTTTCACCCGCGTTCCCGAGGGATCTTATCTTTTCCCGGGATAGTATCATATGTGCTATTCCAGACTATAATCTATCTCCATGCCAAATTTCATCCTGATCCATTCAGCCGTTCTGGCGTAAATGAGTAACAAACATACATCCATCCAAATTTTCACATTTATAATATTAGTAGGATTAGTAGAATATATTGGGATGTCAAAACGATGATTTATATGGAGTTTTGTATACATACTTGTGACGTCATATATATCATTAAATGTATCGTTTTGGTGGCCTTTTTATTAATATAAATTTTGATTGTAATTTTTAAAGAAAATAGAGAAATTCACAAAGAATTAAGCAAATTGCAAATGTATTATGCTGTAATGAACAATTTCAGATACTTTTCTAAAACCTGTCAAGAAAACCATAAAAACCGGAATTTAGGAACATGTTCGCAAGTATTTTTAGATGTTTTAAACACTAGTTTTCTTGAATATAAGCATCATCCCTATTGCACCCGTTACCCCCCCGGATCCGCGCCTGATTTTTGCATTGCTCGAGAATTCAACGTAATACTTATAAACAGGTAAGATATACATCTTTTCTAAAACATAATTGGACTCGCTTATAATAACTAAGACCATCTCAGAAATTGTATAGGTATAAAATTTACATAAAAAAATCAAATACATAGTATGAAAATAATTGTTTGAAGAAATATGGTCATACACTTAATGATGTCCGAGGCTCTGGATTCTTTGGCACGTAGCCATACAAGAATATTGAACCTATTACCAGCATTGTTCCCATGGCGAATTTAACAGTCAAAACAAAATCAAATAAATAAATTGATGCAATGCATGATATTATTATGGCTACGGATGTTGCGAAACCTTTTAATATATTATCTGCGTATTTTACAACAACAGCAACAATAAGTCCTCCCGCAGCTTGTAACAACACCAAATACCACACGAAACCATCAAATCCAGTCAATAAATTCTTCTGTGCTCCTTCATTTAAGAGATATGTTATGGTTCCAAATGGCAGTGAAAGTAAACTCAACTGTACATTTCTCATCCACACCTAAAAAATATTTAGAAAATATATTTTTGAAGAATTACATAATAACAATAAAGGTTTTTTTATACTTAAAACCATATGAGGTACCCCTCTATAGCGTAGGTATATATGTTAATTACA
Organism: Ochropacha duplaris; assembly: GCA_951361185.1. Lineage (NCBI taxonomy): Eukaryota > Metazoa > Arthropoda > Insecta > Lepidoptera > Drepanidae > Ochropacha > Ochropacha duplaris. Next base: position 6,002,522 of record OX592695.1, on the reverse strand, counting down.
TAAATAATAGCATTATTATTATTAAAACCATAGGAGATACTGTTTATATTGTAAACTAGTGGGCCCGGCAGACCTGCCATGAAATGAAAATAAAAAGAAACTTGGAATGGTAGGGGAGGCATTGATGCTAAATTTGTAGTTACTCGAGCGTCTTTGGGACCTAGTGGAATTTGAAGATTAGGTGGAATAAAGAAAAAAAGGTTATGTGATATTTTCCCCTTCAGCGGTGGGGGGAGGGTCTACAGGGTTTCAAAAATGTAAAAAAAAACAGTCACCAAGAAATACTCGAGCGCGTCAGATATTAATAGGGTAGTCGCGCCACGTCTGTCTGATAACGGAAAAATAATAATCTGCCGTTTTGCGTGGTGGGGGTGGCCGTACGAAGGGGTCGAAAATATTTAAAAAAAAAATTTACTCGAGCGCGTCAGACATTGATAAGGGATGTTAAGTGAACCCTCCAGTAGCTCCTATTTTAAAGACTGACGATTTGGACGCGACCATCAGTCAGGGCCGATTTTTGAAAATGCAAAAAAAAATCGTGACCTTGATTTACTCAAGCGCGTCAGATTTTTAAACAGGCGGTTCTTCTTGATGGCCTTGTTGTACTGACCCATAATCTGACAATTATGTTGAGGGATTTCCTTAATCTGACGGTTTGAAAAAAAAAATATGTAAAAAATATCGAAATCTCGAAAATGGTTCAAGATATCGAAAAAATGTTTGTACAAAAGTTGTAGAGAATTTAACCTTCTACAATATATATTATGAATACACATACCAAAAAACCCATAGGAAACGAGATATTTGCAATAAATGATTTTTTGACCTTTGACCTTGAAAAATCAGTAGTCGCGGGCACCCTAAGATAAGTAGCTTTTGAGACAAGTTTTAGGGTGTCAAAATAAAGGTTTATACAAGTTAATAGCTGACTATTTCTCATTCTGAGGTGAAACTCATAATATTCCTGGACTATACACTTAATAATGATTTTAGCCACTTCGGCTTGTGCAAATCGGCAGATTAAGATATTTCCGTGATTCGTGACCAATTTCCTTCAAAATAAAAAAAAAACCAATCGCGCTCGAGAAAATCCAGGTGACGTTTTTTTTTTGCAACTTTGCGAGTCTCCAATTTTCTTTCGTCACGCCCAATTTGTCAGATTATTGAAATGTACACTATTTTGCATGTAACTAACTTACCTTACCTTAATCTGACGCGCTCGAGTATTTCAAACCATCGATTTTTTTTTACTAATCTGACGGGCTACCCTAGGCGTTCGACACTAGATAGAAGGCTCAGATTTGGTGAGAGTACTTCACAAGGTGCAAGGTTGCCCCCCTTATGTTAATCTGACGCGCTCGAGTAAATCCCGAAATCCCCTATTCGCCTCCCCTACCAGAACCATCAGTTTTAAACAATATTTGCGCCAACTGTCACACAACTGGCAGTTATGTCAAGAAAATTTAATATGGTGGTTAAGTTTTCTTAAATTTTCTAATTTTATGCGCAACTTTCATTTACAATAACAAACACAACAAAAAAAGAATTAGCGAAATTGGTCCAGCCGTTCACGCGTGATGCCGTGACCAAGGAAATAGGGATTCATTTTAGGGTTCCGTACCCAAAGGGTAAAAACGGGACCCTATTACTAAGACTTCGCTGTCTGTCCGCCCGTCTGTTACCAGGCTGTATCTCAAGAACCGCGATAGCTAGACAGTTGAAATTTTTACAAACTATGTATTTCTGTTGCCGCTATAACAACAAATACTAAAAACAAAATAAAATAAATATTTAAGGGGGGCTCCCATACAAAAAAACGCTATTTCTTTGCCCGTTGTATCTCAAGAACCGCGATAGCTAGACAGTTGAAAATTTCACAAATTATGTATTTCTATTGCCGCTATAACACTAAAAACAAAATAAAATAAATATTTAAGGGGCTCCCATACAACAAACGCTATTTTTTGCCCTTTTTTGCTCGATATCAATAATGGCAACAGGTAGGCACTTGAAATATTCACAAAATACTCAGTTGTATTTTTACTTTAATAATAAAATTAAAATAAAATAAATATTTAAGGGGGGCTCCCACACAGCAAACGTGATTTTTTTCCCTTTTTTACGGAACCCTTCGTGCGCGAGTCCGACTCGCACTTGGCCGGTTTTATATAATAGATGACATGAATAGTATAAATTTGGACAACCCTAAGCTTCATTACCGAATTAAGTCAAGTGTACCTAGTACCTACATTCATATCTGGGCTGATCATTCATTTGAACAGATTGCTATGACCGTTATTAATTGAAATTGGGTGGATAGTACTAAGCGTAGTAATTTACTTTACTACGCTTAGTTGCTTCTAGACAAGGAAAGCTTGTGCTGGACTTAGCAGATACGAAACTTACGGATATGTCAGATTCCTTGAGTACTTTTTCGAAATAAATTCCAGCAAACCCAGAAATAAAACATGCAGCCAATGCTGCACCAAAACCTAAAATTCTGGACTGTTCTGGCAGATGAGACGATTTAGCGGAGTTCGTCGTTGTAGATGAAGAAAGCTGCACTATCGCTACTCCTGCTGCCAACAGGCCTAATGCACACCATTGCCACTTTTTTAATTGTCTTTTTAATACAACCACAGCAAAAAACGCTGTAGTCAACAACTTTAACTGATATGTCACCTGCAATAATAGATATTATTAGTGATCCACCCTGCCAGACTCTGAACGACCCTCAAGACCCTGAAGGTGATCTTATCAGGGAGGGACCCGTGTCTCACTTGGTATTTAAGTAGGTAGGTAGGTAGGTACTTGGATATTTTTTTTTCCAAATAGGCCCTTATGACAGCGACTTATGGATAGTCAGACTCTAATGCAAGGTTCGGGAGGTCGCTTTTGCTGAGAAGAGCCGGCAATAAACTTAGCAATTAATTTTCAAAAATAACTTAGAATTATTAAATAAGATAATATGTCCTGCAAGAGCGAGCACTACACATAAGTACCTAAATGAATAACAATTTTATATGGAAAACATGTTTATTTCAGTTTTGAAAGAATAATTTTAGCTGCATACAAATATGTATTTTAATTTGATGTTTCAGTTATACCAGCACTACCTAATACAAGAAATGACAAGGGGTGGAAGGGGTCCTATTTTTCGTGACGTCACATCCTAAAATCTAATATTTAAAGGAGTGGGTTCATGGACTGAAGATGGTTAAGTTTGAATCTTTCATAACATAATGAAAGTAGTTTTGTTAATTAGTATGTAGGCATTTTGTTGTTCCAATTACTATAATAATTCATTTAGCCCCGGACTCCCGAAAATCCAGATAAAATAGAAAGCCTTTTTAGACCATAGCTACTGGGATCGCTAAATAAACTCTTAATACTACGTTAAATTCATAAGCATACCTGATAAGTTGCTGCATCTAAATTGGATGCCGATAGATAAAGTAAGTTATTTTGCACAATGTACAGACACGATGGCACACAAACACGGAATGTGTCTTTAACATTCAATATGACTATTTGAAACATTGATTGTGCTCCTTTTTGAATACCTCCCGACTCATGCATCACTAGGCAAATGCATATTGCTAATTTAAAAACTTCAGCCATTAAAACAGCTGAAAAATAAAACCAAGAAAGGTCTAAAATACGAAACATTTTGTTTGCATCCGATTAAGAGGTAGGTACTTAAGTAGGTACCTACATTTATATTATCGCAAGTTGTATGGGTAATAATGTATGTCGAATTTATATGAAACTTGGTGCATACACACATAATGAATTAATAAATAAAACACGTATGTATTTCGAAGCTATCCAAAATTCAATCTTCAAGGATTGTATTATAACATAAAATATACCTATTATTTTCTTTCAATTTACTAGTTTATACCGGTGACTTCGACAGCGTGCAATTCTTTTATTGCGGAATTATGCCTTTATTTATACCTATCTTCAGCGTAAGTATCCCCATTCGAAATTTTATCCAAATCCATTTTGCCGTTTAGCTGTGAAAACCACTAAAACAGTCAGGCAAGCAAAGTTACTTTCACACTTATAATTTTATTATAAGCATGAATGTATGGTATACGATTCTAGCGTAGGTACAACACGGTGTTTCGGTGAAGGAAAATACCGTGAGGAAACCATAGAACTGGCTGGCTACCACCCTCAATTTGAAAATCTGTCGCCAAGCACCTATCGGTGTGTTCCGACAGCTGCACTTGAGAGCCAGTTTCCATCTAGGCTTTGTGTGCTTACCACCTTCGGCCACATCATCACTAACAATGGTGAGATAGCGGTCAAACACATGCTTATCCAAAAGTAAAAAAAAAACTCAAAACCATACGCGCTATATTTCGTTGGCAAAACCTAATCACCACAGTAAAAAGTGAAGCATAATTTATTTGTGCGTTACTTGCGTTCGTGATAAACAAGTGGGTTCAATGTATGAAAACTATTTTCGATTAAAATATATTTCAAGTATTTCCAAGCAAGCAGTCAACATATTTTTTTTTTTTTATTCTGGATAGGCTTGTGTTTGACCACAATCTCACCATGGTAAGTGATGATGTGGCCGAAGATGGTAAGCACACAAAGCCTAGATGGGAACTGGCTCTCAAGTGCAGCTGTCGGATCACATCGATAGGTGTTTTGGCGACAGATTTTCAACTTGAGGGTGGTAGCCAGCCAGTCGGGTACTACAAAGTACCCTACCACCGTGCTATGGTTTCCTCACGATGTTATCCTTCACCGAAAGCTCAAGCTCATTGTAGGATTCGAACCCACGACCTTCGCCGCGGTATTCGACGTCACTTACCACTGAGCTATCAGGTTGTTTAAGTTTTAACTGTAGTGCGGAATGTGTTCATTGGTAGAAAAGTGTATGAGATTCGTAACTGCGGTCATAGTAGGCAACTATTTTGTGCAGTAGTAGCTAACAGTAACACAGAAGGCACAGGATTATGTATAATGTAGGCAAGGCCAGATCCAGCTGTACCTACAGTCGAGGACTAGCCGAAACAGGCACCAATTCTATTACAAAAACGATCGCTATTCGACCTAGACCTAGCCCAGGCGGGGGTCATGATGACCCCAATGACCCACTGCCGCCCTTGGCTTGATGTAAGTAAATATGTGACACTTCATAGTGCACACACACACACACATGTACCTACCTACTGTACGTACGTACGTGAAACAATATCCCAAGACTTGTCGCGCGATATCGCCTCCGATACCTATTATTTATGGTTCTATTGATACTGTTATTTACTTAGTATGTAAATTATAATACTCACCAGCTGCAGAAGAAAACATCTCTACATCTCTTGTTCGAGCATATCGCATACTGAGACCAAGTACAGCATTTTGTAATGTCAATATCACTAAACTAACATATTTTATGTACCCTGTAAAACAAAAGAAAACAATGAGAAACATATTTTGCAATTCTCCTTAATTTCTATTTAATTACTAATCGGGTCTTTTTTATATTAGGTTCCGCGTTCCCAGATTTAAAAAAATTCTCTGCATTTATGGAGCTGACTAACTTGAGTTCCTGAGATTAGCGCGTTCAAACAAACAAACTCTTCAGCTTTATAATACCTATATTCATATGGATTTACGCTACTCGGTTCCGCTTACGTTTTAGTATTTTATATTAGTCTACTCTATAGATAGTGCCATCCACGATGACGCACCTCACTCTTTTTCTTAATCCCTTAGGGTCAGTTCACATCGAGACGCGACTATGCTCGATAAGGCCGCAGCGCTGCATGGTGCAACGTATTCTGTATTCTCATAATGAAATGTGTATCTTTTCGTGTTTTAAATAAAGTTATATTTTGAGTCGCTCTATTAATATGTGCGTGCAGCGTCGCGTCTCGGTCTGAGCTGACCCTTATCCCAAAAAGAGTGGGGCGCGTCTTCGTGGATCGAACTACCTATAATATGTGGAGATTTTTGGCTTTAGACTATATTTTTAATGTCTACCATATCAATGATATTTGGCTGTAAATCTTCCTAAAAGAAATAAATAAATAAATTTGCCAGCAGTTACTTGTGTATACCTAGTATACCTACCTATGTATGCCTACTTGTGACTTTGATGTTTTTGTGTATTTTATTTACTTTGTGTATTTTAAACTGTGCGCGAGTTGACGAGTTGTTTGACAGGTTAATGTCGCGAGTTTTCAAAATTTTGAAATTCGCGCCCAATTTTCAAGTAAATGTCATCGTCCCGATTGTCCCATTTGAGAACCAACCAAGTGGTGCGGACTCTGAAACCCCGATTGTCCCAAGAAAGAACTGAAAGGTTAAGATAAATTAACTTTTAATTAATTATTACCATATTTTACTCTTCGATTGACTAAATGAGTTTTTTTTGAATCACCATCCATTTCTTCAGTTTTGATATTAGTATCTGTCTTCTACCAAGTCAAGGGTGTACCTCAGGTGCTGGTTCCTTGTTCACCTTTTGTTTTAGAATTTGAGTAATCTGAACACATCCCCCAAGTTCACCTAAAATCATCAAACTAACGATCATAAATTTAAATTTATTTAACATATCATGTTATAGATTTGAAAAAGTTAGTCATAACTCTTTTATTTATTTATTTATTTTATATATTAGACACACCAACAGTTTACATATTGACACGTTCATAATTTGAATATACACGATTAAGATACAGATATGTAAACCTATAAGAGGCATGTACAGCATTTACCAACAAGACAATAACATTAATAATTTAAAAATTATATATATAAAAAAAAAATATGAACAATTGTACTAAATTAAGTAAAAATAAACGAAACTTAAATTGGACTACATAATAATACTAAATAAATAAATAAACTCTTACATAAAGTATACCTACCAGTAAACCTGCAGCTAAATTAACTACCTACAAACAAAGAGAATATATGTACAAACTGCCACGAATGCAAACGAAATTAAATAAAAACCTATAAAAACCAACAAAAACACATACACTCACACATCCACCAATCTACCAAAGAAAGAGTATATAATTCAATCTACACCGGCCGTACCACAGACAGACCATAGACCATTATTATCGTGCTATTATCACCAAGAATGATATATTCTAAATGGATAGGTAACTCTAAATACCTATTTGAAGCATGAAGATCAGTAAAGATATAGCAAAATCAATAGAACTAGTTTCCACGTTATTCTTTATGACTTAAGAATGATATATCTTATTGAATTATCCAAATCGAACCATTACTTACGAAGATATTAAGTAATAAACATATGCCGTTCCTGTCACTGAAAGCCAAATTACGCGGGTGCGTGACGTCACTGTGATGGAACTAGCGCGGCCGCCCGGCACTGTTTTGCCGATTTAATAGCAAGTGTTATACCTTTTTGAATAGCTAAAGAGACGTAGAAGTTTTTAAAATCATTTGCCGAATAAGTTCCGTACATTTTAAAAAAAAAAAGCACTTCAAAGTTAAAACCACTTAGTTAAAATTCTTTAATTAGAACCATTCTAGGGCAGTATTTTTAAGCTGTTAGTAGTAGGTTCAGTTTTTGTTAATCATTTCTATTAATTGACATGCCTTCTAACTTAAAACATGAAAAAATGGGACCCTAACAGCTCTAATCCCAGTTTGCCGTTGTATTGGCTAGTGTGGGGATCTCTCAGAAGGACGGCAAATCAAAATGCGTGTTCGTTGTAGCGTGGTTTTTATTCGACTGTCTTAGGGCTAGTTACATCTTGCTTTAGTATAGCTAAGATAGGTAATACACATGTATAATATGTATAGGTAGCTGCCTATACGCTACAGTCCTGGATAATAATACCTTATTTGAGGTTAGTGCCAATTAAGCTAGATCTCTAAATTGTATGAGCACCGATACAACTCAGAGGTCTATCTTAATTGCTGGTGACTGTTTATGTCTTGGAGACAGCCTTTAATTTTCAACTCACAAGGTCTTACAGCCCAAGTAAAGGGAAAATTCCGAAAAATAAAAAAAGTTGAAAATTAATGTAAATTTATTAATGAAAATCTAAATTTGCCTAAATCTTTTTATCGTATTGACTCAGGACCTTGATTTTTATACACCTTATAGGGACTATAGACCTCAGTATCTGGTATAAATTTCAACTTGCTAGGTCGACCCGTTCCTGTGATAATCCGTGGTGACACATGGACAGACAGACAGACAGACGGACAAGAGAGTGATCTTATAAGGGTTCCTTTTTACCTTTTGAGGTACGGAACCCTAATAATGGTTATTATTAAATTATCTTTAAGGTTGAATATCTCCGTAACAGTTATGTTTCGGACACCATATTACAACCAAATCCATCAGAAATGAGCGGAATAATAACGTCCTTTAATATTCAGTTAGATTTTCCCTGTAAGCCTGTATATATCATTTCGCGAATGGCCCTTTTAACCTACTTGAGCTTTATTTAGTGCATGGTTCTCTACACTTGCTGATCTAGGTATGACAGAAAACTTAATATTGGTTGTCAATGGATGTTTTGGGATGTTTTTTGCTCGGAACAATAACTAGCATGGAAGCCGGGCTAAAATAAAAACCGAGTACTATACAGTTTATTCATTTATGTCAATTAGCATATCGTAATGTGGGAATGAAACAAAACATGGCTGTTTGTTTTTATTATTTTTGAACGTGTCACAAGCAAAATGTCAAATGGTCCTCTTTGGCCCTCTTATAATGCTAAAAAATACAAAAGTTCTACCCAAGACGTCAAAATACTTACGTTGGCTATCAACTTAATTTTGTAGTTTTATATTTTGTTGACACGAGTCGGGAGTTTGACGAATTTACTAAGTGAAAAAAGCGAGTTAATTATTAATTTCTGTCTGAGAACGTGGCCAGAAAGTATATACGAGAGGTGTACAGTGCCCTGGACAAGATGTCTTATGTTGTTGAAGGGTGTAAAGCCCATAGTTCGAGAAAAGAAAATGAGAACGAAACGTTAACATTTCATCGGTGAGTTTAGAGATATATTTTGCAATATTAGAAATAAAAAAAGTGATAGACGATAAATAAAAATAGTACTTTATCCTATCTACTCAAAAGAATTCACGTATTTGCTTTAATTTATGATTTTTCTGAAAAATAAAATTGTCGCAAGTATAGGTTACTAGTGATGTAAAAATGGTTATCGATAATCATTTCAATACTGTTGCAGATTTCCTAATGATGGTGAAATGAAAATGAAATGGAGTCAGTGCATCAATAGGTTTTTCTCATACAAACTTCCACCCCCTTTTCACCCCCTTAAAGGGTGATTTCTAGGATAAAAACTATCCTATGTTTTTTCCCGGGACTCCAACAATCCCTATCCGAATTTCATCTAAATCGGTTCGGCGGTTTAAGCATGAAGATGTAACAGACAGACAGACAGACACACTTTCGCATTTATAATATTTTATAATTATAATATTAATTAGTAAATTAGTATTAGTTTTAATGATTAATAAAGACATTAAATTTGTTGTCTATTAAGACATTAAACTTGTGTCAAATTCTTATCGTCTCTTTCCTACCACACTTGACTGATATTCCGACGCCGAAGTTCCGTCGTGGTAAATCCGTTAGTAAACCACAGCCACACTTGGCAGATTATCCGTCGACAGCCAGCGCCTATACTGATAATAAATTATAATAACATGGGAATGTTAAGAAAAGGATAAACTATATTAATTAAAAACTATATAATAGAAAACTATTCTATCTATAGGTACACATAATAAAAAATGTAACGGATCGCTCTCTGTACATGGAAGATATATGAGAAAAAATATTATTGGGTCCTTTATCAACGCAATAGCACCCAAAACAATGATTGTTAGAATTTTGTCTGTTTGTGCAAGCTAATCTCAGAAACGGCGTATTCGGATGTGGTTTTCACTAATATATTGTGGTAAGCTTCACTTAACATTTAGTGTTTGTTTCATGTCAATCGGTTCTTAAATATAAAAGTTATGTCAATTTAAAGAATCACGTCGAACATTTGTTAATCCAAAATAAACCAAAAGATATACCCAAAGTCACTATTCCACGTGGACGAAGTCGCGGGCACAGCTAGTACTAACTATATTTACTTGTTTGCTTTGATGACTTATATCGACACGACAATGTCGATGATAAGCCCATCACTAGCCAAAAAATTGCTTGTGACCTGCATAATAACGAAACAGAACGGTATTATATGTCTCTTTCCCACGCATTATTAACGTCGAAAGTAAAAAAAGGTAAAGTATATGCATTTCATTTCTTATTTTAGCCCGGCTTCCATGTTAGTTATTGTTCCGAGGTTTTTTGCCATCTTGCTTTTTGTTACAAACCATTCGTTCAGTATGCACTTAGGTAGGATGACTCTAGATTTTAATTACATAGATTTTAATTCTGATTTATTTATTTACTAGTTTTTCGCCAGCAGCTTCGCCCGCGTGGTCTACACGATTAAACAAACATACAGACTTTAACACCCCTTTTTATCCCTTTCAGGGGTGAAATTTAAATAATCCTTAAATACATGCACCAATCTTCAATTTTATTGAAGTGCAAAAATAGAAAAGTAATTTTGATAATATTTTTTTTTTTCATACAAACTTTAACAGCCCTTTTTACCCCTTTAAGGGTTGAAATTAAAAAAATCTTTAAATTGTGTTTTATTTTTTTATATTTAGAGGCTAAATACCAAATTCCTTTCATTTCAAATAAAAAATGACTGAGTTACATACAAAATTTGGAGCCCCGTTTCATCCCCTTAGGGGGTGAATTTTGGAAAATCCTTTCTTAGCGGAAACCTACGTTATAATAACTATCTGCGTGCCGAATTTCAGCGAAATCCGTTCAGTGGTTTCAGCTGTGCGTTGATAGATTAGTCAGTCAGTCAGTTTTGGGTCTTTCGGCACGTTAAAAATGGGGTTTTCTGGCGTTTTGATAGAATTGTTTGTACATTTCGGCATTATTCAATATTTATACATAGTTAAAAAAGTAAATTAGACACAAATCGGACACTTATTTGTTTTAAAATTCACAATTAAAGTAACAACCCACTGCGTGCCTTATTGCTGCCAACGGCTAACTGGCGGCGACCGTCACTGTGTCGTTTCACCTACCGCGACGGCCACTCGGTGCACGTCGCTAGTAATTCGGTCATTTTTGTCGTAAAACAAAAATTTTTGCACTGTGTGTTAAAGATTTCTTAGCTCTATAAATTTGCATTCTTAACTAAAAACGTTACGGATCCTCATTGCGAAAAAGAGAAAGATAACAGCTACGTTGGGACAATCTCTCTTTCTTTCATTAAGGGTAAGCATGGTTTTTTTTTGTTGATGGCAATCATCCTTTTAGGATATTTCTGCCAATGTCAATGTCAAAGTCTTGGTCCATTTGTCACATTTTTTTTTTACATAAGTTTTAGTACTTTTAGTCAATACAAAGTGAAAGATTTTGTACACGTACATTTTCTTCAGTTTTAATTTCTTCTTTTATGTTATAGTCACATTCTCAAACTCACTGTAATGTCCAGTCCTTGTCCATACATGTCCAGTCAAGCTTTAGTGAAATTGGCGGTTATTCCACTAAAACATTCACGAACTTTTTGGGACAACCTGGAAAGTCACGATACACGCTTTCATTTCATTTCACTTCACTTGTGCACTTAGATTGATCATTATTGGATAAAACACCACCGAAATTATTATTTTTATATTATAATAAAACTCAAAATACACGAATTTAATGAAAATAAAACGAAAACGCAACGTCACTCTGCAAGTGCCCGCCAAAAAGTCGTAAGCATGGTTAGAAAGAGAGATTCTTGATCACAGCGTATATTATATTAATATTTTAAAGGCTTTAGTTACAAGACTATCAAGCCTAAACCATTTATTTACTTTCAATATTCTACTTTATTTCTAAAGTCACGTTATATCAGATTCACTGTAAAGTCTAGTCCTCGTCCTTACAAGTCTGGTCAGGTTTTAGTGAAATTGGCGGCTGTTCCACTAAAACTTCAGGGACTTTTTGGGACAACCTGCAAAGTCACGATACCGCTTTCATTTCATTTCACTTCACTTAGATTGATCTTTATTGGATAAAAAACCACCGAAATTATCCAAGAACTCAAAATACACGAGTTAAATGCGAAAAAGAGAAAGATAACAACTACGTTGGGATAATCTCTCTTTCTAACCCTACTTACCCTTAATGAAAGAAAGAGAGATTGTCCTTTCTCTTTTTCGCAATTGATAGGTATTTGGTATTTGCTTCAAATAGGTATTTAGAGTTACCTATCCATTTAGAATATATAACTCTTGGGCAGCTCTACCGAATTCACATTTTGACGCAGTAATCAATCTGTGGTAACACTATTATTGGCAACACTTGTGAGTAGATTACATAACAGGATTATGGTCGTGATCTTGTGGTTTTACCTATAATTTTACTAATAACTATTCGTTCTGCTTAGAAAACTATCTAAAAATGGGTAAGCATTTTGGGGAACTTGCTAAAATACGAGGATTGATCACATATAAATTATCGCCGCACGAACAAAGAGCTTACGCAGGAGCTATATCCAATGGGATTCCAAATATATTCCGCAGAATCAGAGAGAGTTTGTTCATTGTTGCACCACGTAAGTTTGTTCAAGATACTTTTTAATTCGTTACCTACGTCTAAATTACGAGTCACGATTCCAAGAATTTTTATATTATATTTTGGGACGACTATCCCATCCGCTAACGAAGGGATGATACTACTAATACTTAGTTATCAATATTTAATGATTATAATTTATTAAAATGTTTCTTATATATTACTACAAAAAAAAAATAAAGGTATTAATGCTAAAGATGGGAAGCACTGTATAATAGCGCCCGCTGATATGGGGCTTCCCTTATTTTTTTTCGTGTAGTCCTCTTCATACTAAGAACTTTCACCAAGGGGTTTGAAGCGATTTTTCGAGAAAAAAAATCCTAAAGTTACTTACTAATTCTTAAAAAAAATAACCACGAACTGTACGGCGATCGCTCGCTGCGCCTTGCGATAGTCGTTCACTTCGAACATAATCAAGCCATGTTGATTCTGAATAGAAAAGATTGTTTAAATAATTTTAAGAAAAAAAAGTTATTTATACATGAATTAGCTTAGAAAACTGTGCGTTTTCGCGTTAAAAGCCTTGGTGAAAGTTCTTAACAACGAAAAGTACTACACGAAAAAAATAAGTGAAGCCCCAAATCAGCGGGCGCCATTGTACAGTGGAGCCATTTTTTCTGTTTTGTAATTATGCGTTTTTTCGTCTCCTTAGGGATCCTGGGTCTCCTTTTTCGTATCCATATATCCTTACCCAAGGTTCAAGATATAAAAAAGCTCTCAAACCGGGCATACATGTTACTTTCATATTTGTTTATTATTATCCTTTAAGTATGGACATTAAAAATCATGATCAACTAGTTAGCAATTTTCTCCTGCATTCCCAAGGGTTCTTATCTTTTCCCGAGATCTAAAGTATCCTTTGTTATATGATGTGATGACCTGTGTGCCAAGTTCATCAAAATCTGTTCAGCCGTTTTTGTGTGATTGAGCAACTAACATTATAAACTTCACATTTATAATATTAGTAGGATTGATATAACACTTGGCTATGCCTGTTTATTCCTACAGATTGAGATAATATGTGTGCTGGAGTTGAAAAGCTCCTCTGATTATGAACTACAATATTTTGCATTTTTATTTGAAATTATCTTTAGCCTACCTAACTTAGTATTAAGATTTATTTTCATTTTTAATGAGTAATGTATTCTTTTACAGCTTTCATCATTGGATACCTTATTTATGAGGGTGTAGAGAGGGAACATCACCGTTTATCACGCAAGAATCCTGCTGATTTTGAAAATGATCAATAGGAACTGAGTTGATAAATCATTAATATTATAACTTATATTTTAATGTAGATGCTATGCAATTAAAGTCATAATTTCAAACAACTGTTTCATTAACCAACTTCAAAAAAGTAGGAGACCTAGTAATAACTTATTTTATATATATTTTTTTTGTTTTTCGTTTGAGTCCTATAAAATAGCGATCCGTCACATTTTTATTATATGTACCAAAGAGTATGTAATATATTACTGATATGTACCTATAGATTTTTTTTTTTTTTTTTCCTTTTGCTTCCATTTGCGATCGGTCGATAAACCATAAGCAAGTCTGTTGAGAGTGATTATGGCTTTACGGTGGAGCGGCCATCGCCGCACCTCCCAATTAAAATATGTGGTCTCTTCTCAACCTTCTGACCACAGATGATGTGTCCAGCAAGTCCGCGATAAGCGGGTTAGGATGTAGAGATAGGCGCTCTTTGTGGAGTTTCTTGTACCGATCGATTTCGGATACGACTGTTGGTATTTGAAGATAGTCGTGTACCTCATCATTTTTTGCGAACCAAGGAGCATTACTAATTGCCCTCAGGATGCTATTCTGCGCCCTCTGGAGGCAGAGTATGTTACTTTTGCTCGCGACGCCCCAAATCTGGATTCCGTACGTCCAAACTGGTTTGAGCACAGAGTTGTAGATTAAAAGTTTATTGTCCACTGACAAAACAGAGTTTCTTCCCATTAGCCAATACAGGGAGCGGAACTTGTGATTGACCTGGTCCCTTTTTTGTTTTATATGTTGCTTCCATGTAAGGCGCCTGTCAAGATGAAAGCCAAGGTACCTCACACAGTCACAGTGTGGAAGAATATCTATGCCAAGTTTTACGGGCGGGCAGTTTCCCTTCCTCAACGCAAAAGTAATATGGTTGGATTTAGCTGCGCTAACACGAATACGCCACTTATTAAGCCATTTTTGTGTTTCATCTAACTGGTATATAGATAGAATAGCTTTCTATTATATATTTTTTACCTGTTATTCATATAGTTTATCCTTTTCTTAACATTACCATGTTATTATTAATTTATTATCGGCTCGAAAACGCGCCTCCAGACTTTACCAGGCCTACGCCACACTTGACGGATATTCCGTCGCGGATTGCTTCAAAATGACTTTAACGGGCACACTAAGCGGAGAAAATCGGTCGTTCTGTCGCGGACCGCTCGCACTCAGCGTCTGCTCCGTCCGGCTACAACGCATTTCGTGTATTTATATGTATCTCGGCACATTCGGCGGATAACACGCAGTGACGGATGTATTAGGAACACACCGTATAGCCGTGTGGCTGTGGTTTATTAACGGATGGATTTACCACGACGGAACTTCGGCGTCGGAATATCCGTCAAGTGTGGTAGGAAAGAGACGATAAGAATTTGACACAAGTATAAATGAAACTACAATTATTAATTTAATGTCTTTATTATTCATTTAAATCCATATATATACTAATATTATAAATGTGAAAGTGTGTCTGTCTGTCTGTTACCTCTTCACGCTTAAACCACCGAACCGATTTAGATGAAATTCGGTATAGGGATTGTTGGAGTCCCGGATAAAAACATAACAACTCGCTTTTTTCCTCGGAACAATAACTAACATGGAAGCCGTGCTAAAATAAAAACCGAGTACTATACAGTTTATTCATTTATGTCAATTAGCATATCGTAATGTGGGAATGAAACAAAACATGGCTGTTTGTTTTATTATTTTTGAACGTGTCACAAGCAAAATGTCAAATGGTCCTCTTTGGCCCTCTTATAATGCTAACAAATACAAAAGTTCTATCCAAGACGTCAAAATACTTACGTTGGCTATCAACTTAATTTTGTAGTTTTATATTTTGTTGATACGAGTCGGGAGTTTGACGAATTTACTAAGTGAAAAAAGCGAGTTAATTATTAATTTCTGTCTGAGAACGTGGCCAGAAAGTATATACGAGAGGTGTACAGTGCCCTGGACAAGATGTCTTATGTTGTTGAAGGGTGTAAAGCCCATAGTTCGAGAAAAGAAAATGAGAACGAAACGTTAACATTTCATCAGTGAGTTTAGAGATATATTTTTCAATATTGGAAATAAAAAAAGTGATAGACGATAAATAAAAATAGTACTTTATGCCTACTCAAAAGAATTCACGTAATTGCTTTATTTTATGATTTTTCTGAAAAATTAAATTGTCGCAAGTATAGGTTACTAGTGATGTAAAAATGGTTATCGATAATCATTTCAATACTGTTGCAGATTTCCTAATGATGGTGAAATGAAAATGAAATGGAGTCAGTGCATCAATAGGTTTTTCTCATACAAACTTCCACCCCCTTTTCACCCTCTTAAAGGGTGATTTCTAGGATAAAAAATATCTTATGTTTTTTCCCGGGACTCCAACAATCCCTATCCGAATTTCATCTAAATCGGTTCGGCGGTTTAAGCGTGAAGAGGTAACAGACAGACAGACACACTTTCGCATTTATAATATTTGATAATTATAATTTATAAGTATTAGTATGGATTTTAATGATTAATAAAGACATTAAATTAATAATTGTAGTTTCATTTATACTTGTGTCAAATTCTTATCGTCTCTTTCCTACCACACTTGACTGATATTCTGACGCCGAAGTTCCGTCGTGGTAAATCCGTTAGTAAACCACAGCCACACTTGGCAGATTATCCGTCGACAGCCAGCGCCTATACTGATAATAAATTATAGTAACATGGGAATGTTAAGAAAAGGATAAACTATATTAATTAAAAAATATATAATAGAAAACTATTCTATCTATAGGTACACATAATAAAAATGTAACGGATCGCTATCTGTACATGGAAGATATATAAGAAAAAATATTATTGGGTCCTTTATCAACGCAATAGCACCCAAAACAATGATTGTTAGAATTTTGTCTGTTTGTGCAAGCTAATCTCAGAAACGGCGTTTTCGGATGTGGTTTTCACTTATATATTGTGGTAAGCTTCACACTGGTGGAGAACTGGTGCGTCGAGCACGACCTCACCGTGAATCCAACAAAAACAGAAATGGTAATGTTTAATAACAAGCGTAATGTGGGTAACTACAACCCACCGGAACTATTTGGATCCGCTTTACAGACATCAAGTGAAGTTAAGTACCTTGGTCTAACGTTGGACAGTAAACTCAACTGGAGCAGCCACATTGACCAGAAAACCAAAAAAAGCAGCATAGTCCTGTGGCAATGCCGCAAAATGGTAGGTAAACGCTGGAGTCTGTCCCCCAAGATATTCAAATGGCTATACACGGTAATAATACGACCAATGCTAAGCTACGGAGCCCTTGTGTGGTGGCCAAGAACCAAACTAGGAACTTGCGTCAAAAAACTCCAAAGCTTCCAAAGACTAGCATGTTGTGCAATCACAGGTTGCATGAGGACCACTCCGACTGCGGCTATGGAAGCCATGCTAAATCTACCGCCGCTCCACTTATTCATCCAACAAGAAGCGGCTCAAGCAGCTCTAAGACTCAAATTTCTAAAACTAAACAGGTTTGATAAAGTCAAGCACTTTAACAGTATTTTTCTAGACTGGAACAACACACCCCTAATAGACGCCCCCTGTGACAAGGTGGCGCCAATCCACATCTTTAACAAAAGATTCAAAATTCAACTGTCCGAGTGCGGCGACCCTAGCCGGGTCCACAGATCACTCAGAATATTCACGGATGGCTCAAAAACCAGTGCAGGCACTGGTACAGGCGTCTTCTCGGAGGACCTTAACATCAACATTGCCAAACCCCTTGGATCCCACAGCACAGTCTTCCAGGCTGAATGCATGGGGATCCTACTGGCGGCTCAGGCAATAGCGACAAGAAAGGTAACAGATCATAACATTATCATTCTCTCAGACAGCAAATCAGTACTACAAGCACTGGATCGTACTAAGGTGACATCTAGTCTTGTAGTGGAGTGTCAAAAGGCCGTAAATTTGGTAGGCATCCACAATAACATAACCATACAATGGATCAAAGGACACAGTGGAGACAGAGGCAATGACGCAGCTGACTCACTGGCAAGGAGAGGATCGGAGTCAATACCGGTGGGACCCGAACCCTTTCTCCCTCTCCCACAGTGCTGGTTTAAAAGTAGGATAAGTGAACGCACATATCACCTCCACCAAAACTACTGGAACAACCATGAGGAGTGCAGGCAGACCAAACTAGTTTTGCCTCAACTTAATACAAGGCTCTCTAGAGCACTCCTACAACTGAGCAAACCACGATTGCGACTAGTAACTAGCGCTATAACCGGTCACGGCAGTTTTAACAAACATCTGTTCAATCTAGGTGTCACAGACAGCCCCCTGTGCAGAGCTTGCATGAGGGCAGAAGAAACAGCCGCCCACGTCCTGCTGGAATGCGGTGGGGTGGCCGAATGCCGGGCAAACTACCTGGGCAACCCGGGTAGTCTCAGGGAGGCGGTCGGCAACGTCAAGGCGCTGGCAGGCTTCCTTGAAGATATAGGATGGCTGGAGTAACCCCAGCCAAACACCCTCCGACGCAAAAAGGGCGCAATCCGTCGCCCAATTGCGGAAAACGCCCGCACGAAAAAAAGAAGAAAGAAAGAAAAGAAGCTTCACTTAACATTTAGTGTTTGTTTCATGTCAATCGGTTCTTAAATATAAAAGTTATGTCAATTTAAAGAATCACATCGAACATTTGTTAATCCAAAATAAACCAAAAGATATGCCCAAAGTCACTATTCCACGCGGACGAAGTCGCGGGCACAGCTATTACTAACTATATTTACTTGTTTGCTTTGATGACTTATATCGAGACGACAATGTCGATGATAAGCCCATCACTAGCCAAAAAATAGCTTGTGACAACCTGCATAATAACGAAACAGAACGGTATTATATGTCTCTTTCCCACGCATTATTAACGTCGAAAGTAAAAAAAGGTAAAGTATATGCATTTTATTTCTTATTTAGCTTTTCATTTCTTTTAGCCCGGCTTCCATGTTAGTTATTGTTCCGAGATTTTTGCACTAAGTAAATTCGTCAAACTCCCGACTCGTATCAACAAAACATAAAACTACAAAATTAAGTTGATAGCCAACGCAAGTATTTTGACGTCTTGGATAGAACTTTTGTATTTGTTAGCATTATAAGAGGGCCAAAGAGGACCATTTGACATTTTGCTTGTGACACGTTCAAAAATAATAAAAACAAACAGCCATGTTTTGTTTCATGCCCACATTACGATATGCTAATTGACATAAATGAATAAATTGTATAGTAAGTACTCGGTTTTTATTTTAGCCCGGCTTCCATGCTAGTTATTGTTCCGAGTATCTGGGGTTTAGTTTATGTTAATTATGAATGATTTAATCTAGTATATAAAATTTTTCATACTCTTTGCTAATATATAGTGTATTATCTATTCTATGGTATTATCTATGGATTTAATTTAACAAACACAGAGACGAGCGAAGGGATTTAGCTAGCTACATATCAGTAATCTGTGAAGGGATTCTGGTTCAAGTGATTATATACTCTTTGTTCTATCACAAATATCTTATTAGCAATGGAAGAAGTCGACTCGATCATCTTGCATTTTCTACGTCAACTAAATATGTATGTAACACTTTTTAATTTTTTGAATAATAAGTTCAGAAGGTACGTAATTTTATGTACGTATTGATTGTGGTCCATCCCCATATGTATAACCGGTACTTAATCAATTTGAAAGTAGAAAAGTCAAATTTTCAGAAACCATACAAAACAAACAAACTGGAGATAAAGTCCTTGCTTGCCATAAGGGGATTTTCCTACCTACATATGGGTGAAACATTTGGAGTAAAATAATTAGTAGGTACCTATGTGGTTTGTGTGAATATGTAAGTAGTAAAACATGTTATTACTTATTGTTTTAGAAATGTGGATGACAGCACTAAGAATTTATGTGACCTTCCAGTGGAAACAATAATTGAGGCAGCTTCGACATGTTTACGTACAATAAATCCTTCACTTAAAATACCAGCCAAACTGCCACTTGGAATATCTCACAGGATAGAAGTGGCTGCCCAAATTGCATTAGTTTGTAAGGTAAATAATAAATAAATACCATATATAAATAACTAGCTTTCTGCTCTGCTAAGAGGACATTTGCGAAAAGCAGCTATCTCTGCACTTGGCATCTCCCGGGTGCTACAAACAAAGGCAACAATTTAGTTATTATGATGTTTCGTCTATATTAAATTTATTATACTATTTGTTAGACCCATGCTAAAATTAATTGAATTTTCATATTATTTGGACTGGAATAACAGCATCAACATTTGCCTTTTTTTCTGTTTCCTCACGATGTTTTCCTTCACCGAAAGCGCAAGCTCATTGTAGGATTCGAACCCAAGACCTTCGCCGCGGTATCCGACGTCACTTACCACTGAGCTATCATCGCCATCAATGTTTATAGGTAGGTACTAAGATGTCAAAATTAGTTAGAAGCATACTTCATTTTGCATAAATTGGCTCACAGTAATATCCTCTAAATATTTGGGTGTATCCATTACACATAACATACAAAAATCAAATGATTTCTCTTTATAAAAGGTAATAATAATAATAATAATAATAAAGAAATTTATTGCCACAAAAAAGAAATACAACATATTAAGAAAAGAATAAAACACAAAATACAATCTAGATATAGCAAATAAAGTACATAAAAATTGTTACATTATATAAGTAATTCGTGATATGTATAAAGCCAAATAAAAATAAAAAAAAAAATAATAGTAATCTAACATTATCGTACTGGCAATGGGACAAGCTCAGCGATTGCAGCGTTCACATGAACATGTGTACGTTGCGCTGGTTTTCAGTTTGCCCCTGTATTCGGACTATGTTGTTAGCCGAGAGATAGTAAAATCAAAGAAAAAAAAGAGAGCGAGTTACAGAAAAACATCCGAATAAAAATGAATCAACTGATCAAGTGATGTTAGCCAGTTCGGAAGTGTGTTTATTGTGCGCATGATAATAATTATGATTACTTCGTCCCTACGTGTTTTTAAAGGCAGCATCAAAATTGTCCTTTTGGCGGGCTAGTAGTATTATTTTATATTTCATCTTAAACACATCATAGCTTAATTTCCTTCTCAAGGGGGGTGGAAGTGTATTCCAAATTTTTGATGTTTTATATTTGAAACTGCCTTTGAATCCAGTGGTATTATGTTTTGGGATGGTAAGAGCATTTTGAGATTGGGAGCGTGTGTTTAGAGCATGAATATCCCTAGTCCATCTTAACTTCTCAAAAAGATATTCAGGATTATTTTTCCAAATCACTCTATGCGTAAGACATGCTAGATGAAGTTCTCTCCTAGACTTCATGTTGAGTATACCTTTTTTAACAAGGTAGGGTGAGACATGCTCCCTTCTGGGTATTGCAAAGCAGAAACGGGCGCAAGCATTTTGTACTCGTTGGATAGCATTTTCTGTTTTAATCCATAACCTGGGCCCGTACACTGCACTGCAATAGTTAAATGGAGAGAGTACTAAAAGATCGCATAGTAAAATTCTCACCTCTTCAGAAATGTGTTTCCTAATACTGTATAAGACTTTGAGTTTATAAAAAGCGTTTTTAATTTTCTCATTGACATGTTTAACAAACCTCAATTCATTGTCAAAGATGAGACCCAAGTTTTTAGCCTCCGATTCTATCGGTATATCTACCCCATTTATGGTTAATTTTGGATTACGATTAATGACTTTGCTAACCTGTGTTTTAGTTCCTACAATTAACAATCGGGATTTTTCCGGGTTCAAAACCAAAGAGTTGCGCCTTGACCACTTATAAATCTCCTCAAGGTCTTCATTTATTTGCCTCATAGCCTCTTCCGTATCTTCTGATTTAAAGCTATGATAAATCTGTGTATCATCTGCATATAAGTGATACTTGCATATTTTAATATTGTCTGGCATATCTGCTGTAAAAATTGAAAAAAGTATAGGACTTAAAATTGAGCCTTGCGGTGTTCCTCTTGGTATATTTCCAATATTAGACACGATTTTGCTGCCATTTTGAATTTCAAGCTCTACGTACTGTTCCCTGCCTATTAGAAAAGTTTTAAACCATTTGCATGTTTCTTCAGAAAAACCGTAGTATGAGAGCTTAGCTATAAGTAAATCAGGGTTTATGCAGTCAAATGCACGTGAGTAGTCCAACAGAACTAGAGCACTACTAAGCCCTGAATCTAATGCTGTCAACAACTCGTCAGAAACCTGCAAAAGTGCAGTCTCTGTGCCATGGCCCTTTCGAAAACCTGACTGATATTTTGGAATTATATTTTCTTTGCAAATATATTTTTCCATTTGAATAAGCACTACTCTCTCTAACACCTTTGATAGCACAGGAAGAATGCTGATAGGTCGTAGATGTTTTACTAGATCTATTGTATTACATTTAGGAATAGGCTTTACTAGAGCACGCTTCCAAGCATCCGGAAAGGTATTTGTTTGTATGGAGCAATTAATAATGTCCGTAATAATTGACAAGGTCTCTGGTATTGTGAGTTTAATCATTTCTGCATTCAACCGGTCATTTCCAGTTGCATTTGTTGTTATGTTTAAGATAATTGTACTAACTGCCTCCTCAGAAACAGGAATTAAAGAAAATACACTATTTGTTTTTTTATGTGTGTTAAAATGATCAAATAATTCGCTATCGATTGTTCCGTCACCCGGAACATTCAAAAAGTGATCATTAATTAGATTAGGATTCATTAAATTATCTGGAATTGGAATACAATTATTACTATCAAATGTTTTTGTTTTTTTTAAAAAGTTCCACATTTTTTTAGGTTGTTTAAAATTTCTATTAATATAGTACGTAAAAAAAGCTGCTTTTTCCCTTTCAATTGCTCCCGTAACTAGGTTTTTTAAATTTTTATAATAATTTTTAGAAGAGTCTGATTTCTTAGTTTGAGATCTTAACAAGGCTTTGTCTCTTAGACAGATCATATCCCTTATGGTGCTAGTAATCCATGGTTTAGGTGACTCACTCATCTTTTTTTCCTGTAGAGGAGCATGTTTATCAAAAAGTTTAATAATAATTTCATTGAACCTCTCCACTTTCGACTGCACATCTCGTAAGTTTAAAAGTTCTTGCCATTCAATAGACTTAAGATCTGAATTGAATGATTCAAGATCTATTTTATTTATTGGTCGTGATTCCATCACTCTTTTCACAGCCTTTTGTTTCTTAATGTTAAACTCACATAATACCATGGCATGATCGCTCAGACATCTGTTGTGTATTACTGTTTTTTTTCTACATCTTTCTGGCGTATCTGTGATTACAAGATCCAGCAAACTTTTCGATCCATCCGTAACTCTAGTAGGCTCCTCAATTAGTTGAGATAGATTTTGCTGGGTACAAAATATGCGTAACTCCTGGGCCTTTGAGGAGTCAGGCTTGAGTAAATCTACGTTGAAATCTGTGAGCAAACATACGTAGTTGCAGTGGATAAAAGTATTTAGAGACTCACTTAGGGCATTTAATGCTGTAGTCACTTTCACACTTTCTGGTCTATATGCCGTACCTACAGCCATTCGAGCGCCAGGTAGAGTAAGTTCGAGCCATAATTGCTCCAATTCGGAGTCTGGATGGACACGTACACGAGCTCGTAGACCTTTCTTAATGTAGAAACCTACACCTCCACCTTTATTTTTTGATTCACGAGCTCTATGTTTAAATATATAACCTGGCAAAGTTGGTGCAATAAATTCTTGACCCTGTTTGATCCATGTCTCATTAAGCGCCAACACATCCGGTCTATAAGTCTCAATGCTTGCTTCTAACTCATCTCTACCTGTATTTAGGGATCGAATATTTAAAAGACCTAGCATCAAACGTTTGTCGTTTGTGTTAGCCATTGATGATTGATATTGTATATAGGTAGGTGTGTATATGTATATAGGATATAAATAATATTCTGAGATGAGTGTGGTTTGTATATAATAATAAATATGTAGGCGAGACCATACTCAAGTGATCAGGTATCATAATGAATTTCTCATAATTATAATGTGATGCAATAATTGTGACTCTAAATTTACAATTGATTGCTAACGTAGCTGTCCAACATATACGGAAACACTGTATTCTGGTAAGGAAACTATAATAAGCTCTTATTACTGTAAGGATTATAAAACAATATTCATTATTGACTAATAAATTGAAGGATAGGTATTTTAGGATCATCCCATGCATCCTTATCAATACAAATAAATTAATGATAGCATTATAAATTCTCAAACTACAAACTGCTAGACCGCAGTTTAAAAATTCGTTCAATATCGCTATCGCAGCGTACACGAAACGCAGGCGTTCCCTCTGCTTCTCTGACTAGAACTTTGCCTTCTCGGGTCCAGGCGAACTTCCACTTATGCTGCCTACATAATGCCCGAACTTGGCCAAAGAGCAATCTGTTGTCCTTTGTCAAGCGTTCATTAATATAAATAGGCCGTGGGGTGCCTGCCACCCCCACGTCGTTCGTCGAGATGTTGCGTCGAGAGCGTGCGCAGTGAAGAACTTGTTCGTGCACGGCGCGGCGAGTTACGCGCAACACAATTGTGCGTGGACGCTGTAGCTTGCCATCCTCATGAATACCACCCGCGCGGATGGGGCCTACTCGTCGAGCATCCACAATATCTTGCTCCTCCACCTTTACGCCGATCTTGGTCATTAAGAGTCCTGTAATGTGCATAATATTTTCACCACTATGCTCTGTTACTCCATTAATTTCAATATCGTTTTGTAGATAGATTTGATCCCTTTCTTTTAATTCCTGTTTTAGAGCAATTATTTCCGATTTCAGAATTTCAGTCTCGGTGCAGGAACTTTCGAGCTGTACAAGTCTAGACTCTTGCTTTGCCAACTGTTCAGTGAACATATCCATTTTGATGTTACAGTCCATATACGTTGCTCTCAGGTCTTCCATTTCCTTCCGAACTTCCTCTCGGAAGCACCCAAAGGTACTATTCGTTTAGACTAGCTACCCCCGCGGTTACACCAGCTTTGCCGAGGGTAGGTGTTTAATCAAGGTTTAATATTATTCTATGATTTGATTCTCAGTCTTAAAGTTCAAAGCCTCATGACTATTTCTATGGGGGTTACAGGGCTGACTATTTTATATTTTGAAATGTTTCAGATAATTTGTGTGAATTATGTTTTTACAGGATTTGGGATATAAAAATGATGTTGGTTATCAAACTTTTTTATACTATAATGAATGTGATTTAAGACATGTATTTATGTTTCTTATTGAGCGACTACCAAATGAGGGTAAACAGACAACTACAACCTCTACATCCACCAATAAGAAATCTTTACTTATGCAAAATATAAGACTTAAGATTAGAGAGGAATTAAACTCCATATGGATTCCACCAAGTTGTAATAAGTCTTCGCAAAACATAGGGGATTTTGTGCATTCGTCAGGTAATTACAATATTAAAAAATACTCATTTTATTCAATTTCGCCACTGAGCCCGGTCTTTGGCTATTCTTTTCGTTATCAGCCACTTTGCGTATGTCGTCGCTGCACCCAGTTGGAGAGCGTCCTACACTACGTTTACCGAGTCCCGGTTTCCACTCAGTGTCGCGCTTTAGGAGAGGAGAGACCTATGGCCAGTTGTGGGCTAATACGGGCTGATGATGATACGTAATATGGAGCTTCATATTTAACCTCCACAATAAACAAAATAACATAATTAAGGTTGTCTATGCTAATTCAAATTTCTACCCTATATAGGTTGGTCATATGCTTTATCTTTTTTTTAGTGATATGGAATAATACTGGAAGCAGATTTACTTTGAGTGAAGATGAAATTATGCAGAAGGTACTGAGGATTACCAAAAGTAATATTAATGTATCAGACAACATAACTACCCAAGATTCATCACATCAAGCTCCTGATAAGGCAATCGATGTGAAATTGAAAATAAATAAAAGTCTTAAGGAACTGAAGGAAATGACATTTGTTTTGCGTCAAAAACTAGATACCCTCGAAAGTGAAAGAAATGTTATGGAAGTTGAACACTTTCAGGTAAGGTCTTTTAGTTTCAGTACCATTATCAAAATGTTATTCTTAGAGTGTTCCCATCAAACACATTACACAGCACTTACATTCCGATTCCTGTCATTATAGCTCATAGTGTTCACTGACAGCACTCCTCAACAGCCCACAGCTGTCAAAGGCATGGTATTTGAATCCAAACGGAAATTATTGATGTGTAGGGCTATTACGTGACTTTTGCAATCCGTTTCAATCTTGAAGGATAAACGGATATTAACTTTAGTTTTTCGCGTTAAAGAAGCCTCATTTTTGGCGTTTTTTTTATTAAACATCCGGACGATAGCAACACCAACTGAAACCACAGATACCTAACTACAGGCTTGATTTGACCCAATCCAGCTTGACCTCAGAGTCGGAGAAACTGGAGGTCATTTAGGCACAATTAGCCAAAGAGCTGAATTTGCGGGTAGACTAAGAATTAGTAAACAAAAATGTAAAAGTTCTCAGTTACAACTAAAGAGATTTAACACAATTATAGAGATAATTACTAATTATGGCGATAAAATTGAAAAAACTAATCCCAGATATAGAGGTTTGATTTTTCCACCTCTCTGGTTTTTTCCTACTATTAACTTACTATCAGAAATTCGAAAATCAATATTTAAAAATCTGAAATACCTATCGAAATATCTAGAAACTGGTGACACTTTTACAGAGGTAATTTTTGTATATTTGGTAGGTGACCCGTTAATCTATCTCCCCTTAAAATTTGTCGTACTACTCATTACCGGACACCTGTGTAGGTATAGGTTTTTTTATTCAGTGAACTACCTGCATATATTGTTATTACGAGTATGTTAACTTTATAGTTATTAAAGATTCTGTACATAAGTGTTCGTAAGTCTGTTCATCTCTTGAAGATTGAAAATATGTATATGTACTAATATTTTTTTAGGTTCGAAAATCTTGTGTACGGGTTGAAGCAGATTTGACAAATGTTCATAATATCCTGAATAGCATTGGTTTATCGGGTGATGAAACTGAAAATTTTGCAGGGAATCTATTCGAGAAAGTGGAAAATAATATATCCATATTACAAAGGCAAAGTGAAGACTTAACTTCGCGAAATTTATCACTAAAAGTTGAAATAGACAAACTAAAAAACACTACAAACATCTCTGAGGTGAGTCACTTTAAAGTCCTTCGCTTGAATATATTGTTGAATTCCATTATTATAACATTTAAAGTTTATTGTACAGAGTATACAGGATGAATTTTTTAAGTGGGCGTGGATGGCCAAATCCTAAACTAAAGGGAATATCGAAAAATGCTGAAAAGAGTCTCGAGGCCGATTTTGATAAAAACTAAAATTGTATCATTAGATTTTCGAAAAAATATTTTCCCAAGCCATGAATCGAACCCGATTAATTTGAAAAAAAAAAAACACAGCCTATTACACCATCCGATAATGTTGCTAATAAGGATCAAATTATCAGAAAAAATAACATACGGAAAACTAAAAGAAAGTGTTCTTTTCTAATAAAATGATGTTTTTTTTTTGTATTTTCATACAAAAAACTTATTCTATCGTACCTACTATCAAATTGATTGAAATAATTTTTTATTTTGTACACTCGTTGGACTTGACTGATAACCCACTCGCGTTAACAATGAGTCTCGAGGCCGTTTTTGATGAAAACTAATACGGCATCTTCTGCACTCCTTTCAGCATTTTTCGATATTCCCTTTAGCCATCCACGCCCACTTGAAAAATTCTTCCAGTATATCGGTAGGTAGGTGTCTATATTCTGTACCAACCTCTGTTTGTAGGTATCTATATACTAGGTACCTATCTATATTCTGTGCCATGTCAGTAGGTAATAATGCGGGTTCTGGACCACATGTTTTTGATTGAAAATTGAGTTTTATGTGTATGATGTTAAGGTTGTTTTTAGTGTGGCATTTTGTGTAAGTAAAGTTTATTGTTTGTAGCGTGAGATCTATCTGATTGAAAATTGTGTTTTATGTGTATGATGGTAAGGTTGTTTTTTTAGTGTGGAAGTTTGTTGTTTTTGGTGCGATACCTATAGTATTGTGGAATTTGTATGGTTGTTGTGTTTTTTTTTGTGATTAACTTACTAATTGCACCTGAATGTTTTATTTGTATGTGTACTAGTTATTATTGCGTTGTTTTATTGGTTAAGTTGTGTGATGTATACCTATAGTAATGTTCGGCGGTGTTTTATCAAGAGCGTTATTTTGTTTGTAATTAACTTGCTAATTGTATCTGCATCAGTCATTATAGCGTGGGACTGGATTCGAGGTCACATCGGTTGAGGATGTTGCGTTTAAAAAACTATTGCATTTAATTAAATTGATAGTGAGTGCATCCTTTACAGATTGATAGGAGATAATATAAAGTGCGTAGGAGTTGTGTGGATATTTATTCTCTAGATGAGTTTTCTAACGTGTTATTTAGTTGTGAACTAAGGAATAGAGCGGTAAAAAAAAATGTTGTCTCATTTATTACCAGTGTTTATATACATGAGTTTATATTCAATGAATATTGGTGATGTAAAGAATATAACGTTGTATCCATTTAAAAACGATGTGTTTTCAAGAGTTTGTGATAAAGAAAAATCATGGCGGTTGCAAGATGTTAATATATTAAATGAAAACACACCATCAGATATGAAAATACACTCGTTAAAATTATATTTAACAACAAATGAAGGAAACGTTTCAAGAGTAGTGTCGATTAATAGAGGTCAATTCAACAATTTTCCAATTTGTGTAACTAATGGAATGTTTATGAATAAAATTGAAATTATAAATCAATACAGCAACCTGCGAAATGTGAGACATAAACGTGGTGTTACTATGGAACAAAGTTTGAATGATAATGAATTAGTTCAAATCATAAGAGATGATGCTGGATTGGAAATGACTCTTCGTGTAAATAAAGCTAAACGACCTTCTAGTACCATCAAAACATCACCACCACCACCACCACCACCACCACCACCACCACCACCACCACCACCACCACCATCCACAACAACAACTTCAAGAACCATTCCACTTCTATACAAACGTTTGATTGTTACTACTACTACTACTACTACTGCTGCTGCTGCTGCTGATGATGATGTTGATATATCAACCAGTTCAACGATAAATCTAAGCGAAGAATGTGAACAATATAAATTTTTATTATCACAAATGATAGCATGGTGTTATGATGAAATTAATAAAATCGACGATTTAGTTAACGATCGTGAACTTTGCGCAAAAGCACTCCCCGCCAATACTGCAAAGTTAATTGTAACTAATTAATTCCAATTATGAATACAAGTTCCAGCATCCGTTGGTGGTAGATAAGAGAATCATATAAAAGAGGTGTGTATTTTATTATTTCCACAGTTGATTGTTCGGCTAGTTGACACATCAGCTCCATCATATCAATTAATACTTTAACAATTAATTTTTAAAAAGTTAGTTAAACTTTTTTTACAATGGCACTAGCAGCTTTAAACGAGAATGGGAATAAAGTATGGTTAAAATTAACAGATTTAGAAAAAGATAAACCATATTTAGTGCGCGATTGTAAGCAAACCCCTTCACAATTTGATTCAAACGTAACTCAAACTGTACTAGAATTAAAATGTGGATTTGTTGCATTACCATCGAGATTGATCAAATTGCAAGTTTAAAATCTAATAAAATTTGCATCATAAGAGGAGCGCAAGTCGGTAAAACATACCGAATAAAATTTGAAGATGTGTCGGTTTGCACTAATTATATTTAGGAGCACTACTAATTAATATGTGAGTAATTCTTATTTGTTTTTTTTTTTTTCAGATTTCCAATTTAAAAATGCACGCATCAAGTATGTATTAAATCTAGTTTTGTTTAACTTTTAAAATGTGTAGGTACGTAGTAAACGGTAAATTTATATTTTTTTTCTTTGTTTACAGATGATAACTCCCAGACACAGGTAATGATGATGAAACATCACAAAACACTATGGATTTGTGATTTAAAAACAAATCCTCTACTATCGTGTTGGTCTATCCCAATGTCTTTGAACAGCTTTCATCAAAACGTATCAACATTACTACGTGAATTATATTTATTCACATACGATGAGGACTACCACGATATGATTATGTTTTGGGATGAAATGATGGGTGTATCCACTCTGGGGGACTCAAACGTTGAAATCAACGAATGGATAAGTGAAGTGTCAAAAATTGACGAAATGTACTTTATGAAATATAATACAAATGTAGTTTATAAATTTATCAATGTACTCTTGTGTGTTGTTGGGGATAAAATTAACGTGGCGCGATTTATTAATTATAAAATATAAGATATATATACATATTGAATGCCTACCATCATAATTATTTTTTTTGTTGCAGAATATTAAATACATAATAGATATGGATGGGTTTTATTAAAATCATTAAACAAATTTATATGTAGGGAGATGGGGATCATTGAATGCGATTCAAATGTGGTGACGAGCAATTTTTTTCAACTCGCTCCATGCAGTAACGAGCTTACGTGGGAGGAATGGCGTACAGTTCGTTATTGCATGGATAACATACACGGACTCCCATACGACAACGAGGCATATACACACGAGCTTCTACCTCAAACGGAGATTGAGGTAATTTTATTAGAATTAAAAATGAAATGTAACAACAAACTAATCGCTTATAAGGGGGGGATATATGAAGTAAATTTAAAAAAAAAAACTTAATATTAATTCTTTAAATTTAGAATCGTTGGGTTGTCCAAAATTTGAAAAACTTATATTAGAGTATGGTAGAGATCACTTACAATCCTGCGGGGAACATTTACCTTTAAAAAATCACAAAGAACCTCATTGTCCTCAATCAGAGTTAATATATTTTAACAAATGGTTGCATTTCAATGTAGGGTGAGGGTGGCGAGTGGTGAAAAAAAAAATACTGTGAGGAAATCAATATTATGCATGTATGTATGTTTGTTAGGTCTTTGCGAATGTTTAAACATATTGTATCTATGTTGACAAAAGAACTAAGGTAAATGTCCCCACCACGATTGTAAGTGATCTTCAATGTTTTCGATTAAAATTAATATAATTTAACAAATGGTTACATTTCAATGTGGGGGGGGTGGGGGGGGGTGTGAGGGTGAGTGTTTGGGATGAAGTGTCTTTGCGAATGTTTACATATTACACCTATTGTTGTTGTAAAAGAAAAAGCTAATGTTTCATTATCATCTGTTAATTAAACTATATAATATAAGCACCTTCCCAAACTATGTACTATGTGTTCTCTTTTAGTTGTAAGATAAAATTGTAAAACCGAATTTTTATTGTTTTAGAATTAAACTGTGTAATGTACTCTCTTTTAGTTGTTAGTAGTATTAGTAGTAGTAGTTGTAAAAATTTAGCTTGGTGGATATAAATAAAAAATCAACCTTTCTTGCAATCAATATTTTATTTTATTCCTAACCTTTATTAAACAATAACAACTACCTACCATTATCATCATCACATAACTCTTTATCTAAAAAACACAAAAAACATTAAACAATATCTGTTTTATTTATCCAACTTTTTTCATTCATACCCAACCACTTTACATAGACTTTGTTGCCTTTGCGTTGTAACACCTTCTCCACTAGATAGACATGAGGATCTTTTACCTTTTGCAACTCTTGTTCATAGAAAGCGCCTAAAATTGGTTCATTTCTATCATCTTGTAGCTTATATGTGATGGGGTTTGTGTTTTGAACTTTAACAATTTGAAATATTTCTGTACTCCAGTTGGCAGTGTAGCTTTTAGAGAATACAGATTTGTACTTGCTAATTCTAACATAATCACATTTAACATATTTAGCATACGGTCTAACTTTAATGTGATTATACACTCTATTCAATATGTTGATAGAGTTGTTTTTATTAACACTCGCAGGTGTTACACCTATAGTAGAATGAATTTTTGTATTGTAACGTTCTATAATATTACGTAATAAACCTCCTCGAGTCCAATTGTAGGAACCATTCAAACTAAAATGTTGCCACAACCAATGTTTTAGAGTTCTTATTAATCGTTCTGCTATGGAAGCTTTCATAGTGCTGTAGGTGGAATAGTGGTTTATGTTGTGCTGTTTCAAAAGAGACTGAAACTTGCTGTTATAAAACTCTGTTCCATCGTCAGATTGAATGTTTTTCGGTCTTCTTCTTCTACCTGTTTCGTTTAGAATTTTATTCATAGCATCAGTTGTATCAGTTGCGTTTTTAGTCTTCATCGGTTGAGCCCATACGTATTTGGAGAAGGTATCAATACAAACTAAAATGTATTTGAATCCTCCATTATCTTTAGAATATTTTTGCATATCGATAAGATCAATTTGCCACGTATCATCTAGACCCTTTTGTATGAAACGTCTACGTGGGAAATTTTTACGAGCATACTTATGTATCTCTTTCACCACCTGAGCTTTACTCATCCTTGGTGTTGGTGGTGGTGGTGGTGGTGGTCTGGAGAGGTTTTTTTTTTCAACAACAGTGTGGGAGGTAGGGGAGGTTTTTTTTTCTTGAAATCTTTGAAGTAACTGATCGATTCTTACACGCTCTACAGCTATTTCACGAGAGACCTTTTTATTTTTACCTATAACAAAATTTTGAACTTCATCCAATTGTTCTTTGATTACACCATCTTTTTTTTGAATTCCTCTAGCAACACTTGTTAACCGTTTACTTCCACAGTCAATAACATGTTTATCGAGGCTTCTCGATGATGACAACGTGCTCCCCCCCTCACACACATCATAGAGATAATGTCCAAACTTGTTGAGTGGCATGGTGCGAATGTGATACAAACGAATGATGAGTAACGTATTATATCCAATTGGAAAACTGTTTGGTTAATCTGTCTGTTAATAGCTGTTTTGTTACTTTACAATGATACCACTCTCTATCAACTCTTCAATGATGGCATTAATTTCATTGTTGTGAGAATTGTTACCAACACTCTGAGATGCAATCAGTAATCGTAAACGATCTACAAGCTCATTCGCATCATCCCAATAAATGTAGTCGGTATTAGAAAAGTATTGTTTGTTGATTAAACAGTTTCCACCACCACCACCACCACCACCACCACCACCACTTTTTATGGGTTTGTTAATTAAACAGCTTTCAACACAACCACCACCACCGCTTTTTATAGTTTTGTTCTGTATCAAGTTTTTTTTAATGTAATCATTATATTTAATACTCTTATCACCCTGCACTTGACCCGTAGGTGTGAATCCTCGTCGGTATGCATTCGTTTTTGTGAGGATTTGCATATACTTTTCAACATCGTTTTTTTCAATCACATTATTATTAGGTATTTTTTTAAAGATGAGTTCCACCAGTCCCGGTGTTATTGTGTGGTTTAAATCTTTCACTTGGATTTCATTGTGAGGGGTGATGTGTATGAGGCTATCACCAATAAACATTTTACCATGTTTAAGGTATGCTCCAAACGGTATTTTTACCTCCCCCATCAAATGTGAAATGTAATTCTTTTCATCCATCTGCTGCTGCTGCTGCTGCTGGTGATCGGTGATTGTAACATTACTATTATCAACACCATCATCACTGCCTAATGCTGATGTCATTGATTCATCATCATCATCACTATCATCCTCATAATCTCTTGAAATGTCCTTCTTTATATCAGAATATTTTTTTATTCCAACTCCATCATCATCATCATCATCATCATGTTTAGACTTTTTAGATGCCAACACATTAAGTGGTTTTGTGATGGGTTCAAATTTTTTTTCTAATGCGGTGGTTAGTTCACTTCTATCTGCATACAAAGCTTTAACTTTCTTCTTTACACAATCAATCGATTCAACTAATTTACGCTTCAACTGTTTATTTCCACCTAAAATCTGTTCAGCAGACGTCATGATGAAATGATGGACTCGTTCGTTGTGTAAGCTAAATCTCAATAAAGTGATTGAAACATTTGCGATAACGACCTTTATTAATATTCCTCTCTTTATCAATAACTAAAAAGGAGTGTCTCTCTTTCCAACATTCACGACATATGTCCAGAAATTTTTCCCACACCATGTCTGTGTTAACATGATCATCGTAGGCATGTCTCAAGTTTAAATCATCTTGTTTGAAAAGCAAAATAAGATTTGCATTGTCTCTAACCAACTGTTTTGGAATTCTACTGTAGGTTTGACACAAGTAGAAACAATCTAACCACCTATGACGTCCCATACAAAAGTATTGTCGTATCGCATCTTGATCTTCTAAACATACATCGTCAAATATAACAACACTGTTTTCTTCAGCCTCTTCCGGTGGAGTCACTTGGCTTTTATCACTACACATGTGAAATGTTATCTCATCAACATTGTTCAAGACTTTACTTAAAAACACATACTTGGGTTGGTGTAGTGATTTAGAGTATAAATAGACATTGTAGAATTTTACACCATTCGGATCGAGGAGTATTGATAATAACACGTTTGTTTTACCACAGTTTGATGGACCACAGATGAGACATCTTATACTGTTGGGTAGCAATGAACCATTTTTACCAAAACCACCACCACCCCCTCCACTACTAGTTTGTGTCTCTAGAATTTTTCACCTTGAGGTGTGTGTTTTGTTTTTTAAGTTTCATTTTGTTGTGAACGTTCACTCAAAACGTATGATTGTTTTATACAACAACAACAACAACAACATGATGATATCAAATTGTGTCTTTGACATTAGTGAAGAAGAAGAAGAAGAAGAAAAAAAAAATACCAACTAAGGAAGAATTAAAACATATATCAAAAAGTTTTCTCTTAAAAATGTGTAAAAAGTGGATACATCTGTTTGAGGAAAACCTACCTGAACATCTACAAAACGATTGTGATATAAATCAATACTTTATTTGTAATGATCATCATCATTTATTATTTCAACGTGAAGGAGATGTTCCCGATTTACCGTATATAAGGAAGATAATGTGTCCATACTGTACTAATAAATCAAAGAATACAACGACTGGTGGATGTTTTTAATATGATTACACACACTAAAACACCCATTAAAAAGCGTAAAGCTGACGTGAAAGCACAAAAAAAAAGTTGTGGTGGTGGATTTATTAACAATTTAATAAATAATCTACCGTTTGAACTCCACCTGGCGGGATACAATTATTGTGGACCTGGAACAAAACTAGAGAAAAGATTGGCTCGCAACGATAAAGGTATTAATCCATTGGATGAGGCGTGTAAACATCACGATATAGCGTACGCTCAAAACTCATCTTTGGAAGCGCGACATAGAGCTGATTTAGAATTAGCCGCTGCAGCAGAACAACGTTTGTTTGATTCATCAGCTAGCATACCTGAACGTTTAGCAAGTCTTGCTGTTAATAAAGTAATGAAGTTTAAAGTGAAACGTGGTATGGGAATTGTTCCCATAACACGATTAATTAAAGAGACACGAAAAGCAGTGAAAAAACACCTGCTGTCCAAGAGAAAATCCAAATCCTCCAAGAAACAACTGTTGAGTGCAGCTATTAAAGCAGCTAAAAGATTTGCACATGGAAAAACCATTAAACACTCATCGCGAGTAATACCACTACCAAAGAGAGGTGGATTTTTACCTCTGTTACCGTTATTGGGTGCATTGGCAGCGGCGGGTACATTGGCAGGTGGTGTTTCCACCACCGCTAAAAACATTTATGATATGATTCACAAGAAAAAAGGTGAAGGAGGAGGAGGAGTCGTTGGAAAAGGGTTGTATGTACGCCCATACAAGTCTGGTATGGGACTCTACCTCTCTCCTCCTCCTCCTCCAAAAAACTAGAACTACCTCGGGGGAAGAAGGCCCTCACCAATAGAGACATCTTGAAATGTGTTAAAAAACATCAAATACCTTATTTTCGAGGAGTATTTATGCGAGATAATCTACCATCAAAACCTCACCACCATGAAACTGGTATTATTAATTTGGACAGTCAACAAAACAATGGAACACATTGGGTGGCATATGTAAAAAAAGGGGATTATTGTGTGTACTTTGACAGTTTTGGTGACTTGAGACCTCCCGAGGAATTTGTGAGATACATGTCGAAACATGTTGTAAACATTGAGTACAACTACACCCGTTTACAAAAGTTTAATACAACGAATTGTGGTCATTTATGTTTAAAATTTCTATACAACACTGTTATTAAATAAGCAGCAGCAGCAGCAGCAGCAGCTACTGTATATTATACTAAGATACATACACACATGTTTGTTGTTTCATTCACATCTTCACATTGGTAGTGTAAAGACAAAACGACGACGACGACAACGTCACCATGTCGATTGCTATAACCCTTAACGGTGATAAATCAGAATTAATAGCAGATTTCTTACCACCTCTAGAGCTAGCAGACGATCAACAGTATGAGTGTGCATTGGTGTATTTTAAAACATACAATTCTATACCGAATGTGGATAAGAGCAACAACCTGTTTTATGTGGGTAATTGGGTTATTGAAGTGCCTGAAGGTACTTATGAGATAGTTGATTTAATTAAATATCTAAATGGAAGAATGGTCAACATGTTTAGAGGAGGAGATGGAAATAATCTTGTTGATCTAGATGTTAATTCCAACACATCAACGTGTTCATTCTTTTCACCAATACACGATATCTATTTTGATAAACCCAACTCGATTGGGTCAGTGTTTGGTTTTTCACCGAGAGTTTTGAAGCATGGTGAACTACACCACTCTGATCGAACAGTTGATATACTAATAACAAACACTATAAGAGTAGAATGTAACATTGTAGAGGGTTCATTCATCAACAACAAACCGGCACATGTGATACATGAATTTTCTCCAGAAGTTCCACCCGGTTATCAGATGGTGGAGCGTCCTTCCAACCCCATTTATTTACCAGTGAAAAAAAACAACATTCAACATATAGAGGTGCGAGTGGTGAATGAACGTGGGAAATTGGTGAATTTTAGAGGAGAACACCTATCGATACGTCTACACATTAGACCGTTGAAATAAAACAATGATTGTGTATAAAAACAAAAACCATATAGATACACCTACTAGTAGTAATAGTGCTTACAATCATACTGAACACATCTTCAAAATATCACCTCCACCACCACCACCATCACCATCACCGAGCACTGTGAAAAAATTGACTCGAGAAAACAATTTATTCTTACAAAGCCTTGGTTTTAAAGTATGCCGTCGTCATCGTCATCATCCTCGATGTTAAACATTGATGATAGAGTGGTGTTTGATGATCGGATTGAAAGCATAGAATTTCATCCGTACAATCCATACAATGACTCGTTCAAGAACAATGATGAGATACGAATTTGTATAAACCGACAAGATTTAATGGTTTTGCCGAGTGGTAGTCACATTTTAGTGGAGGGTAAAGTCAACAAGGATTGTGTCTTCATCAATAATGCACCCGCATACCTCTTTCAAGACATTCGTTATGAGATGAATGGAGTTGAGATTGATCGAACTAAAAACTGTGGTATCACCACTTCCATGAAGGGACTCATCTCCTACAGTAAAGAGGCTGATTGTGCATTAGAGAACATTGGATGGAATGTGTCAAATACAATCAAAGCGATCGATGATGGAGATTTTAGCTTCACCATACCTCTAGCACATCTGTTGGGATTCGCTGAAGACTATAAAAAAATTATAATGAATGCAAAACATGAATTGGTGTTGAATCGAGCTAGTACAAATGTTAACGCTGCCATAACCAAAGATGTGGCTAAACATGTGGATATTGAAATAACACGTGTTGTTTGGCGTGTGCCTGTAGTTAAGGTGTCTGATAAGGAAAAAATACGACTCATGACATTGGTGGAACGAAACATACCCATACCTATTGCTTTCCGCACGTGGGATCTTTACGAATATCCGCTGTTACCCACTGCTCAAAAACACGTGTGGACAATTAAAACATCAACTCAGTTGGAAAAACCCCGATTTGTAATTGTTAGCTTCCAAACCGCTCGTAAAAATGATGAAATGAAGGATATGGGGGTTTTCGACCATTGTAACCTTTACAACTGTAAAGTTTATCTAAACTCTCAATACTATCCATACGACTCGTTTTCAGCAGACTTTGAAAAGTGCTCTTTTCCTCTACTCTACGATTCATATGCTAATTTTCAACAAGTCTACTATGGACGAGACAACTCAACTCCTCAAGTCAATCCTGCACACTTTAAAACAAAGTATCCGCTTATTGTTGTTGACACATCAAGACAGTGTGACACCTATAACACCAACAGTGCTATCGATATTAAACTTGAAATGGAGTTTAAGAAGAATGTATCCTCAAATACCACCGCATACTGTTTAATCATTAATGATTCACTCTTTGAGTATACAATGCTTGGAGGGACTGTGCGAAAAATTACTCAGTAAAACTAGATCCTTTGAGTCGAACACACTCACATCATGGAGATTTTTTATCAAAGTTATACACCATCAATAACCGAGTGCAAGTGTGTATTAGACAATCGACAATATTCTCTTTATAAACAACAACAACGAAACCATCAATTGGTGGTTGTTAATATATACTTGAAAGTGGAAATACATCAAAACGAACAATACTCAACAGTGTGTATTAATATTAATGATAAAAATGAATTCACCGATCAAGAATGGTGTGAAATATTCATAGAAAAGAGTGTACAAATAAAAAAATTTTTCATTGATTACTCCATACCAAATCCATTAGAGATTTTGAGCAGCAACGAGGATGAATTATCTGGTGATTATATAAAAAGTATGTTAGTTGCAACACCTCAACTAACAATTGTTAATGAAGGTGGTGCTGTTAATGAATATGGAAAACCACCAATTGTGATTAATCAATACGAGTGGAGTTGTATTGAAAGTGTGAAGGATTGTATTAATGTACAGATACAATATTTAAATAGAATAAAAACTACCTATGAGAATCGAATAAATTTTTTCAAGAAACAATTTAAACAAAGAAAACCTTGTAGTTTGGAGGAAGCAAATGTAATACTCTCTAAACTTTACGATAAACACTCTATAGTGGATTGTGAATTAAAATGTTTAGCTTCTGAATTTTTATTTAATAGTTATTACGCAACACCAACAACTATCTAAAATATGTGTATGTTTATTAATAAATAAGTGTGTACTCTGCCTATATGAATTTTATTTATAACTTCTTATCTCAAACCGCATCCTTGTGGAACAGGATTATTTTATATAAAACAGACGTCGACGGTGAGTATAATTTACTGAATTGAGTGTGTGTGAGTGAACAAACATGTCGATATATTTTTGCAATTTCTGTAATATGGATGTTGCATCCAACAAATTAATCTCCCACTCACGCACTAAACGTCATAAATTATTGTGTGTGCAAAATCAAGACTCAGATTATGCGTTATATATAGTGAAAAGTGCTTTTAAATCAAAAATTATAACTTATCGTTTTAATGGTGTTAAACCGGAATCTCAACTAGACCCCAAGATATACTTGCTTAAATTGCAATCGCGAGTGAAGAACTTATTGAATGCAGAATTGCAAATAAACAATTACATAAAAGTGAATCTTCACCTATTCTGTTATTTTATAAAAATAACAGGTGATGATGATGTGGAAAGAGACCTTAAATCGTTTAACACAAAAAATGTAACCATTGTAAAGCAGCAGCAGTATCGTAGTGATAATTCATACTTTGATTTTAATAGTTTTTATTCATCCATGGTTTCAAATATAACCACAAAATGTGAAGAATTTCAAGAACGTGATAGTGGATGGAGTTTGCAAAAAATTGAATTTTCAGAGGTCAACATTAGCAAATCGTCTTTACTAAAAGCCGGTGGAAGCTATATCCCACTACCAAAATGGGTACAAACGAAACATGCCGTTGTTAATATTAAAAATGTCGATGATGCATGTTTTATGTGGAGTTTAGTGGCTGCAATGTATCCAACTGATAAGCATAGCGATCGTGTTACTTCATATCCACCATATAGAGACGTTCTGAAAACAAAGGGTATTAGCACACCAGTTCAGAGTAAAGATATTAAAAAAATGGAAAAACTTAATAATATATCCATTAATGTGTACAGCATTGAACATCGTACTTCTTTAATTCAACCTACATATATTTCATCTCAATTATTAGTACCTAACAAAGGTAAAACTAAAATACATATAAACCTACTGTACTTTGAAAGTAAAAATGGAAAAGCTCACTATGCATGGATAAAAAACCTATCTAGGTTATTGAGCTCTCAAGTAGCAAGTAATGGTAAAAGAAAAAAATTATTTTGTGATGGATGTTTACAAAACTTTAATACACAACGAGCTCACAAACGACACGTTGAGATTGGATGTGGAAAAAAACTAGTTAAACTTCCCACAGAAAAAGAGTCAAATATAAAATTTTTAAATTTTCACCATAAATTGAAGGTGCCTTTTGTTATTTATGCAGATTTTGAATCAATTTTATCACCGCTATCAACTTGTGAAAAAACATCAAACACCTATAATACACACAAACATATACCTTATAGTTTTGCATACTACATCTATTGTGAATATAATCAAGACTTATCAAAGTTTGTCACCTATCGTGGAAAAGATTGTGTGGAAAAATTTGTTCCAGCTCTCCACAAAGATGTTGAATGGATTATTAAGATTTTACAAACTATCGTACCACCACCACCATCATCATTGAGTAGTAGTGAAAACGACGACACTATCACGATTTGCCACATTTGTGAGGAGAGATTAGATAATGATCTCGAATCAAAGATAGTAATAGATCATTGTCATCTAACAGGTAAAATAAGAGGTAAAGTTCACAGTTCATGCAACTTACAGTACGCATTACCTAAATTTATACCAGTTGTATTTCACAACCTGAGTGGTTACGATAGTCATCTATTCATTAAACAACTAGCCAAAGAGGGAGGATCAATCAGTTGTGTTCCACACAATAAGGAAAAATACATTTCATTCGATAAGACAATCATCAATGATTACAGTCTCAGATTCATAGACTCTTTCAAATTTATGTCTACCAGTCTAGAGAAACTTGTTAAAAATCTAGAACTAAATCAATTTAAAATATTACCAAAATTCATAGGACATGATGATTTGATGAAACTTTTAACACGCAAAGGTATATTTCCTTATGAGTATTTAGACTGTTGGGATAAACTGGAAGAATGCTCACTACCATCCAAAGATAACTTTTACAGCACGTTAAGCAATTTACACATATCTGACGATGATTACAAACATGCGCATAGAGTGTGGGATGCGTTCGACATTAAAACACTAGGAGAATATAGCGATCTCTATCTAAAAACAGATGTTCTACTGTTGGCGGAAGTGTTTGAAAATTTTCGCAACATCTGTATGAACACCTACAACTTGGATCCATGTCAATATCTAACAACACCTTCTCTTTCATGGAATGCTATGATGAAACACACCAAGGTTGAACTTGAACTCCTCACCGACTATGAAATGATTCAATTTGTTAAATCAGGCATTCGAGGTGGAATCAGTCAGGTGTCAAAGCGCTACTGTGAAGCAAATAACCAATTCATGAAAAACTACAATCCGAACGAAGAAAGTAAATTCATTATTTATCTAGATGTCAACAATCTGTACGGTGATAGTATGCGAAGATACCTTCCAATCAATAACTTTCGATGGTTAAATGAAGGGGAAATCATTAAGTTTAATATTGATGACTGTATGATTCAACCCAACTCAGATGTTGGATATTTTCTAGAGGTAGATTTGGAGTATCCCTCACACTTACATAGTAGACATAATGACTATCCGTTCTGTGGTGAAACAAAGAAACCACCCAATAGTAAAAGTGATAAATTGCTGCTTACACTCCAAAACAAAACCAACTATGTCATACACTATCTAAATCTCAAACAGTGTGTGGAAAATGGATTAATTTGTAAAAAAATTCATAGAATCTTAGCGTTCAATCAATCACCTTGGTTGAGATCTTACATCGATCTTAACTCATCTAAAAGGATTGGTGCAAAAAATTCATTTGAAAAAGATTTTTTCAAACTAATGAACAATGCTATTTTTGGAAAGACTATTGAAAATGTTGATAAGAGAATCGATGTCAAGCTTTGAACTCATTGGAAGGATAAACCAACAAAAACTAAATGTAAATATGGTGCAGATCGATACATGGGAAGACCTAATTATCACAGCTGTGCAATATTTTCAGAGGATTTTGTAGCAGTGCAAATGAACAGAGAAAATGTATTCTATAACAAACCAATAAGTGTAGGATTCACAGTGTTAGAGCTCTCAAAATTTGTAATGTATGACTTTCACTATAACTATATGCTATCAAAGTATGGTGAGAACAATGTTAATCTATTGTATACCGATACATACTCTTTTATTTATGAAATTAAAACTAACAATTTTTATGATGATTTTAAAATAGATTTACTACACAAATTCGACACATCAGACTTTCCTCCCAATAATGTATACAATCTACCATTGGTCAACAAAAAAGTTGTAGGTCTCATGAAAGATGAAAGTAATGGAAAAATCATCTTAAAATTTGTTGGTTTACGATCTAAAATGTATGCCTACACTTTGAATAACGATGATGATGCTGTTAAAAAAACAAGGGTGTTACATCATCTGTAGTGCGAAACTTACAATTTAAGAATTATGTAAACTGTCTTAACTTATCTCAAAAATATTATGATGAAATACATACGCTAGTTAGTAAAAACCATGATGTTTACTCGCAAAATAAAAAAAAAATAGTACTTTGCGGTGATGATGATAAAAGGTATATAATTCCATCGAACGGGGGTAAAAATACTCTTGAATGGGGCCACTGCAAAATACCTAGAGTAAGTTAGTTAGTTTTTTAAATAAAAAATGTTTTTATACTCTGAAATATATATATATTGTAAATGCATTCCTAGTTTAACATGATTAATTTTTAAATATCAACTGTATTTTGTGGTAGCAACCGTCGGTTAAGTTTTTAAAATAAATTCTACGTAAACTCACACCATTTTTTATTTACCTTACATACAAATGGGTGTATAACAATAACACATTACATGTAACATATTCACAAAAAAAAACACATCAGATTTATTAACTTATATAGATATAAATAATAATACATCACATTTTGTTATCATCATGCAACATCCTCACCCATCAATCTGTAGGATGCACTCACTATCAATTTAATTAACTGCAATAGTTTTTTAAACGCAACATCCTCAACC
This sequence comes from Ochropacha duplaris, assembly GCA_951361185.1. NCBI lineage: Eukaryota > Metazoa > Arthropoda > Insecta > Lepidoptera > Drepanidae > Ochropacha > Ochropacha duplaris. The sequence continues at coordinate 5,959,148 of OX592695.1, read as the reverse complement.
GATGTGACCTCGAATCCAGTCCCACGCTATAATGACTGATGCAGATACAATTAGCAAGTTAATTACAAACAAAATAACGCTCTTGATAAAACACCGCCGAACATTACTATAGGTATACATCACACAACTTAACCAATAAAACAACGCAATAATAACTAGTACACATACAAATAAAACATTCAGGTGCAATTAGTAAGTTAATCACAAAAAAAAACACAACAACCATACAAATTCCACAATACTATAGGTATCGCACCAAAAACAACAAACTTCCACACTAAAAAAACAACCTTACCATCATACACATAAAACACAATTTTCAATCAGATAGATCTCACGCTACAAACAATAAACTTTACTTACACAAAATGCCACACTAAAAACAACCTTAACATCATACACATAAAACTCAATTTTCAATCAAAAACATGTGGTCCAGAACCCGCAATTATTACCTACTCATGTCAATAAAATCAATATTTCTACTACATTGTCTTAGAATCTGAGCATGCGATTCAAGGTAATACTAAGTTATTTTATGAGGGATAATTTTGGTCTCATTTAAAAAGTGCATAATTACCTATAAAGTATATTTTCATAAATCGCAGTCTGAAAGAGTGAAATGCAAGAAAATTTTAAACAATTTAAAAGAAACTGCTAGGGCGATGAAAGAAGAGTTTGATAAGAAAGAAGAGTTAAAAAACCAATGTAAGAATAGTTACGAAAAACTACGAGGTGGTAACAAAAGGTATTTATTACACATATCTACTAATTTCATATATTATTTGTTGGGTGAAAAATACTTTTTCGCTTTTTGTTATTTTGACCAATCAACGATTGAATAGAGACTTGACGATGTTGAGATATTCTAAGTACCGAGATTGCACTCACAACACATTGTCATGTGCAAAAGAAAAGGTTAGTGTCGCAGTCATATTGGACGTTTTGTCGTCTTTGTCTTTTTTTAATTAAGTTAACTCACTTTTTCATTAATTAATCATTCCCATTTAAGATTCGAATAAACATTTAAGTTTTACAAAAAAAAACCCTGTTTTTCATATTTTCATTTTGATGATAAACCACATCAGCAATGTCTGTAATGATAGATGTTATGTAGCTAATAAATTAATAAATAAAGTCTAGAAATACGTTCATAGGAACTTTTATAACGTATTGTTGTGTCTTTTCAGGTCAATATACACGAAGAGAATTTTGGAGATTATTAGTAATGTAGATAAGCAAAATATGGAAATTAATAAAATATTAGATGACACAAGGCAGTTACAAAAAGAAATAAATTCTCTTGAAGGTCAATTAGACAGATGTTTTTCAATTGCAGATGAGACACTATTTAAGGTATATTTATATAATAATAGGTAATAATAGGAAGGACCAGATATTTTCGAATGTTTCAAATAGTTTCAATAATAATTTTAAGATAAAACCCAGAATTTCATAGAATAATTAACTTTAATTTTCGTCTATTAAATTATATGAATGAATTGTTGTGTGCTGATATAGTTAATACAATATGTTTTTTACTGAATATTTCCTCCCTCCCTCCAATTCGAAGTCTATAGTTTAGTCATTTTCAAAATATAAAAAAAAAGGATTTGGTACTGGCTACTGTGGTCCTGATGCCAATGGGCGTTTTTCCATTAGCCAGCCCGGCACCGGCGCCGGTCGGAATGTACGCCGCCGGGCACCGGTGAGTGGAAAAACGAACCATATATTTCAAAGTTTTGCTTCCCCGGCCGCCGGCGCCGGTGCCGGGCCGGCTAATGGAAAAACGCCCAATGGCTGTTATTGATTAAATTAAAATAATACAAATTATCAATCTCATTTTTAGGATGCTAAAAAAGATGATCAAGCCAAAAAAGCTTACAAACTACTGGCTTTGTTACATTCAGAGTGCAACACAATAGTATCTCTTGTAAATGACACTGGCGCTTTGGCAAGGGATATCGTCGATCTGGAAGAAAACATTAAAACCGAGAGTGCTAAGAGAACTGAAGATACTTTGAGAAGAATACATATTGATCTCCATAGAATTCAAGAAGAGACATCATAGGTCGACCTACGTCTGTGTTTATACTAACAATAATATAGGATTTTTTGTTGTAGATAAAATTATTAAATATTTAGTTAGACACAATTCTTCTATTACTTACCTATTAGCCGTCATGTTATTATTATAAATCTCTAGTAGAATTTTCCCCCTTTTCTCAAGAAAGTCAGTTGTAATTCAAATGTTTAATCGTATTCTAGCTTTCCGCCCCGCGGTTTCACCCGCGTATCCGTTTTTTACCCATTTAGAGATTGAATTTCGAAAAATCATATCTTCGTCTTCATCTTAAAAACAATACCTGTGAAAAAATTCAGCTTTCTAGGTCCAATGTTGTAGACTGTAGACTGGGCGTTGATGAGTCAGTGAGTCCGGCCTTCTCATTTTTCATACCAACTTGAACCTCCGTTTGAACCCCTCAGGGGTTAACGCTAATCACGTGTTTCTTTATATCTAATTATTAGCTTAAAAACACAGTTTCATGCTTCTAGCGTCAAAAATGGCGGACTTCCATACAAACTTTCACGCCCCGTTTTACCTCCTCAGGGATAGAATTTAAAAAACGCTAAAACACGTGTTTCTTTATTATTAATTATTAGTCTTAAAACAAAGTTTCATGATTCATGCTTCAAAAATGACCGACTTTCATACACACTTTCAACCTCTTTTTAACCCCCTTAAGGGTTGAATTTCGAAAAATCCGTTCTTATTCCTCGGTCACGTTTTAAAAACAGCACCTGCGAAAAAAAAACAGCTTTCTAGGTCTAAGGGTTTAGGCTGGGCGTTGATAAGTCAGTCAGGACCTCGTTTTATTTTTAAAGGTTATTTTAGGTTACTACTGATATTAAATGAAACTGTTTATTAACCTTACAAAGTATTAAAACTATATTTTAATTGAATAACATTTATTTCTTATTAGTTTACCATTTAACATTTATCTTTATTAGTAAATACAAAATTTTGTATTCAAAGCAGATTTTTGTAGTGTGTTGGTTTTCAGATCAAATGAATGCGATTTTGAAATAAGGTTTATTACTAATTTGAAGTGGTAAGATAATTAATATACACGTATATCTACTTGAAAATCATTATCATCATATCATACGTAATCATAAAATGAGATTAAGGTAAATTGAGTACTAAACCACTTAAAATAAGGAAACTAAAACCTTTCTACTAATCTCGTACTAAATGTATGGGAGTGTTTAAATTCAAAATTTTGGATACTTCTAGTTTGATTTTAAAAAAACTTATTGATGTCATTTTAATGATTAGGTATAAACGTACTTTCGATATCAGTTTAAAGATTTTTGATATCTGTAATAGTTACGGAATAATCGCCTGGACACACTTAACGATTACACCCTGTATAGGTATATAGATAAACAAATCGTACCTACAGGGAATTTTATTTATCCTTTGGAGATTTATGGAAGAAACTTTTTTCTTTCCACACACGGCTATCTGATCCCATACTAAGCAGAGCTTGTAATATGGAAACACGTAGTATTTATATTCACCAGATCACTGATATACTACATATACCTACTACTACTTTTTTTTGTAAATACATACTTAAATAGATAATTAGTCTGTCCTGGATGGGAATCGAACCCACGACCTGCGGCGTTATAGTTATATTTAGTTTCTTGCTTGTTAGCTCTTTATGTCTTGTGCTCTTTTTGTCGCGGATGGTAGAGGTTTTTTATTTATAATATTATAAAGTCATACGGTTTGTTTTGTGTTTGTAATCTGGAACTAATGAACTGATTGAATAAATTTTTCATCAATGGAAAGCTAACCATTATCACTGTCTATCATAGGCAATATATTTCACCGGGACGCTGGTGAAACCGCGAGATGGAACCTAGTCCATAATAATAATCTGTGCTCTGAATGAACCTAATTGAAAATTCAGTCGTAGAAAAAGAACCTAACCTACACAAGACGCTAAGGTAAAGAGATTTAAAGATAGATACAAAGTCTTTGCGCTAAGGCTTGTGTCCGCTCTCTCTCATACATACTGACAATAATTACCTAACCTGTCAGTTCTTTCTTGGGACAGTCGGGGTTTCAGTCCGCACCACTTGGTTCACAAATGGGACAATCGGGACGATGACATTTACTTGAAAATTGGGCGCGAGTTGACAAGATTATGTATTTATTTTTAAAAAATTGCTAAGAGTTGAAGAATAAATGAAAAAGTTTTAAGTGGGTACTTAGTGTGGATCATGCCATGTTGCTGGTGTTCAACTTCTTTTGATAATTTTACAAATGGATTTTGACTATTGGTGATGTGCATCTAATTCTGGCGAAACGATTTATGCATGATACGGTCTTTAGGCGTTTTGGAAATTGGAAATCTGGTGCTGACTGTAATGGGAATCACATTTTCTACAATAAAAAAATGGTATTAACTTAGAAATTATTTCTTTTTAGGTTTTATTTCAGGAGGAACATAATTCTCATCAATGTTTTTGGAGACAGTTTTCTTGACTTGAACATCTGTCATAAGTTTCTCTTTGTCTTCAATTTCTAGGTCTATCTTTTCCTCGTTTTCAAAGAACCATAGCTTTTGCTCTTCATCTTCTAATTCCTTTTGTTTTTCTTGCATAAACTGAATTCTCTTTGCTCTATTAAGACGAATTGTTTGTTCTTCAAGTTTTTTCTCTCTTATATTTTCCCAGGATTTAAATAACTATAAGAATATATTTTATAATTGAAACAGTATCCATAAATCAATCATCCAATTATTTTTGACTGAATTAAACCATTTACCATCACAGTGAAATTCTTTTGGAAGCCGAAAATATAATATCATTAAGCTTACGGCTCACCTGATAGTTAGATGGGATCTAGCTATCAGGTGATAAGCAGATCAAGCAGAGCTTGTAATATGGAAACCAGATCACTGATATAAATATACTACTTTTTTTGCAAATACATACTTAAATAGATAATTACACCCAGACACAGGAGAAACAGACATGTTCATGCATACAAATGTCTGTCCTGGATGGGAATCGAACCCACAACCTGCGGCGTGATAGGTAGTATGTTAACCAACATCTATGATTAGTAAGGGTTTACTTAGTGTTTTCACAATTCATTCTTGTATTTTGGTTTTAGTGTCAGATAGAACGGCTTAACTGTACTTTGCCATCCATCGATTTGGGAGTTCATATCTATTTTACAGGAAGGGCACATTATTAGGATCCTGTACACAAAGTTTCAAGTTGCGGAATTAACTTGAAAAAATAATTTATCAAAATCGTAAAAAAATTGCAACTGTAGATTCTAACAAAAAAAAAGATTGATTAGGTTAGAAGTTTGTGGTTTTTTTTAGAAATGAATCAAAAATCTGCCGAAAATAGTGGCTAAATATTGTAGGGGGTTCTACACCTCCCCTCCCGCCCCGATAGACGTTGAAGTACATACCTACCGATAAAACAGGGAGGATAGTGGGATTTAGTATGATCAAGGTTGGTTAGTAACTTAGTTATTAGTATACTAACCTTAATTTGCATCAGTATGTCATTATTTTGTGTCTTATTAATTGCATTTTCAATAGCATTCTGAAGAGACTTTTCCAATGTAATTTCAGTAGACATTTTTTCTACTTTATTTAGGATTGAGAAGCATTTTTCTAATGATGAGTCATTTTCACTCCCCTTTATTTGTTCTTTCTGTAGAATCTCAAGAACTTCACCATATAATTTGAATGATGTGGTTTTCTCTATGCATTCACATAAACTTGTTAGCTTGTCATATTTGTTGTAAGCCAACCAACCAATGGCTTGCAAGTTAATATTAAGGTTATCTGTTGCTGGCTCAGAGAGCCATGCTAGAGTTTTACCAGACAGTGTATATAAATCTTTAATATCAAAATGGTCATCAAAATATGGGTTACGTAAAAACTTGACTCTTATCTTTTTTTCTTCTACTTTTTTGTTTTTCACTGTAGTCTGTGGTGGTGATACAGGCTCAGGTGCCCTATGATTAGTAATATACTTATAACTTGCATATTGACACAAAGTACATGTTATGCTATTATTATAATCCTCTTGAAGCATTATCAAAGAAGCAACATTAGCAGCTAGTTCATAGTTTGGTACAGTTAATAGTTCATCTAATAATATATTGGCACTGAAGTTGTCCAGAAAAACCCCGAAATTCAAGGGATCTTTTAAAATGGTTATCAGATCCTGTACTTGACCAAATTTTATGAAATTTCTAATGGTTGCATGATGGGTTGACTCCAAAGTATTAACTGTGTCTGCTGAAAGTCTTAATTTGTGTAACAGGTCTTTAAGTTCTTCAAGGTGTATTGTATCTTTAACTGCATTCGCAAATATGTCGACATCTATAGCACTTATAACTCCTTTGGATGAATAGTTTTGTTCTAATTTGTTGTAAAAATCGTTGAGATTTACTTTACTTATAATTGGAGACGAGCTAAGGCTGTTCCAAGTATCATTACATTTATAATTGTTGGTTAAAAATAATCGCTTTTGTAAAAATACAGCAAATTTGCTTTTCGAAATAAGCCGGAATCTTCTAAACATTTTAGTTTATATAGGCTGCGTCGAGAGGCTTTAAAGGAAAAAGTAAGTATTAACTTGGTACACAAAATAATCTGCAAATTCTTTACTGTTATAACCGAGAAAGTAAATTAAATTACCTACCTAAGTATGATATGATAATGATTAAATTATTATTACTATAATCTTCAAGATGATAATAATGATAAAGTTTCTTGAAGAGAATGTAAACAAACACTACGTTTTATTTCTAGGTTTGTTTGACTTCAGTGACCACGGAACATTGTCAGTGACTTCTATCTATTCTATACATAAACTAGGTAACCCCAAAAATTTTTGGACCTAAGAAAAGAAACGATAAACGAAGTTACGAAATAATCTGACACTGACAGTTTATTTCAGTGTTGCCAATCAATAGTCCAAAATCGATAGACTATCGATTGTTTATCGATAGTTGTTGAATCGATGCAAATCGATTATGTAGTACATCCCTAATGTAACCAAGGACGTTATAATATAAATAAGGATAGCGTTCTGAGCTCTTAAAAACGGCCGGGGCGAGAAAGTGCAATCATGGATTGCATCTTTATCTACTAGGGTGACCATGCGACGTGGATATTTTTTGGTCAAAATATTAATAGGTAATTTTTCTATGAGAAGAAAAAAAGTACTCTGACTTGTGATTTTTTGGAATTTACCATATTCATGGGCTCCATTATATGACCTTAAATATGATCACACTTTAATATTAAAGGTGTTTACATTTTATATGCATAGGATTGTGACACCGGCCTCACACGATGGCGTCAAATTCTATCGTTGCCTCTGCTGATCATATATGAAAGATAAAACACAAAGGACAATGGGCAAAAAATGTATGAGCCCCGTCCATCATCGTCATCGTCACCAACAGACATGAAACGGATGTCAATGTATCAAATAGTGGATATTTAGAATATAATTGTATATTTTCTTTTAACTTTTAAGATTCATACATTACTGTTATTTTACAGGGCAAATAATTATTTAGTAAGTACATAAAATATGTTTAAATGTATTTTGACTGGTAGTTATACTATACAAGTGAAGATAATTAACACAAATTGATATAATATGAGCACAACTTCCAATAGTGCGTCCACCCGTCAAACAGATGCAGTAATAATGCGCAATATATTATGTATTTGTCAGTAGAATCCCAAAATCCCCCACGACCCACCCCGGCTTCGCACGGGTAGCGAGCATATACGCGTACAATTTTTTCCAACATTTTCTTTAATCATCGTCATATTTTAGCTAATATACAAAAAAAACCTTAATGAATTATACACCAAAAAATTTCTCCATTTATTGATGCCTGAAAAAATCCAAAACTGCATGAAAATCCGTTCAGTAGTTTTTGAGATCATCGCGAACATACAAACAGACAGACAGATGCGTCGCCAAATTTTATTTTAAAATATGTAAGGAAATGTGCGTAATCGAAATGAGGCATGTGTGCTTGATGGCCGTAAAAGGTATTCTTTTTCTGTTCATGTACTTCATACTTTTGAGTATTAAAGTTGTTTTCATTCTCAAAGACTTATGGCCTTATTTATAACAAATTCGTCGGTGTTTAGTAAGTGCAGATTCTTAATTCGAATTTTCTATAAAGAATTTCAATTTAGAATCTACTATGCAATTGCTAAAAATCGTCGAAATCTTTATGAATAAGGCCATTAATATCTACGATGAATACATATGATGAATGACAACAGTCAAACGATAGCATTATTTAAATGACTCCAGAAATTGCGTTTAATTTTTCACATTTGATAAAAAATATATCTTATTTTTAATTGTAATCATTTCATCATTTGCATAATATTTGATTTAATTGCAATTACATCTATTTAAAAATAAAACAGTTACAACACTACAATATCTTATTAAAAAAAAACAGTCACTTTGTCTGAACGTAAAACGAAACAACTAATTTGGCTGATAATATTGCAACTATGGCTGATAGTCTTGCAACCAAAGCCTTTTAAATAAAGTTAACATAAATATAATAGTTATTTTATACGTGAATTAGTTAGAAATTTCTCAAACTTCAAGTTTTTTTTCTCGAAAACTGCGCGTTATCGCATTTAAAGCCTCGGTGAAAGTTCTTACCATGAAGAGTACTACACGAAAAAAAAAGTGCAGCCCCAAATCAGCGGACGCTAATGTACAGTTGAGTCATCATTTCATTTCTGTTGACGGATAGGGACGATTTTGCCCATAGTCGGAGACTATATTTATAGCTAATGAAAGCATTAGCTATAAATTATTATAATTATTTTAGCAGGTAACAGGCATGTACTTACCCTAGAAAATAGTGATGAAATAGCATATGTACACTAAGGCTACTGGCAAAATCTTCAGCTCTAAAATGTAAGCCACAAACTGCCGAGTATTTTGAGACTTAACCGAGAATGATATAAATATTTTTTTTATTTCCTGATTTTTGGGAAATCTAAATCAAACAGCAATATTCATTAATAATTTGAAAGAAAGGTCACCCTACTGCGCCACATAACCACAATAAACGATAACACTTATTTATGAATAGAAACACCACTTGCCAGATGACTCTCCGTTTTATATTATTTTTTGCAACAAGTTAGTACCGTTTTTGAGCAATAATAATCAATAAATAAACCAAACAACAAAATTTCAGCTGTAAGTATTAAATAAAACGTTCGCCATATTTGTTTACAAGTACAGTGTGGTATACGTTGCTTTAATAATATTGTTCCATAAATATTACCATTGCATTTACTTAGTTTTAAAACATGTATTTAAAATACTATAAAAGAATTTCATGTATTTAGTAGCTAGTTATTTTGTAATTAAGTACATAATTCAACTATAGTAAAATTAAATACAGCTCTATAAGTTAGTCCCAAATTACTACTACGTCTCGTGTTTTTTTAGGCTGGCCATCTGTTAGAGAGAGACACACCTAGGGAGGTGCCTCTCATCGAGATCGTTTTTCCTGATAGGTTTACGATAACTGAGAATGGACTGTATGAGAACCGCATAAAGCTTACTTTGCTTTGAACAAACACAGTACTCAATCCTTCTTTATATTATAAAATTCTTGAATGTAACAGGATGAGCAACCCTATGGCTGCCATGGTGTTGTTGATTCTATTGGATTCCATATTCCTATTTATCGATTCTATTACCATGTTTCAATAACATCAAAACTATCGATAGTTCTTTTTAAGCAATACAATTGTATTAATTAATGACGGCAATATTATCGGTAGTATCGATGTTATTGAAACATGACGAAAAGCGAACTTTTCATTCTAGTGGAGAATTCTTGAAGAATATGTAATTGTTTTTTACTTTATTTAATAACGTTTAAAATACAGTGTTAACTTACCTCTATACATAGCTTTGAGTATACTTACAATAGTATCGAACAATCACTGACAATCGATAGTTCAGAACTATCGGTACTTCAGATAGTATCGATAGTTTTAAGTTTTAACCAATAATTATATATTCTAAATGGATATCTAATGGATGAAGATCTAACCCTACTTACTCTTAATGAAAGAAAGAGAGATTGTCCCAACGTAGTTGTTATCTTTCTCTTTTTCGTAATTGATAGGTATTTGCTTCAAGTAGGTATTTAGATTTACCTATCCATTTAGAATACATGCATCTCGGAACATGTTAGTTATTGTTCCGAGACATGCATGCATACAGCATGTTGCTCGTTCACACGCGCCGACTGCAGTCGTCGGCGGCTGCTCGTGTGTACGAGCTCTAACACCTCGCTCCTCCATAAGTAAATCGGATAACATCAACATGACCTTAGTCAAAGTTTTCTGGTTTTCGAGATATTGCCATTTAAAGAAAAATACACTATGTTTTGGCCTTTTAACTTATAGTTTTTTTTCCTAGTTAGTTGAGACAATCAAGTAATCATTTTATTTGAAACTAGTCCGCTATGCTCAAAAAATTACTAAGTTTTTTTCATTTTAAGTTAATGCTGAAAACTGAAGTTTGACTAATTACTGTGAAAAAAAAATCTACTGGACTGAATCAGCAAAATTATCTTAAAAACTAGCCTATGCAATGTTTTTTCGAAAATGGTATTACATTCGTACTTTTTTTTGGTAAAAATTCAAATTTTTGTCATATAAGTCGTGCTGCTTGGGAAATACTGGAGCCAAATTACTCATAGAGATTTTTTTTAAAAGCTTTAAAGCGGCAATATTTCGAAAACCAGAAAACTTTTACAAAGGTCATGTTGATGTTATCTGATCTAGCTCCAGTGTCACTCACAGATTACTGATATGTATGGTGTCACTGTGGCGTGTTATTTATGGGACACCGTGTATAGACCCACCACCGGATGGCCTCCCACCCTCGGGGATTTTTAGTATGTTCATTCACCCATAGATTAGTGGACACCTCAAAGAATAACTGTACCAATTTTCAAAACTACACGAATCATTTTTTGAGCTAATTTTCTTATATGTACTTTGATGTTGGCAGAAAGTCCTAAAGGACGATTGCCATCAAAGAAAAAAGAACTAACAGCTGTCAGTCAACTGCATTTCATACAATAGGTAGGTATTTTTGATCAACTGCGACAACCAACAAAGTCGCGATTTTGCTTGCAGCGCGTTCCTATCTACCCTTTGTGCAACGCAAAGAGAATATAATTTGCACTACACTTGACTACACTACCTAAGTACCTACGTATAGGAGGAAAATTAAAAAAAAATCTAGCTGTTTACGCCGTTAAAGCAAAGTAGATTTTATACAAGAATAAAATAGGATATAACAGTAAACCTTCACGAATTGTGTGCACTACGTTCCAAAATGTAAGTATTGTATGATACTGTATGTATTGTCTCATTACATGATCCTACCTAACACCAAATAAAGCATGTGATGAGTTTTGTGCGACCGCTTGCTAACGCACGCACCAACGGTCAATCGGTTAGTCTTCTTTGATAGAAGCAGAGACTTTGAGATTGATTGAAATACGAATTCATTTATCAAGGTATATAAATAATTCATGTTAAAAATTGTTTGAAAAGCAAACAATCATTTGCTTGGCCACCTATCTCAATTGATATGTTGACCAACCTTTATAATATGTACTCGTCGTACTGTATTATTATAAAATACATATAATTTAACTGTAGAAACACCATCTGAATAACTTGAATAGCATTTCCAGATTTTTTTTTGCTGTAAATTTGGGACATCCATCCATCTCATCTGCATGCCACTAACCCTTTGTATTCCAGGAAAAAAAATCTAGAAATTGTGATTCAAGTTATTAAGAAAGCAAACAGCTTCTGCTGTTTGGGTTCACCCCCATTTTCTAAATGAAAAGTAGTCTATATAGTTCTCAAGGATAATGTTGCTTCCTATTAAGCTTATGTTTTTGTATGCTTGTTTGAACACACTATTCATAGAAACTACCAGTCCCATAAGTATTTTTTGCATTAGATAGCCTGTTCATTAAAATGTGTTATAGGCTTAGCAAACATACATGATGTTTGCTTGGGTCAGAGCAATCTCTTGCAGCATAATTTGTGCCTTACCTCTGAGTTGCAGATTTATGTCTATATTTTCCATTAAGTATATAACTTTGTTTTAATGCAGGTACCTTTTTCAGTGAAAGACTCAATGGAAAATATAATATAATAGAATGAAAGTCGTAAAAAGAGTAGGTACAATATACTAGCAAAACAACACGGTTTACTTGACACACACCACACTGACACAAAGGTTTTTTATATAAGTCACTGCAGCTGTCGCATGCCAAAGAGGCTTTAACACTTTCCCTCAGCTGCTAGTCGACCTTCTGATCCTTTAGACCTAAGTTCTGGCAAAGTTCTTGTAATCTCGGTCTGGGCAGGGCTTTGGTCAGCAGATCTGCCAGCTGTGTTGCAGAACTAGTCCTTTCGACCACAATGTCATTTTGAAGGACAAGTTCTCTAACGAAAAAATGTCTGACACGAACATGTTTGGTTCTTCTATGAAACTCGGGATTATGCGCTAGTTTCACAGCAGCTTCATTATCAACAAAAAGAACAGGAATTTCTTTTTGACCATTTAAGTCTATAAATAGTCTTTTTAACCAAAACAGTTCTCTTGCAGCTTCACTTGCTGCCACAAGCTCAGCTTCTGTGGTGCTAATGGCAACTGAAGCTTGTCGTTGACTAATCCATGAGATTGCACCTTTAGAATATAAAGTCAATACTCCTGTCGTTGAGCGACCTGTTTTCAAACATCCAGCATGATCAGCATCACTATAGACTTTGATTTGGTTAGGAGAATCCACATCATGCACATACTTTATTCCTCTCGACAACGTTCCTTTTAAATATCGCATTATGCGCTTTACCATACACCAATCACCGTAAGCCGGCTTTTCTAAGCTCCTCGAAACCACTCCTACAGCGTAAGCCAGATCAGGCCGAGTGCCCACCATCAAGTAAGCGAGCGAGCCTACTGCTTCTCTGTAAGGAAAAGACTGTGACTCATTCTCAACTTTCCCTTTCTCAATAATTCCTTCTTTCTGTAAAGGAGTCGACACTGGATTGCAGTCTTTCATATTGAATCTCTCCAAGACCTTTCTGGCGTAAGCTTCTTGCTTTATAAAAATTGAGTCATCTTCCATTTGCTCTATTTCTAATCCGAGATAATATGAAGCTGGTTTGGTTGTGATCAGCAAAATCTTTTTCAAGTCATTGATGAACTTATTTGCAAGGTTTTTATCACTCGCTGCAACTAAACCGTCATCAACATACAGTGCTATTAAGATTTTCTTATCACCCATGTTATTTACATATAGGCATGGATCAGCGTCGCTGCTCTTAAAACCTAAAGAGTTAAGAGTTTCTGAAAAACAATAATTCCAGCAGCGCGGTGCCTGCTTTAATCCATAGAGACTCTTTTTAAGATGACATACTCTTGATGTCCCATCCTCAAAGCCTTCTGGCTGCATCATGTATATATCTTCATTCAAAACACCGTTGAGGAAGGCTGTTGCAACATCAAACTGAATAAGATGCAGTTTCTCTCTTGCTGCAACACTGAGCAAAGATCTTACAGTTGCCAGCCTGGCTACCGGGCTGAAGGTTTCATTAAAGTCAAAACCCTTCTTTTGCCTAAACCCTTTCACGACTAATCGGGCTTTATATTTCTCAACTGTACCGTCAGGGTTGGATTTAACTTTATAAACCCATTTACATGGCAGGGCTTTTCGATCTCTCGGTAGATTTTGCAAGTCCCACACTTTAAACTTCTGTAAAGAATCCTATTCATTCTTCATGGCTTCTAACCATCTATCTTTACTTGTACTACTTGATACAGCTTCTTTATACGTTGAAGGTTCTCTTTCTATTATAGAATCAACCAAGAATAATTCAAAGTCATCCAATTTTTGTGGAGGTCGTAGAGTACTTCTGTCTCTGAGATTATACCTTGGAACGTCCGGTATAGTAACATCGTTCTCTGAATTCATCGGCATCTCAACATCAGGAGGAATAGCATCTACAAACTCTTCAGTTTCACAATCAGAAAAAGCGTTTTCATTTTCTATGATTTCACCTTCTTGTTCTCCCTCTAATTGGACTGACTGCCTCACAGGAGAAGCTTCATGTTGCGGACAATCATCTTGCACAAGGATCACTCCCTCTGTCTCCTGTCCTATCAAATCTGAATCTTCCTCGATCTCACCGCTCACTGGTAAATCGACATCTTCCTGAGGACCAGGTCCCAAGGCCATTGGGATTCTCAATTCCATGGTTGGACAAAAGGTGACATCTCTAGATCTTTCGGTCTGTTTTCCATTCCAGATGCGATATCCATCGTCGTTATCATATCCGATAAGTCTGCCTTTGGTAGCTTTCTTATTTAGCTTCTTCCTTTTTTGTTTCGGAATGTGAAAGAAACATTCACTCCCTATCACACGTAAGTGTGAGATCTTAGGCTTCTTCTTATGCCACAGCTCATACGGTACTTTCCCTTCTTCTCTTGTGGGTCCCGTGCGATTAAGGACGTATGCAGCTGTGTTGATAAGCTCTGCCCACAGGGCTTGTGGAAATTCGTCTCCTGCGTGCATATATGATCGAGCTGTTTCCACAAGAGTCCTGTTCTCTCTTTCTGCGCACCCATTTTGCTCGGGCGTGTATGGCATCGTGAGCCGCTGGATTATTCCCTGCCTGTTAAGTACTTCCCGAACCGCTTTATTATCAAATTCTCCGCCATTGTCGCTCAATAACGTTTTGACTGCATGTCCAGCATTTTTGGCTTCTTTTAGAAATTGAATAATCTTGTCTTTTACTTCACTTTTGTTTCGAATGAAATAAACATGACGAAACGCGGAAAAATCATCCTTTAAAAGAACAAAATAGCGACATTTCGAGTAGCTTTCAGGGAACGGTCCGCACACATCGGCGTGAACCAGCTCTCCAGGCATACTAGCTCTTTCTCTTTTGCCAAATTTAAGACGATGTGCCTTCCCATAAATGCATCCTTCACACTGTATATCATCTATATCATTTAGATTAATCCCCAATTCCCTCTTGACAAGATCTTTAATGTATTTCTTGTTTTGGTGACCAAATCGTTCATGATACAACTGGAGTAAGCTCGATGGGCTGACAGCATTAATCTCTACAGGTTTGTTTGGTAGAACTGTCTTCATTTGTAATTTATACAGTCCTCCACTCTGTTTCCTGTTTCCAACTGCTAAAATCTGACCGTTTAATTCCAGCCTGCACTCTTTCGTGGTGGAAATAAATTTACTATTTTGCAGTTTATCTTGTGCAGCTAACATGGATAGCAAATTCTTCGTAATCTTCGGTACATACCAGACATCACTCAGAGTCAAATTCATTGTTTTGCCGTTAACCTTGGTTTGAACTACCACAGACCCTTTCCCTTTTGCAGGAATTACAGTACCATCTGCCGTTGTAACGGTGTGGTTCGATCCAAAGTCCTCAAAATACGTGAATATGTCTCCCCTATTGGTGACGTGAGTCGTGGCACCATTATCTACATACCAATTTTCTCTATTGCTTTCTTCAGAGCAAGTATAAATCATCAGCGTTATATTCTGCACTTGCTGCTGCTTGGACGAAGACTGTGCAGGTTTCTTCGGTCTGCCATCATTAATCCACTGCTTGCAATTCTTAATGCGGTGGCCTATTTTTGAGCAGTACCTGCATCTTATGTTCTCGTCTCTTATCTGTGATTTTTGCTGCACCTTTGAGGTAGAGGCGAGTACTTCCTGAGTCTCATCAATATGACCCCCTAGCGCCCTCTCATACCCGCACAGTTGTGCTGTCAGAGATTCAATTGTCCTGTCTTGTTTGTTTAGCAGCATCCAACTTGATTTGAAACTGAAAAATTTTTCATTGAGGGAATCTAAAATTTTACAGATCAAGAACATTTCCGGCAACTTCATGTTAGGATCGGTCTTCAAAATTTCAGTATTCAAATTGTTCCAAATGTTTTTAAGTTTCGACATCATGGTAGATGCGTCATCCTTAGAGTTATTTTTGAAGCTAAAGAATTGCATGCACAATGTGTATGCTCTGTCTTCTGATTGACCGTCAAACAAGCGGTGAAGTTCCTGCCATACTTCGTTTGCTGTTTCAAATCGCTTTCATTAAATTCTCTTCGGTCATGTTGCTCGTTATGATTAGTAGAGCGTTGCTATCTGTCTTCTTATATTTCAACAATTCTGCATTATAGGCCATCAGCGCACCATCGCCTGCTCCTAAAACTGGTTTTCGAAGTTTTCCTTCTGCCGCCTCCATGGCACCTTCTGTGCCCCGCAGCATGATGGACACCTTATACTTCCAAGTAGCCCAATTCTGGCTACCTATGAGCTGACCGATCTGAATCTTGGTGGTAGTAAAATTTTCCATTGTGACAGCACCGAAAAAACTTTTGTTTTTACGTCCTAGGTCTTATCCGGAGTATACTGGGTATACTGGGTATCCTGGGCCCATAACCTAATGCAGGTACCTTTTTCAGTGAAAGACTCAATGGAAAATATAATATAATAGAATGAAAGTCGTAAAAAGAGTAGGTACAATATACTAGCAAAACAACACGGTTTACTTGACACACACCACACTGACACAAAGGTTTTTTATATAAGTCACTGCAGCTGTCGCATGCCAAAGAGGCTTTAACATGTTTCTGTTTTCAGCTAAAAAGAAAAATGGCAAATCAATGGGGGCAAAAAGCGGAAGAATTAGAAATTTCTAATAAAGTAAGTGGGTTGGGTTTAAATAAGAAGCATCATAACCAAACAACAGAGTCAGATGATACTCCTGATGCAGTAAATGCAGCAGACACATCACTTTTAATGAAAATTATACGACAAGGCTTAGTGGAGTCAAAGTTGGATATAGAAGTTCAAAGAAAAGATCCCAATTCACCACTTTATTCAGTAAAGACTTTTGAAGCTCTTCATTTAAAGCCAAATCTTCTCAAAGGTGTGTATGCAATGGGTTTTAATGCTCCATCTAAAATCCAAGAGACAGCTTTGCCAACTCTGCTAGCTGATCCACCTCAGAATATGATTGCACAATCTCAATCAGGAACTGGTAAAACTGCTGCTTTTGTGCTTGCTATGTTAAGCAGAGTTGATCACACAAAGAATTATCCACAAGTATTGTGTCTCAGTCCTACCTATGAGCTTGCAATACAGACAGGAGAAGTAGCTGCTAAAATGGCAAAGTTTTGTCCAGAAATCAAACTTAAGTATGCAGTAAGAGGTGAAGAAGTACCTAAGGGTACAAAGATAACGGATCACATAATAATAGGAACGCCAGGCAAGATGCTTGACTGGGGAGTTAAATTTGGAATGTTTGATTTGACTAAAATTAAAGTATTTGTGTTAGATGAAGCAGATGTAATGATTGACCGGCAAGGTCATCAAGATCAATGTATTAAAATACACAAATGTTTACCCTCTACATGTCAAATGATGTTTTTCTCAGCAACATATAATAGTGGTGTTATGGAATTTGCTGAAATTATTGTTCCTAATCCAATTATAATCAGATTATTGCGTGAAGAAGAATCATTGGATAACATTAAGCAATATTTTGTAAAATGCAAAGGTGCAGAAGAGAAATACAAAGCAATATGTAATATTTATGGTGTGATTACAATTGGTCAAGCAATAATATTTTGTCATACCAGAAAGACTGCTAGTTGGTTGTCAGAAAAAATGTCAAAGGATGGTCATTCAGTGGCTGTATTATCTGGTGAACTGACTGTCGAACAGAGAATAGCAGTTCTTGATAGATTCAGGGCTGGCCTTGAAAAGGTTCTTATAACCACAAATGTATTGTCCAGAGGCATTGATGTAGAACAGGTCACTCTAGTTGTCAATTTTGACATGCCCATGGATGTTGATAAGAATGCTGACTGCGAGACATACTTGCACAGAATTGGGCGCACAGGGAGATTTGGAAAGGCAGGCATAGCTATAAACTTTATTGATTCCCCATTAGCAATGCAAATTTGTTTGGCAATAGAAGCACACTTTGGTAAGAAGATAAATCTACTTGATATTGAAGATGCAGAAGAAATTGAAAAGATTGGAGCTTAAACAATTATAGTTATTTTTCCCCTAATATGTACTTTAAAAGTACTTATTAATTTCATGATACATACATCTGTTGCGCATGACTTGTTACGTACACCTGTTGCACATTATGTAAGAATGTGAATAAAAAATATCTTTTATTTTAATATATGAATGAAAAGTTAGTTTTTTTTAATATATGAATCATATAAAAGCAAAAACAGCAATATCCACTTTTTTCTGAAATTGACATATTGATAGCGCCACCATCTACGTAAAATTCAGAACAATTTAAAAAAAATAATAGCACTCCTAAAACAGCAATCATCATCATCATATCAGTATGTCATGGCCGGTCGGACGGCTGCTCTGTATACTCGTCCTTTTATGCGCACAGGCATTCGGCTGTCGCATAGCACGCCAGATAGTTCTCTCCATTTCATCCACCCAGTATTTATGCGATGGGAGACATCAGTGTCTATTGACCCATCTTTACTGATGACTGACCCTAGGTACTTGAAATGGTCCACTTCTTTTAGCTGGGTGTTCTGCAGACAGATGGTATGCTTGCTGTTGACGCCACTAAAGTTGCAATGCATGTACTCGGTCTTCTCTCTGCTTATTCGCAAACCAGATGTTTCCAGAGCTTCCGTCCACTTTTCTAAAATCTGCTGTAGGTTGTTCACATCTTCGCTAATGATAACGACGTCGTCCGCATATAGGATGTCCCATGGCGGCGCTCGTTGCAGATTTGAGGTGAGATGGTTCATTACAATATTAAATAGCAGAGGGCTGAGTGCGGAACCCTGGTGGACACCAACCTTTACATCAAATTCATCGCTTGTTCCGGCCGGACTTCGAACTTTGGTTGATACTTGGTGGTACATATCTTTGACAGTCATTATGTAGTGCTCGGGGACACTCTGGGCTCTTAGAGCGTGCCAAATTAATTCTCTCGGTACCCGGTCGAAAGCTTTTTCTAGGTCGATGAATATTATGTGCAAGTCTGTTTTGTTGTCTCTGTACTTTTCCATCAGTGTTCTGACCGAATGTATGGCATCAGTTGTGGATCTACCGGCGACGAATCCGCATTGGTTTTCAGTGACGCTAGTTATTTCAAGTAGCCTTTTGTTGATGACTCTTTCCCATATTTTGAAGGAATGTGAGATTAACTTTATACCTCTGTAGTTGCCGCAGACTCTTATGCCTTTATTTTTATAGAAAGGGATGAGAAAGCTCTTTCGCCATTCGTCGGGAATTCCGTCAGCCAGGAACTTGTTGAAAAGTTTCGTCAGGAACAGTACAGCGGTATCTCCCATTCGCTTCCAGAATTCAGCGGGAATGTCGTCAGGGCCAGTGGCTTTGTTATTTGCCATTCGTTTGATTGCTAGAGTTATCTCTTCAGGCCTTATACATGGGATAGGGCCTTCTGTAGCAGGGATATCTTGTAGTGCCTCACTAGGGAATACCTCATTTAGCAATTAAGAATAAAATTGTTAAACATTTAAAAATAAGCCAATATAGTCAGATGGTCCAAAAATATTAAAAAAATGTAACCTTGCTGAGTTTCTTGCCGGTTCTTCTCAGTTGAAGGCTGACTTCCGAACCTGTGGTAACTTCTGTAATTCGACCTTCATAAGTGCCCTTCTAGGGCCTAAACTGAATAAATGGTTTTGACTTTGACTTTTGAATTCTGTGTAGTATTCTTTCCAGCGGTCTCTGATGTGTTCGTTTGATGTTAGTAGTTTTCCTTGTTCATTTTTGATAAATTTGTTTGTGGCAGTATCCCTACTACTTTGGTGTTTACGTTTTGCCAACTTAAAGATTTCTTTATCGTTTGAAGCAGTTTCAAGTTTAGCATAGAAATCATCCCTGGGCGATTGCCCTGGCCTGTGCGACGGCTCGTTTTGAGATTTTCTTAGCAATTTTATAAGCCTGGTGGTCAGCCTCGTCTTTCGTCTGTTGCCATAGTTTGAAGAGTGTTTTCTTAGTTTCCTATCTTTCTCTCACTTCTTCATTCCACCAGCTAGTATCCTTGTTATTATTGATGACACCTTTAGATACTCCTAAATATTGTTTTGCTTTTTCATTTCTGTATAGCTGAAAATCTCTCCACATTGCATCGGCTGTATCATCCTGCTGCTCCTGAAGGTGTTGTGCGATGTCTTCACATAGTCTGAGACCTTCCGCACCCTCCAATTTATGCCACCGTGTTCTTATGATTTTCTCCTTCTTGACTTTGTATGTTTTTGGTATTTTGAACTCTGCCACTAACATTCTATGCTGTGAGGTAAGAGGTTCCTCGGGTATGACTTTGCAGTCTTTGCATGTTTTCTATCAGTTAGAATGTAGTCTACCTGAGTGCATGCAATGCAATTACGTAAACATGTATTATTTAATTTACTCAAAATCACCCTGATTGGATATTGCTGTGTTTGCTTTTATATGATTCATTTTCAATCCATAAAAACCATACCTAGTGATAATAATAGGAAGAGGGAATTTACAGTAACTTTTTGTGAGTTGGGAATTCACATTAACCAAGACCCAATTTTGCCATCCTCTATAATATAGGTACAGTAATTATAATTAGGAATAGTAATATTTATTCTGTATTGTACAGGTTACAAATAAAAAAGTCATTATGGTTATTACCATGGACTTAATTAGTATATTAAGTCCATGGGTTATTACAAGCTTTATTTTTAAATTAAATTCATGTAGTATCTACCAGCGTTGCCAGTTTTTTTTGCCAAATCGGGATTTTGGAACTTTTTGAGTGAAAAAAGCGGGATTCTTTCGTCCAAAGTAAAAAAAACGTATATAATCAGAAGTTTTTTTAAAGAGGATAGTAAGGTGGAGGTCTGAGGGACCATAGACACCCTTACGCGGACTTAGGGCTCTCAACCGGTGTAAGGTGCTTAGGTAGAGACCAGCGCCTTACACAATTTTTTGTGAGTTATTATGTGAAGTTTCAAGATCTAATTTAAAGTATTTATTGAATACTAGCTGTCCCCCGCGTTCCCGTGGGATCTTTTCTTTTCTCGAGATAAAAGTACTCTATCTCTTATTCTAGGATAAAATCTTTTTGTGTGCCAAGTTTCATCAAGATCAGTTTAGTAGCTTTGGAGTTCATCGCGGACCAACATCGTGAGAATTTTATATAAGTATGTACCTACGTAGGCACCTGAAATTTTCCAATTTTCTTTCCGCAAGAACCTTCTACAAAGTAGGTATCTACCTAAAAGAAAACTAAAAAAAATGAATGAAATCAGTTAAGTTGTTCTCAAGTGATGGCGTGCGTGACCAAGGGAAAAAGGGATTCATTTTTATATACCTAAGTACTAGCGGGTCCGGCAGACGTCGTCCTGTCCTGAAATCAAAACAAAACTTAGAACCAGCACCACCTTGGAAGGTGGCGCTGGGATAGAACCTGGAGTTTCAATTGTGTTTTCAAATCATCGAGGAATCCATTGATTGAAAGGCGATGTCCACTAAAATCCATTGAAAAGATCCATGATGGATCTTTTCGCACTTTTTTGTCCACTTTAATCCTTTATCGTGGATTTTTTGCAAAGTGGATTTTTTAGCACTAACGAGTGTCTTAAAATCCATTGTAAAAATCCATTGATGGATCTTTTTGCACTTTTATGTCCACTTTATTCCTTTATCGTGGATTTTTTGCAAAGTGGATTTTTTAGCACTAACGAGTGTCTAAAAATCTCGAAATGGGCTGATTAACACATGCAATCTTCTTTTATCAACACTTTCAACTTCCCTGGCTGAATCATAAATTTTCCAATAAAAGTGTAGAACATAAGAAATTTTATTTTTAAACATAAACATTTTCTTTCAAAACAAACAAACATTCGCCTTGTGGTACAAAAAAAAACAAATCAAACTAAAATAGCGATCTTTTCGCACGATCAATTAATTAAGTATATAGTAATTTTTAGGGCTCCGTACCGCAAAAGGAAACAACGAAACCCTAATAGGATCACTTTGTTATTCGTCTGTCAAGACATTTTATCTAGGAAACGCGTGAAGGTATCTACTCGAAATTAAAAAGATATGCTCAGGTCTATAGACCATTAGAGCTGTGAAAAAATAAAACTTCTAAGTTAACGTAAAGAAAAGATACGGCCGTTTACGCCGCAAAAAACGACGCTCTCAAGAGAATCCAAATTTATAGGGTACTTCCCGTTGACTTAGAACTATGGAGGAGCGGGTTGTTAGACTCCTCCATTGAAAAAGGAAGATCTTCCACCAGGCTAGGTCATCGTGCCTGGGGACCGCGGTCCAACTGTTGATGTTAGAATTTTGATCGGTCCAACCGTTTAGGAGGAGGTAAGTGGCAGGCACATGTCGGTACAGAAGAATTATATATATTAAGATATAGACTAGCAGTTTATTAGGTATATGAATTGGAAGTAATAGAACCTTTTTCCATCGAGAAAATTTTATATATGTAAGTAATCGTGTTTTCGCTTCACATATTCGCTATGTCTATTCAATATGATTCCTGAATTTTATCATATATTAGGTAATTTAAAAGAGGATGTTGTAGGAATGTTGGTATGGCACAAGATATACTAAGCAATGTGAGGTAGTATGGTCTTATGTTAATGTGAATTGGGCTTAGACCAATAAACCACTGGTCTAAGGAATTGGGCAACTGACGATCAATCAAATCAAACTTTCTTTGAATTGTCAAAGCATCACTCACGGAATTCCCTAAAGGCACTTACCCGTACTGTAACCTAATTTGCAGGTGATAGTCGTACGTATAGCCAATCTCATTGAATATTAGTCTTAAACAATCCAAGCACAAAATAAAATACAGGGAATACCTGCAAGTCAGTACAGATGTAAGTTCACAAAGGTTTTTATATACCTACCTATATCCCAATTATTCCCAAACGAGGCGTAATTATTTCTTTGTGAGTAGCAAATTTATTACAGAGGATTTTATTTTAAATTTGTTAGAATTTTGGGAAATTGCG
The DNA here is from genome assembly GCA_951361185.1 of Ochropacha duplaris. NCBI lineage: Eukaryota > Metazoa > Arthropoda > Insecta > Lepidoptera > Drepanidae > Ochropacha > Ochropacha duplaris. The sequence continues at coordinate 5,935,919 of OX592695.1, read as the reverse complement.
GTAATTTTACATTTAATTAATAATATGTTAACTTTAATGAATATTTTATGTTTGTTATTTTATTTAGTCATGTGATTGGGGTGCCTTCGGATCGGACAGGTTTTTTTGGAACGTAATCGTGTAATTATAGCTAATACGGCTTAAATCTAAAATAAAATAATACAATTTTATTACAGTATTTTAGTTCATGGGTCCCATGAAGTCCCATCCCAAGTCAACAGAGGTTTATTAATTTTGGTATTGGTAGTCTAATAAAAACACACAAAAATACGTTTCATAAATTATAGGTCTATATAATTATTACATTAACCTTGACTTAGGTTCATAGCGATCACTACACATTCATCGTTAAAAAAACCACTAATTCATTTATCGAGAACCTTGTGGTGCTGGCTCCGGATTTGTGGCTCCCGATATCATGACGAATATTGCAATTGGTACAATGTACATCCACTGAAAATAAGTAAAATTAATTAATAATATTGGATTAGTAGATTGAACCAATAATTTGGAAAGTATTTTTTTTATAATGACGTACTAACAAACAAATTCAGTCGGAAACTCGCCTAGTCGAGTCGAGAGTGAAGTCAATGTGGCATGGGTATTTGTAAGTCCTATCTGTACTCCACATGTATGTAACACTAACCCCTATTGTCACTGTTCATATCAGTTGAATGACAATCTACCAGGGATACTCTATGGGTGTATGCGTGTCCGTGAGACGTGTATTTATTAGCAGGGAGGGTCCGATCTAGTAATTTAGCCGACGTTCACAATGACACTTTATAACTAAGCCGTGAGCATGTTATTCTATAGATGTGCAATTTTTAACCGACCTACGTAACTCAATATTGCCGCTCTGTTGAGTGATGCTGTGAGGGCCCACAGATGCTCTTACGCGGACAGTTCGGCGAGCGCTTAGGGCTCACAACCGAGATACAAATCTATAGACGACTGACCGCTGAGGGCGCCCCAGTTGGGGCACGAACCTCGGCTCAGAACGTCGTCGAGTGGATACCAAAAGTGGGAAGGACTTCGCATAAGCGATTTAGAGGATTTTTAGGAGATGATCGGATTACTGAATTCGGCTCGGGCCTCAAATTACCGGGGACGAGACTGAATCTGAGTGGCTTGCTACCCCTTTGATCGGGCCCTATTTATAAGACGGCCTCCTTGAGGCTTGAACTTACACTACACACGCTGTTTAGTCGAACCTCCAACCAGGTTGTTTAGTACGTCTATGCTTAAAATACTTGAATAACTAACTGTTCCTAATTTAAACACAAATACAGAGGAAATGATTGAGATGGCTAAGGCTTTTGTTAACCGACTTCAAAAAAGGAGGAGGTTCTCAATTCGACTGTATGTTTTTTAAGGGCAAGTAGGTCTTACGTGACCGTTGTAGCTGCCTGAAGTTAAGATACTGTCCTTAATTTTTGGAGATATGTATTTAGACTTAGATTTACAGATTTTATATTAGGAAAAAGTGTACAGTCAGCAGTCATGTCCAGCAGTAGACGTCTATAGATGAAGAAAATATTACGAAACGTTATACTTACATATTTTGCTAAGAATGATCTATTATCTTTAATCTCTCCCTTATCTCTGGCTTCTCTTTCACGTTCCAATTTTTGAATGTACGAAGCTGTGTCAGGCCTAAATAAAAAAAAAAAACATAGTTAGGTACCTATCAGTAAAGTTGGATAAAGCTTCGCAAAATTATTTTTTAATGATAGTCCTGGGAACACAGGAATTATTGTTACAGTCCTTTTGTAGAAGTAAAGCATGGTACCTATGTAGGTATTTTTACCATCCCTGTGCATTGACTAAGCCTTACGATGGAGTAGCTAGCTATGTATATCTAGTTGTCCAGTGAGGACACTCCGCGAGTGACCTCACTGCTGTGGACATCTCAAGATACTCCTGCGCTTTTGGGCAGAATTGGGTTGCTTACTCTAGCCAGAATTCTTCGCCCAAAAAATTGCCTGGTTGCCGGGAGCACAAAACACGTTACAATAATAATTACATGATTTAATTTATACATACACAGGAGCATGGTCAACATGATGAAGATAAAAATCTGAGTTTATTTTATGTCCATTCTGAGTTCTTTGCATTGTTGTCTGCGAGGAGTTAGATGCTTGAAAACTAACAGCAATTACAGCTCCATTGGGTAACACCCATGCATTAACTACATCTGAGAGGCCACTATTTAGATAAGCTTGAGCTTTGATAGATGACAGAAACTCAGTTCCCTTGTTATCAGTTGATGTAACAATTGTTTTGATTGAATAAAATCCATCAATTTCAGCTAATCTCTGAAAAAAAGCAGGTATGATTTGTATTACATGTATACCAAATAGAACAAAAATCCACTGAAAATAAACTGTCCATGCAGCCAAAAAGTGTTATTAGACATTTTGTTTTGGTCTTTTATTATCACCATTTACAATAACAAAATTTATGTAATTGTAACAAACTAATCTTTTTCAAAATAATTCTTATAATCAAATACTTTAATACCTATCGGAATGCAAAGCATGTTTTGAAAAATTCAAAACAGGTCAATCTAAAAACTAAAATAAAGAACTTTTGGACCTTACAGAATAATTTCATTCCTATTGGGTGAAAATTTGAATTAATGTCTATTGATAGAACTTTTCTAGGTGGGATCTTAAACTAGAAAGAAGCAAACACAATTCTCAAGAAAGATTTATTTACCTTAGCTAGCTTTATGTGAATCTTAAGGAGATGATAGCTCAGTGGTAAGTGACGTCGGATACTGCGGCGAAGGTCGTCGGTTCGAATCCTACAATGAGCTTGGGCTTTCGGTGAAGGAAAACATCGTGAGGAAACCATAGCACGGTGGTAGGGTACATTGTAGTATCCGACTGGCTGGCTACCACCCTCAAGTTGAAAATCTGTCGCCAAGCACCTATCGGTGTGTTCCGACAGTTGCACTTGAGAGCCAGTTCCTATCTAGGCTTTGTGTGCTTACCACATTCGGCCACATCATCACTTACCATGGTGAGGTTGTAGTCAAACACAAGCTTATCCAGAATTAAAAAAAATAACTTTAATCCAGAGTTTGACTCTAGGTGAGCTTGCTCATTTGCTGCAGTACCTACATTTTTTTCCCCAAATTTATATGTTATTATGTAATGTGTGTAGTAGCAATATAATAATTGGTATTTTTCTATTTGTGTGTAACATAATTACCTACTTCTATGGCTGTAACTATGGTCTCTTTACAATGTTTTCCTTCACTAAAGCTCATTGTTGATGTGCGACAAATACATACCTGTAGTTCTTCTATATGTTGTTTAGTTAATAATATTTGATCAATAACGGCTGTACCAGCTTTAATACTTTTCAAAGATATACTTCCACGGGAACAAAAATTTTCATCTTTACAGTTTAATGCATGTTCAACTTTCATATTGAGCCAACCATCATAATCAATAGAAAACTGAAATAAAATGTTACATTTTAAAATTTCGATATTAATACCTGTTATAAAAATACTAGAAATTGCCATGGTTCCACACACATTCCGAGGATAAACAGTTTATGTTTGTGCATGAGTTACCTTTCTGGAACTCGAAAGTATTATAAATGCGAGAGTTTATGTGTTTGTTACCACTGAGCTGTGTAGTGGCCTAGGAATGGATGAAACTTGATAATTATCTTGGAATAAAACCTAGTTCCAGGAAAACACTCGTTATGCCTCGGGAAAGCAGGTGAAGCTGGGGGGGAGAACACCTGGTAAATTAAATTATACGACATTTTTTACTTTGGGGCAAGACTGTTTCATTAGGTATGTATTATTAATATATAATTTCTGAGCGAAATGGCCACATATGATCATCACATAGAGTCACCTTAATTATTTAAAAAATAGTAAAACACCGGTGAGCAATAGGCAAATTGATTTAAATAATATAAATACCTAACCCTAAGTTGTCATTTTTAGGTGCGTTCTTCAAAAACTGATTTTGATAAGCAACTCTCAGACCTTTGAAGGCGTTTCGCTCAATAAAATGTACTCAAAAGGAACATACCGCATTCTGAATTTGTCCTATGATAAAAAATAAAATTCCCAAATATTTTATCATGATGAGCCTTTGGTTCAAAGAGTATATAATTTCAGTGTTTTTATCCTCTTTGAGTATAACACTCTAAGTGATGAGCACAATCACAGACACACCAGCTAGCTACATATCAGTAATCTGTGAGACACATCAAAGAGTATAGACACACGTAGTATTTATATCAAAGAGTAACACACACACATTGTTCCGAGCACACACACCCAACCAAAGAGAACACACACCACAGATTACCTGGACTGAACTTAGTATTTTTTTTTTATTACTGGCAAGCGTCCTTTAGGATATTTCTGCCAATTTAAAGTTATTAGGGTATGTTCCGATATGCACTGCGAGCACTGTAAGATGTGACGTCATTTAGAAGCCGTTCCTTTATTATAGGTTAGTTAGCTACAAGAATTATGTATTCTAAATGGTAACTCTAAATACCTACTTGAAGCAAATACCTATCAATTGCGAAAAAGAGAAAGATAACTACTTTTTTTTAAGCTATTGCATAGCTTTTATCGCAGGCTTTGAGCGCGGCGACCGAATCAAGAAATTCCGTAACGAAAATAACCTAACACCCCCCTGTATTTTGTTTTCAAATATCACAGCGACTATCATATTTTTGCATAAAGTACATTGCTTCTAAAGCACTACCTAAGTTCGTCGCTACGTGACTGGACAAGCAATGTAAAAATGACACAACGATACTTTGTCAAGCGGATGCATCGCGTTGTACAGCCGCTACTTCTTGCGACGAGTTAGTGATGTGCTTGTGCAGATCCACTAACGTAAACTTTCGACAATAATGTTGATTGACGAAAGAAATATTATTATAGTTTATTTTCAATTAGTCAACTGTTTTAACCCAGTTGGTATTATTTTATAGCGTATCTCCTTTTATATATATATAATAATGTTCTTTAGTGCTGTATATCACTCTTCCAAAGAAGAAAAATGCGAAAAAATGTGAAGAATTCAGAACGATAAGCCTTATGAGCCAAGTGTTAAAACTGTTTCTTAACATAATACATGAACGCATCAGAAACAAATGCGACGACCAACTGGGAGACAGCCAATTCGGTTTCCGATCTGGAGTGGGCACTAGAGAAGCTCTGTTCGCGGTGCAGGTACTGGTGCAGAAATGCAAAGATATGCAACAAGAGGTGTTCCTTTGTTTCATTGACTACGAAAAAGCGTTTGATCGAGTACTTCACGACCGCCTGGTACTACTCTTAAACGACGTCGGGTTAGATGACAAAGACATCAGGATCATTCGAAACCTTTACTGGAGCCAAAAGGCTACTGTTCGTGTTGATGGCGAGGAAACCGGTGAGGTATAGATAAAAAGAGGCGTCCGGCAGGGATGCATACTGTCACCGACACTCTTCAACCTTTACTCGGAGGCAATTATCGCAGAAGCTCTGGAGGGACTGGAAGGTGGTGTACAGGTGAATGGTCGGTATGTTAACAATCTCCGCTACGCTGACGACACCGTCCTAATAGCGTCCACAGCGGCCGAGCTGCAGCAAATTGTTGACCGGGTAAACGAGTGTAGCCTGAGAGCAGGCCTTAAAATGAATGTCAGCAAAACCAAAGTCATGGTCGTCTCAAAGATCCCAAGTGCCGACCCTGGTATCACTGTGGAAGGTAAACGACTAGAACGGGTGCACAGGTATAAGTACCTTGGCACGTGGCTGAATGATGTCTGGGAGAGCGATCTCGAGATAAAGACTCGTATAGAAATAGCCCGTAGTGCATTTAAATCTATGAGTAAGGTACTATGCAGTCGCTGTTTAAGGATATCCCTACGTGTTCGCCTTCTACAGTGCTATATATGGCCCATACTTCTATACGGATGCGAGGCCTGGACACTCAAAGAGCAACTCAAGAAACGAGTAGAAGCCTTTGAAATGTGGACCTACAGACGTATGTTGGCTATTAGCTGGACACATAGAGTGACCAATGAAGAAGTTCTCCGTCGAGCTGGTCAGAAGCGCCAAATCATGCAAACCGTCAAACAGAGAAAAGTTCGTTATCTGGGCCATATCATGCAACATGACAGATACGAACTGCTGCAACTCATAATGATGGGCAAAGTGGCTGGGAGAAGACCAGTAGGCCGGAGAAAAAAGTCGTGGCTGCGCAATATTCGCGAGTGGACCGGCATCAACAGCGCCGCTGAACTTTTCCGCCTCGCAAAGGACAAACAGAAGTTTTCCGAACTGACGGCTAACCTCCACTAGTTGGAGAGGCACTGATAGAAGTGCTGTATAAGTACTTAGAAATGTGAATTAATTAGTCTCAATTGCGTTTCTGTTTTATTTACTAAATAGAAACAACATTTAAAGCCTTTAATACAAAATTAATTCCACAATAAAAATCTGTCACATTTGTCATTCATGACTTCAAGTAAAATCAAAGGAAAAAATCTAATAGAAGAAAAGAGCTCGTATAGTCAGGCGTCAGCTCTACCTGTACCGATTGGCGATCACCTTGGAGATCAAGGTGATCGCCAATCGGTACAGGTGCACCTCGGAAAGTCGGAGTCAGTTCGAAAGGACTCCGATTGGCGTTAAATAGACACGCTTGTGTTTTGTTGGCGTTAAATTCAACCAGATAGGCATCGCCCCACTTGGAGACATCCTGGAGGAGCAAATTTATCCGCTCATCTAAAGCCTCTAAGTGCCTGAGTCTCATCCCTGGTAACTTGAGTACTGGATATGTATCTATCTGACACTGTGCTGTCGTCTGCGTACCCAAACAATCCGGGTTCAAGCAGATCGTTTATATGCAGAAAGAGCGTTGCAGATAGTACTGACCCCTGAGGTACCCCGGCATTAATGGCCAATAGATCAGACGAATAGCCATCAAGAATTACACGAATCGATCGTTCACTCAGGAAGTTTTGTATCCAGGTACATAAGCCGTCGGGAATCCCATAACTCGGCTTCACCGTGGTTTTCAATGGCTTCACTTCATAAATGTGTTGCATATATGAGAAGATCTCCAGTGGACCGCCCAGGACGAAAATCGTATTGGCGATCACTGAGAACATCATTACTCTCAAGATATGCAAGGAGCTTATTGTTCAAAACACGTTCCATACATTTACAAAGCATGGAAGTGATTGATACTGGTCGATAATTGGCAGGGTCAGCACGGCTGCCTTTCTTTGGTACAGGTTGTACGTTGGCAAGCTTCCAAGATTTGGGGACTTGGCCACATTTAATGGAGAGGCGATACAAGCGTGTCAGAAAAGGGAGACAACTCAGGCACACAGGATCTCAGGCATCCGAGATCTGCAATGAGGTATTGAAGGTGGTAAATTACTACCAGCATCTGGACGTGAGTTACTCGCGAAAATTGAGGCAAACAAATTCGCCTTATCCAACGCAGAGTGAGCCAGCGAGCCATCGGGTTTCAGCAGAGGAGGCAATGACGGACGGCAAAAGTTCACTTGTACCGTTTTGGCGAGTGACCAGAACGCCTTGCTTCCTGACGGATATGAAGCAATCTTGGCTCCTTGTCGGCCAATATGATTAAAGCGAGCTTTGCGTAGGGTCTTTTTGCAGGACTTGGCGGCTTTGTCAAAGGTTACCTTTTTAGAGTCGAGATCTGGAGCTTTGCGACTACGGGCTTCAGCCCAAGCTTGATAAGCTGCCTGCTTTAGTGCATCTGCTTGAGCACAATCTGCATTATACCAAGGTCGGGCTTTGGCTTGAAGTGACACGTCATAATATGGAATAAAATACTCCATTGCCTGACGGATCACATGAGTTATGGCATCAGCAGAGCTCGACGGATCTTTTCCGGTGAAGCAAACTGGCTGCCAAGGATAAGACGCAAAGAAGTGCCGCATCTCATCCCAGTCCGCTGACTTATAATTCCACACGGATCCGGACTACGACTACTACGTTGGGACGATCTCTCTTTTTAACCATACTTACACTTAATGAAAGAAAGAGAGTTTGTCCCAACGTAGTTGTTATCTTTCTCTTTTTCGTAATTGATGGGTATTTGTTTTAAGTAGGTATTTAGAGTTACCTATCCATTTAGAATACATAATTCTTGGTTAGCTATACCGGTTTCTGTTTAAAACTGAACGCATTCCAGTGTACTGTCATCCATTCAAACAAAGTATTGGTTTTACACTGCAATAAACACAATTTCTTAAAAATTTACATGTTTGTTTTTAACGGCCGGTATCTTTGAATAACAATATTCAATAATAATTATTATCAATAGTACAAGCTGTTTTTCCGGACGCTGTTGATCACGTGATCAAAGCACTGAGAGCATCTTACCTTGAAAGCTCCAGTCCTCACAGTACAAAAATGGTGACGATTTATTTATGACATCATAATATATTTCCCTAGGATACTGCGGAAGTATACTGTCAGTCCATAACGGAACGACTTTCTACTAGTAAGAGTGCAGCAGTGATCTCAGTGTATATCGGAACATACCCTAAGATTCATTCTTATTTTTTGGCGGGAACTTGCGAAGTGACGTTGCGTTTTCGTTTTTATTTTTAACCGACTTCAAAAAAGGAGGAGGTTCTCAATTCGTCGGTATGTTTTTTTTAATTTTTTTTTATGTTTGTTACGCGATTTCTCTGCCAATTATGAATAGATTTTGATGATTCTTTTTTTGTTTGGTAGATCATGCTTCAGAGGTGGTCCCATTTAAATTTTATCGAAATTGATTCACCACTTTTTGAGAAAATCAACAAAAACTAAAAAAAATATATCTCGTTTGATAAACCTTAGTGAATCAAACTGAGTCGTTGAGCATGACTTTTTGGATTTGGATGAAATTTTTTGTGTATACTTCAATGGGTTCTTCGATGGTTTTAAAATACAATTGGACCCGGTAGGTGGCGCTGGAATCGAGTTCCAAGATTTGTTTCAATTTCAGGGCAGGACAACGACGTCTGCCGGGCCCGCTAGTTATACATATATTATATTTTACCGGCCAGACCCGATTTCAGGACAAACTAGTTTTGCCTAGGATAACATATATAAGGAATAAACTTTAAAAATTGAAAAATAAAATTATTTTTAAAAATAAAAAACATAAACCGACTTCAAAACTGTAACCTATACCTATGTACAAACATAAACTAAAAAGTAAAGAATAATATTTTAATTTCAAAGCAAGAGCCTTAAAGGACAATCAACAAAATTATTGATATTTATATATCTATTTATTTAGTTTTTGTTTTTTATTTTTAAAAATAATCATTAAATCGTATTACATTTATTCGACCTACCGATCAATCTCCATCGTTTATCTTCAAACACCCTGACACTGGCGGAATCAAAGAGAATATAAACGGGCGGAATTGGCTACTTGACAGTTTTCGGAAAAGTATTAAAAAATTTGCGTAGGCTTATTTTATACCTCTTACATTCATTTTTTTCTCAAAAATCCCTTATTTATTGGATAAAAAATTGATTTTTTATTCATGAATTTGAAACTCGCACGAAAACAGCCCGTCACGTGACATATGGTACTGTGACGTCATACCCCAATAAATAAACAAAAGTAACGACGATCGCTCTAACTCTTAAGCATATTTTGAGTGGAAAGTTTAGTTTTTTCACTTGATTTTTGAAAATGACAAGCTACATGACGTGTGCCGTGCCTAATTAAATATCCTGATAAATTACCGCAAACGAAAAAGACAAGACGTTTCGTTTATTTGGTGTAATGTGACGTCAAATTTTAAAGAATCATGGCCGCCCGTGTTTCGGTTCTTGTAATTCACAGATAAAAAATACTCAAGTTTATTTTTCAAAAATAAAATATTTACAAATTATTTTTATGCAAAAAACATATTGTATAATTGTTCTTAACTTATAAGCTACCATATCTAACATAATTCATGTTTTTTCATTACAACTGTCAAATAGCCAATTGACAACAATTCATTTTTCATACGACCACAAAAATATAATTTCTTTCTTTTACTGTCCTGAATCAGATACATGAATAAAATATGTAAAAATATTTAAGATAAAAAAATAAAAACTAAAATAGTCAATATTATTCGATGCGACGGTTGTAAAAATTTGGTACCTTCGGCTAAGCAAAATTATAAGTTTTAATTTTAGTCTAGGGTTGTTGTAATCAAATGACATTGTAGACTTTTTGGCGGGAACTTGCGAAGTGACGTTGTGTTTTCGTTTTATTTTCATTAAATTCGTGTATTTTGAGTTTTATTGAATAATTTCGGTGGTGTTTTGTCCAATAAAGATCAATGTAAGTGCACAAGTGAAGTGAAATGAAATGAAAGCGTGTATCGTGACTTTCCAGGTTGTCCCAAAAAGTCCATGAAATGTTTTAGTGGAATAGCCGCCAATTTCACTAAAATTAGACCGGACTTGTACGGACGAGGACTAGACTTTACAGTGAAAGTGACAATAAAACGTGACTAAACATAAAAGATGAATATTTAAAATAAAGAAATGGCTTAAAGGTCACGCTACCAGGCCAAAAATCTTCTTAAAAAAAATAAATAAAATGACATTGTACTTAGAGCTCGTGTGAACTTCAAAAAGACTTCAAAGTTTTGAAAGTGTCATATACCTATTTCATATTTTAATCTTTTATTTATTTATATCATTCAACAACAAAACAACAAACATAATAAGAATTGACATTTTGTTTGGATTCGTCAATTAAAGCACATTAAAACAGAGCAAAGGTATTCTTTCATATTCAGCCGTAAATTGGCGCTTAGACGTAAGCGCCAATTTAGAATGAATTGAAATAAAAAGTTTAATTTCTATATAAAAACAAGCTTATTCAAACAAAAGCAAAAATATGGGTATCGTATTTTTTAACCTAGTTTCATGTAAAAAGATAAAATAAGCATGTTAAAATAAACAAGAAGTGAAGTGAACTATATACAGGGTTACTGGTTATTCGATACATTCCTTTAAGAGCGTGATAGTACACACTGTAAGCTACGAAATGAACCCTATATTGCATGTTACAAATGTTGACCGTTACTGAGATATTTAGGAATTTAGTATTTTCTCGAAAAAATCCCGAATTACAACTTCAAAATCAAATATAAAAAAAATTACGTAACATTTTTAACTTTTTTTGTTTCTGGTACTCAGACAACATGTAAATACTTTTTTTAAAGCAATAAAATGATGAAATTTTGCAATGGCTTCGACACAATATCTTAAAAATCGTGTCACTTTGAATTATTTCTCTGTTTTCTTAAAGATTAAAATGCCAATTTAAAAAAAAGTAATGGAGTTAGAAGTGTACAAAATGTATCAAAACTTCCTCACCTATTTAGCTATCTAATGAAGTAAGAATATTAAAAAAACTCTCTACATAATATGAAGAATTAGTTCTTAGAAACAGAACAGGTCGCAATTTATTAAAATAACATTTCTAATTATTTTTATAGAAAAAGTGTCCATACACCGACAATGTTGTGATAAGAGATCGGCAAATTCCGGTATAGTTCGGGAATGGTCATGCCCGTCTTCGCTGGTAAGTTTTGGGTTCGCTAGCGTCAGTTCGTTTACGACCAACTGACTGCGCTTGCGTTTAAGTATTGTTAACCGAGCTACGTGAATTCTCGCGAGTATTTCTTAGTATTTAATTTTAGTGTAAGATTGAATCTATTCTATTTGAATGTGTGCTCCGCCATCTTTTATTGTTTTTGAAGTCCTCTCCATCCAAAGCAAAGAGTATGTAGGTAATCACTACGTTAACCAAAGGTTGCCTGCTAGAGAACACTATCTGTCAGGACACAGGAGGTAGTTTTTCAGAAAGTATAAATGCTACAAACTTGAAATTTGGCAGGTAGATTTCTTCTGGCGAGTAGACGTCAGATAAGAACGGATTTTTCAAAATATATAAGAAATACCGGACTGATTAATCACGAAATCTCAGATAGTATAAATGCTACAAACTTGAAGGCAGGTAGATTCTTCATGACGAGTAGACATCAGCTAAGAACGAATTTTTCAAAATTCAACCCCTAAAGGGGGGAAAAGGTGGGTTTAAATTTTTGACCTCAAAATTTGAATTTTCGATCAATTTTAAGAAAACGAAAAAAAACACGAAAAATCAGAAGGTGACTTTTGGCTGGTAGATTCCTCATAGGAAGAAATTATATACTCTTTGATAGGAAGTAGGCAGGTATCCGCTAAAATTATTTTTTCGAAGGGGTAAAAAGGTGTAAAAAAGGGGTATGAAATTTTTTGGGATCAAATTTTGAAACACGAAATATCAGCCAATATTTAAGTGCTACACACTTGACATTTGGCAGCTAGATTTTCTCATACAATATCCGCGATGGAAGGATTTTTGAAAATTTAATTTAAAAAAAAAGAAGATCAAAAATGGGGTAAATAAATTTTATGAACAATTTTACAATCAAAGTTTTTCGAAAATAAAATTGTATCCAAACTCTTTAGAAATACCATCGCTGCTGGTTAGTAAACATAAATATACCTTTTGAATTTGGAATAAAATACGTAGGTATTTCTTCTTCAAAAAAAATATACAATATTATCCAAATGTATAAAATATCACCGTTTTCAAAATATTTAAAAGCTGACATTTAAAAAACTATTTTAAAACAGTTAGTCCGTTTGTCTGTCTGGCTTTTTGAACTGGCTAATCTTCGAAACGTCTGCACCAATTTTGACGGGACTTTCACTGGCCGAACTTTTTACTTTTATAAAAAAAAATTGTACCGCGCACAACTAAATTAAAACCCATGAAATTGCGAACAAAATCCGTAGTATTGTATTATACTTCAAAGACAGATAGATTCCTTATAGGGAGTAGCTGTCCGCTAATAAAGGATTTTTGGAACATTCAACTGTTCCTTCGTGAACGCGGGTGAAACCGCGCGGGTCAGCTAGTTACCTATATAAGTACTTACACCTAGTGGAGTAGAGGCTACAAATTCTCTGGCGACACGACAATAAAAGTTCTTAATTTCTTGTCGCGACACGCATGTGGGATTGCCAAGAGATTGCATGTTCATTAGATTTATTTTAGGAAAGAAACAATTGGAAACCGTAATAGTACCTACCTGCCTATGGGTAAATAAATAGGAACAAATGAGTAGGTAGGTACTTATAATTTTTGAATAAGTCATTCCAGTTACCTACATCATGTGCAGATGATATTTATCTTTTAATTTTTAGTGTTCCGTAGCCAAAAGGATAAAAAGTGAACCCTTATAATTTCATCCTGTCCGTCTGTGTGGAAGTATGTCATCCCGTTAAATTGGATCTCCAAATATTGTATACCTACATATCTACTGGTGCTAAGTACATAGATTACACCTATTTGGAAGGTAGGTGTATTCTATGAAATCTTTATGGTACGTTTAGACTATGACACTATACACGGTACACTCAGTGAATGAGTTTAACGTGGAGCAAGGAGACCACAAAGAGCCTTATCATTTTTATAAAAGGGCTACCAGAGCTTTGGAATGTTTTATTCAGTGATTATAAAAATAAAGTAAAAAAACAGGCGGCGCTGGAAAGGTTTGCAGAAGAGCAGAATACACAGAAAAATTCGTAACTCAATAATGAAAAGACGACGTTTATCCATGCTGACCGAGCATCACTAACTATTTTGCGTGTGAACAGCTCGGATACAATTTCCTTACACTTCCAAATAGATATTACTCAGACACAAAAATCCGTACAAGTGTAAACAGTACAGACATTAATGTCGGAATTTCTGTCGTAGTCTAAACGTACCTTAAGCGAAAAAAAAACACTTGAAACTGAAACGAGATAATTAATTTCTAACAATATCTATCGGAATGTGTAGGTAGATACTATGACGAGTTTTACCTACCTACTTGTTTTTGGATACGAATAAAATAGAAATTGTATCTCTATACTCTCTATACTTATTATAAAATGGTCGATGGAACGGCGAAGATCTCTAATAAATGTAAAAGTATTACATATCATAATCATCATGTCGTGTTGTGTGTAATTTGCTTATTTTTTTTTATTTTATTTTTGATATATTATGTTGAATAACACTAGGTACAATGTTACTGTATAAGGGCGATATACTATACACTCTTAAAGAAATAAATCTTTCGTAGGAATTCGGGTCCAGATAAAAGAGTTTTTACGGGCTCTCATACCTGGTGAAATTAAACATGAATACTTGCCTTACCTCCGACGTGGAACATTCCGCTCCAATACATTTACTTTGAACACAGGGGAAGCTCTGAGAGGGTAATCGGGTTTAGTAACATATATCTTCTTTAGCATCGGCCACAATGAAACAAATGACTAACATCATCTTGACTAAATTGTACTCCTACTTGTGGATTCAAATTACATTTCAACGCAAGAAATTAAGGGATTTTTAATTTTACTAAGTGATCGAAGGAAAGCGAAGATTTTATGGTATGAAATTAATCATGCAAAACTTCGTCATCATGATCATCATCATCATCTCAGTCGAAAGACGTCCCCTACTGGAGATCCACTAAACTTCAACAAAATCAACAGATCAACAAAAATCTTGAAATAGATTGTCACATTTCAAATAGTTTACGAGTAAAATGGATGCGGTATACCGACCTACAATCGAATGGACACGGCATAACTTCCTTATTTGAGTAAGGAATCCTGAAGAAAGTTGAAAGAGCAGCGTAGCAGTAATGTATCGTGCACAGTTCACAGGGCAGACAGCTCTCCGTAACCACAAACGTAATTTAGAAGGTACTAGTTGAAGTGGATAAGCGCGAGTGGAATTATTTATCTAAAATGTCGGCGTCTCGACGACTAGTGAGACTGTGACGCTGACGGAGGCGACACGGACACGGCAGAGCGCCGCGCCGAGCTGCGAGCGGAGCGTTTCAGTTAGTGAATGCAATTTATCAGAAGTATATTATTAATTTTTTTGATGAATCTGGTGTGTTTTGAAAACTTATTTTAAAACTGGTGTTAGTACCTATATTTTATCTTTCTGCGATGACGGGAGTCATGAGCTGAAGATGTTGGCTAGAGCGCACATTTTTTTTACTATCAAAGACAGAGCATATTTACATACAGTCTGTGCGGACGAAGTTGGCAAAAGCTAGGTTTTTTAAGTATGAACTTATAAAACCTATTTATTTATAATAACATTATTTATAATTACATCGCATAGAATATAGAGACTTCATTGGAATACTTCGAAAGTATAATCATCGTGTAAACGTATTACAGGCATTGGATAAATAATATTGTCAAAAATATATTTATGTATAATATTAGATTAGAAGCCTCGTGATTTCGCATTAATAATATTAATAAAGTATTGAATAATAATAATAATAATAATAATCAGAATAAATATTTCTTACAACTTTCTATCTGATTGAGATCAATCGCTAATCGCTGTAATGTAACATAGGGCTTATATTACGGACGGGCACTTCGACGTAGCTTTAATTGAAAAATGCAGTTAGTGCTTGCGTTTAATTTCTAATGTACGACTGGAAACTCTGATTCTATCTATCCATCAATCAAAAAGTGTGACCAAGATAGTCTAGTTGTTTTCCATTACCAGCTACAATTACCTACTAATAATCATAAGTCCTTTAATACAATACGTCATGTTTTGTATCATAATCATGAAATGCATATATTTTATCGGATATGGGTAACAGTAAAATCAAAGACTTTAAACTAGTAAAATTAAACAACGTGCTGTTTACGTAGCAGGTACCACGGTATGTACCTAACAATTAGATATCTAATTTGTGGTGTTATAAATAGTGGGATCGATACACTATATTCAGCTATCACATAATCATCTGTTGAAATTACAGCCAAATTAGTAGCTGAAGATATCGATATACCTAATAAAAGATTTAATACCTATAATGTGCTATGGGAACCGGGAATTCATGTCCGGGTTCCTTGTTATGCTTTCATAATTTTTTAAGTCGTAATAATAACTGTAAAGAGCAGAAATAAATAAAATTACTACTTTATTATTAGTTCATAGGAAAGTCTGTTTTAATCTTATTCCATCATCGAAAAGCTATTAAGTTTCTAAAATGGTTTGGCTAAATTGATTAATCTATTATTTAGCTAGTGTTGTGTAGTATGTATAGAGTGGTAACCTATCTTGTATTTGTAATATCAGTTAACTCCAGCCAATAACCACCTATACTGTAGCTATTGCTAGCTACTCGAATTTATCGACTATTCGATAATTGAACATGTCCGCCGTAATGACATTTTCTCTTGACGATGAGGTGCATAAAATACAAGGGAATAAACGTTATTAAAAACGCCTTGTGAATCGGTGAATGAAATTATATGATTTACCCCGTAAGAATTATAATATATAAAATATATTAAAAAACATGCGGTAAGTAGATTTGATCTCCTCCCTTTTTCCTCCAATACACTAACTACCTAATTGGAATAAGTGAAGATCTTAGGGTACAAAGTCAGGGCTATATGGTGAATGCATTAAAAATTTCCAGCCAAGCTCTCTTAGTTTTTCCTGAGTTGACTAAACATATTCAAACTCATTTTCTTGGATAAAACATTTGTAATTAATATTTAATATTAATATCTATCTCTATCTATAGGTATATTATATAAAATTCTCGTGTCACAGTTTTAGTTATCATACTCCTCCGCAACGGCTTGACCGATTTTGATGAAACTTTATATTTATATTCAATAGGTCTGAGAATAGGTTGTCATCTATTTTTTACTAGCTGTGTCCCGCGGTTTCACCCGCGTTCCCGTGTGGTCCGCGTTCCCGTGGGATCTAGCGTTATAAAAAATAGATAACAACTTATTCTCAGACCTACTGAATATACACGACGGATAGAGGGTAGGTCAGGATAATAATAATTAATTCGTTTGCACAAATTAACTATGACAACAAGTGTACCGTGCCACGCCAGAGCAAAGACTCAAGAAACATATTTACTCCCCAAAGACTGCGCTTGCAGCGATCGCTCCGTCTATTTATAAAGATTACAGAGTGGGGGCATCGAATGACGCGCTCGTTGGCGTAATGTGTTGTTTACAAGATTCATTCTAGGCACACTAGATGGCGTAGGCGCCTACATACATATTAAGTTTCATCAAAATCGGTCAAGCCGTTTCGGAGGAGTATGGTAGCAAATTATTTCCGAAAAGGGTTGACCGATTTTGATAAAATTTTATATGTGTATTCAGTAGGTCTGAGAATAGGTTTTTATCTACTTTTTACTAGCTGTCCCCCACGGTTTCACCCGCGTTCCCGTAGCATCCGCGTTCAAACCAATTTTCGGTGGAAGTTTGCATGGTAATGTACATAATTTTTTTTTTTAGTTTTACCATTCTCTTATTTTAGAAGTTACAGGGCACACATTTTACAACATTGGAAGTGTCTCTCGCGCCAAGCCAAGCTTCTAACTCTACACGCCCTTTTTTTTTTTTTTTTTTTTTTTTTTCGTGGGGAAATCCTCATGGATACCCGGCCGCTTGAGGGGGGCAGCTGGCCGGGTTATGTCAGACTCCTACTGACTAAAACCCCACGGTGTTTCTACCTGTCGCTGCTGGTGCTGGGTATACGGGGGCGCCCGAGGCATTCTTCCGCGTACCCAGCAGCGACGGCCCGGTGGCAGGCCTCTACTGCTATGACGGGAGGATCGGAGCTCGTATCCTCACCGTCTCGCCTTGGGTAGTGAGTGGAAACACGCACTAGACTACCCGAGCCCGTTGTGACAGGGCGGCTGACTCCCCCGAGTCTGCCACCCATGGGCTCCAGTGGGGAGAGGGCGTGGCTCGCGAAAGCCGCCCTCCGACGCCCTGTTCTCCTGCGGCGGATCGACAGGGTGGTAGTGTCCTCCCTGTGGCGTTCCGCCGCCTCCTTTGCGAGCATGACGCGCTCGCAAAAGGAGTGGAGTGCGTCCCAGGACCTCTCGCTGTCGACGATAGCGCGAACCACGCTCGTCAGCGAGAGGTCGTTCCCCACTTGGGCGCAGAGCTCACTGCGCTCGCTCATCCAGGCCGAGCACACCTCCAAGGTGTGCTGGGCGTCCTCCTCGAGGCATCCATCGCAGTGGTGGCAAACGGCGGTCGGCTCCCTCCGGGCAATCCGACACAGATACCTCCCGAAACAACCGTGTCCCGAGAGGATCTGCGTCAACCGGAAGGTCAACGTGCCGTGCCGCCATTCAAGCCACTCCTCCAACACTGGACGGATGGCCTCAATGGTCCTAAGCCCCGCACTAGGGTGCTCAAGCCTGGTCTTCCACTCTTGGATGGCGAGCGCGCGCAGTTGAGTTCTGCTCCCTTCCACCTCGCGTGGTGCTGGCCGATCGCCCTGGGCCAGCGCCTCCTCGCGCCAATAATATAGTGACGCGAGGGCTCTCGCCTCTAGGTCCCAGGGCAAAGACCCGGCCAGCACACACGCCGCCTCGAAGGAGATCGTGCGATATCCCCGTATCGCCCTGATTGCGACCACCCTTTGCGGCCTTCGCGGAAGAGTGGTGTTTGCGCGGTTCAGGGCGTCCGCCCATACGGGAGCTCCGTACAGGACCATGGATCGCACGATCCCCAAGTACAGCCGCCTGCACATTGCGCCCGGTTCGCCAGTGTTCGGCAGCAGCCGCCCAAGAGCAGCCGCCGCACCCATCACCCTTGGCACCAGGCGCCCGAAGTGGGCTGTGAAGTGCCACCGACCATCGAGGACGAGACCCAAATACGTCATCGTCAACCCGACGCCTATGCGGACTCCACTCACGACGATATGGGCATCCCGGGGCGGCGCCTGTCGAGGCCCGTGAAAACAAAGGGCCTCAGACTTGCCAAGCGCCACCTCCAAGCCTAATCGTCGTATCCGGCCCACCACTTGTGCCACTCCAGCAGTGGCACGGTAGGCGGCTGTACTATAACTGGTGCCGCGGGCAGTGACCAGGGTGTCTTCAGCATAACACGTTACCGCGACTCCCCGGATACATGGTGCCCGCAGCACCCAGTCGTATCCGATGTTCCACAGGAGCGGACCCAGCACCGAACCCTGCGGAACACCGCACGACATCACCCTATGGCCCCAGCCCTCACAGCATGGGTAGACCACCGACCTTTGGGACAGGTAAGCCTCGATGACTCTGCGCAAGTACGGGGGCACTCCATGGTACCGGAGCGCCTCCCGTATGCAGCTCCAGGGGAGGGAGTTGAAGGCGTTAGCGATGTCAAGTGACACCGCCAAGACAACCCCGCCCTGGGCAATCGCCTCTTGCGCTTGGGACTTAACCCGTAACACCGCGTCGATGGTCGACCGACCTCTGCGGAACCCGAACTGGCTCTCCGCTAAGTCCGGCCCCGTACCCTCAAGGTGCTCGACGATGCGCCCCGCCACAACTCTTTCAAAGAGTTTTGCAATATCGTCGAGCAACACTATGGGGCGGTAGGCGGAGGGTGAATCCGCTGGACGCCCTTCCTTCCGGAGGAGGACTAATCGGCCTGTCTTCCACCTCTGTGGGATTATGGCTTGAGCCAGACAGGCATCGAAGAGTCCCCTCAATCGAAGCTCCAGGGCGTCCGAAGTCAGGGCCAGGGCCAAGACGCGTCCCGGAATGCCATCGGGGCCGGGGGCCGAACTCTTGGCGCGAAGCCGCAGAACGGCCGCACCCAGCTCAGCTTGCGACACTTCCGGGACTCCATCAGTCACGTCCGGTGGAGGCACCGCAGATTGCGTAGCCATCGCCGGAGGCAGGTGTTCTTCCCTGTGCGGAAACAGGGTCGAAACAACCTCCTCCCGGAGCCGAGGCTGGAGGCTCTGTGTGATCGGGGGGGCCCAGGGGCGAAGCTTGCCCCTTACAGCCTTGTAGGGCCTTCCCCAAGGATCACGGTTGAGAGCCTCTAACGACTCCTCCCAAGAACGGGATTTGGCCTCGGCTATCGCCATCTGCAGCGCTTTTTTCGCGTCCATGTAGGCGGCGTATAGGACAGCTGTCTGGGCATCATCCCTGCGCCTTCGTCTGCGATATCTGGTGTACTGGCGTCTGACCTCAACGCAGGACTCACGCATCTGCGAGATCTCCGCGGACCACCAGTACACCTGATTTTTAGGAGGACCAAGTCTGGCCCAGGGCATCGACGCGTCACAAACTTGCGTTAACGCCTCCCGGAACCAGTTCGCTTCGTCCTCCACCACCGCAAGTCCTTCAGGCGCGGGCGCCCAGGACTGCACTATAGCCGCCTCTTTTGCCACGTCCGTGTCGAGGGCTTTAAGCCGCCACGTCGTTCTCATCCCACTCGGGGGCCGAGTCGGGCTATCCGGTACACCTTGGAGCAGAGTGGAGACGTCAAACCGAATATATCGGTGATCCGACAACGTCTCCACGTCCTCCAGTACTTTCCAGTCCCGGACTCGGCGCGCCAGGGCGGAGCTTGTGAACGAAACGTCCACGATCGATCCGCCCTGATACCGCACGCACGTGTCCACCGACCCCCGGTTGAGGACCGATAGGCCATGTGTCAGGAGCCAATCCTCCAAAAACTCACCCCGCGCATCGGTCGCGGGAGATCCCCACGCCATAGACTTGGCGTTGAGCAATAATGGAATGTTGTGGCGATGGAGAGAAACACAACGATGATTAGATCACATGTTTATTCACAGTTCACCTCTTATTATACTCTACCTAATCACAATAATGTTCAGCTTATATACTAAAATATATTAATCTATACGTGCCATTTAGATGGTCTTCCGATCACATTGTGCTCTAATAAAATAGCAACGTATTGAAACATCACTACGTGACATTTGTTCTATGTCACACCTCCCCTGAAATGATAGGCATTCCTCCCTTCAAAAAAAAACAATTTGAATTAACAAATTTCTTAGTCCTATTTTTATGAATTATTCTTGATTTGTTATTATCACTAATTATTCTAACATTTACTCCTAAATCTTCTTCAACTTTAAATGGTATATTTAGGACCATTTTCTCTAAAATGTTTATTACCACATTCATTTTTAACTAAAGCTAAGTCACCTTTTCATAACTTACACTGTTAGAATTTACATCATATTTTTCTTTCCTCTTTATTTTTCAATTTTACTTATATTTAACAATGTTCATACATTTTCTAATGTTGAATTTATGAATTCTGTTTCTGACAATCTGTACACTTAGATACATAATCAGTATCAAATTTTCCTTTCCCGATATCTCGTTTATAAGTGTTTGTAAAAGAATACTTATTACTCTCATTTTTAATAATTACAAGCTCTGTTATCTCAAATTGACTACAATTCTTTTTCAAGTTCTTTTAACGCTACGTCTTTGCGTGCCTTCGTTAATAAAGATTCTTGATTCAAATATCTCAAATTGACTACAAATTATTTCAAGTTCTTTTAACGCTACGTCTTTGCGTGCCTTCGTTAATAAAGATTCTTGATTCAAATATCTCAAATTGACTACAAATTATTTCAAGTTCTTTTAACGCTACGTCTTTGCGTGCCTTCGTTAATAAAGATTCTTGATTCAAATATCTCAAATTGACTACAAATTATTTCAAGTTCCTTTAACGCTACGTCTTTGCGTGCCTTCGTTAATAAAGATTCTTGATTCAACTATAAGTATAGTCTGAAAATATAATATTTGAGAAAATCATTTTGGGAATGAAATATGAGAAAATCATCCACGATTTTGGGAACGGCCATTCCTAAAGACTCTTTAGTCTTATTAAATTCGCTTGTAGTACATAAAATTATTTCATTGCAATCCTTGAGCTTTCTAATGATATCTACAACGTTAGGTTGATCAGACCTAGTTTGGAATTCATTATTATTTCTTTTACTTTATTTACTTTATATCAAAAGACATATTTAGCATATATTTTCTCAATTGATACCTAACCTTTCCTCATCGTTCAAATAATCTCTTGATGTGAGTAATTCAAATAATTGTTTTACCCTATCAGCGGATCTCTAACTTTGACTAAAATTACATGCGTAATAATCAGAATAACTTCTGTATCACAAGTATTAACTAACCGAAAATAATCTAACCGGAATTCTTCCGTCTACCGATCTCACGATAGCACTAGCTACAAAAACATCCTGACATATTTCTTCAGGTAATATGATACAATCAAATTGCATGTCAAAATTTATATATTTAACTATTTCAGAACGCTCCGGCAGCGAAATTTAATTATCATTACCTAAGTCTAAAAAAAAACTTATCTGTTACTACTATATAGTTGCTTTTAACTCATTTGTCTACGTTCATCACGTTATATTTTATACAGAAATCCTAAACTAAAAGAGTGATGGAATTTTATATTGTAAAAAAAATTCTAATTATAACATTATTATTAATAAGATCTAAATAAACATACCAATGAGATATGTTTCTATGCTTCAAAATCACCACAAATTCCTTTTATTAAAAGAAAAGTATCGTAAATCTTAATGTTTGATAACTCACTTGATTCACTCATATTTTAAAATTGATAAATGATGTCCTGAATCTACCAAGTAAAATATCGTTATTAAAACATCGTTATTTCATTTCTACTATTATACGAAAAAAAAAATCTATGAGTACTTCACTTTTACGAACGAAAAAATTATTTGCCTTGATTCAATGGCCTAGCTAGACATATCATCAGCACGTTTATTTCGGCTGACGATGACAAAAACTGCTTACTATATTATAATTGCTGCTTGTTATTATTACTTGTGAGCAAATTTTGCTTACGATAACCAAACGTATTATAACCTTGCTGAGTCGAATATTTTGGTCGACTATATTTATGAAATGCATAATTATATAATTTATTGTTTTGGCCTTCGATAATTACTACGTGATAACTTACTATTGAATTTAAAACACATCTGTGATGGTTTTGGACTAAACTCATCTTCATCTAACTATACACAAAACACACAAAAAATTATTACACGTTAGAGAGATCAGCACGACTCCTTATAGCTTTATTATTGATGCGGCCATCCACTAGAACTTCACACAA
Organism: Ochropacha duplaris; assembly: GCA_951361185.1. Taxonomy (NCBI): domain Eukaryota; kingdom Metazoa; phylum Arthropoda; class Insecta; order Lepidoptera; family Drepanidae; genus Ochropacha; species Ochropacha duplaris. The sequence continues at coordinate 5,912,809 of OX592695.1, read as the reverse complement.
ACTTCTTGCATTCTTCCAACATTTTGTAGCGAATACAATTGACATAATCACCAATATGGCTATCAGTAGAACTTCCGATAGTTCGATTCCGACGGATGTCCACTTTGAATTAGGTGATTCACTATTCTTTATTGTGGGAATTTGCTCCACAATTATATCATCTTTAGAGTGCTGTCCTCCCATGTTTAACAATAATTTATAATAAAATCAAAATAATTGACGGAACTCACATGAGTTTTTTTTTATGCCTCTTCTATGGCAGGATATGTAGGACTTTTCTTTTTCTTTCTTCCCATGTTGAATAATTAATTTTTCACAGCTTTATGTTCCTTTGGCCACGGTCCATTTTCAACAGCTTCAGGTTCTTTGTTCAGGGTCAATTTCCAACAGCTTCATTTTCTTTGGTAAGGGTCCATTTTCAACAGCTTCAGGTTATTTTGTTAACGGTCCATTTTCAACAGCTCCAGGTTCTTTTGTTCACGGTCGCCATGCAATAATGGAATGTTGTGGCGATGGAGAGAAACACAACGATGATTAGATCACATGTTTATTCATAGTTCACCTCTTATTATACTCTACCTAATCACAATAATGTTCAGCTTATATACTAAAATATATTAATCTATACGTGCCATTTAGATGGTCTTCCGATCACATTGTGCTCTAATAAAATAGCAACGTATTGAAACATCACTACGTGACATTTGTTCTATGTCACATCCATAAAACTCTCGAACTCGGAGAGGGGTCTGTTGGGAGAGAAATAGACCCCTATGGTCATTATCTCTCCCAACAGAGCTGCCACGCATCCCCTGCCCTTCGCTACTTTTTCAAAGGGTGGGGAGCCATCGGCACCCCAACGGACAATGGCAACTAGGCCATCCCGGTCCCCAACCCAGTCATCACTGAGTGGGATGAAGTACGGCTCCGGTACCACAGCCACCTGTATCCTCCACTGCGCCATGCTCTGCACTAGCAAATCCTGAGCTCTGGCACAGTGGTTGATATTAGCCTGCAGCAGACGAAGAGCGTCCGTTATTCCGTGAGCATCTGAATCGCCACTTCGTCCGCCGCCGCGTTGGTGCTTGGCTGTGGACCGGCCGCATTCGATGCGGCAGCTTTACCCCTCTTTCGTTTTCTTTTCCTTGAGCGCTTGCTCTTCGGCCGGGCCGCGACGCAAGCATTGCCACCCAATCTGTGGGTGGCAGGCTTCCCTGCAGCCGCGCAAACCGTGCAGTAGGCCGTGGCAGTGCACTCACCGGACTTGTGGCCGAGCGCTACGGTCCACCTCTCCTTTGCACTGCTCCTGGACGTGCCCTATCTCCAGGCACCGGAAGCAGCGCGTCGGGCGCGGCTGCAGGAGTTTTACCTGAGCCGACACCCAGCCGACGAGCAAACGCGTTTCTGTGGCCAACACCTTTTTGGCAGCCGCGGCGGGGCACTTCACCAAGATGGATCCTTGACCCGAGTGATCCTGGCGGATTACGCCAGGCTTAATGGACGCCTCTGGGCATCCACCGATTCTGGCCAACGCAGCCACGACATCCTCGGGTGTGGCAGAGTCGTCCAGACCCATGATACGCAAGTCTGCGCACGCTGTGGGTCTGAACACCTGTACGTCGTCCTCCTTCATGGCCTCCCTCAGCTTTGCTGCGAGGGAGTCTGCCTTTTCTGCACTATCAGCACCCGGCACCAAAAATATCCAGGCGCCCGTAGCGGCCTTCTTGAATCGGAGGCCCGGGATGCCGAGGCTCGCCGGATCCACCTTTCCTCGGGCTTCTTTGAGGGCCGTCTCGTAGGTTAAGCCCCTCTCTAGAGCGGACGGCTGCAGTTTAACCACTACAGCCGCCGATCGAGGGACGCGAATCTGTGGCTTCTGCTGCGGCCGCGGTTGTTTTGTTTGCTTCTGGGTGGGTGCACCAGATTTTTTGCCCCGACTCAACACAATATTCCACAGCTCCTCCAGGGTCCCCGGAACAGGTGTTGGAGGGCGAGGGGGTTCTTTCCTGCCCCTTCTTCTTTTGCCACCCCGACGAGTCCCCAAGCCACTGGGCACTTCAGTGGATCGTGCATTTTGTGCAGGACCCGCAAGAGGCGCAGCACCAACAACAGGTGTCGGAGGGCAAGGAGCGTCTTTCCTGCCCCTTGTTCTTTTGCCACCCCGATGAGTCCCCAAGCCACTGGGCTCTTCAGTGGGACGTGCAATTTGTGCAGGACCCGCAAGTGGCGCAGCACCAACGACAGGAGGAGGCGCACTCTTCCCGTCTGCAGCTAGCGGAGGCCGGGTGCGGCGTTCCGGAAGTAGCCTCCCATCTATTGCTAGCGCCTCCAACCGAGCGCCCACCATGAGCCCCACCTGGCTCATGATGCTGCGCGTGAGCTCCTCCACATCGAATGCCTGGACGGGGGGAGATAACTGGGGCGACACCGTACTCTTCGGAGTCCGCTGCATGTCAGCTCTGAGTTGAGCCAACTCCAGACGCATTTCAGCGAGCTCCGACTTGAGGGCGGCGTTCGCAGCCAGCAGCCTCCGAGTCTCCCCATCGGTGGTGCGGGATTGCAGATCCTGCACAGACTGCACAATGGCAGCAGCCGCATCCTTAAGGCCGCGCACAAACGTGCCTTTTAGGTTTTTGGACTTCGTGGCGACCTTAGTAATGATCGCCACAGAGTCCAATATCCTTTTTTCTAAATCATTTGCCGTCTGGTATCCATAGACGGCTGACCATGCGAGGATTCGGCAGAAACGAGCTCCTGTGACAGTAATGTCACTTCTTGCTCCGCCAGCAACTCCGCTTCCTTGCGTTTAGCAGCACCTAACTGAGCTCTGGGTGTGACAAGGCCCGCCAAGGAGCCAGGGCCCCTACCTCTCTGCGCGGTGGTAATTTTCCGAGCCCTTTCCAGGCTGGACCCACTTTCAGTGTCAGAGCGACTCCTCGATCGGGACCGCTTCTTTCGCCAAAACCGATTTCTCCTTTCCGTGTTGGAGTCGGATGACATACTGACATCCTGAACTCCACGGTTCTTTTTTTCTATCTTTTCTGCTCCTTCTTTTTCCTTTCTATTCAGGAGCACACTACACTCTCGTGTAGCATCGACGTTCTTGCGACAGGCAGCCCCTTCAGATACGATGGGGCTAGGCGACAAAGCGCCAAGGGATTCCCCGACCAGGTCGGGACCCTCCTGGGTACAAATATTACTGTTCGCACTTTCCATTTTTTCTTTTTTGCGGCGCCCTCGGGACCGGGTTCACCCCGGCCATACATCCCATCGCCAGGCACCAAAACTTGGGATTTGGGTTATTTTTTATAGGGGTTTTCTTCCCCGCGGCGCCGAAGAGCCCCCGGTCCTGTCAATTCAGGATTACGGGTTGAACCGAAGGTGGCCGAAGCCAGTCTGCCAAGAATAGCTGGCAGACCCATCGCCTCACGCGACAGTCTAAAGGACGCCGCCGACGTCCAAAGACGTCCCTCCCTGTGTGTTGCTCTTCGTCTAGACCCTCACCCCGAGCCTGGCCGGTATGAGTGACCCTGCCGGTAAAGCCTCGGAGATCATAGGGACACGCAAGCCCCCCCACCACGACAAGGTGGCAACACAGTCGGGGGGGAACTCTACACGCCCTAACTCTACAAGCCCTAACTACACGAACTGTACACATTAGTCAAAATATGTTTCGCTACATTCACATGGGCGTAAGGTGAAACATTTATTCACTGTTCGTTACTTTTCTGTTTTTGTAGTAACGAAACGGCCAAGTCACATATTTTGACTAAGGTGTACAGTTCGTGTAGTTAGGGCTTGTAGAGTTAGGGCGTGTAGAGTTAGAAGCTTGGCTCTACATGAGATCTAATTATTTTTTGACAGTGCGTGCCATATGGTTTCTTGGCGGCAACATTTTACATGAGAATGTTTTTGGTGGGATTTCACTTCTTTTTGTAAATTGCTTGTGACAATATTTTCGTTTCAATAAGAAACAACGCCATGTAGTTTTTCTCCCTAGTAGGCAGTGCCCTTACGCCCCCAGATCGGAATCATGATAGGTTTCCCCAAATTCGGCACAAGTATACAATTATTGTAGTTCATCCCAGTGGTCTACAACATATCGCACGATAGCAGTCTTGACATGCGACGCCACCTCAACGTCTATTTCTTCATACATTAAGTATGTCAAGGAATAGAAGAGGCAGGAACAATCTCCCGGCATATGAAACATATAATACGATGACGGCAAGGTCCCAGCTCTACTTCAAGTGAAACTATTTCACAAACAATCCATGCTAACTTATAAATCAGTTGGAAACTAACGATTTTTTTTTGAGGAGGACTTAAAGGTCCCTTACGCGGACTATTCGGCGAGCGCTTAGGGCTCTCAGCCGTGTTTGTTGTGAGAACTAACTTTTTGCCTATATAAATCTCTAAGAATGAAACCATAGCTCGTTTCAATTAGAGACAACGCCATCTAGTTTTTGAAGTGAAAACTTCTTTGGACTGCCTCTGTATTTTTGTTGTTTCTTAGTATTATAAAGGTTGTATTATTATTTTATTAGGTACCATCGTATAACTGTTCCATACATACCGAAGAGCACTAAAAGGAAATATAGATATCCAGAGAAGTACGTTTGCCCGCAGACTTTATGATTACAGTGTCCCACGATTGTACAATGTTTTTAAGTCTACATTCAATAATTATTGTTCACTAAGTAACTTTCAACTTAAACAGAAAATTGGAAATTGGTTAAGTAAATATAGTTATGAGGATACAGAACAAATCTTATATAGTATTCAATAAATATTAAACATGCTAAATACACACAGACACACACAAACACAAACACACACACACAACACAAACACACACTGATCATTGAACACTTTTAAATGTTGTCAACTATAAGTAGGGAAGGAGCTGACCATTAGTATACAGGCTTTGCCTACCATAAAGGTCAGAGACTTCAGCCTAATTGTGTTTTTTATGTGGTCAAATAAAGATTTATATTTATTTATTTTATTTTACATTATTTTTAGCATTCCGTACCTCAAAAGGTAAAAAAAGAAACACTTATAAGATCACTCTCTTGTCCGTTTGTCAGTGTGTCACCACCGATATTCTTAGGAACGCGCGAACGGGTGGACCTAGCAAGTTGAAATTTATTCCAGATACTGAGGTCTATAGTCCCTATTTTATCTCAGAAACGGGTGGAGTTTCTGAGATAAAACCGTCGAAAATCTATAGGGTAGTTCCCGTCGACCTAGAATCACAAAATTTGGCGAAAGGCAAGGTCTTACAGCACAAATTAAGGCAAAAAAGGGGGTCCCCATACATACATAGTTGACGCATTCCCTATTTAAGGGGTTGGGGTATAAAAGTTTCAAGTATAAAATTTTTTTTGTTGTTTGTGTACTAATATTAGCCTAAATACCCAATTCAGCTTTCTAGGACTTCAGGAAGTACCATTTATGAGTTTTGATGAACATCAGTCAGTGACGAAATCGGGGGTTTTTAGATATCAATAAAATCTAAAGTATAACAGCTATGCAATTGAAACTTTATGTGTTTAATAAGTCTGCTATAGGCATCATATTCTGAGAATTTTGTTTATCTGGTATAATCCAAAGCGAAGTTATGAGGGTTCAAAAATACGACGAAGCGCTTCGAGAAAAGGTAGGTAGTGCCCCTGCGTTTTCGCTTCGCTGGCTTATCTTGGCGGGGGGCACTTCCGTGCCCCCAGATCTAGGGCCTCCTACCAAATGTATAAAAATGATCTTAGTAAAAATGTCACCATTTTCGAAATAAAAGCCGATATTAATAAACTATGTTAAAACAGTTTATCTGTCTGTCTGGCTATTTGTGCCGACTAACCTCCAAAACGTCTGCACCAATTTCGACTGGATTTTCACTAGCATTACTTTTTACATTTATTTTAAAAAATAATTAGGGTACCGCGCAAAATAAAGAAAAAACCCATGAAATTGTGAACAAAACCCGTAATACCTACCGTATTATAGTAGGTTACTTGAAAGACAGGTAGATTTCTTATAGGGAGTAGTTATCCGCTAAGAAAGGATATTTGAACATTCAACTGTTCCTACGAGAACGCGGGTGAAACTGCGCGGGTCAGCTAGTTATATATAAATGTAATAAATAGGTAAATAAATTAACCTAAGAATGTAAAAAAGTTATCTAAATGAAAATTCGTATGATATTTTTAACAAATTCTTAGAACCTATGAATACAAGCAGATGTGTGACATAAAAATTAAGATATGTTCGACCGAAAAGAGACGCTGCGATTGCTAGCATTGTGTCAAGCATAATAAAAGGGTTATTAGAGTTCATTCGGCAAGCTTCCTCTACGCTTACATTCACTCCAGGAATTTTTATTCAATATTTTACAGGTTCTTTACCTACCAGTGATGCAATTGGAAAATGTTATCCTACTGAGAAAATGGAATCAAGTCGAAAAGGGGCAAAGGATTCATTAACCGCATGATTTGACAAGAACAACATGATTAGGCAGTATTCATCAAAAACAAATTAAGTTGGTTCTCTCCTCTGACGTCTTCGGAGACTTTACAAAACAATTTAGGATTTACAAGATGGTTAAATTCAGGAAATTTGTTGCATTAGGTGTAGGTATAAACTGAAAATAATGTTTTTATCACACGGTGCTCGCTCTCCGAATTACAATTTAATGCTACCTACAGTTTCATTACTAACTGGGTAGATACTTAATGAGAATTAAAAAGGTGTCGTTATAACAATATTAAACAATACAACGACTGAACTGTACACCGTCGTGCGGTACCTACTACAAAGAAAAAAAAAAGGTAATGACATTAAAAAAGGTATACATGTATCTAGGTATGAATAGTAATAAAAATGTTCGAACAGAGTTTGAAGGCAGTTTTGGACCATTGTGGAAATGACCAGCAGTAACATAGATTTATGAAACGTCCACCAATAAATTCCCTTATATTTCGATTGTGCGATTTCATTTTGTACGTCCGGCTAACATTAAAAGGTTAATCGTTCACATAAAACACGGCACAATAAAGAACATTTTACCATCTATGAGGTATACCGAGTCAAACATCTCGTGATATTATACTCGTAAAGTTTGCCCTTTCCTTGCATAATGACATGACGAATTGCGTTCGCGATATTTTTGCTTCTTTATACGATGGGGTCATTATATGGCTTACGACGGTTTAGGCGGGAATGGAAATGCAATAATGGGTCTACATACCATTCCGTATTTAGGCTAACATTTCCTGGTTATGTTACCTATACATAAAATTGTATCTCATAAACTGCTGCTGCTGTAATGAAAAGTACAGCCGAGAGAACAAAAGTTTGTTTGGCAATGCACTAATACACTCGGAAAAAGTATTTTTTATAATTTAAAACGAATTCGGTTGTGGAGATAATGGAGAGCGCGAGTTTCGAGTAATAGTCAACGTGTGGCTGGCAAGCTCTGCCGGGTGAAAAAGTACAAAAGTTGTTCTCACCAGCAGTGTATAAGCCCTGTTGTGCTCATTATAAACACATACCTATTTATTATAGTACTATTTGAACGTTTGTTTAGGTCCTTTACTGGCGTATAATGTTGTGAATATTTTTTTCAATTTTGTTTTGCATGGCTGCGTCTTATGGACCTTGTATTTCAACATCTTTGTTTTATTATAATGAAATGTTTATTCATCCAAATAGGCCTTCATAGGCGCTTATGAATTGTCAGAGTTTATTCATTCACTTGACTCGCAAATGGCCATCCCAAAATACCTACATGTAAAGTATTTCACGAATCAATTCAAATAATAAATAAATGCCCGTATCGATTTAGGCCCTTAAAATCAGTAGGTACCTACTTAAGTATATTTTTACAGGTTGATTTAGAAATTTTCATTGGGAATTAAGCATTTACTTTTTGGATAAGCTTGTATTTGACCACAATCTCACCATGGTAAGTGATGATGTGGCCGAAGGTGGTAAGCACATAGAGCTTAGATAGGAACTGGCTCTCATATGCAGTTGTCGGAACACACCGATTGTTGCTTGGAGACAGATCTTCAATGTGAGGGTGATAACCAGCCAGTCGGGTACTACAAAGTACCTTACCAGCGTGCAACCATAGCACGATGTTTTCCTTCAACGAAAGCTCAATCTCATTGTAGGATTCGAACCCACGACCTTCGCCACGATGTCCGATGTCACTACCACTGAGCTATCATCGCAAGCTATCATTACTTATTTCAGTACAAACTATATCGCTCAATAAAATGGTTAAATCGTCACTATGCTATTAAAGAAAAATACATAATTTTATAGCAAAGATAAAATCAGTCCAAATACCTACGTAACTAGTTGTTAAGTACTAATTCTCTGTTCGATGATAAAACTATAGGTACATACAAACTTAGTCAATATTTGTACACGAGAGAACCTATACCTACACAAATATTTAAGAATAAATACTTAATTTCTACAAAAAGCCATATAAATCACTGAATTGGAAGTTTCACAAGAAATTTCCCAACTTCACAACAATAAAAATCGATGCAAAGTTCTCGTTACTATTTTAAGCTTTTAACTTGCATTTAAGTTTTAAGAAGAATTCATTATGAATCGGAATTGAAAGGAAGCAAAAGTTTGAGCGAGTTAAATGAGAAAAGAGTCTACTAAAATAAAAATTTAGTTAAATATTAATTAGTAAAAAATGAACAATTAATTAATTAAATCTATTTCTTACCAATTATTTAGACTAATGTATTTAAATCTGTGTTGCCGTTATTCTTTCCAGACTGGAATCGACTGAACCAGTAATTCTTGGACCGAACCATCATTTTACAAATCTTTGCAGTTTGGACTGCAAATATTTCTCATAACTTGACTGATTTATTTAGGATAAAACTACTTTGTCATTTAGTTATTGTTTAAGTTAGAATTCACTTGTAAAACCTATTAGATATTTTATTAATTTTTTTAAATTTTAATTTGTATTAAAATAGTAATAATAATGAAATAAATACATTTTAAAACTAAAACTTATAACTAAAATAAATTAAAAAAGTTAGGCCTCTTTGGTATGGTTCCGAAGATGCTGGCAGCGTTTCCTCGCTGTATCGCAATGCTGATACGTTGTGCGAGGAAACTGCCAGCTCTTCGGTCCCCAGTACAAAATCTTAACCTATTATTTGTTATATTTCTTAAATCAAATTAATACTTTTTTTTGATAGACCTGCTGATGCCATTCTGCTAGGTTTCCAGCAAGCTGGCAATAAATTTTGGATGGATTGTACGATTTCTTGAATAATTTTTAATTTTTCAAAGCTTTTCATCTAAAAAAAGACTATACAGACACCCATTGTAGGAGCCCGAAAGGTAGGCAGAGTTTTTTTTATACTGAAACCATGTTCACTGCACTTTTAGCCAAGGATTTTAGACATTTTACCATTTTGCATAGAAGTGTAGAATATTTACAGTTTAGGCAGGCACGACAAATAACAATACGTCTACTATAAGAAATAGTCGAAATAACGCTATAGCCATACATAATTATACTAGGCTGCGACAAGAATGAAGTGTTTCTTTAATAATTTCATAAAAATAAACGAGCAAATCTCCTCGCTGGAGTGGGAGAGCAGTTCGTGCCTGGAATAAATTTCTTCAAAGGGATCGTTTTCAATTTCATGGCTCAATCTTCGGGATCTCAGTGAGAATATGTAAAGGGGCATTTGTCGGTGTCAACACAATGTAATGAGCCCCTTTCGCATTAGCTACGTGCTTGCGGATATCTTTATCTGTCTTATCATCGAAACGGCACACCATCCTATTATTGGTCATAACTTTATCTCGGTTACCATTTATTTTCATGGAATTTTCTTTAATATTAATATTTATAGATATACCTAAGTATTATTGGTTGTAGATGAGAATACATCGCACTAGTCTTAGAGTTCCTATCCATTTTTACAATGAATGCATGTTATGATTTATTTATTGATACTTTTACAATAGGTTAACTCTATAATTTAAGATCCCATTTTGACGATATTTCTCTGACTAAGTGAAACTTTCTTTAGGTTTAATAGATTGAAGTATAATTATAAAAAAAACCGGTCAAGTGCGAGTCGGACTCGCGCACCGAGGGTTCCGTAATAGAGCCTCAAGGATTTTTTACAAATTTTTTTCGATTACGTTTTCGAATACCTTATTTGAGGAAGGTTCCAATTAAGCTAGACCTCTAAATTGTATGAGCGCCGATACAACTCAGAGGTCTATTTTAATTGGTTGCGTCTATGTATGTATAGGGACACCCTTTGATTTTCACCTTTTTTTTGAATTTGTCCTTTATTTGTGCTGTAAAACCTTGCTTTAAGCCAAATTTCGTGATTCTAGGTCTTTGGGAACTACCATATAGGTTTTCCACCCAAAACCTATAGGGTACTTCCGGTTGATCTAGAATTGTCAATTTTGGTTAAAAGCAAGGTCTTATAGCACAAGTAAAATTCTGAAAAATAAAAAAAGTTGAAAATTAAGGAAAATTTTGGTACTTACAAGTTTTCGCGAAAATCTAAAATTGCCCATATCTTTTTATCCTGTTGATTCAGGACCTTGATTTTTATACACGTAATAGGGACTATAGACTTCAGTATCTGGTATAAATTTCAACTTGCTAGGTCCACCCATTCCTGAGATAATCGGTGGTGACACGCGGACAGACAGACGGACAGACGGACGGACAGACGGACAGACGGACAGACGGACAGACGGACAGACGGACAGACGGACAGACGGACAGACGGATAGACGGACAGACGGACAGACGGACAGACGGACAGACGGACAGACGGACAGACGGACAGACGGACAGACGGACAGACGGACAGACGGACAGACGGACAGACGGACAGACGGACAGACGGACGGACAAGAAAGTGATCTTATAAGGGTTCCTTTTTTTAACCTTTTGAGATACGGAACCCTAATTATGCATACCTTTTGTGTTTCACACAAAAAATATAATATTATTTCTTCCGTTCCTTAGAGGTTACCCTCCTAATATAATTAGCAGCGTTCTAATGAGAAGAAGTATAAAATATAGCGCATAATCCGCCCAGTTTAATAAGCGTTCCCATACATTGATAAATAAAAAGTAGCTACTAAATTAAAAACATTGTTGTTAGTATTTTAGTTTTGTACGGATAGATAGTATTTCAAACTAAAATGTGATGTCATTAATTTATATTCATATAAATTAAACTAACGTAATTTAATAAAGCGAGATTTTACAGCTGGTTATGGACTTAACGCTGTTACAAAGAGGATTTTGAGTTCTTAATTACCGCTGGCGGGTAAATGCAACGCAAATCGTTCCTTCGACTTCGTTTGCCTATGTAGTCTATGTAGACGTATTCTTTTGTTAAACTCTTTATCGAAGTTTACAGGTTATCAAATGAAATGAAATGTAATTAAGAGACAGCACGAAATACCTTTGTACAGGAGCAATTACTATAATGTAAATACATGTATTGATTTAAAGAATATAAGTTTGTAGGAAAGCTTGTTTGATTCCAACTTTATCATGGTGGGTGATGCTGTGCTGTGGCCGAGTAAGTGAAATAGAGGTAACCTCATGCGGCCATATAATAGTAATGTAAATTACCTTAAAACCTTTTCTTTTCGACTTGACTGAAAATGAGTATTCAATAATAATTATAATTTTCACTTATTCAAATATTTAACTACAGCCTATATATATTTATCCAGCACATATTATATTTGTCTTTCATGAAACCACCTTATAGTGCCTAAGGCTTGTAAGACTTTGTTTCATTCACCAAAATTTTATATATTTTTGAATTTAGTACGACATTCTAGTTATCTGTGTATTTATTTGTTTACTGTTTGTAGATACAAACACAATTTTTATTTAATTCAGTAAGCCTGTATCTAGGTGTCACAATGTTATTTTGTTATAGGATTACTCGCATCCAGTGGCTTCCCGCGACCCGCACAAGATCGTCGATCCACCGTGTGGTCGCCACTCGAGAACCTTTGTGCCCCATCGGCCGTCGGTTCTACGAGCTATGTGCCCCGCCCACTGCTACTGGATGCGAGTAGCGCAAGACCGGTCATCGTGGAGATCCTTGGGGGAGGCCTTTGTCCAGCAGTGGACGTCTTCCGGCTGACATGATAATGATGATGATGATAGGATTACTTCAAACAAATTTAAATTCTTTCCGCCAACGCATCAGCTTGGCACCAAAGAGGACACATTGCTGGGAACCTTGCTGATAGACTGCGGCGGCAGCCTCGAGGAAGTTTTTTTTAAATTATGGATTGCATATTTTATACATTTGCTGTAAATATGTGTTATATTAATTTATATATAATATATAAACGATTCAAACAGATAACAAAAAAACCCTTTTCTGCAAAATAAAGACAAGTATTCATCAAATCAGTACTTGAACACCAAAGCAGTAGCTCTGAGTGGTTTATTCGTCCAAGCTACTGAGCTATCATTTTTAGTACCTACGAATGGCATGTACGAATATTATTATACCTATTTAGGTACTTGTTCATTTCACAGCCCTTCTGGCATGTCCAAACTAAATAGGGTTGATAAAATCATTACGTCGTTGGTATGAAACAATAACGAGTTCAGGGAATAAAGCTGATGCCTTGAGACTGACCCTCGGTTATGCCATATGAGTGACGTCCCTTTGCCCTCCGGGTTCCAGTCCCTATATATGTTAGGAAAATAAATAGTTTCGACTGATTTTAACTTGTCATCGTTCTGTCTGACTTATTTATCCATACTATACTATCCCACTAATATTATGTGAAAGTTTGGATGTTTGTTACTCTTTCACGCAAAATTTACTGAGTAGATTTTGATGAAACTTGGCACACAGGTAGATTATACCTTGGAATAACACTTTCTTTTTATCCCTAGAAAAGATAAGATCCCTTGGGAACGCGGGTTAAACCGCGGGGGACATAATATTATAAATGCGAAAGTGTGTCTGTCTATCTGTTACGTCTTTTCGCTTGAACCGCTGATATGATTTAGATGAAATTTGGTATAGAGATAGATGAAACCTTGCAGAAGGACATAGGATACTTTTTATTCCGGGAAAAGATAAGATCCCTCGGGTGAAACCGTGGAATTCTCGAAAAATCATTTTATTTTCGGGATAAAAACTATTCTATCTACCTGTTTGCCAAGTTTCAGCAAAATCCGTTCGCCGTTTTTGCGTGAAAGAGTAACAAACATCTTCACACTCATTTATCCAAACATACACATTAAAATTTATAATATGGATTAATTTTTAGGGATCCGTACCTCAAAAGGTAAAAAAAAGGAACCCTTATAAGATCACTCTTTTGTCCGTCTGTCTGTCTGTCCGTGTGTCACCACCGATTATCTCAGAAACGGGTAGACCTAGCAGGTTGAAATTTATACCAGATACTGAGGTCTATAGTTCCTATTAGGTGTATAAAGATCAAGGTCCTGAGTCGACACGATAAAAAGATATGGACAAATTTAGATTTTCGTAAAAAGCCAGGTCTTACAGCACAAATAAAGGAAAAAATCCAAAAAATAAAAAAAGTTGAAAATTAAAGGTGTCCCCATACATGCATGGTAACCCAATAAAGATAGACCTCTGAGTTGTATCGGGGCTCATACAATTTAGAGGTCTAGCTTAATTGGCACCAACCTCAAATAAGGTAATCGAAAACGTAATCTATTTACAAGTTTGTACGGAACCCTCGGTACGCGAGTCCAACTCGCACTTGACCGGTTTTTTTGCATGGTAATATGTTCCCGGATTGTATGAAAACAAAGTATGATGATGTAAAAAAAACAAGTACTCAGGTACTATTTATATTTCCCTAAACGAATAATTGCATATTTTAGAACAAAAGTGCTTGATACGTTTTAAGTAAGTTGAAATTCGCGAGCCAATCTTCTTTGCCTTTGACATTGAAGTTCCCGCTATTGTGAATTGTTTCAGCGGAACATTTCACCATTGGAGCAGTAATAACGTTTGTTCAAGAAATTCAAACGTGAAACTATTGCGGGACGCTGCATGAGGAAGGCGCGGTGTGGCATAAACGTCTCCCGCAATATTGTCGCGCCTCTACTCTACCACGCCGCGCTCCACCTATCAAGACATTTGCACAAATATTCCATTGAAAAGATAAGGTTATAAATGTATGGAAATTTATTTTGTTTTCATTTACCTATTGATTCGATCAAGTGTCAAGCGATAAGCGGAGCAGTAATTTATTTTTACGTTCAGTTCATAATTTAATTTTAAAGCGATGATAGCTCGAAGATAGTTGTAGTAACGTCAGATACCACGGTGAAGGTCGTGGTTTCGAATCCTACCGTGAGTTTGAGCTTTCGGTGAAGGATAAAATCATGAAGAAACTACAGCACGGTGGTAGGGGGGTACTTTGTAGTACTCGAATGGATGGCTACCACGCTCAAGTTGTTTTATTTTATTTTTTTATTCTGGATAGGCTTGTGTTTGACTACAATCTCACTATGGTAAGTGATGATGTGGCCGAAGGTGGTAAGCACACAAAACCTAGATGGAAACTAGCTCTCAAGTGCAACTGTCGGAACACACCGTTAGGTGCTTGGCGACAGATTTTCATGTTGAGGGTGGTAGCCATCCATTCGAGTACTACAAAGTACCCCCCTACCACCGTGCTGTAGTTTCTTCAAATCTGTCGCAAATCACCTGTTGGTGTGTTCCGGCAGTTCCACTTGAGAGCCAGTTGCCTCTAAGGTATTGTAAAAATATCGACAAAACATTGGCAATCGTCTTGATATTGCTAATGTCTATTGGCGACGGTATTCACTTACCATCAGGTGATATTAGATAAATTCGAGAAATACCGTAGAGATAAAGCTGTAATTTTCCCTTAGCGTGTGAAAATTTGGATTTGGTAAGATTTGGGAGAAACTCTACGTACGGCATAAATACTTAAGTATGTCATAACATACAACATACGAAGGGCATATCTATATAATAAAATGTACCTACTATATTATATGGGACATATAGAGACACATCAGATATTGAGTCGTTTGACTCGACATGCTCGTTATACGTGACAGAGCCTAATGAGAACGCTGGGGGATTTATTTGAAATTACAACTATTCTTACATTATTTTTCTTGACCTGATAAATGGAATATGGGCGACTGGGACTGGCACACCTGACATCAATATTTATTCTAACAGCCAAAGAATTGAAGTGCGTAGGCTTTGGAGCAACAAAATGTCACAATGAGTAGAAAGAGCCCTTGTTGATGAAGCTATGTTCGACACAGTGGCGAGGGGGTGAGGTGAGATTGCGACCCTTCTGATTACACAATGTTGGCTTTCATCCCTTGTGCAAGTCGCGCTCCGGAAATCTTTTGTGATTCGACTTCGGTTATTGTGGCGAGGCATACTAATACGAGGTAGGTGACGCTGTTGAAATATGTGACGAGTAGAAACCACACAGACCACATCTCCGCTCCTAATAATGGAACGATTCAATGAACATCTTTCAAATTTTGTGACTCATGATGCTATTGTGATACTTGTTTTAAATTATGTATTGGGATGTAAAGCTATATTATACCTACTGCATGTCAACGACTTGTATTATACATATAAATCCTTCTACAACCCTTTATCTCGAGGAATTTGAGGATGATTTTCCAGACGCTGAATCAGATCACTCTTTATTTCTAATTAAATGAATAATGTCAATTTTCAAATAGGTATTATATTTTACCCTTTGCCATATATTTAAGGATTCTGTTTACATAATTATATCTATAACTACAACAGTCGTTAGTATGGTATGTTGTGGAATGACCTATTCTCACTATAGGAATAAAATTATGAAAAAGTTTTTCTTTATTTATTATTAACGTGTTTCATAAATAGTGTTAATGCCTGAGTATGTACATCTGATCAGAAAAAAAAACCAAACAAGGGGTTCAACCCTTTCTCTCCTCAGGGGGTGATTTTCTAAAAACTCTAAAAACCATTTTCATGGATTTATCATCAAATTTTTTTATTCAAACGAAACCCCCCTTTTGAACCACCTAAAAAGTTGAATTTTGCAAAGAACCCTACGTAAAATTTTTGCAAGGCAGCACGTTGATAATGCAACCTCGTGCTAAATTTCATGATCGTATTGTACCAGTGCTTCGGTGGGCACTGACATGTTAATCAGTCACTTAATTTCTCCCTTTATATACCTATATACATAAAGGAGAACTGGTGCTATTAGCACTTGTTATTAGTCCAGTTAATATTAGGTTTTAGTGGTAGGTAGATACTAAATCCTATCTCACCCGGAGACGGCGCTACCAAGAACTAAATTAAATTTGTGCCGCCCCACAACTCCGTGATCTAGTGGACTCTACAAATAAACCGTTCTTAGCTGCCTCACTTTTTTATAAGTATTGCAAAATGTTAACTTTTTACGAATGCTGAAAGTTTCAACAACAAATGAATTAAAATTAATTATGCATACATTGGACAAAACTATTTGTTTATGATTTAAATTGTTCGCTGATTTGCTCGTGTTTTAGCAAAAATGCTCCTCGAAGCCTCAGGAGACCTTCGTCGGACAGGAAGTATCTTCCTTCAACGCTTTGGCAATTTTTAAAAAAAATATTTTCCATATTAAATACTAGCTTTCCGAACCGCGGTTTCACCCGCGTATCCCTTTTTTTACCCATTTAGAGATTGAATTTCGAAAAATCACATCATATTCTTCGTCTACATCTTAAAAACAATAACTGTGAAAAAAATCAGATTTCTAGGTCCAAGGTTGTAGTCTGGGCGTTGATGAGGCAGTGAGTCAAGCCTTCTCATTTTTCATATCAACTTTCAACCCCGTTTCATCCCCTCAGCGGTGGAATTAAAAAAAAACGCTAAAACACGTGTTTCTTTATTTCTAATTATTAGCTTCAAAAATGACTGACTTTCATACAAACTTTCAGCCCCATTTTCACCCCCTTAAGGGTTGAATTTCTAATAATCCGTTCTTATTCCTCGGTCACGTCATAAAAACAACACCTGTGAACAAATTTAGCTTTCTAGGTCTAAGGGATCAGGCTGGGCGTTGATGAGTCAGTCAGGACTTCTCGTTTTATATAATAGACTAGCTTTCCGCCCCGCGGTTTCACCCGCGTATACTTTGAGATTGAATTTCAAAAAATCTTTCTTAGTCCTCGTCTACATCTTAAAAACATTACCTGTGAAAAAAATCAGCTTTCTAGGTCTAACACTGGGCGTTGATGAGTCAGTCCTTCTTATACGGAAATAACTCCTAACTTTGAACCCCCGTTTCACCCCTTCAGAGGTGGAATTATAGGAAACGTTAAAACACGTATTTCTTTATTTTTATTTGTTAGCCTAAAAACAAAGTTTCATAGTTCTAGCTTCAAAAATGACGGATTTCGTACAAACATTCAACCCCTTTTTCACCCCCTTAAGGGTTGAATTTTTAGAAAACGCTAAGATAGATGTTTCTTTAATTCCGAGTACTATATTAGGGAACTAATAGCTTGATTTCATAATTGAATATATTACATAATAGACACCCCTATGAATGTTGTCTGTATTGGGAGACAGACAAAACGTTTAGATACATATCGATGCGGTTTGACCGAGCGCGGCCGCGAGCAACTCGTATAAATGCAAATGAGTCGATTGTAGTCTTGCCTTCATTAATCTAAAACATTTACCAGTTTCCTCTTGCTCTTAAAATTTTCATATAAATTTCATTAATGTTTCTATATATTACTAGCTTTCCGCCCCGCGGTTTCACCCGCGTATCCTTTGAGATTAAATTTCAAAAATTCTTTCTTAATCCTCGTCTACATCTTAAAACATTACCTGTGAAAAAAAACAGCTTTCTAGGTCTAACACTGGGCGTTGATGAGTCAGTCCTTCTCATTTTTCATACCAAGAAACGGAAATAACTCCTAACTTTGAACCCCCGTTTCACCCCTTCAGAGGTGGAATTATAGGAACGCTAAAACAGTATTTCTTTATTTTTATTTGTTAGCCTAAAAACAAAGTTTCATGGTTCTAGCTTCAAAAATGACGGACTTCCGTACAAACTTTCAACCCCTTTTTCACCCCCTTAAAGGTTGAATTTTAGAAAACGCTAAAACACATGTTTCTTTATTTTTAATTGTTAGCCTAAAAACAAAGTTTCATGGTTCTTACTTCAAAAAATGGCGGACTTCCATACAAACTATCAACCCCTTTTTCACCCCCTTAAAGGTTGAATTTCGAAAAATCCGTTCTTCTTCCTCGGTCAAGTTTTAAAAACAACACCTGGGAAAAAAATCAGCTTTCTAGGTCTAAGGGTTTAGGCTGGGCGTTGATAGATCAGTCGGGACTTATCCTTTTATATATATAGATAATCGATGTTGTTAGTTATTACAATAAGAATAAAGATTTAGCACCTTTAACAATAACAAACGAAAGCAAAGAAAGCATAATCCGAGACAAACTTAGATTCCTGATTTAAGGATTTGAGCCAGTATGTCACAAGCTCTCCGAGAGTGTGTTTCTACTGTGATAAGAAAACGTAAGAGCATAAAAATAAAAGTTCACATCGAAGGAATAGGGAAAATGTCTCGGAATTATATTTGAGATTTCAGTTTTATTTGACTGCGGACCCTCTGCGAATGGAGACAGAGATTTCCCGTGATGGCCCTATCAAACATTTATGGAGTAGCTACATAAAAGGACAACACTTTGAACGGTTTCAATAACAGATCAAGCATTAAAATATTTCATAATGTTACCCTTAAAATGATTCCACTTATGTGAGATATTTGCTAATTTAGACATATGTGATTGTTTTTTTTTTGATAAAAATCCTTTATATTTAGATTAGATCATATTGAATTAAATAACTACCTTAGTTAATATCATAATCTAAATACATACCTACATATTGTATGCAGAAGCTGTAATCAAAACATGTCCGCTGGGTAGGCTATTCAGAGATTATCTAATCAGTACATGATTCTCAGGCTATTGTCCCACTAAGTATTTCGCGTTGCTATTGTGTGTATCCATATGTTAATTATATAATTTAGTAAGAGATGATAGTTACGTAACGAGAAGCCATTCGGTGCGTAATCACTTAGGAAGGAAGGTAAGGTGGTAACCACTTTGCTACTGTAAGCTGTAGTGTGTAAGTGGTGTAGCTTTAAGATTATTGGGCATGTAATGACACCATAGTCTTGATTTCAACTTGATTAAGATAAAAAGGATATTAAAATAATATTTTTAACTAGATACTTGATATCAAAACTTAAATATCATCACCATCATCATGTCAGCAGGAAGACGTCTACAGCTTGACAAAGGTCTCCTCAAGGATTTCTATTTAAATATACCGTAACGAAATGTGAAATTAAGAATATTATTTAGTTTCCTTTGATGTTTGTAATAATAAATAGGCTTTTCATTTAGCTGAGGACGTAAATTCCGAGTACTATATTAGGGAACTAATAGCTTGATTTCATAATTGAATATATTACATAATAGACACCCCTATGAATGTTGTCTGTATTGGGAGACAGACAAAACGTTTAGATACATATCGATGCGGTTTGACCGAGCGCGGCCGCGAGCAACTCGTATAAATGCAAATGAGTCGATTGTAGTCTTGCCTTCATTCATCTAAAACATTTACCAGTTTCCTCTTGCTCTTAAAATTTTCATATAAATTTCATTAATGTTTCTATATATTACTGGCTTTCCGCCCCGCGGTTTCACCCGCGTATCCTTTGAGATTAAATTTCAAAAAATCTTTCTTAATCCTCGTCTACATCTTAAAACATTACCTGTGAAAAAAAACAGCTTTCTAGGTCTAACACTGGGCGTTGATGAGTCAGTCCTTCTCATTTTTCATACCAAGAAACGGTATTTCCGTTCTTCTCTCCTAACTTTGAACCCCCGTTTCACCCCTTCAGAGGTGGAATTATAGGAACGCTAAAACAGTATTTCTTTATTTTTATTTGTTAGCCTAAAAACAAAGTTTCATGGTTCTAGCTTCAAAAATGACGGACTTCCGTACAAACTTTCAACCCCTTTTTCACCCCCTTAAAGGTTGAATTTTAGAAAACGCTAAAACACGTATTTCTTTATTTTTATTTGTTAGCCTAAAAACAAAGTTTCATGGTTCTAGCTTCAAAAATGACGGACTTCCGTACAAACTTTCAACCCCTTTTTCACCCCTTTAAAGGTTGAACTTTAGAAAACGCTAAAACATGTGTTTCTTTATTTTTAATTGTTAGCCTAAAAACAAAGTTTCATGGTTCTAGCTTAAAAAAAATCGCGGACTTCCATCCAAACTTTCAACCCCCGTTTCACCCCCTAAGGGGTATAAATTTAAATAACGCTGATACACATGTTTCTTTATTTTTAATTGATAGTCTAAAAACAAAGTTTTATGATTCTAGCTTCAAAAATGACCGACTTTCATACAAACTTTCAACCCCTTTTTCACCAACTTAAAGGTTGAATTTCGAAAAATTCGTTCTTATTCCTCGTTCAATTTTTAAACACAACACCTGGAAATAAAACCAGCTTTGTAGGTCTAAGGGTTTAGGCTGGGCATTGATAGATCAGTCAGGACTTATCCTTTTATATATATAGATTTAGCTTCGTTCAACGTACTCCCTACCAAATAGAGGAGTTTCTACCTAAGTATCAATTCGAAAGATAGTTTGAAATATAAAATGTTGCCCTTTGACATTTGTCACATCGTTCATATAATATTTATCGTTCGTATAACAAAGAAATTCCATTTTGGGCCCAATGCGCAAATAGTTCGACGTTTGAATTTCCCCTGTGTAAATGTTATTACAGTACGTTCTGTAAGTGTTGCAGGTGAAACATTTCGCAATAACGCCAAGTCGGTGCTTCCGCGGGTAGGATTGGCATGTAGGTAATGCTCGGTTATCTTTACGAATACATCCATCGATTTGCATAGACGTAAGTAAGTAACATAACATGCATGTGAAAATGAGGGCAAATTGACGTCAGTCGAAGTCTTTGCGTTTATATTCGTAACAACAACTTGAGTTAAATCAGTGGCAACAATGTCACCTGAGCCTTCTGACAAAAATTGCTAACACAATTTACTAAGTAACTTCCCTAAATAAGACTGATAGACATTTTTAGCCGTTCAAGCAGGAAAATGTGCTATGATTGACGTATTATTAATGATTTTTCATAATTTTGATTTATTGGTGTACGTATCGCCGTTCTTTTTATGGAACAATTTTTTAAGTGAAAAGTTTGTTTTGTTTCAATTTCTATCTATTTGTAACTAACAATTATCTACGGATATGTAACATATTAGCTAGCATAATGTACCCATATTTAATAACCATGTGGTAATTATATTAAAGGAGAAAATGTGCAACATAATCCATGTGTCGTTTCTTCCGTTCTAGGCTCAAGCTGTGAGATTATCACACTCAGGCGTGATTATGATTGAGCGCCACAGCGCGGGAATAAGTGGCAAAAATAAAAAAAAAACTTTTCTCGGATTCCTCATTACACTTTTATAACTTCCAGGAAATATTATAAATTGATATATAACGTATATTATTGTAGGTACACTATTTTTGATTGTAGTTATCTTTTTCTTGGTACTATTTAAAATATAATAATAATATGTACTTATATGCATCTTCCAGAAAATATAAACAGCGAATAAATTATAGTCGCCGTCGTACCTTTGTTTTACCAACTTATTTGTGTTGAGAAACCAAGATATGGCTTTGGTGGTTTCCAAATTTCCAAAACCAATATGCTTTATAAAAAGTAACAGCTAATGTTTTAGTTAGACCACATGACTCGTGGATGACTGTCGTCCGAAAACTACATACAAAAAATAAATAGAATTCATGGAATGGCGATTGTTAATATTAAAACTTATTAAATAGATTTTGAAAACATTGTCATAAATAAACTATAAAGCAACACAAACAAATTCATTGGGCATTACGTATTGTTTGCAGACATCTATCGCAGCCAGGTGGCTTTAACAACCGTATTCGTCATCCGCGTACCACACCAAAACGTTTCAATATTTATACCCTTTATATTTTATATATACCTACCTACCTACCACCCAAATACCAATTATCATTAAGTTTAATGTTCGCGTTTTGTGGTTTTCATAGTTATTGCAATCAAAGTCATTTCCCAACCCAACTAATATTACCTTGTAGTAAAATTACTTTGTGTATGATAATTTATATCTGCGTCATTACACCTACTTATTAAATTCATATTTAAAAGTTATATTTCTTTCTGGAGTAGGTATGTACTTATTTTTCCGGGAGATAAAGCACAGAGGGTATCACTTAGAAATAGTGAGTGAGGGTCGTTTTGTTTGGCAAAGTTTTTATACAGTGTGGTGCGGGGCCACATAACGAGCACCTGTGGCCTCATCTACATAATGTGGACAAGTCGTTGAACTCCGCTGCTGGACAGTTTTGTGCAAAACTTGCTGGCGGAAATCATCCGATATTCACACGGTCTTCGCTCGAAAGCTTCCCATAGAGTTGCTCTGTGTTATTAATTTTTTTGTTACTTTAGGCTGTCTCTGTTATAAATATTATGGTACCTACTCTGATATAACGTCCTTGACTCTGATCGAACAAAAACTGACCGCCGCTCTGTTTCTGTCAAAAAGTATGTGAATCCATCACAAAAAAGACAGGATGGTTTCTCTAGCTCCACTCCGTCTATCCAAGATCATCACCCTTTCCATGGACATTAGTCAGTGCCGGATTAAGACTAATAATTGATGCCCTAAGCAATCCACGCCTGTGGCCCCCCCAAGCATAAGAACCTTAGTCTTCTTTAAAAAAAATGTATTCCAACGAAATAGATCATTAGGTACGAACGTATATTTATTTATTGAAATGCGACTTGTAACGTTTACGGTTTAGTTAGTTAAGTCCAAAGTTTTTAGCATATCAGACTTCTATTATACAATATCGATAAAACATCGAGCCTTTGCTACAGCATCTAGTCAATTTAAAACGCGCGATCTTTCAAAGAGCTTTACCTATCATGTGCTAGCATTTTTTTTGGTGCTGCCCAAGACGTGATGCCCTAAGCAATTGCTTAATGTGCTTATGGGCTTATCCAGCACTGCCTTTAGCTGATCATACAAAAGTACTCCTTTGATTAAAATAATACCAAGAGGGCGCCTCTTGGTATTGTTTTAATTAATCGAAATTAATTACTCATACATTACGAAAATAAGCGTGATTGGGATTATTTTTATTGTTTCTCTATACATCAGCATAATCAGTCACAATAAACATAATTAAAAGTTAAAAATAAAAAGAGGAAATATGTAAGAGTAGAGTATATAATGGGAAGTGATCGGATTAAATGGCACATCATAAGATTGTTCGCCTCGCGTTTAAAATGTACCTGGAGAGTCATAAAGAAAGTTTAGCCCTTATCAGCAGGGCAACAGATGAAAACAATAGTGGATGCCGAATATAATAAACGCAATGAATACAAGGTTTCTTTAGGAATCAAAGTGACCTCTCAGATTCTCAATCTCTTTGACGTGATAATATTCGCAGAATTTGGTGCGAAACTTTTTTTCTGTATTGTGCTTAAAGGAATCCCTAAACAAACGAAAATCAAAAACGTGTTCAAATATTTACACTTGATTGTCTTTGTTTATTGAGTCGTAACTAAAAAAAGTGTCGTGGAATAAATATAACAGTTCACGGCTTCTTTTATGTGACACGGAGGATAACGCAAACAAATAAAATGGTGTCTCTACGAGAGTGTTACTCGGCTCGTTTTCCCTTACGACACTATGACTATTGTGTTATTATTTCAATAGAATTTTAGCATAGGCATGACCTTTCTGGATTCGAATAAGCCTACCTTCGATAGTAGATTTTGTTCATAGGTTTGATGAACATAGTTTCATAGTATTTCACCTAGGTCGTAGATAAAATTCAGAAGTCGAAATCCTAATGTTGTCTCTCGTTAACAATGCTGTCGAAATAAAAAAGATCTAGATAAAA
Source organism: Ochropacha duplaris (assembly GCA_951361185.1). Classification (NCBI taxonomy): domain Eukaryota; kingdom Metazoa; phylum Arthropoda; class Insecta; order Lepidoptera; family Drepanidae; genus Ochropacha; species Ochropacha duplaris. The sequence goes on along the minus strand of OX592695.1, from coordinate 5,888,676 downwards.
TGTTGTAGTTGCGGTTTTAATTAGTGTGACCGGTGGCGTACTTCTAATGAATGGGTAGTGTGGTTTTCGCTGCAATCCATTGCGGAGCAAATTGATCAAGGGGTTCAAATCCATTTGTTGATTTTAAGACGATGATAGCTCAGTGGTAGTGACGTCGAATACCGCGGCGAAGGTCGTGGGTTCGAATCCTACAATGAGCTTGAGCTTTTGGTGAAGGAAAACATCGTGAGGAAACCATAGCACGGTGGTAGGGTACTTTGTGGTACCCGACTGGCTGGCTACCACCCTCAAGTTGAAAATCTGTCGCCAAACACCTATCGGTGTGTTCCGACAGCTGCACTTGAGGGCCAGTTCCCATCTAGGCTTTGTGCGCTTAACACCTTCGGCCACATCATCACTTACCATAGTGAGATTGTAGTCAAACACAAGCCTATCCAGAATAAAAAATAACCTAGAACACCAGTAAAATAATACTAAGATAAATAATTAAGACACATTTATGAATATCAGAGTAATATCATGAATTATGTATATATATTTTGGATTTTAGCATAAATTTGCATTGCAGGTACACTTACATCTATTGAGAAATTGTGTTAATACTTCTAAATCACATCACATGATTGTAATAAATCTACAAAAATACATCGTTGTAAAACTCAGCTTTACTTTTTATTCTATTTTACTTAATAAAGATCACATTTGTGCATAGTGCTCTATTTTGAATACATTTGTGCGTATTTTTATAAGCTTATAAGCTCAGTTCTATAAAAATGAACATTTTTATCAATAAATTATATTAATTCTTAATTGACACTAGAGTTTCCTATGAATAGATACTGTGAGCACATAATACTGTATTTGAGTAGTTTCACCGTCGCTATCATCGGCATAGATCTTTGTCATCGTCGTGAGCGGCACACGGCGCGTCGGGACCAGCCAAGAAAAGCCTGCCTGATACGCATGCACATAACTGATACACTTTCGTATTCCTTAAACTTTTCTGTGGCTTGTCAGCTAGTTGAGCTTCTTTTAAATTATTTATCACGATGTTGGGTGCATCGATTTTAATCTGTAATTATTTTAATACATTAATGGTAGGTAAAATGAATAATATTTATTGTGATATCTAGTTCTTAATAAAAAAATTGCCTTGCTGAGTTTCTTGCCGGAGTCTTCTCAGTTTAAGTGTATTCCGAACCGCTGGTAGAGTCAATTGTAACGTTCATAAGTGCCTTACCAGGGCCTAAACTGAATAAATGAGTTTTGATTTTGATTGAATGACTTATTTCATATACAGGGAGGACCTCAATACAAGATGGACCTGAGATGTATAGTCGCATCTTTGGTAAAATGTGGTAAATAAATTAATACCTAATTTCCTAATATAATGTGATTATTATCGTGTTTTACTTTGCTGTGAATCTTGTAATATAAAATAAATATATAAAATTATAAATTATAAAGATGCTTACAGCCCCAACGGTTGAATCCAGTTTGATATCACCATGTGCAGTTATATCAATGCTCCCTGCTCTACTTTCTACAGAAATGGACTGTGGTGCACTCAAATCTAATCTTCTCGTTAATGACTCTAACCTGAAAACAAAAAAAATCTTATATTTATTTACAGTTTCGTATAAACACAGGTCTTGACAATTTATTAAAATGCTAGAGAATCATAGACTTACTGGAGATCAGATCCGGGGGGCGCTCGGACGTTGGGCACTTGCAGACCGCTTCGCACGTTTATTCCTCCTGCCCCATCGATGGCGAAAGTGTTTGCGAAGACTCTGACCTCATCGCGTGACGCGTGGAACACGCTGCTCCCACGTGCATCCCGGACGTCAAGGGATCGACCGCTGAATTCCAAGTGGTCTCGCTCTGGAAGTCGTGGTTTAAAATGAACATGATTTAAGAGTCTCACTGCTGAAGGACAAAAACCCTTTTAAGTAGGGGTGTTAAAAGGGTTTTTTAATTATTTTTATGCTTAAAAGTTATATTCACCAGATAGGATTAGTAAGGACTTTGAATTTTATTTCCGAAAGTAACATGAAATAAGACACTGACTGTAATAATGGGTATTTCTGATATGCTCAAGTATGCGGTTTTAATTATATATATAGATTAAAGAATAACTGGAATTATCTAATGGAGGAATAATCATACTTATAAATAGCTTTGAGTGCTCCAAATGGTGCGGCTCTGAAACTAGAACAGTGAAGTTCCGATATGAATGCAGAGTAATTGGTTGAGCGATCTGCGAGGTTATTTTCGAAGCCACTAGGTTATCCACCACCCAAGCGTGACCTTCTAACTGGATACCATTTTTCACAATCTTGATAGGGCCAATACCATTCTAAAAATATAATAACATGTAGCATGTAAAAACATTCAGCTATTACAATTGTAACATAAATTAAGAGATCTTACCGTACTCAGCCGTAAAGAACTTATAATCCATAAAGTCAATGCGATGTTTAAAAATACTAATAACATAAGGAAAATTAGAATAGTATAGAGGGCAGTTCTTCTCCAGCCTTTAACTAATGTACTTCTAAATCTCCTCAGATTATGTTCCTCTGAGGACATGGCTGCTGGAGGTGGGTCCCCAGTGGGTGTGCAACCCCATCCATGGATAACATTCGTATTTGTATCCTCCACACTCATCGTCTATAATCTTTACCTAGACTTATTGAATCCGCTATGATCCTGTAACAAAGGATTACAGCTATTGTTAATTAAAGTCTAATTGGAGCGGATAATGTAAGTCACGACTAAACAATCAATTAGTATAGTTCACCCAATTAAATTAACCAGATACGTATGAAGGCGATGATAGCTCAGTGCTAGTGACGTCGGATACCACGGCGAAGGTCTTGGGTTCAAATCCTACAATGAGCTTGAGCTTTCGGTGAAGGAAAACATCGTGAGGAAACCATAGTACGGTGGTAGGGTACTTTGTAGTACCCGACTGGCTGGCTACCACCCTCAAGTTGAAAATCTGTCGCCAAGCACCTATCGGTGTGTTCCGACAGTTGCACTTGAGAGCCAGTTCCCATCTAGGCTTTGTGTGCTTACCACCTTTGGCCACATCATCACTTACCATGGTGAGATAGTGGTCAAACTAATCCAGAATAAAAAAAGTGTTCTATACTTCTTATAATTTAAACATTGAGTAGGTAAGCGGGTATTTTCTTTGTATAAAAAGGTATTGTGTACGTAGCAGTAGGTATAAGTAGGACAGTGCAACTTATGTAAAACCGATAGCTCAGGTTTAGGTAGCGTGCAGGTGCGGTGCCCAGGGGCCGAAACAACCACCTCCAACGACGGTTTACAACTTCCATATTCTTATACTCGTAAACTACAATACAAACTGTCGTATAACAATGTATATCTGAATTTTCAGCGGATCTTTTTTAAGTGGAATGATAAAATATGTTGAGTGTTTGACTCTTCGATGTTATATTTCAATGAGTTGCTGGTAATTGAATGAAAAACAAGGTACGAATGAGACAAAACTTGCGGATAAAGCGCACTGTAGTGCACTAATGAACGTTGCGGAGTGAGCACCGACTAATGAATATAACACTGCCTTTTCGAAAAACACCCGTTAAATAGGTCAAATACTCTTTATAACTATTTAAAAGCCAGACAGAAGTGCTCTTTGTGACCAGATGAAAATAATGTAGGTATAATATTGAAAATGGAAGTATGTCATTGAAAACTAGTACGGTATTGGTTACTCTAGACAAAAGTGGAACGGATTTTGATGAAACTTGGCATACAGGTAGTTCATATCCTGGAATTAAAAAAAGCATACTTTTTATCCCGGGAAAAGATAAGACCCCTCGGGAACGAGGGTGAAACTGCGGGGAAATTGACAATATACTAAATTAATATGTATATAAATTAATATATGCAAAAAATATTAACTTTTGCATTACACTACAGGCGAATGAAATTGAAACGTACCTTACTTCCTTACTTTCTTTAAGTATTTATTATCGTAGAAATAACGAGATCCTGATTCCAACTGGAGTATTTAAAGTATACTTCAGTCAGGTTGCTGTAGATTGGTGTTCCGTTTTTTGAATTAAATTGAAATTAAACCATATCTATTTTCATCAAAAGTTTGACGAAAAGTACACAAAATATACCTAATATGAGTACCCATTGCTACTTTATTAGTTACATGTTGGCAAGCTCCAACGGAAACGGAAGTCGTAATACTTTATGGGAAAATTTTAGACCAACAGCAATTTAGTATTGGCTTAGATAGTGCTTCATTGACTATATTATATCCAAAATAGTTATTTCATAAAAAAAAGAAGATTTTTTCACATTAATCTTTTGTGCTATAGGTAGCATATCGAGCGTACCTGTCTGTCTCTGCACTAGGCTTTGTGTGGGCTTTTCACGTCAATACAATAGACCACTTTAGTCAAAGGTGAATATTCCTTTATTAAATAACTCTATGATCTTTATTTATTTATTAAAATCAGCGATACGATACCGTAAGGCATTAGTACAGTTGGTATACATTTCAATGGGTATTTTAAACTTAAATATGTCTGAGTATTTAGAGAAATAATAGCTAAGAATTCAATAGTTATACATACGTATATATAACGACTTGTGTCCAAAGTTCCTCTCTGATGACAAGAAGTTAAAATATGGAAATGAAAATGTTTTCATGATCTTCAAATTCCCCGAAGGTATAAGCCAAATACTTACATGAATCGAACTGATATTCAATAAACTAGCGACCGATAGAATTGTAGGTCAAAGAGTAGGTATTATCACTACGAGCTAGGTCGCAGCCTTGTTTGTAGGTTGAAGATTTATCTAATAAATGTATATGTTACCGGCCAAACCCGATTTCAGGACAAACTAGATTTGCCTAGGCTAAACTAGTTCTTTCTATACGCAGTCGCTTCATCTTTGTTCACTAAAAATCTTAGAATTGATAAACATAAAAAAAAAACAACAAAGTGTAGGTACGCCGATCGCGAAGCGCAGCGAGCGACTTTACACTTTTAACCTAATCAAGCCATGTCGATTTTGAATAGAAAGAGACTGTGAGCGACCACGTATAAGAAGAACTAGTTTAGCCTAGGCAAATCTAGTTTTTCCTGAAATCGGGTCTGGCCGGTAACACATACATTAATTAAATTATGTCAAGTGCTAAAGACAACCATCTATTTATAATGGCGTGAACTGCTTGTTAGATTTGAATGAAATATGCAGGCTGTGCTGTGCGGAGTTTCAACGAAGAGAAATCGATTTAGTTTGGATAAAAATATTTGTGTTTTGCTATATTTTGTAACGATAGAGAGAGTTAATTTCATCCACAGTGCTGTTATCTGAAGTCACTTGAATAATATATTCACGACCGTTATTCCCTCAGAGAAAGGTAGAGTTCATGAAAATAGCATTTTGATGGAAAATTTGATTTCTAGTGATATTTTAAATAGTATCTAAACATATCAAATGTTTGATGTTTATGAATTAATCGTATGAGAATACTTTCTAAATGATAGTGTTGCTACGCATACAACTAAATTAATACTATCCACTAGATAAGCCAATCATAATAATATATGACTTAACACTTTGTTTTCATTTTTAATTTATTTACCTTATTATTTATGTGTGCTATGCTATTTCTACAATATGAATTCATACGCACCTATACGAACACACGTTGAACAGGACAACTTTATTTTTTATTTTTAACTTTATTAAACAGTGATAACAATAATATTATAAGAACAGTTATATGTACAAGACCATACTATGGAGTCACAGTTTAGATTAAATATGAACAAATTTTATTATAGCAACAGTAAACACGTCAATTCTGACCGTAATTATAGAATATCAATATTTTATTTACGGAAATAGTTTATTTTTTCGATTAAAGATAAAGTTTGAGGATGCGAGCGACTGCATCGAGCGTATTCTATGACTGAGACTCAGTAAATTCATAGGTGGTGGAAGCTGCACTCGAAATATCTGGCGCGAAGCGAGGTGAGGCGGCGTGCTCCAGAATATAATATCAGGCGGTGGAGTGGCCTGCGCGACGCGCGAGCCGCACGCCCTCAGTGTGCCCATGCCGCATGCCGCTTGCCGCCGAGTCGGTTCTCATAATAAACGATATAGTGCGAAAATAGAAGCGGAACGTGTATCGCTGTGCTCTCCACGTAAATAAAATACCGACGATTGCAGCGTTCCTGTCTAACGCTAGCCGCGTTTCTGTTTTATGAATGTCAGTAGGTACGTACTATTGCCGCGATCGATCTGATACCGATCGTTTATAAATATAATGTCGCGCTTTATCCAACGTCAACGCCTCGATTGTAAACCATATCGGATCGGGTCCAATAGTTTCAGTTTAAAGTATAATAAACATATACACTTAATGTGGGAGCGGCAGTATCTTTTCAGTGTTTTGGGCTATTCATATAGTCACTGTATTGCAAATATAGAGTTCAATGTGAGTAATATCACTAATACACCGAGTCTACAAGTGATGGAGCTAAGAGAGGCGCGAGCAGGCAGCTCCAGCGTCACAACAACACTGGCACGCGGAGTGGGATGCGCGAGCGACGCCACTGCCGTTGCCGGTGCCGAATCCACCTCGCTCGTTTTGAAGTACTGCATTTTTAATCGGGCGCCTGTCTCGCGCGGGACATAACTCGGCAACGTTCTGGATACAGCTGTGCTCCTCTCTATTACGAATTCTAGTTAACGTTAACATGTCATTAACTGACACCTTCATATAAACCTGTTAATAATTAAAGAGGACGCGACCCTGATAACCGTAATTATACTCCGTGTTGACAGCTTTACAGGAAACCCGTACCTTTGTTCCCATGTCAGAATTTTTGTTCACATAATTTATTTTTATGCTACGTCTAATAAAGCACAGTGAAGGTCGTGAGTTCAAATCCTGCATCGTAAGAAAATTATAGTGCGGTCACAGTGTAATATTTACGCGTATTTCTACAGTGGTTGGGTGTTAAGGTTATTTGTGTACCTACTTACATTCCTTATGAACTACCTTAAAAAAACCTTATAATAACTAAGCCATCTGAGTTTTCTGCAGCCCCGAATTTTCATTTTTTTCGAACCGGGGCAGAAAATTGATACTGGCGCCCCCTTTTTCCAGCGTTTGAAACAAATTATTAAATATATTATTATATTACTATTAGGATTTATTGTGACCGGGAGAATAAGAACCCGGGAGAATTTATTAAAATTTGCACTCTTTATTTTATTTTTTAGTTGTTTTTCTTTAGGTTTTGTTTATAACATCATTAATGATATCGGCCCTCCCTAAATCTGCCGCCCCCCCCTAGATCGGGGCTGGCTTTTCGGCACTTGACAGTCCATAACCTTGAAGGCTTTATTTAATCATCACCATCGGCTACATAATCAAAAATTGTGGTCAAATACAAGCATAATAAATAAAATATAATGTATCTGAAGCGAAAACGCAGGGGCACTACCTACCTTTTCTCGAAGCGCTTCGTCGTATTTTTGAACCCTCATATGTATATTTACGAATACTTTATATACTTTTTAGCTACAAAGTATGTACCTAAATTACATGTTATTAAATAAAGTTTTCGCTTTTATATTTATACAGATGTCCGGTAAGTAGTACGACAAACTTCAGGGGGAGATAGGGGAGCGGGTCACCTACCAAATATACAAAAATTACCATTCTCACCACCAGTCACCATTTTCGAGATATTTAATATCTAAAATAACCTTTTTATCGAGGTCATTTTTGTATATTTGGTAGGTGACCCGCCCACCTATCTCCCCCTTAAGTTTGTCGTTCTACTTACCGGACACCCCTATATCGCCGAATCGCGGCTATTTATAGGTACACAGATTATTATTATCTAATAACCATACATTGATAGTGGTCACCAGTGGACAATACAAAAACTTAGAGGTTAGTACAAATAATATTTTGATAATAATCTGAGCGTGAATTATATAAAGTATAGGTAATCCTATCTATATATATTCATAATATCATATATTAACGGATAAATTGCATAATTCCCTAGTTGTTAACAGCACATGGCTGACTACTCAGTAGGTAACGGATTCATTGCGCGACGGCTTCATGAATTGATTATGCACTTGTACAGGGTCTGTTGCTACCATTTATTAACTTTGTACGAATATAAATACTATTAATTTAAGCCCTTTTTTCATATAAATTAGGATAAAAACAAACTTATTTCATTTAAAAAGAAAAGGTAAGTTTCATGAAGTTAGAACATGGTGAAGCAACCAGTATTATCTATACCCAATGATATAAGTAAATAGGTGTAGATAGGCTACTACACCACATTCGATCTTAAAAAACGGCACTCTAATGCACACATAAATAGAAGTGCATCTGTTGATGTCGGCGACGCGACACAGTAGGCTTATTAGCCACTTTTTTGCCTCCCGCTTTCGGAGCGCTTATAACCTATCTACACCTTTTTGCGATTTCGGAAGTGGGAAGTAAACGAATGGAACAAGATGAGAAACTCAAATGTGGAAACCATTGAGAAAGAGGTTTAGTATAGAAATATATATCTTGGCTAGCGGACGTGTAAAACTCCAAAATTTGTCATGTAACTCCTTACTCGGCCTCTGCGATGCAATCATATTGGATGTCGCCGAATGTTTTCATGGATGTTTTATTGAGCTGATAAATGTGGGCCGCCCGGGGCCAACTACGCCGGCAATTTTTAGAAAAAGAAAAGTGGATACGGGATTCCAGTCCTAAGATTACTTCATTGTATATGGGGCACTCAAAATAAAATCCACTAGTTTCATGTCAGCAACTAGCTATACTAGATTCAAATGTCACATACATATTTTTATTAGCATTCGTTTATTTTAGTTATTTTATTTTAGCTAAATACTTACGTAAACAATCGACTAAAATAATGTTTTTACTACAGCTTGTACCAACAGAAATGATGTGTTTTATTCTCGTTAAACTCAGGCAGTGTTCTGTTCCCACTCAATCCTGTTTTAGGAAACAATCCCAGTGATCCCGGCGCCGCGGCCGGCGTGATGCTGCATAATGTCGTCCGAGCCCGCACTCAAACCTACCTATTATTATACATTTAAATTAAATTCCTCGACAGGGTTGTAAAGATAAAGATATATTCAAAAGAATGTACACTTAATCATTTTCGTACCTTAAAACGGATGTAGGTCTGTATCATTGCACCTACCTACTGAGAGATGGCTTATTTTCGAAAACTTTGTGAGGTTTGTTTTGTTTGAAGAAAGTAGTCCTTTACTATGAAACATTTTGAAAGCTGTTAATTGCATTCGATAACATTCTATACTTTTGGTACCTTGTATGTTACCTACTTTTATTATGCAATAATTGAATCTAAATCTATTTTTTAGAAAATCCATGATTTGATGATGGGTATGTAACCTACCACCTCTTTGTCACATAACCTAATGTTTTCTGCAATAAAAAGGGTTGTTTGTGAAACAGTATCGATGTTCGTTTGGTGGATGTGAACAAAACCGCAAAGATGCGGCGCGGCGCGCGGCGGCCGCTGGCGGTGCGTCCGAAGCCAAAGTTCTCCATCATACCTGCGTCACTTGAAAATTGAAAAACTTTCGCAATGCCTTTCTTATGGAAATAGTTCGCGTTTACATTTGAGTGAGTTGTCATTGTAGGGATTCCGCGCTGCAGTCTCATTGAAATAATAGTTCGGATGAACATAGTTATTTTCATATTAATATTAAGTATAAATGCTGTCTGACTGTCATTGTGCTTGGATTGTACGTCTTTTTATTTTAGACAGTTGGAGAAACAGGCACGAGGATCAACTGATGGTAATCGAATACCGCCTATGAATATTAGCAATCTCAGGGGGATAGCCAATGTGTGACCTTGTAGAAAGCCTAGAAGGCATCCGCTTTCAAGTGAATCTGCCTTAACACACTTGCAGGTGCTTGGCGGAACCCAACCAGTTTACTAATAAAAAGGACCCTATTAAAGTGCCTTAGTTATAATACATCACGATGTTTTCCTTCACCGAAAGCAACACTAATTCTAAAATGAGCAGGATTCGAACCCACGGTCACGGCATTCAACTAAACAAATTTTAATGTTTACAACATTAAAAACTGGAGACAGTCTATTTTTTTTTAATTTATTCTGCGATAACAGAACTCCACGCACACGTAAAAGTTAGTACAATAGTAATAGTTACACTAGACACCTTTTTACGTGTATTTTTCGTATGGTTATTGCAAATGTTGCGTAGATATTTAAAGGATAGCAAAATGCAAACAGCCGCGATAGCTCGTGTAAATCCGCATGAAATATTGATACAGTTTCGTGTAAACGTGTAACAAATGCGGTAATTTAAGCCACCTGCCGGCGCGCGGTGGCCGCCACTCGCGCACCACGTTCTCTGCTATGCACCACTTTTGAACTGCTTACCTTATGTTGCTGCCATTAAATTTTGTTTTTAATTTCAATTCATCGATTCTCTAAAAATAAGCGTAGATTGCAGCTATTTTGGATACCGGATAAGTATAGCCGGCGTTAATAATCAGATCGAATAGCAATTCCGTGTAGCATGTCAAGGATTTAAAGCTGATTTTTTTTTATTAAGTATAAATGAAGCTCTGAATCTGTTGCTTGAATACATAGTGAAATACCGACAATTCTGAAGTTTCTATCTTTTATCAAGTAGCTCTTTTGAAAGATGAACAATTAATAGAGTTAACTAATTACCTATCTATTCACACCAATTAGCAATAATTATCAAGAATTTAAAAGGGAAAACAGTCTTCCTTTAATTATAGGTATGTTTATTAGTACATATGTTATATTTCACGACATAACCTTACCACATCTTGCTGAGTTTCCGTCACGCATTTGACTGTATATTTTGGTTGATAAACTTTTCATCGTGGTGACGTCGCAGGTCATGTAGCTATGAGCAGCATTTCATAAATATACATTCTGCGTGATCATGTCAATACCTGCATCTTTATTAGTGTTCCCTGATGTTGTATCCAGCATCAATAAAACAACGCTAAGACAAATAATATCTCTGACTCTATCTCTATTCAAAATGTTATAACGATCCATTATCAGGGTCTTATTTATTAGATTCAGATATTTTTTCTTATCCATTTTATCACTAAAATAAAGAGCACACTCTGTTATTATTTTTATTACAAATACCTACTTAGATAGTATCTTCCATAATATTTCTTCTCTTCCGTATTTACAAGACCATTTACACTGTCTACTTCATTCACAAGTGTTGATTTAGGACTGATATTATTAGATGAAGTATTATATAGGTGTTTTCTTCGTACATCAAGTCCATAGTATGACTTGATTGGTGTAGTAACGTTGCATTTTATTAGGTCGTAAAATATTGAAAATTCTGAAAGTATAATTCGAGTAAACACTCAGATTATAATAATAATATCTAAGTTTTAGGGTTCCGTACCCAAAGGGTAAAAACGGGACCCTATTACTAAGACTTCGCTGTCTGTCCGTCTGTCCGTCCGTCTGTCTGTTACCAGGCTGTATCTCAAGAACCGCGATAGCTAGACAGTTGAAATTTTCACAAATTATGTATTTCTGTTGCCGCTATAACAACAAATACTAAAAACAAAATAAAATAAATATTTAAGGGGGGCTCCCATAGAACAAACGCTATTTTTTTTGCCCTTTTTTGCTCGATATCAATAATGGCAACAGGTAGGCACTTGAAATATTCACAAAATACTCAGTTGTATTTTTATTTTAATAATAAAATTAAAATAAAGTAAATACTTAAGGGGGGCTCCCATACAACAAACGTGATTTTTTTGTCTTTTTTACGGAACACTTGGCCGGTTTTTTTAAACTTCTTCAAATTCTCTAAAATCAAATTAAACAGTCACCTTTGAATAGCTACAAGTACCTACTCCAATTAAATATATACGTGTGAGTGGAGGATACTTCATCCAATTGCAATCATTGCCGAGCTGCTAACGTCGTTAGCCACAATGCTAAGCCTTTGAAAGGATTTTCATATCTTCATTCAATAAATAAATGCCCCAACTGGGTGGAGTCACTTGGAAAAGAGTCCACTAGTAATGGTGCAATCATCTAATGAGTGCTTCCGGGCAGATAAGCTTCGATTAAATGGTCTCTTTATTGCCAAACGAAGGCGCGTCCCCTTTATGTGCACATTGAGATAGGGTCAGTCATTTCAATTTAAGAACAAATACTTTCTATTAAATTTTTAAAAATTAGGAAAATTATGGTTTCATACATGAAGTAAGTATAAATATTTTTTGGGTTATAAACATTGCTGACATTTTACGACACAAGATTTTTTCTGATAATATGTCGGTACGGCATCGGCACAGTATCAGAGTGCTTGGTATATTCGGTAGCATTACCGTACTGAAGGCTAACTGGGATTTGAATGAGCGTTTCCTGATGAGGGCAGCAACTGGTAGCGCGAGAAATCGTTGTACCTAACAAATTGACAAAAAAATAAAGATAAATATATAAACACCTTAGCTCGCGGATGGGACCGTCCTCCCAAAACTACATACACAACTACAATAGAAATAAAACTACAGGAATCGCAATCCAAGTTATTATCACGTGATTTTTTTCAACATTTCGATAATGGGTTATTATAATACAAGGTATCAATTATATTTAATAAATTATATCCGGCTTCAATACGCTGCGCTGAGTAGTTAAAAGGATAAGGATCTTGTAGATACTTGTGTAGGTTACACTCCACAATTTATTGCCTGCATATCCTTTCAGCGGTTAGATAATGACCGCAGTAAAACGTTTAAGCACGAAATAACTGGTGCTGGAAGCCGTTATTACAATATTATGAATGGCTTCCCTCGCGGCGCGGCGGATCGCACCCTCCAAGCCGCTACCGCCTTCACTCTTAGGTTCTTATATGACGAAGTGTTACCTACTACATTTTTTACTAGCATTAAAGCTACAACACAAACACTTTTTAATTTACTATCATAATACCTTACAGTCGAACATAAAAGCACAATTTACCATTACTTCCCGAGAGCATAAAACGACACTGTATAAAATTGTTTTCCTAACACAGAAATTACTTTGGGATTGAATGCGCAAACAAAAAGCGATTTAACATCAATTTGGGGCAGGTAGGTAAATCCATTCACATACAACTGTTCTAGGCGAGTCTTTCGAATTGCCTTGCCCTGTCTATAATCGTATCGTAGGGAGTAATTGTATCGTATCTTTTCAGTTTCATGATACGACTTCGATAAGACGGTAACTAACTCAGGACCTACACGGCAAATGATTTTATATCTACATTTTGTTATTTAGTTGTTTTATATCAGATTTTAACATACATTATGACTTATGCGCAGTAGATAGACTTCCTTTGCTTTCAGCGGGTCTCCCTCATAGAAGGATGCAAGTTCTGGCTTTGCTCCGGGCGGTGGAGTAATTAGCACAGCTTTCCTTCCGTTTGCTCTGCAGTCGCTCTATGGAGCCCTTATGTCGCCATGTAGAACCATACTATTTTCGTTGAAACATATGTGCTTATCAAGACTGATATTCTAAAGAGTGTTTTTAATTTATTTAATCAAATCAATATATTGTTTTAAATGAATATAGGCATTAACTAAATTTATTAAAGTGGGTATTGTATGACTGAATCCGTAGCGCTAGGGTTGCTACGAGTACCTAGCTGTGCGGCTACCTATGGTATGAATCAGTCGTAATGTGTGAACATTAATAATTCAGTGTCTAATAGATTATAAAAAAATAAAAACGACTTCAAAGACAAATGTTGCACTAAAAACCGAAAAATAAATTGAATAACATTAAATAAAATGGACAAAAAAATATTTCAATAACTAAATAGACCAAATCTTTACTTATGTAAACTACCTACGCACCTATTCAAATTATTATTCTATAAATACCTTTTGATCTGTTTGAAGTCGGTGCCAAGCCTAATAGGTTTAATAGGCTTCGTACGGTTTGAGGAGGTAGGACATAGCATAACATCTGCTCATAATTGGGGCCGTCTGACTGGGCTAGTACCTCAACCTTACAGAATATCGCAGCCAAATAACACTGCCCTCAAGTGGTGTCGTGTTCCTGCGGTGAGTAAGGTTGCCAGAGTTTCTTTGGCAACCTTTTGTGGAGTCGCTATTGAGTAGTGCAGGCGCAGCATGTTGGCGTGCGGTTAGGGAGACCCGGTGAAACGGTTGACCGCTGGCCGCCCGCAGATAGCATGAGTTCCCGAACCAGGGATTAAACAATTTCCACCCTGGGAAGCTGAACTGCCATCTGGCGAAAGTAGGTAATCTTACAATTCACAAGTGCTTGTCAAGGCATTTATTATTTCTTTCATTGTATTTTTGGGCTTGGCACCGTATTCAAACAGATCAAAAGGTATTTATAGAATAATAATTTGAATAGGTGCGTAGGTAGTTTACATAAGTAAAGATTTGGTCTATTTAGTTATTGAAATATTTTTTTGTCCATTTTATTTAATGTTATTCAATTTATTTTTCGGTTTTTAGTGCAACATTTGTCTTTGAAGTCGTTTTTATTTTTTTATAAAAAGTTTTATTTTTCCATTTTTTATATTTCAATGTTTTCAAGAAATATTTCGGTAATTGTTTTCGAGCAAATTAAGCCTATTATTAATTTACATTATCTATACTAATATGAGAAAGCTGAAGAGTTTGTTTGTTTGAACGCACTAATCTCAGTAACTACATAAAATATATTAGTGTTGGATAGGCCATTTATCGAGAAAGCCTATAAGTTAAATAACATCACGCTATTAGATGAGGGAATACATAAATAGATAAACTTTTAAAGAAAATAAAGAATATTTATCCTAAATGATTAAGGCTTCTTTCTCAGCAGCTACTTGATATTGCGTTTCATTTCATATCTAGGACAACGTATATTCTAACTCCTAACCGATAAAGAGTTTACCTTTTATCATCAGCTCATTTGAATATACAAAGAGACGACGATACGAGTCTAAACGTGACTATAATATTTAAAGAAATATCCCCTAACTCCTAGCCGTTAAGGAGTTTGACCTACCATCATCAGCTCAGCAACATGAGATGATGACTACCAGATAGAAATAGCTTTGATAAGTACGTATATGAATGAAAAATACTGTAAATTCTTATAAAATTTGAGGGTTGCCCTCATTTTCCCCAGGATCCCATCATCAGATCCTGACTTGGTGACAATGGGTCTACCGCCGAAGTATACTCTTTCAAATGAAAAAAGAATTTTGAAAATCGGTTGACAATTCTTATAAAATTTGAGGGTTGCCCTCGTTTTCCCCCAGGATCCCATCATCAGATCCTGGCTTGGTGATAATGGGACCACCGCCGAAGTATACTCTTTCAAACAAAAAAAAAATTTGAAAATCGCTTGACAATTGGCGAAAAAATCGATGAACATACATAAAAAAAAAAAAAATACATACAGTCGAACATATAACCTCCTCCTTTTTTGAAGTCGTTTAAAAAATGAGTTTCATCCTTCTTTATATGTGTGTTATAAAGAAAGAAGAAAAATAATGAGTTCGCAGCGTGTGACTGTAATTTATTTTTATTGATATTCATCAACACAACAAACAAATTCTTGTTAGTCTTTGATGTAAGGACAAAGTGTCGCTAGCAATCTTATTTAGTTGCGAAAAATGTTTCATAAAAGGACGAATTTGTCTAATTTTAGAAGAAACTTTTCGTGTTCATATTCAAATTGTCATCGCCCTTTAAATTCCTCATAATCCGTCCAATTCTGAACCGTCGAGCGGCGCCTGGGTCGCAGTAATCAAGATGGCTTCAGTTGGATTTTATTCCCTACCCTAGACAAGAGAACGACTGAAGAATATCATTGAAATAATAATGAAACATTAGAAATAAACTTGTGTTGAACTCTAATAATACCGTTGCTACATAAGTAAGTCTTGAACGGAGACGAATATATATTTTTTGATAGAGATTTCCCCTCGAACCATGTGGCCTTTATAAAATGTACTAGCACTACATTAAATCCAGTGGAACTCGACATGGTGTATGAATGTGTTGCGCATTTAAAAAAGAACTCATTACAGGCGGCAGCCGGCGCGCGGACGAGTGGCGTCTTTGAAGGCCCACGCCGCTACTGCGGTATTATGCCAGATTATACCGGCTTCCATACAAATGAAATCTCGCTTAAACCCACTGCAATTTTGGAACGAGAAAATAAGGTTCAAAAGTTGTTTTACTGCAATCGCACTTTCTCAAATTTATTTTAAACTTTAAGGGGGCCTAGGTTTGTTACGCTTTGGAAGGTATGGTAAATAAAAGTGTATTTACTTTAACTGTGATTCGGTAAGAACCTAAATGTTAATTTGGAAGGTAACACGTAACTTTATCTGGTCAGTACGAACCGGAGTCTAAGTGTAGCGCCCGAATAACCATTACATATTTAGTTAGTATGTCCCCTGAGACTGCGCTTGCGGTTCTTGCCATTAGCGCGATTGAGAACTAGCCGACCGCCCGACATTTACGTAAAGCTTGATACTATTGTAGGTATACGTATATTCAAAATATCTTTTACATTTTCAAACAAACTGCCTGATAATAAATATTAATACCTACGTGCTGTATTTTTAATGTAATCAGCCTAAACACATTAAACAAAATATATTGCGCAATACTGGAAGTATAGATGCAGATGAGCTAACTATTTGTCTTGCCTGATAGCAGGGGCTTGATTAAACCGTGAAACATTTAGCGGTACTCACCTTCTAGGCTTGTATAGCATGTCTGTGCCGACGACTCTCCTTCGGGTCGAGGCCATACTATTTATAAGTATAGGATTTTGTAAATTAAAATAATTTGTGGGTTGAAATTTAGTTTGTTTGCATTGGCTATTTTTAAGTAATCACGTGGGCACAGGCGCAGGGCAAGCGCTCATACAGTGATTAGGATAGATAAATGACGGACATTACTTGTAATGAATGTTTAGGAGGTCGTAATCGCATCGCGTAAAGTGTCGGCGCCATTACTTCACAGCTGCTGTTGCCGAGATATTGCCTCAAGCACCGTTTACCGCTTTGGCATGGATTTATCCTTTGACATACCTACGGACACTTTTATACGTTCTGTTAAAAATTAAGCGGATTCAACTACATAGTTAGGGTTTTATTTGCATACATAATCAATTAAATTTATTTTTATTTAGAACTAGCTGCTTCACTATGGTTTCTCGTGATATTTATTATCTTAATAACACAAAATCAGACGACATTAGCGTGATGAAACATTCATCAGTTTTAAAAGATTAGCATGGATTTTGTTACCAATAAAGTTTATTAATTTTGTTTGGGCGATTGTAGCATTAATTATAAGGTCTAAAATTACCAATTAACCTAGTTGTTAACTGAGGTCTTAAAGATAACAACCACTCGAGTAGGTAGTTTATTAAATGGAAATAAAAAATATGTTCATAGAAAAACCTTAACTAATAATGTAGAACCTTATTAAGTACATATTATTATTATTTAGAGTAAATGATAAATCTCAAAAGACACACCTTTTAATTTAAGAGTAGGTAACTATTTGCTGAAATCTAAATTCATCACCATATTTTGTCTATGCAGTTCTATAATTTTAAAAACATTACAATTATTTAATTGTAGTATATTAAAAATAAATGTGTGGGTACTAATAATCACCAAAGAGGTGAGAGATATACATGTAAGCAAAAGGCAAAAGCAGTTAGCATTTGGTAGGTGTGTCGATCGAGGAGTCACAATTTCCTGCACTTAACAACACAGGAAGCAATTTTGACGAGTCATCAAACGACGGACACCGATTGACGGCGTCGAACGTCAATCATTAGTTAAATTACCATCCAAAGACATTTTAACAATGCATTTATATACAAAGAAATAGGAGAAGGTTTTCAAGATATTACAGGCTTTGGCTATTTTAAAGCGATGAAAAGTTTAAAGTGCGTTCGAAAAACTTATTCTTTGTGTCTGCGACAAAAGTCCACAAATCGTCGGTTGATTCCCGTCTGAGAGATTGCGGGCTTCGTCATCAAAGTTTGGGAATTGTGGCCATCTGCTGCGCGCTGCGTCGCTCTCAGATTACCATGGAGAGCTTCATTTAATCGTTTTATTAATACGCCGACAAATCATTTAACTGCTACTTGCTTCCCGCTCCGCGTACTACACCCGCTTTTCATATAACAATTTATGATCATGAAAGCTATTTTGAAGAAAACATTCTTTATTATTCTTTATCATATTTTTTCTAGAAGTAGTTTTTCTACAACATGGGCCTAAATAAACAAAAATCGTTATTATTATAACTAGTGTTACCCAATGGTTAGAATAAAACAAAAATGTTTTGGTAAGAAATATTGTTTCCATTTCTTTATTGATAACACTAATGCTCGTCAATAGTTAGGTACTAAACAATAAAAAAGTAAGTAAATCGGTTTGACAAAGAGAGTACAAAAGGGGTACAAAGGTTTTTCTTCACGTATTAATATTACGATAATGAATAAAAAAAATGATTCCGACGAATTGTGAACCACCTCCTTTTTTGAAGTCTATTAAAAATCTGTTAATTAAGTAGGTACTAGTTTCCGTCCCGCAGATTCACCTGGGTGAAATGTATTCTATAGACCTCAGCAATAATGTAGCTTCCTAATGGTGAATGATTTTTCATAATCATTTCAGTAGATCCAGAGATGACCCCCTACAACCTCAGTAACTCACAAACTTTACCTCTTTATAATATTAGTATAGAAGTATCCTACTAATATTATAAATGTGAAAGTTTGGATGGATATATGTTTGTTACTCATTTACGCCAGAACGGCTGAATAGATCTGGATGAAATTTGGCATGGAGATAGATTATAGTCTGGAATAGCACATAGGCTACTTTTTATCCCGGGAATTGATAAGACCCCTCGAGAACGCGGGTGAAACCGCGCTGAACAGCTAGTAGATTATATCTTTGGCTGTATAGTTTGCAAACCATGGACCTTCCTTATGGATATGTCATGAACAAGATACACAAAATATTAATTAATATGTATGTATGTATAGTTTATGTAAAGGTATCAGTAAAAGCGTATTAAATATTCCAAGCAAGTCCATTGTAGGCGGCAGTGTGACGGCGGAGTTCCTTCAGGTAGAGCCACCGGGTGCCGGAGCGGTGCAGTCGGCTCGCTATGCGCCGCACTTATTAGGGATCGTAAATAATAAGTATTAAAAGCCTCACCATGTTTCATTTACAGACACATCGTTTACCTCCTACGTACGGTTTACCTTTCTTGCATAAATAAATTGGTCTTGTAATTGCCGACAATCATGAATTCCTAGGTAGGGATCGTTTACATCACTACATGGTACACAGTAGACAGATAAGCAGGATGTGCGATGAGATGTTCGCGTTTATTGTTAATGGAATATTTAAAGATTGGAGATTCAGACATAATTTCATGACGCGACGAGTACGGGGTGTCAACGGCGCGATGTGTGAAATTGACACCCATGTCCAGCGCCATTGGCTCTGATTGGATTAGGTTCGAAGCGCTGTCGGTGCACTGATGCCGGGCTCAAACGTAAAATTTTACGTGACCACTTTCGAAACGTCGACTTTCGTGACGCGATTGCATACTTGAATGGCGTTCTCGGAGCTTTGATCGCTCACTACGCGCCAGCGTATTATGTAAATTTGGCAAAGCCTGCAATAGAGATACTTACCTACTGACGTTTCGTCCCCATAAAGCGTGCACCATTTCAATTCAATTTTCTGTATTGTTAAACATTTCCCTTATACAATCTAATAATTACTTATGTGTAGGTAAGGTTAGTCAATATAATATTTGATAATAGGTATTCTATTTGTGAATAGACTCGATATAAATGACTACAAATACTATAAAGCCTTTCGTACGAAATGAGTTTAAAACGTTTCGAAAAGCTTGTTGTTCTTTAAATTATTTCCTGACATTTTAAATTGTTCCCTTTAAGTTGCATAATAGAATATAAGAATTGAAAGTGTCCCAAGAACTGAACAAAGCGAGGTATTATGTCACAGAGCACAGTGATCCTCTTACCTTAATTGTGCATCTATCGAATTTATTGCTCGATGTCGATTGAATGTTGTTACTTATATCGTTAAGAATTTGAACAATCTACTAAAACATGTAATGAAAAATATAATTATAACGTAGAAAATAAATTCTATTATTACAAGGTAACATTACATAGGTAATAATATTGCATGCATTGGCATTTGGTAATAAATATAAAGTTAAGTCACTGATGCAAAACCATTTTTACGTTCTGTACATGTAATCTATATTTTCTTAATGCTCTCGACTTATTCTCGAAGCAAAATTTATGCGCCATTTGCCGCACCGTTCCTCTGTTCGTTTGAATTAGGTACCAACTTTGACTATATTTAACATATTTTTCTATTACACATACTCGAGAATGAGAAGTAATAAAAAAGATACCTGCCAGAGTTACCCATCTTGAGGGTGGTTAAACTGGAGCATCTAAATCTTATAAGAATGCCGTAATATCCACATCTCATTACACGTAACTTTGAAGAATTATGACTTGGCAAAGTCCTTTATTGGAAATACCTTCACGAGCCTGAAATATTGCTATGTCGTGAAGAGCTAAAATTTCTAATTAGAAATTCTTTAGTAAAACTTTATTAAGTTTTTACTTACTGCAACGAACCTAATGAAAATACCATGCTGTCAGTCGCTTCTTCTGCTTACAAGTTACCTCTACAAAGTAAATTATACACAGCAGTGGAATGTTGTTGATTGCGAATATTTAAACAACAATCTACTGTATAAATACAATAAGATGTATTATGATACGAGTAGGTAGGTACTAACGAAGTTATGAATAATCGATTACCCTACTAATGAATGTGGAAGTTTATATTTTTGTAAGTTTGTTGCTCAATCAAGTAAAAACGGCTTGACAGATTTTGATGAAACTTGTCACACAGGTAGTTTTTTTTTATACCATAAGTGACAATGAAGCTGACGGGTCACCTGGTGGTAAGTGACTACCGTCGCCTATAGACATTAGCAATACCAAGGGGATTGCCAATGTGTTGTACACCAATGCCTTAAAGGCAACTGGCTCTCAAGTGCAACTGCCGGAACACACCAACAGGTGCTTAGCGACAGATTTTCAACTTGAGCGTGGTAGCCAGCCAGTCGAGTACTACAAAGTACCCTACCACCGTGCTATGGTTTCTTCACGACGTTTTCCTTCACCGAAAGCTCAAGCCCATTGTAGGATTCGAATCCACGACCGCGCCGCGGTATCCGATGTCACTACCACTGAGCTATCATAGCCTTAACTAAATAAAATCCTGAAATAAAATATAGGATACTTTTTATCTTGGGAAAAGATATAATCCCTCGGGAACGCGGGTTAAACCGCGGGGCGGGACTAGTCATTAAAGAATTTAAATTTTCATTAGACTAATTCATCAATCAGCATCACAAATGGTGTAATAAACACATTCGTCGTGCTAATAAAGAATTATAATCAAGCATTATTTGATATCAAACTTTCACATTGATAATATTAGTGGGATAATACATACTACAATATTTCATATAGAAATTAAAAAGCAGAATAGATTTTGCATTATTATAGGTTTCATATAAGGTTCATCATCCGCCAACCCAAAATAATAATAAAGACTCTTTACTCTTGCTCTATAAATGTATCAAAAGCAAGAAAATATTGAGTCAACTGAACAATGTTGTCGTATTTCATAAACGAAGGCTAGGTTAAAATATTTTGCACTTGACTGTACGTACGCTTTCGTTCGAACGAGAATCGATGTTCGTTTTCTGTTTGCTGTGGATATCGCTGTTTGAATCCCTCATTCATTTTTATGAGTTATGTATGGATAAGGTGGAGCACTGTTTACTGTTTTCGTCTAATTATTTGCTCTTGTAGAAACGAAACCACAACCAAGTACAATAGGTTAAACAATTACTTGTTCAATCAATTATGTATAAAGACCTATCATTATTACAAATAGGTACTATCTAATCCTTTACCTACTTACGGGTAAGTTTTATTTACACAAAAATGATTTTAATTGTCTGCGGCAATTTAAAAAAAACATATAATAGTGACGTTTATTTATAAAAAGAAAAGTGTGAACACAAGTAAATTCTTACACCTGAGTTTTCCTCAAAGTATATAACAATAACATATTTAAAGACTCATAGTCTTTAAATATGTTATTAAAGTTATCGAAGTTATACGTCATCTTTTATGTACATGTATCCAAATGTATGCGAAAATATTTAGCAGGCAGTTTTGAAACGGAACGCGAAGCGATTCCTCTGTCGTTACTAGTGCATTAGATGTCGCACCAAACAATTACATTAGCCCGTACAGTTTGGC
This sequence comes from Ochropacha duplaris, assembly GCA_951361185.1. Lineage (NCBI taxonomy): Eukaryota > Metazoa > Arthropoda > Insecta > Lepidoptera > Drepanidae > Ochropacha > Ochropacha duplaris. Next base: position 5,866,142 of record OX592695.1, on the reverse strand, counting down.
ACAGCACCAACGGTACCGTTGACTAGCACTCGTTGAACATACCCAACTATTTTCAACCGTTATTAAACGTTTCATAGTTTATTACTCTCCTTAGAAAGTGTAAAAACTATAAAAGAGTTTTCCTGCGATTGCAGTTTGGCCGCAGTGTGAAAAAAAGGCAACGTTTCCAGAGTATTGGCGGCATTGCCACGTTGCATGGCAATGCTGATTCTCTTACTGTAGTACATATTCATCACCATTGTGGTCACAAGTTTCAAATGAATTAGGTTATAAACTGGTGTCCGTGTCATTACATATATTCAAGAAAAAATATCTAACCCTGACTAGTGTATAAACATATAAAACATCTAAAGATACTCGATAATTGTGAATACGTTGTAAAATGGTTGAACCATTTTATGATTTTTGACTACCAATTTACCGACAAATAGTAAATTTTTTGATGGTGTGTATTCGTAGTATATAAATTCCTTGGTATTTATGTTCATATAAACTATAGTACCTACCTATTGACATTTAATACATGTTGATATGACAATCAACATCTAAAAAAAACGGGTAAAAATAAAACATCACTTTATATTTTATACCAACTAACCTCTTCTTAAAAGATAGTAGAATAAATTGTTGTATCTAATACAATGAGATCTTGAAGAAATGGAGGAAATAATTTAGTTCTTTGTCTCGGCAATATCGAGCTACCAGTCTGTGGACTGCGCCCGCGGGCATGATGATATTAATCGACGCAAAGCTGATTATACAGTTGTTTCTAAGACTGTTCTTTTGAAAGTTTCATTCCTGTCCTATCTTCTACCTCAATTTAATGCTATGTTGCAATTATTATACTTTTGTTTATTTTTGTTAGTGGAAGGGGGAAAATAAGAGGAAACGTTTGTCTACGTAATAACGTATATGTTAGCTATCGGATTAAAACATAAATTATGTTATCAATAGCATGATCATAGGGGCACCCTGTTCATTACAATCTTAGCTTTTAGCACATGATAGTGAAAAGCAATAGAAAGACGTACAAAGTGAGTTATACTAAAACATATTTTTTGCATGTGTTAAGCACATAGCACATATAAAATTAAAACACTTAACATATAAAACACTTTTGAATAGTCTCAAAATGTTTTTTGAACGTACTTACCTTAGTAAGCGGATTAGAGGAAGAGCGGTATAATCGCTACAAATGTAACATGATTGCATTCATGTGTAGTGTCCGTAGCGCGTGTGTCGTAGCGTCGTAGCACTCGTAGCCTCGTAGAGAGTAGTGAGCTCGCGGCGCCGGCGGGTCCACAAGGCCCACATAACAGGCTGCTTAGGCCCGGGCCTCCACTAGAATGGAGCTATGTTTAAAGCGATTCTTTATCAGTGTTTTTTTTTTGTTTTAATTTTATTGTATTTAAATGTTGGCGTAGGTTTTTTGAACGGTTTTTTATACTGGCTTTCTTAAACAGAGGTAGTCGCCTTAAATTATGTAACTACATTTGTAGTTTGACAATTATGTGAAATAACTACAGGCGAAGAAAGGTTCGCTCTTTTTTTTACTTTAGGATAAGTTTGTGTTTGACCGCAATCTCACCATGGTAAGTGATGATGTGGCCGAAGGTGGTAAGCACACAAAGCCTAGATGGGAACTGGCTTCCAAGTGCAGCTGTCAGAACACACCGATAAGTGCTTGGCGACAGATTTTCAACTCGAGGATGGTAGCCAACCAGTCGGGTACTACAAAGTAACCTACCACCGTGCTATGGTTTCCTCACGATGTTTTCCTTCACCGAAAGCTGAAGCTCATTGTAGGATTCGAACCCACGACCTCCGCCGCGGTATCCAACGTCACTACCACTGAGCTATCATCGCCTTAAATGGACATTCCTTTTAATGTATGTCAACCACAGATTCAATAGCACTAAAATACACTGTATTATTGAAACAAATGTGACTGAATATTAAAATGGTAATGTATTAATTTCTTTAAAAGTAAGTTTAATGGCCACACTTTAAGATCGGTAGAGCGTGCGGTGGTCAGTCTACGAGCGCGCGATTTGCAAGATCCGCTCTATCACTGCCGAACACGCCTAAACAATTTGCGCTATTTATATACAAGCACTATTTTGGTATACTTATAGCGTAAACCTAAAACCTATATTATATTACTATATTTTATGAAAATTAGGTAAGGAATGGTAACTACTATTAGTAAAAATATTGTCAGCAACAGCCCGAAAATTAGCAAACCCACAATCTTACGATGATGATGTTCATGTTTCATGTGTATGTCACAATCTTTTTGGGTTTGTATAAAGCCTTTGTAAAAGTAATAATAACTTTGTAGATATTTACATCCAGGCTCAGAACAAATAGACTTATTTCCTATAAAGTCTTGATTATATACAAACGTAAAAGCTATAAACGTAAACATAATTATAGAATTATAGTTTGATGTGAACAATATAACCACTTTAAAGTAGCTATACATTTACAATACGATTGCGACATAAATGCCAATTGTCAAATTGTGATCCGTGTGTCGGCATTTATTGCATAGCACGTCTGTAATTTGCATACGTTTGAATACTAAGTACCGCCAACGTCATGGTTTGAAGCCACTTTAATTGAATAGTTCGATTTATGCTTATTAGTCCAACTTTGTATTTTATTGTTATACGAGTCTACAACGTACTGGCACAATGTGCCTCGGTAAAATAAATATATTTATTTTTGTATGTCTGCTTACATCAGGGTTAAGGTACTCGCAAATAAATATCTCAATGTCAACGTGTTGAGTTGACTACAGATAGCACGAGACTGTGACTGGCTAGCGTACAGTCGTACCAGATACCTAGACGTAATAAGATATTTATAACGGCGCAGTATCTTATAGTTTGCCTCTACGTGCTCTTAAAACTTGGGTGTTTGTGTCCACAGCCCAAACCAGAGTCGAAAATAAGGCAACATGTAAAATAAGTTTTCTTTGAGTTCTCTTTCTTTAAAATATGTTATGAAGAGATGGGGAGGTAAAATTGAAACTGGCGTCATTACTTAGTATGCATTGGGCGGCGCGACGTGTTGCGATCGCCCCCGCGACGGGATCGACGCTCCGGTCACGTTTTTCCAATTGTTTTCTGACGACGTGTATCATTCTTTTAAATCAGATTCCATGATTTATTGTCGCTTCGTATACGGGTTTATTTTCAACTTTTAGATTTAGTATAAAGAAGCGTAACGTTTCTGTATAATTTGTATTTGATGCGAAGACTCAATTTCACAAACGCCAACGATCCACAATAGCATCTTTAGTATTCATGGGGCTCGTAGAGATATGACATGACATTTGCAATTTTTGTTTCATTAAGAATTCAAATGTAAGGGATTGTGGGGAACGAATCGCTACATTGTCGGGGCGTCGGCGTCGTGAGTGTCGCGATGAGAGCGGCGCGGCGGAGCGTGTTATAACATATCAATCATGAGCATTACTCGAAAGTACTTACAGTCAAATCGCATTTGTTTATATTAAATACTCCGCGTATACGTACGATTACATCTGAGTTAGTAAGTATTAATCATCGCTAAGTAGTTTTCAACCCTAAAAAAGGTAATTATTTATGAAGTTTTAAACACAGTTTCACGTAGCTATCCATCACGTGGAGTGTCAATAATATGTATCAAGCACCACACCAGTGTAAAGTTAGAGGGTATCAATCACTTGTAACTTAATTGTAAGGCTTGGAAAGTAGTTTTCTTGAAAAATATTTATACACTGACCAGTTTTATATTTCTTTTTTGTAAAATGATGTTTTATAATGAATTCATGTCAACATACTCTTACATGACCATGAATTTTCATGAAAATATTTTGATGCAGTTTTTCATAATTCAAAAATCGATTTATATGGTAACTTCAAAAATATTTATGTCTATAGTTTAAGATTTCCTCATACTAACCGATCTTGATGAATCAGGTGATTGTATTGTATTGTATGGTCCTATCGTCTACCTGTACATACATACATACATTTAGGATGTTCAGTGGAATTCAAATTTCAAGTGAAGTTTAATCCTGACTGTGGCTTTGTCTAACTTTGCTGTTGTTGTTTTAGTCATAATGGTGGTCAGGGAATTATTGCTAATGCAACCTGAAACTGTGCCATATACAAAGTGTTCTTTTACTATTATTTGTTCACTATCAATTTAAAACTTCAATGTTCATGTTAACTATAGGTAACATTAGCTATTTAGCATTAGCTTCTCGAGGGGAGTTGGATTTTCAAAATAGTTTCGTAACGGATACCTACTTCCTATGAGGAATATACCTGCTAAATTTGAAGTTCGTAGTATTTATACTTCTGAGATTTCATCAGTGATTGATTCAGCAGTGAGTGGTACTTGCGATGTTCAACACAGCTTAGTAAGTGACGATAAGGCCGAGGGTGATAAGCACACAAAACCTACAATAACCAAATAAACACCAAATAAATAAGAAGAGAGAAATTATTGAGCATCATCGAACAGTAGATCTTTTATTAAAATAAAAATGCTTTTGTCATGCTGCAAGTATATAGTGAATTTTCCTGATTAACACAATACGTAAGAATAGTTAATCAAAAGGAAAGGTAGTAGCCGTGTTACCAGATAGTTGATGTCCGGAGCCTGCGGCGGAAACGAACCCTCTCTTTAGGAATACATGACGGACCTTTAGTATCTATTCTATACTATTATAATATCTTATTGTAATACCATACTATGTAATGTTAGCACATTCCTATAAATATAAGGAAAAAATATTATTATAATATGATAAAGGACAAATAAATAAATCTAAATAAAAAGTCACTGTTACTAGGCAACGTGCCCATAATACTGGCGGTATTGCCACGTTGGATGGCAATGCTGATTCTTTGGGCGAGGTATATGCCAGCATTCATGCGTTGTAACATAGTAATTATATTGAATACGTTATTAATGTCTCTGAAAGCATTTCATTACAGTTTATGAGTTTGTGTTTGACTCCAATCTTAACAAGTAAGTGACGATCGATGTAGGCAACGGTAGTAAGCATGGTTTGGGTACTGGCTCTAAATAGGAACTGTCGGAACACTATTAGTTGAATGGCGATAAAAGAATAAAGATGTTTCACTGAAAACTCTAATTCTTAGTAGGTTTCATAATCACCTTTGTCATTGAATTCAACGTCACTAAAACTGAATTGTCATTACCTTAAAACTAAATTAGTTAAAGTGAAGTCAATTAACTACAAAATAAAAGATGTAGTCAATTAAGTACCATTTGTTTAGTTTTGTAGTTATTTAAAAATCTTACTAGTCCTACTATCATACATCCTTTCCTGTCCTACTAATATTATAAATGTGAAAATATGTTTGGATGTGAAGATGCGTGTTACTTTTTCACGAAAAATCTACTAAACGGATTTTGAGGAAACTTGTCACATGTAGAATAAATAAGAACCTGGAACAAAACATGGGGTAATTTTTATCCTGGGAAAAGATTGTATCCCTCGATAACGCGGGTGAAATCGCGGGGGACAGCTAGTAATACATAATTATTTTAAATACAACATCTATACATATAAAAGCCAACTGACTTACTGACCTATCAACGCACAGCTTAAAACGGAGACATTCCACTAACAAATGCATTTTAAAATTCAACCCCTGAGGGGGTAAAATACGGGACGCAATCCCCTAAAATTGCAGAGCAAAATGCTACCAATATCATTAAATCCACATTAGTATTGTAAATAGGTACCTACTCAAGTCAGTAAATTCTACGTCTCTTTTTCTTGCTCAAAGACGAATAATTTGGTTTAAGCTTTAACTATATCTATAAAAAGTAATTTTTCTTAAACTTGACTACGTACAGTTTGTAGGTAAATGCATTGTAGGTAGGAGTTATTTCAGAGATATTTTGTAGCGTCCCAATATATGGTTATGGATGTAGGCACGCGCACGGCAGACCACAACACTGCCACATATGGCCCGCAGTCTTCGACCTCCGATAAAACGCTGACTTAGTGATTCTATTTTGCCACACAGTCGGATAGAAAAATATGTTATTCTCTGAGTGATATTTGTTTTCTCATAACATATTTTTCATCAGTTTTTTTTTATATAATTGGTGCTTGTATTTTTATATACGTCTTGTTTAAGTATACGATCTAAGTATCTACATAGCATCATTTTTAAAAGCTGTTATTTAGCTTGCAATGTATGTTTGTTACTTAGTTTATACATCTTGCAATCTGAATTAGAACCATTACTTGTTAATATGTAGATAACATTATTTTTTTATAATTGTGTTTTGCCTTTCTGCCAGAGTTCGCAATTTTTTTAAGTATTGTTTATAGATCGGTATCAAAATAATTTGGCTATATTTTTTGTGACGGCGTACTTATTAAAAAATAAAGTTCAATATTCGTATGAAACTGTATTATCTATCATACCTGTAATCACTTTATTTCCGTCAAGAGCTACTGAGCTAAGGAAGACGAACACAAAGTAGTTGTGTTGATGGATTTTATGCAATTTCCAGTATCTATCACATCCAGCGCTGCGATGGCTCGAACCCGTTGGGATTAAGTTCGATCTTTTCGCAATACTTACAGGGTAAACAGCCTGAGCGGCCCGCCGCCGCGCCGCCACCCTGCCTGCCACCGTCTCAGAAATAACTAGCAACTAAGATAACAAACCGATAGACAGAAACAACCCCTAAAATCTAGACAAATCCTTTACTAATAATAGTAATAGTAGTAGTAGTTAGGTCACCATTTTATAAAAAGTACTATGCAGTACACGAAACACAGTTAGATAAGCGGGTATTTTTATTTAATTTACATTAAAAGAACATGCATGTACCTACTATGAAAAAGTTGGTGTGAAAAAAACGAGTAGGTAAAATTCTCAAAAAGCCAGTGCTGCGAGTGCAGCTAGATTGCAGAATGGTTCATTCACTGCTAGCGAATGCGAGTGAGAAATTAGTTTTTTAATCATTTTTAACCGGAACTTGTCACTTAGTTGCTATTAATATTCCAAGAAGCGTTAGCATAATAAAAATAGCAGTTAATTAATTAAACAAGTGCTTCGAAGGAGAATGTATATTATATTTAGAAACAATATAATAATTATTTAACCTAACAGGTTAGATATGAAGGTAGAATGTACACAAGTTACTCGAAAAGCTTTCAACCTTAGTCCACGATTTTTTGCTCTTTACAATTTACGTCGAGGCAATCTATTTCAGTGAGCAATAGCTTCTAACTGCTGTAATATAAGTGCAGTTGTTTTAAAATGCATTAAGTATTAAATGATAAAGTACTGATTTTGTATATTACACGGAACTTTAATTCATGCTTTATTGTGCAATTCATCTACTCGTATCTATATCATCATCATCATCATCATCAGCCCGTGCTAGTCCACTGCTGGACATAGGCCTCTCCTAAGGCGTATCTGTATACCATAGTCAAATAAACAGGAGTTGTCTCTGAATTTTGGAGCTTATTAATATATTTTCACAGATTCATTATTTTTATTTGATTAACAATTACTGCACTTGTTGCTATTTACAAAGTTTGTGCATATTTCAAAGCATTCATAGATTTCCTATCAAATTTGTTTGACACTGAAAATTTCTATTGTGTGTGACGATACCTATGTCGCGAATGTGCGTTGAATAAATTTTTGTTCATAGAAACCATTTTCAATTTCACGGCTCAATCTTTGTGTGCTCGGGGTGAATATGTAAAAGGGCATTCGTTGGTGTCAACAAAGTGTAATGGTTTCGTGCTAGCGCTCGCTTGATCTATGAGTTAGAATCGAGACCGATTTCAAATTGAAAAAAATAATACCTACCTGTGTCTAACAAAGCTCTGTGCTCTATTGAATTTCATATTGCTGTATATTTTTCGTTTAACAAAAGGAAATTAATTAAACTGATGAATAAATATTATTAGGAGAAATCTTGTACATTTTTTTTATTGAGTTTTTAATACTTGTATAGGTATGTATTACAGGTATCTCTTTTGAATTTAAAATTAACTTAAGTGCTCACTAAAACCATGATCGTCAATAATTATGTGCTTTAAATAAAATATAACTGACCAAGTGAGTGTTGGACCTCGTACAGTGTGTAGGTTTCTATAGCATGTACAGAGTGGCAAGTTGTAGTCTACACAGTATCTTTTATCGGCAGCAAATATAAGTTTGTATTTAATAAATCATATATTTCTCAAAAACACTAAGAAGTTACCAATGTCTCATATCTCAAAGATTACACAACCAATTTTAATTTGTAGGGAAAAAGTGTTTTTTTTTTAATTAAAAAATAGTACAACAGTAAAATAGGGGTGCGAATTTAGAAGCATATATCACACCAACTATTGGACTAATTAAATAAGTCATTTCGAAACCTCCATACATATTTTAAATACCCATCTAATGACTCGCTATATAGTCTCGCCTATTATGTGTATTAGATTTTTGTAATCCAGAAATTACATGTATCGTGCCACCCCAGACGGACAGGATGAAATTACGATTATTATTTTTGTTTCGACATTTAACTACGGAACCCTAAAAATACTGACACAAGTTCCAAGAAAAAGCGAATAAGTACGTACTTGAATGTTCAGTGTATAGGCAGGCGCGAGTTTTGACAAATTATTTAAGAACGTGTGTTAGGGGACGTGGCCTATTATACGTATGATTGATAGTGTTGATAGCGGCCCGACAAACGTTTCCTTTTTAATCTTTTCCCGAGTTTAACATGGCTCTTTTGTAGATAAATGATTGGCTTTTGTATCAATCGCTAACTGTGACCTCGACTTTAGTGCCAAGTTTTTCTTAGGAAGAAGAAATACGGATTTTTTTTATGTCATTAGGTTGACAAACAGGTAGTCGGTCCACATGATGGTAAGTGGATAAAATAAGGAACACTTATTGAACGTCATCTTATTGCTATTTTTTAATGCTATTGTTACCACCATTTACAAATAAACATGTTAGGATATCCTGTTATTGGCTTTGGATTGTTTAGACAACTATTTTAAGCATGTATTTCTTATATAGTTGTTGGATATCTTGACAATTAAAATAAAAAAAAGACCTATAATATTTATGTGCTTACTATATAATTTTTTTAAACAGGAACAAGCAGGTAGGGGAGCAACCTGATGGGTAGTGATATCATGGAGATTGTACCTACAGATTTCAATAAATTTTCAGCTTAAGAGTGGTTGGAGACACTATAAAATATCATGGAGTGGAATGAAATATAATATCTATTATGAGAACAACTGTGCAATCAAAAGTCAGCTTTATTCACGATTTTACAGTTGTCCCTATAGAGATGATTAATTAGTTATGCCAACGAATCCAAATCATATGTATAGAATTTGATTAATTCAATTAGTTTTGTAGTTCCCGAGATAAAGAGTCTCGTACCTATGTACATACATATATACATGACCTTTGTGTACGTAGAGCTTATTTTTATTTTATATGGAGGATATCCATCATCTTTATGTCGGACCCTGTTATGACAGCCGCGTAAAGGTTGCTATGGATATTAGGCAGAATTAACAGCAGTTTGTGATACTTTTGACATGGAATAATGTGTGAAATCATTCAATGTGGACAGTTTATATTAACAAATAACAGCGCCCAAGGGTTTGATAACTCATTATTTTTATAGGTGCAATTATTATCCTGAGCATATGAGTATGGGCAGTTAAATTCACCCTAATGTTATATGTAGTAAGTAGCTAAAATATGTTGATGCGCAGATACGAGTAATAGTACTCAAATCTGCAAGTTTAAAATGGGGAACTGAAATCTTATTTTACAGCATTTTTTTTATTTCGTCGGAAAAAATAATATAATTTTTGAGAGAATAACTTTTTTTTTTACCAAGAGGTAAAACTAATATTTATAAAATAGTAATAAGTAAGCAATTATAATAAACAAACTATTGTTTACAAGCGAGAGCACGTGGGGGCAATATTACAGGTAGCGCGCCTACAATCGGGTCAGGAGAAACCTTCGTCTCCCGGGGGAAATCAGCACAACAATTACATCTCGAACGCTACTTCCAATAACACCCGACAAACCTTTAAAAACCACCTACACGACATGTTTTCCATTACACTCACGGAATAACAGCTTAGTTCTATTCGAAATAAATCAACTAGTGCGCGACGATTATAAAAGCTACATAATGATACTTATCTCGAATGTAGGGTATTATGTATTTACGACGCTGCTCTGTTCTGTAAGTCGGTTTGTGATAATACTATGAATATTCAGAGGCTTCGGTTGTCCCTGAGGATGGAACCTTTCCAAGCATAAGAGAGGAAACGCGGATGGTGAGTTCCAAAACAATATGATATTATCGCGGCGTTTAGGCGGTCCTAATAAGATTTACCTCAATATTAATGCGCATCGCGGCGTCCATTATTTAGAGGTATTATCTAAATACTCAGTTGGTTTCGTCTACGGCCATTTAATAATAAGCTTCTATAGATAGGTACCTACGTATAGCTGAGAAGTGAACTTTAGGAAACTATTAATATGCACACACACCCATATTTATTCGGTTCGTTTTTACGGTAACAAAGGCTCGGCTCTGCTATTACAGAACAATCGTGTCGTTCAACCTTTATAGCCATAAAAGAGCAGAATGATTAATTGTTTTTCCGACCTCTTCAAAACACCGTCTTATTCTTTTAAATACTTCCGTTATTTTCCAACTCGATGAAGGTGAGAGGGTGATTTTCGACTATAAAATTAATATTAAATTGCGGATTAAAAATAAAAACATATTTTTCTTCTTCATTTTTGGACCCATTTCACAAAGCTTATTTAAATTTTAAAGACGTTGTCATTAAATGTTATACAGATAAATTTTACCTTTATTTACAAACTTTTTGTATTCTTATAGGTAGGTAAATAGGTACCTTGTATTAAAATACTACTAATATTTCAGTCTCTCTAGTCCAGTCTACTCACCATGGATATATTTAGCAAACTAGACAGACCGGATTGTTTTCGTATGGCGGACGACGATCTTAGTGTAGTACGTATGTGGGCGAGTGAGACTAGAGGACGCGTGAATTCAATCTAGTGCAGCTCACGCGCCCAGCCTGCGCACCACTCTGAACAGGGCCACTAAAAGCGAATCGCAGTAAACAAGAATTAACTCCAAACCTGCATCGACCACTGCACTCTCCTTTATAGTGACATGATAAAAGCTTCCCGTTTTGAGAGCTAACATACGCTCTATCACGTCATAATAACCAAACCCGTAATTTTTACGCCATATAAATTCGATAACAGTAAAATCTTTAGTACCCAGCATAAGAATACGAAAATCTTGTCAATACCAAACCTTTATTGATTCGACCCATAGTTGATCGTAAAGAGGAATTAGCGTAGCCATACCAACCATGTGCCCCTTTTACGGTTGTGCGATAACAGTACCCTGTTTGATAACGATTGAGTAGACGCAAGACAGAGCGACAAAGCATCTTTGCTCTAGAATATATGTAGGTACGAGTATTTTAACAGTAAAGAAAGTCATGAATATTATTTATGTTGCTATAAAAAGACACACGACTGCTAATATTATTACGGCAAAGTCTAACATCGGACCTTGCAAGCGATAGGCCCGGTGCGAGGCCATGTTTTACCGCTGATGTATCGCCAGGGAGTCTCCGCTGACACTATCCTTTTTTCTTAACAAGACGGGCACTCGGGGTTTTGCGGATTGTTAAATACTCACCCTTGTTAAAGAAGATATACGTATGCTTACCTACTTAGGTGACAAAAGTCTTTTTTAACTGTTTTTAGGGATCATTTAGGTAGTTATAGCAAGTTATTTATCTTTTTGAGAACAAACACACTAAGGAACTTTCATTCTATCATTTGGTACCATTGGCGATCTTTACATATTTTTTAATTACCTTTGATGTTTGAGTGTTAAAAATTAATATCATTTTGTTGGCAAATACATGAATATAGTTTTTATTACAGGTATTGTTTGATTAATGCTGTCATACTCAGTAAAAACTTGTAAAACAAACAAATATTTCTTTGGTATTTTACTCCCTGTTGTGTTTCACTAAAAACATTATGAAATTCCGAATTCAAAAGCGATCTTTGGCGGGGATTGCGTGTAAACTGAAATTGAGGTGCCTCGCTTGAAATGCATGCGGCAAAAGGCGTCAAAGGCTTTATTCACACTCATCGACACGTAAAGTCATCATAGCTGCTGTTGCCCGCTGCTGAGGGTTTAAAAATTCTGTGGTTATGTATATTTGCCGCGGTTTTGAGCTGCGAGTAATTATGTAACCTATGTATAATATATTCCATATTACTAGATATATCTTGTTTTATTTTTTTATCAAACTTCTGTAGTTAACTTTGACTGATTAGCATCATTATTTTTATTTATACTACAGATAATATTATAAACACAATTCGAATATTATTTTGACGTGGGTAATTTGGATAAAAGCCGAAACTTTTACAAATAATACGAGTGTTCCAATTTTCAATAAACTTTCCTCTTGTATGAAAAAAAGAATTGTTGGGATTAGTATAAATGTTATTATAGAACTTACCTTAAGGAATAAGCAAATAAGTTTTAACTAATTACCCAAGAAACAGTAGAGAGTATTAATATCTCCAATGTGCTATCGAAACCAATTTATTACTTAAAGTTGAAGCACCGCGAATCGCAACCGTTCTGAGTGAAAGCTTAAAGTTTCAGTGAGGCAGTTACGCTCCCCTTCCGGACGATCAACGTAAATTATTCCCCCAGAAGAAATCTCTAAGGGCTGAATGACGGATAAGGGACGAGCCGTTTTATTGCCTACACCGGTCTGCGTTTGTAGCCGCTTTAAAAATCGCCCCCCGAATGTTAATTGAGGGATAATGTTATTCAATACCAAACCGCCATTGATTTAATTACGAAAGTGTAAAGGAAAAATGTCAATAGCATAACTGAATTACAATCTAAATACGTTTTAAAATTAATTTCATAAATCTAAGAAGCACATATTTAAAAAAAATCAACCTGAGCATTAGAAAATTGGCTGCAATATTCTAGTAGCTGGCATCCTAAATCGTTTAGCTTTTCTCTGCTCTAAATGGTTTATGGGAGTAATTTTACGCGGCCGAAAGGCGTTGTAAGTGATAATTAAAACCCCGTAACTGCAGCTGTTACTGGCGTCATTCCAGAGTTTTAATATCACTGTTACTTTCTACAATATCATGAAAAAGCAATCAGGAATTTAACATATCTGTGCTGAATATAGAATATAAATATTTTGGTATGCACTTCGCTATTATACCAGCCTTTTGTATCTATAGTATGAAAATACACACTCATTAGAAAGGCATAGCGATTTACTGTCGTAGCACTTTGCAGCGCATAGTAGCACGCGGGACGCGGGGCGCCGGGTTTAACTTCCTGTGCTATACCGTCTTCATCATAGGCGACATAGTGCTGATATATGTATTTTTGTTAAGTATAAATAATATGCATCAGGGTGGTGTGAGTCCAGCTTATAATAAAGACGTAATCTTTGAGAGACGTATCTAATCCGCTTACTAAAAGAGATTTGAAAACTCGTTCCCCTGACATAATCGACACGAATTTTTCACGTATATTTCTTTCACTCGCAAATCCAATTTAATTAAGGCGAGGAACTCGCGGTTAAAATCCTATTTAAGCCGTTTTTATTACCGCCCGTCGGGCAAAGACGGTTCGCCACCGCGCTCGAAGAATTTGAGCGCTCGCGAGGATTTCCCTGGCTTTTATCTTAGTAGTCCTGAGTAGAATGGTAAGCGATCTCAATGCAAGTTATTTGTTTTAAGTATTGACGATTGTTAATTCACAATTTAAAAATTAAATTTCTACATTTCTTATACAAGTAAATAATAATTGTTTCATAAACTAAAATATAGTACTCACTATTAAGTAGTAAGAATATATTTTGAATATACTACTATGAGAAAAGATTATAAACTTTGAAAAACTCCTTTATCTCATTTGCTTGCTACATAGTAGGTACCTAAGTGCAAAGTGTAAAACAAAAAATAAATAATATTAACGAGAAATCTAGAGTTCTCTTTCATAATTAGTGAGTGAGAAGTAATGCGATTTGGAGGCAACAAACACCCGCTCACCTTAGCCGTCTTCTCTAGGGATCGGATTGCTCGGATGTTTACCCTCAATTCAGAAAAGATCTAGCTAATCTCGCTACTCCCGGTGGAGCTCGTTCTCCTTATATGTAACGTGAACTTCCAGCCTTATGCTATAAGTACCTACTACATTAAGTAAGAGTAATTATAACTTCACATACCTACATTTGATTATAGATAAATAAAAAATAATAATTTATCTACTTCAGAATAATCCACAAGACTTTTAACATTTATCTTTAAAAATCTCTTTGATCAAAACCTATGTTAGAACGAGTAAGTAACCACTTTCAATGAGATTTTTTCACATTTGTGCTATTTAAAGCTAAAGCCAATTTGAGATTATTTTCAATGTTTAAAGTTTACTTTTATGTAAACAACTTTATATAATTATTACATGCAAAGTTTGTAATTAATATTATTGTGCGTCATTTTCTGTATATAAATCACAAGCTAATAATAAATTAATCATTCGATTAGGGTGCAATATTAAAACACGGTTTAAGATTGTGCAGTTCGCAAGGCTCTCGTAAGAATTTGAACGAGGGCCAACAGGCCCGTGGTAATGATCCGAGAGTACATGCATAATTTACTTGCAAAGAGCTTGTTTTGTAATGTTATTAGTTCGTAATCTCGCCTGCAAAACAGCTAACAACATTATTTTGCGCCAGTTAAATTATTAAAATAATTTATTTTCATACGAATAAGAATAGGTATGTATAAATACGGTATGTATATATATTACAATGCAAAATAGGATACATACACTGCACATATTCGTTTACAAAGCCACACATTAAATTGAAAGGGTAGAGACGGTAGCTTTGCCAAATGCATTTATTATTTTCACACATAAAAAAGTATGTTGAAATTTTACTGAGTTACGACATTGTATTTTAAAATAGCTTTGAATATAATAGTAATAAAACGTCTGTTCTAATCCAGTGGAAGCGATGAGCAAGAAATAACTTTGGCTGTAGCCAGTCTGACTTTGCAATGATAATTTAATCATGATGTAAGTGAGCAGACGACTCTTATTATTGTCTCGAAGGTACTCATAAAGTTACTTGCTTCATTATTCAAAATGAATGGCTGTAGGAGTTTTATTTTATTGCGCCTATAATCCTTCATAATCGACAAATTTAATTGTTTTAAATAGATTCTAAAGTTTTATTATGGATGAAAACGGTATAGAAATGTTTATGACCCTGCTTTGTGTCATTTAATTAATTAGGTACCCATTCGATCAAACAGTTATTGTGGGTTACGTCGACGTCACAAGGGTGCATATTGTGTGAGTCGGCAACATTACAGTGCAGTGCAGTGGGTATAAAGAGAATGATTAACCTGAGCTAACTGGTAATCACGTACCTAAACAGATTCCTCTAGGTTTGTCAACAGAGCACAGAGATGCAACGGTATTCAGAACCACGCACTGCACTGCAACTGGCGACCGTTTGCTCGAGCTAAGTACACAACAACCGCTACTGCTGATTTATTATTCGCTCTAATTTCATCTACTTGCATTTGTTTCTCTGTTGCTTGTGTGATTGATTACACTTAAATTTGTTTATATGTTGCTGTGCTTTGTAATTTGAGTTATTAAAAAAAATACATAATTATAAATATCGTCAATGTCCGACACGAATGCTTACAGTTATTTTATGTTAATTTTTATAATATTGTATATGTATTTATTATTATATGAAGCTTTATTATTACATCGGCCTCATTGAAATACGCCTTCCCAGATGGCATAATGTAGAAACCATTACAGAATATTAAGACTCGATATGTACACACTAATTACGCACATGTCTATAAATAAAAAAAACGCTTTATCTCATTTAAGAAAAAGAAAACATTACTTTAAAATTTTGCAAAGGTAGGTGGTATAAAGAAAGTATGAATGCATTTAGTGCAAAGAGGCTTTATTGGATGATATTATGTGAAAAGTAACCATAATCAACTTGGAAAGGATTAAGATTGCTCTACCGAGTACATGAGCTAGGAGACAATTGAATTAAAACAACGATATCCACCGAGTTGGCATTGTACCAATTAACTATCTCCGCAGCTATTGAGTTACCACGGTACAATTTACGCTTTTAGCTGAAAATGACTTTATTGATGGTCTATTCAGTCTAGTGCAGGCTATTGGCAGCTTTCAGTGTACGAGCTGACCAATTTAACCATTCGATCAAATATCATTGAGGTCGGAACTTAACCTTGGAATAACTGCACGGTAATAGTAGCTATACTCAAGACGCAGCCAAATGGCATTCACTCTTACTTACTTCGTAATTTTAATTCAAATTGAATTGAAATTGAAGCGCTGTTCGCGATGCGCACTTGAACAGCAGATTCGGAGACATTCTAGAGCTCAGTAAAATTCACACGTTTGTTTTCATTCCAGCTCACAGTGGCGACAAGTTTTAAAGGAAACTCGCCTCTGCGGAGCCTTCCGTGTCGTGTGCAGGTGATAAATCGTACAGCGCCATCACTTTTTACTAACGAGACAAGGTGTCGTGTGCCTGCTTGCAAACATATTCAAGAAACGATTGTTAGTGCCGTGACGACGCGCGTCGACACGTTTCTGTCGGTTTTACATGGTGCGAGACTTTTTTTTACGAAAAGTTGATGGCTCGGACGCCGTTCGGTGGAATGTTTTCGTCCGATTTGGGGATGGAGATTTTTCAACGCGGTTCAGTAGGCCCCGTGTCGTACAACTGCACCGATGACAATAAATATCAGACGCGGCGAGGCGTGAAATCGAATAGGCTCCGTCTGTGAGCGCTTTACAATCAGTAGCCGGCTGTCGCACGCCGCACGCCTATACTCGCTTCCGATTTAACTTACCGACGTTTCAATGCATTAAAACTTATTTTATTCCTATTAAGTACCTACTTGAGTAACTCACATATAGGTATCAAAATTAAACACGATTTATAAACGTACTTACGTTTATTAAGTTTTATTTTTTTATAACGATTGAGAATTAATTGAACTATCTATATGTTTAGCCCCATTTGTATCGTGAGGATGAGAGAATTCAATAAACATAATTATACCTACCTAACCTCGATTACTGAGTTTACACTATGTAAATAACTACAAAAGTATCGAACTGATCGATGGTAACGAAAATTAATAATTAGAGATCATTAAATATTTATATAGCAGCTGTTCGTTCAATAAACGACTATGTATTGTATATCTCAATGATACATTTTAAACATTCGCACGTAGAGTGCCGGAGTAATTTGCGGTTGTGACGCTACCTCGCCCCCGCCACCCCGGGTGTCCCCTGACGCGTGTTCGATTAGAGTATAAGTAATTCCGGAAAGGAAATTGAAATCTTAAAGCAATGCCCTACGGACTTTATATTTCCACCACAAACCTGAATATAAAATAAAATTAAAAACACAGGCAGCATTGCCTCATAAATTATCTTCATTATTATATATAGGTAGTACAAAACTTTGATGCGTCTTTGTAAAGCTATTTTTAATAACAAGCGAGAGTGGTATAAGTTCTTGTTTTATTTACACAGAATTTATAACAGTTTCTAATTCCATTGTTCCCATACCGCAAGCGTAGGCTCTTTTAGCGGACGTAGGTACTTTAAAGCCGTATTCACAAACAGCGGTGGAGTAATCGGGTGTGGAGTAATGAACACGAGCCCGGGGCCCAGGAGTTTAATTTTCCTCTTCCGCGTTGCTGTCCCGGCCGGCCTGCGCTCATTAATGGCGCGACAATACCTCGCGCCTCATCATTTGCAACGACGCGCTGCATTCCCATAGAGAGACGTCACATCGACCACCAAACAATAGACCGTCTATTGTTTATACTTCGGTTTATATTCAGCTTAGCTTCATATATTATTTATAATTAACATTTCAAACTATTTGTACATAAAACTTTTTATTTTTGAACTAAAGTAGATCATATAATATAGTAACACCATTTATAACGCTGTAAAACCGTCATAAATTCATATATAATATTATAAAGGTATTATACGATCACTATCTAATCAAAAAGTGATTACTAGTTTTATGTGCTGGTTTTGTGATATTAAACTAAGAAGAAACTACAAGAATTTACTTGGATTTTGTGGATTTTGTGATTCAAGCTTGTGACCAATATCAACAACAATTACGTGAATACCCTCTAAAGTGAAGGATAAAAAAAAAAACGCCTAAAGAAATATCAAAATGACTAACTGTTACGCATGCAATGATAACCTGAAACTTACTGAAAAGATTATCTGTTCACGGAAATCTTGTGCAAAACAGTTCCATTACTTCTGTGTCAACTTATCGGCTGACTTTAAGAAACATGCCTCAAACTGGATTTGTCCGTCATGCAATTCAAAAAAACCCAAGGCAGACAACTCTAATACTCCGGTTAGGCAGCACGACTGTATATTGGAAGAAGATCAGGATTATGTCACTAAGAGGAAAATGACTAGTTCTACCAGCTCGTCTAAGAGTTCGGTTGATAAGCTACCCATAGAGTTGCATGCTACCATACAGAAGGAATTAGTTTCAACGGTTCGTGAGATACTTTTGTCAGAATTTGGAAACATTAAGGAGCAAGTTACTAACCTAGAATCATCCTTAAAGTTTGTAAGCGCTCAATACGACGACATATTGAAACAACTCAAAACTAATAGTGCTGAAACAAAGTCACTTAAAGAGGAAAACGCTAATATACGACAAGAATTAACTAAGTGTGAGTCACGCATAAAACTTCTCGAACAAGAACAAGTGCGCCAGCAGCAGTGGGCAAGACTACAAAATGTTGAAATAGTTGGGATCCCGGAGACGAAACAAGAACAGACCGCTGACATCGTGATGAAAATAGGCGAACACATTGGTACCAAGCTCACTGTCACTGATGTTGAGTTCGCCCACCGCATCCAGCCTCGACGTGCCAGCAGCGCCACCGCCTCCTCACGCCCCATCGTCGCCCGCTTTAGACTACGCTCAACTAAGGATGCATTCGTAGTAGCCTCAAAGAAACATAAGGGAACTACGGTAAAAGACATGGGATTGGGAGCAGAAGTAAATAAAGTTTATATCAATGAGCACCTAACTCAACACAATAAAATGTTATTAAAATCATGCAAGGTAAAAGCCGCAGAGGCCGGCTATAGATACACCTGGACAAAAAACTGCTGCATTTATGTCCGAAAAAACGACACTTCACCTCCCATTCCCATTATTACAAACTCGGACCTAAACAAAATACACTAATGTTAGTTTGTTGCACTGTTATTAATAAAACTATTAAATACTTTATTTTTTCGTATAATCGATGTAATAATGTCAACAAAAGCGAACTTACAATATACACACATTTACAACAACAAAAACACAATGGATATATTGTATGTCCTTGTAACTATTACTACATTATTTGTACAAAGGAAGTAATCACATTATATAAACATCTACTACTACAAAATTACATAATCTTAAACACTTTTTACATAACATAATATCACAGCAACGAAATAATATAATTTTAAACAATCTAAATAACACAACACATCACATTATTACTAAAATAGTTCTCAATACGCCACAACAAATAATAGTTTCTAATAGATCAATATATCATAACTCTCAGAATATTATATCCCTACCTACGAAATCAATAATTAATTATATTCTCATTAACATTCCCGTCCTACGACAAAAGAACTATAAGAACATTACATACACTAATGCGCTCGACAGCCTGACCACACAATTTAACTGCGCTATGCATATTTACAGGTATTTTATAATGAGTATAAGTAGGCATATCGGTAAGTTTACACTACACTATGCAAATAGATACAACCCAAACGAATAACCATCTACGGTTCATATACCAAAACGTTCGTGGCCTACGAACCAAAACTGATATTTTCTATAAAAACACTTGTCTCTTGAACTTCGACATAGCACTTATAACAGAAACTTGGCTGGGTGATGACATACTGGACGCGGAACTTAGCACTGATCAATACGACATTCATCGGCGTGACCGCGGCTCGCGGGGCGGCGGGGTTATGGTGGTGAGTTCCTCTCGCCTGGGCGCATTCGTGCGTACTGAGTGGGAATGCAATGATTTAGAATGTATATGGGTTACGATCCCAGCGCGCGCGCTGTCCGATACAAAAAACATGCATATTGCTGTATTGTACTTACCACCAAACCAATTATTACCTGGCAAACTCAATATATTTCTCGATTCTTTATCACGCATTTTTGACGCTCATCAAGATGACTACTTTCTTTTAGCAGGTGATTTTAACTTACCATCTATAATTTGGAATGGGACTGATATATCCATACCAAAGAAAGGGTCTATAGAAATGCAAAATTCGGCGTCCAGGCTTGTTCAACTGACAAACTACTTAGGCCTGAAACAATATAATAGCATAGCTAACTCACATAACAATACCCTTGACCTTATATTCACTAACTTTGCTGTGGAAATTTCAAAAGCATTTACTCCGCTAGTAAAAGAAGACGGTTTTCATCCTACGCTGACGTTTAATACTAAAGATATTGTTCAAAACACATTATTTAACAAAAAACGTGTGAAACATCAGTTTAGGAAAGCCGATTACACTCTTATAAATGACTACTTAGCTGAACAGGACTGGTCGTTTATAAATACTACGGCAGATATTGAGCATATGATAGCTGACTTTTACTCGATTTTGAACACGGTAATAGACACATATGTGCCTAAGTTACACTTGAATAACTCATTTAACTATCCTGTCTGGTACAGTAGAGCGTTAATTAATTTAATAAAAGAAAAAGGTAAACTACATAAACGCTGGAAAAAATACAACAACCAAAGTGACTATATCTCCTTCTCCATCTTAAGAGCCAGGCAGAAAGTACTACAAGACAAATGTTTCAAAGACTACACTACCTATGCTCAAAAAAATATAAAATCTTCACCTAAATTATTTTGGACTTATGTTAAAAGCAAGCGGAAAAACAAATCGAAGCAAATAATGAACTATGGTTACGAAAAATTGACTAACGGGGAAGCTATATCCAGAGCGTTTAATGACTTTTTTCATAAAAATTTCAACAGGCCGACTGACACCTACAACACAATTGTTTCTAGTTCACCATTGCAAGACGATACATTAAATAACATTAGCGTCAATACTTCACAAATTCATAAACTACTAAAATGTCTAGATGGTAATAAAGGAGCTGGAAGTGATGGCATTCCACCCATTTTCTTTATGAGATGTGCTAACTCACTGGCCTATCCAGTGACTTTAATTTTTAACAGGCTTTTTAATAGCGGTTACCTTCCCTCCACCTGGAAAACTGCTCTTATCGTGCCGATACATAAAAAAGGTCTCAAAACTTCAATAGAAAACTATCGACCAATCTCCCTGCTGAATGTTTTGGGGAAGTTAATGGAAAGAGTTGCTCATAGTATCTTATACCCTTACATAGCTCGTTTTATTCCTCCACAGCAACATGGTTTTGTTAAAGGCCGATCCACTAACACTAATTTGGCTGTCTTTATAAATGACGTACTACATGGTATGGATGGGGCGGGTCAGGTTGATGTGGTCTACACGGACTTTGAAAAAGCTTTCGATCGGGTGGACCACATCATCTTGATGCACAAACTCCAGGAGCTGGGTATTGGCGGAAACCTACTTAGGTGGGTGGAGTCCTATTTAAAAAACCGCAGACAGGCAGTTGTCGTCGGGGGATTCAGATCTGATTATATTATTATCACTTCGGGGGTGCCCCAAGGTTCAATTATGGCCCCATTGCTGTATGCGTCATATTTATATGATATAACGAAGTGTTTTAACCACTCAAATTTTCTTATGTACGCGGATGATACAAAAATATATCATCACATTAAAAGTACTCATGATTGCATTTGTCTTCAGGAGGATCTTGATCGCCTTCATCAATACTATATAGATAATCGTATAAATGTTAACATCAACAAATGCACAGTCATCACTTTCACGCGTAAAAGACAAGCCGTATCTTACAACTACAATTTTGACAATGTCCCAATAGAGAAAACAGAGTTGGTCAAGGATCTTGGGGTGCTACTTGACTCTAAATTAACCTTCTCAAATCATATTGATCACATCGTTAACAAAGCTTATAAAAACCTTGGCTTCATAATGAGAGTGAGCAAGGCATTCGACGACATAGACTGCATAAAGTTGCTATACTTCACATATATCCGCAGTGTTTTAGAGTATTGTAGTAATATCTGGAATCCTCATTACATAATATATAAACAAAATATTGAGCAAATACAATCCAAATTCCTGAAACATCTCAATTTCAGGATAAGCTATAAACCCAGCGATTACGCGAAGGTATGTAATTATCACCATATCATGTCTCTCGAAGGCAGGCGCACCCTACTGGATATGCTATTCCTGCATAACGTGTGTAGTGGCAGCATTGATTGTACCGCTCTGACATCCCTCTTTTTACAACTTCAAGTACCTACAACCCGAACTAGACATACTAGTTTATTTCATACACCGCGCAGTCACACTAATTACGCTTACAACTCTGTAATAAATAGGACATTACGCACATATAACAAGGAATTTGCATCTGTGGATATTTTCCACTGTACTAAAGCTATGTTCAAAAAAAACATTACAAATGTGATAAATGTGGCATGTAGTATATCCGACACACACACACACACACACACACACACACACACACACACACACACACACACACACACACACACACTAACACCTAGCCTAAATACTTTGCATATCAAACACTCACTGGTCTTTTCTTTTTTTCATTATATGTAAATGATTAATAAATTGTAAATCCTTAATTGGCTGTAAGATGTATATGTAAGAGAAATTGTATAATTATTTAAGAGCTGTGGATCTTGTAATAAATAAATAAATAAAAATAAATAAATAAAATATTTTTGTACATTGCGATTTTCCGATTTGGTTTCTGAGATATCATAGATCTGAAAATTATGTCAGATCATGATGTTTAGTCACTATTGAGCACAATAATAGTTGTCGTATTGCGACATTAGTCTCATGAATGAATCATCGCAATCATGTCCCCGGACCCCGGCGGTCGTATTCGATTAGCACGAATAATTCCGAAAGGGAAATTGAAAAGCTAAAGCGATGCCCTGAGGACTTGCTCTTTCTGTTATTTGCGGCTGCTGCCGCAACCGTTGCGCGCTGAATACACAACTAGCTCGTTGGTCATACATAATATTATTATCATTTCTGCAGTTTACATTGACAAGGGTATTAAAATAATTTCAATAAAGTGTAATTAATAAGGTAGATATTTAATCTAAAACAGCAAAATAATAGTTAAACCACAATATATACCAAAAACGTGTACAGTTCGTTTTAGTTAGTTAATTAAGGTTATATTGTTGGGGACATTATTTGTTTTGTCTTCGATTTTAGTTGTACTGACTGCTTACTGGTACTACTGGTAGCCGTCGACGGGTCCGTTCAGTAATCCAGCCTTAATTAGCAGTTGGTCGAACACGGTGGCACGCGGACACACGGCCGAGCGGGAACGCAAACTATAAATCGTAAAAGTAAATTATATACATACATCATTTTATGATATAGTATTTTATACTGAATATTTTAGTGATTCAGAAGATCAACTGAAAACGATTTTTACATATAAATTGACCTTTAAGTAGATAAATAAATTCTTCGCAAATGGATGGGATGGTCGTACCAAATCTTCTAACAATAAAAATAATAGAATTCCAGGAATCACGGTTCAAGTTATTAATTAACACCGAAAGCTCAAGTTTAAGATTTAAACTCATAAATACGTCACGTGACCGTGGGTTTGATTCCCAACTACCGACTTCAAACAGATCAAAAGGTATTTATAGTATAATAATTTGAATGGGTGCGTAGGTAGTTTACATAAGTAAAGTTTTTGGTCTATTTAGTTATTGAAATAAATTTTTGTCCATTTTATTTAATGTGTTATTCAGTTTATTTTTCGGTTTTTAGTGCAACATTTGTCTTTGAAGTCGTTTTTATTTTTTTATAAAAAGTTTTGTTTTTCCATTTTTTATATTTCAATGTTTTCAAGAAATATTTAATTGTTTTCGTGCAAATTAAGCATATTATTAATTTACATTATCTATACTAATATTAGAAAGCTGAAGAGTTTGTTTCTTTGTTTGAACGCACTAATCTCAGTAACTACATAAAATATATTAGTGTTGAATAGCCCATTTATCGAGAAAGCCTATAAGTTAAATAACATCACGCTTTTAGATGAGGGAATACATAAATAGATAAACTTTTAAAGAAAATAAAGAATATATACCCTAAATGATTAAGGCTTCTTTCTCAGCAGCTACTTGATATTGCATTTAATTTCTTATCTAGGACAACGTATATTCTAACTCCTAACTGATAAAGAGTTTACCTTCTATCATCAGCTCATTTGAATATACAAAGAGACGACGATACAAGTCTAAACGTGACTATAATATTTAAAGAAATATCCCCTAACTCCTAGCCGTTAAGGAGTTTGACCTACCATCATCAGCTCAGCAACATGAGATGATGACTACCAGATGCAAATAACTGAATAGCTTTAGAAAGTATGTGAATTATAAATGTTAGCCCATAATATTCACAGATTTATCCCTAAATCCTAACCTTTAAGGAGTTGTACCTTCCATCATCAGCTCTGCAACATAAGATGATGAGTACCAGATGGAAATAGCTTTGATAAGTACGTATATGAATGAAAAATACTGTAAATTCTTATAAAATTTGAGGTTTGCCCTCATTTTCCCCAGGATCCCATCATCAGATCCTGACTTGGTGACAATGGGACCACCGCCGAAGTATACTCTTTCAAACAAAAAAAAAATTGAAAATCGGTTGACAATTGGCGGAAAAATCGATGAACATACATAAAAAAAAATATACAGTCGAACATTTAACCTCCTCCTTTTTTGAAGTCGTTTAAAAAGTAGTTAATCAGTTATCTGATTTGTGACGTACCATGTCAAAAAATAAACTGCACCATGCATGCATCATAATACAAAGTAAATCAAACCAAAGCTATTGAAATATTGTGAGGCATCAGTGTGTTCGTTACCTATTGCATCTTAGATTACACAATACAATATATCCCAAGTTCGATGAACGAATTTGTCGTGTACCTTTTGTGTCCCCTTATAATGTACCGGGGCCGGGCGGGGTAACGTGTGCCGCATACGAGCCGGCTTTTATCACGTTGTTTCCGGCTAGGTGTGTAGTGCGAATTCATAATTACCTTAAGAACAAATTATACTGATAGGGTTTTGTTACGGTTGCAAAATTAGTGTATAATTGTACTCTTCTATTTATTGCTGTATATAAAATAATCAACTTAATTTATTAGTCCCGGCAATTTGGTTAACTTTGTTTTACTGAGACTTTATAAACTTAACTTAATTAGGAATCAAATAAAACATAAGAAAACTTTGAAGAAGACGAAAAAGTCACTCGATATTCTAAGAACAAAACCTTTAAGAATAATATCTAATAATAAAAATAATGGTTATTGAATGGAAAATTCATAATTAATGGTTAAAGTAGGGGAGTTGCGTCCGGAGATGTTTTCTTTGTAAACAGTTGTCGCGAGGTTTCAGAGTTCTTATGCTTTTCATATCACAATATGAACAACTACTTGAAATACTTGAAAAATGTCACTTAGTAGTTTAGTTTGTTCTGTTTTATTTTTTTATTTGTTTTACCACAAAAAAACTTAGATTTATTGCATATCGTGAATATAAAAGATTTTGACTAATCTATATAAATATATAAATAAATATATTTTTTGCGTTTCCATTACCAAAGGAATAATAAAAATTAAAAAGTATTAGAAATTAAAAAGCTAATTAACATGCATTAGTAAAAATCACACGGTAATAATTATTATAAAATCTTAATGTTATTACCTGATAAATAACTAGGTTAGAGCATACTTTGAAATAATTAACAAGCAATCTCTGGGGTGTATTACACCAGGGCTATCTGCTCTACCGTCGCTAATTCCACTCTAATTGGTGGCCAGAAGACTATTGGACTTGAAACGGCAAAGCCAATGCAATTACCCGGACTAAGGATTTACTCAACAATAATTATTACTTATGGTCATTACATTTAAATATATACAATTAGGAATGGGAATTATTTTTACTCTCTCTGTAAATGAGTAATGATTTATCGTTATATAAACTATCAATTTCTAAAAGTACAATACAAACCATTATAGTTTTATTTCTAGAACTTTTCAAATAATCGATTTGTATTCATGAAAAAGTATTGAAGGAAGAATGATTGATAGTAGAGGAAAAAATAATACAACTCTTGAAAGAGCCATTGATATTGAAAAACCAAAGTTGGAAATACATTTCTCGACACAATATAATCCGAAGTAAAGTCATCTTCGACATGAAAGAAACACATCGAAATTCTTAAGGGGAAATATTACTTTGCAATCGCAAAATTCTTCGCTGAAACAACTCGTGGGGAGGTAACGTTCATTTCGACAAAAGACGAGCAATATTCCGTGCACAAAGGAAAGCACCCGATATATTCAATGTAGTGACACAAGAAATGGCGGCACAAAGCGGTAACAAAGCTCATATTGAGACTAACATTGTAGCAAACGTCTCAGCCTGCCTGTGCTGCCTGGGCCCGCCATGGACACGTCAATTTGCATCAAATATTTCACTACTTATTTAATGGTTTCATCATTGGCCTCTTATAAGGTTTCTTCTATGATAACATTATTTTTATTTCATATAGGTTAGGTTCTTTCTCTATACGATTGTATAGGTGTGTTTTTGTATTTACGTTATTTAACGTAGCTGACATATTGCGATAAATTTAAAAAAGTCCGTTCTTGTTTTGATTGATGGTTTATCAAGATAATTTGCGTCCCGGCTAGAATTTGGCTTGTTAAAATACTTTATTTAAATGCACGAGAAAGTCGTGGCACAATACAAACGATGAAATGAATAAAAAAATATAAAGAATGAGAAAATTCCTGTATATTATTTATTTTATTTATATGTGGATTTGGGACAAGTCCCACCCACGAGCCAACTAATCTGTTTCCATAAATAAGTTAATTCATAACAATTTTTATTAGTATTGTTTAAAAACTTAACAAAGGGCCATTCACTATATCTTCACGAAATAAATTTAGTCCGCTCACATAATTCCAATTACTTGATTTCAAAGTGAGTTTAGTCGCCATTAAGGCGATGATAGCTCAGTGGTAGTGACGTTGGATAGCGCGGCGAAGGTTCGAATCCTACAATGAGCTTGAGGTTAAGCTTCGGGTGAAAGAAAACATCACATCAGTGGTAGGATGCTTTGTAGTACTCGACTGGCTGGTTACCACCCTTAAGTAGAAAATCTGCTTCCAAACGCCTGTTGGTGTATTCCGGTAGTTGCACTTGAGAGCCAGTTGCCTTTAAGGCATTGTAATAAGGTGTAAAACACATTGGTAAACCCGCTGGTATTACTAATGTCTGGCGACGGTAGTCACTTACCATCAGGTGACCCGCCTGACTCGTTGTCTCACTTGTGGTATAAAAAAAATAAAAATGGCCATGACAAATTTGACTAAAATGTTCCTATCTTTTTTTCATGGATTTTGTTAGACAAAATTAGATAGTAAACAACAAAATAAGCACCATTATATTATTTTACGTTGCTATGTTTAAAAAAAAACTAATTGACGGACCAGTTGGTGTGGTTGGTAAGAACACTACCTGTTTTGCCGCAGATCGTGGGTTTGAATCCCACCCAAGATGTTTGAATGAACATGTCTATTTGTCCTGAGTCTAGACAAGATTGTCTATGTCTATTTGAGTAAATATCTAAACTAATTAAAGAGGAAAGATTTGATTTTTTGTTTGTTTGTTACGATTTAACTCAAAAGCTTTTCGACCGATTTTAAAAATTCTTCCACCATTAGAAAGCTACAATATTCCTGAGAATACATATGCTATATTTTTTATCCCAGGAAAAAATAAGATCCCACGTGAACGCGGATGAAACCGCGGGGGACAACTATCTCATGTCGTTCATCTAGTTTCCATATTACAAATATTCTAGTAGGTATTGTGAATTCTTATTGAATTGCTAATTTGATTTCATTTTATTTGGGACAACAAACAAATATTATATTAAAAAAAATATACTACGCTAAGTGGATCCATAGATTTATTACAAAGTGGATAGTATATATATTATATTCAAACTGCACAGCTTCGTAGTATAATTACAATTATTCCGAGCTTCTCACAACTCATTTGTTTTTAACTCCAGTGCCTCAATTAACATCGAACAAATGGATTCATTATTTGTGATTACAGGCTTTAAATTAACTCAGATTATGAATAATTGATTAAAATAGGCAGTTTAAGTCTAATTTGAAACGGTAAAATACCATTAATTATTTAAAGCAATGAGTACAATATTCAGCTGCAGTGATTATAAATAACAAGCAGTATTGCATGGATGGGTAGGAACTTAATACCCGAGATTGGAATGCATTTTAGTATGCTTTGCTGTGATCAAATTCCAAACTCTAATCAGTTGAGCTTCATACAACTTCTGAGTTTGTGAAATAATTCAAGAGATTTACGCATGCGCCTATTTTACGCGCCACCCCTTGAAGCCTTACGACCGCCTCCATCACAGACACATTACTAGCAAAATGAACCCTCGGATCTTAAGCATAAAGGTTTTTAGAGTTAAGGACTCGTCATCTTACGAAAATTTTGAGGTCCTCGTCATCCTCAGTTCTAAAGCCGTCATTATGTTCGCGAAGAAAGAATTAGATTTTCGTGGCGTATTCTCCCGAATTCTCAGTCCTTCGTCGATATAGCCCCGTTCCGATACTATCGAAGTGAAATATGTTTAATTTATCACCGTATAAGGTACACTTTTGTTTGGCATAGCATTCACAGGACAATGTTGTAGAGGAAAGAGTTCAGAACTCAGTTGGCTACGAGCCTTGAAGGTGAGTGCACGAGCCTCGCTGTTCGCTCTCGCGTCGCGTTCGTAACTTATTTCGTAGCGTTTCGTAGCAAATTGTTTTCGGATTAAAATATTAACGTAGTGCTATAGTTCTTATACTTATAATATATTCTTTACCTACCAAATCATATGTTAAAACAATTATAATTATCCGAAAATCGTGCAAGGTGGTAAAAAAATACGCACATCATTTTATCTAATTCTAAATAGTTTTTTTGACCGACTGACTGACCCATCCTAAACTGCTTAGAAATTTGAAATTTTGCACATAGGTTTCAATAGGCATCCACTAAGAAAGGTTATTTTAAAAATCCATTCCTAAGTACTTATAATAGGGGTTAATTGATGAAATTGTAGCGCAGAAAGATAGTGTAAATATAAACTTAAATGGTAGGTGCACTATAAATATCATAAGATTTTAAGAACAAAATCTAAATATAAACAAAAACTATACCTACATAAGTAAAAGGTATGTTAATTCATCATATATTTTCTTGCCTACTCCGAAATACTTATTTTAGCTAGCTTAGGTACATAGTAGAATAATATTACCCTTCTTGGTTAATTAAATTAAATTGTGTTAGTGTATCTTGTAAATAAATAAAAGCGAATGTAAATCGTAGTTAGCGTGGCCGGGCGGCGAGCGTCGGCGTCGGCGGCGTCGGCGCCGAGGGCGCGGGGCAGTCGGCCGATCCTGGCATATTTGCCGTTTCGCCGACATTCCCCAGTTAATTAAAGCCCATTTGTACACTGTCTTGCGAAATATAATTTATGAAATGAGAAACGTTTTAGCGTTTGTAAAATATTTGATTCTTGAAAATATTTCGAGTTTGTAATGATTTATTTGTTATGAAATGTTTAATTTGCTTTACGTCACTTATAGAGAGTGATTTAGAAGATATTAAAGTCTTTGATATCAAAATTTTTGGAACAAATATATATTTGAGATTGTGCGTGAGCCTTGAGTATTGATAAACAAGTAGATACTTCTACTCCACCTCCTTGTCGATTCCAAATAAGCCCGCCTCGATCCCAAGCTCCGCCTACTCGTAGAAGGTAAATAACATCTTATGTAAACAGTTTTATATACTTCAGGGCTTAGATATACTTTCCTGTTCCATTGTGTATTAGTACATACATAATAACATTGCTTCAGCTAAACCTTCACATAATATTTACCTCTTAAAGTTATGCAAATAAAAAACTGCTCATGAATACTACTAAACCAAAAAGAAAAGCTTATTTGTATGTTCAAAATATTAGATTATATGAGAACTATTTTAAATGAATACATAAATTCATATAGATAGAAAATTTACCTTTTTAAATCGAGATACGGATTAAGAAAACGCATAAAAATACTTTTTACCACCAACAGTTTTGCGATTCAATGTCTGCCTGAACTGAATTGTTCTTATGGCAAAGGACGCCAGAATGCAATGCAATCGGAAAGGAGTGACATTTAATAGAAAAGCACCCTAGGTAAAGTTGAATTACGTTATGTTTCGGTGTGAACCCCTAGGTCTTTAAACAGACACATAAATAATCACATATGTAGATATATAGGATAGATAGATCTATCTAATATACGGAGAAAGTTTAACAAACTAAAAACAGTACATTGAGAAACAAATATAGTTTTTGAGTAACGAGACAATGTTAACAAACAAAATCAACAGAGAGGGTGAAACTTTCACAGCTAAGAAGTCGAAACTGTGTATACAATGTCGGGAGAACAGTGAGCTCTAACAAGCCGGCCATTCGAAGTTGTTAAACGTAGCCGAGCGGGCAGCGGGGGAATAATTCTACCAAAGCGGTCAGTTAGTGAACAGACAGTTTGGAAGTGTTCGCGGCTGCGTTAAACGGCAAGCTAAGCTAAGAGTGCGGTGAGATTTGTCTCCGCAATAGAACCACTACCGTTGTTAAAGGGAAACTGAAGAGCATGCTCCGCCACGGATGATGGACTCGCATTCGTTAGGTCGGAGTCAGCAGACTCCCGCTGCAAGAAATCATATCGTCTATACAGATCATAAAGGAAGGAAGTAAGTATAAAATAATTGTTTTCGTTCCAGCTTTATCTACTTTTTTTAATAAAAACCTTTAATTGCGTAGATATTTTAGACGTCACCCGTATCACATTGTAAGCATCAAATACTACAAAGACACAAATACAAAAGCGAGTTGCATAACTGGTCCTACGAGTGAGCGAGTGCAAATAGGCTACTACAATAAAGCTCCCACAGCTTTAATATGACACTTAAAAAGTGTATTTAAATAATGATTACTCATTGTTGGCTCGTGAGCCAACCTAAAATAATTAATTCCATGGACATCGTGCTAAAATAATATCCGGCGAGTGAAAGTCAAACCTTTAAACCAAACAAATGAGACCTATTATTTCTCTCAATTTAGTCTAACAAGCAACTTAGAGTCAAAGGTTCGCCGAAGCGGGGAACTCAATGGCCGTGAATTTTGTAATCTTCATTAATTTCAACTGAAAGTTAACTTTCGTTCTTCCTACTTACTTTTGTTTCTATTAATAAAGCTATAAGACATTTGAGTATCATGAAATAATTTTATGTGTTCTGTGAAGTTTGAAAAGATAAAGTTTTTGCTACCCTGTTCTTCAAAATATTTTTGCGTAGGTACCAAAATTATTACAAGCGTGAAATGTAACAGTAATGAATAGCCCGTTAAAATTGCATATACCTACCTAATATCGATAAATCCTAAGTATGATTATTCCTGATTCTATTCTTATTTTGTTTGCCATAAAAATACACGCCTATTTTGTCAACATTCTGCACTGATGCCAAAGCCTGACTAACATTTGTAGGTACTCTGTATTGCATTTATATTTACTGTCAGTATACATTTTATTTTGGTATGCTCACAAACTGAATCGGCGCGCAATTGATTCACTCAATATTGAACCGATTAGTCAAGATTAAGACCAAGTGAATTACGATCTATTCCCGTTTCACGAAGTTGGTCCGCGATGTACTACGAAACTGCTAAATCGATCTTAATGAAACTTGGCACATAAATAGATTATATCCTGGATACTTTTTATTCCGAGAAATGTAAAAAATAGAGGTAATTCCTAGACATAGCAAAGGCAATTTTCATATAAATTAAGTATGGAAAGTTTCTAAGCACTATTGTAAGAAAGCGGAACTGGGTAAACTTTTGTTGAAACATTTAAATTCACTAGCTCTTTAAACATAGTTTTTATTTTTCATATAAATCTAAATATTTGGAGTCATCGTTGTCCAACTTCAATTGGAATACTTATTCGACGAAAAAGAAGAAAAAAGATATTTGTGTAAATATGGTGTCTATATTTGCGTGCTTCTCTTGGATCAAAATAATAAGTTCATAATGTAGGTAGGTAGGTATTAGAATTAGTACCTGGGCGACGGCGCCAAGTTGTTTGTTAAACGACGCGTTTTTCATGATATGCGCCTATGTATACATAAACTTAAATAAATACAAAATATTATCCAAATCGTAAGAGCTGATTCCGAGATATACAAAATATATTTACATACGTGTACAAGAATTGCTCGTTTAATTTTATAAGATTATATTTTTCTGTAATATTTTTTTGTTTATACATTGTTGTCTGTGAATGAAACTGCTTAGGTATATTACTTACCTGCAGTATCAAGCGAAAGTCATAGTGCATCGTACAAATAAACTTACTTAGATAGATATTCCAGGTATTATAGTTAAATATGGCTTAGCTTTAACCATCGGAGAGATTTGTAGTGAGGAGACGATAGTGGCCCAATGTTGCTTGATTAAAAACTAAAGTTAAGATAACCGAAGATCCAATAATTTTGACGGCCAACAAGCTCCAACGTCGCACTCTCAAAGCAGTGTTCGGGACAGCCGCAACAGTAACTTTGTTGTATAAAATTGAATATAGGTACACAACGGGGACAGTACTTAGCATAGCTAAATTACCTCAGATAACTTTTTTAGTTGCAAAGGTAAAAAAGAGAAACAAAAAAAAGTTTCACACAGTAAAATTTTTAAATACCTTTTTAGGTTTCTGTAGCATAAAATATTAAAATATAATAAGCTATCGTCTTACAAACATGAGATTAAATAAAGATATTTGACCTAATCGCCCGTAAGTAAGCACAACATACTCGTATGTATAAAGGTGCGGGTAGTGTAGTGTAGCGGCGCGGGCGCGGGGTAGTGTAGTGGGAAACGGCGGCGGCGGGCGGAGGCGGTGAGAGCCGCCTGAATGTGTGCCGAGGAAGGACAGTCGAGTTACTTGTACACAGTTTCCGTTAGTCACATTTTCGCAACAAGGTATTCACATTTCGAGGACTGGAAAGTTGGCGTTATCGCGTTTAAAATAGAACGACAAACACATCTAACTTTGTGATGCAAAATGGACACGACATGTCGGCCGAACTGTTAGGACTGCTAACGTTATTTATTTCGGCGAAATGGTCACTTCATTTAAATAAATCTCAATGAACCAACATAGAGCCTCCAAAGTTAAACGTTTATTGAAACTCGTTTTCAAGTTACAATTATTTAGGTACAACAATTGAATAACAATATGAATATCTTCTCAATGTTTTGCCGTAAGGAAAATTTCACGAACAGCAAATTGAGTAAATTACATTCTACCGTTGTGTTGTACACGCTTTGCGGCGCAGTCAATATTTTAACATATTCAGAGTCGGGCTCGACACGTCCCGAACTCAGTTCGGTACATTATAAGTACGGGTAAGTGTACAAATTGATTTATTGAAGTTGAGCGGGTCTCCGAGTTGCGCCTGAGTATTCACAGTTCTTTATGTTACACAGATAAAGTGGAAATAAAAAAGAAACTTCACAAACAGAAATCCCCTTGTCGCAAGATTTACGAGCCGACGCACCTCCAGCGCAAATAAGTTATGTACATGTAAATTTTATGTTTCGTTGAAATAAACGTAACGATATGTGCAAACTATATAATATACAAGATTGTGGGTATATTAATTAAGGGAAAGGAACTGTACTTTACAATATAGTCCTCGATACTAAATTAGGTTAATGATCGAAAAGTTTGGACTACATTAGCGATCAATGTTCGACTAATACAATTGAATGAAAGTTTTAGTAAAACCAACAATTTGCTTTATGAAATCTGAATGTATAGCATCCAAGTAAACGTGAGCATTTTCGTGATAATTATGTAAAGTCACGCGAAGAATGTTTTAGGTACTGTGAATCATAGTCATAACTGACGGTGCTAGAGCCAGACCATAGATAATAAGTAAACTAGTCTATAATATAAAGCAAAGTCGGATTAGATGCACATTTTATAACTCGAAATCGGCTCAACAGATGTTAATGATTTTTGATTTGTGGGATTCGTCGCCATACATTTTATATAGAACGACTTTTTTGATAATTTGACTGATGGTTTAAATTCACAACCGGACCCGGTAGGTGGCACTGGAATCGGGGTCTTCGTTTTTTTTTTAATTTAAGGGCAGGACAACCTCTGCCAGTCCCACTAGTTATTTAATATATTAATCGTTGTATACCTATGCATGTCTGTCTGAGTATGAAACAAATACTTTATATTAAAATAATTAGGTAGGTACACATATTTATCATTACCGACTGGACTTTAATAAAATGGGAAAACTTATTTCCAGTATCATCATATTTGTTGATGTCAGATTTGTTGGCTGCACAAAAGCTCGATTTGTAGCTGGTAGGTTATTTTGGTACCTACTAACTATTCATGAACTGCAAAAAGTTAATTACGTCATTAAATGTTATGCCAAGTGATGCATCGCTATACAGCTAGTAGAAAGTGGATTTTGATGTTATATTCTGACGTGATGTTTATTCATTGAATTAACATCCCGCAAATGCAAGCACAATTTAAGCGCTATTTTCCGGGCATTTCTGTTTGTCAATTAAAATATTTTGAATCACGAAATCATTTCAGTAGCGGTTTATTTGATTACTCAGGAAACTCCACAAAAGATTGCAAATTGCAATTGTTTATTATTTTAATATTAACGTATTCATACGTAGGAGTATATTTAAATCATTTGTTTATTTGTGTACTGTGAGTGCTACTATTTAGAGCAGGTATCTATACTATTCTAAATAAACTTGTTGTCACCGTAAAGCTGGAATAGACGTACCAAACGGATAAAGATATGATTCTTTCTTTTCAAACGACTTCAAAAAGCATGGAGGAGGTTCTAAACCTCACTGAATGTTTTTTTTTAAATACGTTTTGAAATAATTAATAACCACCAGAATATAATTAGATGGAAAATTAATGACTTGAATTAAGATTCCTGGAGTTTTTGTGATTAAACTTGATAGTAGACTTTGTTACTTTCAAACAAATCGTTGAACATGAAAACTTTTTAAACAATAAACATAATAATTACAAGACTCCCTTTCTAATGGACATGGATAAGTGTGTATCAATTATTGGTTAATATCTAAACTTATTTGGGTTATTTGCATTATCAAAGAGTAGAATATAACATGATTTATTGTTTCAAAAAAATGAGAACCAACAATAACTTTTTGAGTTTCTTTTCGATTATACATCCATGTATTTTACTAAATTAGATGATATAAATAATAATCAAAGTTACCTACGTATACAAGTATTGTAGTGTGATTTTAGCGTGAACAGTGTGCGTGATTTGTATTGCGTGTCACGTACACACAGGGCTTTAGCTTGTTTGCGGAGCCAGTCACAGTGCGAAAATTCCATAGCCAGACATTGTTGCCATTTTATTCTGTCGCGCCCGCGCGCCCGTGTAGGTACCTACTGATATTTTTTCTTTTTTTAAATATCCAAACATCAAACGTGCCATCTTATGCTATAGAATACTGTTACTGTGCGACTCTATATATGCGACAAGCTTCCGATGTATTTCACTAAGAGGGTAGACGAAACGTAAATTCTTATGTAATATTTATACAGAATAAATAACAATCGACGTGTTGAGAGCAACAGATTTATCATGCGCAATCACAGATCAGATGTTGGTATTCTATCCAAAGCCCCGGAGAGCAAGCCTCGTATCGACTGAATTATTTACACTCACGTTACTCTTACGAGTGGAATCTGAAGGTACATGCACGTGAATGCGTGTCGGGAAATATAATTTTATTTGCTCTAACACATTCGATCTTCGATTGATCTTATCTCTGTCTTTCAGATAAAATTAATTCAAACAAATACGGATGTGCGCTACTTTTTTAGTAGTGAATTTAGGATATAACTGCTTACTTACATAACTATTACTATTACTTCTTGGCTTTTGTTTTGGTATAATCATTTGTAAACGATTTATAATAGGAAAAAATCACATAAAAATAGTAATACAAGAATTTTCTTTAAAAAAATAATGTTTTTTTCTATGCCAGACAGACAGCTAGACTGAATGCCTTTTCAGTGTAAATTGCATAAGATTCTGAAAACGGACGTGAACATTTTTATTGTAAAAATTATACCAAAAAATACACGATAAATAAAAATAAGACATATTTTTTATTCTAAACATTTTAATTACTTAATTATTACTAACAACAAACGTCGTTGACTCCAAAAACTACCATAAAAAAGAGAACGTATACCTATTACAATTTTCGGGCAACATTTCCTGTCATTATTCGCTAAAAATATTCAAAATACATATTACAAAATAAAATAAAAAATCCCAAATTTACTAGCCGATGCCAAGTGATGTGCTTACCAACGAACAGTATTTTATTTTTTATAAATGTAGATGTCGGGCAAGGTAATATTTTCTTTTTTTAATTAAGTCAAATGATTGCATATGCATAGCCTTAAATTGGTAGAAAGGGACTCGTAGCGCTAACACGTAATCCTCTTCATATCCGAATGTGGCGCTAAGCTCCAAGTGAGCAAAAGTGAGTAAGTTGTCGTTACAGAGTGTACAAGTGGGGAAAGACGGGCAAGTTTGCTCGAACTAACTTCAAGTGCTGTAAGTAAAACGTCTGTGGCGAACTCGCCTTCGCGAATTATTTCCAGGCGATTTCATCATCTCGGAATGATGAGTTTAAACTTGAGCAACTGTGACGGATTATTCTATAATAATTGAATAACTATATTTATATATAATTTTATTTTTATATAGTAATACTAGTGTTGATTGTAATGATAGGAAAATTATTATCTTAATACTGCCTTTATGTTAATTTGCAATCAATATTGAACGCTCACATCATTGTATTGATAGGTAGGTACTTATGTAATCCTTTGGTTATCATAATAGTATATTTCATTACAAGTGCGGAAAGGCTGTCATTGCAAAGAGTCCCGACAAATGTCTACCCGAGCCGAGGCGCAGCCGAAGGCGAGGGTTGACAGTCGGAACAAGTTGCAATGACGGTTCCGCAAGTGTACTGAACGACTATTTTTAATACAGTTGCGAAAAAATGAAACAATTTAATTAAATAATAAAAACACAATAAACTCAACTAACTAATCATTTATTTCTTATAAAAGTTATAGTACACATGTACATTGAAATAATAAACTGTACCACAGTTTTTTAAACTTACTGGGGAAGTTTTAGGTTGCATATTTACTGTTTGAGACAAACTATTATTAATTTCGTATGATTGTTCATGTATATTTGTCATACAATGTTTGTGCAATTATAGTGATTCCGGTGGTGTTAATTAAAAAAAAATAGGGTCAAAATTACTCATTTTGTGCAACAAACAATTAAACTCGCAAAGTCAATTTCTGGAAAATGGCGCCAACCGTAGAATATAAGCAGAGTTTTTTTTTCTTCACCCAAAGGGAACTATCCATACAGCTTAGTCTTAAAAGTAGTCTCGTATTAAAAAATACTTTACAATACACATTACAATTTCATGTGTACTATAACTTTTATAAGAAATAAATGATTAGTTAGTTGAGTTTATCGTGTTTTTATTATTTTATTAAATTGATTCATTTTTTCGCAACTGTATTAAAAATAGTCGTTCAGTACACTTGCGGAACCGTCATTGCAACTTGTTCCGACTGTCAACCCTCGCCTTCGGCTGCGCCTCGGCTCGGGTAGACATTTGTCGGAACTCTTTGCAATGACAGCCTTTCCGCACTTGTAATGAAATATACTATTCTCTGCAGAACATAATATTTAGTAGTTTGTAAGCTTAAAATAAACCCTGTTACTAATTAATACGACTATAACAAAATTTTACAGATTTAATGCATGATCCGCTAATTAATGGAATACCGACAGACGTTATGACCCATGTCATTTATTAATGTTATTATGTATTTGGCTTTACAGAGGAGTTAGTTTATTGATTTTAGCTTTAATTTCTATTTGAATGCCTAAATTCAATTAATGATAGTCAAAACTCAAAATGTTACTTGTCTGTAAATAAATATAATGATAAATATTTGTTATTAATCTTTATAAATGAAAAGTGAAACTGGCTGACTGAGTGATTGACGATAGTGCACAATCGTAGGCTCTAGAAACTTCTAAATTAAAGAACGTCAAGTAAAGGTTTGGCTTCTTGTAATTTACATTACTAAGATTTTTTTTTTCAAAAATAAATTTCTTAGAGTGTTAGGGGATATAATAGAAAATCTCAAGAGAAACCTCGGAATAAAAATCTAGTATTTCTATAATAATCCATCTAAATTGTATGATACACGAGACAAGTGTCGCCGATACCCTCAGCGACATAAGCGTTATTTTATGGTCGTCGTGACGCTAACAAAGTTCGGCAACTGTTTTATGATCCTAATTTATAAGTGAGCGGCGTGAAGAGTATATTTACGACTCTTTCCGGGAGCCCTCCCGCGAGTGCGTTCAGCTTCAGCGTCACCGACCGATGTGCTCAATTTCGAGCGCATCGAGTTTGATTAAAACAGAAGGAAATTAATTTATTTTAATTATTTATTTAAACAACAACGATCCATGAGTTAGTAACAATATCTTACTTCTTTTGTGAGGACTCATATGTTTTATAAATCTTTTTTTAATTTATAAATCACCATCGTCATTCCCTAACACAAAAACCTTCTATGCACCATAATCGCGACGCTTCAGCTACGGTTTTTTTAATATATGTGAAATTAGTGGCCGTCCCACACTAAAACTTTTCACACACTTTTTGAGACAACTTGAAAACTCACGATACATATATAAATTTAATTTCACTTCACTGGTGCATTTAGATATAACTTTAAGTCAAAGTCAAAACCATTTATTCAGTTTAGGCCCTAGAAGGGCACTTATGAAGGTCGAATTACAGAAGTTACAAGTCAAGTCAAAGTTATCCGTGTGGGCTTACGCGAATATCTTCGAGGCACTACAGAATCGAGGCAGCCGCAACAATATCCTGAAGGCAATTATTGCACTGACACAATTAGGTGGGTATTAATATTCTTTACGAGTCAATAGTAATTTATGGGTAACAAAATTTACTATTTCATAGCGGTAAAAGAAAAAAGGATTGTTCGTTGCTTTATCTCAGACAGTTGTGCCATTGTTTGTATCGTACGAAATAAAACAAAAGGTACCTACAACTTCAGCTTTAATGGTGTCTCTTCAAGTCGAGTATTTATAGTAAATGATTAATCTCTGAAAGCTTTACGTATATGAAATTTAGCAGCATAAATTAATTTTCAATTTCCCTTTGACGTTTCGCTGAGCCGGCCCGACATGTCTCTCAGGCAAGGTATTAACCCGAACATGACACCCCGTGCCTATTCGCTGCACCCATACTGCTGTTCTATTCGGTTATGATGTTTAATATGTTAGCCTTCTATTACAAGTTAGGTACGTTTTCGTATATTGTTCGAGCAGATAGTAAGCATATTAATAGTAAGGCATATTAAGCATAAGATAGTATTCATATTTAAGCGTGGATTTTATATGTAATATGATGTGACTAAATTATCCTCTTTTTATATAAACTTGCTAGTTAGTGTTCACACACTGATCAAAATTCCACCATAAAGTTTTAGAAAAAAAAACATCTGTTTCCAACGCGTAACTGTACCTTAGGGTAAAATAAAATAACCGGTGCTAAAGAAATAAAAGATAAAAAGACAAGTCAGTAACCAAATATTTCTTAGTCAAATAGATTTATTTATAGAGAATTAGATATTTTATAGGAAATCCCATACGTGGCAGTTCACACGCGGTCGTAGTACAAAATGCAACATGCAAAAGCCATTGAGTAACAGTGAGTGAATGGATGTTCTGTTCCTTGAAGCGCCGTCGGCCAGCCCACCCGTTGTGAGGACGTGAACACGAATGCGAAGTTATTACTATTCTGTTTTCAAGTGTCTATCCAAATATTTCTTCTCATATTTTTAGTTCTCGGGTAACATTGATTTTCAACTTCCAAATCGAATTGTACCAAAGACCATAACCAATAGAATAAAAACATGAACAATGGTATTATTAGAATAGGTATTACACTATAAATCATAATTTAAAATTATTACTGCGATTGAGATTTGTGAAATGCAAATGATGCGCTGGGTGATTCGACACTAAAACAGTCGGCTTGAAGCTTATCATAATTTATGTGGATTAAACGTGATGCCGCTTAAGCTGCTATTTATCAGAATAGACTGAACCTATGTATAATCTACTATAAAAGGCGACATCATAAAGATAATATAAAATTCAAGCAAACCGTATAATAAGTTATTCAGACCATTATCAATCTACACGGGTAATAAATATATTTTGTCGATGTATTTCTATAATTAGTAACAGCTAAGGCAGTTCCTATTCAGTAGGGTGCGGTGTCGTCTGGTGGTGCGCAGACCATAGTTACACACAGTCCTAACAATGTAAAGCGGGTGTAGCGCACTCGGTCCGGTGGTGCATTGGTTCAAATATCCGTCGCTGTACGATGGCCCACCGACACGAAGGAGGAAGGAGATTTCAATGCACTTGATTTATGGCCCACATAATGGAGCGCTGCGTTGCATTTTGCTGCATGCAACCACTGTCGACCTCTACACTAAATATCCTTTGTATGTTATATACAATAAGTAACTGCTAGGTAATTTGAAGATTTATTAACTCAATAGTTAAATATAAGTAGGTATAAAGATGCAAGTCCGAGACGGACCGCAGACCGGCACCTTGCACCTTTAGGATAACAAGATAAACGTGTTAATTGATCGTTTTATCGTAAAAAAAAAAACAAAAGTAGGTATAAATTGTTACTTGTGGTGTTTATCATTTATTTATGATAAACTAGCTGTCCCCCACGGTTTCACCCGCGTTCCCGTGGGATCTTATTTTTTCCTTATCCTGTGGGATCGGGACAAAATATAGCCTATGTTCATCAGGGATAATGTAGCTTTCTAGTGGTGACAGATTTTTCAAATCGGTACAGTAGTTTCAGAGCCTATTCAATGCAAACAAACAATCAAATCTTTCCTCTTTATAGGTAATATTAGTATAGATAAGCTTGTGTTTGGCGACGTTCTTGCATAGAAAAATAATAAGTACATTTTGTATACAATCATCCGCTATACTCGTAAAAGCAAGCTTCTTGTAAATACGTACCTACTTCAGTCGGTCCGCAGCATCACAGCGATACGATATTGGCAAATTGAAAACTTAATTTATAGCCCTCCACCGTCTTGAGCTTACACAGCTTACTTTAAATGACACACTAATACATTGGATTTAATAATAGGAATATTGCATAGGTAAAGGATTTATTTAAAAAATCATACATCATATTTTCAGATATTTTTATTTTTTTATCAGCCACGGTGCATGTTATTTAAGGAAATACATAATTAATGAAAATAAAAGCCTGTTTAATTGCATTGAAGATATTCGTAATGTGTAACTTTATTATAAGAAGAAAACTTCAATTCAAGCCAATCTATAATTCGAAAAGATATTTCATTTCATTAGTTTTAACAATATTGCCGTACAGTTTTTACTGCGTAGTTTTTTATCACGTCCATTACTCTATTTTAGTTATTATAACTTGAATTAATAATAAACACACACAACCAAATATACAAATATATAATATTAATAATAAAGAGGATCTGATCCAGCTATGCTACGAATGAAAGCCATTTTTACCATCAAAGGCCATCTCATATTTTTTAAATGTCACTTTTTTCAGATTTTTCGTAATAGATCTACTATTACGAAAAATCTGAAAAAATGTA
The DNA here is from genome assembly GCA_951361185.1 of Ochropacha duplaris. NCBI lineage: Eukaryota > Metazoa > Arthropoda > Insecta > Lepidoptera > Drepanidae > Ochropacha > Ochropacha duplaris. The sequence goes on along the minus strand of OX592695.1, from coordinate 5,823,601 downwards.
AATTGCTATTTGATAGTACATTTCAAATGATTATATAGTTTTGTACCTTGGTAGTACTTTGTAGAACTCTGGCTGACTACCACCCTAAAGTTGAAAATCTGTCGCTAATCACCTATCGATGTGTTCTGGCAGTTGCACTTGAGAGCCAGTTGACTTCAAGGCATTATAAAAAGTCAACAACACATTAGCAATTATTGTTAAACTGTAAACCACCAAAAATATTAGTCGTATACTTACTCAATTTTATAAAGACATAAATATAAACTAAATACGCATTAAAAAAAATCGATTGCATTAAATGAAATAATATTTCACATAAATATAAATGTTTATCTTTATGTGAAATATTAGTAACCTGAGTGTGTACGATTCTAGAATGATCTATCAGTGCGTCTGTGTATGGTATTCGTAGCGCAAAGTGCTACGTTATTCAACTTAATAGCCATTAGTTTGGTTCGTTAGCGGAATATTGCTAACGAATGTGCGGCGGCCGCGCATTCCACCAGCCGGCCGCGTGGTGAAACGCTCAATTAGCACATACTGCTAAACTATCCCACCTAGCATTTCATATAAAATACCAGTCATTTCGCGCACTCCATGAAATAAAGCACAACATACCATATTTGCCGTGGTGCTCATACAACATTCCATTAAAACAGATATCTACACTCATAATGAAAATTTACTATTAACAAATGCTGCTGAAAATGAAAACTTATTAACTACACACTAAAATGTTCTGATTAAATTGCACTTGCAAATTGTAGAAATTAAAGAAATATGTTTTAGTGCGCGATTTAAAAAAAACATTATTTTCTTTCTGCAAAAGCGGAAAAGGTTGTCTTATTAGGGAATCTGGGAACAGAGGAAGCTCAGAAGTCGAGTTGCCGTGATGGGGATGATTAATATGGCTCATTTGCGGTACGCGTTGGCTACGGGAAGGACGGCTACGAGCTACGAGCTACGAGGTTACGAACTACGCCGCCTCCCTCGCTCGCTCGCTACGAAGCGATGCTACGTGCTCTCGTCTTTGCGTACATCGTTTACGCTTCCGCACTGAGAATTTATTAGATTCTACCCCATTTCTGTCTTTTATCTCTATTATGTATTTAACGCAATAATATTACGTTCCAGACGCGTCGTAACATTAACTAATCGGAACCGGAACACGCTGCATTAATCGTCATTAAGTTAATGCTCATATTTGATGTGTAAGATATGACGGTGGAATTTCTCCCCAGCAAATATTAGGATAAAGATTGTATTTTTTAAACTTACGTTACACATTTTGTATTCTATAGGTAAATGTCTTATAATCTCACACATTAAAGTTGCTATTTTTCTCTGTATCAATATTACTTAAAAATAGGAAAACGTGAGCTACTAGTAGGTATTATTCGTGTAATTGGTTTCTAATGCCACGTAAACCCCCCAAACGTGTTGGGAGAGTGGACCGGGAGATAAAGTGCACGAACACTCTCACCGATTTCTCATTTTTTACATTTTATTTTTCTCGTCAGACCTTTGTTAAAGTACCAAAGAAAGTTTATTTTAATATCACATTAATTATTTTGTTGAAACAATTAAAAAAAAACTGAATTTCGTAAGTAGGCACAGAAATACATAGGTTCAATACAAAAATAGCCAATAATTTGAACACCTCAATGTTGACTAAAATTGTTCCCTAAAAGCTAATGTCCGATCATCATCGTCAACAGGTCGGACTAAAATACGAAAGCAATTAGTCAAAGTCAACCATCAAACCAAACTTTTGACTCAAACAAATATAACATTGCATTTGGAATTCAAATAACAGTAATGTCATTCAATTGTAAGTAATTTGTTTTCTTTATGAACATAAGTTAGTTCGCAGTGAAGCAGAGTTAAGCACATATAGTACAATTTTATTCAGCGCTTCAGGCTTCCCCTCTTATTGTATCAGGATTACCCTAAATCCTGCGTGAGTCACTCGCTCCGACAACTCTTTGTAATGCTTGTGCTCGAACAAGGGCATTGTCATTGAATTTGAATCAAAACAAAAAAGCGCACTGCACCTAAATTATTTTAACTTAATTGCACAGCTTTAATATCTTGAATCTCGATTCTTGGAATGATCGCGAGCCAACGGCTTAAATATGGTAGCAATAGCAATCTATAGTCATTAAAAAGTGCAACAAATTATGCGTTGCGCATGGTTTTTAGCGATCTTAATATAAAGAGTAAAACGGTATTTCTGCTGTCATTGTGCCGTCTGCCTGTTTATCATGTCAGTCTCTAGTTTGTAAACGGAATTAGTTACAATGTAGAATTATGACCTAAAACCGAATGTAGTACTAGAAATTCAATAAAATTATTCTCCAGAACCTCCTGTGTTGTGTACAATATATTTACATCAAATGTAAAAAATATACAATCTATATATAAAGCTTCCTGGCTACTGTTGCTACCAATTTATGAATTATTTATTTATTTTAAAGTTCTATTTAGTAAATCCAGTTAACTTTTTATTTAAAAAAAAGTTAAAGCATCCAAAAATCGCATAATAAAATTTGATCAGTTTTATTAACTGTGTGATCACCTTTTGTTTTACTGAACCTTTTCTGGAAAACCTTAATATGTGTAGATACGCACCCTTACTAAGGGGGAGTGCATCTGCAGGTTCTAGATTAGTTCTACACATACTGTAGTGCCAATCTTAATCCCACGGGGTTGTGGTCAAATGCATTCATGACGTCAACAGCGCAGATTACCTACACTCAGAATACATTTCCTCGTACTTTGAGCATTATAAATACTCTAATAGTAGCTACTTTATTATGACAAAGCTGCTACATAATGTTGGTTCAATGAGACGCCGTGAAATGCAAGCTTGGAGAACATATCCCTTACATCGTGTGGCAAGGACGCTTTCTAGGATTTTTCAGTGCAATGCCTCTGTCGTGCTCGAATCCTTGTAAATTTATTACCCTCACCGCTAACGCTCGCTGGCCAGTTTTGCAAATACCGAATAGGGATGCTTCTGTACATATCTCATAGAAATATGCACTTATATAGATATATTTATAGGTATAGAATGTATTATTTTTATTTCACATGTAGGTACTTAGATTCCGTAAACGAAATTAGATAGTATCTTGTCGAGATCTAGACATTGATATGTTTTCGTCACTTCTAATTGTGATTTTATTAACAGCAATTTTGTTTATAAACAGGTTTATACATAAAAATAAATTTTATAAATACACAAGTGCGTGTTGTTTTATCGTTCTTTCTCGCAGCAAAGGATCGTCGTGATTTTAATGGAATAAAACTAGTGGTTTTAGGTTAGATAATGTAGCTTTCTAATGCTGAACGAATTTTTTAAATCGTCGAGTAGTTTTTGAGTTAAATTGTAACAAAAAATCAAATCTTTCCTCATTATAAAATATCAGTTTAAATGCATCTAGGCACCAAGGATCAATTAATACAAATATTATTTTTATTCAAATCTTTATAAAACTCTATCGAGAGTTCGGATTTGAATATTTGCAATCGTACATTAAAAAGATAGAGGTTACTTCATATTTCCTACCTACATGTACCGTAGGAAATAGAGGAAAATGTTAATTATATTCATTTCATAATCCGAAATCCGTTTGTGAAAACTCAACGTAATATCATTTTATGTTTAACAAATTGAGTAACCTTAAACACGAGAATACGGAATGTTTTTATAATAATGCTGAACCTATAAAATTCTTGTTTTAACGAAACAATAAAGTGAATTCGTGAATATAAAAGTGCATTTTATACGTTCCCGAAGTAAAAACAGGCTTTAATGGCAACAATACGCGCGGGATGCGGCGGGCGGCGCGGCGGCGGCGTGCAACCTGGTGGCCGGCCTCGGCCGCGCTACCTGCGACCTGCGCTGCGACATCCAATTGGAATTGTAAAACTGAATTCATCAACATACATACTTGTACAATACAATATAAAAGCGCAATGTACCACGCTTTATTATTTTATTTGTCACACTTGACATTTATTGAAATCTAGCTGTCCCCCGCGGTTTCACCCGCGTTCCAGTGGGATCTTATCTTTTCTGGAGATAAAAGAATCCTATCTCTTACTACACGATATAATTTATTTGTGTACCAAGGTGTAGTTTCGGAGTTCATCGCGGACCAACATCGTAACACGGGAATGATTGAGTATTCTACCCGAGATTTCACGATTCTCTAATAAATCCCTAACTAAAGTTAGGCCTTAGTTTAAATTGCTATTTATGACTTGTGCAGAACCTTGTACATATTTTTTTCATTATTATCAGTTTGTATGCTCTTATTCATATACATAGATCACTGCAGATTTCAGTTATCAGAAACACACAATATTATATAGCAATGCATTCAATTTTAAAAGGTTTTACATTTAGTGCTTTGTTGATTCCGTAGTGAATGTTTTTTTTATTGTAATTTAGGCTTTAAGCTTAATAAAAGTATAAATAAATTTCAATAACGCTAATTTCAAAACCCTCTTGAATAAAAGCAAGCAGAAACGAAGTTATGATTTATGCACGTGAAATATCTTTGCAATTGCGCGATCGTTGTTGGCGCTTGCAACAAATTTAACTCCGTCAAAGGCTCATTCAATATCATAATGGGAAATAGTGTAACGTAATGTTTCCATAAAGTAATCTAGACACAACCTAGACGGTTTTCATGAATCTGTTGAACGTAGACCAAAAAAGTTAGTTAATTAACATATTTGTTATAAAAGAACTACGCCATTTGTATAGTTGATGAAACTAATTAAACAATTCATTAAAATTAATAAATATTTCACAACTTATTAACATAAAACTTTAAACCCTAAATAATCCATTAAACGTATTATTTTATTACACGTATAATAAAATAAATATAGGTGTAATAAAATAAATATAATATTCATAACTCATCAAATACTTTAGGTACCTACTACATCGTACAAAATCTATTTTATCCCTTTTTTTTTAAAGAAAAGCATTTCTTTCAGGATACCGTACGCAGACAAGATCACCCCAGAACCAATCCTACACAACAATGCGGGCCGGGACACAAAGGCAGACTCGATCAGGAACAGTTATAACAGCCAATTCAAAGTTGGCATCTACGGCTGGAGGAAAAAATGCCTATACATTCTTGTCATGGCACTCATGTTTATGATGATCATTAATCTCGCTCTTACGCTATGGGTATTGAAGGTTTTGGATTTCAATTCTGTGAGTAAATTTTTCATAAGCTTATTGAGTAATCTATCACATGTTTTATAGATGTACCTTATACTTTCTCTTAGTTGTTCTTTTTTATCAATTCTACGCCATTTGATAATAAATTTAGTTCTTTTCTTTCAGGAGGGTATGGGCCAAATGAGAATTGTACCTGGAGGCTTGCAACTTTTAGGCCAGGCACTAGTGCTAGATTCTCTATTTGCATCGAGCATAAAATCACGCCGAGGACAGCCCATTTCCGTAGAGTCGTCAAGAAATTTCACTGTTTCTACAAGAGACTCGCACGGGTTGCTACAAAGTCGATTATTTCTAGGTAATGTCTCTCATTAAGAAAAAAATACTATAAAGTAAACAAATATTTATAAGTAACTATTACACTAAATAATAAAATGACTGTGCGTGCATAATACCATCGAATCCCAATAGTTTATATATTTTTTAGGTAATTTAACTAATAGTTAAAGTTTGTTATATTGTTTCATAGGTCATGATCGCCTAGAAGTGAACGTGATGAGGTTAGAAGTACGGGACTCTCGCGGAGTGCTGCTGCTGGGTGCTGCCCAAGACTCGGTCACGGTGGGAGCCGACACCCTGACCATCACGAGTCCTGCTGGCGTCACGTTACAGACAGCTGCGCAGACGCCGCTGGTCAAAGCACCACCTTCTAAACAATTAGTGTAAATATTCTCCGCTATTCATATTTTTATTCGAATAAAGATATAATTCTGATACGTTTGCTTTTCCAAATTCGTAATGGTGTTATTTGCCCGAAACATCCTCCTGTAAATGTAAGTATATTAAATTAACAATACATACTTTATAATATACCTTTGCAACAGTCTGGAGTCACCGACGCGGTCGTTGGAGATGCACGCGGCACAAAACATAGCTCTAGAGTCGCGTGCCGGCGACATCAGTGCCAGCTGCCTCACGACTTTCCGACTCAGATCCGTCGCCGGTTCGGTGAGCATTGAATCATCGCCCCGTTGCTACAGAGCAAAGCACAAAACACATGTTCTGAATTGCACAGCTGTTAACTGTTCATAATTCACTTCCGACAGAATATAACTTACCAGAATATTATGGATTAGTCTAATACATACTCATAGTGCTGTATATATTTAAAATCAATTGATTTCATTACTGTTAGGTATATATTTTACTTGAACGCACTCATCTCTTTTGCAAAATTCACTGATAAAGCCTATTGAAATAAATAAAATACTTAATAATAATATTTTAATACAAAAAAGATTAAGTTTAATTAGATTATATCGATAATTTCAGATACGTTTAGATGCACCTAGCATATACATGCCGAAGTTAAAGTCAGCACTGCCATTACCACCATCGTCTACGCCGCACGCGCACGACCCACATCATCAAAACATCTACCAGCTGTGTGCGTGCGCAAATGGCAAGTTGTTCTTGGCACCACCGCACGGCGCATGTGCAGCTAGAGAGGAAAGCCTTATCTGTCGGTAATAAGTTAAGACTTACTCGTACTAACGTTCTCGATGGAATCTGCATGCTATAATTATTTATATGATGTTCTAGAAGTGATTTGTTTTCTAACGTCATTTTTGTAAAATGTTATTTAATGAGTAGGCGCATTAATATTTAGATAATCATGTGTTAAAAGCTGTTTTTTGTTTTTATCTACCGTGTACAAAATGTCTCTTATCGAACGTCGGATCTGTTTGGACGAACTGGACGTGATTTTAGTAAAAAAATATCGTATAACGAATTTGACCATTATTATAAATAAGAGACAACAACGTATGTAAAAAATGATTTATAGTTAATTTATTAATAATTATGAAGGTCTTATAGGAAACGCTTACTGTTGGCTTAACTATTCATCAATTAAAAACTACAACGATTTTCAAAAACGTATCAAAACTATATAATAAAGACTAGTGCCTTTTGGAGTCACATTTAGAATAACTATTGGCTGAAATTTAGTTGTATTATTTTATGAATTGTTTTAACAAAACTATAAGTACAATAGTTGTATTGTACAAATGCACATTAAAATATTCGACATTATATGCAGTACACATAACAAACTTTTTGTTGTGAATCCATTTTATTTCGATAATATTTTAAGTTCCTCATAATTAATTACCTTCATAGTATTGTTGTATAATACTCATATATTGCGATGTTGTATACCTACCTATTTTCATGGAATTCATTAGTATGTGGTAGAACAAAGCCGTGTTATCAATGCTTGAATATGTTGATTGGTGTATGAAATATTTTCCGGTCTTCTGCCATGTTTCTCGCTATTGTGAAATGGGTGTAACCTGATGATTTTTCTAGTAAATTTATAAAAATAGACAATATTTTACCTACTTTTTCCAATTGATAGTTATCTCATTTATTTCGAAACAGTTAATACACTTGCGTATTTGGAATACTTTTCTTGTGTATGCACCTAAAGTTGGATTTTTAATTAGCTGAAGTGATTTGATAGTTGTCGTAATAAATATATCATAACCCAGAAATTATATCTTAAAAGAATGAATGAGAATACGTGTAATCGCGGACATTAGATTGCTCTTTTTGATGAAATTGATATGGTCAAACCATTAAACAGTAATTTTAATCACATTGCGCTGGTATCTGTCAGTTTACTCCAGCTAATTAAAAATCCGACTTTAGTACAAAGTAATAACATATAACCTAATTAATCGAGCTCTTGTCTATTTTCATCAATCTACGAATCGTTTAATTCATCATTTTCAAAGATGATTATTGAAATTAAAGATATTTTATTGATTCATCTGTATCCTATGTTATAATTTTTTTACTATGTCATTGTAGCGATAAAGATTTGCTCTTACATTGGTAAATAATTAAAAATCAATAGAAGTATTAATTAAATATATTTTTTGGGCTATGAAGGGTATGCACGGTCTACGTGTTGATAAGTATTTTTCTGTAAGTAGGTATAATGCAATATTTGCTAATGGTCAGCGTGTGTGTATAGACTTCCTCTAGAGATTTATATAATTATGTATAGCTACCCCCTGTTATATCTAGGTAAATGTATGTATATCAGTTATCTCTAATATTTGTTGAAATTGTTGTAAATATTATTTATAGAAAAAAATAAGAACATAAATATGCATATTATGTCATATTGATTTTATTTGCCTCATAATTATATCCGTTTAGCTCCAACTTTAAATCTCCTGAGACAAAATTAGCGTTTAAATTGGCAATTTTTCGTACAAATAGGAATAAAATATTCAACAAGTGCTTAATTCAATTCCACCGGCAAACTGACACAGGTAATTTTATTATAAAACGAACTCGGAATAACTTGTAAACTTTCATCATTTAATTTGGTATTAAAGGCAGTTTTCGCAAACAGAATCCGAAGATTCATATTGAGTATTCATGACTGACTAGTAGCTACTGTGATTAGATTACAAACCATAGGTACTATTTTGCCAGGCAAAATTATATTATTTCTTTAAACAAAATCTCCAGGTCCCAAGATTACTTAAAGATATAAGTATTCCAGGAATCGCGATTCAAGTTAATGTTAAATTCGGTTTTAAAGAGATTTATTTCCCAAAAGAACATTACATAGTTCACTTAATTATGAGAAACTTAAAACTAATATACAAGGTGAGTTTAATCTACCATAATTTCACAAACGTGTTAGTTATTAATAAGGTACACCATCAGTTTCTTTTTAAAAGTAGTAGCCGAATCAGAGTCCTTTATATTTTTTGGCAATTTATTATATAGCTGAGCTCCCTCGTACTGTATACTTTTCTTTCCGTACATTGTTCTAATCATAGGTAGTTCTATATTATCTCTGTTTCTAGTGTAGTAATGATGCGTTTTATGTTTGAATGTGATTTGTGAGTGAATGTTATTTGTTAGTATTTTTCTTATTAGTATGCATGTGTAGTAGCTATAGAGCTTGTTTATGTTTAGTAGTTTAGTTTTACAATAAAGATCTTTAGTGGGTGTTAAATATTTGTAGTGGAATAATACTTTAATTACTTTATTTTGTGTGACTTGCAAGTCGTGTAGAGTAGTAGGAGCGGCCTGCCCCCAAACCTTTTTTTTTTTTTTTTTTTTTTTTTTCGTGGGGAAATCCTCATGGATACCCGGCCGCTCGAGGGGGGCAGCTGGCCGGGTTACGTCAGACTCCTACTGACTAAAACCCCACGGTGTTTCTACCTGTCGCTGCTGGTGCTGGGTATACGGGGGCGCCCGAGGCATTCTTCCGCGTACCCAGCAGCGACGACCCGGTGGCAGGCCTCTACTGCTATGACGGGAGGATCGGAGCTCGTATCCTCACCGTCTCGCCTTGGGTAGTGAGTGGAAACACGCACTAGACTACCCGAGCCCGTTGTGACAGGGCGGCTGACTCCCCCGAGTCTGCCACCCATGGGCTCCAGTGGGGAGAGGGCGTGGCTCGCAAAAGCCGCCCTCCGACGCCCTGTTCTCCTGCGGCGGATCGACAGGGTGGTAGTGTCCTCCCTGTGGCGTTCCGCCGCCTCCTTTGCGAGCATGACGCGCTCGCAAAAGGAGTGGAGTGCGTCCCAGGACCTCTCGCTGTCAACGATAGCGCGAATCACGCTCGTCAGCGAGAGGTCGTTCCCCACGTGGGCGCAGAGCTCACTGCGCTCGCTCGTCCAGGCCGAGCACACCTCCAAGGTGTGCTGGGCGTCCTCCTCGAGGCATCCATCGCAGTGGTGGCAAACGGCGGTCGGCTCCCTCCGGGCAATCCGACACAGATACCTCCCGAAACAACCGTGTCCCGAGAGGATCTGCGTCAACCGGAAGGTCAACATGCCGTGCCGCCGTTCAAGCCACTCCTCCAACACTGGACGGATGGCCTCAATGGTCCTAAGCCCCGCACTAGGGTGCTCAAGCCTGGTCTTCCACTCTTGGATGGCGAGCGCGCGCAGTTGAGTTCTGCTCCCTTCCACCTCGCGTGGTGCTGGCCGATCGCCCTGGGCCAGCGCCTCCTCGCGCCAATAATATAATGACGCGAGGGTTCTCGCCTCAAGGTCCCAAGGCAAAGACCCGGCCAGCACACACGCCGCCTCATAGGAGATCGTGCGATATCCCCGTATCGCCCTGATCGCTACCACCCTCTGCGGCCTCCGTAGGAGAGTGGTGTTTGCGTGGTTCAGGGCGTCCGCCCATACGGGAGCTCCGTACAGCACCATGGATCGCACGATCCCCAAGTACAGCCGCCTGCACATAGCGCCCGGTTCGCCGGTGTTCGGCAGCAGCCGCCCAAGAGCAGCCGCCGCGCCCATTACCCTTGGCACTAGGCGCCCGAAGTGGGCTGTGAAGTGCCACCGACCGTCGAGGACGAGACCCAAATATGTCATCGTCAACCCGACGTCTATGCGGACTCCACTCACGACGATATGGGCTTCGCGGGGAGGCGCCTGTCGAGGCCCATGAAAACACAGGGCCTCACACTTGCTAAGCGCCACCTCCAAACCCAATCGTCGTATCCGGCCCACTACTTGTGCCACTCCAGCAGTGGCACGGTAGGCAGCTGTACTATAACTCGTGCCACGGGCAGTGACCAGGGTGTCGTCGGCGTAACACGTTACCGCGACTCCCCGGATAAGGCCTGCCCCCAAACCTGGATCAAGTATTCGAGATGTGGCTTAACTAATGTGTTATATATTGTATGGCACAATTTAGATGGTACGCATTTTGAAATATTTCGCAGAGCCCCAGTTAGTGAAATTAGTTTTGATTTTACATGCTCAATATGTGGTTTGAATGTCAGTCTGCTATCTAAGATCAAGCCCAAGTATTTTTCCTGATTTTTTCTCAAAATTTGTTGGTTGTCTACAGTAAGCGGCGAGAAATCAGGAATCTTTTTATTTTTAGCAGAAAATATTATGTATGATGTTTTGTTTACGTTAATGGTTAGCAAATTACATTCCATACTAATATTATAAATGCGAAAGTATGTCCATCTGTCTGTTACCTCTTCACGCTTAAACCATCGAACTGATTTAGATAAAACTTGATACAGAGATAGATGAAACCTTGGAGAAGGACATAGGATACTTTTTATCGGGGCGGAATACTAGTTTTCAATAAAATAACATACTAACCGAGACTATAACTAAACTCAAACTTAAGTAACACGTTAAAACCAAATAAACTCGTATGTATGTTTTAATTGCACTGATTTACTTAAATTTTACATACATCGGTGCATCCTGTACGTTGTTGCTTTACTATTATAGGGTGTATGCTATTTCCGAAACATAATTCCAAAATTGTTTACAATGCCACAGGTTTTTTGATCTTTACTTTTTAAATTGCACTTATTATGTAGAGTCATTGTATTGCATAAACGGTATTTACCTGCTTGCATGTAATTATCTACACTAACCTGGAATGTCTTTCTTATATTTATGAGAGTTGTTTAATAATTACCAAGCAATCGATACTGGTTAATTATTGTGTGACACAATAAGTCTCTGTGTGAACAGTCACCGTTAAAGTTTAATTAAAGATTCATGATAAATTGTCACAGGAAGCTGCATTCTGCGCGGCGTCTCGCACGTGAATAACGTTCGTTCCTCGAACACTTAAATAACTTAAGCCAGTAACCTAACAATAAATTCATGAGCCTCCCTCTCCTTTTGTTTGGGCTCGCGGTGTTTCACTACACTAATTGGCAGGAAGGTGCCTAAAATGATCGTAAATGAGCAGGGTTAGGAAACCATTAACCAAATAAAAATGCATCTCATCCAGTAAGTGTATTTTTGGAATTTATACATACTTTTTTAAATAATCCCATAATAATATGTATATTGTCCTTTGTCTATAAATTTAATAGGAATCATTTACAAACACCAAGTACCGGTACTGAAATTTCTCGTTGAATTGCATATTTAGAAATAATATTAGTTTCCCAGTTCCATCTACACCTAATTGAATTTCGGAGTCCTTTGTTGCGCTATAGCCGTAAGGGAACTCTTAAAGCCATTTCAAGACACCTCTCTCCTCGAGCCAGCATCCATGAGCGAGAGGAAATAAAGTTATGATTTATGTAGTGAAATATGTTGCAGGCAGAGGGCCAACGCTCTAAGCGCTACCGACTCCCGACTCCCGAGTCCCAACGCCTCCTGTCGTTGACAATATAAATTCGTAGCAAAACGACAAGACAATCGTTTGTACAAAGTGTACGAAACAGGGAGCGGCGCGTAACATTCATTTTGGCCAAAGTTGATTTATTAGAATCGAATGCCGTGGTTGTAAAATGATTTCATTTTATGGTTCATTCATTTAAAAGTAGATTACGAAATGATAAATACGAATTCAGTCATTGTTTACTTGTAATTTAGTACTTAAAAAGATAAAAGAAGGATATCGGTATCTTTAGAATTATATACCCTAAAATCTCAATTGTATACTCATAAAGCAAAATGTGTAAGTATTCGACGTTCGTTGTCAAGTTTGTTCACGTGTCAGCTCTGCAAAGTTTCTAACAGCAAGTTTATGATACTAACGACCAATCTATTTAATTACGTTACTTTGGCACGGCTAATGAAAAGCTTGCAAGTTCAAACCGGTTCGGACGAGGTATGAATACTTTTATTTGTTTCTTGGTTAGTAAAGAGAGTCTAGGCGAGCGGGGCCCGGGGTGGCGATGGCGGGACTCGGGACCAAAATCGAGCGTGAACACGGATGCACTTATCTTTATGTACGGTGTGACACTCAGGTCGTATTCCTTAGCCGATTTGACGTAGGTCGAGCGTGGCCTGCCTCGATTAGGGCACTAGCCCCGACAGGATTTGATTACGATGCCCGACACTGACCTGGGATTATAATACGAGGTTGTCAGAGTGTCATGTTTGGTATCTTACTGTATAAATACTAAGATATCTACTGTTATCTTTGATGTAAGTATTATGGCATGCCACGATACACCTGTTTACAAACTTCATTGATTATTTTCCAGAATTTAAATAAATAAAAATAACACCGATGTTATCTACCAATAAGTATATAATTCGTCTTTTATCTTGTCTTACTGAACTGCAAAATAATTGACATTTTATATCATTCCTTAATTTATGGTTCTTTATGAACAACATAATCAACAATTTTGGTAATTACCTATTAATTATTTTTTACTCTATAAAGAAAGTGCAAAAGATAATAATTTAGAAAATCTGATCTTCCAGACATTGGGATGAGGATCATTTATTCCTCAATTTTATAAAATTATCACATCCAAATAATAATAATGTCAAGCTGAGCAGTAGGTACTATATTTAAGAAGCAATGCCAAAATAATGGAGTGCAACCCTTGAAACACAAAATCACGTAGTGACTATTAGATAAAATAAGTGTACAGTTGAACAGAGGACGCAGAGGGGAGGGGCGAGGGTCACGTGTTCCTTTATGATTCAATTGTCTGCGGTGCCACCAACGGACCGTCATCAAACAGACCTGCGTCAAGCCGACAGCGAGCCATAGCCAAGCAAAACGTCACCGGCCCTCCAATAAAATTAACACGTATTAACTCAGAAACATTAACAAAATTTTGCTTAAATTGTCTTTGATGTCTCTTCTTTTGGTTTGGGAAGTATGTAAATTGTGCGATGTTGTAATTAAATTGACATACACGGGTGTTTCCTAGCTGTTACACTCGAGCCAAATATAAAACATATGAAATCGTTGCCTTCTACAATCTGAATAATGTCAGCAGGATGTGTCTATAGATCCCTATTCCTGCGATTCTATTTTATGAATCATGGGACGACCGCCCACCTGCGAGAGATACGCATAAAATTTCGTAATAATTATTTCGATTTCGCTCTCGTAATAATGCGCATTTTGAAATTACAACAACTGCACTTGGGTAGATTTACTAATAGATTTGAAAAATTAGATCTATAATGTAACATCCACCATCAGATGGATTTAGAACATCAGGAATGCGATCTGTGTCTAATCTAATGTAATGCAACCGTCTACGAACATTGACCAATTTGATAGAATCGGATTCCAAGCAAGCATTTAGGCTCCAAGCTCGACTAGAGCCCTACATAGCGATCCAGTCAATATAAACGATGGGAAGGGAACTAGTATAGCGAAGCATTCAATATTATCACTGTAAGTGCGATTTATACTCAATAATCTAAATTGTTATTCTATGATATCTTTGCTTAATCTGACGTATAAAAGAGGTAAATCCCCTTACATAAATTATAAAACCACTTAATGCAGTATCATGAATTTAACAAACTAAATTTACGTGGGAACAAATTTTGGACAAATAAAATATATGTATACAGTAGACAGACATACATACTATGTGAATAATCAACCACAATTTTTTTCAACAGTTAACGCAGTGTATATGTGAAAAGACCGCATCGAATTTCATATATCAAAACATACGATCGAGGCGAACACACAGATCGTAATCTCAAATCATCGACGTGCATGTCTGTGTCTGTGATGCATATGCAGACGACTGCTCGTGAAAGTTCGCAAACTGCTCCGCTAATCCGTCCCGCGCGAGCGATAGTGTTAATGCTAGGCATTAAATTCAAGGCTTCACACTACAGTTACAATGACACGTTTTATGACACTCTTCATTAAAACGGCAACGGTATTAACTACGTGCCACCTGAAAAGAATTCATTATTAAAATACCTCTGAGACTACGACTGTCTTAGTTAATGTGCGCTAAGATTTAAGACGCAATACGTGCTTACGGGTTGCCGAGAATTATTATTTTCCTTAAGTTAGGACCTGAATATAAGCTTTATTTAATGTAGTAAGTTTAATCAATTATTTAAAAATGATTTTTCTAAACGCGTGTCAGGCATGTCTTGATTTGGTAACTTGTGTTTGTGACATTCATATTATACACATACATAGGTATTCAGTTCAAATTATCTAAACCTACCCTAGGCATTATTCAAGATGTTCGGTATAAAGCCTAGAACACTTATAATCGGTGAGTACATCATACAATAAATTAACGAATCTCATAATACCAAATTAAACATAACACTTCAGTTAAGTTTATTCGCATTAATTATATTATTCACTGTTCAGTATCCACTTTATATTTTAACAAACGCTTTAGTTTATGAATGTCATATATAAGCAAATTAGTTTATTTCCTCCAGGCGACAATTTAGCTCACGCTCTTGTCACAAATTGTCGGCGGGGGTAAATGCAGACTATTAAGGAAATACAGCAATTCAAGCAGCCCTTACCCTGTATTATAGCGCAATCTTATACTGGCGAAATTATAAGCAACACCTTCTTATGTCGTGCTAGGGAGCAATAACACGTACCCACTCTGTACAGCAATAAGTGAACGGACACAGCTACCAATTTAATTTAGTTCTATGCTTTACCATTATGAATGCTTTGCTAAATGTTGAAAGCGTTAGATAATTTATAATTGCATCGCCACGAGCTAAATGAGATAATAATATGTTACGCTATAATGTAAAATTCGTGCTATAAGTGTATAACAAAGCTAAATAAATTATTTTATCATGGTTATAATGTACCTACCTACTCTCCATTTTGCTCGCAAATAGCTTAGATAATTAATTATTTTAAAATAGTAAATAATACGTCAATGGGCTCTTTTTGCAACGATATGTACCTAAGTATTGACAAATGAGTAATAGGTACACATAATTATGATTATAATGATTGAATGCGCACATATACATTTTGTTGTATTTTATAAGTTTACTAGCTTTTGCGTAGCCTATTTTTATCCAATCTGCTTTTTCGGGTTACGTACAAAATAACGGACCTTTATTAGGACAACTCGTGCGTCTGTCTATCTGGACATGTCACAGACATTTGCTCCGAATCTACTGGACCGAATCAGGTGAAATTTGGTATGATGGTGTAATTCTATGACCCAAATACAGATGTACAGAATATTTTTTTTTAAATAGCGGTTATTTTCGGGGGACAAATTAGGAATTTAAAAAAAAAATGTTTTGCAATCCTTACTGTGTCATATATCAAATGAAAGGGCTCGTTTTCTTAACCTTAACCTTAAATATATTTTTGTTATTACTGTAAAATAAATAATTTTGATTTTATTCATAAAAGAAGACGAAAATTGACCTTTTCCCCCTGATCTCCGAAACTACTGAGCCTAAAATCAATTCTATTCTATCAATTTGAAAATAAAGTGGTAAACTCAATATAATATGTTCACTGACTTTGGTATTGTACGAAACCCTGTCCACGCGAGTTCAACGTGCACTTGGCCGGTTTTTTCATATATCTCCAGACAGACAGCCATAAACCAGTTCAGCGGTTATTGATTCCCTATACAAACTTTCACCCCCCTTTTCACTCCCTTAAGGGGTGATTTCTGAGATAAAAACTATCCTATGTTTTTTCCCGGGACTCAAACTATCCCTATACCAAGTTTCATCTAAATCGGTTCGGCGGTTTAAGCGTGAAGATGTAACAGACAGACAAAAAGAAATTAGTTCAGCGGTAATTGAGTTCCCATACAAACTTCCACCCCCCTTTTCACCCCCTTAAAGGGTGATTTCTAGGATAAAAACTATCCTATGTTTTTTCCCGGGACTCAAACTATCCCTATACCAAGTTTCATCTAAATCGGTTCGGCGGTTTAAGCGTGAAGAGGTAACAGACAGACAGACAGACAAACAGACACCCTTTCGCATTTATAATATTAATATTAGTATGGATTAGTATGTATTACATATTTATTTAGATTAGATTTAGAAAACAATTTCATGCAATTTAGAAAAAAGTAGTCTAATGTGAAAAGGGGTAAAGTTAAAATAAACGATATTTAGGGTTGTACATAATCGGTTGTAAAGAAAATCTGTCACCAAGCAGCCAAGCACCTGTAGGTGTGTTTCGTTCGCCTGCTGGTTTCTAAAATCCTATCTTGTTTTTTGTGTACTGACCACCTTAGGTCACATCATTGCTTAGCGTAATGAGATGCTGATGAAAAACTGACAATATTTAAAGAAATATATTTTCTACAATTTTATATCATTAACTGATGGCACTTCTCAAATATACCAATGTGTGTCGTCCAGTGACCTTTGAGTTAAGAAACCGACGAATACATTTACAATTCCGTGTGTGAGTTCAGCTGCATCGGACAAATACTGAAACTCTTTCCTGTGAGTTGCTGTACTGAATTTAAATGTCGTAAACAAATAACAAATACATACGTCGTATATGTCTACATTCAGTTACGTCCAACTATTTGCAAGTCTCTGTTTACTTTGCAGTGTTTTCGCGTTGTGCCCCGTTAATGAAATCAATAACAATGATTATTTTTTAAATGTTTTAAGCAGCAGCACAGTAAAACTGAGATAAGTTGGCTCGCGGAATTTTTGATTCAATTGTTATTATCTTATTGTTTAGGTGAGACAATTGTACCACTTCAGAACCAACAGGTTAAAATGAACATTTATTTTATTAAAAAAAATAACAAATTATATGTATACTAATTTCTTATTTTTATTGTTTATTTCTTTGTACTTTTTTCTCTGTTAGTTTTAATTATGGCATAATGTAAAATGATGTCAAAAATATTAAAACGAGCTTAAAATTTTCCAAAACACTGTATTGCAGGTCTCTTAAATTAATGAAGTTCAGTTTTTTTTTAATTCTCGAATACAGTGGAGAGCTTTCAAAATTTTTATGTTAACTGCTATCATATATAAAAAATAACTGTTCTAACGTAACCTATTAAAATTCGTAAGTAAACTTGTAAGAAAGTTCTTACTTCACAGTATATAAAATTACTTAATCAGTAATAAAATTTGAAAATTAATCAGTGCCCATGAGTAATGTGATTAAATCTTTGCACGGTGGTACTTCGTAGTACTCGCCATGCTGGCTTAAATTAAGCTGTAAACCTCTACGAATAAGTGCCAATTTCACAGTGTGACAACTGACAGATGTTGAGACAGATCTATGATGCGTATGAGCTACGAGCTACGAGCTACGAGGGCAGGTGCTACACGAAATTGATTTCGTTGCGTCAATCAACCGTGCACTTATATTGATGTCAAATTGTGTACTTCACCCTGATATGTCATTTGAATTAAACATGTGTTTCAAGCATTGTACGAAGATCGGTAATGCACAGACATCCTACCTGGAATTTATAATGTGAATGGTGACGGTGGTCACTTTCCAAGCAGACGGGGTCAGTCTGCCTATTTGTCAGATTGTCTGATCTTATTCAAACCAATTTTCAAATGTTAGACCAACATACTTTTTACGAATATTTATTCATCATTTAAAGAGTTTATTCAATTTAATTTATCGTAATTTCTTGCACACTTTAGAATACACAATGCGCTGAATTTGAAAAGTCTAGGTGGGTATAATCATATCAGCTGGAAAACGTTGACTGCTGGACAAAGTCCTCTTCAAGGATCTCCACGATGGCCGGTCTTGATGGTAAGTATGCTATACTTAAATCCAAACTTTTAATTCAAAGTCCTGTTGGGCTTTAAATTCGTGTTGTTACTTTAACTGAGTTTTGATAAAATAGCTAAATACAAATATTGAAAATACAAAATTAGCATATCTATTGACAATTCAATTGCTATGAAACAAATAAATGTAATAATGAGTTCGGCTCCTTTTTTGAGATTCATTCAGCATGTACTTTTTATGTGATGTCAAATGGATTGTCTTTTAACCTTCAAACTCTTTAACTCAACTGCAATTGTTAGCAATTAGTGAAATAGTCAATATTCGGACCTTCTGACATGGAACCCTAAAAAGATTTCCAAGGTCACGTTTCGTGGGAAGAAGTTTCACGAGTAGCTTCTTTATCTGCGAGCAGCACGCTCTGTTTCCTGCACACTATTTTCACCAACTTGTTTTCTGTAAGTATGAAATATTTTACTAAATGTCGTCAGTACGACGCGACGCGACGCGGCGATCTCATCTCTGGTCGTATACCTACGTCTTATTTGTATGTTAAAACAATTTGATTTGATGGAGATATGTTTTTGCTTGAATAAAACTAAAATGTGTAAAATAAACGAAACGACATAAAAGTAGTTCATGGTGGCTTGTAAAAATACTTTGTTCAACATATTATTATCTAAGTCATAGTTTTAATTGTAGTTATAATAATATAAATATTTAAAGATACTGGTAGTATACACTTTTTAATTCCAATTCAAATAAAGTCATAGATCTTGTTATTTTTATTTTTTTCAATTGATAGTTTAATTGAAATACAAGCATATTTTTTTATAATCTACATGGAGCGATTCATTCGAATCCATCAATGACCTTGAGCTTTTGATGAAGAAAAAATAGTGAGGAAACCATAGCACGGTGGTAATTTAATAAGTAATAGTAGGTACTCGCCGAATGGTTACCCTCAAGATGGAAATCTATAGCTAAGAACCTACCGGTGTGTTGCCGTAGTTGCACTTGAGAGCCACATTGTCTGTTCGGCCACGTCATAACTTGACCTGATGTTTTGATCAAACAAAAGCCATGCAAAAGTAAAAATTGAAATCCCCTGAATGGATGTAGGATTAATTAAGTTTTATAATTTGTGTTGCTTTATCAATAAAATGTCCAGCGCGCTACTATCAGACGGCTGTCAGTCGTGGAAGGTTGTTCTACCAAGTTGAGCAACTTTCCCTCTTCACACGGAATCGACGCGATGAATTATGCATGAGAATTAAGTTTGACGGCAGATAAGCGGCCGAAAGATTTATTTGCCGATATGATGTGTAGAAAACAATCCAACTTGTTCCCAGTTTCTGAATTATGGTTGTTGTTTTATTGTGGGCACGTCAAACGCTTGCCAAAGTTTAGGCAGTCTTCCAAATCTTACTTTTCTTCCTTTTTACATATTTTATTATCCATTCTAATACTATTGAACATTGAAACGAGCTAATGTAATATTTGACAACATTTATTAATGATATATAAGTAGGTATGACATATTTATAAAATATAAACTAAAATTTTACACAAATACAAAATCGGTATTGTGGCGGTGTAGCCTTTTATCAGAGTTACGCACGCTCTTACAGGACCTTCCCGGAAATTTAACTTCGTTAAGAATGAAATATGTCCCGTCGTTATTCCACGGCTTGTTGCGCGAATACTTACATTTCGAGCTCTCTACCTCTAGTTTTCTCATCAGACCCAACGGAAATAATTTCAACCGAGACTGAATTATGACAAAACTCCGACGGACATTGCCGCATCCGTAATGAGAATGAAGTCGAGATATGTCTGTAATTTATTATCACATGCTCGTGTACGGGCCGGGCCAGTCTGAGCCATGAAATTGACTGTTTTTACTGTTACCTATTAAATTTGATTTGGTGAAGACAGATATTTAAAGTCATGGAAACATTTGGCATTTAAGAATTATCATCTAATTAACTGCGAAGGTAGGTATATACATAAAGCTAAATGGTGGGTAGGTGGGTGGTGCAAGGAAGTATTTAATTAAATCTAGCGGCAGGGGCTTCAGACGCTTTACATCACCGCCACTAATCACAGGTAGGCCGTCGACACGTTCGCCTATTTGATTAACAAACTGTTATTTTGTAAATGCCAGAAATCTCATTATACAAGCTCAGGACTGCACACCATCGTACAATCTTTTTATACTCGTTTGAAAGTACAAAATTAATGTATTTGCTTTTTTTGTTTTATGTCGTATTCAAAATGGATTTTGTATGTTGTAATTATGGATAAATTTATTACAGAAAGAATGAACGAAAAAGAAAACATTCGTGGGAATAAAAACTTAAATTAAATTGACTAAAATGTTAAAATAAAAATAGTTTTCCACAAAACAGTCAAAAACAGAGAAAAGGAGTGGCAATGTTTGTATGGGAATTAATTTTTTACTGATCAAAACTTGGTATTCATAATAATAAAGTTTAAAAAAAAAAAAACTAATTAATAAACTAATGCATTGCATAAACCGCAACAATAATAATTTTAAAATTTATGGACAAAGCTTCAGGAAATGACAAAAACATGCACTAAGAATCGTTTTTTCTAAATTCAAGTCCTTGATAGAATGGGGGTTTAAAATTTCTATGAATATGTGTAATTTTTGATAATAAATTAATAAAAAAATTAAATTAATTTTGGTTGGAAAATAAGGGTTTCAAAGTTTCTGAAAATCACGCCCTATGAGAATATTTTTTTGATTGAACTTACATTCATCTTTATTCAACACTATTAATAAAACACGAAATTAAGCAGTTTTTTACATTCATACCCTCAGAGGAGAATAGGCGTAAATGTTTCTATGGAAAACAATTTAAGTAACCTAAGGACGTTTAATTTTTTGGCAAATGCTGGGGCTATTACATTTATTATTATGTCGAATTAATAGTCGCAATTTAAACTCTTTTAAAAATCTTTTATTTTAGTTTCATAGACAAAATGAGAATTCATTTGGCAGTGACAAATGTTTAAAATGATTTGTTATGTATAAAAATATTTCTCATTTTTTATGTCCATTATGTGTTATTTACAAGATCGTTATATCTCTGTGTTAACAAGATAATTATTATACATAAATATTTCTGTAGGAATTTTTAAATGGATTATAATATTATCCATACTGTAAATAACGGCGAAAGAGTTACAAGTACATATGCTGAAATATTTCTTAACGATAGTTACTGTGACAATGAAGCATCTTCAAGCCAGGTATTGTCCAAAAATGATTCACATTTATCAATCAAAGATGAAAACAAGGATGAATGGGTCTCTCCTAGTGATTTGCTCATTGGTATAATTGAGCTTCAACCTCCATTTACATCTAAAATTACTAGGGGCCAGACTCATGAAGGAATACTAGCTATAGGCGGTGCAGTTTTGGAAAGCGAAAAAGCGGATTTTTTAAAACGAGTTAATAATTTACTACACGAGAATGATGCTGCATGGAACATTATTCTAGAACATGAAAAAGAAATGGTCATCAAACGTCTTAAAAATATTTATTATGATATTTTTAAGGTTAAAAGTAAAATAATGATGGAAGAAGTAATATGTTTCTATGAAAATACGCTTCAAGAATTAGAAAAACATTTGAAATTAGAAGTGCAAAATGTATTAATCAGTGCTTATACCGGTATAATAAATACTTTAAATAGAGAAATCAAGGAAAAATTAGAAAAGGAGAAAAAAATTACAGAAGGAGTATTGAAAAACAGATATGACAGTGAAGTGCAAAAAATAAACACATACTACGAACTTCTGTTGAAAAATGAGTTGTATAGAAATAATAAGCTAATTAATCAAGCTTTATATGAAAGAAATGACGCTTTGAATGCATTTTATAGACAAATTGAAGCTGAAACACTCACAAGTACTATGTACATTATGTGTATGGAAAGAAAAAAATGTAAAATCCGAAAGTTTACTATAGATAGTTATCAAAAAACGGATATAAAAGACAAATTTCAGATCATAAAAGAAAAACAAGACATTATTGAAACATTAAAAGGCAGAGAAGAGCATATTTCAGATATAAACCGAGAGTGGGAAAACAAAATTAAGAAGATACTTCAATTATTTCTTAAATTTGTTAGTTTTAGTTTAAAACTGCTACCAGAGCAAGCTACATTTTTACTCGATTTAGAAAATATGGTCTTATTGCAATTGAACGAAATAAAAAAAATGCCGCAAAATACTTCTTCAGTTTTAGTCGAAGAAGAAAATATTTTCAATTTTGAAAAGGCAGAGCCTGAAGAAGCTCCTTGTATTAAAGAACCATTTATTATTGAAGGGGACTTAACTAAATCTATTCCACCTTCGTTTGGCAGCACAGAAACATTGAGTACTGATATAGATTTACCAACTATTACGATAGATCGAAAGTTTGTCTATGCTAAATGTCATAAGTTTGAAGAAATCAAAGATTTTATTGAATCTCAATACTGTAAATGCTTCCAGCAAAGTCCGTCAAATCCACCATCTCGCACATCCCTATTGACTGAACCTGAAATATTAGTACAACCAATATTATCAAGCGCAGGTGAATCGTCTAATGAGCCTCTTTTAATCGACGACATGAAGCGACTCGAAGACTGTCCAGTTGGGAAATGTATTGACTGGGCTGGAAAATATTCTTTTCCATATTTGGAGTCCTATTTAGACTTTACAGAGAAAAAATTCGAAAGAGTCAAAACAATATTAGGCAAGCCATCTCAAGTGGATATCGCACCCGAAATGATTAATCCTAAGAAAATAGTTTTCAAAGAATTACCGTTTTCTGCTACAAAGGAGCCATATCATAATGCTGAGACACAATATTCTAGTCAAGAGGATTTGATGGTACCTTTATGTACCTGCACGGATAATATCCCACCGAAACAAAACGAATCTAAGATACATCAAAATGAAGTTTTAAAAGAAATATATATAAAACGAAAAAATTCTATTAGAAGCATTATGCAACAGAATCCAAAATTACTTAAAATATTTACTGACGAATGTTTTGATTTCCAATATTAATGTTTTAATTTCATATTTCAATTTAACATTATATTTATGTTTATTTTGAATTAGAATTTCAATCAAAATATATTATGTATATAACATTTACAAACAAGTAAAATAAAAACATTGAAAATACCCCGTTACTAAAATAAGTTTTAGTTTTACTAAACTTATTTAGAAATCTCTATATAAATCTTATGAATAGGCTATGATCCTGACATTAAAAAAATAATAATAAAATAGTATTTTAATTTAGTTTGTTTAACCATGTGTTGCTAGGAGATCACAAATTGTTCAACTATATCTTCGCGGTTACTCGCTAAACTCTATTCATTTGTTCTTGTTTGCTATACTATATTTGTTTACGTAAGTTCCGGTGTAGTATATGCAATAATCTGAGATTAAATAAAAAATGAAGTCGACTTCTTTTCCTGCTATTATCTTATTCGCCTAATTATAAATGTATATGTTTAAGTGGTTATTTGTTACTCTATCACACCTTATTGATTGATTTGATGAAAATAAACATTTAATTTGAATTTCGTCTGTAGACATTGTAATACCAGGGGGATTGACAATGTGTTGTACACCTCTCTCAAGAACACACCTACAGGTGCTTGGCAACAAATTTTCAACATGAGGGTGTTAGCCAGCCAGTCGAGTACTACAAAATACACTATCACCGTGCTGTGGTTTTCTAACGATGTTATCCTTCACCAAAAGCTCATTGTAGGATTCGAACCTTTGCCGCAGTATCCGACATCACTACCACTGAGATATCATTGCCTTATCTAAGAATCATTGCTTTTGCGATTCAAATTGATTTCATAATACTTCAAGTTACTATGGGTATGTAAGGATATATCGACATATGTATTTAAAATATCATAACGTGGCTATAACACTCAAATGTAAAATATTTAGTAAGAATCAAAGTCGCTTCAGCTTATCCAAACACCATGGTAGTAATTTATTTTAATTCTAAGTTTAAATAACTATAAGCTTTGCACTATTTACAAATTCACCATACTCTACACAATCATATAAATTACATCGTTAGCTAAGAATAATGTAGGGACGGGTGTGAGCGGGTATATTGGGCGTTAAGGTAAATTTACACAAGTCCCGTACTAACTTAACTTATTAAGTCGTCACCCGTCTCATCGTGAATGTTATGTTAAGACGACTTATGACATTCATTTGTATACATAAGAAATAACAAAATACAAAATAACTCATAATTTTATCTTATTTGCCTTGAGCACTAAAAAATCCATATAAAAAAATATTAATTTATAACAAGGAGTGTCGCGGCTATGGGAGCACGGGTGAGAATTACATTAAATATTGTTGATAGGATAATTTTCTTCATTATTCGGATTATTTCATTTTTAAAAGTACTGCATTCAAAGATTTATAAAACGGTTTTTCCTCATGGTTATAATAAAGAAAGGGATATTTTCAAAATATTTAACTACTTTCCCTCCGTATTCCATATAGACGCAGTGGCTGTCCGAGGGGCCTCCAAAATTATACACGTCAAATTGATAAACCTCCTAAAAATAGACTATTTTAAGTATTATTATAATCTTTACCCAAATATAAAGGCCTTAATACTCAAAATTCTAGCAGCTCTTCATATAAGCGTTGTAACGTCTCAGAGAGATCATTTAGCGCCAAAAAACTTGGTTGAGATTAAGCATGTTAGAAGAGAGGCTTACCGGCTTAGCTCTTCTAAATATTCATCCAGACTGACTAGTTAGTCAGTCAGTCAACCACGGCTTTATACGTAGAGTCAGTCAGTCGTAACGAGATAATATAAAATACGACAGTATTTCTTAAATGAAAATCCATATATTTTTTTAAACAATTTTTTGCCAGCCATTCCATTTCAGATAAGTTAATTTATAACATAGGCACAAAAACATGACGCAACATGCATAAACGAACAGAATTTCTTACACAACAATATATATATATATCTATTGTTACCTTTGAGTATTTTAATAATCAAAGATTGTTACCTTTACCTTTAGAATACATAATACCTCTTCAAACAGTTCACTTAATTAAACATAATGTTGATCAAGTTGTCGTAATGAAGTGACATCGAAGTCTCAACTCCAATAAAGATAAAATAAAACAGAAGAAAACCATTGAAGCTTACATTTGTCGCAGATAACATTTACTTATTAACAGGATATTATTAACAATGGAAATTGTCTGATTTAAGTTGGAAAATCTTGATTGTTTTTCCATTTTATTTTTACAGACTTACCTACACTTTTCTATTCTATAATTCCTTTCTATATTATAATATATACTTACAAACAATACTCTTGATCATAATCAATCACGATACGTTACGATAAACGACATCAAACAGAAAATAAAATAACTGAAGAAACGACTTCACTGAACAACGTTATATTTTACCCCTATTTGACTATTGCAGGGCAAAGTTTAACAGTGTTATGCTAACTTGACGTTTTGCCATTCCATAATATTGTGTTAAGCACTAGTTCCCTGAAATCTGACACAACTGCACAGTCTGAATAAACTTGCTAACTTCAATGTAAAGAGTTCATTCATCTTTTGATTCCGTTTTCTTTTGAATAAACGAAAACAAAAAAACTGAGTTCTAAGATATTTTAATTAGTGTTGTATTTTATTAACTTACGGAAATATATTTAAATAACAACAAGGTAGGCTGTTTCAATGGAATAAATGTAAAACGTCACGAGTTTATCAACAACAACAATAGTCCTAGCAAATATTGATCAAACTCTGCACCGCTACCACGTCCAAGTGGGTGTGCATAAGCCAGTAATCGTTTGGTTTGGTACATAAACTAACTAAATCTATTTTTCATATTGAGGTAGGTATAATTTCCATTCCAAAATTATTTTAACAATATTTATCAATTTACGGACCATGCCTATAGGCGAGTGTATAATACTGCCGTAGCAACACAGTCAACATGCACATGGATATATAAATGTTGACCTATCTATTTATCTAACTATGGACCATCACAAAATCTTATTTACAGTACTGATGTTAACTAGCAAAAAATCATGCAAGCCTTACCGATAGTAATTCGTAGGTATTATGTATAAGCTTGTCTAGTTTATTTTTTAACATTCAGTCTGACATGCAGGCAGGCGGCTCATCTTGGTTGAGATTAAGCATGTGACTACCGTCGCCTAAAGACTTAGCAATATCAAGATTGCGATCTGTTGTTGGCCTTTTTACAATGCCTTGAAGGCAAATTACTCTCAAGTGCAACTGCTAGTAGCCTAACACACAGTTATAATTATTTAATTAGATGGTGGAGTATAGAAAAGATGATACAAGATTTTTCACCAATTCTTCTAATTTTTATGAAATACTAATTTCACCCTCAGTTTTACCCATGTTATATTCCAGGGTGTGATCTAGCCGGTGAGATGTCAAGAGGCATGACAATGATAGATAGCTCTGTGGTTTGATTCCTATAAAAAGCATGAATTTTCGGTGAGTAGTTCTCACCTGGCTGACCGTCTGTGAACCGCCTCATGTTGAAAATCTGTCGCCAAGACCTACCGGTCTGTTCCAACCCTTGAGAGCCTTTATTCTAAGCTTTCTGAGCTTACTTTCTACACTTAGGTACCATAGTGAGATTGTGGTCAAACTAAAACCTAAAACTAAAGTAAAAAAAAAAAACTTTTTACAAATTAAAATATGCCTGCTCTGAATTTTGATGCTCTGTGTATACAGTCTGCGTCTGTTCACTCGTGGCGTTCAACACTCGCTGGAGTGACTTGACGTCGCACGGCGCGCCCACTGGTTTCTATAAAATCTACGTGGTTCTATTGACATTCATATTCAATAACCAAAATAATCAAAGCTATGGATGAAATTGGTTCCTCGTATTATCAACAGAAACCGCGAAAAATATTGAAAATTATTTCTTCTAAATATGAAAAAGCCGAAGCAATACATTCAAACAAAAAATATTGGAAAAATATATTCGATGAAATAGATTCAACGACCAAAACAGCTGTAAGTATTACTATGAAATTATTTTTATTTTTATTAACCCTCCAACAAATAAATTTACCAAGTGTTTTTCACAGATTGATGAGAGCAGATATTTAGCTAAAGTACTTCCATCGAATATTTACAAGAAGGTATGCAATACTTTAGATCTCCCAATAACGTCTTATTTTGCTGAAGAAACAGAACATATGCCAGGTAAGAAAAAGCGGACACCCAATCATAAGTTCAGGTTTTAAGGATATTTAATCTTTCCGGTTGAAAGAAGGACAAACGCAAAGACAGACAGAATATACATTTTAGCAATTTGCGTGCATTTCAAGTGCAGTAGATTAGCAGTTTTGTTATAGTCCGAATACAATCTGACTGTGCTGATCCACAGACAATGTTACTTAAAATCAGTCTTATTTCCAGATCGCATTTTACGACGTTCAGTAAAAGAACCAATGATAACATATAGAAAGTCTCTCTTTATTGATAGAGAACTAGACTCAGATACCGACGTCGAAGCTAGCAGGTATACCTATAGTATATTTATAATAAATACTAGGTAGTTACAGCCCTCCAGTTTTACCCGTGTTTCCGGGATGAAAAGGTAGCTTATGTCACTTTTTCGGCCAGAACTTTGGCATGCCACACACTTTCACATTTATATGATTAGTAAGTAACTATGCATCTTTATTGAATTTCTAGTGAGAACACTAAAGATACCCACAAAATACCAACGCAAATAGAGATTTGCTTGCTCTAGCATTGGAATTGTTAAGTTATAGTGAATAAATACATGACAGTAAAAATCTACGACAACCTAGCATTTATTTTATAAAACAAAGTCGCTTCCCGCTGTCTGTCCCTACGTATGCTTAGATCTTTAAAGCTACGGAACGGATTTTGATGCAGTTTTTTTAATAGATAGAGTACTAGTGATTGAAGAGGAAGGTTTTAGAATATAATTTTTCAAGTTTTTGTAAACATCGGGTAAAATATAATTATATTTGTTGGAGGTGTCGGAAAAAATAAGCCGTCTGGGAGCTTTCAACGAAAACGCTGCCTAAACCCTTTGAGATATAACAAAATTATGTATGGCGGAATTGTGTATCTTATAAGTATAGGTTTACAGAAAAGTCTATGGCATATGTCTATCTCTTAAAAATAACATAATATATCCATTTCAATACTTAAAAAAATGGGCAATTATAAATCGGTAATTACAAAGCTATTTACACAAGTACGGTATTAATCCTTATCATTTTAAATAAGTTAGAAGCTTTAAGCATTTCATGCACATTATTTTACTCTTTTACAAATATCTTAGGAGTAATCGCAAAAAAAATACGGGCGCGAGAATAAAATTCAAGCGCCAAAATAATAAAGTTGAGCAAATTTTGTGTTCTACGCAAGAAAAGGCGCGGGCGAAAGGTATGTTTGGATAATTTAAAATATCCAGCCAGAACTGGAAAAACTGAATCAGCCAAAATCGTGTAGTCCACGCGGGCTGGAAGCTAGTATTACATAATTAAATTAAATTTATCGAATCCCGGAATACAAATTATTATATCTCTTATTCCAGTATATAATCTATTTGTGTGCCAAGTTTCATCAAGATCGGTTTAGTAGTTTCGGAGTTCATCGCGTACCAACATCGTGACACTAGAATTATTAAGATTTGTATTTAAATGTATTCTACATTAATATTCAAGCCGTACCTCAGAAGGAAAAAACGGATCCCTATTAGGATCAAGGCGAGCTCAGTGAGGAAACCATAGCACGGTGGTAGGGTACTTTGTAGTACCCGACTGGCTGGCTACCACCTTCAAGTTGAAAATCTGTCGGTGTGTTCAGACAGCTGCACATGAGAGCCAGTTCTCATCTAGACTTTGTGTGCTTACCACCTTCGGCCACATTTTCACTTACCATGGTGAGATTGTGGTCAAACACAAGCTTATCCAGAATAAAAAAAAGGATCACTTGGTTGTCCGTCTGTCAAGCAAAACCCTTCTTCTCAGGGACGCGTGGAAGTATCATGTTGAAATTAACAAATACTCAGGTCTGCAAACACTAAGAGCAGTGAAAAAATCTAACTTCTTAGTCAATGCAATCAAAAGAAACGGCCGTTTATGCTCCGTTAATGCTGCATATTTTGTCTCTCGCAGGGGGTTTAGGTAACTAGATTTTCTGTAATCGAAAACTGGTGCAAGCGAATCAGATACTTAGTTAAAACAGAGTATTAAAATTGTATCTACATAAATACTTACCCGTAAAATTATGTCTTACAACATTAAAAAATTATTATACCACAGTGAATATTTGCGGTATCGCATCGCAATACAATAATACATTTATTGTATTTAATTTTAAGTTATTGTCTATTAATTACGTAGCTGTACCTCTCTTCATCAGTCTCTTGTATGATAATTCAAAAACATTTGGTTAACTTTCAATAATAGTGATCGAACACAAATTATATCATATTACATATGATTTATCACCACAATATTCGAATTTAACTTTAGGTATACGAATTGTATTGTACTATCCGGAACTAAAATACTCGTAATTAATCATGAAGACATTTAAAATATTCTCGGAAATGGCTCTAAAGTAAAGTAAGAAAGCAGACATAACTGTCATTACATGGTGAGATTGCCATCAAACACAAGATCAGGCGATGATAGCTCAGTGGTAAGTGACGTCGGATACCGCGGCGAAGGTCGTGGGTTCGAATCCTTACAATGAGCTTGAGCTTTCGGTGAAGGAAAACATTGTGAGGAAACCACTGCACGGTGGTAGGGTACTTTGTAGTACTCGACTGGCTGGCTACCACCCTCAAGTTGAAAATCTGTCGCCAAGCACCTGTTGGTGTGTTCCGGCAATTGCACTTGAGAGCCAGTTCGCCTTAATAAGGTGTACAACACATTAGCAATCCCCTGGTATTGCCAATGTCTATAGGCGACGGTTGTCACTTACCATCAGGTGACCCGCATGCCTCGTTGTCACTTGTGACATAAAAAAAAAAAAAAAAAAACAAAGCTTATTCAAAGTAAAAACAAAAGAAGCTTTATTGAACTGCATAAATTTAAATTATTTTTTACATTTTACAAACTGTTTTAAGCGCAACATTCGTAGGTACACTTTTGTATCACCCAGTTGATGACAAATATACAATTAAATAATAAATTAATTTTATCTCGAAACGTAGGGATAGGTACCTACCTAGTTATCGGTTATCATCGGTATAGGGTATTTCCTGTCTAAGGCTGACTTTGTACTGAAGCGGAGCGAGCGGAGATTTGCCGCTATGAAATATTAACCAATTATTATTATGTCGCGACCGTTTGCCGCCACCTCAAATATGTTTGGTT
The DNA here is from genome assembly GCA_951361185.1 of Ochropacha duplaris. Lineage (NCBI taxonomy): Eukaryota > Metazoa > Arthropoda > Insecta > Lepidoptera > Drepanidae > Ochropacha > Ochropacha duplaris. The sequence continues at coordinate 5,792,425 of OX592695.1, read as the reverse complement.
AATATTTTCGTAGCTTCGCACAAACGCACATCTTCACGTGCCGCGTTTCGGTAGAAGAGCAACCTTATGGCTCGACCGTCCGAGTTTGGCCGACGTTCCACGCGCAAACTTCGGCCGATGACGGATTAGGTGTAAACGAGCCATTAGTCTTGAATATATTATATACCCTGTTGTTAATAATTAGCCAATGAAATAAATGTATGTCCCGAGATGTTTTTCACACGCGGTCATTTATTATTACTAAACAGATTTCGATATAAAAAGTATAACGGGAAAATTCTCGCTGATTTTCCTTCGCGACCATTGGTAGTGTTCATCTCATGAAAACATTCATTGGAATGTTAAATATAAACAAGTGCGAGTCGCGCAACGAAGGTTCCGTACCGTGTTGTTATAGCGGCAACAGAAAAATATCATCTGGGAAAAATTCAACTGTGTAGCTATCACGGTTCATGAGATACAGCCTGGTGACAGACAGACAGACGGACATCAGAGTCTTAGTAGGTAATATGGTTTCCGTTTTTACCCTTTGGGTACGGAACCCTAAAAAGACATATATTGGTATTCTGTGACGTCTGTATTTTTTATATATCAACACAGTCATTTTCTATTTATAGTAAGATAATCCTGATCTTAATTGTCTGATAATGATATCATAAACTTTGTTATTTTATTACATCAAATTGGACAAAACCAATAAACTTCAAACGTGCATTGCGAACTGACTTTGAAAATAGTCTGATATTGATATAAACATATTACCTAATAAGCTACTCGTCAATAAACATATCAATATCTTATAATGAATTGGGTTTTCCCAGAAGAGCCGTTTAATGTTTGACACATTGACATAAAAATTCTAAACATTCATAGAGTGTAATTTTTTATCTTTATTATTTGTAGGGGTACTTTTATATAAGTAGTACTATTTTTCGCCCCGCGGTTTCACCCGCGTGCCCGAGTGATCGTATCTTTTGCCGGGATAAAAGTAGGTACCTATCATATGTTTTATTCTAGGATATGATCTACCCGTATGCCAAGTTTCATCAAAATCCGTTCAGCCGTGTTTGCGTGATTGAGGAACAAACATATAAACTTTAACATTTATAATATTAGTAGGATAATAATAATATTTTTGAAACGTGGATGAACTTGGGTGAATCCCCGGGTGGAAGGTACTTTTATAAAAACAAACACCAATCTACTAATATTTACTTCTGTATTAAACTAATTAACATTTTGTGATTTTTCACATAGAGCAAATACTCGTCAACTTCCTTGAGTTGCATGGGCTCTTTCGCACAGAAGATGAATGTGGTAAAGCCGCATGATTAGCCAACTTCTATCTATATATTATTATATGCAACGTATTGAATATTATTAACAATAACTGTGACGATGCATAACCAAATGTTTTGATTGCAGCAATGATGAAGACGACCAGCCAAACATTCATAAAGAGTTTCTAAAGAAGCCGGAACGCGAACAAGTCACTTGGGCTACACACTACCTTCAACCTGAGAGGGAAGATGAGAAAAGTCTTGTCAAGAAAGCTGATGATCTTACAGATCGAGTATATTGGGATATTTTTTATGCTTTTTCAATCATTTGTGCACTATTTTCCTAATAATATTAATAAAAAATAGTTTGTGTGTATATTTGTAATTAAAACTAAAATGAAATTAAATTTAGCTAGAGGCAGATTCTTCAGAAACTTCCATTAAACTGTGGGACGGAATCTAGTTCTATTAATATAGTCTACATGGATTTTTTGTCATAATATATTTTTCATATGTTTTCAGATCGCCAAAGAATTTTGTGAATACATGAAACAACTGGGTGGAGATCAGCAGTCAAATCTATTCACACCAAAGTCTATTAAGGAGTTATTTCAAGTTTGTTTATTTATACTCCTAGGTACTTATCTTTAGAAACCGAATGTTCATTGCATGCCGTTCGCGTGTTGCAAATATAGACAAATGCCTGTAGGTAGACCTGATAAGGGTTTGGAGGAGTTACAACATGCTCTATAACGATCATGAAGAACATGCTATAGGTATATAGCTATTTAGCAGCTCCGCATTTATGCGGATCTTGACTGATTAATACTTTCTTCAAATATTTATCTTTTATTGTTTTGTATATTATTTAAATTAATTATAATCACAAGTGACAACAAGGCAGACGGGTCATCTGATGATAAGTAACTACCGTCGTCTATAGACACCAGTAATACCAGGTGGATTGCCAATGTGTACACCTTATAACGATCAATTGCCGGAACACACCAACAGGTGCCTAGCGACAGATTTTCAACTTGAGGGTGGTAGCCAGCTAGTCGAGTAGGTACTACAAAGTACCCTACCACCGTTTTCCTTCACCAAAAGCTCAAGCTCTTTGTAGGAGTCGAACCCACGACCTTCGCCGCGGTATCCGACGTCACTACCACTGAGCCATCATCGCCTTTAATTTCATTTAATATACTAATATCTATGCTTTTCCGCCTATGTTCTGCAATATTTTTTCTTCATGTTTAAAAGCTTTGATGTGGCCATCGGTTTGTATTTAGATAGGACGATGTAGGACGATTTGTGATGCGTTTGTAGATTCACGTAACTAGCTGTAAGTTTTCCGATAAAAAAAAACCGGTCAAGTGCGAGTCGGACTCGCGCACTGAGGGTTCCGAACAAACTTGTAAATAGTTCGTTCATCATTTTTTTTATTACGTTTTCGATTACCTTATTTGAGGTTGATGCCAATTAAGCTAGACTTCTAAAATGTATGAGCGCTGATACAACGCAGAGGACTATCTCAATTGGTGGTGACTATGTATGTATGGGGACACCCTTTAATTTTCATTTTTTTTTATTTTTTGGAATTTTCCCTTTATCTGTGCTATAAGACGTTGCTTCGTACCAAATTTCAAGATTCTGAGTTCACGGGAAGTACCCTGTAAGTTTTGATTCCCTTGCGAGTTTCGAAAATTTGCGAAAATTTTCGGCATAAACTGCTGTATCTTTTGATTGCATTGGCTCAGAAGTTTGATTTTTTCACAGCTCCGAGGAACCCAAGACTCAAGTATTTGGTATAAGTTTCATCTTGATACCTCCACGCGTTCCTGAGAAAAAGGGTCTTGACACACGGACGGACGGACGGACAACAAAGTGATCCTATAAGGGTTCCTTTTTTTACCTTTTGATGTACGGAACCCTAAAAATAAATAAACATTGGTTAATTAAATGCTAATGTATTTTAGATTGAATTTGATACCCACGTGGCCAGGAGTTTGAGAGTTATATCAAAAGAACTGCCAACTGTTGACGAAAAAATTGCCAATGTTACTGGAAATCCTTACGTAAGTCTTACCTATTACCCTTACCCGTTACACATATTTTGTTATATTTATAGCCACGTTACATTATGGTCAATTAGATACTTACTTGCATTTATACATATAATATAACTATTACATGTAGAACGTAGAACAGAATTAAATATATTACATGGTAGATGAAGCTATGAATTTAAAACAAACATTACCTATTGACGACCATAAATAACAGTATTATCAATTTAGAACTCGCAATACGCAGCGTTGGAAAGAGAAGTGACCAGAGACATTAAAGCCGAAAAGTCTTCGGATAATACGAAGGCTTTTGGTCGCAGTATACCTCTGCATGAGCAATGGCGCGCACCTCGGAACAACACAAAAAAGCTGTGGCGCTCTGCACGTCACGTGCCAAAGGATCTCGTCACTTTGAAAACTGTTTGGGAAGGCATCACAAATTTAAGGTTACTTTGCGATATTATTGCCAAGCTGAAGAACTTATGATGCTTATATTTTATCACTAGCTGTCCCCCGCGGTTTTACCCGCTTTCCCGTGGCATGTTATCTTTTTCCGGGATAAAAATAAAAATATACACTCACAAATAACGTGGCTTTCTATTGATAAAAATATTTTCAAAATCCATTCAGTAGATCCAGAGATTACCCCCTACAACCTCACAAACTTTACCTCTTTATAATATTGGGTAGTATAGATTTAGTTATCCATTAACATAAAAGTAATGTAGGAAACTGAATTTGTACTGACCTCCGCCTCTCTTTGAGTAATACCTAAACTTTGTATGTATAATTTTTTGCAGGAGTGTGAAGGAATATTGCCGTTGGATGATCGAGCATCCAGAATATAGAAGAGCACCATACTTAAGCAGCCTTGGTATGTTTGACCCCGTAGTACTGAACGCGAGGCTCACGTTCGAGGCGAAGAGTCGCGATTTGATGCCCGTCACCTCACCGAACAATGTTCCAGCTCCTATAGAACATATACGTCGAAGGCTGTCACAATTAGCTGAGTCAGCTTAATTGATATAATATTTGGTATATACTATTGTTGTACTGACAACAATAGTTTATTTATTAATTTGTACCTTTCCATCAAAACCATTTATATGAAAATGGAGCAAAGTTCGGTTACAAACGTCTCGTCGTTAAAAGAGTTGAATTTGAATTTGAACGGGTGTCAAGTTATAGGTACAATAATACAAGATTAAAATTTTACTTTGCCAAAGTTATAAATTCAATATTTTACAATGAAACAAATTGTCTTTTAAATAAATTAAAAATAACGGTTGTAGGTATATTACATAGCGATGGTATAAGGAACTGCTATAGAACCTGGCACCCGTTCAGATCTTACCGAGTTTGTCCCTCTTTTCACATTCACGAATGCCAATAGGTTTTGAAAAAATCATTTTAATGTATCTAAATATATTCTTGACTTTGCTAAATAACGAAATAATATGTGGTTTATTCATCTAAGATTAATATTGATTGATACTTTGTGCTTGAAACTAACCTCACCAATAAATTTGTCGGCACCGAACATCGTCCTTTTTTTGCATATTACATTCACCTAAATATTCTTAATATCCTAAAGGCCTTGGTTTATGATAGATGAGTCCATAGAACAAATAAAAAAGGTAGAAGGAGCGTAGGTACGTAAACTATCGTCTCCAATGAAGTGTTGGTTGTGAAGTGAAGTGTGCACGAAGTTGTGTGCGTGGCCTGCACGTACGTTATCCCGCGTGACTTGCATCGCAAAGGAACGCGATCAGCCTCCTTTTTCAAATTCGGCTTCCTTTACTGTACTTCACTTTATGTGTTCTGTCTACCTTTTTTTTATGTCACTAGTGACAACGCGGCAGGCGGGTCACCAGATGGTAAGTGACTACCGTCGCCTATAGACGTTAGCAATACCAGGAGGACTGCCAACGTGTTGTACACCTTATTACAATGCCTTAAGGGCAAGGGCAACTGGCTCTCAAGTGCAATTGCCGGAACACACCAACAGGTGCTTGGCGACATATTTCCAACTTGAGGGTGGTAGCCAGCCAGTCGAGTACCACATAGTACCCTACCACCGAAAATTACTATATTTTACTTAATGAAAGCTATATTATCTAATAATTTCGAGAGCATTCAAGTTCTCGAAATGATTAGATAATGTAGGGTTAAAGCTAATTGCTCTTTTGGCCATATTTTTTGCTCAGCTGATACACACACGAATATTTATATTATATAATATATATAATATTTTTAATAATCCCTTTCTTTGTGGTTGCCTAATGTTTTATAATATTGTATTTTTTATACTATAATGAACTAATAGTGTGTCATCAATTAAGACAAGTCTAAAGATCTAACTCTAAAAATAATCAAAGAGATTAACCACTTGTGAATGGCTTAGAGGAAATAATTTGGTTTGTTTGAGAAATCAAATACAAAATGAACTAATTCATACCTACCTTCCTTCACCATTGGGTCAACTACCTATACCAATTTTTTCACAAAACTCATAACTAAATAATCACGTGAGGCTCATATAAACTTGCAGATATAATTTTTTTAGTATCGCTAAAATCATGTTACCGAAGACCATGCAATGCAAACAGAGTGGTCGAGGGCTTAGTTGGATGTAGAGATAGCAAGATAATGGCATAACTTTTATACTAACTGATTGTTGATAACGGTATGTGTGATCTTATATATAAAGTCAGGCTGAATGTTCAGTGCAAATATTAAAGTTATTAGTTGTTGCTTGGACAACTCGATCGAAAATGAAGGAATCATCCAGTGAAAGTGACTTGGATTTTGAAACTGTTTTGAATCGTGAAATAGGACAGTTTGGAAAATATCAAATAGTGTATTTATTAATGTTGGCTATCCCTGCTATGATCAATCCTTTAATGGTTGGAGATTACATATTTACAGCAGCCAGATTGCCCCATCGGTGTCTTATACCGGAATGCGATGGAACACAACCAGAATATTCTCCAGAGTGGATACTGAATGCTATTCCAGGCACTACGTCGGGTTTCGATAATTGTAATCGCTTTGCCAACGTTACATATTTGGAAGTGACTCAAATTAATACCCAGAGCGATTTATGTCCTTCTACTTTGTTTAACATAAATAATATAGTGCCTTGTGAACATTTTGTCTACGAAAAAACTAATAGTGTTGTCTACGACTTCAATTTAACATGTCAAGAATGGCTTCGAGCTCTTCCAGGTACTCTTAACAGTGTTGGAGCTATGGTATCGCTCGTCATAGCTGGATATATATCTGATAAATACGGACGACGAGTGTCAATAGTGTTCTTCTCATTAAATTTAGCGATAGTTGGGTGCGTACGAGCTTTTTCAATCAACTATCCAATGTACGTTTCATTGCAATTTCTCCAAACTGCATTGGGTGGAGGCGCCTTCAGTGCAAGTTACATTTTAGCAACAGAAATAGTTGGTCCTAGATATCGTGTAATGACAGGTGCTGCTATATCTACTATGTTTTCTGTAGGTCAAATAGTGTTGGGTTTGCTTGCATCTGTCATAGCAGATTGGCGATCTCTTAGTTTGGTACTTTACGCACCAACTTTTCTATTAGTCTTTTACTATTGGACACTAACTGAGAGTCATCGATGGTTGCTCAGTAAGAATAAACATGATGAAGCTAAGGCTACATTAGAAAAAGTAGCCAGGATGAATGGAAAGGAAATCTCTGAAAAATCAATGCATTTCTTATTAACTGCTATACCAAATGAAATTGAAACCGAAGTGGAAACAAATGGAGATAACTTGTTCATGCGCGTCATAAGGTCACCCGTATTATTACGGAGGTGTTGCACTACACCGTTCTGGTGGATAACATCCACCTTCATTTATTATGGACTATCTATTAACTCGGTCAGTTTGTCGGGTAATATGTATGCTAATTACATAGCAGTATCCGCTGTTGAAATTCCTGGTTTCTGGACAGCGCTATTACTTTTAGATAGGATTGGTCGAAAAAAGTCGTTATTTATCGGTTACACGTTGTGCGCAGCCTGTAGTATTGCATTTGTTTTCACGCCTAATGATTTAGATGGCTTGTTATTATTTTTTTATTTGTTAGGCAAATATAGTATAGGTTTAGTTATGACAGCAATGTACATTTTTACCGTTGAATTATATCCAACACGACACAAACATTCATTCTTTGCATTCTCTTCAATGTTGGGACGCATCGGTTCAATTATTGCACCACTGACGCCGCCTTTGATGGAATATTGGCATGGTATACCCTCCATAATGTTTGCAGCTATGGCAATAACTTCTGCAATCTTAGTGTTGACTCAGCCAGAAACACGAGACCTGAAAGCTCCCAATACTTTTGAAGATGCTGAACGACTTGGAAAACAAGACCAATTACTTAATTAAGACTACCTAATGACTTATTTATTATTTAGATTTAACTTTTTTTTAGTTACATAGAATTAAAAATATGAAACGCCATCTATCAAATTTAGCTTAAACTTTTTCCGTCTACATACTGCATTGTTTTTATCTCTTATACGAATAGTGGGATACTACGTAGTTCTTCAATAGTGTAATAGAGGGCGCTGTATTAATTGTATAGATAGACATTAATCTATGAAAAATAAACTTTATTTCTGTTCATTGTTTTTATTAAAACATCCATAAAAATACGTTTCCTCTTTAAACTATACTTTTGACGATCAATCACTGATGCAATTCGAATCGGAAAACTCTATCAAAAGGACTCCTAGTGAAATTAAAAACACTTTCAGTTTCATATCCGATACCATACCTATTTTGAGATACTTACTTAAATAATAGGTATAGGTAATGTATAAATAGATGGCGATGTAAATACTCAGTATAGGATATAATGTAAGTAGGTATTGTAATAGTATTGAGCTGTGAAAAATAAATAATAATTATTATATCGCTTTATTTTATTATTTGTGCATGAAATATAAATTGAAGTATTAGGAAAATACGGTTTGGAGCTGTTATACCTATGCTCCCATATTACGATGTGTTCACCGCCGCGTGAACTTAGCCAACCTAAAAATATATAATTGGGTACGCAACCTGCCTATATACCTTTTGGGTAGGTACCTAAGCATGCAGACTTTAGTAGATAAGTACAGACCTTTGAATGGTGTTTGTAGCCCTAATTAAAAACTCGGGTTAGGCATACATTTTAGATTCCTATTAGATACCTACCTTTAGTAGGTACAAAGACTTTAAACTTATACTAATATTTAAATTTCTTTGAGTAGGTACAATAGCTTGAAAAGTTACCTTCATCAATGCAAACAAAAAAAAGGACAGGTATTTTAAGTTTTTGTCAGAATTCGACTCTACCTGCTGTTAGTAATTGAAAACCTTACTGTCTGACCTCTTTAAATAAATTTAGCATAGCGTTATTATACTCTTTGAATATTTTTATTAACTGACAGAAAAATAGTAATACGTTCATTAATTAGTTGTCATTTGATTTTCTGAATACACTTTTTAGTGGAATTCTCGAGAAAGGTAGAAAAGTTATAAATCAAAGTATGCCTTGTGGGAAACGTCCCCTCAAAAAAACATGGAGCAAACCGAGGCATATAAAGGTCATCACTCCGTCTCGTTACGAACAAAACGAACTTTCCGTCAAAGAGCACTGGAAGAAAGTTATACGTGACATAGAGCTATCTTACAAAGATGAACAGGTCTCAACTCTTTTCTTTTTGCTGTAACAACTAAAAGCTACACTGCACTGCACTGCCTCCCAATCAAAACGGAGCGAGCAGAGCTAGGAAAATGTTATCTAATAGAATTGGTCGCTCATCTCATCATAACTCTCGTCAGCACGGTAGCGGCGCAGCGTCGCGTCATTTTTGTTGTACAATTTTTGGCTAGCTCCGTAGCCTAAAAGTTACTAAAAAAAGGTTTACCTAACATAGTTGTACGTATTTTACTTTATAATTCACTAGTCAAGTACCTACCTAGTATTTAAAATGTCTGAACATAAACATTACTGCCATGGACTCCACTCCTTGCCACCAAAATTAACTGATCAATCCACATTATCTACAAGAGGACGTAATTTTTAGCAACGCCGCACTCATTTTGTATCACACTGCTGTGGTACTGCCGAAATGACGACTAAATTGGGTGCAATTGGACGAAGGATTCGGTGATGCAATAAGTCTCTAGCCATAGGCTTTATGAGATACAATTTGAGTATGCAGAGCATTCGACGTTAGTCACTCATGTCATGAACCTCACAGGACCCTTTCATTACAAGTGGTCCAATATTTTACTGTTTTCTAGTTCTGGGAGTCACAATATGATATTGTACGAGATTTGATGGGTCCGGTCCTCTTCAAACGGATTGCTAAAATCTTTAATCTACCCTTGAAAGAGGCACCGTATGAACTAGCTAAATCCGGAACCTCGTCTCCGGTGCCATCGGACAACTTTTACACAATAGGAATAGCTTCGCAGGTAAAATTAAACTATTTATTTTTAAGGAATTTTGCCTATAAGGATATTGACTACAATACCATAATATCTTATCAACATGTAAAATAATCTTAAGGTAAGAAAAACATTTACATAAACTGTAAAGATTCCGGCAAGTAAGTAAATCAGCAAGTCATTTTTTTCTGCGGTGGATAAGATCCATTTAAAATTATTCAAGTAAGTACATTTCTTATGTCTATCTAGTATTGCGGAAAATTGCTTTAAATTTTGTTAAAAGGGCGTAAAAGTGAGTATCAGGATATTTATTTAATTTCTAATAGGTTTGTTAATTCAGCCTGGTGATAAAAACATTTTAGTAAAGGTGGCGCTGCTGGGTCCTTTGTTACCATTTCGGTGTACCTACTGGCATTCATGTTGTGTTTCTATTCCATAGCCTCAGATACGCTCCAGTACCACAATGAGTGAATATGAATTATCAATCGAAGAAGAAGAACAATATGAAGAAGAGACGTCTGAAAAATGGAGCACATCATCTGTTGATCCAAGCGCAGATTTGAAAAGACTATCTCGTTCCAAATCAATGGTCAAATCAAAATCCATCATCTTGTCCAAGACATTTTCTAAACCTCTCTCAACTTCATTCTCCAAATTTATGTCAAGAAATACTTTGAGGTCGTCTCGCTCAAGTAAATTGAAAGGTTTCAGATCAGAAATATTGTCACCAGAAGAATCAGCTTATTCTGCAGATGATTTAGAAGTTCGCATTGCAAATAGCCGGACCGTCAAGTACGTATAAAAAAAATAGGTTAACCCAGCCACGCGTCGCTGTGACTCCATCTGATATTAATTAAGGAATTAAATATAACCGTTGCCATGGTAATTGCAGTTTAAATTCCCTTTTCCGTAAGAAATTCGAAATAAATAGTATTAAATATTCCCCCAATCAAACGCAAAGTTGTTTATATTCAAGCCATTTCATTGACAACTTTTCGAGATTTGCTATTTTTGACACAGACATTTTATACCTACTTATATAATTTTCTAGACGACCAAATCAAAGACGTTTCAAAAACCCTCACTTTGAAATGTTGTATTGCAATGAATCAGAGACAGACATGATCAAGTGGAACTCAAAATATAAACAAAAGGCTTTTGAGGTGTCGGCTTCTGATGAATTCAGCAAGAAAGCTGAAATAATGACTAAGCAGGTATAAGAAAAGAACTCTAAGACAGAATATATCTTTCTTTATTTTATAGTTTATTGAATCATAGGAAATTCAAGTTTGGCGTGGCGCGACGTTTCTTGCAAATTTTGTGGTTAAATACTCCGGTGAAAATTTTAATATTTGATTAAATACTATAGTATAGCTGGCCCCCACGGTATCAGCTGCGTTCCCGAGGGATATCTTATCTCGAGTATCTTTTTCCAAGATAAAAAGTATTCTAAGGTTTATTCCAGGACCTACCTGTGTTACAAGTTTCATCAAAATCCGTTCAGTAGTTTTTTGCGTGAAAGAGTAACAAAATATATCTACACATCCAAACAAACATTCATATTTATAATCCTACTAATATTATAAATGTGAAAGTTTGTATGGATAGATGGATGGATGTGTGTTTGTTACTCATTTACGCCAGAACGGCTGAACGGATCTGGATGAAATTTGGCATAGAGATACATTATAGTCTGGAATAGCACATAGGCTACTTTATCCCGGTAAAAGATAAGATCCCACGGGAACGCGAGTGAAACCGCGAAGGACAGCTAGTATGTAGTTATAAGAAAGACATAACTACTTACCTACCTATAGTGTTGAAAATGAGATTTTTTTTTTCATTACAGATTTCAAAAGATTTTTACGACTGGTGGGTCGATTTGGGAAATGTGGAATTCAAGAGTGAAATCAAACGACCAGAAGATATCGAAGATTTGTTCCAAGTGAGTAATTTAAAATAACGTTGTTTTCGTTCAAAATATAAAACACCAATTTGAGGACAGTCTAACATTAAGTAGAAAATTTATTGTTTTAAAAGGATGATCAAACAATTTCAGTTATTGTGCATAAATCGAATGTTCCTTTATTTATGAATAAACAGCTCTAAAAGTATCAGGCATCCTTAAGTGAATCGATGTAAAAACTAATTAACATATAAACCAATCCAAACGAATTTCAGTAACGATGACTTCAGCCAAGCTTGTTCACTTATTTCTGTACCTACTGAAAAAAAAGGAATCATAAATTGAGTAGGTACCTATCAAATGTAATTACTAATTATTCGTATGTTATAGGTGTGGTTTGACGAGCATGCATCTCGTGGCTTGGTTCTTCATCCGAAGATTCTCCCATGTGTGTTAGAGAGCATTACAACTTATGTTGGAGTACCAAATGTTCGTATAATTTTCATCATTGCGCAAGTGTAAATGCGTATTACATATACCTCTAGAGTTATATCAATACAAATTTACCTAATAGTATTCATAAGAAAGCGTGTTTGTTGGTTTGGTTTTGGTTCTTTAACGCAGATTTTTGAGATATTTTGTGGACCGGAGAGTGACATAGGCTATCCTGTGAACTCAAGAAAAAAAACGGGTAGGTAGTTAGTCAATACTTAACTATAGGTTAACAAACACACTTTTTCATTGATAATATTGTACATAAGGTTTAAAGTACGCTATACCTAATTAGTTTTGTAGTTGAAGCTACAACTGGCAATTCTAATAAAAAATGGTTTGGTAGTTTAGTTTTGATAATGTAACAAACAAGACAGACTTAGATACTCACTTTCACTCGTATGAATTGTAGTAAGGAATAATAATTAAATAAGTATGGGTAGTTAAGATTCGACATTTAAGATGATGTAGAATCAACACATACCCGGCTAAAGTAAGTAAAAATAAAAAACATTAATTCAATCAAATATGCCATGACATTCAGGAAGCGTGCCCAATGGCTCTTAAGCGGCAGATTGACGACGATATCCTCGCAGAAACAAGTCCCGCTCACTTGATGGCATTCGGTACAAGTCTTCCGCACAAAATGAAGCACATTCCGCCAAAGAACAACACTGAGGAAATGTGGCACAGTGTCAAGATACCAGAGGACCTGCGTTCCATGGCGTGCGTATGGGAAGATGTGCAGCACCTGACGTAAGTATAACCATGTTACGTTGTGATATTGAAACTCTTCATTCACTAGCATTATCTCTCTCTCCCCATCTTTCTCTCTCTCTCTCTCTCTCTCCCTCTCTCTCTCTCACTTTGGACTTCACTACATTTAATTTTTAACAAAGGTAGAAAAAGATGTAGTATTGTAAGTACACATTTTTAATTGTAATAACTCGAATACGTAGGTGGCGTAGGTCAGGCAATAATGAATAGAAAATATAAGTAAAAATGTATAATGCTTAAACTTTTAATTTTGAATTATTATATTTCATGTGACAGGTAAATTTCTTTATCGATTTGGGCAATTTCGACATTTTAACTAAATCTTGTTATTTTTTTCCTTATAATTACTACGTGATAATGCTAGAGGCCCAGAAACCTCACGTTAAGAAATTCAGTCTTAACTGTAGTATCAGGACAAGGTCATGGCTTTTTAAATGCATAACTAGGCAATGGATTGCAAATACGATGTATGTCTGTAGCCACTGTCCTCAGTGGCTACTGAGTGAGTGGTATAGTGTCCAAAATGAAGGGACAATTTTGGCTACCGCATTATGAGTAGGTATTCAACGCGTAGGTCTAAAATTAACTTGCAAGATTTGTCATTCATAAACATGATATGTACCTAAGTGAATTTAAACTATAGAATGTAATAGATACTGATTAATATAATTTGAATTATTTTCAGATCAACAAAAGGATTCCATAAATGGCTCGAGCAAAGGCCACACCTGCTAATGCCCCCCTATCTGAAAGGCCTCGACGATGTGGGAGATAAGAAACAGCCGTTCGTAGTACCATCAGATTTCCTTATGAAAGAGAAGAGTGGATCAGCTTCAGCACAAGAACTGGCGCTGCCCGTATCGCAATTCTCGCTGGAGCTTAAAGAAGTTCTCAGTAAACTTATGAATAATTAGATGAATTCATAAACTCAAGTTTTATAACATTTTAGTTAGTTATCGATATTGCGATGTTTGTAGTTATTTTGTTTTGGTAGTAATTGTAGATAATAAACTCGTCAGACCAGCGGTCCTACTTTTTGTCAGAGATACCAAATAGAACAATTACCTATCCATATCCCGTTTCTACCAAGTAGGTAAGTACTAACGCTATACGGAAATTTCCCCATGATAAAAATTGTTCTCCAATTGTCTGACGAGAGCGCCCTAAATTTTACACTTTCTCATTTGTTTTGTTTTATTAATTTCAGATTAAAATTTACAATGTAAGGAAAATATGAAAAGGCCTTTGCATCTTGAATTGATTTATTATTTATCCCACTAATATTATAAATGTGAAAGTTTGGATGGATGGATGTTTGTTACTCTTTCACGCAAAAATGGCTGAACGGATTTTGATGAAACTTGGCACACATCCTTTAGTCCATATCCTGAAATAAAACATAGGATACTTTTTATCCCGACAAAAGATAAGATCCCTCGGGAACGCGGGTGAAACCGCGGGGGATAGCTAGTTTAACATAATCCACCTCGGACATTTTTCACACACGGCTATCTGATCCCAAACTAAGCAGAGCTCGTGCTATGGAAGCTAGATAATATTCCTGCATGCATGTATTGAGTTATAAACTTTAATTTTCCATGCGCAAATAATGCACTCTCTTCGTATTTTTATAATTTTAAAAGGAAATTGATAATTGGTTATGAACTTAACGATCTAAGTACCTTGAAGCGTTTGAATATTAGGTACTTGGAACATTATTTGTTGTATGAAAGCGTGGATTGGATTCTTTGCGATTGTCAAGAAATGTATATTTGTGTATGTAGGTATAATTGTATGAAACTATTCCTATGGTTCGTGCTGTGGTACGTGCTCGTGGTACCTAGTTATTTTTGTTTAAAAAACCCCTGAATAGGTACGTGTTATTTTATGTTGACTCAGTAAAGATAGGAAATTAACAAAGAAGGTTTATTTTCGCCAATGTTTATGCGTAGCATAAGGTAGTTACTATGTAGATATACTGGGTCCAAAAAATCTGAAAGCTTGTTTATTTCACTCAACTTGATAAACTCTAATAACTACCTATATGCCCAGATAAAAAATCACGCATTCACTAAATTATTTTATCTATAAAATTAATACCTTAATTTAAAAAATACACCGTATGTCCGTATATTTCATGGCATAAATTGAGAAATGTATCATTACGCCATAGCGTATTATAATAGTAGATTATGGTATAAGTGTGTAAAGTTGGTCATTACCGCTGAGGCGCAATTAAGACCCGAGCCGCTAGGTGAGGGTTATAAGAGAGCCGAGGACAGTTATCATCAATACACACGAGTATCATACGACGTTTTTCAACACACTTGTGAAGAAAATAATACTAAAAAATATCGGATCGGCTCACGTTGTGAATTATAGTAATTAAAAAGTCACAGTTTGATTATAGGTGTCATTACGTGCCTAATTGCGGTGAAATTAGAGCCACTTTATGAGCAAGTGTGTTGAAAAATAAATAACAACAACTCGTTAGTTGTTTAAGATTTATTTAAGTTATAATGTGGGTAATCAAGATTCCGAATGGTCGAACGGTGGATGCCTCAGTTAAAACTTTAAACTAATTTTAATTTTACTATATCTCTTACTTACAGACATTATTAAATAAGGAAAGAAATATTTAAAGCTGTCTAACTGGGATATTGCCTATATTAAATTTTTTTTAACACTAACCAGTGTATAAAACATCTAAAAATACTCGAAAATAGCGAATACGTTGTAAAATTCATCTTTTCTATGATTTAAATTTCTAATTTAACGACAAAGAGTAGATCTTTTGATGGTGTATATTTATGACGTCACTACGCAGTATCTCATATACAAAACTATCGTTTTGACATTTAATAAAAAAAGTTGATTTGATATCAACATCCTTATTTATTACCTATTCTATGCCAATGTTAGAGACTACCTAATTTGATAGGGCATTTTTTTGTAACCCAATCTGAATTTTTTTTTGTTAGAAAGAAATATATCTACTGATAATAAATTAGTTTAGATTGTAAACAACAGAATCAACAGTTGTATTATACTGTGCTTATAATAATCCATGTCTATCACAAAAATAGACATCTATAATGATAAAGATAATATGTTTATATCAAAGCGCACCTTATTATATGGGTGTCCCAGTGAATTAAACCTACCCACCTACCTACTCGTATCAATGTATTTTGAATCAATTAGGTACCTATTTAATATTTGTCAATAAATGTTTTAGAAAATTGGTATTAGCATAAATTTAAAAGAATCCGTGAAACGCTAATGATATTTAAACCGCTTTATAGATATGTATCATATTGATAAAAGATAGCAATGATGATATATATTTTTTTATTAATTCATTTGCAATCTAAATCGCACGACTTAGTGTACAAACAAGACAGACTCTTTATGTGGTGATTAAAATATGGCGTGTTGATTGAGTTTTCATAAATAGAAGACAAAGAAAAGAAAATAATACAAAATGGCTGAATCAAATATATCTAAAAAGGAAGTGATGGAAGAAATAATTAATAGAAAAAAAATGGGTGATAAAAAATTTCATTCAGAGACATCACTACAGCAGTTTACAGAAGACGGAGAAGTTACAACTCCAGAATCGATTAAAGATCCAGGTGTAAGTAGTGCTCCTGATTTTTTCCACTTCCACTAACAATAAACAGGTACTTATGTGAATATTTTATTAGGAAACCGAAATCTAAAAGGAACCGACTTATATTTGATATATTTACAAAAAATATATTTATTTAAAAAAAAAACCTATATATTGCAGGTACTTAACTCGACAATAAATGGTACAGGAAGTGCAGATGAACTGTCTGAGCGAAGACGCACTATGTCTCAACCGGGACCAATGTCAGGGAGTCTTCTCACTGCCAGTGCTGCGCGGGCTGCTAGAAAACGACCTCCAAGAAATGTTATGTACGCACCTGATCTTGAGACGAATGTAAGTACAAGTAATCTATAGACAAATTAAGTTACACGAAAAAGAGGGACATGGTTATCAAAATAAATAGCCTATAACCCAGGCTAGAGTGAATAGGCATCTTCACTCAAGCGTGTTTACTCCTTCAGGATTGTGTCAATAGCCAAACTTTGTCCCATTTTTAACAATAAAACACATTCAATTCTACCTCCTAATCGTAAATCCCAAAAAAACAATATTCATGGGTGTCAAAAAACAATGAGATAATTTATCAAAGAGGTGTGGTAGTAGTGACGCTTGCAATTACTAGCATAAACAATAATAATATTGTACTCGAGCCAGATGATATTTTATTTATTCTGTTGCTCTCTTCCGCGAAGCTTCCGCGTTACACTAAATTCCACCCTTGGTGCCTTTTTACTTTCGTACGATGCTACTAAATTAATAGAAATATTTAATTTATTCTGCATTTACATACGAGAACAAAATCTTAAATTCGTCGCTACTAAGATCCTGTAGTAAACGTGAACTATACGTCAAATAACTGTTTTTTGCTGATGATACAATACCTACCGCTTTTATTGCTAAGACTCCGCCAGAATTGCAGGTTCTTCCAGTTAAATTTGCGTATGCTTGTTTCCTCTTCTCTTTGTCTAGAAACGCTTAGAAAACAGTAGTTCTGGCGCAGGGTTACAATCAAAAACCATCAATGATGGTACGCCTCTTGATGTGGTTTACCTATTCTGCTATCCAACAATATGTCAGTGGATACTGAAATAAAAAACCGGCTAGGTAGAGCTGCTACGACGTTGGAGAGGCTGAGTATAAAAGTGTGGACTAACAATCATCTCTCAACAAGGATAGTAGACAAGGATAGATACCAAACTTGTGTTCTGAGCACAAGAAAGAAGATTTAACAACTTTCACATGCAATGTCTTAAATAGAGTAACGAATGAGAGAGTGTTGCAAAGTGCAACACTCGCAGCAGTTGCAGCTTTACAGCATTACCCACCGCAATGCTTAAACAGCGAAAATTGCGATGGCTGGGGCATGTGCACCGAATAGATGCCACTCGTTTAACAAGACGTGCTCTATTGAGTGAAGTTTGCTTTCGCCAAGGCAAAGGTCGGAAGATCCATGTTGCGGTTCAAGGACTACACAAATCGCGATATGGTTGGTGGCCGAAAAATGGAATTACGTTGCTGGCAACCGCAACAAGTGGAGAAAGTCTCTGACTGAATAATGCAAAACCCGTGATAGGTACTTGTTCTAAAACAACACTTTAGCAAACATATGAGTACGAGAGTCACTTCACCAACTCGGCTATCTAAAGAGTCTTAGTTAAGGTGCCAAAAATGCAGACGCTACTTTTGGTCCCGTAATAGGACTGTACAGTCATTCTGAAGCCACTAAGCTGGGAGCTGTTTAGATCATCTATTAAAGATCATCTAGTAAAAGCCTTGAAATGTATAACATGGGCCCGATTCGCTGCTCTTTAAAATGGCATGACTTACAGCAGTGCATTTAACGCCCCAGGCGCTTGATATCACTAGTCCCAAAGATTCTTTTTTAAATCGGGCGGAGCGAGAAAACACGAATAGGGATGTGCTGTTTGTTCTGGTCGTGAGAGCGACAGTCAAACATCTCTACCCGGTTTATTATTTAAGATTCATTTTCGCATTTATAATATTACTAACAGTCCCCCGCGGCTTCTTCCATGTTCCCGAGGGATCTTATCTTTTCCCGGGATAAAGAGTAGCCTATGTGCTGTTTCAGGCTATAATCTATCTCTATGCCAAATTTCATTCAGATCCAACGCGGGTGAAATAGTAAATAATAAGTAGGTTTGATAAAAGTATAGTAGGATTTTATAAAACAACTAGCTTTCCGCCCGCAGCTTCGCCTACGTGGACTACACGATTTTGGCTGATTAGTTTTTTCCAGTTCTGGAGGGATATTTCAAATTATCAAAAAATAGTATTTTTATTTTTCATACAAACATTAAGATTCCTTTTTACCCCTGTAGTAAAAAAAAAATCCTGTAGTACATGTTTTATTATTTTACATTTAGAGGCTAAAAACCAAATTTCATTCATTTCGAATTTAAAAAAATCATTAACTCTAACACCCCTTTTTACCCCTTTAAGAGTTGAAATTTAAAAAATCCGTACATTTGTATCTTTAATTTGATTAAAGAGCATAAGTACAAAATTTTGAGTAATTCT
The DNA here is from genome assembly GCA_951361185.1 of Ochropacha duplaris. Lineage (NCBI taxonomy): Eukaryota > Metazoa > Arthropoda > Insecta > Lepidoptera > Drepanidae > Ochropacha > Ochropacha duplaris. The sequence continues at coordinate 5,773,265 of OX592695.1, read as the reverse complement.
GATAATAAACATTTTTTTTTCATACAAACTTTAACCCCCCTTTTTACCCCTTCAAGGGTTGAAATTAAAAAAAAACCGTGTTTTATTATTTTACATTTAGAGGCTAAAAACTAAATTTCATTCATTTCAAATTAAAAATGACAGAGTTTCATACAAACTTGAGTTTCATACAAACTTTGGACCCCCGTTTCATCCCCTTGGGGGGTGAATTTCGGAAAATCCTTTTTTAGCGGAAACCTAAGTCATGATAACTACCTGCGTGCCAAATTTCAGCGCAATCCGTTCAGTGGTTTCAGCTGTGCGTTGATAGATCAGTCAGTCAGCCAGTCAGCTTTGACTTTTATATATATATATATAGACTAGTGGGACGGCGTCTACGGGCGTCGTCCTGCCCTGAAATTAAAACAAACCTTAGAACCCGATTCCAGCGCCACCTATCGTGTCCAATTGTGTTTTCAAACCATCCAGGAACTCATTGAAATATACACTCAGAATTTCATCCAAATCGGTCCAGCCGTTTCGAAGGAGTTAGGTGATAAATACACGTACAGAAGAATTAAATATATTAAGATAATAATATATCTACATCTTATTTATAACTAGCTGTCCCCCGCGGTTTCACCCGCGTTCCCGTGGGAACTTACCTTTTCTCGGAATTAAAAGTATCGTATCACTTGTTTCAGGATATAATCTATGTGTGTGCTAAGTTTTATCAAGATCCATTAGTAGTTTCGGAGTTCATCGCATACCAACATTGTGACACGGGAATTTTATATGTTACATTGACCCTCTCGTATTTTCAAGTGATCATTGTAGGTACTATCACAATAACGTGACAAAAATAATGATAAACCTATCCATTCCATCAATCATATGATTTACTTTAGAAATTGATAAGATCCAGAATTAGATATAAAAATTATGATTAAAAATTAATTATATTTGTCTCTTTAATCCATAACGAAAATGTAATTGTGCAACATACTAAAATCAAAAGTAATAAAAAGGTTCCGGTTATTTGATAACAGAGTAAATTTTATAGACATAAGTACCTACCTATCTACGTATTTAAAGTAATACACGATTAATAATTTCTAAGACGATGATAAACATACTAACCGTGAATTTAAAAAAATATCGACCTATCATTATCATACCTACGCATTTACTTCATTCAGCATCGTATAAATAAGTGAATAAAATAAATATGTTTATGTACCTCCTATATTGATACAATAATATTCCTCACAAGCTTCCACCCCCGATCATGCTATAACCAGCGTTCGTGTGGGAACTTATTTTACTAGAAATAAAATGTATTGTATATTTAATTCCAGGATTCCTATTTTTGTGTTTAGCTCAATAGGCTAGGAACATGAGGACTTTGTGTACTTAGACCGATTGTAGTCAAACACAAGCCAATTCAAACAAAAAAAGGGATGCCAGTCGATTGGCTATTTCAAAAAACTTTGTAAATAATTATTTCTATTTCGTTTCTATAATTACATACCTACATAATATGACCAATCTTATCCTTACTAATATTATAAATGTTAGGATAGTTAATTAGATATTTGTGACTATCATGTATTTGGATGACACATACCTTTAGTTATATAGTGGCGGATTTTATTAGGAATACCTAAGGTAAACTAGGCGCGAGGTTACAAAGGGGCGTTAACGCGAAAGTTTTTAAACAAAAAAATTACATAAAATTAATTGTGTAAGTAAATATACTCCGACATACCTACACAATATAAAAGACTTGTTAAAACCAATTTTATAGAATAAAGAAGTGTATAGAATTTGCTATTCCATTTAGTTACCGATTTTGCCATCCACGCCCACTTGAAATAATCATGTAGTAGATATGTAAACCTTTCGGAAGTAACTCTCTAAATTATAGTGAAAACCGTATCAAAATCTGTTACGTGGTTTAGAAGAAGTAAGCGGAGAAGCATCCTACAGGCGAAAACAGCTAATTTGCTTTATACTGGCCGCTAGAGGGGCGTCGACAGAGAGGACCGACAACCTAAACCTAAACGTAAACGTATGAGGTGCTTGCCCAGGGCGCTCTCAACATTTAATCTGCCTCTGCCTATACCTATGCTTAACGTAGAATACACATAATAGTTTTTATCCCGGGTAAACGCGGGTAAATGGGAATGCGGGTACGAGTAAAAAAACGTGGTGGTAGCAAGTTATAAATAAATGTGTATATTTGTAAATCTATTTAATATAATAACACGCATAAAACGTATAATGAGTGGACTTCACGTGTGATTTTCCAGATGCGATTAGATTATAAATTGTTATTGCTACATTGATACTGAAAGCGATACTACGAAGACTCATGACAAAATTTCCAGTAGGTGTGCATGCACCCAATTCACCTCGCTGGCGGATCGGCCATGGAGGTTAGATACCTTTTCTGCCACACCAAATATTTTGGTTTAGATTCGCAACTGACAAATATTTCTATACATAATCATGTCTGATGTATATAATTACATGTACCTATCTAATCTATTATTTCGTAATAAACCAGATATCTGTTAGACAAGCTAGTAAGTTTATTTCTTTTTTATCATTATTTACCTAAAGGGGCAGTCAGTATTTTGTATTTGATATAGAAATATTTATTCCATATGCCAATTTTGTTAAATGCTATACATTTTTTTTAAACTTATGTCTGACGGTCGATTGACACACGTAATAAGACATTGAATCAATGCATTGAATCATTTATTGGTATTGAAATACGTGACGAAAACAGTCCAAGTTATTACATTTTCTTTTATAGCTAGGCCTTACTTAATTAAACTTATTTTTAATAAACTTATTTCTATAAACCCAGGCACTTTCATACTTCGGTTCTCTCGCACGCAGTGAAAGTTTATAGGAACATAATTATTTCACGTGGTTTAACCTAGTCACTAGTGCATAATATTCGGACATATACCTACCTACATATCTCTATGTTAGAGCGCGATGCGGTGTTGCGATTGTGAGTCATAATTAGGTGACTGTGACTTACGCACTTATTCAAGTAATTCATAGATAAACAAATGAACACGTTGTTGCAATCAGTTTCAATCTTGAAGTAAGTAACTTATTTTCTAGTAGTAACTGCATATACAAACACCATTTCATTGTGAATGGAATTGCCATTCTAGATATCTTTGTTTATGGATTGTTGCCCTACAACAGGAATATTGATTTATAGGTTGTTTTTAATTGAAACTGAATGCAACAATGTTGCGTAATCCGAGGGCTGCACTTATAAGCAACAACAATGAACAAAAATTGTAAAGCCCATAGTAATTATATGTAGATATCTCTACACTTACTAAAACACTCATAATTTGATGTAGGTACCTAATGATTACATATTTTACAACTGCATCAGATAAGATCAAAGAAAATAATACTAAAACGTGATTCGTATGTGAAGACGATACGAAATGAATTGCCATTTAGATATTGCGTTTGTTTACTTCCAATCGTTTGAGCAAGGAATTTCCTTACAGTATTTATTTAATGGAATTGTGACAGTTTCGTGAATATGAATAATAATAATCGGGACTATACTATAAGCTATACCAAGTGCAGCACTTCAGAAATTACACCGGAACCGTGTGTATGAACAATTTTCTTACTATCTTTATTACGCTCTACAACTTTTTTATTGGTGTACCTGGAATATAATTTGGTGATGCATGATGCAATTGATAGGCCACGTATGGATTAATATGCGACTTTTCATGTAGGTATATGCAGGTTTCCTCTCGATATTTTCCTTCCACGACCAGTAATAAATGCGTACAAAAAAGCTGATTACCGTAAAAGTACCTTACTCGCCGAAAATTCAACAATTTTTGTTATACTAGGCAGGCGAGTCACCTCATGGTAAGTGGCTACAGTCACCTATTATAGACATTAGCAATACCAGGGGGATAGCCAATGTTTATGACACTAGTCCAGGAGTCGGCAAACTGCGGCTCTTTGAAGGGTCAGTTGCGGCTCTTCAAGTTCCCCTCAAAATCATATTTTTGGGTGCATATGAGATCAAATATTACGTAAATACCGCGTCCGCGCTACCAAAATAATTGTCTTTATTTCGAACCCAAACACAGTTAAATACATTTTACTACAGTCCTATTAAAATTTGGAATACAGTGAAAACCTTAAACAGAAAACTGCGGCTCTTTGAGCCTCCAAGAAGTCGATATTTTTTGGAATCTGGCTCTTTGTCTAAAAAGTTTGCCGACCCTTGCACTAGTTTACCTGCACACATAAGGGGCTCGAATCGTTTAACAAAACGGCTCTCCGTAACTCGTCTACTTTTAGGACAAGGCCAGGACATGACAATATGGGTAAAACCAAAACTGATAGTATATCAGATACTGTCCCAGTTAAATTGAAACCCAAGTGCGGTGTCATTGGGGTTTTCCATTGTTAGTACATCGAATCCAATCCAATCTGGCTCTCCCTGTATTGCTAATATCCATAGGCGATGGTAGTCACTACCTAACAGTTAAACTATCTGACTGCTAATAAGACTTCTGACATAAAAAGGTGCTTAATATAGGTAATTGAATATTATTGTTTGCAAACCGTACGCAGGAGTCGTACTGAAACTGCTTTTTCAAGACTATCATACCATTATCGCTTATCGGGCCTTCAATGACTTTGTCAGGGGCACGTCCGTAAATAGTATTTATTTATTTATTTATAAGGGAAATCAACATCTTATTACAAAGCAAAAAAGTACAGTATAGATTTAACATATTTGTAAAGCCAATGACAGATATTGATCTTTAGAGTTTTATTGTAAACACATAACTAAGTAGCCGTTGTAAAAATTCGCGTATTTAGCTATAAGACAAATGAAGTAGGCCAAATGAGGTAGGTTGGAGTTAACTAGGTGACCCTTTATTTTTGCGGGCTAGTGTATGTGATGCTTTTCTAAAGCAAACATCCAATATAATATATCATTTCTGACACGATAACATTACAAGGTTTATTTAACTTCAGTTAGGTACCTAGTAACTATCTATATATCATATAAATATAGCGAAATACTGAGTAATTACGAAATCCCAGTAATTATAAATACTACTAATTTGAAAATTGGCAGGTAAATTCCTCATAGAGAGTAGGTAGGTATCTGCTAAGCAAAAAATCGTCTCTTAAAGGTTTCCCTCAGGAACGCAGGTGAAATCGCGGGAAACAGCTAGTTGTGGTGTATTATAGCCGGAACATACTAGGGACGTATATAGGAATTAATATCGTTTAAGAATAGCACCTTATGATATATTATTTGATTTCTATAAGTAATGCAAGCTATGAATATTCTTATATGCTAAGAAAATAAGCTTTTCGAGTTTATTCAAACATTAATTTATCAACTGTTGTACGAAAATAGACGGAGATACTGAAGCTTTATTATTGGAACGATTCATGGAAAAGAATATTAATGAAAATTATTAACCCCCGAGTTTCATGTCAGTTTGCGCAAGAAAATTTATATTATAATTATATAATTTATTTTTGATAGGGGCTCACTAACAGGCAAACTAAATATAAAAAACTAATTTTCTTTTCTTCGGAAGTCAATGCGTTGCTGCCACTCAGTCACGTAATAATTTTACAGATAAAATATAGATTGATGTTCACATATTCGGAGTTTGTGATTATCCATGCTGATTATATATTTGATAAATGTGTTCATTCACTGACACTAGTAAACTATGTGTGCGTACTTAATTTTATTAAACACCAAATTCGGATGGCTGCAAACTTGGGAAGCGAAGTGCTTTTTACTGAGCTCTTTACCTGTACAGTCATTTTATAAAGCCGCAAGCAATTTTGTGGCGTACATTTTTATTATCAGTTACAAATCAATGTACAATAGTACCTACAGATGTCGGTAAACATATCAGTGATCCGAGCTAGGTAACGAACTCATACTAAGGTATGCAAATATACAAGTAAAGCTAAATGCTACATTATATATATATATTTTTTATGTCACAAGTGACAACGAGGCAGGCGGGTCACCTAATGGTAAGTGACAACCGTCGCCTATAGACATTGGCAACACCAGGGGATTTCCAACGTGTTGTACACCTTATTACAATGCCTTAAAGGCGAACTGGCTCTCAAGTGCAATTGCCGGAACACACCAACATCACCCTACGCCAAACCAGCGTCGTTTAATTATGATTACTTATCTACTTTATTTGATAGGTAGTTAATTAATCAGACAGTTTATCCGATTAATAACTTATGGACACAGTTACCAGATCCATATTATTAATGTCATACAGATGATACAGATTTTATTTAAAACAGCCATTTTTGCAATGAACTGTTTTGCCATGTTTCGAAAGTAAATTTATTTTAAGCTGTGCCTGTAGTTTAAACAACGAATTCCTATATATGGGCGCAATGGGTTGTAATGATTTTATACATGAGAATGGTATGGATACGCCGAGTAACAATTAACAATGATTTTTAATCGAAAACGTTTTTAAATTTCGCTCTATTTTCTAGTAATATAATAAAAATAAAACAGATATGATAGCTAACCCGAACCAAGTTATAGCACTAATAAAATGATGATTCAGCAGTAGCGCTCTACATTAAACTCATTATCATAGGTTTATAATTTTTCTGTAAGGCCCGATTAACACGTTTAATAGATAAAAACCGTGTTATGCACAACAATTACAAATTCCGCTGGTGTTGCTAGTATCCAAGTGTGACGATGAACCGTTGGGTGGACTTTCGGCATGGTTCGCTCATAGAATTGATATGTATTTGTTTCGTAAGAATTTAATAAAACACTGTATTACGTAGTTTTCAATTACTACAGCGGGTATTGTAAACAGCGTTGTAATTTTTTGCTTTTAATTTGTGTATATGACGTTGATATCCTCATGATTTTTCAGACAATTTCCATATTGAATTAACGAAGGTGGTCGTGATAATTATATCTTTTATAAAAATAAAGTATAAAGGATACTTTATAAAGGTGGCTGAGTACAGTTCCATAGCATCGAGCGGCGAGCGGGTAGCACGGCCCGTGTTTGTGAGGCGGGTCACTCTCGCGCAGCCAACTGTAAACCTTTTGAGTCCAGCCGGCCGGGCGGGCGGCCGCGAGCCACCCTCGCCCTTCCTCACCCCCATCTAGCGCCTGTAAATACCAACTGCGGACACACCGTGCCGCCCCAACGCCTCGCCTAATGAAAATTCGATCTTTTTATTTTTTATTTCCAATACATCGAGTGTTAACGTCATAAATACTCAATCGAAGTGGTCATTGGCGACGCTATAATCCGTGCCTGTTTCTTTATCTGAAGCAAGATAAACACTTTTAATCATACAACCGAATTCTTATTTACCAACGTGATTTGATAAACGTGTTTCCTGAACAGTGAAACCAGTTCCATATTATTTAATGTTTCAACAATTATCTGCTAATTACATTTTTGTCATTTTCAAATTATATTAGCAGATGATTTACGAGATTTTCGTCCGAAAAGATAATGATAGGGATTATTACCAAAAATAAATCTAGATTATCCCTAGGAATTAGATACAAGAAACTACTGTTTCGTATAAATCCTTCTAATATTATAAATGTGAATGTTTGTATGTTTGTATGTTTGTTCCACAATCACACAAAAACGGCTGAACGGATTTTGATGAAACTTGGCACACAGGTAGATCATATCTTGGATTAGGACATAGGATACGTTTTATCCCGGGGAAAGATAAGATCCCTACGGAACGCGGGTGAAACCGCGGGGCGAAAAACTACTTAATAATATTATTAATCAGAAATATGTTATTATATTATACACTTAGGCATAACTTCTGAAATAATTATAAGTTCTTAAATTATTAATTTATTTTAATACAACTTTAATAGGGATAGGTACCTACCTGTTATATTATATTAAACATTAATAATAATTTAAAAAAACTGTAATTTTCACCAATTTCTTTAAATGAAGGGTGTAGGTAGATAAAGTACGTGAAATTCTGTTTGACAGCAAAAGAGACATATTTGCTATAAATACATTATATATCTTCCTCTAGGTATTCAGTGCTTAAATATCAGTATTAAATATTATGTAGGAAGGATCACGTCTGTGCACAAAGAGTTTTTTTTTATTGAAACCGGCAGCAACGGGCCGAAATTCGTTGTAGAGGAACGTACAACGCCATAATAGGATTATAGTGAAATACAGGTGGTCTCGATCGAGAGAAACAAGCGACTAATGAAGTTATTAATCCGATTTTATACGGCTTTCGATGTTCGCGTTCACCACGTTTTTTAGTCCGCTCACTGCGGAAATATGAATTTGCTGGCAATCTGGATTACAATATGTTAAAATTTGAAACAAACCCACTTAACTTTATATAATTTGCTTGCAGGAATCTTCCTATGATAAACAGTCACCGAAGTTTATATTCCTTAACCGAGGAGATGAGTCTGGAACTACAACTCCTATTGGTAGGTTGTTTTGTAAAATATTATATATAAATAGATAATAGTACCTGCTAAAAGTATTAATAGTTACTAGATAAATTATAGTAGAGATTTTGCAGTACGATAGCTAACTTTCATTGTGAACGATTAAATTTATGAATAAAACGTTAATTATGTTCTCAAATTATAATTTCTAAAATTTTCAGGTGACCGAAATAGCCCACTTCCATACATGAATAATTATCGAAATGGTGACGTAAAATCTCTCAGTAAGTAACTCAACACTTATTATCTATTGCCACAATAGATGGTACACACGGTACACTATTCTATCATTGCCTATTTCATGCATCGAGTTTGTAGGGGTATGGTTCTTTATATAGGTTTTTACGTGATGCAGTGCATCGAATATATACTCATAGATATGTTATTATAACATACCAAAATACCATGATCATACATAATGGGGAATATGCAAGTATTTTTTTTATTGTTTTAAACGTTTCTACGGGTTATTACATTACCAAAAAAAAACTTACCATAACAAAATGTTAACCATTAAGCTAAAAAATATATATTAAAATCACTATCATTTCCGGGTGATTCAAACGCAGCCATTATGGCGCGCTTATTTTGTGATGTGAAATTAGTCGAATTCTATGTCAAAAATGAAGTGATTGGTTCACAAAGTAACTAAAATCATTGTATTACCATGGAAAAGCACAGAAAATTTATTACAATAAATTTAAGCGTAGTGGTTACAAACTCTGAGGTCGAGTTTCCAAGTGACGTCACGATTACAAACGATTTTGACATGGGGCGTTTTGGAAATTTGCGAGGGAATTTAAAAACAGACACTTTTTGATGATTAAATTTAGCTATTAAATCATGAAAATTTTTGAAAATAATTATGTAAGTATGTTTTTGTAACAATATGAATTAAATAAAAAAAAATCGTCCATTTTAAAGCCACGTGCATATTCCCCATTATGATAATTAATTGTCTTAGAAATATTAAATTTTGTCACTTATTCTATACTAGTAATGTGAAAGTAAATCTGTCTATTAAACCATTTTTGTCAAAAGTAATACTTAGGATTAACCCTACTGACATAGGAACTAAAGATTTTCTCAGACCAACAACTTTATTTGGCATGTCATAGTTGCTTTCACCTTGTTTTTCTCTCATGCAGTCTTTTCCATGTTCCTTCTTCAATTTTTCTCCTAGTTCTTAGTTTCATAAATATTCGAGCGTTTATGAAAAACCAATATTTTCAGTTTGAACCATAGGAATTCTTTTTCTTTTTCAAAACTACTAAAAGCTTCACTTTAAGTATTGCTGTTTTGCTTTATTTACTAGATACCTACTTGTACCTCTATGCACGCCCATGTCTTTGATAACAACTATAGTTCTCTTTTGAACATCAGTTACAAAGTTGTTGAAAAGAGAACTATAGTCTTCCGGTGCAACATCTCAATCATTTATTAGTTTTTTTCTGTAATTTATAGACAGTTATCGGCTGTACATGCCAGCAGACATAAGGAGCAATGGGACACCAAGGAAAAGGTCTGTGGCCACAATGGACGCACAATCCATTCGTTCCGTGGAGACTCACGCGCCGCCGCCAACCAGCCCTGAAGACAATAAAAAGTTAACTAAGTATGTTAAATATACATCTACTATCATAAAACTCAGCTATGATTATACCAACATAATTTTGTGGCTTTATAATTCTACTGCAAAATTTTCAGGAAATACCTATCACTCATAACGAGTTGCATGTACGCCATTCTGTTAGTAACGCTGGGATTGATAATAAACATTGGTGATTCATTCATAACGGCTTCGGTATCAATAGTAAGTTACTATATTTATTACTAAACTAGCTATCCCCCGTGGTTTCACCTGCGTTCCACAGCGGTCGTATAATTTCCCGAAATATCCTGCCTGCCTATTTTATCAAAATCCGTTTATCTGTTTTTGCGTGCTTGAGTAACAAACACCTAAACATTAACATTTATAACATTAGTGGGATTACTAAACTTCAACTTCTTAAATAAATGATTGCTACGAGTAATAACTTGTTAAATATATTTAGTTACCTTATTTCATAAAAACTTACACGTTATCTGGTCTCTTCTGTTGACTAGAGAATTTCATGAAGATATTTTATTTATTGTTTTTCAATAGGTATGTAATTATATGTCTTTATTTTTCAATAGGTATGTAATATAATTATATGTCTTTAATCATTTGGAGTCAGATGGCTAACGAACCTCGTTTGTAGGCAGCACCCAAACTTTAGCAATTTCTTGAGCGTCAAATGTTACAATAATCAAGCTACACTGACACCTTTAAATTCCAGATTTTCTCAATAGCACTTTGCGCTATCGGATTCGTATATTTGTTATATTTAATCATCGACATAAACCGATATAAATCGATAGCTTTGAAAAACCAGAAGATAAAAGGAACGCACGAAGAACATATTGCTGAATATTTCAGGAAACAAGAGGTAACTTAAAATATTAGTATCAATATCGATAAAATGTTTAATTTATTTTTAAACTCACGTAAAATATTTAAATGAATATACCTAGTTTAAAGTAGGTAAATATAGTTACAGTTCATTAATTTTCGAAATGCTATTTATTTTTCTCATGTATCTGGCGCTACGTTTGATGTACATACTACTCGTACTAGTATGGTACTATATCATCGGTCTAGATGTGTAACTAACAATTTTTGGTAAAATTTGATTTTGATGTAGAAAGCATCAAACAGTATTTCCGGTGCTATAACTTGTAAATGTCTTGAGCATTAAAACACATTTTGACGCCAAAAAACTACTTTTAGTAACATTTTGTTACAAGCACTGGTACAAATTCAACTGGTATAACCTCGTCTCTCCTGTAAAGTTTAGCAGTTTCCATGTACGAGCTATCACATCTAGACCGACGATATGTGAAGACCTATAATTGTCCTTCTGTTTTATCATTGTATGCTACTTATAAGATTAGAGCTGTTGGTCTTCCGAATAAAATAAAATATTTAATGTTTTTGAGCCGTCAAAAAAGGTGAAGGACTCTAAATCAATATTTTTCAGGAGGAATACGGTCAGACTACACCTGGAGACCGCACTCCTGAAGCATTCAGACTTCCTGTGATACCAGCACCAAAGCTAATTCCATTAAAACATCAGTACTGTTTCAGTCAAGGGAGGCATTCAGGCAGCTTTTACCTCAAATTAGGGGCAGCAGGTTAGAATTACAATAGTGCTTGCAAATAGGTATGTGTGTGACCTGATTGCTTTAGTTTGTGCGCAATTGAATTAAACCGCAAATTTAGACAACATCAGGTATCCAAGCTTTATATGAAAAGCGATGGATTTAACGATGATAGCTCAGTGGTAAGTGACGTCGAATACCGCGACGAAGGTCATGGGTTCGAATCCTACAATGAGCTTGAGCTTTCGGTGAAGGAAAACATCGTGGGGAAACCATAGCGCGGTGGTAGGGTACTTTGTAGTACCCGACTGGCTGGCTACCACCCTCAAGTTGAAAATCTGTCGCCAAGCACCTATCGGTGTGTTCCGACAGCTGCACTTGAGAGCCAGTTCCCATCTAGGCTTTGTGTGCTTACCACCTTCGGCCACATCATCACCACAATCTCACCATGGTAAGCATGGTGAGATTGTGGTCAAACACAAGCTTATCTAGAATAAAAAATAAATAAAAAAGTAGCATAATTTCAATTATTAGATCAAATACATGGGGTAACGATTAATGCTTTTTTATTATGTTTCAGGTTTTGCATTGGGGCACTTAGTGCATTCTCTACTTTTGACAACTGTACAGATAAGCTCTTGGTTTGACGATAATGTCAACAATGACAGCTGTGTCAATATACTACAAATTGTTCTTGATGTGATCTTCCCCTGCTATTGTTTCGTTCAACTGTATTTCATATTTAAATATTCTAATGTCATTATACTACGGGCACAGGTAACTGATCTACAATTATTTTTTATACTAACGTTCGCCCCGCGCTTGTATCCGCTACCTTTATTTATAAAAAAAGCACTTTTTTTTTATTAAAATTCATATACAATGACATTTACATTTCAGAGAAAATTATATTGTCTAAAATATGTTTTATTTTTCATTTTTTTCAACTTTATAAAAAATCACTTTCATAATCTTAACATAGCTAACTTTTTTTTTAATTTGATCATACAATAGTTATCTACTAATCTACACGATACCACAGTATACGACTACATTATTACACACACTACACATAGTCTGAACAATAAACAAAATATGTTATGTAGTTTTTAATTGTTCGCAGGGTTTGGCCCACTTTGCTTTCATGCATATGATTGGAAGCAGCCTTTGTTTTTGGATCTCTGCTATCGTTCGTGAAACATTACTTGGATTAACTCTCTACGCTAACTCCGTATATGGAAACAACTATACTGTTAAAACTGGTACAAATTTTCACCGTAATATTAATTGATATTAGTTTCAAGATTATTCTTGGTTTAAAGTTATTTATATTATTGAAATGTATCCAATATTGGAACTATTTTAGAAAATAGTTTGGTTCTTGTATTATACCCATTATTTTTCATAATTTTCCAGCCCCAGCAACAACTGTCTCAAGCAACCGGTTCATAGACATCAGTGGGCTTTATAATGAAGAATGCGTAGCATCAACAGCCATTACAACTATTGCTGAAAGTTTTTCCCCCTACCTTTATCCGTTTAGTGTGGAATTCAACATCCTAATTGGTAAGCATTGGAAGCCATTTTTGTTTATTTCGGTAACAACTGTGCAGTCATCAAAACCGCTAAAATTATTTTAAAATATAATAAATAATTATTATTTCAGTTGCTGTCTATTATATAATCTGGAGCAATATCGGCAATTGTGATAACGAAGATAACAATTCAGAACTTAATTCAACGCTTGATGACAACATGACAATTTGCAAGTATGTGAACTGCGTTCCGTCTTAAACCTATTCATATTATCATAACACCTTTTTGTAACCTCTACCTATCTTTTTGTAATTGGAGGCAAGCCTTTTTTATTAGTTTAACTCAAGTTTAACATTATTTAAAAAAAACTAGGTTTGTTTGTCTATGTCCCTATCTTTCTTCTGAAAGGATCAATTTATTGTATAGGGTTAAAGAAAAAAAAATGTTTGATGACATACAATTTTTTTTTCCAGAATACCGACAGCAAACGAAGACAACGATTTCACAAGCAACATTGTTATCCATGCGGATTGCCATGCCTCCAACAGAGGTTTATTCGCGGGCATGATTGTTTTGGTTCTTATCACGGGTATGCTCATCATAGGCTTCGTCTTTAGCAGTGTTGGAGAGTGAGTATCTTCAGTTATTGTTGACAAACATCCTCAGATTCAGTCAGAGTCTGCTGTGATGAAAAATTATAGATTATTTTTTGCAACATATTTTCATTTTGAAACCAAAAGCTTACAAAATTATTTTTAAAAATACAATAAAATTCTTAGTAGGAAGTAGGTAAGTGTATTTTTTAAGGTAATTCCTTATATATAACTAGCGGGCCCGGCAGACGTCGTCCTGCCCTGAAATTAAAACAAATATTGGAACTTGATTCCAGCGCCACCTACCGGGTCCAATTGTATTTTTAAACCATCGAAGAACCCATTGAAATATACACACAAAATTTCATCCAAATCCAAAAAGTCATGCTCAACGACTGATTCACTAAGGTTTATCAAACGAGAAATTAATATTTTTATTTTTGTTGATTTTCTCAAAAAGCGCTGAATTAATTTCGAGAAAATTTATATGGGACCTCTGAAGGTCGAACAAAAAAAAACATCAAAATCAATCAATCAATCATCATAATTGGCAGAATGATCGCGTAACAAACATACAAAAAAAAAACAGTCGATTTGAGAACTCCTTTTTTGAAGTCGGTTAATAAATCGGCTATCTGATCCCAAACTAAGCATAGCTTGTAATATGGAAACCAGATGACTGATATACTACATATACAACATTTTTTTGTTGTTGTAAATACATACTTAAATAGATAATTATACATCTCAGGACAAACAGATATGTTCATGCACACAAATGGATGGGATGGGAATCGAACCGTGATAGGCAGTATGTTAACCAACCACGCCATCCGGCCAATCAATAGGCATCATAAAACAATACATTTAAAACATTTATCGCATATTTTAAAGATCTAATTTATTGTTTGTATTTTAGAGACTTCTTGGAGGTGGGCTATCTCCTGAATGATTGCACAAAGCTAGCTCTACATATAATGATGTTGTTTGCAGCCGTTGTTGCTTACAACCAAATCAGAAAACTGGACATAAATGAACACCCTATCTCACTCCTAGATGATGTTCTGTTGTTTATATGTCTTCCTGCTTTCTTTATGGAAACATTGTTCTCTATGTTCGCTACAATTAGTATCCTCAATATTGTGAAGAGTGTTGATTTTATTGTCATGGTAAGTTTTATACTAAATCCCACCTTATATCTAGTACAGTTACAAGAATAATAACTGATTGTTTTTATTCTAGGTAATACAAGTGATCATCCAGACTCCGCTCATAGTGGACGGTTTAAGGCGCTGCAGTAACTCCAAGAAATTGCGTCGAACGAAACCTGGCCGAGAATTGCTCATGTTCCTTTTAATAATCAACGTAGGAACATGGCTCTTCTACACATTCTCATATAAATCTCCCGAGAGCCTTGACGAGAGATACGCTTTCTATGGAAAAGTCGCGTGGACAATATTAGGCCACATAAGCTTACCGTTGATTATGTTCTATAGATTCCACTCCAGCGTTTGCTTTGCCGATATATGGGATGCAGCTTATAAACCAGGTTGTGAACATTAAGTGGTATTTTTAACCCCCGGCATCATAGCTCTTGAACCAATGAACCGATTTTGATTTAGTTAATTTTTCGTTATTTATATAGAATAAGTACACAAATGAAAATTGAACTAAATTGTAGTTATTGAATACTTATTATTAGTGATTCACCCGGAACTGTTGTGTGAGTGTTAGCTTATCCATACATTTTAGTCGAGTACGTTTTGAATTTCATTTGCGATATAAGAGTTGGTCCCATACATAAATAAATTAATAATTAATGATTACTTCAACTGTTTAATGAAAATATTGTAATAAGTATTAATGTAAATTGGTATCTGTTTATAGTGACATAGATGATTGTTAAAGTAGTTAGAGAGTATAATAATAACTGCCATGCGAGTAAGTAGTGCCTGTTACATTTGTATATTATAATATGTTCTGTGTGTTCATATTATAGATATAGTTTACTACTCTTATGTATCTACCGATCTCCTCGTACTGCATTCGTTAATTTATGTGTTTAACAAATGTGCTAATTGAGACATAATATAATTTTTTTATTTAATGTAATGTAAAAAATAACTGTAATGAGAATAATAAGATTATACTACACTAGAATATAAATAAAATAATAGATAGCTTTTAAGTATTTTTAGCATTTATATATAACGAAAATTAGAAAACTATCAATAGCCATATCTTTTACAATTTATCCTACATTCGAAGAGTGACGATTTTGAGTCAGTCAGGAATGTTCCTACCTATAGGTACATCTCCTTCATCGAAAGCTTAAACTCATTACGAGTTTTACATTCAATATCATACTCAAACATGAAAATATTTTATTACCTACTTAAAAATGATATTATGGGATTCATAATCAATTTATACAAGCAACAAAATCATGTGCTCTAATCTACCTATATAAAAAAATAATCAAAAACAAAACAGTTTAGTACCTTTTTCTCCTCTGTTTGTTAACTGAATTTATTTTTTGTTTAGTAGCTTGTGACGAGCTTTAGTGTTACAAGTTCTTTTCTCAAATTCATATATTTCCTACAAATTTTAAATAATAGTTATGGTCTAGGTAATTGCGACCAGTGGGCAAACACTGGTATAATTAAATATTAAATCAATTCAAATACAATGATGTTAGATACACCTATGCTTGATAGATACATGTCTACACGTAACCACAAAGCACGTGCCAATATGGCGTCTTAGCTGACCAACTCAGAGAGCCTGTTAATTATATTGCGGCCTCTAATGCAATTACCGAATATTAGATTAAGTACTAGGAAGGTCTAGGAGCACCGCCAGCACTTAGCTTGCGTGACGCCGACGTCCGAGATACAAACTAGTTACGATATACTAATACTACGGACATTACGGACTATACTTGTCTGCAGGTAAACGGAACTTATAGTATCACACACCAGCCGATCAATATTAAATTACAAATAGATATATCTGACTACTTCATCATCATGACAGCTGAAAGACGTCCACTGCTGGACAAAGACCTCCCTCGAGGATCTCCACGTTGGTCGGTCTTGCGCTACTTAGTCGTTTTCAATTCGTTCAAAATCTTTCGCCTACTTAATAATACTTGGCGCCACTTGAGAGCCAGTTCGTTTGTTGACACTTTTTATAATCGGTAACAAATTAGCTATTCCAGGATTTTCAATTGCCGATTTTTTGTATATTCGCATTTTTATTGATTGTTTTTGTTACTTTTCATTACATATGGAATGTCTGAAATTTCCAAATTCAAAAAATGCTGCGGTCATCACAACGAGGGTGATAATTTTGCTGATATCATTATCATGTGATACGCGATATCATTACATTGTGATTCAAGTTGTTTAATGAATTATCTGCTTCTATCGATATTGTTAGATAGGTATTAGCTGAAGTTATCAGAGATGCAAATAATAAAAAATTGAATACTCATTCATATCAGAATTTTGATTTAATTCAATTCGTTGGACCATACAAAATAATATTTTTCACGTATGTTCAAAAGAGTTGCCCAATTACATTCAGTGGGCCGAAAAGCTAATAGTTACATGATACAAAATCCGAATTCAATGGCCTACTCTCATAAATTTTGTAAAATAGAAGTATATCTTAGCTCGTTACAAATAATGTTGATAATTGATTGAGTAGTTTTGTCGGTTAGTATGTTTAAATATTAAAATGTTGTGCGAGAATATTATCCGCGAGTGAAGCAGTAGGGCAGCGCGCGACGCACGGCACGGATATGCGCTCGGCTGACCAATGCCACTGTTGTCTAATTGTTTCCGATCTTCTCTGAATAACCACCGCGTTGTATTGACGAAATTTGAACACGTGAATGGCAGCCGATAAAGGTGTTCAATGCTTCAGTAACCTTTTACATCATGGCGGCTTTTTTTAAATTATAACTGCAGCACTAATTAAAAAAAAACAATGTCATCGAATACTTGTAATCAACCGTAATCAGCCGTCCCCCGCAGTTTCAAGCAGATTATTTGAATCGGATTTTGTTTGAAATAAAAGTAGCCTAAGTTACTCTATATAACATCAGCTACCTGCCAGTAACAGTCCTGTCAAAATTGGTCGAGCCGTTTTACACATTAGCCGTAATATTTTTTTTTAATAAATGTATTTCTGTTTTAATTACCGTATATATCGTATGTATTTTTATATGCATTTATTAAAAAGCTGTTATTATGATATTAAAACAGATACTTAATTTTTTTTATTAATTTATATGTAGGTATATACAATGTGTATTTTCTTAACTTTTTCAAACGAAATGTGTAAAAACTTACATCCGTAAGACAAAAAAAAGTTGATTATATGCAACTTCTTTTTTCGATTTTTATCGATATAATTTTTCGTCTTACATCCGCACATTTGATCATTACTTTGATCTTTGGCGGTGATTATCATAACAACGAAAAGAGATAGACCCATAAGTATTAAGTAAAGTTTGTAGATGAAATCATGAAATTTAATAAAACATGCAAAAAAGTCTACCTCAACGACCCAGTTTTAAAGATACGGATCAAATATAAAAAATTAAACAGTTATTTTTTCAATTTTCTATTAGTTTTGTTATTTTGTACCAGGTTTTCTGTTCGATATAGTAATTTATTTTTATCTTTTCAGCTAGGTGAACTTTCTAGCTTTCTAATGACACTACTTAGAAGAACATACATAGTTTACTTAAAAAGAAACTATGACAAAACCAAAAGGTGAGATTTTCATTTAAAAAAAAAACTATAGTGCGTTAGTTTTTGAGATTGCTAACATAATCAACTTTTTTCCCGATTTTTATCGATAATTTTTTGTCTTACATCCGCACATTTTGTTTGAACAAGTTGAGAAAATACACATTATATAATAGCTCTTGGTGAGCGCCATTAGCATGTCACTATAAAATTAAACCTACCCCTTTGTTTTTCACAACACTTAACTGTATGCATTAAATGAAAGAAAGAAAGAAAGAAAGAAAGAAAGAAAGAAAGAAAGAAAGAAAGAAAGAAATAAAATACATTTATTTCAATGACAAACACACAACATTACATTACATTAAACTTAACCTACTCACACAGAAACATAAGCACGAAATTGACAAATAATAATGTAATGTTGCGTGATGCTAGGAAAAAGGTCCCGACTCAGCATAAGCTAGGGTTAACAAAAGTATAACCCTTGCGCTGGTTTTCAGTCGGGGCCCACGTCCCTGACATCACAAACACACAGCCACACACAAAATTAAAATAAAAAATTATAAAAAATACCTTACGAAAAATACAAAGTACCTAAAATACTAAGAAACAATTTGCCACGACGAGAGAAAAAAATAAAATAAAATGCATCATAAAAGCCTTTCCCGTACATACTAATTAGTTTACCGCGTGAGCCTTGTAATAAGGTGTATTTAAAATACTCAATTTAAGACTAATGAAATGAAACTACAACCATATTAAAATTACTTTGGACTTTAAAATGTTGGTATAAATAAATGTTAAATTAGCTCATCTTTTTAATGGCACTTAATTTACACGAAAAGTAATTGGTTAGCCCGAAATTGAGAACGACTAACTGGCTGACTGACCAGCCGACTGAATGACATACTTATCATCGCACAGCCTAAACTACTGGGACTAGAAACGTGAAACCAATACTACCTTTTGGGTCATTTTTTGAGACAGGTTTTTCAAGCGGCTTTACATAAAAAAAATAGAAATCGGTAAGTCAGCCACCCAATTTTTTTTTCACGCAAACCTTATATCCTCTCTTAACTGGGTCACTGATTATTATTCAATTATCTTTATAATTAAATATCATAAAAAAATAAAATACCCCCATTCTTTGATTTACGTGCAGTGTCCCTTACCCCGCTTTGGTCACTTAGTAAATTATATATTTTAAACTAAACGCTACATTCTTACCAAAATAAAAACAATAAGTCCTAAGAAGTTTACAATGCTATGAAAAATTTGACCATAGTTCTAAAAGAACTACATTTCCTAAAAAAAATTAAATGTAAGTGTCCAGAGGTAATTGCTGATGTGTGTGGATTATTATAATTTCACTAACACATCTCTAAATTCGCGGCCTGAAGATGCGTCATCCTAATTAAAGTTACAACTAGTCGCGCTCCGACGGCTGGACAGAGTGCTTGTGTGATAGTACGCCGAGTTTTAAAAAAAATAGATCGTTAAACTTCGTTGCGTGGGTTTGGTTTCTCAAAACTTTGATTTGTGTGGTACAATCATCTCCGGTGTCTGTGAATCTATTTATTTAATAAAATATTGTAGCGAACAAATATAAGGTAACGTTACTTATAATCAAAATACAGTTTATTTGCTTAAAAGGTTTTTTTTATATTTTTAGTATAAAGGATTTATTTTTATTTCCGTGGTCGTGATTTGCGAGGTTTACGTAGTAGTTTTGTACTAGTTATGAATGAAAATATTTTTGATTACTTTAGTTAAAGGTAAATTCGTTTAATTCAAACTTAAAATGTCACATTCGGGATGGATGGATTTCTGACTTTATAAGTACCTAATAACCGTGATCCATTGGAAGAAACTCTGTTTCAGTTTGCTGATTCTGCGAGCTATGTCGGTGACTTTAGTTTTATTCCGGTTGTCCTCATTACGGATTCGATACTTGAAAGAAACTCCGAGCATAGCTCGCTCCATCGCGCGCTGAGCAACTTTAAGCTTGTGGACTAGCCCTGCTTTGAGTGTCCACGTTTTGGCAGCGTAAGTCATGACAGGCAGGACGCACTGGTCGAAGACTTTCGTCTTCAGACTCTACGGTATAGGCGACGAGAAGACTTGACGAAGTTTACCAAATGCTGCCCACCCCAGCTGAACCCTCCTATCGGCTTCCCTCTCGAAGTTGTTTCAGCCAAGTTGGATTGTCTGTCCAAGGTAGACATAATCCTGGACAACCTCGCGCAAGGTACCGTCAACGTATACTGGCTTTGGCATGACGTGTTGATTAAACATGACTTTCGTCTTGTCCAAATTCATGCCAAGGCCCACTCGTCTTCGTAGTGCACTATGTCATTACACAGCGGCTGGTTATACTCTTCGGTTGTCTGTATAACCTGCCTTACAGTATGAATGTGGTCCACGGTACTGAAGCCTTTTCGAACCCCTGCCTGTTCAGGCAGTTGAAACTCGTCAAGTCTCCCAGTGAGACAATTCGTGATGACTTTTACATTATACTACTAGGTACTATATAGTAGCCAGATAGGCGGAACTGCAAAGTTCTGAAAGTAGATTTTACCAGACGTAGTTTTTCGGCCTTGTCGTTTAAATTTAGAGTGCCTCTGACAAGTCTGTGATCGCTACCGGTGTTAAGCCTGTTGATCACTGAGACGTCTCTAAATATGTGGCGCCTATCTGTCATAATAAAATCTATCTCATTCCTAGTCACATCGTCGGGACTTCGCCAGGTACACCTTCTGTGGAGCTTCTTCTTGAAAAATGAGTTCATCAGAAAGAGCCCCTCCGTAGAAAGAAAGTTTTCCAGCAGTTTAACAAATAATAAGTAATGTTGGACTGATTCTACTAAAAAACGTTTCCTGCCTTAGTAACCCAAGTATTTTTTTACCTAATAATAAAATAACTTCTTTAAGTAACAATAAGTAACTCATTTGAGGAAGTTAAATTAAAATTTTCATTTTCGTGGGGTGTTTTGTCATTAGCGTGGCCTCCATTTTTTTAACCTCGATTATCTCTGTAAGTATATCGCTCTCAGAGGTGCCTTTTATATAAATAATATTACTTTTACGTATATTTTAAGATTCTGATATCAATTTAAAAGAAAAATTGATTTTGAAAATTGCCACGAAAGCCTTTTATAATGTAGACGAGCACAAAGTTTTGGAAAAAATATTTTTAAAAATAAAAAACAAAAACCGACTTCAAAACTGTAACCTATACCTATGTACAAACATAAACTAAAAAGTAAAGAATAATATTTTAATTTCAAAGCAAGAGCCTTAAAGGACAATCAACAAAATTATTGATATTTATATATCTATTTAATATTTATAAACAGTTCTTTTTGGAGTCGGTGCCAGCCAAGAAGAAGGACAGTTTTGAACTGGACACGAAGTGTTCATACGAGAAAACGTCTTACGACACCTCTCCTTACGGTAATGTTCCTTAGGTCTGCGCCGTCGCTCCCCTACTTTTCGAAAGTTTGTTACAAAGGCAGAATTAAACTGTCCTTCTTGGCTGGCACCGACTCCAAAAAGAACTGTTTATAAATATTAAATAGATATATAAATATCAATAATTTTGTTGATTGTCCTTTAAGGCTCTTGCTTTGAAATTAAAATATTATTCTTTACTTTTTAGTTTATGTTTGTACATAGGTATAGGTTACAGTTTTGAAGTCGGTTTTTGTTTTTTATTTTTAAAAATAATTTTAATTTTTAAAGTTTATTCCTTATTATATGTTATCCTAGGCAAAACTAGTTTGTCCTGAAATCGGGTCTGGCCGGTAAAATATAATATATAACTAGCGGGCCCGGCAGACGTCGTCCTGCCCTGAAATTAAAACAAATCTTGGAACTCGATTCCAGCGCCACCTACCGGGTCCAATTGTATTTTAAAACCATCGAAGAACCCATTGAAGTATACACACGAAATTTCATCCAAATCCAAAAAGTCACGCTCAACGACTCAGTTTGATACTAAGGTTTATCAAACGAGATAGAATTTTTTTCGTTTTTGTTGATTTTCTCAAAAAGTGCTTTATCAATTTCGACAAAATTTAAATGGGACCACCTCTGAAGTAAGATCTACCAAACAAAAAAAGAATCATCTAAATCTATTCATAATTGGCAGAGAAATCGAGTAACAAACATACAAAAAAAAAAAAAAAAAAAAAAAAAAAAAAAAAAAAAAAAAACATACAGACGAATTGAGAACCTCCTCCTTTTTTTTGAAGTCGGTTAAAAAGTTGAAACTACTAATAAAACATGTAACCTATTTGAGCGTTTTTTTTTATTTTGGTCCTCAACGAAGAAAGGAGTGCTAAAGTTTTTAGAGGAAAACCTTTAGCACTCCTTTCTTTCCATTTAAGTAAGAGCATTCACTTTGGTTTGGGGATTTTTCCTTTAAAGGGGTGACATAAGGGGACCCGCATTAAATCGGGGTTGGAAAGTTAGTAGGTATAATACATAGTACATTATTCAGAGTAGGTTATTCTAGTTTTATATCAATGTGCATGATCATTGGTTTTGACATCATTTATTAGAACACAATAGTGTACTGTACGGTCGCGCCGCGCGCGGTCACGCTCGATGTAGTGAGCGAGCAGAGCGGCGCCCGCGCACGCCGGAAGGGCGCGACGCGGCGACATCACACCGGATACGTCCCCACGACCCGTGACCTGAGCAGCGCATACACGCTTTGTTACCCGCATACGGCACACGCGATAAATCTGTGAAAAAAATTCAACAATATTTAAAATGGAATAAAGTGTCAATAACGTGTAAAATTAAAGAAAAAAATATGTTGGAAACATCATAACTCGGGTATTTTTTAATTAGTTCCAAACCATCTACTGAATAATCAGAATAGTTTTAACCGTGTTATTTGTAATAGAAAGTAAATAACAACTTTTCGATGTACCTATTTAAGAACCACTTTGTCAGTGGTAATACAAGTAAAACTACAATGTGAAAAGCTCTCCAACGCCAACGCTTTCCCAAACATTATTAGCTCTACTGCTGACATTTAGGGGCAATCGCAGTCTTCTTCAAGTAAAGGTAAGTGATTTGGGTAACCTTTTATTTATCTTACAATTCTTTTATGTCGGACTATCTTGCAACAATATATTTTTCACTCATACTAGATACACCGATGTGCCGAATTAATAACTTGTATACCAGCGATTCATTCAGTGAATGATTTTAAATACATATCGGAGAAATAAGTCGATGTACTTATTTATAGTAATTTTTAAAATGCTAGATCGATCTACGAAATGTGAAAATATGTTTTAACAAAACGTTATTACCTACTAACTATATAGGTGGTTCGTTACATTATTGAATCCTATGAAATACCTATAAGGATCCATCCAAGGTATTTTGTTCTCGATAAACTCAAAACGAGTGAACGCGATCAACTCAAAACTACTCAACGGACTTTCATACGGTTTTCACCAATGGTGTGTGAGCTTAGACCAATAAACCACTGTGTGAGTCATGAGGATGGTTTTTGTATATAATTCATTAAGATTTTGTGTATATTGGCTGAAATATGACGATGATTTTTGAAGATGTCAGAATAAATCATGCCGAAGGGGAGCTTTACTGGCGTGCGCCGCATCAATCAGTAGGTATGTATGTATATATATCCGAATACGACACTACGACAAAAAAAAATTGGTGTAATATTCTCTGCTACTTATTTCATATTTCGGTAGGTATCTTTAATATAGGGGAAACAATAGTGAAAATCTTCGGAAAACTGTTCCTAGAACAAAATAAAGTGACAATGCTGAGCTGTAACATTACGTCTTATAATAGATTCAATTTATCAACTTAGATGTCTCTAAAAGGAGGTTGCTGACCGTTGTAAAAATGATGCTCACGGATTATATTATTTTCTTAATATGAATAGATGCGTACCTTGTCGATGCAATTTTCGAATACAAAATTATAAAACTCGAAAGAATACAGTGAATGTCATGAACAGAGTGAGCGCATAAACTAAACTCGTAATTATTGTGCTATTGTGCTCATCATACTATGCATAATTACGGGTAAACACCCTGGAAATAATGTTAAAATGTACCTATTGATACAGTGGCTGTAAGACGCCTCAACCCTTGCCCTTTCTCTGAAGCGACCGGTTCTCATCCCTTCGATACATTCGTAGGTATTCAAGTAGATAAACGCAGAGTGATCAACCTACGTGCTCGCGGCTGACTTATTTGGGGGTGTAAAATTGAATTACTTTGGAGAACAAGTATTTTGGAAAATGCTTTTAGTGACGTACCGATAGACCGAGATGCGGTGTCTGGAAATACAAACTCATTTTTTGGTCACAAAGACCTTTCTTTATTGTCACGTTATGGCGATGATAGCTCAGTGGTAAGTGACGTCGAATACCGCGGCGAAGGTCGTGGGTTCGAATCCTACAATGAGCTTGAGCTTTCGGTGAAGGAAAGCATCGTGAGGAAACCATAGTACGGTGGTAGGGTACTTTGCAGTACCCGACTGGCTGGCTACCACCCTCAAGTTGAAAATCTGTCGCCAAACACCTATCGGTGTTCCGACAGCTGTACTTGAGAGCCAGTTCCCATCTAGGCTTTGTGTGCTTACCATCTTCGGCCACATCATCACTTACCATGGTGAGATTGTGGTCAAACACAAGCCTATCCAGAATAAAAAAAAAACGTAGGTACCTAATTAGTAAATCAAGAGAAAGCTTTAAAAGATAACATTTCATAAATAAAATTATAGAGTGAGCTCTGAAGACTTGTTAAGCCATAGTTACTTCGTCAATTTGACTATTCTCGGGGATAGTCGATACTGATCAAAGACGCGACGCCGCTCGTCCGGAAAATTGGCCGAGCCCAATGAATATTATTAAACTCTTCAATAGTTCCATGTACTTTATTCTCGTTAAGAAAATCTTTCGCTATAATATTACTTGGACAAAATAGTAAAAGGATGCAGTTTATTTTCAAATCCACACTATTCATATTATAAATGCGAAAGTGTGTCTGTCTGTCTGTTACCTCTTCACGCTTAAACCACTGAACCGATTTAGATGAAATTTGGCAAAGAGATAGATGGAAAATAATATAAGAAACTTTTTAAGATCCCTCGGGAACGTGGGTGAAACCGAGGGGCGGAAAACTTGTAAATAATAAAGTCTCTTCTTATACCTAGCGTTTCATGTTTATCCACTTCACTAACTAAGTACTAAAGCAACCAACCCTTTGTTCATGTAACGAGAAATATCAATAAAAGCGTAAACCAATATAATTTTGCTTTTAATCGCATAGGTTGTGCGCCTGTGATCCGGTAACAGAGGCTCGGGCTTAATCCGTATACAGTGTTACCAGTTACCGGTTGCCGGTTGCCGGTTAACATGTAGCAGTATGGCACATGTCACGCTCCGGCGACCATATTTAGAGATATGTGACGATCCAGCGAATGCCCACTGAACCGAGAGAGGATGTGAGTTATTAAGTGGTACACTTTCAGGTGATCTGTCGAGTGAGAGAATCGCGTTGCCCCCCGTGCTGCCCCGCGCCCGCGCCGCCTGCGCTCGTGTTGCCCCATAACATACAACTACTAACACTTCTCCTGGAACTAGAAAAATGACAATTTATTATATTTGATTCACTCTGACCGTTTTCGGTCATGGCGACCACTTCGACTCCTAGTTCGCATAATGCTGATGGGCCCGAAGATGACTAATGTACCCGATTTTAGTGGTTTGTGCACACTGATTGCACGTGAGTATACCATCTACATAATTAAAATGAGTGGCCGCGGGTGGTCGGGCTTTTAACAAGTCGCGTTTAGCGTCGAGACCAGTTTTACGCTGTTCCTCAAACTCGCGTACTTGTCTCTGTACAAGCCCGCGCCATTCAGGGCGCTGTGCTGCCAATCCTTCCCATTCAGATGGCTCAGTTCAGTTCTCAATCGATTTGGTGAAGTGCGAACATTACTTACCTAGTGGTACTATTGACAGTGCTTTCCTGTATGAATATAAATAAATCGGACTCTAAGCCTAGACTCTATCAAAATGTGAATTAATGTATATACTTATTATTATTTAATCCTACGCTTTTATACATGATAAGCCAAAACTTAAACCTTCTTGCTATGATAACTACAAAACTTTATTGGACAATATCATAATGAAGTATAGGTATTGTTATAAATACACGTAATTATTAATAATATTTTTTGAATGCGCAGTGCAATATGCCTATGCAATTGTATCTTGTATGTCACTTTGTTCCTTTATAAAATACATAATAAATAATTACACCACATCCACTGATTTGCAATAAACACAGAGATCGTGAATACGATTCATGTGCCGCGCCGTTCCGTATGCGGCTCATCCATTTGTACACGCCTGTGATGTTATTCATACCATATCAAACGTTTAGAGAGCATTACACTGATTCCAACTAAGCAGTTAAAACAGATCATTGTATAACCATGCATGGGAAACATCTGTCCTGTAGGGTTACCATCAACTCTTATCACGAATCAACTCGGCCAGAACTGGTTTTGGCACAAAATTAGACGATACTGAGCAAACAAATTGGATTCCATAACGTATCTCAGAAAAATATTTTTAACGTGACATGCAATATTTTTAAATTATATTTTTAACCCTATTTGAAACCCTTCCTAGTTCACGTGAAGTATGACTTAAATAGTTTATGTACACTACAGTTAATATGATATGCATTCTGTCCATCGACACACGACCTACTTTCGTGTATGTTACGTGGAGCCTTTATACAATCAACCTCGTCGATAAAATTAATTACCCACGTTAGGCACACAAACCTAATATGGTGGTGTATCACAGGATGCAGCCGGAACCGAGCTCCATTGGCCTCTGTAAATCAATATCCGGTGGCCGCGCCTGTCACTGGCTTTTACGTCCATTTAAATAAAACTCCAATAACTACTTCCAGCTTGGATGCATCATATAAAACACAACCGTGGAACTTAATTATGAACTGAAAAATAACCAGGTAAATGGATTTAACATAAAATATTGATAAGATGAAACTATAAGTAACTAATAATTTTATTCGATCAAGCTATTCAAAATGAATAATGCAAAGATACTGGTACTTATACTTAATGTATACTTACTTATTTTGAAGTATACGACATGTAAAAAAACTACTTCCAGCTTGGATGCATCATATAAAACACAAGCGTGGAACTTAATTATGAACTGAAAAATAACCAGGTAAATGGATTTAACATAAAATATTGATAAGATGAAACTAAAAGTAACTAATAATTTTATTCGATCAAGGTATCCAAAATGAATGATGCAAAGATACTGGTACTTATACTTAATGTATACCTACTTATTTTGAAGTATACGACATGTAAAAAAACTATTTCCAGCTTGGATGCATCATATAAAACACAAGCGTGGAACTTAATTATGAACTGAAAAATAACCAGGTAAATGGATTTAACATAAAATATTGATAAGATGAAACTAAAAGTAACTAATAATTTTATTCGATCAAGGTATCCAAAATGAATGATGCAAAGATACTGGTACTTATACTTAATGTATATGTTTGAAGTATACGACATGTAAAAAAAGTCATAAGTGGTAATTAAAATACAAGATAGTTTATTAAATAATGTTTATAAGTAACCTAATTAATAACGTAAATACTAAAGGCATTTAAAATTATTTAAAATATATACCAAAACATCCTATACTGAGATCAACTAACTGTGTTTCATTAAAAGTTTCTTATTGAACAGAAGTTTCATTGCTTCATAGAGTTCGAAACATGACGGCTGAAATTTTCTTGCAATGTTCAATTCTTAATACGAACATGTGTACCTGGTCGTACTTCACTCAATATATTAATGCGAAGTTAAAAACTTTGGACATTCCGATGAAAGAATACAGAAGAAAAATATTTTTAATTTTTTTTTACTCCAAAATTATTAATTATGTACTGTACGTATACTGTGCATTTTGCTCGTGTGCACAAAATCTCGAACCTATCAAGAATAAACAACTAGGTATGTCTGTAATTAGGAAAATTATAAATAGTAAAGCTCCTAAACACGTCCATCTTTATCCATAAAAATACTTGAAAACATTCTTACAAACCGTTATAAAAACATAGGTTAGAGGCATAAGAGCATACGTCGGTGTAATGAAGATTTGAAGATAATCGAAAGAGCGCCCGCTCGGCAGACGATTTATTTGCAGCGCGACCGTCCGGATAATAATGCCTTTAACAACGCTTCCGGGCGCACTCAGCCGCGCTCAGACCTCCCACTCTACTCGACCCATATTATTTTTGTTTAACTTACTTACTCACTCTAAACATTGCTCTTGAACTATTTGAGTAATACGAGTATTCCTTAAGTTTGTGGCTTTTACTACATTTCAATATTATTTATTTCAATTTACTATATAAAAAAAAGTAATTATAACATTTAAAAATGGAACTCTTTGGCTGAAGAATACAAATTGTTTAATGTTGCTGTCATTTGTTTTTTCTTTGTGGCATCATCACCATGGATAAAATTTTTCGTGCTATGGTTTATTACGATGTTCGGCGAGGGCTGACTCAAAAACAGTGCATCAATCAACTCACTTTGACTTTTGGGGACAAAGTACCATTGAAAACTACTGTATATTGAGTTACCGTTTAGTGAGTTTAGTGTTGGGCGGTCTGTGCTCACGGAGGAATTTAATGAAGATCGCCCTAAATCGGTTGTTGTGCCTCAAAATATGTATGCTGTGTGAATCGTCATGTTACATATCGTGAGATAGACGTGCGTCTCTGGGCATAAGTACGACGAGTATATATAAACGCTGTAAAAAAAATTGTTCACGTTGGATTCCGCACAACTTGGGAATTGACCAAAAACGGGCTCGCGTCGATTGGTGTAAAAAAAATGTTGCAAAAGTTTGTACTTTTGTAACTGTAATCAGGGTGCGTCAAAAGCTGTCTAAAATATATACATAGGTGAATCTTGGATATACTCGTATGCGTATGATTCTGAATCTAAACAACAATCAAAGGTATGGGTGTTCCAAGATGAGCCGAACCCAATGAAAGTCATTCGTTCAAAAAGCACTTTGAAGCAAATGGTCGCTTGTTTTTTTTTGTATAAATGGACACGTGGCTACAGTACCACTAGAGGATCGTAAAACGGTCAATTTCGAATGGTACACGACTATTTGTTTGCCAGAAGTCTTTGAAGAAATAAGAAAGAACAACCGACAACGCAAAATCCTTCTTACCAGTATGTCCGATTAACAGAGCAGAGATTTTTATTACAACCAATAAAAAGTAAAAATTTTGATCTTACCAACTTTATTTTGTGAATAAATTTCTCGTTTAGAACGAGGCACAAGAAGCACACCGCCTTCAAGTCATGCTGTTCGCTTGTTGATAGACTTTCGACCTCACATTAAGTGTTTTCTGTAAACCTCTCACATTTGGTGAGATATCATACCAACTGTTTACTTTATACTTTCATATTATTTTGGGTAGGTAATTAAATAAATTTGTTATTGCATCCAAATAAAGATGTTAAAATGTTAAAAAAATTATTTCATCCGAATCTGGACAACCTTTGTATCATGTCAGTTCAATCTATGTATACTCGTAAGGAATAGATTTTAGTGGTTCTTAAAAATACCATTAGCGAAAGGTATCTATTTATTTATTTGTAAATGACTTCAGTCACTCGGTTCTCCTTCACCAGACTTTAGTGACTTCTGTTTTACCCCATACAGTCGGTTTATTTTAATATTGTGTAAAATAACCGTACCCATATTAACGTGTAAACCTTAATATATAAGTTAAACCAAAACGTTGTATTAATGTTAAGGTTATTCAATAATGCAACTTTGAAACTCGCTTAATAACCTGGAGTTTATCCCGACAGGCACGTCAATAAACATGACAAAATAGGCCCATAATAAATATGGAATAGGGTTTCCAATCAAGTCAACTTCGCGCCCCCCGGTCCGCGCCCGCCGCAGAAAGCGCCTAGACCTAAACACTTATAGACAAGCCTAATAAAACTATTGTATTTTTATCCACATGGGGCCTTCTCAAAGAAGATTTACTTCGTCCGCACTGATAATACTTATCTCGCAATAAAAAGTATCATGTCAACATTTTATGTAAGAACCCATAATTAATTTGAACTTCCATTCTTTGTTTATTGATATGAGGAGTTGAATGTTTTAAAGCGCTTATCTCATATATTATCGCAATACCGATCTGATTACAAAAAAAAAATAAGCAATATTTATTTTTCCGTTTATCCCGGAAACACGGGTAAATCCGTGGGGATAGCTTATTGTTTAAAGTTGAAGAGTTTTATGTGTAGGAATTTTAGCCAGTAAACAATTATCTTTTCATTTACTGCAGTTCGTTAAAATAATATTCATTCTCATTTAAATTACGTTTCAAACCACTTAGGGTTTTAAATAAGCCTGATATTGCATGGTACTGCTGTTCGTAGCACCTCGTAGCACTTCTCGTAGCTTTTGTAACCCGCGGCTGGGAGCGAGGCGACGCGGTGGGCGCCCTGCATATCTCACCTACATAATATAGACAACTAGGCGACGCCTTCGGGACAAATTTTTAAATTGCCTCCTAGCTCTACAGACTGACGTTAGGCCTGTTACCGTACAGATTGAATATTCGTTTTATTTACAATGTTATCTTTTTAGATTATTGTTTCGAGCCAAGGAATTTAGTATAGCAGATACGAGTTTACTTTACTTGTTCTTATGTAAATGGATTTGGCCACCGTTAAAGATTATATTATATAGTATCTGTAATCACCGAGTAAAGTTGCTGTTAGTTCCGCTTAATTATGCAATAAATTAACAGTTTTATAAATTCGTGAGTTTGTATTTGTCCTTTAAAATACGATAATCTTATTTCCT
This sequence comes from Ochropacha duplaris, assembly GCA_951361185.1. Classification (NCBI taxonomy): domain Eukaryota; kingdom Metazoa; phylum Arthropoda; class Insecta; order Lepidoptera; family Drepanidae; genus Ochropacha; species Ochropacha duplaris. The sequence continues at coordinate 5,741,664 of OX592695.1, read as the reverse complement.
ACTTATATCTCTTCCCTGTAAAGTTGTTTACCTATCAATGAGTGTCCCGTCAAAATATTTCAGCTTTGAAGGAAAATATCCCGGACGAACAATCAGACGGACAGATAAACATTGTGTCAAAGCCTTTTTGAAAGAATCACAGGCAGATATATCAACATAAGTTTTATATTGGTACAGATGCGAGAGAGAGTTTGTGAATTTATACCCAGATATGTGATATGAAAACATGGGATATTTTTCCATTAAAACAAAATATTTCCTAAAGATTGAGTGAGTAAGAACTAGAACTGACTCTCTGTTGCTGCTGCTGGAACCTTTCAAATCAAACGCAGCTTCTCTAACTGATGCCCCATTTTTTTTATTAAATCCTTACCAAAAAAAAACCAACCAAGTGCGTGTATGATCACCAGAAGGCTGACAAACAGCCATTCGGGACACCTGATGATATGTGACTACCTAAGGACGTTAGTAATACCAGGGGAATTGTTGCCAATGTGTTGCCGACATTTTTAAAATACCTAGATGAATGAGACAACTACATTTTATTGGCAAAATTACAGTAGTAGTGACGACTTCCTTAGCTAAGCTAGTATTTGTAGTGAAAACAATGTTCGCCAGGCCCAAGATAAGGAGAACTACATCAAGATAGGTAAGAGCCCACTTCAGAACTTTGTGGTATCCTGCTATGCGTACCTAACTACTGTATATGTATTCTATGTATATTATGTCTCAACTTTAACAATAAAAATTAAGTTACAGCTGTTTTATACAGTCATTTGTAGCCACTATCTATTACTTGAACTATGACTTTTAGATACTGTAAAATATTTGATTAAATTAATAAAATTATTCTTTTATCAACGCATCAGCCTGGCCATCTAATGAGGATACGCTGCCAGCCTGCTGATATATATAACATACACTAAAAACTTAATAGGTATTTAATAATGCTTTAATTTTATTGTTTCCTAAATACTTAATCTTTCATAGAATCTTAGTATTACAAAATATAATTTGGTTACCCATCAACATTATTCTGAATATCTTAGGTATCAGATTTTGTGAATATAGGACTATAAACTTTAAATTTAACGTCCCCTTTTCGTACAGAACAGTCTTAAATGACGAACCAACAAATTGTTAAAATCCATACAAATCATAATTTCCGTCATATAAGGAAATTCGTCCGTAGATATGTCTATACAAAATATAAAAAATACATCATTACATTTCTGTTGATAGAAAGTTAATGCCTATCTTTCTATGTACATATGTGTAAGTATGTATGTATGATTCTGGTGATAAATCACACTGATTTTAAAACTCTATCACCAAGTGCTAAGTTTTTGCAGCTGCACGAGAAAGCCTTTTAAGCTTTAGGCTTTCTTTCTGCAACACACTTATCAATTGTGATTGTAGCCAACTCAGGTCTATCCGATGTTAATATACTAACTAACATTTATAGGTTTGTCAGTGGTAAGTCCCATTTGTTCCAGATCTATTTAAAAACACTTTAATTAGACAAATAAACCAAACTAATTAATTATGAAAAAGATTACTTGAATATAAAATCGAGACAAAACAACGACAGTAAGTTGCTAGGTACATTTATTTGCACAAATATGTATTTGAATCCATATTTACATAATTCAGGCAGCTTCGGCATGATTTCGTGCTAGTTCTGTAATACACAAAATGAACGTATCCCAAGATCCCGCTTACAAATTGAACTACGCTGGTGGTCTATTCTAATTTTACATTTTCCACAAAATGTAAATTAATTGATACATCATGAGAATGCCTTCTATACAAATATTTAACATAATATTATCGAATAATATATCATCATCGGAGTTGGCACAATTTGTTTTCTTTTTATTCCTTCTTAGCAGTATCTCAGTGAGTATTCTCTCTTTCCTTTATCTCACAATCCATCCGAATTTATTTCGGTCTTTTTTCTACTCTTGCCTTACCTTGTCTACCTTCTTAATTATAGTTTATCCCTCTACATATGGCATAATAGTTAAGCTTATCCTCGTATTCTTTTATTTCTCAATAACAAATACTTAAAAAATAAGTATTAGTTACAGTGCATAAAGGAGACATACTCGTAGTTATACAAGTTCGACACGATGTAGAGAATAGGAGCTTTCGGCCCATAGGGAGCGGTGGCCCGAATGAAGCGCGCATACTAATTCGTGGTCGTTCGAGGAGCATTCAAATAGCAACCAAGCCCGGCTTACAGGGGATATGTGAGACGGCCCCAAGATTTAGTTTACAACTTAGATTACGAACGGCTCCTCTCGTGGTCAAGAATTAAACAAGTAATCTAATGGGCCACACGTAACGTGTCCCATCATGAAACAATCTAATTGAAGGGATTTCAATTACACGTGTCGTCTTTAACGGTACGGAATCCATTAGGATTTTAGAGGGTACAGGCATCCTTTATTTTAATGACAACGTACTTACCTACAATTATCATAATATCAATATCTAAAACTAACTTAATCAAATTATATTTTATATTCAAATTATTGCTCCACATGTATGCAAATAAATTGGTAATTCAATTAAATTTTGCTCTCAATTAGCAAGGTAAAATAAAAAATCTCGCCTAAAGCCAATTAATAAAAACCAAAGCTCAAGAATAAATTTACAATTTAATTCAGTTCCACTTTCAGCTGTAAACAAATAATTAGAATTGTAAATTAGGTAATTCGTAATTTGACAAATTCACCGACTGCTCTCTTTCTTTTTACCCAAATAATAATTTATTTATATGAATTCTCGTTGACTGTGAAGTTTTGTTTTTGATAAAATTAAAAGTTGATGAATATAAAAATAAAATCACAAAAACTCCGTTACATATTATTCGTAACCTTTGTTGCTTATATATGAATTTACAATAAAATACATAGAAAATGTTTAATCGCAGATAGTTGTAATACTTAGTAAGATTATACCTAGTATTACAACTATCTGCGATTAAACATTTTCTATGTATTTAATTGTAAATTCATATATAAGCAACAAAGGTTACGAGCACTATACTAATAGTAAAACATTATCATGTTTATGTTCTAATAAAAATACTGACGTTTACTAGTTTACATAGAAAGTCACGCTATTTTCCTTTCTTTAAAAGCTGACAACTTCATTCTAAAAGCTTTACCTGTTGCACGGCTCGGCCCGCGCCTCAGCCTACATCCCGTGCACGGTAGCTTACAGCTCACTCGTTTTATTTTTACATGCATTTACGTTTCAGATTAAAAGATCCAATCGCCACCCCCACCGTTCGGTGAGTCTCGGATGGGCCCGGTAGGCTTCGCTGGTGTCGTTGTGGGATGATTGGCTAGCAGAGGAATGGGGTGGGTGATGACGCGTTCGAGGGAAGTTTTCGCGCTGGAAAATCAGTTGTGATCGCGGGGTTGAGCGGCGAAGTCGCTTGCCGCTACAGCTTCCCGGGCTGCGCTTGTCGGTCGCCGCGACCTGCCTCGAGGGTAAGTGAATATTTTATTCGATTAAAAAGCAATTTCTACGGAGAAGACCTGGATATACTTTTGCGTAAACGACTTCAATTTTTTAAAGTTTGAAATAAACTGATCACGCGGAATTGTGCTTATAGCATCTTTTACAAGAAATAAAAAAAAAGAAATGCATATGCGTAACTTCTAAACGTATTCCCATATCCTATTATTATACATTTTTACAACTTCAATTCAATTAAGTGCTAATCTGTATTTTTGCTAAAAATTTAAAAATATAAATAATTGCATATATGTAACTTGATTTGTATACTTAATAGCTTTCGAGTGACGTACTCACTTTTGATTACAAATAAACAACGAATCTCGCTCGAAATTATTGCTTACTTTTCTCGTTATCTGTGGACCTCAAAAACATATTAATTCGCATCGGGTTGCCTTTTAATCCCTAATAAATATATCGTTTATCATAAAGTTTATATTTCAACTATTTTCATTATATAAATAAATCACTGATGATGTAAATAGATATATTAGTTATTTACAAACTTTTTATTTTCATTGAATTTAGCGAGAGTTATAAAATATGTATTTTATGAAAAAATCGTTACAATATAATACTAAAATACTGTTATCTTGCCATATTTACACAAAATTTAATATTTTAAGATAAAATTTAGCTGTTATTTTCCTTAATACTAACCCTTATTGGGTATAATATTAATCTTCAAAAGAATGTAATTTACCGACTCATCTAAAAACAAGCGTCCTTCTCCCTTTTATCACTTTCATGTTTACCTACATTTCGTATAGGTACCAAATCCGTCCGTATTTCAATATGTTTACTTAATACCAAAGTACCTACCAGATTCAATCGGAGGAATATTAAATAACCGCGCAACCTTTAGTAAATACTCTCATCAGTGATTATATTAATTTAAGTGAGTGCCAAATACTATAGCGTTAATTAAGAGGGTATTCCAAAGGAAATATGATCGGCTTAATTACTAGCGGACACATTTCCGCGAAACTCTTGCTTTAAACATAACATCTTCAATTAAACAATAAGTATTGTTAATTATGTTTACTTTGCGGCCCAATTTATCGAGTCAATCTGCGGCGCCGACTGTCGTTTGTTTCGAAAACATTTCCAAAAGCTTAAGTAAATTGTATATGTACAATAATAATAATCTATGTATTTAGCTCTTGGACGAATAAACTACGGACGCATATTTAGCTATGTAGGTATTTAAACGACTTGTTTAATTAAGATTAAGTACCTACCGAATACTAAACTTGAATAAATAATAGTATATTTTTTTCAATCTCGGTTGAAGTTACTAGCAATTTATTCCTCGATGAAGATTTTGGTGTTCCGTAAAAGCACATAAAAAAGTATTACATTTATTATACCGATTCATTGTAATTATTATCCGTATATATAAAAATCAATGCCACTTTTCGTTGTAATTTTATAACTCAAGAACGGGCTCACTTATCCAAACCAAATGTTTAGGCTTTGTTCAGACTATTTAGTAGACGGTTTATGTGAAGTTTGCACAAAATCGGTCGAGCGGTTCTTCATTTATCACATTTTTATTATTTCACTTTATACGTAGCGAAGCACGTACCGGTCCGCTAATATATTATAATTATTTGTAACGTGCATTAAAAGTAAAACATCTATATGGAACTTCTGGTTAAATATAATCTACTTAGATGATCAAAAAGCTATTTTTCCCGACATCATGATTAACCATTAATACTGAAGTTGAAAAATGGACTTAGCATACATGATACTCGAGCTCAATATCAACTAACAGAGTTGGGTAGTAGCAAAATGCTTTATAACAAAGGGAAAATCCAGCTTTCCACCCATCGGTTCATTCATCTAGTAATGAAACAGTAGGCCATAATAGAGCCTCTCAACAGTCCGCTGTACACAAACTCGTCCTCATTTTTATTTTCACTCACTGAATACTTACGCAATGGTTTATTATGGAAACTTTTGCGTGTACAGTAAAACATATTTATACCCACATGCCTCTGAATAATTCAAATTATTTTAAGGTGATTTACCCGAAATGGGTGCTCGCTACCCTGCGTATTCATTAGACGATTGATGATATATTTCATTCATATATCTGTATTTTGTTTGGTAATAGGTTGCTGCGTCTGAGGTTTATCTGGTGAAAAATGTATTTCAGGAATATAGTTACACATTGATAATATATATTTATGTTTTCAAATAATAAATAATTTCATAAATATTAAAAACAAAAATAAAAAATATCTGGCTACTTATGATAAATTTGTTTTCAAATTAAATACGTTCTAAGAATATTCCAGATATAAAATGGTGATCGTAGTTGAAACTGATCCATCGTAAAAATAAATAATTCGAACGTTTTACTTAAATGCCCCAAAATTAAATTAATAGATGCAAATACATAGTTTTTGAGCACTTTTTATGTACACTAGAGTTTTATTTTATTTTCAACTTTTTTATACAACTTATCGATGGATTCCCCGTAATATTCCAAATATGAAACGACAGTAGGTTAAAATATAGGGAAAGGCAGGATAAGAGGGTAATGGAGTTGAAATCCAAGATGGCAGCCGGGAAATTAGTTTTTTGAATTTATCTCGATAAATACTGAATAAATTTATTTGATTTTAATATATTAATGCATTTATATATTTTAACATAATTGAGATATGATGAAGACACTTAGTAAATATACTTTTCAAAAGAAATCAATCAAAACATATTTCATTATTTTTTTAAATTACTCTTCTAATGGGGTGAATGGGGATGGTAAATAATGTTATAATTAATAATAAAATATATGTTGCGAGGGTATTAAGAAAAGATTTTCCGAAATTAAACCCATAAAGGGATAAAATATAGGATCGTGGGTGGTAAGGTAGACTATTCCTATTTCTTTAATGTAAATCCTAGGAGTAGATTCAAAATTAAATAGCACTTGTAAAATCGTAATAGGTATATGAAATATATATATATATACATAGTGGTTAAAGGTTATCAAATCAATAGTCAACAGGTACAACTTGCTAGAAATGTTGTTACACATTTTCATATTTGCTTTTTAATGAGTTTTGAGGATTACCCAACTTCGTCTGATTTGAAACCAATCAAACTTTTTCATGATATCCGACTTCAGATACAAGTTATTATAGATTTTTTCACAAACAAATTAATGCAGAGAAATAAGTTAAAATGTTTTATAAACATAATTATCATCATAATATACATACTTATGTACCTAAGTATATACAATATAAATCGAATAGATAGTGCTATCTACGAAGACCCGCCCTACTTTCCATAAAGAGAAAAGTTTTTTTTTTACTAACTTGGACATGGGAATTGAAGAGTTAATGTGCAAGTGTGCATCCTTTGGCTAGTGTTGATTTGTAGTTCTGCTTATCGCTATACACCTACATATCGATATATACATATCGACATCACTACAACACTAGCTAAAGAATGTACACTTGCACTGTAAGGGATTAGGAAAAAGAGTGGGGCGCGTCTTCGTGGATGGCACTATCAGTATAATCCATATTATTATACTACATATTTTGAATTATACACATGATAAGCCTTGAAAATCCTTATACCTAGTCTATGTCATTTCTCAGAATATTAATGGGGTTATTTTATGATCAGCGCATTACCTACGCTGATTATTCGGATGATTATCTGACAAACTATATTCAAAAATTCAAAGTATAACTGCTGATTTTCCAAATATTCCAAACAAAAGCATAAATATAGTTCCAAAAAAAACAAGAATCATAAATAAACCGCAACCATCAATAATCGGGCAGGGTAGACATACAAATGCAAAGATAATAGACCCTTCCTCTTCATGCTTATCAAAGTATAAAAGGGAAATTGTAAAGTAAAAATCAATAAATCGTCGACATATTTTTTTATAAAGTGACCGAATTACACAGTAAATAAGTTTTCAGAGATTTGTGCAATAGCATATTCTATTTAATTAATTATCTTATTGACTTAGATAACGAAATGAGTGCGGCTGTTTAGTAGTTAGAATCATGTACAATAATAATACCATAGATACATAACACATTCATAAATCACCTACAGAGACATGACTGCGTGTACTAAATTGATCGAATTGTCCTGCCTCTTTACCTATGCCACAGAATGACTATTGTGAACACGTACAGTGCGCTAGAGCCTCACAGAGCACAGAGCGTGACGTGTGGCGTGAATAGGCCGTGAATAGAACGAATCCCCTCGCTAGGTGTCATGTACGCAGTCAAATGTAGCCCGATTTGATAACTTCAATATTTCGCCAATCATTTGAATACTGATGGAGAGTCGACATTCTGAACTGTCAGGTATGATTCCTCGAATTGAATAATTTCTCTTTCTTATTTCATATTATGCATATTTACTTGTTTGTCATAAAAATAGTTACCTATATAGAAATTTGAGATGGAACTCTATATACGGCTTGGAATAAGAGATAGTTCTTTTCTTTTTATCCGAGGAAAAGAAAATATTCCGGGAAAGGAACGCGGGTGAAATTGCGAGGGGCAGCTATATATATAAATAACGCTCAAACTTGTAGGTAAGCTAATAAATTAAAATGATAATAAAAGTAAATGCCAATATTATACAAAGTTGGTTTACCAAACCCTTCATCAGCAAGTAATCAGTTAAATATTTAAATTACATTAATAATTTGTATTTTAATTAATAACATAATCGGATAGAAATGGGAAGCGAAGGTTAGTGCCAGTTACAATTTGTAAAGTCCGCAGACGAAATAACGATTATGAGCGTTCACGGGTGGGCGGCTTACCTCAACCGCTTAACTTTGTAAGTCTGCCACAATTACTTCTAGGTTCGCTTATTAAGAAGACCTGGGAGTTACATTTAGAGGATTTTTAAGATTTCACGCCGCAATGTTCCAGCGCCGTGTTCATAAATGAACTTCGTTGCACGTACGCTGCACGTTTAATCCTCTCAATAAACGTAATCGTGCGTACTGTTATTGGATTGCTTTATCAAAAATACGGTTCCTGTTTGTTTTTATCTTTGCAATACTCGTTAATGTAATTGTTCCACCTGAAAGGATTAATATTAATAACCATTGTTTACTAACAAATAAAATATTATTTCAAATATTTTGGAATATGGGGCCAAACACCAGATATTATATTATATATACATATTATGTAGGAATATTGTTTATAAAAAAATACCATGAACATAACAAAAATTTAAATTACATTGTGTTTTTATGAAAATGTCCTTATTAAAGCCATAAAAAATTTGCACTGCCATTAATTTAACTCAAACGATAAATAATAGTGTAAAAGATTACATCGATAAAATTATTAGTTTGCGTAAATCTCATCGCAGTTCTTGATGCATTTAACCGCTTGTTTGGGAAATCTCAGCTACGCTGAGGTTGAGGCCTCACCACTGATTGTCTAGAGACGACCTCCCGTCTTAACGAGCTAGTCACAAACCCTCCTTTGTATTGTTTGCCAATCTTGTCACTGGTTGTACTTTGACGATATGATATCTCGCATATAATTTAATGTAGTGCTTCCAGAATTGAATATTTTGTATAAATACGATAATTTAAACTTTATTTAATTCCATACAAGTTACATTAATATAGAATACAATAAATTATAAATCAAGTAATTACACATTATTTTTACACATATATTTAGATTAAATTAAACATTTTATTATAATTGTATGGATCCCCTTCGGGTAAAAGCATCCTTCAAAGAATTCCACTTTTTTTCTATCCTTGGCTGTGTCTAGCCTCATTTGACCCTCAAATCCGCCTCAAAATTTCGCCACGTTTGGTTATTTTCGTTAATGATACATCAAAATAGAATATCAAAGTGCAACAAAAGTAAAGTGCAGTTTTCATTGTCCTCGAAGCAAGCCACGTTATTGCCTACGAAACCAAATAACCTCCCTTTATATCTCAGTTTTATATCAGAAGCTTATTGGAGCCCACTGCTTTAACGAAATTGATATACATACTCGTAGGTAGGTAGGTATGTATAATACTTATCTATATGTAATTAGTACCTTGCCTAAAATGTTAAGTTGGGGATACAAATTTATTTTCTTGATCGGTATGGTAGTGAACGGAGCATAAGGATTTCTTGCTTATTATTAATTCCCATAGAACTGCGATAGATGGTCACAAATCATTACAAATTAGTACCCAATACACAAAAAAGAAGAAAGGGTAGACCATTCAAAAGATGGAATGACGATATTGTAGAAATAACCTGAAACTTATGGCCCAGACGGGCAAAAGATAGAGCTAACTAGAACAGATTGGAGGAGGCTTTCACCGCAAAAGGCGGCCCTTACACATAACAATACTAACCTTAATTAAGAATAAGAACAAACGAATATTACTAACAAATAAATAAATATGTATACAATACAAAATAATACTTAGATAAAAACTTATGAAAGGGATTAGACAAAGCTAATAAATAAATAAATAGAACTGCGATCACTAGATCGGCAAATCCGGAGTATTATTTTCAATCATACAAATTTTATAAATGCCAAAGTGTGTTTGTTGGTTTGTCCTTCTTCCGTACAGCAACGGACCAACGGATCAATGTGATATATTTTCCATAGAGATAGTTTATAAGCTGTAGAGTGGCATAGGCTACTTTTTATCCTTATTTTATGTAATCTAGTAAGTATTAATAAGGGACTACTCCACACGCGTATTTAATTTATTGGTCATATAAAGTCTACTCTGGTAGGTGTGATGGCAATGATACTGTAAATTGAGCAATAAAATAAAACTACCAGTGGATCTCAGTGGCCCGTTTATCTGTATAACTGCTTGTTTGTAGTAAACGGAATAGGTACTTGTAGTACTTTGTAGACGTCCGCATTGATGTGCATTGTGAAGGAGAAAGATGAAATGAGGCGTGGCGGGTAGAGTGCGACGCAACTACCGGAAGTAATGTCAAAGCTTTCATTGTTTCCGGCGAGCGACCGGCGCGCGCGCTTCTCCGCCCCGTTACAACAAAATGAACACTCTTTCCCTGCATTGTGCACTGATTTTAATTGAACCGAACTAATGTATCGCGGACAATACCTTTGTCCCTTTTTTTTTTTCAAAAATAAAGCGCTGTCACCTTCTTTTTTGGTACCCTCGCTGTAAAATCAAATTGCATACTCATCTACGCCTATTTATCGAAAAGCATAGCCCGTATTTAGTATAATCATTATCTATTTATTGAAGGAATCGACCCAATTCAGTGTCAAACTCCACCATTACCCGGGACCCTTCGACAGCACAATAAAAATGATTTATAGAGCTGCGAGATCGTCCGCTCAAGAATATAATACGACTTTATTTATTGCGAGCGAAACTGATAATAAACATCTGGGAGGTACTTATTTATTTTTCAGGAACTTTGATTACTGCTCGGTGTCTTATGACAATATAAAACATCAACAATTAAAAAACTTTTTCCATAGCTAGAGGAAAACTTTATGCTATTTAATTTAATTTAAATGATTCATGAATATTGATATTACTAACAATAATATTTTACTCATATACAAGTATATAGGTACACTAGATTTCAATCCAAAAGAGATGTAGCATATTATTTATCCAAATATGACAAAAAGTTTAGGTTTTTATATAATTAATTATATTTGGCATTGTTAGTAATAAAGTGGCAGGCAATACAAAGAAGAATTTAACAGCATTAGCTGCGTTGCTATGGATCAGTGCCGGTGGCTGGCTATACGTGTTATTATTAGCCACATATTTGCGGCGAGCAGGCAACCTAGCCAGCTCGCTTACTGAACAAACTAATCTGAAAATTACACGCGCCCGCCCACCGCCGTGTCCTTACTTTACACCGACGAGGACGTGCGGTGCGGCCTATGATGCGGTAAACTGAACAAAACATTGACAAACTATCCGCTTCACTGGCCAGAAAAGTACTTCATCATTTTCAGTTCAGCTTAGTTGTTTATTAAATATTGCCAATAGAATTTTACACAATATTTTCAGTTTCATTATACTTTCAAATAGGTATACAATTTCATTAATATCAAGTAAATACTTATAATAGCGAAATAATACCTTCTAGTTTTGATGATCATACTAGATATTATGTTTTCTTTTCTCATAAAATATTTACGTAATAAAATACGGTAAACGTTTCCTCAAAGTAGAAAATCCTCCGCTATGAGGTCGAGACATTAATTTGAAGCAAGCAATAAAGGGGCAACGAGATGTCTTCACCGCGACGCTAACGGTGGGCTTGGGAGGCGGCGACGGCGGCAGCAGTGGCGCGCGCGGGCGGCTAAGAACCGCGCGGCAGTGACGCTCTTAAACGTTGCTCTATAAATTTCTCAAAAAAAACTCTAACCTATTTACGCGTCTACAAAAATAAACCCTATGAGAACCATCTAAAATACATTATTGAGCGCGAACCACATAAGAGAGATGTGCACTTTTGTAAACGACGTTAAACGAGGAAATAATTTACTTTGATATGATTCTCCTTCCGTGCGCTCCGGTCACGCGAAAAGATAACTTAACCTCCACCCGCAAGACTCTAACTCCAAGTGGTTTTGTCGGGATAAATACAATTTTTGGCAATTGATTTTACCTAGGAGATTAACGCCGCGACTTTAGCTCGTCGCCTCGCGCCGGCTCGTAAAATGTAAGCGAGCCTGATTCAATTAAATTTGGCGACATTATAACAATCTCAGCTAGCTCATTTTGAGGAGTTAAAAGCGGTGACAGTCTTGTTCATTGTATAATCAGATTGGCTGGCTCATCTAAAAACATCAAATTGTTTCTTTCATATACTATCAAACTATTTTATTACCTACTCGTATCTTAAATGAGAAAATGGTTCAAACCACAAATGGTTGATGAACAATGTGTTAGTATTTATGACTGTAGCGCTAAAATAATAAAGTTGATGTTCAGAATCTGTTCACGTTATCGCAAACAAGGATTATCGAATCAATGAACATTCAACAATAACACCTCTGAAGTACATGTAGCATGTAGGTAGATATGCTGCTTTTGTCAACAATGTTCATTCATATTTATTAATTACAAATGGTATAAATGACTAACCACATGGTATTTTGGATATAACGTAGGTTACGTCTTACTGAAAACGTTTTTTTTTTGCTTTGGACATTTCACGACTCAATCTTTAGTAACTACATAAACCTTAGAATGGACAATGCGCGACTGCGGCTCTCAAAAGTGAAGAAAAGAGTTCAGGAAGACCTTACAAAAATAAAGCACCATTAACCAATGTATTTATCCGAGTGGAAGAAAAGGGATTGTTGTTTTAGAACCGCGGAACAACCTCAGTGTGGCTTTTACTTAGTAGAAAGTACTAGTATAGAACTCTTAGATCACAGATAGATGTCGTCATGTCGAGCTGTAATAAAGTCAGCCCTTCTAAGAAAAAATATAATTCTTTATTAAACTCGCATCTTAGATCACCTGAATTATTTGAATCTTAAAGTTACTGCACACATTATAAAAATGGTTCTTCAGAAAGATTAAATTGTGTTCATCAAACATAGTCTTAGTAATGGTAGGTACTTGTATGAAATGGGTGGACATAAAATTTTGATAACAATATATCTATTAACAAGCGGCAATCAACAAATTCTAAAATCAGAGGATGGAGCGTTATGCGGTCGGCAAACAATCGTTGTAATTTGCGGACATGAACTATTGCTAATCGATTGCGATTGTGACCGGCTTGCACGTTTCAATCTACCGCTTATTCCATAAAAGTAGCACGCTACCGATACCATGTAGAAGCACCGTATACGATACGAATTTCTCTCGTAGCCTCGTAATAGCCCATCGCTGAGCTTATTACCCGACGCCATCTATTGAGAACGGCTTTACAGGGAAATCCCGAATAGGTTGTAGTCGGCGCTAAAGTTAATAATATCTACTTGCAACGTATTTTCTACCTCTGCTTTTAACAAAGTTAGAGCATAGTTCGTTTTGCAAAGCTGATTTTATTAAAAATGTTTCATGGCAATACTTCTTTTATATTTATTCCAATATCTTGAATCCAAATGCCTTTCTTTTGGTATAAAGTAATTTTCATAAAAAAAAATTTAATTAATTAGTACACATTTTATAGCATTATTTAAGTTGATTAACTCCTTCCTAATGAAATATTTTATACTTCACTTCATCCTCATTTAATCAAACGGCAAAATACTTTGCATGCTTTCCCAAACTTTGTTGAATCGAGAGTCAGTAAAATATTCAATTCAAAGTAATATTATTTTTAATAAAAGAAATACGTGTGGTTCACTCTTGTCCAAGCAACTTGTGACTTAATAAGCATAGTAAAAGGAGAGTAAAAACTAATTAAAGTGCTGCAAAGTTCGGCAGTTGTTGCGGCATTTGCGGCCAGGCGACGCCATCTCGGCGCAAACTTTTATCCCTGTTGGGGCCGGAACCAACTTAGAAACTAAGGAAATAGTCCGTACCCGCAGACGGGCACTTAACTTGGCGTATGCAATGATAGATTGCAGGGCTTCTTGTGCAGCATGATAGAATTAAAACTGAATTAAAGCTTCGGCAAAGGAACGGCATATATGCCGGAGGCTAAGAGTAGTGCAAATGGTGCAGGTGGAGCCGAACCGGACACAATTACAGGCGGCAATCGTCGCCAGTGACCGTAGCGACGCATACAAATATAAACTCTTATCCGTAATGGAGAAGCTCTCTCATTATTGCGGTCCGGCAAGCACAATGCAAGCTTACTGCGCTCGGTGACCGCCCGCCTTTGCTCCGCCCTCCCAGACACCACAGCTTTGAATATCGACTTGCAATCAAGATAAAACACTTATTCTTATCTTATGTTTAGACACATTGATCGCTTATTTTTTGTATTGTGCTATTGAACATTATTGTATTCCAGATCTTTATTGTTTAAACTCATCCATTGCCCGGCAACTAAGCAGAAGACTGGGAATGACATAAATACTATTAATACAAGTATCCTACTAATGTTAGATACTACTGTAATATATTTAAAACAACTATTTAGATATTTTAAAATATCACAGAGCTTAAGAATTTTAGCCAACGATTAATAAAGAAAACGTTGGCGCATTCAACGATATAAATAAATACTTGTAAATAAGGGGTGGTCGAGGAAGGCTATCATTGATAGATATCTAAATGGACTGTAACATTTCCATTGAGAGGCACAATCCACTTCGCTAGTTTTATTGTAGTGCCCCTCATGTGAAAGCCAATACACAACGTGTGGAGTGGTTAATGCGCCCACCGTAATATCAATAAAGCTGGGGAGGGAAGGAACACCTGTCTCCTCTTCTAGGTGTCGCTTTCGTGTCGACTTTCCTCCGATACTTAAAATATGGCGTGTCATCTTCTTAGCTCCGGTTACTCGTTTGTACAATGAGATTTGTTCCAACGTTGTAGCACTAAAATAATTTTGTAATACGAGGCTTTGAAAATCTTCAGAATTGTTATTAAATACTAGCTAACCACCGCTGTTTCCTCACCTGATTATTAAAAAGGAAGGTTCCTATATTCAAGAAAAACTATCTATCACTAACCAGTGTAGATAACATGCAAAAATTCAAGTATTTTGCATGTCTTATACACATAGCGAACATTTTTAATTACCAATTTGACAACAAACAGTAGATCTTTTGAATGTGTTATGAATATTTATGACTTCACTACGCAGTATTTCATACATAAAAGAAGCTGATTTGATTTGACAAGCAACATTCCTATTACAGGTTTAGCGCTTAACTGAGTAGGTTCCTGCGGTAGTGGAGCGGTGCGGGAGGAGTATGTTTTCGATACGTCAAATGGCACGAAACTTTAGTCGGGCGTCGGCATCGCTGTCGTCAACACGTGTTATTTGGACAAGCTGCTGTAAACAAAATGCACACGAGATTTACAACCAAAGATCAGTCCTCCGATTGGGACTCAAACTAAACAAGTTGTTTATAAAGTGTACAAATATTTTAAGGCAAGAAAATCTGATCCCAATCCTACTGAGCATAAAGATGACATTAATGTAAATAAAACCTATTTTGAAAATTTTCTAATTATTCAGTAGATAAAAGGCAAAAACGTGACAATCACGCAAAGAAAGTGGAGGAAGAGTACTACAAAAATGACCATCTTAGCGACGACTTATTCGAGAACCGATATGGATACATATTAATTTAATTGGATTTAAAAACATTTATATTCATCATATTGTAACTCATTTTGTCAGTTTATATTTTCATACGTAATTATACAAATTCAATTTCAGTACAAACTTGTAAATATCGTAAGAGATATTTTCATTACAATTCATCACTTGTATTTCTTTATTTATTAAATAAGGCACAGCAACAGTATACAAAATTATAAAAAAAAAAACAAATTAGAACAGCAAAAAGAACAAAACAGAATTTTGCACTCCGATAACAGCTGAGTACAGCATTCAATTGAAATTTACAATAATTTAAAAAAGCAATATAAAATCAAATAAACCTAAATAATATTTAAAGTGGCATAACAATTTACTCCTTGTATAGCGAGATAGTTCTGTTACGTCACATGTACCGCAGGAACCTACTCAGTTAAGCGCTATGACTGTAGATGGCGACCACATCTGGCGGAGCCAATGTCAACGGTACTGGCCAGGTGGCCAATCGTCTTAGTATCTAATTTCAAAATATTTCAGGAATCTGTTTATTTAAACGAAGATCAAACTTTTTCCCGTAAGTGCTATTTATATTTGTTCGCGGAGCAGTATTGTTTGCCTATTTAAATATGTGTCGGAGATTTCTCCCCTATAAAAAGGGTGATAAAAGCGTACAATGTCAACACGCTGTACAAAAGTAATCTCAACAGTTTTATCTTTTTTCCTTGCTTCTGCTTTCACTGAGTGGTGAATTTTTCACTTATTGAACTACATTTGATTGCTTTAGATATCAATACTTACTAATATTATAAATGCGAGTGTGTTTGTTGGTTTGTCCGTCTATCACACAGCAATTTTTAAATCACGTTTAAAGTTATTCATGAGAATATTTAAAGATGAAATATCATCTTGTTTTTGATTTTAATCTAGAATTATCTAATCTACCAAAACAAAATGAGTTCCCAATAATAAACTGTAATAAAAAATAACATAAAAATCAAAAATGAGATAATGCGCAAAATGTTCATATTGCCATTCCATAATGCAGAATATGAATAGTGTAATCCCAAGCTGCGTCAGTAAAATGTCACCCCCGTAGCGCAGTGACAAGAACACATGCGTCAGTGGCTACGAGAGCTACGGGGCTCGCCACAATAAGGCCACGCCACTAACCCACTTATGCCTACTCCATTTCCGAGTAATATAGGTAACATATATCCCATACACGAGTATATCTTAAATAACAATAACATAATAGAATAATAAAATTAATAATTTATTCTTGCTTTGAAAATACTTAAAGTAAGCACAAGATAATGGTTTTGTGACTGAATGGCATCTGCACGAGGAAAACCTGATGGATCACCATCCAATCTCGTGATAAACATTTGAGTAATTATTATTACGACCCGAGGGTCTTCCATGTGCAGAATCTTGTCTAAGTACCTACATACTGATTTTGTTACTTTTTAGCTGAACTTTGATTAACAATACGCATACGTGTATGCTTAAAAATAGTAAAAAAATATTGTAACTTAGCGTTGACCGATTTTTATTACAACGAGATCCTAACTTCAGACAACTCATGGCGTGAAAAATCTGTTCAAAAAGGATAAAATATTCAATTTTCTCATCCATCCAATGTAATCACCACGAAACTTATTCAAAAAAAATGCAAATATTTAAAAATATCTTGGTAATATCCAATTTAAGTTTAATTTTCAAACCATAAATTCGGTTTAGCTCCCCGGAGCGGCGCGGGATTGAGTCGCTGACTCTCTGGCTGAAATTGCAGCCAACATTTTTATCCCTTTGTATTGTAGTTGGAAAATTTAAGAGCGTAGTCTTTGTAATTTTGTTACTCGTTTTGATTGTGTACCGTTGAAATACCATGTTAATATTCATTGTGGTCAGGGTGAATAGCAAGCAACGGACGCTTATTATAAAATGGAAACTTCTGTTTGTGACGAAACCACTTTGTTTGTGAAACCAAACAATTACTTTACGAATATCATATACTACTTTGTGTCTATAATATAATAGCATTGATTCATTTATTTATGTTATATGCATGGAACTTGGCGTTGGTTTCTAATTTGTTTACTTACCTATACCAAAATCAACGTTAATAAGTATTAAGAGAATGAATCCTAAAATGAGCTTGAGCTTACGGTGGACAACAATGTAGATAAACTATAATGTTGGTAGGGTACTTTGTACCTAGTACGTACTCGCCTAGCTCGAAAAACTGTTGCCAAGTCCCAACGGTGGGTTTCGTAGGTTGAAATGACAAGCCAGATGCCTCTAGACATTACAAAAAGTCATCAGAACATTAGCAAGATCCTGGGATTGCTATAGTCCCCATAAAGAAGACGGTAGTCACGTACCATCAGACATGACTGCCTACTTTAGATATACAACAAAAAATTATAGTAATTAAAGCGTCACTGGCTTGTCTATGTAAACATGAGAAACCGTTCACCCCTCGCACCAAATGAAGTTTGCAAACTCAATTTTTCTCCAGAAAATATATTTATTTACAAGTAGATACAGCTCCGCTATTCTAGGAGAGCGCTTAAATACACATCTTTTATGATAATTTGATTTTATGATATTATTCTTATTCGTCTCCTACGAGTATATGGACTTGTGGTCTGTTAATATTTACTTAGATATGATAGGATACACTATTTTATAATACACGCGATAATTACGTAAATTTACTCATAAACATTTTTGGCTAATTGAATATAACAGAAATAGTAAACGTTTCAATGTTTACTTTTACCTTAATTATTTGAATTACAACAATTAACTTAACCCAAGTTTAAATCTTAGTGACTGAAAAGGTCTCCCTCTACCACAGTAGTAGGTAGCACACTACATAATATATACAACACCATAATTTTCCTAAAATACACTAGTAAAGAATCTCCAAAGATAGTAAGTAACAAGTAACTTTTAGATTTGACAGACCAAAATAATATTTTTATATCTAAAACTGATTGTGAAAGAGCTGATGAAAATATAACCGTGGCTACTTCATAAAGATGTTTCAATGATCTTTGACGATTTTCATTAATAATAACCAGCGTTACCTTGTTAATAAATAAATTATGATCTGAACTTACAAAGAACATTTCATAGCAGTTAAGAAACCCGGCGCGCGTCGGTACACACATGGCTTAACTCTGCAATGTCGAGTTGCAGTCGCATCGTGACATTTAAATATGAATATGTCGTTGGCATTGCTTCTCGTGTGAGTCAACTAATAATGTGTGATTTTTCCAGCTCCGCACATCTGCTCCTGCACCGTATGCGTATTAGCTATACGCGAACCTAGAGCAGCGTAACTACATTCGCTTTCTGCAAATCGCAATTAAGGATTCCTCGCAATTCACACTTCAGGGAATATGTACATCGCAAGTGATTGTTATGAACTACATATATACATATCTCTAAAGTGAAAACTTTTCCATCTTGACATACAGTTTTTTGATAAACTTACAAGATAACAACCCCATGACAGGCATTTGTTTGGGAGTAATTCGAGTCACCGGCAAGGTAAAACGTTTTCTCACAAATTGACGTCACCCCTCAAACGGTAAAGTTTTGATTCATATTCTTTTTCGGAAAAGAAATAGAAAATGCTGTCGTGGACTTATTTTTATACATTGTTCAATTTATGATCGCGGCTCTTATTTTCAGGCGTAGGTGCCAAATATTTTCTTTATGCTTAGTGAATTATTAATTTAATGACTATATACGTATAACGAAATACACTTTTATGTAACTAAATTAATTAGGTTTATATATTTTCAGCATAATATCTGCGAGCTACTACGCCTAACTGCACCTACCAATTGCATATGCCGTTTTAATTTAAAAATTTGTACCCAACGTTATTCCCTTTCTTATTATTGAATAGATAGACACTTTATTTTGAGGTGACAATCGCAAAAAATAAAATAAGCACCTACCTCGTAACATCCAATAAAATGATTCCGGCCAAAGGAAGCAAGAAGATAACCTACTTACTGATCCGGCGTATTCTATTTGCCTGTAATAATCGCGATGACAATCTCATATTACATAAAAGATTTGCCCTATTTTCGATCGAAATGCGATTTTCTCCCTTCAGAGTTATTGCCGGGTCGTCTCAAATTTTTTCGCTATTGAAAATGGAGCGCTACTACTATGGGACAATTTTGAATGTATTCGAATGAATAAGAAATTTTGGCGCCACGGAGAATGCATAATACGTTAGTGAAGAGTTGGGAGCGGGGAGGCTGTATCTTAGCGGGAGTCTGTCGGATAATGGGACGGGAAGCGAGACTAGGGCTCAGCGCGAGAGCGACAAGAGAGATACCGAGCACGGCGTCCGCGGGAAAAATATACAGGTAATTGTTAGTCCAATAACGGAACCAATTTATTTACCATAATTAATCCTCGATGCATGCTATACACACTATGAACAATATCCACGATTCAATTAATTTATTGCGCATATTGTTACGCAGATATGAAAGAATTAACGAATTTGAAATTTGCTACTATTTTCTGCTAAAAGATGTTAATGCCAGATGCCAGGTATAACTAGTTTGTATTAAATTATTTATATGATTGTTATAAATTAATTGATTATAGGTTATAAATGTTTAAATAGATCCTCATTTTCCCCGAATAATTGTTTTATGGAATTCTATACGATCAATTAAAGGGTAACAAACAAAATGCTTCCAATTAAAATTTGTTGATACACAAATCTTATTTAGCAATCTCTTCTTCTCTCAAGATTGACATTTCGCCTTATTAACTTGTGTGTAATTATATCTGTTATTATCTAGTAACAACTTGTATAGTATAATTTTTTTAATATTGTGTTAAGTACCTATGCTCAATAACTCTCAAGATTTGTCACAATTATCCACAGACTATAAACATATAAAATTACGTATCTTAACTGATTCAACAATACCTAGACCAAACCACTCAGTACAGAATCTTGAAATTTTACAAACAGGCCCCTTATAGTAAGCATCGAGTAATCAAAAAACAATATCTTACGCATTAAAAATCTTCTTTATGATGTTTTTCCAAGTTACCTACTTAAAAATATAAGAAATATATACATCTATGTAACTAAGTATTAAGTACACGACCTAACGTCAATAGTAAATGTGGCGAAATTTGCTTGATACTGGGTGTAATGGATTTCGAATGTCTTAATAGATTACCTACTAAAGTTTATTTAAACAAACCCTCACCAAATTGTGTTAATTATAAGTTAGGTACACTCTTGTGACACGACACGAAACGACACGATACTACACAAACAAAACTAGGCCGATGGTTTTCGGACTTATAATAGAGTAGCGTCATTGTCATAGCTAGCGTGCATGTAATGTAGATACAAGTTGACAATTCGGGGAGATAACGTTAAAGTGAGCGAATTCGGCAGTCAGCGGCGCTTTTGCAGCATTAGCCTCGGGAATAAGTTTGTTCATTACGAGAGGGAACAATGCGGTAGGCTCGACGGCAGCGAAGGAAACGTGCGCCGACGTCGCGACAATGGACCCGCCCGCCTTATCACGCCGGAACGCGTCGGGCGGCGGCGGCGCGTCGGCCCGCCACCGTGCCGCGCCGCACTCGCACCCTGCCCCCGCGCTGTCTCCCGTCCCCATCCCGCACCAGCTATATCTACTTGACGTATGAGCACTGAATAAATGGGAAAACTTTTAGCTGCCGTTCGTTATGGGAGAGCGAACAATTGGTCATCTGTTGCAAAGGAAAATGCTTAAACGTCCGTTAATCTTGTTCAGCAGACATGCGATAAGGGATACAACTTTCGGTTAATTGTTAATACCCTACATTTAGTTTTTAGTTAAAGATGTTTGTTTTATTTTAGATAAAATAAGAATGCAATTGAGATACGCTGTATTTTCGAAGACTATGTCAGGTTCGTCATACCGATAAAAAATATTTCTTCGCAATTTCTGAGCTATAGATAAATAGATAGATAGATCATTATTTATTGGTACACTAAATAAGTAAAGATAAGGAATAATACTATAAAGGTCCCATAATAAAAGTTATTGGTAGCATTGATTAATTAATATAATATGTATTATTATAATATATAGGTAACTAATTCTCAGTGTATTCATGAAAATTTTCATAAAACTACTGAAACACGAAATATTTTACAAAATGTGGCTTAATTATGGCGAGTTTACTAATAAAATATTTATAGTAGAATAAGTAATATAAATATGTATAATGTTTTAGATATAGACCAAGCAATTTACCTCAAACTAATTGATGAAACAACACCACTGCGCACCAGGAGGCAGTCATCAAGTCGTTTGTTTACTAAGCGAGGACACTATCTAATTAATTAATTGCCCATCCATTCCTTAATTACAATTAGGGTAAGCTTGTTTCAAATAAACTTATTAAAATTTTCTAGCAATTAAAAAAAAATCACAAAAACTATGTTTTAAATAGTTTCTAACGATATATATGAAAAACACAGAAATTATAATGGCTGTCAAACGAATGCTCTTCAATACCTGTATCTTGCCAATCCTCACAAACTACTGCCAAACCTGGGCCCTTACCAAAGCTCACACAAGAAAGTTAGAGGTATCAAAACGCGATAGAAAGGAGCATGTTAGGGAAGAAAAAATCTGACCGAATAAGAACAGCTACTATAAAGGAACATACCAAACTAAAAGATTTTATAATATCAGCCAGGAAGTTAAGGTGGAATTGGACAGGACACATAATTAGAGGAGTAGACAAATGGAGTAAGACAATTCATTGGTATCCTGGCGAAAAAAATAGGAAACGAGGCAGACCATCCATACGCTGCACGCTGGGCCGATGAAATTAAGGCAATAGCAGGCAGTTTATGGCCTAGAACAGCTGGAAACTGGAGTTTGTGGAGACAGTTGGGTTTAGAATATTAGGTTAAGCAAAAATTGTTAAAATAAGTAAATCTTAATAAAGGCTATAATTATTATTATAATGATATAACTGACTAAATAAGTGTAGTTTGGGTACTGAGTTTTAGTCAAGATGCTTGACATTCGAAGAAATGAAAGTAAAAGAAGAATCCGCACATAATTCGGGTTTCGGGACGATGGAACCGTGATTAAATGAAAGGTTCGTTGTCGACGAAACCTGCAAAATGTGCGGTGAACTCCAGCGTACAACTTGACTATGGGAAACCACTTCGCTGCAGAATCACCAGTCAACTTGTTTTATTATAAAATTTTGTTCAATTGTATAATATTTAAAAAGATGTGTTAAAACCATTGTTGTAAGTTACAACTCAAATTGAATCACGTTGAATCTTACTATGCTATCCTACTAATATTATAAATGTGAATGTTTGTTTGTGAGATGTTATAGTTCTTCAATCACGCAAAAACGGCTGAACGGATTTTTATGAAACTTGGCACAAAAATGTAAGATCCCTCGGGAACGCGGGTGAAACCGCGGGTGGAAAACTAGTAGTTATATAAATACTAGCTGACCCGCGCGGTTTCACCCGCGTTCTCGAAGGAACAGTTGAATGTTCAAAAATCCTTTATTAGCGGATAGCTACTCCCTACAAGGAATCTATCTGTCTTTGAAGTATAATACTACGGATTGTGTTCGCAATTTCATGGGTTTTAATTTAGTTTTGCGCGGTACCCTAATTTTTTTATGAAAGTAAAAAGTTCTGCCAGTGAAAGTCCCGTCAAAATTGGTGCAGACAGACAAACAGACTAACTATTTTAAAATAGTTTTTTAAATGTCAGCTTTTAAATATTTCGAAAATGGTGATATTTTTATACATTTGGATAATATTGTAATTTTTTTTTGAAGGTGGGTATTTTTGTCCAAATTGCTTGCCAAAATTCGATGGATTTTCTAACAAAACGATAAGATTTTCTTTTCGAAAAACTTTGAATGTAAAATTGTTCATAGAAAATTTATTTACCCCACTTTTATCTTCTTTTTTAATTAAATTTTCAAAAATCTTTCCATCGCGGATGTCAAGTGCGTAGCACTTAAATATTGGCTAAATATAAAATTTTATACAAAATTTTAACGAATCCTCTAATCGACTTTATGACATAAATGCGCAGTATGCATTTTTTATTGTACGACTGTGTACTTTTGTGCCAAAGTTTACGTATTTACTCCGCTGCACCCACTTATTCAAATTCGATCAATTATTAGATACTTTGGATTACATGATCAAAATGTATCTTGCCAAAATCCTAAATTATTGCCTAGACGATAACAAAGTGTGAAAATTCAAAATTTAAAAAATACGCCTGTATTGGTCCTAATTATCAATTTATGCCTTTTGCGGTTGAGACCATGGGTCCGTGGGGGTCTGCAGCTCGTCGTTTCACAGGTATTTTATGTAAAAAATTAATCGAGGCCTCGGGTGACCGGCGGACGGGGAGCTTTTTCCGCCAACGCATCAGCTTGGCCATCCAAAGAGGAAACGCTGCCAGCCTGCTTAAGCAAAACCTTGCCGATCGGCAGCAGCGGCAGCCTCGAAGAAGTTTTTTATATATCGACGCTGGAAAGCAAACACGTCGTATCTCGAAAAAATGCGAATATAAGTTATGTATGTCATTGGAACCAGAAAAAAATACTGCATCGAATCGTTTGGATTTCGTTCTCCTGCGCTGAAATAAAAATTAGATACAACGTTCAAATCATCGCTTTTTTTTCTTTAAAAGTCGTAAATAGGTCAAAACCAGCTACTTTTTAAAATTAGATAGATACGATAGAATTGCTGCCGATGTTTTTCATAGTAAAATACATACAACGTCTACGTTTGAATAATTGAAAAGAGTTACAAAGTTGGTTTCATACCAAAGATTAATTCATGATGGAGTGACGACAATTTTGCCGCCCGAGAATTACAGTTTATGCGGATACAACGCTCCTTTCGCTCGAGAATAATATGCGCAGTACTCATACAACAATTCAAACAACACATTTCAAAATGCTAATGATACTTACCGCACTTTAAATAGGGGTTGATATTGCATGATGTGATATTTACGCTGTGACAGTTCGTAAGACAGTCACAGCGCCGGCGGCGAAGGATGGATGGATGGATGGATGGATATTTGTTACTAGACTACTACACAGAGATAGATTATAGTCTAGAATAGCACATTTGCAAATTTTTATCCCGGCAAAATATATGGTTCCCTTGGGATAGATTGTTTTAATTTTTCATAGAGCAAAGCATCGACATGATTTTTTGCATAGGTAGTGATAGTTTAGGGGTCAGAAAATGACATCCCACCAAAAACATTCTCATGTAAAGTGTTGCCATGAAACCATATGGCACGCACTGTCAAAAAATAATTAGATCTCATGTAGAGCCAAGCTTCTAACTCTACACGCCCTAACTCTACAAGCCCTAACTACACGAACTGTACACCTTAGTCAAAATATGTGGCTTGGCCGTTTCGCTACATTCACATGGGCGTAAGGTGAAACATTTATTCACTGTTCGTTACTTTTCTGTTGTAGTAACGAAACGGCCAAGTCACATATTTTGACTATAGGAGTCTTGAGGATTTATTTCAATTTTTTTTCGATTAAGTTTTCGATTACCTTATTGGAGATAGGTGCCAATTAAGCTAGACCTCAAAATTGTATGAGCTCCGATACAACTCAATCTTAATACTACTGGTGGTACTATGTATGTATGGGGACCCCCTTTAATTTTAAACTTTTTTTACTTTTTGGAATTTTCCCTTTATTTGTGCTGTAAGACCTTGCTTTTTGCCATATTTCGTGATTCTAGGACAACGGGAACTACCATATAGGTTTTCGACCCAAAACCTATAGGGTACTTCCGGTTGACCTAGAATCATCAATTTTGGTTTAAAGCAAGGTGTTACAGCACTAGTAAAGGGAAAATTCCGAAAAATAAAAAAAATTGAAAATTAAGTTAAATTTTGGTACTTACAAATTTTCGCGATAATCACAATTTGCCCATATCTTTTTCTCGTGTTGACTCAGGACCATGATATTTATACACCTAATAGGGACTATTAGACTTCAGTATCTGGTATAAATTTCAACTTTCTAGGTCCACCCGTTTCTGAGATAAAACCGTCGAAAATCTATAGGGTAGTTCCCGTCGACCTAGAATCACAAAATTTGGCGAAAGGCAAGGTCTTTTAGAGCACAAATTAAGGAAAAAATTTAAAAAATAAAAAAGTTGAAAATTAAAGGGTGTCCCCATACAGACATAGTTGACGCATTCCCTATTTAAGGGGTTGGGGGATAAAAGTTTCAAGTTTAAAATTTTTTTTTGTTGTTTGTGTACTAATATTAGCCTAAATACCAAATTTCAGCTTTCTAGGACTTCAGGAAGTACCATTTATGAGTTTTGATGATCATCAGTCATTGATGAAATCGGGGGTTTTTAGATATCAATAAAATCTAAAGTATAACAGCTATTAAATTGAAACTTTATATGTTTAAGAAGTCTGCTATAGGCATCATATCCTGAGGCAAATTTTTATTCCAGAAAAATGGACGATTCCTATGAGATAGCATACAGGAACTGTCTATTAAAGGGTTTTGTAAAATCTCGTGGAATAGATTTTTAGTAAAAACAAAAAAAAATAACGATAACCGATAACGTTTGTTCCTTCTGGTATACAGTATAATATTATAAAGAGGTAAAGTTTGTGAGTCTGTGAGGTTATAAGGGGTAATCTCTGGATCTACTGAATCGATTTAGAAAATTATTTTACCAATAGATAGCCACGTCATTTGTGAGTGGCATAGGCTATACCTCTATTAACCCGAATAATGAAAAGGCGGGTGAAACCGCGGGGGATAGCTAGTTACTAATAATTGCAATATAATTGTTAAAATCTAGGACAGGTTGTTACTTTATTTAATATTATAAAAAGTCATTATTTGTATCTTATAACGCTTATATCTTATATAAGGTTCCATATAGTTCATTGTTATTTTATAATAATTATTATTTTTATTTTTTTTTCCTTAAAAGAGACGTTTTTAAAGTCACATAATAAATTCATTTTATATACATACAGCATCTGATTTACAAGTTTCTTTATTATACTTACAACAGAAGCCACAATATACTTCCTAAAATTATATGATATACAACGAATCAATAGAAAATGAGCACTAACTACATATTAGATACAACAAATTAGCTACTTAGAAAATGAAAGCAATTTTTATGTCCCATACATGATCACCTCAGAGATACAACTTTTTTGCCACTTGAAATTAAAATAACAGTTGCTGTATCTATGCAAAACTCCAATTAAATCTAACTTTAGAATATTTAAAACATTTGCATCATATGCGTTTAAATTCAAAAAATTATGCATGCCAAAAATTACGTTTCTACCTCTCTTTTTTTTTTTTTTTTAAGAAGATTTTTTGGCCTGGTAGCGTGACCTTTAAGCCATTTCTTTATTTTAAATATTCATCTTTTATGTTTAGTCACGTTTT
Organism: Ochropacha duplaris; assembly: GCA_951361185.1. Taxonomy (NCBI): domain Eukaryota; kingdom Metazoa; phylum Arthropoda; class Insecta; order Lepidoptera; family Drepanidae; genus Ochropacha; species Ochropacha duplaris. The sequence continues at coordinate 5,714,380 of OX592695.1, read as the reverse complement.
ATTGTCACTTTCACTGTAAAGTCTAGTCCTCGTCCGTACAAGTCCGGTCTAATTTTAGTGAAATTGGCGGCTATTCCACTAAAACATTTCATGGACTTTTTGGGACAACCTGGAAAGTCACGATACACGCTTTCATTTCATTTCACTTCACTTGTGCACTTACATTGATCTTTATTGGACAAAACACCACCGAAATTATTCAATAAAACTCAAAATATACGAATTTAATGAAAATAAAACGAAAACACAACGTCACTTCGCAAGTTCCCGCCAAAAAGTCTCGTTTCTACCTCTTTTAACTTACGAGTTCTGTTTTTTTTTTTAAGTTTTTTGGCTCTCCTGTGAAGTACAATTTTTCGAGATACGACAAGATTGCTTTCCAGCGTCGATATTATAGTTGTACATTTGTTTGTATATTTTGTGTAGGTTATGTCATCACAAGAATCACAACTAATCAATTACACAAATAGCAAAAATACTATATCTTGTTTTTTAATTATTTCCTGTTGTAATTATTTCCTTTTGGATGCCTAGTTCAAACATCAATAACTTCAAAAGTTTTGCTTTCAGAAACATAATTTTACTAACGTTTATTAGGAAAATGAATCAATTTTTGATTAGGCGACTAAAAAAAGTAGATAAATGGGTAGATAAACTAAAAAATTATACCAAATTTTACCTTGAAAGTTGACTTTAGCATTTTTTTCTACAAAGTTATGCTATTAACATTAGTTATGAAGTTACATAATGATAGACAATATTTTAACGTATCCGCATGTATTTTTTTACTCAGATAGGGCTTCAGCTTACAAAGTTTTAGCAGGTTAAGCACTTGCAACCGAAAACAAAAAAAAATGGCTACCGTTTTAAGGGGGTGGGGTTTTGACCCCCCAGGTGGGGTAGTTTTGTCTATGAAAATAATCATATGATCATACTACATGCCCTTAAAGTTTCTGTAGTCGATGACCGGACACATTGTATAGAAGAATTGATATTGATGCTCCAAAAACAAACTGCATAAATGTACTGTAGTATGTTAGTACCAACAAAGCTTATATTGTGCAATATACATACATACCTATTATATTCGCATACGTTTTAGTTTATTTTGAATATGCAAGTGCTTTTTAATTTGACAGATGAGTGAGCACGCCTTACTCCCATCTATTGTATTGTTAAAGTATCGAAATTGAACGAAGGCTGTCCATTTGGAAGCTGTATGAGAGTCGACAATAACCGGTCAACCATTCGTTTCTGGCTCTCTGAATATCCAAATCATTTTTCAACGAATTTTGCATTGCATTTTGACCTGTGGCATTTTCACGCGCTAACTTTTGAATACGCGTGCATCAACGATATCAGCTAACAGCGATAAGTTAATTACGCGAGCTGTCTGACATTTTGGGCAAACCGTTCATTAGTTACGGGGCAAATTATTTGGCTGATAAATGTTTTAAAAATAGAATTTCAACATGGATTAAGAGACATTATTTGAATTTAATAATAATTTTTTCAACACACTTGCTCATAAAGTGGCTCTAATTTCACCGCAATTAGGCACATAATGACACCTATAACCAAACTGTGACTTTTTCATTACTATTCACCAAGTGAGCTATAAAGTTTTTTATTTTATTTTATTGGTTGAGTTGCTTTTTAGGGTTCCGTACCCAAAGGGTATAAACGGGACCCTATTAATAAGACTTAGCTGTCTGTCCGTCTGTCTGTCACCAGGCTGTATCTCAAGAACCGCGATAGCTAGACAGTTGAAGTTGCCGCTATAAGAACAAATACTAAAAACAAAATAAAATAAATATTTAAGGGGGGCTCCCATACAAAAAAACGCTATTTTTTTGCCCTTTTTTGCTCGATGTCATCACCAGGCTGTATCTCAAGAACCGCGATAGCTAGACAGTTGAAATTTTCACAAATTATGTATTTCTGTTGCCGCTATAGCAAAAAATACTAAAAACAAAGTAAAATAAATATTTAACGGGGGCTCCCATAGAACAAACGCTATTTTTTTGCCCTTCTTTGCTCGATATCAACAAAATACTCAGCTGTATTTTTACTTTAATAATAAATAATAAAAGTAAAATAAATATTTAAGGAGGGCTCCCATACAACAAACGTGATTTTTTTTGCCTTTTTTACGGAACCCTTCGTGCGCGAGTCCGACTCGCACTTGGCCGGTTTTTTTTAAATAAGTTTCGATACAAAAAGATCGTGTTCAATATTACAAATAAATTAATGTACCTATTGCTTGCTCATTTCATGCAACTTCGTATTTAAAATAGATAATTTCAACTTGTACGTTTTTAATAAATAAAACTTGTACTCAAATATAACTTTTGTTTTCTCTAATAAAGAAAACTTTGAATTATAATATAATTTTGTATGTGACAGAAAAAAAGAATAGAAACCTCATTCTTTTAATCTATGGCCGATCGCCATTGTTAGATAAAGATGACAACTACATTGGAACAATGAGATTGAGCAATTAGAAAGAGAGGTTGTCCTAACGAAGTTGTTATCTTTCTCTTTCGCACTTGATAGGTATTTGCTTCAAGTAGGTATGGTGAGGGTCCTATCCAGGTAGTATAGGTAGGTATATAATTCTTGAGGAAAACTGATTAATTTTTCCCGCCATTGCGAAAAAAAATTCACAACTCGTTTTCACTGGTGAAATTATAGTTAAACTAGCTTTTGCCCGCGACTCCGTCCACGTGGAATTAGTAATTTGCGTAGTGCGTAGCTTATTTTTTATCCAATCTGCTTTTTAGGGTTCCGTAAAAAAAACGGTCCCTTATATATCACTCGTGCATCCAACCAAATCAGGTGAAATTTGGTTGGATGGTGTAATTCTATGACCCAAACACAAATGTTTATAGGATCACTCGTGCATCCAACCAAATCAGGTGAAATTTGGTTGGATGGTGTAATTCTATGACCCAAACACAAATGTTTGGGTCATAGAATTACACCATCCAAAAAAAAATTACGTTATAATTTCTTTTTTTAAATAATTGTAATTTTCGGAGGACAAATTAGGAAATTTAAAAAAATGATTTGTAAACCTGACTGTGTCATATATGAAACGAAAGGGCTCGTTATGAGGATCTCAAATATATTTTTGTTATTATTGTAAAATAAATAGTTTTTTGAAGATGAAGAAGAAAATTGAAACTAACGAGCCTAAAATTTTGAAAAAACAAGGGACACCCGAATGAAACGAAGTTATATAAGTTATATAAGTCGAGAGAGTATATATATATTAAAAAAAATACATATATATAAATAGAAATGAAAATATCTGCCTTGCTTTCTATAAGAGAGAGAGAGAGAGAGAGAGAGACAGACAAAGAAACATGCGCACGCCGCACAGCTTACAATAGCTTACTACACACAATTGTCACCCGACCAACTGACACTAAAAGTGTCGGTTTTTCGTAAGTTTTTTTTCCGTCTAGCCCCCTTTCACAACGCGCGATAAGGAACTTCGTTCCAAAAAAAAAGTTAATTGCTTGTAGATTACAGGAAAACCTTTTCACCCCCTTAAAGGTGATTTCTGGGATGAAAACTATCCTATGTTTTTACCCGTAACCCAAACTATCCCTATACCAAATTTCATTTAAATCGGTTTGGCGGTTTTAGCGTGAAGTGGTAACAGACATACAGGCAGAAATTAGTTCAGCGGTAATTGGTTTCCCACACAAACATCCACCCCCCTTTTCATCCCCTTAAAGGGTGATTTCTGGGATAAAAACTGTCGTATGTTTTTTTCCGCAATCCAAACTATACTTATACCAAATTTCATCTAAATCGGTTCGGCGGTTTAAGCGTGAAGAAGTACAGACAGACGAAAAGAACTTGGTTCAGCGGTAAATGATTTCCCATTCAAAATTCCACCCCCCTTTTCATCCCCTTAAAGGGTGATTTCTGGGATAAAAACTGTCCTATATTTTTTCCCGGGACTCAAACTATCCCTATACCAAATTTCATCTAAATCGATTAGGCGGTTTAAGCGTGAAGAGGTAACAGACAGACGGACAGACACACTTTCGCATTTATAATATTGAGTATGGATTAAATATATATTTATTAATTAAAATGTCTACAAGTACTAGTTATGAAGAAAATGATTTATGTTGTACACCGCCCGATATAAGATGTGAAGCGCTTAACGTTATGGAAAGTTTACTACCTGAAAACTATCTAGGTATTATCTACTAAATAAAATAATTTTTTAGTATTATTTTCTTCACAAGTGTATTGAAAAACGTCGTATGATACTCGTGTGTATTGATGATTACCGTCCTCGGGTCTCAATTGCGCCTCAGCGGTAATGACCAACATTACACACTTGTACCATAATGTACTAACTATTACGCCACAAGTGACATAGCCGGGTCACCTGATGGTAAGTGACTACCATCGCCTATAGAGCAATACCAGTAGGATTGCCAATGTGTGTACACCTTATTACAAAACTGGCTCTCAAGTGCCGGAACACCAAAACCAACAGGTGCTTGGCGATAGATTTTCATCTTGAGGGTTTTTTTATACCACAAGTGACAACGAAGCTGACGGGTTACCTGGTGGTAAGTGACTACTGTCGCCTATACACATTAGCAATACCAAGGGGATTGCCAATGTGTTGTACACCTTCTTACAATGCCCTAAAGGCAACTGGCTCTCAAGTGCAACTGGCTCTCAAGTGCAACTGCCGGAACACACCAACAGGTGCTTGGCGACAGATTTTCAACTTGGGGGTGGTAGCCAGCCAGTCGAGTACTACAAAGTACCCTACCACCGTGCTATGGTTTCCTCACGATGTTTTCCTTCACCGAAAGCTCAAGCCCATTGTAGGATTCGAACCCATGACCTTCGCCGCGGTGTCCGACGTCACTACCACTGAGCTATCATCGCCTTAGGGTGGTCAGTCACCTCCTAAAAAGTACCCTAAAACTGTGCTGTGGTTTTCTCACGATGTTTTCCTTAACCGACAGCTCAAGCTCATTGTAGGATTCGAACCCATGACCTTCGCCGCGGTATCCGAAGTCACTATCACGGACATATCATCGCCTTTTATTTATTTATTTGTTAGTAATGTTCGTTTGTTCTTAAATAAGGTTAGTATTGTTAAGTGTAAGGGCCGCCTTTTGCCGCGCTGAAAGACTCCTCCAATCTGTTCCGTTTCTATCTTTTGCTCCTCTGGGCACTAAGTTTCCGGCTATTTCTACAATGTCGTCACTCCATCTTTTAAATGGTCTACCCTTTCTTCTACAAGTTTGTACGGAACCCTCGGTGCGCGAGTCTGACTCGAACTTGACCGGTATTTTTAGGGTTCCATACCTCGAAAGGAAAAATAGGATTTGTACGGATTGTACGGAACCCTTATAGGATCACTTTGTTGTCCGTCCGTCTGTCAAGACCCTTTTCTCAGGAACGCGTGGAGGTATCAAGCTGAATTTATATCAAATACTCAGTTCTACCACAGTATAAAGATATACAGTATGGAAACTCACTACAAACGTTCGAAACGGCTCACTCACACAAACATGCGCATCTGCGAGACCTCTAAGGGGGTTTCGCGGTGCCGTCAGTAGCGAGTGCCGCGTCAAGGCGAGTGGTCACGTACAAGTTTATTTCCGCGATATTTTTAAAAATGCCACGAGCGTATTGCGTAGTATACGGCTGTTTGAACTATGCTTCAACAAAACCGGAGCTATTGTTTTTAGGGTTCCGTATTGGTAAAAACGGGAACCTATTACTAAGACTTCGCTGTCTGCCCGTCTGTTTGTCACCAGGCTGTATCTCAAGAACCGCGATAGCTAGACAGTTGAAATTTTCACAAATTATGTATTTCTGTTGCCGCTATAACAACAAATACTAAAAACAAAATAAAATAAATATTTAAGGGGGGCTCCCATACAACAAACGCGATTTTTGGCCCTTTTTTGCTCGATATCAATAATGGCAACAGTAGGCACTTGAAATATTCACAAAATACTCAGTTGTATTTTTTCATTAATAATAAATAATAAAATTAAAATAAAATGAATATTTAATGGGGGCTTCCATACAACAAACGCGATTTAATTGCCGTTTTTTTTAAACTTCCTGCTGATTTTGAAAGGAATAATTTATTGTTTTAAAATTGTAATCGTCTGTGTGATCAATCATAATAAATTCATAAAACATAACATAAATCCAAGATGGCGGCTGCAATAGATTATCAACTTTCTCGAGATGGGTGTCGTTTTTATGGTTTTTGAGGGTGTTGAAGCCGATAGTGCTGTCAAAATATAAATCCAAGATGGCGGCAGCAAGAAATTATCAACTTTTTCGTCATGGGTGTCGTTTTCATGGTTTTCAAGGGTGTTAAAGCCGATAGTGCTGTCAAAATGTAAATCCAAGATGGCGGCTGCTAGAAATTATAAACTTTTTCGTCATGGGTGTCGTTTTCATGGTTTTCGAGGGTGTTGAAGCCGATATTGGTGTCAAAATGTAAATCCAAGATGGCGGCTGCAAGAAATTATCAACGTTTTCATCATTGGTGTCGTTTTCATGGTTTTCGAGGGTGTTGAAACCGATATTGGTGTCAAAATGTTTTTCGTCATTTTTGGGGTTAAAATGCGGTACGGTTCAACCGCGCCTCGCGTACACTCCCGCCAAAACTTGTAAAAGTTTATACAATAATGATAAGTTTGTGACCTACAAAAAAAAACAAAGAACTACAATTTGTGTGTTAATCTTAATATTAAACTGTTTTCCGTTTTTTTAACTATCGAGGATAACCAACGCCATGAGATACCTGTTTAAATTTTATTTGTAAACTAGCTTTCCACCCGCAGCTTCGCCCGCGTGTACTACTCGACTTTGGCTGATTCATTTTTACAGTTCTGGCTAGTTATTTCAAATTATTCAAATGTAGCTTTCGCCCGCGCCTTTTATCGCGTAGAACACAAAATTTACTCAATTTTATTATTTTATCGAATCATAAAAGTACATAAACATACATGTTTGTATGTACTTACCTTAATTGAAATTTATATAAAATGAGCATAACATGAACTGTTTTCGTGTTTTAATAGCTAAAGCATTGGACTTTCAGCATAAATACTAAACTTCAAGTAATATTGATAATAAACAATTTATTTTTCATACAAACTTCAACACCCCTGTGTATCCCATTAAGGAGTGAAATTAAAATAATCCTTAAATACGTTGTTTTTTAATTTTATTGAAGAGCTTCTACTAATTTTGATTTTGACAATTAATTTTTCATTCAAACTTTTTTACCCCTTTACGGGGTGAAATTGAAAAAAACCTTAAATACATGTTTCTTTGATTTAACTGAAGAGCTAGAGCTGATACTAAATTTCAAGTTATTTTGATAAAAAAAATCTAACAAATTTTAACACCCCTTTTTACCCCGTAAAGGGATGAAATTCAAAAAATCTACAAAACGTGTTTCATTATTTTATATTTAGAGGCTAAATACCAAATTTCATTCATTTCGAATAAAAAATTACAGATTGTCATACAAACTTTAGACCCCCGTTTAACCCCTTAGGGGGTGAATTTTGGAAAATCCTTTCTTAGAGAAAATCTACGTCATAATAACTATCTGCATGCTGAATTTCAGCGCAATCCGTTCAGTGGTTTCAGCTGTGCGTTGATCGATCAGTCAGTCAGTCAGTCAGTCAGTCAGCCAGTCAGTCAGCCAGTCAGTTTCTTCTTTGATATATTTAGACTAGCTATTTCAATTCGATTAATTGATCACTACAGAACATATAATGTTTTAATTAAAAAACAATATCATAAAACATTAAAAGTGACAACCCTATGGCTTAAATGGAGCGTAGGTAATTATTTTCAGATTTAGGCTTAGTTTCCATACTGTATATCTTTATACTGTGGTTCTACTGTCCCTTGGAGCTGTGAAAAAATCAAACTTCCAAGCCAACGCAATCAAAAGATCAAAACCTACAAATCCTGTGAACTTAGAATCTTGATATTTGGTATAAAGCAACGTCGTATAGCACAGATAATGGAAAAATTCAAAAAAATAAAAAAAGTTGAAAATTAAAGGTGTCCCCATACATACATATATCACCAATTAAGATAGGCCTCTGAGTTGTATCGGCGCTCATACAATTTAGAGGTCTAGCTTAATTGGCACCTACCTCAAATAAGGTAATCGATAAAAATAATTATGAACACACTATTTACAAGTTTGTACGGAATCCTCGGTGCGCGAGTCCGACTCGCACTTGACCGGTTTTTTTTTTTTGTACATTGGGTACCAATTTGTAATAACTTGTGACCATCTTTCATCCATAGCTCGCTGAATATGACCTGCCCATTTCCATTTTAATGTTAGGACCTGTTTTACCGCATCTCTCGCCTTTGTTCTTTTCCTAATAAGTGTACTTTTGACTCTATCTTTCAATTTGATGTTCATATAACTCTGTTCTATTCATCTTTGACAGGTTCTTTTTTTGAGACCATTCTTTTATCCACGATAAAATAAAAGGACAACGGTTGGATCGAGTTAGGAAACAAATCTTCTATTTCGTGTCAGTCATAAATTAATACATGAAAGGTTTACAGAAAAAAGAACATTGTTTTGAAAGCTCTATATTAGAATATCAAATATCTTTGATAGTCCGGTCGCATTAGGACAGATCTAATAGAGCGATATGACAATCATCATGTATCAATTACCACCAACGCCTGATTGGTCAGTGATTAGATGATAACTCTCGACCAATAGGTAACTATCAAGCAACATCCATTGACAAATGGCTTATAGCGAAGGCTTGTAGTTCCAAGTAATAATACCTCCATATCAATGCAGATCACTATGAATGGCGATCATTAGCCTCCGTCGAACTGGGATCATCATTTGCATCCATTGGAATACTGTGTAACAATATACAACTGCATGTGGAGTTTAATGTACGATTATCGCATTGTCAATTAATATATACTTACTGAAGTAGGTACCCATAATGTTGTTCAAAATATTGAAATATATTTTGGTTCATTGTATATCACTGAAAACATTATTCGACTTACAGGTATTATTGTATATACATTGCAACTGGGTGAAGCTGGAATTAAATATGGCATTTTGTTTTATTGCGTTTATTGTTCTGATAAAGTGTTTATTGTCAATTTCGGGTTTACATATTACGTTATCTACTTATGTATTCAGGTAGTAGTCTCACTAATGTAATTGCATTACAAATTTAAAAGATGGTACAGTTTTATTGCAGAATTAGTTCCTAAATGATGAAAAACGGAACCCTCACAACTTTGTCTTGTCCATAGCCATTTTACTTAGAAATACCGGCAGATTTTGGTGGGGTATTTTAGGTCGAATACTGTGGATAGTGAACGCCATTATCAATAAACCAACAAAATATCATTAAGATTGAGTAGGTAAGTATGTACTACTTTTACAAAATTATGGAAATAAGAGGTTTAGCCTAAAACCTCTGATAAATACCCAAAGTCACACTGAAAAATGTAATGTTGCAGCCATGTTTTTGATTAATTAGGTTAATATTTTATCGATTTTTTTTCAATTCACATTTTTATTTTGTTTTCCGTGGTACCATATTTTTTTTGGGTTCTGTACCGCAAAAGGAAAAAAACGGAACCCTAATAGGATCACCTTGTTGTCCGTCTGTCGTTAATTAACCTAAAAAAAAGATACGGCCGTTTATGCCGCAAAAAACGTATATTTCGATGCTCTCAAAGGAATCAAGAAAAAAAACAACATTATCGGAAAAAAACAAAAAAATCTTCAGACTCGATTCCCGTGATAAGTAAACTTTGTACGTACAAGTACAAAACACATACAAGTTTGTACGGAACCCTCGGTGCGCGAGTCCGACTCGCACTTAGCCGGTTTTTATTATATGTGATACCCTTTTAGCCTACAACATCCAACCAACCAAATTCGCGCTGTACATTTGAAATTAATGAAAGTAGATATGTACCTATCTGTATCTATATCTTCTATATACAGGGTGTCCCAGAAAATAGTGTCAAGCGGAAGCCCAGAGGTAGAACACCTTTAGAGGTACCCGTATCACTCCATGTATGTTCCGCGATTTTTCGTAGTTTACGAGTTATAACTTCTTTTATTTTTTTTTACCCAATTCCAATTTTCAATACATTTTTAGTCGCAGTCACGCGAGTAATTGAGATACAGGTCTGAGTTTTTTTTCTTAATTACCTGAATAATAAACCTAGTAGATGCACAAACATTTGTTACTAAAATTGTGACCATTAAGCTTTAAAAAAAAAACAATTTGCAAGAAAGTGGAAATTCATATTTTATCTAAAATGTTTGAGGACATTTTAATAATAAAAGTTACACAATTTTTTTCTTTCAAACTAATTTTAAAAACTTGTCCATTTTATCAGCTATGTATCCTGTAAATTTCATTGAGCTATCTTTACAGCTTCCGACTCAAAATTTGATCTAAATGACACAAAGTCGAAATTTTAAATTTGAATGGGTGAATGGAAAAGATATTAAAACTTAATAATTGTTGTTCAATGTGTCTTAATGTCACATTTTTTTTTAAATTTCATTCTTCCTGCTCTTTTCAGACTCTACATCTTCTAAAGAAGTTCTCTTTTGGTCTTATGAATGCCATTCTATTGTTTTTCACTGTTTCCTCTGCATCTCTCAATGTCGATCTTAATTCTGTTAAATTCTCCAAACAAAAAAGTCAGTGGGGTTCAGGTCTGGGGACCCTGCTGGCCACGCAATAGAACCACCGTGACCAGTCCACATTTCAACCAATCTTTAATTTAAATATTGCCTGACAATCGACAAGTGACAAGGTGCACCGTCTTTTTTAAATGTCATGTTTCTGCGCAGTTCTAAATCTACATAGTAGAAATATTTGAAAATGTATCTAAATGTACTTATGAAAATGTAAATAAAAAGAAAGATCCACTGCTGAAAAAAAATTGCTTTGCTGAGTTTCTTGCTGGAGTCTTCTCAGTTAAAGTGTATTTCGAACCGGTGGTAGAGTCAATTGAAACGTTCATAAGTGCCTTACCAGGGTTTAAACTGAATAAATGAGTTTTTGAATTGATTTGATTTGACATCTTCTAATAATCCATTTAGGTCTTGTTCTAAAAAAGATGAATTGAAATTTGGATTGATCACGGTTTTCATGTACGGCCAGATCTTAGCCCCATTGACTTTTTCATTTCATTTTTTCAAAGAATGAGTGTATGCCAAAGAAATAAGAAATTTAACAGAATTAAGATTGACATTGAGAGATGCAGAGGAAACAGTGAAAAACAACAGAATTTCATTCGTAAGACCAAAAGAGAACTTCTTTAGAAGATGTAGAGTCTGAATAGTGCAGGAATAATGAAATTTAAAAAAAAAAGTGACATTAAGACACACTAAACAACAATTATTAAGTTTTAATATCTTTTCCATTCACCCATTCCAATTTTAAATTTCGACTTTGTTTTGTTTAGATCAAATTTTGAGTCGGAAGCTGTAAAGATAGCTCAATGAAATTTACAGGATAAATAGCTGATAAAATGGACAAGTTTAAAACTTGACCGAGGAATAAGAACGGATTTTTCGAAATTCAACCTTTCAGGGGGTAAAAAAGGGGTTGAAAGTTTGTATGGAAGTCCGTCATTTTTGAAGCTAGAACCATGAAACTTTGTTTTTAGGCTAACAGATAAAAATAAAGAAATACGTGTTTTAGCGTTTCCTATAATTCCAACTCTGAAGGGGTGAAACGGGGGTTCAAAGTTAGGAGTTATTTCCGTTTCTTGGTATGAAAAATAAGAAGGACTGACTGACTCATCAACGCCCAGTGTTAGACCTAGAAAGCTGTTTTTTTTCACAGGTAATGTTTTTAAGATGTAGACGACGATTAAGAAAGATTTTTGAAATTAAATCTCAAAGGATACGCGTGTGAAACCGCGGGGCGGAAAGCTAGTATATATATAAAAGTCAAAGCTGACTGGCAGACTGACTGACTGACTCACTGACTGATCGAACAACGCACAGCTAAAACCGCTAAACGGATTGCGCTGAAATTTGGCACGCAGATAGTTATTATGACTTAGATTTCCGCAAAGAAAGGATTTTTCATAATTCACCCCCTAAAGGAATGAAACAGGGGTTGAAATTTTTTTTTATTTGAAATGAATGAAATTTGGTATTCTACCCCTAAATGTAAAATAATAAAACATGTATATAAGGATTTTTTGAATTTCAACCCCTAAAGGGGTAAAAAGGGGTGTTAACGATTGTATGAAAAAAAAAATATTATCAGAAGTACTCAAAATTTAACAATTATGCTCTTCAATAACATTAAAGACATAAATTTACGGATTTTTTTAATTTCAACCCTCATAAGGGGTAAAAACGGTTGTTAAATTTTGTAAGAAAAATACAAATTACTTGAAATTTGGTATTTATACTTTAAAATAAAATTAAACAAACATTTATTTAACGGTTATTTGAATTTCACCCCTTGAAAAGGTGTAAAAAGAGTTGTTAAAGTTTGTATGAAAAATAAATTGTTTATGTAATTATTTGTCTATGTATAAGTGTAATTCAATAAAATTTAAGAAATACGTATTAAAGTTTATTTGAATTTCACCACTAAAAGGGGTAAAAAGGTTGTTAAAGTTTGTATGAAATATAAATTGTTTAGATATTATCAAAATTACTTGAAATTTAGTATTTTTGCTCTTCAATCAAATTAAAGAAACAGGTGTTTAAGGATTATTTGAATTTCAACCCTTAAAGGGGTAAAAACGGGTGTTAAAGTTTGTATGAAAAATTAATTGTTTTTTATCAGATTTACTCAAAATGTAGTATTTAGTGCGCTTCAAATTTACGGATTTTTTAAAATTTCAATCCTTAAAGGGGTAAAAAGGGGTGTTAAAGTTTGTATGAAAAAATAAATTGTTTATTATCAGAATTACTCAAAAATATGTTTTTATGCTCTTCAATAAAATCAAAGAAACACGTATTAAAGGTTTTTTTTTTTTTTAATTTTACTCCTTAAAGAGGGGGTGTTAAAGTTTGTATGAAAAATAAATTGTTTGTTTATAATCAAAATGACTTGAAATTTCGTAAGTGTTTCTTTCATTTTAGTGTAGAGCATAACTCTACAATACAATTAAAGAAACACTTATTTAAGGATTTTTTTAATTTCACTCCTTAAAGGGGTATAAAGGCGGTTTATTTTTGTATGAAAAAAAAATACAATCAAGATTACTTGAAATTTTGTATTTATTTATACTCTTCAATAAAATCAAAGAAGCACTTATTAAGGGATTTTATAAATTTCACCTCTTGAAAGGGGTGTTAAAGTTTGTATGAAAAATAAATTGTTTATCATCAAAATTACTTGAAATTTAGTATTTATGCTCTTCAATAAAATTAAAGAAATACTTATTTAAAGATTATTTGAATTTCACCATTGAAAGGGGTAAAAGAGTTGTTAAAATTTGTATGAAGAGTAAAAAGCTATTTTTGGATAATTTAAAATAAACTGGAAAAATCAGCCAAAATCGTGTAGTCCACGTAAGCGAAGCTGCGGGCGGAAAGCTAGTATTCTATAAACAGCTTCACTATATCGAAAATTACATAGAGGTTTAATTAAAACGAACGAGCCTTACAGTAATCGCATATCAGGTGTAATATCTGACATCTCACCTTGTAATACCATATGTACCAACTTCGCGGAAATTGGGTTGGTACCATCTGACAGCAAACTCTACCACCGCGCGCGCTCATTGGTCAATAAATGAGTTTTGAGTTGTATGGGGCTGTATGGGCTAAAACCTTGGACGAATAAACCACGCTAAAACCCTTTGCCTGCACTTCAATAGTGGAAATAAAATTACACACTTCCGTCGCTATCTGACAAACCGGCTTCCTGTTACACAATTCCGTCCCTTTTCACATAATCAATCCCACAGATTACAGTAAAGCGAGAGGAAAGATGTTTCACATTAAAAATACGTTTAATTAATAGTACCTACGGTTCTACTGTCATAAAATGTGTTCCCAGAAAAAATAAATCAGCAACTTTCATAGAAATAAAATGAGTTATGTCATTTTTGACGTGAGGGATATTTTTGGATACACTCACAAGTGAACATTGCTTTTCACAGGATATTTGAGCATTACTGTGAAATACTTACAAAATTATTCTTCCTGCTATAGTATAAATATTGTAATCTTACCTTCTATTTTGTACATACTATAGAACCTTATGAACGATATGCATGGTCCGACACGCACTTGGATAGTTTTTAGGGTTCCGTACCCAAAGGGTAAAAACGGGACCCTATTACTAAGACTTCGCTGTCTGTCCGTCCGTCCGTACTAAAAACAAAATGAAATAAATATTTAAGGGGGCTCCCATACATGAAACGTGATTTTTTTGCCGTTTTTACGGAACCGAACCCTTCGTGCGCAAGTTCGACTCGCACTTGGCCGGTTTTAATTTGACAGCACCTAATTATTAATAACAATCATCATTGCATAGATATTTATTAAAGCTAGCATTCACATAGAATGGGCTCAGCAGCTAGCATAAATATCTATGCAATTATATCGGCAACGTTAACGCATTTTTTTATCTAATAAAAATATAATTTTGTCAGCTTGAAAAGGTTTACCTACGATTCGTATTCAATAGAGGCGACACGAGTTATTCACAGGTTCAAATAGTACCATGAATGGGATGCAATGACTAGGCACGTGTGCCCTGCATCGCATCATCTGATTCACCGGCGATAGGCTGAATGCAGAGCGTACCGACGTCCAATTTCGCGCGCTAAATTGTTCATAACGGAAGTTCATATCCGGACGTCGGGCCGCCCTGCGCTTCGGGCGAGATTAGGCGGTAATTACCATTTCCTGCGACACAGGACGCAGACAACGTTCGACAAGAAGTGTCTCTCAGGAACGTTCCGGATTCGTTCCGACGCCGGAGGAAGGAAAAAATTGCCACATCGATTACCTAACTTACAACATTAACGGGTTTGTAATTAGCTCTTGTTTCCTTAAATGAAGGGAAATTACTTTGAGAGTGGAAGCAACAGGGGTAGTGTAGTGACATACAATTGCGACAGCATAGTATGTAACTGCTAAGTATGCCAATAAGAGCCCTTCGTGGAAGACATTCATGGAAATACCCTCGTACATGAATCTTGTAGAGGTTGAGTGTATACCATTACTGTGTAGGAAAAACTGATTAAGTAAGAAGAGAGTGGAGCTTGCAGAAAGGTTTGGTTGTTGTACGGCGCGGGCGCGGGCGCTGGCGCGGGCGTCTCGTCGCCGCTGCCGATATGATTGAATAAGCGAATACGGTGCTCCCTAATGAAACATATTGAACGTGTATCGAATCACTTAGGCGCCTCAGTGCCGTGCGCTCCTGCACTCACTTTTTGGGGCATGTCAACAAGCCGTAGGTGAACCCTATAAATAACATTACGAGAGAGTCTCGTTTTAAGAGACACAATAAATTGAATTAACTCTGGCAACTCTGAACGTCAAAGGAGACTAAAAAAATTCAACTTTATTTTACGGGACATAATTTCACACGGGATCATGGCGACTCCCTTTGTGTTTCTTAGAAAATATTTCAGCAAAGCCGTGCCACCTCAAATGACCGCAAAATGGGGGAATCCTAATTAATTCATTAATCTCATAAAAATTACGAAATAAATTGTGGCATTTACTGCTACATTACTTCCAATCTACTCGAGCCAAGATTTGTACGCTGCCCGCCTGAACATTAATAATATTTTAGGTTATGGTTATACTTAGGTCAAACAAAATTATTGAAAAATTTACGGCTTGGATTCGACTATTGATTTTTCAAAAATCAACATAAAAATGTGAAAGGTAAAACAATATTAATTAAAAAAAGATGTATCAAATGGAGAAACACTTGTAGTATTGAATTTAAATTGACAACATGTTATTTTCTTAACATGCATTTATTATGTTACATGCATTACTAGGTTTAAAATAAGGTACGGTAAATAAAAAATCCATATGTTTTATATTTACAAATAAATGATTTTTCCTTTTTTTAAACAACTTCAAAAAAGGAGGAGGTTATATGTTCGACTGTGTGTATTTTTTTATGTATGTTCATCGTTATTTCCGCCAATTGTCAACCGATTTTCAAAATTATTTTTTCATTTGAAAGACTATACTTCGGCGGTGGTCCCATTGTCCCCAAGTCAGGATCTGATGATGGGATCCTTGTGAAAACGATGGCAACCCTTAAATTTATAAGAATTTACAGTATTTTTAAACGACTTCAAAAAAGGAGGAGTTTTTCAATTCGACCGTATTTTTTTTTTATATATGTATGTGTTTCGATAACTATATTACTTACGTTGTTTATGAACCGATTTTGATGATTATTTTATTCACTCATATACGTGCCTATCCAAGCTATTTCCATCCGGTAGTCATCATCTCATGTTGCAGAGCTGATGATGGAAGGTACAACTCCTTAAAGGTTAGGAATTAGGGATAATTCTGTAAATATTATGGGCTAACATTTATAATTCATATACCTTCTAAAGCTATTCAGATATTTGCATCTGGTAGTCATCATCTCATGTTGCTGAGCTGATGATGGTGGGTCCAACTCCTTAACGGTTAGGAGTTAGGGAATAATTCTTTAACCAGGCCAATGTTTTTAATTCATACACTTTCTAAACCTGTTCGGATATTTACGTATGGTAGCCACCATCTCATGTTGCTGAGCTGATGATGGAAGGTCTAACTCCTAAACAGTTTTTTTATATACTTTCTAAAGCTATACAGATATTTGCATCTGGTAGTCAACATCTCATGTTGCTGAGCTGATGATAGAAGGTCCAACTCCTAAACGGCTAAGAGTAATGGGATATTTCTTTAAAGAGTCACGTTTACACTGTAAGTTGTATTCTTTCAAATTTATATTCAAATGAGCTGATGATAGAAGGTAAACTCTTTATCGGTTAGGAGTTAGAATATACGTTGTCCTAGATATAGAAATGAAACGCAATATCAAATAGCTGCTGAGAAAGGAGCCTTATTCATTTAGGATAGACGTTCTTTATTTTTTTTAACGTTTATCTATTTCTGTATTCCCTCAGCTACGGTGCTACTTAACTATGACTTTATAAATAACTAACTGTTCCCCGCGGTTTCATCCGCGTTCCCGTGGGATTTTATTTTATCCCGGGATAAAAAGTATCCTTATACCAGGAACAGGATATAAACTATTTGTGTGCCAAGTTTCATCACGATCTTACGCAGCGCATGCAACGGAAGCTTTCAAAATAAATAAATTTACCACGATTTTTCAAAAAATATTTTTTTTGTTCTGCTCCTATTGATTATAGCGTTATGTTATATGTATAGCCTTTCTCGATAAATGTGCTATCCAATACTAAAATATTTTATATTTTATATTGTTCCTGAGATTAGCGCGTTCAAACAAACAAACAGCTTTCTAATATTAGGTACTTAGTATAGATAATGTAAATTATTTTTTATTTATTTTATTTATTGAAGCCTTTTTTTTTTTTTTTTTTTAATTTATTTTGGCAAACAAACAGTTAATATACATGAAAAAATAAATATGAATTACAAAAACTTATCTTTGATACAGACCTATAGTGCCAACAAATACTTATAACATTAAAACAAATAACGTGAGTTATAAACATGGTTGGTAGGAATAAAAATTACAAAAACAATGAACAGTCGTGACAGTTATCAAGGAGAAGAGTTACCTAAATTACACATTAATTTCTGCTTAAGTGTATTAATTGATAAATTAAACAGATCTAACTTGGTAAATTCTTGGTTATATTTGTTAGTGGAACGGAAAATAAAAGAAGAATTTCGTGTATAATTTTTACGTAATTTCGGTGGAACAAAAAGTGGAGGTGAACGTGAGGAGCGCACTGGAAGACGAGCACGAGCTACAAAGGGTATATTATAGAGGAGCGTAGGAGAGTCAATTAAATTATTTAAAATTTTATAAAGGAAAACAATGTCATACATCTTACGTCTATCGGAAAGTGAAAGTAGTTTGTATCTTTTCAATGAGTGGCTATAAGAATCATCAGTAGTATTGCTGCGAAAGTTAAGGGATTTCAGAAATTTCATTTGTACTTTTTCTATTCTATCGATGTGTATTTGATAGCTGGGATTCCATACAGTACTGCAGAAATCTAGGATTGAACGGACAAATGCGAAATACAAGATTTTAAGCGTAATAATTTTATTAAAAGGTTTACTAATTCTAAGAATGAATCCTAATCTACTAAATGCTTTACTCAACATGTGATCTATATGAAGATTAAACGATAGTTTCGAGTCCATTGTTATGCCTAGATCTCTAATGCTAGTAACTCTATTGAGGGTGTTCCCATTTATATTGTAGTCAAAACTAATATTACTAATTTTGCGCGAGTAAGTTATAACGTTACATTTATCAATGTTCAGGAACAATTGATTGGTCACACAATAATGGCATAATGCATTCAAATCTTCTTGCAGCCTAATACAATCGTTAATCGACTTAACAGATATAAATAATTTAGTGTCATCAGCGTAAAGAAGGTGGTTAGTGTTTTTAACTATAAGTCTCATGTCATTTATGTAAAATGAAAATAATAATGGGCCCAAATGGGAACCCTGTGGAACGCCTGATGGTACTGGTAAGAATTGGGAAGAGTACCCTTTAACACAGACAGCTTGACTTCTGTTACAAATGTAAGATTTAATCCATCTCAAAAGGCTGCCGTGCACACCAGCCTCCGACAGCTTCTTAATGAGCAAATCATGATTAAGTTTATCGAAGGCTTTGGAAAAATCTGTGTACACGACATCTACCTGTAAGTTATCATCCATAGCCCGTGTCAGGTAATCTGTAAATGTAATCATGTTGGTATCTACACTTCTATGCTTAAAGAAACCATGTTGGTGTATGGATATATAGTTACGAGCGGAGAGTGAAATTTGTGATGTTACTATTTTTTCTAGTACTTTCCCTAAAACACACAGCTTAGAAATTGGTCTGTACTCACTGATCGTATCTCTTTTATTATTCTTAGGGATGGGGGTAATTAAAGACTTTTTCCATTTGCTGGCATATTTATTTTCTTAATAATAATTTTACATTTCATTAGAATTGAATTAATACATAGTTATAATATTAGCAAAAGAAAATAAATATGAAAAATTACATTATTTGAATATAATTATTAAGTTTTTTTTTACATTTATCATTTATTATTTTTTAAACATTTTTCTTTCATTATTAAGGACCTCTAGACGAGTATAGGCCTCCTCCATCTCTCTCCACTTTATCCTTTCATTTATTATTTCTTTCATTGTATTTTGGGCTTGGCACCGACATCAAACAAATCAGTAGGTATTAATAGACTGATAATTTGTTGGCATTTATTTCGGTTTTTATGAATTGTTCTCTTAATAATCAAAAGCATTTTAAAATATAACAAATGAGAATCGAATTCAGGGTGGGAAAAGAAACAGTATTTTTGTGTTGGGATCTTATAAAATATAAAATGTAGTCAATTAGCAGCGCTTTAGGGATATCAAAATATTCATAAAATAGGTAATAGGTAGTAATAGGGGAGACCAAAGACAATGAAAAGAGCGAATATTATTTTATATGGAAAACTTTGATGTTGATTTTCTCTATAACCTTTAGGGTCTTTCTTATTCCTAACTGTAAGATTATATATCTGTTAAAATATTAAATATTATGATAATACAATATAATAAGCACATTTTACTGTTTTTCATAAAAATTTTGATGGGTATAACTTGAACCTTAAAGACGGATATAGGATAAGGATACTGATAGGATAAATACTTTTTATAGATATATACTAAATCTGAATGTTGTTTGTTTAGAATCAATAACAGGAAATGTAATCAGAAGTAATGGTTATTAAAACATGATGCATGTATTTGACCCAAAAAATTAGTTAAACTATGATTTGTCCATCGACTTATATTGTAGTAGATATATATCGATGGATTTGTCCTGAAAATGTATACGATTAAAAAAAACTTAAGTATTTTCAATACTTATCAATTTATTTTGTTGTATTTCTATTTAATGCATTGGATTTAATAAAATCTTTTTTCCCAAATTTGACCCACTTCCCGGGGTCGTAGGTCGATGGGTAAAATGCCAATTTGCATTCTCATCGGTCCTTGCTAAGTGTGCAAAGTTTCAAATCAATCCGTCATTTTGAAAGGTGTGAAAACCATGTTCAAAGATTCCATTTAATAGATTCATAGATACATACCAAGCTAATAAAAGCGTATTAAAAAATAAAATACAAAAACCGACTTCAAAATTGTAACCCATACCTATGTACAAACATAAACTAAAAAGTAAAGAATAATATTTTAATTTCAAAGCAAGAGCCTTAAAGGACAATCAACAAAATTATTGGAACGAAGTTCCTTATCGCGCGTTATGAAATATGAAAGGGGGCTAGACGGAAAAAAAATCCCCGACATAAAACTGTCTGTGATTTTTTGTGTCGGTGACTTTTGTCACCGACTATATATATACCGACTTGACTATATATATATATATATATATATATATATATATATATATATATACTCTCTCGACTTATATAACTTATATAACTTCGTTCCATCCGGGTGTCCCTTGACACCTCTCAAGTTTTTGATATTTATATATCTATTTAATATTTATAAACAGTTCTTTTTGGAGTCGGTGCCAGCCAAGAAGAAGGACAGTTTTGAACTGGACACGAAGTGTTCATACGAGAAAACGTCTTACGACACCTCTCCTTACGGTAATGTTCCTTAGGCCTGCGCCGTCGCTCCCCTACTTTTCGAAAGTTTGTTACAAAGGCAGAATTAAACTGTCCTTCTTGGCTGGCACCGACTCCAAAAAGAACTGTTTATAAATATTAAATAGATATATAAATATCAATAATTTTGTTGATTGTCCTTTAAGGCTCTTGCTTTGAAATTAAAATATTATTCTTTACTTTTTAGTTTATGTTTGTACATAGGTATGGGTTACAGTTTTGAAGTCGGTTTTTGTTTTTTATTTTTAAAAATAATTTTATTTTTCAATTTTTAAAGTTTATTCCTTATTATATGTTATCCTAGGCAAAACTAGTTTGTCCTGAAATCGGGTCTGGCCGGTAAAATATAATATATAACTAGCGGGCCCGGCAGACGTCGTCCTGCCCTGAAATTAAAACAAATCTTGGAACTCGATTCCAGCGCCACCTACCGGGTCCAATTTTATTTTAAAACCATCGAAGAACCCATTATATGCACAAAATTTCATCCAAATCCAAAAAGTCATGCTCAACGACTCAGTTTAATTCACTAAGGTTTATCAAACGAGATAATTAAAAATTTTGATTTTGTTGATTTTCTTTTTATATTTTATATTTAAATGCATCGATATAGGTATAGTTATCTCTTATTTTGTTTAGTTTCGTTTGAACACAGCCAATATAAACACGTCTCACAATGCCGCAGTGTATATTCAAAAGTTACAAAAATAATGCTCGAAAAAGCAATTTAACGGTCGGAGTATCATACTTTCAGTAAGAACATAAAGAATAAGAGATATTTTAAGCTTTAAAGTAACAAATAATATAAAATTTTGAACAAAATTGCATATTTTAAACCACGCTACCAACGCTACAAATGTTTGGCCAAACTCGCCAACACACGCACAAACTTCGAAGAAGAAAAAATAAACGAAACAAAACGATGTAGCTCTCAAGGCGAGAACGGGAAAACATACTTTATTCGTTGCATGTTAAGGTTGATTTCACACTAAATGTTCTTTAACTTATGTCTATTTCTTTTAAGTGACAGGAGTAGTTTATTGCTTTGCTCGTTTTATGTGACTAATGATCGTAAGTATTAGATAATATTTTGAAGATTTGTGACTTTATTACTGGGTGCTATGGTTGTAACTAGGTAGAACTTAAAACTGTTTTAAAACATTTCTCTCCCTTTGTTAATAAACAAATGTAGCTGTAAAAGTATATACTCACGCGGATAGCATTTAGCTTGGATTTTGTATGTGACCCAGAATCTAGTCTATACCTATATCGATGTTTAAATGGGACTACCTCTGAAGTAGGATCTACCAAACAAAAAAAGAATCATCAAAATCTATTCATAATTGGCAGAGTAATCGCGTAACAAACATACAAAAAAAAAGAAAAAAAAAACATACAGTCGAATTGAGAACCTCCTCCTTTTTTGAAGTCGGTTAAAAAGGGAATGCTTATCTGTTTGATCGAAAATTAAATAAAAATTAGTCAGCCGCTGATCGGAGACCAGAAAGTATAAGGTAAAGCTATGTAAGCTAAATAATGATAACCACGTTCACGGGTTAATTTCCGTTTTCCAGGAAACAGATCGCATCACATTTTTGTATGCATTTACATAGGTAGGTAAATACAGGAAAGGGCAATTCGCGACACCTATTGTCTGGGCCCTCGCGAGTCCCTGAAAATCAATTTAAGGAATTTAAGATATTAACGTTGCCTTCGCTGTACATATTATATGCTAATATTATGTTTGTTCGAAAGAATTTAAATGTGGAAGTTGGAATCATCATAACATTAATACGAGAAACAAAGATAAAATTACCCCTTGATTCAGGCTAGCTAAAGTCAATAAATCTTTTCTCGGGAATTGTGTCCGTTTCTACAATAGGATCCCACATGGTGACATGAGGTAACTGGAATGTCTTATTTTAAATTTCAAAAAAATATATTAAACTAGACAGAAATAGTTATAGGTATGGTTGTAGTAGGTTTTTCTCTACACTTGCATGGCAAAAATGCCCCTGGCAAATTATTAAATATTTGAAAATGTATCTAAATGTATTTTTGAAAATGTAAATTAATTTAAGAAAGATCTACTGTAGAAAAAAAATTGCTTTGTTGAGTTTCTTGCCGGAATCTTCTTAGTTTAAGTGTATTCCGAACCGGTAGAGTCAATTCTAACGTTCATAACTGCCTTACCAATGCACTTACTAATAAATGAGTTTTGAGTTTGAGTTAACTTAGAGTTTACACATACTCTAAGCTTCTATATAGCACTATATGATTATTTTATTATTAATAATAAATATCCTGGGACATTATTCACACACGGGCATCTGATCCCAAACTAAGCAAAGCTTGTACTATGGAAACCAGATAACTGATAGTACCTATAGATCAGATACTACATACCTATACTACTTTTTTTTAATATATCGATAAATAATTATGGAACTACTCAAAATACAACCATAATTATTTAGGAAAGTTTTTTTTGTTGATAACTCTTGTCAAGCTACCTTAAGAAAATCTGTTGACAAACAGATGAGAAAAAGGGGTACAAAATATCTGATTCACGTATTAATATAATGATAAAATGTTAAAGCTCGTGTTTTATTTCTCGTTGCAAATAATTTGAGGATAAGTGATTTGACGTTAAATACAGCTATACAGTTTTCAATCAGATTTGAACAGAGTGTTTGTCGGCGCTGCCGCTGGGCGGTGCAGCGCCCAGGTGTCACCATGCACATATACTGCGGCCGACAGCAAAGCTCTTTGAACATGTCCACTAAACCTACTGCCTCGAAAAACCTATAGCTTTGTAAAGCCTATGTTGTAGGTACATACTCTGAACGCTGTCAGAGTCCGGACTTATAACGGAATTTCGAGAAAATCGGGTGACAGCCTGAAAGCATTGAAAGTAATACTCCAGGATATTTGTTTTTTTTTACTGTAAATATCTGCCTGCAATTTTCTGGTACCGTTGGAATTAATTTTTTGCATAGAATAAACATGTCGCGATCGGATTTGGACGAAAATATAAATTTCATATTATTTTGGATTTTTCCATTATCATCAACATGTTAATGTACGGTATTTTAAAAAAAGCTCGCATAATTAGAATACCCTAAAAATACTTGTCGTGATTGTCTTGTTTCGGGATATGGTCATATCTTTGATTATTAAACCATCATATTTATTGTACCTAGCATTAGGTTTTTATATTAGTTTAGGTTTTTATTATTAATACATTAAATTAAACCAAAGATTGTAATTAAAATAGAAGATCAAAATTACAAACTACATTTTTAAATAAAATCTTAACTATAATAGAAACCGCGGTGTGGAAACTAGTAAAGGATATTTTAATAAGATATAGGTAATATCTGTTGTAACTTGATAATTGAATAAACCTTCTAAAGCCTTTTCTATCTTCACTAAAATTTGATTCTTTAGCGATAATACATTAGGGATAGTTTTTTACCTAATAACTTGAATTGCGATTATTTTCTTTAACCTTGGTGGGCTTCAATAAAAGGTAGACACGTAACATACTGCAAAATTATCAGTATATCTACGTACAGGTAGGCACAATGTCAATAATCACCGCAAAATTACTATTGGGTACTTATTAATAGTTATAGGTAAAACTGTACATAAACCAACATTAAATTTCAATATACGTTAGAAAATAGTCACTCGGATATAACAGCTACTATCCAAGGAACTAAGGAAGGACCCAAGATAAGGGAGGATGTTCTTAGTTTCCTTATTGTAAACAGACGTGTGCTAGTTAATTGCTAAGCACGCAGACATCTATGTAGGATCGTGCGATATAAATTGATCGCACAATTAGCGAGTGAATGACAAGAGCGAAGACGAGGGCTTGCCGAAAATCTGTGGACACAACACCGATGATGGTCACTGACTCAAGATTGTGATAGCTTAGAAAATTTATTAAACGAGCGAACGACTTTGTTTACTGAGTGAGAAAAGGAGAAGATTACTACAAAGGTAAGTGCACAATTCCTTTTTTTATTATAATAGATATTGTTGAAAATACCCGTACCAAAATAAGATTTAATGTGGAATATTTTTTGACACAAATAAGTATACGTTTGCATTTAACTACAATGCTTCAGAGGTAACAGATGGGGTGGTCGAATGAACTTACATAGGAGGAATCGAAATAATGCAATTTATATCTTTTCATATTTTGTTTGTAAATATTTATTGTGATGCAATAAAAAGTATATGGGCGATCGAGACTCGGTTTTGTAATTATGATTATGCTTTCTGTATATCCTTGTAATAGTTTATCTACATTGAAATCATCATGGCTTCATCAGCGGGCATAAGATTTTCACCTTAAATAAAATATGTAAACTAACATTATAAAGAGAAAATATTGCATAAATATATAAACAATCACACACATGCACAAAAAATAATGAATTATACATCAAAACATTTCTCATGAATCACTTCATCCATTAGTGTACGGTTTCAACACTTTCAAGCGTATGAAAATCCTTTAAATAGATTTTGATTTTATCGCGAACATACAGAAACACGCGACGAGGGACTTTGTTCCATAACATTTCTTATTCATGTAAACTTTTTTGATATTTTTTATCAATCAATGTGTAAGTATAAGTACTAGGTGAATATTTAGAGACAGTACTTACATATATTTTCAAAACTTATGTGGGGTTTGTCAAGCTGAACAACTTTTATTTATAGAACTAAATCTCTTGACTCACTCAAATACAAAATCTTATACAATTAAACAAACAATATTTGTATACTTGTAATCGCGATCCCAAAAACTGCTCTACCAATTTCGATGAAATTTACGATAATAATATACAAGTTTACAGAACGAAAAATAGCTTGATCCTAGTCCTACACTACCACTACGTTTATTTCATTGAATTATAACGTCACGAAAATTAGTGGACTTTATTGATAGAATGGATTTACTCATCTTATTTCTTGAAACACGCGTAATCGCGGGGACAGCTAGTTACAAGTTTAGTATTCCAGATGGGAGACCACTGGATGCGAGTAGCGCAACACTGGCCATCGTGGAGATCCTTGGGGGAGGCTTTTGTCCAGCAGCGGACGTCTTCTAGGTTACGTGATGATGATTCCAGATAAAAATGTAGTTACTATTATAATGGTGCTTTTGTTTAATTTTGTCACAGTCATACTAATATGGCATAAAACGAATTACCACCTTCGGCCACATCATCACTTACCACAGTGAGATTGTAGTCAAAACACAAGCCTATCCAGAATAAAAATAAAACTTGTTTAGATAGTGCCATTCACTAAGATGCGCCCCACTCTTTTTCCTAACCCCTTACAGTACAAGTGTACATGCTTTTGCTTGTGTTGTAGTGATGCATATCGACAAATACATATCGATATATGTATACATATGTATAGACATATTTGAAGTGTAAGGGATTAGGAAAAAGAGTGGGGCGCTCTATAAACTAATTAATTCCATCCAATAATGTGTCCAACTATGGCTATAGCCATATACTAAAACATGCTTACTTTCACATGATAGTGTCCTCACGGCATCGTATTATGGCAATACATTATTTATGTATCTTTTCATTTATATTATATGACACGTAAAAGCATTTATATAAGAATATTTGTACCCGTGTTACTAAAAGACGCAAATTGAGACTGATCACGACACGAAGCGCTAACTAGTGCAGAACGCTCTAACTACACATATCTGCATTAATAATAATATTCAAATATAAATAAATATACATATTTAATATAGCTATAATATTATATTTACTTGGATGTATGTATAAATGAAAGGTTTATTTTTGGCAAGTGACTTGATTTGTGTAGGTATTCGTGTGCTAATGCAATTGACACTCATAATAAGTTGATCTTCCTAGTTGACGATGGCGTTTTTAAAATGCAATATTGAAATATCACCCAGCTATCGTATATAGAAATTAACGATGTTTAAGTGTAAATGATTTAAGCCCGCTTACTGGCCTGCGTAGTTGTGTGCAATCCCATGCAAAAGACGACAGCACATACGTTCAAGTTAGCTTTGTACTTATTTGTTAGCGGCTTTTTGTTTACGTAAATCACAGAAAGTTTAGAGTGCAGCGACATAGCTGAGCATCAGGTGCGATACACTCACGCAAATATTTTATGAAAATATCTACACTGATATCGCTAGTGTTGTGATAAATATCGATTTTTTTTACTGTATATTATATACCTGTATATAAATTTCAGTTTATGAGTATGTTTATTTAATGTTTAATACTCAGGCACTTCGTAATGGCTGAATATAATAGATTTAGGATGAACTTACTCCTTCTAACAAAGAATTAAAGATGACAATTTCAGTCAAACTGGAGGTTAATTTCGGTGATTTTCAGTTTTCATTTTCATAATGGTGGTACGTGAATTTATAAATTATATTTTTTGCAATCGATTTGAAAGGTAGATTCGGTACTTGACGTTAGAATCGTAAAACAGGTCTAATGGTCGAGGGAAACACCAGGCAGCGTATGCTGTTAAAATGCTGAATCGACCATTTCGCTGCTGCACACATCATTATAAACCTAAATCGTTTTGTTTCTTATTTATTTAAATAGGGTACACTTACATTTGTTTTTATAAAATTATTTAATATGCAACTAGTGGCAGATAAATGAATGTCTATGTCACTGGCGTTTCAGTGAATGAAACATTATAGAACAACTTATATGCCCGAGAAGTAAAATTAAAAGAAGTCTACAAATCCTCCTGGTGAATGAAGGAAGGCCACCTTTTAAGCCTAGTG
This sequence comes from Ochropacha duplaris, assembly GCA_951361185.1. Classification (NCBI taxonomy): domain Eukaryota; kingdom Metazoa; phylum Arthropoda; class Insecta; order Lepidoptera; family Drepanidae; genus Ochropacha; species Ochropacha duplaris. The sequence goes on along the minus strand of OX592695.1, from coordinate 5,686,620 downwards.
GTTTTTACCAGTATTTTATAGTAAGAGCTGTAGTACCTACTAGGTATATATTCAGATAACTACTCGTCCCCCGCGGTTTCACCCGCCCCGACTTCTCGAGGGAACCCTTTAGGGTTTGAATTTTCCAAAAATCTATCCGAGCTTTTTACCTTTTTTTTTCCCCTATAAGCCAAATTTTTAAGTTTGTAGTATTTATACTTTCTGAGATTTTGTGATAAATCAGGGAGTGGTATTTCGCTTTTATATATCTACATATGGGCCCGGCAGATGTTGTTCTGCCCTGAAAATAAAAAAGACTTAGGAACCGATTCCAGTGCCACCTACTGAGTCCAAAAATAATTTTCTTCATATTTTTCTTGTGAATCTTTTCTTTTTTAGGGTTCCGTACTCAAAGCGTAAAAACGGGACCCTATTACTAAGACTTCGCTGTCTGTCTGTCACTAGGCTGTATCTCAAGAACCGCGATAGCTAGACAGTTGAAATTTTCACAAATTATGTATTTCTGTTGCCGCTATAACAACAAATACTAAAAACAAAACAACAACAACGCACTTGGCCGGTTTTTTTAATAGTTATTCTGTTATTAAGGGCGAAGACGAATCCAACAAATCATAGATCATTAAAATCCGTTCCATCCAAAAAATAGAGATATAGATAGGCGACTTTAGTCTCATCTGTCAGACTATAAAATAGTATCAGTTAGTTATTTTACTTAATGAAATGAAATTTATTAATCAAAGCCTATAGTGTTACATTGTCATTTTACATACATGTTATAGTAACAGGCTGCTATAATAATACTTCTTGTGAACTCCTGGCTCCCAAACTAAGTAGTAGGTAACTAATAGATATTTCTTGTCAACAAAATGAATATTGTAATAAACTGCAACAATGGTATGTTGTACAGGACGATGATGTATATATTATATACAGATTACTGACTTAATTATAATAAAAATTAAAAAAAATTATAGAACGGAATATGAATCCCATTTTAATAGGAAAACATAAAAAAGCTAACACGAAGATAATTTCGAAGATAGTTAAATCATTCTTAATTATTTTGACAAAGTTATAGTTTGTAATAGCAATTTAAAATAAACTAGTTTAATTTGTTTCGAGTCATAAAAATGTAATTAAAAAATAAATAATCCGATATCGAGTTGCGAACGTCGCGTAGTGCGGGCATGCCTACGGAGCGGAGTACGGAGTACGGAGGGTGTCGGGGCGCGGCGCGTCGCGGCCGCATCCTACAGCCAAACGGTAAACACTTTGCTGTAATCTCGAGATGAGAAAACTTTCAGTTCTCTTAATTCAGAAACTTATTCAACAACCTAACAACCTTAGAGCGGACCGCCCGCGTCCAACGGACACAAGACAAACAAACTCACCATTTAATCTTACACTTTATGTACATTAAAATATAACAAAATATATTGATTTTAGTTTTATCATAGATCTTGTGAATGGAATAATAATCATATCTAGAGGCATTTTTATTATGGTAAGTAAATACTTATATTACTTACTCGTTCATTCATAATTTAGATATTCGTACTTAATAATGATATCGACATACACAAACAAAGCAAGGATTATAATTCAGAAATAGGTACCACCTACATTATAGAATCTTGTTTTATTTTTCAATCAAGTCATCAAAAATTATACATTAATAAATAATAATCACAAAACAAAAGGTAATAGAATAATTTCATTGTAAGCCTTTGTTTTTTCAAGCCTTTGTTTGTCACACCAAGAATCTGACAAATTCATAAGCGTCTGTGAAGGCTTATTTGGATGAATATACATTTCATTTCACCCATGTCACCCATAACATCAAAATTCGTAACTTCTTCAAGTGTCGTCATCATTACGCGTGAAGTGAATGTCAATATTATCAATTTAATCAGCCAATTGACAGAGTGAAGTACATTTCTGAAGTGGAGTAAATTCATGACATAGACAAACAGACATTAAAGGATTATAATAGGATATAACTATGTAACGATAGTCTCCCAGCATGACACGGTAGGTAGGTATCTATGTAAACAAAATCATATCTTAGCGTTCAGTGTACATTAGGCTCAACTATGAGACGCGTGTTAGCAATGTTCGAGACAACAGTATATTAAATCATAAAGGAATTAAACAAAAACTCGTTCACGTTTACAGTTTCTATGTAACCACTGTGACAATTCAATTACTACGCTACTTTCAGAGCTGCGTTAACGATTAGCGCAATGAAAAAATATTCAAGGAGAAAAGCCAACAGATATAGGAATAGTTACGTAGATTTAAAAAAGAAATCTTTCGTATGATGGTTTAGTTGTTAAACCAATTGTTCATTTAATTTTAAACTACATACAATTTAACCAGTTCACGAGATAAAATTACAAACGCGAGCGACTTAAAATAGCCAACAATAGTTAGTGTAGTGGTGGATACTCGTACCTAACAATTTGTTCTGTTGTTCACATTTGTCACAAAGTTTTACCTATTGTGCTTATACCTTCTATGTTTCTTTTAAACTAGCCGTGTAACTGAACACATTTGTGGATTGAAAAGACATGGCCGTGAAGTGTAGCGTTGTGCGTTATATTGTGTAGATGAGTCCGGTCAATCGAAGTCCACTGTGCGAGGCGAGCGACTCGCGGCCGACCGTCATTGTCACCGACATGGACACTGTGCATGAAGAAAATGACAACGACAGGTATGGGACCATTTCAAATATTACATTTTAATACAATACTGATGCTGCGTCTCATCCATTCATGTCATTAGAGTAAAATGAAGCTACTTTGACCTCTTTCTGTCTAAAGGCAACTCGATGAAAAATTAACCGTTCTTTGTGAAATGGAAGCGTTTTATAAAACCAGGAAATTAATATGTCTGCAGCATATCAGACAGTTAGTTTTAACCATAAACATAGCGCAGCTAACCATTTAATTAAAGTTTCTTTTTAAACTGTGTTTCCTTTTATCTCACAACTCAGTTTTAATACGTTATCTCAACACGGGATCAGTTGTGCTTACCTACTCATATTCTTATGCGATTTTCTTCTTTTATGATCGATATTATTGTTATTTTGTGGCGATAAGATACTATTTACTTATATTAAACTAAAGTTTATGAAAGATTTTTGAAATACACATTTAAACGTTTCGCTGTTATTTATATAACTAAGATTTTTTTTATTTTTTTATTTACTTAAATCTTAGTTTTTGAAAAATCTTCATGCTCATCAACAGTAGCGCCTCTAGGCGTAAGCAAGCATGCACACATTTCAATGCATGAACTTTGAATATAGTAGGTATAATATGCAAACATAATGGCTTCCAATCAGATTCCTCTCTTACTACTATCATTGTATTGATATCAGTTACAATTTAATCAAGTGTTTTACATAGTCTGGAGAGCTATGGCTACAATCATCTATGTATACACATACACAACTTCGAATATTCACTGAGAAGAATGCTTCTGAATGTCAATATTTAGAATCTACGGGCGATATTCAAAATAGGTTCAATGCGGATACAACGAAGCTTAGGAATACGTTTCCGGTGAGCGGATGCACATTTTGGAGATTTTGGATTGAGAACCTTGCTGTCGAAATACCTAGTTCAATATTTCTTCAGTGCAGATATATCCTTAAATATTACAGGATGTTCAGATAAGTTCTTCAAAAACTATAATTAATTAAATTATTGTTTTCAAAGGATTTCTTACCTATTATGAGGGAGGCCTTTGTCCAGCAGTGGACGTCTTCCGACTGACTGATATGATGATGATGATGACTGAGAAATTATATCTTTGTAGGTACTTTGTCTGAAAAATAAGTTGAATTATTATTTTTTTAAATAATACAACTACAACTAAAACTTATTTCTTATTCCATTTAATTTAAATAAATCTAAATAAAAAAGTCGTTGTCAGTAGGCAACGTACCCAGAATGCTGGCAGCATTGCCACGTTGGATGGCAATGCTGATTCGTTGAGCGAGGTATATGCCAGCATTCTGGTTTATTTCATTATTAATTAAACGTTAAGTCTGAATTCCATATAGGAAAATTCCAAGTGATAAATTTCGATCAAAATGAAAGTTACCTACTTACACTAAGTATGAATAAAAGTTATATTTTTTTTATCATAAAAACCAAAATATGTTTATGAACATTCTGTGTCAATGGATAGTACGAAATAAATACACAAAGGGGGATTTGGGTGCAGCGCGAAGAGCTTCGAATATATTTATGACGTTTGATAGACCGCTTTGTGTTGTACGATGAGATTTCAAGCCCGTCTGCTTACTAAAATCGTACAGAATTTTGATATTGTACCTACTACATGAGACTTTCAATATCTGTAAGCAGATACTTAACAATAAAATATATATTGTTCTACAATACAATGAAAAGAAAGCAGCAAATTATGTACCTAGCAGTCAGTAGATACCAAAAATTCTCACGGGCAATCATTTGTTTTTGAACTGTTCATAAGTCAAAAATTTTAATCATTCATACACCCTCTCTCACACACACACACCTTCATATAAACACAACCATTCTCACAAGGATAGGTTAATTTTACTGTCTTAATATTTCATTATAACCAAATTAAAGTAAACAGTTTTTCTAGCATTTAAGTATAGTATAATAAATAAATAAGGCTAGTTCAGAATTCACATTTCTGCGGGGAGTGGCTCTGTTTGCTGAAATACAGGTTTCTGACTAGTTCGGCACCTAGTTTCAATAATTTATTCATATTTTTTGTCAATAAAGTTATTATTATTAATGTAATTATTCTTACAGCGATGAGTCGTCGTACTCGGATCTTGGGCGACTTAGGGAGAGGACCAGAGCCATGCTTGGCACACCGGCGGAGCCGCTGGTACAACATGCTCATTCACAACCTAATAGTCGCAGGATGTCGTCAGACATTGAGGCTAAACTCGCTGCTAATCTTAACACAAGGTTAATAATGGATTTATAGTCATAGTAAATTTATTAATATATCTTATTTGTGCATAAAACTAGGCAGAGATTGTTTTATACGCTAAACTACTTTCAAATCAGTCAGGTATACATACCATGGCATTAACTATATCTAAACCAAGTCCAATAGACTACTGTTGAATAAAACTCGTATATAATTATTATTACTAGGTAAAATGGAAGCTCTAATTTTGTATGTATCTATTTTTTTTATGATCTCATATCTACTCGTATATTATGATCGACAGGCGTCCTTCAGCCATAATAGCTGCATTTCGCCGACCGTCGCAGGCGCTGGCATTATGTGCAGCAACACAGCGTCGATTCCTTTCGGAACTGTCTCCACACTCTCGTGCGTCCGTCGCTTCGACAATACACGAAACTCCTCCTTCAGCTGCTGAAATTATGGGACAGTGAGTAGCAATCATTTTAACTAAAAACTGATTTATAAAATTTCCGTGTCACGGTGTTGGTCCGCGATGAACTCTGAAACTACTAAACCGATCTTGATGAATCTTGGCACATACATTGATTATATCCCAGTATAAGCGATAGGATTTATCTCTGGAAAAGAAACGATACCTCGGGAGACCTTGTGAAACCGCGGGGGACAGCTGGTGTATTTATAAAAAGTTAATTCATGAATCTGATTGATTCAGAAAAGTCACCTTTGAAGTTCTATTAATAGTTAGTATCTTTGATACTTCTTCGTAAAGAATTTCAAATCCGGTCTTACTTATACTTATTCTATACCTTATATCCAGCCCAGCTCTGTACTTAGATTGGCTTCTTCTTCAAATAAGATAGAAAAACAAAAATCCGTTATTTAAAAATAAAACCGATAGTTATTGAAGATTACTTTTGCTATCATAGAAAGTCTTCAGTAAATCTTCCGTAGGCAGATTACGTCACACCTACAACATAGACCATAAATTACGGAGCGGCAGAAGAGCACATGACGGCCGGAGGGCTGCGGCACGTGCGCTCGACAACGGCACATCTTCACCGCAAGTCTCACGAATACTTGACACGGGATATACATACCACATTTATTGCAGTGTTTACTATATAAATACTTATATAATATTAGGCTCCAAATAGACAGCTACTATTTCTTCAAAATCTATACTTAATCATAATATTAATAGATACGTGAATCAAAAACTTTGTACCCCTTTATACGAAAATTACGCAAACGGAGGAGTATGAAATTTGGCACAGTAAAAATTTATATGGAAAAGGAGTGCAGCAGTTTGTCAACCGATAAACTTTTTTTTATTCACAGTTATTGAAGAGACTTTTTTCCAAAAATCTTTTTGGTCGAATTTCGATCATAGGGCGAGAACTAGTCCTCTTAAAACTATCATTTTTGGCGGTTTGATTCTATTATTTACACTAAGTACGAGTAAAAACTTCAGCTGCAACGAAGTGACTACCGGGTAGCAATACTGTTGCGTCGCAACAAAACTACTTTATTCTTTTAACCACATCACAAATTTTAAGAAAGTCAGAAAATTCACTTGATAATAAACTACTCCGTAAATGCAACATAAGACCTCGGTCAGACACTAATTTCTCAACAACCCGGTAATGAATATACAGGGACCTGGAGGTGAATAATATTCAGTTGGATAACGTCTACCGTCCACATTTATGTTACTGACAATGCGAGGCGCCTACGACGCGTCAACACAACACCATTCAAAAGCACTTCCTTTATTTGTTAATAGATAGACAGGCTGACAATGCTCCTGTGAGTATTCACTACAAACGTGACTCGATGAATGTAATTGAAACGTGAAAATGTTTTTAAATATTCAATTTCGCCTTTTGTCTTGCTAACCGATTTTTGCTACCACACATGTCTATTGCTACGTACTCTGATACATTCAATCGTTGTAAAATAATGGTTTTTTTCTGCAGTGAAGCATTGAGCAAAGCTCTATCTGCGCTCTATGCCAAGCTGCTTGTGGTGTTAGGACTAGCATTTCCCGTGACTGAAGTAATAGCAAATGGTGTTCCAGATGCGTATTATCAGGTAACAATGTGTAACAACTTTATATTAATAAACTTTATATTATCAAGTGAGATAGTGGTTAAATGCAAAGCTTTTTTCAATAAAACAAGGATTATTATACTTTTTAAATAACTAGCTACATACGAGTACCAAGATGCTGTAAACAACAATTTTGATAGTATAAATTAACTAAAATTTTCTTTTATTATTTCAGGGATTCTATTTATACTTGTACTTGGTATCGGTTATATTCGTCGTATTTCAATACGTTAATATTATGCGTCAGAAAGCTGTCACAATGATTATACATAACTACGGTAAGTGATCTCAATTCCACTGTGTATATCAAGGTGTATAAACAAAACAATTAGACAGACAAAGACAATAAGTTCTACCGACATACGTAGGTAATTAACCACATTTGCTTAACTAAATGAGACATTAAAATCACATCTTGTTTGCATAATTACAGCTGCAAAGAATATTGCCTTCTTTTGTTTGCATTTATTTGCTTTTTCAACCATTCGTATAATTTGTACAACAAAAAAACTATATACCTGTAGGAATTCTCTAATGACAAAATGTTTAGGTATAAAATATGACATATTACAGAAGAAACTGATAAGGATGATAATAAGAATGGCAAAGTAACGGGAGAAAAACCAAAACAAAAAGAAGCAATATCACGTTATGGCAGTTTCTATTTGAGACTCGGTGCTATTGGTAAGATTCTCAATATGTGGCCTCATCATATTTTGAGTGATTTTAAACGCTAATCGTATTGAATAATTGTTTACAGCTTTTGGAATTGGTTCAATGGTATACAGCGGCTTGGAATTCGGTGAATATTTTGAAATGACAGACCGTTGCCGCTCTATTCTCTCTGTAATTACACCGGCACTGCGAATGACACTAACATTAGCGCAAATGCAGTTTATTTTTTTAACGAACAAAGACATTGAATCTGGTAGTTTCAAAATGATACAAAGGTTTGGGTTCATGCATATGATAGCCACAAATTTGTGCGAGTGGTTATACGTTCTAGTGGAAGAAACAAAACACGAAATTCATCATTTAGAGCACTCGGTATTATCACCCATGAATGGAACTCACAACGAGACTGAAGAAATCCCTTGTCGTAGAGCTAATATCATGGGCGCATTACTACAAAATGCATCACCATTTCTCTTTCCATGCACAATCGAATATTCTCTCATTTGTGCCGTCATATTTTACGAGATGTGGAAAGAGGTAAGATAATCTTCTTTTTCTAGTAAACTAATAATAATATTATATTTTTAGTAAGTACATATGTAAAAAATAATAGAATTTCAATTTACAGGTCAAGTGTACTCCAGAAGACTTTGAGAAGAAATATAATACTCCTAAAAATAAATCCCGCAATAATTCCGTAACACCAGAGAAAATTTTGCAGCAATTTGGTAATGTAGCTTTAACAATAAGAATTTACTATCAAATTATGAAAGTTATTATACTTCAATAATAAATGTTAAAATATCGACGATATCTGTAGAACCCGTTATATTGAATAGCAAGGGCCAACCAAACATGCTTATTATGTCTTCTTAACATCTGATAATAGTCACATAATAATAATAAATATTTTTTCAGCTGGAATGCTCGGAGTAAGCTCACCGCATGGCAGCAAAGCCGCGTTACATCATTTCTCAGTGGACTGTTCTCATGCACATCGAGGACTTTTCGCCGGAATCCTTCTCATCGTGCTCACCATTATATCTCTGATCATGTTTTTCGTATTAGCCAACAATCCCGCCACCATTATCGTAATATAAATTCTTATATTCAAGAGTTTCACTTATTATTTCATAAGTTCTTAAACGACCAATATATTCTTTCAGGATGCCATATTCCAAGTAAATATCTGCGAGTTGGTTCTATATACGATAACTATTATGGCCTGTGCAGCGGCGTTAAAGCAAATGAGAGCATTGCCATATAAAAGGAAATCTCAAGGTACTTAGTCTATCATCATTGTTTTATGTCCCCTATAAAATTGCGTCTGTTTATGTTGGTAAGGTGATATTAAGTTCATTTTTAGATAATATATAAACCATGTATTTTATACTGCCATATATGTGTCAAAACTTGTTACATATTTTGCTAATAATTGACAAATCCATATTTCCTATAGTAATATTATTATTCTTGCTCAACAAATTATAAAGTTTATGTATTTTTCAGCCGTCCTAGGACTGGATACATCACTCCTTATCCTGGCACAGTCGGGAATGTTCATATATTGCATGTTTAGTTTAATTGGCTGTCATCATACTATGAACAGCAATAACGGTTCTGGACTTACTGGATTCTTTTCAGAATTCTTATCACTTAATCAGGTAAATATGCAAAAAATATTGTTTGCACTCAATTATATACTAAAATGTTATTTATATAGAAAATATTGTATTTATGTAATAATGTATTTTTGGTGAAATGTAACATAATGTTAATCTGTAACCTTCCTAATTAATAAATTATTATTATTATTATTATTTAAATACAGGTAGTTACTAGGTCTACGACATTCACTGCACAACAGCAATAAATTGTTAACAATAATATATCTATGTACCTACACACGGTCAATGAACTCTACCATTTAGAGAATACCTCTAATGATGCGTCGCACAGATAAGTTTTAGTGATAAGAACGGCCTAATAATATTGTAACACTTTCACTGTTAGATAAGTTTCCTTAATACTTATAATGTTGTAAAACAACAAAGTCTTATCTATCTACGTCTGTTTTTTCTACCGTGAAAGACATATTTTTTCTTATTTCAGACAATACTACAGTCACTGTTTATAATAGACGCGTGGTGGCGTCGTAGCAGCACCTCAGAGCAGAGACGAGAAAAGCCGGGACGACAACTAGTCACGTTCTTGCTGGTTGCCAATATGGCCATGTGGGCGATCAACACGCTTGAAAAAGTATTTATTATTGATTATATTTTCCCTGCACTTTTATCGGCGAAGGAGTCATATCTGCACACTCCATTTATAGATGTTTTGTATCTACATTAATTTACTAAACTGTTATTGATGATTTTTTTGGATTCATTATTTGTTTCAAAAATGTAATAAACGGGAAATACAATCCATTAGAATACAATAATACCCCGAGTTATTACTATTATTCACGATTTATACTTATTGAGTAATGTCAATATGTTTTTTTATGAACATAGGGTGCTAGTATTTATTATATTGCGTAATGTAATTTTACTTTTATTTACAGAATAGAGCGGAGTTCAGACCAGCACATCTGGCGTTCTATGGTCCCTGGGCATGGACCATAATAACGCATGTGTCTATGCCTCTCGCCATCTTTTACCGTTTCCACTCAACTATTTGTCTGTTTGAAATATGGAAGAACTGTTTTAAAAATAAGCCCCTCTACCTAAATGTATAGTATTGGAATCGAGACATGAGTTTTTTACGTTGGCTGTATAAATAAATAAGCATATTATTTTAATTAGAAACTGTTTTTTTTTTTTTTTTATCCTTAGCACAAACAGTGAAATTTAAGTGAAAAACTGGAGTGGGCTAAAAAACGGCGTAGAGTGAAATTATGTATCACAATATTTTGTCAGAGAACCTAACAACTGCCATAATTATAATGATATAAAACTATAAAGACACTGATATTAATGTTATTTTCTTCAATTGAAAAATAACATACTTATATACTTAAAAAAAAATGAGAATAATGTATAACCCACTCTTGTATGTCCTTCATAGATAAATATTTTGTTCTTTCTGAAAATGTTTTGGTCAGTTTAAGGACATTATTTACTACCAAATATACCTACATATTATGCATCTGTTGACGTCAAAGCTAACATTGGGAGTTATTAGTTCATCATAAATATCTTTGCCATATTCAAGGCTGACAAAACACTAGTAAATGTACAAAATTTATGTGGAGCGTGATGTGACAATTATCACCCTTTGTCATGAACCAATATCAGACAACAAAGTCCGCTAATTGTTTGCGTTAACTTCACTACTGATATTATAATTACTTTAAACATGTAAATTAAAATTAATAGCTTGAACACATTTCATATTGAAATGGACGAGTTACTCTGAATTAAACACAATGTTCTGAGAGTAAACAAATAGTCCTACTTTAGTCATACTTCGTTAAAACTTCCACAAAACAAGCTTCAACGAAACATTAGGTCAAATGTTTCATTGTGATTCACGCAGGTTGTACATCATGAAGCATAATATTGCGTAGACTCCAAAAGATGATTATGGCGTCACCAACCACCGTAGACTTCCTGACGCTTCACCTACACTCCTGTCAAGATAAACAGATGCCTATCTCAGATACTGTCATTAGTTTAGCCACATGCATCAGAATAGGTACTGTTCAACATTGTTGAAACGCCTCACACCACACCTCACACTTACTATTTTATCGCTCGATATTTATTACTTATACTAAATAAATATGGACGACATTATTCTTTTTTTTTTTTTTTTTTTTGCTGGCAATCATCCTTTTAGGATATTTCTGCCAATGTCAAAGTATTAGAAATGGTCTTGGTCTATTTGTCACAATTTTTTTTTCCATAAGTTTTAGTACTTTTAGTCAATACAAAGTCTTTCAATCGCATACATTTTCATCAGTTTTAATTTCTTCTTTTATGTTATAGTCACATTCTCAAACTCACTGTAAAGTTCAGTCCTCGTCCATACATGTCCAGTCAAGCTTTAGTGAAATTGGCGGTTGTTCCACTAAAATATTCACGGACTTTTTGGGACAACCTGGAAAGTCACGATACACGCTTTCATTTCATTTCACTTCACTTGTGCACTTAGATTGATCATTATTGGATAAAACACCACCGGGATTATTCAATAAAACTCAAAATACACGAATTTAATGAAAATAAAACGAAAACGCAACGTCACTCTGCAAGTTCCCGCCAAAAAGTCCACGACATTATTCAAGAGGATAAGGAGTGGTAAGTTATGTATTATTTTGTATTGTATAGAAGAAAATACTTTATCGACTATGTATTCGATTAATTCAAATGTTCCATCCTTAGATAAGTCTTTTTATGTTTTATTTTTATTATCGCACAGTGTTAATTAGGTACTATGATGATGGCAATATAAGAGTTATAATTATATATATCTCTCTCACAAAGGTATAGGTAGAATTAAATAACTATTACATGACATTACATTACATTAACCTGTCAGTTCTTTCTTGGGACAATCGGGGTTTCAGAGTCCGCACCACTTGGTTCTCAAATGGGACAATCGGGACGATGACATTTACTTGAAAATTGGGCGCGAATTTTGAAATTTTAAAAACTGCGCGCGAGTTGACGAGTTGTTTGACAGGTTAATGTCGCGAGTCAACAGATTAATACAGTGTCCGTCCATATAATAGGTATTCCTTTGTGAGTGACGGGTGTCTGTACTAGGAATACCTGTATTGTATTACTACAGATTATCAGGCAGATTTCTCTTCAACGAATACTGCAGTATTGTGGTAATATTACATTAGTTATTGTTAATAGTTATTGAGCATCCACAACATAGGTTTTCATTCGGACCCTTTTATATACGTATAAAAACATTACGCGTCAAATTTATGTACTTGTTACTTCTTTCTTTACACTAATATAATTTTCTAATCAGGACAAGTGACGCAAAAGACTCAAAATTCATATACTTTGGGCATGGGTCACATCATTACCATCCAGTGAGGCAGACTAGTACGAAACTCGAGCGGAAGATTCGTCATAGTAGGTCAGTATCGTAAAATAATGACAAAATAATTTGAAGAAAATGTATTTCGTATGGTTTTCACAGATGCAGGAAAATGTGGGATGGCCAATAAACTAGTTTGTCATTCGCAAGTTATCGACTATTGAATTTGAGAGTCGGTTAGTCAATAGAAGTCTGATAAGATGATAAGGCTTCATTCCGATAACAATGATTTTTTTAGATTTCAAGCACTGCTACAATTAAATTAGATTTGAATAAACTAGGTACATCTAAGTACATCTATTACATGATACCTTAGACAAATAAAGAAGTTGAAGCAGAACGCTGCCATTATCTATCTGAAGCGAGTTTTTATGCATGTGTGCTGTTGACGTTCCGACCGCAACCGATGCTGTCCATAGTTTTTTTTTTTTTTTTATTCTGGATAAGCTTGTGTTTGACCACAATCTCACCATGGTAAGTGATGATGTGGCCGAAGGTGGTAAGCACACAAAGCCTAGATGGGAACTGGCTCTCAAGTGCAGCTGTCGGAAGTTTCTAGCAATACCTGTACGAGTATTTACTTGATAGTACCTACAGTTTTTTTTTTTATTTACTTGTAATGCGGGCCTTTTTATTTAACAAAGCAGTTAATTCTAAAAATAAATATAGTCGGCAAAATCTTTTAACCTTCATGGTAATCGTCTGCTTCTAATTAATAGCAGAGCGTGGTTGGATAAAGAGGGGGGTGACATGGGCGGGCGGCGCGGGCCGGGAGCGGTGCATGTGCTAGCCTCGTTAGAACGCCCGCTCTGAAAGTGACACCGCCGACGCTAATTACCCGAGAGGACAACATCTTACGATCCGTTCCAGCGATGCATATTTAGTGCATAAACAAAATCCCATTTTTTGTAAACGAATATTTTTCCTCTCATTACAATGTTAACGTTCGTTGCAAATTAGAAGTCACATCACGGCTTCTCGCGTCACCTTTAGCTCAAAACGTAAGCTTGTTGAAGCGGTTGTTGTTTAGTACCATTTTTATTACTTACAACTTCGCCTATTGAATAGGTAAACCATAGATTCAATTGAGATAAATTTTGATTAGTTATTCAGGGCGTCTCACGGCTTTGGGACTCGGAGGGAGAGTACTTTAACTATTGTTGACTAGCTGTCCGCCGCGGTCTCACCCGCGTTCCCGTGGGATCTTATCTTTTCCCGGGATAAAAATATAGCCTATGTTACTCAGGGATAATGTAGCATACAAATGGTGTTTTTTTTTTAAATCGGTCCATTAGTTTTTGAGTTAAATCGAGTCTACAAAGAGAGAGCCTCCTGGAAAGAAACTTTCCAACAGTTTATGGATCTCGTGGTATACGAGATAAATGGAATGGAAATGGCTTATTGTTCCTGTAACAGATTGCAATGAAGCAGAAACAGAAAAAAAGTTAAATCGTAACAAACAAACAAAAAATCAAATCTTTCCACTTTATAATTATTAGTTTAGATCTTTTTCTATGGTAATCTGACCTTAAACTAAGTACCTACCTAAGCAAAACTTGTAATGGAAACGATACCTGATATAATTCATATTACTAATTTTTAATTACATATACAGGATGTCCCAGAAAATAGTGTCAAGCGGAAGCCCAGAGGTAGAGCACCTTTAGAGGTACCCGTATCACTCCATGTATGATCCGCGATTTTTCGTAATTTACGAGTTATAACGTCTTTTAATTTTTTTTACCCAATTCCGATTTTCAATACATTTTTAGTCGCAGACACGCGAGTAGTTGAGATACAGGTCTCAGTTTTTTTTTCTTAATTACCTGAATAATAGACCTAGTAGATGCATAAACATTTGTTACTAGAATTGTGACCATTAAGCTTTAAAAAAAAGCAATTTGCAAGAAAGTGGAAATTCAGATTTCATCTAAAATGTTTGAGGACATTTTAAACATTTTAATTTAATTTCATTCTTCCTGCTCTATTCAGACTCTACATCTTTTAAAGAAGTTCTCTTTTGGTCTTATGAATGCCATTCTATTGTTTTTCACTGTTTCTTCTGCATCTCTCACTGTCGATCTTAATTCTGTTACATTTCTTATTTCTTTGGCGTACACTCATTCTTTATAGTAGCCCCAAACGAAAAAGTCAGTGGGGTTCAGGTCTGGGGACCCTGCTGGCCACGCAATAGACCCACCGTGACCAATCCACATTCTAACAAAATTAAAAAAAAATGACATTAAGACACACTAAACAACAATTATTAAGTTTTAATATCTTTTCCATTCACCCAATCAAATTTTAAATTTCGACTTTGTGTTATTTAGATCAAATTTTGAGTCGGAAGCTGTAAAGATAGCTCAATTAAATTTACAGGATAGCTGATAAAATGGACATGTTTTTAAAATTGATTTGAAAGAAAAAAGTTATGTAACTTTTATTATTAAAATGTCCTCAAACATTTTAGAAGAAATCTGAATTTCCACTTTCTTGCAAATTGCTTTTTTTTAAAGCTTAATGGTCACAATTCTAGTAACAAATGTTTATGCATCTACTAGGTCTATTATTCAGGTAATTAAGAAAAAAACTGAGACATGTATCTCAACTACTCGCGTGTCTGCGACTAAAAATGTATTGAAAATCGGAATTGGGTAAAAAAAATTAAAAGACGTTAGAACTCGTAAATTACGAAAAATCGCGGAACATACATGGAGTGATACGGGTACCTCTAAAGGTGCTCTACCTCTGGGCTTCCGCTTGACACTATTTTCTGGGACACCTGTATACTTTATTTTAATTACGAGGATAACAATAATTAATTGTAAAAAATTAATCGAGGCCTCGGGTGACCGGCGGGCGGGGAGCTTTTTCCGCCAACGCATCAGCTTGGCCATCCAAAGAGGAAACGCTGCCAGCCTTCTGGGAACCTTGCCGATCGGCAGCAGCGGCAGCCTCGAAGAAGTTTTTTATGTATTGTAATTGTACATTTGCATGTATATTTTGTACATTTGTTGTAAATAATAAAATAATAATAATACTTTATTAAAATAGACACTTGAAAATGAATCTACAATAGAATAACCTAATATAATACATACCATCTAAAATATAATTAATTTTAAATATATAAATATAGAAAGAGAATAAAAATACTAACTAAGCTATACATATATACAAAACAATGTGATAAAAGGGAGACCAGCTAATCAAAAGAAGAGAGACAGCTGGTCAAAATTGCTGCCAATTGGTAGCATGCCCAGAATGCTGGCGGCATTGCCACGCTGTATGGCAATGCATATTCTTTGGCCAAGGTACTCGCCAGCCTTCTGGTCACGGGTAGCGTCAACCATCCGCTTTGAAATGTCCCGAAACAATCGATGGGCTCCTGGCCCCCACGGGCCCAGATTAGATAAGATAATTTGCTTCATGGAGACGTTATTAATTTTTGTAAAGTAGGTAAGTAAAAATTATAAGATTTCAAAAAAATAGCTTGCCTCATTTGGAATCGAACCGATCAGGAAAAAAAGCATTTTGTGATGCCGATCGAAAAGGTCAAGTAAGGATTGATTTCTTCGAAGAAGAAACATAGTAATCCCATAGCCGTGGGATACCCTGTCGTACATAATTTTATATAATTTAATGTAAAGTTCCATTATTTATTTCTTTGATATCCAATATCGGTCTATCTATCTATAGGGTTTATGCAAACACTGCTGACTCGAAATTGATATACCGATGCAATTTTAATTTTTACGACAGGTGCGTTAAAAAACTACTCTACGAAACCGCAACGGGATATTAAATCCCACAAATCGGACTAATCCCTCGAATCAAACAGATAACACAACATTGTGAAAATTCATCTCTTATGTATCCCACTAATTTAATCCATCCATCCATCTTGTTTGGATGGATGGATGTTTGTTACTCTTTCACGCAAAAACGGCAAAACTGATTTTGATGAAACTTGGCACACAAGTATATCATATCCAGGATTAAAACAGGGGATACTTTTTATCTCGGAAAAAGATAAGATCCCTCGGGAATGCGGGTGAAACCGCGGGGGATATTATATTATTTCACTAATGGTACCTATTTAAACATACGACATACCTATCGTATCTGTATCAATTTGGATATTCACAATACCTATACTTATACCTATTGAGCTTAGCATAACCTTCATAACGCTGCATAATTTTAACCCTGTCACAGATCACAACTACATAATTATTTACACTCACGACTGTATGCCAAGTATTAGTCACTTCAGTACCTAGTCAACTTGAGACTCTTTTCATACAGTTCATAATTTACTTCACGAGACTAAACATGTACAAGTATTACGCATATACATATTCATTTTTATGTGGTGCAAACTGAGTTTAAAAGTCGTTCGTCTCGTTAATTGGCCGAGGACGTCGCGTCGCGTGATTTAATAAACCTGATGTAAATAAAAAACCGCGCGGCTCTCTGTGTAAAACGGTATTTGATGACGAAAAATAAAAATAAATGCAATCAAAATGCATCGAAGGAGTGGCGGGAGAGGCTGGAGCCTCTCGTCTCCGTGCCTGAGGATGAAAGGTGAGTCGAACGAAGCGCTTCATTAAAACCCACTATTAGTCGATAAACGCTCGCTTGAAAACAAAACAAATCTGCTTGTAGTAACATTATATCGACACCTGCATCATTTTGCGAATAATTATTAGCGTTTCTTAGTTTAGTGTTCAAAACTCGACCAATTATGTTGATGCAGCTTTCGTACACAACGTCTTACTTGTACCTAAAACTGCATTATTTATACAAGTTATTATCAAAAATTTGTACCTCGAGTAACGAGCTTTATTTCATTCTGAAAAGTAGACAACTGCTGTCCCCCATGGCTTCACTTGTAAATATGGGCTAAAATCGAACTGGTAGTATCATAGCTATTGTTGATCGAAGGGTAGTATGATTACTGTATAACCTGGAGATTAGTGCGTTCAATCAAGTAAGTATATAATCTACATTAATAGATACATTTTCATGATATGTACCTAAGTATCTATTAATTATTTTTACATAGGAATTCCAAATCTTAAGATTATATATATTTATACCTAACTAAAACAATTTTTCCAAAGAAATCTTACACCCCCATTTTACACTGTCAGTGATTGATTTAAAAACGAATGTTCGAAGCTACGAAGCTTCCTTGCCATTTCCTTCTTTAGGGTTCAGGTAGTAGTAGGTATCTTTATTTCAAAATTCTATTTGAATAAGTAACTATAATAAATCTGTTCTACTATTTAGCCGTGAAAACAGACAGAACGTTAGAATTATAGTACATTACATTACAGAGCATTTCATATTTTAATTTGATTTTCATTCGTTTAAAAAGTCATCTGGATGTGATAGGCAGTCAAATTATTTTGATTTAATTTAAGATGATTTTGGTTAGGTATCTTAGGCGGAATACGTACATACGTACCTACGTCATTACAATAAATTATAGAACTTTATACCATATCAAATCGCCTTAGGAGAGGCCTATGTCCAGCAGTAGACTAATACGGGCTGATGATGATGAATCCCATCGCGGTTGGGTAGAACGTCCTGAAACTACATAACAAAAAAAAGTGTGTGAGTGACAAGTGACCACCAGACCACCATCGCCTATAGACATTAGCAATACCAGGGGGATTTCTAATGTGTTTTCTACCTTTTTACAATGCCTTTAATAAGGTAACACTGGCTCTCAAGTGCAACTGCCGGTACACACCAATAGGAGCTTGGCAACAGATTTTCATCTCGAGGGTGGTAGCCAGTCAATCGAGTACTACAAAAGTACCCTACCACCGTGCTGTGGTTTCCTCACGATGTTTTTTTGCGATGATAGGTCAGTGAGCTATCGTCGCCATTTCCAGGAATCGCATTTCAAGTTATTAAGCATAGGTACCTACTTTCAACGTCGCCATGTTCATTTTAATTCTATTTGTTTGATATTTTATAAGTCTTTCTTTATTGATTGACTTAATAAAAAAAACTCGAAGCTGCCGCTGCGATCGGCAAGGCTCCCAACAGGCTGACAGTGTTTTTTCTTATAATGGCCAGGCTGATGCGTTGGCGGAAGAAGCTCCCCGCCCGGCTGATATTATAATCTGTCGCCAAGCACCTGTTGGTGTGTTCCGGCAGTTGCACTTGAGAGCCAGTTGCCCTTGCCCTTAAGGCATTGTAATAAGGTGTACAACACGTTGGCAGTCCCCCTGGTATTGCTAATGTCTATAGGCGACGGTAGTCACTTACCATCAGGTGACCCGCCTGCCTCGTTGTCACTAATGACATAAAAAAAAAAAAAAAAACGGAAATACATATTTTGTGTTGTGTACCAGGGTAGAATATGTTTTACATTCAGTTGTAGGCAGTTATAAATACCCAACCAAAATCATTACCTATATTAATATCATCATCGTTCTATACGAGCAGTCTGCCCCGTTTCTGCAGTGCATCGACCATGTTTGCTGAGGCGCGTACAGATTGTTTTTATGCCATAATGCGCAAAAAATGCACGTCTTTGCTCTGCAGAGTGCGGGCCAGCACCAACAGTATCCTAGCCATGTTCGCAGACAGGTTTGACGGTCGGTACATGAATCATTGCAGCATGATTCATGTGGCCTACTGTACCTAGGACATAATGTCTTGTCTTAGTAATGTCTTATTTATGTTTCTGTGTTCTACTAACATAGTCTTAAGGTATATACTGTATTACTAACAAAATGGAATTTTAATGTTCTGAAATAAATGATTTATTATTATTTATTTTCAAGTCAAAACCTTCTCTATTTATTTATAATTTATGTATCATTTATTTTATCCTCTATTTTATTTACTTAAATAGTTAATATAAATTTACTATTTATTTATCTTATATCTATCTTAATTTAATTATGTTATTTTAATTGTATATTCCTAACTTACGTACTTCGTTGATTGATGTAAATAAAACATTTTAAACCTTCTAATATTATAAATGCAAAGGTAATTAGTTACCACTCCCCATTTCTCGCACTTTCGACGATAATGTCATTTTCGAGATCCATTGAAAATCATTTGGTGGATATCTGACAAAACCGAAACTAATAAAGACATTGTTTTTTCAGAGAGCCTCCTCCGCATTCATTGCCCAGGTTAAGCGTGGTGCTGCCGGCAAGCACTGATTCCAGTACAGACAACATAGTGTCACCATCATTAAAACAAAGGAAACCTCTGTCACATGGCGAGTAAGTAAATCAAAACCAAATACGTATAAAAATATCATTCAATACTTTTGATGTTTTTCAATATCGCGATAAAAAGTATCCCAGGATTATACCTGTTTACCAAGTTTCATCAAAATCCTTTTTTTGCGTCATTGAGTAACAAACATAGAAACTAATAAATAATTTACATTTTATAATATTAGTAGGATTAAACAGATCTTCAGACATTAGAACTTTTATGTGGACATAACTATCAACGCACAACTCAAACAACGGAATCTAGAAGTAGGCACCCACTAAGGAAGGGGTTTTCAAGCGAAACCGCGGGTAGAAAACTAATCAATGATAAAGGAATATGCTTGTATAGGTACTTACTTGCTTATGTTGGTGAAACTTACACAAAGATATTCTATACAGACTCTGAAAGGTATATATATAGACCTAGGATATTTTAGGATTTGATTCCTTCCGATAATCGCATAGCAGAAGATGCCTGGGCGTTGCATGATTGGTTAGTGATATCGCCGCTCACAAATGAATTTTCAGCAAAATATCAATTCATTTTAATTAATTTAGAAATGCAATAATTTCCATTAGCTTGTATTTTGGTTAGATTATGAAGTTAATTGATTCGATATATTACATTATTTCAGTGAATCGATGACTGTGGTATTGTCAGCGTTTTATGCGAAATTATTAATTGTTTTGGGGATAGCACTCCCAGTAACCAGCACAATACAAAATGAACTCTACACTAATATTACATCAGACGTAAGTATTTATCCTGCACTTATAGCTATTTACTATGCCTGAGTTGCTTTTATTTCACTCTTATAATTTAAAAAGTAAAAACAATATACATTTTTGCATAGTCAAAGAGTATAGTTTATTAATGATTGTCAGTAGCACATTTTTTACATGATTACGATAAAGCATACATTTGGGTTAAGATTTTTACAGTATTATTTTAAATTAAAGAAATACCATGTACCATTAGAAATTCTGTAATCAGTGTCGAAATATGGTAAATTTTTTGTGTTTGATAATGATGGTTTTTCATGATTACTAAGCAAAATTCCATAAAAAAAATTAACATCGTCATAGAACTTTATTTCAAAGAATACTTAAAAGTGTTTAAAAAAAATTGTATGTTACGTTATAGCTTTACTTAGATGTGATTGGCTTCGGTCATGAAGTTTGAACTTTACAATACAACAGATGATTTAAAACAAATTGAGAGCAAAATAACCATGAAAATTTGAACTTGGCTGTATGTAAACATAACAATCAATCAGTAGGTATTGTTTTATAATTAGGTCTTTACCTATGAAATTGCCGTTTTGTATGAAAAAATTTAAACGATTTTTTTTCATGTACTTTTTATTTTTATTAATCGAAGTAATCACCCATGCAATCAATGCATCTTTGCCAACGCAGTGGCAGTTTCTTGATGCCCTTCTTAAAGAAATCAGCTGGACGGGAGGCAACAAATTTTTCAAAGGCATTTTGTACTGCCTCTCGGGTATTGAATTTTTTTCCCGCCAAGAAGTTATCCAAATTCTGGAAAAAGTAGTAGCCTGTAGCTTCCAACCCCAGTTCTTGCAACTTGGAGACCGTCTGCTGTGCAGTATGAGGTCGCGCGTTGTCGTGCAGGAGCAGCGGAGACGAGCGATTGACCAATGCTGGTTGGAGATGTACCAGCTTCTCCATCATTGTGTTCAGTTCTTCACAGTACACATCTGCAGTAATGCTCACCCCGTTTGGTAAGAAGCTGTGATGAATCACACCGGCGCTAGACCACCAAACAGTGACCATCACTTTTCTAGGGGTAAGTTTTCGTTTAGGGCATTGTTTAGGTGCTGCACCAGGATCCAACCAACTTGCTGAGCGCTTGCGGTTATCAAACAGAATCCATTTTTCATCGCAGGTAACAATGCGGTTCAAAATTCCTTCATTTGTGTGTCTGTTGAGCAGTGCAAGGCACGTCTCGACGCGTACTTCGCGCTGGCGATCATTGATTTCGTGGGGCACCCATTTGTCAAGCTTTTTTACCTTGCCAATTTGACGCAAATGGACCAATATTCTTTTGACGCTAACGTCGAAAGCTGCTGCTAATTCAGCCGTAGATTGTGTATCATCAGCTTCCACAATCGCCTTTAATTCGTCATTGTCGACCAAAGTCGTCGGACGACCGCGAGGTTCATTTTTCAGGTCGAAATTTCCAGAACGGAAGCGAGCAAACCAATAACAGGTGGTGCGTTGGTTTGTAGTGTTAGCTCCGTAAACGTCGTTAATGTTGCGTGCCGCTTGTGCCGCGTTGCTGCCACGACGGTACTCATATTCCATAATTATGGTGACGAAAAAGATAGAAATGCGATGAAAATGTAACACTAATCAATAAACAAATGACTACTTTTGGAAAAAAAAACCATGTTTTTAAAATAAAATTAATTTGAAATTAGAATTCTTAGCCAAACAAAAATTATTTTGATTTGAAATGGACAGTACTGCAGAACGGCAATTTCATAGGTAAAGACCTATTATATTAAACGACATTCTGAGATCTATAATCTGATATTCTAAACCAGAATGCTAGAACCAAGCTAGAACTAATAATATAATATGTTATTAGTAACATGTGGTCCGAATATATCGTGAAGTCCAAAGAAAGGCCTTGGTATACATACCTATAATACATGATAACCACCACATCGCCAATTTGTAAATACGTTAACTTCGTTCGATCGGTACCGATGACAAAGAAGTGGATGCAGAGCTTTTATTTTTACCCGGTTGCTAGGAGGGTTACGGTAATAACACCTAAACCATAAATAATATTTTATAATTAAGTATTACACTTACAGATATTCACAATGTATTTATATATCGTCAGCATGTTATTCCTGGGGTACACATTTTACCATCTTCGAGTAGCTGGACGAGATAAAGATGGTAAGCAACTATTCCTAAATTAGCGTTTAACCTTAGTCTCTCTTTGGAAAATTTGACGAAGAGACAGAAGATGTGCTGTACTGCTAGTTATTGGTACCTAGGCTATATAATATATCTCATCAAAGGGTACCTACATTTTAATATACTGAGCGAGTTGCTCGCTTACCCCGCGCTCGCCATAAATGCATGTGATGCACTCGCCCTTGGTACGAATATATGATATGGTTAAGTATGTTTCTTTACATTATAGAGTGGCCCAAGCCGATAAATTTCACAGGGGTATAGTTATGCCACTGCGTAGGTATATCTAAGTTTGTAAAATACACCTTCTCATACATTATAGAAAAAAATAAAAGGTTAAGTCCCTCTTTCTTTTAGAAAACGTGAAACGTACCCGCTACGGCAGTTTCTACTTGCACATGGGTGTAGCTGGCTTTGGCCTGGGCTACATCATCTACTCATGCCTACAATTCGGAGGATACTTCGATCTTTCCGGAGACTGTAAACTTGCCGTGGTTGCCATCAAACCAGCGCTGCGTATACTGTATTTAGTAGCTCAAACTGTCTTCATCTTCTCTTACACTGATGTAAGTATATAAATATTCTATTAATTAACTTTTTTTAGCAGCTTTTATAACGAAATCCTTTATAGGGTTCCGTAGCCACTAAGAATCCTTGTTTGGGTGGCAGTCTATACATTTTTTTTTTTGAAAATACATATTATTTAAGGTTGAGGCCCATAGAAAATAGACTGTCAAAAAGTATTTATTGGCATGTTAGTTTTACGTTGGTGCCAACTAGCGTACCTACAGTTCAGTTTTTTTTTTTTATGTCAATAGGTTGACAAACAGGCAGACGGTCCACCTGATGGTAAGTGGTCACCGCCGCCTATGGACATTTGCAATACCAGGGTGATCGCCGATGTGTTGCCGACCTTGAAAATCAGTGCAATACTAATCTACCTATATCCGTTAGCCCGTAGCAGCTTAAGGTGGTTGGAGGTTGGAGGTATACCATCTTAATTAAAAAAAAAGCGTGTGGGATGTCTTAGGTCATCAGTGGATTTCTGACGGTAGCAATCTATGGCTTCATTATTATCATGGTATGAAAAAAAAACTGATCTCTTTGAACGTTACGCATGCAAACTAAATAAAATAATAAAAGCTCGGAGTGCTCAATAGATCGAAGTAGTTCACATGAGGCGAAAATTGAACTCCGGCCCCATGTGGAGTAGGTACCTACTTCTGACCAGGGTATGTCATATGTATATGATCGATAATGAATTATTTTTCCAAAATTATTATCTTTCAGATATTAGATCCAATGCGAGGAGTTGTACTGGACAGATTTGGACTGATGCATTTGATAGCAACAAACGTATGCGAATGGCTTAACGTAGTCGTCCAGGAGACAAGAGATGACATTATCGCAGTAGCTTACGATCAACCAAACCTTGTGCGTTACGTCAACATTAGTGGATATTCCGAAATCGATATACGAGATGAAATTGATAATATGACTATTATTCAGGTTCAGAAGACTACCAATGAAAGTATTAATGACAGTATTATAACAAATCTAACTGAAACTTATCTAAATTTTACAACGCAACCTGATACGTGGACTTGCAATGTATCTGATATGATCACACCTTTAATTAGGAATGTGAATCCTTACTTGAGACCTTGTGGAGTGGAGTATAGCCTTCTATGCTCTATCATTATTGTTGTCATCTGGAACGATATATGCACGGTGCCTGGATCAGTAAGTATGCCACTATGATATTATATTATTAGTAGGTATAATTCATTTCTAAATTAATTCTTGTTTGTAAGTATGTCACAGTGGTTATTAATTAAAATATTTTTTTTTATGTTCTTTTGCAGAAAGTACTAAAGGAATCAGTTCCAGGACCATCTTTAAGTAAAGATCCTGGACAATGTTGTTCACGAGTGAAAGCTAATAATCATTTCTCAGTTGATTGTGGGAGTGCACATAAAGGCTTATTCATGGGCATCGCAGTGCTTGCTGGTACTATAGTTAGCTTGATGCTTTTCAATGGACTCTTCCAGAAAAAGAAACATGTTGATTTGGCACTGCTACAGGTGATCCTTTTAGCGCAAACTTTACTGGCGATGTCCACTAAAATCCATTGAAAAAATCCATGATGGATCTTTTCGCACTTTTTTGTCCACTTTAATCCTTTATCGTGGATTTTTTGCAAAGTGGATTTTTTAGCACTAACGAGTGTCTTAAAATCCATTGTAAAAATCCATTGATGGATCTTTTTGCACTTTTATGTCCACTTTATTCCTTTATCGTGGATTTTTTGCAAAGTGGATTTTTTAGCACTAACGAGTGTCTAAAAATCTCGAAATGGGCTGATTAACACATGCAATCTTCTTTTATCAACACTTTCAACTTCCCTGGCTGAATCATAAATAATAACTATGTAATGTCATAGGTCTATTTGTCACGCTATTTATTTGATATACCTACGTCATATTAATTTGTAATAATTGAATAGGTATTCTTGTCGATCATGGATTTGCAATATATTAAAAATAAAAAAGGATTATTATATGATGGATTTAAATATCATAAGAAGACAACGTACAAGCTAGGTGCAATTTTATGGCGGTGTCGTTATTGGAAAACGAAACATTGTAAAGGAACATTGACAATAAACGAGGTATTTTTTTATTTCTTCCCATTAACTAATTATTTCAAAATTACTTTACTTACGTACAGTATATATATTGTGATAATTATGTTTCCTAACGTAATTTCAGGATAATATAATAAAGCGTCATTCACATACAGAAGTTTGCATACCCAACCATGCATCTAATGAGATATTGTTGGCAATGGATGAATGCAGAAAAGATGTCATATCCTCTGAAAATCAGCCTATTCCAAATATTTATAAAAAATTCGCACGAACCATACAAAGGAAAGGTTTAAATTTAGTAACAAGACTACCCTCATATGAATCTGTAAAAAGTGGATTGTATAAACAGCGTAATTTAAATTTAGGCGTTAACAAAACATCATTTAACCATGCCAGTGAAGTCGAAATACCCAACTCATTTTCTGATTTCCTATTAGCTGACTATAGTTACGGTGAATCGCGAATTATAGTTTTGTCCTTAAAAGAAACTAGAGCGGTAATTCCAACGATCAAACATGTATTTGCTGATGGCACATTTAAAAGTACGCCCGGACCTTTTATCCAGATATATAGCATTCACGGAGATTTAGGGAGTACGCTTATCACTAATAGAGTCGTACCAATCATTTATGCTCTCATGACGAACCGGAAATACGAGTCATATAATGCTCTTTTTGAAATTTTAAAATCAATATTTCCAGATTTTCACCCCACGCGATTTTCTATGGACTTTGAATTATCGGCTATTAAAGCCGTTACTGAGAATTTTCCAGATGCGAACATTATTGGTTGCTTATACCATTTCCAAAACAGTATTAGGAAAAAGGGGAAGGCTTTTGGTCTTTCAAAATCAAAGTACAGTCGAAGAGTAGTTGATTTGTGTGCAGCATTGCCGCATTTACCATCCGCAATGATCAATGAAGGATGGTCTTATGTGAGGGAAATAATGCACCGTGACACAATTTTTACAAAATTAAAGAGTTACATGGAACGGTACTGGCTTAAAAACACATATATCAAGAATATTTGGACCGTGTTCGGTGAACGCCATCGGACAAACAACTGCGTCGAATCTTGGCATTCCGGTCTAAATAAAAATGTTGGTCGCAAAAACCCGAATTTAGTATATTTATTACATAAATTGCAAGAAGAAGCAAACTATAGCGCAATACAAATTGAAAGTAACAGCTGTAAGAAAAGAAAGAAAGACAAAATCAAATACGACAAATTTATTAAAGATTGCGAAATGGAACTAACAAACGGAGACATATCGGTGGCGCACTACTTGGAAAAAATTAAATAAAAAACCGGCCAAGTGCGAGTCGGATTCGCGCACCGAGGGTTCCGTAAAAACTTATAGATGTGGAAATAGTTTGTTCATCACGATAATCGAGCCAGAAGATTTTCTTGCAACAAATTTATGGTTTTCGGATTTTTCCCTTTACTTGTAGGTATATCACATTACTTATTGCCAAATTTCATGGTTCTGTAACGACATCTATCTACACATAGATATAGTTCGCACGACTCATAGATGCAATAATCTACATCGCGCTAACGAAGTTTTCTATGCGATCTGCATATATACAAAATTCTAACATCAACAGTTGGACCGCGGTCCCCAGGCACGATGACCTAGCCTGGTGGAAGATCTTCCTTTTTCAATGGAGGAGTCTAACAACCCGCTCCTCCATAGTTCTAAGTCAACGGGAAGTACCCTATAAATTTGGATTCTCTTGAGAGCGTCGTTTTTTGCGGCGTAAACGGCCGTATCTTTTCTTTACGTTAACTTAGAAGTTTTATTTTTTCACAGCTCTAATGGTCTATAGACCTGAGCATATCTTTTTAATTTCGAGTAGATACCTTCACGCGTTTCCTAGATAAAATGTCTTGACAGACGAATAACAAAGTGATCCTATTAGGGTTTCGTTGTTTCCTTTTGCGGTACGGAGCCCTAAAAATTACTATATACTTAATTAATTGATCGTGCGAAAAGATCGCTATTTTAGTTTGATTTGTTTTTTTTTGTACCACAAGGCGAATGTTTGTTTGTTTTGAAAGAAAATGTTTATGTTTAAAAATAAAATTTCTTATGTTCTACACTTTTATTGGAAAATTTATGATTCAGCCAGGGAAGTTGAAAGTGTTGATAAAAGAAGATTGCATGTGTTAATCAGCCCATTTCGAGATTTTTAGACACTCGTTAGTGCTAAAAAATCCACTTTGCAAAAAATCCACGATAAAGGAATAAAGTGGACATAAAAGTGCAAAAAGATCCATCAATGGATTTTTACAATGGATTTTAAGACACTCGTTAGTGCTAAAAAATCCACTTTGCAAAAAATCCACGATAAAGGATTAAAGTGGACAAAAAAGTGCGAAAAGATCCATCATGGATTTTTTCAATGGATTTTAGTGGACATCGCCACTTTACTGTCTACATTTTTATAAGTCTAGTAGCTATCTACTTAGATAGGGAGAGATCGAGGGGATTTGAAATAATTTTGACATTTGCTTCAAACATAAAATGTTACGAACACAAACCATATCATATTAGTGCCCATCGAAGGTTTATTTCATAGGTGCCTTTGAACTACAGTAAGCTGAAGATAGACTCTGCAATACCTGTCTATCTGGATGGCTACAAAACTTGAAAATCTGTCGCTGAGCACCTAAGTAATATACCGGTGCTCCAGCAGATACTTACACGAGACTGGACAGATAATTCATACTAGATTGTGTTTGCTGTCCACCTTATATGCGTTATAATTATGGTTAAACAAACGCATATCCGAGGTAGCAAAACAATAATTCTCTTTTCTTTTACTCAGTAGGTACAGTTTCGTATCTAAAGATGAATATAAAATAGTCCAAAACAAACTAAGTTTGAATGTCAATTATATTTCAGATCAATGTGTGGGAGACAATTCTCTTCATCATAATGACAGCTGGTTCGGGAGCATGCATCCAGCGTATGCGCACGTTGCCGCTTCGCCGAGCCGTTACGACGATGCCTTTGGAACACCGGCTGCTACTAGTCACGCAGTGTGGCGTATACCTTTATTATTTATTCCAAATTATTGGCGCTGGATTCCTACTGCAACGATACCCGGAAGGGTCTAGAGCAACGAGGTAAAACGAGCTTTTGATAGAATATTAATTGACGGCCGGTTGGCGTGGTTGGTTAACACACTACCTATCACGTCGCAGGTCGTGGGTTCGATTCTCATCCAGGACAGACATTTGTGTGCATGAACATGTCTGTTTGTCCTGAGTTTTTTTATTACACCCAGTAATAAAAAAATCTATTTAAGTATATATTTACAAAAAAACGTTGTAGGTAGGTATATGTAGTATATCAGTCATCTGGATTCCATATTACAAGCTCTGCTTACTTTGGGATGAGATAGACGTGAGTGAAAAATGTTCCAGGATATTTATTATCATTATTTATAAACTAGCTGTCCCGGCAGACCTTGTTCTGCCCTATTTCTCTAAAACGCGAAACGCGTCTTTGTTTTGTTTCGATTGACGTCAAATGTTTGACAGCTGGGGGTGTGTATGGGAAAAAGAAAAGGGCTGTTTTTAGGGTTTTCCCGGCAATTATTCGAATTTTTCTCATCCATCAAACCATCCTTGGACAACAACGAACATTTAAAAAAAAGAATTGGCCAAATTGGTCCAGGCGTTGTTGAGTTATGCGTTTACCAACACATTTTGCGATTCATTTTTATATTACCTATAGATAAATTTGTGAAACCTACGTAACTACCTTATAACTAGTAGGTACCTACTTCATCAAACAACTATGTTGGCTAAATCTAGACTAGACTTTCTTTTGTTGGTTCTATGCTTAAAATGCCAGTAAATGTTTTAGTTCCACTTTTTCGTTTTTTTAAACTTAGTTTGGGCACTCGATCCCTAGTTGATAGGAGCGTAGAGTCGGCTCTGTAAGTATGTAATGTACCTACTAGGTGTTGGTTGTCGACAGGATAATATCGCCGCTATGTGCGATAATACAGAGTTCTTGCCAGACACTGTTGGTGCTGGATGCATGGTCGCGCCGGTGCGCCGGCACCGGTCGGCAGCGCCCAGGGCGTCAGCTGGTCACTTTTTTACTCGTTGGCAACTTCGCTTTGTGGCTTTTAAACAGAGTCAAGAACGCGAGAGCAGAGTTTCATCCTCTACAGGTATTTATTCACATACTGCCATCGGATTGTAAGCTAAGAGGAGAGGAGCTTATAGCACTTATCCCACATATCCCATTTATACGTCAAAATGATGATGAAATCTTAAAATAACTTTTACCTTAGAATGGACTATTTATGATTTGTATGTAGGTAAGTGGGTGTACTTTGTCTGCGCTTCGGCTGGGCTGACACCGTCCGTGTCCACCTTAGTCGCGAAACAACATCGACACGGGCTGGGCGCGTCCCGCCGTCCCGCCGGGAGCGCGCCAGCCGCGCGGCCGTGGCTGCGGCCACCGCGATACAACCCCGCCTTATAACAAAAAATGTCTGCGCCATTGGCTGCGCTCTGCGAACACCTGCTGGACGGCGTTGCTCGGGCCCGGATCAAGGATCGTCTAACGTCTGCGTCTGCGCTTCGTGTCTGCGTCTGCACCTAGCCAGCTGCGTCTGCACCTAGCCAGCTGCGTCTGCGCTTTTGCGATTGCGTCTGCGCTTTCCGTCTGCGCTTTCCGTCTGCGCTTTGCGTCTGCGCTCTGGGCCTGCGATTGCGCATGACACTGTCTGCGCTTTGACTAAGACTTACACGCAGATTGTCAACATTCACAAAGCATTTTGTTTGTACTGCAACACTGAGTACGAATGACAAGCATGGCGGAAGAAATTTCAATCGCAATGTTATACAATATGATGAAACATGAACTAGAAAAACAAGCAACCCTGATCACTCAAAATACAGAAAAAATTATGATGACTATTGATGAGAAGATTAAACCATTAGAAGAAGAAAATAAAATTCTTAAATCAGAAATAGTATTTTTAAATAAGAAAATAGCCACCTTAGAAAACATAACCAAGAAAAATAATGTCATATTACACGGAATACAAGAAACTGATACAAATTACGAAAATTTATATAAAATCATCACTGATTTAATAACTCAAAAATTGAAAGTGCAGATAGAAAGCTTAGATATAAATAAATTACAGAGAATCGGAAAATACAAAGAAGGAAAAATTAGGCCAGTGTTGATTACTCTTACAATCTACAACAAAAAAATTGAACTATTAAAAAATAAGAAGAATATGCCCGAGAACACTTACATCACAGAAGATTTTTCTAAAGAAGAGTTAAAAAAGCGAAAACAGTTACAAGAGGAGCTCAAGCAAGAAAGAGAGAAAGGAAAACAAGTCTATATTAGAAATAACAAAGTTATAGAGAAACCTAAAGAAAATCAGAAAAGAAAAAGAGAAATATCAACATCTCCCTCATCAAACTTACAACAAGTTGATGGGAAAACTATCATAGCTCCAGCAAAACTACACAGAACAGATCCGTTTGCATATATGAGATCCAGATCCAATTCTTTGACGGATAAATCTACACCAAAAGCATAGGATTTGTTCGACATCGGAAACAAAAGAAAATCAAGAGCAACGCTAGTAAAAGAAAAATATACCAAAAACATACACTTCCCCAACCCGGTTGGTCACCGTGGGGTCGGAGACCAAATCCCCCCAGATAGGCAAATGAAGATAGTTGAAAGCACATCAGAAAAATACGACACAAAACTAATAAACACAACTAATAAATCAAAAAAACTTATAAAAAAAGGCTTATATATATCAACCTTAAACACTAGAACTCTAAGGACAGATGAATCTCTACAAGAGCTAGAACATGCACTCAATTCAATCAACTGGGATGTCATTGGCCTGAGTGAAGTAAGAAAAAAAGGAGAAAAAATTGAAGAACATGAAAATTATATCATATAGGAAGACATTAAAAAATAGCCGGAACACTATGGCGAAGAACAGCCACAAATAGAAAAATATGGCAAGCTCTGGGGGAGGCCTTTGCCAAAGGGCAATCTGATATAAACGTTGCTGAAAATTCAAATGTTACTGATGTCACAATGAAAGACAAATAATATATAAAAATAAATACTTTAAAAATACTTAGTATAATGATTGAAAACTTAAATAATAATTGTGTAGATAAAATAAATAATAAATATGTAATTAACTAATCAATGTAATTTCTAAATAGATATTAAATAAATGCATGCATATGTAAAAATATTAATTGTAATTAATTTGAATTTAATTTGTAATTGATTATTGTAATGAGAAAAGAATGTCAGAAATAAAGGCTTTTGTTTGTTTGTTTGTTTGTTAAGTGGGTGTACTTTATACAATATGTTAAAAAAAAACATGTCCAATCCATGAAGGCATCATTAGATATTGCCATTCGAATGTTTAAGTGATCTTTTTCAGATAAGAAGTAAAAAAAAACTGGGGAAACTAACATGGTAATAGATACATGGGCACGGGCACAGTACATTAAAGTAAGCAGCATTATGTCTGTTTACAAAAAAAACTACCTACTGACAAAGATGGAGTCACATTTTAAAAAAATTGCTACGTTTTTGGGAAAATTACAGTACCTAATATGGGCATAAAAACCCCGCATATATTTTTTTCATTTGTTTATTTACGTAATGAATATTTGATGTTTCTTATTTTTTTTGGTCATGTGATTGGGATACTTACTCATATATGCCCTTTTCGGATCGTAGGTAGGTACAGGGTTTTTCTTACATATTGTAGGTAGATATATCTCGTGTTATTGACAGTTACATTTTAATAAGTATAGGTACTATCTAAATCAATATTCATCTTTATTCACAGATGGAGTTTTACGGAATTTGGGCTTGGACTCTTATCACACACGTGTCAGTGCCTCTTCTTGTCTGCTACAGATTTCAAGCCACAGTTTGTTTCTATGAAATATGGAAAAATTCATATAAGATGAAAAAAGATTTTATGAATAATGAAGTGAATGGATTTGAATTAAAGAACCATCATGTAGCATGATAGAATAAAGACAGTATTTTAAAATGATTCTTCCAATAACAATAAAAAATAACATACCTAGGAACCAATCCAACTTTAGTATTATTACTTATAGCAAAGAGTATATAATCACAACGTTTTACTTATAGCACGAGAGCCCATGACAAAAATGTTTGCCTCCCCATTTTACGACCAAAACCGTATGAAATAAATAAATTTGGTTATTCTGATTACAGAAACACTAAAATAATTACATGATGTATCATAGCAATCTGTCTGATTTTCAGAATGTAGTTGAACAATAGATTTTAGATGCATCGCACGACGCACGTGCGTATGTAACATAACGTAAGACGTGAAGACCATTTGATAAAATTACAAAATGAGGCAGTAAAAACGCAAATTGTCTGAATATCATGTTTCCACGTAAACATTTATCAGTTGATGACAATACAAGAAAGTGTGAGCATCTAAAGTGTTAAAATATGGTTAAAACCATTTTGAAGGTAATTGTAAAATTTTACCGATCTGAGTTCCCTAGATGTAGAAAAAAATTATATCAGACAAATTTAGTATAGCTCCATATCAAAAACCATTGTAAATTCTGATTGTTTCAAAGACATCTCACACAAAGAGTTTTTAGGGCTCAGATACCTCCAGTCCATACATTTTTTGCCAAGCGCTTTCAAACGTTTCTATTCCCATAATATATATACAATAAAATTCTCAAAAAATGCAATATAAAGACAGATTCAGTACGCACTGCTCACCAAAAAGTTATTAATTACATAGCCGACCTAACTTACTATGAAATTGAAGAATTATTGAGAACTATAAGCTATAATTGCAAGGTGATACACATACACATACACACACACACACACACACACACACACACACACACACACACACACACACACACACACACACACACACACACACACACACACACACACACACACACACACACACACACACACACACACACACACACACACACACACACACACACACACACACACACACACACACACACACACACACACAATTTTTTTAATATTGTTATGTAATTCATTAATAATTAAATATAGTATACGCCTGTATTGGTCCAAATTATCAATTTATGCCTTTTGCGGTTGAGACCATGGGTCTGTGGGGGTCTGAAGCTCGTCGTTTCGCAAATATTTTATGTAAAAAATTAATCGAGGCCTCGGGTGACCGGCGGGCGGGGAGCTTTTTCCGCCAACGCATCAGCTTGGCCATCCAAAGAGGAAACGCTGCCAGCCTTCTGGGAACCTTGCCGATCGGCGGCAGCGGCAGCCTCGAAGAAGTTTTTTATATATTATAATTGTACATTTGCTTGTATATTTTGTACATTTGTTGTAAATAAAATGTTTTTGACCAATATAGTATAGTCCTATCAGGCAAACATGTAATTTGGACAGCTTCGATACAGGCTATGCCTAGTGAGATTGTCATTGTCAATCAAACCACTGTAAAATTTAATTTCTTATAAATTTCTATTCTATTCTAAATTTCTATTCTATTCTAATTAGATAAATTTTCTATAGTCAGACAGAAATCATCGATAGCACGCGGCAGCATATCAAGCAAGGAAAAAGGAAACTGAAGACGCAGCAGCCGTTTGTTATATTATACTATACGAACCATTTGGAGGCACTATTGACCCCTTAATAACTCAAAATCTATCTTAACATAAACACATGAAATTTGGTTTATTTATTAAAACCCATTAGGTGAACTAGAACAATTTCATAAATACAGCTGAAACGGTTATTGAGATATTAAAGTCCAAAAATCGGCATTTTAATCACTGACTCACTCGCTCACTCTTAGAAATTTGGTTTATACAAAATTTAGACTTAGAAATTATGTTTATACAAAGGGAAAAATCTGAAAGTAATGATTTTTTATGATTTGAAATATTTTTCAAGCAATTAAGTAAAACAAGCACAAAGCGACGTTTAAAATTAGGCACAAAGCGACTTTTAAAATTATAATAGCAAAAAAATATGATTTCGCAGGAGAGGTTCTCAACATTTTACTTAGAGTTACGTATGGACAAGGAGTGACTTTGCTGAGATATAACGTGACTATAACATAAGAGAAGAATACTGAAGAAATTGCTTAAAGGTCTAGATACCAAGCCAAAAACCTAAAAAAAATGTTCTGTCAATTCTTTGGTCCTAACCAGTGTTACCACCTCTACCAACATTTCGGTAGATCTACAAACTTTTAGAGTCTTGCCCAAATCTACTACCTTACAATCAAAAAGTTGAGTAAATAGTTATAAAATGCTTCATAAGTCAAAATACCTTTGCTCTAGAAAAAAAAAGCCTCTTTCAATTATTTCAAACTATTGCACCAAAAATTTAATTATTTTGAAAAATATCACACCTACGTAGAATTTCAATAAAATTAATATGTTTATATTAATAATTATAAATATCGTTTTGTTATTTAGTGAAGTATAATTATAATAAAGAACTATTAAAACTAATCTGCGGAAAAAAATTGAACAGTTGCTGCAAGCCTACTTGTCAATCAGGCAGTAAAAGAAAAAGAACAAAGTGGAAGTTGGATGGAAGCGGATGCGTAAATTTTTCGCCATAAAATATGATAAAATTAGCTCGACTTTGTAATTTTTTTTTAAAGACTATATCTTTTTATAGCCTGTATAAAAACATGGACAACACAGAAATTTTTAAGTATATGTAACTTAAAAATGTATGTTATTCGTATTTCATATGTTTTTTCTAATATATTTGTATAATTTTGGCATTTATTAGAAAAAGAATGGCAGACTTTAGCATAATGAGGATCAGTAAAGTTACAGCAAATTCAATAGAACGTTATTTTTTATGACTTAAGAATTATATATCTTTTTGAATTATCCAAATCGGACCATTACTTACGAAGATATTAAGTAATAAACATATGCCGTTCCTGTCGCTGAAAGCCAATACATGCGGGTGCGTGTGACGTCACTGTGACGGAACGAGCGCGACCGGCTAGCACTTACTTCTGGTAAACTGGTATTTGGTCAATGTTTTGCCGATTTAATAGCAAGTGTTATACCTTTTTGAATAGCTAAAGAGACATAGAAGTTTTTAAAATTATTTGCTGAATAAGACCATGCATTTTTTTTTAAAAAGCACTTCAAAGTTAAAAACACTTAGTTAAAATTCTTTAATTCTCGGGCAGTATTTGTAAGCTGTTAGTAGTAGGTTCAGTTTTTATTAATCATTTCTATTAATTGACATGCCTTCTAACTTAAAACATAAAAAAAGGGGCCACTAACAGCTCTAATCCCAAAAAATTGATAATAATACCTTATTTGAGGTTGGTGCCATTTAAGCTAGACCTCTAAATTGTATGAGCGCCGATACAACTCAGAGGTCTATCTTAACTGCTTGTCACTATGTATGTATGGTATGGAGACAGCCTTTTATTTTCAACTTTTTTGGTTAAAAGCAAGGTCTTACGGCATACAAGTAAAATAAAAATTCCGAAATATAAAAAAAGTTGAAAATTAAGGTATATTTTGGTACTTACAAGTATTCGCGAAAATCTAAATTTGCCCATATCTTTTTATCGTGTTGACTCAGGACCTTGATTTTTATACACCTAATAGGGACTATAGATTTCAATATCTGGTATAAATTTCAACTTGCTAGGTCTTCCTGTTCCTGAGATAATCGGTGGTGACACATGGACAGACGGACAGACAGACGGACAAGAGAGTGATCCTATAAGGGTTCCTTTTTTTACCTTTTGAGGTACGGAACCCTAATAAAGGTTATTTTTAAATATTTTTAAGGTTGAAGATCTCCGTAACAGTTAAGTTTAGGACACCATATTACAAAACCAAATCCATCAGAAATGAGCTGAATAGTAACGTCCTTTAATATTCAGTACGACTTTCCCTGTATCCCTGTATAGGCTGTATATATCATTTTGTGAATGGCCTTTTAACCTACTTGCGCTTTATTTAGTGCATGGTTCTCTACACTTGCTGATCTAGGTATGATAGAAACCTTAATTTTTTTACATTTTTTGGTCTTGCATTTGGCCACTGACCCGTCCATGAAGGACGAAGACGAGGCCTAAGATGGAGCACGCTTGCCCAGAAGGTGCCTATTCACTCTGGCCTTGAAGATCACCAGATATTGGTTGTCAATGGCTGTTTTTTGCCATCTCGCTTTTTGTTCCAAACCATTCGTTCAGTATATACCTACTTAGGTAGGATGACTCGAATATAAAGCAAAAATATATAATGTTTTGTTTTTATACATAGATTTTAATTCCGATTTATTTATTTACTAGTTTTTCGACAGCATCATCGCACGCGTGGATTACACGATTAAAGAAACATACAGACCTTAACACCCCTTTTTATCCCTTTCAGGGGTAAATTTAAATAATCCTTAAAAGCATGTTTCTTTATTTTATTGAAGAGCATAAATACTATACTTCAAGTAATTTTGATAATAAACATTTTTTTTTTCATACAGACTTTAATACCCCTTTTTTACACCTTTTAGGGGTGAAAGTGAAAAAATACTTAAATACCTACATGTTTCTTTGATTTTATTGAAGAGCATAAATACAAAATTTTGAATTTGTATAAAAAAATCATACAAATTTTAACACCCCTTTTAACCCTTTTAAGGGTTGAAATTCAAAAATCCGTAAATTTGGATCTTTAATTTGATCGAAGAGCATAAATACTAACTTTTGAGTAATTCTGATAATAAACAATTTATTTTTCATACCACCCCTTTTTACCCCTTCAAGGGTTGAAATTCAAAAAATCCTTAAATACATGTTTTATTATTTTATATTTAGAGGCTAAATACCAAATTTTATTCATTTCAAATAAAAAATGACTGAGTTACATACAAAATTTGGACCCCCGTTTCAGTGGGGCGTGAATTTTGGAAAATCCTTTCTTAGCAGAAACCTACGTCGTAATAACTATCTGCGTGCCGAATTTCAGCGAAATCTGTTCAGTGGTTTCAGCTGTGCGTTGATAGATCAGTCAGTCAGTTGGTCAGTTTTACGATGTTATGGGTCTTTCGGCACGTTAAAAAATAGGTTTTTCTGGCGTTTTAATAGAATTGTTTGTACATTTCGGCACAATACAATATTTATACATAGTTAAAAAAGTAAATTAGACACAAATCGGACACTTATTTGTTTTAAAATTCACAAATAAAGAAACAACCCACTGCGCGCCTTACGGCTAACTGGCGGCGACCCTCACTGTGACGTTTCAGCTACCGCGAAGGCCACTCGGTGCACTTCGCTAGTAATTCGGTCATAACTTCGTCAATTTTTGTCGTAGAACAAAAATTTTTGCACTGTATGTTAAAGATTTCTTAGCTCTATAAATCTGCATTCTTAACTAAAATCGTTACGGATTTAGGAGGGCAGTTGGCACAATCTTTAATTTAAATCTGGTTACACTGAAGCAAAGTTCGGGCTGGTAACACTGGTCTTATCTATCAATCAAATAAATAAATTTGTGTTGTGTACAAAACCTTCAATTCACTAATTTTAGATTTTAATAAAAAAATATGGCTTCAGTAATGGATGTTGACGATGAAGAAGTAGAAATGCCATCTTCTAGTAGTGGCAAAGGTGACAAAAAGAGATTTGAAGTCAAAAAGGTATATCAAAGTATTTACGCATAATTTAAATTCTACGATGTAATTCTGTCATAATGATAGTTTTCACTAAATATATCTTGTTTCAGTGGAATGCCGTTGCTTTGTGGGCCTGGGGTATGTGTATTGATGTAATAATTTACTTAATAACCTTCAAAATGCTTACTCATTTCAAGTCAATAAAATTGCCATCATGGGTAACCATAGCGTTTGTAAACTGAGGGAAAAATCTGAAAAAAATCGTAGTATATTTCGAAAATAATTGTAAAAATAGCCCTGGTATTTGTAAAAGCTTATAAAAAGGTTATAATAAAAAAAAAGAAAAACAACATAAACATGCCTCAATTCGAAAATATTTCATGTTTTATGTGTAAATTTTTGCAAAAGATACTTTCTCTCAGTAATATGATGGTAGTGAAACAAAAACTTCCATAATTGTTGCCTTAAAAGCTACTTCATCTACTGTAAAATGGTTTTCTTGAAATATACTAGACTAGGCAAAATCTTACCTTCTTATTTTGTTTTTTAATAATCACAATTCTATGTACTACCAGCTTATAGCATGAAGGTATGTCTGACTCCTTCATGTCTAACTTAACAACATAAATTTAATATCAAAGATCATAGTAAATTTTCTTTTCAATTAAGTATCTGAAAAACGTTCTACTTTCTTCTACTTATGGAACTTGGCTTCCATTGAAATAAGCACCCATTAAGATCTTTACTCTTTTATCTGCATACCAAGAACCCCAAACATTGTTTGTACCAGACTTGCCCCCTTTTCACATTTATTCCTTGTGATTATGGGTAATAACATAATATGTTTTTGGTGGGGGATATCACAAATTTTTGGCTAGTTTTATTCTTTAGATCAGAATAAACACTCAATGATAAAAACTCATGATCTTCAAAGTTAAATGACTTATGTATTTATAAATAAGGGCCGTCCATAAAATACATTACTCGGAATTTCACCTTTTTGGACCCCTCCCACCCTCTTCACAAGTCATACTTTCAGCGACCCCTCTAGCTAATATTATGCAATTTGTTTAATTCTTAATTCTTGAAATATTCATAGTTTGTTTTCTTCAGATTTTCAGATTGCTTCCTTAGCATATGCCTAATGATCAATCTTGATGCCGACTTTCAAGTTTCTAAGCCAGCTATAATTGGTCTAGTGGCTTTTTATATAAGTGATAGCGAATAATACTTAACATTATGAGTCATGGTTAGGTTTTACACCACCATTACATTTAAATACCTGTAATACATTACACATTTTAGATATTGTTGTGGATAACTGTGCTATCTGCCGCAATCACATAATGGATCTGTGCATAGAGTGTCAAGCAAATCAAGCATCGGCTACCAGTGAGGAGTGCACAGTGGCCTGGGGTGTCTGCAATGTAAGTTAAACTTTATTATACACAAAGTTTTTAAGGCGATGATAGCTCAGTGGTAGTAACGTCGGATACTGCGGTGAAAGTCGTGGGCTCACATCCTATAATGACTTTGAGTTTTCGGTAAAGGAAAACATTGTGAGGAAACATTTCCACGGTGATAGGGTACATTGTAGCTGGACTGGCTGGCTGCTTACCACCTTAGACGACATCATCACTTACCATGCTAATCCATTTTCTCAAAATAATATGCCCTATATCTATCTGCCTATAAACTATGCCTCTGCCAAGTTTCGTTAAAATTGGTTTGGTAATTCACTTACTTAAGAAATGTATTATAATTGTACTTACTTCTAGTTTTATAATTTCTATTTTTAAGGCGCGTCGCTCACTGGTAAGTAGAGGTGGCGGTGCGGCGCGGCGACAATTTCATACGACGCGCAACGAGAGTCGAGACGCGGGCATCTCTGTTTTCTCTATGAATAATGCCGCCGTGACGTCGCCTCGACTTACCAATGAGCCTCCGGCCTAAGGATATTTTATTATTTGTATTTATGTGGTCCCGAGTAGGGTTGCCCTGCGTCTGACTTTAATAGAATAGGAACCTAAGCATTCAATAATTTTATCGAGAGCGTAACCAGCTCAGATATAAAAAAAAATGAGACGCTCAACATCTGGTGAACGCTTTGTTTATATCCGCTTCAAAGCTCTCATCCCCGACGAGCAGACACGAGTGTATTTCGAGCCAGACAGGAGTGTGTGCACAGTATAAAGATATACAGTATGGAAACTAAGCCTAAATCTGAAAATAATTACCTACGCTCCATTTAAGCCATAGGGTTAAAGGGTTGTAGGGTTGTCACTTTTAATGTTTTATGATATTGTTTTTTAATTAAAACATTATATGTTCTGTAGTGATCAATTAATCGAATTGAAATAGCTAGTCTAAATATATCAAAGAAGAAACTGACTGGCTGACTGACTGACTGACTGATCGATCAACGCACAGCTGAAACCACTGAACGGATTGCGCTGAAATTCAGCATGCAGATAGTTATTATGACGTAGATTTTCTCTAAAAAAGGATTTTCCAAAATTCACCCCCTAAGGGGTTAAACGGGGGTCTAAAGTTTGTATGAAAATCTGTAATTTTTTATTCGAAATGAATGAAATTTGGTATTTAGCCTCTAAATATAAAATAATGAAACACGTTTTGTAGATTTTTTGAATTTCTCCCCGTAAAGGGGTAAAAAAGGGTGTTAAAGTTTGAATGAAAAATTTATTGTCAAAATCAAAATTAGTAGAAGCTCTTCAATAAAATTAAAAAACAACGTATTTAAAGATTATTTTAATTTCACCCCTTAATGGGATAGACAGGGGTGTTAAAGTTTGTATGAAAAATAAATTGTTTATTATCAATATTACTTGAAGTTTAGTATTTATGCTGAAAGTCCAATGCTCTAGCTATTAAAACACGAAAACAGTTCATGTTATGTTCATTTTATATAAATTTCAATTAAGGTACGTACATACATGTTTATGTACTTTTATGATTCGATAAAATAATAAAGTTGAGCAAATTTTGTGTTCTACGCGATAAAAGGCGCGGGCGAAAGCTATGTTTGGATAATTTGAAATAACTAGCCAGAACTGTAAAAATGAATCAGCCAAAGTCGAGTAGTACACGCGGGCGAAGCTACGGGTGGAAAGCTAGTTTACAAATAAAATTTAAACAGGTATCTCATGGCGTTGGTTATCCTCGATAGTTTAAAAAACGGAAAACAGTTTAATATTAACACACAACTTGTAGATCTTTGTTTTTTTTGTAGGTCACAAACTTATCATTATTGTATAAACTTTTACAAGTTTTGGCGGGAGTGTACGCGAGCCGCGGTTGAACCGTACCGCATTTTAACCCCAAAAATGACGAAAAAATGACGGATTTACATTTTGACACCAATATCGGTTTCAACACCCTCGAAAACCATGAAAACGACACCAATGATGAAAACGTTGATAATTTCTTGCAGCCGCCATCTTGGATTTACATTTTGACACCAATATCGGCTTCAACACCCTCGAAAACCATGAAAACGACACCCATGACGAAAAAGTTGATAATTTCTTGCAGCCGCCATCTTGGATTTATATTTTGAAAGCACTATCGGCTTCAACACCCTCAAAAACCATGAAAACGACACCCATGACGAAAAACTTGATAATTTCTTGCAGCCGCCATCTTGGATTTACATTTTGACACCAATATCGGCTTCAACACCCTCTAAAACCATGAAAACGACACCCATGACGAAAAAGTTGATAATTTCTTGCAGCCGCCATCTTGGATTTATATTTTGACAGCACTATCGGCTTCAACACCCTCAAAAACCATGAAAACGACACCCATGACGAAAAAGTTGATAATTTCTTGCAGCCGCCATCTTGGATTTATATTTTGACAGCACTATCGGCTTCAACACCCTCAAAAACCATGAAAACGACACCCATGACGAAAAAGTTGATAATTTCTTGCAGCCGCCATCTTGGATTTACATTTTGACAGCACTATCGGCTTCAACACCCTCGAAAACCATGAAAACGACACCCATGACGAAAAAGTTGATAATTTCTTGCAGCCGCCATCTTGGATTTACATTTTGACAGCACTATCGGCTTCAACACCCTCGAAAACCATGAAAACGACACCCATGACGAAAAAGTTGATAATTTCTTGCAGCCGCCATCTTGGATTTATATTTTGACAGCACTATCGGCTTCAACACCCTCAAAAACCATAAAAACGACACCCATCTCGAGAAAGTTGATAATCTATTGCAGCCGCCATCTTGGATTTATGTTATGTTTTACGAATTTATTATGATTGATCACACAGACGATTAAAATTTTAAAACAATAAATTATTCATTTCAAAATCAGCAGGAAGTTTAAAAAAAACGGCAATAAAATCGCGTTTGTTGTATGGAAGCCCCCATTAAATATTCATTTTATTCAACCCTAAAAACAATAGCTCCGGTTTTGTTGAAGCATAGTTCAAACAGCCGTATACTACGCAATACGCTCGTGGCATTTTTAAAAATATCGCGGAAATAAACTTGTACGTGACCACTCGCCTTGACGCGGCATTCGCTACTGACGGCACCGCGAAACCCCCTTAGAGGTCTCGTAGATGCGCATGTTTGTGTGAGTGAGCCGTTTCGAACGTTTGTAGGGAGTTTCCATACTGTATATCTTTATACTGTGGTGTGTGCAACAAGTCCATCGTATTGTTGAACACATATCATACCGTTTACAAAAAAGCCAAATGACAGGAGCCCCTTTTCTTCGATGTGGCAAAGGCGTTTGACAAAGTTAGGCACAACGGCTTTATGCTCGTATACGCTGTTACGAACTACGCGTGCCAGACAGACTCGATATCATCATTCGATATCGTATTGTAAGTGCGCTATCCTCCTCTTATCTCATTCAAGCCGGAGTCCCACAAGGCTCTGTGCTGTCCCCCTTTTTGTTTACATTCTACCTACACAAGTGACATCCCCAAAACTAGCAAAACGCGCTTATCGCCGTTTCTTCGATAGAGTCATCAAACAAGCGAAATCTCTCACAGTTCAAGCCGAGTCCTAGTCAAGAGGTTGTAAATCTAGAATTTCCAAAAACAACTCCTTAGTACCTAATCGTCAACATTACATAAGGAAGCATTGGGCAATACTTCATGTTTCTAGTCTCAGTAGTTTGATCTATGCGCTGATAATTCAATTAGTCACTCGGATTCTTCTTTGTAAATATACCTATAGGTTTTATAACTTGATTTTCATCACACTCCATCACCTTTTGGCTTATCATCACAGCCAATGTACTTAATAAATTATTTATTTTCAGCATGCTTTTCATTTCCACTGTATTTCACGTTGGCTCAAAACTCGACAAGTCTGCCCTCTAGACAACAGAGAGTGGGAATTCCAGAAGTAAGTTATAACTGCTTGATATCTCTTTTAACTTCAATAATTTTATTATAAGGTATATGCCTTATAATATGTAGATATCTTGTTTTTACCTTTTTGCAGAATTCTTATTATTATCTAAGGCCTCATTTTCTAAGAGCCGGTATGTGAGCAAAAATCAGCCTTGATGTAAAAAAAAATATTGTGTATAAGCTATAATGTCAATGTATGTAATAGATCACAATAGTTTGGCCTAATA
The DNA here is from genome assembly GCA_951361185.1 of Ochropacha duplaris. NCBI lineage: Eukaryota > Metazoa > Arthropoda > Insecta > Lepidoptera > Drepanidae > Ochropacha > Ochropacha duplaris. The sequence goes on along the minus strand of OX592695.1, from coordinate 5,642,616 downwards.
GAATTTCACACTATTTGTTATTTTGTTGCAGATATGGTCACTAAACAAGTTCCAGGTTTATCTTGCAACAGCAAGCCACAAATAACGCTAGGAAGATGGGCTTGCCAATGTCAATATTGCATTAAGTTCTCAATAAATTAACCTTAAAATTTACATTTTTTGTTATTAATTTCGCGATATTTGTAAATTTGATTATACCTTGTAATAGAAATATAAAAACACATAAAAAGAGTAAACTTTCTAACAGCCTTACATGTTTATTTTTGGAGATAAAGAAATGTATATCCTAGGGCATTCTTTACCCACAAAAAGCCGTATAAAACTTCTGATCCCAAACAACCCAGAACTATGAACCAGATAGCTGAATTATTACTAGGAAATACATGCTATTTATATAAGGTAATTAGGTATTTTAAAAGACTTTTCGCAAAACAAATAGAAGGTATGTAATCGTAGGCATATGAAGTGAATTGTAATATGTATGTGAAAGTAGAATCGAATTCAAGACCGTGGCAGTCAGAGACTCAAGTATCGAAACCTACGTAGTTTCACCTATAACACATTTTACGGCTATGCCTACTACACGGAGATTTCTATAAATATTTTAGGTAGGAGTTGTACAGTCAAGTTCATTAATATATTGGCACTTTCAGGCTCCAAAAATATATGAAACGTCAAAAAAGTTCATAATATTGTGAAAACTATAAGCATCATTAAATTGTGGTCAAGATTTGGATTCATTCATATGTGCCTCTTTTTTCTCAGTAACATCTATACAGCCAAAGGCACATAATTATATGAACAACATTAAGATCATTATTATCTAAACAATGTAGGATTCACAATTATGTATTCACACAAGAATACAATAATATCTAAACAAGTTAATGTTATTCAAATTTAACCGTATTACTACATCATAAAGATGATTTTACTAGCAATCTGCAAGTTGCATGATCAAGGAGATTGTAACATTTTTTAACACTGGCTAGATTTAATTCAAATGAAGATATACTTTTCTCATAAAATAATAACTGACGCACATGTCGTTCAACGATTTAGTAAAATTCTTCGATTTACGATACAATATTAGGCTAAGAACTCACGAAGCGGTTTTCTTTCACTCACGCCCGCCGCGGTGGAAAAACGGCTGATTTATTTCCAAACTCACGAGACCGGAGGTCTGTGCGATTACGCAGCCGTCGCGTTTGCGATTATCACTCGCAAACTTGGCGGGCGATTATCACAAGACAAGACGGGCGGTTAACGATCAGTTGAGTTCTAGACCGCCATAGACACCAATCTCCCGCCAACCAATCGCAAAGTGCGCGGGCGCAACTACAAGAAATTACGGTAAGCGACTTACAAAGCGTGTTTACATTTGAAAATTTATCGTAATTTAATTACGTAAATTACTTACATGAGTAAAACTTACAAGTGTAAGTGCGGCCTAACATACGGCATCGAAAGACACACAAACGCGAGGAAAACAATGGAAACAACTGTCATTTTCTGTATCAATGTAAACTAGATCTTATTTGCTCTAGCAAATAATTGACTTTGCCATGCATGTAGAGATAATTAAAAAGCTTAGCCAAAATCAGTATAGATATTTTTGAAAAGGGTGATCACATATTATTGCCTGATGCACATCATATATTATTGAACCGTTCACATGCGGACATATTTTAGATCTATATGTCGAGCAATGGAATATTATATTCCATTCTCTAACATATCGCTCAATAGCGAATCTCCCAAGTGGTACAATGCTGACTGTGCCTTTGTAACCGTAACCGTGTCCGTAAGTAGTCGGCTTACCGGATCTGGGCTGATTCTCGCACTCGTGGTGCTCCGGACACTGGTTTGAAGAAGAAAGCCTTTAACATCGCCTCCAAGTCCTGCAAAAAAGTCCTTAAGAGCGCACGTTTCGACCATGTTGGCCGGATCGGAAAAACGCTGTCTTCTTACCCTTCTAAAGCTAGGGAGTAAAGCTTTCTGGTCCCTTGCCAAATCGGTCGAAACTAACTTCTGCCGTCCTTCGCTGCCGCCGTTGCTGAAGCCTGATGGATCACTAGCACATACTGCCACTGAGAAGGCCAATCGATATCTCCAAGGCTTTCAATAGGGTCTGGCACACTAGCCTTCTAAGCAAGCTTCCCTCATATGGAATCCCTGATAGTCTGTGCGCTTGGATTTCTGATTTCCTGAGTGAACGGTCTATACGAGTGGTTATAGACGGGTGCTCGTCGGATCTTATGGCTATCAATGCCGGAGTTCCTCAGGGATCGGTTCTCTCCGCAACTTTATTCCTGCTGCATATTAATGACCTGCTGATGCCCGCAACAGGCCCATCTTAGGCCTTGTCTTCGTCCTTCATGGACCTCCGTGGCCAAACGCAAGCCCATCAAATGTAAAAAAAAAAAATGTTGTATAGAATTTATTGAGCTTTCCAACGCTCACAATATTTTGAATCCTTGACAGTGCCAATATAATAGGTCTTTACCTATGAAATTGCCGTTCTGCAGTACTGGCCATTTCAAATCAAAATAATTTTTGTATGGCTAAGAATTCTAATTTCAATTCGGATTCAATCGGATTTTTTTTTCCAAAAGTAGTCATTTGTTTATTGATTAGTGATACATTTTCATCGCATTTCAATCTTTTTCGTCATCATGGATACGTTAAAAATTCGAGTAATTATGGAGTACCTACCGTCGTGGCAGCAACGCGGCACAAGCGGCACGCAACATCAACGACGTTTACGGAGCTAACACTACAAACCAACGCACCACCTGTTATTGGTTTGCTCCCTTCCGTTCTGGAAATTTCGACCTGAAAAATGAACCTCGCGGTCGTCCGAAGACTTTGGTCGACAATGACGAATTAAAGGCGATTGTGGAAGCTGATTATACACAATTTACGGCTGAATTAGCAGCAGCTTTCGACGTTAGCGTCAAAACAATATTGGTCCATTTGCGTCAAATTGGCAAAGTAAAAAAGCTTGACAAATGGGTGCCCCACGAACTTAATGATCGCCAGCGCGAAGTACGCGTCGAGACGTGTACTACTCAACAGACACACAAAAGAAGGAATATTGAACCGCATTGTTACCTGCGATGAGAAATGGATTCTGTTTGATAACCGCAAGCGCTCAGCAAGTTGGTTGGATCCTGGTTCAGCACCTAAACAATGCTCTAAACGAAAACTTACCCCTAGAAAAGTGATGGTCACTGTTTGGTGGTCTAGCGCCGGTGTGATTCATCACAGCTTCTTACCAAACGGGGTGAGCATTACTGCAGATGTGTACTGTGAAGAACTGAACACAATGATGGAGATGCTGGCACGTCTCCAACCAGCATTGGTCAATCGCTCGTCTCCGCTGCTCCTGCACGACAACGCGCGACGGTCAGCAGACGGTCTCCTAGTTGCAAGAACTTGGAAGCTCTCCGTCATCCGCCCTACTCACCAGACCTTGGGCCTACAGACTACTACTTTTTCCAGAATTAAGTTATCCACTTCTTGGCGGGAAAAAAATTCAATACCCGAGAGGCAGTACAAAATGCCTTTGAAGAATTTGTTGCCTCCCGTCCAGCTGATTTCTTTAAGAAGGGCATCAATAAACTGCCACTGCGTTGGCAAAGATGCATTGATTGCATGGTTGATTACTTCGATTAATAAAAATAAAAAATACATGAAAAAAAATCGTTTAAATTTTTTCATACAAAACGGCAATTTCATAGGTAAAGACCTAATATTAATGAACTCGACTGTACCTACTGAAAGAAGACATCTTGAAATCTTTCTTTAATAAATTGACTTTTTTGTAGCAAGAGTTGCAAGTAAATCATGCTCGCTTTGTTCTTGCTTGGTCGTATGACATCGCTCACTTCCCTACAATATGGGCGAAGGCGATGGCTGCCAGCCACGCTAGTCATCTGATGGTAAGTTACTACCATCGCCTATAGACATTAGCAATACTAGCGGGGTTTGCCAATGTAGTGTACACCTTATTACAATGCCATCTGCACCTTAAGAAATGCAACTGGCTCTCAAGTGCAAGTGTCGGAAAACCGACGTGCTTGGCGACAGATTTTCAACTTGAGGGTCAGTCAAGTACCTACTACAAAGTACCCTACTACTGTTCTATGGTTTCCTCACGACGTTTTCCTTCGCCGAACGCTCAAGCGGATTCGTACCCACTAAGTACCTTCGCCCTGGTATCCGACAAGCTAACATAGCAAAGTCGCTCATAAAACGTAGTGGTTACTCTTTAGTAGGTACCTCATACGGGATTGATATAAGGGACAATGTCCGGGGACCCGGGAACGCCTACCTCGTTCTACATTGGTTTAATCCTGGCTGATGCAATTACGCCACGTTGGTAATGGCGGGCGGCGTGACTTGTCGCCCGATTTTTTTTTTGTGTAAGTACCTAAGTCGGTCTTGATGGACACTGGATCGCCATTACGTCATCCTGAACTCCGTCCGATATAATCTAGGTTTCTGATGACGGCTCATTAGCGACTACGGGCGACGGCGGTTGACTTAAAACATTTCAGCTTCCTATGTAGGTACCCCAACATAGGATACACCTACACCTGTGTTACTATCTGAGAAATCAATTTAATTCTTCCTCAAAACAACTTAATTCTAATCTTAAGATCACACTTAATATTTTCCTTTGTTTGTTTACGGACGAGCAGTTTCATGCATTATATTATTGTTATCCTTTGATTTTTATCGCACTTCTTGATAGTCCAACACACACGGCTCCATAAATACCATAGGCTTAGTACGATCTTGTCATCGTTTTATATACATTGAATGAGGCCCGCCATCATGGAATTTCTAGCACTATGGTAGGGGAGGCAATGATGCTTTTGTAGTTACTCGAGCGTCTTTGGGACCTACTGGAATTTGAAGATTAGGTGGAATAAAGAAAAAAAGGTTATGTGATATTTTCCCCTTCAGCGGTGGGGGGAGCGTCTACAGGGTTTCAAAAATGTAAAAAAAAACAGTCACCAAGAAATACTCGAGCGCGTCAGATTTTTATACAGGCGGTTCTTCTTGATGGCCTTGTTGTACTGACCCATAATCTGACAATTATGTTGAGGGATTTCCTTAATCTGACGGTTTGAAAAAAAAAATATATAAAAAATATCGAAATCTCGAAAATGGTTCAAGATATCGAAAAAAATGTCTGTACTATAGTTGTAGAAAATTTAATCTTCTACAATATTTATTATGAATACATATCCCAAAAAACCCATAGGAAACGAGATATTTGCAATAAATGATTTTTTGACCTTTGACCTTGAAAAATCGGTAGTCGCGGGCACCCTAAGATAAGTAGCTTTTGAGACAAGTTTTATGGTGTCAAAATAAAGGTTTATACAAGTTAATAGCTGACTATCCCTCATTCGGAGGTGAAACTCATAATATTCCCGGACTATACACTTAATAATGATTTTAGCTACTTCGGCTTGTGCAAATCGGCAGATTAAGATATTTCCGTGATTCGTGACTAATTTCCTTCGAAATAAAAAAAAACGAATCGCGCTCGAGAAAATCCAGATGACTTTTTTTTTTGCAACTTTGCGAGTCTCCAATTTTCTTTCGTCACGCCTAATTTGTCAGATTATTGAAATGTACACTATTTTGCATGTAACTAACTTACCTTACCTTAATCTGACGCGCTCGAGTATTTCAAACCATCGATTTTTTTTTACTAATCTGACGGGCTACCCTAGGCGTTCGACACTACATAGAGGGCTCAGATTTGGTGAGAGAACTTCACAAGGTGCAAGGTTGCCCCCCTTATGTTAATCTGTCGCGCTCGAGTAAATCCCGAAATCCCCTATTTGCCTCCCCTACCACTAGAACCTATCAGAGATGTTTGCTTCAGGAGTTAGTCGAAAGTCGCCGAATTTCCGGTAGGTATGTAGGAATTGGATTAAAAGATATAGGTAAAACATTTATTTTCACATGGAGCTGCTCCAAGAGCTGGCTGTAGCTTAGCTGAAGCTTATCACCCCTAATGGCAAACAAATGAAAATGTATTCTAAAATCTAAATAAAAACAAAATAAGTTGTAACTATTTCATGAAATTATATATATCTACTAAATGCATTATAGAGGTGGCCCTGCCAGGAGTATCACACAGTCGATTTGCCTCTATGGTGACCTCTGACTAACCGTAATATATTACGCAAGCTGCTATACAATTTTTCGATAACGTTATTTATTCCCATTGGTAACCCTATGGCTTACTCTCCGCGAGCTTATTATGACAACAAATCCCTTCGAAAGACGTAAAAATTTATAAATATTCCGTCTGTTCTGTACCAAAATATTTCTTGTTATAGGCGTAAAGTTACCTACCTAAATATGTCAAGTGTGTCATATAAAAAGATAAATTTTAAGGGTAATTCATAAGGTCTGAATAAATGAGTATGAGGGTAGTACTGAAACCCTTGTTGAGAACTACACATGCTCAAGTAGTATATTTGGTACCACTAACAATACTTTATTATTACTCTATAAACAGAGAATTTAATTTACTATCGTTGGAATCCATGCTATAAATATGTATACAGAATTCATCATTAATTAAAAATTAAGTTATACAATGCAATCAAATCTACACCTAGAGCTCCTGCAACTGAAATTAATAAGTATGCTCATAACACCAATATTTAATAAAATAAATTTAGCTCGTCTGCATCAAACATTTCGTAATATTTTATTATGATGAAAATACTTCCTTAATAATAAAAGAAAGGTGATCATCAAGGAACGATTTCACCTTCGTCAAATAAGTTCCAAGGATTTCCATTGTAGGTTATAAAATAAATAATGGAACACGACATTTTTGTACACATTTATCATAACAATAGCCTAAACAATCATAGTCAAACAATAAATAGATACATACACTTCTACATAGACGGACTTTTTTGACGACTGTGAAAAGGTGTCTTCAATTGGGATATAAAATGAATTACTGCTAATAAAATAACTAACAACTTTTCGACGCCTCATTTTAATAAATAGGTATGTTTTTGGAATCATCATTTTTTTTCATTTGATGTCTATCACACAATACTCAATTATCAGAAGATCATCATAAAAATAAATACTAGATAAAATAATTCTAGTCAGTGTCAATTAAACTAATAATTGAATTATAACGGTGGAAATATAACCATAAGGTAGTTGCGGCTGTCAGTCTGCTGAAATAGCAGTAGGCAAATCAATAGTACGACTTTCATTGCCAAAAATTAATCTTAAGCGTTTCATAGGCGGCAGTGGATGGATTGGACTGTGTTTACGATGTCGCTCTTTAGATCGTCGACGCTTCTTTAGCTTTCGCGCAGTCTCAGGGTCAACTCCTTCCAGCCGAAGCACCTCGTACTCGGGCGCTTCTACTGTACCTCCACAATCCAATACTTCTTCTACAACTGGGCTCCTCTTCACGCGAAGCGTTAGCTTCAAGCCCCTACGAGGCGGCGTGCAAGGGCACTCACTGCTTTTGTTAGAATTGTCTACCAACCATGGTGGACCACAATCAGTTTCTTTTTTTGATTCCTCTGACCGATTTGATAAATCTACTTTTTGATTCTTGTTCAATTTACTATCTTTTGATTCACTTGGGTTAACATTTTCTCTAAAGTCATTAATTTCACTTTTCAAACATGCATTATTACTTACACACTCTACATTCTGAATTGTTTGTTCTTGTATGTTGGAATAACATTCTGAAGTATATGTTTTCACATCAACTACTGTACTTGTATCTGTTCTTTGTTGTAGAGATTCTTTTGTATCACTATCTTTTTCAGTGTCATCTACATGGTTATTAGAAATATTAACAGAATCTGCATTCAATTCATGATTCTCTTTTTGGTGATCATGTGAAGGCTCAGCTTTTACAACTACATTATTAGTTTCTAGCATGCTGGGCAGATTGGTTTCTAATTTTGTGATATCAAAGTTTGTTTCCAATTTAGATTCAGGTTCCACTTTAGAACCATTTTGTAATTTAGAACAAGTAGGCTGGGTACAAGTGTCTAGAAGACGTTTGTGACTCCTTAAAACTATACCAGAGTGAGAATCACGACTGCTGCGAGAACTGGTAGTGCTGCAGCAGCGTGAGGGCGGGGTTCGCCGCTTCATGTTGCCAACAGAGCTATTGGCGACGCGACTGCTATCTGTTCTTCGACGCAACCTTTCCCCTCGACTCGAAGTTGAAGATTCCCTACTTCCTTGTGATTCTGTATTTATAGGTCTATCCATTACATCTGCTATACAGCCTTGGGCTATTAAAAGTTCTGCATCATATTTTGTCAAACCTTTCTGTTTCATTTCTTTCATACTAAGTGGAGATACTATATTAGAGTTTTGACGGTTTGATATTCGAGCTTTCTCAGAATTTTTACCATTACCATTTTTTTGAGTTTGTTTAGCTTTCATTCTATTAATCCTATTATCTGTTTCTCTAAATCTGTATCGGGTGGCTTGCTCATCACTATGCGCATTCTTTACTGAGAATGCACCTTTCCCTCGCCTCTCACAAGTCTCACACTCACAATAACAATTTCCATTTCCAAAAAAGTCTTCCCCATAAAAACAAGTGATTTCTTCACCTGCTTCTATATCCCTCAAAACACGAACAAAAGCTTTCCCTCGATCGGTAGCTTCAAAGGTACATGTAGGCCTACAGTCATGATTTATATATGCTGCAGGTCCAAGCCATAACTGGGCACAATTTTTTCTACAACTGTACATAACAGAAAAATCATTCTTCCCTGGATGAAGTAACTGTTTTTCTTCTTCTTCTGTCATCTCAGCTATACACCCAACTAGAAAGTCAATCCTCTCATGCTTTAAGAATTTCTTTGTAGTTGAAATCTTAGCTCCAACTCCACCTTCTAAGGAATATCTATAGCATGGCTCAATAACAAAGCCAGCTTTATTATCAAAAACTCTCAAGTAGCGGTATATCTGGAAAAATAGCAGAAATGAATATAATGAAAATGGAAAATAAATACTTACCTACTTGACAATTTTGTCTAATGATAAAATACTTACATGTTCTCTTAATTTGCTCTGTTGATGTTTATTTTTACTAAAATGTCTGGGCATCCATTCACCATTAGCTAATTTTGTATATGCTTTATTATAATCTTGAGTCTGGACAAACTCTTTTATTATGTTTTTCAATTCTTCCTTATTAGTTTTAAGTGGTCTATAGCGAATATTCATTTTGTGTGTTATGATGCCAAGGTAGGGGTCCACAATGAGAGCCGTCGCCAGGTCATCGTACTCCGACAACTCGCGCGGAGTCATGCCCATTGGTTGCATTTTGTGGAGCACTTGCCTCCCAGGGTAGGTCGCTGATCCAACAACCATCCTGAATACCTGGACAACAAAGAACGCGACACTTTTATGATAGTACACTTACTCATTCACCATGAAAATACATTTGGCATTTAAGAAATTAAATCATAAATAAAATTATGTACTGCTGCTAGTGTAAATAAATATAAAAGATCTTTTACGAAACTCAAAAAAAAATCTGATTTATTATAAAAGGACAAACATGGCGGCCGAACACAGAACGAAATCCAAAAACGACACGTCAAATCTTTGACACCAATTTTAGTAGAAGTATTCACATTAAATAATAAATAACTTACTAGAATATATAGGTAAACTATTCAGCTTAAAATATCACTTACTTAAATCATTGAATGTTCACAAATTTCATGATTATTCTCAATAACAACTACACTTCGTAAAAGCACTCAGACGCTAACCGCTAGGTTATTTACATACATATCATTTTTTATATCAACTCTTATTATTTACTCCATTTTTGTATTAACGCAAACTAAAACAGGAAAATACTGATTTTATTCAAATTTATTCCCAAGGAAAGCTGAAAAACAACCATGTTTTCGTACACTTCATTCATTTACCTTAGTTAGGTATATTACATTTGTAATAATTGCTATCAATACAATAATATTAAATAGTTTTATAAATCCATGTTAAAATAAAAGGTTGTTTTTTTCTTAATTATCAACAAATGTAAAAAATTTATAAAAAAAACTTTCAGAAATTTTAGAGTGTGTACCATCTATCTTTTATGTTAACTGTTTAGTTGGTTAGCGCTTTTTTATTTGTAACTGTCTTTATAAACATGCATATGAGAAATAATCTCACTTTTGAAATTTTAGCCTTTTTACGTAAGGTACAGTTAAGCGTAGCGGTTACATACTCTTTGGGTACAGTGCTGAATTTCACAGTGCAGATTTTTTTATGTAGAGGCCACAATAAATCATGAAGTAATGTATAGGTGCCACAGCAAGTTGGGGTGCGTTGGGGGTTCTGCCTGACATGCTAGACGGTTGTTACACCCAGCTACCAACTAAATGAAAATAAAAGGCGCTGAGTCGGTCATTGATCAATCTTGATAGTAAGTCTAAAAAAGAGTTTTATTGAATAAAATCGATGGCGTTTTGTCCAATGTTCAATCTAAGTACACCAGAGAAGCGAAATGAAATGAAAGCGTGTATCCGTGAAAAGTTTTAGTGTAACACCCGCTAATTTCACTAAAATCTGACCGGACTTGTACGGAAGAGGACTAGACTTTACAGTGAATGTGAAAATATGACTGTAACATTTTGATATCTAATAACTAAAGAATGATACACAATCATCGACAAAAAATTACATTACCGAATGAATGCCCTCTCGAACATTTGGGTACTCTTTTAAATCTAGTAGCATTCGAACACTCCCACGATAAACATGCCTCTGAGCTCGTATATATTTTAGTTAGCAGGTATGAGTCGTAAAATTTAATTGCCTATTGCAAAGCTTTTGTAAATATCTTAATACTACTTTAAAAAAATTACTAGTATTACCCAACATAATTTGAGATAGTTTTGAGAAAACTTTGGAAGTACTGTACATTAGCACCTGCTGATTTGGGTCTTCACTTATATTTTTTCGTGTAGTACTCTTCGTAGTAAGAACTTTCACCAAGGCTTTTGACACGATTTTTCGAGAAAAAAAAATCCTAAAGTTTCTAACTTCTGACTAATTCATAAAAAAAATAACCATGAAGTGTACGGCGATCGTGCGCTGCGCTTCGCGATCGTCGCCACCTAATCAAGCCATGTTGATTCTGAATAGAAAAGATATTTTAAATAAATTAAAAAATATATATATTTATACGTGAATTAGTTAAAAAATTTTAAACTTTGGGTATTTTATTTGAAGAAAATGTATGCGACTGAAAGACTTTGTATCTATGACTAAAGATAATTTAAAAAAAAATACATTCACAAAACAAACGTTGTGTTGTCAAAGTTGTCAACCTAATTAAAAAAGTTAAAGTTTAGTTTCATTCAAATTCAATCAAAGATAAATAACCACGACGGGTTTAGTTTGATTGTAGACAGATAGTTTACTGTTTCATATATCTTATAAATTGTGTGTATCATCAGTCTGAATAAATATTTATGAATCTGTAAATATTAACCTGTAGAACGATACGGTATGTTGTAAATTTAATATCACACTCTTTTATTTGATCATATTCATGTGGTAAAATAGCTTATCTTAACCCAACTTTTATAGAGGAAGATTTAGGAAATTAGTGTTTACAACGTAAATTTAAATACTACTTTTAAATACCTGAAAGAAGATTTGATGATGTTGTTTTTTGATAATTTTAAAGTGATTCTGCATTCGCGACAGTGATACCGTCATGTAACTAAATAAGTATTGATTTACTTTATTTTAAGTAGAATTTTGATGTGTATGTGTTGGTGCTACTAGCTTATTAAAATATTTCCCTGTTACACATGAATGTTGTTCCTCCTGATCAAGATTTCAAAATACTAATAAGCACCACTTGGATATTGTAGAAAATATCTCATCAGTCTATTTTTTAAGAAGACCATAGCTGGCCCTTCTTCAACTATGTGAATAAATAGCATTAGAATCACAAAGTTGGCGCGGTTATAGGATTTCTGTTAAGTATGTGACTGTTGTTGATGCTAACAATTTTCTTAATTTTCCTTTGTTACCACAATGAAAATATATGCACAGAAAGTTGAAAAAAAGGCAAGTGCTAGTCAGACTCGCACTTGCCTTTTTTTCAACTTATATATAGGTATGTAAATAGTTCTTTCATCACGGAGATTTACCTGCAACGTTTCAGTCAGATATTCCTACTGCAGACTATGCAATGTGTATTTTCTCAACTTGTTCAAATGAAATGTGCGGATGTAAGACAAAAAATATTGATTAAAATTAATAAAAATTTGTAAAAATTAACGTTTAATGTTTTATATTTGATCCATTATCTTTAAAACTGGGTCGTTGAGGTAGACTTTTTTGCATGTTTTATTAAAATTCATGATTTAATCTACAAACTGCAAATTATTTAAGATCTCTTTTCGTTGTTATGATGATCACTGCCAAAGAGCAATGTAATGATCAAATGTGCGGATATAAGACAAAAAATTATTGATAAAAATCGAAAAAAAAAAAGTTGATAATGCAACTTCTTTTTTCGATTTTTATCAATAATTTTTTGTCTTACATCCGCACATTTCGTTTGAACAAGTTAAGAAACTACACATTGTATAGAACAAGTGCTTTCAGTGTTTTCCAATTTGTCAATTTTTCCAGGCAACATTTCCTGATTATAAGAACCTCATTTGGACTATTTGAAGCCAAATACCAGCCACTTGATGTGTTGCGTTTGCCAACAAACAAAATTTCAGTATTATTTGAGATTATTATAGTAATCATTTTAAAATAATTATAGGAATAACTTGACAAGTCACTATAGAAAGTGCAAAATACTTACTAACAACTATTAGCCATAACCACTACTCATGGCATCTATCCTCAGCTGACATTTTTGTAAAATTTGTATAACTTTGTGGTAAATAAATTAAAAAAAAATAAAAAAACAACTTTGTGTATTTTTTTAAAAACAGTAATGTTAAACTGAAAAAAAGAATGGTCTTTTGTCACATTGTCAATCACATGACTACTTGCGAAGTGATATTTATTGATTGATATACTTTTTTAAGGTAACCTACATCTTCCAATATGGCTCACTCTACTGGATCACCAGGCAATTTCAAAAGTGGCATGATAGATTTTACTGCTGGATCTTTAGGTATGTTGATAATTATAATTTGAGACAGATAGTACCTACCTAGTCTTGAGATTATACATAATACTAGGGACCCGGCGCAGACGTCCTGCTCTGAAATTATAACAAATCTTAAACCCATTCCAGCTACCGGGTCCAATTTTGTTTACAAATCATCGAGGAACCCATTGAAATACCTACACACACAAGAATTTCATTCAAATCGGTCCTTTGTTACCATAATCCTCCGAAACGGCTAGACCGATTTTGATGAAATTTTATATGTGTGTTTAGTAGGTTTGAGAGTATGTTGTTTTCTATTTTTAGTACCGCTAGATCCCACGGGAACGCGTATCCTACGGGAACGCGGGTGAAACCGCGGGGGAAATATAGTGAAAAATAGATAACAACATACTCTCAGATCTACTGAATATACATATAAAGTTTCATCAAAGTCATTACCATACTCCTCCGAAACGGCTTTACCGATTTTGATGAAATTTATATGTATATTCAATAGGTCTGAGAGTAGGTTGTTATCTATTTTTTTATAGCGCTAGATCCCACGGGAACGTGGATCTTACAGGAACGCGAGTGAAACCGTGGGGGACAGCTAGTAAAAAATGGATAACAACCTATTCTCAGACCTCCTGAATATACATATAAAGTTTAATCAAAATCGGTCAAGCCATTTCGGAGGAGTACGATAGCTAAAATTTTATATACAGGTTGTCCCATAAATAACACGCCAGAGTGACACTGGAGCTAGATTAACTTCAGGTCAATCAGATAACATCAACATGACCTTATTAAAAGTTTTCTGGTTTTCGAGATATTGCCACTTTTATGCTTATAAAAAAAATCTCTATGAGTAATTTGGCGACAAAAGACGCCTGCACCATTTATTAAGTATAATTTTTTAATCGTAGTATTTACCAAGTAGCACGACTTAAATGACAAAAATTTGAATTATAAACTTTTGGTTAAAACAAAACTACAAATGTTTTACTATTTTCGAAAGAACATTGAATAGGCTAGTTTATAAGATTATTTTGCTGATTCAGTCGAGTAAAATATTTTTTCACAGTAATTAGTCAAATTTTAGTTGAGGTTTTCTCATTGACTTAAAATGAAACTACTTAATTATTTTTTGAGCATAGCTTACTAGTTTCAAATGAAATGATTATTTGATTGTCTCAACCAACTAGGAAAAAATACAATAATTATAGAAGTTATTTATAGCCAAAACAGGCGAAAAAAAGACCAAAAAATATTTTAAATGGCCATATCTCGAAAACCAGTTTTTTTTTACTAAGGTCATGTTGATGTTATCTGATTGACCCGAAGCCAATCTTGGCGTGTTATTTATGGGACACCGTGTATATGTATAGATGTATAGACTAGCGGACCCGGCAGATGTTGTCCTGCTCTGAAATTAAAACAAAACTTAGAACCCGATTCCAGTGCCACCTACCGGGTCCAATTTTGTTTTCAAATCGTCGAGGAACCCATTGAAATACACACAAAATTTTATCCAAATCGGTCCTTTGTTACCATACTCCTCCAAAACGGCTTGACCGATTTCGATGAAATTTTATTCGGTCTGAGAGTAGGTTGTTATCTATTTTTATCCCAGAGGAACGCGGATCTTACGGGAACGCAGGTGAAATCGCGGGGGACAGCTAATAAAAAATAGATAACAATCTATTCTCAGACCTACTGAATACACATATAAAATTTTATCAAAATCGGTCAAGCCGTTTCGGAAATAATTTGTTACCATACTCCTCGTACGGTAACTAAAACTAAAACTGTGACACGAGAATCTATATATATTATATAAAATTCTCGTGTCACAGTTTTAGTTAGTCAGTTCAGAGGTCTGAGAATAGGTTGTTATCTATTTTTACTAGCTGTCCCCCGCGGTTTCACTCGCGTTCCTGTAAGATCTGCGTTCCCGTGGGATCTAGCGGTATAAAATGAAACTTTATATGTATATTCAGTAGATCTGAGAGTATGTTTTCATCTATTTTTCACTAGCTTTCCCCCGCGGTTTCACCCGCGTTCCCATAGAATACGCGTTACCGTGGGATCTAGCGGTACTAAAAATAGATAACAACATACTCTCAAATCTACTAAATAGGAGGAGGTTTCGGAGGAGTACGGTAACAAAGGACCGATTTGGATGAAATTTTGTGTGGTGGCGCTGGAATCGGATTCTAAGAGCAGGACAAAGTCTGCCGGGTCCGCTAGTTTTATATATATAGATAGATGTAGTCTGTAACAATTTTTACTTTGGTATCTACTGTAAAATTGCATAAAAAAAATATTTTTTCATATGTTTCTAAAGACCAAGTTGACATTTATGAAAAGTTTCAAATTATTTTCGTAATTTCTGAGATTTTCCCATATAAAAGTTGTTCTGGTCATAAAGTATGTGGATCTATTACTTAATAATTGCTATCCCGGGGCTCCTTATGAGCAGTTATTACTTAGTATTTGGATTAATAAACATTTCATTTCATTTGATTCATTTCATTTGCCAAGTTTTATCCAAATTTGTTCAGCTACTGTGGCGTTGAGTGGTAACACACATACACAAATGGGATTTCCAAATTTATAAGTAGCGATAAATATTTTTTTTTTTATTATTTGTTTATTACAGAAACAAACGGTCATACGGATGTTAAGGAAAATAGCTTAAATTATAACATAATAAGACCTATAGTTTTTAAGAGTTTTAAGAATGATTTATGAAGTGAGCTTTGTACTAATCATAAAACATAATTTATACTACTTATTAAATAAGTTATTTAGTCTAAATTACTTTTTCAGGTGGTATAGCAGTCGTTTACGTTGGACAACCACTTGATACTGTTAAAGTAAAGATGCAGACATTCCCACATTTATATAAAGGTATGTTTGATTGCTTGAAACAAACACTGAAGAATGATGGAATCATTAGAGGTTTATATGCCGGTACCACACCTGCCATCATGGCCAATGTTGCTGAAAACTCTGTGCTCTTTGCTGCTTATGGTTACTGTCAGAAATTTGTCTGCCGTGTTAATGGAATAGAGGTAATAAATAATCCTTTTAACTTTTATGGCCTTAATTAAACTAATCCTATTCTATTACATCATACAACCTACTATTATATTAAGAACTAGTTTTCCGCTCCGCGGCTTCACTCGCGTTCCCGAGGGATCTTATCTTTTCCCGGGATAAAAAGTATCCTATGTTTTATTCCAGCATATGATATACCTGTGTGCCAAGTTTCTTCAAAATCCGTTCAGCCGTTTTCGCGTGATTGAGCAATAAACATCAGAACATACAAACATTCAAATTTATATTAATAGGATTTATTTTAATTTGTAATTATGTAATGTGTTTTCTGCCCCGCGGTGTCACCCGCGTTCCCGAGGGATCTTTTCTTTTCTCGAGATCAAAAGTATCCTATGTCCTTCTCCATGGCTCCATCTATCTCTATACCAAATTTCATCTAAATCGGTTCAGTGGTTTAAGCGTGAAGAGGTAACAGACAGACATACACTTTCGCATTTATGATATTAGTATGGATATGGTGGGTTATGAACTGAACGGAACCCTAAAAATGGCGTGGGTTGTGCCCTAGTAATACAGCTTATATGAATAGTATTAATATTTTAGAGTGTAGAGGAGCTCTCGGCCCTGGGTAATGCATCAGCAGGTTTCCTCGCTGCATTCTTCTCATCATTTACTTTGTGTCCCACGGAGCTGATCAAGTGCCAACTGCAAGCCATGAGGGAAGTCAATGTCCAAGGCACCCAAACAGCTGTAATGACTCTTTTCGGTATTTAAATTTATAGGTACAGTTGTTCGATTTTAATTACCACTTCCACTATCTAATTAGACATAAATAATTACTAGTACATAATGACGTATGTCACTAGTATTGATATGCCTTATCATTGAATAAGTAGTTTATTTTGAGACGCAGTAATTAATTCGCGAAACAAATGTTTTCTCAATGATTCTGAAAGACTAATTAAAATCCTGCAGCTGTATTATATTTTTAAACAAGCGTAAGATTACAATATATCTTGTGGGTGTGCCTTTTCTTATATAAAGCTGTTTATGTATTTCCATTAGTGTTTATTACATCTACTATATTGAAAGACAATGCAGATTATTCCTATAATTTTGTTGTTATTATGTAGATGTTACTCTAAAAACCTTGAATTTAATGACCAAAACAAAAAAAAACTGAGAACCAGATATCTTTAAAGCCTTAATGATTACCTAATACCACATACCTAGGTATATCGTAAAATTTTATTTATTTATCATAATATATTTAATTTGAAATACCTATGTAATATCTATACCAGGCTTCGTATGTATATTGACGCCATTAGGCAGCCTACACAATAATATATATTTATTTTAATTTTGGCACATTTACTATAGGGGAGAATTTAGTCTAAAAGTTAGTTTTATGCCCAAAATAATGATGAAAACCATAAATATTTAAGTATTGTTGAATTATATTGGTATTAAAAACAACATTATCATAAGTTCCTCTATCTACCCAGTATAATTATTGCGCATGTTATCAATAAGTAATATTAGTTTTATCTTATTTGTTTTTATATATTATTGCAATGTGTTTAATTAACGAATTCTCGGTTCAGGTTAAAGTGACGCCGTTGCAACTGACGCAACAAATATTCAGACAATATGGTATACAAGGGCTTTTTCGGGGCTTAGTTCCAACTATTATGCGAGAAATGCCTGGATATTTCTTCTTTTTTGGAGGATATGAAGGTAAAAACTAAAAAAGAAAACCGAACAATTTACATGGTAATTTAAAAAACATTAACTGCTGATAATTTAACATTATTTACCGACTTATTTGTAGGCACAAGAGAACTGTTAGCTAAGCCAGGACAGTCCAAGGATGATATAGGCTTCGTACGAACAATGGTTGCTGGTGCGGTCGGTGGTCTAATACTGTGGACTGTAATATTTCCATCAGATGTCATCAAATCTAGAGTGCAGATATCAAACAAAAGCCAGAAGTTCCTAACAGTAGGATATGAAATTGTGAAGAAAGAAGGTACATAAATATTAAAAAACTAGAATTTAAAAATCCTTTCTTAGCAGATACGTTTTTTTTTTTAAAGTTATCTAGTGGTTTGAGCTGTGTGTTGAGGAGTTATAAACTAAAAACATCAAACTGATCGGTGAATAATATTATCAATTTTGACACCATTGTTAATCTTATATTAAGACTAGCTGTCCTCCGCGGTTTCACCCGATTTGATCTTTTCTTTTCCCTGGATAAAAAGTTTATCCTTTCTAAGACTATCTCTTATTCCAGAACATAATCTATTTGTATGACAAGTTTCATCAAGATCGGTTTAGTAGTTTTGGATTTCATCGCTGACCAACATCGTGGCACGGGAATTTTATATGCTTACTAGCGGACCCGGCAGACGTTGTCCTGCTCTAAAATTAAAACAAAACTTAGAACTCGATTCCAACGCCACTTTATTCGCCGAGGAACCCATTGAATGAAATACCTACACAACAAAATTTTATCCAAATCGGTCCTTTGTTACCGTACTCCTCCGAAACGGCTTGATCGATTTTGATGAAATTTTATATGTATATTCAGTAGGTCTAAGAGTAAGTTGTTATTTATTTTTTATACCGCTAGATCCTACGGGAACGTGGATCCTACGGGAACGCGAATGAAACCGCGGGGGACAGCTAGTAAAAAATAGATAACAACCTATTCTCAGACCTATTGAATACAGATATAAAGTTTCATCAAAATCAGTCAAGCCGTTTCGGAGGAGTACGGTAACTAAAACTGTGACACGAGAATTTATATATATATAGATTATAGATTAAGTAAGAAAATAAAAAAATACAACTTGATCACACACATGAAATTTCATGAAAATCCGTCCAGCCGTTTAGGAGGAGTTCAGTTACATACACACGAACAGAAGAATTATATATACGCATTAAATAATTGTGTTACTTTTCACTTCAATATTCTATTATTCTTAATAGATAAAGTGTTATCTATCACTGGTTGTTTATCTACTAAGATCCAGATAGCATTTGAAATAGGTCATGTACCAAGGTGACTTATAGATAGTGGTTTCTGAATTTATTTCAACCAATAATGATTTCCTGCATGCGATAAATTAACCGACCGAAACATGTTTTTTTTGCCAAAACCGAAGGTTTGGTTTAGTTTCAAGTTTCGGCCGAAAAAAAAATATTATTCAACAAATCATAAAGATATTGGTACATTATATTTTATTTTTGGAATTTGAGCTGGAATAGTTGGAACCTCTTTAAGTTGTATTAAAGTAGTTGGATATTATGAATAAAAACTATCAGTGGGCCGTTATTTCTAGACATATTATGAACAATAAACCACTTGTAAGTCGTGTAGGTGATATAAAATGAAACAAGTTCAGTTATAAATGTTGCGCAAAGAGTATTCTGAGTTTTAATTTTAACAAATGAAAAGCCGAAAGTACGGGTAGTAAAGTTCGGCACTTTTTTACCGAAACCGTACCTTCGGCCGAAACATGTTGTTTTTGCCGAAACCGAAACTTAACTTCGGTCGAACACTGCTGTAAGTACAAAATCGAAAAAAGAGATACGATATTAAAAAAAAGGATCTCTAACCGCACATGTTTTCAGACATTAAAAAAAATAAACATACCTACTTACGTACCTATGTTAATGTTTTTTAAAGAAAGATAATTTACCCGAGATGATCCCATATAACTTGATTTGACCATGTTGTTTCAGGTGCAATGGCGTTATACAATGGCTTAAAACCAACCCTCGTCAGGACGATACCAGCTACTGCAGTCCTCTTTGTTGTTTACGAATATTCCAAGAAGTTTATGCACCAATCTTTTGGAGACTAATATTGTTATTTATTTGTTATAGTATAATTACAATTATTGTTCCTGTTAACATTTAATATTGTTAGCTAATTTGTCTGTAAGTTATTATATTTATTACTTATATATATGCCTGTTTTTGTCTTGCCATAATTAATGCAATAGAGCAACGTAAACTACCATTGAAATTAAATGTTTATTCATCCAATTAGGCCTTCACAGGCACTTATGAATAGTCAGACTCTAATGCTCGGTTCGGAAGGTTGCTTTTGCTGAGAAGAGCTGGCAATAAACTCGGCAATTACTCTTTTCGAAAACAAGTTACACCTACCACATTCAATAATTATTTATCTAGTCTCACTGACAATATTTGCGTGATATCGCGGCAAAATTAGTAATTTTCATTGTCTCTACAAGTGTTCTGTTTCAAGAAAATTTGATATATCGAAAACCCTTTACCCCTAAATTACTAAAATAATAGGTGAAGAGTTCTACGAACCACAATCAGTCCATCAACCTGTCAGACTTGTTAGGTATAAACTAGTACCTAGCTAAAAAGTGTCCTAGGTTTCCGTGATCCAAGTTACCTCACTGCCCAAACTCGTCAAAATCTAACTTTTGTAAATTGACTTAAGGTAAATCTTTTTATGGTTGTAATGAGTTTATCTAAAAATGACTTAACTGATTGTAAATATAAGCTACATTATCAGCGAGTACCTATTACTGGATGGGGATGTATTTTATTTTAATAACCTCTAGAACGCGTGTGTAACCGCGGGGCAGAAAGCTAGATAGGTATCTACCAATATTTTTTCCGTATTGACACTTAAGATAATCGGCCAGAGCAAAATATTTTACGAATATTGGCTATGATTTGATTGATGGAAATTGGATATCACTTTTAGATCAATCAATCGTTTTCATACCTTGTTTAAGGACCCGTAACAGTCAATATCGATTGACTGTTACGGGTATTTATCGACCTAATATTTGTTTTGTGTGTCCTATAACGGCTTCGTGTCTTTTATTCCCTTGGTAGTAGAGGTGTATATAGGTAGGTACCTAGCTCTACTAGAAACTTGAGGTTTGAGGGACCCCAGGTTCGATAGCCGGGTCGAGCAAGATAACGAAGCTACAAAAACTGTTTAAAATTCAGCCTTCAGCTAAGAAGAACCCTCAAGAAACCCGGCTAACAATGGTGACCACATGTCGTTAAGACTCAAAATCGGTGAAATGGAGTTCCGAGACCCACAAATCTATTTCACTCTATTTTTTTTCTTTGGGGAAATAGTAGGCACCCGCCTACCTATATAACCTATATAAAATATTCCTCAATAAAAAGGTCAACATTTTCGAGATATTTCGATATTTGTGATTTTTATGTATCGATTTTTTAATTTAATCAAAGACTTTTAACTTATACTAAGTAATAGTAATGTCCTGTACATTGCGAACAAAATCGTAATCCGATATTTATGTCCAGTGGGCAAAAGTCGCTCAGTCTAGTTTATTCATAGATAGATGGCGTTACAGATGGAGGCATGGAATGGGATCACAGTTTTTCTATGACATTTCTTCTGATAGCCGCTCTATTGTATCTATCTTTAAATCTCTTTGAATTGAATAGGTATATTAAATATCTCGAAAATGGTGACACGCACTCAGGTCATTTTTGTATATTTGGTAGGTGACCTGCCCACCTATCTCCCCTTTAAGTTTGTCGTACTATTTACCGGACATCGTTTCTACATGTAGAATATTAAAAAAAAATGTTATTTTAATTTTTCTTTTCATTCTTTTTAGTACTTATGTATGTTTTTTTTATAACAATGACATTGGTAGAGTCATCAATCACTCAATGCAGCCTTAAGCAGGATTTTTCTTTCTATTGGAAATATAGGTTCAATTTAGGATTGCAATAATTCATATGTGCAGAACAACGAAAACATGCTATGTCTTCTGATGATTATCAGGTACAGAATGTATACAAATATTCAAGAAAAACATTCAAGAAAAGTAGAAGGGCGACACATGATGATAATTTTGGAAGCCACCAAGAAGATATGAATATTGAAACAGCTGATACGTCACATAGAAGTGCTGGGATCTCATTTCGTACTCCCGGCTGTAGCTGTGATAATGATCCCGAGGGTGATATTGCTGACATATTACATAAAAAGTGCCCCGTTATTACATTGGCTCAACAACAACTCCAAAAACTATTGGATGACACTGATATGCTACTTTGTGATAATACCAGATGCTGCAGGTAAAAACTGTTTGAAATAATTAGGTGTAGATGCCACTATTAGGTTGATGTACGGTCGTAGGCCCGTACATCAACCTAAAGAGGTGAAAGAATTTTTGAAATTGGTCCAGTAGTTTTTGAGTTTATTAATAACAAAAATACAAATCTTTCCTCTTTATAATATTAGTGTAGATTATTACAATATTATACTGTATCTAATGAAAAAAAAAATACATTCATTAATGGAACTGAGATAAAACCTCGTGTAGGTAGGTACCTCCTGTCGCAGTCAGCGTTTACTTTAGTAATTACAATTTTTACATTCAATATACCTACTAACTAACTCATTCATTCTAACATTCCAAATGGTTGGGGATCAAAAGGTGGACTGTATTTAAAGGTCGGTTCTAAGTTCCGCGATGTTTATTCATTTAATATGTTCATGATCAGATTAGTCAACATCAATAAATAGTATTCAATTAATATTCTTTATCATTTCAAAAACATTAAATGTACCTTGCTGGTACAAGTCCCAATTTTGATTTTTTTACGGATAAATATATAATGGCAATGGCTTATTTTAATTATGCTTTTAAATTACAAAAACTATTTCAATCATACCATATTTTTGGTTTATTATATCTAAATAATGGTAATTTGCAATTAAGGATCCAAGGTAGGTACTTATTACTTTTATATCTTTTGTATACCTACTAAGGAATTCATAAAAAGTATGAATTGCCTCAGTCGAAAAAAATACGTCTCAAAACAGAACAGTCATAGAATCCTACTTGAATGACCCAACAGGAAGTGTTTCAAGAGTAAGCTTCTAGCTAGCTAATGTAAACGTAGAAAAAACTGCTTGGCAAATTAAATTCGAATATAAGTGGGTGTGCCTCATAGGAAATGGCTTTACCTACTGGTAGATCTACATGCCGATGGTAATGATGATGACCTGAAACATTCAACTTATAGATCCACCATACATTAGCCTGCAATTTAGACACATCGCTTCTAAAAGAACCCGGTGTACCTACCTACCTAATGCGTAGATAATCTATAGGTTCTCACGAAATTGTTGGATAGAATTCGGAAACGTGCAGAAATAACACCGTATTACCTACCCTACAATATACGAGTAGCTGGGATAACATACAACAGCTTTCGTGTGGATCTACATTGCAATTTTTCCCATTGGTAATGGTACTTCTTATCTAAAATACCTAATCTATGGCTTAACTTTATTTTCAGATCTGTGTATGACTTCCTGTGTATTTGTAAAGCAGTATTTCAGACTCGAAGTAAATACCAATATGCACTTTTAGCTTTGATTGCTTTAGCATTTTTCTTGGGACTTCTTTTCGGAGCAGCATCATGTGGATCTTATCTTAGACGATTCAATAGCCCAATATTAACTTGTATTGATAATTATTTTCTACCTCAGTCATATAAAAATATTGAGGATACATATCGTAGTATAGCATAAATATTACTATGTAGGTCCAGATCCTAAATAGGTGTGTCGCCTTACATAGTCTAGGTACTTGGGGAGCGAAGTTGGCTTGGATATACATAATATATGTACCTATGTGTGTTACAATCGTGTCTGTGTACCCCGATATATATATAAAATTAGTTTTGTACAGGTACATAGACAAAGCTTACTCAATGTCACGCATAATAGTATTTTTATAAACAAGCAGTAAGTTTTATAAGTGTTGTTAAAATACATATTTACCTACAATTACCTAAATAATATTTTATGAAATAAAATTGGATAATTCACTGATTTGTTATTTTGGTTTATGAGTAGGCATCAATTTTATTCAAACAATGTACCTAGTATGTTAATCTATCTTTTATTTTTCATCACCAAATTTTATAATTTTGACAGGTTAGGTAGATACATAGGTACCTGCCAAAAACTTTTTATAAAAAAATAAAAACGACTTCAAAGGCAAATGTTGCACTAAAAACCGAAAAATAAACTGAATAAGACATTAAATAAAATAGACAAAAAATATTTCAATAACTAAATAGACCAAAAACTTTACTTATGTAAACTACCTACGCACCTATTCAAATTATTATTCTATAAATACCTTTTGATCTGTTTGAAGTCGGTGCCAAGCCTAATAGGTTTAATAGGCTTCGTACGGTTTGAGGAGGTAGGACATAGCATAACATCTGCTCATAATTGGGGCCGTCTGATTGGGGAAGTACCTCCACCTTACAGAATATCGCAGCCAAATAACACTGCCAAGTGGTGTTGTGTTCCTGCGGTGAGTAAGGTTGCCAGAGCTCCTTAGAGGAGGCACTGTGCTGACGGCGGAGGGACCGGCGGTATTATAGAGTCGCTATTGAGTAGTGCAGGCGCAGCATGTTGGCGTGCGGTTAGGGAAATTCGGTGAAACGGTTGACCGCTGGCCGCCCGCAGATAGAGTGAGTTCCCGAACCCAGGGATTACTTAATCTCCTCCCTGGGAGGCTGAACTGCCATCTGGCGATGCTAGTGAAGGCATTTATTATTTCTTTCATTGTATTTTTGGGCTTGGCACCGACTTCAAACAGATCAAAAGGTATTTATAGAATAATAATTTGAATAGGTGCTAGGTAGTTTACATAAGTAAAGTTTTTGGTCTATTTAGTTATTGAAATATTTTTTGTCTATTTTATTTAATGTCTTATTCAGTTTATTTTTCGGTTTTTAGTGCAACATTTGCCTTTGAAGTCGTTTTTATTTTTTTATAAAAAGTTTTATTTTTCCATTTTTTATATTTCAATGTTTTCAAGAAATATTTAATTGTTTTCGAGCAAATTAAGCCTATTATTAATTTACATTATCTATACTAATATTAGAAAGCTGAAGAGTTTGTTTGAACGCACTTATCTCAGAAACTAAAAAAGCCTATAAGTTAAATAACATCACGCTATTAGATGAGGGAATACATAAATAGATAAACTTTTAAAGAAAATAAAGAATATATATCCTAAATGATTAAGGCTTCTTTCTCAGCAGCTACTTGATATTGCGTTTCATTTCATATCTAGGACAACGTATATTCTAACTCCTAACCGATAAAGATATTACCTTCTATCATTAGCTCATTTTAATATACAAAGAGACGACGATACGAGTCTAAACGTGACTATAATATTTAAAGAAATATCCCCTAACTCCTAACCTTTAAGGAGTTGTACCTTCCATCATCAGCTCTGCAACATAAGATGATGACTACCAGATGGAAATAGCTTTGATAAGTACGTATATGAATGAAAAATACTGTAAATTCTTATAAAATTTGAGGGTTGCTCTCATTTTCCCCAGGATCCCATCATCAGATCCTGACTTGGTGACAGTGGGACTACCGCCGAAGTATACTCTTTCAAATGAAAAAAGAATTTTGAAAATCAGTTGACATTTCTTATAAAATTTGAGGGTTACCCTCGTTTTCCCCCAGGATCCCATCATCAGATCCTGACTTGGTGATAATGGGACCACCGCCGAAGAATACTCTTTCAAACAAAAAAAAAATTTTGAAAATCGGTTGACAATTGGCGAAAAAATCGATGAACATACATAAAAAAAAAAAAAAAATACATACAGTCGAACATATAACCTCCTCCTTTTTTGAAGTCGTTTAAAAATTACACGAGAACTAGCTTTCCGCCCCGCGGTCGGTTTCACCCGCGATCCCGTTTCTCCATACAAACTTTGTACCCCCATTTCATCCCCTTAGAGGGTGAATTTCGGAAAATCCTTTCTTAGCGGATACCTACGTCATAATAGCAGAGGTAAAAAACAGCTAAATATTATTCAATTAATGTAGCATAGATTCTACTTCAGATATTCCACACACTGATCAGATCAGTTGAATCAGGAATGAAATTTGTAGAAAGTGATAAAAAAATAGCTTTACGTTTTGAATGACTGCTTTTAAATAAGTTTATATTAATAAATTCAGTACCTATCCTTTTTTAGAACATTAGTAAAACTGGGGGCGGGGGGGGGATTCATATACATGGTGTCCGGTAAGTAGTATAACAAACTTATGGGGGAGATAGATGGACGGGTCACTAACCAAATACAAAAATGAGCTCAATAAAATGGTCGCAATTGTCAAGATAATTATGTACCTATTGATTTTTAGATATCTCGAAAATAGGGACACTTTCTGTGGTCATTTTTGTTCATTTCGACCCGCTCACCTATCTCTTCCATAAGTTTGTTGTACTACCTACCAGACATCCTGTATTATGTTTATAGATTCGATATTAAAGGAAAAGCTTGCAGAGCTTTTTGAAGATTTATATCTATCTTATACCTTTAAACGAGCAATTCTTGTATATATATATAATCTGAATATCAGAAACGGCTGCACTGATTTTCATGAAATTTTGTATGCTGGGGATTTCGGGGGCGAAAAATCGATCTAGCTAGGTTTAATTTTTAGAAAACTTCGTTTTATCCGTATTTTCAGGCAACGAAAAACTGTTACGGTTATGTAAGCTCAGGGGGATATAGGGCGGACTTAAAATCAGAAGACCCCGGATCGAATCCACATGAATGATTTTTATTCATGTTCCTTTTGTGAGAAATACTATTATTATTTTACCAAAAAAAATGAGCAAAGCTCTGTCACCCAGGAACTTTTTAATAAAAAGAATATCATATTCACTCCTACATTTATCTTCTATCAATAAATAATCCATTTGGTAATATTGCTTTGAGAGGTGATCAATATCACACATACTTTTCAACAATTTGATAAAACAATAAAAAATAGATATATCCTACATAAATTAATATTTTTGTAGTGATTCTAAACTTGGTAAGTATACATATTAGCTAGTATTGTGTTATACATTGTATTTGAGAAAAGAGGGACAAGCATTGTTAACTGAACATTGTAGACTGAAATAATAGGGAACAATAATACTTTACAAATTATAATTTACTATCATTAAAATGCTTACAATACCTACAGCTCTGGATAAGCAGCACAATAAATGAACATAAACAATCCTATCAAGTAATGAAAACTCAAGCTGGCAATATATTTAGTGAAAGTTACAATTAAATTCATAAAAAAAACAATCCTATTCATTTTGCACAGAACAAGTTAATTTTAATGCAAATTAAACCTAATTAATATATGAAACATTATATATTGTGACAAGATAATGCTTATTTCTCTTCACACCATTCATTTTCTTTGCGTACTTGGTCTTCTTCAGCAGCAGTGAAATCATTCTTGATATTGAATGTTTTGCGGATCTCTTCTGGTGTCTTACCCTTAATCATATTGGCTACTGTTTTGCAAGTGACATCCAATAGCCCTTTGATGTCTAAATAGTTAGCAGCTAAAATAAGCTCAAAGAGAGTGCCTTGATCTACTTTCAAGAAATCAGCATCCCATGAAGAAATGTCATCAGTTCTTTTTTCTTTGTTTTCATCGTCTTCTGGTAATGGAGGATCGTCTTTGTGATAAGTGGCCCACTGGATAACCTTTTTTAAAATTGCTGAGTTAACGTTAGGCAATGGGACTACTTCCTCCTCGTCATCCTCCATGCCTAAGTCTTCCAACATGGTTTTTATAGTAACCGAGCATTTTGCAATATCAACATCCACGACGAAGACTTCCGTATCAGACGATTGCAGTTTTATATTCGGCATCTAAAATCAAAACAGAATCACATCGTTACGAAGGACGCCATTTAAAGTGCAGAATCATTTTCAGATAATAATCTTACATTGCTATACAGCAAAAGAACCTCCTTCTTAAAATGATAATGCTAACTAAGATCTGCTCTTCTCCAAATTACAACTTATTTTACAATACAGACAAACTTGCATTGAATACAAACATTTCTGTCAATCAATCAACGTAAGAACCACAGATTACTGATGTGTAGCTGGCTAGCTACAGATGTGACAGTCGAATTTGCCTAGTTTCTACATTAGCAGTTATGGCGCTGTTGTCGCTTTATCTATAATGGCGCGACACGCACACATACAAAATTGAATAGTGCTTTCAATCTAATATTTATTCAATATGGCTGTTACCGAATTTTTTTTGTGTAGTGTAGTGATGTACCCGATATTGACAAAATCTACTAGGATTTAGGGTATTTATCCTATTTTTTTAGGTAGATAATCAAATAAAACAAATTATCTATTTTGTGGTCATTTATTTGCTTTCTTTTACCTATGAGTTTTATATTTTCTTAGCGCTAGATGTTGCATGATTGCATTTTCAAGACGTATTTTTCTTCTATTTTTCCACTTAAAATTTTATTTATTATATTGCATCAATTGTGGCATTTCAGGTGAATTATGAGTGCTATGTAATATTCAATTACAAGTAGATTGATTGTGTCAATATATTTAATATGTTTTAAGGATTTTATAGATTTTTGTCAAAATTCTTGACGAGGAGAATTTGGTTTCACTGTGCCTCTAAGTTTGCCCCTTGGTTGATCTGGCGATCCATTGACGCTGTCGAATAGATCGTCACCACTACTGCTGTAGTCTCCATTGTCTCCATAGGAGTGTTGAGCCGCTTATCTGAAATATTGAATTTGTTTAAATAAACATTGCAACACAATAAGATAGAACAAATAGATAATGGAAACATTGGAAAGTTGGATGAATACACAGATAGTGTTTCTTTCCATGGAATTTAGACCGGACAATGTCTGTTGAGTCAGCTAGTAATTTAAGCTTATCAGGGTTGACATTCTGATTCTGTCATAGCCTCTGTGTAAATCATTTATCAAGGTAAGATCAATTTATTCATACCTGTGATGGTAATTGGTACTCCTGTTGAGTTGTTATAATTTTGTTCTCGGCTCTGACAATAATTATTTTCATGCTGTATATCATACCCTGGAATTATTAAAAACATTAAAGCATTAATGCCTAGTAGTATAAGTAGATTCGATAGAAGTGAAGATGATTTGTGTAGGTATTTCAACTAAATAATTGTTTAGTGTAGTGACTGTAAATGTAGTGAGAATGGCAAAAAACGTGTAGAACAGAGGACTTTAAGATCACCCGCAGACATAATATTGTAAGTAAGCCAACTATTGAACAACTTATTTGCATTTTATAATTTAATCAACTTAAGTTTATAATTGTGCGTAAGAGCTCCCGCAGATACACAATTGTAAGTTGACCAACTAAAGTAATTTCTTAAATAGTTAATTTAAATTACTTTACTTTTATAATTTTATATAAAAAATATTTTTAATTAAAAAAATCTAAAGAATATTGTAAACATAAAGCTACAGAAGGTGGAAGGATACAGATTAAGTTGGACAAGATGTGTGTCTGAAGGAGCCCTAAGATGACAACTAACTGTTGCTCTAGCTAGGCGAAAGTTAGTTGCAAGCTAAAGTAAAGGTTACATTAAAAGTTTACATTCATACCTTTAGCAAGTGGTAAGCCATGAGCAATTTCCTGTTCCGTAAACAAGCAAGGATAGGAATAACGGATTCGAACACCAGCCTGGTCAAATTCAGTTTGATCAAAATGTTTTTCACAAACACGTTTAGTCATCAATAGGTTCTTTGTCAAACCAAGTAATTTATCGTTCATGGGCATGCAAAATAGTCTGCGAGTTTTACTTGTTGAATCACAACTACCAACCAACACAACACTTATATGAACAACGCCATGACGAGAAAGTATGGAGCACAGTAAAATAAATAAATATCACTGATCGCTGTACGGAGTACAGCAAAGCGTGGAATAGTATTGTAAACGGAGGAAAACACAAGATAAACTGCTCGACTCGATGTTATATGAAAAAAACAATGGCCTATTTACATTATTTACCTTTTAAACTGTCAAAGGTGTCAAACTACCAATGACGTAGATACACACACATTGAAACAAAATTGAACAGTATAAGCAGAGCACAGATTAATAATATGTAGCAAGCTACAGCAGCGCCAGAACTGTAAGATTGGAACTAGAGCAGGGTAGGTAAGTTTTTTTTTTTAAAGAATTTTTTTGGCTTTGTATCGAGATCTTTAAGCCATTTCTTTATTTTAAATATTCATCTTTTATGTTTAGTCACGTTTTATTATCACTTTCACTGTAAAGTCTAGTCCTCGTCCGTACAAGTCCGGTCTAATTTTAGTGAAATTGGTGGCTATTCCACTAAAACATTTCATGGACTTTTTGGGACAACCTGGAAAGTCACGATACACGCTTTCATTTCATTTCACTTCACTTGTGCACTTAGATTGATCTTTATTGGACAAAACACCACTGAAATTATTCAATAAAACTCAAAATACACGAATTTAATGAAAATAAAACGAAAACATAACGTCACTTCGCAAGTTCCCGCCAAAAAGTACGTAGGTAGGTACATACGTAGGAACCACAGATCAAAGAGTATGTAAAGAGATTACTACTAGTAATAAGGCCGCCCATTGTGACACTCTTAATGTTATCATTTTATTTTCTTTTGTTATTTTTCTTGTGTGGTGTACCAATAAAGAATTATCTATCTATATAACCAAACCTCATAGTCTTGTAATTAAAGCCTTTAAAATAAATGGATAAAAACAAGAATTATGTATCTCCATATCTCCATACCTACTTGAAGAAAATAACTACCTAGGTATTTGCTTGCTTCAGGTATGAAGAGCGTCCTATCCAGATAGTATACATTATTCCTGGTACAAACAGACCATAGACTGACAGACAGCGTTCTTCCTTTGGTTCTTCTCAAAGAGAATATAAATACCGCAGAGTACCTTTTTTATATCTGAGAAATCTCGGAACAATAACTAGCATGGAAGCCCTCGGAACAATAACTAGCATGGAAGCCGGGCTAAAATAAAAACCGAGTACTATACAGTTTATTCATTTATGTCAATTAGCATATCGTAATGTGGGAATGAAACAAAACATGGCTGTTTGTTTTTATTATTTTTGAACGTGTCACAAGCAAAATGTCAAATGGTCCTCTTTGGCCCTCTTATAATGCTAAAAATACAAAAGTTCTATCCAAGACGTCAAAATACTTACGTTGGCTATCAACTTCATTTTGTAGTTTTATGTTTTGTTGATACGAGTCGGGAGTTTGACGAATTTACTAAGTGAAAAAAACGAGTTAATTATTAATTTCTGCCTGAGAACGTGGCCAGAAAGTATATACGAGAGGTGTACAGTGCCCTGGACAAGATGTCTTGTGTTGTTGAAGGGTGTAAAGCCCATAGTTCGAGAAAAGAAAATGAGAACGAAACGTTAACATTTCATCGGTGAGTTTAGAGATATATTTTTCAATATTGGAAATAAAAAAAGTGATAGACGATAAATAAAAATAGTACTTTATGCCTATCTACTCAAAAGAATTCACGTATTTGCTTTATTTTATGATTTTTCTGAAAAATAAAATTGTCGCAAGTATAGGTTACTAGTGATGTAAAAATGGTTATCGATAATCATTTCAATACTGGTGCAGATTTCCTAATGATGGTGAAATGAAAATGAAATGGAGTCAGTGCATCAATAGGTTTTTCTCATACAAACTTCCACCCCCTTTTCACCCCCTTAAAGGGTGATTTCTAGGATAAAAACTATCCTATGTTTTTTCCCGGGACTCCAACAATCCCTATCCGAATTTCATCTAAATCGGTTCGGCGGTTTAAGCATGAAGATATAACAGACAGACAGACAGACACACTTTCGCATTTATAATATTTTATAATTATAATATTAATTAGTAAATTAGTATTAGTTTTAATGATTAATAAAGACATTAAATTTGTTGTCTATTAAGACATTAAACTTGTGTCAAATTCTTATCGTCTCTTTCCTACCACACTTGACTGATATTCCGACGCCGAAGTTCCGTCGTGGTAAATCCCTTAGTAAACCACAGCCACACTTTACCCGTCGACAGCCAGCGCCTATACTGATAATAAATTATAATAACATGCGAATGTTAAGAAAAGGATAAACTATATTAATTAAAAAATATATAATAGAAAACTATTCTATCTATAGGTACACATAATAAAAATGTAACGGATCGCTATCTGTACATGGAAGATATATGAGAAAAAATATTATTGGGTCCTTTATCAACGCAATAGCACCCAAAACAATGATTGTTAGAATTTTGTCTGTTTGTGCAAGCTAATCTCAGAAACGGCGTATTCGGATGTGGTTTTCACTAATATATTGTGGTAAGCTTCACTTAACATTTAGTGTTTGTTTCATGTCAATCGGTTCTTAAATAAAAAAGTTATGTCAATTTAAAGAATCACGTCGAACTATTGTTAATCCAAAATAAACCAAAAGATATGCCCAAAGTGACTATTCCACGCGGACGAAGTCGCGGGCACAGCTAGTACTAACTATATTTACTTGTTTGCTTTGATGACTTATATCTACACAACAATATCGATGATAAGCCCATCACTAGCCAAAAATAGCTTGTGACAACCTGCATAATAACGAAACAGAACGGTTTTTATTTCTCTTTCCCACGCATTATTAACGTCGAAAGTAAAAAAAGGTAAAGTATATGCATTTCATTTCTTATTTTAGCCCGGCTTCCATGTTAGTTATTGTTCCGAGTGGAAGCCGGGCTAAAATAAAAACCGAGTACTATACAGTTTATTCATTTATGTCAATTAGCATATCGTAATGTGGGAATGAAACAAAACATGGCTGTTTGTTTTTATTATTTTTGAACGTGTCACAAGCAAAATGTAAAATGGTCCTCTTTGGCCTCGGAACAATAATAGTTATTGTTCCGAGTGAGAAATACTACACGTTCTTCTTTCGTTTCGTGAACGCCTACCTACCTATTTCGTTCGACATTTTGATTGATTTCGAGTTTTTTTTACCCAATTAAAGGAGATGTTTCATTTTTGGACTGCACATTGTACACATATTAAAAATAAGCTAAATAATTATTCAAACCGATAAAAAATACCTCATTTTATTTTTGTTGTCGATAAACGCTGTACAAAAATATCTTTTATTACTAACAAATATTTCACAGGGCAACATAAACCGCCATATTTTACAAACGCAAGTATTATGTATTCTACCTGGATAGGAAGCTATCCATACCAATCTATCAATTGCGAAAAAGAGAAAGATAACAACAACGTTATGACAAATCTCTCTTTCTATCCCTACTTCCCTTAATGAAAGAAAGAGAGATTGTCCCAAGGCAGTTGTTATCTTTCCCTTTTTCGCAATTGATAGGTATTTGCTTTAAGTATGTATATAGAGTTACCTATCCATTTAGTATACATATTTATTGGATGTGACAGAAAGCTCAGCGTGAAACTCGAAAGCCACAATTATTGCTCTCATTTATTCTAGCTTGTATTTGTTGCTTGTATTTGTTTTTAAAATATATAAATGATCTTCCAAAAATTACAAGACATAAAATGGTTCTCTTTGCAGATGACAGCACAGCTATTATAAAATGCAATAATCCAATTAATTATCAAAATGACATTAATAATTCTCTCTTGGACATCATAAAATGGCTCGACAATAATAATCTAGTAATTAATTTAAATAAAACAAAAGTTATGCATTTCCACCTAAGGCGTGTTAGTTCAAGTAGATATAAATATTACCTATAAAGATTGCAAAATAGAAGAAGCAAGTAGTATTAAATTCTTGGGTATCATAATAGATAATAGACTCACTTGGAAACCTCACGTTGAAGAGATGTGTAAGCGATTGAGTAAATCTGCATACCTACTTTCTCAACTGTCCAAAAAAGTAAATACTGAGACTCTACTTTTTTTGGGGACAGTCAACAGATAGGAAGCTGGTGTTTAGGTTGCAAAAAAGTTGCATAAGGTCAATGTGTGGTTTAAAAATAACAGATAGTTATATGCCATATTTTAAATCATTAAAAATATTAACCCTTCCAGCGTTGCATATCCTGGAAACGGCATTGTTTGTCAAAACAAATCCACAACTCTTTGAAAAAGTCTCAGATTCAAAGAAAAAATCAATTCGTGCTCAATATGTGAATCAACTGTGCCATGTTAAGTGTAAAACGGCTTTAATGCATAAGAGCTTTTTTGGTATAGCTCCTAGAATATTTAATAAGATGCCTGACATAATAAAATGTATACCCTTACAAAAATTCAAAAAGGAATTGACTAAGTTATTATTAGATAAATGTTATTACGATATTGATGAATTTTATATATAATTATGTATAATTTCTATTTCCTTTTTTTGACATATTTTTAATTTCATGATTTTATTATAATACTATTTTAATTTTCATCATTATACCTCTCTTATCAAACCATATTTTGTATGCCTTTCATGGCAAAACATAGCGCACGCATTACTTATTTAAGATCTTTTTACCTATGTTTCACAAAATAAATGTTTCTATTTCTATTTCTTGTATTTTGATGCGTTTGAGTTCTAGATTGCACAAGAAACGAGTATTTGAATTCGGACTTTGTGTCCAGCAAGATGTACAAAACAGATTCGACTTTCACATAATAATAACTTAATGCAATTTCTTCTCAAAATCAATAATTTAAAGATTTAATTCAGTAAGTTGGTAGTATAGTATTTATTATAAAAGTAAAACTGGGTGGTGAATCGGTTGTATGGATAAGTCAATAAATCAATTGTACCTATTGTAAATATGTTCCTTGCTATTGTTAGTCAATCAATTTATCTATCAAAGAGGATAAAATTATCTATTTAATAATATTATCAATGTTGTATTTCATGTCAGTTTGACAGTTTGACGTAATTGTAATCGTCGTCGCCATTTAAAAAACATGCAATGAAATTGCCATTAAAAATGTCGAAACATGCCTTGTACATGAAAACAACGTAAAATTATTAGAAATAAGTATTTTTCTCATGTTTGATTTATTTTTCCACGACTTTTAGTCAAGTGTACAATGTGCAGTCCAAGACTCCATACAAATCTGAAACATCTCCTTTGCATGCGCGCGCATTGTGGCGAACAGTTTACCAAAGAGAGTTTACCATAGATCCACAAAATTTGTGTCTCATAGGACTGGATAATATATTACTTACTCTTGCATACTCTTTGGGACTGGACCGCACAATAATTAAAGTGCTTGGTGTTCCACTTTGAACTCTTTGTTTGAACTAATCAGCACACTATATAATTTATGGAGAACTTAGAAGAAGCCATAAAAACCGAAGAAATGCCATCTGATAGAAATTCAGAGTCGTCGCGACTTGTTGCTTCTAATACAACTTCGAAGCCAAGTTATTTGAACGTAGCAAGCAACCTATGTGTGCTGTTAATTTTGGGTATTATCATTTACTGCTGTTTCAAGGATGGAATTTCATTATTCTCATTTCATCCAAGTCTCATGACCCTTGGGGTAAGTAGATAATAACTATAATCCAATTTATATCTATTTGGGTGTGTGATTTGTCAAATAAAATTTGTAATAAATGAGTTGGAGTTATACTTCTTTGTTGTGATTTTGTAGTTTATAGCTATAGAAACAATTTGCATTTATTGTCTGTCTAATCCCTCGGAACAATAACTAACAGTTCTAATCCTATGAGATACTTCTTATTGACATAAAATTTCTCACAGAAAAATTAATTATCAAAGGAAATAATCCTAGGCTTGTTACTTAATCTGTTGACTCGCGACATTAACCTGTCAAACAACTCGTCAACTCGCACACAGTTTTCAAAATTCGCACCCAATTTTCAAGTAACTGTCATCGTCCCGAATGTCCCATTTGAGAACCAAGTGGTGCGGACTCTGAAACCCCGATTGTCCCAAGAAAGAACTGACAGGTTAATCTGTTAGGTCTTTCTTGGTAAAGTAGGGCTTTCAGACTGCCACACCATGGTTCTCGAATGGGATAAACGGGATATTTGACATTCAAAAATTTACTTGAAAATTGCAACAGATTTAAAATATTAGTTTTAAAAGTTCATATGGTCTACAAAATTTAATTGTCAAACTTTTTTACTTACTTATAAATAGGAATGATCTACGATCGGTAGGTAGGTATTATCTAATAATATAAAACCCAGACTGCTTGAACTTTGCAAGAGGTGTGTTCTGGCTGTAGCACTTGAGAACCAGTTGCCTTTGAGGGCATTGTAAAAAAGACATTGGTAATTCCCCTGGTATTGTTATTGTCTGTAGGGGACCGTAGTCACTTTCCATCAGGTTACCCAAATGAATGCTTGTCAGACCTCTTTCTTAATAAAATAAAAATAGTGTTGTTTCTGTTTGTGTTCAGAATAGTATGAAACTGCTTTAATAGTTTTGTAATTTTCTAGTGGATGTGGTTTATGACCACTGCTGTGAATTCCATAACTCCAGGAGACTTGGCCACAGAATGGATGCCTATAAGACTTCGAAGCGCAAGACACTGGGTACTGCAATTATGTGGTGGTATCATAATAATCATAGGATTTATAATTATTGTAACTAATAAAATCATAAATAATAAGGAGCACTTCAGCACTTTGCATGCCAAATTTGGATTAACTTCTTTGGTATTTATGGTTGGTACTATGTTGGGAGGTGTGGGTGCTCTGTACAGCCTGAGATTGAAAAACTACCTAGCACCAATATACACCAAACTATTACATGCATCATTTGGTCTTATAACCTTTGTTTTAGGAGTAGTAACAATCTTACTTGGACTATTTTCCATGTGGTGGAAATTTGGTGACACATTGAGATATACCAATTTCACACTAGTATTACTTGTAATGGTATTCACAATACTTCGGCCTATTTTAAAAATATATTTTCGCTTGAAAGAGAGGCTTGAAAATGTTAACTAATACACTAAATGGATTGGCTTACCTGATGATGTCATTTAATTACGACAAGTAAAATAATTGTCATAATTTTTCTAAACTGAAGTTCCTTTTAAATACAAATCTTGGTCGGTAATTTCTCTTTTCATATGAAAATTTTGTTTTTTTTTATACCTTTGTGTTTTTTTACTTACCAGGCTAAGTTTTATTTACTAGGCTAAGTTATAAATAATGAGTGCTGAAATTCCATTTCATTCCAATTGAGTAAATCTTTAAATATTGTTATGCATGTATGTATGTTGAAGATAAATGTCATTAATTTAAATGTGTATTACTAGTCAGCCATCATATTACTGGGGGGTATTAGACATGAACTTTACATGAGTGTGAGTGGGCACAATTATTCATATAATATGTCCCCTAAAGAGGTTTATATCTACATAATATGTTTGCATTAATAAATTTAATGAGCACTAAATTACAGTTAAGTTTGTTAATCCTATTTATTTTATTACTGAATAATGGAATAGACAATTTATTTCCTTTCTTAAAAATTCTATTATCTGCAATGTAATTGTGAAACCTAATCGACAGTGTAATGTTTTGAAAGGTTTGAAATTAACATTACCAACTAAGCAGTAAGTTGAATTGAAGCTTTTTGTATTGTATTCTTATAATTATTCAGTGTCAAATCAGTCATTGATTTCACTTTTTTTAAATGGATTTCGATGTCGATTAGGTTACACAATTGCTCTGCTGGTGACTATTAAAATTACAAATTCAATTTCACTACCTACCAGAAATGCAAAGCTCATGTCTGTGATTAACTGGAGCACAAAATATAGTTAAATAGTTGTAGTTAGTATGGTTGATTATTAGTTATTGAACTGAGGAGCCAATCTTATAGTAATATACCTAAGTACCTTTTGAATACTAATGCATATAAGTATATACTTAGTTTCCCAACAATTCCATAGGGGGCCAACAACACCTTTCAAAACTACATATTTATTTAAAACATATTATTCCAGGATACGCGATTTAAGTTCTTCATAGTAGTTTTAGGCGATGATAGCTCAGTGGTAAGTGACGTCGAATACCGCGGCGAAGGTCGTGGGTTCGAATCCTACAATGAGCTTGAGCTTTCGGTGAAGGAAAACATCGTGAGGAAACCATAGCACGGTGGTAGGGTACTTTGTAGTACCCGACTGGCTGGCTACCACCCTCAAGTTGAAAATCTGTCGCCAAACACCTATCGGTGTGTTCCGACAGCTGC
The DNA here is from genome assembly GCA_951361185.1 of Ochropacha duplaris. Taxonomy (NCBI): domain Eukaryota; kingdom Metazoa; phylum Arthropoda; class Insecta; order Lepidoptera; family Drepanidae; genus Ochropacha; species Ochropacha duplaris. Next base: position 5,604,187 of record OX592695.1, on the reverse strand, counting down.
ACTGGAGAGCCAGTTCCCATCTAGGCTTTGTGTGCTTACCATCTTCGGCCACATCATCACTTACTATGGTGAGATTGTGGTCAAACACAAGCCTATCGAATATATATATTAAAAAAAACAGTTTTTGTTGTATTCAAAAATACCTTTTTTTTATTTAATTTTCATTTACTTAAAAATAGAATAAACTAAGTGCCTAAAAACCTCATGAGTTTGTGCAGGCACTGTACATTCGTCTCATCCTAGCTTAATAACAAAACCTATTAGTTTTGATTTTACAGGCATTTAAACTTACGATAAAATCGAGTCCCGCTAACAGTCACGTGACCGCATTTAACGTCAATGTGCAACACTCGCTCATAGCGGAGCGTTGCACATTGACATCACACCGTCACACAAGTATGTCATATCGAGTACGAGTCCGCATCGCACGTTTACTTCTATAAATCGGAAACTAATTGACGTAGCGAAGTAATTCTTTCACTTGTATTTTAGATTTTTGACAGAGAATATGGAGAGCTTATGTTCAAAATTAGGTAACATTCTTCATTACACCATCCTACCAAATTTCACCTGATTTGGTCGAGTAGATTCGGAGCAAATGTCTGTGACATGTCCGGATAGACAGACGCACGAGTGGTACTATAAAGGTCCGTTTTTTTGTACGGAACTCTAAAAAGCAGATTGGATAAAAAATAAGCTACGCAAATTACTAATTCCACGCGGACGGAGTCGCGGGCAAAAGCTAGTAGTGGTATAAATTTCAACTTGCTAGGTCCACCCGTTCCTGAGATAATCGGTGGTGACACACGGACAGACAGACAGACAGACGGACAAGAGAGTGATCTTATAAGGGTTCTTTTTTTTACCTTTTGAGGTACGGAACCCTAAAAACACGTACTTTAGCGTTTTTTTTAATTCTACCCCTGAGGGGGGTGAACCGTGGGTTGAAAGTTTGTATGGAATTCCGTCATTTTTGAAGCTAGAAGCATGAAACTGTGTTTTTAAGCTAATAATTAGAAATAAAGAAATACGTGTTTTAGCGTTTTATTAAATTCCACCCCTGAAGAGGTGAAACGGGAGTTCAAAGTTGGTATGAAAAATGAGAAGACCTGACTCAACGCCCAGTCTAAACCCTAGGACCTAGAAAGCTGAATTTTGACGTCGGAGTTGTTTATAATATGTGGACGAGGAATGAGAAAAGAGTTTTTTTTTAAATATTTAATTCCATTTTTAAAAATGACAATGGCGACTCTATTCTTCTGTTTTCGATTCACATGTATGCTCCAAGGTCAGCTCCGGAGGCGTTGTAATTTTTTAACCTATATCATGTAATGTTGATCGGTTGGCTCTGTAAAATCAAATTTGTATATAAATATTAATTTTTCAGAAATAAAGTCCCCTGAAAAAACTTTTACTCAAGCCAAGATGATTATAAAACGCGATTTCAACTCCACCGATTGTGAAACTAAAACATCATCTGTCAGTCCGATCTCGAGACATGTCAAAAAGTCGTTCAATACAAAAAAATATTTTTCTTCATTATTATTTTTTTGTAATTTTTTCGTATTTTTCAATCCTATGTCCGTCTCTTGGTCCTAAACTACCTCCCCACCAATTTTCAGCCAAATCGGTTCAGCCGTTCATGAGTTATAAATAGTGTAACTAACACAACTTTCTTTTACGAGTATATTATATAGATATCAACCATACAGAGACTGGATAAGGTCTAAGATACATACAATTATTAATAACATTTATTATATACCTAGTTATAATAATTATTCAACATGCTATTTATTATAAATGTATTGTATACTCACTTTTTATTTTCCGTCATTTTACGAGCTTTTTCTCTGAGGCGTTTTTTGTGTTGGAATTTGCTTATTTTTCGTTGTCTTTTAGACTTAATTCCCATATCGGTAATGTAATGATACACATTATTCAATAGTCAAATAAAATAAAAATTTGGAGACGCACTCAAACGAATACAACAATAATCTTTATGAGACGATTCGACACAGATCTATCACTGACAAAGCCTGCCGGCCGACTCACAGATTACTGATATGTAGCTAGCTACAGATGTGACAGTCGAATTTGCCGAGTTTCTACATTTGCAGTTATGGCGCTGTTGTCGCTTTATCTATAATGGCGCGACACACACACATACAAAATCGAATAGTGCTGTCAATCTATTATTTATTCAACATGGCTGTTATCGATAATTTTTGTGTAGTATAGTGATGTACCCGATATCGACAAAATCTACTAGGGTTTAGGGTATTTATCCTTTTATTTAGGTAGATAATCAAATAAAACAAATTATCTATTTTGTGGTCATTTATTTGCTTTCTTTTACCTATGAGTTTTATATTTTCTTAGCGCTAGATATTGCATGATTCTATTTTTCCACTTAAAATTTTATTTATTATATTGCATCAACTGTGGCATTGCAGGCGATTATGAGTGTTATGTAATATTCAATTACATCTAGACTGGTTGTGTCAATATATTTAATATGTTTTGAGGATTTTATAGATTTTTGTCAAAATTCTTGACGAGGAGAATTTGGTTTCACTGTGTGTTAAATGAAGAAGTTTGGGATATAATTTAAATTCAATGTTTAACTGTATAAAGTGTATTTGCTTGTTGAGTTAACAGCCGAAAGTAGTATGACAATACAAAAATTCAAAAGATCATTGGTGGTAGTAACAAATATTGATTAATACAAGTACCTTACAGCTAATTAACATAGGTAGGTCGGTACTTAAATAATGCGCATACAGAAACGTTGCTATTGAGGTTGTTGCAGGCGTTGACTATTCTTAACATACCCCCGGGCGTTGAAAGCTCGTCTTTCAACAAGAACCATCAGGGAGAGGACATATCTTGCTAAAAGCTCGTCGAACGATCCCATTGGCTGTCTTAATATCAGCCACTCGGTTGACGCCGTCTGGTCCAGGGAAAACCGCAACGATTCGTCCCAGCTTCCATTTAAGAGGTGGAAGGTTATTCTCCTTCAGGATTACGAGAGAATCCACCTTCAAGGGCTTAGAACTCGAACGCCACTTAACTCGCTGCTGAAGTTCCGATATGTATTCCTTGCTCCATCTCGTCCAAAAATGCTGTCTCATCTTCTCAATGAGTTGGAAACGAGTTAACTGTGGTCGGGAACACTCTTCATAGTTTGGCGTTGGTAGTGAAGTAAGAGGCTTTCCAATTAAAAAATGTCCAGGCGTCAACGGCAACATGTCATTAGGGTCGGAAGATAGAGGAGTGAGAGGTCGAGAATTTAATAATGCTTCAATCTGGACCAAAACAGTGTTGAGCTCCTCGTATGTCAAATTACAATTGCCCAGTACTCTATTTAAATGGAATTTGGTTGATTTTACACCAGCCTCCCAGAGACCACCGAAATGAGGAGAATAAGGAGGAGTAAAGTTAAAACAGATTCCCTCATTGGCTACATCTTCTGATAGTGAATTGCAATTTGATTTTAAAAATCTACCGATCTCGTTATACGCACCAACGAATGAGGTACCATTATCAGAAAAGATATTTTTTGGTTTGCCTCGTCGAGACATAAATCTTTTTAATGCTGACATGAAGTTATTACTTGTTAAGTCACCCACCAGTTCAATATGAACAGCCTTAGTAGTGAAACATACGAAAATTGCCACATAAACCTTAACCAGCCTACAACCTCTCCCCTGACGACTAGCAGACAATAATGGACCTGCGTAATCTACTCCCACGCTTTCAAAAGGGTAACTAGGTGAGACTCGCTGCTGTGGTAGGTTTCCCATAATAGGAGGCACTATCTTGCCTCGCATGCGACTACATAACACACACTGGTGATAACTTCGTTTGGCTAAATTTCGCCCACCGATAGGCCAGTAGGTTTCTTTAATTGTAGCTAAAAGTAATTGAGGTCCTGCGTGCATTAATTTTTTATGCTCATAATTAAATAATAACTTCGTAAAGATATGAGTGGACTGTAAAAGTAAAGGGTGTTTCTTTTCAAAGGGATAATCCGAATTTTCTAGACGACCACCCACGCGTATCAACTTATTATTGTCTAGAAAAACATTTAATTTATTAAGGGGACTCCTTTTAGGTAAATCTTTATTTTGTAACAAAACTTTGAACTCAGGAAATGACTCCATTTGACTAATTTTTATTATTAAATTTAATGCTGCTTCTAATTGTTCATTACTCAAATATTTTGTTTTTACAACCTGTTTTTTACAAATGGCAATAAAACGTAAAACATACGCAACACAACGTTTTAATCTTAAAAGGTTAGAAAAGCGACTGAAATCAATAAAATCAACTTTGGTATCTGTGGTGACATATAATGAAACTTCCGGTTTCATTTCAGGAAGCTTCTCCACAGTTCCTACATTTGAAGGCCAAAGAGAAGTGTCTTGTTCCAAAAAATGTGGCCCTGACCACCATAAATCCAACGACTGAATAGCGTCAGCATTAACGCCGCGTGTAATAAGATCAGCCGGGTTTTTATCCGTCGGAACATGCCTCCAAGTACAATTCCCAGTTTTATCTAATATGTCTGCAACACGATTCCGCACGAAAGGTTGTAATTTACTTGGCAGATTCTTCAACCAACCTAAAACAATCGTGGAGTCAGTCCAAAAGGTAGTGTGCTGTGGTTTAACGCGAAGTGAACTTATGACTTTTTCATAAAGGCGCGCGCCGATTAAAGCTCCGCAGAGCTCGAGCCTCGGTATCGTCGTAGGTTTAATCGGAGCTACTCTGCTCTTAGCTACGAGAAGGCGAACAAGTGACTCGCCGCTATCATTTTGAGTTCTAACATACACACAAGCACCATACGCATTTTGCGAAGCGTCTGTAAAGATGTGCAAATCGAAATTTGTAAAGGAATCGCAGAAAACCAAGCGAGGAATACGTATGTTATTTAAAACTGGTAAGTCCTTCATAATTTTGTACCATGAACTAATTATTTCTGATGGCAAGCAATCGTCCCAGGAGAGTTTATGTAACCACAAGTTTTGCAGCAACATTTTCATTAGGATAACACAGGGTGAAAGAAGTCCCAAAGGATCAAAGATTTGAGCTATAACTGAGAGAATACTTCGCTTCGTCATATTTGAAGGTAACTCAGCATCTATTGAGAAACAAAGCTCATCAGATTGTGTATGCCAGCCTAATCCTAAAGTTTTACTCGGTTCATTAGAGCCGATGTTTAAATCTAAAGTTGGTCGAGTTCCATCTTGATCAGACATTAATTGAGGGTGGTTAGATTTCCATTTTCGTAACGGCATGCAAGCTGAACCGAGAGCAGCTGTGACCTTCTTACGTATGTCCATGAGGTCTTTTAAAATATCCGCTCCGGTCAGCAAATCATCGACATAGAAGTCATGCATGATGATTTCTGCTATCTTGCTATCCTCACACTCTAAAGCTATCTGCTTGAGACACCGAACCGCGAGAAAGGGAGCACTAGCTGTCCCATATGTAACCGTATTTAGTTGGTATACTTTGAGGGGATCTGAGGTATTCTCACGCCAGATAACTTGCTGAAGATGCCTATCACTTGGATGAATAGCCACCTGCCTGTACATCTTCTCTACGTCTCCTGCTAGGATATATTTATGTTGCCGAAACCGAAGAAGTATGGATAAAAGTTCATCCTGAATTGTAGGTCCTACCATTTGCAGATCATTTAGTGACGTGCCTGAACTGGTCGAACTACTAGCGTTAAACACTACTCTCAACTTAGTAGTAGAACTACTTTCACGAAGAACACCGTGATGCGGTATAAAATACGCTAATTGTTGAGGATTATGCTTAAGCTCGGACATATGACCTAATGACTCGTACTCAGACATAAAATCACAATAGCTCCTTTTAAAAGAAGGTTTACTCTGAAGTCTACGCTCTAATGATATCAAACAGTGCCTAGCACGTTGAAAGGAGTCACCTAAGAGTTCTTGTGACTTCTTGAGAGGCAGACGTACGCAAAAACGACCAGTTTCGAGTCTGGTAGTATTTTTAATAAAATGATCCTCACATAACTGCTCCTCCTGTGAATAATACGATGACTTAGGGCTAATCTCATCGAGCTGCCAAAATCGCGTCAGTTGGATTTGAATGTCATCGTTAAGAAGCTGCTTATGTTCATTTAATTTAATGAAATTACATTTAATTGAATGTGATGATAATGGCTCCGAGTCATGACCGCTGTTTACTGGGCCAGAGACTAACCAACCAAGTCTAGTCTCATAAAGCACGGGCTTGCCATCACCTAATCTAATCCTTTGAGATCCTAACAAGTCCCAGAAGATATCAGCACCGATAATTAAATCTATTCCAGACGGTTTATAAAAGTTAGGATCCGCTAAACAAAGATCAGTGGGAATATTTAATTGTGACAAGTTTACTTGTCTACAAGGCACGTTCTCTGTAATGGAAGGCAAAACAAAACATAACAACTTACAGGCATAATCCTCATTCAATGATTTCATTGGCACGCGTATCATTTTACCTACATGTGACAATGAACTATTTATACCGAGGATGGATTTGTCTACGCTGTGAAAGGGTAAGTTTAATCGCCTAAACATATGTTCGGTTATTAGGCATGAAGTACTGCCGCTGTCAAGAACTGCGCGAGCGATGATTTCTCGATTTTTACTATCGTATAGTTTAATTAAAGCGGTTGACAACAATACTTCATTCCCAGTGTGCGCGGAAGCCGCGACGTAAGCGGACAGGGATGGTGTCGGCTCGTCAACAGGTGATTTCTTATCAGTGCAATCTGCACTCGATGCCTGGCTCGACGTCGCCGGCCTTGACCTAATATCTATCATATGAACGAGTGTGTTATGTTTTCGCTTACATATTTTACAACCGGGCTTCTTGCAATGATTAGCGTAGTGACCAGACCGAAAACAGTTAAAGCAAACCTTATAATTAGGTAATAATTGTAACCTTTCTTCATTTGTGAGACTTAAAAACTGTGAACAATCAGATAAGTTGTGGTTGCCGTTACATTTATTACAGAGCTTCGTCGAAGTACTCTTGCTATTCTGTACATTTAAATGCGACTGTGAAGAAGTGAATGATCCTACCATAGTTTTGATTTTATCATTTTTATTAGGCTGATATGAATGAGTGCGTGACAATTCGAGTGTTTCGAGTAAGTCAGCACGACTACGGATGAAAGTTAAAAACTTGGTAAGTGTTATGCGTTCGTCCTTATCTAACTTACCTTTGAGCTCCTCCCACTCGCGGAATGTCTTAGCGTCTAGCTTACGAGTCACCAAGTGTACTAGTAGGGTATCCCAGTGTTTTGTAGGCTCACCTAAGGACTCCAGTGCACGTAAATTCTTATTTAATTGGTCAATTACTCGCTTGAGACTAATAGAGGACTCTTTAGTAATTGAGTCGATGTCAAATAAGGCCGTAACATGATTTTGTATTAATAGGCGTTTGTTGTTAAAGCGCTCGCATAATAGATCCCATGCTATTTGATAGTTTTTGGCGGAAAACTCGATGGATTGAATTACCACAGCAGCCGTCCCCTCCAGCGACGCCCTAAGATAGTGAAATTTGTTTATCTCATCTATATCGTCAACAGAGTGTATGAGACTAGCAAACGAATCATGAAACTCTAACCAATTATCATATGATCCACTAAATTTTGGCAATTGAATGGTAGGTAGCTTAACGAGCCGATGGTTCTTACGAGAGGAAGAAACATTAGAATGAATGGAACCCTTTTCACTCTCATCATCGCGTGGATTAGAATTATGTGACAGCATATCCTGAGCCTTAGAGATGGATTTATAATAAAGTGTTTCGAATTCACTTCTTTCCGAAAGCTGAGCGGATGTGTCATCGACGAGGCATTCCAGTCTTAATTGTGTCTCGTCGTACTGCTCGTATAAAGATTCCATTTTAGCAATACGTAATTGCAATTCACATACCTCAGATGAACCTAATGATTTTTCCAAGTTGTTAACATACGATGAAAAAACCGTTAGACGACCCTTGAAACTGCCGCGTTTCTTAGTAAGTTCCTTAATTTCCTCCTTTTCGGTCATTCTGAGAGATTTGTGGTCAGCAATGATATTATACAAGTAATAGGGATTAACCTGTAATGTTATACAATTGCGATGTTAACTATAAGCTAATAACAGTTACACAAATCTTAAAGAGGAATGTTAAGAGATTAAATTTATTATAAAACGCCACGCGACTATGCCAAATGTTAATAATTTTGTGATCAAATTGAATAATATAATAAAATGCCTAATTAAATTGTGAAATGATAAATATGATAGTAGTTGATGTTAACTATGATCTTTACAAAAAAGGGTGTGGCACTTGCATGAATAAAACCTATGTAAAATTAATAACGGTATTTTTAAAGGACGTGGTATGTAAATTAGTATTAAACAATAACTAATAACATTTATTTAATAAGCCACGACCATATATCTTAATAGATATGAACTACCAACATAGGTGATCTTTGAAATTGCTAACAATTATACAAAGTAAATGTGCATGTACTAACCTTATTAAATGATGTAAACACACTTAAATACTACCTGATAGCGAGTACTGGGTTCAATAAATTAAAATAATTGAGCATCATCCACTGTAAATCCGAAAATTCGTGTCCTGATGATGTCCTCTATTTGACCTCTTTGCCTCTTCAGATATAAAATATCCCGAATAATAATCTTCTCCAATTTTGCCGTATATCCAATGTGGTTCAATAATTAATTTCAATACGGTTCGAATGGACCAAATGTTAAATGAAGAAGTTTGGGATATAATTTAAATTCAATGTTTAACTGTATAAAGTGTATTTGCTTGTTGAGTTAACAGCCGAAAGTAGTATGACAATACAAAAATTCAAAAGATCATTGGTGGTAGTAACAAATATTGATTAATACAAGTACCTTACAGCTAATTAACATAGGTAGGTCGGTACTTAAATAATGCGCATACAGAAACGTTGCTATTGAGGTTGTTGCAGGCGTTGACTATTCTTAACACTGTGCCTCTAAGTTTGCCCCTTGGTTGATCTGGCGATCCATTGACGCTGTCGAATAGATGGTCACCACTACTGCTGTAGTCTCCATTGTCTCCATAGGAGTGTTGAACCGCTTATCTGAAGTATTGAATTTGTTTAAATAAACATTACAACAGAATAAGATAGAACAAATAGATAGTGGAAACATTGGAAAGTTGGATGAATAGATAGATAGTGTTTCTTTCCATGGAATTTGGACAGGACAATGTCTGTTGAGTGAGCTAGTAATTTAAGCTTTACAGGGTTGACATTACTGTCTGATTCTGTCATAGCCTCTGTGTAATTAATTTATCAAGTAAGATCAATTTATTCATACCTGTGATGGTAATTGTTTCTCCTGTTGAGTTGTTATAATTTTGTTCTCGGCTCTGACAATAATTATTTTCATGCTGTATATGATACCCTGGAATTATTAAAAACATTAAAGTATTAATGCCTAGTAGTATAAGTAGATTCGATAGAACTGTGGATGATTTGTGTAGGTTTTGTGTAGTGAGAAGGGCAACAAACGTGTAGGACAGAGGGCTTTAAGAGCACCCGCAGACAAATAATATTGTAAGTGGGCCAACTATTGAACAACTTATTTGCATTTTATAATTTAATCAACAAAAGTTTATATTTGTGTGTAAGAGCTCCCGCAGACATACAATTGTAAGTTGAACAACTAAAGTAATTTCTTGAATAGTTAATTTAAATTACTTTACTGTTATAATATAATTTCATATTAAAAATATTTTGAATTAAAAAAATCTATAGAATATTGTAAACATAAAGCTACAGAAAGTGGAAGGATACAGATTAAGTTGGACAAGATGTGTGTCTGAAGGAGCCCTAAGATGACAACTAACTGTTGCTCTAGGCGAAAGTTAGTTGCAAGCTAAAGTATAGGTTACATTAAAAGTTTACATTCATACCTTTAGCAAGTGGTAAGCCATGACCAATTTCCTGTTCCGTAAACAAGCAAGGATAAGAATAACGGGTTCGAACACCAGACTGGTCAAATTGAGTTTGATCAAAATGTTTTTCATAAACACGTTTAGTCATCAATAGGTTCTTTGTCAAACCAAGTAATTTATCGTTCATGAGTATGCAAAATAGTCTGCGAGTTTTACTTGTTGAATCACAACCACCAACACAACACTTATATGCACAACGCCATGACGAGAAAGTATGGAGCACAGTAAAAGAAATAAATATCACTAATCACTGTACGGAGTACAGCAAAGCGTGGAATTGTATTGTAAACGGAGGAAAACACAAGATAAACTGCTCGACTCGATGTGATATGAAAAAAACAATGGCCGATTTACATTATTTACCTTTCAAACTGTCAGAGGTGTCAAACTACCAATGACGTAGGTACACACACATTGACACAAAATTGAACACTATAAGCGGAGCACAGATTAATAATATGTAGCAAGCTACAGCAGCGCCAGAACTGTAAGATTGGAAATAGAGCTGTCACCCCCCTGGGCCGACTGGGCGCCACTGGGCGGAGCTACGAAAGTGACAGAGTTATTTACTTCCAGATGCGAAGAAAGAGAGCGCAACAATGCGCTCGCTCCCAGATAAAAAAACGTAAGCGCCAAACCAAATAAAAATTGATTAAAAATTAATTACGCTAATTTATCAAAAATATTTTCAAGCAGACTTTTTAAATACCTAATACCCATATTTTGAATGGAGTTAAGCTATGAAATTCGTGATGATTTTAGAATAAAAAGCAAAAATAAAAGAAAGAAGAGGTTTTTTCGGAATTAAATTCTATCGAGGCAATGTAATCCAATCGTGTTTTCACGTCAACCAAACCATTAATCAAATAGTCAATAAGCATATTATCCAAAAAAATATATATATTAATTATGCCATAGTGAAATAAAACTATTTCAAAAAGCTCAATTTTTTTTTGGTATCGCCTTAATCTGTTGACTCGCGACATTAACCCACAGATTACTGATATGTAGCTAGCTACATTAACCTGTCAGTTCATCCGCACAATATATTACATACTCTTTGGTCCGCACCACTTGGTTCTCAAATGGGAGATTTTTTTTTTTAAGAAGATTTTTGGCCTGGTATCGAGACCTTTAAGCCATTTCTTTATTTTAAATATTCATCTTTTATGTTTAGTCACGTTTTATTGTCACTTTCACTGTAAAGTCTAGTCCTCGTCCGTACAAGTCCGGTCTAATTTTAGTGAAATCGGTGGCTATTCCACTAAAACATTTCATGGACTTTTTGGGACAACCTGGAAAGTCACGATACACGCTTTCATTTCATTTCACTTCACTTGTGCACTTAGATTGATCTTTATTGGACAAAACACCACTGAAATTATTCAATAAAACTCAAAATACACGAATTTAATGAAAATAAAACGAAAACACAACGTCACTTCGCAAGGTCCCGCCAAAAAGTCCTCAAATGGGACAATCGGGACGAGTCAACAGATTAACCTATCAAACAACTCGTCAACTCGCGCACAGTTTTCAAAATTCGCGCCCAATTTTCAAGTAAATGTCACCGTCCCGATTGTCCCATTTGAGAACCAAGTGGTGCGGACTCTGAAACCCCGACTGTCCCAAGAAAGAACTGACAGGTTAATGCTGTAAGACAAGAACGTAGTAAAAGGGTAATCAGAAAACCTCAATATTGAACCGATTTCAGATTGAAATTGATTGCAACAAAGTTACGTAATAAGCCCCGTCGTTATGGGACTTTTCAAGTGGTCTCAAAAACTTCTCGAACTTTTTAGGACAAATTGAAAAGTCTTTCACTACAAAGGTCCACTTAAACTGAACATTATTGGAAAAAACGCCTCCAGCCGGCATCTTACCGTTTGGCACACGTTCCTTCCAAACATCCTGTATATAATAAAGGACTGTCCTTATGGTGGCTAAGATTTTTTATTAAAAGCTTATTTATTTGTGACTTGGCTAATTTTAAATAGCTTGTCTCTGAAGTAGCCTAACAGGCACCCAGTCGCCTTTCAGATTTTTTCATCGCCGATTCTCGTCCTGGAGTAGCCTAAATGGCGACAAATCGCCTACGTTGACCACCCTCACCGATTCCTCCATATAAGTACTCTGTGGATTCGTTCAACTACTGGATACAGAGAATAAAAATCAAGACAGAAAATAACGTGCAGGTTGCAACTTGTTTTGCGGTTAACAACAAAACACCAACGCTGTGTTGTCATACACACACACACACACACACTACCACACACCACAAGGGATGCACTTCGGTATTTATAACATCGATGTTCAAGAAAATCGATAGTGATAACAATATCGATGCTTACCGATGTTTTATAATATCTAATGAATAATTTATAGAAACTTTAGGGATGACAGATATACTTACCAAATATTCTTATTAAATGATTTTTTTTATTAAAAACTATGTATTTCCTTTTGTTTTATATTTAAATTGCATCAAACCATTTTCAAATTAGCTTAGGAAAAGAAACTTAGATAATCTAGCCTCCAGAACTCTACTTCTTTGCTGGGAGATGGCTGCCCTAATAAATTAATGCTATCGATTTCACTTTTGGGGTTAATGTATCGCTGATCAATAATTTTAATGAATGCTCATTAACAATATATCGATGTTTACAAAATCAACATCAACCCTACACACACACACACACATACTTGAGTTCACATGTCAATGTTTTGTATTTTTATTTTATTTATTTTATTCGAAGCATGTTCCAAGTTTCGCAGTGAAGACGTTCAACAAGTTTAGTGAATTTTGTCCGTATTTGAGTTTGAGATCGAGTTCGTTCATAAGTGTGTGACTTGTAGAAATTCAATCGGTGGTGAAACTGTGTACATATAAATTCAGTGCAACATAGATCAACAAATTTTTACTCAAAATGTTAAGGTAAATTATTTTAAAATTATAGACACACTAGTTAGCTGCCGGCTCCGTTGTTTCAGGCGCGATCCCGATTCTAAAACCCTTTAGAGGATTAGTGCCTATATTATATTGCAAGTACCTATGTACATAACTTCAAAATTCTAATGTAGTGTATGTAAATAACTGCCATTACTAAAAGAAAAATAAAAAGTTCAAAAAAGCTACATTACTTTTATAACATACATGGTATTGAAGAAAAACTTATCTTAAGACAGTATATATTTGATGCTGCATAGAAAGAGTAAAGGCTCCCCTTAGCCTTGGGTTTAGGACCAATTCCATCTGGGCCCTTTACTGCCCCCCTTGTAGGCCTCTAGAGCCTAGGTGTTATCACCCACTGCTATAATCTATGGTGATTAATGAGTCACACACATCTCACACAGCATAGAGTGATCATACACTGTATCTTATTATTATTCTCTTCATTTTTCATAAATCTCAGAAAATATTTTTTATAACATTATCCTAAAAATTTTAACTATTATAAAATAAAAAACCTAACCCAATAAAAAAAAAGATTGCATTTTCCATAATGTTTTAAAACTTATCAAATAAAATCTATATATATAAAATTCTCGTGTCACAGTTTTAGTTACCGTACTCCGAAACAGCCTGACCGATTTTGATGAAACTTTATATCTGTATTTAATAGGTCTGAGAATAGGTTGTTATCTATTTTTTACTAGCTGTCCCCCGCGGTTTCACTCGCGGTTCCGTAGGATCCGCGTTCCCATAGGATCCGCATTCCCATAAGATCTAGCGGTATAAAAAATAAATAACAACTTACTCTTAGACCTACTAAATATACATATAAAATTTCATCAAAATCGGTCAAGCCATTTCGAGGAGTACGGTAACTAAGGACCGATTTGGATGAAGTTTTGTTGTGTAGGTATTTCAATGGGTTCCTCGACGAATAGGTGGCGCTGGAATCGAGTTCTAAGGTTTGTTTTAATTTTAGAGCAGGACAACGTCAGGGGGGCAGGGCCCAAACAACTGGTGGTTTGGTTATTATTATAAAAAAATTTGATTCAAAAATTCTTTCATCATTACAATGCTACATTATCCCTGAGTAACATAGTCTATATTTTTATTCTGGGAAAAGATAAGATCCCACGGAACATGGGTGAAACCGCAGCAGACAGCTAGATTCATATTAGCTGATAGTAGGGGAGACTGGAGACACTTGATCCCCTTTTGTTATTAAGCCCTAAAGTTTGAAATTACAGTTAATTTTAGGGTGTGTTTTTGACGAAAACTTGCGAAATTTATCTAGTTTTACGTATAATTAGGGTAGCCCGGTCGCCAAACCTAATAGCGGGACAGACCAGCTAGTTTGGCTAGACATTTTGGTAAAAAGGCCGGAGACCTTACATTATTGAGGATTTTGTGTCTCAGGTCAGTATTAATACGAGTAGGTAGGTATTTTATTTTTATTTTTTTTAAATTCTGGATAAGCTTTGTGTTTGACCACAATCTCACCATGGTAAGTGATGATGTGGCCGAAGGTGGTAAGCACATAAAGCCTAGATAGGAACTGGCTCTCAAGTGCAGCTGTCGGAACACACCGATAGGTGCTTGGCGGCAGATTTTCAACTTGAGGGTGGTAGCCAGCCAGTCGGGTACTACAAAGTACCCTACCACCGTGCTATGGTTTCCTCACGATGTTTTCCTTCACCGAAAGCTCAAGCTCATTGTAGGATTCGAACCCAAGACCTTCGTCGCGGTATTCGACGGCACTTACCACTGAGCTATCATCGCCTTAAAATAGAAGGTAATAGTATATATGTATATGATTTTTTTTTATGTAAATCAAGCTTTTATGATTATTACCTACCGTAAAGGTGAACGCACACTTATCCGAGCCGAACGCATCGACCGCGCCGAACAAAACGAAAACCTTCAGAATTCTTCCGGTGATTCGTCCGATTCGGCACGGACAAGTGTGCGAGGTTTCTTAGGATTTCATACAAGTAATTCTAAAATTCGATTCTTTCGGTTTGTTCGACGCGTTCGGCTCGGATAAGTGTGCCTTCACCTTTAATCTTGTTAAATTCTAAATCGCCTGCGCTTGGCCACGCTCGCCGCTCGCTCGTTAGCGAAATGTAAAAAGCCTAACAAAAGCCAGACAAGCTACAAGCTGGACACCATTTATTTTGGCCGGACACCGTTTATTTTGGCCGGACACCGTTTATTTTGGCCGGACACCGTTTATTTTTTCCGGACACCGTTTATTTTGGCCGGACTTGCAATCAAAAAGCCTTACTATGTCAGGCCCAGAGGGAGTGGTTTAATGCTCTAAGTCTAAGGTCATTATGGACATATTGTAGTATTTTACAACACCTTGAAATGTTTTTTCATAAGGTACTTAATTTTAACATAAACATTGGAAACCTTTGATCCATGCAATTCTACAAAAAAACATCATAAACAGATGATTTAAGTTTGTTTTAATTAATATGCTCTCACTTTTTACATCCCTCCCTGTATTGTTTTATATACACGCACGCCATTTTGAATCTGAAATCAATAAACGAAAACGTCAAATATCTACCTATATAAAGGTATCATCAACAATAAATCTTCATATATTTAATAAAGATTTAATCTGGGGATCAAGTCTACCTCTAACAAGTGTACCATGTCTGCTAAATAGATTCACAGTTCTCATATTGTCATTCACAGTTCGATTATCAGGAAATCACATAAAACACACTGTTAGTGGGTAGTTTAGTTCAACTTGAGAGATAAAAAGTATCCTTTTTCATCCCGGTAAAAAATAAGCTCCCACAGGAAGGTGGGTGAAACTGTGGGGGATAGCTAGTATCATATACCTATACCTACATTACTAGTTTTTCGCCTCGCGGTTTCACCCACATACCCGAGAGTATTAAAATAACATACCTTTTTTACTCACTGATAATGTAGATTTCAATACTTAGGTGATTTTTTAAAATATTGATTAAGTATTTTTTGAGTTTATCAATTACAAACGATGAAACGATCTTTTCTCTGTATAATATTAGTTTAAACATACAATGCAAACAATTAGTTCTTGTCTATACTAATACCACACTAATACTCTGTAACTACCGATCTGAACTTCGAAAAGTATTTCAATAATAGGAAGAGCAGCTACATTAGCCCCTAGTGTTAAGACTACTTTCATATCGAAATCGCGGATGAAACCGCGGGGCGAAAGCTAGTAATCTAAAATCAGAAAATCTATAGGACTCTTGCTTACACAATTTCCTTTTTACTATATTTTTTATGTACAGTTTATTTTTTTGTCAGATTTTACCGAACTCTGAAGGCATCCTTCCGAGTTCGAAAATCTGTATCTGGAGATAGCGTGGAATAAATAAATAACTCGAAAATATGGTTACAACTATATTACTAAAATTGTTACAATCAGTTCATCAAAGTGGCTTATCCCGTCTCGTAGCTTTGAATTTCCATGAGTAGGTACTTATTAATAGAAAGTATACATTGCCCCTTAAAAGAGTCCCAAACTTTGCTGAGCTGCAGTACAGGAAGATTGTGCTTATTTCTAGTGTCTAAGCTATAGGCTATGAGTTCGCTATCCTTAGGAAAGGTCTTGATGTTTTTCCGAAGATAAATAAAATTTTCATATGTACTGTGACGATCTCTTCTGCAGTATAAAGACTAATTGATGTCGCACAAATACCGTATACATACTACAAAAATTATAATTATCAAATTGAAATCGCTTCAAATTCAATGAATCTCTTCGTAATCACTGACGTCGTACTTAAACATTATTTGTTGCACAATATTGCGTCATACATAAGTTAACATTATTCTGCTTTTATTTTAAACATCGCAGCATCGTTAAGTTACATCTGACTCGGTCTTTCATACATACATATAATTATTATTATAGTGTGATGTTTGGAACGGTGAACCAGTACGATGACTCATCTAGATGGTTTGTAATCCTTTTGCTACCTACCTATACCTACGACTTCGCGCCGAACATCACAGAAACTATTTTTAAAGCTGACCATCGCACGCACCTTTTGTTGACATTGATCTCGCATGAAATAAACGTAAAACAAGGTTGCTTTGGTACCTACGTACCTTTATTCGTCGACAGGAGTAGTAGGTACCTAGTCCTAGTCCTAATCGACATACCATAGGACTAACTAAAATATTCGATAAATAATCGAAAAAAAAACTTGTATTTATTCGAGATTTTGTGACAACAATAATCTAATTAAGTACGTATAGTTTATTGACTTATTTCATAACTGGTATCATCACAGAACTGATAAACTAAATATACCTATCTGTAAATTTTGCATAGGTATACATAAGTTTATTATTCTAGGATACTTTAAAATAAACAAAAATCTAAGTTACTTTTAAATCATATGAAAAAATTACTAATGGAGAACCTTATGTTAAAGTAAATTGATTGTTAAGAAAGAAATTACTTTTGCATTATATTTATGTAAGTACCTATGTAGCAATCAAGAAGTACAGAACAAGTAAGTTCATAAAGTTTATTATCCCCATTTGTAGGTATTTATTATCTGAATGTTTCGCAGGACGTGATTGCATCATCCTCTGTTTGAGAGTTGGATGCAGGCAGGCCGTATCGGACACGACTCACACGACACGTGGTAGATTTAGAATAAATTAAAATAGTCCAGTGAATAAGCGGATCGGATACTTATTGTGAAAACTCTTCGCACTTATCGCAATGTGTGTTTCCCCTCTCACATTGTACATTTGCGTAGCGGAGGTACCTACTTTTGTTAGCGTAGGTACCTACCTACCTACATGTCTTATTTTCCTTTGTGATTTAGATAGCAATTACGTTGTATTTTATATCGGTAGGTATGCACTGGGTTACTTACCATTTTGTTAATAGATAACTTGAATCGCGATTGCTAGAACTTTATTTTTGTAGGTATATAGTTTTCGAATATTTCTAGTTGGCGTGGATGGCAATATCCGTAATTAAAGGGAAAAGCGAAAAACGATGAAAGGAATCTCGAGGTCGATTTTGACCAAAAGTAAAAGCCAAGAATCGAACCCGTTGATTTATAAAAAATACACAGCCTGTATTACATACAATTACATACGTTCAGAAGCACGTATCGATTTTTTAGGGTTCTGTACCTCAAAAACAGATCCCTTAAGGATCCCTTTGTCCGTCCATGCCTATCTGAGGCAATCGAGACAATCGAGTCCATTTTTGTCAGAAGTGACTTGAGGTATCAAGAGGTCTATTTTTAGTCTTTTACTGTTGTAAATATAGAGTTACTTCTTTCCAATTTTACTCAATAAAATAAAAGTAGATGTAGCTGAAACATAATTAACGTTTAGAACTATCTCGAGGGCAAATCCTACTTGTAGTTTACCGTTTGTTCCCTCATTATAGGATCAAAATGTCGTATGAAATTAATATTTATGCACAATAAATTTACTTAGTCATTATTGAAGTTATACGTGGCAATGCACAAGGCTATGCTAATACCTATCTCTAATCTGAGCTATGTCATCCGCACACCACCATTAATCACGATCCTACGCAATATTTTAATTAAAATATAAGTACTTATTTTGTCCGATTATTAGCTAACTAACTTACGGTTGAAGTAATTGAATAAACTATCAATTACTTATGGTGATGTAAGATGCCTCCTTCTAACGGTGCCACTAACTTACATATTTTGACTTGAAACAGATTTTCCTTTGATTTTGCGTTCTAAGGTCGGGGTCACTTATAAGTAACTCATAACGTTTGAATAGGTAGGCATATTTTCTAAATATCAAAATAATTTATTCAACCAAGTCTTAGGTATTACAATGAGATGTTAAAATAAATATAAGTCCTTCTTAAGACTGCCATTAAAAGGCGTATGAATATTTGTTGTTAATTTAATTACATAATGTGAAAAGTAGATGTTATGTCATCAATAAGATGTTGGAACGTTAATTGAGTCACATGACATTGTCGTCCTTTGTTAGTATTAATGTAAATCTTTTAATTTCAGGCCACTAGCACTATGTTTGGTGCTAGTGTGGTGGTCGGGTGTTGATTCCGCCGTCGCCACCGTGTGCAACGAACACGCACAATGCTCCGACGGTTACTACTGCGCAGATTCTTATTGTCAGAAATGTATCCAATGCCAGGATCTGAAACGAGAGCAACCGTTTCCCACCAGTTGTACCAAATCTGTGAGAGATTGTGGAGGATGTTTAGAAGGGTAAGTTCCCGAGTCTAGACTTTTTGTCTAATTGTTTTTCTGTGGTCAGTGATTTGAATGTGGGTGATGGAAATGAAAGGGTGCCGGTGAATTGTTTCAACCCTTCATCATTGCTGTGCACCATTATCATCGGTTAGAATTTGAGATGACATTATTTATTTGCAGATTGGTTGTAGACCTTAGAAACGACGTGAACGCTGAGTGCGTACCGCCTGACTCTACCATACAAGTGGAGTCTCTACCCTCATACTTCTGGCCGGTGTTCGTCGTATGTCTATTGCTGTTCGTGCTTGTCATCATCGTCGTCGTGTATGTGCTGCGGAACCCCGAAACCTTTAGAATTATTAAAGCATGTAAGTACTTCATAAATTTTAAGGGCTCCCATACAAAAAACGCTATTTTTTTGCCCTTTTTTGCTCGATATCATCACCAGGCTGTATCTCAAGAACCGCGATAACTAGACAGTTAACATTTTGTATTTCTGTTGCCGCAATAACAACAAATACTAAAAACATAACAAAATAAATATTTAAGGGGGGCTCCCATACAACAAATGCTTTTTTTTTGCCCTTTTTTGCTCGATATCAATAATGGCAACAGGTAGGCACTTGAAATATTCACAAAATACTCAGTTGTATTTTTACTTTAATAATAAATAATAAATTTAAATTAAAATAAATATTTAAGGGGGTCTCCCATACAACAAACGTGATTTTTTTGGCCTTTTTTACGGAACCCTTCGTGCGCGAGTCCGACTCGCACTTGGCTGGTTTTTTAAATGAAACTGTAGCGACTGTCTACAAATAGATATAGTTCGCACGAATGTTACCAATGTTAGATAGATGGCGCTCCAATAACCTCCATTGTGCGTACGAAGTTTTCTATGCGATCTGCATATATACAAGATTCCAACATCTACAGTTGGACCACGGTCCCCAGGCACGATGACCTAGCCTGGCGGAAGATCTTCCCTTTTCAGTGGAGGAGTCTAAAACCTCGCTCCTCCATAAAACCATAAATGTTCTCTTTTAAAAGGAAAATAATTGTAAATGCGTTGTTAGTATATAAAGTTCCTTCGTCAAAAGGCTGGAGCGTGCTTAGGGCCGCACTAGGGAAGGTGGAGTATTCGAGATCTTCCGTAGCAGACAATATTGAATAAAACGAGGTGTAATGGCAGCACGACAGCTAGCAAGCAAGAGGGCAAAGACAATGACGACAGATAAAATTATAGACTGTAGTCGAGTCATACTATGTAACATTAACTACAGTTTTGTTTGATATTATAGCGACCCGCACGTCGGTGGAGTCTCCGTTCATGAGGGGCGAGCCAGCCAGTGCGCCGGCGCCGCCCGCCTACGAGGACGCCTGCTACAAAGCCCTACGGACGGATTCTCCCGCAGCCCCTACCATGCCCAGCGCGACCCTAGTCTCACCCCCAGCCGCAGTTCCACACAACGCGCACCTACATCCGGACCTGCACAACCCCTACCGCACGAACGATAATGGTGAGTCATTCATCGAAAGCTTTCACTTAGATTTCGATCGACTTGTACCACGGTATCTTACGACACTACCGCTGATTTATATTAAAATTGGAATTTTCGATTATACGAATAAATACGCTTTTAGAACACCTGTATAGCTCCGTTTTTAGGGTTCCATACCCAAAGGGTAAAAACGGGACTCTATTACTAAGACTTCGCTGTCTGTCCGTCTGTCTGTCACCAGGCTGTATCTCAAGAACCGCGATAGCTAGACAGTTGAAATTTTCATAAATTATGTATTTCTGTTGCCGCTATTACAACAAATACTAAAAACATAATAAAATAAATATTTTAGGGAGGCTCCCATACAAAAAACGCGATTTTTTTGCCCTTTTTTGCTCCATATCGATAATGGCAACAGGTAGGCACTTGAAATATTCACAAAATACTCAATTGTATTTTTACTTTAATAATAAAATTAAAATAAAATAAATATCTAAGGGGAGCTCCCATACAACAAACGTGTTTTTTTTGCCGTTTTTACGGAACCCTTCGTGCGCGAGTCCGACTCGCACTTGGCCGGTTTTTTTTTATGATTATTTAAAATTATTAAAAAATAGGAAATTACCAAAAGTGCTAAAGCCATGTTAACTTCTTACTTGATGTTGGCACTTTGTTGTCGGATGATAGGCTCAAACTCACATAACAAGAGTAGCTTTACCTAACCAAAAGTAACATGCGTTGAATATTGAACTGACACTATGCCGTGTATCTATGTAGATAAGTAATACATTCGGCAGAGTCTACGTTTCTGTTCACGAAGCGCGCGCTGACACCGAGTTTTCCCGAGGCTCACGAGGTACGCGAGGAGCGCGAGGCTCGCGAGGTGCGCGAGGGTCGCGATGCTCGCGAGGCGGCCGGCACGCAGGCCGCGCGCGTTTTCAACCTGCCTGCCTACATCAGAGACGAAAACGAACTACCCAGGTAACATTATGCTTTGTGTCTTCTCTTCTCTTTTCGAATTATTCTTTTCTACTATGCCGGTTCTTAACTAGGCTATTCGTGTTTACGTATTTGGTATATAACCACCTCACTGACATCAAGCCAGTTGGGAAGGGTTTTTGGAAATTCAACCTCAAGATGAAATGTATTAAACATAATGGAAGTTTGCTCCTGAAGATACCTGGGTTTCTTATTTTGAGGGTAAAGACCTCTGCCTCTCTTAATTTTTAAATTTAATCGTTCTTTATTCTTCTGTATACAATACACTAAAAAAACTGACGTCGTAATTTGACAGTCTGATAGGGGTTACAAAGGGGCTACTCAAGTATTAACGACCCCTTCATTTGACGAGGCTTTTCAGTGTTTTACATGACAATATAAAATTTTAGTGAGTACTAATTTCCGCCCTGCGGTCTCATCCGCGTTTCCGATGGATCTTATCTTTTCCCGGGATAAAAAGTATCCTATGTTTTATTCTAGGATATGATCTACCTGTGTGCGAAGTTTCATCAAAATCCGTTCAGCCGTTTTTGCGTGATTGAACAACAAACATCAAAACTTTCACATTTATAATATTAGTAGGATAGGATAGTTATTATACGAGATATTGATGAACTAGCCATAATTGTGAAGTTTTAATGTATGTACGTGTGTAGCCCTGACGGCGCGACAGTGACAGAGCTGGACAACGATACCTCGTTCACTCACGACGAGGAAACCGTAGAGAGTCTGTGGACACCAAACACTACCTCTGATAATGATGATAACAATTCCAAGTGAGTACTATAACATAATACTAGCGGGCCCGGCAGACGTCGTCTTGCTCTGAAATCGAAACTAAAAACCCGATTCCAGCGCCACCAATCCAAATTTGTTGGGTCCAATTTTGTTTTCAAACCATCGAGGAACCCATTGAAATATACAAAATTTCATCCGTATCGGTCCAGCCGTTTAGGAAGAGTTAGGTGACAAACACGTACAGAAGAATTATATTAAGATATATACATAATACACTAAATGTAAAGCAATGTTTGTAATGTGTTCATTATAGCTTCCAACAGAGATAGTGACTGACATATCAAATCACCTTTTTATTAAATGTTAAACCGATGATTTCAATGGAGTTTTCTATGATATACTGATTTTTGACGTCATCAATATACATTGAAAAGATAGGTTTTCAAGAGTAGGCTCTTTGTAGTTAAATTGGTAATTAAAAATCATTAAAAGGCGGAATTTTACAACGCTTTCGTTATTTTCGAGTATTTTTGAAGTTTTATACACATACAAATAGTGTTAGGTATTTTTGCAACATCCCATTACGAAGAAAATAAAGACTATCTCCTTATTTAAATCGGAAGGTTTCATTTAATTTGTACAGATGCTTTGGTGGACCCCATTGCCCGAATTAGTTTTTATGTCAAACGTCTGAGAAGCAATAACAGGTGCTTGACTACGGATTTTTAAATTAAGTGTGGTCTCCAGTCATGTGGGACCTACAAAGTACCTCGTCACCGAGCTATGGTTTCTCACGATGATTTTCTTCACTGAAAATAATTTCATTTAGCTGAATTTCTTGTCGGAGTATGATCAGTTCCGAACCGGTGGTCGGTCAATTCTAACGTTCATAAGTGCCCTACTAGGGCTTAAACTGGATATATGAGTTTTGACTTTGAATTTCATCATCATCACCATGTCAACTGGAAGACGTCCACTGGTGGGCAAAGGCCTCCACTTTGAGTTTTTTTTTATCAAATAAAATTCATTTCGGTCAGAAAATAAAAGTCAGATTAAAAACTATGAATTCCACCCAAATGCACTGACTATCAAAACCCCCTTATTAGGAGCTGGTGCTTTAGTAGCGGGGACGTTTATGTGTAGGTGATTATGATGTGTACCTACATTAGACAGAGTATTATTTTTAATTTTACTTATATTGGTGTACCAACTGTTGGCAAATCTTTAAAATAAAATGTTGATGATGATGTTACCAGCGCGGTCGCGAGTGGGGCCTCTAGCGGGGGCGCGGCCAGCGACGCGGGTCCCCCGGCGCTGCTTGGATCGGCGCGGGACTACAAACCAGTGGGGCCTTCCCCGCCCAAGATACTCTGCGTTAGACAGGTACCTAACATCACTTACTATTAGTGGCGTACCTAGCATAGGGCTAGGCGGTGCAATGCACCGGGCCTCAAGCTTATGGGGCCCCTCAGTCTCCATGAAAAAACGCCTGTTTTCAGCTGTTTTTATACTCCTTATAGCATCAGCTACCTGTCAGTGAAAGTCTCGTTAAAATCAGTCCAGCTGTTTCGGAGATTAGCCGGAATAAGCAGATAAAAACATAATAATTGATTTTTGTTATAATTACCGAATATATTTTCAAAAAGACACATTAATTTGATTTATTTGTATAGATAGGGCCTCAATTTAATTTTTGCCCCGAGGCCCTTGGTTTCTTAGCTACGCCACTGCTCAATATCTTAACATTACATTTTGTAGCATTCTGGTAGGCCGGTCACCTGATGGTATGTGACTACCGTCGCCTATAGATAGCAATTTCAGGATTCTATGGTGTTTGCCAATGTGTTGTAAACCTTATTACAATGCCTTGAGACAACTGGATCTCAAGTGCAACTGCCGGAACGCACCAGGTGAAGGAAAACATTTCCGCGGCAAAAGTAGCTGTATCCGACGTCACTACCACGGAGCTATCATCGCCTTATTGTACCTATGTTGTATTTTGCATAGATATACGTATACCTGTAAGTATGGCACGTAAATAGCAATTCATCCAAAATATAGTATCCTTTAATCGTTATGGGTACTGACTGAGTATACTGTGTACTTGTGTAGGATTCGAACAACAACCGAGGTCCAGGCTCGGGCGGCAACTCTGGCGCGCGCGTCGTCGTTAACAACTTTAACGTTGACTTCTACGCCTCGCTGCAGATCGACAACTCCAAATAACACGTCACGTCACGTCATGTCACGTCATGTCACGTCATGTCACGTCATGTCACGTCTGGTCACGTCACATCACGTCACATCATAGCGATCCTGTTACTGTTACGTTTACAAGTTACGGTTGATTAATTTTATTGCAACCTTTTGTTCCTGAATCATGTAACTACACAACAGTTCCTGATTATGCGTTATGATGTAACCGATTTGAATATGTATATTATAATTATCGTTTGTCCAAATTTTATAATGCGATGTAAAAGTCAAAATCACGGTAATGTATTGTCGGTGGCACTGTTATGAATTAGTTGCCATGATGATTTTCACGACATTAAAAAAGAAAGCAGCAATATTATTAACTGATTTGCTCAATTTGTATACATCGTTTTTTTTTAAATTTAAACATCATATATTTTTTAATAGTTTAAGGGTTTGCTCAAGAAATTGTGTGCATTTGTGTGTTGCATATGTATAGTGCCTATTTCTTTTATAGTTCATAATGACGCACAATGCTGATTAATTCTTAATTTCATATACCTACTTATATTTAGATAATTTTCATAAGTATGTATGTATAGAAATACAAAATTTTTACCATTACACAATTGTTATGTGCGTCAATGAATATAGGTAAGTTGTGCTGTAAATATGTAGTACCTAATAGACCATTGCACACCTATACCTACCTACACCCAGTTAGTGCGTAGAAACCGAAATAGTCGGTTAGGTTGATAACACTTGTGGTCAAGAGGCCTAGCCTATGTGCTGTCCTCCCATTTATTATATTTACTTATTGTTAATACCATAGATCAAGTAAAAAAAGTAGAAGGAGCGTACGTAAACAATAGTATCCAATGAAGTGAAGCAACGTGCAAGAAGATGTACGTTGTGCCGCGAGACTCGCGTCGTACAGGAATGCGATCGGCTTCCTTTTTCAAATTCGGCTCCTTTTAATGCTACACTTTAAGCGCGCGGGGCTCTGTCTACCTTTTTTATTTGGTCTGCGGTTAATACATAAAACAATAAACCTTCAATAGCATGTGCCTTACAATTTATCGAATGCAACTTAGTACTTTATATTAATAATGTTATAAAAATATGTGATCGATCTCAGTGCCATAGGTACTTACTAAAGTTAGTTTATTAAAGTTATTTAAATAAACTCCTAACAAGAAAACACCTATATATGATAAACGATAGGTAACAAATTTTAAATAGATACAATAAATGTATGGTCTTATTGTGAGGAGTTCTATGTGAAATAAAATTCCTACACAATCAATGATGACAAGTTAGACTTCTCATTCCACGGTCCATAGGTACATGTCGATCGCTGGGATTCGAAATATAACTTGCGTCACTTATCTATTGAGAATACGAATATTTCACGGTCCATAGGTACATGTCGATCGCTGGGATTCGAAATATAACTTGCGTCACTTATCTATTGAGAATACGAATATTTCACGGTCCATAGGTACATGTCGATCGCTGGGATTCGAAATATAACTTGCGTCACTTATCTATTGAGAATACGAATATTTGATTTCAATCGACAGTCGACGTAAGATTCAGGATCTAGAAATAAAATTCGGAGTGGGTCGTAGATTGAAGTTTCTCGAACATTCAACATCATATAAAATAGAATATTCTACGATAATTGAAAAGTAAAATCATTAATTTTGGGGAGGTCATGTCATGGCTGGAATCGCGCTGCGGTGGGATCAACTCGAGCAAGCCTGTCGAGGCATGCTAGCAACCTGTTCAAACCGCATAGGCTCGAGCGTTTGTCCGAAGCTTTAGTGGCTTCTATCGGTACACTGAAAATCGACACCTCCCGCGCATTAGGTCGTACGTTAAAATTTTTGCACTTAACTTCATCTTTGTGTTAATCAGTCGTAAAACATAATATGGGATTAATTTAAGGTACAGAAATGACTGTAGGTTCGAGAGTATATTATTAATGGTTCTTTATTGAATAAAAAAAAAACGGAAAAATTGACAGAAATAAAAAACTTACGACTTTATTCTTGTTGTCACAAGGTCGTATCTATTTTTTACGACCTTATACTATTCGTAACTTCATCAGCAAAGTCGTAACTTAGAAGTTATGACACATCGTACGACTATTTACATCATAGTATGTCGGAACTGTGCTGTGATTGGCCGATGCACGGTCCAATAGTTCAACGCAAATCGTCGCAAAATATGAAAATATCGTTTTCAAGGATGTGTAGTAGTTATATAATATTGCACTATAGTACTAAAATCTAATTTTTCCAAAAAAACGTGTTACGACTTTTTGCGTGGGAGGTGTCGAATATAAAGAATTGAGTTAAGTTTTGCGCGTTGCGTTTGCGTAATCATTTCTCTGAGTATAGAATAAACTTTGTTGGCTTTTCACAATCAATATTCTGATAGTAGCCTCTACGACTATATCAAATATAATATTCATCAACCAATAACAAATATAGCCTATTAGATTCTCAAGTTGAGTTGTCAACCGACATATTGTCAACAAAATAGCTTGAAACTCAAAATTCAGCCCTTTTAGCTTATTGCGAAGATCAGGTCGGCAGGTGGTAGTGAGATAAAATCTGTGATTTGGTGACCAACAATTGCCATGGTCAATGTCGGAGTTAGGCTCAGTTCAACTGTTTTTCTTTATACGAATCTCGTCAAATCCAGGTTTTAAGATAAACTCGTCTCTTTTTGTCATATGAAGTTAAGAAGTGACGAATATATTTAAAGCCTAGATTCTAATCTAATCTTACGTAATGAGAATTAATAACTCAACACATATTTTAGGCAACTAAAATTTATGCAAAGTTGTTATTATAATAATTAATTTATATAAACTATACTACTTAGAATAATACTTTATTATGCATAATATATCTTAGTAAGTTTATTAATATTTTTATGAGATTGCATTTTATGTTTGGTGCTACTGAGGAAAGAGCTCAAACTCACTTATTTTATGATTGTTACACAGGTTTGTTTGTTTGTCAAGTAGTCTTTTGAATGTCAAGACTGATAAATAAAATATTACACTATGAGCACTCGTTAGATACGTTTATCACAATTTTGACTAGTAAATAAACATATAAAATAAATTATATGTTTTCATTGTATATTCATAGCATGCTTTTAGGGTTCCATATAAAAATGGACGGTCGCACCTTAAAGGTCGACTCTGTCTGTCTGTCTTAGTAACATATTTCATAGAATTATTTCATTAACTATCAATAGACATATTTCAGTAACTACTAATGCTATCGATAGAATAGAATGAGTACAATGAAAGGGATTCATTTTCTCGTTCCAAATTAAGTTATTATGATGCCACGTAGTTTTCGACTTATGATCAAAAATACCAAATATTCTCTCTTATCTTCGAGGTTTTTAGAGTATATAAATATTATAGTAAGAATACATCTCAAAAGTATTTAGAAATATAGACAGACTTTAAAAACATATACTAATAACTAAATAACTTTTTAAAAATTTTAGACGAAGAATATATCTCCACAGTATTTTAGAAATCATCAAAAGTCTTTCACAAACAAACGAATAACTTTTTAAGCGTCCACGGAAGGTATGAAATCCTCAGTGAGCGAGTCCGACTCGCATTTAGCCGTAAGAGCTACTGCTTAAGGAAATGGTTATGAATTTAAATGAATTTGACTACTATTGTCTCGAATCCTGTGACACCCCACATGGCTTTAATGATTTTGGCGTGTCCACCAGAAATTGGGGCCCAAATTCAATGAAGATCATCACTGAATTCTAACGCATAGAAAGCGCGTCCCAAAACTACTTATAAAAAATAGAATGCTAAGGAATTGCGAATCAACTTATTAACGGTTTGATAGATTTGTGTGTACGAAATTTTTTGGGATGTCATAATTCGGGACCAACAGTAAATTTTTATATTTAACCATATAGACTTATCGAGATCAAAGTATTGAATTATATCACTATGTATGCTAGTTTCTTATGCAGATCTGTATTTTTATTTACCTTTAAAAAACATTTTGCCCGGGCAAGGTACAAATTACATTTACCTGTACACTGGAATGGTAATGTGATGTGCCCGAGAAACGGCGCGATGGTCATCACATGTCACGTAGAGACAATATCTTCGGTGTCATGACATGAATAGTCATGATGATTATGTTATCTCTGCTTGCTTACCCTTTTCGGGAATAATTTGTGAGATTATTTTTTTATCGAAATATGATTATATTTTAGTTAGTTCATCGTAATTTGCCTGTTCCAATAATTTGGTGCGCAATATGTAGATACTCTTATATTTATAGTAAGTGCATTCTTATGAATTCCTTCGTAGCTTATTATTTTATGCTAAAATGTAATATTCTTTTTTGCTGTCACATGAGTCTTCGGTCATGGTAGTTGCGATCAGTAATATAATGCTAATCGGTAATATTTTTATATATATTTACTATGTGTAATAAATAGTTATACATTTGTAAGTGTGTGCTAATTAAATACCAAATAAAAACCGCTAACCAGCCATATTGAATAGGTTTATTATTTGAAATATTTCTACAACATTATAATTTAAATCAATTTAGAATATTTGCTACAAAATGTTAAAGTACGACCATTCCTGTTTGAAGGTTATTGATTAATTCGGCATAACTGATCATTATTTATATGTATTATGATGATGATGATGTGTAGTCACATAAACGTAAAAGTTCACAAAATAAAATAAATTTTAAATATTTGCTACACAATAATGGAGTACCTAAGTTATAGATAGTGCCATTCATGAAGACGCGCCCCACTCTTTCCTAATCCCTTACAGTGCAAGTGTGCATCCTTTCGCTAGTGTTGTAGTGCTGTCGATATGTATATATCCATGTCGATATGCAGCACTAGCGAAAGGATGCACTTTTGCACTGTAAGGAATTAGGAAAAAGAGTGGGGCGTCTTCGTGGATGGCACTATCTTGTATAAATATAGACTTATAAAACAATCAAAGTTAACTGTCACACATTTATTTATTGACGTTAACGTCGTGCTTCCTTCGTTATGTAGTCTGTATTTTACTAAATTTTATATAAATAAAAAAATTTTTAGGCGTCTTACCACGAGCCATTCAAATGTGCCTACTAGTCTAGGCTGGTGTAGAAATGCCTTTATTGTATATTAATATTATTAGTAACTTAAACTAAACTAAATATTTTTCTTATTAAACATTTTAATAAGAAAAGTTGTACAATTGTCCCATATGTTCCATAAAGGTGGTTATGACTTTTATGTATTTTATCTTAGATTTAATCGGTTTATACATAACCAGGGACCATTGTATAACGGCTGTGACTATATTTTACGTAAGTATATCAATTTTTAGGGTATTATAAATGGTTGTAAAATGAAACTCATAAATTACTTACCATACCTACCCCTACCTACCTATTATATCTCTCATCACAACTAACAAGTAACAAAAGAATATATCACGGTCTACGTTTTTATCTGTAGTGTGATTAAATCTGGTTTCTTTATAAAATAAAAATTTTTAAATCAAAATATTGAGTTTTATTTACTTAGATAATTCCTTATCCATTATATTCTCAGGCTCAAATGTAATTCTTTAATGAAAACTGCGTATGCAAACGAGCAATAACTTACATGGATCGCTCAACTCTGTATTGTTTTCTGGAACACTGTTGCATGTGACTGTTTTGATACTGAGAATAGAATATTTCCTACGTAATATATTCATAATTTGAATAATAATAATAATAATAGAGCTTTATTTA
Source organism: Ochropacha duplaris (assembly GCA_951361185.1). Taxonomy (NCBI): domain Eukaryota; kingdom Metazoa; phylum Arthropoda; class Insecta; order Lepidoptera; family Drepanidae; genus Ochropacha; species Ochropacha duplaris. Next base: position 5,573,694 of record OX592695.1, on the reverse strand, counting down.
ATTCCATGCATAGTACATATTAAACGATAACAATTCGTAGCTTATTAACCTATGATATTTAATTACATTTTGTTACACTTAGATAAATTTGATTTCTTATTATAAATTCTATTTTGTAATTAGTTTAATTATTATTTGCTTTATTTATCAACTACCTAATTATTTAATGCATGGACCCCGTTCGGGTAAAAGCCTCTGAAATTTGAATAGAGAAATGTAATACAGAAACACCCGATGTTCACATATTTTTTTTTACCTGTAGGTACTTTTACAGTGACTCTGCCGAGACAATGGATTTCTGGACAGTCCTATTGAAATTCGATTAGCCATATTTTTAAAGGTAGGTATCTGAAATAGGTAGGTACGTACGACGCGGCCGCACTGTAGCATTTTTGGAGGCAAACAGACGATCGCTTGGGTCCTTGTTTTTAACAGGTACACTCGTGTGATATCGTTCACACGTATGTACACACAGGTGATATCGTTCTGATACTAAGGAATTAAGAAACTAAATAATCTTACACTAAAATCTTCAAAAGCAGGGCACGTCATTCTGATATTTTGAGACCAATTTCGAAAATTTCTAGGAGCAAACCAATCTTCACTAGGTGTTTTAGAATAGAAAATATTTTTTATTCAAATAGGCCTTTAAATAGTCAAGCACTTATGTATAGTCTAGCTAGACTAACGAAAGGTTGGAATGTTGCTTTTGCTGAGAGGACCCGGCAATAAGTTCAACTCACCATAACTCGGCAATTACCTAGGTAATTGGGTAGGTACCTAGGTGTAGTAGGTACCCAGTGCAGTTCAACTCACTCATCACGTGATGTGATCACTGCCCGAAATTTTCTAGAAGATGAGGCCCCCCACCCCCCTAAACCAAATGCTGGATCCTCGCCTGCAATTACTAATTACAAATTATGAGTCACTTAGTAGGTAAACAAAACTCAAGCAGACCAGCCTCCACAAGCAGCACTTGTTCACATGGTAACTATGAGATACACAATGTGGCCAGGACCTTCTGGCAGGGCCTCCATTAAACTGATACAACTTTCGAACAATTACTGATTTCAACTTTTTAAATAGCTTAGACCATTCTAAGGTCTATATAAAGGTCATAAATAGCTACATTTGTTATGACCGTTCAGAAATTATATCCGTAATTATGTCTGGAAGAGTCACAAAGCCCACTATGCTTTGTAAGGGCCGCTTTAATAATTTTACTTAATGTAAGTATAGATAGAAGTAAATAAATTATCGGTTATCAGCCATAAATCTATGTAGATATTTACCTTAGAATATACTTTATATATTCTAAGATATTCACCTATTAAGTAAAATCTACGGGTGCAAGATATCAATAAAAAATAATGTAAATATAGATATCAATCTAATATGAATATGCGCGATATGTTTACTGGTATTGTTCCCGCAATCAGCACGGGCCCGGTCCATTCATTCAAGAACCTCTTTGTTAGAAAGTAGACAAGTTCAGACATGATCCTTTTTTTACAAGTTGTCTCAAGTTTCGTAGTTCATATGTAATCAATTTCGATTCTTGAGTTTACTCTAGCTAGTCATGTTAATAACTCCGTCGCGATATCATCTGACTGTGTTTATTATAAAATCTCTAATAACAAGTCTAGGTATAAATGCCTAGGTACTTACCTACCTAATTTAATATATAGATATATTGTTACGTACCTAAATACCTAACCTACTGTGTTTTAGATTAGATGACAAGTAAATTCAAGTGCATAATCCACCTTTAAATAAATGTGCATACGAAGGTGTACAGCGGTGTACTTAGGTATATCAATGAATTTAATGTGATTACTTATTTTGTAACTTGATTGGAATACCTACTAAATTAGGTATACCTACCTATCCTATTGCTTTGCAATTTGGAATTCGTTCAGCGTACCTACCTGTCCAAATAAAGATGATCACCTACGTCCGATTGAGGTAAGAGTTGTTTGTTTACATCTAGTAGATATAGGTACCTAATGGCGAATTTATAATAGGTAGGTAGGCTACTTACTACTTATACCTATGTATAGCTTGTTGCATGGATTGATAGTGTAGGGAGAGTGAATGGCAGATCCAGTAGGTATCTAGTTATTTAAAAGTACCTACCTATTACAAGAAACTCATTTTAGTCTGATTTTACCTAAGTAAGTAATACCTTAAAAGTGGCGTTTAAGAGAAAAGTTAGGCAGGTAGTTTATCTTACATAGTCCATAGCATTTAACTTTTGATTGAGATTTCAGCCTATTGATAATAATGAATATTGTATTGGTCAATTCACTATTTGCCACACTTTGTATGGAAGACTCGCAATGCTCAAGTGGTTTATTCTGCGATACCAATGCATATTCATGTATCAAATGCGTCAGCTGCGAGGAACATAGACAAGAACCACCAGCCTTTTACAATCAATCAACTTGTCTCAAATCACTTGCCGAGTGTGGACCGTGCTTAAAAGGGTAGGTACCTCGTACAGCGATATTTTCTGAAATTTATTTAATTTTCCGCAAATCCGCAATGAAAAATAATCAAAATTAGGTCTGCTATAGTCTGAACTATTATCAAGGATTGACTACCTATCTTCGTGCCGAAAATTCATGTCATTACTTAGAGCTCTTACCGAAGATGGAAGTTTTTTTTTATGTATGAAGTCTAATGAAAAGTGTCTGGACAAACTTACTTTCCAGTTAGACTAGCTTTCCGCCCCGCGGTTTCACCCGCGTTCCCGAGGGATGTTATCTTTTCCCGGGAAAAATAGTATCCTATGTGTTATTCCAGGATATAATCTACCTGTGTGCCAAGTTTCATCAAATCCGCCGTTTTTGCGTGAAAGAGTAACAAACATCCATCGATCCAAACTTTCGCTCCAATATTAGTGAGATATGTAGTATACTTAACTTTCATACTTACAAGGTAAATAAACATACCTACTTTACTATTTTCAGTTTTGCGAAGGTTTACCAAGAAGGCAGTATGTCCGCAAAGTGCATGTCTCCAGTACAAGGATATAGAGGCTGGTCACACTTGGTTATTTGGTTAGCAGCCATGATAACCAGCGTGATAGTTATTGGCACTTTTATACTAGTGCTTCGGAGTACTAACGTTTACAAGATTCATATTAAGAAGGCGACTTATTGTGAGTACCTACCTACTTACACACATCTATAAAAATCCCGCACTATCGCATTTTAGTTAAATTTTTTAGGGTTCTGTAACAAGAGACCCTTTTAGACTTTTAGTTTCGCCTAGCCTATCATGTCATGGTAATTTTACTCGTAGTCTTGCTTTCAAGGCGATGATAGCTCAGTGGTAGTGACGTCGGAAACCGCGGCGAAGGTCGTGGGTTCGAATCCTACTATGAGCTTGAGTTTTCGGTGAAGGAAAACATCGTGAGGAAACCATAGCACGGTGGTAGGGACTTTGTAGTACCCGACTGGCTGGCTACCACCCTCAAGTTGAAAATTTGTCGCCAAGCACCTATCGGTGTGTTCCGGCAGCTGCACTTGAGAGCCAGTTCCCATCTAAGCTTTGTCATCACTTACCATGGTAAGATTGCGGTCAAACACAAGCTTATCCAGAAGTAAAAAAAAAGCTGAAAGTGCGTGTTCCATTCCAACACGCTTTTTGCAGATTTTTATTCTGAATAGGTATTTGTAAATCGTATCATCAAAACATTGTGTAAGCATATAGGTAGCTTTTGAGTGTCCATAGGTACTTAGGTAGTTACATCGTGCATTATTGAACTTATTTTTACTAACTTTCAGACACTCGCACGTTGTTCTTATGGGGAACTGCGATACCTAGTAACGTTCCAAGTTTGCCTCCAACCAATGATTTCAAGACTGCCTTGTTCCCGAATACAGTATCTACCATTGGAATTGTTACTCCAACCAAATGTCTCGGTAAGAACAATTAGGTACCTACCTGCACTTGAGAGCCAGTTCCCATCTAGGCTTTGTGTGCTTACCACCTTCGGCCACATCATCACTTACCATGGTGAGATTGTGGTCAAACACAAGCTTATCTAGATTTTTTTTTAATGTTTGAAAATTTCAACTGTCTAGCTATCACGGTTCATGAGACACGGCCTGATGTGGTGACAGACAGACGGAGGACAGTAGAGTCTTAGTATTAGGGTTAATAAATTGAAGCGAGCACTCGAGCAGATTATTTTTAATGAAAATAAGAAATATGTACCTTGACTTTTAAATTTAGGTAGTTACTTTATTTTGACTAACAATAATGTCGACGAGTATAAACTCGTATAGGTACTCGTATATCCCACTGAAGAAAGTACCTACCTACCTACTAGTTTTTGTCCACCTGCAGATGTCATCACGGAACTGAATACAAAGAAGCTAGGAAGATTTCAGATTGATTCTATGACATCATTAGTCGTGACATGCCCTAAGAACGATGATCGAGGATGGATAAAGCACAAAATTTAGGTAAGAGCATTACCATGTCATACCGTAAATTACGTAGGTAAGTAGGTAAATTACGGTCCGTTATTTACCTACCTACCTATGTACTAAAATTAACAAAATCGCAAACAACCACCTTAATAATTAGCTTCGGCCCCGCAGTTTCACCTGAGTTGCTGATATTCTAATTAATGTCTTATTACAGGACCTAAATAAAGAAACTATCTATACCAAATTTTATGAAATCCGTTTATTTTTGGAAATTACTCCTAATAAAAGAAGTATGTTTCGGTTTTGGTTAGTTAAAATAATTACAATGAGCTGAATAAAGAAAATATTTACATTAGGTATATAGCTACGATTAAAAAACGAATTTAAATTTTATTGATTTGTGTTACATACATACTTGTACTTACCTACGTACGTAAATATATTACATACGTTACTGTATTAAATTACTTTCGTTTATCAAACAGGTTGCCAATAACATCAAACAACATAAGTAAGAAGTATTAAACACAACTACTTTACACAAGACAGACACGCCCATTGGGCGAAGAGTGGGTGGTTGTAGTTGATTCTAGAGAATAATCCATTGTTGTAAGACTGATGCTTCAATGATATCGCATCTAAATAAGTCTCTCTACAATAGTTTGGATTGATTGATACTTACCTGTTTTCCATATTTGTTTTGTAAGCCCCTAAAATCTTTTTAGAATAAGTACTCACAATAAATTTGTATTGTATGGAGCCGTTCAAGTATTAGGTAGGTACGTAAGCAGAATATTTTCACTAATTTTTTATCCCCCTCCCCTTGTTGCAAACAAAGATCTTCCCCACCCCCTCCTATATATTATTTAGAACATCTAAGTTCGTTCAAGTGAAACAGCAATTCATAAAGTAATCAAAATGTACAAAATATTAGGAGTAGTAAAATAAATAAATGTTGATGAAGTAATCACCTTCCGCATGTCATAAAAAATAAGCGAGAAATGAGGCAGCAGTCACCTTTAGTAGATAGGTACTATTAACGCTAACCTACCAAAGGGTTGTCAAAAAATAATTTAGGTTTTAAAATTATACTTACATCAATGATGTTTTAGCAAAAAGGTGAAGATCCGCTCCGAAAGCGGAAAGTTCATAAAAAATAGATAACTAATTACAAGGATGTAAAAAAAATATGTCAACCAAAGATCTCGACTTCATTTTCTAAACTGTTACCATTGATTCGCTTAGTTTGTTAATTGTAAGTCTCCGCCGCTAAATGTTTTAATGTATGTAATGTAAGTTGGTTGCTTTGAGTGTTGTAATTCCAGCAGACTAATTAAGTTTTAGTGAATAATTTCAATGTTTTGTCTATGATGATTGAAATTAACGTTTTTTTTTAAAGTAGCTTTAAGTAATAAGTTATAGCTAAGATTTTTTCTTTGACAGTGTTTACTTCTGCTAATTCTGAAGTCTTAATAATAAATAAAAATAGCAAAACATCAATGTTTTTATTAACAGCGATATCATCTCTCTCAAATATAGCAAGATAAAAGTTAAAGTAACGAACCAAATAAAAATGGTATACCTACCTGATGGTAATTTATTTCTTTTTCGCTTTTTTATTGTGGAAATGTCAACTTCCCTAAACTAGCAACACCATAATTAAATGACATAATGGCATTTCTCTGTCTTCTTATTTTGCTTTGCCTGTCTCCATTTGGCACATTTTTATAAAATAAATAAAAAAAGTGGCATTAACACGTTTATTTCGGTTTAAGATTACAACAAAATTAATATTAATTAATAATAAATACGTGCAACGTATAAGAGTGGGAACGACTCGTCCGGAGTAATTTATTTAGTAATTCACAATACTTGATTAGTTAATCGACAGGTGCAATAAATAGTGCAATAGCGTTCAATAAAGCTGTGACGCGAGGGTAGGAGCGCGCGAGCGGCGCCCGCACCTCAAACAGTAGCTCCTCGCGGGACTCGCTCGTGTACACCGGCACTTCGATGCTGTTCTCCGGAACTAGAGACTCTTTGCGCTGCACACATATCAATATTAAATTTAAAAAAATAAAAATTAAAACTGGGTAAAAATGTATTGTTGTTGTGTATAAAATTTCTCGATTTTATTTAGTTCAGAGGTCGTCAGTTTTTTTGTCAGTCCGTCGACAATTTCTCCCATCTTTTGATCGTTTGTTTAATAGCGGATTATTGATTAGGAATAGTTATGGAGAGCCAAAAATAAAGTCGCAACCCACTTAAATGAAATCCATTAGATATCATTTAGATCTCATGGAGGCCCAATTTTTTGATGGCGTTTTCGACTCCTTGGGTCGATGTAAATCACTTTGGGTATCAATGATTTTGTTGTTATATAACATTATTTATTAGGTAATCCAACAGAGTACATTATGACCCTTGTTTCTTGACTTTTTTGTACAACGAATGTATTGTGTTATAATCTTTTCGGACGAAGCCCCTCGTATAATTATGATAGAACTTCACTTACAGGTAAGTTCGTTTAATCACTAATTACGAGTATATGAATGAACTAGTTTTCCGCCCCGCGGTTTGACCCGCGTCCCCGAGGGAACTTATCCTTTCCCGGGATAAAAAGTATTCTATGTGTTATTCCAGGATATGATCTACCTGTTTGCCAAGTTTCATCAAAATCAGTTCAGCCGTTTTTGCATAAGAAACATCCATACATCTATACATACGGACTTTTGGTAGGATAGGTAGTGTAAGTAGGTAGGTAGGTAGATAGGTGTACTTACCTGCGGCAGGTATCGCAGCAGCAGCGCGGGCGCGGGTGCGTGGTGCGCGTGGTGCGGCGCCGCCGCGTGCAGCGCGCCCGCCGAGCACGCACACCCACTCACCCGCAACCCTACCACTATCACACCCTCGCCGCCAGAGTTGTCCTCTGTCATACATTACATACATTACACTTACGTGGAACATCGGGACTATATAACCTAACTAATTAACTATTAAGTACTTTTCAATGGTACTTTTATTAATTTAATCCAAACCACGCCAACAGTTACATAGTGACATGTGTTAAGATAAATAAATCTTGAAAAAATTAGTCAATATTATCCAATAACTTTATCTAATGTCGTTTCCACTTTTTTTATCAGTTATTCTAAAACTTTACATACGAGCAGCCAAATGTCCATGATAGAGAAACTAAATACTTATAGCGGAGATGCCGCGAGGTAAAATCTCTTGAGAAAGATGCGTCGCTTGAATGTCGCCACCGACAGATAGCGAAGATTTCTAATTTTGAATTCTTCGTTTCACATAATTTATCTATGAAATAACTATTTAAAATTGAATTAGCAAAATTTAATCAAAGAAATTATTTGAGACGAAAATGTCTCTAGCTAATAATAAAAATATTATGGACTTACAGATGAAACGTTATGCCATAATGTATGTTTTAGTTTTGATACTGAATAGTTCTTACATTCAACAACAGTGTACTTCATTGTCAAAACAAATTAACTAACAACAAACACGACCCGAACACAGTGACGTACGTTACTACGTAACGTGTGACATGACCTAATTGAAGGCGCCTGACCTAATTTCATAGCGACACCACTGCTATTATTCATTCCTCATTGTTGCTGTGTTAAGCAGGATGTATATAAAAGATTTGGGTCGACATTCGCGAGGCAAGGGGATAAACAAAATATGTCGATACGATAATGATGAGATGTCGATAGATAACATATAGGAAGGTACATACCGAGTGTACAGTCCCATTTGACGTGGAGAGCGAGCGAGTCGAGTGCGCACGCGAGTCTTGCGGCCGTGCGTACGCGCAGCGCCCAAACCACGCGGGAGGGACTCAGGAACGAACGCAGGTCAACCTCTGATGACGATTCAGACATTTCTTTTCAATAATGAAACTGTCAGCTGGTATTATATAGGTCTGATAGCCAACAATCAGCTGTTTAACCAAATGCTATCGTTTCAAATGTTTAGAGAAAGTTAACACAATGTTTGTGAAGTTCGGTAACAAAACACTAAAATTAGTAAAATTAGGACAATAGAATAATAATCAGGATATGTCTTACGAACAAGCCAAAATAAGTGCAGCAAATTTAAATACCAAGTATATGAAGTCTCGAAACTAGACTAAATTTAAAACGGTAATGGGAGTATTAATTTATCAATAATCAGAAATAATTAGTCAATATCAACATACCATTAGGCATGTAGTCTAATCGAGGGGGGCAATCTTTCAACCTAGATACAGCGGAACGTGCGCGGTGGCAGAACTCCTTTATGTAAGCCTCGGGTGAATCCGGCCCTGTCCAGAGCAGCTGCCACTCGTCAGGTACCTGCAAGTAACCATTTATAAGTTTATAAACAGTATAGGTACTGAACATAATATTTTATAGCACATTTTCAGCTGTAGTATTAAATACTTATTTTTTCAACAAGTTTGCAATGTTATATTTTCATGAGATTGCCCCTTTGAGTATTAAACTACTCCCCCGTGGAGACGAGGCAACGCACACATGAATAGTGTCAACACTAATGCTTTTTCGCGCACACGACAAAATTATCAAACATGCTATGCTAGCATAAACCATACGCACACAAGTACACTCACACACAGGGACAACGTGTCAGTGCAGAGTTTTATGTAACCGGCATGACCGGTGGTCTCGTAGCGACTCCCGGCTGGTTTAATACTCAAAGGATTGCCCCGTATAGAGTTGATTGGAGAGTACCTACCTTATGCATTGGGCCGTGTGCACGGTCCCGGGCCCGCGCCCGTGCGGCGAGCTCCCGGTGCAGCGCGGCGGTCCCACGACGCGCCGCCCCCGCCTCGCACCCACACACGCACCACCACCATCCACCCCATCCACCATCGACACCCTGCACAACAACATATTCTGGATGAAAACTATAGGCACTGTCACACACACAGGGATGTTCACTCACATATCAGATCAAGGTGATCTGATATGTCTCTTTTTATTAAATGTCAAAACAATAGTTTATATCGAGTTTTGTATTCAATACTGGCTTGTGATTGTGACGTCATAAATATACCTACACCATCAAAAGATCTGCTGTTTCGAGTTTTTTTTTGACGTTTTATACATTGATTAGAGTTAATAGTACATTACGATACGCGTGACCTAAGTAGGCTATTATACCACGGTGTGAAGTTAGCACCCGAGCGCACACACCGTGGAATAATAGACAACTTCGGGCACATGTATCGTATACTATTTTATAGCACATGTGACATAAACCCGCCCCGGACGAGTGGCGGGGGCGAGCGGACGCAGGGGGGGGGGGGGGGGGGGGGGCGAGGGATGCGATTAGTGTTTTAAAAGAATCACAAAGAATTGCAATACAGACTGCAAGTCAAACTAAGTAAAATATGCGAGCAGCACGTCTTCGCAAAACGTATTTGATTTATTCTCTCTTCGCCATTTTTTGAATGCATTATACGCCGCTGTATACAGCCGTTTCGATTTTTGGGGCAACAAATTCAATGTCACCGACTTCGCCACTTCTTTAATTGCGTCCGGAACAATTTCACCGTTCTCGTATTCGCTTAGGTCGCTATCCGAACTGGCCATTTTCGACCAAAAGATACAATTCTCGCGAAATTAATTATAGCTGACCGTTTCTCCTTGTTTTGGCTGTCACTGAAAATCCCTAACCTATCGCTAATTTGTCATTTATTTGACATTTAAATGTTTCCTTTTATTTTTTCTACATGAGTGAAGTTGGTCAATTCATTTACACACCGTGCAGAAATAGGCAACTTAGGTCACGGAAAAGCGTGCGTAAAGTGCGGGTTTAGGTCACACTGTGCTATAATAGTATATTTCATTACAAGTGCGGAAAGGCTGTCATTGCAAAGAGTTCCGACAAATGTCTACCCGAGCCGAGGCACAGCCGAAGGCGAGGGTTGACAGTCGGAACAAGTTGCAATGACGGTTCCGCAAGTGTACTGAACGACTATTTTTAATACAGTTGCGAAAAAATGAAGCAATTTAATAAAATAATAAAAACACAATAAACTTAACTAACTAATCATTTATTTCTTATAAAAGTTATAGCACACATGTACATTGAAATTGGTACAGTTTTTTAAACTTACTGGGGAAGTTTTAACTATTATTAATTTCGTATGATTGTTCATGTATATTTGTCATAAAATTTTTGTGCAATTATAGTGATTCCGGTGGTGTTAATTTAAAAAAAATAGGGTCGAAATTACTCATTTTGTTCAACAAACAACTAAACTCGCAAAGAAAATTTCTGGAAAATGGCGCCAACCGTAGAATATAAGCAGAGTTTTTTTTTCTTCACCCAAAGGGAACTATCCATACAGCTTAGTCTTCAGTATATTTTTTTTATTGATATGAAATGAAAATGAAATTTAATGAGATGAAATGAAATGCAACCTAACCTAACTCATTCAATTAAATCTTTAAATCTGATATTGAAATAAATTAGTAGCTTCTTTTTAGACATATACGTATTTGTATGAATCACAAAAACTCTTTAGTAAAAACTTCATGGTTGGTTTTTCTTTTTAATAGACATTATTTTGACAGTTGGGAAAGAGACGCACTAGTTCGGTAAAGGTAAAAAAAAAGCACTAGTATGTAATAGCCCACATCCCGAACGCTATACGTCCCTGTAATACACCACTTTTTGAGCAACTGTATTAAAAATATTTTTTCTTAAATATAGTCAACATTCTCATCAACAGGGATACATTATATTGTGGAATTAATTAAGAAATCGGGCAAACACAGTCAAGTTAGCTTGTAAAGTTCAATATCTGCCCAATATTTATGTAAGAGCAGAGTATCCTTTTATGAAGCTATTAATTTTATTCCAAAATAGAAAGCCATCAGCTAGTAGGATAGAAAATAAAAATTGAATTTACCTTTTCTGCTTCACATTCTGCCTTAAGAAGGGGACTACCCGACATTAATTTCTTCCACAGCGCCAACACTGTTTTTAATGGCGCTGCATTTTCAATTTTGTGATTTACGCTCACGGTGGTATTAATTTCTGAAAAAAAGGTTTAAATCTAAAATTACAAACACAAAAACATTATTAATTATCCCATTGTCATGAAATCCATAGATGCTAGTTAATACCTCTCAATCCGTTGACTATGTCCATCGCGGTATTCTTCTCCCAGGCGACGCGACAGTTGTCCGGCAGACCGAGTAGCTGCGGTGTATCTATCGAAGGCAAGCCGTCGAATGCCGAGGCATATGCCTAAGAGGGTTAATATAACATTTAATATGACAACTGACTGTATTATATGGAAATGTTAATTCTCTCGAAAAGAATTGTGCCATGCCTTTACGACATACCCGTGAGTTCCACCCAAAACCGAAGCTTTGTGAGCTTATATTATCATTTACTATGGTGTTATTAAAGACAACGAGCCTCGGTACTTAGCCTAACAACGCCTAAAGAAGAATGCCGAGAGCTTTCGACTGACCGCTGAAGGACAATTTTACTGACTTATAGTTAACTGGTGGTACCTGTAACTGTTTCCCGTATGGCAGTGTCAGTTGTAGCCCTCTAGGTCGCCAGTTGTTTGCTCTGGCAGCTTCAGACATCATATTGTCATGTAAAGTCGCCAGCACTCTGCGGTCAGGCGCACTGCTCACTCGAGCCGCGTACATCGCTTCCACGAGTGCACTGCCACCGTCTGTACAGTTGACGCCACTCACGGAGCGGATGGCGTCGGCGCACGCGCATACTTCACCCCACTCCCACGAGTACCATCGACTCCAACCTGATAAATAAAATACTATATTGATCTGTCACCATTAATAAAATTGACAGCTGAAAAAAGAGTTTTTATTAAAATTGAATATTTTTACATAACATATAGTGTTGTATGTTTGTTACCACTTTCGTTAGAACTGAACGGATATTAATGACATTTGATAGTATAGTAACTTTAGGCAGGCCTCCGTGACTCGTGCAATGCAGCGTTTTAAGTGCCTACCGCTATATAGCTCGCCGGCGCGCTCACCGGCAACGGGCCGCTTCTTTTACGCAGTAACTAATATATAATCTGTGTTTTATGTCCTCAAATAGGACACAAGGTATGTTTCATCCCGGGAACATAGGGAACTAGTGTAAATGATAAGTCACATTACCGTGTGGTGTGTAAGCGCGTCGCTCCTGCACTATAGCGTGGAAGAGCGCGAGGCAGGCGTGCAGCCGCACCAGCCGCGCGTCCGACTCCAGGGCGCCCCACGCCGACAGAGTGCCCATCACGTTGTTCTTCACACCCTCCGGAGCCTAACAAACATCATTACTGTAAACTTTGCTTTGAGAGAAAGTGGAAAAAACGGGCGCACGGCTTAATTGTTTTTGAGAAATTGTGACAGTTGCTAGAGTCGAGTAATGATAGGCTTTAACAAAAATATACTGGTGGACAATAAAATTAGGCCACTCCTATTTTTATACTTTATTCATTAATTACGGTCTGTTTAAAAAATAAATTAAATAATACGTTTTTGAACGTTCATTTGCAATCTTAGTAGAGCGTATATTGATTAAATTATCAAGTGGAAATGTATCAAATGTCATTTAATCAGTTTTTTTAGGTACCCACACTTTTTTTCTTTTACGTTAAATGTCCTGTCGCTAGGATGCTAATTAAAACTATCGTTAAATTCGAATTACTGATTTAAGTTCTGTGCCTCCCACTTCCTTTTTATTGATAAATATGGATCTACGTGAAGCAGAAGTTGTTCGAATCGTAACGTTGTTACAAACTGGAATGAGCCAGCGAAATGTCGCTCGACAATGTGAAGTTAGTCGATCAACGGTTCCATATGTCTACAAAAGGTGTCTGGAGACCGGTGGCTACATAAAAACACCTAGATCTGGTCGACAAATAAAGACATCTGAGCAGGATGATCGATTGTAGTGTCAGCAAGTCTCAGAAATCGTCATCGTTCGGGAGTAGAATTGCAGCATCTGCTCAGAGATGTCCGAGGTGTCGCTGTAAGTGATAGGACAATAAGAAGACACCTTGAAGAACGTGGTTTAAGATCATACAGACCCGCAACAGGTTCTACACTTACCACAGCTCATAAGGCAGCAAGGTTAAATTTTGCCCGTGAATACCGTGACTGGACTTTGGCACAATGGGGGCAAGTACTCTTTTCTGATGAGTCCCGTATGTGTCTTTATGGTGCTGATGGTCGCAAAAGAGTATATCGTAGACCGGGAGAACGATATGCACAATGTACCATATCTGAAAGGGTAAGCATTGGAAATGGGTCAGTTTTGTTCTATAGATGTATGAGCTTAGAAGTCTGTACAGAGCTGGTAATCGTAGATAGAGGAATTATAACTGCTGAATTGTACATCACTGACATTCTTGAAGAGCATGTAGTGCCATACTCAGGATTTATCGGTGAAGAATTCAAATTAATGGATGATAATGCGCGCCCCCACACTGCGATGTGCGTTAGAGATTACTTACGAGAAGTGGGGATACAGGTTCTGGACTGGTCAGCACGAAGTCCAGACCTTAATCCTATAGAACATTTATGGGACGAGCTAAAACGGCGAGTAAGACAGCGAGAACCAGCTCCGGAGAGCATGCAACAGCTGAAAGCTGCTTTATTGGAGGGATCGGAAAACATACCCCAATCTACCATTAAAAAGTTGAAACAATCCATGAACAAAAGGATGGTATGTGTCATTAAAGCCAGAGGAGGCAATAGCTCTTACCAAATAATGATTGACATCAGCGAAACCTTTTAATAAAATAAAAAATAGTTTGAAGTCGTTGTAAATTTTTCTTCATTTCTGATTTTTCTTGTGTATTGCTAAAAAATTAAGTTGGTTTATTTAAAAATGCATTATTTCATTTAAGAATTGACATACAATCAATAAAAAAATATTAATTTTTTTTTATATTGAAAAACACTCACAACAGCCGGTTTGGTAGATGGCCTAATTTTATTGTCCACCAGTGTATATAGCTTTTCTCCTTATTTATTTTTAGTTAGAATAGGCCCTATTGAAACTGGGGTCAGATATATATTATGTAAATATTATTATTGTTTCCATTTAAATTATTCTTGCCTATAAGGTTTTTTTTTCTAAAATATTTTTATGTTTTTTTACTTTTGGAAGTTCTTTTTTCATCAAATTAATAATCTTTGACTGCACTTACCTCTAAAATGACGTTGACACAAATGTTGGATATCAAAGGTGGAATATCGCGATCTTCTGACACAACCCATAGACGGAACTCGTCACTAAGCTCTTCCTTCTGAGGAAATACCATATTTCTATATAAAATACGAATATACATCCTATATACGTACACAAAATAAAATACTTAAAACCCTTTTTCATTATCATTATCTCACCCCGACCAAACAATTATACCAAAAAACTAAACTTTGCAACATTACACAAATTTACACATACAACATCTGCATTCTAGTAAAAAACATCTTATCTCATTCTATTCACTCGAACATTCAATTCACACAAAAATCCAACACACATAACTTAAGACAAAAAAATAAAATAGAACTGATAAAGCCGAGAACAAACTACGGCAAAACAACGATATTGTTTGAAGGAGCACGGCTATACAACCAATTACCTGACGAAATCAAACAGTGCACTAGCGTCAACGCATACCGGCATAAACTTAAAGAATTTGTTTCAAACTTATTTTAGTGTGTCATTCAAGCCAGAGGACATACATCTATAATATTATTATTTAAGTTAAAAATGTATCTCATTGTAAGTGAACTAATGTAGTTCTTATGAGAATAAAGTTATTTAAACCTAACCTATATGCATCATCATTTTTCAACAATAATCATACTTTCTTGGAAATTTTAATATCAGCACATATTTTGATTAACTTATTCGATTGCGATGAAACAAAACCTACATGTTACCCTGAGTCAGGCCTTCTTTTATTGTGATAGAAATCTATCGCATTCGGTTTTACGGTGTTACTTTTAGGGTGATGCTTGCACAAAGAAACCGACAAAAGGTAAAAAAAAAACCGGTCAAGTGCGAGTCGGCCTCGCGCACATATGATAATAGTTACCGGTGTTTCTACAAAGGCAGCTAGGAAAGCTTGAAGGTCCTGCGTGAAGGGAGAAGCGCCGACTTGTAACGCGAGCCACCCTCCACCGCGTGAAGATATTACTGCCGCCTCCCACGCACTGCGACCTTCTTCTATTCCCACCTATTATAATATATTGAAAATATATTTCTTCACCTTCACGGCCTTCTGTGAATCTGTACCGCGACTCGAATGCGATTTGAGTGTGGGTACGGGTAAGGCAAAACCCCTCTCGCATATTGCATATTTAATCTCATGTGCGTTACTATGCTCTAGGCCCCCGGTCGAGCAGCCGCTGTTTATATTCAACAGCATGTTTTAGTCCTATTAATAGGCAGTAGTGTAATACAGATGTGATTAAGAAAACATCAGTCACACAGTCTCTCACAAAATAGATAGATCAAGATAGCTCAGTGGTAGTGATGTCGGATACCACGGCGAGGGTCGTGGGTTCGAATCCTAGAATGAACTTGAGCTTTCGATGAAGGAAAACACCATGAGGAAACCACAGCACGGTGGTAGGGTACTTTGTAGTACTCGACTGGCTGGCTACCACCATCAAGTTGAAAATCTGTCGCCAAGCGCCTGTTGGTGTGTTCCGGCATTTGCACTTGAGAGCCAGTTCGCCTTTAAGACATTGAATAGGGTGTACAACACATTAGCAATCCCCTGGTATTGCAAATGTCAATAGGCGACGGTTGTCACTTACCATCAGGTGACCCGCCTGCCTCGTTGTCACTTGTGACATAAAAAAAAAATAGCACCTTCAAGTTGAAAACCTGTCACCATGCACCTGTTGGTGTGTTCCGGCAGTTGCACTTGAGAGCCAGATGCCTAACAAGGTGTACAAGACATTGGTAATCCCACTGGTATTGCTAATATCTAGATATATACGACGGTAGTCACTTACCATCACATGACCCACCTAGCTTTCATTCATCATTGCAAGAATACCTACCTGAGTAAGGGATTGTGCATGTGCGGCGAGTACGTCAGCAGCGTGTGCTCCGAGCAATAAGACGGGACGAGTTACACGCCCCTCTCGCCCCTCTCTCCCCGCCCCGCCGGGCCGCGCGCACCGCGCCGCTCGCGGGACGGACTCACCCGCCGACACCACGCCCGCACCTATACGCACATTACCAGTTGCACTGTCTTTCGTACGTATTGTACGAAAGATTGTGCAGACACTAGTAGTGTAGTACTTTTTATTGTACTACGCATTGCGATATAAGACCGCCATCCATTTGTAAAGTAATTAAGTTTAACTTGTTTATAGTTTTTGCTGTATCATTTACCGTGAACTTGTTCCGTTAACTAAAATTATATTTTTCACTCCTCTTGCTCAAAAAGACCGTCATTGTAGCGTACCAGAGCGGTGAAAAAATAGCAATTCATCCTCTAGGGGAAAAAGTTTTTTTTATTTTTATTTTTGTGTGTCAAATGACAATGAGCCTACAAAAACGAAAAAGTCTTTAGTCATAAGTAGAATAATCATGAATAAAGACTCGACTTATTACTGTTTCATAAAAAAAGAACTTCATTTTAATTTTGAAAATCTCTGGTAGAATGCATGCAATGTGTTGCGGCTACAGAAGAAACAAAAAAAAAGAAATTATAAACTACATATTTCATATTGTATTGGATTGTTTTATTTTTTCGCAATCGTAGTGAAAAGTTTAGTGTAATACACGGCGTTAAAACCCATTAAAACTCGGTGTGGCGGCTCCACGTTTTCCGAGCTGGCAACACTACTCGGAACTCTAGCCGACACTCAGATTTTGAAATGGTGACTGTAACGACTTTTCGTGGAGATAAAAGTGTAGAGATTGATTCATAATAGAGACTCATTAGAGATAATCTGATATATGTGATTAGAGTAAGGTTACTCCTGATTAAAGTGTGGTGATTCAAACAAGTACTTTGTATTTATTGCGACGGCGCTACTTCACCTAACACCCAACAAAATAGAAAGACACGAACATTTCTATAATGGTGACCCCTAAGAAAAATACACGCAACCTTACACCATCCATGCCGTTCGTGTAGCACATGAGTGTTACATGCTGCATCTGGATCTATTTGTCACGATCGCGCTCTGGTGGATATAATTAACCACCACGCGCTGCACCAGCCTGCATCCCGGCACGCCGCACGTTTCTTCGATTTTATGCATGCTCCTGACGCAAGTGAATCCCGCTGCCATTCCGTAGCCGCCTTGGACGCCTTGCATGTCCCATGCCATCCATCAACCAAGAAGCTGCCGGGCCACATACCTACCTGTGTCCCATGGGTACAGTAAGTACCTACCTACTTGCCTGCATGCCTGGAGTCTGGTGAGCTAACTTTATTACTATGCATTATGCACCCTCCCCAGTGCAGTGAATAATATATCAAGATGAACACTATTTCATAACATTATGTTTTAGCTGAGGTCCAAGTAATTCACAGGTTCAATCAGTGCTACTTACCTCTCAAACTTTTTCAAAAAGTGTTCAGAACTATATACATGAAAAAAACTCTACTTTTTATGAAACAATAATTTGTAAACATTACTGTAAGATAAACTGTTTTAAGTACTGTTTAGATTGTCATGCACATATATTACCTACCCATAGATTATTTTTAAAACACAGGCATTACCGACAAGAACTTATCTTAACATTTTAGTTTTTTTTATCCCGGCCTGTGATCGTACATATTAGTTTATATTAGACAATAGACTTTTGTCTTGGCTTATGTACTAGGTTACACCGCTATGTAGGTTTGTAAGAAAATAAGTTTATAATATAGGTAACCAATTAATAATATTTTCAATATCCACTTTTAAAAATATATAATCTGATAATAGTATTCCAACACAGTGTGTGAAACCAATTTTTTTTATCCAAGATTTTGTTGTAATATTTTACAAATAACAATAGTAAGTTTTACTCATTTGGGCTTGGTTTACATACAACTTTTATTTTACTGTGTTCTAGGTACTAATTTTAATTATTATTTGTGTCTTTATGTGCATGTTGTTTATTTGTTTAATATTTTGAGTGTGTCCTTTTTTATTGTTTTGGTGTGAGTTAGTTTTTTTATTGTATAGCATGAAAATAATTTGTTGATATTTTATTAATCTTGTTTTTTTTTTTTTTTTGTGTTATTTATAATATTACACACAAGCGGGGACGGTCAGAGTTCTGAAGTCTACATAACAATAGGTTTTTTGGGTAAATTTTAACTTAATATTTTTTTTTTCTATTTCTGCATTTCCTGCCATCTTCCTTATTTCCCTACCAGTCCAACATGACTTCGGAGGAGAAAATACTCGTGTTAGAAAAACAGATTGAGGAATTAAAATTGGCTAAGGTCATGGGTGTGTCAGTCAAGCTACCAACGTTCTGGGCTGACAAACCCTCCATTTGGTTCCGACAAGCTGAGGCACAATTTGAAGTGGCCGGAATCACTCAGGATAGTACTAAATACAGTTATATCGTATCTGTCCTAAACACACAAACAGCAGAAGAGGTTTCAGATATCATAGAAAACCCACCCACAAAAGACAAATACCTGTTCCTCAAAACGGAATTGATTAAACGTTTATCATCGTCTCGAGAACAGAGAGTACGTCGCCTACTTGGAGAGGAGGATATTGGTGACAGAAAACCGTCACACTTCCTCCGCCACCTCCGCTCTCTTGCAGGTACCTCCGCACCCTCTGACGATATCATCAGGGAGCTTTGGATGAGGCGCCTGCCTAGCCAAGTACAGGCCATCTTAGCTGCACAAGCTGACCTCCCTCTAGACAAAGTTTCTGATATAGCAGACAAGATCCTCGAGGTGTCCGCTCCTGTGCCAATGGTCCATGCCGTGGGTACCTCCTCATCATCCACCTTAGATATTGAAAAACTATCTAAGCAGGTGGAGAAACTGACGAGAATGGTTGACGCACTTACCACCGGTTCAAGGTCAAGGTCAAGGTCGCGCTCCAGCAACAATGCTTCGCGGTCTTCCTCAGCATCTGGCATCTGTTGGTACCACCGCAGATATAAAACCAAGGCCAGCAAGTGTATTAGCCCGTGCTCCTGGAAGGATTCAAAAAATGCGAGCAGCGGTCAGTAATGGCGGCGACTGACCATCCAGCTCCTGGCCGCCGTCTATTCGTTCTAGACAAGCTGTCAAATCGTCGATTTTTAATTGACACTGGCAGTGACCTCTGTTGCGTTCCGAAGAATATGGTCACAGGTTACCCCTCCACTTCGAATTACCGCCTCAGTGCAGCCAACGGGAGCTATATCGAAACATATGGTACGATGATCATACGCCTTAACCTTGGTTTGCGCCGAGATTTCAGGTGGAACTTTGTTGTGGCCGACGTCAATACACCCATCATCGGTTCGGACTTCCTGGCCCACTACAACATTCTCCCGGATCTTCGACACAAGCGCCTCATTGATGGTAATACCAACCTTACCACTCCTGCTTCGATTGCTCAGGTCAGCCAGGTCAGCATCAAGGCCGTTTCCGTCGAGGGAGACTCACAGTTCTGCAAAATCCTCTTGGAATTTCCGGACTTGACACGCCCACCTGGTCTTCCACGGCAGAACAAGCATACCACGGTTCATCACATCGTGACTACCGATGGTCCGCCGATTTCTTGCCGTCCCCGTCGCTTGGCTCCGCAAAGACTTGCCGCGGCTAAAAAAGAGTTCGAAGACATGGTGCAATGTGGAACAGCCACACCATCGAAGAGCCCATGGGCATCGCCCCTTCATATGGCTCGGAAAGGCGAAGACGGCTGGCGTCCATGTGGGGATTACCGCGCACTCAACGCCAGAACTGTCCCAGACCGGTATCCTGTTCGGCACATAGCTGATTTCTCTCAGAACCTGTCAGGGTCCACTATCTTCAGCACCATAGACCTGGTGAAAGCTTACCAGCAAATACCAGTGCATGATGCCGATATTTGCAAGACTGCTATAACCACTCCGTTCGGCCTATTCGAGTTCCCCTATATGACTTTCGGCCTCCGCAATGCTGGACAAACTTTCCAGCGATTCATTGACGAGGTCGTAAGGGGACTCGACTTCACATATCCGTACGTGGACGACATCCTCGTTTTCTCACCGGATGCAGAAACGCACGCAGAACACCTGCGTATTCTTTTCCAGCGACTTGCTGCTTATGGTGTCGTGGTAAACGCATCTAAGTGCATATTCGGTGCTGAAGAGGTCATATTCCTAGGTTATAAGATATCAAAGGATGGAACACGACCCCCTCCGGAGAGGATCGAAGCCCTACGAAGTTTTCCCTTGCCGAAAACCGTGCAAGGCCTTCGTCGATTTCTAGGGATGGTAAATTTTTACCGTCGTTTCCTCCCGAAAGCTGCCGAATTGCAAGCTCCACTCATTAACGTACTTGCGGCCTCAAAACTCAAAGGTGCTAAGCCAGTACCCTGGACACCCGAGTTAGAGCTGGTTTTCGAGAAGTGCAAAGAAAGCCTTTCGAATGCCACACTCATATCCCACCCGATTAGTGATGCTCCTCTGGGCTTGTTCACAGACGCGTCACTACATCAAGTCGGCTCTTGCTTACAGCAAAAAGTAGACGGAATTTGGAAACCAATCGCATTCTTCAGTAAGAAGCTGACGGAAAAACAATCCCAATGGCCTGCGTACTACCGCGAACTTCTCGCCATTTATGAGAGCGTCCAACAATTCCGTCACATCCTAGAAATACAACATGTCACAGTATACACGGATCATAAACCTATAATTTACGCCTTTAGTCAGCGTCGTGAGAAACTGCCTCCTGTCCAACTCAACCAATTATCTTTTATTTCCCAATTCACGACCGATGTCGTCTACATCAAGGGAGAAGATAATGTGGTTGCGGACACAATGTCTCGCATTGAGGCAATCTCCCTCGAAGAGAGTTACTCGGCACTGGCTGAAGAGCAAGCTTCCAGCGACGAACTCCGTGACACCGATGGAAACTCTCTCAAACTTGAAAAGTTTCCCATTCCTGGCACCGATTTGTTTATCGTCTGCGACACATCCACCGAAAAACCAAGGCCTTATTTAACCCCATCCTTCCGACGTCAATTTTTCAATAAACTGCACAATCTCAGTCATCCCGGCGCACGAGCATCCGTACGATTGGTGGCTGACCGTTTTGTGTGGCCTTCCATGAAAAAAGACTGTCACAAATGGGCTCGCGAATGCCTTGCGTGCCAACGCAGTAAAGTGACTCGGCACACTTCAACACCGGTAGGAGAATTCAAGACTCCTAGTAATCGATTTCGCCATGTCCACATTGATATTGTCGGTCCTCTACCTTCCAGCAAGGGCTACCAGTACTGCCTAACTGCTATAGATCGATATACACGATGGCCGGAGGTATGGCCAATCATGGGCATTACTGCGGAAGAAGTTGCGGAGACTTTCACTATTGGCTGGATTTCCCGATTTGGTGTTCCTTCTGTTATTACCACAGACCAAGGTCGGCAGTTTGAGTCCGCCCTCTTTAAGGCACTACTCCAACATTGCTCGATCACACGCACTCGTACCACCAGCTACCATCCATGTGCCAACGGTATGGTGGAAAGACTTCATCGACAACTGAAGGCTGCACTTACTTGCCATGATAGTACTTGGAGTGTCGCTCTACCTCTCGTGTTGTTAGGCATGCGAGCTGCCCTTAAGGAGGACCTTAGGACTTCTTCTGCCGAACTGGTTTACGGGGAGCCACTGCGTTTGCCTGGAGAATTTTTATCTCCGACTTCACCTGATAGCATCGAGGACGTCACCAGTTTCGCCTCGAAATTAAAGAAGCAGATGTCACAATTATCACCAACACCTGCTTCGCGACACGGTACTAGACGTACCTTCGTGTCAAAAGATCTGCACACAACATCTCATGTATTTCTTCGCGACGACGCGATCAAGGCTTCATTAAAGCCACCGTATAACGGTCCGTACAAGGTCGTCGCTAGATCCGATAAAACGATTACAATTACGATTGGACTCAAGGACGTCGAAGTTAGCCTTGATCGGGTGAAACCAGCATTCGTCGAAAATAACCATCAGCCAGATCAAACTCCAATCAGTGGTCCATCACCGACCCCAACCTCACCTACCATTCCATCTTCTCCCAGCACAACCAACCCTACTCCTACTAAGAGTCCCGCTCTAGTTAAAACACGTTATGGACGGCAGGTTCGGTTTAAGAAACCCTTCGATCTTTAATGTTCCTTTATTAAATTTTCTTACCCTGGGGTTCTTTTCAATGTAGGGGGGTGGTGTGGCGGCTCCACGTTTTCCGAGCTGGCAACACTACTCGGAACTCTAGCCGACACTCAGATTTTGAAATGGTGACTGTAACGACTTTTCGTGGAGATAAAAGTGTAGAGATTGATTCATAATAGAGACTCATTAGAGATAATCTGATATATGTGATTAGAGTAAGGTTACTCCTGATTAAAGTGTGGTGATTCAAACAAGTACTTTGTATTTATTGCGACGGCGCTACTTCACCTAACACCCAACAAAATAGAAAGACACGAACATTTCTATACTCGGTTTCTATTTAGTCCCTCGCTAAAGCTCGGGAGTAAAACTACCTCGTATATAATGGGTCATTTTAGCCCCTTGTATAACAATCTACTATTACAAGTTTAGTTAATTTATGGTAGGCACTTTTATTCTAGTGTCTCCCAAGACTTATTCCGAATTGCTCTATCAGGTGTATGAATTTTATTTTACGTACTTATTATTTTTATATGAAACTAGGTAAGAAAATATGATATACATATATTGTCATGTATACGACATATGTTTGTTTGTAATGAAAAAACTAAAAAATACAAAAAAGATTTTAAAAAGTTCGTTCACCTATTATATAAAGCTACATTATCAGCGTGTAACATGGGCTATCATTTATTTAGCATAATAAGGTATTTTTGCACTGATGTTGATACTGAGTTATAAGGAACGACATAATATTCATTCTTACCTAATATTTGATCGACAAAAGCAACGATAGCTCTGTACAAACTGTCGAGACGCAAAGCCGCTACCGCGACAACTGTTTCGAAGGCGCTGAGCTTCAATTTGCTTATAACGTTAATGTTACCCGAAGTCATAAACTCTTTCCACATGTCCTCGTTGTTTAATGACAACTTGTTGTACAACTCTTCGCTTGTAGCCTTTAAAACAACAATACATATTATTATTCGTTAAGAATTGCTTTATACAATCATGCACTCAGTTGAAGACTAATTAAAGAACTGGTGTTGAGACAATAGCAATACCAGGGGAATTGTCAAGATATTGTACACCTTATTACAATGCCTTAAAGGCAACTGTCTCTCAAGTGCAACTGCCGGAACACACCATCGTCGGGTGCTTTGCGACAGATTTTGAGATTAGTGATTGTAGATGATTATTGATTTACCTTCAACCTTGCAATTTTTTTAGCGCTGTCGCTGGGTATCCATGTATATAACTTTTTAATTTCATTTATTGCATCATTATCTTCAATGACATCGTAACTGCCGATAAATGTTCGCCAAAGCTGAAATAAGAAACCATTTAAGCTAATATAAAAACATGTTTGTTCATCATGTTCTAAGCGTTCGTTCGTATGATTAAATTGATTTACCTTTTCCGGTATATGATTTTCATAAACTTGTTTCAAAAGATGCAACACAATAATGTACTTGTCTCTCTTATGAAGACCTAAAAGAACTCTTTCAATAACTCTTCTAGTCAAATATTTTATTATTTCTTCATTATTTATGTTCTCTTGATCCTGAAACATATTCTACATTAATTTATTGGTGTTTTTTTTATATTATTCTTGCATATTTAGTATAATCCTTACCCCAGCCCTTCTTACAGCATCAACGTAGATATCGAGTATAGCATCCACGGGCAATGCAACAAGTGGCCGATGCGTTGCCAGCCGCTTCACAGCAAGCGCTAAAATAGCTGCGCGGTTCGCACTATGTTCGAACGCTTCACACGCGGCGGTGCTCTCGCGTTCAATATCACGAGCTGCTTCAAGCGCTTCGAGAATTGTGTTACTGGTTGCGCGTGTTTTGTTTAGCGATGCTAGAAGATTCGCGTCGTGGAGTATGTCAACGTTGCTTGATAGATCTCGGAGGAGGTTTTCCTAAATCAGTAAATTAATACTAGTTACAGACATTGCTGCCCCATATTTATGAAAAATATAGGTACGTAACGTATTGAGAAAGGCACCTGTAATTCATGCTGTTGTTTCTGCAGCGTGGCTTTCTTCATCTTGATCTCCTTAGCTTTCTCGTTGACTTCCGGATTTTGTTGTTGCAACGCGTAATGTACCAGTTGATCTAACAAAACAGAACATGATTTACGAAACCATCCAAAAAGTTGATGATGACTTTATTCCATGGTAGAAAGTATTTGAAACCAAGCTTCAACCTCGTAATAAATTACTTACAATGAATAAGACTGCAGATAATCGACTAATATAAGTGATCGATTCTGTAATAGTCAGCGTATGTTTTTACGCCGAATTAATGTGACCTGCATACATAACGGATTACGTCGGCAGGCGTCAGTCGTGCTCCCAACAAATTATCTAGCTCCTAATTTTAACATATTGTCCTATCAACGAAAATTTACGGACTAATTACAGTCGATCGTCGGCTATATAAATATTCTACACACTTATTCATGCACCCCAAATGACCCCAATGTTTGTTCTGGGTGTGATTCGAAACTACAATTACCCTGGTGGTAGCAGTCAGGCCCGTCAGTCATATATACATGTTTTGTTTATGGCCGACTCACCAGTGAGCCCGTCAAGTCTCGCAGTGAAGTGCAACGGTGATAACCGTGCGAGGTACTCGGGCGGCAGTCTCGCCGGTAGCGTGTCGTCGCGACAGTGCAGCAACAGCCTTGCACTCGCGCTCGCGTTCGAAGCGGACACACCGTACACCAGCGACGACCAACACTCCTCTATACCATCCACTTCTGTTATAACTAGCACTTTACCCAACCTGGAAAATTACCTCTTGACGTAAAACATTGCATAGCTTGAACTATCATGAACTATTGCTCAGTATTCCTAATTACAATCTGTCAAGTGCGTTCGTTAGAAGATCAGCTATACACGGCGGGAGTTTAATTTTAGTTTCAAGTAATATCAAATGTAAGGATCGTAAAGACATAGTAGAATTGTCTATCGAGCGCACTGTAGAGTTGTCCTGTGTAGAGTTTGAGCGCTTTGTTATAGTTTGCGTGTACCGTCCCCCATTAGGTGACTATAATTTGTTTGAGTTAGTTATTGAAGATGCTCTTAAGAAAGCGCAAACCTGTAATAAGGAAATAATAGTATGTGGTGATTTTAATGTTAATTTGTTAGTAGACACAACACTAAGATTGATAAACTTGTTTAAATCATTTAATCTCAATAACTTATTTTGTGGGCCAACTAGAATCACAGAAACCTCTGCTACTTGCCTGGATAATGTATTTTGCGGCTGTGATGTTCTGGAAAAATCCATTACTACGGAGCTGACTTCGGATCATTGTGGTCAAAAGGTAGTTCTTTATAATGAAGCAAATGTTAAACCGCAAAAAATAACTTGTAGGCCTATAACATTAAATCGTATGTCCCAATTTAAAGATAATGTTAATCGAAATATTGTTTCTGTTAATATGTCACAGGATGAACCAGATAGTCTTAACGGTAATCTTTTTAATTTTATAAAAACAGAATTTGATAAGGTCTTTAAATCAATAACCTTCAATGTAAATAAGAATATTAAGTTTAACGACTGGGCAACAGTGGGTATTTACAGAAGTAGAGCTAAGCTGTATGGCATGAAAAAATATAATCATAATGTTGATTTCGCATAATTTCATTTAGCTTTAATTTTTAACAGATGCGTAGATTTTGGTCAATTTCCGGATTGAATTAAACATAGCAAAGTTATACCTTTGTTCAAAACGGGGGATCCTAGTGATCCTAGTAATTATAGGCCAGTTTCGATCTTGCCAGCGCTGAGTAAAATATTTGAAAGGATAATTTTAACACACACACACAATTGCTGGCTCATTTTAATTTGAATAAACTTTTACATAATGAGCAGTATGGATTTACCAAAGGTCGTTCAACAATTGATGCCGGGGTAGCGCTTTTAAAAAAATATTTTGAATGCCTGGGAGAAGTCACAGTATATTATTGGAGTCTTCTGTGATTTATCTAAAGCTTTTGATTGTGTTGATCACCAGACACTCATACGAAAACTAAACTTTTATGGGGTAAGGGTGTAGCACTTAATTTAATGAAATCATATCTTTAGGATAGAACTCAAAGTGTAGATGTCAATAGGGTTACATCATCTGGTTCTCCTGTGCGTATGGGTGTGCCACAGGGCTCTATTTTAGGTCCTTTTCTATTTTTGGTTTATATAAATGACCTTCCCTTTTTTGTTAAAAAATACCTGTGGAGTTGTACTGTTTGCTGACGATACCTCACTGATTTTTAGTGTAGATAGACTGAAATACAATTATGACGATGTAAACGGTGCATTCACCCAGGTATTAAATTGGTTTGCTGTAAATAATCTAGTCTTAAATGCAAAAAAAACTAAATGTATTAAATTTGCACTACCCAATGTAAAAAAATTAGACTGTAACTTAATGATAAATAATGAATCTCTCAGTCTTGTTGAGTCAACAGTATTCTTAGGTATTACTAGTATTCTTAGGTATTACTTTAGACTCAAAAGATCAATGGGGCACCCACATATCATGTCTTGCGGGGAAGCTTAGCTCAGCTGCTTTTGCAGTTAGAAAAATAAGACAGCTTACAGATGTAGATACAGCTCCATTCGTTTATTTTAGATATTTTCATAGTGTTATGTCATATGGCATTTTGCTTTGGGGCAAAGCCGCTGATATCGAAACTATTTTTATTTTACAAAAACGAGCAGTGCGAGCTATTTATAATTTGAGCTCTCGAGCTTCTTTCTCTCAGAGATAAGTTTAAACAAATTAGTATCCTCACAGTAGCTTCACAGTATATTTATGCAAACGTATTATTTGGACATCAAAATATTAGTATCGCTGCTATAATAAGATACCATCTACACAGTTGAATTTACCTAAACATAAATTTAAGGAACGTGTTAAGAATGTTTTAGTACAGAAGGCGTACTACCATATTAACGAATATTTAAATGACGACAATGCTTGGGTGTAGCGCTCGCTCTTGCAGGATAAAATTTATGTAATAATTCTAAGTTTGTTTTGAAAAGAGTAATTGCTGAGTTTATTGCCGACTCTTCTCAGCAAAAGCAACCTTCCGAACCGTGCATTAGAGTCATTAGAATCTGAGATCATCAGATTCATCAGAGCCTGTGAAGGCCTATTTGGATGAATAAACATTTCATTTCATATCAAAGGTTTTAGAAAATTAAAAAATACACCACAATTTTTTTTTCATGTCTTATACATACATATTTCCTCTCACCCAAAGGTTGCCTGGCAGAGATCGCTTAAGCGATAAGGCCGCCTATATTGTACTCACTTTATTTTATTTATTTTTTATCATGTATTTCTCTTGTATAATGTGTATGTACAATAAAGCATATTTCATTTCATTTCATTCATACATATAACACATTTCGTAGTACCTACAGTCTACAGATATGCAATTTGCTAAAAAATATGGAAAATTTATGTTTGGTCGGACACACAAGAGCATCAAATAGTTTCGAAAATTCTTTCTTTCTAAATGAGAAAAATAAATGGAAGAAAGAAGAGAACATTACTTTTCTTCAACACATAACGCTTGCATTATACATGATCATACGATAGCTTACCTGACAGCGTACTGAACAGTGGTAAGTAACTTTTCGCTGTGCTGCGATACGAACTCGCACTGAAGGTGTGCTAAAGTTTTCTTAAGCCACGCTATACCATCACCGTCAGGATCAATAATAAGCGGAGTGAAGCCGCATTTATTTGCTTGTAAAATCTGCAAATAAAGTAAACGACCAATTTAGTTTAGGTAAAGTTGTACCGCAATTAGAGTTGTTGGTAGGGCACCTGTAGTTTAGAGATACCGGATAATAAAAGTTCTAAAGTCACAAAAACAACATAGTGTATTCCTTGAAAATAATTGATAACATCAAGACAAGAAAGGAAAGATGATGATTGTCTGGTCAGTACACAATACAATACAGGAGCAAGGCAAATATAATAGTTATACCTCATCAATAAGAACAGCATTTTTAATAGCAGATTTATCAGAAGGTAATCCTTCTGCATCCCATTTCAATTGTTTCTCCGAAGTTGATAAGAAATTAATGACAGAAAACGACGTATCTTCAAATCCTATAAGTGAGCTCCATTTGACTATGTACTCCCTGTAATTAATTTGGAATATATTTATTCAGTAATGTTTCTTTGTTTAATTATAGTTTATAATGAACACACTTACTTTGCTTGTGGTTCTGTAACTTCAGGTAAATAGACTATATAAGCGGCAGCTAGTAAAGATCTGAGATTTAATTCGGCTACTTCCTTTGATATGTTTTCCAGCTGAAATTCATAACTTATATTACTTATCAACTTTAAGTAGCACGTGACTATTTAGTGATATTCACTGTATCCCGTAGGCATAAGGTTTTTTATACCACTAGTGACTAGGCAAGCGGGTCACCTGATAGTAAGTGACAACCGTCGCCTATAAATATTAGCAATACCAAGGAAGATTGCCTGTTGTGTTGTACACCTTATTACAATGCCTTAAAGGCAACTGGCTCTCAAATGCAATTGCCGGAACACATCAACAGGTGTTTGGCGACAGATTTTCAACTTGAGGGTGGTAGCCAGCCAGTCGAGTACTACAAAGTACCCTACCACCGTGCTGTGGTTTCCTCACGATGTTTTCCTTACCACGGAGCTATTAGGTCTTATTGCCTTAGTCTGATATCACATACATCATTTTCCCAAGCAGTGTACTCATGAGCGAGTTGATCAAGCAGTCCCCTCGCTGCTTGTATAGTGGTGGTGGCAGTTTGTAGACGTAGTTCGAGAGTCGCTGCGTCTCGTGTGTGCTGCCCTAATTGATCTTTCAGGGCTGCCACGCGCTCGTCCACTGTTGCTAAGCCGCTAGATAACGCACCCAGTTGGTTCTCGGCTTCTTCTAGATTGCTATTAGAATAATTTGGAGTAAAATGTTAATAATTATTTTTTAGATAGTAGATTTCTATTCACTCCGCAAACGGAATCCTCTAGGGTATTATATAAGTATTGTACTAATTATCTGAGCGAATGGAAATTTGAGAAGAAAGTCTCACGTTTAAAAAAAAACAACGGGTTGCACTCTGGGAGTGCCGGCAGAAGTTAAAACTTGAACATTAACGTTGTGCATTTTTGAATATTTTAGAATGGTTAGGGAATAATTTTATTGCTGAGAATTGCTTTATTTATCAGTATAAAAGTACTATCATTAATGTGGTAAAATACAATATTAATTTATTGCGCTATCCTCCACAAACATGACAATTTATATTACATAAAAAAATTAACACTTCAGAACTATTACAATTATTTTACACGAAACAGCAGGAACAGGCATACATTTTCGCCGCGCGGTAGAACGAGAGGGGATATTAATTCCTCTCCTACGCCGCGCCGGCGGTCTACTTTTCCTTCATCTTACAAATTTTCCATCAGGTTACGTGTCTTGACGCGAGTTTTAAATTGTTTACTCATCCCAAAAAAAGTGCATGACCAACTTAGAGTTAAAACTTAGACAACGTTAAGTTGTCGCTTGGTTGACGGCAAGACGAAAGACGATACGGTGACGATCTTTTTCTGAGTTTTATGACCTTTAAATTAGTTAGCTGGTTGTATATATACCGGTGCAACAGGGCCTGACGTGCTTGCAGCGGCTGAACGCGTGCAAGTGCGTGCGCGTAGTCGATGTTGGCGCGCACCCACGCAGCGAGCGGCGCGCACGCGG
Organism: Ochropacha duplaris; assembly: GCA_951361185.1. Taxonomy (NCBI): domain Eukaryota; kingdom Metazoa; phylum Arthropoda; class Insecta; order Lepidoptera; family Drepanidae; genus Ochropacha; species Ochropacha duplaris. The sequence goes on along the minus strand of OX592695.1, from coordinate 5,543,103 downwards.
CACTCGCACGACGCGCTGTACTCGCCTCAAACGAGCTCCCTCGCTTTTCTAGAAGCTTCTGCACGCCCTGAAGCGCCGCCGGAGTTATTTGACTCGCGTCTAAACATCTGTATGTTCCAATTTTAAATTTTTACAATACCTATACCGCAACAATAATTTTTTACAATACCGCTTGCACAACCTCTAAGATGTTAATAATATTAATGAAGAATAATTTGACGGGCCAGTTGGCGTGGTTGGTAAACACACTACCTATCACGCCGCAGGTCGTGGGTTCGACTCCCATCCAGGACAGACATTTGTGTGCATGAACATGTCTGTCTCTATTTAAGTATGTATTTACAAAAAAAAAGTAGTATATTTACTAATATGTAGTATATCAGTCATCTGGTTTCCATATTACAAGCTCTGCTTAGTTTGAGATCAGATAGCCGTGTGTGACAAATGTCCGAGAATATTTATTATTATTAAATAACTAAGTTTTCAGTAGACCGGTCAATTAATAATTACTTCCTTATTCATTACGGATAAAAAATTTCGTTTAGGAAAATAGGATTTAGGAAATAAATACCTAATATCCTCTTTAACGCCACGCTTCGAAAGGAAACTCTTCATGGAATGCCAGGATGTGTCGGCGATGCCCATAAGACGCAGAACGCCTTCAAGTACATCACGTACCACGTCTGGTGGAGCTCGTAGAGATCGCACCTGTACATATATATATATGTATACTGGGTGAATTTTTCAACCGGGCGTGGATGGCCAAATCCTAAACTAAAATATCAAAAAATGTTGAAAGGAGTCTCTAGGCCGATTTTGATTAAAACTAAAACGGCATCATTCGATATTCGAAAAAATATTTCCCCAAGCCAGGAATCGAACCCAATGTTAGCATTTTTCGATATTCCCTTTAGTTTAGGATTTGGCCATCCACGCCCACTTGAAAAATTCAGCCTGTATAACTTATTTTTAAGACTTTATAAACGGCGAAATCAGATTCTTTTACCCTTTCGCAGCAGAAACTAAAGAAAAAGAATCAAGTTATTAATGATATAGAGCAATATACAGGGTTACTGGTTATTCGATACATTCCTTTAAGGGCGTGATAGTATACACTGTAAGCTACGAAATGAACCCTATATTGCATGATACAAATGTTGACCGTTACTGAGATATTTGGGAATTTAGTATTTTCTCGAAAAAATCCCGAATTACAACTTCAAAATCAAATTTTAAGAAAAGTGCGTAACATTTTTAACTTTTTTTGTTTTTGGTACTCAGACAACATGTAAATACTTTTTTTTAAATCAATAAAAAGATGAAATTTTGCAATGGCTTCGACACAATATCTTTTAAATCGTGTCACTTTGAATTATTTATCTGTTTTCTTAAAGATTAAAATGCCAATAAAAAAAAAAGTTATGGAGTTAGAAGTGTATAAAATGTACCAAAACTTCCTCACCTATCTGGCTATCTAATAAAGTAAGAATGTTAAAAAAATTCTCTACAAAATATGAAGAATTAGTTCTTAGAAACGCAACTTAGGTCGCAATTTATTAAAATAACATTTATAATTTTTTTTACAGAAAAAGTGTCCATACCCCGCCAATGTTGTGATAAGAGATCGGCAAATTCCGGTATAGTTCGGAATGTTCATGCCCGTCTTCGCTGGTAAGTTTTGGGTTCGCTAGCGTCAGTTCGTTTACGAACAACTGACTGCGCGTGCGTTTAAGTATTGTTATGGACTTTTTGGCGGGAACTTGCAGAGTGACGTTGCGTTTTCGTTTTATTTTCATTAAATTCGTGTGTTTTGAGTTTTATTTAATAATTTCGGTGGTGTTTTATCCAATAATGATCAATCTAAGTGCACAAGTGAAGTGAAATGAAATGAAAGCGTGTATCGTGACTTTCCAGGTTGTCCCAAAAAGTCCGTGAATGTTTTAGTGGAACAACCGCCAATTTCACTAAAGCTTGACTGGACATGTACGGACGAGGACTGGACATTACAGTGAGTTTGAGAATGTGACTATAACATAAAAGAAGAAATTAAAACTGAAGAAAATGTATGCGATTGAAAGACTTTGTATTGACTAAAAGTACTAAAACTTATGTAAAAAAAAAAATGAGACAAATGGACCAAGACCATTTCAAATACTTTGACATTGGCAGAAATATCCTAAAAGGATGATTGCCATCAACAAAAAAAAAAAAAAAAAGTATTGTTAACCGACCTACGTGAATTCTCGCGAGTATTTCTTTTGTAAAATGGCGGCGGACAAAGAAATTTAAATATAAGTTTAAAGTCTTTGGCGGCGGATCTTCCAATGTGATACGATTATATCGATTTCCGAATCGAAGACAACCAAACGTAAGCGTATTTAACAAAAATATATACGAATGTGTACTTTTCAGAGACGCCAACATGACGCTGATCGACCTAGCCTCCACCTTACGTTTGGATGTCACCGATTTAGGAATCGATGTATGTATTCAGCTCGGGCAGCCGCAGCATCTCCATTACAAAATCCATAAACAAACAAGATATCGACGTACTCAGCTTTTATAAATGATTTCTGCTACCTTGTCGCCTTGGAAGACCCACTTAGACCCACCCACCAGAAACAAAAAAAGTTAAAAATGTTACGTACTTTTTTTTAAATTTTATTTTGAAGTTGTAATTCGGGATTTTTTCGAGAAAATACTAAATTCTCAAATATCTCAGTAACGGTCAACATTTGTATCATGCAATCTAGGGTTCATTTCGTAGCTTACAGTGTATACTATCACGCCCTTAAAGGAATGTATCGAATAACCAGTAACCCTGTATATTTATTTTTGGATAAGCTTGTTTTTGACCACAATCTCACCATGGTAAGAGACTCACAAAGCCTAGATGGGAACTGGCTCTCAAGTTCAGCTGTCGGAACACACCGATAGGTGTTGGTGACAAATTTTCAATTTGAGGGACCACCCTCAAGTACCCGTTAACTACAAAGTACCCTACCACCGTGCTATGGTTCCTTCACCGAAAGCTCAAGCACCGATGTAACTATATACCACTGAGCTATCATCGCCTAAAAATTAGTGGGGACGTGACACAAAATTAAATGTATATACTAACCTCGCTAAGTGACTCCGGACGGATATCTCCGACGGCCGCTCGAGCTGCTGCTATGACCGGCTCCACAGACGCCAATTCAACTTCTATTTCTTTTTTTCTGTGAAATACAATTCATTTCAGCCAAAAAACGTCCACTGCTGAACATAGGCCTCCTCCAAAATTTTCCACATCGACCGATCCTGAGCTACTCGCATCCAGCGGTTTCCCGCAAGCTTCACAAACCTTCACATCATACCTTTACATTTAACGTGCGTAAATAACGTTTTTTTTTTCATTTATGTTTATTCCTAAGAGGAATATTATCAAGATTAAATCTTTTCCTACATACAAAAATAAAAGAGTTTGTAACTCACTGCAACTGTAACTTTTCGTTCTCAACTTCAATGTTTTTCTTGAGGGCATGCATTTCCTCTTTCTTATCTGTAGTGGCTCGTACCGTGGCGGAGATTTGGTCGAGTGCTTGATTGGCCTTGCTCTGTTTATCACTAAGAGCCGTTTCTTGTACCGCAGCTTCTGCTTGAAGAGTTGCCACTTCACTGCGGGCTCGACGTAGGGCTTCCACACCCGCCTGAGTATCAAAAGAGGCTATGAACTACGAAATAGGTCCTAGTATATTATGTTCACTGAACATGGAAAAAGATTAAAAAAAACTAGCTTTGTGCTCTGCAGTTTCACCCGCGTTCCCAAAGGAATTAAAATAAAGGGTAGCCCGCTGTTACTCGCTGATAATGTTTATAATAAGTTAAAGTATTTTATGAGTTTATCCATTACAAACAAACAATTAAATATTTTCTCTTTATATTAGTTTAGATGACGATAAAAGGCAAAATTCATTGCAGTTATTTTAGTGGCCTAAGACGAATGACGAACAAGTGCATAGGTTTTGAAAAAATTACGTGACCTAGAAATATTCACCCAGTGTAAACAAATATTCAAAATTATACATACCGACAACACAGTCAGCCTCTGATGAAGCGTAGTCTCCTTTCTGCTCACAATATTGTAATACGTATGTACGTAATTGATGTATCTACAAGGAGCTTTCATACTTTCCACATCGAGACTTTTGTATATGTTAACGAACCCTTCCACTGGTAACGTTTCTAGGAGTTCTTTAGAGTCCGTTATGTTCTCTTTCAGTAATCTGAATATTAATTAAATGTTTAAACAATTAATTACTATCTATATATATATAAAAGAAAGTCGTGTTAGTTACTCCACTTATAACTCAAGAACGGCTGAACCGATTTAGCTGAAAATTGGCAGGGAGGTAGTTTAGAGCCAGGAGAAGGACATAGGGTTAAAAAATACGAAAAATTCACAAAATAAAAAACGAATAAAGAAGAAATTTTTGTCATACATTTTGTGTAGAATGACGTTTTGACATGTCTCGAGATCGGACTGACAGATGGTTTAGTTTCACAATAGGTGGCGCTGTAAACGGGTTCTAAGCTTAATTTTCAGGGCAGGACAACGTCTGCCGGGCCCACTAGTATCTTATGTTTTTAGGACTTGTTGGGTAGTTATTAAAATGCCTATGAGCATATATTTTTCATATTATAATTTTAGTGCAAGTGCATTTGTTTACCATCTATGAAAATCTACATTTGCTGTCCTGTTTTATACAAATATGAATTCTATACATATCTACAGTACATTTAAATATATATATTTTTTTTTTATATAATTAAATCGATATTTATTATTATACAAAACAAACCTCAGCAAACTGAAATTCTACGTAAATAAATAAATATCAGAAAGATAAAAAATATACGTGACATTTCTTTCTGCTTCGTGATCGATAGCCTATTTTACTCCTCAAGGGAAATATCTTATGTACTCTCTCTTAGTGGATGTCTACGTTATAAAAGTTTTGGCGGTTTAGGCTGTGCGATGATAAGTCAGCCAGGTCAGTCAGTAAGTCAATTGGTCAGTCAGGACAAGACTTTTTATATAAATTGTAATATAAAGATGTTTAAAAATACAAAATGGAGTTAAGTATGATCAAGTCATCAATATACAGATTGTCCGGTAACTAGTACGAAAACTTAAGGGGGAGATAGGTGGGCGAGTTATCTACCAAATATATAAAAAATACCTTAGTAAAAGTGTTACTATTTTCGAGATATTTAAAATCAGAACGACACTTTTAATAAGGTCATTTTAAAATATTTGGTAGGTGACTCGCCTACCTATCTCCCCCTTAAGTTTGTCGTACTACATACCGGACATTCTGTATAATACAAAAATTGCAAGCAATTACACTACCTTAACAAGTGCATGTACAACGGTGCAGTACGATGAACCTATGTGCATTGCATACGTGTGCATGTGTCGGTACCTCTGTACAATCAGCTGTGGGATCTCACGCAGAGTCTTATCCGACCAATGTTCCAGCCACACGAGGTGACCTTCGTTGTATAATAAGGGGTACTTTTCCATCAATTCTGACAGACTATCTTGGTCCTTGTCTAAGTATATCACAATACCTAGGTTTTGTTTTATGTCTGTAATATTCAATTATAAATTCAGTACCACTCGGTTCACCCGAATTGTGTCACACCCAACAAGCTCTTAATAACCTCGATTAATTAATAGTAATAAGTAGTACGTTTTTGTCAAGAGTGCGAATTAGTTAGCAAAATAAACTACTCAAAACAAATTAAGAGCCTAAAAAATTTGTCATTCTTATTTTTTTTTCCAAAAAGCATATATTTCGAATAAATGATTATCAATTAAGCTTTATTTTTTTGTTAACTACACTTAGAATGACCCATTTTAAATATCTTGAATCAAATTACTGGCTGACTTAAAAAAAAACAACAAAGTTTAGGTGGCCATAGTTTAAATACGTCTTTGAAGCATGAGCATTTATCACCACCACCATTCATCACCTTAGAGTCGCTTTTCGCTTGCACTAGTACCTACTGCAAGAATCAATTATGATGTTTTGCAATGATGACATTGATCGCTTGACAATAGTTTTAACTGAAATAATAATGGCAGGTTGAACCAACAAGAAGGTTTTAATTTATCAAACATAATAATCTTGTTGACAAGTTAATAGTCAATCAACTTTGATCTGAATAATTTTGAGCTTTATTAACGAACAGTTAAACATTAATTTCTCTAACTCGAGTCTATTCTAACATAGTTTCAAAAGGTAATAATTATGTGCTCGCGATACGTTGAACGAATCAATTTGAAAATCGACGAACCTTTTCATTCCGTGACTGTACCTAATACGAAATGTTATTTATTTTTTAGAAAATAATTTACGAAGTATCAACCGACCTCTTATAATAATTTCTATAATTAAATGTAAGATCACCTATTATCTATTATAGATAGAGTAGAGACGACTCACTTTGTAACATATGTTGTGTGTTTGCAGCTGGCATCATATTGGCAGGGACAGCATGAAGTGATTGTGCGCTAGTTAAGGCCTCCACAGACGATAATGCGGCAGTTGTTGCCGCACTTTCGCTAATTACCATTAGTGTGCGAGTACCCTCACCCGATGACGATAGACCCTATGGGATAAATCAATCGATTATAAAAAAGGCTCATATTATTTTTTTACTTTGTTTATTATTCATTTGGTTAGAAGATAACATGCTACCTACTAAATCAATATTGCTAGATTAAGATTTAGTAGGATTGTATTCATAATAATAACATCCATTTGGTTCACAAGTTTTATAAAATAAAGTCTGGTTAGTTACACCATAAATGGTGCTATAAATAGCTCAAGAACGGCTGAACGGATTTTAGTGATCTTTGATTTGTTGAATTCGTCTCCGCCCCGAGTAGCAGAACAATTATTAAAAAATAGGAAATAATCACGAAAAAAAATTATGAATAAAAATATTTTTGTCATACATTTTGTATAGAACGATTTTTTTGATAATACATATCTCGGATTGACTAATTGGTAAAAGATTCCCGGTGGCGTTGGAATCGGGTACTAAGTTTTTTTTTATATTTTTAGGGTAGGACGTCTGCTGGGCCCACTAGTTTGGTATAAACGTCATAATAAATCTTTAGTGTTCAGCTTCTATAATTGCTTACATTTTTAAACTGTGCATTGAACTTTGTGTGATGATTGATGAAGAACAATGTAGCGGGCAACATGGCGGCGAGTAGGGCGCTTGCGCGTCGACCCACGCCGGCACTGCCGATGCATACCACTATTCCACCATTCGTCTGAAAGTTACAACATCCATGTGGGTTGGACACACCCAGGATAAGCATTTCTACGCCTTCATATATACATACATGTTTGTTCGTATATGGATAAAAATATGTAAGTACCATATTTCAATATACGCTGCCGCCGATATACCGTGACTTTATCTGCATAAGGTCAAAAAGAATTTTACGTCAAACAACAATATGGTGTGTTACTATTAATTCTTAGACGCTGAGCTACAGGCTGAATTACTTTTCATTCAAATGTTGTCTGGGAGCTTTGATCATGGCGAGACCACCCATTGTCAAGCTAAATGATTATGATCACTATTGCCCGTAGTAATTCATAATTGAGCATTTAACTTCATATTTCTGTCAGTATTCTTCAGTTATTTTTCAAATTAAATTTTGCATTAAGAGTGTAAACATCGATATATAATATTATGTGGTAAGACAAAAGACTTACCGCACGAGCCATTGCCGGACACAGAATTGCTAGCTCCGAGCATACCTCTGCCCCATTATCACCGAATACATTATTCTCGTTTTCGGACACTGTAACACATAATGATGTGTTAGTAGTGATATTTAAGCCACTTATTTTTTAAATTTATCAAGGAGTTTTTTTCTGGTGTTAAGTACGTGTGCTGTACTCAGTTTTAATAACTCTGTAGTTGTAGGTACATATAATACTTACAGCATTGATTGATCAGTTTGTGCGTCCTCTGATACCATTCGCTATAGTCTACATTGTCCATGTAGACTCCATCTCCACGAAGTTTACAAGTGTAATAACTATCTTCACTATTATAGCCATTCAAATATTTTCTAGATATTACACCAAATTGCATTTTTTCTTCGTCCGTTACTAGTCTGTCTTTGAATATAAAATTTGCTTCTGAACCGATGGCCTAAAATTTAATCAAATCATACAATTTTGAGTTTAGAAACACAAACACACACAAAACAGAAACACAGAAGGAAATATCCCGTGGAATCCTGTGAAAAATCACGGTGGTAGGATACTTTCTAGTACTAGTAGTACATGACTGGCTGGGCTACCACACTCGAGATGAAAATGTATCGTCAAGCACCTATCGGTGCGTTCCGGCAGTAGCATTTGAGAGCCAATTACCTTCTGGACATTGTAAACCTGTAATTGCAGATCTGCAACATTTTGCCAATCAGGTGACCCACCTACCAATTTATTCTGACAACTATTTATTCTGCAATAAAAGTAATCATTTGGCTCACCGTCAAGAGTTCCGCTACATTTGAAGGCGAGTACCATTTGACATTCTCACACCATTTCTTAAGATGAGAGGCATTCCATTTATAATGAAAGTGCGAGTGAAAAGTTTCGGTTATCTGAAAAAATAATAATACATAATCATACATAATACATTTAAATGATATTTTGATATTTGGACATATTGAACGATTCAATTTACCTCTTTGAACATAGTTAAAATGCTTCCAGCCAATCCAGATATTTCTTTGATAGATGTATTTTTGTCAACACAATTTTTAAGGTGATTTGTTGTCAGTTCAAGAAGTTCGTCGTCATCTGGATCTCTGAAATAAACAATGAACATAATACAATTAATAACTTATCGATTTTGGAGCAGCTTTGACGGCTTTTGGATGTGATAGTAAAAAAAATTATATACCTATAGCTAAGTGTGTGTGCACTCCACAAACATACCCAAAGCTTATACATTTTCATAAAAATTACCACTTTAAACGTTACTTTATCTGTGGATACTACCAACCTATAAACTATATTATCTCTGGTTTAGCCAACACTATAAAAATGTGAGAGTAAAATGGGGGTAGTTAATAACAAGATGGTTGATATAATCTTATAAAAGGGACTAACATTTGAATATCGGTTCAATCTCTGTTCTATTCGGTTGCGAGTTGGAGTTGTTATTGTTCACGACAGTCTACAAGAAGAAGTATTAAGTACCTACATAGATATAATTATATGTCTTTATTGGAGATCAAGTGAACCTCGTTGCTGCTTGGTTATAATGATACAGATAAGTATATTTGATAATCTAAATTGTAATGACTAATGATCATTTTGTAATAATGTGTGTTCTATGTATTTATGATGAAATAGTACATGATTTTGATAGAATATGTGTAGTGGCTATATATAAGATCATAGTACTGAGTTTCTTACCGGTATCTTCTCAGTATGGTCGGCCATCCGAACCGGTAGTAGATTTGAGAGTAGGTAAATTCAGAATACAGGCCATAGAAACAACTATTGAATAAATGTGTTATGAAGCTTGGCCTAAATGATTATTTTATTGATCTAAACCCTTACCCTATGCTCTGAGATATATTTTAGGGATATACCTACCTGATATATAAATAATAAACTATTATAATTCAAATAGAATAACCATCCTGATACTTAAATAACAAGATCTGACTCTTATTCTATGGTATTAGATACCGAATCATTGATTTGGTATTAAATTAGTATTAAAAGAGAGTAAGAGATTTAACACATGCAAAGGCTAAAAAGCGAGCATGACTAATTGAAGCTTGCTACAAAATAAAATAAATCTTTGTGTACATACGGTAGGGTGAGTGTCGCGAATGCAGCGGCGAGGCGCGGCGCGAGGGCGGCGGCGCGGTGCGCGGTGGCTACCACACGCACGCGCACTCCCGCGCGCCACTGTGCGCCGCCAGCACCTCCCGCGCCACCGTCCACATCGCCGCCACGAACCCAGAAACCACCGTGATCTATTAGCTAACAAACAATACCCACAGTTTACATCCAGTTACGAATTTCAATATTGTCACAGTTTTCCCGCTGCGAAACGAGATGGGGTTTTTTATTTTATTTTATTTTATTAGGTCAGCCAACAATTGTTTACACAATACATTTACATAGATATCTTCATTAATACCATTTTCGAGTGTAACAAATTACTTACAGGCTAACACCACATGCACATTATACGGTAATAACGATCAAAAATAAAATTATAATTAAAGTAAAAATAAAACAGCAAGCATACACAAATTTTATCAAATCAAAATTTGGAAAAAAAAATTATAAATTACATAAATTAAATCAAATCGAATTTAAGTTCAAACATACAACATTCAATGTTAAGTTTCAGCTGGTTTGCGAGTAATATTTAATAATTATTTTGTAGAAATGTCCAATGCTATCGTGGTGGACATCCACCAAAACTCAAACTCAAACTCAAAACTCATTTATTCAGTTTAGGCCCTGGTAAGGCACTCATGAACGTTACAATTGACTCTACCACCGGTTCGGAATACACTTAAACTGAGAAGACTCCGGCAAGAAACTCAGCAAGGCAATTTTTTTTAACAGTGGATCTTTCTTACATTTTTATAAGTACATTTAGATACATTTTCAAATATTTTACACTACGCCAGGGGGATGCAGGTGCAGAGAGAAGCTACTACAACCATATATTTCTATTTAAATTTAAAATAAGACATTCCAGCTACCTCACGTGGGATCCTATTGTAAAAACGAACACAATTCCCGAGAAAAGATTTATTAACTTTCGCTAGCCTGAATCTAGGGGTCACAATTTTATCTTTGTGTCTTGTATTAAAATTATGATGATTACTGTTTACTTCAAACAAATTTAATTTTTTTCGAACATACATTATATTTTCATATATGTACAGCGAGGGCAACGTTAATATCTTAAATTCCTTAAATTGATTTCTCAGTGACTCGCGAGGACTCAAACAATAGATCGCGCGAATCGCCCTTTTCTGTAAAATAAAAACAGTATCCAAATCAGTCCCTGAACCCCACAGCAAGAGGTTATAGGACATCAGACTATGAAAATATGCAAAGTAAACTAACCTAGCTGTAGCAATATCTGTTATTTGTCTAATTTTCTTTACCGCAAAAGCAGCCGAACTCAATTTGCTAGCTAAATTTTCTATATGAGGACCCCATTGTAATTTACTATCTAAGGAAACTGTCTTGTCAACTAGTTCAAGTGTTCTATCATCAACTAGTACGTTGGTGCTGCTCTTAGGAACATTTGGAAGAGAGAATCTAATACATTTGGTTGCACGCATTAAGCATAAGATTATTGGTGGCAAACCATTTTGACACTGTTGCTAAGGTCTCATTGAGATGGGTAAGGTCAGCGTCTTTTCTATCTACTCTAAAAATTAGGGAAGTATCATCCGCAAATAAAACTATATCGCACAAGGTATTTATCATGTAAGGCAGATCATTTATATAGACCAAGAACAAAAATGGCCCTAGAATCGATCCTTGCGGTACGCCCGTTTTAACTAAAGACACTGGGGACGTAGTACAACCGATACCTACTTTTTGTTGCCGACTAGATAAATATGATGATACAAGACAAAGAGCCGTGTCACGGATTCCATAGTGATGAAGTTTTAAAACTAGGGTCTGATGATCCACGCAATCAAAAGCCTTGGAAAGATCACAAAATACGCCGACCGCATCTTGAGAATTCTCCCAGGCCTCAAAAATATGCTTAAGAAGTTTAGCCCCTGCGTCTGTCGTGGATCTCCCTTTAGTGAATCCAAACTGGTTAGTATGCAAAACCAGATCACCGAAGCTGTTTATAATTTTGCATAGTCTCGGGATTGCTGAGTTTGCACCAAGCACCGTTTTTCGTAAAGGTGGACATAACGGTGTAATGCTATTACGGGGGTATCTGGCTGGGGCTCTAAAATTTATTATACTCAGTAAGTTAGGGCAGTCAATTTTATTTGTCAGGGGTTCATGAAAAGGGGTCCAAAATGATTTTCAAGGTCAGCATCTCACTCATTGGCAATTTTTCTGACAATGTATTGACAAGGAGATAGTTTATCTGAAGGTATGCTTCAGGTAGACCATCTGCTTCAAGCTTAAACATTGTACTGTATTGAAGACCAAAGCCTAATAACACCTAAAATCAAATACGGTGTGTATGATATCTATACCACGTCCTTCTTTTATCTTTGGTCAGAGTTTAGATTCAATATTAAAAACAGAATTCTATGCTTCGATATACAAATAATTTCAGGGATAATAAGCGTAGCCATATACCTGCAGTAAAAAGGAATGAACAGGGCTAGATCCCCAGCTATCGAGTCTCGCGCGGTGCAGGGCTCGCACCAGTAACGTGACTCGTGCATTATTGCTTCTCGCACCCCCACCTCCTGATCGAAATGCGTTATTCTGCAAATAAAGCAATAAAATCTTAAATAAATTATAAATATACAGGGTTGTTTTTGGACCCCAATACAACACTAGCGAAAGGATGCACATTTGCACTGTAAGGGATTAGGAAAAAGAGTGGGGCGCGTCTTCCTTCATGGATGGCGCTATCCATACTGCACAAATAGAGAATTATATGATATTTTTTTAATGGCTACCGCCAAAAAAGAAATCAGAATGACAGTTCAGTGTACATTGAAAGTATTTCAGGAATATCAAAAAAATATATAAATGCTTTTCACTTACTCTTTTCAGCTCCATGATGATGTCGGATGGCTCTAGGATGGGTGTGCAGTCTACCGTTATGATAGTTGAATTACATTCCTTTAGAACGTACTCGGCTATAATGCTGGAAGTAAAATATGTTTCTATCAAATATATTTGTATGATACGTAGTAAAGATAAATAAAAGCAAAAAAACCTTATATACATTGACATAAGGTTCAAAATTGTTAGTTACTTTTTGGCGCAGGCATCAGGGCCGACGATCAATAGATGCGAATGCTCCGATGCAATGCAAGCTCTAAGGGCAGGTTCACATGCGGCCAGACGTGCCGACATGTACAGTGAGTCTGATACCCACTCACCAACGGTAAGTAGCGCGGGTGGTGGAGGCCCTAATATATCTGAAAACTGACAAAGCAGAAACACGCAAAATTTTACGTTTGTAAACAAATCGCCGTTGATAACGTGGTTCGAAAGTTGACATTTGGATCTAAACACAATATATGTAAAACTAGCTTTCTGCCCTGCGGTTTCACGCGGATCCAGTTTCTCCATACAATCTTTGGACCCCCGTTTCATCCTATTAGGGTGTGAATTTTGGAAAATCCTTTCTTGGCGGATACCTACGTCTTAATAACTATCTGCGTGCCGAATTTCAGCGCAATCCTTTCAGTTGTTCTAGCTGTATAGATCAGTCAGTCAGTCAGTAACGATTGCCTTTATATATATATACAGGGAAAACAGGACAATGATACCTAATATATAGTTGCTACTTTTCTAAAAATTATGGCTTATATAAAAGAGCATGTGCATCCTATCGTTTAATTAAAACGCGACAAAAAATAAATTATTACCTCTTCATGAAAACTATCGACTGCACTTTCCTTTATGATGTCAACCACACTGCGCTCTAAAGAAAGGAACACAATTTCCTCAGGAGTAATACGTGTTGAATTCACTCCTATATTTTGAGCCATGTATTCAAACTGCGTTAATATTTGTTTGAGCTGTAATAACAAAAATCACTATAGTGCCTTTTCTTTACAAACAAAAAATGCCACGCCAATGTCATGCCCACTATTGATGAGGACTTTAACTACGATTACGTTGAAAACAAGCAATTGATCCATATTAGTAGGACTAAAATTCTTCTATCATAAACTTACATTTAGTAATAGTGAGATTAGATTAGTAAACAACAGAATTGGCAGCTTTATCTATACGTTTATGATTTAGTAACTATTCTTCCAAATAATTAGAAGCAAATGGAGCTAATATTTCATAGAAAAGACGCGTGACATACCAGTGTGATATTGTACATTTTTAGTACAACATCAGATTTATGTGTAGAGAACCATTGCATACATTTCTTTATGGATTTTTGTAACATTGGCAAGGCTATCTTTGCAGTTTCATTTTCAAAGTCAGCCTTTTGCATCCAGATGTCGAGTACTTCTTGATCGCAGTTGAAGTCATCACTTTAAAATACAAATAACTATTGTATAGTACGGTGTTGTACGGTGGTAGCTAAAAATGGTATGTTCCAACGGTTGTACTTGAAAGCCAGTTCTTTTCTAGCTATGTGTGTTTATCACATTCGGTGACATCATCACTTACTATGGTGAGATCGAGAACAAACACAAATCTATCTATTGTAAATATTGGAATATTTAAAAGCACCTTCATAATATTGTTTAGCAACAATGCCAAATATGGTAGACATAATGAAAGTAGGTAGGTACATAATATATTTCAACCCAATATATATATATTTAGCCAATAACATTTCATACCTCAGTAGTATAACTCCCATGCGCGACACCGTGGCTGGGGAAGCGTGTTCCATACTATGAGTTTCAAATATAAAGTTAACGTTCGTTCCAAACTGTATCCTCCATCCTGAAGGTAGCGTCAGGAGCCGATTGTCATCTAGTACAGAATTAAGAGCCTCTATCCACTCCGGGTCGATGTCTCCGTCGCATACAACCCAGGACCATACATCTTTGACAAAAGACCACATGCGATCGTTAAGGATGCTACTATTGCTAATACTTATATGAGATTAGATTTTGTAACCTAACGCCAAATACCAAGTCCATCTTAGTTTGTGTTCACACACGTTATACAAAATGAGCTGAAATGGCGTTTTGAGAAGTACAAAATTCATTCAAATGGATTACGATTGATGATGAGAGCCAGTTTTTCATACATGTGCGTCCACGGCAAACTATGCCAGCTAAGCCAACTACAAAAGCCCAATTAAGGCAACTATGCGAGCTAAACTAACTTAGTTTAGCTGGCGGTGGACGAGCGGCTTAACAGTCCTGTAATAAAAAGTAAAGTTAAAACAACGTGGTAATTTTATTAAGGTTTCCTACCTGCAGGTTGGTTGGATATCTCCAAAGCCGTAGCAGATATAACCCCGTCAGTCCACTGTCTCGTGTCGTGGTCGATGTTACCGAGAAGCCAATCGCGACTCATCGCCTTCGGGCATATTATGTACTCTATTATGTTTTTGCCTTGACTTATGAGGGCCTGTTGAACATTGGTAGTTTAGTATTCATTTATAGTGGCATATTGTGTTACATAATAATACTGAACTTATACTTTTCTTTTACCTTGCTCGATCAAAATGTATGGAAAGTGTTTTTTTTTTCAGGGTTGTTTCATTTAATGCACTGCTGATTAATTATAATAATACTATCCTGGGCGATTCTTCAGTCACGGACATCTGATCCCTAACTAAGCAAAGCGTGTACTATGTAAACCAGATAACTGATATACCACTTTTTAAATACGCAGAATCAGGTTAAACTAACTAGTCTGGTATGTGGAGAATATCTGAACAGTAAAGATATCTAGAATCTAGAGTCTAGGTCTAGATTCTAGACCAACGGATATGTAGGAAGCTGTATAAATATGTAATGCTTACAGTTTTGAGTAGTCGCCTGATTGTAGACTTGCCAGATCCCGGTGGGCCGACTATGACTACACCCATTCTTTGTTTCAGCTGTTCGTAAAGTTCGACACATTTTTGTATCTGTAATAAACAGTGAATTTTGTACCTATTTACAATTTAGATTTTAGCAAATTTAATTGAAGAAATGTTAAATTCTTACTTGACGTTTATTTGTAACTAAATTAAGTTGTTTAACAGTTGTTTCTAGAGCTATATTAATAGGATCTGATGTGGATTCTTCTGCTGGGACGTCAGCAAATACTACAGACAAAATACTTTCGAATCTGAAACATTTTTTAAATTGTATCATAAATAATTGTTTCCACAATATACATTCCACATAATCAAAATGATTAAAAATACATGGAAGGAATTAGGAAATATGTAAGCTGTCCCCCACGGTTTCACCCGAGTTCCCGTGGGATCTTATCGTCTTATCGTTTCCCGGAATAAAGTGTATCATATATTTTATACCAAGATATGATCTATTAGTGTGCTAAATTTCATCAAAATCTCTTCAGTAGTTTTAGCATGAAAGAGTAACATCTTCACATAAATAAAAATGTAGGTATTTGGTTTTTTAAACATTTTGAACAGGAATTATGTCCTTAAAACTATAGTAGATATCATTAGTTAAAAACCGCTTATAAACTATGAAATAAACCATGATTTTTGAATCACACTAATCAAGGAATAAAGGATGGAAGTAAGTGTTATTTTATATCGGGCGGCTATTGGTCCGATTTCTTTATAGGTAATTAAATTACAAAGGGCCGATTTTTGTATCACTGGATAAACCTCAGATATTCGTCTGATAAGTCCATACAAAAACTGTTCTAATTTCAAATTAACAGCCAGATATCGCTTATCTAGACATTCATAACATAAAGAGGAATAAAGTTTTAGCCAACAACATAAAAAATGATTTAACGTACCTTTCAACGTCTTCATTAGTAAGTTTAGACACATTATTGAGCGCGAGCAATCGCCGAGCAACCGCACGGTTGTCGCGCGTATCATTGCCGGTTTTAGTGGCGAGTACCGCGCCACAGCTGCCTACTGCCGCTTTGAGTGCACGCAGACCCCAGTCGTAGTGCCGCTGAGTGCTTACCAATGTGCTGACAATATTAATAGACAATTCAGTAAGATAGTCTAGATAGGTAAGTTAACTTATCACTACCACACACTGAGAAGCTTCCTTGCGGTGCAATTAATGGCATTGTTTGCGAAAGACGGTTTTTATCACACACCCGAATAATTATTACCTACTTGAATCCCTCGATATCCCTATTGTCACATCAATAGCGTAATACTACTAACTCTGAGAGCTGTAGACCTCACGGAAGTTTTGTTTTTTTACATTAACAACCCATGGCCATTTAAAAAAAGACAAAAACAGAAGCGACAAAAAAATCCATAAGTATAATTATGAAACTGCACACAAAATTTCACGAGAATCAGTTGAGAAATGCGAGAGAGAAGAACAGCCGGACAGACGGACATACGAAAGCATTTTTGCTCAAGCTGAAACGGAGACGCATCGTCCGCTCGGTCAATAACTCACCTAGCCAAATTGAATACGTTATACAAGTCCATAGCAATGACTTCAGCATCAGGTATGCATCTTGCCGCTAGTAGATGAGCCGCTAGTTTATCTCCACGAGGCTGAACCATGGCTATAGGACGTAGTACTCTTTCGAGAGCGGCCGGCAATGTCCGCCGACCGCCATAGCCACGACCGACTGGGTTCATTGTGGCAGCCACACCACACCATTGTGAAACTGACACCTGGAAAACAGTAACAAATGTGTATTTCATTAGCTGTACTTAAGAGCCCTTCTAGTTCTTCTTCTATACCATAGTAAGACTGTGCTAAATTACAAACTTATCCATAGAAAAAGATCCCTTAACGTTATAAGAACCCAAAAATGCACAAAAAGTTCAGATGGGTGTTATCAAACGCTACCTCATGGTTATGAACGGTAGGCCTCCAGATTGTATTTGGGCATCATCGTGGAACGGCCGTTTTATAACGCACACTTTATGAATTGAGAAAAAATAACGAGATAATAGGCTATTCTAACTTACGTGTTTGCCATTCAGCAGGGCAGTAGTAGTAGCACCAGGTTTGCGGTGATGTGTGGCTGCGAGCAACGACGCGAACTGATGTGAGACGGTCGCTAATGTGTCAGCCGTCAAACGATTGAACTCGTCGAAACAACCCCAAGCTCCACATAGCGCTAACCCACTTAGGAGACGCCCCATACATTCTGCATCCATTGCCTGATATTATAATGCACGATTATTTGAAAAAGGAAAGGAAATGAGATGGGTCGCTTCAGTTCTACTGAGACTTGTAAGTGAAAACAAATTTTTATATAAGGTAATAAATATTTATAGTTAGAGAATAAGATAAAAGGAATATTTTATCTATTGTAGGTAAATCCTTGCTTACCTCATCACAGTTAAAGATCAAGACAAGGCGACCGACTAATCCTCCCAGTGCTTTCACCGATTCTGTCTTGCCTGTACCGGCGGGGCCGAACGGATTCCCCACCAAACCGAGGTGCAGAGACTAAAATGAAAAACAGATGTTGTATGAAAAAACAGACCTATTTTAAGTCATTATAGACACTATATCTATAGAGATAGGATACTTACTTATTATCAATATATACAAAACTATTACGTTCCCGAAAATGGAAAAAAAATATATAAAAAAGGATTTAAGAAACATGTAAAGCTTTTTCATGGCAACCATGAATCAACATGCCAAATACAATTAATCTTTATTGATTAGTTACCTGAGTTAAAATGAGAAAGCATTCGTCAGCCAATTCCGTGCGCACAAACTGACCAGTATTAACACCAAGATACTCGTATGAATATGAAATTTGAGCTAGACCCATTCTAGCTACAACTTCCTTCGTATTGAGTAGATAAAATCTGTGAAGTAAGGAAATGCGATATCGGTCACAGTCATTTAAAAAATGTATTGTATCCAGGCAGGAAATGGTTGCGTACCTCAGCTGTTTTTGCCAAAGCCAGTCATTTGTGGAAATAACATTTTTATCTATCAATATTCTTATGACAGACTGGTAATAGGCACATTGTAAAATGAGAGCTTGTCTTTTGTTTCTTTCACTTTCATCTTCCACTTCAGCCGCTGCATAGTATACATTTTCCTTTTCCACACTGGCTTTGAGTTTATGAAGATCTTTGGACGTAATAGCTTTTTCCGCTTGTTCAGTAAAACGTATGTTTTGTGCGAGGCAAAGTATTTGCGTTGGCAGCGAAAATGGATCTTGCTCTTGTAATGAGTTTGTTACAACGCATTTTAATGTCATATTTTTTAGTGATGATCGCATTTCTGTTTCGAGATTTTTCAACCAAACCTGTACAACACATTTATGAATATTTGTTATACACCTATAATATATTCTAACATGATATTCATTGTCTAATGCTGAAATCCAAAACTGGATTGGGTATTTTTTAGAATTTTCAAGCCAAAGATTTGGCTAAAGATGAAAATTTTACTGTTGAAATGATTATTAATTCCTATACCCACCAAACCAACCGGAAGGGTAAGCAATACATAAAGAACTCGGATAAATATGATATGGGGTTATTCAAAAGGGGCGTAAAAAGAGCTCTTCAAGGTCGGCAACACATCGGCAATCACCCTGGTATTGCAAATGTCCATAGGCGGCGGTGACCACTTACCATCATGTGGACCGTCTGCCTGTTTGTCAACCTATTGACATAAAAAAAATAAAATAATGGTAAGAGCCATTTTTAAGAAAAGTAACATAGGTATTATATCAACATAACAGTTTAAGGTAGTCAAAACGAGCCAATTAAAATATTGAGCTAGAAATACATCCCAAGACAAATAAATGCATTGAGTAAATAATTGTCTGTTAAAATTTAAGAATTTTTATTAGGTAGCAAACATTGTAGTAGTAAGTAAGTACCAAGAAATATTTTAGAATGTTGCATGTTTTTGTAATTAAAATATTAGGATTTTCTACACAGAACTAGGCACACATATAAATCTCAATTCTTTCGCCATCGCCAACTTCGCCGACAGTGGCGCATATTCGTGATACTTGGCTCTCATTTCACATTTATGTTTTTGATGGGATTCAACTTACTTCTACAGGACAGTCTATGTCAACTGGGTGGTCAAGTTGAAAAGTCTCTCCATAGTGACTAGATAGAGCTGTAATAGACATGTCCCCGGGACCAAGGCGCACCCCAGTAGTTCCAGGGAACAACTTCTTGAGGTGAGTCTGCATCACAGTTTCCCTGCCATCAGCGCCAGCGCGAGCTTGGCCGAGCAACTCTAGTAAGTCATCGTCGCTTAGGAAGTAAAGCCTTGGAAAGATAGAGCGTTTCTCCTAAAAAAAATAAGTTATTCTAAGTGAACATGATCATAATACCACATCGCAAAAGGTTGTTGCAAGAAGTCAAATAAAACTTGTATCATAAGAATAATTACTTTAGGTACTGGTACTTTAAGATAGCCTATGATAGTTCTGTAATGCTCCCGACTTTTGAGCCACTTAGTCAGGTACAAGGGCATACTTTATTACTTAGGTAGGTACATATTTTTCGAATAGAAAAAATATGAAATAAGAGCTTAGGTATAATGTAATTAAAACTCCTGACTTACGTCAATATATTGGTTAAGAGCTGACTGACATGCGAGTAATTGTTCTGATATAGAATCCAACATAGGTTGAAGTCTCGATGTTTGAAGCAAGGCGGAGAGTCGTGGATCTGACTCCAGAATGCGCGTAACTTGCCTAAATCCCTGGTCTACCTTCCGGAACTTCAGACCTAGATCTCCATCATCGTTTGACAGTATTGGCTCTAGGTACAACCACCTGAAGTACGAAGTTCATAAAAACATTACAACCAACAAAAATATTAATAACAGAATGAGTTTTATTTTCGTACTAGCTTCTCCCCGCACCTTCGTCCACGTAGAGGTCAGAAAACACCACATCCATACTAATTTTATAAATGCGATAGTGTGTCTGTCTGTCTGTTACCTCTTCACGCTTAAACTGCTGAACCGATTTAGAAAAAAAATAGTATAGAGATAGATGGAACCTTGGAGAAGGACATAGGATACTTTTTTCCCGGGAAAAGATAAGATCCCGAGGGGGAACGCGGGTGAAAAAACTAGTACCTATACTATAACTACAACGACCGTACAAAAAAATATTGCTGTCCCTGCGAAAATAGTGGACCTAGAATAACAACATTACATTGAGTGTACATACGATATACATATTATACGCACAAAAACACCAGTAGGGTATAACGACATTCCATTAGATATACGAGAACCTACATTTCTAAACCAATCCATACTATATTATAAATGCGAAAGTATATCGGTCTGTCTGCTTTGATTCACGGTTAAACGGCTAAACAAAAGCTACCAACTTAATACCTACATTAATTTCAACTACATATTGCATTATGTAATATGTTAATAGGTCTTTACATTAAATGTTACCTAATAAAATCGCACTACTAGGGCCTAAACTGAATACATGGCATTGATTTTGACTAGCAAGTTGACTAGAAGAATAGCAAACGTTGAAATAAACTTAAATGTGTTATTTTTATGTTGCCGAAGGTGGTAAGCACAAAGCCTAGATGAGAACTGACTCAGTTACAGGTGTCGGAACACAGCAATAGATGCTTGGCGCCCGATTTTCAACTTGAAGAAGGTAGCCAGCCATTCGGGTACTACAAACGCGCGGAGGGGACTAAAGATTTTTAGAATCATTAGTCTCTCAGCTTAACTTAAGATCTATTGGGCATATTTCTAATTTGGTGAACAGATAGATTCTGGATCCTGGACTTTTTATCAGACTAGGGCAGCGCTTAACTAAGTTTTCATATACAGGTGTAATCGTTGAGTGTGTCCAGGCGATTATTTCGTAACTAATAAATAAAAAAAAATTACCTAATCAGTAAAATTACATCAATAACTGTTTTTAAATCAAACGAGAATTAGTATCCTAAATTTTGACATTAAACACTCCCATACATTTAGTATGAGATTAGTAAAAAGGTATCAGTTTCCTTATTTTAAAAGGTTGTTTTAGCTTAGTACTGATATTAAAGGAAACTGTTTATTAACCTAACAATGTAATAAAACTGTATTTTAATTGAATAACATTTATTTCTTAGTAAGAACAAAATTTTGTATTCAAAGCAGATTTTTACAGTGTGTTGCTTTTCAGCCAGTTCAAATTAATGCGATATTGATAAAAGGTTTATTACTAATTTGATTTTTTTTTTATTCTGGATAAGCTTGTGTTTGACCACAATCTCACCATGGTAAGTGATGATGTGGCCGAAGGTGGTAAGCACACAAAGCCTAGATGGGTAAGATAATTAATCTACACGTACCTATATCTACTTGAAAATCATTATTATCATATCATACGTAATTATAAAATGAGATTAAGGTAAATTGAGTACTAGACCACTTAAAATAAGGAAACTAAAACCTTTCTAATAATCTCATACTAAATGTATGGAGGTGTTTAATATCAAAATTTTGGACACTTTGACGGGCCGGTTGGCGTGGTTGGTTAAGACGCTACCTATCACGCCGCAGGTCGTGGGTTCGATTTCCATCTAGGACACACATTTGTGTGCATGAACATGTCTGTTTGTCCTGAGTATGGGTGTATTATCTATTTAAGTATGTATTTACAAAAAAAAGTAGTTATGTATTATATCAGTCATCTGGTTTCCATATTACAAGCTCTCGTATGGGTCGTCTTAGTTTGGGATCAGATAGCCGTGTGTGAAAAATGTCCGAGGATATTTATTTATTTACTTCTCGTTTGATTTAAAAAAAGTTATTGATGTCATTTTACTGATTAGGTAACGTACTTTCGATATCAGTTTAATTTTTTTTTATATCTGTAATAGTTACGGAATAATCGCCTGGACACACTTAACGATTACACCATGTATAACTAACAATGCTGAGTGGAGTAATGTAATTAAATATTTCATCAAGTTCTTTTCTCTATAAAACCTTTACTCACAGAATGGAATTAATGGATTTTATGGATCCAAATATAACATTGTTTTTTACGTAATTGGATACTATAACCATTTTTAGAATTAACATTTCCTGTGTCTGCCGTTCCCGCGTTGTTAAGCACTAATTTTGTACCAAGCAAATCGAAAAGTAATGCGATTGAAATTCAGTAAGAGTATTATCCCTCTATTTTCTATGGCGCAGTCGGGTACCTACAGAAAGACCCTGTGCTACACATTGGTATAGGTACCTAAGTAACGGATTTTGGTAGAAATTTAGATTACGATATATTTATGTAATGTAGTTGCTTACACGATTCAAAGAAATATGTCAAGGAGAAAGAGTAACGTTCACTCAATTGAAAATCAACGACACTCTGATTTTTTGATAGTTATATTCCAGTAAACTTTTAGCTCTCAGGTATATCATATATCCTGGAATAAAACATAGGGTACATTTTATACCGGGAAAAGATAAGATCTTATCAGTTAGTAGGTATATAAATTGTCTTACTGTATAATAGGTACAAGATCGGAATTAAAGATGGAAATAAAATCAAAATATTGAAATATATAAAAAATATTTATTAACAATTAAGTATTGGTGCCTCATATAATATTACAACTTCATAGGAAAATAAAATCGTGGCTCAAATGCATTAAAATGACTTATTTAAGATTTAAGGACTAAAACTAGACTATGCACGATAATGGATCAACAAATATAACACTGACAAAAGAAACATTTCAAAGTAGGTTTACTAATATAGAATATAATTTACTTATATATATATATAGGAGTTAGTATACAAAATTTGCAGCCTGGATTGTTATATTAAACAAACAAATACCTATTACGAATTAGGAATCAGGCAGTAGTAGAAGAAAAGGTAGGTACATAATACAAACATAATAATGCACATAAATTACCTATCAGTTACAATTATTAATAAAAGGCACAGAAATTATCTTATTTAAATATTTAGAAGTTTAAAAATGACAATTACAATATCATTAATCTATTTAAATAACCACAGACATCGCCATATTTCAACTATACGTAAGTCTTTGGAAAGTTATATAGCAGAATACCTACATATATAATAAATTTATAAAAGAATTATATGATATCACTATTAACTAAACGAATTTCATAATTAATATATCGATATGTTGAACAAAGATCAAGGCAAGCATGGATTTTCATTTGGTATGAAATAATTACATACCATAGTTCATTCAAGTGGTAAATTAAAGTAAAATATTATTGAGAGTGTAAGTAAGAATATAATTTAAATAATTGTCACAAATGCGGTTTTTACATATTATTTAAGTACCTAATTTATAATGCCGAAGCTGCTGTTCGTACGCCATGTGTGTATCAGAAATAATTATTCATTAATATGAATACAGACCTCAACAAATCTTTGCCAATTAGTAAGTTAACACTACAGATTGAATTACATATTATATTGTGTATGTGAAATACATTTCGAAAATTTGTTACACTTAACAACCCACAATTATTGCAATATATTACAGACACTATGTAGTCTCACTACTTTAACCAACACTGTAGTAAATACAATATTATTTATGGCACTATAATTACGATGAAATTGGGATTCGAACTTTACGTCGTGCAGGATCTGTAATTATCGGATCGTTTCGTGATTTCAGATAAGTAATAATTCATTTGCGTGTTTAGTTCTCCTATTTCTTTTTCTAAATGATTGAGTTGGTCATTGTGTGAATTATACAATTCTTCCATGTTCGCTAAGAGCTTCAGCTGCATTTGTGTATCACTTGCAAGTTTAGTTGCACGGTTTAGAAGCAGTTGAGCTCGTTCTCTCGAGTTTGAGGTTTGACTTGCACGTTGTGCTAGGGACATATTTGTATGTTTGAAATCTTGCCTTAGCAGTCTAGCCTTTTGTTCAGCTCCTTCAGATCGTTTTACGACATCATTTGCTTCTTGTTTTACTTGCTCTGCGTCGCTCTCTATTTTTAATATATTTTTCTGTAAATCAGATAAACGTAACCTTAAGCCTTCGACTTCATCCTTTGTTTCGTTCGCTTTTTTTTGAGCTTGTTCTGTTTCCTTAGCTATGGGAATAAGGTCACTTTTTGCTGCTTCAATATCACTGTTTGCCTTTTCAATTGCATTTTCTGCAGCATCTTGTGCAGCCTGGGCCTCATCTAGTGCTTCGAGAACTTTGTTAGCCATTTCTAAAGTTAAATTTGCAGCCTTATTGACAGCTGTTGCATTTTGTTTCAGTGCTTTTGCTTTTTCTAGATCCGGTTTGGTTTCTGTTATGATATTTTCAATATTAGTTAATTGCGAAACCGACGCATTAATACGTTGAGACAATTCTGTTATTTCTTTGGGTTCTATTCTTATGGATAAAGTGAGAATATCATTAGCTAGTGTTCTTACTTCTTCTGGGGTATTTGAAGTATTTGATAAAAATTCTTTCAGCTCCCCTGTTAAATCTTGGCTTTCATTTGTGACTCGTTCAGCAGATATTTTGAAATCTTGCGCTCTATGAAATAAATCATTTGCTCTGGATCGTACAGCAATTGTATCTTGCTTTCCTTGAGAAATAGATCTAGATAAATCTTCAGCCGACAACTCATGTTCTTTAATTCGATGTTCAGTTTTGTTAGCGAAATCTAAAGCTTGTTCAGCTTTTGTAACAGCTCCTTGATCACAAGATATTCCACCGCATTTTCCACAGCCAGCTCCACCACAAATATCACAAGAATCGCTTTCTTGTCCACACATCTTTTCATTTAATTTTGGAAGTTTAGATTCTAGCTGTGATAGCTGTTCTCGTAGATCTTCTAACTTTTTATCGTTTTCATTCTGAGTTTTATTGAAATGAACGTATTGCTGTTCAATGATACGATCAGTATTTTTGATTTGGCGATCTGTGTTAGCAATTACGGTCTGTACTTTTTCGGCTTCGTCTGCAGCTTTAACGGCTCTCTGTTTCGCTTCTCGGGTCAAATTGAGCGCTCCTTCTAGGTTAGCTTCTTGTAATTTTGTCGCATTATTTCCTAATTCAAGAGTTTTTCCCTTCAAATATTCAATACTTGTTCTAAGACCATCTAAAGTAACGGATTCTAAATTTATTTTGGACGTTACACTATTCAAGTTATCATTACTTTCTTTGACTTTTGTCTCCGCTTCTGTTAATTTATTTTGTAGGTCTGTTATATTGGATAGCAATTCCTTAACAGTTGTTTGACCTAACTTAGCACTTTGTAACATATTTTTAACATCTGATAATCTCTTTGTCATTTCATCGAAATCTCTTGTGTAAGCCCCCGTTGCACCTACAACTTTGATTTTACTTGCGTTACCAATAGCATACTCGGTATCAATACGTAAATCATTTATTAACCGGTCCCAGTTATCGAAACATTCCCCACAAGCATAGCATCTTGGTGCTTCACCCAAGTAGCCTCTCGCACAAACATCACAATTATATCCCCCAATACCAGGCTTACAAATGCATGACCCATTTTCTCGCATACATTGCCGAGAAACTGATCCATATAAATCACATTGACATTCATGGCATTCTATGTCTGGATCACCCCAATGATTCTCTTGACATTGGTCACATTGCCTTCCACCATGACCAGGTATACAATCACATTTACCAATGTATGGGTTACACTGAGGTGACAATGAACCTATTGGATCGCATTGACAAGGATCGCAACCTGTCCCAAGTGCTATTCTCCAGTGATTTTCCGTACACTGATCACAGTTTATACCCATTACGTGGTTAAAACAAGGGCACTGTCCTGTTATGCCATCACAATTACCTTTAGTGAAATTTGTACCCAATTCAGAACAATTACATTTATAGCAGGCTTTTTCTATTGCATTACCATAATATCCTTTTGCACACACTTCACAATGATCACCAGCAGTATTGTGTAGACATCGTAAACATTTTCCAGTATATGGATCACAGTTACCAGGTTTTGTAATGTCAATATTTTCATTGCAGTCGCACTTTTCACATGTTCCTTTTATAGGATCACCGTAATAATTATCAGCGCATACATCACAAAGAAGTCCAGCATAACCTTCTTTACAGTCACAAACAACATCTTTAGTTTCTGGGTCTAATTCACACCGATCAGCATGACTGCTCTTACTTGAATCTACTTTAACACCAGGACAGGGGCAAGGTCTACAAGGTATGTCGACCCCAAGTCTTGGATCACCGTAATAACCTTCGACACATCTCTCACAACGATGCCCTTCCGTATAATCGCTACACTCTTTACAGGCTCCAGACTTATCATCACATTCAATTGCGTGTCCATTGCAGTCACATTGTTGACAATTAGGAAAATTGTAGTATCCAGGCTGGCATAAGTTACAAGCACGGCCGTAAGTGTTGGCTCTACATTTACATTGTCCACTTGTTGCATCGCAGAAATTATCTAAGGAGCCGATACTATTGCAATCACATCGTTTGCAGCCAAACTTGCTAAAACCATATGTACCAGGTGCACACCGATCACATCTTGCACCAACAATATTTTCAACACATTGACAGTAGCCAGTATATGGATCACATTGATGACTTTTTGATCCTGATGAATCACATTGGCAAGATTGAGAACCATTTCTAATATAGAAACCAATACTAGCGTGATATTGTTTACAGACTTCTGGAACATTATCTCTATTGAGATCGTAATAATATGAATCACCACAATTATTACGCTCAAAATCATCTCTTAAATTACTAGCGTTAACAAAAAATGGTAGATCATCAAATGACGGTATCAGCACTATTGAATCTATTAGAATTGATGCTCTAGAGTTATACGTGTGTCCGTCTTGTCGGCCTAAATAAATTCGAATTTCAGTTTCTTTGTCCTTTTCTAAACATACAGGTGGTCTAACAAGAACACTTCGTTGATTAGCAGGTAAATTTGTAGAAACAGTATCATCTTCTGGCCGCAAGTTAGCACACGGCGAATCCGAATCAGGTGATGGTCTTTTGACTAAAATAGTCGCTTCCTCCCAGCTCTGAGAGGACTGTGGCTCATATCTAATTAGCACATTATAGTTCATACTTGTTTTCAAATTATTAACAATAAAAACTAGAGTACTACTCTCAGGGATTTTCATGAAACCAGGTCCAGTCCATGTTTCTTTTCGACCGTCTGGGAAATTTTCTCTAATAACAACATGGCAAAGTTGACTTTGAATAGCATTGTCATCGATTTGCGAATCACACTGACTTGATTCACCTTCTATCACAATAGAATCGAGAGCTCCGACGAAGAAGTTTTGAATGGGTTGATCGCATCGGCGACCGGATATATTTGGACGACATTTACATTGGCCCGTTATAACATCACAGTCACGATCTAGCGAACCACCTACATCGCAGTCACAAGATAAACAACCATCATCACTATCTGAAAGACCATAAAACTCAGAGAAGCATTGATCACAATTCCTACCAGTGACATGACGTTTACAGAAACAATCACCAGTAGCAGCATCACAACCACGTTCATTTATAGTACCCAGCCTATCGCAAGTGCATGATTCACATCCCTCAGGATTAAGTGGATCAAAGTTCCAAAATCCGTCTTTGCATCTATCACATCTTGGACCATCGACATTAGATTTACAGAGACAGCGACCACTTGTTTTATTATTAGCAGGATCAGTTTCGTCTTCACAAAGAACCTCTTGATCTGTTGTTCCTTGGGGATCACAATCGCAAGGTTTACATATTTCTGGGCTTTGGATATCTCGCACATTAGGGTCCTTATAAAACTTCGGTTGACAAAGTTCACAGTTCACTCCCATTGTATTATGATGACAATTATCGCACACACCACCACTTATTTTACCCGTTTTATTGTAAACAGCTGGATCAAAATGACAAGTTGTTGCATGATTATTACATGTGCATCTTTTGCAAGCGTTTGATGTTTTCCCTACAGCTGGTTGCCACGGTAGGTCATTGTAGAAATCTTCGCAATATTCACAATTCAACCCACGAGTATTATGTGTACACTCACAGCGTCCATGAACCATGTTATTTTTTGATTCCACTCCAGGCATGGGTAGGCATCGAGATGCGTGACCATAGCATGAACAAGAACCTCGTACAGTCATTTCGTATATAGCATAATAATATTTCTCTTGTATTTCAGCTCTATTGTCCAGTTTATCGTCACCGAGAGTGTGTAGTTTGGTGAAATTTATTCGGAGGTTTGTCATACGTAATAAATTTTGTACTTCTTCAGAATACGGATTCGTAATTGGAGCATTTATATTAGGTGGCAGTACTCTGAATATAACTTCGCCTTCCGTCGATGGTGATACTCCGGAATAACGAGATTCACATACAACTTCTGTCAATGTGCGCTGAGTATGATTTGGGACAGGAAAATCAGCACAGTTGTGAGCAAAATACCGATATACACGCCAAGTCTTTCCGAAATCAAAACTTCGTTCGACTAACATGGCTGCAGGGCGAAAAGTTTTGAATTGAATCATCAAATGAGTAAGGTGAAATTCAGCCTCCATATCCAACTGGATTGTAACATTTTCTTTGCCATTTTCAGATTGCCACCAAGACTTTGTCCGCGTTCCCGGGTAAAACTTGTAGATGATATTCTGCACCTGATGATTAAGAGTTCTGTTAATAGTGTTGTTACTAGAGTCACACCAAAAGCACTTTTTCGGTTCCAAATGCGACACAATACAATAGCGCTCGCGGCCGGCGGAACCGCATGTAGATGAAGCGTGGAGTCGCGATTCGCGGCCTATGAGTAGGTTGCCGGTGGCCGGGTAGCATGAGCTCAACTCACAGGCGCGATCTGTGTGCCGGAGGTCGGCGCGGAGGCGGTCGCGCTCTCGACTGTATACGGCGCCGCCGCCGGCGATAAGCGCCGAGATGATAAACAAAGCGCGCAGAGCCATGACGCGGTCCGGGCTCCCAGCGCGCCGCTTACTGCACTGTCGGGTTGCCGCTTCGGCCACTCGGGCCGCGCTACTCTCGCGCTGCCTCACTTCCCCCGCATACCCCTCTGCCCTATATAAACAGGGACGGACTCCGAACATTTCTCACATTATTTTTGATATTGTGTCGTCCTAAGATTACATTACTTCAAACACAATGCCTTCAAATAAGACATAAAAAAACGGTCAAGTTTCACACATGGAGCGTTCCGTAATAAAACCGATATCATTTTGTGGCTCTGTAACTTATCATTGCTAAACATAAAACCATGAGCACAACCATATTTAGATTTTGTCACAAAGGCATATTTTATTTTAATTTTTTTAGTACGAGTATGTCGTATATTTTTTTTATTTGTACGGGTATAATGAGGTTATTTCTAAACAGTGTAGAGTTAAAAATAATTCTTTTATGAGCCCCAAGATTTTTTCACTAGTTAAATTTTATTATTTGCTATGGTAGAATCCATAATCTACTTCTTTTTTTATATATAGAAGTCAATGTGTGTATACTGTATCATGTATGTTCCCTATGAACTCTGAAAAGCCCGGAGCGATTTTGAAACTTTGGTGGGACGTTCTATGTACGCCCGGGAAGGGTAAAAAAAATGGCATTGAAACGCATAGGCCGTGAACAGCTAGTAATATATTATAATAATAAGTAAATATTAATACTTACAGTAAAAATTTAACAGACTTTCTATTATGGTTCAAATAGATTTGACCAAATATCAAACAAATATATTTTTTAAATATAGTATATGCTTAGCCCGGTAATATCTACTTCCATTTGTTTATTTTATTTTTAAATTGTTCGTCACATGTTCGTGATGTCATGGACGTAGGCCTTGACTGAAAACCAGCGAGGGCTAGAAGAAAAAAAATGATTTTCTCTCTTTATGATGTTATGATGCTCTCGTTCGGATGTTATGTGTGTTGTCATGAATAAATGTATTTCTTTCTTTTTTCTTTAAAAGGTCGTATTATGTCGTCATTTATAAAGAGTGCACCATAAACAAAAAACTGTAACCGTTGCACAGTACCCAGATAAACATCACATTACACATCATCATTAAGTATTTCTGTTTTGATAGGAATATGCAAATTACGGTCTAAAAGAAGTTCAAAGAGCTCAGCAATTTATGAAAATCCTATTGGTACATACGTTGTAAGTACCTAGTTACGTAATGTAATAATACTGTTCACATAAGTGCACCATTGGTGTGGGGTACCCGCTAGTTGGTTTTTGAGATCAATCTTTAGAAACAGGTATAGAGTGGCGTGGAATGCGGCCCTGTACGAGGCGACGACCGCTCCCGCCCGCGCGCCCTCTCGTGCCGTTCGCGTTCTCCGAAACGGGCACTACACAACAAAAATAACACCACATTTCGGGATGCGTTTTTGTTTTGGTCATTATAACAGCATAGCCTTTCCTTTCCTTGTTTAGATCTTTTATCTATATCAACCACTTGGCTGCTTCACAAACTGAGCTGATAGTTTAGACTAATAGCTTTTAAAATGTTAATTAGCATTAATATTAAGTCTTAAACAAAGAACAAAAAAGCGTAGATGACTTAAAGATAGATACGTACACGGGCGGGATACCTATAGGACGTAGAGTAATCCTAGGCTAAAGCTTATAAAACCCGCGATATCTGATATAGCGCTTACTCGGTACCGACTCGAGGAGTAAATAGGCAACAATTAGGTAGTTGGATCTCTTGGTCATGCGGCCGATATCAACTGTGGACTCGTCAGAGCTGTCGGCCTTCCGCTCTACACATCCGCTGCTGATAAAACATTCGCGACAAACAGACCACCCATGGGATACCAATTTACTACTTACCTATAACGTAGGTATTCATTAAGTTTCCTTACGCCTACAGCGTACAGTATACACACATCAAAAAAAGTTTGTGGTCACTAGCATAAGCTGATATAATTTCTTAGATTTAACTTTATCAAGAAAAAAATTGTTATGTTTTCTTTAAATAGAAATTATAGGTACCATGTTTGAAATTAAAAAATAAAACTCTTTTTTCTTTTTATAAAAAAAAGTTTAGGTAATTAATCGTAATGATGATTAATTAACTACTATTTTTGATTTTTCAAAGTGATCGCAAACTTTTTTGATGTGTGTCATCAAGTAAGAGAATTCAGTAATGTTCTTGTTGGTAAGATTTGACCAAGGACAGAGAATACAAAATGATCGAGATTACTCCAAAACATGTCCTTATCCCACTAATATTATAAATGGGAAAGTTTGGATCGATGGATGGATGGATGGATGTTTGTTACTCAATTACACCAGAACAGCTGAACGGATCTGGATGAAATTTGGCACAAAGATAGATTATAGTCTGGAATAGCACATATGCTACTTTTTATCCCTCGGGAACGCGGGTGAAACCGCGGGGCGGAAAGCTAGTATAACATAAAAGCTATTATGCTATACTAGTGCTAAATTACATGCTATCTTTTCCCGGGATAAAAAGCCTATGTGCTATTCCAGACTATAATATATCTCTATGCCAAATTTCATCCAGATCCGTTCAGCCGTTCTGGCGTAAATGAGTAACACACAAATGAGTAACATCCATCCAAACTTTCACATTTATAATATTAGTAGGTTAGTAGGATAGCAGAAACCATTTTTTTTTAAGTTTTTCGTAAAAGTAAATTTATAATAGGTACCTCTTACCTACCTATGTTGTGTAAAAAAGGTAATTAATATTAGTTGCTTATTCTTTGCAACTCTATTTGACTAGTTTAAAAACGAATTGAATATGTAAGAATTACTTAAAGATGGGGCCCTATTCCTGTTAGTCCAGGAGCTGATGCACCCGCGGTGGGTGTGGGTGGTCTGTCACACAGGTCTTACAGCCAAACAATTGGTAATAAATTTATTTTCACAGTAGGTATAAGCATCTTGTTGAATCAAAACCTCTTCTTGTTGAATCAAAGAAAAAAATCATATGGTAAATAATATTTTAAAATGTTTTAAAGGGGGGCAAAAAGTTTTTACTTAGCTCATCAAGTGGGATATTGTTGTTGAGAGCTCATTGAGTAAATACTGTATTTATTGAGTCAAAATTTGTTCCGAAGATATTTTTTAACTAACGAATATGAATATCATAAGTACCCGTATATCGTAAGTAGGTATAAGACGGTACAGACGTAAAGTAGGTATATCCAAAGTAAAAGTGCCCTTAACACAAAATATGTGAGCCAAAAGGGAAAGGGATAAAGTAGTAGGGAGTCCCTTACATTGTTCAGTGAACCATATACCTAAATCTATTACACGGAACGCCTCATCGAACACATTTATAGTAGGCACAACATTCAGCCTGACCATTTGTTGAATACAAAGTTCATGTTGGAAAATTAAATGCTCAATGAGCACATACGAACACCTCGATAATAAGCGATTTCTAAGACATCGTGAAATGAACACCTATGCCTATACACATGTAATATAAATTCGTAAAAATGTTATCGTCTCATGAGTATAGATATACTTAGTTATCGTATAGGTACATATTATATTCATAGATATTGGGATATATTATAAGTTAACTTCTTATATTGACTGTCTTCTCTGGTATTTCAATATCCGTATACCTAACTAAAAAGTTACAGTATAGAAAAAGGTTCGATACCAATTTCATATGTTTGGAGCGAGTTCAGTCAGATGTTAAAATAACGTAGTTACGTATTACGGGTGTTACTTATAAAAAAAAATTTGAATGTCAGTGAGTCCTGAGGACCTAACCACATATAATACATATGTATAAAGTTTGAATTATGAACGAGCGTGTCTTCGTTCATGTGAAGCACCTGTTGGTATGTTCTGGTAGTTGCACTTGAGAGCCAGTTGCCTTTAAGGCATTATGATAAGATTTAGGTGTAGTACACCAAATTGGCAATCCCGTTGGTAATTACAGAAGTCACTTAACTACCATCAGGTGACTCGGTTACTGCCGGGTTGTCACTTGTGGTATAAAAAAAATGTGAACATGCCAAGATGTGCCCATTATCATTTATTAGTTTATGAAGATGTATTCATAATATATTACAGTAAATGGTAAAGAGTTTAAATAATTTCATCATCAGCTTGCTCTTATTCCATTAGTTAGGCAAAAAGTAACACCAATAAAGGACTTGAAACTGAGTTCGATATTCAGGTATTACTAGCGATAGTTCTAAATAATTAATTATTTGCGTTTCTTGGCCAGGGTCAAAACATTATTCTATATATTCTTATGTTCATATATTAAATAAATAAATACACAAATAAAAAAATTATTTTTAAAAATAAAAAACAAAAACCGACTTCAAAACTGTAACCTATACCTATGTACAAACATAAACTAAAAAGTAAAGAATAATATTTTAATTTCAAAGCAAGAGCCTTAAAGGACAATCAACAAAATTATTGATATTTATATATCTATTTAATATTTATAAACAGTTCTTTTTGGAGTCGGTGCCAGTCAAGAAGAAGGACAGTTTTGAACTGGACACGAAGTGTTCACACGAGAAAACGTCTTACGACACCTCTCCTTACGGTAATGTTCCTTAGGTCTGCGCCGTCGCTCCCCTACTTTTCGAAGTTTGTTACAAAGGCAGAATTAAACTGTCCTTCTTGGCTGGCACCGACTCCAAAAAGAACTGTTTATAAATATTAAATAGATATATAAATATCAATAATTTTGTTGATTGTCCTTTAAGGCTCTTGCTTTGAAATTAAAATATTATTCTTTACTTTTTAGTTTATGTTTGTACATAGGTATAGGTTACAGTTTTGAAGTCGGTTTTTGTTTTTTATTTTTAAAAATAATTTTATTTTTTAATTTTTAAAGTTTATTCCTTATTATATGTTATCCTAGGCAAAACTAGTTTGTCCTGAAATCGGGTCTGGCCGGTAAAATATAATATATAACTAGCGGGCCCGGCAGACGTCGTCCTGCCCTGAAATTAAAACAAATCTTGGAACTCGATTCCAGCGCCACCTACCGGGTCCAATTGTATTTTAAAACCATCGAAGAACCCATTGAAGTATACACACGAAATTTCATCCAAATCCAAAAAGTCACGCTCAACGACTCAGTTTGATTCACTAAGGTTTATCAAACGTGATAGATTTTTTTTCGTTTTTGTTGATTTTCTCAAAAAGTGCTTAATCAATTTCGACAAAATTTAAATGGGACCACCTCTGAAGTAGGATCTACCAAACAAAAAAAGAATCATCAAAATCTATTCATAATTGGCAGAGAAATCGAGTAACAAACATACAAAAAAAAAAAAAAAAAACATACAGACGAATTGAGAACCTCCTCCTTTTTTTTGAAGTCGGTTAAAAATATTTGTCTTTTTATGTTTGTCTATGCTTTCCTAAATAATTCATCTGGTTATTATGAAACTTTGGTGCAAAGGTTCCTGGCCAAAAAAGTTGTAGTTATAAATTTTACCAAACACTTTTTTCTTTACGTGGCTTTACAACGTCTGCCGTGTCGTGTATAGCTAGTTAGTATATATACATATATCTCAAAAGCTCTTATACAATACTACTATATTAAAAGGTACATACAGTTAAACTGTATTCATTTGGTGGTTTATTTGTCCAAGTTGGTACTGAATGATTATTTGTAGATATGGTTGTCGAGTTACATGCGACTTTTTGATGTGCAGTGACGTCATTGGACGAGCTACAGTACTTACAGTAATAAATAGTGGCCTCTTTAACTGGTAGATAATTTGTTACAATTTCAACAGTTCTAACGATAACCCCTTATCAGTGTCAAGTTGACTAGGAACCTCATAGCAATTAGGAGATTTTGAAAGTTAAATAAATAGTGGTTTATTAAAATGACATTCATCACAAAGTAACATAAAAGTGACAAAGCGACAATGATGTACTAGGTACTGAATCAAGTGCGCATGTAACGACCCTACAGTTTTATATATAAAAATACCTAAATACATACTTACATCTAACGGAGCTTTAGATAAACGTTCTGTATTTTCTAAATTAAAAAACTGACTTAAAAAAGGAACAATCAAGTATCGCGGTTTGTCTAAATATACAGAATGATTTTTTTAAGTGGGCATGGATGGCCAAATCCGTAACTATAAGGAATAGCGAAAAATGCTGAAAGGAGTCTCGAGGCCGATTTTGATTAAAAACTAAAACTGCATGATTAGATTTTGCAAAAAAAAATATGCAGCCTGTAAATTCTGGAAAGGACCTAATGACATACCTACGATAAACTCAAAGAAAGTGCTATTTTTTTTAAATTATGTTTTCTTTTATAGATGTTCCTAATTCTGGCAACAATTATCGGATTTAAATGGTTCTTTTTTTGTTGAGACGAAATTCTTCTGAGATATAGGTTAAATTTTCCTAAGATCTAAGCATGAACTTTGAAGAATTGACTAAATTCTTCATCGGTAAATAGCACTAATATTATAATTGAGTTTCTTTTTAAAATTATTGTCCGAAAACATGAAAGGATGTAAGCACATTACATAATCTAAATTAAAAAAATATTATTAACTTATAACAAAAAATAACTTTTCTAAACTTTGTGTGCGATAAGCACATAATCACTTCACATATGGTCATACACAAAAGTCTTTGCAATCGATAAAATACAAGGCTTCACAATAAGTTGCATTAAAAAAAGGCATAAAGATTGCTAATGTAGAAGCGCTCTAATCTGTAATATAAAAATAAATCTTTATAGAGTGCGTCACCACCATCGCTGTGAATGAACGCTTTTGAGTTGATAAGGGTTCATTCTCAAAAGGCGGTTATCATGTCAAAGTTCACAGAAGCAGAAGATAAACGCTCGGCTACGGATCTGAGCTGCCTTTATCTATCTGTTGCCGTAGGTAAATAATGGACATTATAAATTTATACAGAGCTTCTAATTTTTAATTAAACTAAACATTTTATACAGTCTTTAGATAAAGAAAAACCGCAAAACCGAAAGCAGGAAGAGAATTCTAAATATAAAATGTCGTAACTGTATAGAATCAGGTACAGTAAGAGGATCGTAAAAGCTCGTTTTGACGCATTACTGCCTCACTTACTTAGGTATATGCGACGTTGGCCAAAGCCAATAAAATAAACTGATATGATTTTACGTTCCGCTGCCTAAAACATACAATAATACATATGAAGATAAATTATTTCAATTCAATTTATTTTAAAGCATTAGGCTCGACTCGACGACATAAAAAAGACATGATGACTGAAATACTTCAGTACATTTTGGTTAAAACTAAATCATAGTTCATTAAATCAAACATTATTACCTAATAGACTTAGGTATCAGAGCTGGCGGGTACATACTCGTAGCTCAAAGTTATAGCGATTCAGTGAGGCAGTGCTGCCAGCATTATAAGTAGGCAGGTAACTCTGCCAAGCTAGGGGAAGAGTTAAGGGAGATTTTTTGATTAATAATTTTAGTTCATATATTCCTAGTGTGAGATAAGGACAGGAAGAAGAAGAAGAAATGCATATCGGTATGTATTTAGATAATAATCCAAAAACTATAAATGTGAAAAAGGGAATAAGTTCGTAACAAACCGTTTAGATAGGTTGGCATTGCCATTAAGAGTTGAGATCTGTAAAGATGCCAAGTTCTTCAATCGATTTAATTTGTAATTTTGTTTGATATTGAATTTATAACTCGCTAAGTTATTAGGTACCTACCTACGTTAAATTAAATAATGCCAAGTATGTAAATATCAAAGTAGGTTGGTACACCACATAATAAACTTTCTTTTATTAAAAAAAAAAGTTGTATATTACAATATTCCTTTTTTTAGGGATTTAACAACATGAAATCAATAAGGATGATAAAGGAACGTTTAAAAAAGGACAAAATACTAGACAAACTTATTTCCTTACAGTGTTACTATAGTATTCATAATGTTTCTTTATGGTCAGCCCCACGTCTGGTGTTGGAAGTGTTTATTTAACTTCAAAGATATAGGTGCCTATCTATTTTAGTGAGTTATCTTTATAGCTTGTCGCCTAATTTTATACGCGTGGCAAGTTTAAATCTCAGGACAGTGACCCCATGTTATCTAGATACATAGCTCACATACTTCCAACCTCTAAACAATGTCTAATCTAAGCTTGCACTTGTATACTAATAGCGAGATAAGCTTTTGATAACTGAATAATGTAAGTTATACCTACTCGAACATCAAGGCACATTACGCAATTAACGTAGACCCATATGAAATGAAATGAATTGTTTATTCATCCAAATAGGCCTTCATTGGCACTTTTGAATTGTCAGACTCTAATGCACGGTTCGGATGGTTGTTTTTACTGAGAAGAGTCGACAATAAACACAGCAATTATTCTTATTCGCAATAGAATGTCAATTCTAGATACTAATATTATAAATGTGAAAGTTTGTATGTTTGTTCCTCAATCACGCAAAAACGGTTGAATGGATTTTGATGAAACTTGGCACACCGGTCATATCCTGAATAAAACATAGGATACTTTTTATCTCGGGAAAAGATAAGATCACTCGGGAACGCGTGTGAAACCGCGGGGCGAAAAACTAGTAAATTCATAAATGAAAGGGTTCAAAAGTGAGCAACTTCTTTTTGGGCTGACTGTATTGTATACCTACATATAAACCTTCATGCATCAAAAAGTATGTATGTATTTATTACAGGCTAACAAAACGAATAATTTTTGATCAGCAGACTACCATGTCAATAGGTACTCCAGCCAGCCAATAGTACGATTGAAAATGAATAGCTCTATAATAATGTGGCGAAGTCAAGATTCCAAATATAGTCAGTAAAAGTAGTCACATTTCACTTGTGTTTAATTTGTGCGTGTATCGAGAACACAAGAATTCCAGTAGACTTGCTTACGTGACTGTACAATAAATAAACAAACACATATGTATCACTACTTAGTAACCAGTTTTTTTTTTAATTTACCTATCCCTCTATTCGAGTGGTGAGAAAGAGGGATGGGATAATGGAAGTGTCAACTTACTAGTGGGACTTACTAATAAGTTGTCACTTTACTAACCCCTTAGAAAAATTTATTGATTCTAGAACAGGTAATTTGAGATGTAATTATGGTAGGTACATTATAATTAAATGCCTAATGTACCTAACATTTCATATTACACTTACGTTTGCATTTAATATTATTATTACCTACTCCGTGAATCAAATACCATTAGGGGAATCCCTATGTTTCCAGGACAGGTTGATTATTACCTGGAAAACAAATGACTTTACATAAAAACAAAAATATCAGACGAAACCGTAACTAAGCCGAATGGTCTGGCAAGTCAAAATAGCTTGCACATCTGTCGTGCACATGTTGGGGCGAGCGCAAATCCCTCAATATGTGCA
Organism: Ochropacha duplaris; assembly: GCA_951361185.1. Taxonomy (NCBI): domain Eukaryota; kingdom Metazoa; phylum Arthropoda; class Insecta; order Lepidoptera; family Drepanidae; genus Ochropacha; species Ochropacha duplaris. Next base: position 5,503,844 of record OX592695.1, on the reverse strand, counting down.
CGCCCGCGCCTCAACCGCGACTAATGATATAATAGAATTGTCCACAACTCTGCCTGCTTTGTTAGATAACAATAAAATAATGTACTTTTCACTTTACTCATACAGTGGGGGGGTGCAGGCAAGCAGATATTACCTAATGGCTTCTAAAAAAATATATACCTAACCAACCTTGTAATAATTCGTTTTTGCACTATCACTGCTTTCTTAATTTCATCCATAGTTTCTTAATTTCTCACAGTAGGTATAAACGTAATTCCGGCAATTTTCCTTCAATCTACTTTACAAAATTATTTATTTATATAGAAAAATAAACTAATTACAATTATATATCAGTAATAAGTATGTGACATTTCTAAACGTATTAATATATTTTTCTTGATCTGTTTATAGTTTTATTCAGTTTTTTTCATTGCGATATTTTTGTATACGGTGGAAGAGAAGATATTTTAAATAAAATCATACACATTTGAAATCGATCTTTCAAAAGACAAAAAACAAGTCATCCTAACATAAAACCCGTAAAACATATAAATACATATTACTTAAAATAAGGAGTTTTACTTTTTAATCGTGCATTCAAAACAAGGCTAATACGCATTACAGACAAAACACCCCACATCATGACCTAAAATATTTTCTCCCTTTTCTTCCGTTCCCTTCAAGTTGCCCGTTTGACCTTTTCACCACGCGTCTGTTTTTCTTATATGTATTCATAACCATGTTACTTCATCGCTAAATAAACTATACCACTATAGATAGTCTATAAAACATTTATCCAAGAGATTTAGGGTCGTTATTCTGACTTCGAGAGATATATCAGCAGGTGCATTTAAAAGGCGTAAAGACTAGGTATAAAAGTTAAAATCAACAATTCAGTTTAGGCCCTTAGAATATATAAAGGTCTTATATATTCTAAGTTTAGGCCCTAGAAAGGCACTTATGAATGTCGAACTGAAAATAACCGTCAAGAAACTCAGTAGGTTCCTACCTTCGTTGTGCATGATGGGTTGCTCTAACTAGTAGACGAGCAGCTCGTAGCCTGGTCTCCCACGCAGCACAAGCATCCTCGCTGCCACTAGCGCCACTACAGCCACCACTCACGGATGACACCACCCATTGTTGTTCCTCAATCTATTTAAAAGTTATCATTTAATTATACTCTATGCCTACAACAAGTGGTCTAGTTATTTTTTTTAATTAGATTTAGTAGATTTTTTTAATCACGTAAACAACTTAGATTAGCTATCCGTTTATCTTTATCTCTAAGATCTAAGAACTTGGAAAAACTTGTTGACATGACGGATATTTTATCATAATTTATTCAGAAAGGACAATTGATCACTTCCACCCTGTAGACTAGTGTAGACGTAAATAACACGCATTGCTGAAGTAGGGTGTCCTAGATGATGACAATAAAACATGGGAAATTTTTAAAGGTCAAGACCACGTTCCTTTATTTCTGGTATCACCATAGCCATCAAAATTAAAACATATTTATAAATCCCTAAGACTTATTCTTATAGCCAGCTGAAGTACTATTACAGTAATATTTCGATAAATTATGAATTATTTTACAGACTTTTAAAAACTGCAAATAGTACCCACGGAACTTACCTTAGCAAGTATATCTTTGAAATCCTTTACGATAGGTGTAGGGCGCTTTGCTTTGTCGTTATAATAGATTATATTAAATCGCGCGCCGGCGAACCACAGCTCTAGGTCGTTGAGGGCGCTTCGTATGGCTGATTCACTCGAAGCAGATGAGCAAATTTTCTGTTAGACACGGTTTATACAATCATTTTTTTATACCATTCTTAGTCCTCCTTTGAAAGTGTTATGAAATTATGTGTCACATGATAATAAGAAGTCATTTAAATATTATGTGTATCTTTAATATATTCTTATGAACCTAGGAAAAAATATATTCATACTTAGGTCAATTTATTTAGATTTTTGATGGACTCTATTGAACCTTTTAAAACCATTTATGAACCATTTGACAAGTTCTTGATCAAAACTAGCATTTTCATTCATCATAATAATTATTAGTCGATGTGACAGACTACAGCTTCCGACTTTACACCATTAATAATAATCAACAAACGTGTATCCTTTAAATTTACGATCGTCATCTTGATTTAAATTAAAACAAAAATTTACCTGCAAAGCTTTAAAGTTCTCCTTAATATTTACGGCTACATTCAGTAAGTCCTTTACTAGTAGCGTTTCAGGTTTCTTGTACTCTATATTTAGAAGGCCGTATACTTCTCGCCAATGGCGCTCCGTGAACTCGGTGCCTCGAAGGTACTTCAGCAGTATTGTAAGATCCTGGTCAGATAAAACATTCGAATACTATTTACTTTAGAATTTTTATTTTGCCTGTATTTGTCTAATGACTGCAAAACAGCTTTCATGAAATAATGACATCATTTGACAATATTTAGAGTAGACATTATATCTGATGACGCCAGCCTTAAAATAACTAGACCAATACTAAATGATTACTCTCTGGTCTTATGTGGTATTAATTTTGTTGGTGGATGTCCTTCAGTTTTGGATATTAGGAGCATAAAAACGGTGTTACCGTATATTTATAAAGATCTTGTTGAATAAACAATGTGACTGTAGTATATGGTTCCATCAGTCCCTTCCATTTGGATGAGAACTCGTCGAGCAAATGTAGCTTCTTTTGAAACACGATCCACTCTTGTTCGGCGATAGATTGAAATTCTACAATATATCGAATACATTGATCAGATTAAACAACATACATCTGTTATTCTTGGAAATATTTATGAAAGGTTAAGTTAGCACTGAAAAATTCTACAGGTATTCAAAAACATAGCAATAGCTTTTGTAGCTTCATCAAAGCTTCATATCAGAACTGTATTATACATGGTAAAACTGCAACTGTTCGAAAGAATTATTAATAGTAACGATTGATTCGCACTGAAACACAATTATAAACAAAAAAAATAATGCTTGTTAGTAGGTATACCTTCATTGTAATCTTTTAGTACGGTCCAAAGATCAACATATTCCGTAATAAGTTTTTCAGCTTGTTGCCATACTTCGGATACTTTCAATTCCAGAGTAAACTTCTCACATTCCTTCCTAAATTAATAAACCAATAAATTATACCACAAATGTTAAAATTATTTGCCGAATGACGTAATTTTAAGATCATCAGCATAATATGCGGAAGACATATAGTAGGAATATAGAGGTAGGTATGAACAGGTAGACAAAGATATTAGACGGACCGGTTGGCGTGGTTGTTAACACACCACCTATCACGACACATGTCGTGGGATCGATTCCCATCCAGGCCAAACATTTGTGTGCATAAACAAGTTTGTTTGTCATTACAAAACAGTAGTAAGGTAGTGTCGCCGAAGATGGCCCGGTTCTTATGATAGCCCACTTTTAATAAAATACAGTTCGATCGAATCTTATTCGAAACATTTGAAATTTCGCGGGTTTATGCTACTAGTACCATAGACAATAGTGCAAGTGTGTTTCATTACCGGCACGTCGCCATTCTGAAAACAGATGACAGTTTGCTTGGTCATGTCAAGACGATACACGTTTTATAACCTCCATTATCTAAATCCTTTTGAAACTTAACAAATTTAAAAGCAAATCTCTTTGCTCTAAACTGTGAAAATTCATATTTAATCTATTTACACAACAGCGAATTACAGGTAAGTGTTATTATATTATTTTATTTTTTTGTATTTTTACGAGATTATACTTAACCCGGGTGTAATTTCCTATCATGGCCTATAATATAATTCCCAAACATAGCCCGGGCCTTTTTAGGATTATTGAAATGTAATAGTGGTAGTAGGTATATTTTTGTGTTTGTATTTTCTGATTAAGCTATTAAGTAAATTAATTTTAACAGTTTTTTTTTGTTTGGAGTGTACACACTCATTTAAAGATAGTAGCGTCTAATTTGTTTTAACTAATTAAGTATATTTTGATTGATCTCAAAGTAAATTTTCAGTGTTCCTTAGATAGCCCACCTAAGAATGACATTAAAAAAATATTTTAGAAAAAAGAACATATTTATTTTTATTTTTAATAAGTTACTTTCAGAGTTCATCTCAAAGTTAAATTTCATTTTATTTAGTAGTTTATTTTTATTTTATAGTTGATTTTTATTTAGATAGATAATTTTTTGGTTTTTATGCATAATGTTATGAGAAGGATGTGTTTTTATTTTGGATTTTGGTGTTATATGTTAAAAGTGTTTAAGTGTTTATAATGCATATATTTTCATTAATATTTTTCGGGCCATCTTCAGCGACCAGCTTCCCAAGATAGCCCAATACCAACTTTTTAAAAAGTGTTTACATTTGTGTTAAAATGCCATAAGCTGTACTACTTTTTAGATATGTTGTTTCTCAAATAAATATATTACAACTTCCATTATGTTTTTTCTTTACATTACTTATCTGCAAGATTTTACGATGTTTTGAAATTAAGTGGGCCTTCATCGGCGCCTGTACCTTATATCAGTTTTCTGGTTTACATATTACAAGCTTTGCTTAGTTTCGGATCAGAAGACCGTGTGGGAAAAATAACCCATTATTTATACCTACTTACTGAATACAGAAAAAAACCTCTATATGTTTATAAAAAGAATATATCTTATATATAAATTCGTATAGTACATACATATATACAAACAAAACATACAATAACTCGTCCCTATCAGCAACAAGTTTGGTCCAGTGCGCGTGCGCATCGAACACGGAGCGACATCTATCGAGCATGTCGTCATAGCGCACGTGTCGAGTATCGTCCAGTCTCCCCTTCGCCTGCGTCCACCGCGACACCCACGCTTCCACGCTCGTGTTTAGATTGTCCCACTCACCAGACAAACTTGATTTCACTAATTCGGCCTAGAGGTATTAAATTTTTTTTTATCTAAACTAATATTATAAAGAGGAAAGATTTGATTTTTTATTCGTTTTTGTTTGTTACGATTTAACTCAAAAACTACTCGACCGATTTTAAAAATAGGCTATATTTTTATTCTGGGAAAATATAAGACCCCAGGGAAGCTAGTACTTTGATATAGATGTCAAACGAATACTTGGATGGATATAAACTCAGCCAGGAAACGATGCTAGAAACTCTACTTAAACTCGAAATTATAGTGAAGTACCTATATGAATAATAAAATCAATGCCGTTTGATTTTTGTGCACCTGTCGGAACACACCGATAGGTGCTTGGCGGCAGATTTTCAACTTGAGGGTGGTAGTCTGCCAATCGAGTACCTACTGCAAAGTACCCTACCACCGTGCTATGGTTTCCTGACGATGTTTTCCTTCACCGAAAGCTCAAGCTCATTGTAGGATTCAAACCCACGGCCTTCGCCGCGGTATCCGATGTCACTACCACTGAGCTATCCTCGCCTGTTTAACATCGATTGATAATTTCGATGAACAAATTATTGATCATACCTGATGTTCAAACATTTGCTGATGACTGGTCATGAGCTCACGTATCTTTTGCCATTCCTTAATGGTTCCATTAACGGACGCATCCCCTCCCCATGTACGCAGCATGTGACCTTTTCGTTTCAGATTTTCAACCATTTTCTCCATCTGCGTCAAAAAATAATGATACCAGTTCTATAGGGGTCGTCCATAAATCACGTAATGTTTTTTAGCAACTTTTTGAACATAATTTTCAATTACAACCCACAAAATTTTGTGCTTATGACTTCGATCAAGAAATCTATAGATATCGGGTCGGCACAAAAAATATGTCTCGGTAAATAAGAGCGCACTTGAAAAGTGAGCACTTATTTGTTTAGTTCGCTTGAACACAGCCAATGTAAACACGTCTCACAATGCCGCAGTGTGTATTCAAAAGTTGCAAAAATAATGCTCGAAAAAGCAATTTAACGGCCGGAGTATCTTACTTTCGGTAAGAACATAAAGAATAAGAGATATTTTAAGCTTTTAAACTAACAAATAATATAAAATTTTGAACAAAATTACATATTTTAAACCACGCTACAAATGTTTGGCCAAGGCTCGCCAACACACGCACAAACTTCGAAGAAGAAAAAAACAAACGAAACAAAACGATGTAGCTCTCAAGGCAATAACGGGAAAACATACTTTATTTGTTGCTCTTTAAGGTTGATTTCACACTAAATGTTCTTTAACTTATGTCTTTTTCTTTTAAGTGACAGGAGTGGTTTATTGCTTTGCTCGTTTTATGTGACTAATGATCGTAAGTATTAGATAATATTTTGAAGATTTGTGACTTTATTACTGGGTGCTATGGTTGTAATTAGGTTGAAATTAAAACTGTTTTAAAACATTTCTCTCCGTTTGTTAGTAAACAAATGTAGCTGTAAAAGTATATATTCACGCAGATAGCATTTAGCTTGGATTTTGTATGTGACCCGATATCTATAGCTATTGTTGATCGAAGGCTTATGAGTAAAATCGCTAGGCTAAATTGCCAAAATGACTTTCTGAACGTACTGTCGCCCATGGTGTTTTTTTTTTCAGCGGCGATTTTTCCAAAATGTGGTGTTCGAGATTCGAATCACTTTTACTCACGCTTGCAGCGTATAAAATAATATCTATATTCAATAGAATATAGATATTATTTTTGCGTATTAATACGAGTATATTACCTCAGGCATCATCCCCTGCAGAGCCTGTTGTGTCCCAGAAATTTCAGCCAACTCCTTAGCATTTTTGGGTATCGCTTTATCCTCCAACATGACGGTAGCGTTAGCAACAAAAGCGTCCAATTGAGCTCCGTCGGCGCGACAGCTCGCCTGCAACGACGATATGAGGCAAGCCCAGAGCGCGCGAGTCTGAGATTCCATTTCACGCCGCAATGTTGCCGTGCCTACAGATATCCACTCTATTTTTTCGTCTTCGCTGGAAAATCATTAGGAAAATGATATCATATCTTTTACTACTAAACTATAATTATTTTTATTGACGATGAAAGTCGCGTTAGTATCTTTGAATTCTACAATGATTTTGAGCTAGATAAAATGCATAGTGAATTTGTGAGAAATAGTATTGGCTTGCTTGCTGGCTATCACGGTCAATTTGAAAGTCTGCCTGCTACTGCACTTGAGATTACGGATTAGGTGGCCCCGATACTTGTCAGCATACTTTACAATCTTTTAGTTTACTTACAGAGACATGAACTTTTACCTACATTATGAACGGCACAATCCCTGTTAGATTCTGCTTTCAAGCTGTACATTGCCTGTCAAAAAAGCATTATTTTATTTAAATATTTGATACACTTACAAAGTCATCTTAGCGACTGCCTGCCCATAAGCTTTGCAAGCTTTAAAGTTGACCTCCCAATGTACGGGCTCTTTCAGATGCTGTGCACACAAGTTGTCCAAGTCTTGGAGGCACGCGAGCGCGGCGCGGCGACTCCAAGTGTTGCACAAATCTTCCAGAGATGATAGAGATGCTTCTATTTGTTGCACCGCCTTGTTGCCTAGCCAACTGTGCCTGGGATTGTGATAAAATAAGTTATCCAGGATACATCATCGTCTCGTTATAATATAATATTAAAATCTGTATGGTTTGTTTAGTTGTTTGAGATCGCAAACTAGGGGTCCTGAAAAACTACTTAAGTATGGGATTGCGAGATAAAATCTTGGTAATGGGGAATGTCAATAGGTGACGGTATTCATTTCTTCATTCAGTCTTTTAACAAAAACCGATGATCGATCGATTGGTATTATGAATGTTAAAAGTTTAATTCAATGAAAAATTGGTTAAAGAGCTTAATGTGAAGTGAAAGGTGTGTCCACTATTTACAAATCTCGGGATAAAAGGAACAATAGGGATTGTTTCCATTTGAAAATATTCGCTGGCCTATGGTTTTAAATAGAGACTTACTTATCAACAATAGCAGCGAATATAGATTGTTTGTCAGTGATGTTGTGCTGTAACCCAACGAAGTGGGCGGGCATCGAAACAAGCCGGCGTAGTTGGTGGTAATGTTGCACTCGAATCTCTTCCATGGGTGGCTGGACGCGGACCATGTGACCACTGGAATAAATGACCTTTCATTGTTTTTCAAACGTTTAAAAACTATAACCAAATCTTCAACAAAAATCCGCGTAAGGGTGTCGAGGCCCTTCAGGCTTACACCTTCTAGTCCTTTCTAGTATTTTTAGTAGCTTTGAACTTTGTAATTAACCGTGGTAACTTCTATAATTCGACCTTCATAAGTGCCCTTATAGGGCCTAAACAGAATAAATGGTTTTGACTTTGGATTATGTGCACTTTGTTAGGCCTAAGCTAAATAATTCGTGGGTTCAATTCCTACGATGAGCCTGAGCTTTCGGTGAAAGAAAACATCGTATGGAAACCATAGCACGGTGGTAAGGTACTTTGTACTCGACTGGCTGGCTACCACCCTCAAGTTGAAAATCTGCTGTCAAGCGCCTGTTGGTGTATTCCGGCAGTTGCACTTGAGATCCGCCTTGCCTTTTAGACATTGTAATAAGGTGTACAACACATTGGCAATCCCACTGGTATTTCTAGTGTCTATAGGCGAGGGTAGTCACTTACCCTTAGGTGACCTGCCTGCCTGGTTGTCACTTGTGGTATAAAAAAAAGCTTTTTTTAAGCCACATTAGGCGTAAAAGGTATATTAGTATAAGGTCATCATGTGTTTCTTATTTCTTCCTCTTGGCTATATCATAGGGACAAAAGTGCCAGGAAAATAATAAGGATATATATATATAGCGTGCAACATATTATAATTTACACGTGAAAGTTAACGGCGTCTCAATTATTTGAGACTCCTATCTTTGTTTTAAACACTACTCAGTGTTTAACAGCGTTTCTGCTGCGTTTAATACATTGAAAAATGACTTACCGGAGTACCAAGTCGACTTTGACATGCGGGAAGTGCTTGTGCAAAGAGACCAATGATTTTATGTATTGGTACTCAAGTGCTTTATACAATTGCCAATCCCAATGCGATCTCCATAGTTCTGTGTTTTTGTAACCATTGCCTTCCACCTACAATTTGTTTTTAATTTTAATAAAATTATTTGTAGCATACTTAAACCTAGCTACGGCCCGAGGTTTAGGAATCATGGAAGGATCCGGACTAACAGTTATTATTATATTAACCCAGTACCTATATGATCTTTAAGCAAAATATTAGGACGCGATTAAATAACAAACACACACAAACTTTGTATTAAAAAAAAACCGGTCAAGTGCGAGTCGGACTCGCGCACCGAGGGTTCCGTACAATCTTGTAAATAGATAACGTTTTCGATTACCTTATTTAAGGTTTTTGCCAATTAAGCTAGACCTCTAAAATGTATGAGCGCCGATACAACTCAGAGGTCTATCTTAATTGGTGGTAACTATGTATGTATGGGGACATTTTCCCTTTATTTGTGCTGTAAGACCTTGCTTTTTGCCAAATTTCGTGATTCTAGGTTAACGGGAACTACCATATAGGTCTTCGACCCAAAACCTATAGGGTACTTACGGTTGACCTAGAATTGTCAATTTTGGTTAAAAGCAAGGTCTTACAGCACAAGTAAAGGAAAAATTCCGAAAAATAAAAAAAGTTGAAAATTAAGGTAAATTTTGGTACTTACAAGTTTGCGCGAAAAACTAAATTTGTCGATATCTTTTTATCGTGTTGACTCAGGACCTTGATTTTTATACACCCAATAGGGACTATAGACCTCAGTATCTTGTATAAATTTCAACTTGCTAGGTCCACCCGTTCCTGAGATAATCGGTGGTGACACACGGACAGACAGACAGACAGACGGACAAGAAAGTGATCTTATAAGGGTTCCTTTTTTTACCTTTTGAGGTACGGAACCCTAAAAAGAACCAACGAGTTGAGAACCTCTTCCTTTTTTTAAGTAGGTTAATAAATAGGCTTGTGTTTGCTCAAATTCATCGTGGTAATTGATAATGAGACTTACTACTTGTAGTAAGCACACTAAGGATACTACTTACTATTAAATATATTTTTTTAATTATAATGTTACTGACCTTTTCTATAATATCTCTAATATCTTTGACGCCTTTCTTCCATTCCAACTGTTTAGCTAAAAGTTCTGTATCCATGAGTTTTTCCACGATGCTCCTTATTGCTAAATGCTGACTTGTCAAATATGAATTCTGGAATAACCATATATTTAAAAGAAGTTAAGATATACAATAGAGATATGCATATTAAGCAGCATAATAACAGCAGAATATCTGTAAGATGATAATGAAAATAGAGCCAGTAATAAACGAGAAATCTATCTTATAAAACAAAGTTGGGTTAGTTGCACCATTTACGGACGGCTGAACAGAATTTAATGATCTTCGATTTGTTGGATTCGTCTACGCCCGGGAAAGAACAATTACTAAAAAGCCAATATAGTCAGATGGTCCAAAAATATAAAAAAATGTATCCTTGCTGAGTTTCTTGCCGGTTCTTCTCAGTTGAAAGTTGACTTCCGAACCGGTGGTAATTTCGCTAATTCGTCCTTCTTAAGGGCCTAAACTGAATAATTGGTTTTGACTTTCACTTTTAAGGTAATGTAAAAAATAGGAAAAAAATTACATACAAAAAAATTATTAAGAAAATTATTTTGTGTTACATTTTGTATAGAACGACTTTTTTTATAATACTATCTCGAGATCAGATTAACTGATGGTTTAAAAATAGGACCCGGTAGGTGGAGCTTTAATCGGGTTCTAAGTTTTGTTTTAATTTCAACGTCTGCCGGGCCCGCTAATACTCAATAAAGTAATGCAGCAATCATAATACCTGAGATTCAAGTTTCAATACAACTTTCTTCAATTTGTCAGTATAATTGGTCAACTGCTCAGCGTCGTCCCAGTACACGGCCTTTTGGTCCTGCACTAATGAGGACAAGTCTAGCGCCGCTTGGAGCATCATAGGCCTTGTCGACGGTATCATACGCTCACCTAACGTGTTGTGGAACGAAGCCACCTTGAATGAACCAATCAAAATAATTTATTTTCGTTATATCATAGACTTCTAATTTCATCATTCACCCCCCCCCCCCCCATGCGCAGTGTTAAATATTTGAACATGAATCTATATATAATTAGCTTATGTTTGACCACAATCTCACCATGGTAAGTGATGATCCTAAACTTAATAAATGAGTTTTGACTTGAGAAGGGTAACTACATTACTAACTCTTTTTGTCAAAAGTAACTCAGGAAAGGTTTTTCAACAATGGACCACATCCACACAATAGAGTTAATCATTGAAAAATATCAAGAACAACAGAGGACTCTATGTATAACTTTTATCGACTACCAAAAAGCTTTCGACTCTGTTTCACACACTATCCAAAGTATATACAATAACAATAAAGGAAGAATCAAACTCGAATCCATCGGCCCATATTTTCCCATAAAAAGAGGAGTAAGACAGGGAGACCCCCTATCCCCAATACTTTTTATATCGATCCTGGAAAACATTATTAGCAAGTTAGATTGGAGTAGACTAGGAATCTACATAAAAGGTGAATATTTAAGCCATCTTAGGTTCGCAGACGACCTTATACTTCTGTCAGAGACTGCCGACCAGATGCAACGCATGATAGAGTCTCTGCACCATGCCAGTGCCAGGGTGGGGCTGGAGATGAACCTAACTAAAACCAAGATAATGACCAACAACAGCTGGAAAAAACCCATAATAATCAACGGAGAACCACTAGAACATGTCGAAAAATACATATATTTGGGAAAATTGTTAAGTTTTGACAGAAACAACGGCATACGAGAAATAGAGAGAAGAGTACAATCAACATGGAACAAATACTGGCACTTAAAATAAATTTTCAAAAGTAATATGCCGACAGACACCAAAACAAAAGTTATGAACTCGAGTCTCTTACCATGCCTGACATATGGGTGTCAGACGTGGAAGTTCTCCTCTAAAGCCACAAATAAAATCAGGACCTGTCAAAGGGGACTAGAGAGGAGCATGCTCAACATAAGGGAAATAGACAAAGTAAGACATACTACGATAAGAAAAACCACCAAAGCGACCGACGCTGTAACATATGCATTAAAACTAAAATGGAGATGGGCTGGTCATGTCACGAGATGTACAGACCAGAGATGGACTAAGAAAGTAACATCATGGATTGGCCCAACGGGTAAGAGAAGCCGAGGGAGACCACTAACCAGATGGGAGGATGATCTCAGACGGACAGCTGGCCCAGACTGGAGAGACTTAGCACAAGATAGAGATGCATGGACATCTTTGGACAGCCTTTACCCAATCAGGGGTTCTCGCTGGCAAAATCTACTCACAATAACTAATTAGAATAACTTGTTAAATTAATTTAAATAACTTACTCAAACCACATACATTTATGTACATACACTTATTAAGTTTTCTTAAACAGTCACTTTCACTTTGTACTTACTTAAATTTTGTAAAGCAAGAAATAAATGGCTTATTATTATTATTAATATATATAACTCTTTTTGTCTTAACAACTTTTGAAGAAAAATGGAATGATGATTCCTTAAACCCTGAGAAAGGATAGGCAACTTTTTTGGGTTTGTTGATCGCGATCAAGATATCTAAAGCTCTTAACCTGTTGTAGTTGTCTAGCGTAGGTGAGCGCATCAGTAAGGGTATCAAGCGCTGCAGCTGACGCTGGCGGCGGCAAGCCCAGCGCTGAGAGTGCTTGAGCCTCAAGTTGCACGCTCACTAAACGAGGATTGAAGTTCACCACCATCATCTGATTACTTGCGCTAAACTCTACTACGGGTTTGTCTAGAGATAGTTGTAAGGACCCGTTCTGAGCTTGAGCCTGAAAAGGTAGGGTTCATTTCAACATAAGTAATATCTAAAAGCGATGTTAGCTTAGTGGAATTAGTGTCGAATATAGCGAGTTCAGATTTTACAATGAGCGTTCGGTGAACTATAGCGCTTTTCAAGCTTTCACGCTCAATTGAAGATGTACCAACGACCTGTTTCAGCAGTTGCATTCGAAAGCCAGTTAATTTCAAATTGGAAAACCTTCTAGGCTTTGTTGTAAAGATCATCAGTCCAATGGCTATTCCCTTGGTATTGCTTATATCCATACATGAAATTGGGTACCTAACACTATGGATAGATAGTCTACTTGCTGTTATAAAAAAAGTAAAAATAATTAATCTATGTAATAAGGTTCAAATTATCAATAAAATTTATTTACTTGCAAATCTCTACACCATTCTTCATAAATCTGTGAGTACATAGTCTTCAGATCTTTTAATACTTGAGAAGCGAGGTGAGATAGTTCATGACTACCGTGAAATTCGCTCAAATACGTTTCAGCGCATGTTTGGATTTCTTTTACCTGGAATAATGTAAATGTATTTTATTCAAATATGCCTTTACAAAAACTTCGGAAAGCATTCCGAAAACAAAACTTTTTGTTCATTATAGTAGATTATACCGGGTCTATTCGCGCACATAATAATCAAAATATAATTTCGACTAACCTCGACGTTTCGATCAATTATATTTTGATTATTATGTGCGCGAATAGACCCGGTATAATCTACTATAATGAATTTAGTTCGCGAAAGTTTTAAAAGTACTAAAACTTTTTGTTTTTTGAAACTTTTAATTATCTAGTCTCAGTGACACTATGTGGGTGTTATAGTGATAAAGAATAAACAGAAATAATTTAATATGAATTTGGGCTCTCTGGTGTTAACTGGGGCGAAGCTATGAGGGTTTGAAAATAAGACGAAACGGTTCGAGAAAAAGTAGGTAGTGCCCCCCGCCTTCTTTTTTGTTCGTCTTGGCGGGGGCACTTTTGTACCCCCAGATTATGAGTGACTTTAAAAATATTTATTGTGACATAAATTTTCCAGGACATATCTATATATTAAAATACGTACAGTCGAACATATAACCTCCTCCTTTTTTGAAGTCGTTTAATATACTCGTAAAAGGATAAGTCCTGATTGACTCATCAACGCCCAGCCTAAACCCTTAAACCTAGGAAGCTGTTTTTTTCACAGGTGTTGTTTTTAAGACGTGACCGGACGGATTTTTCGAAATTCAACCCTTAAGGGGGTGAAAAAGGGGTTGAAAGTTTGTATGAAAGTCGGTCATTTTTGAAGCTAGAATCATGAAACTTTGTTTTTAAGCTAGCAATAATAAATAAAGAAATACGTGTCTAAGAGTTTTTTATATTCCACCCCCGAAGAGGGGGGGAAACGGGGGTTGATAGTTTGTATGGAAGTCCGACATTTTTGAAGCTAGAAGCATGAAACTGTGTTTTTAAGCTAACAATTAGAAATAAAGTAACACGTGTTTTAACGTTTTTCAAAACTCCAACCTGACCTGACTCACTAACTCATCAACGCCCAGTCTTACACCCTTGGATCTAGAAACCTGATTTTTTTCACAGGTATTGTTTTTAAGAAGAATAAGATAGGATTTTTCGAAATTCAATCTCTAAATGGATAAAAAAGGGATACGTGGGTGAAACCGCGGGGCGGAAAGCTAGTAATACATACAAGTGAAGTTAAATAAAAGCATTTAAAATCAAACAGACACGCAAGTTGCACATATTTACAGGTACAGTAATAATTCATAAAATAAATTATTTTAAGGGAAGTTTATGCGTAAATCATACTAAAAAAACTTGCTAATTTGTAATTCGGCTATTATACTATGACTATACAGCTTTCGTTTTTATCCCGCTGGTTTTTACACCACGGGCACAAGTCGTGTATTTATAAATACGACTAAATAAAATCAAAAAATTATGAATACAAACTTTAGCTTCCATTTGTTTAGCCCACTGCACTTGTTGGACCGTGGTAGACATTTCCGGTGGTCGGTACATCTTCACATCAACCTCGTCAGAGTCGAGCTGGCTCTGTATGGATCTCAACATGGATGCCAGGGACGAGACAAATATCTCCAATTCATTATTTAGTGCGTGTTTGACCAGAGGTCTCTCTAATAACGAACGGTATCTCATAAATTCGTAAAGCATCTGAAAAAGTAATAGGTATCTAGTTTTAACCATAGTTTGATTGAAACGTAGATTTCTCCAAAGATATTATAAGTAAATAACCTACACATCATTCGATCTTAAAAATTGCCGAGAAATGGCACTCTAACGCACACATAAATAACTTAATAATACAATACCCACACTACATTTAATATCTCACACGATGGCATTTATTATCCACACTACATTTAATATCTCACACGATGGCATTTTTGGTTGTTTTGGGTCACATTTACTTTTAATTGAACTCGGTACGTGAAGTGCATCCTTTGATGCCGACGACGCTATACAGGACAAGTTAGGCTAATTAGCCTCTCTTTAGCTTCCCGATTTTGGAGCGCTTATAACCTATCTGCAGCTTTTTACTTATAATATAATTGGATTTCTCATAATATAATTGGAAATATACCTGCTTTGTAGATGTATTATGAAGTCTTGGTCTTAATTTCTCTGCAATTTTCGTTTCAGCCGGTCGCAAGTTTGTAGAGAACTTCGAAACGGCTGTTTCCCATCCAGCGTTTGGTCCATTGCATATCCATACATTTACATCTAAAAGTATGATAGCATTACAATTATAAATCAAAATAAGAAAATGAGATGGTATTATATTATAATAAGTTACATACTTTCAAATGGCTGGAATAGAAGATGAGTCTGTAATTCAAATTTTTCATTGTTTGTCAGCAATTTGTTTAGTTGACAGTAAGTTGATCTGATGTCATGAATCTAGAAAACAAAATCAGTTAGTGCAACATAAAAAATATGATATATGACAACAGGCAGCGCCATCTATGAAGGTTCTTGCACAGTGGTAGGGTAGCTACATAGCATACACGTGGCATTTCAAGGCAACTATTATCGCCGTATCGTATTAGTGACGTAAGATACCGGGGCGAAAATCGTGGGTTCGAATCTAACTCGAGCTATCGCTGAAGGAAAACATGGTGAGGAGACCATTGCGGTGGTAGGGTACTTTGTAGTACCTACCCAACTGGCTGCCACCCTAAAGCCACTGCACTTGAGAGCCAGTTTACTTATAGGTTTTGTGTGCCTACCATCTTCGGCCATCTATCTGTCGGCTTTCGGCAAAATCAAAGTTATCACAAAGAGATATGTCAACCTCACGAAGAAAAATGTTAAGATACCTTCTTCAGCCTTTCTTGAAAATTGAAACAAAACGTGGGCACATAATGATTTCCATTCCATGTATGTAACGCATAATTAGGCCAGTACGTCTCAGTGAGCGATTTACAAGCGCTGGTCCAAGTCTGTATAACTTGTAGACTTGCTGATAGATGCGTCAACATGTCCATTTCTTTACATTCGTTATGTAATGCCCATAGATCAAGAGATGAAAACGACTTCTGAATTAAAGAGCATATGACGTGACCTGCAAATAAAGATATAACAAGCAACTCAATATATAATGAGCTTTACTGTTACTGTAATAAGATCGAAAAATAATCTGTGATATTTGGGTCCTACTACAGCTGACTATTGGCACTTTTTAACTTTATTGTCAGAATTCCAAAATACCGCTTCACTCGCGGTATAGTATACCTGCCAGCCAATGAAAGGTCCCGTCAAATCGGTTCAAATGTTTCTGATTTAGGCCAGACAAACAAACATGGCAGACATAAATTTAAAAAACGCATTTTTGAGTTTGTATCGTGCAAAACCATATGAGTAGGTACCTACTTACTTATAAGAAAAAGCCCTAATTTCCAAATCGCAGACAAACACTTAAACTAAGGTTTTTTGTAGGTAAGTAAGTAGGTATATAAATAATATTCAACGTACCAATAATGTCAAACGCATGGGACATTTTGTCTTGAGAATAGGGCATTACAGTGAAACGCCATACATCGTCCAAAATTCCGCCTATGTTTTCTACTGCCTCTCTTGCTTCCTTCATATTGGTTGATTGCATTGACCTGCAATAAAAAAAATAAACCTATAGGTTTTAGCAAAAAAAACTGCTTATGGTAAAGCAACTTTTTAATTCTGTGGACATAGTAAGTCCAACAATTTTTTACTGCTTCAATACAATATTATACAAAAATTTAAATACTTAATTTACAAAAAGAAATGTCCAAAAAAGTTGTCCTCGACGCCCTTTTTGAGTTTAGTTTTATTTGAGCTTTACTTTTACATTAACGCATTGTATGAAGATCATCTTCACATAGATTTCGCTGTTTTTTGCCTTTCGTTATAGTTCTCTTTTTCGAAATGTACCTATATTGAATATTGTAAGTATTTTATCGGAATCCATGTTTGCTCTCTGTAGACTGCTTTTACTCACTTTCTCTTTCTTAGAGGATCAGTCGAAAATCTAAAAATGCGTAAGTTAATCTCCTTCTATTTAAAATATTACATTATTTCATTAACATCGATAACTTTCATCGTAAGAGTCAAGCTCTATTAGAAATTAATGTAGGGAATGAATGATATAACCTGACTTATTACAGTGAACCAAATGTTTGGTCACATTTCATCACAAAATGAGTATTTTTTAACATGCCGTATTATTCGTTGTACTATTACATACAAGAAATAAATAAATTTTACAAAAAATGGCCAATGGAATAGGATAAAATTGTACTCACAGGATAAAATAAACATTATTTGTACGGCCCTATAGTTTATACAAAATAATACGGCATGTTTGGTCATTTTTTGTGGTGATTTATCTTGACGTGCTCACAACGGACAAGCAAATCACAAAAATGACAAAAATGCTCAGTATGTGACAAGCGGGGGAAAGGCTAGAATGGTCGAGTTTCGCGTCCTGTGCATCTGGAATATTTAACACATCTAAGATGTTGTAATGTTGATGATGTATGCAAACTTGAACAAAAAATACTTCCACTGAATGTAAATACTAGTTTTCTGTGCACTCCAAATTAAACCTTATGAATAATATGCGGAGCGAACATATTTCATTGTGTATATATTTACGCAATTATTTAAGCAAAATATTTTAAGCATATTTAAGGTGGCTACCTTATTTCTTCAGAGATGTCTTCAAATAATTCACAAAAAGTTGATGCTGCTTCTTTTTCTTTCTTATTTGCATCTTTCTTCTGTGCCATTGTTTTCCAATAGTCCAATTCATCTTCAATTGATAGAATGACTGGAAGATTAATCAGAAAAGGTTAAGGTTGTAATAGTCAAGAGTATTATTTGCAATTCAATATGCCAATCATTTCAACAGATAATACAAACCATTGATGTTCTCTTTTCCTTTGCCATGAGTTAGACTCTTTAATATAGATTCCAAATCAGATAGGTTCTTTTGAAGTTTACTTGAATATAAGTCGTTTCCCTGTAAAAATATTAAAAAATACATCAATTAAACATGGCTGAAACAATCTATTGACATTGTCTGTGTCTTAAAATAATACAATTTTACTTACATTAACTAACAGAGGAGAATATATTTGCCTCAACAACTGATATAGAGATTCTGCAGCATTGTTGGATAATGTGATGATATTTATATTCTTTACTGCATCTTCATTGTTCAAACTTATTGCTGATGTTTTGTAAAATACTATAGACTTTTTATTATTATCTTGAATCTGAAGTAGTAAAAATAAAACATAATTTTATTATAAATATTGATATATATCATAATTGAATTCAGATGAACTTATTAACTAAGAAAAGGTAGAATACCAGAAATTGCAATTCAAGTTGTTAAAATACATATAAACAGCATAGAAAATGAGTTGTTGATTCAGTTTGGGAAATAAATTCATATCTAAACATATCAAAAGACTTTGTAACTGACTGACCTATCAACACACAGCCTGAGGGATTGGGTAGAAAATTAATTTTTGCACCTTGGTTTCTCATATAAAGACCTTTTTTCTGGCTTCCAGTAAGAAAGGGTTTTTTTTTAATTCTGCCCCTTATAGTTCAGTGGTATTTGTGGGTGAAATTATCAAGCAGAAAGCTACTTATAGTATAACATTTTCAAAAATAATAAAAAATGTATAACTTATTACTTATGCAAAAATTTAATTTAGTTCCAATACATAAAAAAACATGATGACATGTGACTTCAACTTTTGGCTCCTAGTTTCAGGGTAAGTACCAGTGGTTACGTACCTTGAAACTTTGACTTACCTTAGTATGAATAAATAATGTATCATCACTATGTAATACACCTTGTACTAGCATTATTTGTGAATTGTTAATGAATTCTGAGAGGGCATCTTCAGATGAGTTATTTAAAAGTAACTTAGATATATTGTAATAATGTTCTGGAAAATATAAAAGATCACAATAAAATATGTCCAACTTTCCAATTACTTAGGCCTTAGGGGATGAGGATTGTATTCATACAAATGACCATCCATGATGATAGTAACATAAAAATCATTAACATTGAGCGCCATAGTAATTCCTTAAAATGAGATAATTTTGTCATTAGGGCCGAAAGTAGGTATTTTACTAATGAATTTAAAGTAATGCTGTTTTTTATAAGAAACTAAACATTAGAATTAGTACAAGTATCTACTAATTTACGGTTTACCATATTATTATGATAAAGAAACATGTGAAATAGATAATTTAAAATAGAAATTTAAATTACAAAATTCAAATACATTCACAATTTAATTTGTACACACCTGTAGTGTCTAATATAAATTCACGGGCGGTTACCATTGTACCAAGATAACACTGGAATCAATTAAAAAAATCTCCGCAATATCATATTATAATAAAAAATGATATTTTTTAAATTTACAATGCGTTCATTTTTTTGTTGTGACAGATTGATACGATTCAAACATTTTGTTGTCATGGTAACCAACTATCACAGACTATTTTAGTTTTTTTTAAAGGTTTTTGGCTTGGTATTTTATGATATAGTCACATCACATCCATGAATTATGTATTCTAAGTGGATAAGTAACTCTAAATACCTATCAGTTGCGAAAAAGATAACAACTAAATACCTATTTGAAGCAAATACCTATCAATTGCGAAAAAGAGAAAGATAACAACTACGTTGGGACAATCTCTCGTTCTTTCATTAAGGGTAAGTAGGGTTAGAAAGAGAGATTGTCCTAACGTAGTTGTTATCTTTAACTTTTTCGTAATTGATAGGTATTTGCTTCAAGTAGGTATTTAGAGTTACCTATCCATTTTGTATACATAATTCTTGGTCACATTCACTATAAAGTTCTCTCATCCATACAAGTCCGGTCAGGTTTTAGTGAAGTTGGTAGCTGTTCCACAAAAACTTTTCAAGGACTTTTTCAGACAACCTGAAAAGTCATGATACACGCTTACATAATAAAGAATAATACTAAAACTGAGCTAAAACTGAAGAAAATGTATGGGACTGAAAGATTTTATATCTATGGTCATGTCATGACTAAATATTATAAATAGGTATAGAATTTATTTACAGAATATTATTTAGTATTCTCAAGTATTCTGTATTTCTTGTTTTCTGATCGAGTTACTTATTTACGCAATATGAATTTTATCAAAATCTTGCGGCCTCGTCCTGTAAAATCAGTAAGTAGCTATAAACTTTTATTCCGTATGTGTCTTCACTAATTATGTCATATTGCTTGTTATTATGAATAGAAGTAGAAACTTTTGAATCTAGCTGCTCATGTAATTCTCTAAGGAGGTAACTAATTTATAACTAATAAATTTCCAGACAATCACTGTATTGAAGAATGTAGTGTGTGCGAGTAGCACTTCGAATACCGTCGATACTACATATTTGGAGATTCCTGTTTACAATGTGGATAAACCACAATCTCTTAAAGACCGAAAGGCTAGGTAATGTATACTTATTATATCATTAAATCAATCATTTTAGTATTTTTTATTACTAAGCTATAGTGGTGGCAAAACTGTATCATTTTGTTGAGATTGGCTTAGTAGAGTCCAGATCCGTGCAATTTTCCAAATATGTGATGTTACATTTGTAAAATTCTGACAGCCAGACTTATTATCCTCTTGGCCCATAAATGGTATGGCCATCCCACTTAAACAATCATATAATAATTGAATAAAAAATTTACACAAGTATCATGAAATTTTCTTTTTTTATTTTTGGTACTAAGTTCCTTATGAGATGTTGCAGAGGGGTAGCCTAGCCGGCAAAAAACTTCTGTGAGTTGTGGGTTCGATTCCCATCCAGCACAGACATGTGTGTATGAAGATGTCTGTTTGTCCTGTGACTGGGTGTAGGTAATTTATGTAAGTGTATTTTAATTGATAAAAAAATCAAAATAAAAAATGTATACCCGAATAATTATTTTCTTTATACCTTGAATGGAACTTGAAATTAATATTTTTATAATAAGGAACTTCGTTCCTATCTGGTGTCCCACAACACCACACGGTTTTTTTTATTTATTATTATTCTTAAAAAAAAACTAATAGAAATTCTAATGAAAAGTCTGCCCTGTATCGGAGGTGTCTTATTACATACTATCAAGGTGATTAATTAGTAATATGCGGGTATTTAAACAAAAAAAAAATTACTATTAAAAACAGTAGAGGCTTTAAAAGCAAAACATTATTATTGCTGTCATGACATGCAAATATTTATCAATGAGACTGGATAAATAATTATTGAATGTAATATAGGTGTAAGTTGTTTTTGAAAAGAGTAATTGCTGAGTTTATTGCCAGCTCTTCTCACCAAAAGCAACCTTCCGAACTGTGTATTAGAGTCTGGACTATTCATAAGTGTTTGTAAATGCCTATTCTAATAATTAGTATTTTCATTTTCAACAATACCGGCTTATTTAAAAAAAAAGCACTTCTAAAACACTCGCAACAACACCTCATAACAACCAAAACCCGAATGAATGTCAAGTGTTAATTTCAAAAATGATTGAAATAGACAAGCAATATTGTTAATGTCACACTGTACGGCCTGTACCCCTTGTCACAATGAGCCCCACCTGACTAGTGTTAGTGTAATAAATTATATTGTGTATTTTGTTACTGGATCAAAATGTAGATGTCAATAGGGTTAAATCATCTGGTTCTCCTGTGTGCATGGGTGTGCCGCAGGGCTCTATTTTAGGTCCTTTTCTATTTTTGGTTTATATAAATGACCTTCCTTTTTTTGTTAAAAATACCTGTGGAGTTGTACTGTTTGCTGACGATACCTCACTGATTTTTAGTGTTGATAGACTGAAATACAATTATGACGACGTAATGGGGGAATTAACCCAGGTATTAAATTGGTTTACTGTCAATAATCTAGTCTTAAATGCAAAGAAAACTAAATGTATTAAATTTGCACTACCCAATGTATAAAAATTATATTTTTTTCACAATTAACCATGGTAATGACGTAATATTTACTTTAAGAAGCGATTTTTTATTATCTCTTAAAATAATATATTAAAAAAAACTTAAAATACGAAAATAATGATAAAAATATATAATTTTCTACAATATGAACTAGGCCCACTTATACAGAGTGCAGCTACTCATCTTTACCATCAATATAATGAAGTACCTCGTATTAAGCTCTCTTTTCATCACTTTCATTCAGTAAGTATATGAATTAAAAAAATTAAAAATATGTCATTAAAGGTAATCTATATATCTATGTATAAAAGCGAAATACTAAATTACTGATTAATAATGAAATCTGGTATATTCTAGATGAAAATTGCATTTTTTCAAAATTCGAACCCTAATAGGTTGACTGACTGACTTCATAGTGCACAGCCCAAATACTTGTACTTACTGAGAATGACAAAATTTAGATTTAGGCAACCACCAGGAAAGGATTTTTTTTTAAATCAACCATTTCACTAGTGAATTCTGTTGATGATAAATCTTGGAGCACCAGAACAGAACCCTCAGGGTGGTGACCTGATGATAAGTGACTACCGTCGCCTATAGACATTAGCAATACCAGGAGGATTGCCAATGTGTTGTACACCTTATTATAATCTCTTAAAAACTCAAACTCAAAAACTACTGGACCTAATTTCAAAAATTCTTTCACCATTAGAATACTATTAACCCTGAGTAACATAGGCTATATTTTTATCCCGGGAAAAGATCCCATGGAACGCGGGTGAAACTGCGGCGGAATACATAAAATTACCTGTGACAGTTGTCAGAGTTAAATGACAATGAACCTTATTGCCATGGAATAAGGTTCAAAACAGACCTATTTTGATGTATCTTGATGGATAAATACGTTGATGGACATAGTTACGACAGAGTTACAAACTACTTTAGACTAAAGAGATCATGATATGAAGTCTTGACTTTGATAAATATAATGATGAACAGCTCAGGATTGATGTTTATTTAGCTAACCCATTACGACAATATTTAGATAAACTATAAGCACGTATTATGAAAGCAGTTCTCAGTGGTACATGTTATCATAAATATTTGCCTCTAAATGACTAATATTGATAGCTATTAGAGATATTATTAATTATATTTATATCAGTTGTTTGCGTGATATTATTTCAAGATAAAGTTGGATTATACTTTGCCAACGTGCCTTTTCCTGATTGATTTGAAAGCAATTATTATACATATGTTACCAATAAACAGGTGTTTCAAACTTTTGAGAAGGAATTTATTTATTACTTAGTTCTATACTAATGCTAATATTATTAAGTTGAAGAGTTTGAACGCGTTAGTCTCAGAAACTACCAGTCCAATTTTAGATAGCCCATTTACTGAGTAAAGCTAGAATAGGCTATATACCTAACATCAAACAACGATCAAAAAGAGTGGAGTAGTAGGTAGCCATTAACTTTAGTGTAACTGCAGATGTCCGAGGAATTTTATTTAAATAAAATAAAGTAAATTCAAATTTTTCCAGGCTTCATTACCAATCACGCAAAAGGGGAATGCTGGAAAATGATCTTCTCCTGAGTACTTTCGCAAAGAAATACTTGGATGGCTTCAACGAACAGCAGACACTTATGTACGACCGCCTCATTAACTCCCCAAGCAACGATTGGGACATTTACTACTGGATCGTTCAGAAACAACCTACGCCCGAAGAGTTTAACAATGAAATAATGGACCTACTGAAAAAACATGCTAAAAATGAAGATAAAGTTACCCTCTCTCAACCTAGTCTATACTAATATAATATATCTAAGTAATTATTGATTATTGTGAATTATTTTTTGTTGTTAGTAACTCAGTATTAGATGTTGAAGTAGGTAAATTATTTGTTGAATTTCATAGTTTGTAATTACAATGCACCATTGAAATGATATTTCTTTTACGACTTGTAATTTTAATGAATTTCTACCTAATATAATAGTACAATATAACAACTATTAGTGCTTAAATTTCCAATCAAAGGTATTAGATTTTAAATCAGCTCGTAATGAGCGCCTCGGAGAGTAACGCGCGTATTACAAAATGTATGTATCATCCTCGCTATCTTATGTTGGATTCTAAAATTATTTGTACTGTATCGTAGATTTTATTGCAATCAGATTTGATAAGAAACACAGCTTGCAAATGAAGCTTGTAAAAATCCAGGACGCTATTGAAAAATCGCAAAACCGTTATTTACCGGTTTTCAATTGAAACAGGTACCTATGCCAACAAAGATATCAATTCGATAAAATAGTATTTCTTCCCTTATAAAGGCTGCTGTAAAAAAATGATTCAGTCTAACCACGGCTTGAATGGAATTTCTCGTGGTTTTAGAAAATGTGACGCGATGAAACTTGATGACACGTACCTACCTACCTACACTTATTATGTGATTCATATATCTAAGCATTAACATGTAACATTCTCGCAACGACATAAATGGTAACAAATGAAAACTAAAGTAAGGCTTGCCCTTCACTGAAAATAATAACATAATGTTTGATAGTATCTTAGATAGGCACTAGATTGATATCTTAAAAAACTTATCGGAAAAAGATATAGGTAATTAAGACGTGCATATACTAATAAGAATAAAACTGATGCATTTTAAAATAAAGTTCAATTTAGAAAGCATAAAAAAGATATAGGTAATTAACACGTGCATATACTAATAAGAATAAAACTGATGCATTTTAAAATAAAGTTCAATTTAGAAAGCATATTCTGCAGGGGAAATGGTTTCCGCATCAATGGTTTGAGCAAACACATCTCGTCACATTCTACTGTACTCACATTTAATCGATATATTGTTACATTTCTTAACGACGTAGTTTTTGGCGATGTCTTTTGTCATTTCGAATTTATGCAGAATAATTGGTAATGTAAATAAGTGTCGTGCGTAAATAAGCATTGATTCGCCAGGGGTATTAACATATCCATTTAAATGTGTATGAACATGGATGCGCGGTGACCTAATACAGGCATTTCATTCGACCTCTCGACGACTTCGTAAAGAGGTAGGTAGGTATGCAGTGCGGGCGCGCGGGTGGATCGGGCTGATCGGGACGCTCACCGCTTACCGCTCATTGGTACCTACGTCACTCCACGCAACGCAACGCAACTAAACTTAACAAATAACCCTCAGTGCGTAATCTTTATTTTGATTTAGTTTCACTGCGTTATCAAGGAATATTTTATAATTTGTGTTGATTATGAATGAGTACAACATATCTTCATATAAATGTTGACCTATGGTGTGCCCGCCCACAATCTTATCTTACGTTTAAATGTTTGTGCTTTAGATCCAGTGAAGTCAGTTAACATCGAGCGTGCTATGTATCTGGTATTTTTAAAAGTGATCAAGTTATAATAAAATAATTGTCGACAATTTTATCTAAAAGTAATAGAACAACCCAAGTGATAATAATTATTATAAATATTATTTGTGTTTGAAGTGAATTGTTTTAACTGTGTAATATAAAATGCCTATCCGTCGCAGTAAGGTAAGAGATCATTTAATTTACAAATACATATTAAGGCGATGATAGCTCAGCAGTCAAGTCCGTGGGTTTGAGTCCTACAATGAGCTTGAGCTTTCAATAAAGGAAAACATCGTGAAGAAACTATAGCGCAGTGGTAGGATACTTTGTGGTACCTAGGTACTCAGCTGGCTGGTGGTAGCTCCACACTCAAGTTAAAAATCTGCCGCCAAGCACCTATCTGTGTGTTTCGGCAGCTGCATTTGAGAGCCAGTTGCCTTCAAGACATTATAAAATAGGAATATTGCTAACGACTTTAGTCGACGGAAGGACATACCGTCAGGTGTCCCGCCTGCTTATTGTTTCTCAGTCTTCTGACATACAATATAACTTTAATGGAAAATTTACTTGCCAACTAAATAAGAAATAACTATTGTAGTGAAATGTTTAAAACTAGGAAAGGAACCTTGCTGAAATAATTTTAACATCATAGGATAGCTCATAAACGTTACCGCGGTAGTAGATATTAGGTCAGCACATGTGAGTCTAGTGCAGTTGAATATACCTATCTCTTGAACTGCTCTGGAATTCAGGTTTGCTCACGTTTTGCCTAAAGCTCAGTGGTACATTAATTTCCAACTCGATTCGAATGGTTCAAACAATTCCTCAAGATCGTAGGTTCCTACTAATCTTCAATAATGTGCGTTTGCCTAGTAAGAAACTAAATACATATTTCGTAAGTCCTGTGAAATAAATTGATGGACTACCACCTACGTATGTTAATTAAGTTCATTGTTCTGTACCTACTCACTTACAATGGACGTTACAGGTATTAGTGAAATGGATATTCGAGAACCAGCATAAGCTGCAGACAGTGCGATACTGTAGCTCTTCGCTGCGGTACAAAGAATTGGAAGAGAACGCGGCGCCCGCGCAGCATGACCACGTGGCGCCCCTCGCCGCTGCGCCTGCGCCTGCCAATCCACGCCCACATATCACGCCTGAAATCTCGTTCAAGGTAAGCGCCGTAGTACAAAAGTCCACCAATCAGCGCAAATATCGTACAATATTAGGTAGGTAGGTTACCTTCTTACAGATTATCAACTTGCTATCGTAGTCAGTAGAGATCCATCTTCGAGATTTGAATGTGTTTTAATTTAAAGTAAATTTTGTTATATAAATAATGTAATGACCGTTGTAATGTTGTCATAAATATTCTGCATCAAAAGGCCTACTTTTTGTCGTTAAATTAGTAATAAAAAATCATAGAAAGCAGGAATTTTACAACATGTTCTCTGTTTTCGAGTATTTTTAGATGTTGTATGCACTAGTTAAGGAGACGAGTTCATTAATGTTCTCATACTTCAGTATTTATCTAAGTACAAACATACTTATTACTAACTGAAGGCGCATTAATAAGTTAATCATACTTTAACTATAGATATTATTTCATCCCTGTAATTTCTTAATGTACCTACGTAATTAAAAAGCATCTCTATTTAAGTGTTACGAATTAGTGTAAAGTTTTGCCTGTAAATTAAACAGACTAAGATATATTTTTACCAAAGCGCATAACTAAATGGTTATGAAACGCATTTGTTTCTTAATTTCGAATGTTAAGTTTATATTTAAATGTATTTTTCACTCCTCTTGCTCAAAAAGACCGTCATTGTAGCGTACCAGAGCGGTGAAAAAATAGCTTAATTAAGAACTTCATTTTAATTTTGAAAATCTCTGGTAGAATGTATGCAATGTGTTGCGGCTACAGAAGAAACAAAAAAAAAGAAATTATAAACTACATATTTCATATTGTATTGGATTGTTTTATTTTTTCGCAATCGTAGTGAAAAGTTTAGTGTAACACACGGCGCTAAAACCCATTAAAACTCGGTTTCTATTTAGTCACTCGCTAAAGCTCGGGAGTAAAACTACCTCGTATATAATGGGTCATTTTAGCCCCTTGTATAACAATCTACTATTTCACTCTTCTTGCTCAAAAAGACCGTCATTGTAGCGTACCAGAGCGGTGAAAAAATAGCAATTCATCCTCTAGGGGAAAAAGTATTTTTTTTTATTTTTGTGTGTCAAATGACAATGAGCCTACAAAAACGAAAAAGTCTTTAGTCATAAGTAGAATAATCATGAATAAAGACTCGACTTATTACTGTTTCATAAAAAAAGAACTTCATTTTAATTTTGAAAATCTCTGGTAGAATGCATGCAATGTGTTGCGGCTACAGAAGAAACAAAAAAAAAGAAATTATAAACTACATATTTCATATTGTATTGGATTGTTTTATTTTTTCGCAATCGTAGTGAAAAGTTTAGTGTAACATACGGCGCTAAAACCCATTAAAACTCGGTTTCTATTTAGTCCCTCGCTAAAGCTCGGGAGTAAAACTACCTCGTATATAATGGGTCATTTTAGCCCCTTGTATAACAATCTACTATTTCATCCCACCATCTCGGAAAGAGTATTTTTGCTCTTCGATATCTGAGTGTAAAAGTCGTTATTATCCTCTAGAGGATAAAGTAAATAGAACATCGTGTGCACTAAGTTTGTCATACATCAAAGTCAAAACCATTTATTCAGTTTAGGCCCTAGAAGGGCACATATGAAGTTTTTTTTTATTATTCTCAGCAAGGTTATAAATATTTTTGGACCATCTGACTATAGTGGCTTTTTTTTTCAAATGTTTAACTATTTTATTCTTAAACTAATACAAAAATACATAAAAAATTATAATATAATAAGACAATTTAAAAAATGAAATTAAAGAATCATTTTTTAATTTGTCAAAAACTCAGACTCGGAACCTTCTTGGTGTACGTTTTTTTACGCTTACGCGTACTACTCGTACGCTTTGCGCGCGCCATTTTCTTTTTTTTGCATTTAGTCATTTCCTCGCTGAGGTGGGATGAAAAATTACGTGTTGCACTCGAGTGCAAAGATTTTTCACCTCGTGCTCTTTTGATTCCCTCGCTTACGCTCAGGGTTCTAATTTTTGAATCGCTCGCTGCGCTCGTGATTCAATTTTAGAATCCTTCGCTTGCTCGGTCATCAAAATTGAGCACGCGGTTAATAAACAACTTTCCACCCTTGTATAACAAATAACTATTGAATCGTCAGTAACATCACAGAGTAGATACATTTTATATATGAGTAACATGCATTTGCACATGATTTAATCAGGGCTTAGGTAACATGTCAATAAACACGTGACTTCTTCATACGAGCTGGGCAATTGTCGGTGTAGTTTCTTCTAGGTACCTACTCTACTGTTCTTTGCCAGTTCCTGCACCTTATAGTAAACAAATTACATTAATACATTAAACTTTTACAGTTCGACGACCTGCAAGTGAGGCTCGCTGCGCCGTACCAGTTACAGACAAAGCCCGAAGTGAAAGATCTCGGATTCGGAAAATATTTCACCGATCACATGCTCAAAATAAACTATCACAAACAGCTCGGCGGATGGCAGAAGCCTGAGATAATGCCTTTCGAAAATCTGAGTATTCACCCCGCTGCAAAAGCCCTCCACTATGCTATACAAGTACGTAGTATCTAAAATTAATTTCTGATATAAAATAATAGCATTGCTATGAAAACAAATTTACTCATTGACGTAAATTACGTGTTGTAACAACTCGACTTCGCTGACACCGGCAAACAATATATTTACTAGTTCACATGCGTGCCTACGTCCGATATAAGTAGCTAGTTATAGTCATCTAGAACTGTCTTAGTTCTACACATATATGACGCTTGTTATCAAACCAATATTATGTTGATATACGGGAATGATGTCAGTAATTGTTATCGAGGTTTAATATTAACTAACTGTCCCCCGCGGTTTCACCCCTGTTCCCGTTGAATTTTTGCAACATAGCGTGATGTTATATAGTCTTAAGTCTATAGTGGACTATCCAACACTATAATTATTTTTTCAATTCGAACCAGTATTTTCTGAGATTAGCGCGTTCAAACAAATAAACTCTTAAGTTTTATAATATTAGTATAGATTTTTGAAGTTGAAAGGGATACATTATAATTTCATAAATTTTCAGTTGTTCGAAGGTTTGAAAGCGTACCGAGGGGTGGATGACAAGATTCGATTGTTTCGACCACATTTAAATATGGAGAGGATGAACCTGGCGGCACAGAGATCGGGTCTGCCGACGTTCGACGGACAAGAATTAGTCGATTGCTTTACCAGACTAGTTCAAATCGACCAGGAGTGGGTGCCACATTCCGAAACATCAACCTTGTACATACGACCTACGTTAATAGGCAC
Source organism: Ochropacha duplaris (assembly GCA_951361185.1). Lineage (NCBI taxonomy): Eukaryota > Metazoa > Arthropoda > Insecta > Lepidoptera > Drepanidae > Ochropacha > Ochropacha duplaris. The sequence goes on along the minus strand of OX592695.1, from coordinate 5,473,642 downwards.
TGAGGTAAGCTGCAATATCTATCTAAATATTAGCTACAACTAAATTGTCATTTTGTTATCAGGGTATATCAAGGGAAACGACGAAAAATGCTTGATTAGCAGTCGCGAAGTATTTTTAAGTACTTACTATGTAGGTACCTGTTTATCTTTTATGATAGAATTGGTATTCTTTACACGACCTTAGCAGTTGTCAGTCAAGATGAGTTCCGGGTTCATGAAACTAATAAGTTTTCCGGTTTACGTTTATTTCGCATTATAATTATACTAGGTGGATTACCCGCGATTTGGACATAAAATGTATAGAGTTTATAGAGAGGGAGAACCTCCCTCTCTATAAACCAATAAACACACGAATCTCTATTATTAGTACGATGTTACCAGAATTAACTAGGTAAATCAAGCTTATATTTTCTAATTATAACTTTTAACATCATTTATTTATTTAATCAATTTTAGGGAGACTAATAATAAGAATAAACTACCTCTACCTAGGATGAATTTTGAACATCCGAACAACTTGAGAATTTTTCTCAGGCGAATTGAGAGCTTCTTTTCATTGTATAATATTAATTCGGTTAAGAATGCAAAATAGGCATTCAGTTAACGTTTAGCTTTACCAAAACAATACTCGTAAGTAGTCAATTCAACATTATTATTAATATTTTATATTTATATCAGTTCATTGCAGGACATTAAAAATCAGTGCAAAAAAGATTATAAAGGAAACCCATGTAGTCTAATTTTATTATTCTTATCGAAACGTGTTATTTTTTTACAATGGCATAATTAAATTATGTAGCCTATCGCAGTGATAAAACTGGCAAATAATAAGTAGGTAAGAATAATTACTTAACTTATCTTTAAAAATCCGAGATAATGAAATTACCCGATCAATGTTAGTTATCATTTTCGGCATATTTCGAACATTCTACCAATTATTTTCTGGTAAAAAGCTCTGCCCATAAATTAAACTGTACCTATGTCTCACAACGCTTTAAATAGATGATATATATTGAAAAAGCACTGCCGACAGATTTATAGTTCTTATCAGTATAAACAATTCTTCGTTCGTCAGCAGCTTAATCTAAGGTCTGTTATTTTGCTGCCATTTAAATGATTATGCCTTTAATTACTGTTGTCAATGAATACAAAATATTATTAATAAAAAGAGAAATTTCACAAAGCAGATGTACCTACTTATATAGGTTTCGCGAGATGTTGGCGCTATAAAGAAACAGCACTTATCTTGCTGATCTAGATACGATGTCACTGACTACTAGACTCTGTATACAGGAACTCTCGCTAATGATAGACCTCGCATACACGTATAGTTCATAAAGTAAGTACCTGTGACTGATAGTCAGTGATATCTCTATTGCTTTGCCAGGTCGTACGTAAGAAAGTAGGTAAATATTTTCCTTAATATTGAGTCTCAGCAGAGGCGTGTTGCAATGTAATCGAATAAATCCTGCCAGCATGTCACGCAAACAACAACTTTCTGCGCAATATTAGGTACTTTGTGCGTCTAATTTAATCATCCGATTTCATTGTGATAGCAATTCAGGGTCAACAACAAATAATTTTCCTTTGAAGAACATAACATGACAATAACAACTAATATTTTGATAAGACTTAGCAAAAGCAAATAAAGCAAGTCTATGGGTATGAAAATATTATACATTGTAACCTAAATAAAGTAATGTGAACCGAATCATTAACATTTTTTTGAATAAGGAAAATATCATTAAAGTAAGTGAAAAGTAATTTCATTTGAATAATAAATACCTTGTAGGTTTTCACAGAAACAACATATTAGATGATAACATAATACAACCTTATCAGAAATATTACGTAGTTTGCTAATAAAATAAGGTCTATTTGTGAGCATGAATTACCTAAATATTCATATAATTATGTATGAACAGAAAATTGTCTCATCTTCAAATATTATTAATTTCAAAGTCAAAGTCAAAACCATTTATTCAGTTTAGGCCCTAGAAGGGCACTTATGAAGGTCGAATTACAGAAGTTACCACCGGTTCGGAAGTCAGCCTTCAACTGAGAAGAACCGGCAAGAAACTCAGCAAGGTTACATTTTTTAAATATTTTTGGACCATCTGACTATATCGGCTTTTTTTTCAAATGTTTAACAATTTTATTCTTAAACTAATACAAAAATACATAAAAAATTATAACCCGCATTAGTTACCTACATAGTAAACTAAAACAAAAATTTCAGGCGGTTTCATCATCTCAACATTAAGTAAATATATAATAATGGTCTTTGAGGTGATAATATGTATTAATTAATTCCACAGCCCACTTTCGGCATCATGGCGCCGGAATCAGCTATGCTGTTCGTAATCCTGAGCCCAGTAAGTGGCTACTACAAATCTAGCGGCGACGGGGCCGTCTCGATATTCGCCGACCCCGCTGTGGTGCGCGCCTTCCCCGGCGGTGTCGGCAACAGAAAAGTCGGATCTAATTACGGACCCACTATAGGTAATTAAATTACCTTCAACATTTAATGAACCCAATTTAAATGTGCCCTTGGAATCAATCTTAGATAACTTAACATTTTCAATTTAATTAAGTGTCGTATATACTTACACGTGCTCGTATACATTATGAAATGACCAATCAGTTAGCTAACTGATAAATAGGCCATAAGTTATAACCGGTTCTAGTCGAGATTAATCGGTATCGGTGTGTAAAGTTTATAATATCGTTTGCAGAAGCCACCGCCCGAGCCGCTAAACTGGGGCACCACCAAGTGTTGTGGCTGTTCGGACCCAACCACCAGCTCACCGAAGTGGGAGCCATGAACATATTCCTGGTCTACATCAACGATCAAGGAGGTAATTATAAACTGTATTATACTGACAGTATATTTCAGCAATATATATATAATCTTAATAATTATGACATACTGCCAATTAAGGATTTACTTATTTTATTTGAACATGATATTAGCATATTTAGATGATGAGAATTATTTTAATAATAAGTAATTGTTAATAATATATAATCGTCCAGAAGATATGTATGTAAGCGTCCGATATAGTAGTGTTATCTGGTTCGACGGCGCTCTGACCCTTTGACCGGTAAATTCTCGTCTCATATCTGAAGCAACAATTAGGGTCAGTAACATCAGTATAGTTTTATCCAGTGTGAAATATTATTTACTTTACTCTCTGTAAATATATTATGCAATAACGATGTTATTTCTATGTAGATAAACAGTTGAGTACTCCGCCATTGAACGGGCTAATATTACCTGGTGTCACGAGACGCTCTATAATAGAGCTAGCGGCGCAGTGGGAGGACCTTACCGTCAAAGAAGAAGTTATTACTATGGATCGAGTTGTCGAGCTCAATAAACAAGGACGAGTAAGTTTTCATTCTTTACCGATATGATAATCATTAAACATTTTAGTATTGGTGTATTTAGTATGCACGATCTAATTGAATTATATTTGTTTCCAGTTACTAGAGATGTTCGGCGCGGGTACAGCCGTCTTAATAAGCCCAATAAGTAGGGTCGGCTTCCTAGACAAGAATATCGATATACCGACCATGAAGCAGCCGCAACCAGTGTTCCAACGAGTTAAGGACACGTTGCTCGCGATACAGTACGGTCATATAGAGCATCCCTTCGCTAAAATTATTTCATAGTGCCGGACAATGGCAGGATGCCATTACAATGACTTATATTTACGTAGAAACGTGAACACTGTGAATATACGATATATCTCGTGAACGATCATGTGCGGAGGTATGATCACAACACTGTGGCCAAATGTGTGGACGATAAATGAATGTTATTAAAAGATAAATGTTTATTGATAAGCTAAGGTTACATTGAACACAATAAGCAAAAGCAAGACGATGTATATAAAATGCTGCGCATTTATTACCAAGAAATGCCTAATTATATTGTTATCGTCGAGTGATATCAGTGTGTACGTACGTGTTTACTTTATTTATTATCTCCTATCTGTTAGTAGGCAGTAGAAATTATTTAATTCACTACCACCACTATATTAATTATTGTGGGGTATTTTGTTTGAATTAAAAAACTAATATTTTAAACATTCATTTGTATCGATATAGCATTATAGTTTGTAACCCCGTTTCAATGATAATGGATTTAAAGGTGATGTAAATAATAATAGGTGCTTAATGTAAAATATATAAATATCTCTGAACAACTTTTCTTTCCGTTGAACGGAAGAGTTTGATGCTATCTTGTATAGCAATCAAAATTATATTAATTGTTGATGAGGACTCGTGTTTAAACCACGTTATAATAATGTGATATTACCCTGTAAATAAATATGAATAAACAACGCTTACTCTTAACGTTATTCTTCTAGGAAAGAATAATGGTCTGCTAAGTAAACAAAAGTCTGCCTCATTGAAACTCTTTAGAATAACTTACACTTATTTGTTGTGTATTGTATTCCAAAAGCATGTATGTATGTATGTATAGTATAGTATAGGTTGGACGGACGCGGACGTAGCGAAACAATACAATTGTTTCTAATAAAAATGTAAATAGTGTAATATACAATTAACATTACTTGCCACTATTGTTCCTCATTCCCCATATTTTAAGGTTAAGAGTAAGCTTTTCAGTATGTTTATTTTTCTAGTCTAAGATAAGAATCTGTATGAATAGTTAAATGTTGATAAATATATGTTGTATACATTTTGTTTCTTTCTTTACTTCCAGATTACATGAACGTCTTTAATTCAACCGCCTATTTTGCGTAAAATTTGGATGTACTGACAGATATCACTTAATTCCGCTACTTTAGTTCAGTAAAGGTGAAATTATAGTTTAATTATTGAAGTTTAATTCTGTGTAATAAATAGCAAAAGACATAGATATTGTTCATATTTTTTAATCAGTAAAACACGTAGAAATTGCATTTATATATTACCTATTACTCAGGTGGTAGCGGTAGTTCATCGTCGAATTCATCAACGTTCTTCTTTCTGTTGTCGGCTCGATGCAGTGGGCGACTCGGCTGTAAACTATCTTGAGTTGACGTGTCGCCCGAATACCTACAAAAGATGGAATAATCTGTATATATAAAAGGCAATCGTTACTGACTGTCTGATCTATCAACACGCAGCTCAAACCACCGAACGGATTGCGCTGAAATTCTACACACGTTATTATGACGTAGATATCCGTTAAGGATTTTTCAAAATTCACCCCCAAAGGGTATAAAACGAGGGTTCAAAGTTTGTATGGAGGATCGGGAACGAAACCTCAGGGCGTAAATCTAGTTTAATAATAAAAATATCCCTTAAAATATACATTTCCTCATTTATGATATTCCGTACATATATTTAGGTGATTGATTTTTATATGTATATCAGCTACTACACTCATGTATATGTAATGATGGAATTGATTAGTGAATGAAATCTTATAAATATTCAGTTGTTTGACCCTGTGGCGCCACAGTTTGAGTTTTTTAGTACGACGCATGTCTGGTGCGCAATAACTTATTTTAACAGTATGACCATATTGAACTTGGGTGTTTGGAGCTCGTATCTCGCATTTTCGATATTCAATAGGCCGATACTATTTTAATTTATTTAGGCCCAGAATATCTATTACAACAATAAAATATAGATAAAAGTCAAACGGATTAAAATCATGTACATTTCTGTATTATATCTGTTATTATTATTCAAATAAAAATCATCAATTCCACAAAACCATTAAATATACTTTGTAGACTTTGTGTACATAATATACACTCTTTGTGACTCTTTTGGCACTCTTTGGACACTCTTTTGACTCACAAGGCGATGAAAGCTCAGTGGTAAGTGACGTCGAATACCGCGGCGAAGGTCGTGGGTTCGAATCCTACAATGAGCTTGAGGTGAAGGAAAACATCGTGAGGAAACCACAGCACGGTGGTAGGGTACTTTGTAGTACTCGACTGGCTGGCTACCACCCTCAAGTTGAAAATCTGTCGCCAAGCACCTGTTGGTGTGTTTCGGCATTTGCACTTGAGAGCCAGTTCGCCTTTAAGGCATTGAATAGGTGTACAACACATTAGCAATACCCTGGTATTGCTAATGTCAATAGGCGACGGTTGTCACTTACCATCAGGTGACCCGCCTGCCTCGTTGTCACTTGTGACATAAAAAAAAAACTCGATTATGTTACCTCCGTAGTGGTTCATACTACCCGTATTGCCAAACAATTAAATAGGTTTTTTGGGTATTTTTTTAAATGGAAACTCGAAATTATAAAAACAATTTTTGTTCATCAAAATTGCTTTTTCCTTGCTAAAATTGGATTTGAATAAATAAAGTGGATGCCTACGTTGGAAAAGAAATCTGTGTGCAATAAAATAGCAAAAGACATTTATAGTTTTAGGCTCTGCTATGATAAGTCAGTCATTCAGAATAAAACTTTTATGCGTATAGTCTAGCTTTCTGCTTCACGGTTTAACCGGCGATTTTCCGCCTCAGAGGTCGAATTAAAAAAACCTTTTATTAATGGATTTCATGTTTCTAATTCTAGCGGGTTAGGCTTTGTTGATAAGTAAGTCAGTTAGGGCAATGAAACATATAACTAAGTACATTTAAACAGTCATACCTACATTTTAAAATTGTATTCATGTTAAATTGTATTCCTTATCGTATTGTTATTAAAATAAAAGCTATTATAAATGACGTCAAAGCTAACCGTATCTGTAAATTATTTACAATTACAAGGAATGACATGTCGCTTTTAGTTTTTGCGTATACGGTAATAAACCCTGTAAAGATGGACCTTTAAAATCTGTATTATAAAACGAGAATCTAAACACTAGACTAGGATAGGTATGTCAAGAATAAAATAAAAAGGAGATGCAATTTATAACGAAATACATATTATAACGTATTTACGGATAATTATCTCATTTGTTCCTTAAAAATAACGTTATTTATAGTATTATTTATTCACTATACAGGGTGTAATCGTTAAGTGTGTCCAGGCGATTATTCCGTAACTATTACAGATATCAAAAAACTTTAAAATGAAATCGAAAGTACGTTACCTAATCAGTAAAATGACATGTTTTTTGTCAAAATTTTGGATACTTCTCGTTTGATTAAAAAAAAAATTGATGTAATTTTACTGATTAGGTAACGTACTTTCGATATCAGTTAAAATTTTTTGGATATCTGTAATAGTTACGAAATAATCGCCTGGACACACTTAACGATAACACCTGTATAGTAACTAAAAAAACTACTATAGATATAAATTTCGCGTAGAATAAAATTTTTAGGAACTGTTATTAAGGCTCTTTTACATTGGCGTGGAACGGAATGGATGCGTATTTTTGTAAAGCATAATGTACTTTACCGCCATTGGTAAGTACGGGAATCTAAGAATGCGCGAGGAATCCCCGTAAGACACGCGACCTCTTTTTTGGCTCGTATCTATTTAGTACGTTACATAATTGACATTAAGCTCATTTTGCTATACACAATTTCTTCGCTTCCATTCCGTACCGCGGCAATGTAAATTGAGCCTTAGTATATTGAGGACATTATTAAACGACTGTGAAGTTTCCAAGTAGTTTTTCACGTAAGTACAATCGTGCTTTATTTGTCATATTATCGCTAGCAGCCGTATCTATTTTATTATGATTAGAAATTTCAAACTTAATAACTTACTAGAAATTAGTTTCAACATTGGCCCCATCACTTACAATGGTGAGTAAAACCGCGGGGGACACCTAGTATTAAATAATGATGATAGTACGTACGCATGGGGCCGAGTTTGAGCACTGTCTCCACGTCCATCGCTCGAGCGTCGAGACTGTCGAGACGCGGGAGGCAACGGAGCCGCGCTGTCCCCTCGACTTCCTGAAATTATGTCACCGAAAAATACATGGATGGATTGTGTGAGAGGAGAGATGATTATGACTAAGGATGGAGTGAATTCTGATATGACAAATAGAAGGGCCGAATGGAAGAAAAGTACCTACACATTGTACCGACCACAAATAATGGGGAACAGGGCAGGCAGATGATTAAATCACGCTTTTGTACTCCTCTTCCTTCCATTCTATGTAGTTTGAGATACTTAAATAGAGTTATCAGTGAAAAGAGAAAAGCCGGTATTTAACTATACAGCTACCTATTTCAATAACGTAATTACAATCAACAATTACTATGTATTTACATACCAAAGGAATCTTGACCTAATAAAATCAGTAGGAAAATAATGTTTTAACTATTTTCTGTTATTGCGTCATACAAGTTCAAATCAATAGTATCATGTAATTAAGTCATTGGTTCATAGGTTAATAGTCATTACCTCTTTAACTGACAATGACCACATTGAATCATTTAAAATTTGTCCTAGATTAGTAAGGGATTCCTCAAATGAAGCACATGATGACAGAACTATGTCGTTATATAATAAATAAATAAATATCCTCGAACATTTTGACACACGGCTATCTGATACCAAACTAAGCAAAGTTAGTAATATGGAAACCAGATCACTGATATACTACATATACTACTTAAATAGATAATTACACCCAGACTCAGGACAAACAGACATGTTCATGCACACAAATATCTGTCCTGGATGGGAATCGAACCCACGACGTGCGGCATAAATTATATAAATTCTATAATCCCCGTCTATAAATTAATAGATTAATTTGTATTTAACTAGCGATCCGCCTAGGCTTTGCACGGATGTACAGTGTATGACTGTGGTGTATGTCACGAAGTTTGAGCTGGGTTTCTTGCCGGTTCTTCTCAGTGGAAGGCTGACTTCGGAACCGGTCGTAACTTCTGTGATTCGACCTTCATAAGTGCTCTTCTAGGGCCTAAACTAAATAAATGGTTTTGACTTTGACGGTCGTATAACTATAGAATGTCTACGATGTTTTGGGGCATGCCGGTGGACAGTCCGTTTCGCTGCGAGCGATTAATAATTTTAAACTGTTCAAGGAAATCGGGTCCCTCGCGCTTGTTATGCTGTACGTACCTACACAATACACGAAAACATCTATTTATACCAACATCTAAATAATACGTTATATCCCTTATATCATAATTATAAAATTATTTATTATATTGTACAAACTGTTAAAAAAACTATTGATATTGATTCCCATTATTTATAATCACCTCTGAACTGATCGATTGGCGATTGACTTGCTCTAGATGATACGCTGCTAGCCGAAGTTACTGCCACTGGAACAGGGATTAGCAGTCCTTGTTATTTAATTAACTCATTGGTTTGGATATGGGACTATCATCCCAAAACTATATATACATATAAAATATTACAATTCTTAATCAAGTTATTAGTATGCTACATCGAAGGTAGTAAGTTTGCTTCCTGCAATGGGCCTTCCGTAAAGTAATACATTGTAAGAAAACCGATCCTATGTAATTTAGGACGATCATAGCGAATACCTCCATAGAAAAAGGTGCGTTTGTTTTCAACTATGTTTTATTTTAAGATATAATATGATCTGCAAATAATGTTATACCTATTGTGACTGCGAGTGTAAAAAAGCTTAATTTTTATTTTTAATGTGTATACGATACGAACCTCTTTCCTGTTGTTTAACGCGAGCTTGTGCGCGCTGTAGCTCTCGGGTCCACGTGCTAGTTTCCGATAACCCTTGATCACCGCACAGCTTCACGATTAACTTAAGACCTATAAGCCAAAAATACGTACAGGAAACATTAAAAAGATCATAATGCTTAATTACCACGACGTTACTATTGATAACAAACAATAAGGCGATGATAGCTCAGTGGTAGTGACGTCGGATACCGCGGCGAAGATCATGGGTTCGAATACTAGTGATATAAAAAATAACAATAATTTTAAAATACCATTTTTGTAAACTAAGAGATCATCCGAGTCATAATAGGTATCTATCAAGAGATTATCCTTTTGTAATGCAATACGTATACTTACATAGATACATAAATAGATAGATACTAACATTGAACATTGTCCGGGAACCTGGCGTTCATCTTCTTGTAGAGAGTAAGCGCTTCTTGGTACCGCCCGTTGGCGCGCAGACAGCCACCCATTAGCAAACCCCACTGTGGCTGTACAACACATAAATAAGGAAATAAACTTTATATTAAACGTGTACTGTCTAAACGGACGCGCTATAAGTAGGTACTTGCGCATTCTTAACCATATTTCCATGCACGTTTATGTATAGATAGATAGTGCTATCCACGAAGACGCGCCCCACTCTTTTTCCTAACCCCTTACAGTGCATGTGTATATCCTTTCAATGCACACTTGCACTCAGTGGCGGATTATCCCTAAGCCAAATTAGGCACGTGCCTAGGGGCGCGAAGTTACAAAAGGGCGCGCGCGCGGTAATTTTTAAACTTCCTTACACATTTACTAACACAATTAATGAATTTTTGGTATAAAGATAGATTGGGGCCTTGGAGAAAGGACATAGGCTAAAAGATAAGATGCCTCGGGAACGCGGGTGAAACCGTGGGAGACAGCCAGTTTATGATATTAGTAGGATTGCCGCTAGAGGAGCGCTAATGAAGTGGTTCCTAGGGCGCTCTCGACATTTAATCCGCCTCTGCTTGAACTTTAAGAAAAAGACGTGAGTCTCCGTGGTGGCACTATCTATTATAATTATAGTATTCAAATAGATTCCAAAATATAATAAAAAACAAAAAAAGCAGTCTTACTGCGCGTCAATACTTTGGGAACATTTTTCTATGTAAGTAGTCGAAACATCTTCAGCCTCCCTAGATCCGCTGATCTGCTTACCAGTTCAGTTTCATCATCACTTACCACGGTGGTAAAACGATAGATAAATGTACTTACATTATTGGGTTGTAATCTGGCAGCACGCCGATAATACTGCAATGCAATATCTGGTGTCGCTTCATTGGCCAGCCATTCTAAAGCGGACAGTTCGCACGGCCACACCGCTTCCACCTGGACAATAAATACATTGTTTAATTTTAGACCTTAGAGTAGTAGTATATAAGGACTACAATTTTAACATTAATATAATTGTATCAATCATCACTGAGTATGAACGCTTAGTGATTAGTAAGGTATAAGAGGAGCGTTAAGCGAGAAGCGGTTCCTTTCTGTCACTGTTTTTCTGGAAGAAAGTTTCTGTGATCTCTCCTTACATCTTGATAGTGGTGTTTAGCAGTCTGCGTGTCGCCCATATCAGCGTGGAGTCGAGCGAGCGCGCACGTCACTCCCACGTCCCATCCGCTGATCAGACTGTACCTGTAGTATTGCGACAATAATACGTCAGCTAAATATTTAATTGCCTAGGTTATTTCGTCACACAAATGTGAGAGAGAACCTACATTACATATGCTATGGCAAAAAATAAATTTACTGAATCCCTTAATCGATTCTAAAAGTAAATATATATTTTTTGGAACAAATATTTTTTATGCGGCTTACAGTAGAGTGAACTGACTGAAGTCGTCGAGTAAGAAAAAATCGTTATATCAGAACTACTGTCCACTAGTATTAGATACGCAATCTCGTAGCACTGCATGGTAGCTTTGGAGCTTACAGCCTGTAGCGTTTATACGGTCACATTGAGAAACTCCTCCTTTTTTGAGTCGTTTAATAAAGGTCTTGACGGCGGCCCCCGACCGCACAAGTTTTATTTTTACTATTTCAATTTCTGTAATTTTAACCACACGTTTATAAGCCCAACATAATCAAACAACTTTGAACACCGAGGAGCCAAAAATTAACACTACATCTATTTTGTTAGATATTGTATCGCTTGTATTGTTTTCGCCGCCGTAGAAGTCAACACTTATATATATAATCCTGCTACTACGACATTATTTTGAAAACCGACAAGATATTGTGTATGCGTTATTGAAGTTACACTTAAACAGATGTAGAGGTGTGTGTACGTAGGGTAGGTACCAGTGTTCAGCGGCAGCAGGATCGCTTGCCAGCCTGGCCAGGCCGGCGGCGCAGAGTGCGCGGAGCGTGGCGCCCGCGCCGGCCGCACCACGCGTGCGCTGCCACCGCGCCGCCGCGCCACCGCCCTCTTCCTCACTCTTCTCTAGAGCTAAGGCTGCAAGGATGATAGCTCCGTGGTAGTGACGTCGGGTACCGCGACGAAGGTCAAGGGTTCGAATGCTACAAAGCTTGGGCTTTCGGTGAAAGAAAATATAGTAAGGAAACCACAGCACGGTGGTAGGGTACTTTGTAGTACTCGACTGGTTGGCTACCACTCTCATGTCGAAAATCTGGTGTTCTGGCATTTGCAATTAAGAGCCAGTTCCCATCTAGGCTTTGTGTGCTTACCATCTTCGGCCACATCATCACTTACCATGGTGAGATTGTAGTCAAACACAAGCTTATCGAGAATATAAAAAAAAGATTTTGCTCGAAATGTAAGTAACGTAGAATCTTGAATTTAGCGCCGCATCATAAGTGGATAAATATTTATTTTAGATCTAAAAAAAGCTTAAATAAACATATCATGAGAGATAAAATTTCAAGGAACTAACTAGCTAGTACAATATTGGTCATATAATGTAGGCGAAAAGTGCAAAACTGCTAAAAAAAATTTTTTAATAGGGCCATTAGATATTACGATTACAGGAAAACTGTAAAATGTAGGTAGAAACTTACGGTGACCTTTTAACCTACATACTTAGTTATCAATTCTTATCAAATAAAAAAAACATTTATTGTCCGGAGCATATAGTATAGATTACATTTGTGCTTTTCATAATGTCATTTAGATAAAGGAGACTTTAGGAGTTTCGGAGCACCGGTTTTATTTATAAACTTTTTTTAGACACTAATAAATACCTGATAACTAATTTCTTCTATTTGGTCCTGTATCTTTTATTTCGAACTTAAGTTTATAATATTGCTGCCATAAGATTCCATTCGGCAATGAAATAAAAATGGAAAAGGATGGTATCTACAGTTTGGGTTTTTTTGAGCATAAGATCATTATACTTATGTATCTATTTTCGACATTAAACAAAAATTACAAGAATGATAAAATAATAATGGATGGAGCTCAAAAACGAGGCTACAAACGTGTACAGCAAACACGTGCATATTGAATCATAGGTCATTATGTAAACCGGGTAAGTTGGAGCAGACAAGAGATAAAAAAGTTAAGTCACGCTTGTTTATCCAAAAATGTACGATATGACTATCTGGCAATAGGTACATTATTGTTCTCATCTATTTATATAGCGACGTTACCGTTAATAGATAGGTAAATAGTCGGTATAATAGGTACAACATTGATCTGTTCTAAATTCTTATCATTTCCAACCTGCTCAAAGGTTTTTTTTAATTGTATAAGCTTGTGTTTGACAGCAATCTCACCATGGTAAGTGATGAACTGGCTCTCAAGTACGGCTGTTAGAACACACGGGTGCTTGGCAACAGATTTTCAACATGAGGGTGGTAGCTTGGTTTTCTCACGATGTTTTCCTTCACCGAAAGCTCAAGCTTATTGCAGGATTCGAACCCACGACCATTGCCGCGGTATCTAACATCACTGCCACTAATGTTGACGTGAATATTTTCACGAGATTCTTCTTATTATATGTCAAAACGATAGTTTATATGGAGTTTTGTACAAAATACAATCTTGTGACGTCATAAATATAAGTACACTATCAAAAGATCTACTCTTTGTCGTTCAATTGGTTAAAAAATCGTAACAAGAATTAATTTTACGTGTTCGTTATTTTAAAGTATTTTGAGATGTTTTATACACTGGTTAGAATTAGATATTTTTTCTTGAATATAAGCAGCATCAGTATAGACTTGCCTAGGTCATGCATGGCTATCAGATCGGCAGGGTCGAGATGTGTAGCGGCGGCCAGTAGCTGTGCGGCTTCCCGCCACGCGTCGTCTGCGCCTGATTCCCGCGCGGCTCCCAGCGCGGCCGACACTCGCGCGGGACAAGAGTACGGGTCGTCACGTGACGCTGCTTCGCCCAACGCGCGGGCTTCAGACCAGTTACCAAGCTGTCAACCACCTCATATTTAAACATCATACAATTTCATACGAGTGACTATCAACTGTAAAATCGTGAAAAGTTGAGTGCTAATATTATAAATACGAAAGTCTTCTATCTGTTACCTTTTCACGCCTAAACCGTAGAACCAATCTTTATGAATTTTGGTATAGAGATAGTTGCGACTTTGGAGAAGGACATAGGATACTTTTTATCCCGGGAAAAGAGAAGATCCCTCGGGAACCCGGGAGAAACCGCGTGGTAATAACTATTAATCTATATTTAGGACTTAAATTTTATGGTTAAATATATGATATTTATGTACTTAGGTAGATTAATACTGTTGTCAGTATTAATACCTGTCTAGTAAGATATCTAACCTAATTATAGTTTAATTCATCACAAATATTTCCAAGCACATTTCAAGCCTGAACTGCTTTATTAAATTTTTGAGTAAGCTTTCAAAGGGGTCAATGTTCCTTAAATGGAACATTTTATAACTCTCGAGAACTTTACGGCAGAGTACCTAACTGGGGCGGCACCAAAAAAGAAGCGTCAGTTTTCATCAGCTTACCGCATAAGCTACAAAAGCGGCATCAGCGTTCGCTTCAGCGCGCAGTACACGGTCATTAGGGTGCGCGCGTGCGACAGCCTTCAAGCGCTGTAAAGCGCGCTGCCCCGCCGCTGCAGCTGGCGCCCGCAGCGCTCGAAGCCCTGCCAGTGCTCCGCCCAGCTCTAGTCGAGCGCCCATCGAACCACCGCTGTAGCCACGTAGTGCTTCCACGCACCATGACATACCACTGCCATGAGTTATAGAAATATGTTTTTATTTTCACAAAATGGTAGTCAATTCAAAATTTTATTGGCTATGAGCGCTATAGCCCCCGCTGCTACGGCCGGTGTTCGTTGTACTTGAAACTTTGGCACTGCTCAACTCGCTTTGGCGACGCGAACTTTATATATTTAAAAGATTTGGTTTCAAAATCAAAACTCATTTATTCAGTTTAGGCCCTGTTAAGGCACTTATGAACGTTTACAATTTACTCTACCACCTTGAATATTTGGTATCTATAACCCGTTTTAAGAAAACTAATTTCGGGTAAATGTCTGGCTCTGGCTTTCTGTAGTAGTCCTTTCGTAGTAATTAATTTTCAATGATTTTGTAAGTTTCGGGGATTAAATTGCCTGTAACTGTGCAAATGGTAGGTTTTATTCCAGCGAACTATTGCAGACACACTTAAGAAACTATACAAAAAATAACAACGTCGGTTCTCGGTGACGGAACGACACATCTACGTCAATGCGATTGACGGACTTATATTATCTGTCACAGCGCATGCATCACCTTCAAAAATGTGCAATATTATGGAACGTCACGGGCCACTCGTAGGAATAGAGACAGACAGGTGTATGTAAAGTGTGTAGTGATGGGTACGTACCCCGAGTCGTCCCCGCGACTGGGCGGTCGCTGCAGCGCGGCGGCGGCGAGGGCCAGGCAGCGCTCGGCGGCGGCGGCGGCGCGGCGCGACCATCGCGACAGTCGGTCCCCGCGGACCACGTCGCGCACTACGCACTCGTAGGCGTCTTTCTCCTGTATACCATACCATACCACCACACAAAAATATATATTTCACTCGCGTTTTCCAAGATTAAGCTAAACCCTCTGCCTTTTTTATTTAAATTGATTCAGTACAACTTTCCGGTTTTCAGATTTATCTCTTTATATGTGGTACATGACATTGCTTCTTGCTAGATTTCGTTGTTCTAGGTCAGAGGTCGGCAAACCGAAGCTCGCGAGCCGCATGCGGCTCTTCAAGTTCCCCTCAAATATATTTTCTTTGGGTGCATATGATATCAAATATTACCTAGGTAAATACCGCGAGTCAAATAACTGTCTTTATTTCGAACCCAAACACAGTTTCAGAATACAGTGAAAAACCCGGCTCAATGTTTTTTTGGAATCCGGCTCTTTGTCTAAAAAGTTTGCCGACCCCTGTTCTAGGTTAACGGGTTTATAGGTTTTGATACCTTTGCGAGAGTCAAAATAGTCGTCTTTTGATTGCTTTGACTTAGAAGTTAGATTTTTTCACTGCTTCTAGGGATTGCAGACCTGAGTAGTCAATATTCATTTTAAACTTGATACCTCCACGCTTTCCTGAGAAAAAAGGTTTTAACAGACGGACAGATAGGCAGACCGACAGACAAATAAGTCATTCTATAAGAGTTCCATTTTTTCTTTTGAGGTACGAAACCCTAAAAATGATCAAAACACGTACTTACATCATCTATAGTGATATCTTGATGGTAGGTCGGAGGCTCAACGTCCAACATGGCGTGAAACGCTGCTTTACCGCCTTCAGTATCGTTGAGTGCCACCGAACACAGCACTAGATGCAGCCCTGGAACATTATAGTTAGCTATTAGACTCTTGCGTAGACATTCAAAAAAGGAATGAATAGTTTTCTGTAATGCACAGAACTGGCTATCTCAAGCGCTAAGCGCTAAACCCCGTATATTGGTTAGATATATGAGGCATCTTTGGTCATATTATGTGATCTCAGTCTACCCACAACAATGTAAAACGTAGGGTAATAAAAACATCTGATGTTGCGGTGAAGGTCGTCAGTAACAACAATGAGCTTGATTTTTCAGTGATGGAAAACATCGTGACAACAGAACACGGTGCAGGAGTGCTTTATAATATCCAACAAGTTGACTACCCTCCAAAAACATTCGCCGAAAACCTACCGGTGTATGCCGGATACTCAATTTTCCCTTCTAGACTTGATATTTATTCATGGTTTTACTGTAGAATCCCGTCAATCCCATGATGGACGAAATAGATATTCCAACTCCATGTACCTGTTTGAAAATCTCCTTGTTCGTGCATAATGTGTTGGAAATTGGTAACTGCATCACGAAACTTGCCCATACGTACTAAAAGTAGGCCAATGTTGTGCATCATCTTCATCCTGAAAATAAATACAATGTAGATTTTTAACATCTCAATTGACGTCATTTTTAAAAACCCTTTGCAAGTGATGCAAACCTGAGGTCTTTTTCAGCTGTCGGTGTTTGATCCAAAGCCATACGGTATAGTTTTAATGCTTTCGGATGTTCTCCCATTTTGAAATATATGTTGCCCATATTTACCTGAAAAACAAACACAATAACTGACAATTTAAAGACATGGTTGAAGGAGTTTGGGAGTGGTCGACCTATTTTAACAATTGCTGATTTAATTAAAGTAACGACTTTTTTATATTACCTTGAGTCGGTTAGCGTGAGGAAACAATTTGTTCCTTGTCAATAATTGGTACGTGTTTAAAGCTTCAGTGTACATTTCATTCAGAGCATATTGACCGGCTAAATTGCATAGCACCTGTAAATTTCCCATTAATATCATAATCAAATACTTTATAATGCAAGGCGATGATAGCTCAGTGGTAAGTGACGTCGGATACCGCGGCGAAGGTCGTGGGTCTTACAATGAGCTTGAGCTTTCGGTGAAGGAAAACATCGTGAGGAAACCACAGCACGGTGGTAGGGTACTTTGTAGTACTCGACTGGCTGGCTACCACCCTCAGGTTGAAAATCTGTCGCCAAGCACCTGTTGGTGTGTTCCAGCAATTGCACTTGAGAGCCAGTTCGCCTTACCAATCCCCTGGTATTGCCAATGTCTATAGGCGACGGTTGTCACTTACCATCAGGTGACCCGCCTGCCTCGTTGTCACTTGTGACATAAAAAAAAAAATAATAATAATGTTCGATTTATCTTTTAGTACTTGCCGCAAATGTGAGGTCTAAATTATGGGTGTCACCAAGATTGGACTGTTCCTGCATACGAATCAACTGCCGTTCAAGAGTTGATGCCTCTTGTGCTTTAGCCAAGGCCTAAACAGAAAATTAAACCTGATTAAATATCTGACTTATAATACATAAGTAGGTTGGTACTTGCTACCTAGGGCCAAAGAATAAATTACCTGTCCCAAATCAACTTTCCTCTTTGAACTAGTTTCGTCATCTGGATCTGGCTGAGCACTGAGCATGCAAGATTCTTCAACCAAAGCCATAATGCGAGCCTCCATTTGTTTTATTCTATCTTCAATACTGGAATGTAGTTATACATAATTTCGCATAGAATAATTTATTTACGGTCCGATAAGTATTTTTATTTGGTAAATGTACGCAATCAATACTCTTAATTTATTATCATTATATAAATCTTAATTTATTATAAAGTACTATTATAAATATGAACGTTTATTAGGATGTTAGAGTGTGAAGATGTTTGATAATATTTTACAAACAAAATAAAATAACCAATATTGATGCAACGTGGCACAGTTGGTACATCATAATAGTATATGTATGTATATGTAAATGAAAAATAAATTATTATATATTAATTATTATATATATTATATTATTTATCCCGGAAAAAGATCCTCGGCAACACGGATGAAACCGCGGGGCACAGCTGGGTCGCTAGTTACAGGGGACAAGGCTGAATCTGAGTGAAGTTAGGTAAGGTAAAAAACAAAAAAAAATCTAATGTAAAACCTACCTAAAATAAACTATAATAGTGCGTCGAAGAATTCCTCCGCATCGCCGTCGACTGGTAACTGCCACTGTTTCGATTTTTCAGATAAATAAAAGTATGCTCACGTATCTTCCTTGGCGTCCTCGCGGGCAGGCGCGTCCCGGGTGGTGGAAGTATACCCGGCGGCACGCACCGCAGTCACGGGCCGCGCCGCCGACGTGCCCGCGCGGGACGACCCGCCGCGCACGTTCACAGTACCCATACGCATCATCTGCGATTGCACTTTTATATATAACCACCTAAGGCTTTTGTTTTATCTATACTGACATTATAAAGAGGTAAGGTTTGCTTGTCACTACTCGGTTCTAAAAATTATTTCCCCAATTAAAAGCTTTATTATCACTGTCTAACAGTGTATATTTTATTCGGGAACGAGGTCGTAGACGTCTAGTGCAGACTGGTTGATCTGAATATGGGAAATCAGGTTAACGGTGTGTCAGCAAGTCTTCATATATTTTTAATATACTTTAGTAAAGATAAATTGTATCAAATAAAATATATAGGTGTTCTGTTTTGTTAAAAAATAAACTAAGTTAGCACAGCTGAATTTTATGTTGTTGTAATTGATAAAGTAAATGTCTTTGTAACCAGCCCGGACGGCGTAACGCTGAAACAAACTTAATAGAAATTTGAAAGGAATGGTAGATAATTGTGATGATTTAAACAAAAGTATGGTAGCATACAGTCATAAAGTATGCAACTCTGTCCTTATAAATATTAAATTAAAAACTTAACAGTATTATTAGAATTTAAATCACTACTAAAACATTACCTATGTATAAATATTTTACATCAGCCAAATATTTTTTACCTGGAACTATTTATTTTGCACAAAATATATTTTTAAGGTTAACTTCACAAGCAAGAAAGAAAAGTTTAATAGACTTACTCCTGTGCCCATACGGCTGGGTACTTTCCTGCCGATGCCAGCAGTCCTTAGCGTGTCCTGGAAGGCCTGGTCCTCTCTCAAGTTCCGCGTATCCAAAGCCGGCGCCACTTCGTTAAAACCTGCGTATAACTCATCATCTTCATCTACAACAATGGCCGTACGCGGCTTGGCATCTGTACCGAGTCGCGATGCGCTGTAGTAACGAGAACTTATCATTATGTATCTTTGTTATTCAATGCTTTTAGAATTTAAAAAAATACTTGAACGTCTGCTAGGGTGAAGTATTGTTGTGACGCGGTAACTATGGCAACAAATCTCATAACAATCGCCGAGTTTGACGAGGTCGAAGTACATTTAAAGAGGTTGCAAACGTAAAATTTATAGTAGGTATATAATAAATAAACAGCATTATATCTGTATACGGTTTTCTCATAATAAAACCAATTATAATTATTTAGTTACCTCTAAATGTTTGTTTTTGTTTTTCTGACCCTCATGGAACTTTCTAATAAGGTAAGTTCAAGGTATGCAGGGCTGTGGATAAAAATAAGAATAATATTCACGTTCCATATTTATTACATGATCACTAAATTTATTACAATCAAGTTCCATCTCAATATCATTACACCAATGAAACAAACGAGTAGTTTTAGCTAAATTAAAAACAACTGACTCAAATATTGAAATCACAATTATAAAAATTATGTGGTATTTCACACTCTTTTAGTACAGTGCTGTTGGAAGACACTGAAAATGTTTCACAAGTAAGTATACTAAGTATTGTAAATATAAAACTAACTTAAGAACTACAGTAATAAGTTTCAGGGCTTTAAACACTCGGTGAAATGTAACTGTGATTCAATCTCTACATTTAATTCCAGTCTATCTTTTTCCGTTCGGATTCTAACATTAATTTTTAATCGATATACAAACATGTTTTATTATAACAAAAATATTGCTTTGCTTACGAATACCTTAAATAATTAAAAAAAGTCGAAATATGCATCAAAAATTTGTGCATTCAATAGACAAATTTAGAGATGGAAAAACAACATATTAAAACTATTTCAATGGCTTTATACTTATTAATTATTATCAAACATAAAATCATCTTGTATGTCCATGAATAACGTTAAACCTATTGTACTTATTATAAATGCAAGCGAAGTTGCAGGCGAAAGGTAGTTAAAAATGAGAAACGTTTTAAAACTATGTATGTACCTAGTTGCTGTCCAGCTGCAATAGTTTATCGTATCTGAAAATGTAATCATCGTCACATGTAACCACAAATACATCTCACCGTGTATTTAGAGGCTCCTAGTCTATAAACACAGTACACATACTAAACGATTGATTACATCATCACCATAGCCTACTCCTAAATAGATTTTTATTCCATTCAAAATATTGGGTATAAAAATAAATGATTTCCAAAATTGTGTATCGTCATCGAAAGTAATAACATGATCCTACAGTATATTCATTTTAATGGATTTAATAATGCAGTAAACCTAACTAAACACTGAAAAAATAAATTTTAACAATGAAAAAATTTTTCGTGACCCTAAACGACTAGTATGAAATGCAAGAATTAAATATGTTTGTACACTTTTCACTTATCAATAAGATAACACCAGATAAAAATAATAGAAAAGTCTATTAACGGGGTTATGACTTAGATGTTAACATTTTTTTACTTGTTATCTATGTATATAATTTTATGTACACACAATTAACAAAAGTCACCGACACAAGACACTTTCACACTTATTATTTGAAGCAATATTCAGACCTTTTAAAGTACCTTTATTTTATTTATTTTTACTATTGTGGCATACTTTCGCACTTACACTTCAAAAACGATTACAAGTATTTTGTTCATATACAGGCTAATTACCTTGAGATGGCATATTTGTTGAGTCTGTCACGGAGACTTAGAACTGGCAAAATAAATTTTAACTTTTCATGTTAAAAGTCTTTCTGGATCAAAAAGTATGAAAATACTTATTTTTTGATGTTGGTTCGATAGTAAAAGTTGTTCAGCATGAAAAACCCAACGTTGAATTCGAAAAAGTCACCTCAAAATATTCACCTTCTAAACATCTGCATATTATTATAAATGCAATATTTTAGATTATTAAGTTAAATATTGTAGTTTCCAGCTTTATTAATTGACATAATTTTAATTCCAAACATCAGATCTAAGTTAATACGAAATGCGTAAGTATATCATAAAAGTATGGTTATGATTAATATCGTATTTTCACAATCAATAAACGTAATTATTCGTATTTCAATCTTATTACTATCATTGTAAATAAACAATTTGTAAAGACTGACAAGTCTGTTCATTTATGCAAATTATGATAGGTATTTTTAACATTTTTTTTGTTTTTTATATTCTAGTATACTCTGCTTACAATAACTTTTATAGCCTCTTGCTTAAATTCTATATTTCTGTTAGTTATTTATCTTATCATAACGGGCTTCAAACGTACGTCAACCCTGACTATTGTCGTTCGAGCCACTCGCGGCTAACATTTTAATTATTATGACTTTCGTTAAATAGAAGAATACATTAAATTATATGGCTGGAGACATCGTCTGTAGTGTATCGTCGATCAGGAGTTAGGGTCACAGTGATCACATTATGAAAGCACCAAAGTGGCTAGCATTCGAACATTTCGAAAGACAAGCCACAACTGTCATGCACAACTCGATGAGACAGATAGGTATATCACAGAACAAATTAAAAAGGTATTACATAAACAATAGTCTCCAATGAAGTGAAGCAACGTGCACGAAGTTGTGTGCGTGACCTGCACGTACGTTATGGCCGCTTGACTTGCGTCGGACAGGGACGCGATCGGCTTTTTTTTTCAAATTCAGCTTCCTTTACTGTGCTTCACTTTAAGTGCGCGGGGATCTGTGTACCTTTTTTATTTGGTCTGAGACGCATGTATATATATGTAGTAAGATTGAATGTTATAATTTGGCGACGAAGGAAGTTTTAATGGAATCTTACGAGGGTAGGTGTAGGTGTAGGGGGCGCATGTTCGCGGCTAGATCTGTGTGGAGAAGCGCGGGCGAGGCAACTCGAACGCGTCGCCGTGGAGCGACCGCGCCAACGCTTTGATACTCGCCGCTATGTCTTGCGGCTCCTCCTAAACATTTTTATTTTTTTAGTACTAGCTGTACTAATAGGGATGTTGCCTATATTCAATAAAAAATATCTAACACTAACTAATGTATAAAACACCTAAAATACTCGTAAATAGCGAACACTTTGTAAAACTCAACCATTTTATGATTTTTAATAACCAATTTAACAACAAAGAGAAGACATGCGGCGTATATTATGACGTCACAAGCAAGTATTTCATACAAACCTCCATATAAACTATCGCTTTGACATTTCATAAAAAGAAACTGATTTGATATGTCAGTCAATTTTTTTAAATATATTTATCATTTAAAGAATACAACACCGGTAGGTAAATACTCACATCATCAAAGTCCCTATAGGAGAGGCGTTCATTGGGCATGTTAGGCATATTGAGCATGTTCATAGGTAGCGAGCGAGCTATGTCCGCCGCCGCGCCCGCGCCCGCGCCGGACCCGGCACGCGGACGAGAGATGTGGATGCCTTCGTCGTTGCTGCCTTCTAAATAAATAAACAAATATTATATCTACACCCTTTCTTGGAAAATTTTATTTTATACTAACTTTGTCCTAACAATAACGAATACATAAAACAAAGAATCATCCAATTTGGTGCAGTTATGAGCGTACGTACATTTCAAAGATCCATTTTAATTTATATGTATAGATAGATAGTTGGTATATTTGGTAATTTTTTTGTAAATTAATTGTTTTTTTATTAAGTTCAATCCTAATTAATGTAGTAGAAATTGGTTTCAAGAAAAAAAATTTGGTGAGTAACTTTTTCATACTCTTAAGTTATGATGGTAGATCCAAAGGCAATATAAGATGAAATATTAAAAAGAATATCAAAGTGTACTCACGATCAGAGTCATAATCCTCAGTATCAGAAACGATATTGTGTCGTGAGTCCATACCGTCCATACCATCCAGGTCAAAAAGGTCTTCAGCATCTAAGGAGTCATCTTCCGGCGGCAAATTTCTATTTGACTGCAGGAGAAAATAAATAATGGTAGGGGAGGCGAATAGGGGATTTCGGGATTTACTCGAGCGCGGCAGATTAACATAAGGGGGGCAACCTTGCACCTTGTGAAGTATTCTCACCAAATCTGAGCCCTCTATGTAGTGTCGAACGCCTAGGGTAGCCCGTCAGATTAGTAAAAAAAAATCGATGGTTTGAAATACTCGAGCGCGTCAGATTAAGGTAAGGTAAGTTAGTTACATGCAAAATAGTGTACATTTCAATAATCTGACAAATTGGGCGTGACGAAAGAAAATTGGAGACTCGCAAAGTTGCAAAAAAAAAACGTCACCTGGATTTTCTCGAGCGCGATTAGTTTTTTTTTTTATTTTGAAGGAAATTAGTCACGAATCACGGAAATATCTTAATCTGCCGATTTGCACAAGCCGAAGTAGCTAAAATCATTATTAAGTGTATAGTCCAGGAATATTATGAGTTTCACCTCAGAATGAGAGATAGTCAGCTATTATCTTGTATAAACCTTTATTTTGACACCCTAAAACTTGTCTCAAAAGCTACTTATCATAGGGTGCCCGCGACTACTGATTTTTCAAGGTCAAAGGTCAAAAATCATTTATTGCAAATATCTCGTTTCCTATGGGTTTTTTGGTATACGTATTCATAATAAATATTGTAGAAGATTAAATTCTCTACAACTTTTGTGCAAACATTTTTTCGATATCTTGAACCATTTTCGAGATTTCGATATTTTTTATATATTTTTTTTTTCAAACCGTCAGATTAAGGAAATCCCTCAACATAATTGTCAGATTATGGGTCAGTACAACAAGGCCATCAAGAAGAACCGCCTGTATAAAAATCTGACGCGCTCGAGTAAATCAAGGTCACGATTTTTTTTTGCATTTTCAAAAATCGGCCCTGACTGATGGTCGCGTCCAAATCGTCAGTCTTTAAAATAGCTGCTACTGGAGGGTTCACTTAACATCCCTTATCAATGTCTGACGCGCTCGAGTAAATTTTTTTTTTAAATAATTTCAACCCCTTCGTACGGCCACCCCCACCACGCAAAACGGCAGATTATTATTTTTCCGTTATCAGACAGACGTGGCGCGACTACCCTATTAATATCTGACGCGCTCGAGTATTTCTTGGTGACTGTTTTTTTTTACATTTTTGACACCCTGTAGACGCTCCCCCCACCGCTGAATGGGAAAATATCACATAACCTTTTTTTCTTTATTCCACCTAATCTTCAAATTCCAGTAGGTCCCAAAGACGCTCGAGTAACTACAAATTTAGCATCATTGCCTCCCCTACCATAATAAGTTAAGGATATGACAGCTTGTCAGATGCCATAAAGGTAGTGAAATGAATGATTATGATGATCACAGACCTATAATCTAACTAGACGTCGCGAGTTACATACCTACTTCGCGTGTTTTTTCTATTTGTCTTCATTTAGTCCGCGATCGACCGTTATTGTCTTCGGACGTCAACCAACATCTAGAAAAATTACTGGTTGCTCCGTATTAAGTTGTAAAAACTGTACAGGCAAAGCCAAACCCAAATAATGGTCATTTTTTCCTCAGTAAGTAAATTGACACGTTAATTTACACCAAAAAGTAACACGGTTGGTCTTCATACTGAGGTCTTCAAATTGAGGTACTTACCTTAGCTAGTTAGATAAATAGGTCTGTGATGATGATGGAAATTATCCTTACATATTATAAAACCAAGTTCCTCGCCGCGATTATCTATTCGCGATAAACTCTAAAACTACTGAACGGATTTCTATGCGGTTTTCACCAATGGACAGAGTGATTTATGAGAAAGGTTTATCTGTATAACTTGCTGTCCCCCACAAACTATAAAATATTAGATAGTTATTTCATAGACAAATCATGTGAGATGAAGAATTAAAATTAGAAAGTTGCGCCATCTTTCAGGGAGGGACTTCTAATATAATATTTTTAAACTAAGGCCTCAGACCAAATACAAAATATAATATACCTTAACAACATGCTGTGAGACTTTTTTGGCATCTTTGAAAGAGGACAGTCTTCGTCTCTGTAGTGGAGGTAGCTGCGGGGAGGGGGGACCATTGTCCAAACTTGTGTCAACCCTCCATTCGCTTTCCGCGTTTCTTCGTGCTTTACTTACAATACTGGAAAAAAACTTTTAAAGTAAATAAATATTCTAAGAAATTTTTCACAGAAGCCTATTCGATCCGAAACTACAGATCTACTTGTAAATATTTACAAACTGCGGTTTTTACACCTGCAATCACGTCTCTCCATACAGACTTTGGACCAAATCCCCCTGCTATTGCTTATTTCTATAGGTGACGGTAGTCACTTACCATCAGGTGACCCGCCTGCTTTGTTGTCACTTGTATATAAAAACATAATAATATGCTTGTCCTGTCCGGAATTCGAACCTACACGCTATGTGGCCCGTGACTTTCAAATTTAGCGCCAAAAAGGAGAAGTTAACGTGTTAGAGTAAGCCTAGTGAGCCTGAGTTTAACCGAGTTCCTTTCTTGAACTCAGTTAAAAAGTGACCGCGAGTGCTGTGCCGTGGTGCTAGCCCAACAGGAACACAACAGAATAAACTCACATGTGATCAATACTCTACAATATTTCTTGAATAAGATGATACTTTTACAGTTATGTAAAAGCCCTACTTGTGTGCAATACGTCCATAGGTCATTTGATACCTATAAAAATAATAAATCCAATGTCTACAAGAAAAATGGCTGTCGGAAATTTCTTGATATGGATTTGTGACAGTTTGAATGGACTTATTTTTGTCCCATACGACCCATATCATAATAAGTAACGAACTTGGTTTTATTAGATAACACATGACCCATCTGTGGATATTTAATCTCATGTATGTATGACACTCTATTCCGCCAAGCACTTATGGCGTGGGACAGCATTTGTAATCAGACATAGTACAATACATATATATATTTTATTTACCTAGCTAAAATTTTATGATCCCTTTGTGCCCTTTCTTTGTAAGCTTCAAATTCTGCATACTTTTGATCCCTAAACTGTCTGACAGTCTCTTCAACTGCCTCAAGCTGCGACTGCAATGTTTGGTTAAGTTGCTTACTAAGTGTGCCAATGACTTGCTGTGTTGGGAGCCATGCTTTGTTATCATTAACTATGTAATTATTTGTGTCAATATTCTCTTTCATTTCAATGTCATTTGTCACTTCTGGCACAAGCAGATTGAATACTGGTGAGAAATTGCTTGATTTTTTCAAACTACTTATTCGCGCTGAAGTTGTCTATAAAAAGAAAAATATCAAATTTAATATCTTCAGCTGGCTACTCTATTCCCAATACATTAAAGAGCAAATTTGGTTTGGCTTTTGCCAACTCCTTTTGGTCTTATGGACAATCATTATGTTTACATTATCTTTCAGTCACATGATTATTCTCTCTCAAACAGAAACAAAACATTGTTAACAAATACAATATTATAGTTTAGATATAACCAAAACATTGAATTAAATCAGGTATGGAAACCTAAAAAAACAGTTATGACAATTCAAGTTATTAATAAAACCTTTTAATTGCCTGAATTCCACATTTGTACAGAATCATTTCTCATGTCGGCTGCAGAGATCATTAAGTAATTTTATACTACACATAGATAAATAAATCAGGGTCAGAATCCAAAAGTATGCTGTGTTAAATACAAATTTTATATGTATCTCAGATATTCACACTTTCATCTCTGAGAGTTGTCTCAAAATGTAAGTAGTTAGTATTTCAAACCCAGTTCTTACAACTGACCTGTAGTATCTTGGGTATTAATGAGTTAGATCCATTCCGGTCATTCAACATAGCATGTGTAGTCTGTCCACAGGCAAGACATGAATGTAGGGTCCAGCGACCTGCCATGCGTTGGCCCACTAGTGCTGGTTGTGCTTTTTGAGTTTTCAGTCCTTTCACATGGCACAGGATATTTTTCTGTAATATTAGTAGATAACAGTAGTAAGGATGTTTTTTCTAATTTAGTATACCCAAGTCAAAAATGCAGTTATAGCAAGCTGAACTGCTAAGATCAATATGTTAAAATATGTTTGGTAAAATAGTTAAAATTTAATAACTGTAATTTAAAAACTGTAATAATATTTCATTTGTTAACTTGTATTATATACTAGTCAATGTAAGTACCTACATGACGTTGTTTGTACTATAAAAATCGTTATAGTCAAGAGAGAGCACAAAGTTTTTCTTCTACTACTAACGAATAATAATAACGAAATAATACGAAATAAATTCACCTTTAAAATTACAAAAACATAGGACCGTAAATGTTCAGTCAGTTGTGATGTGAACGAATAGCGCCGGGTGGACGCATTATGTTATAAGATATTTATATTTATGAGTAATTATGTATATAGTGTTTATACGATTATAACGCTTTTAAAACTCAAATACATAAGTTTCATTCAGAATTTGTTTTTTATAGCTAACAAAAAGCCTTCCTTTAAGTCAAGGTCAAGACATGTTTACTGACAGTACCTCACTGAAAAAAATATCCCTTTGTTCCATGGATGTTAGCTCCAGTTTCCCAATATCAACATTATCTTCGATTTTGTCACATTCTAGAGTTACATTTAGGCATTTGCAAACACAGAGAGCCATTATGAAAGCAAAATAATAAACTTGATCGTTAAAGCAATACAAAAATTCATAAAAATTGTAAAAGTGTAATGTTTCGTTCAAAGTAGATAATATAATGCGACATACATATAAATGTACCGAATATACGTATGTATGTACCTATAGGATAGCTAGCTATTTTTGTTTGACAGCTCACACACACAGGTACATAAAGCTTGTTTTACTAGTTTAGCAGCTGATTGTTAGTCGATTTTACCATTAGTTATCTCTTTCTTACACTAGCAGAGCATTCGGCTTGTAAAGCTACGGCCACACTACCGGGATTTGGCGGAGTTCTCTATTGTTATCCCTTTCACACTCGTTGAAATGGGGGAGAGGGATGGGTATAAAAAAGTTTGCCGACAATATTAAAATGGTATAGATTTAGTAAGTGCTTAGCAGATAATTTACTTAGCTTAATATTTCTATAAAGAATTTGAAATTAGAATCTGCTAAGCAGGTGCTAAAAATCGTCGATTTTATGATGTACTGGCCTCCGGTGGCCCGGGCAGACGTTGTCCTGCTCTGAAAAAACAAAACTTAGAACCTTAGCTTAGAACCCAACAATTCCAACGATCTAAACCATCATGAAAATAATAACAGTCGATGTCATTCCGGCGATTTCCGTAGAAAATTACCAATTTAGAATTATTAAATTTTTTCAACATCGTTCGTTCTCACAGCTCGACTTTGTATCAAAAGATATAAGTCTAAACGAAATCAGAACAGCCAGAAGGAAGAGCGAGCAGTCATCGTCAAGTAAACTTACTCGACCATTCGACCAAACAACAGAACAAGACAATATCTTTTTTAATAAAGTTTACCGACGGATGTTTGTATTTTTGCGTGAATTTGACGATTTTGATTAAATTAAAAAAAAATATTACGCGTGTGTTTTGTTTCAACTGTAAATAATACAGAAAATGTGATAACGTAAAATGTTTGTTCTATAACCCAAGAATTATGTATTCTAAATGGATAGATGAACTCTAAATACCTACTTGAAGCAAATACCTATCAATTGCGAAAAAGAGAAATATAACAACTACGATGCAACAATCTCTGTTTCTAACCCTACTTACCCCTAATGAAAGAAAGAGAGATTGTTTGATTGAAAGAGAAACTCAAGGCTGTATGAGCTCGAGCCGTTTGCCTGCCCGTGAAACGAGAAATTAAACGATATCTGTGTCACTTGACAGCAGCGTTGCCGGATGACGGGTAAATTACCCGAAAAGGGGTATTTTAGACCCTGGCGGGTAATTTGGGGGGTATTTTATTAATGACGGGTATTTGACGGGTATTTTCAGTAGATTACATTATACATGAAGTAAAACCAAAGTAACGAGCATTGAATAAAAAGTAACTAGTAGAGTAAGTACAGATATACTCATTTTTATCGATGCCTTCCATCACTACTTCTAACTCTACCTAATTTGTGGTCTGTAGTGAGTTTTTTTCTGGTTTACTCAGTTTACTAGACATGGGTAACTCAGCGAAAATCCTTGCGTTAACTCAGTAACTCAGGCGCAGTTAACTGCGACGGCTCATTGCGTTAACTCAAAATTTCAGCATGGCGCAACAACTACTCCCCACAGAATCGACTATAGTTCATTCGTTTTGATTTCGACGTATTCCGTCATTTGTTTTACCCCACACTTACACTTGTAAGTTTTACTCACGTAAGTAGGCTTACGTAATTAACTTACGATAAATTTGCAAATGTAAACACGCTTTGTTAGTAGCATGCCGTAATTTCTTAATACTTTAAATTGCTTTCGTAATTTTTCGTAAGTTACTTACATAAAATTTACAAGTGTAAGTGCGGCCTTACACACAGCTGTCAACTCAACCATCTGTCAAAATAAAACCTTAGGGTCAGTAAGTAAGTGAAATCTAGGAAATAATCATAGGTATAACTCCATTTTCATTTCACGGAGTTGCAGTTTGTAAAAACGATATTTGAATTTCCCGGTCATGCGCTGTGCGCCAATGCTTTTTGAAGAAGTGGAAATGAAAAATGAAAATAATTTGTTCCAATAAATTAATAGTACACTTAGATTTTTGGCTGCGCTCCGATATTAGGTCACCTGTGTCGTGGGAAGTGAATTAACACATCCAGCGCAGTGAATTGAGTTGGCGCAATTGCGTGGCGCAGCGCAGCGTTACCCAAAATGATGTTTCTTTGACGTTATTCCCTTTGTCTTTACTTAAGTCTAAATAAGGAAATAATAGTAAAAACCATTTTTTTTTTACAATTTTCATGTGTTTTTGCTCTAGTAATGAAGCGGATGTTTTTTATTGTTGGCGGGTATTTTGCACCAAAATACGGGTAATTTTAGGGGTCTATGCGGGTAAAATGAATAAGGGGATCCGGCAACACTGCTTGACAGTTGACAAGTGTCAGCAAGTGTCAGACTCAATTACTTAACCTCAAAAACATTCGTAATTTCGATCCAAAGAGTATCGATCGGTACACGTAGTGATTATATTCTTTTTGGATCTCGGAATATTTCGATCTTTTCTGTATTAGTAGTACGCGGCGATGTATAGAAATTTAAATTAAGCACAACATTCGTTGATGTTTCTAGTAGTAATCAATTTATGTTTATAACTTTGATTGTTTTATGAAGTCACGTAAAATCCTCTTCCTCGTAAACAATGTCAAAAAGAAATCAACCAAGTTGGTCCCCGCCGACAAAATTGGGGAAAAGGCCAGTTCTGAAGTTGTTTAATAGCTTAACTCGTCAAAAAGAAGAATTCGTTTGTACTAATGGCAACCGTATCAACTGGTATAGTTGCGGGCCTACAGTATATGATGCCTCCCACATGGGCCATGCCAGGTAAGCTCAATAAGACCTAATAATTAGTTAGTTTGAAAGATAATATAAACTTATAATACCAAAATAAAAATACAGAGAAATAAAGGACAGAAGACTGATAGTATGGCATAATCATATTTGTTCATTTACACCATATAGGCTCACTGATATAGCCTTACATTGGACCATATTGATAGTATATTTAGATGATATGGCAAAAAAAGTTAAGATTCCAGTAAAAAACTAGAAAACAAGTAACTGCCAAAACACTCCAGTTGGAATAGTAAATAGGTTTCCATTCTAAAAGCATTAGACATCTGGGTGTGTATTTTAAAGTATTTACCTCTACTTTAATTTCTTCACACTGTTACCTATCACCAAGAGGTAGGAGTCCACAATTTGGCTGCTAGTGTAATTCTAACAGAATTATAAACAAATTCTTGAATGTTTCAGGTCCTACATATCTTTTGATATATTGAGGCGCATATTGTCTAATTATTTTGGCTATGACATATTGTATGTGATGAATATAACTGATATTGATGATAAAATCATAAAGAGAGCAAGACAAAATCATTTGTTTGCAAAATATGAGAAAGAACAAAAAAGTCTGAATGAAATCATAGATGATGCAACATCTGTGGTGAATTACTATGAAGAGGTGATCAAGGAAACTGGTGACCCAGATAAAAAAAATGCAATGCAGAAAATTTTGGACAAGTAAGTTTTATTTATTTATTTTATTTATGGTCTGCCAACGGTTGTTACAATAATACAAGGTGACATACATACATGTTAAAAATATAATTAAGAGCACAACCAATTATAGGCAAACACAACATGAAATTAAAAATAACAAAAATAAAGAAAGAAAAACCAATAAATACAGCACAATACCTATAATATAATAAACTACTTACATAACCGCTAATATATACCACATTTCAAAAATAATAATTTAAACTAACTTAAAAATAAAACTAAAATTTTATAACGAAGTAATAAATTTTAAAGTGTTGTAGTAGAAACCCGTTAATGTGTCAAAATGAATATCTTCTGCTCCACTACATTGATTGTACAGTTTACACAATTGAGCCACAGGTGAGTTTGCACCCAAGGTTGTTCTACGTAAAGGTGGAGATAAAGGTGTTATTGGTTTGCGAGGATATCTGGACGGAATGCGGAATCCGAATTTGTTCAACAATTGTGGACAGTCTACTTTGTTACGAAATAACTTATAAATTAAAACTAGGCTGTGTACATCCCTACATGTTTTTAGAGTATTCATTCGGAAGTGACTGAGACGATCATCATGCGTGGGACACTTGTTTGCAATACCCATGGAATAAGCCAAATGCCACATGAACCTTTTTTGAATATGCTCCAACCTAAGGGTGTGCGTTGCATAGTGAGGTCTCCAGACAATGCTGCAGTATTCGAGAACACTCCGCACTAAGGAACTATACAGAATAAATTTAGTTGAAGGCTCCCGAAACACTTTTCCATTTCTTGTTACAAAGCCCAGCATTTTAGATGCCTTCTCCGTGATGGCCTCTATATGCGGTATGAAGGTTAATTTTTCATCTATTATGACTCCTAAGTCTCTGATACTGTCCACTTTATCGATAGCCTGGCCATTAATGTGGTATGAAGGCGAAATAAAGTTGTGCTTACGAGTAATAGTAATAAAAGCGCATTTTTTGGCATTAAGATCCATACCATTTTTCTTACACCAAGTAATGAGATTATCAAGATCCGATCGAAGCATGTCAGTATCAAGGTCAGAGTCAATAATTCTAGAAATTTTCAAATCGTTAGCAAATAAATATGGCGTGGAGTTTATTAAAGTGTCGTGTCGTCATTGATAAAAATGTTAAATATAATCGGAGCCATATGTGATCCTTGGGGAGTACCTGATGTAATGTCATGATGGTCAGACATGTATCCGTTCACTACTACATAGAAACTGCGATTTTTTAGGTACGAATGTAGCCATTTCAGTATTGGTTCAGAGAAGCCGTAAGTCGCCAGTTTATCAATAACCATGAAATGAGGAATTCTGTCGAAAGCTTTTGAAAAATCTGCATATATAACATCTACCTGCTTGTGTGCATAGACAGCTTCAATCAGATCCTCGGTATAGGTTAGGAGATTAGTAGATGTCGACCACCCCGCGACAAAACCATGTTGGTAGGTAGATATTAATTGTTTAAAGTGACCTTGTATAAGAGGGCAAATTAAGGATTCGAATACTTTTGCGAACGTTGATAAAATTGACACAGGCCTGTAGTTACTCACCAATTCCACGTCACTGCCTTTGTGTATTGGTACAACTTTGGCAGATTTCTAGTACTGCGGAAAGCAGCCTGTACGAAGTGAGTGATTATAAATTATGTGCAAGGGTGTTGCTAAGTTACTGGCACAAGCTGAAATGAAGGCTGGCGGTATATCATCGGGTCCTGCGCCTTTATTATTGTCAAGGCTTTTAAGTTGATTAAGAATGCTTTCTTTACTTACAGTGACTGTTGAAAAAGTCTCATGGAACCTATTTGTAGAATGAAACTGATAAACATTAGGCTTGGTGGCATCTCGCGATGAACTATCAATGTTATAGACTGAAGCAAAATATGATGCAAAATGATTGCATATTTGATTTCCTTGAGATGAAACGTTAACTCCATCCGTAATTGATGCTGGATAACTGCTCGAGCCACCACGTTTAGCCTTAACAAAGGACCAAAAAAAATTTAGGATTTTGTTTAATTTTATCTTCAGCCGTACGGATATAAGAATTATAACATTCTGTAGCTAGTTTTGCGCACCGTCTACTGAGAAGTTCAAGTGACAGTTTGTCTAAAGGATTCCTGTATTTTTTTCAGCGTCGTCTAATTGATTCCTTTTCGCGTAATAATTTTTTGAGTGTAGGTGTAAACCAAGGTGGGGCATTTTTTACAATTATTTATTTTAGTAAGTGGAACAAAAGAGTAAATGGCTTGTCTAATAATTTTGTAAAAATAGTCCACCATTTTATCAACATTATAGTTCATATCTGTGAATAATTGATTCCAGCTAATTTCGCTTAAGTATTTATTAATAGAATCATAGTCTGCTTTAAAAAATTGATATCTAGAACCTGTATTATAACAGAGTTTTGAATCACTTGATAAAGGAAGTTTAATCTCAAGAGGGGGGTGGTAGGAATCGACAATACTTAGCGCACTAGTACATTCACATATGTTATACGAGGGTAAGTTAATCAAGACGAGATCTAATATTTTATTGTTTATATTTAATATATCATTAGACTATTATTGACTTTATCTACGTAAATAATGTTTAAGATTATTTACGTAGATAAAGTCAATAATAGTCTGGGCCACTGCAGGTAAATTAGTTCTATTTTCCGGTTTGTCAATTATTTTCCAATTAATCTTACTTAAATTAAAATCCCCTAATATGCAAACAGATGTATTAATATTTTCAAATATACTGTTACAGTTATCCAAAAAATCAATCACCAAACGATGGTTTTTTTTTTTTAATTCTGGATAGGCTTGTGTTTGACCACAATCTCACCATGGTAAGTGATGATGTGGCCGAAGATGGTAAGCACACAAAGCCTAGATGGGAACTGGCTCTCAAGTGCAGCTGTCGGAACACACCGATAGGTATTTTGGCGACAGATTTTCAACTTGAGGGGTACTACAAAGTACCCTACCACCGTGCTATGGTTTCCTCACGATGTTTCCCTTCACCGAAAGCTCAAGCTCATTGTAGGATTCGAACCCACGACCTTCGCCGCGGTATTCGACGTCACTTACCACTGAGCTATCATCGCCTTTAATTGTTTAATTGGTGGCGCAAGATACATCCCACACAAATAAATTTTATGTAAAGAGCCCTTTAAATTGATATCCAGTGATATCCAAATATCCTCGCATTTGCTCTCCCAGGCATACATTCGTTTAGATGGTATTATTTTATTAACTGCTACTAAAACTCCACCTCCATCTCTACCGCTATTATCTAGTCCAGATGAACATATATCCCTTCTGTAAACCACATAACGTTCATCAAATAACTCACTGTTCAAAATATTATTATTCAACCAAGTCTCAGTGAGTACTATAACATCATAATTACTACAACATAAATTTCTATAAAAATGGTGGGTCTTTGTACGTAAACCTCTAACATTTTGGTAATATATATTAAAAAAGTTAAGTTTAATCATAACAATATTATATACTCAAAAAAAAAAACTTAAAAACAATATATAATATGTGAGTGTATTAAGAGATTCTTGATCTTTTATATATTTATACTCTGAATTCTCGTTCTTCCTTACGAAGACCCTTTCTCTTTAGCTTTAAGTCGAGCTGCAGCGTGAAGGGCTTTGTTGGCAACGGAAAGTTGCTCAGATACAAAGATTGGTGCTTTTGTTCCCTTAATCGATGACTGTATTGTGTAGCTTATTATCTGGATTCGACTTATTATATTTTATTGCTGCTGCTAAGAAGTGGTTACGAATTCTTGGTGAGCTGAATTGTACCACAATCGAGCTAGGATTGGAATTGTTGTTTTTCGCAGTTCGTGTGCAGTGCATAATATCTTTGTCAACCAGTATGCAAGAGGTAACCTCGGCAATCCGCAACACAGTATTGACAAGGTTCTCGTTCTGGCACACACTGTATCTCAATATTATTCGAGCGGGAGTGTTGTTCCAGTTGATTGAGGCCCTTATTCTCTTCTTGCAGTTCCTTAATAGTTCTCTGAGTGGTTAACTGCTCTTGTACAAAATCTTCATATTGTGCGTTCATGAAACTCATAGAATCCTTGAGTTCCTGCATGTCATTTTTAATATTGATCAACTCTGTGGTCAGTAGGGATTTCATAGAACTAGTTAGTTGCACTAATTAGTCAGCATTACTCTGCTTGATGACGTCCTGGACAATTTCCCGAATAAGACCGTCGTCGGTGAACGAACTTTGGGTTCCGTCCTCAGGAGGAGAGTGCAGCGCAGTTCTTTTATTTGATCTGTTCGTGATGTTAGTGGTGAAACGAGGTGGTGTTACGTCCTTGTTGTTAGGCATATGTACTTAGATAATCGCGTAGAATCCCCACAGAATGTTCTCAAAATATCAATGATGTTCATTAACAATCGAGTGTAAACAAAAGAAAATTCAATGTCTCACCGTAACCTTTTGTTGTTTTTTTTTTCTCTTTGGCGCGGGTAAGCAGGAATTCGTGCGAGCGAATTGCCGTTCGCACTAATTAGTATTCTTCAAATCTTGGAATTAACACTGTGTTTATTCATTTATTTTTTATCACACAAAAAAACTGATTACACTGTGTTGAAGCCAGCGAAGCAAGCTTTCCAATGATAATAAACACCTTAGTAGTCCGGTACTTATGCTGTATTTACGAATTTATTTATAAGGAGCAGTATACAGTGTGCAGCTACGGTTCGTGCGGTAGATTAGCTAGTGATTTTTGAAGTTTCATGATTACATAGCCTGTGTTCAGATACTATGTGTCTAAAAAATAATAATTATAAGCCAATTGGCTATTTGACAGTTGTAACGATAAAACATGAATTAGTTAAGAGTAATTATACAATATGTTTTGTGTTACATTTACAGTTACATTATAAAAATAAATTGTAACTTTTTTTAATGTTGTAAACAACAACAAACTTTCAAACAACTTATAATTTTAAGAGGTATAAAATAAATCTACGCAAATTTTTAAATACTTTACCGAAAACTGTCAAATAGCCCATTATCTTTTGAAAGTCACACAATCACAAGTTAAAAACAATAACAACCAGAAGTTGATATGTACAAATGAAGTACTTACTTTTTTTTAGTGTTGCATCTGCAGTCAAAGAGCTCAAATCAGCAGTAGAATTGAAGGATCAGGCCCAAATAATACAAGCCAAATGTCATTTACTTCAATCTGCCAAGAACCCTATATCAGAATGGTTGGACTCCAAGAATGGGGACACTGTCACGGATAATTCTGTTTTTACTGTATTACCTAGGTATTGGGAGAATGAATTTCACAAAGATATGAAAGCATTAAATGTAAGTTATTTTATGAAAAGATCAGTCTATGACAATAGTACTTATGTTATGTTTTTGTAATTATAATTAATGTCTTTATAATTAATATTTAAAAGGAGATAATATTTATTCCATCCTGAATTAATTAAATGTCAGTTACCCAGTAATTATATGTTAGTAACAAAGTTAAAAAAAAAAAAACATTTTTTTCTGTGCAAGAATATTATTTGAACTATAATTTTATTTTTTAATATTTTGCAGGTGCTACCACCAGATGTGTTAACAAGAGTAAGTGAATATGTACCACAGATAGTAAAATACATAGAGAAGATAATTGATAATGGTTTAGCATATGAATCAAATGGCTCAGTGTATTTTAATGTGAGTGAATTTGATAAGAAAGAGAAACATCACTATGCACGGCTTGTTCCTGAAGCATATGGTGACACCAAATCACTACAAGAAGGGGAAGGTAAGGCTTTTTGTCAAGTGTACCAAGGTCAAGCTTTATCATAAAATTTACTGTTCACATTTTCACATTCAATGACACTTGCACGAAATATATATGTATTTATTAACTTGAGCCGCGATTCCTGGAATTCTATTTTATTTATAGGTAGTTAGACGATTGTCCTTGCATGAGCCAAAGAGAAGTAAGTATACAGGATGTCTGTTAAGTAGTACGACAAACTTAAGGGGGAGATAAGTGGGCGGGTCGCCTACCAAATATACGAAAATGACATTTGTAAAAGTGTCATCATTTTTGAGATATTTAATATCTAAAATTCAAAATTTCATTCACCTATCTCCCCCTTAAGTCAGAAATTAAAAAATCTGAATTATCTCGAATATGGTGACACTCTTTCTGACGAAATTTTTGTATATTTGGTAGGTGACCCGAACACATTTCTCCTTAAATTTGTCGTAGATACCATTTACTGGACTGGTCGGCTCAAAAAATACCAAAGCCATATTTCCAAAACTCCTATACACCATATAATACATGAGTTACTCAATAAACGAGAGTTTTCTTTATTGTCTTCCATAAATATTGTAAAATTGATCAAGCCTTCTAAAAGTGGTTTTCTTTTAGGTGACTTAAGTGACGACACAGTTGAAAAGAAATCCCCCAATGACTTCGCACTATGGAAGCGCAGTAAAGCAGGCGAGCCGTCGTGGCAGTCTCCGTGGGGCCTGGGGCGGCCGGGCTGGCACATCGAGTGCTCCGCCATGGCCTCGGATGTGTGCGGCTCCAAGCTAGACATACACACCGGAGGCGTTGATCTCAAATTCCCTCATCATGACAATGAGTTGGCTCAGAGTGAGGTTAGTTTCTGATTTATCAAGGCCATAATGGCAACGGGTTAACTCAGTGATTTCCCAAACGTCGCGCGCTTTGAAATGGTAATAAATATTATTACCATTTCAAAAGCAAATCAATTGATTTTGATTCATTGTTAATTAATTATTGTATGTCAATAAAAAAAATGTTGATAATTAGGGTTCTGTACTCAGTGGATCCGAATGGAAACCTATTACAGATAGTGCCATCCACAAAGCCCCTCTCTTTTTCCTAATTCGTTACAGTGCAGGTATGCATCCTTTAGCTATTGTTTTAGTGGTGTATATAGAGCACTACAACACTAGCAAAACCATGCACTTTAAGGAATTAGGAAAAACAGTGGGGTGCGTCTTCATGGATGTTACTATCTATGTTAGTTATTATTTATCTTTAATACTTTTATAGGAAAAAGCTTATGAAGTGCATCAACCCAGACATGTAGAGTAACTACAGCTTCCATTCTTTCTCGCTAGGGAAAACTCATGCCGATACACATAGTCGCGGTTTAATGCTTGTCTTTAATACATTACGTATTACTATTTTTTATTATTCTAACAGGCCCACTTTGATGAGCCCGGTTGGGTGAACTACTTCCTCCATACGGGTCATCTAACGATAGCCGGTTGCAAGATGTCCAAATCGCTGAAAAACTTCGTGACGATCTCTGACGCATTGAAACGTCACACTGCGAGACAACTGCGGATCGGTTTCCTTCTCCATAGTTGGAAGGATACATTAGATTACTCTGAGAATACCATGGAAATGGCTTTACAGGTTGAAAAGCTGTTCAATGTAAGTTACTTATTATGTTTTTTTTTATTCTCGATAGGCTTGTGTTTGACCACAATCTCACCATGGTAAGTGATGATGTGGCCGAAGATGGTAAGCACACAAAGCTTAGATGGGAACTGGCTCTCAAGTGCAGCTGTCGGAACACACCGATAGGTGTTTGGCGACAGATTTTCAACTTGAGGGTGGTAGCCAGCCAGTCGGGTACTACAAAGTACCCTACCACCGTGAAAAACGTGTGCTACTTATGCTTTCATAGATGTAAATAGAGATATTACAGCGTATGTTTTCCTATGATGTTTGTTTTATGGCAATTGTCCTTTAGAACATTTCTGCCAATGTCAAGTTATTATTATACTTTTTTTTGTTACTGGCAATCATCCTTTTATTTCTGGCAATGTCTATTATTATACGTGATTATATATCACGTATATATCACGTATTATCATATTCACTGTAAAGTTAGTCATCGTCGGTTAAGTCAGGTCAGGTTTTGAAGTTGGTGGAATATTTCTAGGTTAGTACCTCGAATAATAAACGTGATTATTTCAGGAATTCTTCTTGACAGTGAAAGATGCCCTTCGTAGTGGTTACGAGGAAGGTTGCGGTGGTGAATTTGGTCCTGAGGAACAACAGCTCTCCGCTAAACTTACTTATGTCAAGGAGCAAGTGCATGCCGCTCTCTGTGGTTAGTATTATTAGACGAAGTCCGCGAGCATTATCGTTTATATCTAATATTATTTGTCGTGGGTTCGAATCCTACAATGGGTTTCGAGCTTTCGGTCGTGAGGAAACCACAGCACGGTGTTAAGGTACTTTGTAGTACTCGACTGGGTGGCTAGCACCCTCAAGTTGAAAGTCTGTTGCCAAGCATCCCTTGGTGTGTTCGGGCAAATAGCACTTGAGAAGTTGAGAGCCAGTTGCCTTTAAGGAATTGTAATCAAGTTTTAAATATATTGGCAATCTCGCTTGTATTGCTAATGTATGTAGGCGACGGTATTCACTTACTTTTAGGGAACCCTGGTTGTCATTTGTAGTACCTATAATTATCAATTAATAAATTTACATAAAATTTACTAAACTAATATTATAAATTTTTGTTTGTTTGCATTGAATAGGCTCCGAAACTACTGGACCGATTTCAAAAATTCTTTCACCGTTGGAAACCTACAATATCCCTGATGAACATAGGCTATATTTTATCCCGGGATAAGATAAGATCCCACGGGAACGCGGGTGAAACCGCGTGGAACAGCTAGTATTTAATAAATTGCAAGATATTGCATGTAACTCCAACAATTTAGAATACTTACTTTATATTGAGCGATTGCTTATCCTTACTGCAAAATTCACACCAGCAAAATAAGAACAGCCATTTTAACTGATAATTTAATCTATAGACAACATCGATACTCGGTCAGCGATAGACGCGTTACGCGAGCTAGTGAACGCGGCACACTTGTACCTTCGCGCGACATCCGCTGCGCCGCGTCAAGCGCCATTACTTGCCGCTGCCGCGCGATACGTCACTGATATACTGCACGTGTTCGGTGCCATTGACGGCCCCAGAGGTGGCATTGGATTCCCTGTCGGTGATGCTGATGGTGTCAGTGTAAGTAACCTTTTTTGAAGATATATATACCTACAGGGTGAAGTCTTCAAGTGGGCGTGGATGGCCAAATCCTAAACTAAAGGGAATATCGAAAAATTCTGAAAGTAGTCTCGAGGCCGATTTTGATTAAAACTAAAACTGCATCATTCGATTTTCGAAAAAATATTTCCCCAAGCCAGGAATCGACCCCGATGAATTTGAAAAAAAATACACAGCCTGTATTATTATACCATCCGATAATGTTGCTAATAAGGATCAAATTCTCAGAAGTAATGTCATACGAAAAACTAAAAGAAAGTTTTCATTTTTAATAAAATGATTTTAAAAAATTGTATTTTCATACAAACTATTGCACTTATCCTATCGTACTATCAAATTGATTGAAATAATTTTTAATTTAGTACACTCGTTGGACTTGACTGATAACCCACTCGCATTAAAAATGAGTCTCGAGCCTGATTTTGATGAAAACTGATACGCCATCATAATTTTTTTGATAAAATATGTTTTCAAGTCAGGCATCAAACCCGTTGATTACCAGGTAGACCGTCTGCCTGCTTGTCAACCTGTTGACATAAAAAAAGCTTCCTCGTCAAGTGGTGTATTATTTTGTAAAAATATAATGTGTTCAACAAACAGATAGAAGAGACGGTGATGCCGTATCTAGAAGCACTGAGTACGTTCCGCGAACGCGTCCGCGAGGCGGCTCGGTGCGTCCGCGCGTCCGACGTGCTCGCTCTCTGTGACGAGCTCAGAGACAACGTGCTGCCGGACCTGGGCGTGCGGCTCGAGGACAAGCCTGGTAAGTTTACTCTACCAATGATGTTACAAATAAAAAGGCGCTCCGAAAGCAGGAAGCGAAAAAGTGGCTAATTGGCCTACTTTGACATGTGTCGCGTCGCCGGCATTATATTAGCTTGATTTTTTATTAAAGCATTGTTTTTGTTCATATGTACCGATGTATTGCCAATGCCCTTAGTTTCTTAAACCATATTGTATCGATGTACGTACGTACGTATCTTGCTGCCTGGATACTGCTGCATTTTTGATGTGGTATTTTTTAAAATTCTGTATCTACTGTGGTCTACGAATAAGTAATAAGTCAGGAAGTCTAATTCGGAACAAATTCCACTCAAAAAGTAGCCCTTTTCAAATCATAACGACATATGATTCAAAATACCAATCACTTCAGAGTTTTAAAATAGACATGCTTGGTGATTGGCTTAAATACAGAACGAAAGCAGGGATTGGTTTTATTGCTGCGCGTAATGCAGCACGCACGCGCGAACCGCGCCTGGCGTGGATGATGTCATGCAATAGATGACCAAGTCACTAATAAAATAATATTATTGTATAAAGTTTTTTATTATATAATTATATTATTATTATTTTTGCTTTTTATTTAGGGTTCCGTACCCAAAGGGTAAAAACGGAAACCCTATTACTAAGACTCTGCTGTCTGTTTGTCTGTCTGTCTATCACCAGGCTGTATCTTGTGAACCGTGATAGCTAGAAATTTACACAGATGATGTATTTCTATTCTTGCTATAACAACAAATACTAAAAACAGAATATACAAAAAAAAATACATATACTACAAACGTGATTTAATTTCCGTTATTTGTTCGATCTTAATAACGACAAAAGGTAGACGCTTGAAATATTCCCAGAATATTTAGTTGTACATATATTCACTTTATAAATAAATAAATCAATTAAAGTAAAATAAATATTTGAGGGGGGCTCCCATACAACAAGCCGTTGTTTTCTCAATCTTAATTACGACAACTTGAAATATTAGGGTTCCGTACCCAAAGGGTAATCAAAATCAAAACTCATTTATTCAGTTTAGGCCCTGGTAAGGCACTTATGAACGTTACAATTGACTCTCCCACAGGTTGGAAATACACTTAAACTGAGAAGATACCGGCAAGAAACTCAGCAAGGCATTTTTTCAGTGGATATTTTAAATTCATTTACAATTTCAAAAATACATGAGATACATTATCTATTATTTTAACTTCGCCAGAGGGATGCTAGTGCAGAGAGAAGCTACTACAACCATAATATATTTCTGTCTTCCATATAATGAGCCACCTTATTTGAGGCTTTGTTCATTAACCTAAGTTAAATATAATTCTTAA
Source organism: Ochropacha duplaris (assembly GCA_951361185.1). Lineage (NCBI taxonomy): Eukaryota > Metazoa > Arthropoda > Insecta > Lepidoptera > Drepanidae > Ochropacha > Ochropacha duplaris. Next base: position 5,430,520 of record OX592695.1, on the reverse strand, counting down.
ATTTAAAATAAGACATTCCAGTTACCTCACGTGGGATCCTATTGTAGAAACGAACAAAGTTAACGAAATAAAATTTATTGACATTTAGCTAGCCGAATATCGTGGGTTCGAATCCTACAATGAGCTTGAGCTTTCGGTGAAGGAAAACATCGTGAGGAAACCAACTCGCACTTGATCGGTTTTTACAGTGCAATGAACTTTATGTCCCGCGAAATATTATTAAGTTTTTGTCTAGAAGACATTAAAAGAGAATCTTTTTTTGCAATGTAGTGAAGACGGATTTAATAAAACAAAAGGTACTTACTGTACAAACTGGTACTGCGTGTTTTGTGTAACATGGTATAACCTTTTAATGTTTTATAAAAATCTTGTTCGTGAAAATGAACGGAGCATACTCTGCTGGTTTTCACAGGCATCCAGACATTATTTTGTCTTCCTAGCTTAACAGCAGCTATCCACTTTTTTTGCCGAATTGGATCGGCAGGGAAACTAAAAGAAAACCGGTACATTTCTTTTTTCAACAAGAAAAAAAAACTTCTTGGTAAAAAATTGTCTGACTTTATTTTACATAGTATTGACCATTTCGGTTTGATCTTTGAATATATTTATAATTTTGCTTCTACTTACTAGTGAAAAGTGATCCTGAACATTTTAATCTTGTATTGCTCCTGCACCACTTCACAACACATGCTGGCATGATGATTTTCAATGAAAATTTACGCGAAGATTTGATTTGTGCTCGCTGTCAAAGTAAATGTTGGAGTGATGACGCACTGAACACGACTTTTAAGCCCCGCCCATGTACACGACTTTTGTTGTGTCATTTTTTTGACGGAGTTACATTTCCTGACTTATTACTTATTCGTAGACTGTGGTCTTAGGTTTGGATGTAGTACCTAGGTAGATTTTAGATTGTCTTCAATAATTACATACCTAATATTGTATTTTATTATTATTAGATCGGACAGTAGTGAAACTAGTGAGCAAAGAGGAACTTGTCAAGGAACGAGAAGAGAAAAAACGCGTGGAAGCAGAGAAACAAAAGAAAAAGCAGGATTTGCTTGAAGCGCAACGTGCTAAAGAGGAGCAAAAGAAAATACCGCCCACGGAAATGTTCAAGCGGGAAGCTGACAAATATTCGAAATTTGATGATAAGGTAATGTTTGCTACTTGCTTTGGTCACATTTTTGTTAAACTTGGTTAAAACTATTTACGTTTACAGGCTTTTTGGATGATTTAATATTGTTTATTCTGGACTGCTGCCCGCAGCTTTACTCGCGTCATATTTATGGTGATTGTTTCGTTATTACTAAATCGCCTGATTTAATATTGTAAAATTGTATCTCGAGTAATTAAATATCAACATAAAAACTATGGGAAAGAATAAAATCGAACACTATAATTCTAGCACCGTATCGTAAGACACCACTTGACTTGATTAATAAATTGAAATATGAATTATAGGGTCTTCCCACGCACGACCACGAGGGAAAAGAACTCAGTAAAGGGCTGGTCAAAAAACTACAGAAATTGCAACAAGCTCAAGAGAAGAAATACAATGAGTACTTAACTTCTGTCAATACTTGCTGACAAATTGTATGAAGACTGCTTGTTTCACATTTAATTATTACAAATTGTATTGTATATTTGTAAATAAAAATCTTCCTCACGGATTAAATGGCATGTAAGTGCAACTTCACAAATAGCTGACCGCATCAAAAGCATTATCTATAATCTCAGCAAAAGATTTTTCTTACAAAATACATTTCAATGTCTAGTTTTGAATCATTTGATATATGTCGACTTAACTTGAGTAATTTATTATTCCATTAAACTTTACAAACAATAATATGTATCTGTATCTAGAACTGAAAACCTAACTAAGTTAATTGGTTCTTCCTTCAGTATTATTATTATTCAAATTCATTATCTATATAATTATTTATTTCTTATTTTTTTAACCTTGAAATATATATTTTTCTAAATTCAGATGACGTCTTTTTATTATTACCTTTAATACGTTTGGTAGGTATACCTATTTAGATTTACAGGAAAAGTGGTACCTTACGGAAAAAAAACATTAGTAAAATGTCTCATTATGGGAGCTGAAAAATATTTTTATAATAAGCACAACAACAGAGTCTAATCCAACTAGAGCTATTTCTTATATGCTTTATCTTAAATCAATGGACATGCTCACACTCACTCAATAATCAACATTAGGCACAGCAACTATAAATCCTACAAACTTGAAATTTGGCAGTGGACGTGAAAGGAAAGATTAGGTACCTGCAGGACGGCTTGCCAAATAGTTCCCTTTCTTCGATAAATGGTGCAATCCAGGAGATTGTCTGCCGCTGGTTCAGTTTCACATACAGTAGGTTTGTATTGTTAGTGTTTATTGGCACTCACGAACGCGGTATTTATTTATTAATTTGAACTTAAATATCAGTTATTTGGGTGCGGATCGAGATTGTATTAATTTTAATGACACTCGCGGAGATGCGACCGTCCATTATCTACTTGTCGATGCAATACAAGGAAATGGATGGAATCAAGTAGGGATGTGTTGTGAGGGTAGTGATTAGATTATTTTCATAGATTAAATATAATGATCGATTAGCCATTTGAATGGCGTAAACAGGCAGATAGTTTCCTTTTATTTCCAAATTCAACCTCAAGGGGATAAAAGGGGAAATACAGTAGGTACCTACTTATGCAACTTCTTTGTGGAAAGGAAATGGCAGTTGCAACATTTTTTTAAAAGCTTGTCTTTGTCCTTAATCTCACCATGGTAAGCGATGATGTGGCCGAAGGTGGTAAGCACACAAAGCCTAGATGTCTCTGTCAGAATACACCGATAGGTGCTTGGCCGATTTTCATGACTTGAGGGTGGTAGCCAGCCAGTCCGGTACTACAAAGTACCCTACCACAGTGCTATCGTTTCCTCACGTTGTTTTTCTTCACTGAAAGCTGAAGCTCACTGTAGGACATTTTTTTTTCAAATAAAGTTAGCACTAGCCGATTGTTAAGTTGTTATATATATTTTGAGAATGGTTACCCGTAATTGAACCTCCCAGGGGTAAAAATATAATTTTGATGAGTTTTAGTAGTTGGTTAGTGATTTATTACGTACCTAAATACACTAACAATTACTTATTATAATTGTGAAACCCACACCGTTGACCACCAATTAATCCATTTAAAAAAACTGCATAAAGCAATAGGTCTTACGCCTTATTTTTATCAACCGATTATCTATATAAAAAAAACATTAAAAATCAATTAGCTGTACGTGGATGATCACAATAGACTACCAACCTACCGCTAACGCTTCAATGAGATCTCTATAAGGGCGGTCGCCGCGTGCGCAGCGACAAAAATACACATAAAAAGCTAAACAGAAGTTTAAAAAAAGGTAAAAAGTGAGGTAAACAATCTGGGCGCATTTTTTTGTGAGGTGGTATCGTCAATAGTGTTTTGGTAGGGTGGCACAAGTACCGCACGCGAGCTCGACATCTGCAACGAGCTACTGATGTTTTATGAATTAAAACGGCATGTTTTGAAGTGCATCCATTAAATAAACTGTTAGGCTGATACCATGGAATAACATTATTCTAAGTAAATTGTGGTCATTTGTAGGTATAGTGACTAAAAGGACTACCTAGTTGGTACATATAAAATGCCATCAGTTGTTTTCCTAAGATACCAATTCTAGACCTAAGTTGGTTCAATAGGTCACATATACATAGGTATACCTAGGCAGTTAGGTACCCTCCCTCTTTCGTCGGGGGTAAAATAGTACCTAGAGCTTTCGCAAAATCGGTTACGTTTATTTTATTACAAAAGGATATTAACGCTATGCTGAATATTTAACAATCAAGAATTCGTCCCCAAAACTAGTCAAGACAACTCGATGTGTTTTGAATTTGAGTAATAACGGAAATTCCCGACGGAATAGTTAAGAATAACGTTGGATTGTGAATATAATTTAAATAGTTTTTGGATTTGAACACAATCGCTTTGATCGTGGTCAGATCTAACAATGGAGTTGGTAGGTACGAAGGGCGAAGGGGGCGCAATCCTGCAAACTGTCGCTACGGTACGGTTGGCGGAATGGCGGCTGACCGCCCGGCGAGATGTCAATCACAAACATTTGAATAAGAACATTGTTCCGTTTCCATATTCCGTTAAGATTTCGCGATAACACAATGTCATTATAATAAAGTCAACGAACTGAAAGTTGCATTTTTAGTCAAAAAGTAAGATTCCAGGCATCGTTATTCATGATATCAATGAGAATTATTTCGGTCAATCATGTGGAAACTTGAACTTAACGGTTGTGCCTACTTTTACCATTGAAACCAAATAATATGGAAGATTGCTTTTAATGACAAGTACAAGTAACTTTGAACATGTTAATTTCATTCAAAGTATCCTTGGATAATTTTTTACAAATTTAACTGATATCTTTATGTCAATCGTAAAAAAGCAGATAAAATCTGCATGTAGTTATATTACCTACCAACATTTCATCGGATGAACAGAAGTTCAGCAAAATTGCATGTGGGAAATAATAACGGATATATTTTTTTAGGTTAAATAGTTTTATTCATTATTTGCAAACAAATTTACAATCTATGTATATGTAGAAAAATCCTCATGGCTAGGATCTGTCTTTGAATACGGATCAAACATTTCTTATAGGATATCAATCAGTTTGACAGTAGGTACGCGTACGCATATTTGTAAGTGAAAGTAATAGGTTAGAAATGGATACGTAAATTATTTATTTAAGTAGGTATACTCGTATGTATGGTATGGGTTGGTTGCTTCAATTTCGAAGTTAGGTATATTCTTGCTAAACAACAGCATACATTATTTACGATTCATAAAAAAGTCTTAAAAGTTTAATTACTGCCCCCATAAGATTTATGACGATATCAATTAAAAGTTTTGCTTTACAAATTATGATCAGTGGAGTGCTCCCTCGCTGGGTACCTAATATTTCGTGAAAGCAGTGGAGGCGACCAGTTAGGAGTTTGTCCCCGTCGACTCAGGACGGGGTTGCAATTATGGCTTGTTTTTCATCGCCCCCGAAGCACTCCGCTGCCGTTGCTGAAAAAAGAAACCAATTTTGCACGCTCATTAATTATTTAAATCTCATTAAACAGCCGCAAGTTTCCCTCTCTTGTTTTGTAATTTCGTGACGCTATTTCTCGTCTTCTACCATTATCTACCTAATTCAAGCCGTTGGACAACGGGGAAATCTCATCAGCCGAATAAAACAAGTTGAAATTATAATACGAATTATTAAAATTAATGTCAACACTGAAATAATTACATTCACTTGCTTGATTACATATAGGTACATACCTATCTATACCACAATAAATGGTTAATAATATAGCTATCGGCTACTACAGACCTTAATAGATAGGTAGGTAATGTCATAAAAAACCATTTAAAAGCATCAAAGCCATTCTGTTAAACAGGAAATTATTCAGCGTTATTGCGTCTACCTACCCATATAGCATTTGAACGTTGACGGTAGCTTCCTATTAGATAATAAAGTCTCCCAAGTCTGTCTTGTTTTGGGAAAATATCTGAAAATTAGGAAATTAAACTGTGCGATGGTACATGAAAGGTGCGGAAACGCGATCTCGGGCGTTTGTTTTGCTAAATTCTAACGGCTGCCGCTGACGTCGCGCGTCCGCCTCGCCTCGCCCGCTAGCTAAATAAGCCACCCAATATTCAACGGAATTAATTTAATTATTTAGGTATGTACTGCAAACCTTATGTTATTACTGCAATTTTTCTATGCAAGATTTGTCACCGCATTTCACACACTTAAGAGGTCGATTTAAATCAGCTGTACTTGATCAAAATGAAGGAATGTTATTTTTTTTTAACTTTGGATAAGCTTGTGATCAACGCAATCTGACCATGGTAAAATGATTATGTAGTCGTAGGTGGTGCACACAGGTAGAAGGATCAAAATGAACGATAGTTAATTTTTTTTTCGAAATTGTTCCCATTCAATTCCATTTAGAATATTAATTTAGATGATCGCATCTGGTACCAGGCTTCCTTGCCAATTCGGTATGGAGGTCTGGCTGGGTATCCGCAAAATTTCTAGCATCTCACTACCAGCCTTTTTGTCTTCTGTTTTTAGTACAAAAAATTTAGTAGAACGTATTCTTGGTACATCACCTCCTGACGTATCTTATTTAACAGATGGCAAGGAGGCTTGGCAAATAGCCTGCCCCAATTGCGACCCACCCACAATCCCATCATCACAGAGGCAATGGGATGAGCCGCTTTGCGAGCTAGTACGTATACAGCTTTTAGAACCGTGTCCTAGCAACGCGGAGCGCGCTCGTCTCCTTGCCGTCTCTGTTTGGGAATCTGGTCTCTGGCTACATGCACTACCTTCTTCTAACATAGGAACAATTCTAGAGCCAAATACTTTCCGGATTGCTGCCTGTTTGCGTTTAGGTGCCCACTGCTACGGCCCTCATCGCTGTCAATGTGGTTTTTCCGTCGACGCTTTAGGGCGCCATGGTCTCTCATGTCAGAGAAGCGCAGGCAGAATTTCTAGGCACGCCAACCTTAATGATATCATTCGTCGGTCGCTTGCAAGCGCTAACTTATTGCCCATTCTCGAACCGAATGGGCTGGTGCGTGATGACGGCAAGCGACCCGACGGTATTCCTTGGAAGATGGGTCGGCCTTTAGTGTGGGACGCTACCTGTGTCGACACTTTGGCACCGTCTCATCTTCCCGAGACCGCAGTTAAGGCAGGCGGCGCCGCTGCTTGCGCTGAGAATCTCAAACGGCGCAAATATAGCAATCTTGATAGTTGCTACATATTTGAGCCGTTTGGGGTTGAGACAATGGGGCCGTGGGGACCAGCTGCTCACCGCGTTTACCGTCTCATCGCGAAACGCCTCATCGAAGCGTCACGTGGCCGGAGGGCTGGCGAATACTTTGCCCAACGTATTAGCATTGCCATCCAAAGAGGCAATGCTGCCAGTGTTCTGGACACGCTACCACCTGACAGCGATCTGGACCAGTTGGCCTATTTAGTGTAGTCAAGTTTTTTTATTTTTTTATTTATTTTTATTTGTGTAATTAGATTATCTGTAATATATTAGTTAGTCTTAATAAAAAATTGTATTTGAAATTAGAATTCTTCCCATTATAAAGCTATTATTATATTACTTAATACTTGAAGAAAAACTATTTGTACCCCTTTTACTCCTCTGTTTGTCAACCGATTTTCTTTTATGTTTGGGAGTAAAAAAATTAAAACAGTTTTTTTTCCCTTTTTTTATGGTCCATTAGCATAATATGGTACATTAATTGTGAAGGTTTATTAAAGTTTAATAAAAATTATACTACTAAAATATCTATCTGATAATGTTAAAATATAAATGTACAAATTTAAAAAAAACAGGTACCTACCTAAATAAATTAATGGCGTTTCCTTATTGTATCATCATCATTTTACAAAGTAATAATTCATCGTTGCAGGTGAAGACTAGAACAATATAAATACTTAAAGAAAATTATAAATAATTAATCCCATAGGAGAAACGCTGGGAACCTTGACGACCGGCATCAGAGATTGCCTCAAAACTTTTAGGTATAACTATTACTTATGTATAGAAATCACGTCTCATAAAAAATAATAGGTACCTAACCTACCTATGTATAAAGTTCTCAAGAAAAGGGTGAATAGGTACATTGTTATTAATATATCCATAATGTGACCAAATAAGGGTAACAGAAATGAAATACGGAGTTTATGATGGATTATTCATTCAAAGTTTCGCGCATGCATGAGGTATCACTTCCCGTTATTATCCTAAAATATGATGGCAGTAACCAATAGAGTTTATGCAACGTTATCATATTCATATTGTAATTACTTGTATATTTTTTGTTGATCGAATAAGTCTCAAGATGGGTGGGGACCCGGGCCCCGGGGACGGGATGGGTGGAGATCACTCGCCCATGCTTTAATTGCTTTTCACTTAGCAACCGCTCATGAACAGAGAACGCTCGCGAAAATGAAGAAAAAAATCATTACATCAACATCTTTTAGAGATTGCCCAGATTTAGGACGTACAGAAAGACAGCGACCTTCTTATATAACGCTTTCCTCTTTCTTGTTTTTCCAGCGCGCCTCATTTCCGGAAGGGGGTCGCGGGGCGGCGCGGGTGGCGAGGGGCCTAAGTAATTTCGCTTAAGAACTCTAAACGTAATTAGTGTAGGGCGTGCAAAGGGAAGGGCTTGAAAGTTAGAGAGGGTTGCGTCCCGCGCCGCGCGCCGCGTCGCTCCGCACCCGCTCGCCGTCTGAATATTTGATCGCGCTCGGCGTTCGGCGCGGCGCGCGGCGCTCGTCTCGCGATAATATTTGCCGGAGGAGCTTTCCGTAAACACGAGCACATTTCCCCACCTACGTAGGTACTTACACTTTCCTCTCCTTAATTCCGTTTTCAAAGCTGTCCCGCGCTTTTAATTGGACTCGGTGTTATTTATAAGTAGACTTGTGATAGAATTAAATTCGCGCGCTACGACGCTCTTGAATACCTACATAGCGAAAATGTTTTAATATTATTAAGTTTTTGACGATTTATTTTCCTTTCAGGAAAATTCTCTTTATACGACTTCAAACAAATTTACAGCTTCTTCATAAAGCTCACGTATCAGATAGGTAGAGATTGGTATGTTGTGTTATTGCTTGTTTTTTTATCACTTAACTAAATATTTCATTCAATACAAAATAAAATCATTAAAGGACTTAATTAGACACAATAATCGCATTTTGCTAAATATTCAAAGGTTTCAACAAACTTGGTTGTAGGTACTCTACCAATATTTATATAAGGTACTCATTTAGTTGCCTTCTCATACATTGATACCTTATCATAGATATATCTGTAAATAGGGCCAAAACTGTCATAGGCACTGATCACAATGCTGGGCTCTAGAAACCTTAGCCGCATGTAAGTATATTTCTTAAATGTGAGAAGTCAACAGGCATGAGGCAGGCTAGCGGGTCACCTGATGGTAAGAGACTAGCGCTGCCTATAGATGTTTACAATACCAGGGGCAATGTGATATCGGCCTTTTTTACAATGCCTTGGAGCTCAAGCTCATTAAAGGAACCGAACCCACGACCTTCGGCGCAGTATCTGACGTCACTACGACTCAGCTATTAATGCCTTCCATTATTGTGAAAAATCCTACCTAAAATTTTACCGAAAATCTCACATCTCAAAATAGTGATGTCTGTAGAACGTATGCAAATTATGGATGTTAAAATTGATTTTTATTAAATAAGTACTCAAATATAATTCATCAATCAATTAGGTATTCATTTTAAGTGGGCCAACCCAACTGTAGAAGTTGTGCGTAGTCAGCAAGATCAAAATTCATTTGGCATCCTGAAGCAAAGGCAGTAATTTACAAATTCAAAGGGCCTGTGAAACAAGAGAGAGAATTAGAATTTGTAATTAGAACGAAGCAACGCCGCCACGGCTACTCCTACAGCATTTGATTAGCAATTATGGTAATTTGACTTAGAGCTGGGTAGGATTTCTCCTAATTTGTAAGTTAAATTTGTATCGCGACTGTGTAAGACATAAAAAAATATTTAATGGAATTAATAAAATATAAAATAAAACATGACATTGCTTAAACAAAAATCAAAAACATGACTAAGTGGCTAAGTGCTACGGTAAGTAAATACTTAGGTACTGTATTTTAATAGTTCGTAAACAATACCTACTGAATGGATACTTAAAGCTGTCATTTTTTCGAAATCAACAAAACCTACCAATGAAAACGCAAAAGAAGTGTTTTCGTTACTTTCGCTCTGAGTAAATATATTTCGTGTATTGATTAGGTATAATAATATGGGTAAAGTTATTCAATTTTAACCTCTATTCTATGAAGTTATTCACAATATTTTTAAATATTATCTGGAAATACCTCCCCAGTAGGTACCTATATTTAACTATTATATTGATAGCTTGATCAAACTTGAATTGATACCCTCGTGTATATTTTTTCAATGAAGTTAAAGAAGGGCTTCTTTTAAACTATGGACTGCCGCACGCTTCACCAGGTGACAGCTGAGAGAGTACCTATGTTCAGCACCCGTACGATATTATAACTAAGTAGTTAATTTAATAGTGTTTTCATTTTGTTATACCTAAGTACTTACAGAATTGGTTTTTGAGCCAGTGCATAATAACAGTCTTGTAATTGCAATAAAAAAAACATTTAAGCATAAGCATAAAAAAATGCAAAACTCCTTTGACAAAATAGGTAGTTACTTATTTTGTGCTGTCAACGTTTTACAAAAACATTTAATTTTCGTCCAAAAGACTTTATGTTGGACTTATTATACGACTAGGTAATTGCCTGAAATTTAAGCAATCAAGAAATAAGTACACAGGCGTATTTTGTTTCCGTTATTAAATTTAATTACTTACCTAAAAAATAGTTTGCAGATAGGTACTTATTACTTAGGTACGAAATGATCAGTTAAGAAGTTTTTTTTTAATCATTCTTGCACGATGATGTGGTTAATGAATGAATTGTAAATTCATAAAATCGTTGCGTACCGCGTATAGTTACAGATGGGAGACGTTCGTTCATTGTAGCGGAGCGCGCGCGAGGTACAGTTTTTGCCGTTCTCCCGCACTCGCCTCGCACACTCGCGGTGCAATTTAATTATCTGAGCGGCTCCCCGCGCTTTACCCTTTTGTATCTTAACCCCCGGATGAAAAAATACTCACCCATAAAATAGAGGACGGGTACGAAAAAAGGAGCGTATGCAAATTCAGGATAAAATATAGCCCGTAAATGCCACCGTTTCTAAAAGAATATTAGAGACGTTTTTCAGTGGGTGGATGGGGGTGCCACTTTATACTTTGTCTCCTCTCACTAAGTACTGCAGCTACGGAATCCGCCTTAATTTGCGACTGTTACAACAATAAATCAATGTGCACGCACCTTGCTACTGTGCGTATGTGTTTTGAATTTAAACGTAACTAATTACGAGTACCTACCTACCATTATTATACATTCCGTAGGGTGGGCACTGGGTATGGGCACTACTGTTACACGTGCGTACTTGCCATATGTGCCCATAGTGTTTTATATTTTTGGATGACTTAGGTATAATTCGAATAATTAGAAGACGTGTCTTACAGAAATAAATAGTTATTTTTCCTACAAAGAGATTGCGGGGTGCGTGAATTACAAATTGTTATTAAAGATATTATATTAATGGATAGTTGCCTGATATTTTGTATCTAGATAAATTTTTTATCGTAGATATGTGTAAGTACACTTATTAGATATACCTACTATGGCCTTACTTTTACTCTATTTATATAAAATACTGTTGATATGCTCGAGTAAATACAATGTGATAGGTACAGGTAGGTTGTTTGACTAAGAATAACAGGAAGTCGATCGATAATGCTTTATGAGTAGGGTGATACTTAAAATTTTTGTACCAAATTTATGAACTGAATAAGCAACAAAAGCTTATTTTAATAAATATCTATTGAAAAAAAGTCACAAATTTTGTATAAAGCCTTAATAAATTGCTTAATTAATGGCTGTTTTATAAATGTTTAATTAGTCCACCGGTCGTGTGTAGCGAGCGATGTATGTATAGAATCGATTCACACGTGAGAGAGGTTCGATTTTTTTGTTTGTAAAGTAATGAGGGGTCACCTGAGGAGGAATGAGTTAATAGGCGTTTTAATTATTGACGACAGGCAGGACACGGCGGCCGGCGGCCGGCGGCGCGGTGGAACGCGCGACGAACGGTGAAAGTAAAGAAAGAGACAACATCAAATATTTAGCGCGTAATGCCGGTCGCTCTCTCGCTTGTAATTAAAGCGTTCTTTCCTTTTTTCAGCGTCCTGATACAATATTCAGCATGAAAAAGAAGCGCTCCGGTGGCGGGGTGGCGCCTCCATTGTACTCGCTAAGGAAGATAAATTAAAAAATATAATTACAAGGCGGCCGCCATAATTCTCGGCAGGCGGGTTGTGGGAGGCGGGCGGTACGCGGCCGGGGAATAGTGGAGGAGCGGGCGCTCCCGGAGGAGGCTTCTTAAATATTTGGGGATAGCGCGTACCTACGCATTACGTAAATTAATGACACGGATTCGAGGAAGGATGGCACCCGCCCGCGCGCGCGCCCGCTCTCGTCGCCGCTGTTTGTTTTGTTTTAATGTGCGTTGTTAACGATGTTATTAGACGCGAATTATAATGCGAGAACCGCTCTCCGCTCTCCGTTCCGAGTTCCGAGCCACTGCGCCCGCCAGGATTGATTGGACTAATGACTTTCTTTTATTCTTATAATTGCAGGAATCCGACTTACCGGCCGGCAGCCGCCACAGTTGATTCTTCCAATTTATAACTTCGATGAAATATAATAGTCATTAATTTGCGAAAATTCGTCGTTACGTTGAGAGCTGTTTAATGTATTTTGCATTTTTTATGTCGGAATGAATTGGTCATGCTTATTGGTCATATCTTTTGATAGCGCAGCTGAAGCATATAAAACTGTATGTGACAGATAATGGTTGACCGTTGTGGAGGCGGCACGCGGTGAGTGGCGCGCGGGGCGCGGGGCGGAGATGTGGTCATGTATGTGAGCGCGCATGCTTACTCAGGATCAACAAGTGTCCCCATGTGGTCTCACGTTCACGTTCCCACTCACATCACATCGTACGTACGTATCGCGCCTGAGCCTGACGCCAACCGAAACACATCACTGTCCGAATGTGTTACTTATCGCTAAAATGAGTCGTTTAGGGAAAACCTTCGCATTCCACTCCGTGTTTTCTTTATATCCTTAATTATTTGTCGATATATTTTAGATATTTGATAAAGTACTTGTAGGTACTTTACTTACTTGTAAACACTGAGGTAATGTAATATTTTCGTATAGGAAAGATTACTTTGTACAATCGACAAAAACTTTACCCATATACTTAAATATTTGAATAAAAATAAATGCAATTGCGTGCATTACAAATAGATTTAATCTGGTTTAGGCTGCTAAATAAACGAACCAAGAATAAAGTCTAGCAGTAGCAGCATCAACAGTGCAATGAAACGAAATATTACAAAGTTATTCTAACTGTGGACTATCGATCTTGAAACAGTTGTAGGCAATTTTAAGAAAATGGTCTATCTGTATACCTATATTTTTAAATAGATAATAAGTTCTTCATCATCATCGCCACAAACATCAATAGGGATTTTGCATAGCAAGAAATCAAACTTGATAGTTTAGTAAGGAACACTCATCGTTGCGGCCATTTTTTTTGTTATGAGGTACAACCGTGGGTACAACCCTGACTAAATATTTCCAACTATTTAGTTTGTTCACCAATTGCTAAACAAAACAAGGACATACGATCGCTGCTGCACTTTAGTGGGTGCCACAAGTACGTAAGCATTATTTATTAATACGATCATGCAGTAATGATGGTTTACCAATGGAGGTATTTAAATAATAAAAGTCAATTCCGGTTCGATAGCGTATATTCCAACCATAAACGTGTCTAGCGTGCCGTTTCGGTGGTGACTGGTCGACCTCATCTTCGCCATACATTGCAATCCGAAGTGTCAGCAGATTACAATGCATGTGCAATAGTGTCGCTACATCGTCTCTCTAATGCTTTATAGTCAGTTATTTAGGTACGTTAGAAAACATTCAGCAAATACCTACGACGCTGTCTGTACAGATCTTGAAAGTATATATTTTACTTGCTTTATTTATTATTGCACGGTCAGTCTTAGTTTTGCAGAACATGAATGAACTTACGTTTGGATCTTTTTAATTAAAAATCAAAACGTTTATGGCTAGAACATTGTAAATAAATGGAAGGCAACATAAGTTATTATAATATTGAGACAAAAACATAATTATCATTAAAGACAAGTTATATTTCTAAACATTAATTTTGCCCATTGCACCAAAAGTAGGTACGTCATGTAGGTAAGTGAATTTTGATCACCACATCATATTAAAATGTTTGAATATAAATACACTTTTAAGTATTCGACGAGCGGCGTAGTTCGAAGGACCCTTAAAAGAAAACTTATTAATTTTCGTCATTATGAATTCCGCGAACGAAACTCGAACGTCTAATTTCAACCCTAACTTATCAAGACGCGAATAAAAAAGTTCACCCCCCGGCGCACCCCACGCTCACCCCCTTGTTTAAAACGCCGGCGAAAAAAGAAGCACATAAAAATGCATGAGGCCTTCCTCGTTATAAGGAAAGGGTAGCGCCCCCCCCAGCCGTCCCCCCATCCGGGAGGTAGCTGTAAAAATCGTCTCTAATTTAAATTTGGGAAGTTTCGCGTGGCGCGAGGCAACGTTGATGTCTTGATAAATGTAAGCGAATTCCACTAATTTCGCGTCTTCAGTACGGGGAACTTTTAATTGGGAGCACATAAATCGCGCTAGCTCGAGTAATGGATCTCGCATTAATTTCATCTCTCGACAAAGAGCTGACGGTCCGAGTACTCCCGGGTACATTTAGATAATCATCGCTCATTGTTTCCGGCACCTCGCGAGTCACGACTCGGGGACAAGTTTACTCACACGCCCACCCAGTGGTACTGTCATTAAATAATAATAATATAATAAATATCCTAGGAGATTTTTTACACACGGCTATCAGATTCCAAACTAAGCAGAGCTTGTACTAAGGAAACCACATAAATGTTTCATTATTATGATAATATGTCAACAGATAGGTATTTTGATTTAAATAGGTACATTTAATTAATTTAATTTATTACACAAATTGTATCTAGTACCTATATTCATCAATACTTTCCTCACGTTCTGCATGCAGGTATTATGTGGTAGGTCTCGTAGCACAGCTGACTACGCGTGCTACGAAACCGCTACGCCTTCCTTCATGTCCGTATGATCAATCTTACAGTTTCGTAGCTGTTCAAATTTAACTTTGGACTGCGTCTATTTTTCACGCAATATTTTGTATTCTCGTTAACATTTTGCGAGAACAAAGAAATTCAGAAACTTTTCACTCGAAGTAATTAATACAGAAGCCAAGTTTGTTTTGAGTGAGCAATTAAAGAAAACGCGTGGTGAGTATCGCGATTTCTTCTTCCTCATTAAATCGGGACAAAGCAACCGTTGGCAAACTTCGACGAGTGTAATGTTATTCATTTGGGAAAGTCAAAGGTTGTATTTACAAAAAAAAAAAGTCGCCGGAGAGCGGACGGTGGCATTTTTTCCATTCGCCGCGTTCCATTAGCGTGCCTTTGTTTGGCGGGAGCGCGCAAATTAATTTAGCTCTCCCGCCATTTCCTCGCGCCTCCGCCCGCGCGTCGCCCGCACCCCTGCCGCGCCCTTTTTTGTCTACGCCTTGCTCTACGTATCGTTTTCTTCTTTATGGCTCATTAGGTAGCATTGTCGCCATTGTTTTTTTTCGCCTTACCCACGAGATCTAATTATTATGATCAGCAAATCCAGCAAATCGATCTGGTTTATTTTCTGAAGTGAATACACGCCATAGCATATTGTAGAGCTTTATTTCTTGTATAAGTATACGTCAGTAAATAGAGAAGGGCTTTAAAAAATTGGTATTAAAATTTTATTTATTTTTATATTTTCAACGTTATTTGCTCGTAATACATAGATTGTTGTATAATATATACAATATCAATGTTTTTAAATATTTTGAAAACGTACATTTATAAATGTCTAAATTGTGTTTGTTATGGACATTGTATACAGGATGTTGTATTCTTTAATCACCTAAGATGAACCTTGCTCAATCACGATATAGTTATGAAAGTTTTTTTTTCGAATGCCCGAAGTTTGTGTGATGATTAAAAAAAATGTGGTGTATACGGAACGACCAAAAACATTAATGTGAAAAGGGGATTGTCGCGTCGACGATAAAAGATTTGAAATACGAACGGATGCCATGTTCCATAGTTATTCTTTAAGTTTATATCAATAGAAAACAATGTTCTTCAATTTAGTTAATTAATTGATATTGAGTACCTAATGTATAAATCGATATAATATTTCGATAGTAATTAAAATACTTTTAAAAATATAAGTTTACTACAGGTATTATTTATTATTTGGAACAGATTAGTTGCTATTTAATCAACAAACTTAACTATTACAAGTTTATATTGCTCTATGAAGATGGTAGGCATATTACTTCGACTAGAACTCACAAGAAAATGTTCAATAGAAAATAGAATAATCAAGAAAAATCGATGCCGTAAAAAGTTAAAAAAGGAATAAGTATCTAAATATTTTTTAAACTTACTTACCTAGTTTTAAATAGTTGCGCGGGCGCGGATAGAGTGAGCGCGCGTTCGTCGTCACAAAAAAGCGCCAACTGACACAGACAGCGTGCAGCGCGGGGTGTTGGGGTCGGCCGTGACCCACAGTTTTTTAAGCCGCGCGTGCCCTCGCCCGCTACCACTCTCAACCCTTGCGCTAGTAGACCCGATTCAAATAAGTATACGGATGATGTAAGTTGCATAATAATATTAATTTATGGTTTATTTATTATGCATTCTATGCTGCACGTATTCCGTTATAACAAAAATAAACGGTTTATCTTGTATTTTTGAGTCTGTTTCTGTCATAAACCTTGCAGTAAGCTAATAAATACGGACCATAAACAGAAAATATCTTATCTAGAGCTACAAATCAGGAGACGGAAAATTTCAAATTAATTAACGAACAGACACATTTTAAATTCTTAATTAAGCAATCCGTATACTTTCTCCTGCCTATAAATTAGATCGAGCCGTTTCCATAGAGACTACTCATCCTTTAAAGCGGGCCGGAGGGTGGGGGGGGGGGGGGCTTTACAAAAAAATATAACTTAGGGTGAGTAAAAAACCGGGGGGTGACTCAGCCGGCCGCTGCACCCCACGACGAGAAATCTACGATCAATATTAACTCTTTTTTCAACGGGGAAACGCTGAATTTTTAAGTTGTTTTAAGTCTCAACCGGAACGAGCCGATATTGAGAAAATTATGCGTGTGTTGAATTTATTGGACACACTCAAATCAGGAACATTCGTTACATCAAATATTTGAACTGAACATTGACCATAAATCATCGAGCGCGGATTCACATACCGCATTCTCGATTCAAGTCGCATGCATTGTGAAGGTCGGGCAGCATATGTGGGTGACGTTCGCATCGATAGCTTCCATTGTTGTTTTATTACTTTTTAATTGAACTATAGTGTGTTTCTTGCAAATTGTGTTTGTGTAACAATATGAAATGTCGTTTTAAAACGCACAAAGAATAAATGAAATTATACAATTCAAAGCTAGAGACATATAAGTAAAACAAATATATGTAGATGTGTTTTATGATACACACATCTATCATAGAAAAAAGTGTTATTAATTAGTCCTATTCTATAGGATTATGACAAAAGGTGTTTTTTTTTTTCATTACCGAAGTTCTTTTATGATGGATGTTTAAAAAAACATCGTGCATACATAATTTGAACGAGTGCATTAATAAAAAGCTGCACAAGGCCCGGTGTATGGCTACACGCATGATATAAAAAAACATTCATTAGAAAAAAGCTATTTATGACAGCAACCATTATCATCTAATAAATCAGCTGCCCGCTCTTCTGTTTTCGATAATGATTCTATTATTATGGAAAAGCGTTATGTAACTGTAACATTTTTTTCTTTTCCTTGTGCTATGATAGTATGGAATGGGTTAAATATTTTATTTTATCCCTGCGTTAGTTTAAATATGATATTACTTATAGGTAGGACGATTGTTCTAGAGTTGTAGTCTTGAATGAGGGTGCTCCTAGCATTTTCTGTAACAAGAATGTAAATTAAAATTTATAATGTGACTTTGGTGCATATTATAAAAACAAAGCCGCAGGTGTAAAATATATTTAAGTAGAGACTCGGGATCTTGACCTTTAGAAGAGTAATTTTTTTTTAAATAGGTACCTACATAATGCCTACTATGTATATAAAATATAAAAAATTAAATGTAGATAGATTAGTTAAGCGAAAATAATCTCTATAGTTTGTTTAGTAGATATATTTCTATTTCGGAATAGTATATCGGTTAAGATGGTACATTGGACCTATTTTTTTATCATGAATAAATTTAAGAAAATAACACGAGCACAAGTTTCTCAAAACATAAGAGTAGAGTGTACTCCATATGGCTGAGCGTGGAGGGTTTTTATGCGTGTCGGTCGGCGTGGTGCGGCGCCCACTGTACGGGTTACAAATTGTGGGGTGAAAGGGGTAGTTTTTTTTCTAATCGACTTTTCTAACAGTAATAAACGATATTTATCTTTCTTAATTATAGCTTCACTCCGTTATTTGGTAGCTCGACTCGTGTTTTTGCTACAACTGTTTGTGTTATTATCGAATTACGTGCGTTTGTCGTTAATGTTAATGTTAAATTTGTTCTTATTATAGCCTCGAGCAGTTCCTTAAAAAGGTTTCCACTTGATAATTTCTTGAGAAATTAATATACTTGGGGATATTTTTTACATTTATTTAATCTTTGCTCGTAGCATGTCCTACCTATTTTTTACATTTTTTACTAACTTATACCTAGCATATGAAATAAGTTCTTATTAAATATTTTTCACATGCCATTTGGTAGTTTGACTTCAACGAACATTGCAACAATA
The DNA here is from genome assembly GCA_951361185.1 of Ochropacha duplaris. NCBI lineage: Eukaryota > Metazoa > Arthropoda > Insecta > Lepidoptera > Drepanidae > Ochropacha > Ochropacha duplaris. The sequence goes on along the minus strand of OX592695.1, from coordinate 5,411,771 downwards.
TTTTTGTATTGTTTGTTTCATGAAGCGGTCAAATAGATAATATAAAATATCTGCATTATTATAAAATATACGACTCAGCACACGTTTTAAAACGAGAAATAAGGGCACTGATCCCACCGGGCGCATGCGTAATAGCAACCCTTTTTTACCCTTTCGCTTCCCAGAGTGTTTTTTTTCTAAGCAGTTTTGTAAAGGGTTGTGTATGGGGTACCTGCCACGCGACTGCACGGTAGGGTTGAGTTTTTTCTCTATGGACACGAACAAGGGACTTTTTTACAGATGCAGTTTTTTCATTATGGGCCTCGCTTCGAGATACAAAGTGCGTTGACCTTTAACAATAGATCAGCTGATCAACACAGTGCACTTGTGATCATGTGTGCTATTGATTTTTACCGAGGTTCAAGGTCGTATTTTTTTTGGGTAAATGAAATTCAAAACATTAATAAGGCCAATTGACGTGGTTGGTAACACAAATAGTATATCTGACGACACGTCATAGGTTCGATTCCCACCTTGGACAAACAATTGTAAGCATGAACATGTTGTTTTCCTGCTTAATCTGTGATCCGAGATGGTTCTGCCACGATATTATTATTTTTATTATTATTCAGTAGACTTTTAATTATTAAAATATAAATTAAGTATTAGAATTATGTGGCTAACTCTTTATTTAGTTAAGAGATTTCTGTGACTTTTAATACGGATACTAAACAGCTGAAAAGTGTGATAGCTGCCGTAGACAGAATGACATATTGTTAGGCTATTCAAAATAATTCCATCGTTTTTATTCATAAAAGCCAAATTAAAACTTAGTGAGTGCGACCGGTTTTGTTTGTTATGGTACATGGTGGTAACGGTATTTTATTTTAAGACATCGTTTCCTTTGTTAAATATACGTATATTAGGTAGGTGCATAGATGAAAATCGTCGCGCGAGCGGAGCGAGGACCAATTCTTAATCTATGGGTAGGTGGCTATTTCAACTTATTCCCACATTAAGCTTATGTTTGAACGCAATCTCATCATGTTAGGTGATGATGTAGCCGAAGGTGCACACAAAGCCTAGATGGAACTGGCTCTCAAGTGCAGCTGTCGGAACTCACCGATATTTTCTTGGCGACAGATTTTCAACATGAGGGTGGTAGCCAGCCAGTCGGGTACAAAGTACCCTAACACCATGCTATGGTTTCCTCACGATGTTTTCCTACACCGTAAGCTCAAGCTCATTGTAGAATTCAAACCCACGACCTTCGCCACGGTACCGATTTCGCTACCAAATAATATAATAATAATAAACTTGAATTAGTTCTTATAGCAAGGATTTTACTTCTTTGGCGTTTTGTAACTGATGTTCACTTTGCGAGGTTAAGTTAAAAGTGTATAAGTAAGTACCGGATGGCGAATATCATTTTTCTACAAAAAATGCAACACCCGTTTTGTCATTTTTTTGTAAATAAAATATAGTACCTACCTACCTACGCACCGGTACTTATTACCTACCCACCTACATTACTAACCCACATTGATCAAGGTGTTAAGGGTTATCAAGTTGCAAGCCGTTATGCAGCGCACATTCTATTTATCAAGCCTTTGTACAACTTTGTTTTTTAATAACCAAAAAAAGTTGCCCCTTCGCAGTGCTGTTTATTCGAGGCATCGAGACGCGTCTTTGTGCGACTTTTATCGATAAGCACGCTTTAATGTATTAAATCAACTTTTTACTGGGTGAATGAGTAACTCAAGCAATACTATTTTCTTTAAGAGTTTAATTACCGTGAAGATGGTGGACGAAATGATCGTAGGAATAAACCATAGCGGTGATAGGACTTCGTATCTTACTACCAGCCGAAAATTAGAAATCTGAAGTCTTCAGTTTTCCACCAAATTACACAGCACCGATCAGACTAGGGCCCTATTTTCATAAAACTATAGTAAACATGTAAAAAGTCAACAGTTGTCAATAAAACTATCGAAATGCAGACAATTCATTCGAATTTTCATAAAACAACAGTAGTAGCAGCCGACAAATGTCTGTTTTTCTTTTTTACACTTCACGAGTAATTATTATTTGAATTTACACTTCACGAGTAAAACTATTTATGAAACGCCGCACCGGTCACTTGGAAATTACCACTGTCGTGACATATGTGACAACCTAAGTTTTGCTCGTCACTGGTCAGTCAACCGTCGTCGGTCGGTCAATCCAAAGTGTAGTTAAAATAATTCAACGTGACTAAAGTTTCATTAATTGCTATTAAGTATTTAGAGACACTGGTCTTATTGAGAACATTAATTGTTTAGAAATATACATATTAAGTATTATCATGTTATTAGGTTGATATACATTTGACTGAAAAATAATATTGCCTACCCTAAAATATTAATAGATAGCATTAGCCTTACTCTCCACAGTTCAATTCGAAAGTGTTTTCGATAGATGTTAGACTACGTAGGCTGTTGTTAGAAACTATACGAAGCTAGTGGGAACTTTAGTAACGGTAATATAACATTCCATAAATTTCGAACCTTCACTTATTAAAGATGATAAATTGATATGATAGTGTCTAACCAGATTATATACATAAATAATTATAATATCCTGGGGCATTCTTCGAACTCGTTATAGGTATTTATATCTATTCTTTATACATCTATATATATAAAAGTAGAAGTCCTGACTGATCTATCAACGTCCAGCCTAAACCCTTAGACCTAGAAAGCTGTTTTTTTTCCCAGGTGTTGTTTTTTAAACTTGACCGAGGAATAAGAACGGATTTTTCGAAATTCAACCTTTAAGGGGGGAAAAAAGGGGTTGAAAGTTTGTATGAAAGTCGGTCAAAAAAATTTTTGAAGCTAGAATCATGAAACTTTGTTTTTAGACTATCAATCAAAAATAAAGAAACACGTGAATCAGCGTTACTTAAATTTATACCCCTGAGGGGGTGAAACGGGGGTTGAAAGTTTGTATGGAAGGCCGCGATTTTTTTAAGCTAGAACCATGAAACTTTGTTTTTAAGCTAACAATTATAAATAAAGAAACACGTATTTTAGCGTTTTCTAAAATTCAACCCTGAAGTGGGTGAAAAAAGGGTTGAAAGTTTGTAGGGAAGTCGCATCATTTTTGAAGCTAGAACCATGAAACTTTGTTTTTAGACTAAAAATTAAAAATAAAGAAACACGTGTATTAGCGATTTTTAAATTTCTACCACTGAGGGGGTGAAACGGGGGTTGAAAGTTTGTATGGAAGTCCGCCATTTTTTGAAGCTAGAACCATGAAACTTTGTTTTTAGGCTAACAATTAAAAATAAAGAAACACGTGTATTAGCGTTTTTTAAATTTCTACCCCTGAGGGGTTAAACGGGGGTTGAAAGTTTGTATGGAAGTCCGCCATTTTTTGAAGCTCGAAGCATGAAACTGTTTTTTTAAGCTAACAATTAGAAATAAAGTAACACGTGTTTTAACGTTTTCTACAATTCAACCCTTAAGGGGGTGAAAAAGGGCTTGAAATTTTGTATGGAAGTCCGCCATTTTTTGAAGCTAGAACCATGAAACTTTGTTTTTAGGCTAACAATTAAAAATAAAGAAACACGTGTTTTAGCGTTTTTTAAAATTCCACCTCTGAAGGGGTGAACCGGGGATTCAAAGTTAGGAGTTATTTCCGTTTCTTGGTATGAACAAAGACAAATGTTGCACTAAAAACCGAAAAATAAATTGAATAACATTAAATAAAATGGACAAAAAAATATTTCAATAACTAAATAGACCAAATCTTTACTTATGTAAACTACCTACGCACCTATTCAAATTATTATTCTATAAATACCTTTTGATCTGTTTGAAGTCGGTGCCAAGCCTAATAGGTTTAATAGGCTTCGTACGGTTTGAGGAGGTAGGACATAGCATAACATCTGCTCATAATTGGGGCCGTCTGACTGGGCTAGTACCTCAACCTTACAGAATATCGCAGCCAAATAACACTGCCCTCAAGTGGTGTCGTGTTCCTGCGGTGAGTAAGGTTGCCAGAGTTCCTTAGAGGAGGCACTGTGCTGACGGCGGAGGGACCGGCGGTATTGTGGAGTCGCTATTGAGTAGTGCAGGCGCAGCATGTTGGCGTGCGGTTAGGGAGACCCGGTGAAATGGTTGACCGCTGGCCGCCCGCAGATAGCATGAGTTCCCGAACCCAGGGATTAGTTAATTTCCACCCTGGGAGGCTGAACTGCCATCTGGCGAAAGTAGGTAATCTTACAATTCACAAGTGCTTGTGAAGGCATTTATTATTTCTTTCATTGTATTTTTGGGCTTGGCACCGACTTCAAACATATCAAAAGGTATTTATAGAATAATAATTTGAATAGGTGCGTAGGTAGTTTACATAAGTAAAGATTTGGTCTATTTAGTTATTGAAATATTTTTTGTCCATTTTATTTAATGTTATTCAATTTATTTTTCGGTTTTTAGTGCAACATTTGTCTTTGAAGTCGTTTTTATTTTTTTATAAAAAGTTTTATTTTTCCATTTTTTATATTTCAATGTTTTCAAGAAATATTTAATTGTTTTCGAGCAAATTAAGCCTATTATTAATTTAAATTATCTATACTAATATGAGAAAGCTGAAGAGTTTGTTTGTTTGAACGCACTAATCTCAGTAACTACATAAAATATATTAGTGTTGGATAGGCCATTTATCGAGAAAGCCTATAAGTTAAATAACATCACGCTATTTATTAGATGAGGGAATACATAAATAGATTAACTTTTAAAGAAAATAAAGAATATTTATCCTAAATGATTAAGGCTTCTTTCTCAGCAGCTACTTGATATTGCGTTTCATTTCATATCTAGGACAACGTATATTCTAACTCCTAACCGATAAAGAGTTTACCTTCTATCATCAGCTCATTTGAATATACAAAGAGACGACGATACGAGTCTAAACGTGACTATAATATTTAAAGAAATATCCCCTAACTCCTAGCCGTTAAGGAGTTTGACCTAACATCATCAGCTCAGCAACATGAGATGATGACTACCAGATGCAAATATCTGAATAGCTTTAGAAGTTATATGAATTATAAATATTAGCCCATAATATTTACAGATTTATCCCTAAATCCTAACCTTTAAGGAGTTGTACCTTCCATCATCAGCTCTGCAACATAAGATGATGACTACCAGATAGAAATAGCTTTGATAAGTACGTATATGAATGAAAAATACTGTAAATTCTTATAAAATTTGAGGGTTGCCCTCATTTTCCCCAGGATCCCGTCATCAGATCCTGACTTGGTGACAATGGGTCTACCGCCGAAGTATACTCTTTCAAATGAAAAAAGAATTTTGAAAATCGGTTGACAATTCTTATAAAATTTGAGGGTTGCCCTCGTTTTCCCCCAGGGTCCCATCATCAGATCCTGACTTGGTGATAATGGGACCATCGCCGAAGTGTACTCTTTCAAACAATAAAAATTTGAAAATCGCTTGACAATTGGCGAAAAAATCGATGAACATACATAAAAAAAATAAAAAAAAAATACATACAGTCGAACATATAACCTCCTCCTTTTTTGAAGTCGTTTAAAAATGAGAAGGACTGACTCATCAACGCCCAGCCTACACCCTTAATTTTTTCGCAGGTATGTTTTTTAAGATGTAGACGAAGAATAAGAAAGGTTTTTTTTTAAATTCAATGTCTAAATGGGTAAAAAATCGATACGTGGGTGAAACCGCGGGGTGGAAAACTAGTTCTAGTATAAGTATGAATGTGTATTATGTGTATACAGATGACAATGCCACATGAAATATCGTGAAAATATAACGCCAGGAATGTACAGCCAGTAGGTACCTACATAAATATGTTGGGTATATCAAACGGCTTCACTACCTCCACCAAACTGATTAATGTTGTTCTAAGGGTCTTTGTTACATATCTACAACCCATCCAGCACATTTTGCGATTCTAAAATTAGCGGCAGCTGTTGTGTCCGCCCCCGTTTTACCTACCTACACCTTACTTTTTACTTAGAAAAGGAAAAAAAACTCGTAGAGCTTTTTCTTCATGAGCCGGGAGGGAGCCGGCCGGGATCTGATTTCGCAAAGATAGAGTTTCATCAGTTTCTAAGAGTTCTTTTTAATTATTTCTAGCTCGTCCAAAACAGGTCACGGCTCGGGTGACTCCATCGTTATTATTCAAATTAATTTCGATAGAATTTCCGAGAACCATTTCGACAAAGCAATGTCAAATCTAACATCCACTTCAGTAATTGAACATTTAATACGTATTTAATAGATTAGACTACCTACTGTCACCACACTAAAGACAACAATTTTGGATTCTGTAAAAAAAATATCGTAACTTTCGTTCCAACTACTGACTATATTTATAACATTTAACGTGCCGCTGGTCGCTTTGTTACTTTTATGAAAACATCGAAGAAAGAACATTACAAACGGATTAAATGCAAACAAACCCATCGGCTACTGTGTGGTGTGGTTATACAAACAACTAATGCAAAACGGACACAAACAAACTCTTTTGTCAGCTTACTTTCGTCGACGCAGGCTAGATAGAGGCACAGTGGCATATTATTATACAACGTGTTACATAAATAATATGATAGAAGTGAATAACCTGTTATTTAATGTATTGAATTGAAATACGAACCTTTTTTGGGATGTTACTAAAATAAAACAATAATTTATAGGTATATTAATTTTAACAACCCAATTGATTGTAAAGATCTAGTCATTAAGCAAATGTATCTACAATAGAGTTAGCCACAAGTATCTCAGAGTGCAAATACGACATTTCCCCGACACTGTTAAATTCTGATTCCTTTACTGTGTAAAATAACAATCTGTATTTAACACATTAAAGAAATCGTTTTATATGCTCTACACTTACACGCTGTATAAAATTTCTATGACAATTATTAGACATTGTCTCGGTGTATGCGGTGTCTAAAATGCCGCTTCAATGCATGGTAGTGATACTCGAAGGATTAAAGGATTAGATGTTCTTGTAAACATCTTCGCGCGAACTTCTTTTATTTAACTCCTTTTTAGGGCCCTTCTTTGATATTGCGTCGGCATCTGATGATGTGCATACGAATACATTCTCAGAATTTGTATTTAATGAAAGCTGAATTAAATGTCCTAAAACCTCATGGTAAATAATATATACTATCAAATAATAAAAGAAATCAGATAAAGAGGTATCATTATATCGGGTTAACAAAAAGTAAAATGACTTGCCAAATTATTGCTTGGATAAAGTACCTATAAAGTGTGAGGTAAAGTATCCCAAATAAATGGAGTCTATATAAATACAACTGAATCGCGACAAGTTCCACGCGGGTTATTAATGATATTGTGCGCTTCATCCTTTTGTGCGAAGAATTAAATACGTCAAAAATGTTAAAGGAAAGTATAATTGCGATGAATAGAATTTATGAAAAAGGGGACATTTAGCGTAAAAATCAATAATCAAACGGCGTCGCGACAATGGCCGGCGGTTACCCGAATCACTATCAAAATAAATGCTCCTGCGTGACGCGGCGCGGGTGGAGTTTTTATTGCATTCGTTACTTCAACGTTGAGTGGCAATCCGAACCGAGGCCTGGCTTCGTTCACACTTCACGTGCTTTGTACTTGGATGAATCAGGAATTAGTTCATGTGGAAGGTATATTGGATTCTACTAAGACCGTTTAGAGCTTTACTACCGGCGGACACTATTTACACAGCACTGTGGTAAATTACTTTGTTTTCTTGTGTTTTTCATTGAACATAAGCAGCCAATTTTTAGGTCTGTTTTTAAAACATAATTCCATACGCAAGTACACCGTGGTCTTGCTATTTACACGCCTGATCACACCACAGCCTGTCGCTTACCTTGCATTAATGCTGTAATGAGTAGGAAAATACGAGGAAATACGTTATTTACCACGCGTTTTATTATACCTATTTCGTTTCAGAGAAACAATTTTGTATCAGATACGATATCTTCAGGTACAGTACATGCCTTTTCCTTGACAAATTAAAGTAGGTAGGTACTCATTCTCCAAAAAGGGTAAACAGAGCGCAATAATTGATTGTTGTCAATCGAAAAGATAAATCGGCACACGTGTGTGAAGCACAAGTCACTCAATAAACACAATGAATATCCGAACATTCATACAATATTTGCTTACTTACACGAAGTGAAAACTATTGTCAGGCAAACTTTTGTGATATCCACAGATAAAGGTAGAGAAAAAATCATTAGTTCTTTGCTATCACTATTGAAGTTATTGCGTAGGAATGACTTTTGTTTTAGTAAAGAGTAGCTTATAGGTATATGGGAAAGCCAAACAAAATATGTTTCAATTTTAAACACTTCATTATTTTGAAACCTATTTTTATACAAACAATAGTTAATTATCTCTTATAATTTTTTTTCTTGTATGTTCATTTGTAATACAAAAAATTTAGCGGACCCGGCAGACGTTGTCCTGCTCTAAAATTAAAACAAAACTTAGAACCTGATTCCAGCGCCACCTACCGGGTCCAATTTTGTTTTCGAATCATCGAGGAAACCATTGAAATACACACACAAAATTTCATCCAAATCGGTCCTTTGTTACCATACTCCTCCGAAACGGCTTGACCGATTTTGATGAAATTTTATATTTCTTTTCAATAGGTCTAAGAGTATGTTGTTATCTATTTTTGGTACCGCTAGATCCCACGGGAACGCGGATCCTAGGGGAACGCGTGTGAAACCGGGGGGGACAGCTAGTAAAAAATAGATAGCAATCTATCCTCAGACTTACTGAATACACATATATAATTTTATCAAAATCGGTCAAGCCGTTTCAGAAATAAAGTCAAAGTCAAAACCATTTATTCAGTTTAGGCCCTAGAAGGGCACTTATGAAGGTCGAATTACAGAAGTTACCACCGGTTCGGAAGTCAGCCTTCAACTGAGAAGAACCGGTAAGAAACTCAGCAAAGTTAAATTTTTTAAATATTTTTGGACCATCTGACTATACTCGTATTGGCTTTTTTTTCTTCAAATGTTTAACAATAATTTGTTACCATACTCCTCCGAAACGGCTTGACCGATTTTGATGAAATTTTAAATGTATATTCAGTAGGTCTGAGAGTAAGTTTTTATCTAGTCAAACTATTCGATACAATGCCCATGTCACGAAATTATAAGATTATGTTGTGGTGCTTAATGCGAGTGGGTTATGAGTCAAGTCCAAGGAGTGTACAAAATAAAATAATTTGATAGTACGATAGGTGTAATAATTTGTGGGAATATACAAAAAATATTAATCAATTTATCAAAAACCGGCCAACTGCGAGTCGGACTCGCGCACGAAGGGTTCCGTAAAAAGGGCAAAAAAACACGTTTGTTGTATGGGTAATTTAGTATTTATTTTATTTTAATTTTATTATTAAAGTAAAAATACAACTGAGTATTTTGTGAATATTTCAAGTGCCTACCTGCCATTATTGTGTCTAGCAAAAAAGGGCAAAAAAATAGCGTTTTTTGTATGGGAGCCCCCCTTAAATATTAATTTTATTTTGTTTTTAGTATTTGTTGTTATAGCGGCAACAGAAATACATAATTTGTGAAAATTTCAACTGTCTAGCTACCGCGGTTCTTGAGATACAGCCTGGTGACAGACAGACGGACAGACAGCGAAGTCTTAGTAATAGGGCCCCGTTTTTACCCTTTGGGTACGGAACCCTAAAAAGAGCACTTTCTTTAAGTTTGCCGTATATCATGACTTCTGAGAATTTGATCCTTATTAGCAACATTATCGGATGGTGTAATAATACAGGCTGTGTATTTTTTTTTTCAAATTCATCGGGTTCGATTCCTGGCTTGGGTAAATATTTTTTCGAAAATCGAATGATGCAGTTTTGGTTTTCAACCTGTATAGAGAAGAGACATAATTGGTTTAATAATTCAAAGGATATATATATACCTAATGGTTGACAGAAAAATAAGAAATAGGTTGTAGTCGTTTCTCTCTGCTCTAGCATCCCCCTGGCGAAGTGTAAAATATTAGAAAATGTACCTATCTTATGTATTTTTTGAAATTGTCAATTAATTTAAGAAATATCCACTGCAAAATAAATTGCCTTGCTGAGTTTCTTGCCGGATTCTTCTCAGTTTGTGTATTCCGAACCGGTGGTCAATTGTAAACGTTCGTAAGTGCCTTACCAGGGCCTAAACTGAATAAATGAGTTTTGATTTTGAGTTTAAATGTACCTAAGTTATTTAAAGGTGTAAAATATTTATGTTTTTATTATTAATTTTCATTTTGGCAGCCTGTTTGCCTTTAAATAGTTTATAAAAATAACAAAAATATTGTTACCTAGCTATTTCAACTTAATAGACCAAAATTGCTAACATTAAATGAAAGGCAAATGATTATAGTGTTTCGGAATACTTGGTAGATATTCATTCGCCTTCTTCAGTGTGCAGTTACCTAAGAAGTCACAACGGGCCCTCAGAATGTGGGCAAAAAACTTAGGGCCCTTAATTATACCGCATGCATTCGTTTCCTGATACATCTTCCGGCATCACTTTTAGTTTTTAGCTCTGTATGTTAAAGGCGAGAACATGATAATGATAATCAGTACGATATTTTCTTCATACCTATATATAACAGAGGCCGAATTGCTTCATACCTATTGATATAACTTAGGTACATGCTTGGACGAATAAACCACCTTACATGTACTCGTAATGAAATGAATGAAGGTCAGTCTCTATATGAATCTAGTGCACGGTTCGGTTGCTGAGAACACCCGGCAATAAACTCATCACACGCACTTATATCTCATAAATTTAATTTTCAAGTGAGGTAAACAGGTAGTGGATTTTTAATGGAATTTCTTATTTTTCACATTACATTACATACGTAAAGTGTAGACGATGTATATTACGCTTTTGTTTACAAGTGTATGGTTGGCTATTGTATTTGTGACAGTTGTTAAATTCTGCGCGAGCGCATTGCAGTAACAAAGTGCGACACCTGTCGCTTCAAGGCGGGCGCGGCGGACGTAATCAATAGAGCCGCTTCGTTTCCGCCACCATACACAAAAACAAATGAATACTAACTCATACTTAAAAAACAACAAAGCCGAAAGTGTTCCGAGCAGCAGATTATGAGCACGTTCAGTTATTAATTTATACGTAGCATCGTGGTAAAAAAACACAACCCTCACTTAGCTAAAGAAAAAATGTAGCTCGCGTCGCGCAAAAGGGAAAGGGTGTCTCGCTAGACTCGCGCTCGCGTGCTGCCTTTTGTTTTTTAACCGTATACTCTGCGGTTTGTTTTTTTGTGTGATGCGTTCTTGTTTTTTAACAACACAATACCGTTGTTAAGAATTGTTTTTTAAGAGCGTCATATTGACGCGAGCCGCGAGCGCAAGGCGCGATCGCTGCTGTTTTTGTATATAGAATCTTATTTTTAAATCTCTTCGCCTCGAGTAAATGGAAGATACAGAAACTGTGGTCTTTAGTCACGGATTGGTAAAGGGGAACATGGTTGTTTCTTTTTTATATTATTTATATCGCAATGCGGGCAATGCGGCACAGATTGGGGTAAAGCACGAGCGGTGTCGAAACATATGGCTCAGACAAAAATAATGAAGGATTCGTAGGAGGCAGGTATAATTGCGGTCTGCACTTCGTAATTCGTTATTTTGTGTTTCTTAGGTTATATACTTAATGACTTTTGGTTTGATGAGTAAAGAAGACATAAAATGTATCGCCGTTTAACATAATAAAGATTTAATTACGAGAACGTTGAAAAACAAAAACATCGATAAATAATGTCAGGAATTTGTAAGTGCGCTATAAAAAATGAGCCATGAAAATATCATTAAATATTAAAGTGGAGAAACAGAGAGCTTAACAAGAAATAAAACATCGCTATAAGAGGCTAGGAGACGAACTCGCCCCCGGCCGCGCCGGGCTAGCTATCGGCGCGCCTCAGTTAATGCCTACTTATTATATAGCGGAGTTTGCGTTGAGGAACAAAATTAATTGGTTAAAACTCCTCTCAGTATCCAGGGGGGGCTTCCCCCCAACTCCCTCTTAATTCCGCTCTCCCCCCGCGGGCGCGCCACTTCGCCCCGCGCCCCGCCAGCTCCTTTGAACGCAACCTACCTAGAGAAAAAACAGAAAGTATAAAGTTCACTCCCAAACCATTGTAGCTTAATTAATATTAGTTTATTTTATTTATAAATATTTTACAGGCTTGCGGAAAATTATATAGTTCGATGGTATAAATTAATTTAATATGGAACAGGTGTACGATTTTATATAAATTATTGAAAATTATATGAAAAGGAAACAAGCAAAATTTTTAAAATAACAATATACTTAGGTACCTATTTGGACTGTACAAAAAAGGTTTTTGAAAATTTTATTTTCCATATAATTATTCTGAGATTGACCACTTCATTCATTTTTAGGGCTCTGTACCCAAAGGGTAAAAACGGAAACCCGATTACTAAGACTTTGCTGTCCGTCTGTATGTCACCAGGTTGTATCTCATGAACCGTGATAGCTAGTTTTTTTTTCAAGGTTTTTGGCTTGGTAATTAGACCTTTAAGCCATTTCTTAATTTAAAATATTCATTTTTTATGTTATAGTCACGTTTTATTGTCACTTTCACTGTAAAGTCTAGTCCTCGTCCGTTCAAGTCCAGTCTAGTTTTAGTGAAATTGACGGCTATTCCACTAAACCTTTTCACGGACTTCTTGGGACAACCTGGAAAGTCATGATACACGCTTTCATTTCATTTCATTTCACTTCACTTGTGCACTTAGATTGATCTTTATTGGACAAAACACCACCAAGTTATTCAATAAAACTCAAAATACACGAATTTAATGAAAATAAAACGATAAAACAACGACACTTCGCAAGATCCCGCCAAAAAGTTCTGATAGCTAGACAATTGAAATTATCACAGATGATGTATTTCTGTTGGCGCTATAATTTATTTTAAAAAAAAAGCGAGTCCAACTCGAACTTGACCGGTTTTTTTATTTAATGACATAACTTTGATCCAATGCAGTGAATAAAGGTTGGTTATTGCGTTCTGCAAATTGTGGGCTAGATTGTGTGTGGGCATTTACAGAACTTTTCAGCTTTTATACATATAAAAATAAGAGGGCAGGATAGATAGGGCATGTTACTTAAAATAGCTATATTTCTACCGAATATTCTGAATTAAAAGTCAGTAAATATGATCATTTGTATTTTTAGATTCAATAATTTTAATTTGCAACTGGCTTACTATCAATTGTTAGATAATTGTCTATTTATGGTAATTGGATAGTTTGAGTTTGATTTGCCTTCGAAGCTTTAAAGACGTAAAATATACAATATAAACATAAAAAACATGTTAGTAAATTAAAAATACAAAATATTTTTCAATTATAAATAAAAATGATTTTTAACAACTATTCACCTATATCGTTATCATTCATCGTAACGAATTTGGTGAATTGTTGGTGTAATGAAATAAATAAGATCATTGAATAAAATAAACAAAAAATCCCACCATAAAAATAAATATGTTTTCCGAGTTGCAATGGTTTAGCAGTGTACCCGTAACGAAGGGCGAAAGCAAAGGGTAGGTCGGGCGGGTGAGGGGCGCGGGGTGCGGCGCGCGGGGCTCGTTGCCACTTCTCCAAATAAATTATAATTCGCCCGCTCTCGTCCTCTTCGACCCAAAGCCTCTGCGACTACTGTTTCAAAGATGCCGATTACACAGCTATTAATCTTCATTTAGTTTGCAGATACATACTTTAATAAATGATACTGTCAGTTAGCTTATCATTATTCTTTAGCTTTTTAAATTTACAAATGTACATAGACAGGTAGGTGGAACAAGTCTTTAAGCCTTACCTGGGCTGGGACGCGGAAATGAAGCACGGTAGTTCGCCATCAAGTTTTATGATAATTGGAAATTACACTCATTAAATCTCCTTCCATGTTCTCACCCAAAAATTGTTATATTACCTAATTGTTACGATAATTATGTACTAAAACTATTTAAAAAATGATCGTCTTAATACGAGTAGGCACTTCTATATTCTATACATTATAGAGCTATAAGTTTGGATAGTTTTCAATTGAAATACAACATTTTAAAATTTGCATCAGTTATTTGCATAATCAGGTTTTCATAATTCTTCAAAGTAATATATAATTTAATGTTTAATGTATTGATAAAATAAACATTGGCACAGGTTGTATTAAGTATTTACGTCATCTCAGTAGACGTTAATCAATTCTGTAAGATATACACGAAGCAACTAATCGCACTAGGGGGTGAGGTGTAGGTGTAGGGGTGAACGATTAATTTAATAAATACCAACCGGATTCCAGTGCGTTTGTCTCCGTAGCTATGCGGTGTCTGTGGCGTGCTCCGCTTCTTGATATACGACTCTATCTACTACATCTATATACATATCTAGCTAGATATACAACATTCCTGTACCTTGGACCTTGTAAGAACGCCACCTTTTGTTTTTGGTAGGTAAGTACATTATATACTTTGGTAAAAGTTCGTCAACACATTGGTACCCCCTGTTATTGCAAATGTCTATAGGCGACCGACGGTATTCACTTACCATCAGGTGACCCGCCTAAAGGGTCTACAAGTATAGTACTACTAGTAAGTAGGTATCTGTTGACGGTATGTAACTTATACGGTCGGCCAAGAAAGTGGTGTACCACCCTAAGGTTGAATGAATGACGTTACGCTTGCAGATTCATAGGTGATAAAGATTAGTTTCGCTTGCAGATCAATCTTACAACTCATGTCATTATTTTGCATCTCTTTCAAGTGATATATCTTTTTAGTTTGAACCTTGTTGTAATTTTCGATGACTAGGAAACTAAATCAAAACTGGCACACCACTTTCTTGGCCGACCGTACCTATGTATAGTACTTATGAATAGTATTTTTACTGTTTGCTTTGAAGTTAATTTATATTTTAAATTATTAAATATCAATTATCAGTCCCTATTAAAAATTTAATTAGCTTTAATAGTAATGAGAGAGAACATTGTAGAACGTTATTTAAATACAATAACTATTACATTACGGACGTACTATGAATTTAGCTCCCTGCCAGCGAATTGAACATATTTTCACTACTCAGTGGTAGTGACGCCGAATGACGGTCATATGTTCGAATACAATGAGCTTGAGCTTTCAGTATAGGAAAATATCGTGAGGAAACTATAGCACGGTGAAAGGTTAGACTTTGTAGAACAATCTACTCCACCGACTGGCTGGCTACCTCCCTCATGTTGAAAATCAACAATACCGCAGTTCTTTGCACTTGAGATTTAGTTGCTTTCGTCCCGAATACATTGGGAACTTCCTGAGATAACTTATGTTCATAGACAACGATAGTCACATACCATCAGGTGAATCGTCTGTCTGCATTTGATGACTCGTTTTAATTTAGTCACCACACTCGTGCATTGATAACTCACTTTGCGCTCGATTCTCGATGCAACAATTTACTAATATAGCCCATGTTACTCTCATGTTATGAAAGATTTTTACATCGGTTAAGTATTTTTTGAGTAGAGTAGAGTAGATATTATGAAGATGAAGATGGTCGTTGGTAACTTAAAACAGGAACAAATTCATTAGATATATTAAATCACTAGTTGTCCCCCGCGGTTTCACCCGCTTTCCCGTGGGATCTTATCGTTTCCATAGGATTATTATATAGATTAGGGATAAAAATATAGTCTATCTCACACTTAACGATTTTTACACTCACAAATAACGTGGCTTTCTATTGGTAAAAGAATTTTCAAAATCGGTTCAGTAGATCCAGAGATTACCCCCTACAACCTCACAAACTTTACCTCTTTATAATATTAGTATAGAAAAACAATCTGCAATAGATTGACTCACAATAAAGCATATCCTATTCACTAATTTCCATGAAAAATTAATGCACGGGATCATGTAACCATTTTCTTAATTATAATGAGAAATTCCAACTTAATTTGGTCAGTAAATCACACGCAGTCGTTCGTCGGTAGTCCCCGCATCAACCACCGCACCGCACCGGTCGAAATCGAGCAGTCTGGGGTGGCTATTACACTAGTACGTAGTACCTGTGTGTGTTAGTGTGCGTATGTCGTGTGTATCCACGCAGATATTACAAGGGAACTGTCCTAATATTGGTGAGACAACTCATTACTTAAGGGTGATCTTAGATAAACTAACTCACTCTACTTCTATATAGGTACTCGTATAGAGGTAAATGTCTTACTTGAAAGAAACTGGTTTTATTATAATTTTGGGAAAGAAAAACATCTATAAGTATTTAGTGAAAGATTGATTTTCGTTATTTACTTGTAGTATACACTCCATTAGCACAGAATAGATATATATTAGTCCATTAGCTAGTTGTGTTGAGAAGGTATTCGCATTAGCCGTCTGTTAGGATAAAAAATATGATTTTGCATATTAAAATTATTTTTTATCTCTAGTATAGTCACGCCTTTTTAATTTTCAAGTAAATTTCTTCCAATTCTCGTACTCCTTCTGAATTTGACAAGTTTATTCAAGTCAACACCAAAAAGGGTTGTAATGAAATAAAAAAGTAAAATAAATAACAAACATCTCTTTATTATAATAATTATGTACTGGACATTGATAAAGAAATACATATATATTCATTGTATCGTAATTATGTCACATTTATCTTAATTAATATTTTGTACAAATAGGTTGGTTGTACAATCAGCTAAAAATCAAATTTGACAGTTGATCAAAGCAATACCTGTATCATTAATTACTTCCGCGCATGAGGTAGATCAGTTAATGGCAGTACATTACTTATGTGAAAATTACCTATTTCAATGTCGATAATATCTTAGCTATTAGTCTTAATTAACCCTCGGGAAGGCTTGATGTGAACTAATGGCACTGAAAACTAATTGGTACGTCGCTAACTAATTAATAAAAACAATAAGAGGCAAAACAACATAATATACGTACATTTATAATGATTGTTAATTATATCGTATATAGGAACTTAGATTGATTGCAAACATGGTAAAACTTCATCGAAGTATTTTTTTTGTACATCGTGAAGTTTTAACGTAGACCTACTTCAAATCAATAACACGAATAGAGACGTAAGGCCCAAACAAGAATGTCGAGATCTACTCCACATATTAACTATCTATTATAGATAGAGAGTGCCATCTACGAAGACGCGTCCCACACTTTTTCCTAATCCCGTGCAGTCCAAGTGTGCATCATTTCGCTAGTGTTGTGTGCTGCTGGGAAAAAGAGCGTGGCGCATCTTCGTGCTCTCTCTATATCCGGATACCAACGCAAATCATAAATAATATTATAATAAAAATCAGTCTCATCTGCGGAATCCTCAGCTTTGTATTTACGTTATCTCAACTCAACAGAGATAAACCTATAGAAAATATTCCAAGAACTTTGGCTCTTTACCCTGGCGCAGTATAATCGTATCAGAATGAGGTAGATAATGGCATAGTCGTCTAATTTTACACTAACTACCATAATAGTACAACATTGCAACATTAAATTACGATTTCTAAACGAACGTATTATTTAATTTGTACACATTTAATATTTGTACCAATAATTTCTTTGGAAAAAAATATTTCGTATGCTTACTTTACTTAGATATACTAAGAAAACCCTAAGTTCCGAAATCTTACGACTAATGAAATAAAATAATAATAATTCAACGATCAGTTATGGATTATAAATACATACATTATACATGTGCGCTAAAACATTCAGAACATCTACTATACCATCAAATTATACCAAAAACGAATAAAACAAACCACACTATATCTAATAGGAAACTAATACCCGTAGAACAAATTGCAATTATGTTCAATACACAAATCCCGTCTCAACAAACGGCACCACACGGCACCACACGGCACCACACGGTGACTTTATACAAATAACGTACGCGGTACGGGCCATGTGCGCTGCGAATTATTACACAACTAGATACCTATCTATGGCTAACATTATTTACAACTTCCACATTTAATATTATGACTTTTGTCTTAAAACTATACGGAAATAATTATTTGGCTACCAGATATCAATTCAAAGAGTACATGGCCCGACTTTTTATTAATTTAACACGTATGTAGAATCAATGTTTCAAAATCAATACAGCACAGCCTGCTGGGATGCTTGGGTAAGAAATACCCAACCCTCCACAACGGTCCACAATTTGTATAATTACATTTTATATACACGTATACAATATTAACAATAACCAATTTAATTACGGTTAAACAACCGTAAACATACACAAATCCCTATGAACTAATTGATAAATAATAAATATATTTTTATAAGAGATAGAGCATTATTTACAGAAGCACATTGCGCCGGTCGGCCCATCCATCCATCGCCATCGTAGGCACGGGCGCGCTCGTCAGACTGATCGACAGTAACTTACCAGTAGGTACCATTACTGCAATGCAATGCAACTGCTCCACTGACTGTGACTACACCATCCAAACAATTAGCCCTCATAACGTATTTGAAAATAGTATCGATTACGTAGACTGCTTTGCGCTAAAAAGCGAATTTATTTAATAAAAACATTCAATTTAATAAAAAGCTTTGAAAGAAGTCTTGAGGTTATTATGTTATAATAAGGGTGATTAGGAACCAGTTATAGCGCGGATCAGGGTGTACACAATGGACTCTATACTATTGCTCAATAATTGTACTGATTTTAAACTAGCTTTTGTCACCGAAACAATAAGTCAATGTCGTGGCCTTCTTAGGCTCAACCGTTTCCAGTTTCCGTTCGTTAAGCGCGAGGGAGGACATCGATTGAAAATCAATAATCGTCAAGCATAACAAAAATGTTTTTGTTTCATATCTCAAAACAATAGTGTAAGCCAATAAATCAAAAAAATATCTTTTGTGCAATATATTCTTTAGGTGTTTTGCAAGTTTAGGTACAAAAGAACAAAAACGCACCCGCGTTTTTGCCTCACCTCGGCTTGCGATTATGCAAATGGTACGACAATAAAGTTTTAAACTGTAACATGCAAAAAAAGACGTGCTTTTTATGGCGAACATTGCAAATGCAAATCACAAAAAAAGAATGGCCGACTACCTAACGATACTACGTCAGTAGTCTTACGGAGAAAACAAAAACGAAAAGCTAAAAAAAGTGACCGTTGCAGTGTGCAGTGGAGCAGAACTTATTATTACTTTTGAAAGAAATTTGCATAGAATCATATATAACTATGGTTCATAGACAATAAACAATCTAACGAGCGAGCCGGAGATCGTCAATGTCGACGACGACGGCGGCGGGCTGGCGGCGGCATGGGGTCTACGCAGGAGGAACTCGTATACCGGCTCAGCGGCGCGCGGAGCGAAGCGCGCGACGACTACGCGGAGTGCATGCGCAGATCGGTGGGCGAGTCCGGCGTGGCCGGCCTTCGCGGGAGGGACAGGTCCTCGGGCTCCGTCTGTTCGGGCCACTCATCCCAACGCCAGTCGGTAGCGGCCGCCACGGGTGGACTCGGAGTGTCTGGTTCGCAACCGGTGGTGGCGCATCGATGCAACGCAGCCGCTTGTCGTCGTCTAAACCTCGCACCGCATCGACAAGCGAAAGGCGCGTCGCCCTCGTGAACTAATGCATGGGCTTTCAGCTGGTTGGAATCGGAAAAACGAGCTGGACAGCGTGCGCACGCATACGGTCGTTCACCAGTGTGAACGCGAAGATGGCGGCGTAGATTGGCGACTTGCACGAAATGTCGAGGGCAATGCGGACAGCTATAGGGCTTCTCACCGGTATGAAGTCGCAGATGCGTCTTTAAATGGTGGTCGCGTGTGAACCGCTTGTGACACTCACCACATTCGAAAGGCTTCTCGCCCGTGTGAGTACGCTCGTGGTTCTGCAACACGTGTTTGTAGCCAAATGAACGTGAGCAGACCTTGCAAGTGAAAAGCTTATCTCGAGGAGGATCAGTCGCACCAGGTGAAGAGCCAGAGGATGGTGGTGACAGGGGAGCGGTTGTGGATGTTTCGTCTAGTTTGGGAGTACGGCGACGTTTCCGAGCTCGCTCGATCTCTGGTGGTGGCAACAAGGGTGCCGGTGGTGAAGGCGGCCACGCTGCCAGTAGTGCGCCGGAGTACAACTCGGCAGGCAGACCTGCGACCAGCGCCGCTGCGCGGGTTGCCAGGAGCCTCTCCGCCAACATTGGTAGCGATTCCTGACGCATAGTTGATAGCGGCCTTACTGATACACCTGCAGAATAAAGAAAACACAAATTAATATTATATGGTCACGTCACACATAATCGATTTCTAAAAGTATTATATTGAGTCTATAATTTGAATATCATTTCTCGTCATTAAGTGGAAGGAAAGCGAATATAGTGTCAGTTTGGTTCCGTTGTGATCACTTCCGTTACAACTTACAAGTTACCTATATAGTGTCGACCTAAATAAACAAACGCGTTCAAACCTATCGATAGCATACTTATCAGTGAGAGAGAGGGTAAAAAATACGGCAAAAACTGAAGCAGACGCTGCGGAGGAAACATTTGGTCGCAATCATGCCGCTGCAGGTCGCTTCCGCCCCGACCTGTTGCGCAAATTGTTGACGCTAACATTAGCTATACTACGCATTTCTTTCTGGTCTCACTTAATATGTCATAAAATAACTGTAAAGACTGTTAATATAATCATAATCTGTCTGCTGATGCTCAGTAATAAAATAAAATCAAAATACATACGAAACTAGTAATGAATTTTAGACCTATAAGAAAAGAAATCAGGCTATTATGAGACTTTATAGTGTCAGTGAGCGAGCAGGGGGGGGGGAGGTGTAAGGGGGCCGGGAGCGAACGGACCACTTACCTATATAATAGAATTAATTATTCCTCGAGCGGCAAACTCCGCCTGCCCGCTCCGCCCAAATTATATTCAAATATTAATTTCGTTGAAGAAAAGCCTTTTTGAGAGCACTTAATTAAAATTAGACAAAATCATAATTGAAAGTTCTCCTCGAGGCGTGAAGAGGCGGCATGAGGAGGGAGCTCCTTACATTATCTACTTAGCCGTGGAATTAATTCTCGGTCGAGCCTCGGACTCAGCCATCGCGCTTAATTGAAAAAGGCAAAATATTTTGTCGTCTGTGAGTACATATCGCTTGGAGCTCCTTTGCTTATTAAATTTAATAATTTTTGATAGAGACTTTTACTTAGGAACATTTAAAAAAGTTCGACATCGAGTGCCATCGATGTCGATGACGGTCATAAATGTACGAAGTACCTACATAACATAAGATAATTTTAAAGTTTGTGATTAGACAGAGCTGCGGAGGCGCCGCGAGCCGCGAGCGTCACGTAGCACCGGCTTATCCCATAACTTTTTAATAACATTCCTCTCACTGTTTCGAGGACGAACAGCGAACCGCACTCGTGATGTGATCAGAATTATAATAACAGGCTTAATGTAAAAGTTTAAACAAGTAAATATTATAGCCGATCAGCCTGTAACAAGATTTGACATTCGGCCCACAAATTATGTTATTTTTCTTTAATAATAATTAGGTAAGTAGTAACTTAGTGGAAACATTCATCTAGGTATATAATTTTAAAAAATCTTCCCGTAATTATCTAATTAGTCCAAAGTCCTTTTTTTATGTTTGTGAGTGTTAAATGGTATGGGATGTCTCTGTCTGTATGATGCTGCCTCACATACCTACACAACCTGATACGAGATCTAGGAAACATCTGCGATTCACTCATTTATTTATAACCACCACTTGAAATAAGTGCTTCGTGTTGTTGACGGAATTAATAGTAGCGATTAAATATAGTTTCTGTGAGCATTGACTGTCAGTATACATTTTATCATCATTTTTTATACATACAAGTGGGAAAATAATTCTATGATACAGCTACGGACACTTATAATAAAATCTGGGATTAATAAATACCAATAGACACATTATATTTTTTTTTAAATAGCGCAGCATCATATAATCGTTTTTATTAGTCGGTCGGGCCCGTCGGGTGACAATGTTGGTGATAAATTTTAACAACGCGCCGCACCCTTCCGCACGCAGCTTTTTATGTGCTAAAGAGTTGTAATTATCCCCTCTTTATACGCCATAAATATTTGTCCATAACCCATATTCAATACTTTTATGGAGTCGCCTGCGGCTGCCACTCCATAACTCATTATTGTGCAAGGGTTCAGCCTATAACGGATGTATCAATGACATCCTTATTGTTGGAGTATTGCTTCTGTATTTGGTACCAAAGAAGTACCAAAGTTATATTCTTCACGTCGTCGGTACCTCTTTACTGGCGAGCGCTGTACTTTACTTGTCGTCCTCAGTTTATCAGAATATGTTATTTTATTATCTTAAAGTGCCGAATACTTTAAGATAATCACAGTAATTTGTGCACCTTCACTTTTACAATAGATCTAGCGAGATTGTACCTATTAATTCACACTTTATCTAAGAATCTATACCAATATATTTCACGGGAAAACAAAACGCCATTTTGACTCTTTTTTGAAAGTTCTTGAAATCTTTAATAATTTAAAATTCCCTTGTCACGAACGACTTTGGTCTGCGATGAACTCTGAAACTACTAAACCGATCTTGATGAAACTTTGCACACACATATATTATATTCTGGAATAAGAGGTAGGATACTTTTTATCCTGGGAAAAGACAAGATCCCACGGGAACGCGGGGGACAGCTAGTATAAAACAGATCTGTTCGAATTTTAATAATTGAAGTATTTAACGTATAACCTTACGTATTCAAGCAACGATCTTTGCAAAAATATTACCTTCCTTAGGCAGTCGGGTAAAAACGGAAAATTTAATAAAACATGCGTCGGATTACCTACTAACTGTTCAATTATATCTATATATGAATTTATAAATGATCGCTATCCATCTTATTACAAGCCATATTTCCAAGCATATACGAACTCATTAAAATTACCTACATAATTGATAGATTGGGGAACATCGAACGAGTTAAAATGATATTAGACGAAGTAGTTACTGTATCCTTGGTGACCTAATTCATGTGAGCGCCATATAATGGGATTAACCTGCCACTATAGTTAAGTAGGTACGTAAGCACACACTCGCACAGATTACAGAGTTGCTACGGATTCGGCGATTTAGGGTTAAGCGCAATACACGCGCTGAATTTAATGGGGCTTCTCAAATACACAGAAGCTAGAATAATTATTTTAACACGAAATACTAATTAAATTACTCAGAGGTCAAATTATAGTATAATTATAATCATTATTCTTACAATTTTAGGTACTGTTCGTATCGATTAGTAATATTGTAAGAAAAGATTTATAAATATAATTTACCATAATGCGATGATTTCATTTATAGCGTTGATATACCGATATGTAACATATTTTAATGATATCTTAAATTTAATCTATATTAGAAAGAATACAGGATAAAGTCGGGTTAGTTACACCATTTATAACTCAAGAATGGCTGAACGGATTTTGATGGTCATTGATATGTTGAATTAGTCCGCCCCAAATAGCAGAATAACGACTAAAACATCTGAAAATTCTCAAAAAATACAAATACTCAAAAATACCGATTCATACCTACATGGGACGCGGGTGAACGTAGTTATTTTAATAGTACCAACGTCATAAAGTAGCTATTTAGTTCACATTCCGCATTGTAACTAGCCAACTCCTCATACCTACTCAAATAATTATTGTTAATTAACAATAATCTACTTAACTCGTCTATCATTAACTATTATAATTTAGGTGATGCGACGTACCCAATTACTTGTTTACAATAATAATTTAAAAGAAGAAATGATGTCATTGAGTAAGTAAACAAACTAAAGATCATTTTACGTGAAAATGCATTGATGCTACTGACGTCAACTATAATTATGATTTGGTATCTATAAAAATATTTTTTAAATATTTAATATTTGAAAATAAGCAGTAAACTAAACAATTCACGCCTCCATTCTATTATCCGATATGTCACACACAATACAACTGAAGTAAGTAGGTAACTAGGAACTAAAATTGTGGATATAATTTTATTTTTAAGTTGTTGATTTGCTCATATTATTAGATATTTAAATTATTATTTAACTGTGTAACATATCTTATAATATTTACATGTCAATAATTTATATTATATGTATGAAAAAAATATGTAGTTTTACTTACAGTTTACATTTCACAAAATAAAGCTCAAGAGAAAACAATATTCGTCCATAATGTAGACGCGTGCTACGCCTCGTAGCGGAGCGTAGCACATCGCTACGCGCTCTCTACCGCCTACGGTTCACTGAATCTGCAAAAGCTTGCTTCAAATGCAAATAAACATGTGTGCGAGAACCGCGCCGCGTGCTACAGCCAATCGTAGCGCTCGCTCCACGCATCATCACGCATGTCGCGCGCCGCTAACTTTCAAAACTTTTCTACACACATGCACTTCCTGCAGATTCAGCGAACCGAGGACCGCAAACATCCAAAACAAAAATCTCCACGAACCTCTGGAATTCTGCGTCGACTGCAGCGACAGGGCCATCTCACACCAATTTCACGGAAAATGCATTTATTGGCACCACTTTAAAGTCTATCGAGAGAGGCTCGATTGTTACTTGTGTCGTCGCTTATGATTTAGCGAAAAATAAAAAGTTGCAATATTGTTTTAAAGCCGATTACATGTTATGTCGGCGCGAAGTCGCGATTGTGAATGATCGTTGTGCGCGATACGAGCGCGCTGCTTGTGACCTACCACAACACTGGCTGAAGCGGCGAGCGCGAGCGGCGAGCGCCGGCCGGCCGCCCCTCCGCCATAAACACACCCCCACGCCCCTCCCCGCGCGTGCCTCCGCACCCCGCACCCCGCACTAACCCCGGTGCACTCCACGTGCATGCAATGCATTCACTTTTTATGGCCGCTACTACATTATGTTCCTTCCTGACGTTCGTTTTTTAGCCCTCTGTAGCGAGCGGCGAGCGCCACATAAGCACTTTTTATGTTTTACGAGCGACGAGCGACTCCTGTTCGGGGCGTGCGGTGTTTTCTTTGACTTCAACTAATTTGAGAACATGCCTACTTACCATTTATTTATTTATCTGTGCTTCCATACGTAATGATTATTATGCCCCATAATAACACTGAGACATTACAAGAACGTTTTAATGCATAACAAATATTTATTACAATATTCAGTTTTCAAACTATCAAAAATTTACTTTTTGATACTCATATTTTTGATTAATTTCTTAATAAAGACTTTTTATTTTCTTCACTTATTATTGTTGGCTTGGCCCCTTGGCTCGCGTATGGGACCCACGTCCCTAGGCTACATTAATAATAAATTTAATTCCAGAATTCGCGATTCAAGTTATTTAAAAAACCAAAATCTATTACAATTTGATATTGACTTTCGTTTGAAGTCAGATGATTTACAACAAATTAATAGAAAAATAATACTTTCTGGAGTTATCATTCCTAAGTTTACTTGGACATACAAAAAATTTCAGGATATTTTGCTACTGAAGAGAATTCATCATTTTTCATCATTATAAACTGGTTGAAACACAATATACAACATTCAAGTAACTAATCACCACATAATTTAAGCAACCATTCCAGTTATTAATTTCATTTTAAGCAAGTGCTCAGGAATTTAAACCATTATACATTATAATCAATTAATAACGAGTTAAATCATTCAATTTGATGTGAAATTTTAACAACATAACAATTACTTACACAGCTAAAATCATAAATGCAATTTCAAGTGTTGCGTCACACTAAAATATGACGACCTATCGGTTAGTCAACGGACAAACAAGCAACCTCAATTTTGTAATTTAATATACAATATACAAATCATAATAACGAGATGCAAAAACTTTGTACCCCTTTTTTACGAAAATCACGCGGAAGGAGGAGTATGGAATTTGGCACAGTCAAAGTTTATGTGGATAAACTGGATCCATATGGTATATGTAAAAATATTTTAATAAAATAATAAATATTTACAATTTATTTACAACAAATGTAATTATAAAATGTAGGTACAATCTATATATAAAAATCTTTAAATATAAAGAAATAAATTAAATTAATTTAAAAAAACATTACAGACACTATCAATTACCATGCGTTTGACACTGAAACACATTATACCTACGTATAATTATCATTATCCTCCTTTGTTAATCAACCGATTTCCTTTTTTTATTGGCGAGCTAGAGTTATCACAAAAAATAAATTGGAACCAAATAGAACTCTTTTTTTGTTCCTAAAAACTTTGTGGTCGAATTTCGATCAGTGGAAAAACAGTAAGTAACACGCACAAATAAAGTTACTAAATGGGACCATCAAGTTACAATCATATCGATTAGTTATTAAGTAAAATGTCAGCTGTTATTCATTTAATAGAACTGCCAGCATAGTTTGTCTTTGGTATAGCAGTCACGAGGCAATTATTAGCTCAAAGACAACACGCATAAAAAGCATAAGTGTCGAGACACGGCGGCGGACCACGTAAATTAAGCGTTTTTATTGTACAGCTACCGCTATTTTTACCACTTTACTATTTTTACCATTTTAGTGAGCACGCGCCGCGCGTGGCCCCCTACCTACCCACCTTAGGACGGACGCTTTTTATCCCGACGCATGGAAACACATACACGAGTAACTGAGGAACTACATGACACTATTATTAGGATTTCCTATTTCACTACTGCCATATGAAGTGAGTTTGTCTTCAGCACCTATTACGCTTTACTTTCTATAAATACTTACAAGATTTTTTGAATTTTAATTTTCTCGAGTTGATAATTTGTAGTTCATGTTTCATTACATTAGAAGGAACATAGGTATGTTTTGTTATGGATTTCGTGGATCTTGTGGTTACAGGTTGAAAAGACACGCGATTGCAATGAACAGTCTTTTAATCATAAAAGAAGCACACAAAACGTCGTCAGTGATGCAATCACTTGAAATACATTATTATATTATTATGATGAAACTGGATTAGGAATTTAATAATTAGATTACACAAAATTACATTGTATGCAATACACGTATCAAGGTCAGCGAGAGTATAGAGCGGACCACAGACTGAAAACATAGACAACTAATTTTTATTATCATAATAAAAATACTGCCAGTGTCATTAACTGATTGTGGAGATTACACACGGTCTAACATTTACACATTAATACCTACACGAACATACTAAGCACAAAATAGCATTGAAAAACCTATATTGAATTTTCACTGTCAGTTAAGTTTTGTATTAACTTGGTGTTCGATATTTAGCATTAATCATTATACTACATTAAAAGTTAACTCACAGCACGGAAACAATATATTCAAAGCGAATCAGCAATGGTATCTTTCGGTATTCCTCAAGGAAGTGTGCTCGGGCCGACACTGTTTTTACATGAATGATTTGTGCAATCTAGAACTAGCGTCGGCCCGAGTTCATGCTTTCGCAGTTAACACTACAAATTAGCTAGTTGACTTAGAAACAACTTGCTCATACTAAACGTATCAAAAACAAAGTTCTTAAGCTTTCACATCACACCAAAAAGTAAACCACCACAAAATGTTGAACTAAAATACACGACAATCAATGTACTGGGGCTTGTACTTGTATTTGAAAGAAAATTGAAATGAGCACATAAAATAACTAGGCGTGAACCTGGACTTAAACCAAGATTGGAGGTTACGTACTAAAATTAAGGAAACTACTGCACATCTTCAAAATCTTCGTGCTATTGCAAACATTAAGTTTCTAAGAAGTGTTTCATCTAAATCGGATCAGCGGTGATTGATTCCCTATACAAACTTCCAACCTCCTTCTCACCCCCTATAAGGATGATTTCTGGGATAAAAACTATCCTATGTCCTTCTCCAAGTTTCCATCTATCTCTATACCAAATTTCATCTAAATCGGTTCAGTGGTTTAAGCGTAAAGAGATAGACACACTTTCACATCTATAATATACGTATGGATTAGTATGGAAGTAATCCATTACAAACCAACACAAAAATTAAATCCTTTTTCTTTATAATATTAGGAATATTATTTTAGACAATTCTAAGTTTTTATGCTAATCACAATGTTCTTTATTTAAATTTATTTTTTACCTTTTATTTATAAGAAAACAACTATAAAAGTACTTATCGATTCATCATTAGACCATCGACTATTATGTATAATACCTTTTAAGTAGATACTTCAAGTAGGTCTACTAGCTATCTTTATAATAAATCAAACAAGCCAAGGGAACACAGTTTCTTCACAATGCACGGCGAAAAAGATTGTTAGTTTTTAAGCGCTTTACTTCCACCTGCTGCTGTTGTCGCGTGCCTATCTACTGTTCAAATATGAACTCTAAGGGTATTGTGCTAATGTTGTGACTTCGAAAAAACATGCAAGGAGATTTTTAGACAAAAAAGTAAGTCGCCGTCTCGTTTCGTTGTAGCGCATCATCCTTATAAGTTTAGGTCTGTTATCTCGCACACGCCGTCGCACCTTGCCTCGCTTTCGGGAGCAGGCCCTCATCATGTTTTACCAGGGTATCTATAAATTGGGCGACAACAAGATCTTTGTCCCTGTATTATGATTCGCAGATAAACAATTAAGTTTGCCATCGAGGCAGGTGTTTACGCCTGATCTTATCATAATCAACACGCTGTCGTTAATTAAGGCAAATATCCTCGAAAAGCATATTTAAGACGACGTTTAACGTTATTGTAGCCACAATATAGATTGGCCACAATATTGATTTATTGTATTAGTTTAGACGAAAATAAAGCTAGTTTTCTACACAATTCCATTTATATTGTTAGGATAATTTCAAAACCTATCAAATATTATTTTCCTACACAATTTAACTACCTAACTATCTTCAATCATATTTTTGCCTTGATCATACAAAAGAAATAGAATGTCGCGCCCGTAGTTGTAAATTATATTAAGTCTAGCAGAATAAATTTCTTTGTTACGTATACATGTATATTACATATATGTATATTTATACGAAGAGACTTAGCGTAGAGAGGTTTGGTAGTACACCCTGCCCTCTCTGACGCGCTCTTCAAAGGAGCCAACTCTTTGTGACGTGAAACCACAATTAAGCCTTGCCGAGGAGAATTCAAGGACGCATCACTTTACATCAAAATAAAAGGATTTTGCCAAACACTTTTACTTTTCTTTTATGAACGAATGTCTCTTGAAGAACAATTCGCACAAACATGTATTGTTTCCAATCCTTTTGCAACACTAACTATAATAAAAACAAAAAGTAACCCTTTCTAAATTCCATTACTATGGTGTTTTCTTTCGAACCCTTTCACTCTTTTTAAGAATGTTTCTTTTGTTGTTATTTAAGTTATCATTGATAACGATTACCTACGTGATACGCGAGTTGTTCATGTGTGTGATGAGCTAATTTCCACTGAATATTAGGTCATTTTACTATATTATTGACTATTATAAGTACCTATAAAAACCTAATCATTCGAAATTTTCGAGTAAAGGATATACTAAAAAAATAGTTAGTGAGCGTGTTTGATATTTTCATAGCTCGAAAATTTTAGAGGAATCTTTACTTTCATTTTCCCTCTATATTTTGTAGCAAAAAATATTGGAATGTTTATGACATTATGCTCACTAACTAAAGGCAAATTTAAGTTATTACTTATATCTTAAATTTGCATTGATGTCATAAAACTAACATTAAAAGCGAAAGTGAACAAAAGAGTAGATCACAAAGTGTTCCGACATGCGCAAGTCATTTGTCCTATTGCGTTGTTATCAGAAACAATAAAATTTTAGACTAGTTTCGCAAATTGGGACACAACACAACCCGGTTTTATGACATAATGCTGGACGTATTTGTTTCACTGCAGTTAAAGCCTTGCAAAACTTTTTGCAGCAGCAGTTAACAATTAAAGACAATGGGCTCTGGATGCCGAGAAAAATCACAAAATCTCTCATAAAAAATGCAAGGCCATCTTTACTTATTCAATACTGCTTCTTATTTAGAGCAAAATATAGTATAAAAAGTGGACCGAGTTGCCGGTTACTGAGCAAAGAAAATAGAGCTCGTTGCTCTTGT
Source organism: Ochropacha duplaris (assembly GCA_951361185.1). NCBI lineage: Eukaryota > Metazoa > Arthropoda > Insecta > Lepidoptera > Drepanidae > Ochropacha > Ochropacha duplaris. The sequence continues at coordinate 5,381,544 of OX592695.1, read as the reverse complement.
TTTAGCTCTTTTTGCATTTACGCAAAAGTTAAGCAAATGTAACCTAACAAGATTGTCCAATATCTAGTAATTTTTGACATACAATAGAGTCGATCCCTTCCGTGTGAACGACAGATGTGCGCTAACGCCGAAATTATAAAAATTGTGAATATTTCATTCACATTATTGGGCGCTCGGCCGTTACGAATCAATCGAATACAATGAACTGGAATTTTATCCTGTTTTTTTTATTTGTGTGTGATTTTAATGTAAACTTTTGGGTAAACTTTGCACAAATCTGGTTTTCCTTTAGTATAATATAAGGGCGGTTGATCGAGAATCAATAGGTAACGTTTATTACAATCTTGTGATTGATTACAAACTTGTTTGCGTAGATTGACATTTGAATGAACGTCAGTGGTGTTAAATTAAAATATAACGGTTTTACTAATTATTACGTTTTTGTCCCAAAACCTTCATAAATACGAAATAAACCTATACTCTATAAAATATTGATTCATATTTTTTACTATAGGAAGCAGTCTCACGATTGTAATAATTTTGTGTAGTTAACAATTATACATTAATTTTTATTTTATATTGATAGATATAGCATATGGTCATATTTGTTCCTAAAATAAAAATGTTTTATGTAAATAAATATGTAATCTTATTTATGTACAATAAATGTACAAAATATAAATGTAAATTAAGAATCAATTCATCCAAGTCTAAAAAATCTAAAAAAATATATTTAAGAATCATATCACAAAGTACAAAAATTATACACGCCTCAATCCCCAATAACGTATCATTTAAATTTCCTATGGACCATCTTTATGACATTACCCCGCTTCATTGCGCAGGTGAGAGCTAGCGACAATCGAAGAAGAATAAAGTATAAAATATCGCCTCCAAAGGATTCGCATTGAATATTTATCCCAGGCCGCGGAACCCTGTCCGAACGCCCTTTGTTCTCGACGGCCGTTTAAACTTTTGATTCTGCAACTGGCAACAGTCAACTGGACCCCCGGAATCGATGAAATAGTCGGACACGTTGATGTTGTCACTCGAAAGTAGTCTTTAAATCGTATGAAGTACAGTTTAAATTACGTTATGCAATATGATGTAGATAGGACGTTCATGTAATCGCAGGTGGCTATTCTATGCTTGCGTCACGGACTCTCCCCTTCCGGGTGTGATGAATAATTCCCTTTTTCTCTGGGAGAGAATTGTCCTTGCGAACTATTCCGGCGACTCGATACGCACCGTCGGCCGCTCCGCATAAATGTGAATTATATCCTACACTATCCCACTTACAGAACTCCTCTTTTTATTTCAACGCTAAAGCTGGATTTATGTTTTCCCCCAACTGAACATTACGACCGGTTACGTGTTCATATGCCTGCAGACAAAACACTACTATATAATACATACCTACCTATATAGGTAAGTAGGTAACTAAAGTAGGTGTACCTACTATCCTTTACACTTCTGTGACCTTCCATCGAATAGCCTCACTGAATGAATACCGAAATTTAGTATAGATCTTAGTTCAGTTTATTTAGAAATTATGTGTACATACATTTGTATGACATGATTTTGTAGTTACCTACTTGGATAACAGCAAGAAGAAATTTCAGTAGAATTGTCATAATATGCGAGCAGCTCAGGATCGGCCGATGTGGAAAACTTTGGGGGAAGCCTATGTCCAGCAGTGGACGACTTTCGGCTGAAATGATGATGAAGTCATAACTTGTGAAATCATAAATTTTATAATTTAGTCATATTAATAATATCTAGTATCGTTAGATCGTTAGGTAAGTAGGTACCTATCCGATATTTCATCAACAATCAAAGCACGAAGTACTTTTTGGATTTCAGTACACCCAGAAAATTACAAAACGTACAAGATTAGACCAATATCATTAAATACTCCAGTAGATAGACGAGACTAACTATGCTTCTTTATCTATATCAGCGTCGGAATACTTATAATGTCCTGAGCGATCACCATATTATGTGTATTATGTAAAGCGTTCATTTGTAACCGTTCCCGGCATTTTCCTTTCACAAAGGATTAATGCTATCATGTAGGTATTGTAAGCAAACAGAGTGCGGTCCAGCGGCGCGGCGGCGGCTCGGGTACTACGGGCGGGTTTGGCGGCTACGCGACTACCCGCCACCGGACACTACTCGATCACTCCTTCTTTCCATCCCCATTCATAACGTCTTTCAAATGTCTCACGGTCTTTGTGTCCCCGTCCACGTCGCGCACTCCTTCCACACGGACACGGTCGCCGAAGCTGTCATCTTTTGTAGCGCGCGCGGCTCATCACGTCCGCTGTCAAACGCCTTGCACAAATTCAAAAATAACATTGACATATATTTTTTGTAATGTTCCTGTGCAAACTTAAGATAACGTTTGGCGTGTTAAGATCTTTGTTTGGTGCAAACAAGGGTCGCGAGTCGCGTCCTGTTGCTTATCTGCTCGAGTCTTGATCATGACTGAAAATGAATATTTATTTTGTTTCCCCTTACCTACCTATTAGGTTCTACATGATAATAACTGCCTGCCTATCAACGCAAATCTAGTTTACGGACATACAGAAGTTCATTACGAAGTTTTTTTTTATTTATTCTGGATAAGCTCGTGTTTGGCCACAATCTCACCATGGTAAGTGAGGATGTGGCCAAAGGTAATAAGCACACAACGCCTAGATAGGAACTGGATCTCAAGTGCAGCTGTCGGAACACACCGATAGGTGCTTGGTTTCAACTTGAGGGTGGTAGCCAGCCAGCCGGGTACCTATTACAAAGTACCCTGCCACCGTACAAAACTAGTATTTGAGGTATTAAATACGAAAATAACAGTTTTCAAATACGAGTCGTAGGTACAGTAGGTATGAAAAAATATGTCCATCATGAATGATGGATAACTGATTGTTGCTTGAAATATCTACCACAATCTAAACACAAACTAAATGTGTAACATGATGTAACACATTATATAGCAAGAAGATGTATTCCACACAATAGGTGCTTTGCTTGACATCGATTCACAATTTAAAAAATATAATAAGCACTCGTGCTGCGGCGGGCGACGCACCTTTGTGATGCAGCCAAATGCATAATTTGTCGAGCACATGTCGTTTTTTTACGTTTTTATTAAAAAAGTCAATAAATAAAAAAAGTGACCTACAGAGCGATTATGTAACGGGAATCCTATAGGTGATATCTATTGAATAATTTTTGGCCCCTGGACATGGAGCAAGCAACAAACATGTAGGTAATATTGGGTCCAGGTGGAGCTTCGTATAAAAGCTTTTATGTTAAATCTTTGTAAATATGATGATCGGATTTTTTTAATTCTGTTTCTTCGTAAGAAACACGCGTTACGTGTCAGTTTTTTATATTTCTTACTCTCGACCTTTTTTTAAATGACCATAAAAAGAGAGCATAAGTGATGTATAACATTTTGACCTCTTACTCGTACTGTTACTGTTAAACACACACAAATATACATATAGGTATCCGTTATACAATCCTTACTGACTGGCTGATCTATCAACACACAGCTGTAACCACTGAACGGATTGCGTTGAAATTTGGCACGCAGATAATTATTATGACTTAGGTATCCTCTAAGAAAGGATTTTATAAAATTCACCAAGGGATGTAACGGGGTCCAAAGTTTGTATGAAGAAAAGGGATCGCGGGTAAAACCGCGTGGCGAAAGCTATTAGAAAAAATAATAGCTTTCGCTATTATTATAAGTACCTACCTACCATAAAATCGTTTTAACAACAACTACATTTAAATGTACTTGTTGTTCTGCAATTACATTAAACTTTTTTAATATATTATTATCATTATTTTGTGTATTTTGATTATACCTATAGAACCTATTCAACTCCACACAGGTATACATATAAAAGATCTAAGTATATTTTCAATGGGGTGCGCTAAGCAATTTACGCCCTGTGGAGCCAAAGGTGTCACCACACTGAAGTGGGAAAAAAGTTTCTTCTTGTTTTGAAATTAATATAATATTATTTGATATCCTGGTAGTATACCCTGGTTTTCTGTCAAAAGGTTATCAAGCAGGTATACCTACGGTTCTCTTGATAGTAAAGCGGTCACTGCCACATTAGCCACACCGGGGGATTGCCAATGCTAGGCTCTAAGCTGTCAGATAGGCATTGGCGTTTGAGGATCATCAACAACACGAGCGAGCCGCCTTTGTTCAAGGCAAGTGGATCAATCAATGATAAGACCTTGCTACTGCTGGAGTGTTGTGAATATACTGTTAGGATTTATTTAGCGTAACGAGATCACTTGAACTCTCTGAATATCCTAGATAGGGGATAGATACGAATCACTTGTGACGTTGACTCCAAAAGTCTTTGAGATACTAAAGAGGGCCCTGGAACTTTAGCGCTTCTACGTATAGGGTTTTTGGCTGAGAACGCACATACCCACGCGGGGATACCGAGTAGGCAAATGGTAACTTCATTGAATTTTGCTCTTATTGTATCTATTAAAAAACATCATAATATATTTATTTAAGCCATTGAGTTGTTTTTAACGATAATAATTATCGATAGTGATTACTTATAGATGGAAGCCCATTCAATAAAATTGATTGATACTTAAGTAATTTAGGTAACAGTAAATCTGAATCTTTTTTTGAAAAGAGTAAGATGAGTTTATTGCCGGCTCTTCCCAGCAAAAGCACCTTCCGAACCGAGCATTAGAGTCTGACTATAAGTGTCTGTGAAGGCCTATTTGGATGAATGAACATTTCATTTCATTAAAAAAAATACTTTACGATGTTATTATGAACGCGACCTAAATTCTTGGACACAGCAAATCCTTTCCGATATGTTGACGCGGCGTGAGTGGCGGACAGCCGACCTTTGTAGCCCTCGGCTCCTGCCTCTGACAACACCTTTGACGCAATCTACAGAACAGCCCTTGCGTAACCTCTTACTACAAACAAACCCTCTTCTTACTTGACGTCGGACTTCATACGCGAATCAGCCTGCAAAACTAACTGGGTTGGTACTAACGATCGAGATCGACAGTTCTATTTCCAATACTCTTAGAGCGTATGTAACACACAACCTACCATACATGGATATTTATTGTAAATACGTTATTCAAATGTAGGTCCATATTTCGATATACATCATCATGTTAACTCAAATCGTAGTACATTGAATGTTCTTAGAAGTAGGCGGCCATTATTTTTATTCTTAATAATAAATAAGTAGATATACCTACATATATTCGGTCTGGCGTGGGCGGTTGTACAATTACAATTATAAAAAGTTTACTTAAAAAGTATGTAAGTAAAAAATATGATCGGATTACCCATAATGCATGCCAGCTGCAGGGCAGTTTGCGGACGCCGCACTTTTTTCTATTTTTCGTAACTATCTATCACATATTGCACCATTCAACACGCACTCCACACTTCCGATTTCAAAAGTCCAATTTCAATTCATTTCGGACGTATCTAATTCAAAATTCATTAATCTTTCTTCATATATCTATCCACTTGTGCATGGTCAGTTGCTGACAGGAAATTGATTATATTTTTTGCTAAGAATTTTGTTGCTTATTGATACATTTTAAGCTGAACATTATTACAACTAATAATTTGCCAAGATAATAATTAAACCAGGACTAAACCACACTAAAGAAATCAGATTAACAAAATGCTATTGCATCTATCACTTGGCTATAGCATACCTATCGTCTATTTAGAGTAAATTAGTGAAAACTTATTTGACACCAAGCAGTTAATAATGAAGTACCTACGTACTAAGGCATAGGTACATTGAAAAAGCCCATTGTATAATAATTTCAACATATTTGACATCCCGGTCCTTTTAGGGTTTTTAATATCACCGTTTCCTGTCCAATATGACACTAAATCCAAAGCCATGAAAAACATTAGTTTCAAAAAGAGCATTTAATACAGATTTGCTATTGTGTGGGAGAACGTCAGTCAAAATTATATCAATAGCTCAAAGATCGGTCGCTATTGAATACATTGTCACTTTAATATTGTTGGTATAAACACGTGCAGTTACTAATAAAGGTTCCAGAAGAGAGCTTTACCTACCTTATGGACCGCTTTTGTTTTACCTAACTAAAGATGAAAGAAATTTTAATGAAATGTATAATTATTTTATTTACAACAAATGTACAAAATATACAAGCAAATGTACAACTATAATATATAAAAAACTTCTTCGAGGCTGCCGCTGCTGCCGATCGGCAAGGTTCCCAGAAGGCTGGCAGCGTTTCCTCTTTGGATGGCCAAGCTTTACCTAACTACAGTCGTATATAAAATTCTTGTATCACAGTGTTAGTAACCGAACTCCTCGGTTCCGGCACTATCGATTTTTATGATTTTTTTGTGTATATAAGAGATAATATGTAAAATGTGTTATTACACAGTAAATTACACTCCAATTACGTATCTTTGATATTATTTTTTAGCAATTTTATTGAGTAAGTACTTACCAATTAATGGATTTGCAACATGCTCTTATGAGTTGTGCAATTATAAGATGTAGATGATTACCTTTGCAATGGGTCAATATAAAGCCGACGAATATTATATTTCTCTCGAAAGAAAATATCCCATTTCCGCATCTTCCCACAACAATGAGTACGGCATTGAACTATTCAAATATAGTACAGGCGTTCGTGTTGGTAAACCCAAATATTTTTTGCTCACTGAACGAATTAATGGATAACCAAAATCGATGCAAAATAAAAAATGGGCTTATTAAATGTTGGTTTCGCGTAATAACACGTTGGTGGTTTTTTTCATTGTTTCCAAGGGCTACGCCAAGATATCCGGTTACGGCCGTTAAATATTTTGCCTCTTGATGAAAGGGAAACTTGGTAGTTTTTTCTCCCAAATTTCGTTTTTGCTCTTTAAACACGGAAGTCGTGTACACGTTTATGCAAAAGCTGAATCGGTTTCGTTTTTATATTCGCCAACCGCGATTCGCAAATAACATACAATTAAATATATTTCCATTCTCAGTGTAACATAATGTACCTACCTATATCAAAAATAATAATAAGTAGGTACCACGTCTCATTACTTATTATAAATTTATCGAAAGGACCATTATTATCTTAAGATTTTTTCAGATAGTCGTAACTTAAAGTCTTAAAAGTCAAATATCAACATTTTGCTGAATTCAAAGAATTTTCGTAAAAGAACATTTATCAAGCCCACAAAGAGAGTGAAACCTCTCTCAAAAGAAGCCTGCTCCGGACAGATTTAATTTGTTGCGAAGGCCTTTATAATTGGAACATAAAGATTGCGAGTAATTAATTTTCGCAGCGAGTCAGAAGCAAAGAGCCGCGCATTGAGGCTGAGCGGCGGCCGGCGGCCGGCGGCGGCATCACCGAGCCTAATTAATATTAATGACCCCGGGAGGCGCCCTGCGCCCTGCGCCAGCCACCTCGCCGGATCTTCCTTTATCTGACACCTACACACAGCGCCGCGTTAATTTCTCTCTAAGGTTTTACACATGCCATTACAGGTTTCTTTCAAAGGCAAACAGCTCTGATTCGACATAATATAAGGAGAGGAGGTATCGCGATATGTGCGAGGATGGATGTGTTGGGCGGGGGCGCGGTGACCGATGAGATGGCGCTAAAAGCCGGACGGAAGCCACGGACCCGACTCCGGTTACACCAACCGTGGGACCCGCTGCAAACAATACCAGGGCTGGCTCTTTCTCTAACATCATTCAACAATCATCACTTTCATTAAACAAAAATATATTCTTATTTAATTTAAAATTTATGAGTATTAATAAGGTTAATTCTAATGTGTTTTCTAATAAAACTCGTAGTTTCTGAAATATATTATCTCGTGTAAACACAAAGCTGATTTCAGCTTTTTAATACAGGTTTTCAGATATATAAGTTTAGTTTATAATTACATATGATACCACCCGACAATACTTATACCTACTATATATTTTTTAATCATAATTAGATTTATTGTTCTAAATACTACCTATGTATTTCCGTAATAATAATAGCACGCCCTCAAAAATAAGTCAACTGTGTTCCTAGTTTATTATTAATTTATAAGTTCTCATGTTAGTGAAATAGTATTTCTTATGAGAATAAAGATTTCTTTACCCGTACATATTAGGTATAGTTAAACCTAGACTAGAACGTTTAGGGACAACTATTCTTCGACAACTATTAGGTATGTATGTGATATACGTACAATTATCTACGGTTAAAACATGCTGTGTCAACAAATAAATGTTATTATTATCATAGTTATATGATTTTTACAGGCATATGAATAAAAATAATAAAATACACGGGCCATAAAAAACATAACACTTTTAAAATTGCGATTTCTCCGAAACTATAGAAGTCAATGTTTTGAAATAAAAAACGGTTTATAAATAGCAAGTTTCATCAACTTTCATTGAAATTATAGTTTATTAGTAACGTTTTAAACTTAAAAGAAGATAAATAGGTACCAAAAAATTGCGTATTTATTATAACTTATGTTGTACTTTAAAAGTTAGGTATTACAATTTTAGAGAAGAACAGAGAAGATGTTCTTAGTTTTGAAGGTCAATACCCTACAGTACATGTTCGATATTCACACAAAATATTAGCATCTTGTGGTAGCCCTGATATTATTGCATAAGCATAGAGAGAATTCTGCGACCTTCCTGTGGGTCCATATGTGAGCCATCTCAGGCGTAGTGGTGCCGTGGTGCTACCTAATCATATACAAAAAGTAAGGATCCATAGATACCTACACAGCGGATATTTTTTGCCAGTTCTCTTGATTCCAAACTGTCTGCAATTTCTTTACAGCTGAGCTGAAATTGTTGGGGTTGCGTAAGTAAGAGTAACAAAAGACTTAAAGTGCCTAGTGCAGAAACTCATAACTATCCTATTCTTGTATAATAGTTTATATTATAGTTTTGATCATTCAGCATCATATTGATTCAAATGTCTCTATTACACACAATCAGCTACTATTCGAGTAGCTTTAGGATTTGATCTCGCCTCGTTCACCTCGTAATTTAGTCGTATGATGAATACCTTCGAGCATACATAACATTTAAAACGACATTAATAATATTTATTAAAAATTATTTATTCTACCGAATAATATGATATTTAATATTCATATTTGCTTTTGTAATAGTTCCTTAGATATCATTTTAGAAAAAATATATCCACACTAGCTGTCTTTCCTGGTTTCACCCGCGTTACCTTGGGATCTTATCTTTTCCCGGGATAAAAAGTATCCTACGTGTCATTCCAGACTATAATCTATCTCTGTGCCAAATTTCATCCAGATCCGTTCGGCCGTTCTTGAGTAAAAACATCCATCCATCCATACAAACTTTCAAATTTATAATATTAGTGGGATGAATGCAGAATCTTAAATCGGTACTGTAACCATGTTGGCGGCTTCATTTGTACAAAAAGCGAAGCAAATGTAGGTAAGAAGGTTATAATCGAGCTTAAAGTGGGTTAAGCAAAAAGCAGCATATGTTTTGTTGTAAAAAATCCTTTGAAAAGCATAATCTGCACGTGTGCTCGCCAGCCACTCGAGTGCAGGCGAGCGAAACTTTCGCGTACGTTACTTCGGAGTCACTGGCACCTACTTGTTAACACTTTTACAAAAATATTAATGGTGAAAAAGGGGCCAAGTTCGGTACAAATTACGAACACAAATTACAACGTTCTTCAATTGATTGAAAAGAAAATATGTTATGTTCTTTGATATTGAATTTATTATTCGGTAAATTTAAATGGTCCCTAATTGTTTAAAACTGAACTTTGCTGCTTATTCTATTTCATACAATAAATAGATTTGCTGGTGTGTTGCCATTTTTTCAATTATGTTGATGGTTGTAAATAAGGCTAAGAATATTTTTTTAATTATCATATCAATCTGTTCAACGCTTTTCAAATCGGCACATTTTTCTGTAGTAAATATATTTTAATTTCATTTATTATGAAGTAAAATTACATATCAGATAAATAATAGGAACGATATAGTAAGTATATGGCCTTTTTTACGTTGGGAAATTCTCATAGGCTAACAGTGCAGCTTATAATTACCGCATTATGAATACTAAAAACAGTATAAAACGCCCTAATTCAATCGCAGTACCATACTGCATGTTGATTTCTATACCTAACTCAAAACTTTGTGCGTGTACTCTTTCTCTAAGCGCAATTTTCTGCGGTCTCGCGGTGCATTGAAGCGATAGTTTGCTTGCGTTACTCAGATCCACTAGAGTATGAAATCACCACTAACTATTGTATGAATAACTACACATGTGCCGACAAAGCGGATACTTTGAAGCATTCATTTTAACATGCGCAAGTTAGCCGCGGAACATGTAAATAAATACATAATATAGTTAATTGTTCACTTATCCACTTGAAGAAAAGTTTCATTACAGAAGTAGGATATGTTGGACACAATAATGGTGAGTTTTGTGAGAAGAAATTCAGGATGGATAATTTTGATCAGTTAATTATGCGGTATCTGCTATCAAAACCAGGCAATTGTGTGTCAGATTATGCACAGTGGGTTCCATTAGTTATTTGATATAGGTCGGTGAAGGTCCCTCAAGCTGCTCTACTGGCGTAAAATTCCTATCATGGAAACCACTGAATTTCAAACCAATACGTAATATCGACTGTAAATTTAAATCGATTAATATATCGATTAGGTTTCTCAATCATCCTTCGTGTGTCCAACGCTGGACTCGCTACATCCTTTCCTAGGAAACTTTAGGAAAGTAGGTACCTACGCATAAAATGCATGGGCTAACAAATATAACTATATCCCAAAAACTTCTATATGAATCTAGTCTTAATGTAACGTCTGATATAATAAAATAAAGTTTCATAACAATTGGCATTGAAACCGGAGACGTTGCAATTGGATCTGTCTGACAAAGGACGCGAACGAAAGTGCAAGTGTTGCAATAATACTTCATTTCCACTCTTCCTCGCTTCACATTCCGTCATTTTTTCTATCCTTCTATTCGTTTTGTTTGGCCGTCAAACGCAAGTTATAAATGATCGAATCTACGATATCGATTTTCATAACACAATTTATATTGGCACAACTACCCAACATACTGTATTCAAATTTGCGCTTTAAAATAGTTGAACTAAGCAATATTTTATAAAGTTTCGGTTCGAGCTTTTCGATATCGACGAAAAAATTATCTTTACCTGCATATAAAAGCGAGATTTAGCTTGCAAAAACTATTTTGATTTGTTATAATAAATACCTGGAGAAATAGTGTGGTTTGATGATGAGCTTTATTGTATCCAGAAAATCCTAATAGTTCTATGACATGTCCTACAATCGTGATGAATTTGGTGAGATACATCGTATACTCTGGAGTTAACTTAGGATACTTTTTATCACAACAAAATTCCACGAACGTGGGTAAAACCACAGGCCGTACAAAGAAACAACATACTCACCGAGATGGTTCTTTTTTTTTATTCTGGATAAGCTTGTGTTTGACCACAATCTCACCATGGTAAGTGATGATGTGGCCGAAGGTGGTAAGCACACAAAGCCTAGATGGGAACTGGCTCTCAAGTGCAGCTGTCGGAACACACCGATAGGTGCTTGGCGACAGATTTTCAACTTGATGGTGGTAGCCAGCCTGTCGGGTACTAAGAAGTACCCTACCAGGAAGCTATGGTTTCCTCACGATGTTTTCCTTCACCGAAAGCTCAAGCCCATTGTAGGATTCGAACCCACGACCATCGCCGCGGTATCCAAACTCACCACCACTGAGCTATCATCGCCTTAAACGGTTCGCGTGGAAGGTACTACACTGGCTGCACGCCAAAGATCATAGGTTCGATTCCCCCCATGATAGACAATTGTCTATGCATGATATGTGCATGGATAGAATCAGTTTATTCAAAGTGCATAAATAAGTATATTATATATTTACAAGTATGTAGTAGTAGTAGGTTTTTGCCATTATATCAGTTGTCTTGTTTCCATAAAAGCTCTTTTGTGTGACGAATGCCGCAGGATAATTCATTCTCACTAAAACATAAATGTGATAAAGGGGGCCAAGTTCAGTTACAAATTACCAATAATAGTAGAGATTTAAAAGAGTGCCAAATTCCATAGTAGTTCCTGAAATCAAATAAAAAAAATGTTTTTATTTATGGCGCGGCAAGTTTTAATAATCAATAATAAATTACTAACGTTTCAAATGCAAAATAAATATGCTAGTTTATATATTTATGCTACTATTATTATTATGTACCTATATCCAACTAATCTGTTTGTAAGTATATTAAACGATTAACAAATTTGTTATTTTATATTTTGTACTTTAATTGCCTTCAGTGCAGTAGCGGATTCAGGATTTTGGTTTGGGTGGGGCGTCAGGCCCTGCTAATGCTGAGGGAAGGTTTTATTGAGTGTAAACACTAAAAAAGCACACTTTTTTCTAATTTTATCAATATCTGTTTAAAGTGTAATAATATAATGTTGTAATGCTTTCGGAGGTGGCTTGAGCCCCTTAGGTCTCTGGATCCGCTTCTGCTTCAGTGTAAACATTCCATAAAGTATAAAAATAGAAGCTACCTATGTAAGTAGGTATACATAAGAATCTTTGTAGTATACAAAAGATATCTATGGATAATTACAATAAAATAAAATGGCCCATTTGCAAATTGCGAAGCGATCTATCCTTTCATGGCAACAATGTCCTAAAACGAATAATTAACCAATTTTTTGTGACTATCCCACATACATTTGATTTATTTTAAGGACCTTTCGAAAAATAGGAATTTGCGAAATATCGCAGCCCATTCGTACAATTAACTGCTTTTCTCAAACTTTTAAAATACATTCACTATCTTCTTTTATTGTTAGGTATTCCTTAGTAATCTTGTAATCTTCTAAATTTGATATGACATCTTGTCCCATCTAGGCTTTGTGTGCTTACCACCTTCGGCCACATCATCACTTACCATAATGAGATTGTAGTCAAACACACACAAGCCTATCCAGAATAAAAAAAACAAAAATATGCTATATTCAAGCAAATAAATGTATTTGTATAATAATAAATACAAGAAAAGTATTATAACTTTTAAATTAAAGTTTGAGAATCCATATGGCCGATCGTCAGTTAGTCCCTTATTCGAAGCGATTCCGGGAATAAAGTAAAAAGCGCAGGTAAACGTCGAGAGTGAAAGGGTCGATGCAATTCGAGAACTAGCCCAGTTTCACTTGGTCGGAATCATTTACTGACCTTCGCTCGGCTGTTTTTGTGCAAATGCGGATCGGATGCCACACTGATCCTGTAGCGAATTTTAAGTAGAAACACGTGGGAATCTGTCCTTTCATATGAGAGATGCGCTGATATCGCATTATTTGCATTCAATGAGGAATATCAATCGGTATACAATGAACTAGGATTATCTTTTAGGATCTTTCACGTGAACTTTCTATGCTAAAGTTGAAGACAATTCTATGTTTATTTTAAATATATGACAAATCAAGAAACCAATTCATTTATTAGCATGCAACAATTTTTTTTGAGATAACTGATGATGCAAATGCAACCTATACAACCTACCCTAGGTTATTGTTTAGTCAGACAAAGTAGCAATATTTTACTGAAATAATTGTTCAGTTACTTAAACACTCACATAAACCTGCTTGAAATCACAAATACTTAAATTATTTTCTATTCTGCTGAGCGCCGAGCGCTGGAGCCAGTTGAAAACACACATAATGTGAATAATTCACAGATTTTTCTCATATTACAAAATCGCCATTTAGCATCGATCGTGTGTTCCTTGTGATCACTATCGTATCCTTCTTCGTAGAACCATAGTACACGTTTTGTGCAAGGTTAACCCATGGCTAATCTTAGGGATTGATCTGGTGTTTCTATTTGTAAGAATAAGATACATCGAAATTTAATTCATTGTTTAAACCGCTCCAATGGAATTCGATTCAAATCGGTGGATTCAAGATGGTTTTAAAAGATGTTCAACCAAGTTAACCATATGCTATTTATATTATACTTATTCATAATGACTTACTTATTGTACATTCAAAAAGAGCTTAATTTTTTTATTATTAAAAAAGCGACAATTAAAGTAATTCTGTGTTAGAACTGTACCTACTGAAGTATCACGTAGAAGGCACCTTCAAAAACCTTTAATGAAATTCAACTTATCATCGCCTACAAATTTACTGAAACGAAATTATAAATGATAATAATACAACAATTGTCACTGAAAGTATGTTAATAATTTGTATCGTAATAATCCGTTTCTTACGTAATCATTCACACGGGTTACTTTCCCACGCAACCACACATGTTTTTATTCAAATATCGAATCATCAAAACGGACCCTTTCACGTAAAGTAAAATTTAAATGTTTGACACAAAATTTTATTTGCGCAACCTTTTTTCTATAGGCTTGATGCGTGGCTGCACTTTCTACGGCATCGTGGGAATGCAGGTGGGGAAGGGTTCTACCTTCGCCCGTACAGATACATACTCTTTGTTACATTCGACTTCGACTCGATCCGGTTGCACAAAAGTTAACTTATCCTTTTGTGAAAACGTCAAGTGATGTTCTACTAATAGATAATTTATGGCGCCGCCGCAGAACATGTCAGCCCAGAAGCGAGTCCATTTTAAAATATTAGGGTTGTTTGGGTCTTCAGCGACGTCTCATACATCTTCCAACTCATATTTAAAGATTTGGCAAGATTATTTGCGTCGGCAGCTTTGTATACCCAGCCTTCATTATTACAACAATGCTCAATTGGGTGATACTTTTTGTCTCTTACTTTTGTCCTTTTATCAGTAAGCAGGTGGATATAGAAATTAAAAAAGGAATTATAAATATGCGCAGTGACTATTAAGAAGATGTATGTATAACTATAACAAAGACTACAAAACTGATAGTGCAACAACTCTATTGCAATATTAGCGCAAGCGTTAATCCCTTTAAATGGAGATGTGGATGAAGCTGTATTATAACCGCGTTGACAAGCTTTCCAACCGTCAATTAAAGCAAGGTGTCGCATTAGTAATCCCCATGCTACTGCAACAGTCACGTCTGATTGCTCTCACTCTTTACGTTTATGACGCTCGTACACCTAAAGCAACAAAAGTTAATTCCTAAAGTCAGCAGATTAACATTAACCCTCCTAAAGATTTCTGTGCAAATTCTAATAATTAACAAATAATATGTCCCATTCATATCATTGTGTAGTTGTGTACTGATTGTAAGAAAAAAAGTAGAAATCAATTTCATATTCCAAATACTTTTCGTATCATAAAGCTAATGTAAGTGGTATAATAATAAATTATTATTTAATTATTTTACATATTGTAAGCATAAATATTGACAACGATTCAATGATAATCTGTTGATCTGATGAATGAAAGATCTACTTGGTTAGATATTTAAGAATTTTCATTACAACATGAGAGCAACATCATTTCATTAAGACAAGGAAATGCTTGCGTTTTAGGTACTCATATAATAATTACTCGTTTAAGCCATACATTTTATTTAAGATGCATACATTAGATTACTATGAACTACCAAATAGAATTTCAGTACGAGTGAAAGATCGAGGATACGTTGAATCTATTCTATATTTTTGTTCATGATTTAATTATAGAATTTTCCTCTATTCATTTATCTATGAATTAGTAATACTTGCGTTAGTTTATTTGTTTTACTACCTAGTTAGTTACACCCTATTCCAATAATGTGAATTATGATTAACCCAAGACTGTAGACATCACAGATGGGCCAGTTTTCCCAAAACTACATACGAATAAAAAAAGTTTTAAAAAAGATGGAAACAATATAAAACTATTTCTATCTTCTAACCCAAGAATTTTATTTTATTTTTTGAGTCGCGATTCCTGAAATTCTATTTTTTATCCAAGGTAGTTTTCGGTTGATCGTCCGATCCGCGTAATGATCTACTTATATTATTAAATGCCAAATATATCCATGTGTATGCCAGAGAGCATGTGTGCATTACTATGTATGTAGGTATATGTGTCTGTGGATATGTAAAGTGTGGTTTCTCTATGTACAAACGACCTAGGTAGAATAATTAGCTGCGATACTAAAATTATAGTTAAGTAGTAACTAATGTGTGTAATCTGTTACCTACCAGCTTGTGTAGGTACCTATATAGTTTGTAGCTTACATAATATTTCACGTACGCCTTATTTTGATTTATGTTTCTGATACTTTCATGTGACCCCATCTAAAATCCCCTTACAAAATATCAATTAACCCAACCCTTTCACTCTCTAAAGGGTACCGCCCCATGTAAAAGCTGATTCTCGTAGCTGACGTGGATTTATTTATACGGTAACCCTTTCGTCCAATCAAAACGCGAGTTGTGATGGTAAAAATAAACAAGCTTTGGTAAAAAAACGTAAAAGATGACGCGAGGCAAAGCGGCGCGCGCGCGGAGTGCCGCATGCCGGGGCCGGGGGTCTAATAATAACCCTTTCGCGGTGGAAGGGTTCACGACCAATCGACGACTAACGGGGTTTGAGGCGGGGCATTCACTATCTAAATTTAAACGTTCAATTTTATTGGTTATCTATCAATTTAATTGGAAACAGCGGAATATAAATTAATTTTTAAACCATAATCGACGTTAAATCCATACTAATCCATACTTTAATATTATAAATGCGAATCTGTCTATCGGTCTGTCTGTTACCTCTTCACGCTTAAATCGCTGAACTGATTTAGATGAAAGTTGCTATGGAGATAGATGGAACCTTGGAGAAGGACATAGGATACTTTTATCCCGGGAAAAGATAAGATCCCTCGGGAACGCGGCAGAAACCACGGGGCTGAATACGATATAAAATAAAGAAAAAATCAACTCGGCTAGCTGCGATATGAATCGATGACACTTATGGATGTTCACAGGAACTTAAGGCGATGCTGTAAATAATTTCAACTGCAATAAAATGCGGTGCTGTAGTTAGACAAAATGCTCCCGCATACATGACCACAACCACAAATGAATTAAGTGCAGTCACCCTCTCCTGTCAATTGAAGATAACTGACGATATTTCATTAGTACACTCTCGTACAAAACTGCTTGCTCTAGACATGTTTGTCTAGGGCTGAACAAAGATTTTATATTCTATTCTATTTTCTTTTTAACGTTAGGCAAGACTTTCATTACTATATGCGGCTTTGCTCCGTAAGTATTCAGAACCTCTACCGGGAAATCTGCTCTGCTCGCTCGGCACGTTTCTATACTGGGTATTCAAATTAAAATTATCATCCCTAAATGTATGTGTAGGTACCTAAATGTACTTTTTTCCTACCTATAACTAATAACCTGAAAACACATAGCACGATAAATGGAAAGAGGAAACTTTATACGAGTATTGGTCGTATTTTAAGTTCTCTATATTTATAGAATAAAGCTTTTGTAGACGAGTGTACCACCAATTTACGAACATATATTTACAAATTATCACTTATTCCGCTCGTATGTGATGTGATCTATATTCTATTATGAACCTGTATTCTGGTTGATGATAATTGAAAAGGTACACATATCCTGAAAAACAACCGATAATACAGGTAAGTTACAACAGACCAACTCTCATTTTGAATAAAAAAATATCTAAATAGTGTTAAAAGTGATATTTATTTAATTGCTAATCGACTAACTGTTGGTAGTCCTCCCCACCGGACACTTTAATTAAACAAAAAGGGATTGTGTTCGGCGCCATTATAACAAAATTGATTGAAGTAAGTACCTAAAACTATAACAAAAAGTCCAGCCAACTTCGGCTTGAGTGAATAAGTAATGGACGAGTGACACGTTATGGAGCTCCCAAAACAACAATAATACAACGTCTATGGGAAACATAAATTGTCCCCTATGAATGTGGACGAATTACGAATTTTTCCTTTTTTGTAAATAATCGAGCTAATAATGAGGAGCCTTTTAAAATGTCATAAAGTGGTGTAGAAAAAGCGCGAGCTTTGTACAGTGATAGGGGCGTATTCACAGAGTGGTCGGTCACGACACGATGAGGGCGATTGTTTCACTTCTAATTGGTTAAGTAGCACGACCTAATTGCCGCCGAGCACGAAACCTCTGCTGCTCTCCGCAACACCGTGTCCACTTGAGTATTGATAGCGCTATCAAAGTCGATCATATGTGGAATTTCAATGCAATTGTTGAATCCTCGATAATTCATGGCTATATATCATGAGATATCGTAACAAAATCATGAAGTGTAACTATGAATTTTTAAACTATGTAGGTACACTTGGACAGTGGACCTACATAGTTTAAAAACTATCAAACTCAAACTCAAAACTCATTTATTCAGTTTAGGCCCTGGTAAGGCACTTATGAACGTTACAATTGACTCTACCACCGATTCGGAATACCCTTAAACTGAGAAGACTCCGGCAAGAAACTCAGCAAGGCAATTTTTTTTTAACAGTGGATCTTTCATACATTTATTTACATTTTTATAAGTACATTTAGATACATTTTCAAATATTTTACACTACGCCAGGGGAAGCAGGTGAAGAGAGAAGCTACTACAACCATATATTTCTGTCTTCCATGTAATGAGCCACCTTATTAGGCTTTGTTCATTAACCTAAGTTTAATAAAAATAAAAAAATTTAAATAAGACATTCCAACTACCTCACGTGGGATCCTATTGTAAAAAAGAACACAATTCCCGAGAAAAGATTTATTAACTTTCGCTAGCCTGAATCTAGGGGTCACAATTTTATCTTTGTGTCTTGTATTAAAATTATGATGATTACTGTTTACTTCAAACAAATTTAAATTTTTTCGAACATACATAATATTTTCATATATGTACAGCGAGGGCAACGTTAATATCTTAAATTCCTTAAAATGATTTCTCAGTGACTCGCGAGGACCCAAACAATAGATCGCGCGAATCGCCCTTTTCTGTAAAATAAAAACTTGAGAGGTGTCAAGGGACACCCGGATGGAACGAAGTTATATAAGTTACATAAGTCGATTATATAATAGTTGATTTTTTAATATATATATATAAATAGAAATGAAAATATCTGGCTTGCTTTCTATAAGAGAGAGAGAGAGAGACAGACAGAGAAACATGCGCACGCCGCACAGCTTACAATAAAGTGACACTGACACTAAAAATGTCGGTGACAATTTTTCGTGAGCATTTTTTCCGTCTAGCCCCCTTTCACAACGCGCGATAAGGAACTTACAGTTAACAGTCAGGTAACAGTCTCCAAATCAGTCCCTGAACCCCACAGCAAGAGGTTATAGGACATCAGACTATGAAAATATGCAAAGTAAACTAACCTAATTAACCTAGCTGTAGTATTATACCTATAGCCCGGGAACACTCAGACTAAATCGTTCACATGTCGAGGAGAGTGATTAGCACATTTATATTTGACACAGGTTTATTTTATTGTTATTACCTATGACATATGTATTTTCAAATTTGTGTGCACATTATCATCAGTAGAATCGACCCCCATGGGATTTATGCCTACCATCTTATAGCAAAATGTACTTTTATATGAAAATTGAAATTTTCAAATGCATCTTTTTACACACAAACAAAAAGATTATCATGAAAATAGTTAATATTTTTTAATGATATTCTTTAGCTTTATAAAAACAATTATATTTAATACACTAACTAAGAGTAAGTGAACGTGTGCATTTGGTTATATATAGGTACGTACATATAGTAAACTATAAAACCGCTATTGCCGTAAACAAATTAAGCATAAATGAGTGATGGATGCGTTCAGCGGTTTATGCTAGTGTCGGACACGGCCCACGGCAGGGCGCAGGCTAGTTTATCACTGTGTAATCCGAGGCGCATTAGTCAAATTAACACGGCATAAAGTTTGGCGTGGCCACTGATTAGTGGCCGTGGCGGACAGTGGCCGCGGGCGCGACTCTGCCTAATTGACCTAAAAGTGCTCTACACGAATCGGTCGGAATTACACTTTACAAGCTTGAGGGCTGTCAGCTGTTTATTATCTTGTCCGTATTTAATACAATATTATTTAGTCAGACCATATAAATAATTCACTGTTAGTCCAGAGAGAAGAGATCATTAAGACAAATCCTTGATGATGATGATTTTAATGCTCGATAGGTACCTATAGAAAATATAGCAGATTGAGGTAAATTTTGATAATATCAAAACAAGTAGGTTGAAAACTATGAATGTTTTAAATCGGTTTCTCGGCAGATCTTTAGGTACATAATACTGCAAAGGGTAGATAATTAACACAAAAACTTTCAATACAACTACTGTAGTACCTATCATATAACGTATGACAGCAACAAACCTTAAAGTGAAACAACCTTATCAGTGAACAATTTTATAACGGCTGTAGCGGTTATCGTAGCCCTAGCCGCCGGCCGCCCGAAGCCGACATGGTAATGTGGCGGATTGATAGGCTCCGCGCCCACTAACCCTAATCAAATTAATGACGACTGAACTCTGATTAACGCGACTACTGGCATCGCAATACATTTCCAAGGCGGGCGTCGCGTCGCGTCGCTCGCTAGCGGGTGTGCCCGATTTATCGCACCTTTTGGACCATTCAAATAACTATCATGAAAAGTGAAAATCTTTGTTGTAAAAGATTCTTGCATTTACAATATGTTTGTGTTTAGTTTGGCATTTATTTCATTAATTCGTAATTGAACATTACGGTACCTACGGTACGAATGAACTCAGTTTGAAATACTTTTCAAACTTGAACTTAGTCTGGTGAGTCCTCTTTTAATGGACTTTGAAGTTTGTTTGATCAGATCTTAACGAGTTTTGATCAACGACAAGGCGTTAATACATAAGTTGTAACGAGCGTGAATAGGTAAATGTACACAGAGGGAGGTCGGGAAGGCGCGGACGCGAGCGCGGGCGCGGGTCGAGATCATTAGCGAGTTGTAACGAGCCGCGCCGTCTGATTGATACCCCGCTGCGGACGATATTAATGGCATTGGCTGGCACCCTGAGAGTGCCAGTGCTAGCACCCACCAAACTTTCGTCCTCGCAACTTTGTTTGACGTAATTAAAATCCATCTTCCCCGAACGGCACGCGGGAACATCCGACGTGTAATTTTCCTTTCAAAGAGAACTTCCGTTTTAGCTCCTCCCCCCTTAATGAAAGATTACTTTCCTCCACCTAAAAAGGCTTTTAAGCAACGCCAGCGAAATGACCGAAGTTTTATACTTTAATGACTTAGTGCAAAATTTGCCGATTCTCGAAGAAATTTTAAACTTAGATTAAGATTTCGATGTTTGAAACTGCGAGATGTTTTCGAAAGATTTTCCCGAGGCTTGGGTACTTTTACAGAAAGATATGAATTTCAAGCAATCTAGTCTAATTGCTTTTTAATTGCTTTTTATGAATAGGAAATTTCTTATACTTAGTAGGTACCTTATTATTTTAATGAAAAGTGTGCCTAAAAGTTGTAAAACTCTTAATTAATGAATACTTAATTAATGTTAGATTTTTTTGTAAAGTACCGTTTTTAGACATTAAATTAATTTTTGTGTCTGTTATAAAATAAGTATATTAAGTAACTTATATTGTAGGGCTAGTGCGACATTACACCACAGAGCAATAATAAATAAATGAGCATCAAATTAAACATCACCAATACATTTTGTTAAAGCAATAGAAATAAACAAGAAAAAGGAGTGTCCAGTTGTTGTAAGCTGACATTGCCGCCACCCTGGGTGGCGTCGTAGATAGGAGTCGTGCGACATCGACACCGGCCGAGCACCGACCACCGAGCGCACTTATTAATTGCTAGCTCCCTTCTCATGTGGACTGCATGGAGAGAACAAAAACGCGTCCTCCCTAGGCCTGTCAGCGAGGGAAAAAATCCGTGAGCGATCGTCCCCTCGCGGCTGAGTCCATCATATTGATTGAGGGAGGGACTGCCATTGGTCAGCATCCCCCGCGCCCGTTCATTTATTATAGACACTGTGATACCACCGCCGCCGCCGCCGCCGCTCCGCTCCGCGCCATACACTACTTTAATTTTGTTAAATTAAAGGGTATTGGAACACACATGTATGCGACTTATCGCTGATATGGATGTTACAAACTTACTTAATGTGACGTTTGTTAAAGTAAAGCCAAGCAAACCTTTAGATAGACTTGTTTAGTGTTTTCCATTGTTTATAATACGAAAACATTTATCCTCTAATTCCTCCAGGCATTCAATACGTAACTTTTAAAGAACATTGTTTAAAAGATAAAAAGTTTACACGGGTAAGGAAAAGTATGGTCCCAACAGAATTAAAATGTTCGAGATAAAGAATTTTACATTAGTCGCTGTCCAAGCGAAGCTGTCATCGGGATACGGAGCGATAACGAGTCAACTAAGATTCGTAAAGTGATCCCAAATATCAAGTCGGATGGCAACTCCGTATCCGCGACTCTATTACAACTCCGGCGAGAAAATAAAAGCGATGGAGCAAAGAGAAAGTTTTATTCTCCTTAAAATATGTAGAGAAAGTGAAAAGTAAGAGTGGGGTTGTGGGGGCGCGCCGCGGTCAGCGGAGGGATGATGGATCACCGCCACATCACCGCGCGCTGTGCCTGTGCCAGCCAGGACCACGCTTTATACTTTTCTCAATTATTATATATACCTACCTAAGAACCTATAGTTCATGATAACTTAGGTATGCACTATCATTCAAATATTAAATTAAATCGAGTTATTCCGGTTTGTGTTCCCTCATTAAAATAAATCAACAAGACACTCAATATACCCGATGTCACTGCCACGGCCACAACTGAGACGAAGCTAATGACACCTCACGTTGAAATCCTTCAAAAGGTTTCGTCTGTAGAGAGTGCTAATCAATTAGATTCAAACATTACGTACGTACATAAAAACATATACACACACTTGAAAAACATTACCCTTCTTCTACAATCGGGTAATTAACAAAAAATACACATATCCATCCACCAAAAAGAGAGATTTGTCCGAACACTCTCACATTTATTTTTTGTGGTGTACTTTTAAATTTAGCTCCCATCGTACTACCATTAAAAGTGCGTGTTTTCAATGGCCTAAGAAGATAATCTAAGTTAGTCTCGCCCGCAATCATATCGTCGGGACGAAAGTTTCAAAGCTCTGATTAACTTCATTCAACTTGAGATTCAAATAAGTACCCACTGTATATTACACGAGTAGATATTTATTTATCGATTAGGACATAGATAGATGGATAAAGTAAAAAAAATATGCCTAATGTCACAACAACAATGATTGTGCTTTATGCATCGACATAGTGTATGTAGTTTAGGGTTGAAATACACGTAAAAGACGAATAACCATTCAAATATATTTTTATATATTTTTTATTATATTTTTCATTTTATGTAAAAAATTAATCGAGGCCTCGGGTGACCGGCGGGCGGGGAGCTTTTTCCGCCAACGCATCAGCTTGGCCATCCAAAGAGGAAACGCTGCCAGCCTTCTGGGAACCTTGCCGATCGGCAGCAACGGCAGCCTCGAAGATGTTTTTTATGTATTGTAATTGTACATTTGCATGTATATTTTGTACATTTGTTGTAAATATTAATTTTTCAGTACATTAATTACTTTTTGATAAGTTTCACACTTGTCTGTAAGTCTGTATATGCGTCTGTTTGTAGTTTCGTAGCTGCCAAACGGGTGGACCGATTTCTGGCCTAGGATAGTTCTTAGCTAAAATCTGATTATGAAAGGGGTGGATTATTATTTTTATATTTTTTAATATTTATAACATTAGTAGAATCAATACTAATAATATATTTTTTATTGGATGCAACCAAAACTAAAAATTTTACCCTATAGATTTGGCTGAATTTTATCCCGCTTTTGTCAGCTTAGCAACCCTATGTTGTGGAGGTTGTGTGTCATGCATGTGTGGGGCAGTCAGTGATGCGGTAGCCCCGCGCTCATGTGAGCGCCCCCGCCCGGCGCGCCCGCACTGTTGCCTAGCAACCGTTTGTTTTCGCGCGCCAGCCAACATTGGGCGGGATAGAAGGGGTAGGCTCCATGATTGATCAGCCTACCGAATGCCTACAGCTACACATTCTCCTGCAGATAACAAGGCCTTATATTTATAACTTTAGTATGGGAAGACAAATAAAATCAAGTAATAAAAGTGTCCTTTGATGCTTGCTTGTTGTGAACCTTACCATCTTACGATGTAGTTTTAGATACATTTTTTAAATATGATTTTCTAATTTCTTTTCTAAAAGAATAACGGGAGGATATATACAAAATAAATATATTATTAGAAATAATGCAATCCTCCGTCTATCTTAATTTAGAATCTTGTCATAAAAATATAATTATTAAGGTGAACAATAATAGTTAGCACATGGCAATTTAATTATTTCACTACGTAAATATTTTATAGCTGGTCAGTAAAACACGCCCTACATAATTTGCCTGTTACGTAGAACATGGACCAATATTTTATTGTAATTTTTTTACGTTTCGACCGCAGTGCACTTTGTTTACGCCTAACCATAGATTTCCTCATTGGTTTTGAATAATGTGCTGTTTTAAATATAAAAGATAAATAGTTTCGTAGTTTCGTTAGTAAATTGTTAGTAAACATACGGAAATATTTGATTGTCTTCGAAAAGTCAAATCTGTAATTAATAATGAAGAACATGGTCATAAGCAAAGCACTATTACTAACCTGCTAACGCATTATATCTATAAACTAGTTGCTGATCAACACCTATTAGTCATATCATGATAATATTATATAATGCTATAACTTTATATTGTTAGGTAGTACACAAAAATATAATATTTAGGTACTAATCGGTCTGGTATGTAGCACATTGTAAGGTATAGGTACTTTGCCGTTCCTGTCTGTTTTACCATCCTCAAAACTGTCGCTAAGCACCTGCCGGTTGCGCTTGAGAGTCAAATCCCATAGAAGCTCTGGGTACTACCACTTTATTTCTATTCTAGCACATCATCAGTACCATGGTGAGGTAGTTAGTGGTAAAATCCAAAAATCTAACACATAAAAAACTTATAAACTCTTCAGCTTTATTTATGAGAGAGTCAGCAGTATAGGCATAAACAACAGAATCGCTACTAGGTACCATACCTCCATTAAGATAGTTTTTTTAAAACTTTTGTAACCCAAAAAACCAGGTTACATTATTCATCCGACATGTTTTTGCATGTTTCGCAAAAGCATGTCCTTTTTATGGAACTGTAGCAATAAGCAATAAAATTTAAATATTCCTTGCTCTGTTTAAGATATTTGCTCATTGTCCTTGTTGTATTTATTATTTTATGCACTACAAAAGAGTTTGTATCAATGGAACTAATTGAGATTCGCAGAAATACGTCACTTCGTCATTTTTGCACAACCGTTTGACCATGCCTTTTTCTGTTTTTTTTTTTTATATAGAATGTCCTACCTTTACATAATCCTTTTCAAAATTAATTATTTAAACACGTAAGATTTATGTTATTAAGTAAATAGTTGTAGGCACCTTCATTATAATTTTAAAACAAAATTACGCAATACACCTATAATTATTTTTAAAAATTAAATTACTAAATAGGGCTGAAGTCACAGTGAAATTAATTAACGATACTCGTTGGACCGATTTAATGGCCGAAAAAGAAGGGAAAACTAAAAAGCTGTAATTACAAGGCATTTAATTGAGGCATTTGACATCCTATGTCGAAAAAAACTAATTTTCAATGAAATTTAATGTTAGGGTTATGATTGAAAAAAATCGTTAGCAACTATCAGAATTACTGAAAAAAAACATAACTACCTAATTACTTTGAAATAGGAATCGAGACTTAAAACAAATTCATGATAGCGATTGTTTCTATATAATTATACCAAAACGATTCATGTACAGTCGGCCAAGAAAGTGGTTTTCCAGTTTTGATTTAGTTTCCTAGTCATCGAAAATTGCAACAAGGTTCAAACTAAAAAGATATCACTGAAAGAGATGCATAATAATGACATAAGTTGTCAAAAGTTGTCAGATTGATCTGCAAGCGAAACTAATCTTTATCACCTATGAATCTGCAAGCGGCATTCAACCTTAGGGTGGTACACCACTTTCTTGGCCGACCGTACCTACCTACACTATGGACTTCTAACATTACATTTTATTTATATTATGCTATTTAAATATGTAACATTATAATTAAATGGTCATATTAATGGGATATTATAATGAATGTCGGAGTCAGTTGAAAAAATGTAATAAAGCACTAAGCAGACATATTTCCATGCATATCTTATCAAGAAATTCCAGCGAGAGCCGGGCGAAGCGGTATGGTAAGGGGGCGCGGGAGGCTACCGCGTGCCGTCCTAAATTACTGCTATTATTTTATAATCCCTCCTAGTTACGTTTTGAATATTAATGACATTCCACAGCTTTTCTTCATACGATCCATTTCGCATAGAAAAATTATGTTACCGTCACATACTTCCGACTGAAAGTAATTTTATGTATTTTTAAGCTAAAGCATATATTGCCTAGATTCTTACAGAAATTGGTGTTGGTTTCGCCTGCGATCCTGAGAGATCTGTCTTTTCGAGATATAAATAATCTCGGGTATAACGATTAAATTTCGAAAAATCCTATCTTATTCTTCGTCTAGGTACTTACATATGTAGAACCGAAAGAAAACACCTTATAATTGTACACTATTTGCTTTATTATAATCGACACTTCGATTAACACTTCAGAATATGTTCCACCTTTAATATCTTAACAAGACTGGCTCAATGAATAATTGTAGTTAAAAATGAGAACTCAATATGGCGCTAAAAAGAAAGTGATAGTTACAGTATGGTGCCTCGTTTAGGGGCACCAGCTTACCAACATAATAATACTAATATTTCCGGTATTGTTTTAAATGTTCAATTTAGATTGTTTCTGAATGACAAATAGTATCATAATTAGTAACAATTAAATAATATAATACAATAATTATTCACATTTAAATCAACAATATTATTATTATAACACAGATTATAAAGAAAGCTAACATTCGGCCATCCGACCCAATACACGTCCACGTGTATTTTATATAATTTAGTAATACAATATATTAATCAACATTTAAGTCATCACACCTTTATAATAAAACACACTGTTTTATCATTTATTTGACATTAATATAACAACTTTTATATAAAAATAATATATATATATCTATTATAATCATAACATTATTTAAATTGCCATCTCTGCAATATTTGAAATGTATCTCCTCAATTTCAATCATTAACATAGGTATTTACAACAAAAAATACATTATACGAGCCGCTACTGCTCTGAAAATCACATAGCAACAAAACAACCTCTAACTTGACAACAGGCCGCTACTGCTCTGAATATCACACCATATCATGACTACAAGCCGCTACTGCCTTGAAAGTCATTACTAGAGTAATTTGGTAACAAGCCGCTACTGCATTGAATACCATCAATATTAATAAAACTCATTAGCAATCTGTAAGAAAATTAAATCGTTACCTACCTATCTCTCATATTATGTGGCTAAATCATTTTATCAACTTCACCATCAATACTCTCATCATCAATACTTTCATCAGAAGATACCTCATCGATATCAGTCCACTTATAGCTCAACCACGCTTTCATCTTATTTTACCTTGAAACTTTGGAACTAATTTCTTACTCTGTCCTGACAACTGAACCTCTCTTTCAGTAGGTACTAACTACATTGATTGAACACTATTGGTTTACCCGCTTTTTTATCATAATTTAACTTTAGTTTATCTTGGTATGAAGAAACATGATCTACAAACAAGTATGAACAAACACCATTCATCGCGAATAGTATTTAATGCTTTTTCGTTAACAACCTGGCAAAAAATTAATTTTCACTCTACCTTATAAAAGATTTTTTTTTTTTAACTCCGTTGATTAATGCCTCCTTATAATATTTTCAAACGTCAGTATCCGCATTATTAATACACATAACCGGTTTCTGTATATTTTGACCGCTGCCGTAGTATCTATTACTACACTTATCAGTTGTATGTCCGAAACGCAAACATTTATCACACTTAAGCAAAGGTTTAGGGCATTGTGATTTATAATGACCGTCTTCCATACAATTGAAACATTTTATATTTCGATCTTCGTTGTCTTTTTGCGTTATATTATTATTAGCCTTTATATCAATATTTGTAAACCGTTTTCTATCAGTAACTTCGCTCTTAGAACTTTTTAAATAGGGTAGTAACTGATCAGGCGTTCCAAACCGTGCTGCTTCAGCTCCTAATCTAACGCTACGATCATCTATCCCAAATACTATACAATCTACTGCTTTTTTACCCTCAATATTACAGCGATTGAGCAACACTACCTTTTCATAAAAGTATTCTTCTAAAGAATCATTAAACCTAGCCCGTTTTGAAAGCATGCTTGTAAGTAATTGACCATAATTCTCATCACTAGGGAAAGCTAACTTCAGTTTCTCTTGCCATTCTTGCCAAGAATACATCACAGAAGTAAGACCCTCATACCATTTCTGTGCTAAACCTTTTAATTTTGGAAGAGCAAAATGAATAGTCTGTTTGTCTGTCCAGTTATAAATAATAGCGCATTCATTAACTTTATGAAGCCACATCACAATTGTTTGTCCTTTATGACCCGGGTCAAAATCAGGAATAGCATTTCGGGTTGATAATTTTTCATTACAGTTATTACTGCCAGAAATGGCATGTAAAGCCTTCACCAACTGTGATACAGTTACATTATTTTCCGTTATTAATATATCCGTTGTACTTGGAGTGGAAATGCGTCTTGTACTGTAGCTTTTATGGTCACTCACCAAGTTGTGGTGCTGGCGACGATGCCCTCGACTACCGGAACGGTGATGTACACGCCTCCGCGAACGTTGACTCTGTGAGCGACTGCGATACCTCTGGCTGCGGCGTGTCCTGCTGCGCGAACGCCGACTAGCTCCGCTGCGCGAGTCACCACTGGTTTCGCTGCCAATACTGCATCGGGCCACGCAATTGACTTGATGTTCTGCATAGCCAGTTGAGCCATAAGTGGCCCTATTACGCGGCCGTGCGCCACACGGATGACGGCTGGACCGCTTGAGTGAGCGCCGACTGATCCGACTACGCGAACGATGACTCGTACGGCTGGTCGAACGCCGCTTCGTTTGACTGCGTGAGCGCCGGCTAGACCCTGAATCTGGACCATCGTTGTCGCAGTCACCACTAGACTCCATTTCACTGTGTGTATAAATTTTACACGGACAGATCATCTAATTTTAAAAAATGTACGAAAAGTACGTATCGTACTATACGCATAAGGTACCAATGAATGTACTCAATGACAATTATTTTACTAATACAATCATATTAAGCCATATTAAATGCATATCAATTACCAATCCGAATGAAAAAAAGTAAAAGGAAAAAACCCATGTAACGGCCATTTTGTTCAAAATCTTTTTTTGGTATTATTCGTATATTCAATCTAAGCAAATGGTACTAGCTGCTATTATGTAGCTATCTGCAAAGCTATTTTATCAATATGGGCGAAGTCTAGTAAATTAATTCGATATAACTTACCAATCCCGCTTCTGATTTGTAGAACCGAAAGAAAACACCTTATAATTGTACACTATTTGCTTTATTATAATCGACACTTCGATTAACACTTCAGAATATGTTCCACCTTTAATATCTTAACAAGACTGGCTCAATGAATAATTGTAGTTAAAAATGAGAACTCAATATGGCGCTAAAAAGAAAGTGATAGTTACAGTATGGTGCCTCGTTTAGGGGCACCAGCTTACCAACATAATAATACTAATATTTCCGGTATTGTTTTAAATGTTCAATTTAGATTGTTTCTGAATGACAAATAGTATCATAATTAGTAACAATTAAATAATATAATACAATAATTATTCACATTTAAATCAACAATATTATTATTATAACACAGATTATAAAGAAAGCTAACACATATTAAAAAAAAATCAGCTTTCTATGTCCAAGGTTGTAGACTGTAGACTGGGCGTAGATGAGTCAGTGAGTCAGGCCTTCTCATTTCATGCTTCTAGCTTCAAAAATGGCGGACTTTCATACAAATTTGCAACCCCCGTTTCACCCCATCAGGGGTGGAATTAAAAAAAAACTAAAACACGTGTTTCTTGATTTTTAATTGTTAGCCTAAAAACAAAGTTTCATGCTTCTAGCTTCAAAA
Organism: Ochropacha duplaris; assembly: GCA_951361185.1. Lineage (NCBI taxonomy): Eukaryota > Metazoa > Arthropoda > Insecta > Lepidoptera > Drepanidae > Ochropacha > Ochropacha duplaris. Next base: position 5,351,169 of record OX592695.1, on the reverse strand, counting down.
ATGACCGACTTTCATACAAACTTTCAACCCCTTTTTCAATCACTTGAGGGTTGAATTTTGAAAAATCCGTTCTCATTCCTCTGTCACGTCTTAAATACAACACCTGTGAAAAAAACAGCTTTCTAGGTCTAAGGGTTTAGGCTGGGCGTTGATGAGTCAGTCAGGACTTCTCCTTTTATCTTACTAATTAATCTTACTATCTTATTAATATAATAAATGTGAAAGTTTGGATGGATGTATGTTTGTTACTCATTTACGCCAGAACGGCTGAATGGATCTGGATTAAATTTGGCTTAGAGATAGATTATAGTCTGGAATAGCACATAGGCTACTTTTTATCCCGGGAAAAGATAAGATCCCTCGGGAACGCGGATGAAACCGCGCGGAACAGCTAGTAATATAATAAATGTGAAAGTTTGGATGTTTGTTACTCATTTACGCCAGAACGGCTGAACGGATCTAGATTAAATTTGGCATGGAGATATATTATAGTCTGGAATAGCACATAGGCTACTTTTTATCCTGGAAAAAGATAAGATTCCTCGGGAACGCGGGTGAAACCGCGCGGAACAGCTAGTATTATAGAAAACTGTAAGTAGCTGTCAACTACTAACACGGAAAATTATAGTGATGTTCTTGTGAAGTTCTAGGGAACCATTAACAAAAACTAATAAATAATTACCGTTTTATTTAATCAATCACTATTTATAATAATCATCTTGGTATGTGGAATGGAACAAAATGCCATTTTCTCTCCTGCTAGAAAAAGTTAAATTATAGAAATGATTTTCATAGAAACAATAGACGTTTATGCATTATCTAAGTAGGTCACCAGCCAGTGGATTTAGTGAGCTTAGGCAAATATCTAAATCGCATTCAACAGTGGCAATGAAAATATCTGGTAGTTCATTATTACGTGATAAAAGCCCCAAACCGTATGAAAACAAAAAAAAAGTATTTTTTTCATATAAAACCATTTCTTTCATAAAAGTTGAAGGTCAAAATATGAAATGCTATCAATTGTTAAAAAAATTTATATAAGTAAGAATGGTATTATTGTAATTGATGCTTAGTGCTAAAATAATAATATTCGACGGCTGCGGACGACGCGCGACGGTAGAAACCAAAACTATATAGGAAATTAGATGTTTTAGTAACAAAAATATATATTGACCTTAGAATCATTTGGCATTGTAAGAAGCATTATTAAAACTTATTTTAACCTGTATATAATGGCGATTTATTTATGGTAACAACATTTCACAACAAAAGAATTCTTATAGGACCCGCTCTTCCATCAAAATAATAATGACGTTAAAATAGTTTTATAAAAAGAATGGTAGTTGTATAAAACCCTTTGATAGGCAAGTACTAACTAACCAAAACTGATATTATCTAACTGTACGCCAACGCACCGGACTGTTAAATTATGCTAACAAAGTAATAAATGAGCATTCACAATGATTACACCCTAGAGCTACGGGAAGAGAACTGACTAATTAAAACATTCACCTACCGCGGCTCGACGGAAACTTATAAAAAGGTGACCCCTAACGGCTGCAATAAGGTGGATTTAACTTTTTATTGAGATGCATAAAAACCGCAGCACACGTGCCTACGAAATCCGATTAAAAAAGGGGTAGGCGCGAGTGTAAAGAAAAAACATAAGATATCGTATAACCCTAATTCGACGGGATACTGATAGAGCTATTTGAGCGCTGTTAAGGATCAAAACGAGCGATTGTTTCGATATACATTAATTGGATCATACGGTAATCGATAACCTTTCTATGGCAATGTGTAAATATACATCTGCCACTAAAATATGATAATTTTTAATACAAAAATAGTATAGCATATTTTTATAATAAATGTTATTATTACATTTCCATGGTATATCTAACATCGATTATTATACCTACAGAATATAAACATTTATAAAACACTTGTACTAACTGACTGACCTATCAATGCACATGCTAAACCTATAGATTTATAAACATACAGTTTTGGCCATAGGTTATAACGTTAGGCATTCACTATGAATGGGTTTTTTGCCTTTCTTCTTTGATGGAGTAAAATAGTAGATCACGGGTAAAACCGCGGAGCAGAAATCTAGTGTTGACATAGTCTTTCAATAAGTGCAATCATACATTTTTCACCACACCGTTAAACTAAAGTCCACACCGTCGAAATAAAATTATAACCTATTAATTTATCATTATAATGTTTTAGAGTATTTAGGAATTCAATAAACATTAATATTATGTAACACTCATTCGTTACTGAATTTATACGTTAGTTCCCCACAGGCAAAAAAGCTCTTATTTTTTGTAGAGTTACATTAACGCAACATGTTGTTTTATCAAATTCAATAATCCCTTGCATCAACAGGTGTTGCTCTAAAAAAACATCACCGTGACCACAGAGGAGTTCTTTAGATGCCTCAACTGTCACAGCTATCAGATATTTTTTCCGCTCCATAAAACTTACCTTGTACGATATTCATAAGTATAATTAATATCTATTCATATTTTTTAGTATCCGCGCGCGTGCCTACCACAAAAAGGGTTTGATAAAGAAATAGTTGAGTAAAAAGTGAAACTTAACTCTTACCCGAAGTTTTGTTTCACGTCATGTGTTCCTTTCTAAAATAGTGCATGGAAAACGTCACTCAGCTCAATTACTGACGCGTCCGGTGCACAAGTGCAGCGCAGGCGCATAAAAAGCCACAATAGAAGGGTTGGGGAGTTATTCTAAAGGCATAACATCCGTGTAAACATCGTGTAATTGCACATCACAGGTAAAAGGGTTCACCATGTGCCGCACGCCACGCACCTACACACATAATTTGCTAATAGAATTTAAAGGGTTAACTAATTTAATCATCAATTGAAAATAATTTAAGCATCATAAAATTCAAATTAGATACCTATAACTTCATTTAAATATTTTTATTTTGAATTAGGTTAGGTATATTAGGTTTCAGTCTTCACAAAAAACATAAATTAAATTAAATAATATGAATAATTGAGATACTTAGTAGGAATCCACACGATACCTAAAAAAATCAAATGACAGTTATGAACTTATTCCGATTTTATAAAAGTAGAATAGTTAAATCTTGAGAACTACTTACATAATAAATTGTATCTAAACCCAGTTCTCTGTATTAGCGGTTTCAAGGGCCATTATACTAATTCAGTGTGACTTTAGTTGCTTTCATAAAAATAGAACATAAATCGTTCAGTGACAATAAATAAAAAAGTATAAAAAGGTACCTACTAACAATCAATTCCGTACCCTTTTATTTGTGGCCGATTGTAAAACTGATAAAGGGATGAACGGCGTAGCTGTCCGCGAACCTAATTTATAAATGATTGAGATTTTATTTTTTACATGATTATAGGTTTCGATACTTATCCATTTCTTTTTTTATTTATAATTCAAATTTAAATGGCTACAATATATTTTTAGGAACTGGTAGGTAGGTCTATAGCAAGATATCATACATAAGATATAAATGTGAATAGCAGAGAATATACCTAATAATATCTATAATAATAACACAAATATCTTCATGTGCTCATAGGCACCTACAACAGTTATAATTTGCCGGCACAATTAAAACCCTTCATTATTTTCTAGTGAATGAGCAAAATCGTTCGCTTATTATTTTATCCGTATAATAATAAAAGATCCTAATTCACAACTGTCGATACCGAAAAAAGATTTTTTGTATAATAACGGCAATCGATCGGCGCGAGGTAGTGATTACTAGTTTCAAAAGCACCCCTTTCTGACCCACTTTTTACCAGTTTTTAACAATTTTTCTGTTCCCTCTTCAAAAAGCTCCCTTTGAAAAGCCGGGCGTGAACGAGTTGATGATATTACATTTTTTGCTAAGAAAGGAAATTTACGAACAATCTAGTGTATTAACAACAAAAACAGCTATGTTGTGTGCATTGTGCTAGTTTTTTGCAAGTTCGCGTGCGCTTGCGCGTCGGCGGGCGACGGGCGTTCGTGCGAACCCTTCCCGGAGCGCGGATTGAACTCGAACCCTTCCCGCTCGGGCGCTCAGGCTATGTGCGTGCGTGAGGGTCGCCTCGCTTGCCTTATATGATCCTCGCCTCGCATGGCTCGATGGCGTTGCTCTACAAGGCCGCAACTGTACCCCGACGCACGCCACATACGACGTTTGCTCTCGGGACTCGTTCGCTACAATTCGCATGTGTGCCGCTCGACAGCTGCATCAGTTTTTATATACGCTCTCATATTTTTTCACAATGGACGAGCAGAGCGCACCCTTGAAACAGTTTGCGTAATCGATGACAAAACTAAATATTCCGCCCGATGATTTCCGTATTTTTGGAGAATCGAATGTTGGTTCGATGTGAAGGCTTAAAAAAAATAAAGACTCCTCGTCAATACTCGTTCCATGATGTTTCGATGAACGACTACGTTTAATAATAGTTAATGTTTATTCCATGGATTGGAAAAGGGTAGAATAGAGTATCATTAAACTACTATAAATAAATTAAGGACGGCGTCACATTAAATTATATCTGTTGTTTGCAAATTATATAGAGTCAATCTTACAATAGATAACATCACACAAATGATCTGTCGTCAATAAAATAAAAACAATATACTTATTGTAAAACACGCGATCATTATCGTGACATCCCATCGAGTTTCTAAGAAATGATACTTTTTTAACACCTATTCAGGTACGAAACGATCAGCATTTATTTAAATACATTATACAGTGACTTCTGTTTACTTAAATCCATAAGAAATAGAGTTTTCTTTCATTATCCTCATATATCACAAAATGCTTCAAAGAGGCAAGTGCCAAGCATCAAACAAAAAAAAAATATCTGGCTGATCTTTATCATGAGTTTCCTAATCGTTACTTTTTGGGATATGCTTTGAGGTGTCCTATGCAATAGTAGTTCAGTCGGTAATGACTTAGAATAACGTGACGAATGTGATAGGTTGGAATCTACAATGAGATTTTTGGTGAAGGAAAACATTGGGAGAAAATACCTATAAGTCAAAGAAGTATAGTACCAATTCTGGGGGTATTCAAAATGTAAGTATTATGAGAAAAATAGGCTACTGACTAACAAAACTTACTGAGATTTATCGACCTAAATTTAAAATATATCATGCTTTTCACAATAAAAAATAATAAACTTCATTGTTAATGATTAAGCAAAGAAGTAAATAATAATATCTATATAAATCTATATCTATAATAATATTTTAATTCAAAGAAAGAAGACAAAACGTTTTATTTCAAAGTCAAAACCATTTATTCAGTTTAGGCCCTAGAAGGGCACTTATGAAGGTCGTTTTACAGAAGTTACCACCGGTTCGGAAGTCAGCCTTCAACTGAGAAGAACCGGCAAGATCAGCAAGGTAACATTTTTAAATATTTTTGGACCATCTGACTATATTGGCTTTTTTCAAATGTTTAACAATTTTATTCTTAAATTTGATAGCGCAACATCACAAGTTTATCCTGATATTTTTACTATAAAAAGTAGCATGTTAAAAATTCAATGCGCTATGTATAAAGTTACGAGTTATTTTATTTACTTCGCCCTAGGTAGTTGAATCTGAACAATAACAACTGGTGCCATTGATTATGCAAACCAACGGCCGTGTATGCAATTGTCCGCTTTTTGCACCGAGGGATCCCGAAGGGCGATCAGAACCATACCGGACGCATCACATGGGGACGCATTCATATTATTTTACCAATGCATGTCTTCTTATACACATCGACGTACTGCATTGTAATAATTTTTAAATGCATGCTTTTATTAATAGCAATATTAACGAACCCGAAACTAAATACGAATTTTCAAGTCTGAGTCTACTTAAGGATATCTATCTACTCCACTCTTGTAACGATTATGTATCATTGACGCTGACGTAACATATCCTTAGAATACCTATATATTAGGTTGGGGAAAAAGTCTTTTCGCATTATAGTATGTATGAACTTGTAATAAAATCTCTTTGGCTATACTATTTGTATCTGGTTATGGTATCATTGAAAGTTTAAATTTTAAAGAACATAATTCCAAATTCATATTAGGAAAATGTGTGATTTTCATTTGTTTTTCGTACTGTCAAGATGAGTGAATCTAATGAATAAATTCGATACATTTTTAAATTTTACTACAAAAAAGGTAAAAATGCAACGCAAGCCGCGAAAAAAATTTGCGATGTTTATGGACCTAGTGCAGTGTCTGTGAGAGTAGCACAAATTTGGTTTAAGCGTTTTCAATCCGAAAATTGTGATGTCAAAGATGCACGTCGCTCTGGTCGCCCTATTACGGATAAAATGGATGCCATTATTGAAAAAGTGGAGAGCAAGATCGACATATCAGTAGTTACGACGTAGCTGAAGAACTGGAAATTGACCACAAAACAGTTTTGGCGCATTTGAAAAAAACTGGGTACACAAAAAAGCTCGACATTTGGGTACCTTACGAGCTCACTGAAAGAAACCTAATGAACCGTGTGCTCATTTGTGATTCTTTATTACGACGTAATGAAACCGAACCATATTTGAAGAAGCTGATAACTGGTGAAAAGTGGATCACGTACGACAAGAACGTGCGAAAAAGGTCGTGGTCAAAGGCTGGTCAGGCTTCACAGACTGTGGCGAAACCCGGGTTAACTCGCAACAAGGCGATGCTGTGTATGTGGTGGGATTGGAAGAGCATTATTCATTATGAGCTGTTACCACCAGGCAGGACCATCGATTCTGAACTCTACTGCGAACAACTGATGAGATTAAAGAAGAAGTTGAGAGAAAGCGGCCGGAATTAATCAACAGAAGGGGTGTGGTTTTTCATCATGATAACGCTAGACCTCACACATATTTAGCCATTCAGCAAAAATTAAGAGAGTTTGGCTGGGAGGTGTTAATGCATCCACCGTATAGTCCTGACCTTGCACCTTCAGATTTCCACCTGTTTCGGTCTCTTCAGAATTCTTTAGGCAGTGTCAGGTCAACATCACGAGAGGACTGCCAAAACCACTTGTCGCGGTATTTTGATCAGAAGTCCCAAAATTTCTATAGCAATGGTATCATGTCCTTACCTACAAGATGGCAAAAAGTTATCGAACAAAATGGTACCTACATACTTTAGTTAAATTTAAATAAACTATATTAAAAAAATGTTTTGAATTTGCTTAAAAAATGCGAAGAAACTTTTTCCCCAACCTATTATTTAATATTGCCAGACAAAATAAACTTTTCTCAGGCAATCATGCTGAAAAAGTGACTCTTCTAGATCATCTAGATCTCCTTACATTTAATATCTGTGTTAACTGATTACAAAAAAGCCAGAATTATATGCAAATACATGCAATATAAATATAATGGCTAGAAGTTTAGAATCTGCGATACCGTGAATGGAAAATGTAGCGTTTGTATTGCCTAGGTAGGTAGCTAGGTCTACCAAACGCTACAGACCCGTGATCCGAAAATGTAGTGTGATAATCTACGATGTGATAGGTATTTATCAGCCAATTTTTAGTTTTTTTCACTAATTTTTTTTGTAAATAACTTACTTAAATATAAAAAGGTACTTATTGAACAATACACGTAAATACGTGATAGTAACCAACATAATATAAGTACCTATGTGCAATAATAAAAGAATTTCCTATGAGATTCCACATTCCACCTAACTGAGAGAATGAAATGGCTTCGTCAAAAGACAATGGCCACTCAACAAATAGGTAGCAGCCGTTAAATGAAAGATGTGTTCGGATTCCCAAGAAACTATCGATTGAAAAGACACAATTAAAGTTAGAGTTAGGCAACTACGCCGTTTGTTGTCTTACGTGTGCGTGTGTGTTGGTTCCTTTAACCCCACAAAACTTTCATCTCTGGAGACCCTCCGAGCGGTGCGAGTGCGAGTGTGTGCGGTGGGGACTAGTGGGGAAGGCCGACCCTCCCTGCGAAGGGAGTAAAAACTAGTTGTGACTTGCTCACCTCTTTCAGTGTCGCCCTCCGCTCTCCGCGGCTCCATTTACTCCGTGCTTTTTATTGTACCCGATTATATACTCGTGCGTCTCGAAGACGTCGATAATATTACCTACTCCGAATATGATTCACACTTTCACTGCCTACCATATTTTATTTTATGGACATAATTACAGCATAACATAAAAGTAAAATGCAGGATAGACACTACCATTGCTTTATTTATGGTACGACAGAATCTTATTTGGGAGTAATTTGTACGTTGTAGCCTACAATAATATACCTACAACTTGTAGGTATATTATTGTACCATACTACGTAAATACGTATAAGAATCATTCGATCAATAAAATAATCTCAAATGCATTTTCTCAATAAAAAAATGGTTGTTTACTGTCACCAAAAGAGAAAAACAAACTATAAAAGCCGCTATTTATAGTGCCAATGTTAGTATATCTAAAAAAATGTTTATCGTTGACATTAAGCTTCTATGTAAACATCACCATCCTCCATCACATCATCACACAGCAAATAACTCTTGCATCCTTCTAGTAACAACAAACTTCGCCCGCGGCATTCGTGACAAAAGTAGTATCGAGCTCAAGATAAAGGGTTTGTGCGTGAAAGACGCGTGTCGAGTGCCAGGCGATGTCTATCTATCAAACTTCAACTCCACACCCTGGCGCGGCACACACCACGCTATAAAAAATCCCTTCCACACATAAAAATCGAACTCGTGCTCATCCGACACGCAACAATTGGATTCGACTGCGGGGACACGTATTTTACTTAAAAAGTGCATTTTATTTTTAAAAAACTCTCCTCCCCTGTCCTACTGAAGCTTTAAAAAAGCCATAATGTGTCCCTGAACGACAAGCGCGCGCCGGCTGAACATTTGACGCGCTCGCGCATGTGTTTATTATCGTCCCCTCCGTAATTTTACATTTTTTTACAAAATTTAAACCATCCATTGCACCGGTTGCTGACGTTCAATGTATTGACAAAAAAAATATTGCGAATTGTTAATCGTATCGGACATCAAAAGAATAAAAAAAACAGAACCGTACTTTTTCACCGTCATCATGGTCGAACGGCTGGACGTTATGGGTCCGGTAAGGGCTCAACGGTTTTTGTGTGACCCCCCATTTACAACAAGAACGAGACCTTACATTGTCTCCTCGTTTTACCTTGACATCTCGCCTTATATGGAATCTAATGTAAATTTGTTACAAAAACGGAAATTTAAATAAGTGAAGTGCCCCGAAGAGGAGCCTCGTTGGGAACCCTTGGCATAAAAGTGGTCATTATTAATATCGGCCCTCTAACGACAAAAACATACACCGAGCCCCACTGCCGCCGGTGGCTATTGCCTATTCTATCTTAAGGTGACAGCAAATTATGTATAAGCTGTCCCTCGTTTTTATGATCAAATTATATTAGGCGTGAACGGCGTGATAGAAACCAGAACTGTAAGCATATTCGTGTGTAGGACACAACACATGGAACCAAATAAATAATAATGTATTTCCTATAACATGCCTCATTGTCTTATTTACAGATAAATTAAGTTTGTTAGTTATAGGTTAGGTAGGTACAGATAGCTATGATAAAATGTCAGGTCAAATACAATATAGGTATTAAGCTGAGGGGAAATAATATTTAGATAATATGTTTGGAAGAGACCTATTTCCAAAACGTCGAAATCGGGGTAGTTTATGGGTTAAAAACATACCTATTATGTATGTTTCCTTTTGCCTAAAACTTTTGAAAATAATAATGGTATTATTGTGTATTTATATGAAGACGGACAGACTACATAATCTAGATATTGATTGCGTACAAATAACCGGCTCGCAGTTCCCAAAAAAAATATCGTGTGACCGAACTCACACAGGAAATTAACATGATGCGAGTTTTCCTCCGACTGGGTTGGAGATATCGCCAATAAATAAGATTGCCAAAAAGCGAAGCGGCGTGCGGCGCGGCGGGCGGCTAGTGGGCGGAAAGAAAGTAAAAAATCAACCACCGAAATGACCAGTACTGGCCAGCACTCCTTTCGAGCGTTATTTTCGATATCGATACTACGAATATTTTTTATCAAGCTGTAGCGGAGATTTTGATAAAGAATGTACGTTATATCCTGGATTAAAATATTATATTATTTCGTGCAAGAAAGCTCATCTTGAAATGTAGGCTAAAATTTTAAATAGGACAATTATGTCACCAACAAAAATAAGCTTCACTTAAACTGTCAACAAAAATTAGCAAAAAGCAAAGTGTTCTATCGATAAGCCTTCAGTGCAAATGCCGAAACATGACTACGTATTTGTATGTGGTTGTTTAGTGCGTGGAGGGCGCGCGGCGCGGTTGATGCAGGGCAGCATATGAGGGGAGGCGAAAGGCTGGCGAGACGGACGGTCGCCACCGCGCGCCGGTCGCCGGTCGCTGGGCGGTTGCTGGTCGCTGGTCGCTGTTCGCGAGGGTCGCCGCGTGAATTGCACGATTGCTCCGAGAGCACATTTACATCAAAAGCTCGTTACGCGGATCCTGCCGGCCATCATCACCGATATCGGAGCACCGGGAGGACAACGACGGACGTCTCTCTTGAGAATATGGTTTTTATGTACATTACTTTTTATTCGAATGTAGTTATATTCTGAAATCCTCTGTTATGCTACATGATAGTATTCAGAAGAAGGATTAACCAGTAAACTGTTGTTACTAAATGTTTTTTTTTCTAAATTCAAATAAATCAGGGTTAATAAGTACCTACTTAATTATTTTAAGGTTTTTACTTAGTAACTTAAGAGTATATAGGGATTTTAAAAACAGTGCTTATTGTCACACTCATGGGAGGTCGGTCGATATTTCAGTGCATATTTATGAATATTAAATCGATTGGTAAGGTAATAGGTAAAATACACTTTTAAATTGGAGAATATTAGATTGCTACGATATTGGCTACGAGACTACGAGCATCTACGAGGCACATACCTAGTGGCGTGGTGACGAGGGTAAGTCGCCCTAACCCTTTAGTGCGTTTGGGTATGAGGGCCGGGCGTAGGGCGGGCAACGGAAGGGTTGCCGCCCGATCGCGTCGCCGCGGCCGGCCGACCGGGCGACTGGGCGGCGCCCCCCCTGCGCTGCCGCCGCTCGCTCTTTTACGACGAGCTTTTTTATCGTGCGTGCTGTCGTTTTTCCTTTTCTATTTTTTATGTTTATTTCCCCGAAACCATAAATTATGTTTGAAAGAAGGGAACACTCGGACGTTCGCGTCGACACAGGAACCGGGGTGAACTCTAGTAAGTTTTCTGCTCTCCTTTTTTTCTATTTTTTTTATGGTCTCGTGTGTACTATCCGTAGGGTGAGTGCATCGTAGTCATAGCAACTGCATCGCATTAGACGGAGGCGGGGGCGATTTGTAGCGTGCGGGTCCCTGATGCGGTGATGGTCTGACGGTCTGTCGATTCCTTGCTTATAAATAAACGAGTAAAAGTATTTGTTATTGTAACGCGATCCGCAATCGCAAACATGCTTGTCTATATTCATTTGATCCTTGTTTGTGAACAAACTAGCGAGATGGACGCCGCGACAATGTTTACTCACACTAGCTAGATTTTCAAGCGTGTAATGTTATACTTGTGTTAATAGAAGTAAATAGGTAGGTACATATATGAATTTCAATAATTTGTTATTGTTCATTCGTTTACTTATGTATTTTGGACGTTATAGTTCTGTAACGTTATGCAGTTTAATTCCATTCTAAGCACTAATATTAGGTATAGACTATTAAAGCTAGCAAAACGATTATAGGTAGGTAGGTATAATTATTTTCTCTTTCATACCCTGGTTCATTTTAAGCGACAGAATATACCTTCGTAGAGTACCTACTCGTAAAAGTCAAATGTACTTTTATTGCCGACGGATTTATTTTTGATTTAACGGCATATTAAAACAGAGAATCGTTAAATGCGACGCGACAATAAAATCAAATGTTGGCTACAGAGCCATAGTGAAAAGTAGAATAAATCCGTTCCTTTAAATACCATGTAAATTGGTAAGACCTATTAATGCGAATAGATGTTTAATGACTGTCGATCAACCGCAAGAATTGAACAAAGGTACCTACGTTGTATCCAGTTAATTGATCACCCTTGCCCGCGACAAAAAATGCGCGCTATATTGCGTCCAGCGGTCTAACCACCGCGAAAGAGAAATTACGAATAAAGGGACGAATAGTTACACGCTGCATTTAAAATTAGAACCCTTTAGGGCGCCACACCGACAGACAAAGGGCCGAATGGCAAATTGCCAGCAGGTAGCGATAGCGAATATGCCGGAATGGAGTCACAATAATTACTATGGGCTCTAGTTTAATAAATGGCTCTTTTTCTAAATTATGAAGGGCTGATCGCGCCATACGGACCTACCTGACGCGAACCCTTCGCCATATAATGAGTTACGATTGCTATTTGCACACTTTTTATAATTTTGATGAGAATCTGAACCTTTCTTGGATAGTGAGTGGTGACCAGTACCTTAACCAGCGCGGATAGGTACTAAGCACAAAGTGCAAAATAATAGTAAACACACATTTAACAACAACTACGACCTCCTGCATCTAAATAATCAAACAAAATGATAAAACTTTTAAATATCGTATGCCTTGTATAAAAGGTATATTAAAAAAAACATTGTACCTATGTCATTAACCAAAGAATATTAAAAATATTATTAGGTATACTTAAGTCATATATGGTTCTGCTACTAAAAACTACGTTTATTATAACATTTTGTCAACAATAAAAATTCCAAAGAAGTGGGTTTTATGTTTGGTTGTTTGTATAAAACAGGCTAAGTAGAAACGGTTAGGGTACTGGGTAGACAACAAACCCCTTCTACCCGGAGGCAATGAAGTGGATCATGATGACTTGTAATTCTGATGTTTTCGCTGTTAAAATCGCATTTCCTGAACGCGACATTTATCGAAGTCACCAGAGCGTACACGAGAGTATTTCTGATATGCCGGGACAAAGCCTGTCTACCAAACAATACCCTCGGAGACTATTTAAAACGAATCCCTTGACGACACCTACGCACACTGTGCACAGTTATCGTATGGTTTAAATTAAAAGCTCCCGGCGACCGTCAAGGCCACAGCGGTAAAGTCATTTTGTAACACAACTGTCATTTACCAGAGACTTATTTGCGTAAATGATTTTTTTTTCATGTAGCTAGTTATCGAACTGAATCTCGCGGTGTCGTCCGTATTCATGATAAAAAAAATGTCCATGGTCTTCAATCGACGTGCTATCTAACGCAATAAAGAATTTTAAATGGGACTGGTAGATCATGCGATAGCGCGTTCAAACATACAAATATAGAAGAACAACAATATACTCCTCCAGCCACAAGCCTCCAACAAACACACAGAAAAAGGAAAGAAGATGCGATTGGCAATTTGCCTAGGTAGCTAGGTACCTACCTATACCTAACTTTAAACAACAAACAAAACTTATAACACATAATATACTGATATAGTCAAATCAGATACTTTTATTTTCAGAAAATATTAATTTGTAAGTACATATTATTATAAAGCGATACGCAAAGTTGACCGCCCATCACTTGGACCACAAGGCGGAAGCTCGCAGAACGCTTCGACGAGTACATTCAACAATATTGCTTCGCCGCCAATCCTTTACTATCGCAAGCCTTTCACGAGCGATAGACCAGAAACATTTAATATTGTCAAATATTTTGGCGGATGATGCATTGTATCCTTTATGTTACTATCACCAATTACGATGCTAACAAGAAATGTACCTGCAAACATAAATGTCTACGGCAAAAATCTCATAAAAGTAATAACAATACCTATTTAAGTTAATTTATTTTGTTACAATATTGTAAAACAATGATCGCCCTCAAGTTTAAAATCTGTGGCCATGTAGGTATGTGCCTATACCTATACTGGTGGATTCCGATAGCTGCACTTGAAAGCCTTGGTTCTTCTTGTTTTTAAATGCTTATCATCTTTGGCTACATCATTGCTAAATATGGTCACATTAAGTTCCAACAAGCCTATCCCAAGTAAAGATTTTTATATTAGGGAAATATCTCACTCACACACCTAAGGTTTAGATTTTCTTAATTTCTTTTGCATTTCACATCCCTGCAACGTAAACGAGACATTATACCTTGACAAGTAGTTACTGAAAAACGATACGGCACTGAAACCTCTGCTATGTTCTTGCGGCACTCTATACAATTTCCATAATGTTTCATGTTATACAATGTAGCTAGGTAGTAGCAACAAACTACCTACCGCACCGGTAGGATACCCCGAAGGTACCCCGTAAATAGGTGACCAAACAAACGAATCTGGACACAAATGCCATTCATTAATACATGTCAGGCAGAGACTGCGAGAGACGTTTGAACTAAGATCACATCATTAATATTGAGTAGTACATGTAGGCGGTGCGCTCCAAAAGGATAAATTTCATGGAGAGCTTTCACCCTTTACGACTCGTGTCTATTTATCACAGAAAGGATCCGTATTGAACTTACTCTGGACAGGAGTCGGTAATTGTCGCATTTACGAATGTCTTGATTATTTAGTTAATGATAGCGATTTTACGCTTGTCTTTGATATTCTCTTAATTATGAACAAGATAGCATGTCCGCAATGTTCCAGTCTCAATACTCAATTTTCGCTTCAACTAAAATTTCTACTAAAAGACAGGAATTGAAATATAGTTTGAAGTACCTAATAAGATGGCGTAGGAACTTGCTTCATCTGGAAACTAGCTGTCTTCCGCGGTTTCACCCGCGTTGCCGTGGGATCTTATCTTTTCTCGGGATAAAAAATAGAGCCTTTGTTACCCAGGGATAATGTAGCTTTCTAATAGTGAAATAATTTTTGTAATTTTGTAAAGAGTAGTTTTTGAGTTAAATCGTAACAAACAAAAAATCTAATCTTTCCTCTTCATATTATTAGTTTTAGATAATAATAATCAAAAGTTACCTTTTATTAATGACTAGTAGGTAAGTTAACCAGTTATTTAAAAAGCTAGGTAGGTATATACCTTAATAATAACAGCCGACGGCTATCTGTAGTAATCTTATATTATTTCCACATTAGGAATTCTAAGATTTATTACCAAATATCTATTGGAATTCCGCAGGGCATGAGAGGATAATGTCGAATAAGAACACTTGACATAGGTAGGTAGGTACCTAATAGCTAATGCATCTTCCACTTTAGGCAATGCTTACCTATATATTTGTACTCGCCTACAAAATTTTATATGATAAAATAATTCATCATGTATTCCCTCCGCGCTATGATATGGGGTTCTTCAAAAAAGGCGTAAAAAGAGCTCTTGAAGGTCGGCAACACATCGGCAATCACCCCGGTATTGCAAATGTCCATAGGCGGTGGTGACCACTTACCGTCATGTGGGCCGTCAGCCTGTTTGTCAAGCTAATGACATAAAAAAACAAAAAAATCTAATCAATGTGATGTGGCTTATAGTACCTACAACAGAAAAGATTTCAATAAGGACAATACTAGATACCTACATAATATTATGTGAAATTAGATATTATTACCTGCTACTAACGTACCTAAGAAATGTCGGCATTCCGTACGACATAAATTTTCATTCCACTATTAATATCCTTTACTTTTACATATAATAAATTAAATAAACTGGGCTTTCAAAGTGTCCATACGAGTTTGGGGACGGTTTGCGAAGGTACAAAGCGACGTTGGCTCGGTCAACCCATTAGTGTGGACTCGGCGGGGGCTCATGATCACTTTACTCATGTTAATTTATGTGCTTTGTAGCTTTGTCCACTACACAATAGGCGCATTTTATAGCATTCGGCTGCCGGACACCAGATTAACATCTATGCTCCGTTCTGGCTTTCTCTCGTTTTGTGCAAATACACAATGGACATGTAACCGGGCAGCAGACACGTGGCATTCATGGCTATAGTACATATTTAGAAAAAAAAACTACAAAAAAATTTGGCTATCATTCTTTATTTATAATGACAATGATTATATTTATATTGAAGCTAACTTTTAAATAAAACGATATTTTTAAACCTACTTATAATGATTATAATTTAAGTATATAAGTTTAAAAAAATTACACACTGAATTGTCATTGCTTAATCAAATATTTATTCATTTTCAATGCGTAATTCAGCTTCCTCGGCCACCGCATTCCGAAATATTTGCCCCGACGACACTAGTTGGCCATGTACCCTGACTCGGTACACGCAAGTATATACAGAATGACCCCAATTGGTAATCACTCGTATTCGCACTAAATTGTAGGGTTTCAAGGAAGGATTCAGGACCTCGAAATACTGAATGGGCTTTCCATCTTTATTGTACTCGAAGGTACCGAAGTCGTGTGCGTAAGTATCCGATCGGTACTCCAAGCCCTCAAGTTGAAATAAACGCGGAGCTGAAGATATTTCTCTGTAAAATTGGACCTGCTTAAAATTATTGATTAGTTTTCCAAGTCAGTATTGACCTCGTAGCATATATCTCTATCTCGGACGTCTGACAAGTAATTACCGCGGCCTATGGACACTAGCAATCGCATCACCTGCGTTCCAATATGTTGCCTTGAGAGGTGGCTGAATCTCAAGTGCAACTGCCAGAACACCGTTTAGATCTATCAATTTGTTTATTAATGCTGTTGGTTTTCTGAATAAAATAAAATATGATTGAGAATTGAAAAAAAAAGATAATACATAGGTAAGGTTACACCACCAAAAATAAAAGTAGAATCAAAGTTCGTTGACAGATGACTGTGCTACTTATAAAAATAACTCACAATTAATTATACAACCAGTCAAACAGTAACTAGCTACTAAAAAGCTTCATTAAGTAGTTGCTGAACGAACACCAAGGAAGCGTGTTAATCAAAATAGCCTCTAGCCGTACCTATTATAGTAGGGGAGGCAATGATGCTAAATTTGTAGTTACTCGAGCGTCTTAGGGACCTACTGGAATTTGAAGATTAGGTGGAATAAAGAAAAAAAGGTTATGTGATATTTTCCCCTTCAGCGGTGGGGGGAGCGTCTACAGGGTTTCAAAAATGTAAAAAAATCAGTCACCAAGAAATAGATATTAATAGGGTAGTCGCGCCACGTCTGTCTGATAACGGAAAAATTATAATCTGCCGTTTAGCGTGGTGGGGGTGGCCGTACGAAATGGTCGAAAATATTTTTAAAAAAATTTACTCGAGCGCGTCAGACATTGATAAGGGATGTTAAGTGAACCTTCCAGTAGCTCCTATTTTAAAGACTGACGATTTGGACGCGACCATCATTCAGGGACGATTTTTGAAAATGCAAAAAAAAATCGTGACCTTGAAATACTCGAGCGCGTCAGATTTTTATACAGGCGGTTCTTCTTGATGGCCTTGTTGTACTGACTCATAATCTGACAATTATGTTGAGGAGTTTCCTTAATCTGACGGTTTGAAAAAAATATATATATAAAAAATATCGAAGTCTCGAAAATGGTTGAAGATATCGAAAAAATGTTTTACAAAAGTTATAGAGAATTTAATCTTCTACAATATTTATTATGAATACATATACCAAAAAACCCATAGGAAACGATTTTTTGACCTTTGACCTTGAAAAATCAGTAGTCGCGGGCACCCTATGATAAGTAGCTTTTGAGACAAGTTTTAGGGTGTCAAAATAAAGGTTTATACAAGTTAATAGCTGACTATCTCTCATTCTGAGGTGAAAAACTCATAATATTCCTGGACTATACACTTAATAATGATTTTAGCTACTTCGGCTTGTGCAAATCGGCAGATTAATATATTTCCGTGATTCGTGACTAATCGCGCTCGAGAAAATCCAGGTGACGTTTTTTTTTGCAACTTTGCGAGTCTCCAATTTTCTTTCGTCACGCCCAAATTGTCAGATTATTGAAATGTACACTATTTTGCATGTAACTAACTTACCTTATCAGACGCGCTCGAGTATTTCAAACCATCGATTTTTTTACTAATCTGACGGGCTACCCTAGACGTTCGACACTATATAGAGGGTTCAGATTTGGTGAGAGTACTTCACAAGGTGCAAGGTGGGCAACCTTGCGCCTTATGTTAAACTGCCGCGCTCGAGTAAATCCCGAAATCCCCTATTCGCCTCCCCTACCATTATGTAATTCAAAATAACTTACCCGGTAGGTGAAATATTCGGAGGTATATGCTCAACACTAACACCTGTTACGTGGATTGTACCTAGCAGACGAATCAAGGCTTCACCCTTGGATCCCTTGAATGCCCAACACTCCCCTGGCAGTGTTCCTGGACTGATCATGGCCCGGGCGCCGTAACATTGGCGACACATCACCGAGGTGATGGCATGGAGAGCCCAGCCCACTGGCGATTCGTATATCACGTGTTCTAAGGTGTCTCCGGTGTCCAATACTCGTGCGCCAGCGGACTCCAGGGCGTAATCGGCTATCTGATTAGATGACGCACAAAGTATACATTATATTTAGGTATGTATGGGTGGATATCAGTGGCTGATTCAATGATTATGGTTTCGTACACAAAAAAAAACAGAATTGGCGATGATAGCTCAGTGGCTTGAGCTTTCGGTGAAGGAAAACATCGTGTGTTTTCCACAGTAGATACGGTGGTAGGGTACCTACTTTGTAGTTACTCGACGGGCTGGCTAACTACCACCCTCAAGTTGAAAATCTGACTGTTGGTGTGTTCCAGCAGTGGTAAGTGACGTCGGATACCGCGGCGAAGGTCGTGGGTTCTAATCCTACAATGAGCTTGAGCTTTCGGTGAAGGAAACCATAGCACGGTGGTAGGGTACTTTGTAGTACCCGACTGGCTGGCTACCACCCTCAAGTTGAAAATCTGTCGCCAAGCACCTATCGGTGTTTTCCGACAGTTGCACTTGAGAACCAGTTCCCATCTAGGATTTGTGTGCTTACCACCTTCGGCCACATTATCACTTAACCATAGTGAGATTGTAGTCAAACTAGAATAAAAAAAGTTGCCTTTATAACACATTGGCAATCCCGCTTGTATTGCTAATGTCTATAGGTAGGCGACGATAGCAGCTACAACCTCCATCTTAAGAAATTACATTTTTACCGCCTAGTTCATCAAGGTAAACCACCCTAGTGTAGCCTAATTTACTATTGAATGCCAGAATGATTGCGGTAAACGGGCGCTAGACAGTGGGGTAGTGTAGCCGTAGCATAGGTAATTGTAAATACATACAAAGCTTACCTGTCGATCGTAGTTAAGAACGTCGAGAGCTTGTCGCGTTTTGCAAGCCAGTGTCGGTTGCAGGGCATCCTTCGCGCGGCCTGCTGCCGCCGCCACCGCAGGCATAACCGTTGAAATTCGTTCCATCTCACTTTGTAATTTTTCGTGCTTATGATTTACCTCGAATAATAATATAAAGCTGAGTACTTTATTCTACGCATGTACTTCATGGCGGCTTCATATAACAAAACAGCTAAACTTATTTAGGATATGAGTGATCTATATTTTACATCAATTAAAATTAGGTTTTATTTAACCTAAATATCCTAACGCGTTCTCTATGAATCAGCCCGCTCGCATTACTTAGGTACTTACCTACTGGACTGGCTAAAATCAACTCACACTCGGGTAAAACTTCTAGCTACTGAACAGTTCTTATAGGTATCTTTTATTGAAGATTCGAAGTCTTTAATGGTGATATTTCTTTATGAGAAGGATATACATAGATACCTCTGATAGGCCTCGAGTGAGCTGCATGACGACATATTTGATATCAGATAAGCCTCCCTCAAACGTGTCTTGCGACGAGCCCCATAAATACACGTATGCCTGCAGGCCTAGAAGCAACGATAGTGAAATGCACACAAACGTTCGGAACACGTTCCGAAAACATCCACCGCCGGTTTCGCACTCATAATCCATGAGTAAAATACGTTGTTACGTACTATAACTTGAATGAATGTAGGTACGCGTACCTACGTAGAACGTTTTACTTGGATTTAGATTATTATTGGTATTGATTGAGAAATTTTGAAAGAATATAGAATTTTCTGTCATTTTTGACGTTAGTTGTGTGTGCCGCATGTGTGTCATACTCTACAACTTAGATGAATAAAACCAATAATTCATCTATGCTCTAATAAACTAAACACCCGCACATGTCGGACAAGTTGTGCCTGACTTTTCTTAGGAGATAATAAAACATGTGTTTTAGATATGTCCTTTAAACAGTCAGTTTTAGAGAAGATGAGGCTAATGTATTTCACTATGGACACACATATATTATAACACTATGGGATTGTGCAATAATAAAATGGTTTAATAATAAAAAAAAACTATAAATAAAACAGATTGTTTTATATGTATTAATAATAGAAAATGTGTTTATGTTCCAAATCATATGCTAGGTTACAACATCATTACCATAATTTACTCAGTATTAACATAAATATATTAATACAAAACACATACATATGATAATGGCCTGATTAACCGTGGGTGTACAATATTTATGAAGGACAGAACACAACACTATCACTGAGACGGTACACTTAAGTCGATGTTACAACCCAGCGTCGAGCATCTACGCCTTCTGTTGTTGTGTCGAGTACTCGGTCTGTGCAGCGGCGACAGACTTCATGGCCTCATGTGCTTGTTGCACATTGGCGCGCCAGGCGAGCAGCACGCCGCGCAGCTGCTGCCACTGCGACCGGTCGAACGTGCGGTGCATGGTGTTCGACACGCGTACCGAGCGGAGGGCTTGGTCCATGCGCGCGCGCACTAGACGCGTTTTCAGAACTGAAAGAAGAATATTGGCATAATTTCCGTTTTGTAGAATTTTTGTGAAGATTTTGCTTTTTCAAACTCAAAATATCTTTATGAAGTGAACTCATTACAAGTATTTTTAATAGTCACATGTTTGATATACATAACATTATAAAAAAAATGTTTTACTCTACAGCTCGGTTCGGAAGGTTGCTTTTGTTGAGAAAAGCCTCAATCAAAATGTTACGTCATTTTCGAGATATTTCTATATTTCTGATTTGTATATGTATTGATTTTTGTATTTTAAATATCAAATACATATTTAG
The DNA here is from genome assembly GCA_951361185.1 of Ochropacha duplaris. Taxonomy (NCBI): domain Eukaryota; kingdom Metazoa; phylum Arthropoda; class Insecta; order Lepidoptera; family Drepanidae; genus Ochropacha; species Ochropacha duplaris. The sequence goes on along the minus strand of OX592695.1, from coordinate 5,330,002 downwards.
ATGAATTACCTTCAATGATGAATGCTTCTACATCTTTCTCTTCAATCTGTAATTCTGATATGATTTCATCAAATGTAATTTCAGGGTTAGATTCCGCCATCTGCATAAATGACAATATCCTCATTTTCTTGATGTTTTGTTCATGGTTTAAACCTATAAAGTACCAATTCAATCATTACGCTGGAAAATAACTACAATCAAAATATGACAATAAGAATTTATCTTACCCTGAGAATGAACAAATTCTTTATGGTTATTGTAGAATGCTTGATAACTTGACAACTTCTCTGATACAAATATATTGAGGAGATCATGGATCAGTTCTCCTTCGAGGAACCTCACAGGTTTCAGAGCAAGTAGAGGGTCTAATAGGAATGTGTTAGGGTCAGCCAGCGCTGTGACTATACATTTAATAGCATCCTCTCGTGCATATGACGCGTTCTCGTCTGTGTATGTGCCGAGCAATTCTATCATTACTTTTGATGCCATTTCACTGGAAATAACATACAGATCATTAATAGAATTTTAAAAATAAGTGCCCTCTGTTTGAACACTTAATATGTACTTTAACATAATATTAACACTTAATATATAGGTACTTTGACATAATATTGTTAAAAGACTAGATAATTTCGAGAATATTTTTTTACCTACACTAATAATATAAATAGGCAAAGTTTGTAGGGAGTAATCTCTGGATCTGCTGAACCGATTTTGAAAATTATTTTACCAATAGAAAGCCACGTTATTTGTGAGTGTCATAGGCTTAACTAATAAACTAATATGTCTGTCTCTTCTATTGTCTGCGAAACCAACAATTATCTTAAAGGAACGAAACTATAATAGTGATTTGTAAATTATAACATCTTTTATACATACAAAACCTGTTTCAACAAATAAATAATTTTGATTTGTACCTGTTTACATCCTTTAAAACCTGGTGAAGTAGTCTATACAGTTTCTGCATTTGCTCATTAGAGGGAGGGCAGCTGGCAAACTCTCGCCGCAACTGGTCAACTCCGGTAAAGACATCACGCACTGAGCCAACACGAGCAGCTAATTCTATCACATGGTAGTACACATGATAACGCAGTGGAGAGTTGGATTCCAAGTTGTTGTACAAACGCCACAGTCTGTAATATTATAACAAATGAAAATATTAATAATTATAATTTATAGAAACAAAATTATTAGGGTTGCCAGGTCTAAAAACACAAAAGCGCTTGCGCTCGACTTTCGACTCGCCCAGCAGCCAGACAAAAAGCCTTACAAAAGCCAGACAGGTCGGACAAGTAAATATTTGGCCTACCCCAGTTGTGACAGTCTGCATGAGTTTGTTGTTAACTAAGTCAGTCATAATTAAATTCTATAGATTACATACTAATTTTGTCGCCATTACACGCAAATATTGTCAGTGAGACTAGATAAATAATTATTGAATATAATAGGTGTAAGTTGTTTTTGAAAAGAGTAATTGCTGAGTTTATTGCCGGCTCTTCTCAGCAAAAGCAACCATAGTATAAACAAGTATAGTATAAACAAGTATAGTATAATATAGAATAGTCATTCATAAGTGCCTGTGGAGGCTGTGAAGGCCTATTTGGATGAATAAACATTTCATTTCAAAGTTGTTATGTTTGTCACTAATTTGGAAATATGATACTTACACAATTTAAGTTCCAGCATGGGTAACACATGGTGTTGGTATGCACTTGTTAATGAATATGTATTTATTTATTACACATATTAAATAAGGTTTACTGAAATATTTTGTGAGGTATCTCAGAGTGTTTGTGATTTATTCTCATTTTCTCTAAAATTAAGCATACTTATAAAAAAATTATAAATGTGAGCTAAACTCAGGACAGGTAAATAGATTTAATATTTCTTTTTAGCAGGCTATAACAATATGAAATGTCATCAATTGCATGCCTAACCACAATAACATGCAAAAAATTTTCCTTCTTTTAAAAAAATATGAGTATAATTTACACTTACGACTGAAGTGCCACCATGCCCAGTTTAGGGCCTGGAGATTTTGTGAGTCTTTGACTGAAAGCTAAGATAAGGTTCTCTCCTCTTTCCAATGGAATCTAGAATTAAATGATATTTTGTTAAATTACACCTTTGAATAAAGAATAAAAGTTACCTATTAAAATTTGGATGTAGTCTAAGTTATATTTAGTTCTTTCATGTAATAAAATTTGTAAGTTGTTCGTCATTGGAGCTTTTGTTGAAAAGAAAACAAATAGCGTCAATATAATTGTTCAACTATACATAACGAGATGACACATCACAGGATGTGATGAATCTCTAATTGCCTGGAAGAAACAACCAATCTGATTAAAGTTTAAGGGCTGATTGCAGATAGATATATTTAAAAAATGTAATAAAAATCTTTTTTCACATAGGACTAATAGGTACACCACAACATAAGGCAAAAAAATGTTGGTAATACATAGCCCATGTTCCTGAGGGATGTTATCTTTTACTGGGATAAAAATATAGCCTATGACACTCACAAATAACGTGGCATACTATTGGTTTTCAAATTGGAAAATTGGTTCAGTAGATCCATAGATTACCCCCTACAACCTCACTAACTTTACCCCTTTATAATATTATTACTAAGTATAGAAGTGAACTCCACCTTAGTAAAATAGTGCAACAAATAAAATACTCACAGACACCATGATAGAGACTATACTATTCAATATAGCTTCAATATCGGCTTCGTTTGTCTCTTTGAAACAGACATCACACACTCCGACAATTTTATGAAGATCATCCTCGATACCTTTAGCTGACTTCTCTTCCGAAATCTCTGCACCGAGACTCTTGAAATATTTTCTGAGCTCTAGCGCCTAAAAATAAAAAATAACAGTACGTTCAGTATAGGTTCACACAGGTTTCTAGGTTATATTGACCGTCGAAACCATACCTGATCTTCAAGCGATATATCCATGAATACAGCGGGACCCTGCATGATTACTACAAATAAACAATTGCTTGCCAATTTATACAGATATTTCTTATAAAATTATAATTGCATGTGCCAACAAATCTCTACCACAGAATCTATACAAATTACATACAAGTTATTTCCTTCCTCTATGACAGGATTGACAGGTGTATGACAGAATCTTGTCACACATAAGCGTAGCGGTTTTATACTCTTTGGTCACCAATGAATGAGAATAGTCAGTCATAGATACTAGAGAGAGAATAGTGTTCCGTGATCACTACGTTTATTTAGATGTACGAAGAATACTCGGTTGAGAGCCCTAAGCGCTCACCGAAAAGTCCGCGTAAGGGTGTCTATGGTCCCTCAGACCTCCACCTTTAAGTCCTCCCCAAAAAAAAAAAAAAAAAAATCCAAGAACCTTTGCCAAGAACTTCTTGGCGGGAACTTGTAGAGTGACATTGCGTTTTCGTATTGAATAATATCGGTGGTTTTTTGTCAAATAAAGTAATCTTTGGATTGATATCTAAGTGCACAAGTGTAGTGAAATGAAATATAAGCGTGTTTCGTGACTTTCCAGGTTGTTCCAAAATTCCGTGAAAAGTTTTAGTGGAATAGCTGCCAATTTCAATATAACTAGACCGGACGTGGACTTGTACGGACGAGGACTTGAAGTGACAATAAAACGTGACTATAACATAAAAGATGAATATTTAAAATAAAGAAATTGCTTAAATGTTTAGATACCATGCCTAAAACCTTCTTAAAAAAAATAACCCGAAGTCGCCCAAAGAAGAAAATTATTTCAGACTTTTTGGCGGGAACTTGCAGAGTGACGTTGCGTTTTCGTTTTATTTTCATTAAATTCGTGTATTTTGAGTTTTATTGAATAATTTTGGTGGTTTTTTATCCAATAATGATCAATCTAAGTGCACAAGTGAAGTGAAATTAAATGAAAGCGTGTATGGTGACTTTCCAGGTTGTCCCAAAAAGTCCGTGAATTTTTTAGTGGAACAACCGCCAATTTCACTAAAGCTTGACTGGACATGTATGGACCATACTCTTTGGTATGGACGAGGACTGGACATTACAGTGAGTTTGAGAATGTGACTATAACATAAAAGAAGAAATTAAAACTGAAGAAAATGTATGCGATTGAAAGACTTTGTATTGACTAAAAGTACTAAAACTTATGTAAAAAATAAATAAATAGACCAAGACCATATCAAATACATTGACATTGGCAGAAATATCCTAAAAGGATGATTGCCAGCAACAAAACAAATAATTATTCAATCACTTTTTTTTTCTTTTCGATTGAATCAAAGAGTAAATAATCTGAATTGAATTAGCAAAGAGAATTAAAGCTAGCTACATATCAGCACAGAGTACCTTTTTTATATCTGAGATCAGTAATCTGTGGAATTAGGACTAAGTTGTGATAGAATCCAAAGAGGATAAAAACACTACGTTTTAATAGAATCCATGATATCTCCCGAAAATGAGAAGTTTTCATAAGACAAGTGATTCCCGATCGACTATAAATGGATCGAAATTAAAAAATAATTTGCCTTTTATTTCATCAGGAATTCCATCATTGGATCATGTTATTGGTATGTTTTACAACTAGGAATAACTCGAATAAATAGTATTCTTATGTACTGGAATTTCTATACTTACAATATATATCCATTATTTTTCAGGCGGTGGTTTACCATCTGGTGGTATCTTCGCAGTTGGTGAGTTGATAAACTATATAGGTACCTATGCTATTTACTAATGGTAGGGGAGGCGAATAGGGGATTTCGGGATTTACTCGAGCGCGGCAGATTAACATAAGGGGGGCAACCTTGCACCTTGTGAAGTACTCTCACCAAATCTGAGCCCTCTATGTAGTGTCGAACGCCTAGGGTAGCCCGTCAGATTAGTAAAAAAAAATCGATGGTTTGAAATACTCGAGCGCGTCAGATTAAGGTAAGGTAAGTTAGTTACATGCAAAATAGTGTACATTTCAATAATCTGACAATTTGGGCGTGACGAAAGAAAATTGGAGACTCGCAAAGTTGCAAAAAAAAACGTCACCTGGATTTTCTCGAGCGCGATTAGTTTTTTTTTTATTTTGAAGGAAATTAGTCACGAATCACGGAAATATCTTAATCTGCCGATTTGCACAAGCCGAAGTAGCTAAAATCATTATTAAGTGTATAGTCCAGGAATATTATGAGTTTCACCTCAGAATGAGAGATAGTCAGCTATTAGCTTGTATAAACATTTATTTTGACACCCTAAAACTTGTCTCAAAAGCTACTTATCTTAGGGTGCCCGCGACTACTAATTTTTAAAGGTCAAAGGTCAAAAAAACATTTATTGCAAATATCTCGTTTCCTATGAGTTTTTTGGTATATGTATTCATAATAAACATTGTAGAAGATTAAATTTTCTACAACTTTTGTACAAACATTTTTTCGATATCTTGAACCATTTTCGAGAATTCGATATTTTTTAAATTTTTTTTTTTTTCAAACCGTCAGGTCAGTACAACAAGGCCATCAAGAAGAACCGCCTGTATAAAAATCTTACGCGCTCGAGTAAATCAAGGACACGATTTTTTTTTGCATTTTCAAAAATCGGCCCTGACTGATGGTCGCGTCCAAATCGCCAGTCTTTAAAATAGGAGCTACTGGAGGGTTCACTTAACATCCCTTATCAATGTCTGACGCGCTCGAGTAAATTTTTTTTAAAAATATTTTCGACCCCTTCGTACGGCCACCCGCACCACGCAAAACGGCAGATTATTATGTTTTCGTTATCAGACAGACGTGGCGCGACTACCCTATTAATATCTGACGCGCTCGAGTATTTCTTGGTGACTGTTTTTTTTTACATTTTTGAAACCCTGTAGACGCTCCCCCCACCGCTGAAGGGGAAAATATCACATAACCTTTTTTTCTTTATTCCACCTAATCTTCAAATTCCAGTGGGTCCCAAAGACGCTCGAGTAACTACAAATTTAGCATCATTGCCTCCCCTACCATAACAGGTATATTACATTATCTATAATCCATTTTCCATCAATGTTTCAGAGGAAGATATTCTAGGAAACTACAGTAGAGTGCTTACTAAATACTTCCTTGCCGAAGGTGTGGCTTGCAAACATGCACTGTTTATTGCGTCCGCTGATGAGGATCCTCAAAGCATTGTAAGTACATACAAATTTCGTAGAATTCGAGATGGCTATTAGATTATTTCATGATTTCATTGGAGTTATTTTAACCTGTTGGTTCTTGAGTGGGATGGCCGCACCATTCAAACAATGACAAAACAATTGAATACAAAATCCTTGTGAGGCTAATTATTTTCAGTTTCATTTTTTTTTTATCAATGAGGTAATAATAGTCAAAACATTCACATTAGCCTGCACAGTGAAACCTGCACACTTCTGGCCTTTCATGTCTTGAGTTCTCCCAGCTTTTATAACATGTATGGTTCATGTATTTACCACTTAGAAAGCATCTAAACCACTTAGCGATTCATGATTTATACGGGCCGGTTGGTGTGGTTGGTTGAGACACTGCCTATCACGCCGCAGGTCGTGGGTTCGATTCCCATCCAGGACACACATTGTGTGCATGAACATGTCTGTTTGTCCTGAGTCTGGGTGTAATTGTCTATTTAAGAATGTATTTACAAAAAAAAAAGTAGTCTGTGTATTATATCAGTCATCTGGTTTCCATATTACAAGCTCTGCTTAGTTTGGGATCAGATAGCTGTGTGTGATAAATGTCCCAGGATATTATTATTATTTATAAGAGACCAAACAGAAAAAAAATCTAAGGGTGTAAAAGAAAAGTATGATTGCCTTATTTCCAGGTGAAAGAGTTACCACAACCATGTACATCCCCTCCAGATGATGAAATAGCTGCAGCAGAAGATGGAATAGATAAAATGAAAATAGCTTGGAGATATGAAGGTCTCAGTCAGGTGGAGTCATCATTTGGCAGCAACACAAGCTTTGGTCACCATTTTGATCTGAGCAAGCATATTGATGCTGATACTATTAAAAATACAAATATTACTTACTGCAATCCTACTATTGACCAAGAAAATGTTAAAGGTTGTACTTAAACTAACATAACTTAGTTGATATAAAATCTTATTACGTCACCAAGTACCTACTGTGATTTTTGGCTGATGCACTTTATCACTAACTATGAAGAGAATGAGCTCAAATGCAAAATAAAACTAATAATAATTATTGTTCATTTCAGTTTTTAAAAATGGTCTGTACCATAAATTACTCACTAGGATAAAAGAAATGGTATCCAAAGAAGAATATAAAAGTAGTGGCAAAAACAGCAACATATTGCGTATTAGCATTCAGTCACTAGGTTCCCCGATATGGATGGCAATGGACTGTGATGAGGATTCTGATAGCCACACATATGGACAAGATCTGATAAAATTCATGTACTGTTTGAGGGTGATACTTAGAGATACCTATGCTGTTGCATACATCACTATACCATCACATTTATTTGATGTGAGTATGAATGTATTTTTAGATATAAAATGAACCATAGATTATTTTACAACATTTTGAAATGCCTCGTTCTTATCCCTATATGATAAAAATATCTATTATTTTGATTTTGTAAGGAACATAATATTATTAGGATTATAGGATATAAATGAATTGATATTTTAAATGATAGTACGTAATTTTAATATAATGTTTTATTTGTGGATTTTTAATCATGGTTAACTTCATCTTAAATTTTGCATGTCAACCAATGACAAAGTGTACAAAACTTTTATCAGAAATGAAACCTAATTAGCTAAATCAATTTCTTGACATGGACTTGATGAATCATTGAAATGGTTAGTGAGCCGTTTTCGAGAACACAATTACATTAAATTTAATACTACTTGTATTATAATTAGTGTAAAGTTATTTTTAAATTTACACCAACAACAAAAAAATTTAATTATGCTATTTTATTGCAGCATGACAACACAATAAAACGAATACTATATTCTGTGGATAATGCAGTCAGAATAGAATCATTTGCAGGATCGAGTCGTGAGACCAACCCAGTATACAAAGATTACCATGGCTTATTTCATATAGTAAAACTATCCGCTGTTCATTCTCTAGTGCCGTATGTACCTCCCAGCCTTGACTTAGCATTCAAGTTGAAGAGAAAAAAGTTTCTTATTGAGAAACTGCATTTGCCTCCAGGTAGAGTACATTCATTTATCATTTCATGTTGATACAAGCTGTCCCCCGTGGGGTTTCCGTGGGATTTTATATTTTCCCGGCATGATAAAATACCCTTATTTCTATCTTAGAACTTGTAAGAGGAACAATTCTGTCATACATGATTGTTGCATAACTTAATCTTTTACTCAGCGCACGCAACGGAAGCTCTCAAAAGGAATACATATTCAAATATAATATTTTTCATTGATGCTCCGCTCCTATTGGTCATACCATAATGTTACATAGCCTTCCTCGATAAATGGGCTACTCAACTCTAAAATGTTTTTTCAATTCGAACCTGTAGTTCCTGAGATTAGAGCGCAAACAAACCCTCAGCTTTATAATGGTAGGGGAGGCAATGATGCTAAATTTGTAGTTACTCGAGCGTCTTTGGGACCTACTGGAATTTGAAGATTAGGTGGAATAAAGAAAAAAAGGTTATGTGATATTTTCCCCTTCAGCGGTGGGGGGAGCGTCTACAGGGTTTCAAAAATGTAAAAAAAAACAGTCACCAAGAAATACTCGAGCGCGTCAGACTTTAATAGGGTAGTCGCGCCACGTCTGTCTGATAACGGAAAAATAATAATCTGCCGTTTTGCGTGGTGGGGGTGGCCCTACGAAGGGGTCGAAAATATTTAAAAAAAAAATTTACTCGAGCGCGTCAGACATTGATAAGGGATGTTAAGTGAACCCTCCAGTAGCTCCTATTTTAAAGACTGGCGATTTGGACGCGACCATCAGTCAGGGCCGATTTTTGAAAATGCAAAAAAAAATCGTGTCCTTGATTTACTCGAGCGCGTAAGATTTTTATACAGGCGGTTCTTCTTGATGGCCTTGTTGTACTGACCCATAATCTGACAATTATGTTGAGGGATTTCCTTAATCTGACGGTTTGAAAAAAAAAAAAATTTAAAAAATATCGAATTCTCGAAAATGGTTCAAGATATCGAAAAAATGTTTGTACAAAAGTTGTAGAAAATTTAATCTTCTACAATGTTTATTATGAATACATATACCAAAAAACTCATAGGAAACGAGATATTTGCAATAAATGTTTTTTTGACCTTTGACCTTTAAAAATTAGTAGTCGCGGGCACCCTAAGATAAGTAGCTTTTGAGACAAGTTTTAGGGTGTCAAAATAAATGTTTATACAAGCTAATAGCTGACTATCTCTCATTCTGAGGTGAAACTCATAATATTCCTGGACTATACACTTAATAATGATTTTAGCTACTTCGGCTTGTGCAAATCGGCAGATTAAGATATTTCCGTGATTCGTGACTAATTTCCTTCAAAATTAAAAAAAAACTAATCGCGCTCGAGAAAATCCAGGTGACGTTTTTTTTTTGCAACTTTGCGAGTCTCCAATTTTCTTTCGTCACGCCCAAATTGTCAGATTATTGAAATGTACACTATTTTGCATGTAACTAACTTACCTTACCTTAATCTGACGCGCTCGAGTATTTCAAACCATCGATTTTTTTTTACTAATCTGACGGGCTACCCTAGGCGTTCGACACTACATAGAGGGCTCAGATTTGGTGAGAGTACTTCACAAGGTGCAAGGTTGCCCCCCTTATGTTAATCTGCCGCGCTCGAGTAAATCCCGAAATCCCCTATTCGCCTCCCCTACCATAATATTATAGATTAAAATTCAATGCTGAATTGATTAATTTTCTTATAAGATATTTTTATTTATTTCAGAGCTTCAAGAAACAAGTGAACGTGAACAAGATGATATCACGGCTACGCCAACCATGACGTGCGGCGGGTTTAAGAAGAAAGATATAGATTTTTAAATATGTTTATGAAATGTTATTCTTAAAAATATACAAATTTCTATATACAAACATTGTGTACCTTAATTGCTCAGTACCTATACCTCAGGCAGTACTTTAATAATGTAGTGTTGCAACTCCCGCCGCATTCCTGGTGATATAATGGAACTGGACATCCATGGTACCATATACTGTGCACACAAATGTGTGAGAGTAACTCATGCATTAATTTTAAACAAAACTGCCTTAATTATTAGTCACCCCACCTGTTCAACAGAGCGTATCTCCTTAAAACCGGCGAATCTATTCATTCACATGAGCACAACGCGTTGCGATAATACACAGTTCCCGGTATTGCTATGAAAGTTATTCTGAATGAGTTATAGTTTCTTGGATAGTTGTTTGTTGATGAAAACATGAAGTGCAGGAATAACGCGAGTAAAGTACTCTTCGGTTGTTTTAACACAGTATTTTTTGTAAGTGATTCACATTTTTTATTACCTATTGCTTGCTACTCACTAGGGCTGGCTAAACTAATGTTTTATTTATAGGCATGTGGTTTCGTAGAAGTTATTAGCGGATTTTTGCTGCTATGTGACTCGAAAAAGATTTTGTTGTCACGTTTGTTGGCGTCGCCAGAAGGGGGGTTGGACCACCCCCCATTTTACTACCTAGCCTTAGCACTACTGGCCGCTGGGCTGGCCATGTGCGCTACTGCTGCGCTGGGTTGCTGGGCCACATACGTGCCCGGCTATGTCATTCTAAGCTTGGTAAGATTTTTATTTTGTACTAGTTTTTCCCCCCGCGATTTCACCCGCGTTCCCGAGGAATGTTATCTTTCCCCGGGGGTAAAAGTATCCTATGATTTATTCCTGGATATGGTCTACCTGTGTGCCAAGTTTAATCAATATCGGCTTAGTAATTTCTGAGTTCATCGTGGACCAACATCGCGACACGGGTATCCATACTAATATTATAAATGCGTAAGTGTATCTGTCTATCCGTTACCTCTTCACGCTTAAACCGCTGAACCTATTTAGATGAAATTTGCTATAGAGATGGATGGAACCTTGGAAAAGGACATAGGATACTTTTTATCCCGGGAAAAGATAAGATCCCGAGGGAAAGCGGGTGAAACCGCGGGGCGGAAAACTAGTTTTATATAAGTCCTACTAGTTTTTCGCCCCGCGGTTTCACCCGCGTTCCCTACTCGTACTGTTCTAAGTACCCTAGAAAACCATAGTAATGTTTTCCTTCACCGAAAGATTGATCACTACCACTGAGCTATCATTGCCTTGAATGTATTGACGGCGTTCCGCCATTTGTTGACCCCTTAGTTATAGGTACTGTGATAGACGACATACGTGAGGTGTTACTTGATGGTTTCCCAGTATTTCCTGGTGGTACTATCGTTGTTGTTGTGCGAGTGCGCGGGCGGCGTGGTGGCGGCGCTGTGGCCGCGCTGTCTCGGGCTGGAGAGCGCTCGCGGCGGCGCGGTGGGAGCGCTGCAGGCCTACTACGCACTCTCCGATTACGAACACTTCACTACTGCCGTTGATCTTGCACAGACTGAGGTAGATATGTCTCATTGAAACTCAATGGAAATGTCCTACTTGTCTTTCTAATACATATTAAGTATTGTACCTATGTAGGATGTAACGAATAAACCCAAAAACTACTGGGCCGATTTCAAAAATTATTTCAGCATTTGAATGCTACATTATTCCAGATTAACATACGCTACATTTTTATCCCGGGATAAGATAAGATCCCACGGGAACGTGGGTGTAACTGCGGAGGACAGCCAGTCTAATATATTTGTTACGAATCAATTGTCCTCTACCCGCATTTTAGGGGTAAAGGCCTTCGTGGTAATTAAATAATGATTTGACCATTTAAAAGGCTAGGGATATTAAAGGATAGGGAATCGCGAAGCTACTTCTTCATCCGTGGACTGCCGGTCTATTTCTTCTTGCTAAATAGGTACTTGTCTTAGCTCTCTGACGTAGATCTCTCAGACTAGACTCAGTTTAGACCCTGGTAAGACACTTATGAACGTTAGAATTTACTCTGCCGGGATCAGAATAAAACCGGCAAAAAACTCAACATCATCATCATCATATCAGCCAGAAGACGTCCACTAATGGACAAAGGCCTCCCCCAAGGATCTACACGACGGCCAGTCTATACCATTATACCTACACACTTAGTTATAACTAAGGTACCTAGTTACTATTAAAGTACTTAGATGTTATTAAAGGCAGGGTATTGTACCTACGTTATTTATTTTCAGTTACAATGCTGCGGAATGACAGATGCTCGTAACTACGACATGTCAGTATGGCAGCTGAGGAGGCTGGGTCCCCGCGGCATGTCCGTACCGCTCAGTTGTTGTGTGCAGTACGAAGACAACGTGTCTTACCTCAACCCCACGCCGGTCAACGCGTCTCGTTGCCAGGAGATACAATCTAACCCTAACTATAGATATGTTCCGGTAAGATATCAATATAATCCCTACAGGTCGGTAGCAATACCAGGGGGATTGCTAATGTATTGTACACCTTATTACAATGTCTTAAAGGCGACTGGCTCTCAAGGGCATCTGCCCGAACTGCCCGGAACAATAAGCGCTTTTTTTTCTTTAGGTAGGAAGGATGAACTTGTGTTTGACCGCAGTCTCACCATGGTAAGTGATGATATGGCTGATGTTGGTAAGCACACGAAGCCTAAATGGGAACTGGCTCTCAAGTGCAGCACAGATAGGTGCTTGGCGACAGATTTCAACATGAGGTTGGTAGCCAGCCAGTCGGGTACTTCAAAGTACCCTACCACCGTGCTATGGTTTCCTCACAATGTTTTCACCGAAAATTCAAGCTCGCTATAGAATTCGAACCCACGACCATCGCGGTATCTGACGCCACGACCACTGAGCTATCATCGCGGTGAAGACTGACTTTGATCTATACGGGTGAAAGCAATTAATATCCGTGTAAAACGGAGAGGAAGTTTTGTGCTTTCCTTGAATTAAACTCCTGTGTCACGTCTTTCTAGCTGGCTACCATCCTCAAGCTGAAAAACAGTTGCTAAGCACCTTATGACGAGATCAGCTATTTGCACTTGAGAGTCAGATCCCTTCTAAGTATTGTGTTTATCACCAACATGAGATAATGATAAAAAAACAACATAGGCTTGTTGCTACAAATACAAAATGTTAATGCCCTCATAACTGAAGAACAAATCCACTTGTTGCCAACAAGTATTTTAATTTTAATATTGATTACAGCAGTTATTGTTGTCCTTGTTAAATTATTGTACCAACTTATATATTACATATAATTTAGTTATTCGATCAGAATATTCACAGCAGTATTAATTTCAGGGTTGCCTAGGAAGGATTGAAGACTGGTACCAGCAACAATACTTCATTTTAATGTTGGGTCTTTTCATCAGTGCTTTATTCAAGCTGGGAATACTTCTAAGCACTGTATTTTCATGCATTCGCCTCAGAAAACGAAGACAGAGACAAGTCGTTCACACTGTTACTATGAAGCCGGTGGATAGACGGAATGAGAATATATACGAAAGGAAACAAAGTACACACGACGAACCTATAGTTGCTAAGTATATACAACCGAATAACTTCTACAGTCCCCGAGTAAGGAACCCTCGTATTTTTCCCAACAAACCTAATGAGATGGTATGAGAATTAACAGCGGAGATAAATACTTTAGAGAGAAAACTGGAGAAATTCTCAGAATACATTTACAAACACCAAGCTGATTCTATAATGTGGTGAATGATTAGTTTATATTGTTAGAATCAGTAGTAAAATAGACGAAGTACTAAATGTGCCATAAGCTCATATCGTCTTGTTAAGTAAACCTATACTAAATTAAACTGATTCTTGATAATACTCATCTCTAAAGTGTTTACTCCGTACTTACTGCATAAATATTTAAGTGTCGGTTCACTGGATGTGACATTGATATTGTTATTATTATGTAAGGGGTTTAGCATAATTAAATAAAACGCCATATCTCAATATGCAATATTATTTTCAAAAGAACATTCAAAAATTGGTCCTAAATTTAAAACATTGTTAACAATGGCTCTGGAATGTTGCTATCATTCACAATAATTGGTTTTATAGCTGTGTTATTTATTATAACAGAGAGCTGAACTCATTCATTATCTCAGTATATCTACCTATTATGTGTAAACAAACACGTTTGTTGTTCAGGTTATTATCATAATTTCATTGATTGATAATCAATTTGACGCTCATGCGACTATAAGTAATTCATCCAGAACATCTTCAAGTTGTTTAACAACAATTTTTTATATTATTTACATATTTACTCATAAAATAAATCAAAATTTATCTTGTGTTACTTAAAATATACAAACACATTATAAATAAGAGAAAAAAATGCTCTTAACTTGCTGACACACATTCGTTGAATAGAAAATATAAATGAAACCAACAGCCGAATTTCCAGAATCCCTTAAAACCCCGTTCTAAAATGATACCATGAGATCCTTAACAATAACAATAATCTATTTTATAATAATTGATACTATTATTAACTATTGACCATTGAGACCGACATCACAGTATAATCTACTATTATCTTAGGTACAGGAATGATCTTATAATACCCTTAGTTCAAATAAATTTACATTTCACTATGATAAATAAACATATTTGGGCCATCTCCCAGGCGGATCCTGCGGTCCGACCGCACTGACGCACATCACATCTTGCTCACTCTTAGTCTAAGCGGACAAGCACATCTTGCTCTCTCTTAGTCTAAGCGGGCAAGCAATAAATGTTGATGTGTTCATGTGTCGCTGTAAATCTCAAAATAGGACAAATAAATTAATATTATATCATTGAAACCTATTGCCCCGGTTAATTTCAGAGTTTGCATAAATAAAATCATTAACAAGTAAATAAAATAATGTCTTTTGTGCATTTCTTCTTATAAACTACAATAAAATCTGCAATAAATATACACTAACCTACTCTGTAGCGAAATTAACATACGATCATAAGAAGATAATAGAATGTCAGTTTTGTAGATGTTCGTTCCGAGACTATTGGAATTATAAAATATTTTTGTCTTACTTTGTGGGTACGTCATAATAAACCAACATTTAAAAGTTACGATAAAATATTTACAAAAGAATTATTAACAATCGTAAATACTACGAAATGGATATTTTTACAATAAATTGTCTACAAAACAACGTGGTCCAAAATTTTAACATGACATCAGAAGGGTTCTAGTTATCATCTTTAAATGATGTACTACGCGTACAATGTTTTCACTTGTGATTTCGCTTTTTTAACTTTGGTCATTATTCATTTCGTATTGGTCACAGTTGCGTTTACGTTAGATACAAATATGTATATGTAAGCAAAATCATCCAAGTACGACAAATTGTAATTGACGAATAAAGTGGGTCAATTAGCGATTACATGACTCGTAAGCACACGCTCCGAGGTGTGCATTCACTTGGGTGTTTAGAGAATGTCATTTAAAAATGAATTGTCTAAGGAATTCAGTAGTTCCTGTGCGGTGAGATTACTGGCGTCCGTGGAAGGCATATTGTCAAGGAAGTCGAGATTAAAGTCCGCAGTTTGTGCCGAGAAGGAAGACGTGTTATGCAGCGATGGGAAAGAGTGGGAATTTGTGTTTTGGTTCTGCATGGGTCCGTTTGACATCATAGAGTTTTGTTGCATGGGATTGTTCTGCGAGTGCATGGGCCCGCTCTGACCCTGCATGTGCCCTGGGTTACCCTGGTGCGAGCCCATGCCACCCATCCCGCCTTGTTGCATCGACATGCTCTGAGACTGACTCATGTGGATGTTGGACATCTGTAATTATATTTAAGTTTTATATTAGTCTCAGACCAAATAAAAAAGGTAGACAGAGCTTCGCGCACTTAAAGTGAGGCACAGTAAAGGACCCGGATATTAAAAAAGGAAGCCGAGCGCTCCTGTGCGACGCGAGTCACGCGGGATAACTTACGTGCAGGTCACGCACACAACTTCGTGCACGATGCTTCAATTCATTGGAGACGCTCCTTCTTCCTTTTTTATTAAAATTATATGTGTTATACAGTTTCCCTTTAGTTTTTTTTATACTTTTGTATAAGCTTGTATATGACAGAAATATCACCATGGTAAGTGATGATGTAGCCAAAGGTGGTACGCACACAAAGCATGGCATGGCGAAAGATTTTCAACTTGAGGGTGCTACTCTACCATCGTGCTATGGTTTCACCGAAAGCTCAAGCTCATTATAGGATTCGAATCCACGACCTTCGCCGCGGTATACGTCTCTACTGCTGAGCTATCATCGCCATAAAAATCAAAATCAACAATACATAATAAATATAAAATGTTATCAAAATCATCATACCTGTCCTTGCACACTCATCATTTGGTTCTGTTGCATAATAAGGTGCGTCATTGGTGACTGTTGCTGACTCGAAGCGCTGCAACAAAACAAATAAATGTAAATATTTGTGTAAATTTATCGGTATTTTTAAAATTTTACAACAACAAACATTTTTAAATGTAGTTGTAGGTATATGGTTTTATTTTATAATCAGCTTACGTTGTATTTATTACTCTGTCAATGATTTCACACAAACTGAGCTAAAGAAAAACGACCATGTCAATCATGATCACCGTTTTTCAGTTTATTATAGCAAAAAAATATCTTACGTAACTCTCATTCAAAGCTTGCCCGCTTCTCGGATTTACTGTTGACAAAGAATTTATAAATGGCTAATAAAACCAAAGAACAAATCAAAAAGGTAGAAGGAGCGTACGTAAACAATAGTCTCCAATGAAGTGCGGCAACGTGCACGAAGTTGTGTGCGTGACTTGCACGTACGTTATCCAGCGTCGCTAAGGTATGCGCTCGGCTTCCTTTAACAAATTCGGTTTCCTTAATGTGCTTCATTTTAAGTGCGCGGGGCTCTGTCTACCTTTTTTATTTGGTCTGAGAATAAAACGTAAAGACAATAATTACCGTTGTTGTTGCTGTTGCTGATGTTGCAACAGTTGTTGCTGCTGTAGTCGCGCCTGTTGTAGCTGCAACTGCTGTTGTTGCTGCTGCGTCATGCCACCGCCCATGCCACCCATTGAGAAACCTATAAATTAAAGGTATATATATACTTGTTTTACACATACATTGATAGGTCCCTCAGGTCAATAACAAAAGAAAAAATAAGAACTCGACTATAAATTGTTTTTATTTTTTTTTTAGATATCTGTAGATTCTGTCCGTCTGCCTCAAATTGAGGAGTACTAAATTATAATAACTCAATTTTATGATTCTTATTATTCCTAAATGTAATATGTATGTAACATCAAGATATAGGGTTATCTGAAACCGGTAACAAACCGGCCAAACAAGTTTTTACACAAAAGGGTCGAAAGCTCATGTACTTTATTTCATACTAGCTGTTCGCCGCGGTTTCACTCGCGTTCCCGTGAGATCTTATCTTTTCCCGGGATAAAATATAGCCTATATTCATCGGGGATAATGTAGCTTTCTAATGGTGAAAGAATTTTTCAAATCAGTCCAGCAGTTTCAGAGCCTATTCAATGCAAACAAACAATCAAAATGCTCAAAATGTTGATAAATATAAAGGGGTTAAAAAATAATCAAAATTTCAAGAACCAGTAATATTATCGCGAGTTCACTACATCCTAATAATAGGCTAGTAACAATCTTGAGAATGTAATGTAGGTAACGCAAACGTGTCATACGAGGTACCTAATTGAAATACATTAAATAAATTGTAGTAGTTTCAACTCAAAACACTATGATTCACTTCACTATCCACTAAAGTGTCAACGTCGAGAGATCAAATAAAAAATATAATCAAACAAGCGTAATTCAGTAAGTAAGTAGGTACCCATTTATAATAGCTGTAGGCACTCGCACTCAGGCATGTGCCTACACTTGTTTACATTCTCAATAGTGCGGGTGACACGTGATACATGGCTTGAAATGATTTATCTTACGATTTCGTAACGGATGGGAAGAACGTAATAGAAACAATACTATAAATGTTAAGGAATTTTTCATGTAATCTAATTAGATTTCAATAAGAAATTTATCTGAGACTAGCTGGTTTCACCCGCGTATCCCTTTTTTACCTATTTAGAGATTGAATTTCAAAAACTCCTTTCTTATTCCTCGTCTACATCTTATAAACAATACCTGTGAAAAAAAAAGAGCTTTCTAGGTCTTTGGGTTTAGGCGGGGCGTTGATGAGTCAGTTAGTCAGGACTTGTCATTTTATATATATACCTAGATAGATTACAGTACCAAATGGTGATTACTAACGAGCTTCAGAAACGCTGTCAGTGATTTTCTATAAGCCAATGTTACCTTGGTGATGATAAGGGGACTGCTGCCTGGAAGCTGCCTGCTGCTGCATAAGTACGTGCCGCCACTCCGGCGAGTACTGCCGCGGGTGCTGCACGAAGGGCCTCGGGGCGGCCGGCCTCCTCGCCCCCACGCCGCCAGGGCCCATGCCGCCCACAGGGCCCATGCCGCCCACACCCACGCCCACGCCGACACCTGGGCCGACGTATCGCGGCTTGTACTCCGGCGGGGGCGGCCTCATCTGCTGTTGGGCTCTCAACATCTGCTGCTGTTGTTGCTGCAACATCTTAGCTTGCTGCTCGCGCGAAATACCCGCTGCCGCTACGCCTGTTTCATTTACAACATAATATGTATTACATATTTATCGATTCAACATCGCTTATCGTAAGTTTCTATACTTGCCAATGCGTAATGTTTTGGGGATGAGTCACGGCGCTAAAGTATATACAACCATTGGCGAATTCATAACTTGGTGATGTCTGACTCAATTGTAATTGGAAAAACGATGAGTAAGTAGATTAAGGAAATTCCATCTATCTCTATACCAACTTTCTGTCTGTTAACTCTTCACGCTTAAACCGTAGAACCGATTTAGATGAAATTTGGTTAAGAGGTAGATGGAACCTTGGAGAAGGACATAGGATACTTTTTATCCCGGGAAAAGATAAGATCCCTCTGGAACGCGGGTGAGACCGCGGGGCGGAAAACTAGTCTTGTATAATACTAGCTACCAATTTTTTATACCAGGATTTTCTATGTGCCACATCTCATCCAAACCCAGCCATAACGGGGTGATTGAGTAACATACATACACATACACACAAACTTTCTAGTTTGATTACAGGTTTAAATAATATATAAATAAATATTAATAACACGATCGATGATAGGTATCTTAATTAGCATCGATACTACATACAGTCCAGTCGCTAACGCTAGGAATAGTATTGATTGATAAGGAACTTTCCTGTTCATGTCGATGTGACCTTAATAATAAATCACCATAATATTAAATTATAAATAATGACAACGAAAATGGTTTATTATTTACTGGCGCATGGATTTGCTATGTTTTATAACGCAAAATAAAGGAAACCTTGTAATTTTACATTGATTCATCGTGTCTATTGGTGGCTTTTATAATTTTTTTGTGGCATCATATGGCAAATATATAGTTTATATGGTTCTAAAGTCACACAAGAAAGGCGATGATAGCTCGGTGGTAGTGATGTCGGATACCGCGGCGAAGGTCGTGGGTTCGAATTATACAATGAGCTTGAGCTTTTGGTGAAGGAAAACATCGTGAGGAAACCACAGCACGGTGGTAGGGTACTTTGTAGTACCCGACTGGCTGGCTACCACCCTCAAGTTGAAAGTCTGTCGCCAAGCACCTAATGGTATGTTCCGACAGCTACACTTGAGAGCCAGTTCACATCTAGGCTTTGTGTGCTTACCACTTCCGGCCACATCCGTACTTACCATGTAACCATCCAAAGTAAGTCCGTTTGAATGTGAACCTTATTACATACTTGCAAACTATGTAGTTTTCGAATTAGGCATCTAACATAGGTACGGTCGGCAAAGAAAGTGGTGTGCCAGTTTTGATTTAGTTTCCTAGTCATCGAAAATTAAAACAAGGTTCAAACTAAAAAGATATCACTGAACGAGATGCATAATAATGACGTTGTCATAAGTTGTCAGATTGATCTGTAAGCGAAACTAATCTGTATCACCTATGAATCTGCAAGCGGCATTCAACTTAAGGGTGGTACACCACTTTCTTGGGCGACCGTACCTACTTCTAAACCCTATGATAAGTATGGCCCTACATAAACTTGGGTGGGATTTATTTTGGTGTGGTGTGAGTAGCTCTGCTTCCCTACTTGCTAAGGCAGTAGGTTGGTATCTTACCGAGCGGTGGTCCCTGTCCGGGCGCGGAGGATTGCTGCGTGGCGCCGGCACCGGACGGCCGCGCGCGCATCGCCTGAGAGAAGTTGATGCTCTGTGACTGCGACACCGAATACGTATCACATCCACTGCCTGCAAACGGATGAATATTTGCCAAAATAAATTACGTTCAAGTTCCACTGATGAAGGCTTTGGAAATTATGCAAGGCAATCGTGGTTTTCAATAATGATTCGCCAGAAGTATGTATGAACTGGCTTCCACGGTTTTAACTACGTTCCATGAGAACCTTGAATGTTCCTCCTTAGGATGAAATCTATTATGTCTATGGTAGGTATGTATTTTATGCAAAAAATTAATTTGAAAAAAAAAAAAAAAAATTATCTACAAATAAATCTATAACATATAAAAGTGAAATACCACTGTCGCTATGTCGATTAATCACGAAATCTCAAAAAATATGAATGCTACAAACTTAAAATTTGGTAAAATAGATCCGCTTAAGGATTTTTGAAAATTCAACCCCTAAAGAGTTCCATCGGGAACGCGGGTGAAACCGCGGGGGATAGCTAGTTATTTATCCTATCAACCTACTAATAAGTAGGTGAGGTGACCATATTATACCGGCATAATTTTACTGCCTATTAATTAACATTATAATTCAGATTAATCGTGGACAAATCAGATGTCACGGTTAGATAAAAATAGTCTCAACTGTGTGTAGAAGCTTTCCACATCACATTTAAGTACTTTCACCACTATGGAATCTAACATTCAAATTAAACTTGACTCAGATGCATGGAACATTCTTAGTGGATGCAATAAACACGTCAATCTAATGTCATCCCTGAGGTGCGCGACTTGGAGCATTCTCGCAGATCGTCAACCTCGGGCGCGGGCCCTCCGCCCCTGGTGCACTTCACGGCTCTAATGAACTGCGCCAGCTAAATGATATAATATCACTTAACGCAACCTAATAGAGATGTTTTTTGCGTGTATGCCATTGCACTTACATGCGACGAACTACGCAAATTACATATAGCTCTAACATCTGTATTTATTTATGTTCACATTGTATCCATTACGCGAATATTATGAAGGATGAACATAGATTACATGGATGAGGTAAAATGCATGTTTTTTATTGTGTTACGGCGTAACTGAATAAATGGTTTTTACTTTGACTTTGAAAGTTAAATTTATTTGGGTCGGGTAATGTGTACTTTCTTTCCATTCGGCCCTTAGGTATATCATAACGTAACGTATCGGAATATAACAATATTTTTATACTACTAGCTGTCCCCTGTGGTTTCACGCGCATTCCCGAGGGATCTAATCTTTTCTGGAATAAAAAGTATTCCTATGTTTTATTCCAGGATACGAACTACGTGTGCCAAGTTTCATCAAAATCGGTTCAGCCGTTTTTGCGTGATTGAGCAACAAACAAATTAAAAAAAAACATACAAACTTTCACTTCACAAAATTTTACTTAAACCTAAGCTTAAAATTTCACTTTTACAACTAACGCATAAAAAAACATTTAATTAGGTCACTAACTAACTTATAATATGTTTTTTGTCAATAGTGTATAGCTACAATTGATGATAGTAACACATTATAGTGTTTGTTTAACATACATATGTGTGCGTGTGTGTTTACCTTGATGATGTTGCGGCGAAGGCGTCCCCTGATGCTGGAAGCTGGCATACATGCCCTGCTGGGCAGCTACCGACACGTGCCCGCCGCCCCCCGATCCGCTCACTTGCATGTGCTGCGCCGCTGACACCTGACACAATCGCATTCACATTACGTACTTACCTATTACCTACCTACATATTACCTCTATTTCTATGGAATTACTAACCGGTTTACGGTTATTCTACCATCTAAATATACCTAGCATTACTGGGTACATATCAGGAGCGTCAAAATACTTAACACAAAAATGGTAAGTAAGATTTTTTCAATCAAATACAGAGTAAGTAGTTATTGTAATTAAGTAGGTATACCTAAAAATTTGAATACTTCCTATTTGCTATTTACAATTAATTTCAATGAAAAGGTCACCAAGATACCGTATTGTATAATTTCGCAAAATGTAAAGCACTTTATTTATATTTATAGCACACAATAAACTGTCAACATTATACATGATTAACAATAATATTAATGATAACGTACAGACCTAACTATACGTAGCTACATTAGGTATGTATGTATGTAAATGTTAATAAAATAATTTTGGCGGATATAGGTAGTTTAATCATTACATATTATTATGAATAACCTGTTCTCGTAATTGATTCTCGTCGCTAATTGGCCCGTCTTGTAGATATACCTACGAGGTAGAATTAAACATTAGATATGTTGTTGGATGGAAACAGACAGGTGATCTGATGACGGATTTTATCACTGCCAAATTGTGTTTTTCGTGACAGCATTCATGATTACGTACTGCGATGTTTTTGTATCTTTGAATATTATGTAACTTTAGGTTTTATTTGGGTGTTCTTGCGTTGTAGAGGCTGCTTGGTGGGTGAAATATGATTGATAGCGTGCAGTACAGGTATTGTACAGCGGATGGGGGCTGCAGCCGCGGGCGCGGGTGTCGGTGACAGCTGCCAGTCGGACATAGAGGTGAACAAATGAACACACATCATCACGCTTGACGCGCACTAAACCTGTTCCGAGGCAAGCGCGAGCCTCCCGTTCCGTGCGCTAGCGCACTCAATTTTTGTTGTTCTCGGTTGGAATAGTGTGCTAAACCCGCTAAGCAGTATGCAGCATTGTAAAGCCAGACGATATAACGGCATCCCTGCTATCTTTTTTTTATTCGACCCAATGATTGCTATCGCAAACGCAGGTATGCTTAGGTAGGTTAATGTTTGCTGTGACATGAGAATGTATTATGCAAAAAGTTCTCGACTTTATGATAAATTAACTTTTTTGTAAGTATTTTTTTTTATAGCTATGTATGTTTTAAAGTTTTTTTCAATGAATGAACCTTTTTAATGATTTAGTTTTCATCAAGTACATAAAAAAACCAGCTCTAAATACCCACTACGAGTACAATATCCATGTGTAGTACCTATTTATTTATATTAGGTATAGCAGTCTTTCACTTCGTCAGCTCGTACGAACGCGCGTTGCATTCCAATCATCCTTTCACAGCATAGCTTAATATTGCACGCAGCGAACATAGGTATCTTCAACAACATAAACGTGTGGTGTGTGGTGTGGGTATAACAACAGTGCCGTTGGTCTGCGGCAGCCGCCCGCCAGGGGAGTACACTGTACATCGGCAAAACTTGTATTATCTGCGCGATCTAGACAATATAATAAGGTGGAATGCAGCGTCTCAACCTTAGAGGTCTCAACTTACTACAACATAAATAAAAAGGAGACAAATATGCACTGAACATTGTCAATGACTTAACCAGTGATTGAAATGAATAAGTGTCTTCGAAATCATAAGTCACCGGTTATAGGTACGAATAATACCAATTAATATTTATTTAAATTCAATATAGGGACACTTATGGAACGCTTATTGTACGTAATTTTTATTGTTGCCGTTACCACTATTTCCAAACAAAGATCTTAAATAAGGTGTTCATTCACCAGTTCAGCTTGACAGTCAAAACAAGTTTCAATTTAGTTTACAAATGACGGGCCAGTTGGCGTGGTTGGTTAACGCACTACCTATCGCACCGCATGTCGTGGGTTCGATTCCCATCCAGGACAGACATTTGTGTGCATGAACAATGAACATGTCTGTTTGTCCTGAGTCTGGGTGTAATTATCTATTTAAGTATGTATTTACAAAAAACAAGTAGTATATGTAGTATATCAGTTATCTGGTTTCCATATTACAAGCTCTGCTTAGTTTGGGATCAGATAGCCGTGTGTGAACAAATGTCCGAGGATATTAAAAACATATATTAAATATTAATTAATTAGTCTTAGTTTAATAAATCTGTAAATTTTGTATGCTCTATCCGAATTTGACTGCACTTAAATATAACAAATATAGCATAATTAAAAAATCTGCTATCTCTACTGTCCTATTTGCAGAATGAGAAAGAATCCGCTTCTTTACGCAGTAATTACTTAGTATTCTTTGACGTCAACCTAATGTAGTGAGTTAGTAGTGAGTAATTAAATTTGTTTCCATGTATTGAGTGCCGGGATTGTGTAAAGGGCGTTTGTATTGTAATGTACAGAACTTAGATCCTTATAGACAATATATGTTTTTGCTTGGAGACAATCGTTTAATAAGATATGTTTTTGAACTAAAATTGAACATTTTCTTGAGGTAATTGTATCGGTTGGTTATTCCAGAACAATACAATGTTGGTGAGATTATTCTCTAGCATAAAAAATTGTGATACGAGCCACATTCGTTTGTTTTCTTTTTTAATTCGGAGCCTTATGAGTTCCCATGAGGATGATACAGATTGTCGATGAATAGACAATTTATATACATACCTACTTACTTTCAACTGTGTGTATATTACGAAATTAATTAATTTTACATACATATTTGACATTCAAAGATTAAAAAGAGCTTGTGACGTCCTAAGCTTGTATTCATTCGATCGGTAGATACGAATATGTCGTCGTGGGTAGCGCCACGCGGGGTGTCGGTCGATTTCCTTGCAATGATGTTATCTATCAGGGCAGTATAGTAGTCCCGCCATGATAGCACCAATAACTTTGTCAGCATCGATAATCACAAAATTTAATTTTGAAGTATGTGTCCATTTGGATATTATTTCTATGTAGTTTCTACATAAAAGGATAAAACTTAACAAAAAAATAATCATGTCCCAATAAAAACCACAAGTGTCAAAAAGTTCGGTTCAAACACCATTAGGGGTTGGTGTGTGTGTAGTATGCAGATTACTCTGTCACGCCTAATGATAAACGTTTTTGCCTAGGTAGGTACTATTTTCTAAGTCGCCTAGAACCACTTCTTACTTAGAAAACCGGTTTTGGACGAGATCATGTTCACATGGCACTATTCAGATCAAAAACTAATCAAACCGTTCGTAATATGTGACGTCATAGAACTTTAATAATATCGTCTATTAATGGTATAAACTAGAAGGTCATGGGTAGCTGGTAACGTCATAAATAGCCACACGACCCGTCCCATAAAGGGGTGCAAGCGAATCAAACGCGTGGGAGTTTGAGCTTATACTTCGCCCGTGACTTCACTGGCGCAGACTTTATAAAACTTAATTATGTAACCCTAGGGCTGTTTATTCATTAATTGAAATCATTAGGTATCTCTATTTTTTACCAAGACACGGTCAATCTACTCAAAGTGGACTTGACAATGATTTCAATTATGGGATTATTACAGTGACGTTTCTAATCTAAGGCCACAACAAGTACACGCTTGATGACAGGATCCTGGAGAGCAGCCCCGAACTAGAGATGGACGATATACATCGATGTATTGTAAACACTCGATGTATTGTAACGATGCAACGTATTGAACCAATGTATTGTTATTACTTCAACATCGAATATATTTCGATGTTTTTTTTTCGATGCATCGAATACGCAAACTATGAGATCAGTGTCTATGAGTATGACAACACTGACTGACGACTACAGTGACTTTCATGAAGTTTCGTGAATCGGAACGTAATAATCAGTTCAGCCAATATAACACACCTACCATATTATAAAATTCCCAAAGCAGTACAAAATAGCTATTTGTAAACAAAATAAAGCTGTGTGATTGCAAATTTTAATAAATATCGATAATAATTTTAATTTTCTTTGTACTTTCAGTTTTCTTTAAGGTCTTCTCGTATTAACATCCATACAACCGATCGGAACCGAACCAGAAAAAACATCGATGTATATTATAAATGTCCATCCCTCCCTACCGTGAACATTCCTTTCGATTATACTTATTATTCAGGAAACCTCACCGCGCAGAAATTGGAGCAATTTGAGTATGGTGACAAATTTGAAAGAACTTGGATCCAGAAACGTCTTTCAAATTGTATATGAACAGATACTTTACATTTAGAAAATATTAACGGACTCTTATCCTTGTTGTGGAACAAATAACGGGAAACATGTAGAAAGAATGTAAGTGATTAATTGCGTAGTAGGTTATCACAGTATTATAACCTACCTAAAAATGAAAACCGTTAAGAATACATTTCTCAAAAAAAAAACCGAAACAATAAAAAAAAAGCTTATTATGTTTTCTTGTTTAGTAATGTAACTATCTTTTTCGTTGTCTTATAATGTGTCTCTATAATATTGTGCGAGATAGAAAGTAAGTTAGTGCGGTAAGGCGAGGGAGGAAGGGCCACGTGGTCTCGACACAGGAAGCAATCGGGCGGGGGCCTTCTCTTTTTTTCCATTCATGCACTTCTAATGTCATCGTCCGGAGCTCGTGTCATCTCGACTCGACTTCCAATCCAACCAATCTTTTCGAGCCGCTGAGATTAGAAATGTTCATTCATTTCATTGTTATTTTTGTCCATCACAACTGAACAATATTTTTTTATTATAGGATCACTCTCGAGTGTTATGTCCGCTTATCACGTGGTTAGTGATGAGGCCGAAGGTGTTTACAAAATACCTAAAACTGTCAAGTGTAGCTATCGGAACACACTATTGGCAACAAATTGTCAACATGAGGATGGTAGCGCGCAAGACTACTTTCCAAGTTACCGTGCTATGGTTTCCTCGCGTTACCGAAATATCAATCTTATTGTACGAAAGAATCGAATCCAGGGCCTTCGCTACAAAATTCTATGACGGTAAGCAAGATTCTAATCATGGCTGGCTACCACCCTCAAGTTGAAAATCTGAAGCTAAGCAAGCATCTACCGGTTTGTACCGACAGCTGCACTTGGCTCATGCAAATTTTCGTGGATTTGTCAAGAAAGTAAAGACCTACCTAGCCTACGTTATTATAATGTACCTACCTTTGTGCAAAATTTCAAGATTCTAACTGAAGCGGATAGATTTTCATACAACACCCGTCGCACCGCACCCCATTTTAACCATTTAGGGTAGATTTTCGAAAAATCCATTCGTCTCTGACTTCAATGGTTTAGCCATGCGTCTATCTATCAGGACTATTGTGTAAATAGATTTACTACACAAGTACCTACCTAATTCTGTAATAACATAATAAAACCCAGTATTTTAATATGGATAGAGAAGATTTGAAATACTATACCATACTTACCAATGTGTAGGTAACACAGGCATAATACATTTTAATCACGTAAGTAACTACTTATCTATTATGTAACAGTTATTACAATATGCGATTTGCGCGCTTCATTTAGTGCTTAATACACATAATGTAAGTTAACCAGAGCTGTATCGGTATTGTTTTATTTACAGAGGCATAGTTTTAACAATGTCAGACATATGGCTTTTAACACATCTGCTTATTCGCAATACACGTGTTCAAAGTTATAAAGTGATCACCTACCTACAACGTACATATTCTATCTGTATCTATGCGTACGTAGATACAACCTAACGTAATTGATAGATAACTCATTGATAAAGTTTTGTGTAATAGTTTATGCAGACGTTAAGTTACGAGTAAATGGTAAAGATCTCTTTTCAATATACAATCTAATCACCACTAAACTAAAGCCTCTAACTCTCCCAGGAAGTTGGTAGTAAATTAATTAGCCATAAATTAGCCGTAAATTATCCGTGAAAGCAAAAAAATTGCCGCGAATATATGTAGTTTGTTCAAAAATGTCGGTCCTGCTTACTTCAAGTGAAGTTGGCAGAACCATAAACGTGTACTCGTAGTGTCTCGTAGATACCTCTGCATGGGCTTCAAATTTGTGAATTATCTACGTAAGCGAAGCCGCGAGCTCCTTTTTACTTATAATATATTTGCGTACGAGGATTTTATCAGTCATCAGGGAAGTGCCTAGTCTACTCACAGAATTCTACTGAAACAAATACTAATCTTACATAATATCTATTGTGCAAGTCGTCTTTTAAACTTCCAGCGTTAGTTTTTGCCAATTTTAATTACCTACGGAAATGTCATTTTTTCATGACCAACATATTTTCGTAAAAAATTCTACATACTTTTCAAAACAAAAGCTTAACGAAACCATTTATAATCAAAGAAACAGGTAAGTAACTGAAGCATATTATGAAGTTTTCAATCAGTCCGTCTCCACATGAGAGCGAGATGAAACGAAAAGACGTCATACTTGGTTCGGAACCATTACGTCGTCGTCGGTCGGTGGCAATGGCAAGTTGTCAGGCAGCGCGCGCACTCTGCCCCCGGCCGCGCGGCCGGTCGATAGTACACCAGACTCCATGTTTTTTATGTCCCTTCAACGTCACGAATTACCCAATAAAAAGACTCGATAATTACTGTACGCAATTCTCTTAACTTGATGACGCAAAATAATGAACCTACTTATGTCTTTGTACCTATTTACTCCCATTATAATTGTACCAGAAGTATAAATACAGAACTTTTTTGTATTTGGCGCGAAAGTATTGAGTGAAAAAAACAATAAAGCAATAATTAAAGTACGATTGACTTGGCTCAAACGACAGTTAAAAGGCAATTTCCTTCTCTTATTCGGATTCGAATAGGGACCTCACCAAAAGACTCTATCACAGCATATTGTTGCACCCATTTTGTACCCATATTGTTGCCTCTTGCTTATCTCCATAGGCGACGACAGTTAGTTACTCTACATAAGGTAACCCACCTCCTTTTTGATCAGATATTGTACTAAAACCAGTTTTTATCGATCAAATTTGCGATCGAAAACTAATTTTCAAGTTAGCTATAAGTATTTACCTAGCAAGTCACACACAACCCTGTAGCTATCTAAAATTCAGATATAGTAAATATTCTTTGAGTTTATACTCTCGTTCTACCAACAAGCAACGGTATCTAGTAAATATGACTTTCCTATATTAGGTATAAATTCTAAGTACTACTACTTACTACTAATATTAATCGCTGTTCATTTGGGGTTTCAGTAGCTTTATGACTTTTTCAGTAGACAATTTAATGTTTTTTTTAAAGGCCTAGAAGGTTTTTGTTTACCAGAGGGGCTACGACACCTTTACGCGGACTGTTCGGCGAGCGCTTAGGGCACTCTCAACCGGAAGTTAAATATATTACAGTTATTCTCTACTATTGTCGTAAAGATGTGGATGCGAATCCTACACTGAGTTCCAGCCTTCGTTATGAAAACATAGACCATGGTGAAGTAGGCTACAATGTAGTTACATGAAAGCCACGTCCCTCCTAATTTTGTGCGCTTTTATCACCTTGAGGCACATATTCAACACAGTGAAAATACTAATTAAATCCGTATAACGTGGCATGGAACTCGAGTATGAGTAAAATGCAAGGATGTTTTTCATTAGGCGGCCAACGAACACGAGAGGAGAATACATGTGTGATATAAAAAGTGTTTAGTTACCTGGAGATTATGGTGTGGTTGTGTGAGGTGCAACTGCTGCTGCTGCGACATGTGCAGGTGTTCGATGGGAGGCGGCGCGGGTCGCGGGCGATAGCCGCCGTAGCCGCGGTAGCGGGCCCAGTCGGCGCCCGGGGCCGCGCCGCCGCCCGTCGCCTGTTGGTGCTGCTCTGCCATGTGCTTCAGCGTCTGCGCGGCTGGAGACATCTCGCCGCCGCTGCCGTATGGCCGCGGGGCTGGCTCACCCTCCGTCGGCTCCAAGCCCATATTACCTCCGTTCAGCTTCCCGCCGTCCAGATCGAAATCTTTCATAAACTCTGGATACTCTGATATCTCCGTGATGAGATCTTCGAACGTATCGTCGCCATCATCCTCGCCGATGAGGTCGGCTAACCCGGGGAATGCCGAGGCGGCATCGCGCTCTAAAGCTGCCGCGCACTCGTCTAAGCCGACAAATTCGTCGTCTGCTATTTCCGACTTACATTCTGCTTTGCATTCCCGTTCACAATCCAGTGGGGTAGGGATCCTCGGCGGTTGTGGCGGCGGGGGCGAACTAGATGTCTTTACCGCATTCGCGAGAGCTTTCACCGTCACGTTAGTGGAAATCTGCTGTGGTTGGGAATCTGCGGCAGACGTAGTGAATTCTAACTGCTGAACTATCTCTACGGAGAACTTAGTGAGAGCTTCTCCTCCCA
The DNA here is from genome assembly GCA_951361185.1 of Ochropacha duplaris. Lineage (NCBI taxonomy): Eukaryota > Metazoa > Arthropoda > Insecta > Lepidoptera > Drepanidae > Ochropacha > Ochropacha duplaris. Next base: position 5,299,519 of record OX592695.1, on the reverse strand, counting down.
CTCCACCTCCGCCACACTGCATCTTTGCAGGCGGTTCATAATCACCGCAACCAAACTTTTGTTGCTGTAACAAAATCATCACAATGTTATTAGCTATACGCATGCGAGGCGAGCACTAGTAAAGTTACCCCAGAGACCTGTGGCCTGTGGTAGACTTCTAATCATTATGAAGTCTTAATAATAATGATGTTAGTAAAACTACTAAACTGGGTACTTAAACAATGCATAGCCGGAGTTTGATACGCAAATGAGTTAATCACGTGTACATGTGTCGTGAATATCACGTGTGTTATTAATAATTGTGACAGAATCTATGAGCCTATAATGGCAACTAATGTATGGAACGATCCGAGTATTACGAGTATTTTGTTCTACTATCGTAGAGGGTGACCCTACGATGGGTATTATTTAGAACTATGTTCCAAGGTAAGAAGGAAAATAACACTTTAATATTCAGAAAAACATTTTGAAAGCCTAACTCAAATGATCGTGGCTATCTTGAATGGCATATTCTAGACTCTACCTAGAGCGAGGTGTAGATTACAGAGATAATAAATACAAGATATTGTGTAATGATTACGTAATGTAAATTAAATTTTTATTATGTACCTACACTTATTATGTAAAAGCGCGTCTTTCTTGTGAACTTTCAAAGATCTGCAGTAAAAGTCTGCATTGCAGAAATATAATAAGCGGTTTTATTGTGTTCTGCAGTCAAACATCAGTTTTCTCATTAAGTAATCATTAAAAGGGATGATCATATAATTTATTAAAGTTGTCCATTAAATAATTATTGTGGCACTAGTAGAAGGCATAGAAGATAATTACATTATTTGCATTATGCCGTACCTACCCAACAAGTCCGCCATTCAACCATAAGTAGATAACTCTTGACCGACAATCGTCTTCAGTAATTAGTGCAACAAGTAAATAATAATCAACCTTTCAATCAGACGCAGAAATCACGCAGCAACATGTTGTAATTATATGAGCAAGATAACAAGTCATAAACACAAAAGTAAATACATTTATTCATCAATAGCCTCTGCCCGCGATTTCGTTGATTTTGTTTAACTAGTAAAGTAAGTAGTAAATAATCAAACAAGGCGGATTCCGTTGTAGGAAAGTGACGTAAAAATACTTTCAGAGATTTGCGTAGCAAAAACATAGGGAGTCATATCATATCATGTGTAGCGCCATCCTCAAACTTCGGGAATACTAAATATTTATGATTGTATCAGACTTTATTCTCAGGGTTACTAGAGGTTTTATGTTGTGCATCGTTATACTTGGTACAGTTGGTACGAAATGTGTCAGAAAACAGCGCAGGCGCTCGGAGGTCGTCGTGGTGAGCGGCGGCGCGAGACAATGCGAGGCGTTTGTTGTGCAACTTGCGCAGTTTGCACAACCGCAGACTGCCCTACCATACCTTACCTACATGATCTAGCGCACATTAAAGCGGGCACGAGGAAGCTTTGACATTCGAATAAATTACGCAAAACTGTTTAATTTCCCTTTAGAATACTTGCATACAAGGAACCCTCATGGTTTCGTCATAGCCGTCCGTGTGTATGTCACAGTCATAGCTAATGTATTTGTAAGCTTGAAGGTCGAAAAATTTATGAAAAATAAACCAAGTAGGCTATGTAAGTAACTGTGTAACCATCAACTTTGAAATCGAAAACTATTTTTTCATATTACGTAAAAGAGCATCGAATCTCTACTGAATTCATAATCCTACATGAACATAGTCGGATTTTTATATTTAGGTAGGTATTATGTATTGCGAAGTCCTTCCCACTGGCGAGCCAAGGAGTTAAAGAAACCTATAAAATGCAAGTTAATTGGTCCCGCCCGAAGGTATTTTCACTTTGTATTACCTAACGTTTTCTAACTTCAATAACGTGACCACGACAACAGTCACCTGTGAAGGTCTATGGAAGCTACGAAATAGTGTAATAAAGCAAAGTGTAAGTGACTGTATGAAGGTTATCTGTGTTATTACTTTCTTTAAGATTCGTTTTCATTCGTTGATTTAGCAAAATGATCACTTGACAATGAATATACTACTAATAGACAAATAGTTGTGTCGCGTGCTGAGTAAAGTGTATCGCGCTGAGGTACGGGATGCGATGCTAGAGGGTCAAGTCAATTGACGTCGAGCCACGTCCGGTGTGGCGACTTATGGTAGGGGAGGCAATGATGCTAAATTTGTAGTTACTCGAGCGTCTTTGGGACCTGCTGGAATTTGAAGATTAGGTGGAATAAAGAAAAAAAGGTTATGTGATATTTTCTCCTTCAGCGGTGGGGGGAGCGTCTACAGGGTTTCAAAAATGTAAAAAAAAACAGTCACCAAGAAATACTCGAGCGCGTCAGATATTAATAGGGTAGTCGCGCCACGTCTGTCTGATAACGGAAACATAATAATCTGCCGTTTTGCGTGGTGGGGGTGGCCGTACAAAGGGGTCGAAAATATTTAAAAAAAAAATTTACTCGAGCGCGTCAGACATTGATAAGGGATGTTAAGTGAACCCTCCAGTAGCTCCTATTTTAAAGACTGACGATTTGGACGCGACCATCAGTCAGGGCCGATTTTTGAAAATGCAAAAAAAAATCGTGACCTTGATTTACTCGAGCGCGTCAGATTTTTATGCAGGCGGTTCTTCTTGATGGCCTTGTTGTACTGACCCATAATCTGACAATTATGTTGAGGGATTTCCTTAATCTGACGGTTTGAAAAAAAAAATATATAAAAAATATCGAAATCTCGAAAATGGTTCAAGATATCGAAAAATTTTTTGGACAAAAGTTGTAGAGAATTTAATCTTCTACAAAAGTTGTAGAGAATTTAATCTTCTACAATATTTATTATGAATACATATACCAAAAAACCCATAGGAAACGAGATATTTGCAATAAATTATTTTTTGACCTTTGACCTTGAAAAATCAGTAGTCGCGGGCACCCTAAGATAAGTAGCTTTTGAGACAAGTTTAACGGTGTCAAAATAAAGGTTTATGCAAGTTAATAGCTGACTATCTCTCATTCTGAGGTGAAACTCATAATATTCCTGGACTATACACTTAATAATGATTTTAGCTACTTCGGCTTGTGCAAATCGGCAGATTAAGATATTTCCGTGATTCGTGACTAATTTCCTTCAAAATAAAAAAAAAACTAATCGCGCTCGAGAAAATCCAGGTGTCGTTTTTTTTTTTGCAACTTTGCGAGTCTCCAATTTTCTTTCGTCACGCCCAAATTGTCAGATTATTGAAATGTACACTATTTTGCATGTAACTAACTTACCTTACCTTAATCTGACGCGCTCGAGTATTTCAAACCATCGATTTTTTTTTACTAATCTGACGGGCTACCCTAGGCGTTCGACACTACATAGAGGGCTCAGATTTGGTGAGAGTACTTCACAAGGTGCAAGGTTGCCCCCCTTATGTTAATCTGCCGCGCTCGAGTAAATCCCGAAATCCCCTATTCGCCTCCCCTACCATTAGCTGTTACACGCAGCACGTGCTCTAGCGATTATGTCCTTTCTGTATTGGGTACTAACTACACACGCCATCATACATTGTATTGGCTGCTTGAAATTCCTGTTTTATTCTATAATGGCGGGTGGTGTGATCACATAACATGAATTTATGCTTTTTGGTGGCTTTAACATAGATATTTTCTTAGTATAATGATCCATTTCTTTCAAGAAAAAAATCGACTCTATTGGAGTTTATTTACAGTTAAAGAGTTTTAGAAAACTGCTTCACAAGGTCTGCGAGAGTAAAAGACTTGAAGACATATTATACTTAAATAATCTGGGTGATTTAAGATATCATTGCAGCTTTTTACATAACACGACTTCTAATTTACCACGATGAACGTGGGCTACGATACGACTTACTTCTATGATTATAGTTTTTATGTGCACACGAAGCAGACACTTGCGTGCAGATCTAAGATCCGCAGACCGCAGATCACGTGACATAGCACAAACTAGGAAGTTTTCTTGCTCAAGGCGAATAGGTATGAAAACATAAGAAAGAACCTACAAATTGGTGTCATAGTGGAACAGCACTATGACAGTTACTAGATTAGCAACGAGAATTCATTCTTGTTAGGATATATTTTCAAACGGAATTAATATTCGTTACCTATAGAAATCGCTGATGACTCTTTGAATGTGTGAGTGTAGCAACTGAATATTCAATGATCTTTTAATGTATGCTTACTAAAGTGATGATCGACTATGACTTAGGTATAAAATAAAGATCAGATTCTGTAGTTATAAAACAACAAGAAAATACTTAAATAAGTTATGTAAGTAATAATTACTGAAATGATAACTAATCATACCTAAGAACTGAAGAAGTTCTTACCACATGAACGACACTGCTGTGTACATTTCCACTGATAGCGGGCAAGTCTGGCTTGCGGTCGCTCTTTTTAGCTTGCCGCTTAGCCTTCCCTTCGAGGTAGCGCTTCTGAAGCGCACTCGTCTCCAGATTTTGCTGTTCGCAGGCGCCGCTGAACGACTGGTCGAATCTTGGCACGCACTCCGATTGTCGCCGTCGATACGTCTCTATCCTACGTCTGGAACAAACATACAACGTTAGCAAAACTTACCTATAGAAAAGTTATATGTTGCATACAAATAGGTACCATATCTATTTAGTTATGCTTCTGCAAAATGGTATTATGCATGAAGGTAGCAGTCCTTCAGCAGATAGATACGAGTCGACAGTACAAGTAAGTAAACAATCATGTACAAAACAAGCTGAGGTATAGGTATTGAAGTTGTAATAAACAGCAACATTTCAAGCGATGCTCAGTCAGCCGCAACTCCCGAGCGCGGTCACCTTGAGCAAATGTTAATGCGGACACTCCGTCGGCTACATAAAAAATCATTACAAACTTTTCATTTATTCATCAGTATCATTCGTTGACGATATAATGATCAAGGTTATAGTCGCTCAAATCCAAATCTTCAACGATCACTCGCTTAACTGGTGTCTGGTGCCTGGGTATTGTACAATTTCAATTTAACTTTTACAAACGTCGTATTACATCGCTATGCCCATTAAATTTGTTATTTAAATATCGAGAAATTTTAAAGATAGGCGGCTGTTGCTTAGCGGATCGTCCATCCACCCACCATAGCTGTCTATATAATCATAAAAACTACGTACACAGCAAACTGTGTGTGACAGGTATTCTCATTCGAAAATTATACGATAGTTGTCTTTATTGAATTGTTTTTTTAAATTTGGATAGGCTTTATAAACCCGAGTACAATTGTTTTTTTAGGGGAGGTAATTTTACCTGGTGCGTAAACGTCTCGATTGAAGCATTTTGTATTTGCAAAATATGTGAAACATGGTAGCCACCTAAGTACCTACCATAACAATCGAGACGAACATGTGTCGTGTCGTGTCATGTCAGAATTTATTTGTCTTGACCTCATGATCAAGAAACAATTAATGAATTTTGAAAAAAAACTTCATTTATAGTTGACAGTATTTATATCAAGTTTTAAATATATTTGAGCAGAATTTCTATACAAACTTTGAAACCCCTTTTCTCCCTAACGGGGTGATTTTCCAAAATCTCTGAAACAAAGGTTGAAAAATACTCCCTGAGGAAGTCTTACGTAAAATTTCACGTTCCTATATAGTCACAATCATTTGTGTGCCCTGATGACAGTCACTCTCTTTCTCTGTATAGGCCATGGTTGAGAGCTTGAACTTGTCCTTGAAAGCTGTCTCCGACTGGGGTGACGCTAATTTGGTCAAGTTCAACGCCACCAAAACCCAAGCGTGTCTCTTCTCTGCTAAACGGAGTCAATTCCAGCTGACTCCTACTTTCCGTGGTGTATCCGTGCCGATAAACGACAACCTTGAGCTTCTCGGTGTCAAATTAACGGCTAGTCTCAATTTTGGCTCCTACATTGAGTCGAAGGCTCAACTTGCTGCCAAAAAGCTGGGCGTCCTCTCGAAGGTCAGACGGTACTTCACACCGGAACAGCTGCTCAATTTGTATCAAGCGCAAGTTCGGTCGTGTGTGGAGTACTGCTCTCATCTTTGGGACGGTTCGGCCAAATATCAGCTAGAGGCACTGGAGTCAATTGAGAGACGAGCCAAAAGGCTTATTGACAACGAGGCGCTGGTCGAGTCGGGCTTCAGAGCCTCGAGCATCGACGCAGAGTTGCTAGCTTATCAGTATTTTATCGGATACATTTTGGCGAGTGTGCGACGGAATTGCATAACTTGATTCCACCAAGCCCGTTCCACCATCGGACAACCAGACGTACGGCGATGCGCCACCGTTACATGGTGGACATTCCATCTCTGCGCACGAAGCGATTTGCTTCATCTTTCATCATGCGTACTGCAAAGGAGTGGAACTCCTTGCCTGAGTCTGTGTTTCCCGATAATTACAACCTGGTAGTCTTCAAGGCTCGAGTGAACAGGTTACTTCTGGGTAAGCGTGCACCATCGTAGACCACATCATCACCTAAGATCAAGTGAGATGTGGTCAAACGCAAACCTATTGAACAATATAAAAAAAAAATATTATAGAATCTATTACTAAATATATAAAGTTGAAGAGTTGGTCGGGCTGTTTGAACTTGCAAAACTAAGGAACTACGAGGCCGATTTGAAAAATTCATTGTAAGAAAGTCGGTTTATTGAGGAAGATTTTGTATTGATTTTTGATTTTGTATCCCGGGAACGCAAATGAAACCACTGGGAAATGTACGCAAATGAAAAGTAGGTACATAAAAGGAACCTACTTATCTGTTGGTCCATCATTATCATCTGCAAGCCCTGTTTCTTAATATTTGGGATCGGCAAATAATTGTGAAATTCACACCTCCACTTTCACTTAATAACTAAAATCCTTAATTTCCAAAACTTAAAATAACTTGAATCGCGATTTTTAGATTATTTTCTTGGGTGTAGTTTTGGGACGATCGTCCCATCCTAGAGCCAAAGGGTCATCGTGCATCTTTGGCATTAGCAGCCTAAATACTAAATCAAATGTTTAGAGAAGGTTTGAACTATTTTGTAGAAACTAGATACAGGTATTGAGAGAAACCACTTATGTATATGTATCTATGTACAACAATGGCTGCCTTGCCTGCTCGCCTACAGACGATATATAAATTATATATTATGTATAACACAGGCACATACTAGGAAATGCACTGCTTATATAAGTGTTTCCATGTGCAAGTGTTATATAAATTATATGTGTATTCATCGATATTGTGTATTGGAGGCAAACGTCACTCGATCACGATGCTTCGATAACGGTACTTGCATAATTTATATTATATTTTACATAGGTTATGAAATAAGTACCTACTTTGTGTTGGGACTATTGCTTTTTATTACTAGATTTCCTGCATACCACTAACTATTACATACAGAACAGCCAGCAATTGTTTCCAATAACACAGGAGTCACACGGAACGTAATAAGGAGACCATCAAGTTATTCAATAAAAGTATCATACATTTTTTGATTCCTAGATTTTTTTATAGTCATCGAAGATTAAACTATGGTTTGATTACCAGACACTTCAGAAAACGCATATAACTTATCTCATACATATGGCCGTTTCAAATGTTCGATTCCTGAGTCGCGTTGGAGGTTTACTGAAAATTTATGAATACAGGTATTTTTTCTCTACAATGGACGTTTATATTATATTTCTTCTAAATCAAAGCCATTTATTCAGTTTAGGACCTAAGAGGGAACTTAAGGTTAAATTTATTGAAGTTATCTCCTCTGAGTGATAGTCCTGGGATTTTTTCTGTCTCGAAAATTATGCCATTTTAATACTTTGCTGTTATAAACTAGCCAATTTGGCTCATTATAAATTTTAATTGGTGCCCCATGTCCAGAGGACTAGATAACTTTTACCAAAATATATAACATTGACTCCTCTGTGCGGTGGAATATCCTTTGAAGATTTCTACAGGGTAAAAAGTTATTAAAAAAAAACCGAAGTAAAAAATAAAAAGAACTGCAATTATGTGAACAATACACACGTACCTACCTACTTCTAATAATAACCAGTCCATTACTGTTCTACTGATAGTATAGGTACGGGCCTCTTATCTGAATGAGAAAGATTCAAGCCTTAGTTCGCTACGCCTGGCCTCTATCTACTGACTGAAGGTTAGTAAACTGTAGACTCCAATACATACACACTATCAAGAACTTTATGAAGAATTCTCAGGTGTCAAGAAACCTACTTTCTTTCCAGCATACTTTATATTGTTGGAATGCAAGTGGAACTACGGGGGACGGCTAGTTACTATTTAATACTTCTAGTGGTATTAGGTTTTATTATTAGTTAGTAGTTATTAGTTTTATTATTAGTTCGACCCGTACACTGTATATAGTTTTATCGGGTCTGTTTTCTGGTATAGTCTGGTATTCAAGTTCCTAAATAATCATTTTTATGAACGGAATTTGCTAAAAGCGATAACATTTAATCGCACATTACCTATACTTGTACAACCTTATCTGCGATGATTACGTAGGTATATTATTTACGTTACTATTTGCAAGATATTATATTGATTGTTGTGTTTGTATGTATAGTATATACGAGTATATTTTAAACAAGCTTCTACCCGTTACTTCGTCCGCGTGGATGTCGGTACCTGCTGACTCAAAATGATAGGACCAAAATTGATCAAGCAGCTAATCGACAAGCACGTTCACAGTTTGCAAGGAAACACGTCGATTGGATCATTGACCAATAAAATTGCGCTCTGTATTGTTATCCGACTAAAGCAGAGATTGCTTGTGTAACATTCATTAAAGAAGACGTTTCTACTCTACAGGACGCAATTCTGTGTCGAAGAGACAGTTGATATATGGAGGCGGTTCCTGTATAGTAATTATGGTATGGACAGGCATCTTCCCCGAGCCAAAAACCGAGCCCGCATTCATCTAACTGGAGGTCGGGAAACAGATTGACGTCTCACCGATACATTGACGAAATTTTTGGTATCATGTTGTATCTTACACTGATTTAGTGGGTAACAACTTAGAGCTCGTACACACGAGCAGCATGTTGCCGACTGCAGCCGCCGACACGCGCCGACAGCAATCGGCAACATGCTGCTCGTGTGTACGAGGTCTTAATCCTGATGCATAATAATGCTGGACCACATGCCGCGGCTTCTGTCCAGCAATAACTGCAGGAGTTCGGTACACGGGGTACACCTCGGTCTTTGGACGGGCCAGCGCGTAGCTAGGACCTGTACCTATCCCAATCATCATATCAGCTGGAAGATGTCCACTGCTGGACAAAGGCCACTCCACGATGACCGGTCTTGCTCTACCCGCATCCAGCGGCCCTCACGAAATCGTCGGTCCACCGTGTGGGAAGCCTACCCACGCTGTGTCTTCCGTATTCCATTGGCATGGGCTAAAAGGAGGCCAGACTGAGCTCCCTCGTACGCGATTTGTTTTTGAAATCCCTAATATTTTTTAAGCTATACTTAATAATTTTTTTTAGAACTGTTGTACGCTGAATTTAAAATATATTTCACCAACACCACAACACAAACAAATTAAAATTATCTAATACCTTTAAACAAGCAATTCTTGTATATATCGACCGTATACATCTATATGTATATATAAAAGGATAAGTCCTGACTGATCTATCAACGCCCAGCCTAAACCCTTAGACCTAGAAAGCTGATTTCTTTCCCAGGTGTTGTTTTTAAATCTTGACCGAGGAATAAGAACGGATTTTTCGAAATTTTCGAAAACCTTTAAGGAGGTGAAAAAGGGGTTGAAAGTTTGTAGGGAAGTCGCATCATTTTTGAAGCTAGAACCATGAAACTTTGTTTTTATGCTAACAATTAAAAATAAAGAAACACGTATTTTAGCGTTTTCTAAAATTCAACCCTTGAGGGGGTGAAAAAGGGGTTGAAAGTTTGTAGGGTAGTCGCATCATTTTTGAAGCTAGAACCATGAAACTTTGTTTTTAGACTAACAATTAAAAATAAAGAAATACGTGTTTAAGCGTTTTTTTTTTAAATTCTACCCCTGAGGGGGTTAAACGGGGGTTGAAAGTTTGTATGGAAGTCCGCCATTTTTTGAAGCTAGAACCTTGAAACTTTATTTTTAGGCTAACAATTAAAAATAAAGAAACACGTGTATTAGCGTTTTTTTTATTCCACCCCTGAGGGGGTAAAACAGGGGTTAAAAATTTGTATGGAAGTCCGCCATTTTTAAAGCTCGGCATGAAACTGTGTTTTTAAGCTAACAATTAGAAATAAAGTAACAAGTTTTTTAACGTTTTCTAAAACTCCATCCCTGAAGGGGTAAAACGGGTGTTCAAAGTTGGTATGAAAAATGAGAAGGCCTGACTCGCTGACTCATCAACGCCCAGTCTATATACCCTTGGACCTAGAAAGCTGAATTTTTTCACAGGTATTGTTTTTAAGATGTAGACGAAGAATAAGATATTTTTTTTGAAATTTAATCTCTAAATGGATAAAAAAGGGATACGTGGGTGAAACCGCGGGGCGGAAAGCTAGTATATATATAAATATATAAAATTCTCGTGTCACAGTTTTAGTTACCGTACTCCTCCGAAACGGCTTGACCGATTTTGATGAAACTTTATATCTATATTCAGTAGGTCTGAGAATAGGTTGTTATCTATTTTTTACTAGCTGTCCCCCGTGGTTTCACTCGCGTTCCCTACTAAATATACATATTAAATTTTATCAAAATCGGTCTAGCCGTTTCGGAGGAGTACGGTAACAAAGGACCGATTTGGATGAAATTTTGTTGTGTAGGTATTTCAATGGGTTCCTCGATGATTTGAAAACAAAATTGGACCCGGTAGGTGGCGCTGGGATCGGGTTCTAAGTTTTGTTTTTAATTTAGAGCAAGACAACGTCTGCCGGGTCCGCTAGTATAAATATATAATCTGAATCTTGGAAACAGCTCCAACGATTTTCATGAAATTGTATGCAGGGGGTTTCGGGGGCGATAAATCGATCTAGCTAGTCTCATTTTAGAAAACGTCGTTTTATCCATGTTTTCAGGCAATGAAAAACTGCTACAATATCATTAGAATACGAAGGTAAATTTCGCTACTATCTGACAGGTTATAATAGCTCAGGGGGAAATCGAGCGATCCCGAAACCAAACTAGGTACCTACCCCGGTTCGAGTCCAGATGATTATTTTTTTCCCTTTTTTGAGTTGGCCATGTTGGCCCTTAATATTATAAATCGGAAAGTAACTCTGTTTGTCTGCTTGGTTCATGGCAAAACGGACTTATAGTTGACTGCAGTTTAATTTGTCTAATATCTAATGTTCCTCAAACAACATACATAACACAGAACTCGGGACGGAATAAGCGATCTGTCGCATAAGGCGCGTCGGCCGCAATACACTATGTAAACTCGTAGGTGTTTTTGTTTAGTTCATTGACCAGCCGCCGCTGTTGTCGCGCTACGCAAACAACGCCTTCGATAAGTTACGATTGTATGTCAAGCCAGCCAGCTATGTCACTGACACTGCCGTGCGGCGGGCGGTACACCTTCTACGGAACCCTATGATGTGACACTTAGTATCGTTCGTATAAAGTTATGTCTCAAGAGAATATAGATTCACGACAAAGGCAGGAGTCAGTATCTTGCCCGACTAAAAATTTAAAAAAAAACCATCTTCTATAATGTGTGTATGTGTATGTATGTTCCCTATGAACTCCAGAACGGCTGGACCGATTTTGATGAAACTTTGATGGGTTGTCATGTCAAGCCCGAGAACAGCTAGTATGTTATACCTAGGCACTGGTCAACTGTGCTAGTTACATAATAATCTGTTTGTGTTATTAAAATGCAAGCCAATGCCGCGACGTTAGACGAGCCACAGACAAATTATAATGTCATCACTTTTCGGATAGATTTTGATTGTTAAAATATTAGTAATGGTACTACTTATGAGCGTTACCTACATTAAATGTTCCAAGTGGTTTCGCCCGCGTTTCGAAGATGACATTGGTAAAATTTGTGACAGAACAATTTAAAAAAAAACTGTTTGTAGATCTTGATAATTTGCCTTTGGCCAAGATTGGTCGTTGGCCAAGATCCACCAATTATTCTCTCAACAAGATGAGGACCCGCGTGGTCAAAGTCTTGTTAATATATTATGTATGTATTAAAAAAATGGTTGTCCATTTTGGCGAAAATTGGAACTGGAAATGGAACGTATGGTCCTGTGGTGGGCAAGGCCGCGGGTTCGTATCCCCTTAGTCACGTGGCTCACTGGTAAGTCGAGGCGTCGATTTTCATACGGGGGCGTCTAGACGTGGGCGCACAAGCGGCGCGCCGCACGCAACTCGGTTTTCTATGAGTAACGCCGCGCGCCGCCGCGACACGTCGCATCGCCTCGAATTCACCGTGAGCGACGCGCCTTAAATTATTTTCCCTGAGGGTAAAAAATTTATTTCCAAATCTACGTCAAGGTATAATTTAATAGATTAATATAATTTAATAGATATAGAATTGAAACGATTTTTGAAAATATTTCATTGGAATCAATAATCTTGTGTTGTGAATGTGATGCAGAATTCCTTGAGACATCGAGTCTGACTTATGTATTGAAAACAATAGGCATCATTTAGATTGTAATAATTGAGATAACTTTGTCCTTCCGTAAAACATTGGCCCACTCTTACACTCTGCCCGTTCATATATTTTTACTTCTTTGAGGCATATTACTATTAGGCTATTTGAGTTAATATCCAATGCATTCTAAGCTATATTTGTAAACAAACACAATAAACAAAAACCCTGCCATATTACCATTTATGACAAAAGCGAAATTTCTCACGTATTTTACCGTCTGATGTGTTTGATCAGTGTTGTATATTCGAAAAATCGAAGCAAATCTGAGTAACGAAAGAGATGACAAGATAGGTATTTAAAAAAACTCTTCAAAATTATCAGTAATATTATTTCAGGAGTCTGTTTTCCGGAGAATCTGCTAAAAAGGTGATGAAAGATAATTAAACAGGTTTTTCAAAAATCAATATACGAGGAAGGTGGAAATGGCTTTTTAAGCCCGATAGTAGAGATGTAATTAATAAAGTAATTAGGTGACGGACAATTATTCAAGAAAAGCTGTTTTTATCAGATGATCATGACGTATTATCTGTGGATTAGGCATACTGGGGATACTCGTACCACGATAAAAAAACCGCCGTTTATTCCAGCTCAAGGTGTTGTTGGTTGGTCAAACGCGTGTTTGGCCAAGGTACTAGAATATTGATTGATTCAATAGACCACATTTCAATAATGAAGGTGTAGCCTCAAAAATGAGAGACGTCTCGGCAATCAGGTTATATCCCTCCCTACCCTACAAATGATCCCATTAACACAGGGGATCGTCCCTCACTTTGCTCACGCTGCCAATATTGATCGCGGGACGAGCGTCTGGGTATACATGTTACTTATGTTGTAGTAAGGCATTCTTCCCCCAATGTCTTTACGATATTTAACAACTATTACTACGTAAATCCAAGCGAAGTAGTTTCTCTATTTGTCGCAGCCATATTGCAAAACTCGCCATATTATAAAACGCCTAGACTGATTCCAGTTTATACATCGTATTTTAGTTTAATAGGTAATTTATTATACCTAGATTTGTTTGTTGGTATCAATCACAACATTCATTTTAATATAGAATAATAACAAAACCTACTTAATTTTCTGGCTTAGTTACTATTTTTGTGCCATTTTGCTATGATATTGAATTGAGGTGCAAGAAACAAAATCTTTTTTTTTATCATTTAGTGATAACTTTTTAAGGTTTCGTAGTACGATATACCTACGTAGAGCTATCAATAGCAATATTCAGCGCATTCAAAGTTTAATCGAAATCAAAGGGCTGGGTATCTTTATTAGACTAGAAGTTTATGCAAGTACCTACTCGAAGTGATAGTATCTGGTTACATACAACTAAGCAGCGCAGCGATGTGTAAACACTTAAAACACAAGTTGGCGTTTATAAACCGGCGGCGGCAGGCGGCAACTGGGGATTCATACCGTTATAATACACGGACTCACCGACATAATTTCACTCACAGACACAAAGTAAATATTACCTATTGATACAGACACTCAGTTAGCTAATAATATTAATTAATACTTAGTATCATCCTCATGAAATTTAAAGTAGCCACAGCCTTCCGTAGTACGGAAAACCTGCTATGGTAAATATGCTCGACGCGAACCGTGGTAGTTCAAGAGGACGCGATGTGCATCATTATACTCTTACTACGTAACTAAAACTATACTACACAACTGACACATATGTGTGTCAATAAAATAGCCATGGATGGCATTGGTGGCATTGTAGTCCTGAAGATTCTCTGTCTACTAACTAAGTATTATGATACAAGGAGGATGATGTTCCTAGGCCTCTTATGAATTAAAACACTAGCTAACAGTAGCATCTTTGTAACTGCGAGTGTATTAAATATTCCAATAGGATTTTAGGATTGAATAATGTTGGTTGAAGAATAATGTTTTGTCAATCAAAATAATTGAAAGTTCACACTGAAAGCTCATAGTAGGATTCGAACCCACAACCTTCTCCACGATATCCATGGTCACAACCACTGAGCTATAATTGCCTAAAAAAAACGGATAATGTTAGTTACTTACTACTGATCTTTGAGGTAATCCATATATTCTGTTTCTTAGATAAGATTTTTATGGCTATAATCAAGCTCATCTCCTTTTTTAGCTACCCACTGCTTAGTTGTAATCCTGAAGAACTATTCCATTTTCAAAAGATAAAATCACAACGGCTGCTTGTTGGCATCACAGCACTTAGTTTCAGTGGTATTATTGTTATTCTATTCCATTGCAGAGTCATTGTTAAAAGTATTGACTTTGCTATGGCTTCTATGGTAAAATCATGGAATCTAAACTAAACTAATAAAGAGGAAAGATTTCATTTTTTTGTTTGTTTGTTATGATTTAACATAAAAACTACTTGTCCAATTAAAAAAAATCTTTCACCATTAGAAAGCTACATTATCCCTGAGTAACATAGGCTATATTTTTATCCTAGGAAAAGATAAGATCCCACAGTAACGCGGATAAAAACACGGAGGACAGCTATAAATGATGATACTTTTTTAACCAGGATACTTTTTTAATAAGTCCTCATAAACACTAGTGAAACCATGGGACAGTATGAAAATGTGTTTGCAATTTAAATTACGTACTATTATACAATGTGTATTTTCTCAACTTGTTCAAACGAAATGAAATGTGCGGATGTAAGACAAAAATTATCGATAAAAATCGGGAAAAAAAGTTGATTATGTTAGCAATCTCAAAAACTAACGCTATTTTTAAATGAAAATCTCACCATTTGGTTTTGTCATTGTTTCTTTTTAAGTAAACTATGTATTTTCTTCTAAGTAGTGTCATTAGAAAGCTAGAAAGTCCACCTAGCTGACAAAATAAAAATAAATTACTATATCGAACAGAAACCTGGTACAAAATAACAAAACCAGGGTTCGAAAATATCCGATATTTATAATAAATATCAAAATATCGGATATTCATGACCAGTTTGTATGACAGCCATATTATTAGACATTTTATTGTATTATTTATGTATACTGTTTGCATATATACCATGTGTTTTATACACATAATAAATTATTTAAAAAAACCGGCCAAGTGCGAGTCCGACTCGCGCAACGAGGGTTCCGTAAAGACCTGTAGATATGTAAATAGTTAGTTCCTCAAGGTAATGGGAGTTTCAAGGATTTAAAAAAAAATAATTTCGGATGCAAATTTAGGTTTTCGGATTTATTCCTTTACTTGTGCTACATGACATAGCTTCTTGCCAAATTTAATGATTCTAGGTTAATTGATAGTGCGATAGGTGGATATTTGTGGAAATATACAAAAAATGTTGATCAATTTATTAAAAAGAACACTTTCTTTTAGTTTTCCGTATGACATTACTCCTGAGAATTTGATCCTTATTAGCAACATTATCGGATGGTGTAATAATACAGGCTGTGTATTTTTTTTCAAATTCATTGGGTTCGATTCCCGGCTTGGGAAAACATTTTTTCGAAAATCTAATGATGCAGTTTTAGTTTTAATCAAAATCTGCCTCCAGACTCCTTTCAGCATTTTTCGATATTCCCTTTAGTTTAGGATTTGGCCATTTTGAAAACAGATTTGGCCTGTATATAATCAGATAAAATTATTTTTAAAAATAAAAAACAAAAACCGACTTCAAAACTGTAACCTATACCTATGTACAAACATAAACTAAAAAGTAAAGAATAATATTTTAATTTCAAAGCAAGAGCCATAAAGGACAATCAACAAAATTATTGATATTTATATATCTATTTAATATTTATAAACAGTTCTTTTTGGAGTCGGTGCCAGTCAAGAAGAAGGACAGTTTTGAACTGGACACGAAGTGTTCATACGAGAAAACGTCTTACGACACCTCTCCTTACGGTAATGTTCCTTAGGTCTGCGCCGTCGCTCCCCTACTTTTCGAAAGTTTGTTACAAAGGCAGAATTAAACTGTCCTTCTTGACTGGCACCGACTCCAAAAAGAACTGTTTATAAATATTAAATAGATATATAAATATCAATAATTTTGTTGATTGTCCTTTAAGGCTCTTGCTTTGAAATTAAAATATTATTCTTTACTTTTTAGTTTATGTTTGTACATAGATAGGTTACAGTTTTGAAGTCGGTTTTTGTTTTTTATTTTTAAAAATAATTTTATTTTTTAATTTTTAAAGTTTATTCCTTATTATATGTTATCCTAGGCAAAACTAGTTTGTCCTGAAATCGGGTCTGGCCGGTAAAATATAATATATAACTAGCGGGCCCGGCAGACGTCGTCCTGCCCTGAAATTAAAACAAATCTTGGAACTCGATTCCAGCGCCACCTACCGGGTCCAATTGTATTTTAAAACCATCGAAGAACCCATTGAAGTATACACACGAAATTTCATCCAAATCCAAAAAGTCACGCTCAACGACTCAGTTTGATTCACTAAGGTTTATCAAACGAGATAGAATTTTTTTCGTTTTTGTTGATTTTCTCAAAAAGTGCTTAATCAATTTCGACAAAATTTAAATGGGACCACCTCTGAAGTAGGATCTACCAAACAAAAAAAGAATCATCAAAATCTATTCATAATTGGCAGAGAAATCGAGTAACAAACATACAAAAAAAAAAAAAAAAAAAAAAAAAAAAAAAAAAAAAAAAAAAAAAAAAAAAAGAGAACCTCCTCCTTTTTTTTGAAGTCGGTTAAAAAATCAACTCAAACATAAAATCGTTTTATAAATCAGGAAAAATCAACTAAAAACATAAAATCTTATACATCAGGAAATTAATGCCGCTAGAACCTGTCAATCGCCGATGAGATGCTGCTATTCAGTTTTACCATTTAAGGATTAAAACTTACTTATTAGGGAGTATGTTTTAACTCTACTCCAACGCAATCTACATTTGGGAAGTAGAAATACACTAACGAACAGCAAAAATTTACTTAAAATATCAATTTTTTAAACATTTTTGTATTGATACATATCACAAAAGATCGTTGGATATATATCGGATATATATCCATTGATATATATCCTCGAACCCTGAACAAAACAAATAAAAATTTGTAAAAAATACTGTTTATTTTTTTATATTTGATCCTATCTTTAAAATCCCGGGGTTTTTGAGGTAGGTCTGAGGTTAAAAAATCAATCAATTGCATAATCATTTTTTTTTTTCGATTTTTATCGATAATATTTTGTCTTCCATCCGCACATTTCGTTTTAACAAGTTAAGGAAATACACATTGTATACTTTATGATATTTAATTACTAGCCATTCCCTTCAGATCCCCCCTCTACCAAAAATTATCTTATAATAAGATGTCACAACCATCCAATCTCTATCAATGGTCAAGCTCAATGTAGAATTCAAACCCAAGACTCGCTACAGTATCTGATGTCACTACCACTGAGCAAACATTGTCTTACCATCGCCAATTTATAAATATCAAATAGATTTAATATAATGTTTTAATTACTCTCTTCATACATGTAGGTATGTAGGTAAAATGTATAAATAGGAATTAATATGTAGGATGGTCAAATTGTATTTGAATGATTCATGTGTCATTGAATAAGACTTATTTTTACTTGGCACTTGATTTGATATTTACATCTATTGTCAGTGTCTTCTTAGTCTATTAGCACTGGCAAATACAGCAGCAGAGGATTTAGAGCAGCTAAGGTAAAAACCATAAAAGGTATAAAAGGTAAAGGTAACCATATGGTCTATGTCTTCTATAAAAATAAAAATGTATGTTCGTTAATTTAAATTCGGCTCATTAATTTTTTTGTATGTTCCTTAAGGTCCATGGATGGTTTTAAAACTATAAAAAAAATGTGTAGACATTATAGTAAACACATTTATTTAATTTTTACTATTAACTTTTGACAGAACGAAGTCTGTCCAGGCAGCTAGTTGATAATAAAGATAACATTCCATTACCAGTGAAACTTTATATTACGGTCTTATGCTATTTAACAAAACAGTAAACGTAAAGTGTTACCTTAGGCGGTCAACCACTGCCTGTCTCTTTGGTGGTAGCATCATCTCCTCCATGGGCTGCAACATGTTAGGCGGGTGCTGGGCGGGCGAGGCGCCGGGCAGCAGGCCGCCCGCGCCGCCGCCTCCCACCAGGTGCTCCACGGTGGCTGTTAGTACTTCACCTGTGCCTCTGCTCCAGCATCTTTCACAAGTCTTTAGCCTACACTATAGTTACTCAAATACTACAGCGCATATGTGATAAAACTATTATAAAATAGTTATAGTTTGTCCTGAACACTCCCAACATCATTATCATGTTGTTACTGGCAGTCTTGGCGTACCTATTCGAATCACTCCGACTACTAAGGACATGTGTTATGTGATTTAAAAAGCCAGTTATTGAAATTTTATCACTTTAACTAATACCTACGTCATGAAGGTTTACAGAGTTTGATCTATAATTATAAATAAAGATACACGTCAATATAATTTTGGAACGAGATATGAAGTTAGCACATACACTTTTATTAATTTCAGGATCATTGACGCAACATAACTTGTACAGTTTATTGAAAATATACGTTCTTTGCAAATGAATTACATACAAGTAAATATTTCCAAAAGTTTGAAACGAAATAGTAGAAATAGTGTTCGTTACACAAAATTACACTTCACAATTTTCTCACACTACACGGCCAAACATACCCAAACCAAACATCAACTACTTCAGTCACTAGTCAATTCTCTCTGTCTGTCCACCATCCATTGTCTGTGATCAACCAACTAACCAAAGAGAATATAATCACTAGGTACGTTTACACAAGAATTATATGTACTATCTGGATAGGACGCTCTCCATACCTACTTGAAGCAAATACCTATCAATGAGGATCAGTGAAGTTATAGCAAATTCAATAGAACTAGTTCCCACGTTATTCGTTATGACTTAAGAATGATATATCTTTTTGAATTATCCAAATCGGACCATTACTTACGAAGTTATTAAGTAATAAACATATGCCGTTCCTGTCGCTGAAAGCCAATGCACGCGGGTGCGTGTGACGTCACTGTGAGGGAACGAGCGCAGCCGGCCAGCACTTACTTCTGGTAAACTGGTATTTGGTCAATGTTTTGCCGATTTAATAGCAAGTGTTGTACATTTTTGAATAGCTAAAGAGACGTAGAAGTTCTTAAAATCATTTGCCGAATAAGTCCATATTTTTTTTTCAAAAAAGCACTTCAAAGTTAGAAACTCTTAGTTAAAATTCTTTATTCTACTAACCATTCTCGGGCAGTATTTTTAAGCTGTTAGTAGTAGGTTCAGTTTTTGTTAATCATTTCTATTTATTGACATTCCTTCAACTTAAAACATAAAAAAGGGGCCACTAACAGCTCTAATCCAAAAAAATGGATAATAATACCTTATTTGAGGTTGGTGCCAATCCAGCTAGACCTCTAAATTGTATGAGCGCCGATACAACTCAGAGGTCTATCTTAATTGCTAGTCACTATGTATGTATCGTATGGAGACAGCCTTTAATTTTCAACTTTTTTGGTTAAAAGCAAGGTCTTACAGCATACAAGTAAAGGAAAAATAACGAAAAATAAAAAAAGTTGAAAATTAAGGTATATTTTGGTACTTACAAGTATACGCGAAAATCTAAATTTGCCCATATCTTTTTATCGCGTTGACTCAGGACCTTGATTTTTATACACCTAATAGGGACTATAGATTTCAATATCTGGTATAAATTTTAACTTGCTAGGTCTTTTCGTTCCTGAGATAATCGGTGGTGACACATGGATGGACAGACAGACAGACAAACGGACAAAAGAGTGATCTTATAAGGGTTCCTTTTTTTACCTTTTGAGGTACGGAATCCTAATAAAGGTTATTTTTAAATATTTTTTAAGGTTGAATATCTCCGTAACCATCTCGCTTTTTGTTACAAACCATTCGTTCAGTGTATTCATTGTTAATCATATGATCAAATAAGATCTCGCCGTGGTGGTTAGAGAAAGGGCAATGCCAGTATTGATGTTTCGTATTAAAATCACCCATGACAAGTATCTTAGAGTTTAAACCAAAGACTAGGTCAAGATCTTTGTGTAGTAAATTGAGGTTAGGAGATTGATATGCTGAAATAATAGCAATTTTGTGATCAGATATAGTCAATTGTACGCCGATACATTCTAAATTTTCTGTTTTAAGCGACAAAAGAGGCGTATGCACGATGTCAGATCTAATTAGTATAGCTACTCCTTGGCCAGACCCATCGGCTTTCTTATCTTGCCGATAGCATGTGAAACGGGGAGTGTTAAGTTTACAGTGGGGGGGTATTCTAGTTTCTGAAAGGGCAATAATGTCGATCGAAAGCTCGCTTACTAAGTGTAGCAGTTCAGTAATTTTTGAGCGAATGCCGTCAGCATTCCAGTATAAAACACGCAAGTTATGTGTGCTAGACATATTGTCCTAAGTGAGTTAAAATAAGGATCACTTTATCCATCAAAGTATTACAGCTGATAAATTGACTTTTGATTGTTTTTATGGTCATAAGTATGGCTAACATGTCCGCCGTAGCTTGGTCTTGTCCACTATCCTTTGCAGCAGGACTTATAGGTTTAGATGCGGCAGGGCTTGGAGGTTTAGGAGCAGCAACAGCATTCCAGGGGCGACCGTCAGTTTCACTTGACTTCGTTGGCGGTTTGGTGCTACTGGCTGCTTTTAGTTGGGCTTGCCGGTTTCGGAGCACAAGCAGATATTTTTCACGCTCTTTACATTGGCGGTAATTTGCTGGATGATTTTCCCCACAGTTGCAGCATTTAGCAGATTGTTCTCGGGATTTCTTAGGACAATCCTTAGTTGCATGGGATTCGGTACACTTTACGCACCGGGGTGGCAGATTGCAGTTTCGGGAGGAGTGGCCAAATCCTTGACATCTATAGCATTGGGTCCCATATTGATTATTGCTCTGGTATTTGCGGACTTGGACTACGCTATTACATAGTAGTTTGATTTGGCGGAATTTGGAAAAATCCGCACCAGGTGGTAGCTGAACAAAGAAAGGTGGACAGTAAGATTCTTTGTCTATAGGAACCTTCATTTTTCGAACCAATACGTTGTCGAAGCCGAGCAAAGCAAGTTCGTTTGGGAGTAGTTCTTCGACATAGTCGGGAAGACCAAAAATAACACACTTGTACATTTTCTCATCTTTGCGCGAAAACGTGTGGAAAGCAATATCTTTTAGACGAAGCCCTTCCTTAATAGCTTGATGACTCTGAGACGTGTAGCAGATTATAGCTACTCTATTTTTGCTTCTGTACTGCAAGTGGAAGCTTTTGGAGTAGGTCATAATAGTTGTTCTGATGTAATCATGTGTCCAAGTAGGCTGTATTTCCAAAACTATAGGAGGAATGCGACTGACCTTTTTTATGGATGTTGCATCACGAAAATTTGCAGCGGTGTCCATATTTAACTGTTCACTTGGAAGCGAGATGTACTTATTTGTTGTCTTGATAGGTTCAGGATGACGTTGTTCGGCTGGGCGAGCAGTTATTTTTGGTATTTTCCATTCGTTAGTATCCACGGGACCCTCGAGGGGCCGTTTCCCGACGGAATTTGAACGAGTTAGGAACCTTTCCATCTCGATATTTTATTTTATCGATGGGTGTTCCCATCCCTAAATATCTCGGTGTTACCCTGGATGATCGTTTGTCCTTTTCCAACCACATAAGGAAGGTTCGTGCACGCGCCTACCTTGTGTCCAGTCGCCTTCACTTCATGCTAAACTCAAAGTCCAAACTTGCCCTAAAAAGCAAGGTCAGACTTTACACCGCGTGCATCCGCCCCATTATGCTCTATGCATGCACTGTGTTCGCACATGCATCCCCCAAGCTGATCCATAGCCTCCAAGTGGTTCAAAACCGCTTCATGCGCAAAGCCACGGGCGCCCCGTGGTACATGCGTAACCTAGATCTACACATAGACCTCAATCTGCCCACAGTTAAGCAATTCATTAAGTGCGCTTCTCGCCGTTATTACGATCGTGCCCTAAACCACGCGAATCCGTTAATAGTCAAAACTGCCAACTATACTCCTTCAAAGATCTCAAAAATCCGTAGGCCTAAGGTCGCCCTCAGCGAGCCGGATGACCCCATAACTTTAGCTCAAATTCAGGATAGGGAGGCTCGCGCAGCCCTCGAGAAACAACGCCCGCGTTTCCGCCCTCGCCGGAGAGGCCCGTCGCGACGTCCCACTCAGATTCAGTCTCGTCCCCCCGTTAGTCAGTCATTAACGGCCCGAGCCGCCACAGTCAGCAATCCGACCGTCCCCTAAAAACTCCTCTAAATCGCTTAGGCGAAGTCCGTCCCACTTTTTGTGTCCCCCGACGACGCCCTGAGCCGAGGTTCGGGCCCCAACTGGGGCGCCCTCAGCGGTGAGTCGTCACAAACAAACACGGCTGAGAGCCCTAAGCGCTCGCCGAATAGTCCGCGTAAGGGTGTCTATGGTCCTTCAGACCGCCACCTTTAAGTCCTCCTCAAAAAAAAAAAAAATACTCTTAATATATTACATACTCTTTGATACTCTTGGGTTTGATTGATTTGATTGAAGCACGTCAAAAAAGTAAAGAAAAGGAAAGATTTGCGTTCCGTTCATTAGAAAGTTACTCGTCCGCTATCATAAAAAATGTCAACGTTACTCTCAAAGTTAGGACCAACTACTAAACAGGCGAGGTTATTTCTTTCGTCGAATGTTTTTCCTATCAGAAACTTTACACTGAGGAGGCACTTAATCACCGGTAAGTAATCTATGAAATAAAGACTATTAGCCCATTTGACGGGCCGGTTAGCGTGGTTGGTTAACACACTGCCTATCACGCCGCAGGTCGTGGGTTCGATTCCCATTCAGGACAGACATTTGTGTGCATGAACATGTCTGTTTGTCTTGAGTCTGGGTGTAATTATCTATTTAAGTATGTATTTACAAAAAAAAAGTAGTATATGTAGTATCAGTGATCTGGTTTCCATATTACAAGCTCTGCTTAGTTTGGGATCAGATAGCCGTGTGTGAAAAATGTCTGAGGATATTTATTTAATTATTATTTAGAAATCGACACTAAAAAAAAAGGTTGATGTAGTTCTGAATTTTTAGTATGTTGTGTTGTATGGACCAGAGTTAGGGACCTAGTGTGAATCCAAATTTGCAACTTTGTGATCTATACTAAATTATTGTGAATGATTTATTAGATTTCTACTGGGCTATATTAGGCATAGAATATTGAATAATGAAACTGATATTTTACTGAAGTAGAGCACAGGCGTTTTGAGGCTATTTGCTTTACTTACATAAATATTAATAACTCCAATCATACCAAACTTGCATCTTAACCAATGGCTCATCACAGGACACTCATCCCCAAACTACTGTTTAAAAAAATAAAAATAGTATGATATGCTTTGTGTAGCTTGTATGTACCTCATAAAACTGAACAGTCATTGGGAATGACCTTGTAATTTTAGTAAAATTAGTGAAATACCTGTAGATTTAATCTTAATCTCTCTCCCTCTCCCTCTTCTTTAAGTGATATATCTAATTCTATGTTTCAATAAACATAAATGTTAAATTCTGAATGGCAAAATATTATTTTTATTTATTTTTGTTGAATACCTTGTTTCACACATATTAATCATGCCATTGCAGTAAGACCTGTATCACAACTGAAGAACCAGAGATACTATACAACTGTCACTGAACAGAAACAGACTGAAACTCTTAAAGGCAATTCAGAAAAAAGAGAATTTCAAGCAGAGACACGAATGTTACTTGACATTGTGGCTAGATCTTTATATTCAGATAAAGAAGTAAGTATTAACAACTGCTTTTAGGGAGTATGAATTATTTAATTTATTTGTAAATATATTTCTGGAAATAAAATAGAGATGACAACTTAAAATTATAGCACATTTCCAGCAAAATCATATTTATGAGCCAACAACCCATACAATAGTCAACCCTTTTGGTAGGTAACTCATGTTTTTAAAGTTGTCAGTGATTATTATGAAATAGGGCCCAGGACCTTTTTGTTATACCACTAGTGACAACCAGGCTGGCGGTGATAAGTGACCTGATGGTGAGTGACTACCTTGACTCAATCTTTATCTAAGCCTATGACAATGTTGGGGTGTGAACTGGTCTAATTGAGTATACAATTTTACAATAGCTACATTGCCTTATGCTTGTAACAGGTATTCATCAGAGAATTGATCTCCAATGCTAGTGATGCCCTTGAAAAGTTCCGCTACCTGAGTGTGAGCTCATTCTCAGATGCACCAAAACTAATAGAAATTGATAGAGCCCTTGAGATCAGACTCTCAACTGATAAGCAAAACAGGACCATTACATTCCAGGTAAAATATTAAAACTTTACTACTATCATATTTCCAAATGCAATTAATTATTTTGTAGAGCAGTATTTGTTTTTACAAGCTATTATTCAGCTAGTTAGTACATTTAGAGAGTATAGTTAGCAGAAACCGTAATAAAATAATTAAATCCTAATCCCTCCCATGTTCCGGAATATGATCACTAGCATTGATCTGCGCCCTTAAAGTAGCTTGAAGTTTCCATAGATTATCTGATCAGAAATAAGCAAACAATTTCGTGAAGCTTGTACAAATGTTTCTCATCTGGGCAACCATATGTTGCCCCAAGATGGGTCAAATCTTTAAATTATACTCCTTGAAGAGCTAGATAGTTCTCTAAACTAAAAACCTTGGTTTGGCTCTGGCAAATACCTAATCTATTGTAATGAAAACATTCATAATCTTCAATTTCCATTGCTTTCTATCTTTTGCAACTCTTCTCCACTTTGTGAGTTTTGTTGTCAACCTCTGTTCCTTTTGCCATTTCTAGGGTATCATTCTGTCAGAATTTTGCTCCATTTATTGTGAGGGCTCTGTAACATATGACCCATCGATCTCCATTTCATTTGGTCTAACATATTATAAGGGCTAGAAGAGGAGTGACAGACATTCATAATCTTAGGTGTATTCTATTTAATTTGGATGTAGGAAGGTGAATGTTTTAGACGTTAAGGTAAATATTCACATTTGCAGGACTCTGGAATTGGTATGACTAAAGAAGAACTTACCCAAAATTTAGGGACTATTGCACGTTCAGGTTCCAAATCATTTATTGAGGAAATTAAGAAACAAGGTGCCGAAGATGCTAGCTCTATCATAGGCCAGTTTGGAGTTGGTTTTTACTCAGCATTTATGGTAGCTGACAAAATTGAAGTCTACACACGTAGTAGCACATCAGGATCTCCAGGATATAAATGGTCTTCTGATGGGTAAGTGTTAAAAAACATCAAGCTAAAAGGATCTTTTGTTACAAACAATATTAATAATAATTAAATATGAATTACAGTTCAGGAACTTATGAAATACAAGAAGCTGACGGTATCCCAGTTGGCACCAAAATTGTAGTCTATCTTAAAACAGATTGCAGAGAATTCTCTGATGATGACAGAGTAAAATGTAGGTTCAATTAGTTCCTTTGTAAGCTTCTTTTAATGTTCTTTTACATATCTAATAATATTGTTTACATCTTTCAGCCATAATAAAAAAGTACAGCAACTTCATTGGTAGCCCAATTTTATTGAATGATGAACAGGTCAATTCAATTAAGGTAGGTTCCTACCTAGCAATCATTGTTGTAGTTCAGTTTACAATTCTTTTAAAAAAATCGCTTACGACATTTTCAAGAATTGTCATTATTCAAGGCGATGATAACTCAGTGGTAGTGACGTCGAATACCGCGGCTAAGGGGTTCGAATCCTACTATGGGCTTGAGTTTTCGGTGAAGGAAAACATCGTGAGGAAACCATAGTGGTAGGGTAGGGGCTGCCTACAACCCTCAAGTTGAAAATCTGCCACCATTCACATGTTGGAGTACTTGAGAGCCAGTTTAAGGCATTGAATAAAGTGTACAACACACTGGCAATCCACCTGGTATTGCTAATGTCTATAGGCGACGGCAGTCACTTACCATCAGGTGACCCACCTGGCTCGTTGTCATTTGTGCTATAAAAATATATCAAAAATTGAGATGCGACTAATGTTCGACGTAGTATAAGTTTAAGGTTGCTGTGTATCAATATTTTCCTTTTATCTATATTTACAGCCTCTTTGGTTGATGGAACCTAAGGAAGTGACACATGAGCAGCACATTGAGTTCTATAAATTCATCAGTAATTCATATGACAAGCCCAGATTCACACTACATTACAAAACCGAAGCTCCACTAAGTATAAGGTCCATACTGTATGTTCCTGAAGGGAAACCAGGGCTCTTTGAAATGTCCCGAGACTCGGATGTTGGTGTTGCCTTGTACTCAAGAAAGATATTGATTAAAAGCAAGGCGGAAAATATATTACCCAAATGGTTAAGATTTGTTAAAGGTAAAATTTAAAATACAGTTTTAATTATTATAGGGCAAATGATGGCTATGAATGGCAAAATCGTATAGGTAACCAAAAATGCTCGAAAGGAGTCACGACGCCGATTTTTATAAAAACTAAGTATACTAAGTAGATTTGAAGAATACAATGTTGCAAGCAGAGAATAGGACCTGAAATAATAATGCGCCATTCCATAGAGTCGGTTATAAGTAAAGGAAGGGCCCATTTTTAAGAAAATACAATATTTTTTTTTTTATTTATAGTTAGAATCCATTGTCTTCAATACATAGCCCCACTCGATGGCTCAATTAATTAAAATCGTTTCATTCAAGTCTTTGATCAACAATAGCTATAGATATCGGGTCACATACAAAATCCAAGCTAAATGCTATCTGCGTAAATATATACTTTTACAGTTATATTTGTTTACTAACGAACGGAGAGAAATGTTTTAAAACAGTTTTAAGTTCAACCTAATTACAACCATAGCACCCAGTAATAAAGTCACAAATCTTCAAAATATTATCTAATACTTACGATCATTAGTCACATAAAACGAGCAAAGCAATAAACTACTCCTGTCACTTTAAAGAAAAAGACATAAGTTAAAGAACATTTCGTGTAAAATCAACCTTAAAGAGCAACAAATAAAGTATGTTTTCCCTTTATTGCCTTGAGAGCTACATCGTTTTGTTTCGTTTATTTTTTCTACTTCGAAGTTTGTGCGTGTGTTGGCGAGCCTTGACCAAACATTTGTAGCGTTGGTAGCGTGGTTTAAAATATGTAATTTTGTTCAAAATTGTATATTATTTGTTAGTTTAAAGCTTAAAATATCTCTTATTCTTTATGTTATTACCGAAAGTAAGATACTCCGGCCTTTAATTTGCTTTTTCGAGCATTATTTTTGCAACTTTTGAATACACACTGCGGCATTGTGAGACATGTTTACATTGGCTGTGTTCAAGCGAACTAAACAAAATAAGAGCTCACTTTTCAAGTGCGCTCTTATTTACCGAGACGTAATTTTTGTGCCGATCCGGTATCTATAGCTATTCTTGATCGAAGGTTTTACCTACTGAGAAAATAATTCATAGGGGTCCGGCGACCTCGTCAGCATTAGACCAGAAAATTTTCGCCTAATTTATTTTTAATTGCGGCTATATAGGTTGGTGATACCTGTCCTTGAAACAATAATTGTTGAGTCTGGGCTTGATACTTGCCATCCATGCCCAGTTCAAAGAATCATCCTGAATGTATATTTTAAGGCGATGATAGCTCAGTGGTAGTGACGTCGTATACCGCGGCGAAGGTCGTGGGTTCGAATCCAACAATGAGCTTGAGCTTTTGGTGAAGGAAAACATCTTGATGAAACCATAGCACGGTGGTGGGGTACTTTGTAGTACCCAACTGGCTGGCTACCACCCTCATGTTGAAAAACTGTCGCCAAGCACCTATTGGTGTGTTCCGACTGCTGCACTTGGGAGCCAGTTCTTTGTGTGCTTATCATGATGAGATTGTGGTCAAACACAAGTTTATCGAGGAAAAAAAATATTACTTACTATTTTAAAATTAAATTTTAATCATTTATTTTATTTTATAGTAACAGAAATAGACTACAATCAAATAATATGTAACTTTTACACAGTAATTTTGTATTCTTTTGTATAGGTGTTGTTGACTCTGAAGATATTCCGCTTAATTTAAGCAGAGAGTTGTTGCAAAACAGTGCCCTTATTGTGTAAGTCTTGAATTAATTTACTAGTCTTAAACAATTTAAAATAAGTACATAACATTTCATTATAAATTGTTTATTTGCAGTAAATTAAGAACAGTGCTAACCAACCGGTTTCTCAAATTCATGGTTGATACAGCACAAAAGGATCCTGTTGGCTACGAGACTTTCTATAGGGATTACTCCATATTTTTGAAAGAGGGCATTGTAACTAGCCAAAGTCCGTTAGAGAGGGTAATATATTTTTAACTAATAATTTTTTATCCTATTTAGTTTGTATTTAAATAACGTATATTTTTGCTTTGATTTTGTTTCAATAGGAGGAAATCGCTAAACTGCTCCGTTTTGAATCATCTAAACTAGAAAGTGGACAACGTACATCTCTTGCTGATTATGCCGGCCGTCAGAAGAGCGATCAGAAGACAATTTATTATTTAGCCGCTCCTAGGTAATGCATACACTTTATAGATTCTATAATAATGGTAATTGGAGTCTATCTATAATTTAGACCCGTTAATGCTTTTGCTATTTTGCCCTATTTTTGATCTTATGGAGCATATGCATAGTTTTATCATTTTATTATTAAAAAGGCAGTAAATAAGTAGAGTATAATTTTCAGCCGTGAATTAGCTGTAACATCACCTTACTACGAATCTCTCAAGAAACGGGATCTGGAAGTGTTGTTTTGCTATGAGATGTATGATGAGTTGGTTCTGTTGGAACTGAAGGAGTTTGGTGGACGGGCGTTGGTTTCTGTTGAAAATGACATGCAGGGAGATTCTAATGATAAAGCAGATGATATTATTGGTATGTATATGAATATATTTAACCAAAAAAGGTACACTCTTAATCACATCACATTGTATCACATCTCTACATTCAAAAGATTAAGCCAAATGCAAAGCAATCCAAGTCTACTCACTTGACTTGCTTGACCGATAATTCCCACACATCAAAACTCGAATGAATTCTCAACCGGATAAAGTTTAATATTTTGACGACTGGCCGCTGAAAGCACTCCAGGTGAAGCAAGAAACTCGGTTCAGGGCGTCGCCGGGGGCACAAAAATTTAATGTTTTAAGGGATGGTTGATTAGTAGGTACAAGCCAGGCCGCCAACGACGAGGGACGAGACTGAATCTGAGTGGGACATCGCGTCGAGCCTATTCGGCGAGGGCGGAACCGCATGCGATTTTGTAGGCGAGGTTCAACACCTTACATTTGCTTGTACTCGTGCAGAAACAGTACTGCAAACATTTGAAAAATGTTGCTTAATTTTTCCTCACTGCAAAGTTCGACTGAGTATTGACATTATCTTAATAATGTCAATAATGGATACCTATATCCATCCCTAGTTCAGCTGTGGTCTTATTCTCCTTATTGGTCCTTTAATTTATATTATTCCATCGCTGCATCATTAAACACCGTTATCTACCGGGTTTAAATCTGCAGATCTTGCTGGCCAGGGAATCACTGTGCCGATTAAACCATTCGTTCGTCCTGTACACAGTTGAACTGACGTAATTTCGTCAGCTAGATACGCACAATTGGGCTCGCTCACTACTTCCGCGGATAACCACCCCCATATATCAGAATATCAGCTGAGATTCGTCCAGAACTGAAACGGGACAATTATTATGCTCTTCTGTATATCTCGTACCGTTCTATCTCTATGTTGGTAATTCAATCGAAGTTCAAACATTTTCATTCCGCGAAATTAGCTGTAGGTAGGTACATATATACATATAATACTTTATACTTATATACATATAAAGAAAATATTTATTTTGGAAAAAACCTTACATATTTTTTATACAGGTAGTGATGGCTTGCTGCAATCACAAATAGATGAACTTGTTACGTTCTTGAAGTCTGACTTGGCCGGGAAAGTATTTGAAGTCCGAACAACACAGAAGCTGGACACTCATCCTTGTGTGATCACAGTTCCTGAATTAGCAGCAGCTCGCCATTTTATACGCACTCAAGCGCAGGCCCTTAGTGAAGAAAACAGATTCGCTTTATTAAGACCCCAATTGGAAATTAACACCAAGTGAGTATAAGAATATTACTACCATGACCATGAATGACCATTCCTATGAACACTTTGTAGTATTAGTCACTGAAGTCAGCTAGAAATGTAGCCTTAATAGAATGTGTTATAAGGGCTTTATTCATACTAGTCAATAAAAAAATACGTTTTTCATCCAAGTTGGTATGTATTGATTTATTTTTTAATTTCAGGCATCCAATCGTCAAGAAACTACACAAACTCATATCAACAGATAAAGAATTAGCTGAAATGATCTCGAAACAACTTTTCTCTAATGCCATGGTGACCGCGGGGCTAATTATGGATCCCAGAAATTTGATCACACACATTAATGACCTTTTGGTTAAAGCTCTAGATAAACATTGAATATGATTTGTATTTTTTAATTCCTTGGTACCTACCACATTGTTATGAAATTTATTATTATTTTGTGTTACGATAATAAAAAAAAGATGTTATCTGTTTCTCTGGTGTCTCTGGGTGTTTCTCTGGTGGTCCCACCAAATTGTTGGTTTCACGTCAACAGCGAAAATAATGCTGCCGATATATGCTTGCGCGGTACGATGCCGGCTCGCTTCGTGGAAGTTGCTGCGCCCTGCAGAGCGGGTGTTTACGGCGCATAGATACTACGGCTCTCAGGACATGTCTCAATCCTTAAATATCTAAACATATCGAAGAGACTTTCCAGCATATGCCTCCAGAGAGTGTTGCAATATTGCGGCCACATAGCCCGAAAACCCTCCTCCGACAATCTGCAGAAACTAATGGTCTCGGGAAAGCTGGAAGGAAGAAACCTATGGGACGCGGCCCAATAAGATGGTCCAAGTCCAAACAAGGGGGACTTAAGGGGGGGATAGGTGAGCGGGTCACCTACCAAATATACAAAAATGACCTCAGTAAGTGTCACTTTTCTCGAGATATTAATATCTAATATTCAAAAATCAAAAAAAGTAGAATATCGAAATATCTCGAAAATGGTGACCTTTTTATTGAGGTCATTTTTGTATAGGTACAACGTGTTACAAAATACCCCGTAAAAATATAATTAATTATCAAAGCCAACTTTGTCAACCCTAGTAAGCTGTCATGTCAGGGACAGCTTACTAGGGTTCAACCAGATTCATCCGCTAGGAGTAAGTGGAAAGACTCTTTGGGCCTACGTAGAGTATTACTACGATAACATGACCCGCCCCTCCACAATTCAAAACGTTTGAAAGTATTTACAACGCGCAACCACGCATGTGTGCGTACCGATACGGCCGTCAAACAACTAGTCGAGCTAGCAAATCCAAGGATTTGTTGCTCGACTAGTGGCGTTCATTAAATTAGTATGGCGCTGCACTGTCGTACTCTATGTAATGACACGTGCGTTGTCTTCCGCGGTCAACTAGTTGTGGTCACAGATTACTGATATGTAGCTAGCTATGTGGTAAGTTGACCAACAAATATGGTAATAGCATTAACAGACGTTCGAACTTGGTACGGTCCGGACAGCGGATTCGGTACGCTCCGTACCATATCCGTTCGTCGGGAGAGTTGTCTGTCGAACATAATTATTATTATTTCGTGTTCGGTTCGGTCCGATGGTTTGCGCGTCGGATTTGGTCCGCTCCGTACCAAATCCGCACGTCTGTACGCTCGGACCGGACAAACGCACGGCAGTCACGATCGGAGGTACCTTCTGGAGGTAAAACGTGCGTCAGCGCATTATCGCACTATGGTGGATCTAGTCGCAAGTATATACGGAAACCTTAGCAATTTGATTAACTTCATGTGACTAAATTCATCACGATTTTTTAAATACGATTTTGCCCACTCCTTTATTTTTTTTCAGGCGGGTCACCTGATGGTAAGTGACTACCGTCGCCGCCAATACCAGGGGGATGTGTTGTACACCTTATTACAATGCCCTTGTAACACACCAATAGGCGCTTGGCGGCAGATTTTTAACTTGAGGGTGGTAGCCAGCCAGTCGAGTACTACAAAGTACCCTAGCACCGCGCTGTGGTTTTCTCACGATGTTTTCCTTCACAGAAAGCTCAAGCTCAGTGTAGGAATCGAACCCACGACCTTCGCCACGGTCCAAGTGAACGAGTATTTTAATACAAGGTATTATTAGTAGTGTTAGTTTCTTGTACAATGTGTTTCATTTTAGCCAAATTACTTTGCAAACCAAATGAATGAAAAAAACGAAAAACGAGGTAGGTAACGTTTTTAAAATAATATTCAAAAATAATGATTTCATTTCATTTATTTGCATTCCACAATAAAATTATTTTACACCTTAGGTTACCACCTAATTAGGTTTAGTCAATTTGTGGACCCTGTCGGGCACAGCAACACTTACAATAAATAAGTAGAAGAGAGGACAATTATTACATTTTTATTTAATATGTCATATATTTATTAGTATATTATTTCATTTTTATTTAATATAAAATGAGTGATTTTTAATATTTGTTTTATTAGTAAGTATTTATTTTTATAATAATATTATGATTATCGCAATTTGTATTATTATTTTTATGTATGTAGTTTGTTAGTTTATATAACTTTTTCATCATTTATGTAGTCATTTACTGTATAATAAGCTTTGTTTATTAGTAATTGTTTTAGTTTGTTGATAAATGCTGTATCGGTTTCGTCTTTTAGTGAATCTGGTAATTTATTATATATTTTTATGCACATCACGTAGGGACTTTTAGCGTGTAGAGTTATGCGGGATGTTGGTATGTCTTAGTGTTCGGTTAGTATTATTTTCTCCACGCTTTGTGAAGAAACACATATATTTTCTGACAAAGCTGCATATTTCCAAGATATAAAGGCATGGCAAGGTTAGAATTTTGTAATTTTGGAAAAAGGGTTTGCAGCTAGTTGTTTGGTCTATATTTGTAAGAATTCGAATAAATTTTTTTTGTAGGATAAAAAGCGCAGGTGCATCAACACTATATCCCCACATGATAACGCCGTAGCTCAGCCACGAGTGGGCATAAGCGTAGTAGGTAACTAATGCGGTTGGTATGTCGGTCGTTTTTTGATTTCGCGAAAGGCGTAGGTTACTTTTGAGATTTTAGATTTTATGTTATGGACGTGAGTCTTCCAGCTGACATGCGTATCTATAGTCCTAATAATGTGAAGTCGCTAATGGTTTCTAATTTATTATTGTTTATGACAAGATTAACTGTTAATGGTGATTTTTGACATGGATGAAAGGTCATAACTTTTGTTTTTTTATAGTTAATTTCTAGGTCATGTTCGTCCATCCATTTTATTGTTTTGCTAATTATGCAGTGAAGCTGCTCGTTTATGTTGTCGTTAATTTGGCATGAGGTGAGAAGGGATATGTCGTCAGCAAATAGTACACATGGCTCTTTCATGATCTTCGGAAGGTCGTTGATGTAAATGAGGAATAATAGACATCCTATAACACTGCCTTGGGGAATTGATGCATTTATAATCTTTTTGTCTGGTCTAATATTCACTATTTCTTTTTTTTCATGGTTGAAGTGTTCCATTTGTACGTACTGTTCCCTATCTTTAAGATACGTTACCATTGATGGGTGGTTCCACGAATTCCTATTCCGTAAAGTTTGTCCAGTAGAATATTAAATTGTACTCTGTCGTATGCTTTGGTCATATCCAATAGTATGCCGACCGCATACTTCTTTTTATTTATTATATATTAATTACTTCTTGTATATATTTGTAAACAGCCAAAGCTGTTGATCGTTGCTTTCGGAAGCCGTTTTGTCCTTCATCAAATATCTTAAATTCCTCACAAAAATTATATACCCGGTCATACATGGCTTTTTCGAATATTTTGGAAGCGGTTGGTAAAAGAGCAATAGGGCGGTAGTTGCCAGGGTCTGTTTTCAAGTTTTTCTTAAATAATGGTTTTATTAATGCCTTTTTTAATAGTTCAGGGAATATACCTTCTTCGAACGACTGATTAATTAGTACGCAAAAGGGAAGTGCTAGTTCATCTGCACATTGTCTAATTAAGGAAGGTGGTAGTAATTCATCGATTCCATGGCTTTTTTTGTTTTTAAGATTTCTAATTATTTTGTTTGTTTCACGAAAGTCTAAAGGTCTAAGAAAGAATGTGTTTACAGTAGGAGTGATTACAGACAGGCCGCGACCGACCTGTCGTGTGTTCTTATCACCGATAGATGCAAAAAATGAGTTAAACTCGTTTACTATTTGTTTAGGATCAGAAACTAGGGTATTATTAATTTGTAATTGAATATTATTTTTATTTGCTTTTGGTCGTTTGTTAGTACGTTCATTTATTATAGCCCACATAGTTTTAACTTAATTTTGAGACGATTTTATTTTGTTAATGTATTGTAATTTTTTTGCAGTAATAACTGTTTTTTTTTAATATTTTTTCGTAATTCTTATAGTATTTTGTGATTATTTGATTGTTAGATTTGATACTAAGTATTTTTAAAAGCCTTTTATTTTTGCATGATAATTTTAAACCATTACTCAACCAATATTTTTTGTAACATTATTTTAATTTGATTTTACGTTTTGGGATGGTTAAGTCTAATATATTTAATAGTACGTGATCAAAAGCTTCATACTTTTGGTTAATGTTAATATTTTCTTTTTCAGTATCGCTCCAATTGATTGATTTTAGAGTAGATTTAAAACTGTCAATGTTATTTTGATTAAAAAGTCGTTTTTGAGTGTACCAAGTATTTACTTTAATATGATGTGGTTGCGGTATTTTTATGTTTATGATTGTACCGCAATGGTCTGAAAATCCTAGTTCTTCCACAGAAGCATGTATATTTTTATCATTAATGTTTGTAAATATAAGGTCCAAGCAGATTGATGTATTTTGTGTAATGTGCGTGGGATGTTTTATATATTGTGTTAGTTTGTACTCAGACATAAGATTTATAAAGTTATTAGATTTCAAGTTATTCTGTAGTATATCTATGTTAAAATCCCCGCCTATTATTACGTTGAGTTTATAATATTTTTTGTTTATGTAGGTTAATATTTTGTTAAGCTGTATGTAAAATCTATCTTCCTCTCTCCTATTCCAATACATCACTATTAACAATATATTTTCATTAATAAGTTCAATTGCGCAAACTTCCAATATGTAGTTTGTTATAAAGGCTCTGGATGTTTTGAAACAGTATCCTAAATTGTTGGTCTATATTTCCGAAAAGTGGAGGTGTTTTTATTTTCTCGTAATGTAGAGATATAATTGATTTCGCTGCTTCTGTTGGTGTTTAATATGTTTCGCTTAGGTTCGGGTCTCAAAGGTAGATATGTTCTTGTCTCTTCATTAAAATTTATTTGTTCTCCTTCAATAAACAATATATTATTTCGTATTACGGCATGCTGTCCTTTTTTCCGCGCTATGAGCATTTTGTCACGAAGAAATTTTCTATATTTCCGTGCTTCCTCATCTAAAAATTCCGAGATGTATAGTCCAGTACCACGGAAATAATGACTGTTTTCTAGCAAGTGTTTTGTCATCCTTTTGCTGATCAGTTCAATGACGAGAGGCCTAGTATTATTATTGTTGTATCTTCCAATCCTAAACGTATCTTCAATGTAGCCTAGCAAGTCTACTTGTAGAATATTGCGAAACATAGTTATTATTCTTCCGTCTTAATCTTGTTAAGACTCTTTATAAATTTCTGATACTTTAGAGGTGCACTTGGTATTTTAGAGGGTGTATTGCTTTGTAACAATTTTATTTCTCGTTGTAC
Source organism: Ochropacha duplaris (assembly GCA_951361185.1). Classification (NCBI taxonomy): domain Eukaryota; kingdom Metazoa; phylum Arthropoda; class Insecta; order Lepidoptera; family Drepanidae; genus Ochropacha; species Ochropacha duplaris. The sequence goes on along the minus strand of OX592695.1, from coordinate 5,262,892 downwards.
TGTTTCTATTTCTTTTTTTAGGTGTTCTATTTTGGTGTTCATTATGTCCATTTCCGCCTTCCGCTGGTCATTTAACAAGGATAGGGCATTTGTTTCTTGTTTTACTTCTTCTCTCAATCTTAAGATAGCGTTGTTAATTTCTGTTTGAATTGATGTTTGTATTTCCATCACTATAGATAGATATATTATTTTCTTTTAATTTTAAGGAAATCATTTCGCTTAGATTATGTATGATATTGAATATGTATTTAACCTACAAGTATTTAATGTAAAAAATTAATCTCTGCCTCGGGTGACCGGCGGGCGGGGAGCTTTTTCCGTCCGCTAACGCATCAGCTTGGCCATCCAAAGAGGAAACGCTGCCAGCCTGCTGGGAACCTGGCCGATCGGCAGCAGCGGCAGCCTCGAAGAAGTTTTATTATATTATTATAGTTGTACAGTTGTTTGTACTTTGTATATTTTGTACATTTGTTGTAAATAAAAAAACCTATATTTGGGTGGTTCTACTCAGGAGGGACGAAAATGAAATGATTTTTGGCATCTAAGGTCAGTAAAAGTAGCTTGACGTCTAGCTTAGGTCGTTCTTTTACTGATCTCAAACGCATTACTTTTGCCACATTAACAATCGCAATTTTAGCGCGATTGGATAACGTCGTAGGCATCAAAGAGAATATTATATTACCATGCGGTTACTGCGAGATCCGGCCGTCTGTTGTGCCTAGCGGATTTGGTACGCCGTACAAATCCGCTGTCCGGGCCGTACCAAGTTCGAAATAACAAGTGAGATATTACGAGTAGTGATTGCATAAAAACGATGAATAAATTTTATTGTGTAGAAATATTAAAATTTAATTTAATAAGGGCTATAAAATAAAACCTTTTTAATGAATTTGTAACACATTTACTTTACAAATATAAGCAATTAATTATAAAAAATATTGTATAATTATTATAAAAAACGTTTTTTTTTTATTCTGTATAAGCTATATTTTTTCAATTTATATTTATAGCGGAGCAACTGCACGTCATGTTTTTCAACAAGCGCTTGATGATCATTGTCTTTAGTAGTTTTCCACTCATCCTAAATCTAGAAGTATACGCCGTAATGTTTCCAAACATCCATCAAAATTTATCTTTTCAGTAAGCACCCTTTTCAGAGCTTTTAACGTTGGATATTGTTTATACTCTCTAGGAAAGTTACTGATAGTACGCCTTATTACCCCCTTGTCAAAGTCATCGATGTCACGCTTTAAACATTTGCGAGGATTTTGTTTTTATGTGGTGAACTCATTTGAGTACCAGTTGCATCACATTTCGCTTTTTCTTTGAGAATTCTTGTTATCGTCTTTTCGCTAACTCCCACAGCTCTTGAAGTTCTCCATCTAGCGTCTGTCAAGCGTTCCACTCCATTTTCAGCCTCAAAGTAGGGGTGAGGGGGGCATAACGGGGACGCGAGGCACGACCCATAAGTATAACATACCTACCCCAAAAAAAAATATTATTTTCACTGATGTGTAAACCCTATTTCAGTAAAATTAAAGAGTAAACTACGCAGAATTTATCTACATTTCTACCTAATTCGCGGAACGACAAAAATCATCATTTTTTTCCAACTTGTCATTTTTGAGGCCAGTACTTGAGTATAATGACATCCTTGTATTTGACAACATTTATGAATGAAAAATAGAAAAACTAATTAAGGGATTTACTACGATAACATGACCCGCCCCTCCAAATTACTGTACGAGTACGCTTAGTCACATCCTTACGAAAGAGTTTTTATGTAGTTGTAAGTATTCGTCTTCAGTAGCAGGCCGGCAACTTCTCAGATATAATAATGTAGGGGAGAGGGGGGCATAATGGGGACGTTAAGGAAAATACACAGTAAAATAATCAACGCAATGTATTTATTAATTAAAACTAATCACAACACTTTGGTTGGTCCAAATTATCAATTTATGCCTTTTGCGGTTGAGACCATGGGTCCGTGGGGGTCTGAAGCTCGTCGTTTCGCAAATATTTTATGTAAAAAATTAATCGAGGCCTCGGGTGACCGGCGGGCGGGGAGCTTTTTCCGCCAACGCATCAGCTTGGCCATCCAAAGAGGAAACGCTGCCAGCCTTCTGGGAACCTTGCCGATCGGCAGCAGCGGCAGCCTCGAAGAAGTTTTTTATGTATTGTAATTGTAAATTTGCATGTATATTTTGTACATTTGTTGTAAATAAAACTAGTGTGTTTATTTGGTTACTTATTAAACTATCATTTGGCATAGAATTTGGTGCTGTAAATAATCATAATGATGTTATAATTTTAATTTTTTGAAACTATAATGAAAACCCCATCGTGCCCCAGGGTAGGGGCAGTATGGGGTACGTATTGATTTTGCGTCACAGTACAAGCAGATGTGGATTTCTCCTGTATTGTTGTCGTCTACACCAGCACAAGCTGTATGAGCCTACCGTCCACATAGTTGGCAAGCCACCCAACCTCCCGAAGACTTTAAATAAGTGTGGTTCACGTCATGGCAGTACAGGCACATGGTATCGTCGTCCGTATTCTTTTTCATCCATCCAAACTTTCACGTTTATAAAATTATTAGGCGTAAATGAGTAACAAACATACATCCATCCATCCATCTAAACTTTCACGTTTATAATATTAGTATATGGATAACATTCATTTGATCCAAATCCAATTGTATTTCCCAAAACAAAAGTTCTATCTAGTCTGTACCTAGACTGCCACGCAAATGTTACCAATTAATTAGCATCCAATTAGTTAGGGGATGTGAAAGTGAGATAGCTATAGAAAAGGTGCTTATCTGCGTGTACGCATGAGTGCGAGTAGTAAAAGGATTAAGGAAGCTACTCACGAAGTTTCAAGTATGTATTGATCATAACAAAATGGGTGGTATCCCGTGGATTACTTAATATTGGCAGAAAACTAAAAATGTTTGAAGGAATTTCTTCGTTAAGTTGACGGAATTGAAAAATTATTGTTGACAGCACTGCTTGTCCGGCCGTGCCGGCCAAGAATTATGTGTACTATCTGGATAGGTAACTCTCAATACCTACTTGAAGCAAATACCTATCAATTGCGAAAAAGAGAAAGATAACAACTACGTTGGAACAATCTCTCTTTCTTTAATTCAGGGTAAGTAGGGTTAGTCTGTGGCTAAAGTGGGTGTACTCTTCTAACGTACCTAGTGAGTGGTTATATACTCTTTGGTCAGTCGGTCGCTACATGTAACAAGCGGTTACATACTCTTTGTATGTACATATCGTAATCTGTGGGTCGGTCGGTTGTACTGTTGTGCGTCGGTCATAGCTAGCTACATACATACACAGATTACTGATATGTAGCTAGCTACAGATATGACAGTCGAATTTGCCTAGTTTCTACATTAGCAGTTATGGCGCTGTTGTCGCTTTATCTATAATGGCGCGACACACACACATACAAAATTGAATAGTGCTGTCAATCTATTATTTATTCAATATGGCTGTTATCGATAATTTTTTGTGTAGTGTAGTGATGTACCCGATATCGACAAAATCTACTAGGGTTTAGGGTATTTATCCTTTTTTTAGGTAGATAATCAAATAAAACAAATTATCTATTTTGTGGTCATTTATTTGCTTTCTTTTACCTATAAGTTTTATATTTTCTTAGCCTTGTTGCATGATTGCATTTTCAAGACGTACTTTTATTCTATTTTTCCACTTAAAATTTTATTTATTATATTGCATCAATTGTGGCATTGCAGGCGAATTATGAGTGCTATGTAATATTCCATTACATCTAGACTGGTTGTGTCAATATATTTAAATATGTTTTAAGGAATTTTGCCAAAATTCTTGATGAGGAGAATTTGGTTTCACTGTGCCCCTTGGTTGATCTGGCGATCCATTGACGCTGTCGAATAGATGGTCACCACTACTGCTGTAGTCTCCATTGTCTCCATAGGAGTGTTGAGCCGCTTATCTGAAATATTGAATTTGTTAAATAAACATTACAACAGAACAAATAGATAGTGGAAACATTGGAAAGTTGGATGAATAGACAGATAGTGTTTCATTCCATGGAATTTGGACAGGATAACGTCTGTTGAGTGAGCTAGTAATTTAAGCTTTACAGGGTTGACATTACTGTCTGATTCTGTCATAGCCTCTGTGTAATTAATTTATCAAGGTAAGATCAATTTATTCATACCTGTGATGGTAATTGGTTCTCCTGTTGAGTTGTTATAATTTTGCTCTCGGCTCTGACAATAATTATTTTCATGCTGTATAATTATGATACCCTGGAATTATTAAAAAACATTAAAGCATTAATGCCTAGTAGTATATGTAGATTCGATAGAACTGAAGAGGATTTGTGTAGGTATTTCAACTAAATAATTGTTTTGTGTAGTGACGGTAAGTGTAGTGAGAAGAGCAAAAAACGTGCAGACGGCAAACGGCTTTAAGAGCACTCGCAGACATATAATATTGTAAGTGGGCCAACTATTGAACAACTTATTTGCATTTTATAATTTAATCAACTTAAGTTTATAATTGTGCGTAAGAGCTCCCGCAGACATACAATTGTAAGTTGACCAACTAAAGTAATTTCTTAAATAGTTAATTTAAATTACTTTACTGTTATAATTTTACATGAAAAATATTTTGAATTAAAAAAATCTATAGAATATTGTAAACATAAAGCTACACAAAGTGGAAGGATACAGATTAAGTTGGACAAGATGTGTGTCTGAAGGAGCCCTAAGATGACAACTAACTGTTGCTCTAGGCGAAAGTTAGTTGCAAGCTAAAGTATAGGTTACATTAAAAGTTTACATTCATACCTTTAGCAAGTGGTAAGCCATGAGCAATTTCCTGTTCCGTAAACAAGCAAGGATAGGAATAACGGATTCGAACACCAGCCTGGTCAAATTGAGTTTGATCAAAATGTTTTTCACAAACACGTTTATTCATCAATAGGTTCTTTGTCAAACCAAGTAATTTATAGTTCATGGGTATGCAAAATAGTCTGCAAGTTTTACTTGTTGAATCACAACCACCAACACAACACTTATATGCACAACGCCATAACGAGAAAGTATGTAAAAGAAATAAATATCACTGATCACTGTACGGAGTACAGCAAAGCGTGGAATTGTATTGTAAACAGAGGAAAACACAAGATAATTTTTTTTTTTTTTTTTTTTTGGGGAGGACTTAAAGGTGGAGGTCTGAGGGACCATAGACACCCTTACGCGGACTTTTCGGTGAGCGCTTAGGGCTCTCAACCGAGTTGCAAATTTTAGACGACTGACCGCTGAGGGCGCCCCAGTTGGGGCACGAACCTCGGCTCAGGGCATCGTCGGGGGGCACTAAATAGTGGGACGGACTTCGCCTAAGCGATTTAGAGGAGTTTTAAGGGACGGTCGGATTACTGGTACGGCTCGGGCCAACTACTGGGGACGAGACTGACTGAGTGGGACGTCGCGACGGGCCTCTCCGGCGAGGGCGAAAACGCGGGCGGTGTTGTATTTGTTTCTTCAGGGCTGCGCGAGCCTCCCTATCCTTAATCTGAGCTAGAGTTGTAGGGTCATCCGGCTCGCTGAGGGCGAGTTTAGGCCTACGGATTTTTGAAATCTCTGAAGGAGTATAGTTTGCAGTTTTTACAATTAATGGGTTCGCGTGGTTTAGGGCACGATCGTAATAGCGGCGTGAAGCGCGCTTAATGAATTGCTTAACCGTGGGCAGATTGAGGTCTATGTGGAGGTCTAAGTTGCGCATGTACCACGGGGCGCCCGTGGCTTTGCGCATGAAGCGGTTTTGAACCACTTGGAGTCTATGGATCAGCTTGGGAGATGCCTGTGCGAACACAGTGCATGCATATAGCATAACGGGGCGGATGCACGCGGTGTAGAGTCTCACCTTGCTTTTTAGGGCAAGTTTAGACTTTTTATTTAACAAGAAATGAAGGCGACCGGACACAAAACAGGCGCGTGCACGTACCTGTTTTATGTGGTCGGCAAAGGACAAACGATCATCCAGGGTAACACCGAGATATTTGGCTCGCCTCTCCCAAGGGATCGGCTCGCCGAACATGGTGACTGGAGGGGGGGGAGTGGGGATGAGTTTCTTGGCGGGACTGAAGAACAGCACCGCCTGACTCTTGGTGGGGTTAATTTCGATTCTCCATTTCCGAAACCAGGGACCTAGGGTGTGAGTCGCGGCTTGGAGAACTTTGGCAATTGCCGTGGGGCTCCTGCCAGAATAATATATTGCGGTATCGTCCGCGAATAGGGCTAGCTGCGCTTTGCTAGTTTTTGGGATGTCACTCGTGTAGAGTGTAAACAATAAGGGGGACAGCACAGAGCCTTGAGGGACTCCGGCTAAAACGGGGTGGGCTGAGGATAGCGCTCCTGTTATTCGGTAGTTGAATTGGCGATTCGACAGGAAGTCTCGTAGGATGGTCACGAGTCTGACTGGCACTCCGAGTTTGTACAGCTTATAAATTAAGCCGTTGTGCCAGACTTTGTCGAATGCCTTTGCAACATCGAAGAACAGGACTCCGGTCATCTGACCTTTCTGAAAGTTGGAGGCGATGTGTTCAACGATACGGTGAACTTGTTGGACGCACGAGTGTCTAGTTCGAAAACCGAACTGCTCGTCGGGAATGAGTTTATTAGCGTCGGCATACGCTTTGAGACGGAGGTATATTAACCTTTCATACATCTTGCCCATGACGTTGAGCAAGCTGATGGGTCGGTAACTGGAGGGCTCGGATTTGGGTTTGCCGGGCTTATGGATCCCAATTACATGGGCTTTTTTCCACTGATGTGGAAAAATGTTATTGGATAAGGCAGCGTTAAAGATCGCTGTCAGGAGCATGATAAGGGTAGCCGGGAACAGCTTTACCACTTTGTTGGTGATTTTATCCGAGCCCGGGGCTTTTCTCGGGTGGAGGTCCCGGATGATCTGCTTGACCTCGTCTGGGGTCACGGGAGGGACGGGGTCTTCCTCTTCGTTGAGAGGAGGTGGGGGTAACGGGAGAGAAGCTCGCCGTTCTACTTCCGAATTTACTTCCTCCATATGAACAGGGTCGATAGGGAGGGAACTGGGTGTACACTGAAGCTCCAGGCTTTCGGCCAGGCATTCGGCTTTTTCCTCGTCTTCGAAGGCGAGTGGAAGGTTGGGCCTTTTGAGAGGTGGAATATGGGCAACCGTGTCCTTGGTTAAGGCACGTGAGAGTTGCCAAAAGGCTCGATGGGAGGGCTTTATGTCGATCAGTTTCTGATCCCAGCTTTTTTCGCGGGCCTCAGCCACTCGCTCCTTGACGGCGCGGTGGAGAGTGCGTAAGCGGATTCGGTTGTCCTCGGTCGGACGTCTATCGTATTCGCGCATGGCTGCGTTCTTTTCCCTAATCAGGTTACGTACGTCGTCGGGCAAGCGCCAGTGTCGATTGCTCTCCACCGGAACTGTCCGAGAGCAATCGCTAATAAGCGATTGCACGTGGCTGGTCAGGGAGTCGATTGCGCCTACAGCTTCGTCAGCGGTGACAATGCTGCTAGGGATTTGGTCGAGGTGAACGGATGAGGCAGACTTGAGGCTTTCGCCCAGTTTGTCCCAGTTCGTCACGACTTTAGTGAGAGGGGTCCGACCTGAATCAGGGGGGCCTGAGTTCGGTGTAAGTTCTAAGATTACAGGTCGATGGTCGGAGACTAACTCGTGGTGCACTGTCAAGTCGTGTATGCCTAGGCTTACATTCTTCAACAGTGCCACATCGAGGATGTCGGGTCTGTGGTCAAGTACGTTGGGGTAGTGAGTCGGTTCCAGGGGCGCGACTAAATCGATGTTCAGCGGCCCGAGGAGGGATTCTAGTACAATACCTCTGGAGTTGTTCGTATGACAATTCCAGAGGCGGTGTTTCGCGTTTAGGTCGCCCGCCACTATGACAGAGCTTCCTAGTTCGAAAAGGGTTTTCAAATCTCTTCTGAGTGATAGTTGGAGGTCGCTTGAAGAGCGAGTTGGGGAAACGTAGGCTGAGACCAGAATGATTGACTCGTGGCCAGTCATGCCGAGCCTGCAGACCGAAGCTTCAATGTACTCAAGTTTGGGCTGATCCATGGGAGAACAGTACAAGGACCTTTTGTAATATATGAGGGTTCCTCCTAGGGCGGAGTAGAGCCTATCGTTGCGAACTATCTGATAGTTGGCAATCCTGGGATTCCTATGGAAGGGTTTGAGGAACGTCTCTTGTACTAGGAGTATGTCAACGTCATGATCACTCAGGAAATCTGCGGTCTCATTTCGTTGACCTGTAATGCCGTTGGCATTAAAGAAGCCTATCTTGATTGAGCGGGGTTTAATTCTGCACACAGTCGAACTATCCATTATGGGTTAACTTTAAATTGAGCTAATGATGAGAAGAGGCGCTCGAACCTCATGGCGATTTGAGCGAGGGCACGACCGTTGCCTTCGTTCACTCTAATTTCGTGGGCTAACTCCCTAACTTCGCTGGGGTTGAAGGCCTCAGCGAATCGCTCCACCAGGGCGAGATCCGGATCAACGCCGTGGGGGGGGTTTTGTTTGGCGCGGCGAGGTGCCGTTGGCACCGATTTGGGGACAGCGCGGGAGATTGGGGCAGGTGGGGAGGGAGTAGGGATGGGGACGGGGGCGGGAGGAGAGGGACCAGCTGAAGGCTGGGGTTGGGTGGAGCTGTCCACCTGAGCAGCGGGTGCGGTTTTGGCCGCAAAGTGGGGTAGGGGGAAGTGGTTGCTTTCATAATTGAAAGCTCCCCACGGTGAAGGGCGCTGTGGGGCCAGATGGGCCTGTGCAGCGGGTACTGGAGGGGGGGGACGACGCGTGGCGTTACGCGGCGAGTCGTACGTGATACGGGGGCGTGGCGCTTTGGGGCATCCGCGGTAGTTCGCGGTATGTCCTAGCGACTGGCAGAGGACGCAACCAGGTGGTTCCGTTGCCTCCGCGGGGTTTTTAGGACGGCTGCAATCTTTAGTTGCATGTGGGATCAGGCATTTGACGCACCTAGCTGGTGCGTAACAATTGCGTGCGGAGTGGCCATAAAGTTGGCAGTTGTGACATTGGGACGGGTAACGTCCCTTCTTGGGTGATTCTACATAGAAGCCTGAAAGGTCACACAACTCTTTCAGGCGGAAGATGGCCTTTCCGGCTGGTCCACGGTCCAGGGACACGAAGACCATGTTATAAGGGGCGTGGCCGCGACCCTTGTACATCCGGTGGACGGATTGCACCGGGAGGTTTTGATTGAGGAGGGATTCTTTGATGTACTCTACATCAAACTCTTTGGGGACATTTTTGATGATGACCCGGAGGGATCGCTCATCTGGGAGAGTGTAGGTGTGGAAAGCCACAAACCTATCTCGGAGCATTTTGCTCAGGGCTCTGTGATCGTCAGAGGTGACCACAGTGACCTTGATCCCGTGCTCAGTGGGACGGGCGGAAGTATAATTGATGCGGTTGGTCTTGCACCAAGTAGATACCTCAGGCCACTTTACCTTGTCCTGAATGAACAGGGGGGGTGGCGAGTCTTTCTTCTGGGACTGGGGTACGGGGTTAGGGACGGGTAGGGTACCGGGGATCCTATGGATAGGAATATCCATAGGAGTGGGAGCGGGGGAGAGCCCTCTCTGGCTGATGGAAGGGGAGCCAGGGGTAAGGGTCATGAGAGGCAAGATGGGAGTGGGAGAGGGTGTAGGGGATTGAGAGGGCTTGGCCGCTTTCGCGACTGCCGCCTCCTCGGAGGGTTTCTTGGCTCGCTTGCGCTTGCCACTCTTGGTCAGGACTTCGGTGAAGCCGTCGTCCGAGGATTGGGTGGGGGGAGGAGCCACGCTTGAGAGCGGGGGCTGGGACGGGGGAGGGATTACGCCAGAAGGCGAGGGTTGGGAGGGGGGGAGGGCGCCGCTAGAGAGCGACAGGGTCGGTTGGGTCAGGGGGGTGGAGGGGGAGCTCGCAATGGAGCATGCCGACATGGCGGAGGAGGGGCGGGAGGGTGTCAAAAATGGCAAGTTGCCATGACGCTTGATTAAAAACGACAAAGTGATTTCATCCTGGAGGATATCCTCCAGGGACTGCGGGTTAATCTGGCTGGCCATAGTGGCCAGCCAGGGGGACCTACTAGAAAACTCTAATTTTCTCCCGGGTGGGTGCGCCCGGGGTGAGTATTACTCTCCTGGCCGGGGTTAGGCCAGGGGGTGTGTGACGAATGACGGGGTGTGCCCTAAGCTGGTGCTTCCGCTGTTGAAGCTTTATTGAGCAGCGGAGTTCCTACGTCCCTGCCTAGCGATAGCTGGGGTCGACTAGGGAAGCCCCCAAGGCCGACTGGTCCAGCTCCGTCCGGGTTTGCGTTTGCCAAAAGGGCAACCGCGAGCGGCCGGGTCACGCTCGAGCTAGCTTCGTTAACACCGTAAGGTATCCACTAGCCCACCACAGAAAGTCGTGGTTTTCACAAGGTTTTTGTGTCGCTCTGGTCAAGGCCGCCTCCAGTAATAATACGGAAGTATTAAATACTTTCACCAGCGACAGTGACTAAAACGGCACAGTTGGTTGGTAATGAAAATTACCGATTGGGTGTCGATTTGAGCACTTAGCCTCTTCCAGTGAAATACGCGAAGTATTAATCACTGGAATTAGCCTAATGAGCAATTCGACGAAATGGCGAGGTAATAAAATCACCGGACCAAAATTCCGAGAATGCCGGGTAGCCGAACAATGCCACTATGGAAGCGACCGTCCGGTACGACGGCTCAAACGGAACTCTACACAAGATAAACTGTTCGACTCGATGTTATATGAAAAAAACAATGGCCGACTTACATTATTTACCTTTCAAACTGTCAGTCAAAGGTGTCAAACTACCAATGACGTAGGTAGAACACTCACTTTATGTTTGATAAGTGATTGATGATTTTGACGAGATAAAACACGTGTTCGCGATAGTTGTTTTTTCTTTTAACTTCAAGTTCTTCTTTTGAGCTATTAAATTTGTGTTTTGTGTTTTTTTTGTGCTGTGTTGACCTGTAGTGTATTGGTTAGTACCGTATAATGGATTCGGACGAGCCCCCCGATGGGGGAGGCGACGCGCCGGATTATATGGATATATCTGGACAGATCAAAGAATCTTCTCTTAAATCATGCTTAAAGCGCCCGGCTGATAAAACTGATGAGAATATTGCTAAAAAAACAAAATCCCCTTCTATTTCGGTTCAGAACATCTACGTCTGTCCCGACTTTGAGAGTAAACTTATTTATAGTAATAATGACAATGGTCCATTCCTAGTCCAAGTGTCTTCAACAACCTCTCAATCAATGCAAACATTGAAAACAGCTCAGGTTTTATTTCGGAATAATATTGTAGGAATTAAACAGGGTGGAGTTAAGGCTGCTGGTCGAGGAAGGATTAGTGTGGAATTTAAAACAGCAAACGATGCAAATTGTTTTATTAATAGCCCTATTTTAGAAGCAAACAAATTGTCTGCCAATATACCACGATATCAAATTACCCGTATGGGTATAATTAGGGATGTACCAACAGACTGGTCATTGGAAGAACTTATGTCAGGCTTATCATATCCCAATAATTGTGGTCAAGTTCTAAAGGCAAGACGACTAAGTAGAAAATGTACCAGGGAAGGAAAAACAGAATGGGACCCTTCCACTGCTGTAGTTTTAACATTTCTAGGTTGCCAATTACCAGAAAGAGTATTCTGTTACAATAGCTCCCTTCCAGTTTCAGTATACCAGTTGCCTACAATTCAGTGTCGTAAATGTTGTCGCTTTGGTCATGTGCTATCACAATGCCGATCTAACCCTCGTTGTTACAGATGTGCACAGCCCCATCAGGGTAACACTTGCAACGTCCCAGAGGAAAAATCCTCTTGCTTATTCTGCTCTGGCCAGCACATGGCAACCTTTCAGAACTGCCCTGAACATTCTCGGCAAAAAAGTATAAAAATTGTCATGACAGAAGAAAATATCTCCTTCACAGAAGCCGCTCAACGGTTCCGTCCCGTGAGAAAGTCTTTTGCTGATGGTATGAAGTCCCCTAAAGAATCCATACCTAATTCCCAGGAGGATTCACAAACTAATTTCCCTATTCATGACTATAATGTATCCTCCCCTCAACCATCAACATCACAGTCTCAATCCTATAAAAAGACAGTGTATACTGAACGTCGTCCTAGACCAAATATATCACAAGGATATGACATACATGCACACAATCTAATTACTCAGTCCCCAAGCCCCTCACAGTTAAATGGGTGTGGCTATCCCCCCAAACCTCCTGGTCACTCCAGTCCTCCTCCATCTCCAGGCTGCAGGCCCCAGCAAAGTAACTCCCCATCCCCAAATGAGAACCTCATAGAATTACTTTTATCTGTCCTCTTAAATATCCTTTCCAAATTCAGTGATGCAATTCCCCACGATGTCTTCCTGCTCTTAAAGCAACTATTTGTAACCTACAACCATGGATCAAAGTATTCTTCAATGGAACTGTAGAAATATTCGGCACAAAAAAAACGAAATTATCTATTTAATAAATACCCACAGCCCCCTTGTTATTGCTATTGCAGAAACTTGGCTTAAACCAGGAACCCCATTTAGGATTCCAGGTTATTCATGCCTAAGGGACGATAGAGATGATGGGTGGGCTGGTTGCGCACTCCTAATCCATAGATCTGTATCTTTCTCTCAAATTTCCCTTCCAACTCATAGCCCAGACCTACACATTGTTGCTGCTAAAGCCCTTGAGGTTACATTTGTGTCCGTTTATATTCCCCATCCTAATGTCAATATTATCAATGAAATTTCTTTAGTTCTGAGTTCCATTCCAGGTCCCTACATTATTTTAGGTGATTTTAATACACGCCATGTTCTATGGGGTTCTCATTGCTGTGATACTATTTCAACATTCCTACTAGATCTTTTTGATGATTTAAATGTCTGTATTCTTAATGATGGGTCAGCTACTAGACGAGCTTCTCCATCTCAAAATATTAGTGCTATTGATCTCACCTTAGCCTCTCCCAACCTCATTTCATATTTATCTTGGTCTGTTCTTCCATATTCTTATGGAAGTGATCATTTTCCTCTTCTTATCCTCTGGCGTCATACATTTAACCCTATCCCTGATTCATCTCCACTCCTTAAATACAGACTTACTCATGCAGACTGGGATAAATTTTCTCTTTTAGTTGACACCCAAATTTCTTCCCTTCCCCCTGTTGACAATAATAATCTTTTAGAAATGTATTCTAAGTTTTACGACGCCCTAACCTCTGCCGCGGATGCTTCTATCCCCCTTAAGAATTCCGCTCGCCACAAAATTTCGTCACTTCCATGGTGGGATTCAGAATGCACCTCTGGTGTTCGTCTGCGTAAAGAGTCAGAAAAAAATTATGCTGATAATATTACAATGGAAAATTATATCTCGTTTAAAAAAATATCTGCACAAACAAAAAGGTTGTTATCTAAAAAGAAAACTCAATGCTGGCGTTCCTTTTGTGAGTCGCTATCCCCCCGCACTCCTCCTTCTCTTGTTTGGAAAAAAATTAAAAATTTTCGCAGATCCCAAGTCTACACAAATACTTCCTTATCCAATGAATCTAACGCCTGGGTATCAGACTTTCTTAGTAAGTTGGCCCCCTCATATGTGCCCAACATAGACTGCTTACCTTCCCCTTCCCCTACTTCCCTTCCTGACTCACAGGACCGTATGAATGACCCATTCACAATTGAAGAACTACATTGTGCATTGGATCATCTAAAGGACTCATCCCCAGGATGTTCTAATGCTTCTAATGCTTCAAAATTATTCCTTCTTAACATTTATAACGTTATTTTTCTTACGGGTATTATTCCAGACTCTTGGAAAAACCAAATTATTGTCCCAATACCCAAACCTGGGAAAAATCCTAATGAGGCATCTTCATATAGACCCATTGCTTTGTCATCAGTGATATCTAAAATTTTAGAACATCTTATTAAAAATCGTTTGGAATGGATTGTAGAGAGCAGATCAGTCTTACCTAGGAGCCAGTTTGGTTTCAGACGTGGTATGAGTACAACGGATAGCCTTAGTATTCTCACTACTGATGTTCGAATCGCGTTTTCTCAAAACGAGACATTAGTCGGTGTGTTCCTAGATATATCCTCTGCCTATGACAATGTTTATCTTCCGTTGCTCAGGCGAAAATTGCATTATCTGAACATTCCCTCGAGGATAATTTCTGTCATTTGCAACCTCTATATGGCCCGCTCAATATCGGTTCGAGTTAATGGTCAACTTTTACCACCAAGACTTGTCTGGAAGGGCCTCCCCCAAGGATCAGTCCTTAGCCCCCTTCTTTATAACATCTACACCTCTGATCTTGATAGGTCTGTCAATTCTTTCTGTCACATTCTACAATATGCTGATGACATAGTTCTGTACGCGTCTTCTGCCTCTGTCTCAAACACTACTGACCGATTAAACTCTGCGCTTGGGTATCTGCACGACTGGCTCAGTAATCACGGCCTGTCCCTTTCGGTTCCAAAATGTAGTGCAGTTGCATTTACGCGAAAACGTGTCCTGCCAACGATTGAATTATCAGTCAATAATGAACCTATCCCAACATTCGATAGAGTAAAGTTTCTAGGTGTCATATTGGACACAAAAATGACTGGTATTCATCACTTGAAATACATAAGCGACAAATGTGAGAATGGAGTGAATGTCATCCGGGCCCTATCTGGAGTTCGGTGGGGCTCACATCCTTATAACCAAAAGTTGTTATACAATGCAATCATTCGCAGTCACTTTGACTATGGATGTTTCCTAATTGAACCCTGCAACAGATTGGCCCTAGCTAAAATTGATAAAATCCAAGCAAAATGTTTACGCATCATTACAGGAGCTATGAAGTCATCCCCTATCAACGCTCTTCAAGTAGAATGCCTAGAACCACCTCTCCTACTTCGAATACAATATTTGTGTGATCGCTTCTTTTGCAACATTGCCCAAAATCCCTCTCACATTTTATATGATAGACTTTTCTCCTTATCGCGCCAAATAACTGATTCAAGATACTGGACTTTTAAAGAACCTCCCCCCCTTATTAAAAGCTTCAATAAATTTGCAAACTCATTCCCTTCTATTTTTTGTACCAGTAAAGACCCTTTATTCATCTTTGAGTTCGAAAGCCTTATTTTTCAACCAAGGGTAATTTTAAATTTTGGCGTCGATAAAAATGATCCTGGTGCTAACCAGAATTTTAATAGAATTTTCCAGAAAGATTGGTCTGGCTGGCTTGACCTTTATACTGATGCATCCAAACTATCAGAGGATAATAATGTTGGCGCAGCTGTCTGGATCCCTAAGTACAAAATTATTTTAAATTTTAAATGTCCTCCCCAAACATCCGTGTTTACAGGTGAAGCCATTGCTCTCTTAGAAGCATTAGCATACATAGAATCCCATAAGCTTAATCAATCTATAATATTTTCCGACTCACTTAGTTTGCTTCAAGATCTTATTAAATTACCCTTCCACTCGAGAGATAGATATTATTTAACTTTGAAAATTAAAAATACCCTATACAAATGCTTCTCCTTAGGCATTGATGTAGTAGTGGCCTGGATTCCGGGTCACTGTGGCATCAATGGTAATGAAACTGTAGACTGTTGTGCTAAACAGGCGGTTCGCTTGGGTGTAGCTTCAAATAATAAATGCTTTGCACGAGATCTAAAAATTTCCACAAAAACCATTCTCCTGAAAGCCTGGAACAACCAATGGCAGTCTTCAAGATTGATCAAGGGTAAACACTATGGGAATCTTCAGCCATCAATACCTACCAAACCTTGGTTTTTCAAATCTCGTAGATATTCTAAGCTCATTACTTCCACAATTATCCGCCTTCGCTTAGGTCATATATGCTCCCCTGTATTCCTTGCTAAAATAAGAGTAAGAGATCACTCTCTGTGTGAATGTGGACTAGAAGAGGGAACTTTGGAACATATATTTTTTAATTGTCCAAAAATATCCACCCCACTATACGATATCCTTCCATCTGAATTTCCTCGCCCTGTCAATGTCAATGTTTTACTAACAACTGTGCATTCCCCATTAATCAAAGTTCTAACTAAATTCCTTTTACGTAATAATATCCAGCTGTAAATAAAATTGTTATTTGTGTAGTCACTCACTTACTAATCTCTGTTAACTGCATAATTTGTCTTATTTTAATATGCTCATCAGCCTCTTATATTGCATAAATTCCTTTACTTTTAACTCTATCTTCACTACTCTACTCTATTATAACTATTGTTTTTTCTAACCTTGACATTGGCAGAGTCATCGATGATACGATGGAGCCATAAAACACAAATTGGAATTGGAATTGGAATGACGTAGGTACACACACATTGACACAAAATTGGACACTATAAGCAGAGCACAGATTAATAATATGTAGCAAGCTACAGCAGCGCCAGAACTGTAAGATTGGAAATAGAGCTGTCACCCCCCTGCATACATATCAGTAATCTGTGGTATGTAACCGCTTCGGTCGACGGCTTGCTAAATTACTAGTACTAATGAAAATCAATTTCTATCTTCATAACCATGAGTAATTTTGATCTCAATAAGGCAGATTACGAAGATGATAATAAAACGCTGGATAAACTGCAAATCGAAGCTGAAGAGAAAGAATTTATGTTGAAGAATACCGAGACAATTGAAACGGCTTCGGATCTGAAGACAGAGCCCGAAGGTCTTGTAAAGGCGGCACTTTCTGGCGAAGTGACTGAGCAAGGGCGCGAGGTTAAGCCCAAATTTATACCTATAGGAGCTATTAAAATGCCAGGATTTTTTACTAAAAATGCTGATAAACCAAAGGTAAGCAAGCATTGGCAAAATGACATGTGTGCCAAATATATATTTTCGAAAATGTCATCTTCTGCATCTTATAATTTTGCCATTCCCTTATATTTCTTATTCCTGGATACTAGATTGTTTATTACCGTTTTACTCACTTATCTATTCCTCATAAGGTAAGATCAGCCCATCTCCACTTTATTTTTGATTGATAATTGATATATCTTTCTTTTGTGTGATCTATTGTTTTGATTGTGTGAGAGATGATATTAGTAAAAGAAAAGATACACATTGCACCAATCCCAATTAATTAGGAACAGGGCAGTCATAAATTAATTTTTTTAGTATGGGATAAAATAAAACCACTAATACTCAATCATTATTTATTCCTTTACTATAAATAATTTGGTTTTAGGTCAAAATAGCAAGGTTTTTAGCAAAACATATTCAATATACATTTGAAGGATACTTTTTAAGCAATCAATCATTTTTCTAATAAGATAGTGGTTCAGTCTTATTATAATATTACAATTAGTAGAATTTTTCCAATTGGAATTTTATCTGAGATTCTAATAGTGGTTTTATTTTTTGGAGTGGATGAGTAGTTTGAGAGATAAAAGCGAAAATGACAAACATGGCATGCATGACTTACTCTGCGAATTGGCACAAATCAAGGGACCATTTGACAGATTGCTTCCATGAATCAACTGGTTAATGTAATACTTGTATGTTTTTTATTTAAAAATATCTATAAAATCAAATATTTGACAAATACCAGGTAAAATTTGTATGTTTGTAAATGAGTATGCGAATAAAAATATTCATTTGTTGTAGCAGGATGAAGATAGCACAATCGAAAAAGAAAGTGATAATTCAAAGCTGGACGAGAGCTCAAAACCAAAGACCCATCGCATGCAATTCCTGCATAGATGCCCACTGACTAAATTCTTGCATCACCCTCAGCATGATACTGGTAAGATGATTACATTTTAAAGTTGTAAGTTAATTGCCCGTCTGTACCTTTAATCAGTACAGTATTAATGGTACAAAGTTAATCACACAGGAATGTAAGCATTATGGTTGGTATTGATGTAATTAACAATGGAAGGCTCCATGCTAGACCTATGTATAAAGTTAAACTAATTTGATGAATGTAGGTTCTTTTAATTTTGCATACCATTTGAGGGTGATGAACACAATTTTTATTGTAACTAGACCTTCCCAATTATGCACCACAATAAGTTGTCATTAATAATGTGTGAGAATGTAACATCATTTATCCAGTATCCAGTATTATTTCTGCACCAAATTATAAATGATGTTAGCAGTATAGAAGTGTGTTCCATATTTAAAAGTTTACAAACAGACCCTACTATTGAGCATAATTATGTACCTATCACTGTCTGTTTGTCTGTCATTGGCTCTATCTCAGTCACAGAAAAGGTAGCATGTTGAAATCACAGGGGTCAAATCAAAGAATCTATAAGTTTCAACAGCCCATGGATCCATTCATCTAATTATATTTAAAATCTGTTGGGTCATACCACAAAATTACATATAAAAAGTAGAATTCCATAAGTGGGTATTTAAAGGTTTAATCCTCACCATAATTATCACTCTTACAGATGCTAGTGGTGGTAAAAAAGGAATTTTTAGTATTAAATATCCAAAGATTTTCCAAAAACATTCTACTAATAATGTTGAGGCTGCCCTTGCTTCTATGGAGACATTAGATGAGAAACTTGATACTCCAAATGATGGCATGGAAAATGTTAAGTTAGAGACTATTGTAAGTATGTCTGTTGGTAAATATCACATTATAAGTACAGTTGCATATTTTATAATTTAGTGCCCTGGGCCTATAAGGTTTGCCTCATAAGTTAACTCACTGTTTCAGCCACAATTCGCTATTTTATCCTTTAAGAGGAACATTTTTTTTTAAATGTACTTTCTTATTAGGTATATGTGATAAGAAGAACTTTTACATCCCATTCCTCTCCTAGATAGACTATTTGATTGACAACTAGCATGACTTTTTATTGTGTCAATAATTAGCATTAATACAAAGTCTCATAAATCAGACCACAAAAATATGATTTTACATACAAACCTCACTTGCACCAACATTCTCATCTTAGGGGTCACTCCCAAGGTGTTCAGAACCTCTTAATTTCCATGCAAAAGTATTAAAATAAAAAATACAACTAAAATAACTTGTACAAACAAAACCTTAGGGATAGAATTTCCAAAAACGAATGAGAAGGGGTTGCGGTGCATTATAAATGGAAGCCATTTTCAAAATTTCAAATCCCTAGTCCCTAGTTTGGCTTGTGTCATGTTAGTAGTGCTAGTCAGTCAGTTTCTCTTTTTTAACAATACCTGGGTAATCAAACATTGCTCAGGACAATTTAAGTCGCAGGCAAGTCAGTAGCTTTGTGTGTGAAAACACGGATAAAATGTTTTATTTTCCGAACTGAAAATTTCATAAAAACGTTTCCTAAAATGCGATTACAAATATATACCTATATTATATTTATGATATTGCTTGTAACATTTTTTGCTATGAACAAATTGGCTGACACCTAATCCTGCCGCCACCATCTAGACCGCCCAGCAACCCGAGTTCGCCCTTCGCAGCTTAGTGTAAATACGCCACTATATAAATAATTAAAACAACGCAATAAGTACACCACATTATAATATGGAAACAATATTACAGGAACCTGAAGAAGGCAAAGTAGCTACAAAACTTCCATTAAAAGAAAGAATTCGTCAGAAGAAATTTATTATTGGTAAGAACCATTAATAGGAAACTTGCATGTATATTTACATATTTTTTTCAATTTTAAGAGCTTTTATTAGATTAATCAATAAAAACAAAAAATTATTTTAATAAAATCAATCAAAACGCATGACTCCATTGTCCTATAACTAGAAGGAGATTGCCTATCAAACACAATAGTTTCCTATATGGACATAAACATTGAGAAAGGTAGAAGAAAGTAGCTTGGTGACAAGATCTGGATACTTTCAAAATCTTATATGATGTTGTGAGCAGGCGCGGATCCAATGGGTGCGAATTACGAACAATTCTTCAAATTATGGAAATTGTCATAGCGACATCACTAATTCTTCGTAACGAATCTTCGTAAATGGAACTAAAACGGAGTCCCCTTTACGAACAACCATTATTAACTAACTCTTCACTCCCCGAGATTTTCTGGAAGATTAAGTAGGTGAAATGATCTAAGATTACCCTTCCCTAAACCAAATCCAAATCCGCGCCTGGTTGTGAGAATCATTTCGACGTAAGTTATATGTATTTGTAGACGTTATAACCTAACAGACAATCAATGCATGTTATAACCAACAATATGTCTTCATGACCCAAGAAGGTTACTTTGGGCATCTCTTTTTACCACCTTACTTAATCAAGTTTCATATTTTCATGTAGATCAGAAACGTTTTTTTTATTACCATAGCATGGTGAACGATATTAAAACTGGTTAAAGTTTAGACTTCTAGAGCTAAATTTAAAACTGGAATTTTACCTGAAAAATAAGTTACAAACTAAGGAATGCAATCCGTGGAATTCTATTTTTTGTATGTAGGTTTGGGACGTCTGTCTGCCGTGCGTGGCCGATGATAATTGACCACGGAACTCTCTCTACACTCACTTTATGATCGGGCTTTATATTGAATACTATTTGTTTTATGAATAGATGACATTGTGGTATGTGCTGTGGTTTTGCTGGTTCTACTGGCAGTCATTGTGGGGATTGTCGTGGTATCTTATGCCGGGCCGCCGTTGGAACGTCCCCTGCGCCTTGGACGCTACATGTCAACACCAACCAGTTGTGGACTTGTTGAAGGGTAATTCATATTTCCATATATTTCGTTATCTTATTATAATCCAATGTTTTTTAAGCTAATTTACCATATACCGTAACATTTTAGATAATAAAGCATTTTTTATTTCACTCTTCCCAACCCAACAAATCAACATTACTCGGAGACGTTTTTATTATGTAGGCACAAAAATACTAAAACATACCATAAGAAACGAACATAGGTATTAACCGTCTTGATTATTATTAATTTATTACTATAATAATGCTCCATATCACTTTGCAGGGTATTGGAGGAAGGAGTGTATAACTTCTATAGTATTCCCTATGCTGTTCCACCAATAGGAGAAAAACGATTTACATATGCTCAGCCATTGAATGACTTGTCACTATGCTGGAATCATACCTTGAAAACTGTGGAGCCAGGACCCCGATGCTTGCAATTCTTAGAAAATGGAACCATAACCGGAGATGAAGACTGCTTAACCCTGGATATTGTTACCCCTCATGTAAGATATGACTCACCATTGCCAGTAGTTGTACTGATCGGGGCAAACACATTGTCTGGAGGTATTAGTCCAGCACAACCGTCTGCATTGTATGCTCGTACCAAGGAAGTTGTATTTGTACGACCTAACTTTCGTTTAGGTCCTTTCGGTTTTTTAGCTCTTGACATTTTGTCATCCTCTAAATACCCACCAAGGTCTGGAAACTATGCTCTCAGCGATTTGTTAGTTGCACTCAATTGGATCAAATATAACATCAAACATTTTGGAGGTAATCCAGACTCGGTGACATTACTAGGGCACAGGGCTGGCGCGACTTTAACTGCTGCCTTAACTACAGCCCATCAGGCTCATAAACTCTACTCGAGAGTGTGGTTGTCCTCGCCCTCGGTCATATTTCCAGGTGATCCTTTGGAGCAGTCTCAAAAAAATAACGAGCCTTTTAAACTAATGAGCAAGTGCACCGACATCGACTGCCTTCGCCGCATGACCACCACGGAAATTTTATCAGTCACGCCTGACGTGTGGATGGACAATAATAATATTGGAAGCCTACCCACATCGGATGAACTTAAACGGTCCTGGTTGGTACTGGACGGAAGATTTTTGCGAGTTCACGCGTACGAAAGTTGGGATGCTCAAAAGGAGGCTAGGGAGTCCGGCAAGGATAAGGTATTCAAACCGATGGTATTCGGAACGACGCAACATTCTAGTCACTCGGATATTTTGCAAAAGAAACATTTAAATTGGACCTCCGACGTAATAGAGAAGATGGTGAACGATAGCGTGATCGGTGAAAAGAATTTGACTTCAGCCGTGTTCTCGCATTTCAATAAGAGTTACGAAGGTTTGGTGGAATTGATGTCGAGTGTCCGTACTCTGTGCCCGTTGGTAAGTCTCGCGCGGCTGCGGCTGGCGGCGCCGCTGTACGTGGCGCTGGGCTCGGGCGCCGGGGCCGGCTCGGGGGGAGGCCGAGCCGGTGTGCACTCCGACGTGGAGGCTATACTCGGCACCTTCGACTCCGAGATGCCCGAGCAGCGCCGCTTCATGGCAGCTATGCAGCAGCTATTCTATTATTTTGTATGGCACGGCCACCTGCCCGGCCCGGAGACTGGGTTGATCGCTGTGGGCCAGGATTTGCTTCCCCTGCACGGATTACCCGCTTGTGATTTGCTCATACGTGAAGATATCGTCCCTAGGTACGCACATATCGATTAATTGTCTTAGCATTGGTGTGTAAGTTAAAATGAAATCGCTTGTAATTTACATGTACCTAGCATTAATGTCTGATTAGCCCCACTTTTTACTAACATTTAGAAAAGTAAGTACTATAATAAAACTGATGTTGTTTTCTGTGCACGTGTTTTTTGTGTAAAATTAATTTGATCTTAAACGATCATGATATGAGTAGTGGTAATTAGAATTCCAAAGTACAAAAACTTTTTTAAGCTTTTTTTATTTTTATACATTTGTATAGTCTGAGACTAAATTTTTTTACGTTAAGGATAATTTAAAGACTGAAACCATTTTGTATTTCGAAACAGTACATTTGATCTCATGCAACTTTGCAGCGTATTCTCAAATATTTTTTTACTTGCCAATACTAATTATAAAGGTTGAGGTTTTTTTTTAAATTAAGGCCTTCGTTTAAATATGAAACTCATGCCATTGACATAATGTTATTTTAAAATACTCTTTGTGTTAGTCCACTAAGGGAGAGTAGGAATAGATTTAGTAGTAGGTACGCATTTACTTAATTGCGCTTAGAGTAAGCATTTATGTTCAGTCATTCATTCTGATCAGCTGTACACCCTGTATACCCCCTGTATTCTTAAAATAACTATCCATTAGTTTTTCAACAACATTTATTCCATCTTGAATTTATTAATGAATTTTTCTTATAATGTCGATGAATGATTTCAACTCGAGTGTCACCAATAGTGTACCTACTGTTTAGCCCTTAATGCAACACGGCCACTGGCGCAGGGAAGTAGCATAGCTACATATAGCGTTTCTTATACAAAACTGCCTGGTATTAGGTATTTGCGGGGGGAGAACTGCGCTGAGGTACAATCGCCGTAGTACTACGAAAGTAACACATCACAATTCATAGCAAACACTAACATTTTCATACACAACTAGGATCAGTCGCTGGGCCGATCCGAATATTGTAACAAGCGAGCGACCTCGCTGTTTATACAAATCCGAAACATCTACGACCGGCATACTTGTTTTTTTTTTTAGTTCAAATAGATGTAAAATATAATATAAAGCACTCACTTAAATGTTAAACATCATCTTTCTCCATATTTGATCTCTTGCAACAAAAGTCTGATATTTTTCAATCTGTTTCTCAATAGTCTAGTGAGCAGTAGAGCTGCAACTGTTTTATTGTAGACCGCGTTGATTGGAACGCCTGCGTAAACCTACTTCTCTCCGGTCTACCAGTGGTCGTGGTGCTTTAAGAGTATGCCTGTTGAGTACGGAACCCTAAAAAAGTAGAGGTTTTAGGCTATGGAAATGTAATTCTGAGAAAAATAATTTGGGAAATTGACATGATTTATGATTTACTTACTTATTTTTTATTGATGTTCTAGTATCCGTCTTAAAATTGTGATTTTAATGTCCTAATATGGCGGTACACGAATTATGATTGCTTTGTACCTACTAGTTATAAGATATTTATGTGTTGTTCTTAAAATTGCAAAGAATAGTCATTGAATGATTTTGTAATACATACATTCATTTTGCCAAATATAAATTTGTCATGTAAGCAATTTTTGTAATTTTGTACATCGATCCAATAAATTGGTGTAAGACTGATATTTTCTTTAATTTATACGCGAAAATATCATAAAATTATTTACCTTCTATTGTATTTTTAAAACAAGTGATGTATCTTGCAAAGTTTATCACTTTTGTCGGTTATTATGAATTATTCACAACTAAGTAATAAAACAAAACCCCGCAGCTTCGCCCGCGTGGACTACACGATTTTGGCTGATTAGTTTTTTCCAGTTATGGCTGGATATTTCGAATTATCCAAACAGCTTTCGCCCGCGCCTTTTCTTGCGTAGAACAAAATTTGCTCAACTTTATTATTTAGGCGCTTGAATTTTATTCTCGGGTCTGTATTTTTTTGCGATTATCTACTCCTAAGATATTCCTTAAAATTATATGGAGAAAAAGAGTAAAATAATGTGCATGAAATGCTTAAAGCCTCTAAGTTATTTAAAATGATAAGGATTAATACCGTATTTGTGTAAATAGCTTTCCAATTACCGCTTTATAATTGCCCATTTTTTTAAGTATTAAAATAGATATAGTATGTTAATATCCTTACATATGCCATTGCGGACTTTTCTGTAGACCTACATATATAAGATACACAATTCCACCATACATTATTTTGTTAAGGGTTTAGGCAACGTTTTCTCTGATAGCTCCCAGACGGCTTTTGTTTTTCCGACACCTCATAAAAAAAAACCCGCATCAATATCCGTTGCGTAGTTTTAAAGATCTAAGCATAGGTACGTAGGTGGACAGACAGCGGGAAGCGACTTTGTTTTATACTTGTAATGATCTGGATTTATTACTTTCGTTGTAAGCCAAATATTAATGAAGCATCATAAACGAAATAAAGACAATAAATTTACTATTAAAATGATTTTTATGACTTCTAAACACACAATAAATAATACATGTACAGAGTACAAACTGCATTAGCAGCAACTACCGATACTGATAAAGAATTTATGTAAAAAAATGCAATAAATAAACACAATCTTGAACAAACAGCAATGTTTAAATTATAGGAAAACGTCAATGAATTTTATAATTAAAAACAAACCACAATGGCCATAAATATAGAGAACAGTTTAGGTTAAAATTAAACATATTACAGCTTAGAATAACTACGCTTAGAACTAAGTTTCCAACAATCTTGAGGCTACATAATATGTATTGTTATATTATAACCATGTGTGCGCGATACAGATAGTGAATGTAACTATCAACCAATAACTAAAAATTCAAATTAACAATCGTATTCATTAAATAATATTATAGTATTTAATATAATAATATTAAGAATAAAAATATCAAATCGACTTCGATGGGGTCATAACCCTAACTCACGCTCTGCCTGATCGAGTCATTTCATTTATAAACTTGGAAAGTATTATAAATTAGGGTTAATTATTAAATATTTGATAATTGTATTTGAGACATGATATAATAATATGGAGGAGCATGTGACCAAGAATTGATAAAAAAATCTCGCCTGAAAATAGTATTTTTCATGGTATCTAGGTACAATCATATTATTTAACATTTTGTTATTTCATTGATTATTCACTCAATATTTTATTCGGATTCATCATTACGCCATGTAAAATAATAAATAAAATAGTAAAAGTACTTGCAGATTTTATTAACCTAAAGGACTTGAATTTGTTGTAAAACACAATCTGCTACTTCAAATCTGCGGGAACCCATCGTATTTAAATATTATGAGGAACCAATATATATTTTTCATGATTAAAACCGGTAACCGAACTAGATGAAATTTTAATTAAAAGAGATAATTCAATGTCTAGACAACAACCTTCCGAACCGAGCATTTAGAGTCTGACTATTCATAAGTGCCTGTGAAGGCCTATTTGGATGAATGAACAATTTCATTTCAATTTCATTACATGGAGAAATAGACTTCTTATAGAAAAAGGTTAATTTTATTCAGATTCATCATCATTGCAGTTGTGTAAAACGCCTGCTTGTACTTGCACTATCGCAAACTGCACTGCAACTCGAATAATCTTACGCACCGCGCAGATCTGTGCGGTAGTGAAATATGACGTCACAGAAAATCCCTACTGGACTGGAAAAATCGACATATTCTGATCCAATATCAGATCAACATACATATGTCTGGATACTCAATAATAAATGTGCCTGAGACTCATTTCATCGTATATTTCACGCGTGTTTTTTTGTTACTAAGCGTAGTTAACCTAAGGATTAGAAATAGTAACTTATAACGAAAATAAAGCAACAAAGCGCACAAACCAGTTAGCACTAATGGTTACGTTCTCGCAATGGAGATATAACACCCAGTAAATTTTCTTTGGCGATTTTATGTGATTTCCGTACTACAGAAGGTGATTTGGGCTTCAAGTGTATTTGGTCCATATCTTTCTTCATTTTGTCAATGATAGAAGACTGCTTGGCTACTGTCATAGTTAATTCTTCATTTTCCTGACGAAGCAGAGATAGTTCAACTACCAGTGACTGTTGATCGTGAATCTGTGAAGACAAAAAAGGGTAAATGCTAATTATAGATATTAAAAAAATATGTTTCGCATCCTTATATATTATATCGTATAACATTACATTTTTTACCTGATGCTGAAAACGAGAATTTTCTTCTTCGAGGCGTGATATCTCAGCAGCTGCTTGGGCCAGAAGAAGGCGAGACTGCTCGGCGGCCACTGTCGCTTGTCCCGCATGCTCTTTTGCCATTTCGCATAAGACGCGCTTCTTCTCCACCTGAACAATAATTAAAATTACTGTTAGTACAATTATCATAGCACAAAATAACGCCTTTAAATATTTACTTACTTCTTCTCGGAGCATTTTAATTTGGGAAGTAGATTCTTTCTTTATCAGTTCTACATCTTCAATGAGCTCATTTTGAATTGAACCAAGTTCACGATAAGCTTCTTTCTCAACATTTTGTAAACTTTCTATTAAGTTAACATTGTGCTCCATAATACGAGTATGTTCTTTTGCCAATGCCGCCTTTGACTTAAGTATGTTTACAAGAGCTTCTTTATATTCGTCACATTCCATAACAGCATTGCTCAAGGTATTTTTGTAGGATGTCAGTTCCTTTTCAAGTAATTCTTTGGAACTTGTTAATGCATGTATTTTCCCTTCTAGGTTCTCCAGTTCATTATCAGAGTCTCGTAGACGCATCGTTAAAACTTGAACAATATCCCTTGTCACAGATAAGGACATTTCAAACTTATATTTTTCTTTTGTGGTTTTGTCTACTTCTGCAGTCAATTTATTGATCTCATTCTCATAATCTATGAGCTTTTTTTTAGATTCATCTTTTAACTCCTTTGTTTCTTTGGTAAGCTTATCTTTTTCAATAACCAATATCTCCTTTTCATGTTTCAAATTGCGGATTTCTTTTTGTAAAGCTTTATTTTGTTCCTCAGCCATGGAAATGCTATAACTTAATTCCTTTTTTTCCTTCTCTAGGAACAATATTTTGTTTTGTTGTTGAGAACAATGCTCTTGAATATTACGACTGCGCTCTTCAAACTGTATTTCACAAAGTCTCAACTTTTCACGAGTAGCTTCATCAATTTGCTCTAGCTTAGCTTTCATTTCTTTATCTTTGATACTCAACTGTAGTTGTAACTCATTGATTTCTTTATTTTTTTCTTTCATGTGCTCAATTTTAATGTTATCTATTATTTGGTTATACTTTAATTTGATATTTTCTTGATTTGCTTTACTTTCACTGATGATTGACTGTTTTTCATCTTCCATTTTCGATTTGAGTGTTTCTAATTCTGCTTTATATTCTCTTCTAATACTCTCATTTGCCTCAAGTGCTAGAGCATGATGACCCTTCACCATTTCAAATCTTTGACGAGTTTCCTCCAGAGTTGTTTGAATGTTGGTAAGTTTTTCTTGCAAGTCTTGGCATAAAGAGTCTCGAATAGTAATAACCTCTTCAAGGGATGACAATTCTAATTGTTTGTTGCATGCTTCTTGTTCAAGATTCTCACATTGTTTCTCCAATTCAAAAATTTTATGTTTCAGCTCTTTGCAATTAGTGTTACATCTTGTTTCATTAGGTTTATCTAATGTCATTTGAGATAATTGTTCGCGAATATTATTAAAATCACTGTTATTCTTTGGTAAATCTTTGAATAACCTTTGAAGACTAGATATTTCATTTTTCAGTTCCTCAATTTGTTTGTTATATTCTGATATTGTGTGGTCTTTATTTCTGAAAAAAGGGAATGATTAACACCTGGGTCTTTAAGATACTTTATACCGGGGTAATGATGAGCTGGTAGTAATTCATAAGCTTTTAAGATGAAGATAGCTCAGTGGTAGAATAGTCAAATGCCTGAAAGTAGCACAACCAAATCTTACAAAGAACTGGATCTTTCTGAGGAGCACCTACTTGGTATAATGCAGCAACTAAACTAGTTCCCATAGGGTTTGTGTGCTTACTTACTACCTTCGGCCACTACGTCGTGCGACACATAGAGAACATTCTTCATCCTTAATATTAAGTTACTTACCTTATTTCCACTTCTTGGGCTTTAATTAATTCAGTTTGTGTTTGGAGATGAGTTTTGTTTTTAGAGCATGATAGTGTTTTCTGCAGAGTGCTTGGACCTTTTTTGGCAATGGTTTTGGGCTAGAAAATAAGCCAGATATATATTCTTTAGTATTTTTAAGTTGATACACCAAATATTTTTCCGTCCGTCTAGATATTCAAGAGGAATATTAATACATAATCTAGACACAAAGCAGTGTGTCAGCCAAGTTTGCTAAGCAAAAGGGGGATGCAGACCGTGGTATATTACAGAACCATTTCGGGCCACTTTCAACCTCCCTATAACATAAAAACTATTTGACCTATCCACTTGCAATTTAGAACAGAAGATAGGTACCATTTCATTTCAGACCGATTGGTTGGTAAGTGGGTACTTAGTATGTTATAGCATTTAGGTGGATAATGGTTTTATTGTTTAGCTTTTGCATGTCAATTTGTCTACATGGATTTTTTTATGATTCAAATTACCACATTCCTAACTGCGTTAAGCGTCATAGGCCAATTGTTGAAGCTAGATAGAGCTTTTGAAGATAAGCATGAATAAGACAAAATTGATATGATTTATAAAAATTGAACAACTTTTCATAGGGCCAACTCTGAAATTAAAAACAGCTGTTAGATACAACTAGGTTGAGTACCAAAATCCCAAACCAAACCCAAACATCTTTATCAGTCTATGAGTTCCTGAAGCAGTCTCCAAGGATCATCATCAGGTCAGTCCAGTGGTAAGGTCTTGTCATAACTAACAAAGAGCCCAAACACAACATAGCTATCTCTATCCACCGAGAGTTTCAAGAAGCAGCATCAAAAAGTGACAATAGATGTTTATTAAGCATATTATTTGGGACCCAATGAATTTGGTGAATTTCTACAGATCAATAATAATTGGTAAATATTTTCCATAAATGCATCCTAACATGTACAATGAATATTAATGTCTATATAAATATTGCCACCCACTTTCTCTAAAAGAAAAAGATTTGTGTTTCATAAATTTTCTTGATGAGAATTATTACAGATTTAATAAAATTTGCCTAATTTGCATAATGTCTACTAATAGTGTAAAATGGACTGGTGGTACAATGGACCAGCAAGCACTCCAGTTCACTTGAAACCGGTTTGTTTGTGATGCATTTCTTACTAACCAGTGGCTATGTATGAGAGCCTCTATTGAATTGAAATACTATTGCTAGTGACTTTTGTGACTCAAGCTAAGTGCAGTTACTTAGCATGAGTCACTAAAGTTACTAGCATTTACTAGTAGAACAAACCAATGTTTGTTTTAGTAGCTTTGAACGTTCCACAAGTTAAGAAGAGCCTTACTGTAACAAAAGACTTGATGCTATGTACTGAGCTACACTGCGACTGGACATCTGTGGCGGTTTTCGAAACACTTGCTGTGATGCCATTCTTGAATTTAGATGAAGCTGCATGGAGGTTGATTACAGGTTTCTCATTTTCTTGTGTTTCCGGTATTTTCTTTACACACTTAGCAGGAGCTACAAATAGATAAAAGTACCTACAGTTTCGGCGAAACCTACAGCAAATAAATACATTATTTTTATATG
This sequence comes from Ochropacha duplaris, assembly GCA_951361185.1. Lineage (NCBI taxonomy): Eukaryota > Metazoa > Arthropoda > Insecta > Lepidoptera > Drepanidae > Ochropacha > Ochropacha duplaris. Next base: position 5,232,720 of record OX592695.1, on the reverse strand, counting down.
TTTTGTAAGAATAACATAGGTATTTTACTCGTTGTGGTTTCAAAAGAAAGCAGACGCTAGTTTTAGATCTGGGGTGTTAATAATTTTTAAAACTTACCAACTGGTTCAAACCGTTTAGCTTTAGAAAACATTTTCTTCAAGAATTACTCACAATTTTTAACTAGAACGTAATAATGTTAGTTAATAGACGTTACATATTAGGCAAGGCCAAAATAATTGTAATAATAATAATCTCAGAAATCACCCGCGAAAAACTTGTAGGAAAGAAAGAGCCGTTACAATATGAATGAAATGATCAAAGAGTATATGAGTATATAATTTGAATGATATTCAGTTTTCTTTTTTAATAATTTTTGTTTATTCATGACCATAGATGCAAAAACTTTCAGCCGCATACATTTTCTTCAGTTTCAATATTCCTTTTTAGGGTTCCGTACCCAAAGGGTAAAAACGGGAAAGCTTAAATATCTGCAGGTATCACACACTATCCAGATAATATACGAAAAGTTATACATTCACTCAAATCTCGAAATCCTTCAAACCTATTATTGCCTATTACATAGGTGCGGATTGTTTATACAGAGTGTGACTAAAATGAGTGTGCGTATATTACTTCTAGATTTGCTACTCAGCTCGTCAGAACAGAGAAGATTCTGATTTTGATGCACGTGTTGCATTATCATTTACTATAACCGGTAAAATTATTGACAGGTTTTAAATGTTCAATAGTTAGCGTTTAGCGTCAATTTATTGAATTTATACTATAGTTTTCGATAATTAACAATTTTGTTGCTCAGGGTACCGTACCTCAAAATGAAAAAACAGAAACCTTGTAGGATCACAGTGTTATCCGTCCGTCAAGACACTTATTAGGTACGCGAGGAAGTAAAAGTTGATATTAATATGAAATACTCAGAACTGCAAACCCTAGTAGTGAAAAAATCACAAGGTAATCAAAACCTATAAGGTACCTACTTCCCGTTGACCTAGAACCATGAAATTTGGCAATAAAAATCTATAGAACTTATCTTTTAGTTTCTAAAATAATATGTAGGTAGGTACATACTTATATTAAAAAAAATAGTAGTTCTAAGATTTTCAATTAGTATATTAAAAAATAATTATAAACTCATGTTTATTTTTACATTGATGGAGGAGGTGGAGGCACAGGCAGCAATGGTGGTGGTGGTGGTACACCCATCATGGTTGCGCCAGGTGGTGGGGGCAAACGCATGCCATGACTTTCCCACATCTTGGGTGGTGGGGGTGGCATGCGTAATGGCTCCATTTTAAAAGCAAACTGTAGAAAGAACTGCTTTGTATCCTTATTCCAATGAGTCCAAAATTTTGAGTCATGTTTTTCCACTTCTCTGCTTGGAACTTTAAAAGCAATTGTTTCATATGGTTCTGCAGCAAACAGCAAGTATTGCCATCTGCGATCTGGAGGCTCAATCTTCTGTTCATAAGCTGACATAAACCGATGTCTAGGTTGAACTCCTTCAGCAATTTCTACAATAGATGAAATTGTTAATTATCATGGATATAGCTGCTTTGGATCTCATACACACACATGTAATTTTCAAATGTAAACATACTTTGTAAGTCGCTTACTGTAATTTCTTAATCCTTTTAAATGCAGCCTTTAGTTACTTCCATAAAACTTACGAAAGCAACATACAAGTGTAAGTTCGGCCTAAGAAGTTAATGACCAGTTTGAATTATTAAGCTTGCAAATAGTGGTGCAATTATACTTCTGAGGCCTTAAATGTAATGAAGCACAACTAAGGTTGTAGTTTCTTTCAATAAATTATGTACAAAATGTATTGAAACTCATTGTTGTTTATGGTCAAGTAACTTTTAATTCATGATCACTTTTATAAAGTAGCAAGGGTCCATGGCATTGTACCAGAACTACCAACCTATTGCTACACCACTGCTTGCAAAAAATACATTCATAATAACCATTATCATCATAATCATGCCAGCCGAAAAACGTCCACTGCTGGACAAAGGCCTCCCTATCCCTAGGCTGAGCCTATCTCTACGATGGCCGGTCATAGCATACCAAAAATGAATGAAAATACCTATTTGGTACTCTATTTATATAGGTAGGTACCCAGCCCATCATCTACATCTAGGGAGCATCCTAATAATCAACATGTATATAATTTTAGTACCTGGATAATCAACTTGGAATAGTAAGCTCTGTTGACCATTCTCAGGGTCCTTTTGCTTGGTGACTCTATATCCAGGCCGTCCAATTTTTACAAACTTCTTAGGCTCTATCCTAGGTTTCTCCGGAGCTAACTGTTGAGGGGCTTCTTTTGCCTCTTTAGCAGCACGTCGAGCTAAATTAGCTTGATGTTTTTTTCCTTGAGTGTGAGCCAAGTAACTGCCCTCGTTGTTGTGCAGTGTGAGACATAATTTACATTCGTAAGACCCTGAAAAATCAAATTGTAATGAAAAGGATGTTATTTAGACCAAACCAATTCGTACAAATTTTATGTTAATAAAACAAACCTAAGTGATTTTTCATAAAATAGGGGTCTTTGTTCAGGTCAATGGTCTCCAACGCGAGCTGACGAAGTCTCTCGCGCCGGTCCCTATTGCTTTCCGACCATGATGCAACGCCTCCTCCTCCGGTCTTACCACCGGGCCGATTTTGAAAATCCATTTCAAAAGAGGGAATTACATCAACATACTCCTAATAATAAATAAGTAATTATTCACTTAGTAGCGCAACAGTATAAAAAACGTAGTGTTTTTATCCTCTTTGAGTATAAATCAAATATAAATATGGGAAATAATATACACAGATTACTGATATTCTATCTAATTTCTTCAGGCTTCAGGGTAGGCTATAGTCTATTAACCATACTGCCTAGTCTAGTCTTATGCTGGCACTTCACATGGCTGTTTGTGTTTGGGTATTTGTGATATTTGACAACTAATGCGATGTGTAGATGGTATATTCGACATAACATTTTCTATATTTGCCTATTTGACAATTATGACAATTAACAAACACGTGTTACCGCACTGCTGGCCTCGGAACAATAACTAGCATGGAAGCCGGGCTAAAATAAAAACCGAGTACTATACATTTTATTCATTTATGTCAATTAGCATATCGTAATGTGGGAATGAAACAAAACATGGCTGTTTGTTTTTATTATTTTTGAACGTGTCACAAGCAAAATGTCAAATGGTTCTCTTTGGTCCTCTTATAATGCTAACAAATAAAGTGATGTAAAAATGGTTATCGATAATCATTTCAATACTGTTGCAGATTTCCTAATGATGGGGAAATGAAAATGAAATGGAGTCAGTGCATCAATAGGTTTTTCTCATACAAACTTGGTGGAAGTTTTCACCCCCTTAAAAGGTGATTTCTAGGATAAAAACTATCCTATGTTTTTTCCCGGGACTCCAACAATCCCTATCCGAATTTCATCTAAATCGGTTCGGCGGTTTAAGCGTGAAGAGGTAACAGACAGACGGACAGACAGACACACTTTCGCATTTATAATATTTTATAATTATACTATTAATTAGTAAATTAGTATTAGTATGGATTTTAATGAAATGAAATGAAACTCGGTTTTTATTTTAGCCCGGCTTCCATGCTAGTTATTTTTTTTTTTTTTTGAGAACATTTTTGGCCTGGTATCGAGACCTTTAAGCCATTTCTTTATTTTAAATATTCATCTTTTATGTTTAGTCACGTTTTATTGTCACTTTCACTGTAAAGTCTAGTCCTCGTCCGTACAAGTCCGGTCTAATTTTAGTGAAATTGGCGGCTATTCCACTAAAACATTTCATGGACTTTTTGGGACAACCTGGAAAGTCACGATACACGCTTTCATTTCATTTCACTTCACTTGTGCACTTAGATTGACCTTTATTGGATAAAACGCCACCAAAATTATTCAATAAAACTCAAAATACACGAATTTAATGAATATAAAACGAAAACACAACGTCACTCCGCAAGTTCCCGCCAAAAAGTCCCATGCTAGTTATTGTTCCGAGGTTCGAACATAGCTACACTCAAGAATTATATATTTCTTATATATTAAGGGTAAGTTGGGTTAGAAAGAGAGATTGTCCCAACGTAGTTGTTATCTGTCTCTTTTTCGCAATTGATAGGTATTTGCTTCAAGTAGGTATTTAGAGTTACCTTTTTTTTTATGTCACTAGTGACAACGAGGCAGGCGGGTCACCTGATGGTAAGTGACTACCGTCGCCTATAGACATTAGCAAGACCAGGTGGACTGCCAACGTGTTGTACACCATATTACAATGCCTTATGGGCAAGGGCAACTGGCTCTCAAGTGCAACTGCCGGAACACACCAACAGGTGCTTGGCGACAGATTTTCAACTTGAGGGTGGTAGCCAGCCAGTCGAGTACCACATAGTACCCTACCACCGTGCTGTGGTTTCCTCACGATGTTTTCCTTCACCGAAAGCTCAAGCTCATTGTAGGATTCGAACCCACGACCTTCGCCGCGATATCCGACGTCACTTACCACTGAGTTATCATCGCCATAAAACCTACCATTTAGAATACATATTTCTTGGCTACACTACTTCTTACTATAGAGACAACTTCTCTTTCTTTCATTTAGGGTAACCTTAGAAAGAACGGTTGTCCCAACGTAGTTGTTATCTTTTTCGCAATTGATAGATATTTGCTTCGAGTAGGTATGGAGAGCGTTCTATCCAGCTAGTATACATCATTTTTGCTACAGCGTAGCGGTTGCATACTCTTTGGCTACAGCTGCAGTTGAAGCGTTGTATTACTTTGACATGTTCTCATGCAGTATTATTATTTTAGTATATTAATTAAGAATATTGTGGGTTTAAAAAAAACCACGAATCGCAGTTGGGTTGGGACTGGGACTTATGTATGTCTGTGTCTGTGGCAGTCTGCTCTGACGTTGTATCTCTCATTCTCTCTCGCTAGAGAATTATGCTCTCATTAATCTGTGGTTTCTTTTCAACTGTCAAAATATAGGCTGAAGGTACATTATTTTCGAAATCTTATAATATTTCTCAAATCAGTGAAAATTTAAACTATTTTACTCTTAATACGAAAAGATTTATTCTGTGTGAACAGTGTTTTAAAATTATTTCACTCCAAAATTGCAAGTATACTAACTTTACGAGCTAACCTCTGTAAACAGCAGTCAGTCTTATTTTCAGATAGCGGCTCAAGATGTTGATGCCCAAACAGAACCGTGTCTCAATTTATGAGTTCCTCTTCAAAGAGGGAGTAATGGTAGCTAAAAAAGACTATCATGCCCCTAAACATCCAGACCTGGAGAAGATTCCTAACCTTCAAGTGATCAAAGCTATGCAATCGCTGAAGTCAAGAGGTTATGTGAAGGAACAGTTTGCGTGGAGGCATTTTTATTGGTATGTTTATCTGGTGATATTATTTTATGAATTTGAGATGCATGATTTATGTATTGCTTGTTTCTCCTTTAGTTAATTTAATCCTGTGGTTTAATGAAGCCTATTGTCCAATCTGTAGACTTGTAATTGTTGGCATACAACTCGTGTTTCAGGCTATGATAGCTCAGTGGTAGATATTAATTATGTATGTTATGAGAAAGGTGATGCAGGTTTAGATCTTACTAAGTGAGCTTTCTGTGAAAATTACGTGACTATTTGTCACTGTAGACTATTTGTCAGTGTCATGAGTGGACTCATCTCACTTATTCAGTTGTAGGCTTTTTCTACCACATCATTTTCTATGGTGACATTGTGGCAAACATACTAATAACAATAGCTACCACTACAACTGGTATTATAGTGCATTTGTGACCTTTCATTACATTTAGATTAAAAATGTAAATAAATTTTATGAACGGTTCACTGTACAAAAAAAAATGTGTTCCTGAGTTTCTTCTCAGCTTAAGAGTATTCAGAACCGGTAGTAGAGTCTATTCTAACAGTAACAGTCTAAACTGAATAAATGAGATTTGATTTTTGATGTTGCAATGTTTATCATATAAGAGTCCTTAACAATTAACTGATTTCTCAAATAAGGAATTTTATGTCCTAGTCCAACCACACCTGGTTGAAACAGATTCAATTGAAACAGTCAGACCGTTAGCAAAGTCAGTCCTTTGCACAAGCTTAGCTTAGTTTTGGATAAGATGGCTGGCTGTAGGTGTTTAAATATTTTAAAATATATTTTTTCAGGTACCTAACCAATGAAGGTATTGAGTATTTGCGGATCTTCCTCCACTTGCCCCCTGAAATTGTACCTGCCACATTGAAACGCTCTGTGCGCACAGAGACAGTCCGCCGTGGTGCTGTGGGCAGGCCAGATGCGCCCGCGCGTTCCGCCGAGGACCGCTCCGCCTACCGCCGCGCGCCCACTGCACCTGGTGGGGCTCCTCATGATAAGAAAGCTGATGTTGGTCCTGGCTCTGGTGAAGTTGAATTCGTAAGTAATTGTTTGTCATATTACATTATAACAAAATCTTCAAATATCTGTCACATTACTAAAATATTACATTTGATTTGGGTATAATTTGAAACTCATGTTGATTGATAATTTATGTTCTTTATATGAACCAATGTGATTTGGTGGCACCATTTACTGTTACATTTGTATGTATATCAAGAAATTTTGAAAACAGATTTAAAACATGGTGCTATTTCTATAACTGGGTTGTACAAGACTTATAATATTTTGTGGTAAGAGGTTTTTTTAGTAATCTTCTATCAAGAGTCAATACAATATCAATAGGTCATACACATAGGATTTTTGTATCCATGTGTCTGTCACAACTAATTTGCTTGTAATTGGCTGATGTTGCTCAAATTTGGCACATATTTAAATAATTATAACCACTATAAAGTAATGAACAAGTATCTTTTTTTGTTTTTCAATAAGCACCCCAACTAGGACATTATTGAATAGGTCTTAGATCAAAATCGTTGTCAACCTAACAATGATTGAACATTATTTCTATATAATTTTGTTTGAGAAATGAATTTCAACTATGAAAAGTTATTCTTCCATTTGCTTTTTTAAATTATTTGTGCAGTATTTAGTACCTCCATTGCATATTTTATTTTAGGTATGTGAATATATTTTTTTAAAGTATGTAACACAAAATCTTAGGTGGCATTTCAGTGTACATAAATAGTGTAAAAGTGATTTTCACAATTTTAATGCGATGATCTTTGTTTTGTTACAGAGAGGTTTTGGACGAGGCAGGCCTACACCATAATTCTTAATAAAAATAACATAATTAAACCATCGTTTTTTATTTACTTGACCATGTGAATCATCAAAATATTTCAATTTAATAAGTTATAATAAAAAATATTTATATTGCACACAAATAAAAGTATAAAAAAACATTGAAAATAATTTATTGACATTTCTACAAGTAGTCTAAGTTTGATTTTTCATTAAACTGCTGTGCATAATAATTTTATTTATACAGTTACATTTAGGATGTATACACTTTGGGTGGGTCTGGCTTGGGGAACTCTCCAACTTGATCCATATAGTACTGGTAAGCACGGAAAGGTTTCAACTCCCAAGGAACTTGGTCTTCCATCTGTGTTAAAACCACACCCAAATCTTCAAGAGAAGGCATTCCATCCAATGGTACATCAGTAGTTGATTCCTGAAATCAGACAAACATAAAACATAGTTTTTAGGTCGATTCAAGTAAATGTTGGGAATATTATACCAAATCAAAGTGTTTTAAATGCCAGTGTCCAAGTGCATATGATGAACGATGCGCGAACATATTTTTTACAATTCATAGCAGTTTTTTTTTACTTAAAGACAAATTTGTGTTAGAACACGCTATCTCGCCGTGGTAAGTGATGATGTGGCGATGGTGGTTATCACACAAAGCCTAGGGAACTAGCTCTCAAGTGCAACTGTCGGAACACGCCGATAGGAGCTTGGCAGATTTTTAACTTTGTTGGTAGGCCAGCCAGTCGGGTACTATCAAGTACCACCGTGCTATAGTTTCCTCACTGTTTTCATTCACCGATATTTTATTATTAGTAGGTATACCATGTTCCAGAAAAAAGTCAGCACCGTTTCACCTGTAGAGTTGATTACTCTACCATTTATTTCACGGTCATGTGAATCAAATGTATTGAAGGCAGCTTTTTAAAGTGTTTCTATGTGATTACAAGATTAACGTAACTGCGGCGTGATTGGGTCAAACATCTAAATATCAAAACTTTTATATTTATAATTTTCATAACATTTTTTTATACATAGGTAATTATGTAATTGTTTCACCTTAAAATCTAGTTAGTGTGCATCAGTTCTTTGCTATACTAAACATTATTTAGCGTTATCCGTTATAGTCTAGATTACTTTAACAATTTTATGAACTAGTTTTTCGCTCCACGATTTCACCCGCGTCCCCAGGGATTTCATCTTTTCCCGGGATCTTCCAGTATCTTTGTTTAATTCCAGGACTTCTACAGGTAGATCATCTACCTGTGCGCCAAGTTTCACCAAAATCCGTTCAGCCGTTTTTGAGCCATCAACAAACATACAAAACATTAATATTTATAATATAAGTAGGATAAGAACTGCTCCACTACAAGTAAGTACACAATATAAATAGCATGTTAAGTAACTGACCCTTTCAAGTGCCTCCCAATGTAGGTTGCCGAAGGGGTATGCTGGACTAATCATGTTGACTAGAGCTACTTTCAGCGGGAATATTATGGGGTCATACTTCATGTCATAGCGTTTGTAGCCCCACTTGTCATCCTTACGCATCAGCTTGAAGAACCAGTCAACCAGGTCACCCAACAAATATTTTTTAGGTCTGAAATGTTCAACACCTAGTTAATTTAAACCCTATATTCGGTTTAAGGTATCCTTCATAATACGGTGAGGTGAAGGTTTAAGTCACAACGTAACGAAGTCAAAATTAACTCCGGGTTTGCCGCAAATTGACCCACTTAAAATAATTAACCTTCCGACATAGATTTTGTTTTGTTCTGGAACAGACATTAACTACCTTTGAAAAACATAGGTAGTCAAAACTTTTCCTTAGAAAAAACCTTTTATTCACGAAAATCTTGATAGCACGCCTCTAATGTTAATTTAAGAATTATAACCATAGATGAACAAAAAATCAGATAGAACAAAAAGGTAGAATGGACACAGGCCTATAATCGGAAGTACCATCATTACAGCCGGACGGAGCTGAACATGTTTACTATAAGTGTTTAATTAAATCAGGAAAAGAACCTTGAAATATCAGATAAAACATGGATCCAAAAATAAAACCAATGTTCAGTACTTGTAATGTGAAGATAATTAAATGTTTTTATGATGCCTTTAGCAACAATATTTAAATTTAAGTCACGAAATTAATTGTGTATGCGCTTTACTAAAGATTCCGCTACTGTAGACCATGATACATTGAGCAGCTTCCGTATTATTGCCATTCCAGGCTGCCTTTAGTTGTTAGTTAGTTGCTTTACCTACTCTCTTATAAAAGCTCATTTCTTACCCAATAGCTTGGTAGATCTGACACCTGGTGTCCGGGTCGCGGGCTGCATTCACAATACCCTGAGCGACGTCCGACACGAAAACAGGTTGCTTGATAGTTTCCATCCCATTCTTGTACAATGGCATGTATTGACTGTTTATACGCCAGACGGATGCGAATGTCCTAGAATAAATTAAATTTAAAATAATAGTTATTTAACCTGTTAACTCGCAACTACTAGCTGTCCCCCGCGGCCACATTTCATTAATATCCGTACAGCCGTTTTTGCGTGAAAGAGTAACAAACATCCATCCATCCAAACATTCACATTTATAATGTGTATTTATATTATACAAAAAAAAAACAGGAATTGTGATTTCAACTACCTTACATACATACTTTTTATACCTACTTAACAATATTTAATAAACTTTCCTAGCATTTGTTTCGCTAAGCTAAATTATTTCGATGAGTACCTATGCACACTAATGCACAGTACCTATTGCACAGCACAATACAAGCATAATAAAATTCTGGTCAGCAATGCCGATTTAGTTCGCGAGGCTTTCTCTAATAGTTTCTTTCCCTCTTGCGCTTTTACCACTGAGGCCAGCGTTATGCTACAGGCACTGGCTTGAGTCAACTCAATTTTGACTAAGCAAAATCACCACAAGTAAAAGAAGTGACTTTCCATTGAGTGATATTGTGCTTGCTTGTAAATATCAGATATATAAACCGTACCATACATCATTCATACATTAGAGATAAAGTTCATTTGGAACAGTAAAATTTTGCTGCCTTCGATGTAATGTGAATTGAGTCTATTAGATAAAAAAAAATGATTTGTACCTTAAAAACCTATCTTCTGATCCATAAATATCAGATGCGCGTATTATGGTAGCTGTTGGGAACTCTTCCCTGACTGCACACTCCCCTAAAAACTTGCTGATTTTGAACATGGATGGTTTCTTCATCAGCAGGGGCTTGGGATTCTCTTCTGCATTTAAGTAATTCAGGTGAATAAACCTCTCTACCCCCATTTCACGAGAAATTCTGTGGAATAATAGTGAACATTTTGAATAGCAAAGACTTTTTAAATAAATTTTGAAATATTTTCACATATTTGAACATTGGACAGCTTTTTGTTAAGCTGTTTTGAACTTTATCTATGGTACATTACTCCCACTACAGTATTGCTTTTTACATCCTATGAAAATAAAACCTGTATAAGATCTTTTCAACATGTAAATGAGATAGGAAGCACTTAGGGTTTGTTCCCGGGAATTCTCGTCCCGGGAATTCCCGGGAAATCGGTCGGTCTCGTACCCGGGAAATTCAGCTCGAGAAAAGTCGAGACATCGAGAAGTTTAAATAAACATTTTTACGCTTAGGTTTCTTTGTAAATGCGAGGCGGCAGCGGCATCCTTTGACAGCACGGCTCGTGTCTGTCGGTATCCTTTGTTTTTGCCGACAAACGCAAGCGCGACGCGGCCCCAGTTGTATTTTGTTCATTCGTGTTTCAACTCCCGCCGTGTTCGGATCGGTCGGATCATAAACCCAGCATAGTGAGTGTATTTACTATTTAGTGACGCACGAGCAGTGGCGTAGCGTGCCTTGTCGGGGCCCCGTATAAAAATTTTTTTGGAGGCCCTTATATGGAGGTAAAGATTTTTCACAAAAGAAAAAAAATTTTGTGAGAAGTAATATTTATTTATCACATAATTTACCCATTTTACAAATAAAAATCGAATTTTAAATATTCACTCTCCTTGCCTTTTTATCGGCAAACTGATTTATTAAATCATTTATGGCTGATGATGATTTTAGTTTTTCTAAAGTTTCTGCCTCTATGGACAATAGTGAGATGTCTGACAGCCGTTCTTGTCCCATCGAAGTTCTTAAGTAATTTTTTATTAGTTTTAATTTTGAAAAACTTCTTTCTGCCGTTGCGGTTGTAACTGGAAGGGTCAAGAATAAAAAGCATGCTGTGATTACCTCGGGAAAACTGGATGCAAGACTATTGAATTTTACTAGCAATAATTCAATGAGTTCTTTAATGGAATATTTTTTTTTAATTTCAGAATTTAAGCATGTTTTTAGAGCCTTTAATTGGTCACAAAGATTAAGTGAGATGTCTTTACTGTATTTAGCAGACAGTTTTCCGGAAGCGTTTAATATCTCTTCGCTTGAAGAAGATAGGAGTTTCTCCGGTTGTAATATTTCGAATATACTACTCAGGTTGCAAAGGCTCTGAAATCTTTCTTTAGTTTGAGAAATTAATATATCTAAACAGCAATAGTATACATTGACTTTGAAATAGGATTCCGGGTCGGAAATTCTCTCATCTTGTGATAACTCATCAAAAAAACGCTTCGTTATCTTTCGCCTACTGTTTTTAAAAACAGTTGTTACCCCCCACTTTTTTGCTAAATCTTTGGATTAATTTAGCAAACTATTAAATGAATTCTGATTTCTTAATTGGCACAGTCTATTTAAAAGATTACTTAATAAAATACTAGATTTCTGTAAGTCATTATTTTCATGCTGTAGAGCTTTAGAAACAGGATTAATAATTTCAAATAGTGAAGAAAAAAATGTAACGAGCACTAAGAAATCAAATCTCTCTAAAATATTAATTATACTTTTACATTCTTCACGTTCATCTTTTTTATTTGAAATTAAATTTAGTTGGTACAAAGTTTTCATGATTAGTAAAAAAATTTTCTTTACTGCTAATAAAGCGTCGTTCCTAGAAGACCATCTGGTAGGACATACCTTTTTAAGGGTAATCAAATATTTTTCAGATGAATCGTCACTTAGCATAGCCCAGCGTTTTATACTATTGCCAAAAAAAGTATATATTTTTTCTAAATTATCGAAAAAAGTCGATACTTCACGAACATGTCTCGCAGCATCGTTCAAAACAAAGTTTAAAGCGTGCGCAGCACAATGAACATAATCGGCATTTGGAGCATGCTCTTTTATTAGGGTTTTTAATCCTCCATACACACCCGACATAACATTTGCTCCATCGTATCCCTGTCCTCTACATTTAGTCAAATCAATTCCATATTCTTTAGTCAAATTTAAAATGACAGTTTTCAGACCTGCAGCACTGCAATCGGTTACTGCTATGAATCCTAAAAAGGACTCACATATTTTTATTTCTTTAGGCACATTATCATCATTTTCTGTAACCGAGATATATCGAAAAACTAGATAGTTGGTCAATTTTTGACAAGTCTTGTGTTGTATCCAGAATTATTGTCAGAAATGGAGCTTTTTTAATTTCTGAGATAATACTGTTCCTAACGTTAGTACCAAGCAAACTAATAATTTCGTTTTGAATCGTAGGGCTTAAATAATTTATTTCACCTTTCGGTTTTAGAAAAAGTTATTTTAAAGTTGCATCATAGTTAGATAGCAGACGTGAAATTGCCAGAATCAGAATCATGCCCCCTCAAAGGTAGATTACAAGATACTAAAGTAATTATAACATTAATTATACGATGCAGTACATCTCTCCAGAATGTAATTTTACTATCGATTTCACTTTTCAATAGAGTATCGATGGTATTTCCTTGCAACCAATTATTATAAGAGAGTGAGGCACTAATATGCTGCTGTGACTTTTCATGGTCAAGAATAGTTTGTGTGAAATTGCTTCTAACCGAAACACCGTTAACCCAAGCAGAGGAGTACGATTTGTTTTGACGATCTGCTAATAACCAACAGAAGTGACAGTATGGTTTGTTTAAAACGTTAGAATAACATAACCATGGTCTTATAATTTTTATGCCTGCCTGATTGAAATATGAATAATAATAAGCTGAAAAAGGTCGGTTATTTTCTGAAACTTTTGGAAATGGTCCTTGTGGTTTAAATGGACCCAATTTAAAAATTATTTTTAGTTCGCATTCAGTTAAATTGTCACCAAAATTTCCTCTATCTGATGAAATTATATTACAATCTGCATTATCTGCAGATATATCAGAATCGTTGACTTGGGGTTCCTCGATTTCTGGATGGACATCCGATAAAGTATGTGCTTGGCTTTCTTCTATTTCCGGATGGATATGTGACGAAGAACATGCTTCAGAAGAATCTAAAAATAAACGAGTAATTGTTAAAAAATAAATACGAATGCTTTGATACTAAACTAAAAAGAGTTATATATAAATAAATAACGTTACTAAGGGTCACAGTTAGAGAGTTCAGTTCAGACGCACACAGATTCTACGCGGATTGTGCTCGTACCTATTAGTAGATACAAAATCACCTGCAGCCCGTCCGTGCATTACTATACACCTGCGTGCTATTTAAACGCAGCGCGTAGTGTAGTGGCCATACAAAACGAGAACCCGAAAGCGAGTCTGCACATCTGAAGTTCTCAACACGCAATTAACGATACGATACGGACTGATAAACAAACAACAAAACAAATCGATCCTATAGATAAGTTAGAATTTTGTTTTTTTTAATCAAGGCACGGAACCCTAAAAACATTATAATTGTGAAAATCGAGGGGGGAGACAACTTTTTGTGACGGACAGATGGACAGACCGAAATTAAAAGATTTCCTTGTTTATCACTACGGGCCCCTAATAAATGGGTTGGGTAGTAGTGTAGTACTTACCTTTCCAATCTAAATCACTCACAGTATCTTGTCTCTGAAAAAATGAAGAAATTTTGGGCACTTCTTTTTTTAAAATCGTCCCTTTTCTGTTTAATTTTTCTTTTCTCAGCGCCGCTGGGATAATCTCTTTTCCTTTCACTCATTTCTTTTACAAATCGTTACTAATACTGCTAAACCAGAAGAACAATATTGTTTGTACTGAATTACAATGTAATGCACATTTATATAAAGCGCGTAAATAAACAGTGCACTGCACTCCGTGGTTTAACATCCAATGCAAAGTACAACAACGTACACGTACATCGCGATATCGATGAAGGATTCCCGGGGATTCCCCGCTGAGTTGAAGATGAAGTAAGTAAAACGGGGAAGTCCCGCAGCCCGCCATAACGATGTAGTGTTGCCAACTTTTGAACGCACGCTTAAGGCGGGAAAAAAAGGAATTGCTTTATAGAATTTTGTAATTTGTAAAATAAAATAAATTAGAAAGTTTTTATTCTTTTTCCTTACACACTTTGGGGGCCCCCGTGGTTCGGGGGCCCCGTATAATTGATACGGCAAATACGGCGGTAGCTACGCCCCTGCGCACGAGTAATAGAATCGCAGAACAAACAGGTAAGTATTGTTATTATTTATTTAAATAGTTCAAGTGTTTGTTTTGTTTTGTAAGTACTTTTGTATTACCAAAATAATATTTTTGTTTAAAATGAATAGGTATGTTAAAGAAATAAAACTTTTGTTTTTAATCAAATATGAGAATTGTTAGTGCATAAATATTTACCGATTTCATTAATTGCATTTGTATTGCAGATGTTGTAATAATCCCACAAAAGCCTAAAGTTCTAAACTAAACACATAATATTATGACGTTGTTTTATGGCAATTTATCTGCTACAAATAACACAAAACGTATCCAACCAATCCTACCAAACGTAGTATACAAAAGGACACAGCTATTTTTTCATCATCATCATCAGCCTAACCTAACCACATCAACCCCCTACTGGGCATAGGCCTCCCCACTGTTGCGTCAGCTATTTTGTAGGTACTAAACTAAAATACTTACTAATTCTTGAACTGTTTGTTATAGATTTTACAACTAATGAACCAAAATGGAAACTTCCAAAGTTTGGAAATATTTCAAGAAAAATAAGGACGCCTCAAATGCGCAATGTCTAAAAAATAATAAGAAGAAGTGTGATTGTTTTTAGTTAAGATGTTTGTTTTAAGCTGATTGTTAACAGAGATTTTGTTTTTTATTACAGATTAGTGAGATGAGATTAGTTATGATAAGGAGAAGAAGTATGATTGTTTTTAGTTAGCAATTTTGTTTTGAGCTGATTTTTTATTGAGAACTTGTTTTTTTTGTTAAAAATTATGTTGATTTTTTTCATGTAAAATAAACACAGTTAAATTAAAGACTCTTTTTATTAATTAAACAAAAATTTAGACGTATTTTATTTTTTCTCGACAACCCGAGAAGACCCGAGAAATCAGGCTCGAGAAGTCTCGACACCCGAGAACTAAAAAACCTCGAGAAATCGGAAACCCTAGAAGCACTGTACAATAGCGCCCATCGCTTTTATATTTTGAAAGCTTTTATTACAAAGAGTACTGCACGAAAATCTAAAATTGAAGCCACAAATCAGTGGGCGCTATTGTACAGTGGAGCCATGAAATACACCAACCTGGCAATGCGTCTAGCTCCCTCAACATGGACATCCATATATTTGAAGTTTTTTGTTTCATAATCACGTCCAACAAGGTTTATAACAACATTTGAATATTGGACGGCCTTAGCTATAGACTCATCATCGCGTAGGTCAAATGGAGTGAATAGTACCTGTCCTAAGTCACCACATACTTTCAATCTTTGAGCATCGTAGAAGTCACTTCGGTATGGTAAGATCATCTGAAAAGGAAGAATGAGTAGTTCTCATCAATCAATGTTGATTCATAATTAAATATTTGACTTGAGAACAAAGTCACACCAATTGTATTGTTAAATTTCTGGGATGTTATTTACCACATTAAAATTACTTTTTTTTGGTAACTGCTACAATGTAGGTATAACTTTTTTTCCATGTCAGAAGCAGGCAATCAGGCAGGTCGATCACCTAATAACTATACTGTCATCAATAGACATTACCTATTCCAGGAGCCTACACATTGCCAATCTTTTACAATGCCTAAAAGTCAACTGGCTCTTAAGAGCAACAACTGCTAGACCACAACAGTATAAAGATCTAAACAATATTAACTGCAAAAACTAAGAATTTGAATGGTAGATTCTCTTTTTGTTTTTTTTTTTATGTCACAAGTGACAAAGAGGCAGGCGGGTCACCTGATGGTAAGTGACAACCGTCGCCTATAGACATTGGCAATACCAGGGGATTGCTAATGTGTAGTACACCTTATTAAGGCGAACTGGCTCTCAAGTGCAATTGCCGGAACACACCAACAGGTGCTTGGCGACAGATTTTCAACTTGAGGGTGGTAGCCGGCCAGTCGAGTACTACAAAGTACCTTACCACCGTGCTGTGGTTTCCTCACGATGTTTTCCTTCACCGAAAGCTCAAGCTCATTGTAAGGATTCGAACCCACGACCTTCGCCGCGGTATCCGACGTCACTTACCACTAGCGAGCTATCATCGCCATCTTATAACATCTTTGTTTATTGAATAGGAGCTAAAGAATATTATTTTGATTAGTTTATCATCCTTCTTCTAAGTACATACTTAAAATACATATAACATTAAGCTAGCACACCAAAACCATGCGATTTCCTTTTCCCGTTCATATCATAATGATAACCAATGTAAATGAGCCACTTACCAGTTGGGAAATAAAACATGTGTATTTTTTTTGCTTTAAGATGTATGTGTTTGACCACAATCTCACCATGTTATGTGATGATGTGGCTGAAGGTAGTAAGCACACAAAGCCTTGATAGGAACTAGCTCTCAAGTGCAGCTGTTGAAATACACCAGTAGGTACTTGGCGACAAATTTTCAACTTGATGGTAGCCAGCCAGTCAGGTACTACAAAGTACCCTCCTGTGCTGTGGTTTGCTCACAATGTTTTCTTCACTGAAAGCTCATTGTAGGATTCAAAGAGCTATCAACGCTGAATGATATAGGTGCAGCCCCAATAATGATATTGCTATCTAACTTTAACTCTTACCTGAGTACCAATCTTGCCAAGCTTATTACACACATATCGGCCAACAAATCCTGTGCAGCCGAAAACGGTCGCGACTATACCATTGAAACTGCTGCGACCACCAGTACCTCTTTTGTATGCAGCCAGGTTTGGTCTGCCATCAGAGCTGTAATTGGCCGCCTTGATGTAAACAATTCCCATGGACCCATTCAGAGCTGAAAATATCATCATATCGCAATTTCATGTTTTCAGGACAGTCGTATGTCTAAGTACACTAATTATGTAAGAGAGGAGATCTTCGTGTTTTATTGATTTGTGATGAAAACTTACGCATTAATTTAGTGGCTACATGGCCAGTTAAAGCTGCTGCCATTTTCAGGCCCTTTTAGTTGTTATTTTTATAGTTTCAACCCAATCCCCATCAAAGGATATTGAAAATAAAATAACTATATTTAAAAAGTTGATAGGTGGATGATTTGATAATAATAGTACATTTTATATTCTGTGCCTCTATGGGTTTGATTTTGACTTGACAATTTGACAGATTCCACCCACAGACTAGTAAGGAAGAGCTACTATTATTACGGTTCTACCCATGATTCTACCAAACTGATTTTAAACCACTTTTTATACTAAGTAACAGACTTTCCGATTTAGCAGATGCGAACCAAATAAGCATAGGATACATGCGAAGTGATGTTGCGTTTTCCTTTAATTTTCAAATCATTTACTTTGAGTTTTATTGATTAATATCAGTGGAGTCATGTCCAATAATGTTCAATCTAAGTGCATCAGTGAAATAATATGAAATGAAAACGTGTATCGGGACTTTTCAGGTAGTCTCAAAAAGTTTTAGTAGAACGGCCACTAACTTCACTAAAAACTGAAATGACCTGACCAGCCAAAACCTGACCTGACTTAACTGATGATGACTAAATTTTACTGTGAATATGATACGTGATGCTGGTTAATACTCAAAGTATGATACATGTTATCTTCATATTATACATAAAAAGAAGTATATAATAATAACATTACATTGGCAGACATATCCTAAAGGACGATTGCCAGCTCGCTAGCATAATTTATAGTAGTCAGCTAGTATTACCTAGCTACATATCAGTAATCTGTGGCTAGTATAGCAAGTATATAGTGTATTATCTATGGTAGTCAGCAAGGAAAAAAAACAACTCAAATCTCAATAATAACAAAATAAATAGAAATAAATTATTAGATAGAATATAATTTACCTACCTGCTTGCTTGCTATATTACAAAAAATACGTTTGTTTGTAGGACAGTAATGAACAGGATAGTGTTCCGTGGTAATAAAGCCTAAATCGTGTATTTAAAAGTAAGAGTTTGTCAATTTGTTATAAAAAGGTACCTATCCTAACGATCTACAATAATGGAAGATACAGAAATTGAATTACTGAGTAGCGGTGATAATTTGGAAGAAGTCTATCGAATGTTACAGCGATTTTTAAATAATGTAAGTTTTATCATATTAAAATTCAAACACTTCAAATTATAATTCTGGTTCGTCCTACTATAATAATTCCTAATTATATATTCTATTCTACCGTCGATTTGTGTTGCAGAATGAAAATGTGTTTACATTTCCACATTTATCTGAAAATAATAAACGTGCTATTCTGTGGACATACCTATTCCACCATCTTCAGAATAAAAACTCTGCTGCAGTCCATTCACTATGCCTGGCCACAATCAGAGTACTCAGGTATGTGTGATAACAATCTTTGTAATTCTTTGCAAATATTGGTTTAAATTTGATATTTTTACTGTTTTTCATCAGCCGTGATAAGACAGAGCTTGAAAGTCTGATATGTGAAAAATGGATAATTACATTGATAGAGAGGGCAGGTTTATATAACTTTGTAAGTTCTGATGAGGAGGATATGATGCCTATTGACTTACCGGATAAAGAAGTAACTGTGGAAGCTCTAAAGTGTCTCTGTAACTTGACATTCAACAGTGAGGTGGCTCGTGCCCTGTGTGCTCACACTGCTATTGCACAGGGCCTGGTAGCTAGACTCCGTGTATACAAGGAAATACCTTTTAAAGATGAAATAATGTTGTTTGATATGAAACTATTATTTATTCTGACTGCTCTCAGACATGATATAAAGTCTAAGATAAAAGAGGAACTCCATGGGATGGATTATTTAACTAGTTGCCTCAATGAAATACTTTTGGAGGCTACTAAGTCTGAAAATACGAGTGCATCTGCTAGTGGTGGTATAGTTGAAGGAAGCCACTACTGTTTCTTAAGTGTAAGTGTTGGCTTATAATCTTTATATATGCCAAGAAATATGTGTGTACACTGTAATTTTTTCCTATTTTGTTACTACTAGCATCAGAGGTAAACATACCTATTAATATTAAAATCCATTGTATCTCATTTTATGTAATTCTCATTAAACCAATATATGTATAAATGTTCCATGGCTGATTAATTCAATGACTGACAGATGTAGGACCTAGAAAGGTGAAACTTTTTGATCAAATTTCTATTACATTGTTGTAACTATGTGAAAGGATTATTCAAAATTCAGGCTTATGTGGTATAGCAGAACAACTTCTGGACTTATTAGAAACTCACAAGAGGCATTTGACTAAAGTTTGTTGCTTATTAGAATTAATAACTTTTACTTCTACTATTCATTCAATAACATCAGAACGTATAGACACAAAATTTTGTATACTAATTTGCTACCAGCAGTTTCTTCTGTATAATTGTGTTCCATCTTAGGCTTGGTCATTGTTCTTAAGGGTGAGTCAGTGGCTAAATGTTGGGCTTCGGGATTATTCATTAATTGGATTAATCTAAAAATATATATTTACCTCTCCTTCAATTAAGAAACCTTTTTGCCAAATAATGAATTCTTTGTTATCTCATAGCAAAACCAACAAGCAATATCATGTGAGATTTTAAAGGCTCAGTTCAACTTGATAATGCAATCAGGTTCAGAAGAACCTGCCAATGAGGCGGAGGAGGCTATGTATTTGAAACTGATGCCTGCGCTCACAGGGTTGCTGTATGCTCATACTTCCACTGAAGATAAACTTATGGAGTTACACAGTAACATTGCTAATTTGTTAACCAGGTAATATATATTATTCTCTCTCTCTCTCTCTATCTAGCTACTAGATATATTCCTTTTGCATTACATATAATTTTTATAGAGTGTGTGCAAATCTGATGGATAATTTTATTATTTGTGCCCTTCTACTAATATTATAAATGTGAATGTTTGTTACTCAATCATTTTTACATGATTGAGTAGCAAACATTCACATTTATATTTTGATGAATCTTGCCACACAGGTATATAAAAACGTGCGATATTTTTATCCCAGGAAAATATAAGACCCCTCAAGAATGTAGGTGTAACCATGTCTGCAAAAATTGAAACACGCTTGCTCACTTAAACATGAATATAGTATTCAGTAATTTATATCTGTAAGTCAAATACTACTATTATTCGTCTTTCAGTGTTCCGACAATGTTTTACACCTACTTAACCCCTGCACTCACTGAGGGGGAAATTTGTAACAACCCTTTCATTGGAAGAAACATGGATGCATTGCAAGCACTCGTTCAGTTATTGCAATATCGATTGACTTTAACTACAGTGAGTATGCATATTCTGTTGTAATTAAGATGAGAAACATTGAAGGATTAATACTTGGTAACTGTTGCATTACAGAATACAAAGAATCAGTACGAAAATCTATCACCAATACTAACTGTTTTGAACAAGAGCTCGCGAGGTTGTCGCACACAGCGCAAGTATCTGCGCCAAGTGGTATTACCTCCATTGCGTGACGTGTCTCGCCCTCCAGAGAAAGGAAGTACACTAAGAAACCAACTGTGTAGGCTTCTTACAACCCCTGTTACTTCTGTAAGAGATCTGGTGGCTGAATTTTTATTTATCCTATGCAAGGAAAAGGGTGAGATTTTTCAAATTAGCTAAAGATAATATTGAATTTAATTCTTTATTCAACTTTTCTCGTCTATCTATTTATTCAAACACAAAATCAAACTCAAAATATCTTTGTTAAATGAACTCATTACAAGTATTTTTAATGAGATCATATACAGATTTTTAATGAGATCATTTACAGATTTTTAATGAGATCATTTACAGATTTTTAATGAGTTTATTTCATCATTTAGAGAGGCAAGGACGAAAACTAGATAATAGGTAAATGTTGTAACCACCTAATAGATAAAGATTGTAACTAGCTAATAGGTAAAAATTGATGGACGAAATTTGTTTTACATATTTATAAAAAAAAAACTATAGCACGGTTCGGAAGGTTGCCTTTGCTGAGAAGACCCGGCAATAAACTCTTTTTAAAAAAGCATTTGTTTCAGTTGGTAGAATGGTGAAATACACGGGATTCGGCAATGCGGCGGGGCATCTCGCTCAGAAAGGCTTACTCGGCGGAGGGCGCGGTGCCCAATACTCGTCAAGTAGCGATGACTCAGACACCGAAGAGTACCTGGAGGCAGCTCCCCACATCGACCCAGTGGTGGGATGCACTCGACCCCCCCGCGTTAATCCCTTCGAGGGCATGACCGATGAACAGGTACATATAGTTGTGTAAATACCTAAAGCCTATTAGTACGGTTTTAGGGTTCCGTAGTCAAAGGAAACCTTTTAGTTTTCTATTAGGCAGATGTCGCCTTGCCACATGTTTGTATAAATATACATTAATAGATTAAAAATTAATCTAAAACCATATTTATTGTCATCGAGTTGTGAACTACCCTGACAGTGCTCGAAATTTGAGTTGTAAGATTCCACCCAGAACGACACACAGACGGACAAACAAGAAAGTGACTAAAAACGTGGTAATAAAAACAACTACAAAGATTTTAAAAAATATGAAAATAAAAAATGTTTTTTTTTTTATTATTTACTACAAAAGTTGTACAAATAATTAATTAATATTTCACTGTTTTTTTATGTTTCTCATTTAGCATTCCATTTGGGATTTTGTTGAATAGGTCTTAAACCATTGTTAGGTCCCTTCAATAGGATATCGATATAATTTACTGTTTACGATATTTAAGAGTGCTCGATCAGTCTGTAGTCACAAGGAAAACTATCACGTCTAATGAGTATTCCAGTAAAGTTATCGAAAACTATTTTCGAATTAGGTAAGAGTACTACGGCGTGTGAGGCGTCTTTATGCGTGGTCCTAAATGCAGTAGGCTGGTTTTTATGAGAAATTATATGGAATGAATTATTAACTTAAAATATTTGTGGTCATTATTTATATTACATGGTTCAGATATCTTTGCGGTTGTTGTTATATCAATATTATTTTCCTTCGTGTACCTAAGCTGCAGTTAATTAATATCTGTAGTTGTGATTAGGTACTACTCAACTAATGTTATTTTGAATTTATTATTTTGTATGCACACTGTTTTGATATAAATAAATTATCTTATCTTATCTATCTTATCTCTAGTTGTGTACATTACGAAGACACTACAAGACACGACTGTACAAACATGTGGTTATAGAAAATGTACGTAGGCTTACGTTACGATAAAGGATTTTGATTCTTTTTTTTTGTGTATTTTACTTTGCGATTAGTCATTCTACTTCCTACTAATATTATAAATGAAAGTTTCAAAGTTTCTATGTTTGTTGCTCCATCACGCAAAAACGGCTGTACGTATTTTGATGAAACTTGGGCACACAGGCGTGTCTCTTCTCCACGAAAAGGAGTGAATTCCACCTTACTCCTACTTTCCGTGATGTATCCCTACCGATAAAGGACCACCTCGAGCTTCTTGGTGTAAAACTAACATCTAACCTCAATTTTGGCTCCTACATTGAGTCAAAGGCTCAACTTGCTGCCAAAAAGCTGGGCGTCCTCTCGAAGGTGAGACGGTACTTCACATCGGAACAGTTGCTCAACTTGTATCAAGCACAAGTTCGGTCGTGTGTGGAGTACTGCTCTCATCTTTGGGACGGTTCGGCCAAATATCAGCTTGAGGCACTGGAGTCAATTGAGAGACGAGCCAAGAGGCTCATTGACAACGATGCATTGGTCGAGGCAAAGCATCAGAGCCTTGAGCATCGACGTAAAGTTGCCAGCCTATCGGTTTTTTATCGGATACATTTCGGAGAGTGTGCGTTGGAATTACACGACATAATTCCGCCAAGCCCATTCCATCATCGGACAACCAGACGCACGGCGATGCGCCACCGCTACATGGTGGACATTCCATCTTTGCGCACGAAGCGATTCGCTTCGAGTTTCTTTATGCGTACTGCGAAGGTGTGGAACTCCTTGCCTGAGTCTGTGTTTCCCGATTGTTACAACCTGGGAATCTTCAAGTCACCGTGCACAGCGTGCACCATCGTAGACCACATCGTCACCTAACATCAAGTGAGATAGTGGTCAAACGCGAACCTATACTCAATTAAAAAAAAAAAAAAAAAAGGTACATAGCTAGATCATATGCTGGAATTGAACATAGGATATTTTATTTTTGGAACGAAGTTCCTTATCGCGCGTTGTGAAAGGGGGCTAGACGGAAAAAAATCTTACGAAAAACCGACACTTTTAGTGTAGTGTAGTAAGCTATTGTAAGCTGCGCGGCGTGCGCATGTTTCTCTCTCTCTCTCTCTCTCTCTCTTATAGAAAGCAAGCCAGATATTTTCATTTCTATTTATATATATATATTATTTTTTTATATATACAGGGTTACTGGTTATTCGATACATTCCTTTAAGGGCGTGATAGTATACACTGTAAGCTACGAAATGAACCCTATATTGCATGATACAAATGTTGACCGTTACTGAGATATTTGGGAATTTAGTATTTTTCGAAAAAATCCCGAATTACAACTTCAAAATCAAATTAAAAAAAAAAGTACGTAACATTTTTAACTTTTTTTGTTTCTGGTACTCAGACAACATGTAAATACTTTTTTTAAATCAATAAAATGATGAAATTTTGCAATGGCTTCGACACAATATCTTAAAAATCGTGTCACTTTGAATTATTTCTCTGTTTTCTTAAAGATTAAAATGCCAATAAAAAAAAAAGTAATGGAGTTAGAAGTGTACAAAATATACCAAAACTTCCTCACCTATCTAGCTATCTAATAAAGTAAGAATATTAAAAAAACTCTCTACATAATATGAAGAATTAGTTCTTAGAAACAGAACAGGTCGCAATTTATTAACATAACATTTATAATTATTTTTAAAGAAAAAGTGTCCATACACCGACAATGTTGTGATAAGAGATCGGCAAATTCCGGCATAGTTCGGAATGGGCATGCCGTCTTCGCTGGTAAGTTTTTGGGTTCGCTAGCGTCAGTTCGTTTACGACCAACTGACTGCGCGTGCGTTTAAGTATTGTTAACCGAGCTACGTAAATTCTCGCGAGTATTTCTTTTGTAAAATGGGTATTCCAAGGCGACAAGGTGGCAGCAATCATTTATAAAAGCTGAGTACGTCGATATCTTGTTTGTGTATGGATTTTATAATGGAGATGCTGCGGCTGCCCGAGCTGAATACATACATCGATTCCTAAATCCGTGACATCCAAACGTAAGGTGGAGGCGAGGTCGATCAGCGTCATGTTGGCGTCGCTGAAAAGTACACATTCGTATATATTTATGTTAAATACCCTTACGTTTGGTTGTCTTCGATTCGGAAATCGATATAATCGTATCACCTTAGAAGATCCGCCGCCATTTTACAAAAGAAATACTCGCGAGAATTCACGTAGCTCGGTTAACAATACTTAAACGCACGCGCAGTCAGTTGTTCGTAAACGAACTGACGCTAGCGAACCCAAAACTTACCAGCGAAGACGGGCATGACCATTCCGAACTATACCGGAATTTGCCGATCTCTTATCACAACATTGTCGGTGTATGAACTATTTTTCTGTAAAAATAATTATAAATGTTATGTAAATAAATTGCAATCTGTTCTGTTTCTAAGAACTAATTCTTCATATTATGTAGAGAGTTTTTTTAATATTCTTACTTTATTGGATAGCTAGATAGGTGAGGAAGTTTTGGTATATTTTGTACACTTCTAACTCCATTACTTTTTTTTTTATTGGCATTTTAATCTTTAAGAAAACAGAGAAATAATTCAAAGTGACACGATTTTTAAGATATTGTGTCGAAGCCATTGCAAAATTTCATCATTTTATTGATTTAAAAAAAGTATTTACATGTTGTCTGAGAACCAGAAACAAAAAAAGTTAAAAATGTTACGTACTTTTTTTTTAATTTGATTTTGAAGTTGTAATTCGGGATTTTTTCGAAAAATACTAAATTCCCAAATATCTCAGTAACGGTCAACATTTGTATCATGCAATATAGGGTTCATTTCGTAGCTTACAGTGTATACTATCACGCCCTTAAAGGAATGTATCGAATAACCAGTAACCCTGTATATATATACTCTCTCGACTTATATAACTTTGTTCCATCCGGGTGTCCCTTGACACCTCTCAAGTTTTTTTTTAGTTTTGTTATTGTTGCTTTGTATTATCTTATATTATTATTTCTTTAGAATTTATTTTGTTTTCTCCTTTGTTATATTTCTTTTTTGTTGTCAATAAATGATTTTCTATTCTATTCTATTTTAATCCCGGGAAAAGATAAGATACCTCGGGAACAAGGGTGCAACCGCGGGGCAGAGAAGTAGTAGATTATAAACAAATGTGTTGCATTCCTTATCTACGTAGCTCCCAGTACGACAATCTAATTATCAGAGACCATGTTTCTTATTTGCAGAAAGAATATGAAGCGATGAAACTAGTGAATTTATTCGACAAGATGGTGACGGAGGGAGTAGTGAAGCCGGCGCGAGTGGGCCCCGACGGACGACCACAGCCTCTTGAACATGTACTTGAGTGGCGAGACCATCCCCCCAATAGGCCACAGTCATAAATGTTTACTGTCGAACAAAGTAACAAACAGTTATTTTAAACACAGCATTTTTTATTTGAACGAGATGACTTACTTTGTATTACGAGAATTATTTCAATATAATTTATTCTAGTATAGGGATGTATCTTCATATTAGTACAAAAGGAAGTGTGCTGCGCTTCTTCGAGCGTCTAATTTGAATGTGCCCTAAGTATGTATTATTTATAAGGATATTTTATTTGCTATATTTGAGATCAAATACAACTATTATGTACCTATAGATTTTATTACATTTAAGAATAGGTAATTTTTATTATGATTTTAGCTGACCAGACGGTTCTGTAAAAAAAAAGAAAAAAAAAACTCAGTACCTTATTATTACTATTACTAACTTTAAAAATCCATTGGCTAAATCTGTCCAGTGCGTTAAGACGAACAATATAAGCATTTAATTTTTATTTGTAAAGATATGAGATATTATTGTTATTGGAAGATTGCCAAATGTCTGCAGAAAATGGATGCAATTTTGGATACAAAATAATCTTAATATTATCATATCTATTGGTATCCTATTATTATAATAACATTTAAATTCTTTCTGCATTCATTAGTTAGAAATCAATGTAGTTTCATTATTTTGTATAGTTTGCTTGGTATTGAAAGTCTAGATGACAAACACACGTATTATCAGTGTACTAAAATTGTATTGATTTATTTCCTGAACACATAAGGAACATTATTAACATTTAATGATTCTTGTATGTGATTGGGTTGTGACTTGTAGTTTATTATTTGTCATGATAGATACCATAGAATTACGTATTCTGTAATACAATTTGATACCTAAAAATATGCAGCAATATGACAAACAGTTTACTCTTTATACTTGGTTACCATTTTTTTTAACACAATTGACAATGATGCTTGCTGGTCACCTGATGGTGAGTGACTACCGTCGCCTATATACATTAGCAATACCAGGGGGATTGCCAATGTGTTATTCATGTTATTACAATTACTTGAGGGTGGTAGCCAGCCAGTCGAGTACTACAAAGTATCCTACCACCCACCGTGCTGTAAAATCTGCTAATTCTATATATTTCCACAAATTATATCATTACTAGCTTTCCGCCCCGCGGTTTCACCCGCGTATCCCTTTTTACCCATTTAGAGATTGTATTTCGAAAAATCCTATCTTATTCTGTCTACATCTTAAAAACAATACCTATGAAAAATTTCAGCTTTCTAGGTCCAAGGTTGTAGACTGTAGACTGGGCGTTGATGAGTCAGGCCTTCTAATTTTTCATACCAACTTTCAAACCCCACTTCACCCCCTCAGCAGGGCTAGCATGGCCGGAGACATTTTATCCACGGGGAGAGGACAAAATGCTATTTCCCTCTGTCAGTTTTATCCACCCTCCGAGCATGGCGACATTGGTGGATAAACTATCCATTTTATCCACGGGGAGAGGACAAAATGCTATTTCCCTCTGTCAGTTTTATCCACACTCCGAGCATGGCGACATGGGTGGATAAACTATCCACGGTAGATAAAACAGGGGAAACGTTTATCCCCGATATTATTGCCATTATAAGAAAACTTTTAATCAATTACAAAATCGTCGAGAATATCGTCGTAAACCAGAGGTTTTTTTCGTTTTTAATCATCTGTGCTAGACATTGTCATAAAGTTGTATAAATGTAGATACTATGAAGGTGCATTAGCTGGTACTTATGGTAAATATTTCCCTTTCCGACGACAACACTAAGCTCCAGTAAGCACGAGACATTTTTAAATTATTTTTTTTCAAAGTTTACTTTGGAGAGAAACTTAAACCCACCTCCTAAAGATGAGGATAAAATTATCCCTTTGTTATGTCAAAATATCTTTAATTTTTCTCTTCCCCTATTTCCCATGCTGTAGGCGTGGGGTGAATATCCACGTCTAATGTCAAAAAGTGATATAATTCTCGTTCCCCCTGTTGCCGTGCTTTGACAGGTGGATAAAATATTTTTGTCCTTTGTCAGTGGATATAACTAGTGGATAAAATGTTTATCTTCAGCCCATGGTAGCCCTGCAGGAGTAGAAATAAAAAAAACGCTAAAACACGTGTTTCTTTATTTCTAATTATTAGCTTAAAAACACAGTTTCATGCTTCTAGCTTCAAAAATGGCGGACTTCCATACAAACTTTCAAACCCCGTTTCACCCCCTCAGGGGTAGAATTTTAGAAAACGCTAAAACAGGTGTTTCTTTATTTTTAATTGTTAGCTTAAAAACAAAGTTTCATGATTCTAGCTTCTAAAATGACCGACTTTCATACAAACTTTCAACCCCTTTTTCACCCCCTTAAGGGTTGAATTTCGAAAAATCCGTTCTCATTCCTCGGTCACGTCTTAAAAACAACATCTGTGAAAAAAAACAGCTTTCTAGGTCTAAGGGTTTAGGCTGGGCGTTGATGAGTCAGTCAGGACTTCTCCTTTTATATATATAGATTAGTACATAATTTATAGGTTGTATAATATATCATCCAAAATAGCTTTTTGCTATTATATGAATCATTAGTAATGTTACCAAAGCATTTATGTTATGAAATCATTTTTTAAGTAGATTGCACTCTTATGTAGATGATTAAGAATTAGAATTATTATAGTTAGGTACTAGTCGACACTTTCTACAACTTGTGCTCGCTCATATGAATATTATACCCTTTTTGATAAAAGTAGTACAGTCAGCTGCAAAAGTTCAAGATTTTCAAAATTCCTTATCATAGTATCTTAAAATTAAAAGTATACCAAAATAAATATATAAAGATGGCCAATAAACATCAAATTGTAAAAATTTTACTAAATCAGTATGAATTAAACAGATAGCTTTTATTTGTATATAATATTATTTAAAATTTATTATAAAAATAAAATCTTTGAGAAACTAATTTTATTATTTATTTGTTGTGTTCTTCTTTCCTTTGTGGTAAAGTTATTTACATATTAATTTTATATCAAATACTGTCCTGGATTGTAAAACAATCTATTTATTTTATGTATTAACATACGCAGTTGATTTATTGACCGGCATTCACCCGATATTGTTTACCAAGAGTAAAGAGAGTGACAAAAGCAAAAGATTATATTGATCAAAATCAGCACCCACTGGGTCTAGGGTTGCTAACTGTTTCACAGTTAAATATTGTATTCTTCAGGTTAACCTAAAGTATAATAGTAACAAAACAAAACTGTTGCATTCTTTATTTGTTAATTAATAATAAGGTCTCTACTGGCTACTGGGTAGAAACTCGAAGCTGTCTGTTGACAACAAGATTCTTATCTACAAGACGATCCTGAAACCGATTTGGACATATGGCATACAACTGTAGGGCTCTGCCAGTGACTCCAATGTGATGATTGTACAAAGGGTGCAAAACTACATTCTTAAACAAATATCGAACAACAGAGGTCCATGAAATTCTTAACATACCAATGGTTAAAGATGAGATAACTGTTCATGGCACCAAATACAAATCTAGACTGCAAAAGCACCCGAATCAACTCGCGGGTCAGCTTACTATCCCTGAAAGTATTCGTCGGCTAAAAAGCGGCGGGATATTTTTGAGATAAAGTAATGGGCTAGCTCTACTGGAAGTAGCGTCCTACCTGCCAATAAGCCTACATCTCATCTGCTTATAGTCTTCATGACTGATCGCACGATAAAAAGACAAGAAAAATAATAATAAGCATTACATGTTTTATTGCACTCTACGTGAATGAGAAACTAATCGAGTTCCGTACGCAGAAGGTGCCTAACGGACCAATCGCGGACCTCGTCTGTCCGTCTTAAGTTAGAGCCACAAAATGGAGTAGGTAGGTACTTGTAGTTTTATTATTGTACCTACGGAACTCATTGTGTGGTGTGTGTCCGAGTGAACTCACACTTGGCTGGTGTTAGTTTGAGACCAGCATTATTTTCCGCTGAAAAAGCATCCTGTATTTTATTCCAGGATATGATCTACCTGCGTGCTTGAGTTATAAATGGTGTAACTAATCCGACTTTATTTTATAGAGGTACTAGCTATCCCCCGCGATTTCATACGCGTTCCTGTGAGATATTTTTTCCCTGCGATAAAAAGCATCCTATCTCTTATTCCAGGATATAATCTATTTGTGTGCCAAGTTTCATCAAGATCGGTTAAGTAGTTTAGGAGTTCATCGTGGACCAGCATTGTGACACGAGAATTGATTAAGATAACTAAGTACCTATAGATTTACAGTTCGTATACTTAGTAGGTAAGTAAACCGTGTTGAAATATACCTACTATAAATACTAAACGAAATATATCACCTGGCAACCCTTACTGAAATCCCTACCAACCTACCTTTTTGCATCTCATCGTCAGTATCCGCAGGGCGGATTAACAGGGCGGGCGGGATACCGCGTAACTTTTTTCCTTTCATTCTGTCCGCGATTAACATCGGTAAATATATTATACGTTTTTTAATTTCAGGTATCATATTATTATGCGTAAATACCTACTTGGACGATTCGTCCAAGCGTAAAAAGCAAATTTTACCTGAAAGGTTATCGTAGTGTTCTTTGTTTACCTTCCTTTGTTTCTCTCTCAATAGGGAGGTTAGGTCGCACCGTTATTTTATTAGGTACGCATAGATACCTATGCCATTTATTTTTTAAATACCTTTATTGATTTTGTTGTGTTATAGATAGGTACATGCACATTATTACACTTTTAGGTAAGTTCCTACTTTTTCTATAGATACCTACCTACTACTCTACTTATGATAGGTAACAAAGGTTTCCCGCGTCCCCATCGACGAAATGATTGCATTATTATGTTTTAGTTATTCTCAAACTCTCATATGTGTGTCGATAAAAAAGTTAGATATTATTATGTAGAAACTAGGTAAGTTTGTAGTTTTACATTCGACCGGTATTTATTATTTTAGGTTAAAATCGTGTCCTTGATAAGTGTGCAAAGTTCCGTTACAAACAGACATATAGGTGAACCTAGCTAATAATAGCGTCATAATAGTTATTTGTTATACAAGAGTGTAAGGTTGCTTTTTAACCGCGTGCTCAATTTTGATGACCGAGCAAGCGAAGGATTCTAAAATACCTTTAATTTAAAAATGAGAATTCCCTCGCATACGGGGAATCAAAAGAGCACGAGGTGAAAAATCTTTGCACTTGAGTGCAACACGTAACTTTTCATCCCATCTCAGCGAGGAAATTACTAACAGAGTCTGAGTTTTTAACAAATTAAAAAAGGATGTAAGATAAATTCGGCACCATGAAGGGAGAAGTAAATAGGTTTTAATGATGTTTTGAATTCACAAACTTAGTGCACACGATCTTCTATTTACTTTATCCTCTAGCGGATAAAAACAGCTTTTACACTCAGATATCGAAGAGCCAAAATACTTTTTCCGAGACGGGGGGATGAAAAAAATATTCTTACGTTGCTCTGTCCGGCAATTTTTCTCAAGTAGGTACAAGTGCTTTTTCATTTAACAAAAAAGAAAACTCTCTGTCCCTGTATAAGGAGACCAATCAGGTTTGTTGGCTCACCTTCATAAATCGCGGCTCGTCAGCTGTCATAATTTTTGAATAAAAGTATATGAAGTTGTTACCAATGCTTCCATCTAACCAACTACCTATGGATGGACATTATGTAGATTTAGGTTGAATGATAAATTAAATAACAGGACGATGTTGCTGGTACTAGCAGCGTGTCTAGTGGTGTGTGAGGCGACTACTCCCAGCTCCATTGAGAAGGCGTCGTGCGAGCGCGCTCCGGCACACGCACAACCCGCTGACGCGCACTACCGGCTAGGGGTCGCTGGCGAACCCGATCTTTTCCTGCCTGGAGAACTTTATACTGGTTATTTACATATAGCAGATAACTTAAGTTAAATTCCCAGCTGGACGCCTTTCAACTTTCTCATTTCGTAGTGGGTTAGGTTTTTGATCTTGTCAGTCAGCTAGACAGTGATAAATATGTCGATTTTTAAACGTTAATATCTCATTACCGGTTGAGCTGAATGTATCACATTTGGGGTTATAGTTAATCTAAGGGTTTTTCTTGGCTTCAACATGGCTTGACACTGACGCGTGTCTAGATACCTACTTGTATTTGACTACAACATCGCCATGCTCAGTAAAACTAAGTATATTCTTTACCACGGTAAGTGATGGTGTGACCGAAATGGTGGTAAGCATATCTACTAAACCTTGGACGGATTTGGTACTCAAGGGGAAACTGTCGGACAATATTATATGTACCTAAGTAGAAATGAGTAACGGGCACGTAACGGGTTATGGAAGATTGAAATTAGCAATTTTATTACCAGTGTCACTCCAGGGAGTAGAAAGCGGCGAAGGACCCACACCTTTCATTGGCTTCAAGATTTGGGTTGAAATAAGCAATGATTTCGATAAAGGAGAAGATAATAACACGTCGAAGCCGACCACAACAACTTTGGTGCAGTCACTCGGCACATTTCAGGCATACGATTCTCAGACTAAACTGCAAGAACACTGCACACCGGCTGTCGACAATGCTACTGCACATCCTAAAACTGAAATACAGGTTTGCTAACTTTGCTTTTTTTAAGCGAAAATAGTTTATATGTAATAATTATTAATTAGACCTATAATGCTGTATCGCTTTTGGTGATGGAAAAAATCGCGTGAAAACTATCGGACGCCTACCCGACTGGCTGGCAAGAACACCCCAAGTTTAAATATGTCGCCAGACTTTGTAAAGTTCGGTAAGGAATGGAAGCTATATTAACTACCTATTTATAAAAAATGTTTTTGAAAGGGTAATTATAATTATATATTTTTTATATACGAAGTTCCTTATCGCACGTTGTGAAAGGGGGCTAGACGGAAAAAAATCTTACGAATAACCGACACTTTTGTGTCGGTGACACCGCTGTGCGGCGTGCGCATGTTTCTCTGTCTGTCTCTCTCTCTCTCTCTTATAGAAAGCAAGCCAGATATTTTCATTTCTATTTATATTTATATAAATAATAATAATAATATCTTTATTTGCACCTTCAAAAAAACACATTAACAAATATTACAAAATTTTAAAGATCAAGGTCTTATGAGTAACAGATTTAGTGTTAAAACTAATACCTAAACTAAGATTACAGAAATCCTGTGTGATAGGTATTAGCGCCCACCCTCGAGAATAAATATACACTATTACATTTTTTTTTATAGAGTATACTTGTTAATACATAAATAGAAATGTTTTTTTTTTTATATATACTCTCTCGACTACGATGGAACGAAGTTATATCTTCGTTCCATCCGGGTGTCCCTTGACACCTCTCAAGTTTTTTATTGTAATGGGCCTTATGCACCTTCATCCAATTTGAATACATACATGATTCTATTGTTCTAATTTGCAATACATACATATATAACTCTAAGAGCTCGTTCACACGAGCAGCATGTTGCCGACGTCAGCCGCCGACACTCGGCGACGTCAGCCACCGACACTAGGCGACGTCAGCCGCCGTCGCGCGTCGGCGACTGCCGGCGGGGTGTGTCGGCGGCAGCCGTCGACTGCAGTCGGTTGTCGGCGGATGCCGCCGCCGGCCGTCGGCGTGTCGACTGCCGCCGACGCGCGTCAGCGGCTACAGTAGGCAACATGCTGCTCGTGTGAACGAGCTCTAATGTGAACCTTTTTGATATCATGAAGTTATGTAGGTATAACCCACCAAAAACATAAATGTAAAAAAGGAGAGCCAAGTTCAATACAAAAATTATTCTCTGCTGTGGGCTTCGCCGCAAAAAGAATGGAGATCTGAGATTGAGTGCCAAGTTCTATGCAAAATCCAAATATGTAGTCTAAGGGCTGACTTGGCTGGTTTTCTCATACGAATTATTATTAAGTACCTACTTTTACACAGTCATGGAAGAGCCTTATGTTCGATGGGTAGTTTCTACCATCAAGCCAAATTTTCGGAATAATAAAATAAGAACCGAAAGGTAACAGGTTTAGAACATGCGAAGGCTATATAATTCGTATGGGAAAACCAGCCAAGTCAGCCCTTAGACTACATATTTGGATTTTGCATAGAACTTGGCACTCAATCTCAGATCTCCATTCTTTTTGCGGCGAAGCCCACAGCAGAGAATAATTTTTATATTGAACTTGGCTCTCCTTTTTTACATTTATGTTTTTGGTGGGATATCATTACTTTTTGTAGGTAAGTACATATCCTCGTAACGCCAATAAGTATTGTAATAATAATAAGTATATACACCTACCTACTTATAACTATAAAATTATTATTTATTTAAACTATTGCCTATACTATACGTACGTACCTACTTATTAAAGAAATTGTAATAATAATATTACTACAAATTATAAGTTTTCCTTAAGAAAACTTAGCAATTTCGCAGCATAAATCGCAACCTTATAGGTCAGATATCGAGAGACAACCGGACAGCAAGACGGCACTCGCGCTTATGAGCGCGGCTGCCGCTCGCTCGGCCACGTTCGCGTCAACGGTTCGATTCGGTTGTCACAGCGCCCCACCCACCCCGCCCGCGCCGCTTCGGCGTCACTTGGCGCGCGCGCGTCGTGTATATAACGAAAATCTAAATGCCTATTACTTTATCATTATTTATGAGTAGGTAATGATTTTACACTATTGATGTGCGCTAAATATAAAAATAATAATTAATCCCAGTTAATAACGTAGGTACCCTATGTAATATTAGGTATTTATGTTAAGCGTTCATAATAGAATCTAATTATTTAAAAATTGCCAGTTTTTTATTTATTCCTTTGTATTCATCTAATTACCTATCTGCATACCAAATTTTAACTCTCTAGGTCATCTGGAACTGGGTTAGAGTTTTGGTCTATAGGTCAGTCAATGATAAAAATGAGGAATTTTGGACATTAATATCTAAACAACCGTTTGAGATAAGCTTATGAAATTCAGAACACATGTGTATCTCGCAAGTCTCAATATATGAGCCAAATTTGATACGTTTATGTAAAACAGTTTTTGATTTATGAGGGGGTCAAAAGTGTCTCCAAATGGTTCGTGTAATATTACACACGGTGCGGCTCGCCAGTTCTGTTTCTTGAACTTGGCTTGACACGCTCCCGCGTGTCTAGATTGAAAAGCTATGCCAACATCAGACTTGTCGGACAGGTAATATGGAGTGCACCATCGGACATGTTCGACGCGTGCGTGCGTCTATGTGGTCGCGCAGAGCCGGCGGCGGCGGCAGGCAGCGGGACGACTTCGGCGTCGGTGTTGGCGCGCAAGATGTGCGCCGCGCCCGCTGCGCCCGCCGCGCCTGCTACCTTCACCAAGCAACCACCCATCATCGAGCCCTGCTGTGCTTGTGATGAAGCTAAATACGAGGTACATGCACCTAGATATTGCTATCGTTACATTTAACAATATTGTTATTAAGATGGCGTTATAATTTCTTAAAATTATAGTACCTATGTAGGAAGTACCAGTTGGTAAAACTCTGAAACAATTATGTAAAAAAACATTGATTTGTGGTTGTGATTAATATTTTATAACCAGCCTAGGTTTGTGTTGATCTCTACATCTGCTAACAGTTCAGAAAAGTCCTCAATTATAAATCTATGTATCTAAATCAGGTGACATTCGAAGGGTTATGGTCTCGAAACACCCATCCTCGTGATTTTCCACCGGAGGGTGCTCGCGCTCACTTCGGCGATGTTATCGGGGCATCACATACAGCCCAATACAGAGTGTGGCAGGAAGGCAGGGTGGCAAGCATGGGACTCCGACGACTAGCTGACGATGGCACTACTACGGCACTTGAAAAAGAGCTTAAAGCGGAGGTAAGTTTTTTGTCTGAAAATGGGAATAATTTCTGCTAGAAAAAGATCCAGAAAATCACTCGCGTTCCTTTATTTTCTTCACACTGAATTTCAGAAAATCCTAGCATATTCAAGTCTTAGCTAGTAGCATTTTAGCACCTCAAAAAGACAATTACGGGTACTTATATTCTTTGCAAACATTAGAGTTAATAAAACCTTAAAATTACACTATAATGACGGAACTTTCCCCTTGTTCACACCCCTAATGTAGAATTTTCAAAAAACCCTCCTCATATCAAATCCCAGGGCGCGTTTACGATATTTGAGGTATCGTAAACGCGCCCTGGTATGTACATTAGAAATGACGACCTCCATAGGGACCTTAAAGTGGAACTCGTAGCCAACATTGTGCAAAAATACGCTGAAGCTCATCAACAAAGACTTCTTCATCATGTGAACCTCGAAGCTATCCAGCTGCTCGACAACACGGACTTAGTGAGAAGGTTAAAACGGACGAAACCCTTCGAATTAGTTTAGTGAAGTGCTAGTGTAACGTAGAATAGTGCTACCCGTAAAGAACACGTGAACAAAGTGTCTTCCCCTTAATAGAGACATTAAGAAAAGTGTTAATGGACACATTCTTATAGTTTACTCCACTTAGCAGTTTAAGTCAAATTTAAGTTACTCATTAGTCTTTTGGCTAGATTGTAATTTTAATGATGCGCTTAAAGTACATCATTATATTAAAAAAATATATATTAAATCCCTGTACTTTGAGCTGTGCGTGCAGTCAGTTAGTCAGTTTTATTTATACATATTTAAATAGCGTAGATAACTTTTACAATTGTTCCAGAGTGAACACATTCGCACCATAATCAAAGCACGCGGTATATCGTGGCAACAAGTAGCTGGTGCTGGCACACCTACCACATTTGCCGTATTCCGAGTAGATGCCAAAAATCATTTGGTATCCCTTGCTGCTAAACTAGCTCCCTCGCCTGATTGGATTGTAGGAGTGTCGGCATTGGAACTTTGCAACGTCAATTGCACTTGGAGAATATCTGCTACGCTACCCTTGTATCCTTATGATGCGGGTACTGATAGTGGTATTGCTTATACTGTGAGTATTACAACATTGAAAATCTTTTATGATTTCTATATATGCAATAATAAAGCTTAATTTGTTCTTGTTTTAGTCCCATCGAGTTCCAACTTTACCTGCGGCTCCGGTTAGAGCGTTAAGACCAGATTGGCCTCGGGATGTCCGCTCGCCTTTCTTCAGTACAAGCGGCGAGATGCGGCCATTTGCACGTCTGAGACTAACGAGACTTCGCCTCTATGAGAAGAGCTGTGATGGAGTCGGTGGGAATTTTCTAATTCTTTTAGCAATTTTATTAGACTCTAATTGAATATTATGATTTTGCTACTGCTTAGGTATGGTATGTCTTTTTGTCAGCACTGATTAGCTAGCAGAACTTGATCGTTATTGCCAATTTTGACATCATCACTTTTTTAGGATCCCATATCCAAAGGTTAAAAACGGAAACCCTATTACTAAGACTTTACTGTCCGTCTGTCTGTCTGTCTGTCACCAGGCTGTATCTAAATTTTCACAGATGATGTATTTCTATTGCCGCTATAACAACAAATACTAAAAACAGAATAAAATAATTAAAAAAAACTACAAAACTTCTACGGGACCCTCGGTGCGCGAGTCCGACTCGCACTTGACCGGTTTTTTTATTTATTGAAATAGTAATTGATTGCAACAAAATATCACATAGGTACAGAGTCACTGAGTCCTGGTCAGGCACAGGCACCTGTGGAGGGTATGATCACCAGGGGCACTGGTGCGGGTGGAGGCGCGTGCTCGACCCGCGTGTGGGGCGCGTGGGGCCCTTGCAGCGTCACGTGTGGACCTGGCCGCGCCAGCAGGCAGCGCGAGTACGTGTGGCCCGTCAGAGCTTACGCGGAGGCCTGTCGCACGCCGCTCACCGACTATCGGAACTGTCATGGTCTGAGGATGCATTGCCGGTTCGTTTACATGAGTTGTCTTTGATTGGTGGATTATGGATAGATAAGTTTTCTGTACGGGATCGCTAATACGTTCCGGCCCGCGAGCTAATCCTTTAACCTTATTAGAGATTTTATATGTGTATCTTATTGATTTAAACACAAATCTATAATTATTGAAACACGTTTGAGATTTGGGTTGTGTGTAGAATGGTTTTTTATTTATAACTTACTATTACAATTTTCTTATCTATCTGTTCTTACTTGCTGTGTATAACATTTTTATCAATCATTTTTATTTCCGATAACTTACTCCATTTATTTTCTATTCTAAGCATTTTTTAAAGATAAAAATAAAGTTTGTTTAAAAATGGATGTACTCTACCCACAGCTATGATTTCACTTTAATTCCATTAGTATTACTCTTGCTTTCCCTAACTTCTAAATCCATTTAACTGGGCATATTCCCACCTGCCTTCCCATGGCCTGACCAACCTTGCGGTCATACAAGCGGAATCGCGGGGATCGCAAGGCACATCACGATACCAAGCATGACTGTGCAGTCAATATTCTTAATTGAAATAGTCGCTGCTACCAGGGCCCCATCAGAGTACGAGCCGGACCCCGATGAGTTGACGGGCCCGTGCGCCGTGTCCACGTGGTCTCCGTGGTCGGCGTGCGAAGGCTGTGGGGTGCGCGCGCGCACGCGACACTACCTCGTGCCGCGGGCTTACAAGCGGTGCCACCGGGGGTTCCGCGCCTCCATCGTCCTGAGCCAGGCCAAGCCATGCGATAGAGGACCCTGTGTCAGGTTACATTACTCAATTTTAAGGCGATGATAGCTCAGTGTTGACGTCGGATATCGCGGCTTGAGCTTTCGGTGAAGAACATCTGGCTTCCACCCTCAAGTTAAAAATCTGTCGCCAAGCACCTATCGGTGTGTTCCGATAGCTGCACTTGAGAGCCAGTTGCCATCTACTGCCTTCTCTTCAGCCACATAATCACTAAGCATGGTGAGATCAAATACATCATCAAATACAGGATTTTCCAGAAGTAAAAAAAAACTGAAACCACCTTAAGGACTTATTTCATTCTTAAAACTGAATAACTATCATTAGTTCAAGATCGATTACCTTTCCAACCGATCTAAATGTTTTTCAGCAGATTGAAACCGTCAAAGTGTAGGTATGTTGAAAGTGTCAAGAGCATCAATGTAGGACTTTAAGGTAATTCAAAAATTAGTTTTCGTTCGCTAAGATAATCGAATACCAATAGCAAGTGAACTATAAAATACTAATTGGAGTTATAGTTTTCCGTGTAACTTCAGTCCTTGTACTAGCGCTGTAGATTTTTCACAAGTAGTTTTAGATTATGATTTGATTACGGCACTTATAATACCTAAGTATTTGTATATTTTTTCAGACCAGCTGGAGTTTTCGAAAATTCTACAAGTTTTGATTGGTTTTTCGTGGTACGTATGATATAAGATTATTTTACAATATCTATTGTTTTTTTGGTTCATTAAGAGTAGTAGAGTAGTAGTAGAATGTAATGGCATCTTGCATACAACTGGCCTTATAAGCAGGGTCGGCTCTAGTCCATCTAACGCCTGGGTGCAATCAAATACCCTGGCGCCCTCTAGAAGGCGAGCAAAAAAAAGGTCAGTCAGAGCGCTCTTTAGACCTACCTAGGATCTAGGTCTAATATTTGTGTTGTTGGAAAAATATAAAATAAGCATAACCAGACAAGAAACCTCGCACTCTTATGTGATAAAGCATACGGTTTCGCTAGTTCTGGAACATTCATCATTGGAGTAGGTAATTAAAGCCAGCTAAAACGACAGGACAATCTGCGTGGGGAGTGTCCAGTGACGTCATGGAGCGAGTGGTCTCCTTGCTCGGCGCGGTGTGGTCGCGGACGACGCTTGCGCACGCGACTCTACCTCGCCGGAAACGCCGGCGCCGACGTGCAACGTGTGCTCACCAAGCGACTGATAGACCAGTGGAACATGCGATTTTCACGTCTGCAACACCTTGTAAGTATTTGTATACTACCTTTAACCCCGGCCTAGGGTACTTAGAGTAGTCAGCCGCCCTTAACAATCGGGCTCGCGTAGTCTAGTGCGTGTTTCCACTCACTATACAAGGTGAGACGGTGAAGATACGAGCTCCGATCCTCCCGTCGTAGCAGTAGAGGCCGTCGCTGCTGGCTACGCGGACGAATGCCTCGGCCTACCCAGCACCAGCAGTGACAGGTAGAAACACTGTGGGGTTTTAGTACTTAGACCCTGCTTGAGTCAAGATCAAACCAATTTAACCTAAACCATGGTCTCATGACATTGAGTCTTTTTTCGATGAACACAATTTATTCTTGTGTGTTGTTATGGGTTTCAATGTGTAATAATATGAAGAAACTAACTAATGAACTTAGCAGGGTCGAGGCGATATAATCTAAAAACCTTCAGAATTCGTAGCGTTAGCGTTAGCCCACAATGTTTATAACAGGCTATGTTCTAGCCTGTTATAAACATTGTGGGAATAGCTGGGTTGAAAAGCTACGCCACTCATATAAAAACCAACCTACATACAGTACACTCTAAGCCCACCAAATGTTTATGTAGGTACCTATCATATCCGCTAACGCTACGAATTCTGAAGGTTTTTAGATTATATCGCCTCGACCCTGCTAAGTTCATTAGTTAGTTTCTTATATTATAATATTTTGGATCAAGCGAAATGTTTTTGTGTGTTTACTCAATAATGCCGTAACGATTGAATGGAGTGGATTGAGAGGAGAGGAAACTTGACAAATTTGTTAATAGAACGTAGCCTGATTAAAATGTAGAATCTGGGGGCACGGCAGTGCCCCGCCAAGACAAGCCAGCGAAGCGAAAACGCAGGGGCACTACCTACCTTTTCTCGAAGCGCTTCGTCGTATTTTTGAACCCTCATAACTTCGCTTTGGATTATACCAGATAAACAAAATTCGCAGGATATGATGCCTATAGCAAACTTATTAAACATATAAAGTTTCATTTGAGTAGCTGTTATACTTTAGATTTTATTGATATCTAAAAACCCCCGATTTCGTCACTGACTGATGATCATCAAAATTCATAAATGGTACTTCCTGAAGTTCTAGAAAGCTGAAATTTGGTATTTAGGCTAACATTAGTACACAAACAACAAAAAAATTTTAAAACTTGAAACTTTTATCCCCGAACCCCTTAAATAGGGAATGCGTCAACTATGTATGTATGGGGACACCCTTTAATTTTCAACTTTTTTTATTTTTTAAATTTTTTCCTTAGTTTGTGCTGTAAGACCTTGCCTTTTGCTAAATTTTGTGATTCTAGGTCGACGGGAACTACCCTATAGGTTTTCGACGGTTTTATCCCAGGAACGGGTGGACCTAGCAAGTTGAAATTTATACCAGATACTGAAGTCTAATAGTCCCTATTAGGTGTATAAAAATCAAGGTCTTGAGTCAACACGAGAAAAAGATATGGGCAAATTTTGATTTTCGCGAAAATTTGTAAGTACCAAAATTTAACTTAATATTCAACATTTTTTATTTTTCGGAATTTTCCCTTTACTTGTGCTGTAAGACCTTGCTTTAAACCAAAATTGATAAATCTAGGTCAACCGGAAGTACCCTATAGGTTTTGGGTCGAAAACCTATATGGTAGTTCCCGTTGTCCTAGAATCACGAAATTTGGCAAAAAGCAAGGTCTTACAGCACAAATAAAGGGAAAATTCCAAAAGGTAAAAAAAGTTTAAAATTAAAGGGGGTCCCCATACATACATAGTACCACCAATTAAGATAGACCTCTGAGTTGTATCGGAACTCATACAATTTGGAGGTCTAGCTTAATTGGCACCTATCTCCAATAAGGTAATTGAAAACTTAATCGAAAAAAAATTGAAATAAATCCTCAAGACTCCATTACCGTGATGAACGAACTCTTTACAAGTTTGTTCGGAACACTCGGTGCGCGAGTCCGACTCGCATTTGACCGGATTTTTATACACCTAATAGGAACTATAGACCTCAGTATTTGGTATAAATTTCAACTTGCTAGGTCCACCCGTTCGCCCGTTCCTGAGAAAATCGGTGGTGACGCACTGACAGACGGACAAGAGAGTGATCTTAGTGTTTCTTTTTTTACCATTTGAGGTACGGAATCCAAAAAATAATGTAATAAAATAATAGCACAACCCTTTCTAATACTAATAAACAACAAAAATACAGAGGCAGTCCAAATAAGTTTTCACTTCAAAAACTAGATGGCGTTGTCTCTAATTGAAACGAGCTATGGTTTCATTCTTAGAGATTTATATAGGCAAAAAGTTTCATTTTATTAAGTTTCGTTAGTTTGTTTGAACATAGTCGATTTTCCAACTGATTTAAAAGGGAGATAGTTCCTGCCTCTTCTATTCCATGACATACTTAATGTATGAAGAAATAGACGTTGAGGTCACGTCGCAAGTCAGGACTGCTATCGTGCGATATGTTGTAGACCACTGTGATGAACTACAAGCCAAAGGAAGCGAAGCGCAAGGGCACTACCTACTAGGGGATGGCAGTTTGAATGAGACTTCAGTTTTCATTTCAAAAACTAGGTATATGGCGTTGTTTCGAATTGAAACGAAAATATTGTCACAAGCAATGTACAAAAAGAAGTGAAATCCCACCAAAAACATTATCATGTAAAGAGTGCTGCCAAGACACCACATGGCTCGCACTGTCAAAAAGTAATCAGATCTCATGTTGATCCAAGCTTCTAACTCTACACGCCCTAACTCTACAAGCTCTAACTTCACAAACTCTTATTAGTGAAAATATGTAACTTGGCCATTTCGCTACATTCACATGGGCTTAAGGTGAAAAATTTATTCACTGTTCATTACGTTTCTGATTTTGTAGTAACGAAATGGCCAAGTTACATATTTTCACTAACAAGAGTTTGTGAAGTTAGAGCTTGTAGAGTTAGGGCGTGTAGAGTTAGAAGCTTGGATCAACATGAGATCTGATTACTTTTTGACAGTGCGAGCCATGTGGTGTCTTGGCAGCACTCTTTACATGATAATGTTTTTGGTGGGATACTTTTGATCTCAAGTAAACATATGATTATATCGATTTTTAGCATGTAAGATATCGTCGAAATTTTTCAGCTCGCACGAATTACCATATTTTTCTAAAGGCTTGACCGACATCCTGAGGATCCAGAGGTGCCCTCGTACGGTCCGGCGCAGGATCAACCGCCTGTTCCTCAAATTGTAGACACATGAATCGTAACCGTGTTTAAATTTTG
Organism: Ochropacha duplaris; assembly: GCA_951361185.1. Taxonomy (NCBI): domain Eukaryota; kingdom Metazoa; phylum Arthropoda; class Insecta; order Lepidoptera; family Drepanidae; genus Ochropacha; species Ochropacha duplaris. The sequence continues at coordinate 5,189,292 of OX592695.1, read as the reverse complement.
TTTTTAACATAGGCTGCCATTCAGACTATAGCAAATGGAGAAACTAAACTACGGTCCAGTTCATAACATCTTTCTAAATATAAATATGGTCATATATGTTTACAGGAGACTCATCCTGAGAATATAACAGACGTAGACCCAGCCGTGGAGAGTCTCGTGCAGGAGCACCTGGAACGTTGTCAGTTCACGTTGACGCAGCAAGAAGCACTGTGTGATGGTGAAGAAGGCAGTTGTTTAAATTCCACCGTTTCACCAGGTGCATATTTAATTGTTGCAAGCTGTATCGTAACTATAACCTAACCATTTAATGTGACGACGTTCTGTTTTGGCCTTGGTGACTAAGAGTTCAAAGATACCAAGAATCGTATCCTAACTATTATTATTTACACATATGGGAACCGTGACTCACACTGTTCAGGCGATGATAGCTCAGTGATAAGTGACGTCGGATACCGCGGCGAAGGTCGTGGGTTCGAATCCTTACAATGAGCTTGAGCTTTCGGTGAAGGAAAACATCGTGAGGAAACCACAGCACGGTGGTAGGGTACTTTGTAGTACTCGACTGGCTGGCTACCACCCTCAAGTTGAAAATCTGTCGCCAAGCACCTGTTGGTGTGTTCCGGCAATTGCACTTTAGAGCCAGTTCGCCTTTAAGGCATTGTAATAAGGTGTACAACACATTAGCAATCCCCTGGTATTGCCTATGCCTATAGGCGACGGTTGTCACTTACCATCAGGTGACCCGCCTGCCTCGTTGTCACTTGTGACATAAAAAAAAAAAAAAAACTGTCGATTGTGCTCGATTAAACTACGGAACAGATTTTGGTGAAAAGTATTGACATGAAAGGGGGTGAGTGACGTCGGATACCGCGGCGAAGGTCGTTCGTATCCTACAATTAACTTGAACTTTCGGTGAAGGAAAACATCGTATACCATAGCACGTTGGTAGGCTACTTAGTAGTACCCGACTGGCTGGCTACCACCCTTAAGTTGAAAGTCTGTCGCCAAGCACCTATCGGTGTGCTCCGGCAGTTGCACTTGTGAGCCAGTTTCCTTCTAAGCTTTGTGTGCTTACCACCTTCGGTCACATCATCACCTAGCATGGTGAGATTGCAGTCAAACTGAAGCTTATCCAAGAGTAAAAATGAAATTCGCGTATACGAATCCCAAGCGAACGATTTTGCGGGGAAAAAATAGTCTAAGTGGTGTCTAATAATTAGGCTTCGTTCATATTTCCTAGAGACGTGCAAACTCTCTATATCCGTGGGCCACTGTCGCGGGTACGAGGAGCGTTGGTTCTACGATGCGACTCGCGGAGTTTGTGAGCCTTTTGGCTTTAGCGGCTGCGGCGGCAACGCCAACAACTTCCGCACCAGGGAACACTGCATGAAAGCGTGCCGGAACACCCAAAAACCAATTGTCACAGGTTATAGTTATTAACATTTATTTGTAAAGCTGAAATGACCATAAAATGAGTTTTTTTTGTTCTTCATAATTTACAATTTATTTAGAACAAATGTACAAAATATACAAACTATAATATATAAAAAATTTCGTCGAGGCTGCCGATCGGCAAGGTTCCTCTTTGGATGGCTGATGCGTTGGCGGAAAAAGCTCCACGCCCGCCGGTCTCCCGAGGCCGCGATTAATTTTATAAATTAAATACTTGTGAAAAAATTAGTTAGGTATAGATACTTAGTCAGTGTTTAGAAATTGGTAGCTTCAAATAAATACACTCTCAGGCTCTATTATCTTGAACTAAGTCTATAAGTTCTAAACAAGCTCTTTAGCTTAGTTTGAAAAGGGTAAATGGTAGTCAGATCAGAATGATCCTCTATTCTGATTTTTTATAGATTAAAATAATTGATAGCATTAAATAATTTTGTTTTTCAGTACCTACAAAGGTACCTACTGAAACGAGTTCAAAAAAAATGAAGCCGACTCCTCCCCATGAGAACAATGAAGTTATGCAAAATGATGCACCACCCGAACAATGTGAGTGTTTCACTATCATTTAAGATGACAAATTGACATTAAATACCAATTTTTCTGAATATATTTTCATAATAATGTATGCCTCGTTATATTACCTACTTGCACAGACAATATAACCTATTGTCTGTGCCTGCTTGCTTGACATATCTAATACTATTAAATAATATGATGTTGTTTATTTTTAATTTGTCGGCAGCAGAAAACATAGATTGCCAGACTGGTCCATGGCGGGGGTGGACGAATTGCTTCGGTGATTGCGAATTCGCCGTAAAGCTCAACTACCGTCTTGTACTGGTGAGATATATTCATATATCACTCTTGTCAATAATTGTGTTAGAATTTCATAAAACGATCGATAAGTAGACATGATATATGAAAATGAAAATATTTTTTATTCAAATAGGACTAATGCACGGTTCGAAAGGTTGATTTTGCTGAGTCTTCTCAGCTAAATGAAAAACAACTTAGACCCTTACATTCAATAATTATTTATCTACATAGGATCCGTGATAATATTTGTGTGTTATGCCGGCAGAAATAAGGCGATGATAGCTCAGTGGTAGTGATGTCGGATGCCGCGGCGAAGGTCGTGGGTTCGAATCCTACAATGAGCTTGAGCTTTCGGTGAAGAAAAACATCGTGAGGAAATCAGAGCACGGTGGTAGGGTACTTTGTAGTACTTGACTGGCTGGCTACCACCCTCAAGTTGAAAATCTGTCACCAAGCACCTGTTGGTGTATTCCGGCAATTGCACTTGAGAGCCAGTTTGCCTTACGTTTAAGGCATTGTAATAAGGTGTACAACACATCAATCCCTCTGGAATTGCTAATGTCTATAGGCGACGGTAGTCACTTTTACTTGTGGTTGACTCCAATCTCACTATGGTAAGGGATGATGTGGCCGAAGGTGGTAAGCACACAGAGTCTAAATGGGAACTGGCTCTCAAGTGCAACTGTCGGAACACACCGATAGGTGCTTGGCGACAGATTTTAAACTTGAGGGTTGTCGCCAGCCAGTCGGGTACTACAAACAAAGTACCCTACCATCGTGCATCACTTACCATCAGTTGACCCGCCTGTCTCGTTGTGACATAAAAAAAAACAATCAATAGAATTTAATTACGAACTCAAGCAGAGCAGCCCCACACCTGTTCACAAGTATGATAGCAGCTATTTGTATTGTAGGGAAGTGAGCGATAATATTTCTAAATTAATTTATCATTAGGTAGAAGAACAGCTTACCCATTTATGGTTTGGCCTCAGCGTTGATAGTGTGTAATACACTTGAAAATCTACATTTATCAAAACGTGTTGCCTAGGCTTTTACAAGCAGAAACGATTGAGTCATTGACCCAAAGTGCTATTGACGCGGCGCGCGCGGCCACAGCGCGGCGGCGCGGCGGTCGTTCACGTGTTATGTTACGTACGCTAATTATATGTGCGTGTTTGTTATGTACATTTGTGCACTCCATGTTGTTTAGTATTTGTGTTCTATTCCATAATATGATATCTACTGATACAGTAAATTATGAAAAGAAATCTCTTTGATTATAATCTTGTATGATTGAGTAATAAAGGAAAAATAATGTGGAAGATATTAGAGTAGGTATGTTATCGATAACGTATATTGAAATATAAAAATAATAACTATTCTTTATCTTTTCTACTGTTCAGAATCAGGTCCAGACGAATTTATCGACAGAGGTAGAACAAGAAATAGAGGTAGAATGAGAAATATGTTATTTATACTTGTGCCGGTTGTAGACAGTTGTTATAAAGACAGATATAAATATACCTACATTATTCAGTAGCCATGTCAACAGTTTATATACAATTAAACCAAATGTTTAAATTATATTATTAATAGCTGTCCCCCGCAATTTCACCGAGTTCCCGAGGGATCTTATCTTTTCTCGGGATAAAAGTATCCTATAATTAACCTAATAAATCATTATATGATTAAATTATAAAAATATGCTAAATTATAATATGATCTAAGTAAGTACCCTGGTGCCAAGTTTCATTAAATCTGGTCAGTAGTTTTTGCGTGAAATATTAACAAACATCTTCACATCATTCTATTCTAACTTTCACATTATAATAGTAATAGATATCCTAGATTCTGTGGATCTACGCGCTGTATCGAAAAATCTTATGTTTTCCAAGGATAATAAATATACATATATGTATGAGAATCCACGTTACGATTCACCAATTGGGGATTTTGTTATGAGATTGACAGGGAACAATCATTCGTTCATACCCGTTTTACTGTTCATATTTGCTAGTACCTACCTAGTCAGTCTGGGCTTATGTCGGTGTAGCTACCTCCACTATTATCATCTTTGCCAGTCCCTGCACCTCCATATACGATACGACGTCTATTTCTATGCTTTCACTTTGTCTATATAGCTTATTCTTCGTGCTCTAGAATCTATGGTGTCTTTAGTTAATCCGTCGTGTTCAAACATCGTTCCCTTTCTCCCTTACCTTTATGGTGGAATTAAAAATACCTAGAAATAAGGATTAAACATTTTATAGCTATAATTGACTAATACAATACTCACTATTTTGATAACTATTTTTGCCGCCATAACACGCAAATATTATCAGTGAGACAAGATAAATAATTATTGAATGTAATAGGTGCAAGTTATTTTTGAAAAGAGTATTTGCTGAGTTTATTGCCGGCTCTTCTCAGCAAAAGCAACCTTCCGAACCGTGCATTAGAGTCTGACTGTGCCTGCGAAGGCTGAATAAACATTTCATTTCACTACGCACACAAAACTTGGGCAATTATGCTACAGTCTAACACGACTAAATGTTTAGATGCTGAATTGCTCGTGTTGGCAGAAGCCATCCTAATTACAATGATCCCATTCCTGTGTCACCCACATTTGAAAATGTTATGACCTTTATGAAACAAAATTAGATTAAACATTTGCATCTATTTTTCGTGACCCAGTTGCAGATCTTTCAAAGCAATAAATACGTGCTCTGATTTTTATTCTTTGCATTCTTGTGATACAGATATTCACAACATTTGCTTTTTTTGCTGTAAAATCTAATATACTTACTGTTACTGATTACTATTAGCTGTTATTCTAGATCGTAAAAAGTATGAAAAACAACGTTTTTAGAGAACCGAATAGAAATAACGTGATCCAATTTTAGCTCGATGAACTTTCGCAAAAGCGTTAAAAAAACTCAATGAAAATGTTAGGGCAAAATTAGGTCATATTATAATTACTTAGTAAATATGCCTACTTATTATGAAACGTTTTATATTTACTAGCATTTCATTTCGTTTGGGGCTGAAATAAAAAAAAATATCTTACCCTCTGGCGATGTATACAATGGAAAGTCGCTGTCTGGGTGTGATTATGTTATGCCGGGAACGGGGTGAAATCGACGTAGAGAACAGCTATTTATAGAAATAAATATATGTTTTTTTATGTTTATATGACAGCGGACTACATCAGGGATGGGCAAGCCATGCCGGAAGCTTGTGAAGAGTCGCCTTTGCAAGCCACCACATTGTCACATTGGCGTTTTGGGCATAGATAAAAGAGAAGGAACTACCGAATCTAATGTGCCAATTTTTCTCTCGTGGGGTTATGATGAAGATTAACATAACTTTCTTGATTACTAAAAATATAATTTTTAAATAGTACACGTAAAGTCTTTCAATGAATTTCTATTTGTGATTATTGTCTATTGGATAATAGTAATGTTAAGATAATAAGTAAGTACATACCTACTTAAGATAGGTACCATTTAAATATAAGTAGTTTAAGTTAATTTAAAACTTCCCTCGGAGTTTTTTTTAGAAATAGGATAATTTATGTATATGCAATGTGCATGATCAAATCCATTAGAAACTATCTATTTATTACATTTCATCGACAATATTTGAAATTCTATCTACTAGGTACCTATAATGTAGATAAAGAAGAAAAACACATTGGCATTGTTAAATACGAGTTTTATTTGTTTATACAATCAATAATCAACAAAGTTTTTGTACATAAAACACTTATACTATACACTATAATATTTGTCAATGCCGTTAACGAAACAGAACAACCTGTATTAATATTCACTTAATAACTAGCTTTTCTAATATAATACTGTGGGTAGAAGAACATCACAGTCGCATTTGTACACTGCCATTTAATTTGTCAAAAAATACACGCACTTATCATTAAAACGATCTCTACTGATAGAAGCAATCAGCATACTTTATACTCAATTATAATGTTTATTAGATTTGTATATTTTTTTAATATCATCTATGTAGGTAAGCATATTGATGAATGTTATTATTTTAGGCCCTTTTATTATCTGTTTGGTGCAATATCAAATTTACCATTTCTTTACGCTTTAATCTGATATCGATTTATATCTGAATGGAATAAATATAAGTTAAAAATATTTCAAAAATTGTTATTTCATTTCTTATTTATTTAGTATAGAATCCTCATGAGTTTTATGTTACCTTTTATGTTATTTTCTGACGATTTCATCAATATAGTTAATCTAGTTATTCTAGTTTTGATTAACTATAAATAGTTAATCTAGACTAGATTAATCAAAGGATAACAGTAATTTTAACATTTTCAACTGAAAATCTTGTTGAATTGGTTCATTGGTAAAAATAACGTTGTTATGATAAATTAAAAAAAATCGGTTTAAAATAACGCCCCCTATAATTTCATCGGTGTCACCGGCGCATTTTAGCGCATGATAGATTTCATGGTAATTTCTTAATAAGTACCTCAAATGATACGTTCAATTATGCTCAATTAGTTGTCGCTCACTTGTTACCATTGGAGGTAAAGTAGACTGACACTGTGACAAAGGCAAAGCGAACCATGTTTTTCATTAATTATTCTGTAACTTTCACTGTTGAAGCACTGTTATTTATCAGCCTCCATTAGAAATTTCTCTGCAAGTCCGTGACACTCAAATAGTTTCTTTGGTTGTGATAGAGTTTTTTTTAAATTTTATTTTGATGTTGACCCCTTTACAATATTCGTTCACTCAATACAAACTTTTTACTTATCATCTAATATCTCACTATTTACATTATAGCTAATGCTCACTTCGGGCAAGATTGAGGCTTTGTCAACACGTAGCTAGGAACTAGTCGACGTTTCATAGAGAGTTAACTGTAAACTGGAAATTGACCTATCAATATATTTACAGTTTTAAGGTTTCTTTTTATACCACAAGTGACAACTAGGCAGGTGAGACTTCCGTCGCCTATAGACATTAGCAATACCAGGGTGATTGCCAATGTGTTGTCAACCCTTTTACAATGCATTAAAGGCTTCTTTATGCTGATCAACTTTTACCATAGTATCAATTGAAGATTGAACTTATTTTTTCGTCTACCTAACCGTATAGGTATGGATAACTGTTACAATTTATTCAGCATGATGAGCCTACCATCGGTTTTCAGCCGACTACAATTTTAAAATATCTTTCTGTTTGCAAAAACATTTCAAGAGCGTAGATAACATTAATGCTTATGGGTGCTTATACCTATTTAAATTATTTTTTTACAAGTTTCTGTCAAAGTACAAAGAACACGTTTGTATCTTCATCTATTGAAGTTTAAATACGCGTCACGGTAGGCAACTGAAGCGGTATGCAGCATCTGGGCGCGTTGCACTCTTTGGCACATGGGCAGGAACATGCCATATTCGCAAAATCTATCAATGCCTTATTCTCTTCTTCAGTACCTATTGAAAGATAAATTATTAATCTACGAAATGTTAATTCATCTTTGTCCCCTAGATTTTTGACTATGGGATAATCTCTAATCTTCGTGAAGTAGGGCTTGTGGAAAGTTAAATCACAATAGTACTCGTACTTATTGGTAAGCAGATAGCAAAATAAGTAAAATACTTGCCGCCCACAGAAGAGGTAATGAATTCAGGCTGTAGAGTGACGAGCCCGATGCCGTGACGTTTGAACACGTCACTTACTAGAGCTGAACTCCGCAAATAATCCTGCCATCATGCAACATTATTTCAATATTATCTTCTAACCTAATGTCATATACAATGTCATGATATGATATTGAGGTTTCTCCCACGATCCTCGTATTGTATCCTATCTTAGGTCACCCTTACGTAATAAGAAGCAGCCTCCAAGTAAAGTGTACTTCCGTACCTCCTTACTCGAAACAATAAAATAAAAAACACAACGTTATATTTTTTTTAAGATGAATTATCCAAAACTCCTTGACTTTTGGCCCCTGCGCAAAATTCTTAATCCCAGTAGTAGTTTGGGCTGTGATTTGATGTGTAAGTCAATCATATTTTTTTTTTATGTCACTAGTGACAATGAGGCAGGCGGGTCACCTGATGGTAAGTGACAACCGTCGCCTATAGACATTAGCAATACCAGGTGGACTACCAAGGTGTTGTACACCATATTACAATGCCTTAAGGGCAACTAGCTCTCAAGTGCAACTGCCGGAACACACCAACAGGTGCTTGGCGGCAGATTTTCTACTTGAGGGTGGTAGCCAGCCAGTCGAGTACCACATAGTACCCTACCACCGTGCTGTGGTTTCCTCACGATGTTTTCCTTCACCGAAAGCTCAAGCTCATTGTAGGATTCGAACCCACGACCTTCGCCGCGGTATCCGACGTCACTTACCACTGAGCTATCATTGCCTTAAATTGGTGCCTTTATAGATGGTGGGTAGGATGGTGCTAAAGCAATAATTGCTGCTAATTGGCCAAGTCATTTATAAAACCATTTTGTGCATAGAGATAATTCAAGTGTTGCAGGTGACAAACCTCATGTGAGCCATAGGATATGTGTGCAGTGGCCACAACCTTGTCGCGGTGCATTTGCCACACATGCAGCTCATGTATGGCCAGGACTCCGGGCACTTTCAGCGCTGCTGCGCGCAAGTCGCAAGCGCCGAGGCCTTCGGGCACCGTTTGAAGGAGCACTAGTCCCGCTGAGCGCACTAAACCAATAATATAGGTGTTTACTTGACAAACCGTTAACCCATTCAAAGATACTCCATTCACTTGGGGTGTTAAATTAAAATGAAAACAAATTAAAGGGCGTAATTACATGTCCGGTACTAAAGTTTTTGATCACTTTTATTTTCTAATCTCTATCTAATTTGAGCGACATCGACATTATAGTTCATACATTTTTAAATTCTAGACAAGCTTGTGTTTGACCACAATCTCACCATGGTAAGTGATGATGTGGCCGAAGGTGATAAGCAAACAAAGCCTAGATAGGAACTGGCTCTCAAGTGCAACTGTCGAAATATCTCTAATCTATCTCTGTGCAAATATCTAAATAAGCTGTGAGATGTTGACGGATGTATCGACGGACAGACATGATGAAACTATAAAGGTTCCTTTTTAAATTTTAGATCTCTAAAAAACTGGTAGCACCTTTACTGGCTACACCATAAATTATTCAGTTAAAAATTTTCTAGTACACTTAGTTATCTAGGCGATTTATGCAGAATTGTTAATTGAAATAACTTACTTGTCAACGTGCATGTGGTTTATCTCCTAAAAGTAGAATAGGTACCTACCTACCTACCTATAACAGATGTCTTGATATTGTATGAAATAATGGAGTCATCGTTCGACAGAGCTCCGTCGGAACTCTTACGCAATATTTATTACATTGCGTCGCATTGTTACTTATCGCTTGCATTTGTTTCCACTTCAGTAACTGCTAACAGTAGGTCCCATTTCTGTTTATTGACATCTACCGATATTGCACCGTCCAGTGACTAATCTCTTAACGCGTTACCTATGTTGATTGCTAGCTATTTATTTCTTAATTATAATCGATGTAGGTACTCATTAGAATGCTTACTGATAAGATACTCTGATTTAATAAGCAACGGTTTTCATTGCTTTTCAAGAGAACAGTGAATCGTGTTTAGGTATAAAAGTAACTTACAGAAGGGGTAGTTGAATATGACGAGGACAATGGCAGCGCAGGCGGACAGCCCTGGGTCGGCGATGCGAGCTGCGATGGGCTCCCACTCTCCGGTCAGGCCGGCGCTCATCACGAACAAACTGCCTGATCACATCCACTATGTTAACGTATTCATATAAAAATACAATAAGGAGGTCTTAACTCTCTAATTTACCTATCTACTAAGGTTAGCAATTTGGTTTTAACGGAACACCATTCACATAATCAATTTCCATCCTTATCCTACTAATATTTTAAATGTGAACGTGTGTATGTTTGGATGCTTGTTGCTCATGAACTTGGCACACAGGTAGATTATATCCTGGATACTTTTTATCCCGGGAAAACATAAGATCCCACGGGATTCCGGGTGAAGCCGCAGAGGTCTGCTGGTAATATAATACAGTTGTTAACTTACTGGCAATGTCTGTGGGCGCATGGGCGAGGACAGGTTCTCCGGCACCAGTCTTTAGAACCACTCCCCCGCCCTCAGTCATGCTTAACCGTCGACTGTAGCTCAGTTCACGCCCTACAACAAGACTTTTAGATAAGAATTCCCTCTTGATCCTGCCGTTGAGACGTATATGATCTTGTTGATCATGATACGACAAATGTCTTTCAGATTTTACTTAAAATTATTATTAACATATCGTACTTACAACTTACAAATTATATTGAATTGTTACGATGTAAAGTTTTGGTATTTGAGTTTGGTACAATTATAAACGGTATCGCAGTTTATTTGAAAATAAACGGGGAACTTACTTAGGTAACCAAACCATAACAAAACACCAATTACTTAAACACGGTCAAGTTTGTAGTAATGCTACTAAGTCGATTTGCCGTTATTATAAGTACTTGTTTGTATTTTACAAGAAATAATGCTTGTTAAATTATATTAGGATAAAATGATTGAATTCGACCTAAATTGTCAATATTTTTGGTTGATAAATAATAATCGTAGTTCGGTTATCATTTATGACGCATAATATAGCATAAATTATATGAACTAGAATTACTTCTGACGTGGTGGCTATTAGCGTTTTATGTGTATTCCTCGTTTTTACCTTGGAGCATCATGAAGACTATTTCTTACCCGCTAGCAGCATGTAGTTAATGGCGTTTAAAAGAAGCCCAACAACGGCACTGCCAATGATAACTTTCGGGTACCGCGGAGGCTGTCCGTGTGAGGAGTGGACGCCCAGCTGCAGTGCGTTCACCACGAGCGCCAGGGCGAAGGATGCGAACAGCACGTGGACTGACAGACGGCCGACCACTTCGATACGGGCCCAGCCAAAGGTATTGCGTAATTTACCCTCACGCCCGGCTCCTTCATCAGCTCTTTCGAACTGGGTACACATAACATATGTATTATGTAGTGTCCGTACAATAAAGTTCACATGAGTGTATCATGAAATTAAATGAAATGACGCTATTGTATCATTCATAACATCATAATTGAATAAATATTAAACATCAGTGAGGTATTATCAGCAAACAATATAATAACTCAGGTTTGATGACATAATAGGTGTAGAAGGTATTTTATATGAATTAAAAATAAATGGCTTTAAAATAGAGCCCTGTGGCACACCCAAAATGCACAGAAGAACCAAAAGATTTGATTTTGTTTATATCAACAATTTGAGTTTTCTCACAAGGTTCGACTTCATAAGATTGAGTTGTACCCTTAAATTGTGTAATAACTTAATTTACGTGTGTTTGATGATCAACCAAATCCAAAGCTTTTGATAAATCACAGAACACCCCAATAAGATTCTGTGACTCCCTCCAAAAATTCAAAATATTTCTTAAATGTCAATAGTGGAACGACCTTTTGTAAATCTTATCTACTGCTGGCTGACCATGTAAAGGTGTAATTATTAAACTCAAATTCAATATATGTAATTATTTAAAGGTATGATAAAGATAGCAGTATATTCTTAGGTGTTACGTACCTTATACGATATCAAAGTTGTGATGAGTCCCACAAGTCTGCATAATGAGTGGCAGGTATCGACGAGGAGTGTTGGTGAATGTGTGAAATGTGAGGCAAAGAGACGACCGCTGAACCCGGCTATTGCGAGAAGCAACGCCAGCAGCGATCGAGGTGGCGGTAGCCATTGCAGCCACTCCTTCATCGCCATGGTATTCCACTAAATCCTGATAGTAAATATTGAGATTGTGCAAATTATGACAGAGTATTCAATATGTTTTAAGGATCATATGCATCATGGTCATCGTCATGGCTATGGAGTAAATATTCGTATATGATAACAAGATGGAATTGAAAGTGAGAGTGGAGCAGTAAAATAATATAAGTGCTGTTAATACAGTCATTTTGTGGCGATGCGTTGGTACAATCTAGGGTTCCGATAAACAAAACGAAATAATTAGGGAATCACCTCAGTATGCGTAGGTATGTCAGACTGTCACAGGCTTTTTTCTCAGATGAGTCAAACTGGAAATACTTATACAATCGTTACTTGGGAAGCTAAAAAAAAGCTTTGTGTCGATTTGCCCCACGGTAACCAGTGTTGCAGAGAGACTTCTTCTAGAGCCAGGCTATATAAAAAATATTAAATCTATAAGAAATTTATCGAAATCCATACAATATCCGCACAATTAAGCATACTGACGAACTTTCGAAATTAGGATTTCTTATTTGGTGTCTAAACTTATTTTATATTTTTGAAATATATTCTAAATGTATCTCTGAGAAACTATCATGAGGTCACATAATAAAGTGTGGATTTAAAGTTATTGCATTATTTACTGATGTAAAATATTTGTGTTGATACCTAATAACAACTACTGCATTTTACTCAAGATATAAATAATCGCATAAGTTAAGACACGTAATAAAGACACCTATATATATTTTCTTTCTTTCTTTTTCTTTCTTCTTTCTATATTATAGGTATTACTACCAATTTTTTTAAATAAAAAAACTTGAGAGGTGTTAAGGGACACCCGGATGGAACGAAGTTATATAAGTCGAAAGAGTATATGTATATATATATATATATAAAACATTTCTAAAATGAACATTTCATAAATAGAAATGAAAAAATGTCTGGCTTGCTTCCTATAAGAGAGAGAAAGAGAGAGAGAGAGAGAGACAGACAGACAGAGAAACATGCGCACGCCGCACAGCTTACAATAAAGTGACACTGACACTAAAAGTGTCGTGGCAATTTTTCGTAAGATTTTTTTTCCGTCTAGCCCCCTTTCACAACGCGCGATAAGGAACTTCGTTCCAAAAACAAATATTTTATAGCTAATTTATTGATTTAATTATTTATTTCATTAAGTTTATTGTAAATTTTAACGGATATTACGGCGATATATAGGAGGACAGTCCACTGAACCGATTTCCCAAATATAAATAGAACGTGCGGAACACTGATTGAGAAAAAGAACAATGCACTTTGCCTTATTTTAACGTGGTTTTGTGGATGTTAGCGAGATATATTATAAATCATAATGGTACACGGTTCCAGTTAGAGTTTAATGAAAGTTGTTATGGTATAGTACCTACCATCTAACAGTGATCTCTAACTAGTGTTTGTCACTGGAGCGGCACGTGGGAGCTCCCGACTGGTTTGCTGATGATTGACGCCACACCTCTTGCCAGCGCTCTTGTTCCGTTTAATCCACACAAAAACTCAACTGTTACTTTCTGGGAATTAACACTCTGTGAGTGTTCGATATATCTTTTACGGAACTGATAATTCGAACAAGCCGACCTTTCCAATCAACGATAACATTGTGTGTTTGCGTACCTACTTATAATCGAAATAAATAATGTAAGTTGACCTTCCATATTATATTGTTATATAAATAAAATTATGATATGGAATGGAAAGACAATTCATGTTAACATGAGTTTTCCACATAATATTATTACTTCGAAAGAAATCATTGTCTGGGCTCTGAATAATATACTACGCCATCAAGCAGGATGATGTTCAACTTGATGAATAGGTTGTCTCCGGTAATTGTAACAAGAAGCGCTTGAAACTACCGGTGCATTATAGGTACCTACCTACCTACTATCTATTCTGTTATTATATCACAAGTCTATTCATAACTTCGTTTCTCGTGGTTTACTTTTCAGTACGGATACGGATTGACATTCATCATAACTGTGCTTGTAAACCACATTTTAACCATTAATAGCAGTTTATAATCGAATAAATTTTCCTATCGCTGATTGTAGGTACCTAATGGGCCCTTTCTAGCGAATGGTTCTATTGCAATCTGTATCGAAAGTTGCGATTTCACTAAAATATTAGAGCTCGATTTTATGTTAAAAAGCGTAGAATTGGACAAGCAATCAAGAAATCAGAAATCATTTAGACATAAAAATACTTTCTTAAAATAACCAAACAAGAATATATCAAATCCGATAGATGAAAATAATATATGTAGGCACCTTTACTTATAATTATCATTGATGATCACTTGAGGCATTATTTGTAAAACTGACAAAATTCAATGCAACATTTGACAGTTTTACTCAAATGGTCCGAGATACTCGTAGCATTGTCACAGGCGCTGATGCACTACGCGCTCCTCTTTATAGGGGATTTCGGGATTTACTCGAGCGCGTCAGATTAACATAAGGGGGGCAACCTTGCACCTTGTGAAGTACTCTCACCAAATCTGAGCCTTCTATGTAGTGTCGAACGCCTAGGGTAGCCCGTCAGATTAGTAAAAAAAAATCGATGGTTTGAAATACTCGAGCGCGTCAGATTAAGGTAAGGTAAGTTAGTTACATGCAAAATAGTGTACATTTCAATAATCTGACAAATTGGGCGTGACGAAAGAAAATAGGAGACTCGCAAAGTTGCAAAAAAAAAACGTCACCTGGATTTTCTCGAGCGCGATTGATTTTTTTTTTATTTTGAAGGAAATTAGTCACGAATCACGGAAATATCTTAATCTGCCGATTTGCACAAGCCGAAGTGGCTAAAATCATTATTAAGTGTATAGTCCAGGAATTGATACTGAAGAATTTATTTCCAGGAATATTATGAGTTTCACCTCAGAATGAGAAATAGTCAGCTATTAACTTGTATAAACCTTTATTTTGACACCTTAAAACTTGTCTCAAAAGCTACTTATCTTAGGGTGCCCGCGACTACTGATTTTTCAAGGTCAAAGGTCAAAAAATCATTTATTGCAAATATCTCGTTTCCTATGGGTTTTTTGGTATATGTATTCATAATAAATATTGTAGAAGGTTAAATTTTCTACAACTTTTGCACAAACATTTTTTCGATATCTTGAACCATTTTCGAGATTTCGATATTTTTTATATATTTTTTTTTTCAAACCGTCAGATTAAGGAAATCCCTCAACATAATTGTCAGATTATGGGTCAGTACAACAAGGCCATCAAGAAGAACCGCCTGTATAAAAATCTGACGCGCTCGAGTAAATCGAGGTCACGATTTTTTTTTGCATTTTCAAAAATCGGCCCTGACTGATGGTCGCGTCCAAATCGTCAGTCTTTAAAATAGGAGCTACTGGAGGGTTCACTTAACATCCCTTATCAATGTCTGACGCGCTCGAGTAAATTTTTTTTTAAAATATTTTCGACCCCTTCGTACGGCCACCCCCACCACGCAAAACGGCAGATTATAATTTTTCCGTTATCAGACAGACGTGGCGCGACTACCCTATTAATATCTGACGCGCTCGAGTATTTCTTGGTGACTGTTTTTACATTTTTGAAACCCTGTAGACGCTCCCCCCACCGCTGAAGGGGAAAATATCACATAACCTTTTTTTCTTTATTCCACCTAATCTTCAAATTCCAGTAGGTCCCAAAGACGCTCGAGTAACTACAAATTTAGCATCAATGCCTCCCCTACCACAAGTTGGCAGGTGGAATTCCAAAGACACTCTTATTTAGTCACTGATTTAAACAATTTACAAAATATTGAAACATCTAAAAAAATTGGCATAAAACCATCGTCGATTAGGTTCTGAAAAATAAATTGCATACACAGCTTCAGTTGATTAATTTTAGGGTACCGTAGCCAAGTGGCAAAGAACGGATCCCTTGTCGTCGTATCCGTATTTCACGGGCGGTTTACTTGGAGACTATTGGTGCTACATAATAATATGAAGTTGAAATTGGAGGGTATATTCTATGAAGCACTAGACAATGCAGAAAAGCAAAAAAAATATTTTTTGAGTGGCACTCTAAAGTGAAAGAAAATTGAGGTTTCAAAATGACCTTAATATTTATTTATTGGTGAGATATACGCATCTAAAGTCGTTAAAAGTGTGTGTGCCCCCTCCCAATTAAGTTTTGAACTATGGGGTGGAAAATTCTAAAAGAAAAATAGGATATATGTGGGTTGTGTATTTCTGAGATATGGTATATTTTCCAAAATTATTGTTACTTTGTTTTGATGAATTAACTAACGATCTCTTGTGGATTTAAGTTATCTTTAATTTGAATTAGGTATAATTAATTACTGGCATAGTCTACCTAAGTACCTACTTAGGTGTGGGTAGGTAAATATCTGATAAAGATTTAAGAATTTAGATATGTTTAGAAATTCGGATAGGATGGCAACAGGCCATCGTAATTTGCACCATTTCACAATTTTCCTAAAAACTGTATTACTTTTGAAGAAATGTATTTTTTTTACAGCTACGGCGCGTGCCTACTTCAGATTAAATTTAGTTTTCTTACATAATAATTTTGTAGATAAACATAATTCGAGGAAAATTACGTATATTCAGCGAGCTATGTAGACTATGGCACATAATTATATCCTAAGCATTTGTAATCGAGATGAGAGAAATTCACCACACAATTACTAGTAGGTACGACGGACATCCGAGACGACATCCGACATCCTACCTGCGCCTGCGGCTCGTTGCTGTACTTAGGTATAGCATCTTGGATCATATATCTACGTTTCTGTCACATTGATATAAGCCTATCATCTGCTGTCAGTCAACTCGATATTGTGCTAGCTCTCAAATAAGCACAATTGAACATGACGGTAGAGCGTGGAGTCGTTAGTCGTTACGCGAGATATATGCTTCGCCGTCGCTGACTCGCTGCCCACCGTCTATCTTATTTTTATTTTGTTGTGATGTCCAGCGAAATCGGTTAATGGCCTCGAGTGAAAATCGGATTATTTACGCGTTGTATTGTACTACTCTAGATACACTATCTATAGAAGTGCTCTCACAAACAATGAACTACGTGTAAAAATAATCGATCATTTTTAAGAAATATATTTATTTCAATTAACAACATACCTAGTTATAACGCAGGACAATCCTTTTCTTCGCTTTAACAGCACACGTTTAATTAAAATCAATCTTTGTCACAACACCGAAGTTTAGTAAACAATAGGTGGCTGCAGTGGTTCAGCACACATCAGTTGTATAATATTGTTATTAGCTTGGAAACGCGTATGTAATTTCGGTAGAGCGGCTACGGTACGAGGCGAGGTTGGCCGAGTGGAGTGAGGTGGTGCGCCGGCGTCGTTCGCGGCACTGACGGCTGCGCGCCCGCACTCCGTCTTATCGTCGTCGAACCTCTCGCACCCGATAAGCCAACTGTCCACTGTTAATAGGTAGTAATCGCCTACTGTGCACATCAGACTCTGCACTTCACACAAGTGATTAGGATCTGAATAGTTAGGTACTTGACATCCATTAGATATCCAATAATGGCGCCTCATACTCTACAGCTCTCAGCTAAAATCAGAATGTAGTTAATATTATATTGATATTTTTCTTTTATTTACAAATGTCAATAAATAATTGTAAGTCTTAACACAATTGGCTACTTGACAGTTTTCGGAAAAGTATTAAAAAAATTGCGTAGGCTTATTTTAAACCTCTTACATTAATTTTCTTCTCAAAAAAACCCTTATTTATTGGATAAAAAAAATATTTTTTATTTATTAATTTTAAACTCGCACGAAAACAGCCGGTCACGTGACATATGGTACTGTGACGTCATACCCCAATAAATAAACAAAAGTAAAGACAATCGCTCTAACTCTTCAGCATATTTTGAGTGGAAAGTTTAGTTTTTTCACTTGATTTTTGAAAATGACAAGCTACAAGACGTGTGCCGTGCCTAATTAAATATCCTGATAAATTACCGCAAACGAAAAAGACACGACGTTTTGTTTAGTTGGTGTAATGTGACGTCAAATTTTAAAGAATCATGGCCGCCCGTGTTTCGGTTCTTGTAATTCACAGATAAAAAAACTCAAGTTTATTAAAAAAAAAAAAAAAAAAAAGGAAAAATAATGACATAAGTGTCAGGACGTTATTTGATATAAATAAATTGTATAAATTGGTTTTTAAGGAGATTTGTAATAAAGCTTTCAGATTTTGATTTCTCTTAAAGTAACTACCGTCTCCTATAAGTAAACATTGGATAATATCAAAAGATAATATAATAATAACCTATAGTCTGGTCAATGCGACGACCTGTCTTTAATCTAAGGGAAGTGTGTTTACAATAATTGGAAGATTATGTGACTGTCTCATAAATTAGTAGTAAACTGAATATAGCACACTTATGGAATGCTTCTATGAAATGGTTGCGAGTACTTGCGAGTGGCCATTGATGGAATAGTACGGGAATAAGGAAAATTTATCCATTTTTATGGTCATTATGTCATTGAGATGTCAACACGGTGACGTCGTCGGCTAAGTTCTTCAGTGCCATTTCAGTGTTACGATTTTAGTGTTATAGTTTATTTTATTTTCATCCCTTTTATAGACTGTAATTTTTTAAATTTTGTCTGTAATTTTTTTTTATATACCTATTTATTTTATATATTTAGTTTCCAAATTGTTCTTTAATGACAGAGCCCATACCTGCTGATCGAATTGTGTCGGATGTTCAAGTGCCCGCTTCATTAGATAGTCTTTTGCAGTGCCCAAAGTGTCCACAAACACGTTTTTTTAAAGGCCTAAGAGGTCTTAAAATACATGAAGCCAAAGTTCATAAAAATTCTAACGTATCATGCCCCACCATTCTTCATGGCCCTTCTGTCTCATTAGTTCATCAAAATTTTTTGGAAAAACTAACAAATTTAAAGCTTTCTACTCCTGTCGTTAAACGTATACCCCGCGGTGCCCGTTTATCTGTAGCCCAATATTTGTCTAAATTAATTAAACATACTATTAATCTCAATTCCATCCATGCTTGGGAACAACTCATCACTTTTCCTTATAGAATTCTGCACGCCCCTTACAATACCAATAATAATGTATCACTTACTTCTGTTATAAAAGAAAATTGCCGTATAAATAATGACCTACTAGCAGTTTTTCATCCTAGAATAAACCCTACCCGCTCATGTACTCGTTCTCATCCATATCATTTAATAGAGAACAAGTTAAATGACGGCGATATTAGAGGTGCTGCGAGGTTGTTATTTTCCAATGATACCATAGCCGATAATACAGCTGAGACTTTAGAAGCTTTACATAACAAGCATCCACCTCCTTCATCAACTTTTTGCCTTTCAGATTTACAAAATTGCATTCCAGTATCTGATACAGCTCTAAAATGTATAAATAAAGATGTTTTTGGTGCCTTATCATCATTCCAAAGTGGTTCGGCGCCTGGAATTGATGCCCTCTCTCCACAACACCTTAAAG
Organism: Ochropacha duplaris; assembly: GCA_951361185.1. Lineage (NCBI taxonomy): Eukaryota > Metazoa > Arthropoda > Insecta > Lepidoptera > Drepanidae > Ochropacha > Ochropacha duplaris. The sequence continues at coordinate 5,169,655 of OX592695.1, read as the reverse complement.
ATCTCACATGTGGTCGTTGTGGTGATATTGGGGACACTCTTCTTGATGATCTCACTGGTTTAGTTAATTTAATGTTATCCGGAAGGGTCCCAAATGAAATATCACAAATATTGTACGGCGCTAATCTCTGCGCTTTAAAAAAAAAAGATGGCGGAATAAGACCTATTGCTGTTGGCACCGTATACCGCCGCCTTGCTGCGAAGGTTTGCTGCAGAGCCAACAGAGATAAAATTAGAGATTTACTGCAGCCAACACAACTTGGTTTCGGCTCACGAGGGGGCTGTGAAGCTGCAGTACATTCGCTTAGGACCTTTCTGGATAATAAAGGCGGAGAGGTGCTGCTAAAGGTAGATATAAAGAATGCTTTTAACTCAGTTGATAGGGGCGCCCTTTTGACACAAATTTTTGAAAATATTCCAAATTCTTCAAATTTTTTATATCAATGTTATAGCAAACCTTCAAAATTAATGTATGGAAACAATTTGATTTATTCAGCTGTAGGGTGTCAACAGGGTGACCCTCTCGGGCCGGCCATCTTTAGCTTAGCCATTAATCCTATCATTAAGCGTTTGAAATCAAAATTTAACGTTTGGTATCTCGATGATGGGATTTTGGGAGGAGATGTGACCACTGTGTTAAATGATTTAAAACAATTAATAAAAGATTTTCATGCTATAGGTTTAGAACTAAATTTTTCGAAATGTGAACTATTTTTTACGGATACTTGCACAGCAAAAGATTTGGCTTTTGAATATTTTAATAGTTTAGCCCCTAATATTAAACTTTTAGACAGTGGTTCACTTCGTCTGCTAGGTTCCCCCATCCTTGAAGAATCAGTTTCCACCTTTGTCGAGGAAAAAATTCAAAATTTTCAAAATGTTTCAGATCGTCTTTTAAAAATTAATAAACACATGGCCTTCACTATCATCAGATACTGTCTTTTTGTCCCAAAATTTGTGTATACCAAAGTGGTGTGTCCAAAGTGGACAACACCTAAGAGGTGTTGTCCACTTTGGAAGTACCCCAATTTATTACAAGACTTGGACAATACCATTAGAGATACACTCATCTCAGTTTTTAATATAAATTTTGATAATCGAGGATGGTCACAAGCCTCTCTGCCTATTAGGCATGGAGGCTTAGGCATTCGCAAAATTTCTAGTGTGTCATTGCCAGCCTTTTTGTCTTCGGTCTATAGCACAGATGACCTTATAAAGCGCATACTCTCTGTTTCTTTTCAAAATGTTGAGGTATCTTGCTTGACCGAGGCCAGAATTTCATGGCAATTGGCCTGCCCGAACATTGAACTGCCCAAGGTCCCCTCCTCGCAGCGGCTCTGGGATGACCCTCTCTGTGAACTGGTACGGAATAATTTATTAGAAACGTCAACCAGTTCCGCAGATAGGGCCCGCCTCACAGCTGTTTTTGCTTGGGAATCGGGTCTTTGGTTGCAGGCCTTACCATCTTCACATATGGGTACACTTTTGGACTCCAACACTTTTAGATCCGCAGTATGTTTACGCTTGGGCTTGCCGATTTTCTCGTCACATCGCTGTCAGTGTGGCACTGCTGTCGATCAACTCGGTCACCACGGACTATCTTGCATCAAAAGCGCAGGTAGATATTCGAGACATGCTTGCCTTAATGATGTCATCCGTCGGGCCCTTACCAGCGCCAACGTAACAGCTATTTTAGAACCAAATGGCTTGTTTCGTGACGATGGTAAGAGACCCGATGGAATGACACTTATACCCTGGAAGATGGGTCGACCTTTGGTATGGGATGCCACGTGTGTTGATACCTTAGCACCGTCTCATCTTCCAGAGACAGTGGATAGGGCCGGTGGTGCAGCCATGTCAGCAGAGAGCCTCAAGCGGCGAAAATACAGTAACTTAGATACAAGTTACATGTTTGAGCCGTTTGGGGTTGAAACTCTGGGTCCGTGGGGGCCGAGTGCACACCACCTTTTCCGAGAAATGTCAAAACGACTGGTCGACGCATCTCGTGACCAGAATGCTGGCATATACCTCGCTCAACGAATCAGCATTGCCATCCAACGTGGCAATGCTGCCAGCATTCTGGGTACGTTGCCTACTGACAACGACTTTTTTATTTAGATTTTATATTATTAGATTAATTACCTTTTAAATCGATATTAGATTTTAGTCAAAATAGTTTATTTTTCAAAAATAAAATATTTACAAATTATTTTTATGCAAAAAACATATTGTATAATTGTTCTTAACTTATAAACTACCATCTAATATAATTCATGTATTTTCATTACAACTGTCAAATAGCCAATTAGATTCAGTTCCACGTGTAGATGCGTCTATAGATACCTAACGCTTTTAGAACATTGTACATTTAGGAGGTCACGGCCGGGCGCGCCCCGTTCCCGTCGTTATTTCCGAGGGCGGGCGCCGGGCGGCACTCGGCAGCTTAAAATATCTCTATTTTTCTCTTACAGACTAGATAAAGAGATATTCGAATGAAACGAAAATATCTATTGTTACAAATAAAGTGGCTTGCTTCACGTTTAAAAATGTTCATTACAATATTCATATAAGTATTACTGTCCGTATTATATAACGTAGGTATCAACAATCCTAACGATCAGATCTGAAATGTAATTTTCTCATTGTATTGTTTAGTATTTTTACTTTTATCCTTTAGATATTAAAATGTGTAATAATATACTAAAAACACATGGATCATCAAATTTAGATACAGGCGTAGCCCGTGGCCCTACAGCCCTGCTAGCGTAGGTCCGTCAGTTCCATCTGGCACCCACCAGAAAATTGTTGCAAGGGCAGTCCCTTCTACTGAATTTGTCAGTACAAATTCTGATATTTGGCGACGAGATTTTTAATCCATTAACGTTCATGGAATTTGTTAGTATATGATATGTATACTCTAGGTTGGCTATAACATAATTTGTAAGCCAACATCTTGAAAAAAGAAGGCAGGTATTGAATAGCTAGGTACTTTACAACAAGTAGGTACCCAAAAATAAGATCGACCCATAAAACAATTCGTTGGATAATCGTCACAGAGTGGTGTGGAGTCGAGTTATAACAAAGACGAAGATTTTCTAAACGAAGTTCCAAAAAGACACAAATATGACAAGTAGGATTATATAATATCCAACAATAGATACAATTGTGCTTATATATAAATAATATCCCTGACTTGTTCCATGGTAGTGAACGAATTCCTTAAAAATTGTTATTAAAATTTGCCACCTATATTGTTTCGTTTATTTTATTTGGGAAACCAACAGCGCTTCCTATTGTATAAAATTAAAGAAAAAAACATAAAATGTATGGCCAATAATAGGCTTCCTTAGGCGAAATAACATTAAAAAAGTTGCCTCATTAATTACATTATTACAGTGAGATTATTAAATTACAGTGTGTGACACGAAACAAATTGAAAATAATTAAATAAATAGACAGATAACTAATACACAATCTCATTAAGTATTGACTATCCTTGCAAGAGTTTGAATTATTTCAGCTCTGAATAATGGTCTCGACTTACGGAAGGGATCCACATCAGAAAAACGTTTGTTGTATGTCCGCCACAAACGAGTGAGAACTGAATTTTGAGCGTAATTGGTGCGACACATGGGAACATGAAATAACCTTGAATGGGTGTGGCGAGTGAAACGCGATGGTGTATTAAGACCTGCCTAGCTCAGCAAAGATGGACAGTTCAGGCGACTTCTTACTATATCATACAGGAACATCATGTCAGTTATGATACGGCGGTCGCTGAGAGTGGGCAAAGAGTAACGTCGACAGTTATCCTCATATCCATCCCGATGATCACGAAGCTTGAAGTTCAGATATTTAAAGAATATTTGTTGAATATGTTCAATCTTCTTTGTATGTGTTATATATTGTGGAGACCAAATACAACTTGCATATTCGAGAATGCTTCGAACGTAAGCGTTGTATACTATTTTGATAGAGTACAAATCTGAAAATGATTTGCAGGTTCTCATAACGAATCCCAAATTTTTATACGCCCTATTTGCGATGATGTCGATGTGCTCACTCATCAAAAGCTTTTCATCTAAATAAACCCCAAGATCCCGAACTGTTGTCGTGTCATGAATAGTGTAACAGTTAGTGATAGGCTTCTTTTTCCGAGAGAAAGTTATACATTGTCATTTTTCTGCATTAACTTTAATGCGATTAATCCTATAATAATCGGAAAGGCGGTATAAATCCTCTTGGAGTCTATAGCAATCATCAATGTTGCTGACAGATTTTTGTGTCATCCGCATACATAAGAAAGCTTGCATACACAAAACACGTATAAATATCGTACAAATAGATATTGTATAGAATGGGACCTAAGTGAGAACCTTGTGGAACGCCTGAAGGAACATTTACAAAGTCGGATCGGTACCCTCCCACTACAACCGCCTGTGATCGAAAGTTTAGGTATGATTTAATCCAACGTAAGAGATCACCGTGTATTCCCAGGTGCGACAGCTTCCGTGCTAGAATAAAATGGTCAACCCTATCAAAGGCCTTCTCTATGTCGGTGTAGATCACATCAACCTGTTTGCGTTTGTCCATTTTCTTGTGCAAGTAACTCGTGAAGACGGATAGATTAGTCACCGTAGACCGGCCGCTCGAGAAACCGTGTTGCTCGGAAGGTATCCCGTGAGAGATTGACAAGTAGAAGGTTCCATACACGAGCTTTTCAAATACCTTTGCAAATACATTAAGAATGGAGATTGGTCTGTAGTTCTCAACTTTCAACTTGGAGCCTTTTTTGTGGATTGGTATTATATGAGCCTGCTTCCAGATATGCGGGAATATGCCCTCCCGGAGGGATCTGTTATATAGTATTTCCAAAGGATAGACTAATGAGGGTGCACAGTGAATGATGAAAACAGGAGGAATTTTGTCACAACCAGCACCTTTGTTTTTGTCCAAGCCTTTAAGAACATCTAATATTTCATTGATGCTTAAAACGATCGAGCCACATGAGCAGTGGACCCAGATGATGGAGGTGGTAATTCTGTGTCCTCATATTCGTCTGCTGGTGGTAAAAAAAAGTTTCTTTTTATAAGTATAATAATATGTTTTGATGTATATTATGTCCATAAGTACTTGAGTAGCTGTGAAATATGTTAATAGTTTAAGTTGTGTACAGTTGTTATTGGGTAGCATGTTTGTTTATGTTATATTTTACTTCATTATCTTTGTTTGTTTAAGTGTAATCTGTTACCTGTTACTGTAACTTTCAATAAAAATAAATAAATAAATAGATAGGGTCATCCACGAAGATCAAAAACACAAAGTCATTGACCTTGACAATTACAAATGTCTTGTATGAGCAAATGCAACAAGGCCTGCATCGGTTGTTGCGTGTGTTGTTTTGTTTTCAAGTGCAAGCATGCGTCTCTGCGGGGTGCCTTCAAGTTCAAAAGTTTTAAGAATACCATGAATCGAAGTAAAGATTATGATAAATAACCGAATGCTGCATTATTTTATTTGATTATTATTATTATTATTTTTTCATTTATATATATATATATATATAGGGCAAACAAACAGTGTTAAATTATATAATTATAAAAGGCAAGCATTATTTTGATTATTGTAAATTTGTGTCATTACCAAATCCATAGACAACATACCTACTACCTTTTAACCAAATACCTAGTTTAGCGTCGCGAATAACCGAAACATCCAAATATGTACATCCAAAATTTAACCACTCAGCGCTCACCAAAAGTCAATCCAAAAGAAGGTACCTACGTACATTCTGGAATTGCTCCCGTAATTACCATTGAACTTATCTAAATATTAGGATATTAGCATATTAATCCAGTTCATGAATTAGAATCCATCCAGCTGTTTTTTCGAGGGTATATCTCCAATTCGTAGATACTTGTGAAATACATAACCCTGTCTTCGTTGTTATGCAGTCGGGTAAATAGAGAAGCGATTTTATTCCACGACAATAGTCTCTGTATTGTCAAAATATCATACCATATCGATGCATTGAAAATGACCCTGAAAATCAACTGTTTATTGCTGTTTATCAATATTCATCATTGAGGGAAGATTGTAGGTATATGTACTTAGACCTCGAAACACTGTTTTGTGTAGGTTTAAATCAGTTACATTATTATTTTCTTTATTTTCGTTTCCGGTACTTACCTAATGAGAAGATTCTTTTTTACAAGCTTTATATTAGCTTGCAATGTATGTATGTTTTTCCGGGGTGAATCTTGCAACTCAGTTTTGAAGCAGATATCTTTAACCGATTGAGCTGAAATTTGGTATACACACGTTTAGTTTGGATAATGGTCAGCTGTGTGACGTCATTTTAAATCCAACATGGCGGAACGGAACACCTAAGATAGCGGACTATTATTTTTTAATGCAATCCTACAATATGGGTATCAAATGAAAGGGCTTGCTGATAATAACTCAAAAAATAAAGTGACGTCAATCTGAATCCAAAGCTTGTTTTTAAAAAAGATTTTTTAACTTATTACCTACTTATTGCCATTGAGTTGCAAACCTTCAGAAACGCAAAAAAAAAGTTGTGTTGAAATATATGTATTTATATTTCAACACAACTATTTTTATACAATTCGGATCCTATCTATGTATGTACAATACACATTTTGTACATGTTTCTAGAGATTAACGTTATTTATTAGTTCTTAATCTCTCATATTATACCTAATCTTTATTGACATAGCTATCTATCACTATGTGGATATTCCTAAAAATCATACGACATCGATACACTATGTTAGTTTGTCATCGTTGAATTATATTTTAAGAAACTAAATAACCATATAAGTATGTATATTTCTGACGATATACATTAGGTAACTATTTATTTACAACAAATGTACAAAATATACATGCAAATGTACAATTACAATACATAAAAAACTTCTTCGAGGCTGCCGCTGCTGCCGATCGGCAAGGTTCTCAGAAGGCTGGCAGCGTTTCCTCTTTACTATTTATTTATTTTGTTTTATAATTCGCTTTTAAAATCAAAACAAAAAGGTGAATAACATATTGAAGAAATATTGAAAAATATCGACCAAGTACGAGTCCGACTTACACGCGGAGGGTTCCTTACAATACAATAGTAATAATACCAAAATATTTTTTAGATTCTACCTACATTAACTATATAATAGGTTGGGAAAAAAGTTTCTTCGCATTTTTTAAGAAAATTCAAAACATTTTTTATTATAGTTTATTTACATTTAACTAAAGTATGTAGGTACCATTTTGTTCGATAACTTTTTGCCATCTTGTAGGTAGGGACATGATACCATTGCTATAGAAATTTTGGGACTTCTGATCAAAATACCGCGACAAGTGGTTTTGGTAGTCCTCTCGTGATGTTAACCTGACACTGCCTAAATAATTCTGAAGAGACCGAAACAGGTGGAAATCTGAAGGTGCAAGGTCAGGACTATACGGCGGATGCATTAACAACTCCCAGCCAAACTCTCTTAATTCTTGCTGAGTGGGTAAAGATGTGTGAGGTCTAGCGTTATCATGATGAAAAACCACACCCCTTCTGTTTATTAATTCCGGCCGCTTCCTCTCAACTTCTTGCTTTAATCTCATCAGTGGTTTGCAGTAGAGTTCAGAATCGATGGTCCTGCCTGGTGGTAAACAGCTCATAATGAATAATGCCCTTCCAATCCCACCACACACACAGCATCACCGTGTTGCGAGTTAACCCGGGTTTCGCCACAGTCTGTGAAGCCTGACCGGCCTTTGACCACGACCTTTTTCGCACGTTCTTGTCGTACGTGATCCGCTTTTCATCACCAGTTATCAGCTTCTTAAAAAATGGTTCGGTTTCATTACGTCGTAATAAAGAATCACAAATGAGTACACGGTTCATTAGGTTTCTTTCAGTGAGCTCGTGAGGTACCCAAATATCGAGCTTTTTTGTGTGCCCAGTTTTTTTCAAATGCGCCAAAACTGTTTTGTGGTCAATTCTCAGTTCTTCAGCTACGTCGTAACTACTGATATGTCGAACTTGCACCACTTTTCCAAAAATGGCATCCATTTTATCCGTAATAGGGCGACGTGAGCGACGTGCATCTTTGACATCAAAATTTCCGGATTAAAAACGCTTTAACCAAATTTGTGCTACTCTCACAGACACTGCGTTGCATTTTTGCCTTTTTTTGTAGTAAAATTTTAAAATGTATCGAATTTCTTCATTAGATTCACTCATCTTGACAGTACGAAAAACAAATGAAAATCACACATTTTCCTAATTAGAATTTGGAATTATGTTTGTTAAAATTTAAACTTTCAATGATACCAAAACCAGCCAGATACAAATAGTATAGCCTAAGAGATTTTATTACAAGTTCATACATACTATAATGCGAAAAGACTTTTTCCCCAACCTAATATACTCAACATTGCTATGAAATTATTAGTAGGGGCTCTTAAAAATATATATACACTACTCTCACAAAATATGTTACAGAAATAGTTTGTTTCATGGGTAATTTATTTATTATTTGTTATTTATAGAAATTATAGTGCATAATAGGAATTCTGTAATAAAAATATCGAAAATAATTATTTTACCACCGAAAAGTGATAGATTTATTTACCACATTACTATATCCACATCCAGGTAACCTGGACCAGGTTGCTACATAACAGTTCAGTAACTTAAATTAAATAATTATTTATTCATTAAAATAAGCTTTGACTCATGAATGTGAACAAAGCAATATTTTCAATCAAGCCTTGGTCCATTTGTTTTAGTAGGTAGGTATTTTACGCAATTATAGTTAATATTATTATTTATATTTAGAATACGTAGGTAGTTTTCGTAATCAGGTTAAAGATAAAATATAATCCAATAACACTTTGTGGAGAGTATGTTGTAAGACAAGTGTTTGATTAGGTTATGAGACTTTCGGCCTCGTTACGGGAGATAGTTTGAACCAAGCCTAATAACCAGGTATTAAATATGTCACTTCCTAATGTCATTATAACGAAAAGAAACAGGGTTATCTTAAAACCTGGGTTTTACAAACCTTCTCTAAAACCATCTCCCGTAATAATACTGTTAATCTTTAGCTTGAGAAGGTAGTGTCAATGTCTTCATTTGGATAGTCGATATGGTTTGATATTCTAGACAGTCCGGTTTTCATCGCGACTCTCCGGTCAAGAAAATCTTGGTATACCGGACAATAGATAATATTATAAAGAAGTAGCTTTATCTTAGCTTTATCCATCCATGTCATTAATAAATTGACGAGAATATTCAAAACAACTTTTCAAGTCGGTCGGTTAAAATAGATTTTCGTGATAATCTTACTCACTTCTGTTGAGATATGAGGAAATTAAAGATATGTGGAATAAAATTATATCTTCAAATTCCATGGTCCATGGTTAGATCATGGAAAAAGAATTAATAGGATCAGCTACTTCATTCGATCAAAAACAAAAAGTGTTTTCATAGCATTATAAAACTTATTGCAATTTGAGAATTCTTAATTTATTGTTTTTCAAATTCAAATTCAAAAATCTCCTTAGGTACTAAGTAAACTCATAACAAGTATTTTAAATCGTCACAGGTTTGATATACCTACTACAAAATATATTTTTTTACTCTAATGCACGGTTCGAAAGCTTGCTTTTGCTGAGAAGAGCCGGCAATAAACTCAGCAATTACTCATTTGATTAGTGGTAGACAAATAACGATTTTACCAGCATTCTATTTCGCGATGTCACCCACGCTCCCCCTTTCTTAGTTGAAGCCTAAGTTATAAGAGGAAACTGTATACACAAATTCAAGATTCCAACCCCAGTTAGAATAGAGAGTGTGTTTTTATTTTCAATCTTTCATTTTGAAAATTAAAACATTGGTTTTTATTTAAAAAATATAAGTAATTTACGTATGTATTTTACGTTATGTAGGTAAATATACATGGTTATGTATACGTAGACTGATTAGTCAGCCTAAGCACTTATGCTGTGGCCTAAGGCAGGACAAGTATTTTTATATAATATGTATAAATGTATATACGGACAGTATATACCGGTGTTTACTACACATAAGGCTCCATCATCACTTACCATTTTATAGAAAATTTAGGTATGTGTGTAGATACCTACTGGTTGGTTACCCATCAAATATTGAAAGGATACATACGTAGTAACAGTAATAATATATCTGATAACTTTATCCTTTGTTATTGACATAAGTAGGTGGTAGATTAGATACCTTCGAATAATATAAATTATTGAGCTACCAAGGATTGTTGATATATTCTTTATCGCAATATTTAGAACTATCAAGGTAATATCAATGAAAAGAGTTTGGTGCCGATCTTGGCCTCTTTTTCATATTTAGGTTTATGATGCTCCACGGTTTCATGGGACAATTTCTGAAATAAAAAAAATCAAGCTCTTATTCATACCGTGGTTAAATACCTACCTACTCAAAGTTCATGCTAGGAGTACTTTGATTATTAGGAGTAATAGTGTTCTGTAGTTCATACCCCCTCTGAACTGAGCGCTGAACCTTTACGTCTGCCTTTTGTTCTTTTGTCATTGGATTCCTTCCTACAACAACAATACCATGTCAAAATCAAAGAGAATATACTTATCTTCATAGATTAAGAATTGGAGGCGCGACAATTATTCATCTATGCTTATCTTATTATGCGAAGCTAAGATGTCAAATTTTGAAAAGTAAAATTCACAAGTTTTCTATATCAAATTCTTCGAAAATTATTAAAAAACAGCAATAAGCATATTAAAAATGCAACCACCGTCTGTTTTAGGTATCGTCTTTTATTTACCTTTATAGATTTTGTTCTCAATAATTGTAAAATAATAAATAAATATCTACCTACTGCATGGGGTTCTAAAATAGCGCCGAGAAATTTTTCGAGAAAAGGAATGGTCTTTTTGTATTCATAGGTAGTATTTCATAAACCGATGTTTGTGAGACCATAACGACTTCAATTTGTTAATGAGATATGCTTCTTGATAGATAACTTACATTATTATAAATCGTAACATAAGTAGGTAATATACCTATGTCTGTTTGTCCGATAATGGGCTATTTAAGCTAAAACAATGCGAGAATTTGGATGCACTTTTCCCACTCATCTACCGGGTTATCTAATAACTAAAAATAAATAGTCCCAAGCAAAAGTTCTCTTAAAACTCAAATTGTGTTGAGTAATACTATTAATTTTTAAAGTTGTATTCACAAAGCTATGTACAAAAGGCAGCGTCGGAGTGTTCGAATGCTACTAGATTAAAAGAGTACCCAAATGTTCGAGTGGGCACTCATTCGGTAAGGTAATTTTTGTACCCGTGTTCAATTATCTTTTTCCTCTAGATAACGATGTTTTGGGCTCAAAAAAACGTCCTCTGCGGTCTGCATATGAGAAGAGAGCGCATTCAACCAGCCCAGTTGCGCAAAAACACAGAGTATGTACTTCAGTATTTTTGTCCATGGTACCAATAATACACTTACATTAGGTATTATTGGTTTTTTGACGTCCATTTCAGTCTCAACCATTGTACTGATTCTACTTTTACATAAAAATCGTACATTTTATGACCATGCACAAATACCAAAGAATGAATATCTTCCTTCCGAGAACTTTAGAACGCCATAAACATAAATCATTATTCTTTTATTTTTTTGATACATCTTTCGGTATGTGAGACGCGTATTACAAATTTCGCAGTACAGTGGACCTGACGTTTATCTGCTGATCACATTCACGGCTCCAGCGTATGGCAACCTTCATCAAAACTTCATTATTTCAGAGTCAACTAAGAAAACCGGTCATCGAAGTGAAAAAAAGATGTCAAAGCTTATCACCTTCAACTGTAAGTCAAGTTTTATAATCATATAGGTAGCGCTAGTATCAGTCATCGCTATTCAGTGACGGGTTCGCTCACCTGGGCGCCTTGAATATTTTAAATCTCAGTATGTTATATTATGGGACCTCTCAATAAGTATGTTACTTATATTTTTATTTCTTAGAATTAACGTAATAAATCCCTGTATATTTTATATCTCCGCCCGTTATTTTCATTATAGTATTGTGAGGATTTATGCAATATTTCCTGTAAATTGACTCAAACCGATAAGTAGGTAATACGTTCCACTATAATCATTCATCCCTTAATTAATTCCATTTAGGAAAATCATTTCTGATTTTATTGGCTACTTTATGAAAAGCTCGTAGAGGTAATAAAATTATAAGTACTTAATGCTTTAGGAATTCTCTCCTTATTTGTAGTGTAGACTAAATTCGTTTCTGCGGATCCGCTCAGAATTCATAATATTTGGTTGTAGGTTTGTCCTTGTTACACGTTGCAACGGAGTAACGGGCCGGAGAGTGACAGATATATTTTTTTTTTTTTTTTTTTTATGTCACAAGTGCCAACGAGGCAGGCGGGTCACCTGATAACTTGGGAACGCGGGTAAAACCGCGAGGTGAAACATAGTTTACTTATAAGAATCCGTTCAGTTGTTTCGGCGAGTGCATAGCGTATGCTATTACCTACCTAATTAACTTCAAAAAAGGAGGAGGTTCTCAATTCGACTATGTTTTTTTTTTTTTTTTATGTTTGTTACACGATTTCTCTGCCAATTATGAATAGATTTTGATGATTCTTTTTTTGTTTGGTAGATCATACTTCAGAGGTGGTCCCATTTAAATTTTATCGAAATTGATTCAGCACTTTTTGAGAAAATCAACAAAAACAAAAATTTTAATATCTCGTTTGATAAACCTTAGTGAATCAAACTGAGTCGTTGAGCATGACTTTTTGGATTTGGATGAAATTTTGAGTGTATACTTCAATGGGTTCTTCGATGGTTTTAAAATACAATTGGACCCGGTAGGTGGCGCTGGAATCGAGTTCCAAGATTTGTTTCAATTTCAGGGCAGGACGACGACCCCGGGCCCGCTAGTTATATATTATATTTTACCGGCCAGATCCGATTTCAGGACAAACTAGTTTTGCCTAGGTTAACATATAATAAGGAATAAACTTTAAAAATTGAAAAATAAAATTATTTTTAAAAATAAAAAACAAAAACCGACTTCAAAACTGTAACCTATACCTATGTACAAACATAAACTAAAAAGTAAAGAATAATATTTTAATTTCAAAGCAAGAGCCTTAAAGGACAATCAACAAAATTATTGATATTTATATATCTATTTAATATTTATAAACAGTTCTTTTTGAAGTCGGTTTTTGTTTTTTATTTTTAAAAATAATTTTATTTATTTATTGCTAATGCAAATTTAATTTTGTCAGCGAAATTCGAAGATTTCTATAGACCAACATCACCTCACACAAGAGAGCGCCTCAACACCGGAAACGATAAATCTAATTAATTACTTAGATGAAAGCCAAGATCAAGGTATCACTGTTAATCTATACTATTTTTGTAGTTTATCGAAAATAGCATTAGTCAAGAAGCTAATATTCAGCTCTGGAACATGAATTAGAACACATAGATACCTAGCAACTTTCAGGTTTCTTGTTAATAATAGATCTTCTATAATCTACATATGGCCGGTCTTGCATATTTTCAGCAAATCAAGATTAAACCATTTTTTGATATTAGCCGAAAATATTTTGCCATACCCATTTCACGTACCTACTTTAATCATTTGTATAATGCAATGTGCCTTTGCAACGCTACTAATATAGCTACCATGTACCTAAGTATTCGTTTGCTCTACTCCAATAAATTGTATGTAAAGCTGCATCCTTTTAAATAGGTTTGTAATAAGAACTGGATGTCACCGAACACAAAACTTATCAACATAGCTTATCAACAGAGCTTATCAATGATATTTTTTTATCCATGGAATGCATGTGAAGTCGAAGTAGAGATATACAATACCACTGGTACAATCGTTCCCTAGCAAGTAAAGGTATTTTTTTATATTGGATAAGATTTCAGGCGATTATAGCTTTGGTATATGGTCGTGGGTTCGAATTTAACAATGAGCTTGAACTTTAGATGAAGGAAAACGTCCGCGTCGTGAGGAAAATGTAATATACCTACATTTATTGTTTTTTCAGCAGACAAGGACTTGGTTTTGCCACAGTGTTTGATGTCTAAATTGCTACGGTCATTGGCCGCAAAAAAGAAGGAGTTTGTAACGTTGCGCAAGTGTTTGATATCACAACAAGTAAGGATTATTAGTTAATTCTATCATACAGATAATAAGTAACTTCACATAGGAACGAACGTCTCACTTTTTCATCTTTATTACTTTATCATTAACAACTTTTTTGCGAACAGAAAGTGGAGACTGGAGTATGTATTTTCATTGTTGTTGTTTAGAGTTACCTCACCAATAATGGTAGGTAGGTATACCTATAGCCTAGTCACAAGTGGGTGCTTGAAATTTTTGTCCAGAAATTGATGCGAGTGAAGTTAGGCTGCTACTGAACCAGTTTTATCCGGGTTTGAATTTAGCGCTACAGTCGTAATAAATAACTTGAATCGCGAATCCTGCAGCTCTACCATAGAATAGATAATAGTACCTACCCACCTCTACCATGAGTTTGCTCTAGTAACGTAATCGATACTCGCGCGACTAGAAGTCCGTCCCACTTTTTGTGTCCCCCGACGACGCCCTGAGCCGAGGTTCGGGCCCCAACTGGGGCGCCCTCAGCGGTGAGTCGTCACAAACAAACACGGCTGAGAGCCCTAAGCGCTCGCCGAATAGTCCGCGTAAGGGTGTCTATGGTCCTTCAGACCGCCACCTTTAAGTCCTCCTCAAAAAAAAAAAAAAAAAAAAAAAAAAAAAAAAAAAAAAAAAAAAAAAAAAAAAAAGCAGCGCCTCTAACGGACAGTTGTGCCAACACAGATTTTCGTACTAAGTTTGTTACGATATTCGATAGCGAGTAGCGATTACGATACGAGAGTAAACCCGTGGTAGAGATACTGTTAGATATTTTTGTTGGTAGGTAGTTTTAGGTTTAGCGGCTTCAGTCATATCACAATCAAACGCTAACTCTTCTTTTGATTTCGTAACAGAATACATTCCTAGAGCAGTTCGCGTTGCTCAGGGAGTTGGAATCACGAGCAGGAGTTAAAGACGACGACAGTGTGGGAGAAGTTCGCTTGTTGTCTGTGAGCAGTTGGCCAGCTCATGATCTTCTCCTGTTGATACGCGATGACCTCGAAAAGTCGATGAACTCGGAGATAAACGGTCAATTGGGTACTGAATTAGTCATACTATGTAGTGTTCTGATAGATGTAGAGATCAATGTCCATCGATTTTCTATGACCAATGTTTCGCGATTCTAACAAATATTGCACAGGAAATCGCGAAAAAGTCTGAATGTAAATATCTATTTAAGTAGGGTATGTAGGTACTATTCAAAAAAGCACATGTACCTACCTACAAGTTGTAGTGTTGATGTTGTTATCGGTCATTATGCGTAGTCGATAAACATGTAGATAGCGATTTTATTTTAATAATATTAAGTAATTCTAAACTAACAAACTAAACTAAACTAAATAAAGTTTGTATGTATTTGTTTTATAGCCCCACAAGTGCTTCGCCAACTAAACGCTCAGTTGAGCCCTTTACCTGAAGTAGTGCTCGGTATGGGCGATGAGATTATGGCGCGAAGAATCGATCTTCTAACCATACTTCGCGGAAAAAATCGTACAGACAGGCTAAGTACCCTTTCAGTAAGATTCCTTTCAAACTCACGAACTTTACCTCTTTATAATATTAGTATAGATATACATATATAGGTATTATAATATTGCCATAATCGTAAACATAACTGGAAACTGCTACCTTATATATTTTTTGGCTTATAAGGCTCGTCACTAACCACCTTAAAATGGTAGCTGACTGTTACCTACCATTACCATACGCTGAATGTTCTCACTACGGATGAAAAGGTACAGAAAGGAGTGGACTCCAAAAGGCTGCTAACGATGATTAAATTCTATTAGTGTTGTTATTTATCAAGATAAAATATTATGGAGAGTGCTAAGAGAATGTGTTACTGATACATAAATAATGTAGTTTCCGAAACGAAATGATTTCAGAAATGCGATCTCGCCCACTATATTAGTACATAATTTTAATGTAATTCATTATAGTCCATAATAAAAGCTCAACATTTTTCTAGAATTCGGAATGCAAAAGAAAAGACGCTGAAATGGATCATGAAACTGAAAGATTGAATAGATTGGTTGCTATAACGGCGAAAAATATAAAGACCAAAATTAAATTTTCGCTGGATCTTGCAAAGTATGTTTGGTACTTCAATAAAATGAAGGATATTTTATTTATAATTAATTAATTTGTAGTTATTATCTTTTTATAGAGTTCCCTGGTTGGATCGCGAGAGTATGATAAAAACAATAGATCGCTTACAAAAGGAGAACATGTTACTGCAGTACAAAATTGATGATATGATAAAAAAAGAGAACGATGAGAGTAAAGAACATGCTCAGTTCTTAGAAAAAACACCTTCTTATCACGTAATAATATCATGCAATAATATTTAAAATTACTTTTTCGTACCACTTGCTCAAAAAAGTGACATTCTATGCCACAAAAAGCGAATAATACAATAGTCATTTTTAATCTGTTAAAAACAGGGAAAGAAAATTGTACTGAATTTTATTCATCCTCTAGGGGGAGAATGTGATTTAAATTTGGAATACTTACCGAAATTTATACTGAACTACATCTGTGTTTACACCATTGAGTTTGTATAATATAAAGCATTTTACATCTTTTTGAAAAAGGAATACGCATTTATTATGCAGTTATGATTATTAAATAAAATTACGAAAACCGACGTGGCCGTATGAGCTTGATGCCTTTGCTTTTCCGACAAAAAAATATTAGTCTAGGAATTTGCCGCGTTTTTGTTTTCTTCAAATACATAAACGTTATTTATTTTTATAAATAATTTAAGTTCTAAAAAATACGTTACGATGTTAAATCAAAGCGACAGTGACAGTGAATTGTCGGATTCCATCAGTGCAAATGCTCCCGCAATTATAAATAATTTGCTTCCAACAAAATCCAAGGAAATACTCAAATCAACTCGTCAACAATAAATGTAACAAACAAAAATGTAACTCAGAGAGAGTTACATTTTTGTTTGTTTTTTTCGCAAATGGTACGAAAAGTAGAGTATTTTCCTCGGTGATAAAGCTGTCTTAGTCTTGGGTATACTTAAATCCGCGTGAATTTAAATAAAATGTCACCCGCGACAGAAGACACTGCTTTATTCCCTTGGTTAATAATCTACTATTAATGTTCATCTATAAATTAATAAAGTAGCTGTACTATACAAAGATAATAAACTATACACATATATTTGTATCGTAGGTGTTGTGTGATGAGTTATCAAAGGAGAGGGCAGCGCGAGAGGCCCTGAAGGAGGTGGTGTCATCTGCTGAGAGCATGCTCCGAGTGGCGCGAGCCCGCATCGCCACACTGGAAAGACAGCTCAAGGATATGCGATCTGAAGTTGAAGCTGCCAAGAGAAAACAGAAAGAACTCGAGCAACTCGTAAACAGACTCGCGTCTCATTGCCGTTCGATAGTGAAG
Source organism: Ochropacha duplaris (assembly GCA_951361185.1). NCBI lineage: Eukaryota > Metazoa > Arthropoda > Insecta > Lepidoptera > Drepanidae > Ochropacha > Ochropacha duplaris. The sequence goes on along the minus strand of OX592695.1, from coordinate 5,152,017 downwards.
TTGTGAACTTGTCACACTACATTATAGTTCGACGATGTTGGATCAATTTATGATTATATTTTTTGAAATTAATGTTCTTTGTTCACATTGCATTGCAGAAAATCATGTTATACTAATTTAATGTTTTATTTTCGATTTATTGTTCCTATTGTTCGCTTCATGATGTTTCTGTTTATTTGCAGTATCGTCACCGGGAGACAAGTTACGATGCACGATCTAGGAAATTGCTTGAAGTATCTAAAACTGGGGAAGTGACTATTGAATCGCTCTCCCGACAGCGAGATGCTTTAGAACTTAGGTTTGATTATATTTCCGAACGAAAATTTAATGTTTTTACTGGCATTGATATTTTATATAATCATTGTTTGGTTATTTTAGAGTGAAAGAGCTCCGGGAGCAGGCAGAGGCAGGTGAACTCGCGGCCAAAGCAAAGGAAGCAGAGCTTCGTGCGCGCGCCGAGTCCCTGCAGGCGAAGGTAGCAGAAAAGGTGCCATGATGCTGTCTCAAGTATTACTGCTAAGATCTTGGGTCAAATTGCAATGGTTCCTAATAAAATTATTTTTTATTAATTGTGACTTAATAAAAAAGGTTTACTAACCTATCATCTAGGTTTTCTATAGAATTTGGAAGTTAATGCATAAATGTGCCATTTAAGAAACATCACCTGCGTATCCTGATGAACAATGTCCTACGTTTTCAGTAATACCTACCATTTTTTTTTAAACAAATTAATATGATCAAGGTTTATCATTCACACAAAATGCTCCATAAAGGTATTTCCACAATTTTTTTCATAAAAAAATCTGTATAACATTTATTATTAATTATTTAATTTGCCGTAGGAGAAAAGCAAACAATCAGCGGTAGTTCGTACCGCTGAGTTGGAGGATCATGTGAAGGAATTAGAGGAACAATTACAAGATTTGCGTGAAAAATCTGTTAGGCTTGTTGATATGGACAGGAGACGTTGCCTGGAATATGTACCTTCAAAAGGTAAAAGAGCTTGCTGATATTAAAATTTTACTGACTTTTTCATATTCAAGTATAATCCAACATTAACTAATTAATGAACAGAAAATGAGCCTTCGGACAGAGAAACAGAGATTTGGAAAGAGCTTCAAGTAACGCGAGTAGCTCTGGCGCGCGCAGAAGAAGAGTTATGTCAATGTCGAGCTGATAAAGATAGTTTCCTAAATTCACTGTCCAGAATTGCGGTACATAAATTCTTACATAACAATGTCTTCAACTTCATTAAACTAATCCAAAAAAATAGTAAATAAAGAATATTTTAAAAGTGGGAACTTTTAAAATATTCTTTATTTACTATTTTTTGCAATGGGCTTGTGCCAATATATTTTTTAAATTATATTTAAATCTTTAATCCCTTGGGCACGCAGTTGGATCGGTCGATTCAAGTTATTTTACTGTATTATTGCAACATCAGATTAAATCTCTATTAAGGATCTAATACTGCAACGATAACGCAAAGTTCATGTTTAAGCAAGGAGAAGGTGCTGATAGCTTACAAGATAAAATGGCTACCGAATTATTGGACAGAGAGCAAAAGATCGCGAAACTTCAACACATTATCAACGATCAAAATGAAAATGAAAAAATTATGTTTGTACCTTATAAGTATAATATAATCCTATAGTAGACTAGCTTCCTGCTTGCGACCCTATTTCTAATTAAAAAAACACTCTTCGTAGATATCAGTCAGGACTTTCCTAAACTAATATTATAAACAGAAAAGATTTGATCTTTTGTATGTTTGTTGGTAATTGATAAACTTACAAAATACCTAACCGATTTAAAACATTATCAGTGAGTAACATGGGCTATTGGCGGGTGCCGGGTCATACAAAGTACCTACCAGATAAAAAGTACAAATAAAAAGAGTTGAGCTGACTGACTCAAATGCTCCACCTAAACCGTAGGAATAAGAAATTTTAAACTAAGCAGGTTCTATTTTACACGAATTCCTTGAATAGACTTGCACGCTAAACATTGTAGGTACTTTTCACAGGGAAAAAAGTATGACGCAGTATGAAAACCAACTGGCAGCTCTACGCCTTGAGGTTAAACGATTACGGAATTATGATTGCTATGCTAAAGAGATACCGTTTCAAGAGTTGCAGACAGAGGTACATCAAAAATGAAGAAATGTGTAATGTAATGTTAATAGCTATTAATTTGATAATAGTGCAATATCTCATATAGTTTGCCTATCCATAGCTACTGGAGCTGCACATGCAGGTGGAGACTCTATCTCGTGAGCGTACCGCGTTAGTGACGGCCGCAGCCTCTCGCGCTCTCATGCTGGAGAGACACGAGCGTGCGGCTGACCTCTTCGCACGCATGATCCGCGCTCGACACGACCTGGCTGCTATGCTCGAACTACGAGCAAAACCGCCGCCTATGGATGAGACTACTCATGCTGAGGTACAGACTACACCCAAGAATTCAATCTAAGAACTATTTGTTATAATAACAGTAGGTAACCAACCATGATGCATAAATAAGCACTTAAAAGTTAAAGGTCATTGTAGATGTCACGGTCGTTATCGTCCATGTGCGCGAGCTCAGCGGACACGTGGACAGCTTTACGAGTGGAGAGGGCGAGAGTGCTTCGGCTGGAAAGCGCAGTGCTCGCGCAGACATTGCAGTTGGAGCGCGAGGGACGGGTGCGCACACAGCTTGAGCGACGCCGAGCCATGCTCGAGAGAGTTGTACTACGTGCACAACATGCCCATAATGGGTCATCTACGTTTGGTATTTTGATTTTAATATATATCTGTTATTAATTTTCCCATATTGTACTGCGAACGTCAAAGCGAATGTTCTGTACAAGATGGGGAACAAGAAACCTCATCTCATCGGTTAACTCCGTATTGCAGCCTGTAGGCTGTTGTTGAGTTGAAACGCCACAATTAGATTTTAGGTGTAACTACGATTTGCTTCTGTCGAGTTTTTGAACTATGCATTATGAATGAATGAAATATTTAAAAAAAAAGTGGTGAACATTGTTTGCATTAAGTAACTTGTCGTTTCTTTTTCAGGTTCAGAACATTTTTGAGAATAGGTATGAATTAAAAAATATATATTTGCTATAATATCAATAGTAAAGCGCCGCTTGTGACATTTTAAATAAAATATTACAAACATTGTATTGTTTTATTACTTCACAAACTCGTTACTGGATAAAACTTTTAAAATAATCAATACGAGTATGATACAAAACACACCTCAGTTTAAAGTCTATGACCAGCAAATTTAAACATCTTGCAACTTTTTTCATCCCGAAGTTGATTTGTTGCTAAGAATTGCAAATTTCTAGTTAAATAATTATCTTTCGAGTGTGAAATTACGCCTTTAATAAGTGGAAAGTTACTTTCAGTTTGAGGAGAACTCAACTCATTGGCGCAAGTATCTATTGCTGGATTACACTTTTGTGTGTCCATATTGGTTATTGCTTTTTTGCGATCAAGATTATCATCACCTTTGAATTTTTCTTCGTTCATCGATGTATATGTTTTTTTGACAAATTTCCCCGCTACTATTTTTGTAGGAATTGATTCATATTCCGATTGAAAAGATGAATTAACCTCACGACTTTCAAATATTTCTCGCTTACGATCTCCCGCATTATACTTCTTTTTAGGTAATATTAATTGCGGTTCAAAAGGAGTACCCAACTCATCTTCCAGAAGTTTTATTAAATTATCTATATTATCAGTTGGAGTCTCTTTAATACGTTTGTTGTCTATGTATTTTTCTAATTCTTTTTCAAGCAAGCTTATTTTATCTTGATAATTTCTTATTTGTAAACTAGCTTTTAGCGATTGCTCTTCTAATGTCAAAATGATTTTCTCTAATTGTGAAATTTGCTTCATTCGTGTTTCCACATTATTAATTAGGGATTTTATTTCCTTATTCTTTTCTTGGAGTTGTTGATTTAGCTGTAATTAAACAAGTTAAAAAGGTTTTTAAGCTACAACATAAGGAGGGTTGTTTTTAACTGACTAAGGCAATGTGGAAGTTATGCATCCCATTGCACTGACTATGTAAGTACGTAGAGTGCGTTTCACGAAATAATTCCCTTTTTTGTTATGTGGCTACCCTGATTCTTAGGTACGTTGATTTGATTATAATGTTGCCAGAATTATTTATATCTCATAATAGCATTTACTCTCAGGAGAAGTAAACATGAACGGAACAGTAAGCAAATGCTAGTTCAATACTCATACAGCAACCAATGTATGTACCTAGATAATTACCAAAAATTATAACGACCATTGATAACGATTATTTCAAATCAGAGTAAATCTGATTGATCACACCTACTCTAAATAATAAATATTTAATACCTGTTGTTTTTGGTTAGGTTTTTGGTTAGTATAATATTTTGTTACCTGCTGAGGGTACGTTCCGCCACTAAAATACAAAACATGATTTGTCTAACATACACAGCGTGATTACCAAGTGTTAATAAACAATGAATTTGAACATGTCATAGTTAACGCGTAATGTATGTTAAAACGAGCATCGAATGATGCACGTGACAATATTTAAAGCGTACTCCAAAATAGCCAAAATTTTGGGTAATACATTCCACAATAGCTGATCAGACTAATTTCAGAGGGGCAATATAACATAACAATAAAGGAAGCTCTTTCGTGAAACGTACTATATGTAAGATAGTTTATTACCTCGAACAGCCCAACATGTCAAACCAATAACAACCATTTAAGAGTCTTTGAATTTGTTTGATACAGAGAGTCCTAGTGTTTCAGTGTGTAATATAATAAAATAATAATCCTCTGCCGTCCCGTGAATTTCGATTAGTTTTTTTTATAAATTCAAATTGCTTAAAAACCCTTCCTCGACTTCGTCATCAGTTTTGGAACTATATACACCGAACTTGGATCCAACTTGCCCTCTCCGATCATCTCATCTCAAGGCATTTAGTTTTAAGCCGTGACAATATTATAGGTTCTCACTTTATCATTCAACAAAATAACAACAACAAGGGTCCTCTGCATGTTGGATCTGTTCACGTCTTTCTATAGGTCCGATCACAGAGGTCCGATGTAGGCATTTCAAATTACAAAGGAGGGATATAAGATAGGTAGTAATAAAATAGAGTAAGATACTTACATCAATATCAGCCTGTGTTCTGATTTCTAAATTGTTTTGTAATAATTTTATTATGTTTGCTTTTTCTTCGTCCTTCTCCGACAGCATTTTGATCACCCCATCTCTTTGTTCTATAAGAATTTCTTGTTCCGCGAGGTTATCCATGTGGCGATCTCTTTCTACGTCCTTCTTTTGCAGTGCATCAACAAGTTCTCCATTTTGTCGTGTTGCTTCGATCAATTTTGCACGCTGTTCATTAATCTGAAGTAAAATTAAACGAAAGCAATAATTTTGGTATACATCCAGTACCTAAGGATATGTTTTTAAGCACAAGGCATTCAATATGTACCATATCATGTAATTCATCCAGGTTTTCAAATTCACCAAAATCTTCTTGTAACTCTGAGATATTATTTTTTAGGGATGTCAACTGCTTCTCGTATAAGCTCATTTTACATTCACTGTAAAATATTAAAAAGTTGAATTATCTATAATCATATTTAGTAATTAAATATATTTACATTTACCTTTCTTGCAGTTGTTGCTCTAATAACGACTGTTTATTTTCAAGTTCTGTAATATACTCGTCTTTTGTTGATAAATCTTTTTTAAGGTTCTCTTCTAATTCTATTAACTTTTTGAAGTTGCACTAAAACATGTAATAGTTAAATTCATGAATATGTGATTCTAATGTAATATATGGTCTTGGACATTACAAGACCAAGATGTATAAACATAATATTATTGTATGTAGATAACAGCGTACCTCAATATCCATAATGGCTTCACTTTGTTTCGTAATTCTATTTCTATATTCTTCTATTTCCTTATTTGCTCTATCTAGCTCATCTTTAGTAGTTTCAAGTTCTGTTTGAGTATTTGACATTTTATCTAAAAAATAATGTAAAGTGTATAATTATGTCACCGTAAAAAAAGCCCATTATACTTCTAACCGAAAGCTTATGTCATCATTAGCCTTGACATGTCAAGGTCGTTCCGACAATACATATAATTAAATTGAGATACCTTCCCTGCCATGACTAGAAGATTAGCAGATTATTGGAAGAGACGGATGTTGCGTGATTTGATTTTGAGTTAGTCGGATCGTTGCTCACATTATAGTTTGTGTTTATTAGTTTGAAGTTATTTTTGTAACATGAATTAAATACGTATCATCTACCTCAGTGTTATTAATACCATTAACCCTGCATCTGAATGGTAACATCTTATTTACTTTTATTAGTTCAAATTATTTAGAAGATATAAAATCGTGGACAAGTTACGTGTTTTCTTTCTGTTTAAAATAAACAAGCAGGAACTACAAAGTTCCCTACTATTGCAATGCGTATTGCCTGCTAGAAATAAGTTGTGCTTCTGTTGATGATGACTGTTATTATACAAAAAAAATACATTTAACGTTATCACACATATTTTGTAAGTACTTGTTGCAACTGCAGAACAAATTTGATTTATCCTTATTAATTAATGTAGGTCAAGTACCATCTATCACTTACTTAATTTTGATTCTTGCTCTTGTAATTTATTTACCAACTCTTTCTGATATAATTTTGACTCAATAAGTTGAGCATGCAACGATTCAGCTCTTGCTTCAACTTTCTTCTTTTCTTCCACTTCATGACTGTATTTCTTTTCAGTTTCGATAAACTTAATTAAATTAACATTCATTTCATGTTTCATATTTTTAATAGATCCATTGTAGTGTTCTGATAAGACGTCGAGGCGATTCTCCAAATCTTCTTTCCTGTTTATTTCAATCAGAGTACAATTTATGTTATAACTGTACCTGCGAGAAGTGGTTTTTAGAAATACACAAAATTTGCTTAAAAATGGCATCTATAGATACAGGTACATCGTTGTAACTTTAAGGGTAGTACATTTTCACCGGCTATTATTGGTAGCCATCCATATAGTTCGCAAATGTTATGAGCGTGATAAGCATTCTTTTATCTGTTGACGTCGTTATATTTGAAATTAAAGCGTAAGGCAAGAATATATGACGTAAGTAATTGCTGTTTACAGTTAGTCGGCGTTAGATTACTTTCTGCAGTAACGAATTTTGTCGATGTAACTTGCCTATAAAAGTAAAGAACTGAAAATCTTAAATATTCACTCACTCTTTTTGTAGCTTTTCACGGGCGTCTGCTATATCTTCTAAATGTGCCGTATTTTCTTTTATAGATTCCGTCAATTTATTCAATTCTTTATCAAAGTTATTCTGCAGTTGTTTATTCTGTTAAATTATAAAATGCTTATAATGTATATGTCACAGCGGACTAGCATAATTAGCCGTTCAATTAACAGCCTAGCCTCTTTACTAAACGGTGCCATTCAAATAGCGGCCTGAATGATATTCAGCCGTAGCGTCTAATACAACATTTAATGAACTGACTGGCTGATGCTTAGGCCATATACAAAACGACGACCATGTGATAAAAATAGATGAAATATCTTATAGAATATGTTTTGTACCTATATTGGATATCACCGGAAATGTATGTTATCCAGGTATTATATAGGCAAAAATACCGAATGCACGTCGGTAATGTAATCCTCTCTATTCAGAGTCGACATGGATTGATTGGGTTAGAATTGCCAGGCATAATATTATGAGTCGAATTTTTTTTTTAAATTAAATTAAATAATATTTTAAAAGTTTAACGTAACCTGTTCATGTAGTTCCTGGACAGTCCGCTCCTGGCTATATACTTGTGTTCGGAACTCCTCTAGATTTGCTTCTAATTGTGCAACGGTCTCAATATACATTTTGACTTGTCCTTTTGACGAGGTTAATTGATCTTTAATCATACAGTTTTTACAAGTTTCTGCATTCAATTGTTTTTGTAAATCCTATGTAAAAAATAATAATGAAAATTTCAATATGTAAATATTGAAGCCTATACGGGAACGAGTCGTTAATTTTCTCACGAGTATTGATGATGGACAGCTGGGCTTTCGTCAGCACAGGTCTCGTCAAATATGACTACATTCTCATTGAAGCAGGTTGTTATTTATTATAAACAATGGTACGCTACGCTACGCTGTTTTAGTGCTTATTTTTTTATAATATTGCTTTGATTACCTACCTCAATTTTATTTTTAAATGAATAAGATGATTTAAGATGATCAGCTTTGTTCATTTGTTTCTGAAGGTCAGCATTCTTGGAATGGAGTTGCGACAGCTCTAATGTCATTTCTTCTGTTCGAAGTTCAAGGTCTACTGTCTTTTTCATTGCTTTTCTGGTATGTTTAAGAAATTGAGCATATAGTTATTATTCAAAATATACTTAGATGATTTAATAACCAAAAATCAAGAGCTGTACCGTATGTCATCAATGATTTCATCAAACTCCGTAGAAAAATCAGTTTTTACTTGATCTAGAGAACATTTTAACATTTCATTTTCTGCGTGGAATTCGTGAATTTTCTTTGCACTTATTATACCCTGAAATATGAAAACACGCGGTTAGAATTGCTTAATTTTTTCTCTTTTACTATTGAGTGGTGTTTGACCACAATCCTATAATGGTGGATGACGATATGATCGAAGGTCATAAGGACATACATCATTGGGAACTGGCACTCAGGTGCGGCTAACAGAATTATAGACGAATATATAAGACGTATCCTCTAGAAAGAACCTTACTATGTTCCTCGTGATGTTTTCCTGCACCAAAGATGATGATTATCGGATTCAATCACCCCGATTTACGTTTGACTGTACTACCTGAGCTATTCATTTATATAAGAAAACACACCGTTCCACGAACCTTGTCTTTAGCTTTCAATTCCTCAAAAAAGTTGATAATTTCTGTTCTTTTCACTAATGTCTGGTCGCAAGTCGCAATTAATTTTGCTGGCATGTTGTATAACTTGTTTATGTCAATGTTTATAGGAATCTTCGCTTGGGATTCTAGAATAAAACATTAAATCGAATGCTTGTTTCGAAGTAAAACAACAAGATGATTTGAAAACAACCAGCTGTTTTACCCGTTCCCGAAATAAACAAACTCGGCAGGATAAATTAGATAAATAAATAATAAATATTTGATGATAGAGTGATGATAGTTTACATTACCATCGCGTCGCAGTCGTTGCCGTGAACCAGCGCACAACTGTAGTAACTGTTCAGGCGTCATTTTGCCTACATTCATGATTCTCAAGTCATCCGGGGGAGGAAAGCTTACTCTTTCACCAAGCGCATTCAACTTATGACGAGTGCTGTCCATGCAAGCGTATAACTCCAATATAGCTTTCTGTAACATTGAAATTATTGTCATACTGTTCGAGATTGTTTATTCTGTTTTAGTAGGTAGGTAAACATATTAACCTGACGATCTTTAAGTTCATTTTTCATTTTCTCAAACTGCACCGTTTTCTCTTGCCAAGTTATTTTAAGTGGCATCACTTTATCACTTTCAAGAGTTAACGATTCTGTTGTATCGAATAAAATGTATGAATTTATGAATGATTTAGGTACCTATCTAGGTATATTTGTTTCAAAGCAATCTTAAAGAAGCAGTTAAGAATTGCAAAATGACAAAGTTGATTAATGTTGTTACAACAACTTTTATCAACTATTTATATGATTAATATGTGATATGGCAAATACAATACATTATGGACTTTATGTCCTGAGAATAGCTATACGTCCCACGGTCAACACTACCCACAATGTAGTATGTAGGTATACCATGCTCCCAACAATTTTGCGTAGGTATGCTTTTGTGGTATTATTTTTTTATTTCTACTCTATGTATAATTTACCTCTTTTAATGAGATCCATTGTGTGTGTGACATCTGCAGACTCACTCTGCTTCAGTTCTAAGTCTTCGCGTTGTTTTATTATTTCCTAAATCCATATAGGTATATTAAAATTAGATGCACAGTCTGTGTCAAAAGTATGGGCAACTTATTACCTTTCTATAATTGTAGTCTATTGACATTCTCAAATCAATTTATTTATTTGTCACACTTTGCAAGGCATGCAAATATTACTATAATACTCAGGAATTATTAACACATGGATGGATAGACCTGACCTACTACAAGTTTTGTGGGATCTCATCTTTTAAGTAAGCTTTATTTTCATTAAAAAAATCTAGATTCCTATTCACAAAATTTACTATTTCAAAGTAAAAGAGAGATTTTATCAATAAATTTAATTTATGGCAGATAAGTCTACTTGAAAAAAGTGATCTCTTGACAGTTTGTTCATACGAACTGTGAGTTTGCGTAATAGGTACTTTTGCCACCGACTGTATCTGCCGTTTCACCTCAAAAATAAGCAATTTTGCGCTTTTTTCAGCAAACAAAAGTTTAAGTACTGTAGAACAGAAAATTCTGATTGATTCTTAATTGCTTAAAACTGAACGCATTCAATTCAAATTAAAGGTTAGTGAGAGGCACATTACCTGATCAGGTAGATACGAATTAATCTTATTGTACGCCATTTTAGCTGCTGGTCTCTGTAAAAAAACATAACTATTAATATAATCTGCATTGTTGACGGCAATAAATGCTTTTGACACCATTAATTACCTGTACCACTGGTACTATTAATTTAGATCTTCCAAACTTGCTCGATACATTATTATCATATGTTAACCGTTTAGGTATAGCTGAAGGGCCCTGAAAACATATAACAATTTGAAAATCCTTATATGGAGTGTGCTGGATATATTATTTTTAGGTACAATAACACAATTATAATTTGAAAGGTGGAGGTAGTGAGAGTTTTATTGAGTAGCTATAGGTTCACCTCATCCATTACGTATGAAGATGAATCAAAGTAATTAACTAACTCGGTCTCTTTCCGGACGAGTTGATCGTATCGCGGTGTGTTGTCTGCATGGAGCCTGCTCATCCTTGACTCGGTTCGCAGACTTGGGCCGCACTGGCTGAAAACACGATTATACTATCAGGTTATTCAAAATACAGTAATAGAACTCTAAGGGCAAACCATCACAAGAAAATGACAAACCTCGTCAGAGCGGGCACGTACTGTATTCCTTACACCAGATCGCTGATAAGGGGTAATTACTGTATCCAATTTCGGTTTCTGTATTAGACATTTAAATCATTAACATCGAAGAAAAGTATATCGAAGGCATTAGTAGTAAACTGTGTAATCTGAGAGCTCTCCAAATGGCTTCATTATATGAATATGCTATCAGATTTATGTTGTAGGTACATTAATTTTCTGTATTATTGGCACACTCATACTAAGAATAATTCGGCATTACATCGATGTTGATGCAAGGAGCTCAGGATCGTTCGATGTGGAAAACATTGGAGGAAACCTATGTCCAGTCCAGCAGTGGACGTCTTTCGGCTGATGACATCAACATCGCCTCATTACAAGCCAATCAGGATTCGTCAAGCCGCGGAAAGGGCCCGCAGAATGTCAATGGTTCCCGCACATACACGAGTAGGTATGGGAAGCACTGTACAATAGCACCCACTGATTTGGGGCTTCACTTATGTTTTTTCGTGTAGTACTCTTCGTAGTAATAACTTTCACCAAGGCTTTTGACGCGATTTTTCGAAAAAAGAATCCCAAATTTTCTAACTAATTCATAAAAAAAATAACCATTGTAACCTAATCAAGCCATGTTGATTCTGAATAGAAAAGATATTTAAAATAAATTAAAAAATAAATAAAATATATTTATACGTGAATTTGTTAGAATTTTTTAAACTTTAGGATTTTTTTTCTCGAAAACTGTGCGTTACCGCGTTAAAAGCCTTGGTGAAAGTTCTTACGACAAAGAGTACTACACAAAAAAAAGTGAAGCCCTAAATCAGCGGGCGCTATTGTACAGTGGAGCCTAGGTATGCCTTTCTGAAGCTTTCTACTTCTCGTCACTTAACATACAATAAAGTGTGCTCCATGAAAGTTGATGTCAGGCCGTCCATAAGGTAATAAATAGGTCACGCTCCGCCATCAAAAGCTGCGTTGACATTTGACAATGAGTTGAGGCATGCAGTAGTTAGATGTACGAGAACATAGTAACAATATTTAGATTGGACACAGAATAAATAATTATAAAGTAACTTGCCGCATAATCAATACTATTTGTGGCTTTGGTTCTGAAAATAGGAAATCTTTGTTGCAATGGTGGCGGCAACCGTTGCGGAATACGACACTTGGTAGAGACTTTAATTGCATCAGATTCTTCTGAAATTAGCGAAATCTTATAGCACAGTTAAACTCTACATGATTCTACTTAGATTATGACGCTTGAGTTTAGTAGGTTTCCATAAAGAAAACTTGACAAGTTGAAACCCATGTTGAGCTGATCGGAAGAGGTGAGCTTGTGGTGAAGAACTGGACAGTTTTTATATTTATGTTTTAAATCACACATAAAACAGCGAGCCAAGGGATTGAATAAATTGTTTTATTATTTGAACTCTCTGAAACGAAGACACTGTTTTTTGGCAAACAAAATAAACTGGGTCAACCCAGGTCCTGGGCCGAGGTCTTGGGCAGTTCGCCGCGTATTGTCCTAAACTACATATACCCTAGTATATAGTGTATTATCTATGATATACCTATGTCAAAATGGATTTTGCGCAATAACTTACTTTGTTGTTTTAGTTCTCCGGATACTAATAGTGGCATTATATTAATTTAGATTACTTTCAATTTCGTAATTTGGTGTTTTGTCACGTTTTGTTACGTATCCTGATAACCTTAATATCTACCTAAAATTTGATCTTTGGATTCTAAAAGCAAGTAAAATGTATGTGTGACTGACATCGCAATGGAAGATTAAAAAAAATCTTTCATCAGCCAGTAGATTAGACATGCGCGCCGTTAGATATATGAATAATAAAAAAAATGTGCTTATGGATTGTCGTCTGTGCTTGTTCCTAGTGTAGGTATTCATAAAGTAATCATTGTCTTCGGCCTTAAGTATTCCTCCTAACCATCTCGTAACATTAAAAGCAGGAGGAAGGCATTTATTGGAAATCATCAAGGAAAGTCGAATTTTGTCTTTTTAAGTTAAAAACGCATCAGCCTGATCATCCAAAGAGGAAACGCTGCCAGCCTGCTGGGAACCTTGCCGATCGATTTATTGAGTTAATTAGTAATTTGTTCCACAATCCGGCAATGCAAATACATAGGATCTTTAGATACAAATAAAAGTAACAAATTGGTTTCATTTAATATTACTAATTACCTAAGGTCTATGTAAGATTCAATTCATAATGATTTTAAATAGAAAAATCGGTTATGTGCGTGTTGGTCACGCTAAGTGTGTAGAGTTCCATACCATGGAAGGTTATAGCTACTGTGGTTATAGCTTAGAGCATTAAGGGAAAATTAAGGGTTATATAGTTAGCAAAGTTTGTTTTTAGCAACAAATATAAATTGTAATACAAAATATTTTTTTCAAAGTCACTATGAAAAGCAATGTTATTTTTACTACGGTACGGTTTATCAGACTATAGCGTTATGTTACCGAAAATTTCTCATATCTCAAAAACTATAACCTATCTCATTCCCTCATGGAAATAAGAGTAGGTAGGTCTCCGCTAGGAGTAATAGTGTTCTGTATGGTAGGTAGGTTACCTAACCTACCTATGATAAACCAAGAGAAACAAATTCTACAATTTCGTTAAATAATAATAGGTTGAGGTGAATAACCTATTACTCAGTTCTTTAGAAAAAGAATTATAAAGTTCTAGGTCCATTCTACACCAATATAACTTTTTTTACTTTTGGGAAAGCTTGTTTCACCGCAATCTCAATTAATCAAATCCGTGATGGTGGCCCTAACAGGAAAGGAAAAGCAAACTCTTTACGCGGTCGTTTAGGTAGTGTGATATTAGGTAAATTATTTTTAAGTGTCATATTTAAATAGGGAACATCAAACCGACATTTCAGAAATAGTTAAAAATCACTCAATAATTTTACACATAATAACATTTTAAACAAAATTGTAGACGTTTCTTTTTCAATTTATAAACAACATCATTAGATTGTGACGATAATATGACGACCACCGCAAAAGGACAGAGAGACAAACCTCGTAAGTTTAATAGCGAATTAGTGAAGAAAGTATTTAATTGCGAATATGTGTGGCCCTTTTTGTCGTAGGTAACTAACTAATCTTGTGATAGATGGATCAGCTCCTCGCCTGTTGCCTCGACCTACAGCCGCTTCAGCAGCGCGCGCTGCTCGTAATGCCACCAACAGAAACGTGACGTTGTCTGTCTGCCAGCGTCAATCACCGTCGCGAATCACTTCGCCTGCTTGCTCAAAGGTCATCCTTTATTTAATTTTAAGTAATTAGTTTTCACTTAAGCATGTGCATGCATATGCTATCCCATCAAAACATTAAAGTGAAAATGAGAGCCAAGTTCAGTATAAACAAGAAAGAATTAGTGAACTTTGGGGCTATCATAAACTGGGTATATTCTATTTTTCTTACAGGGAAAAAGTGTTGGAGGTCGAAGCCTTTCTAAATCGGACGTTAAGGTACCAACCAACATACTTTATTACTGCTCTATCATTGATATCTAAGATATCAAAGTGTTCTATCTATTAAGATGGCCTATTTCAATAAAAAGGTTTTTTTAATATTGCTTAATAATTTTACATTAAACGCAGATAAATCACAATCCAGAAAATGATGTTACACCTACAACCATTGCAAACAATGTAAGTTCAAATTCCATTCATCTTCTATCGATATTATATAACTTTTGACGGACAGACGGACAGCTGGACAGACATACGAAATTATTTTTGACCAATCTGAAACGTAGACGCTTCGCTCGCTCGTTCAATTATTATTAATTTATATACTTACGTAATCGAAACTTCGAAATACAATATAGTCAATCTCTATTATAAAGCCTACTTGAACTTGAAATTTTACAGATAAATCCTTTTAGAGTGTAGACATCCGTTAAGAAAAGTTTTTCTAGTTTTACTAAGCAATTAAAAAAAAACTAAAGCGACAGCTGGCAACCTTATCCTAATATGCTTGCAGATGCAGCCACTACTTCCCCAGGAATCTGAATCATTTGTAATAGAGAATCCCTCAAGAGATATAGAAGGGGACTACGAGTCAACGTGTTACGATTCACAAGAGATTAACGAGACTGATAATTTTGGTGAATATCTATTACCTATACCTATATGAAATTCAGATACATACGAGTATTATTTTATGAATGTGTATGCCTTACAATTATAAAATGCTTTGTTTATCCAGAAATAAAACAGAGTGTAGATATTTTCCAAGATGAACGAGTTGACGAATATTTTGAAAATGAACAAGTAATTGGTAAGTATTGATTGATTGGATGCATCGCTTACACAACGGTGCGTGCAGTAATGCATGCCATTTTCGCAACTTACCAGATTCCCAAATTGTCAAATGGCTCCATAATGGTAATAGTATATTTCATTACAAGTGCGGAAAGGCTGTCATTGCAAAGAGTTCCGACAAATAAAAACCAACCATGAAGTTTTTACTAAAGAGTTTTTGTGATTCATACAAATACGTATATTTCTAAAAAGAAGCTACTAATTTATTTCAATATCAGATTTAATGATTTAATTGAATGAGTTAGGTTAGGTTTCATTTCATCTCATTAAATTTCATTTTCATTTCATATCAATAAAAAAAATATACTGAAGACTAAGCTGTATGGATAGTTCCCTTTGGGTGAAGAAAAAAAAACTCTGCTTATATTCTACGGTTGGCGCCATTTTCCAGAAATTTTCTTTGCGAGTTTAGTTGTTTGTTGCACAAAATGAGTAATTTCGACCCTATGTTTTTTTATTAACACCACCGGAATCACTATAATTGCACAAACATTGTATGACAAATATACATGAACAATCATACGAAATTAATAATAGTTTGTCTCAAACAGTAAATATGCAACCTAAAACTTCCCCAGTAAGTTTAAAAAACTGTACCAATTTCAATGTACATGTGTACTATAACTTTTATAAGAAATAAATGATTAGTTAGTTGAGTTTATTGTGTTTTTATTATTTTATTAAATTGCTTCATTTTTTCGCAACTGTATTAAAAATAGTCGTTCAGTACACTTGCGGAACCGTCATTGCAACTTGTTCCGACTGTCAACTCTCGCCTTCGGCTGCGCCTCGGCTCGGGTAGACATTTGTCGGAACTCTTTGCAATGACAGCCTTTCCGCACTTGTAATGAAATATACTATTACAGAAGTTGGAATGAAGTTACAATTGATACTTGGAATAAATTGAATATTTTTTTAACATCTCCTACTTAGGTATCGATGACCAATCAATTGTATGATGCCAACCTAACCTAAATAAAGTCATTAAAGCTAGGCAATAATTTTATACCTAGCTATTGAATTTGAGATGCGCATTTTATATTTAAAATGATTATTCAAATGGATTTTTTCCTACTCTGGCCTTGCTATTTATTGTATCGCAGTAGGTGTGAAAAGTAAAGTCATCGGAGAAAAGGTTTCGTCTTGAGCGATCTCAAATCTCTCAGTGCTCTCATTCAGGATTCTTAACTCCCTAGTTTTTGTCGAACCTTCTAAAAAATCTGGTAATCTGCGAATAAGGCCTATATGCATATAGAAATGTATGGTTTTATTTGATTTGCAGAGAATATAACAAGAAGCCGACCTCCAACTCCAATGAGGAGCAGCCGTCCTCAGACTCCGAAAAGTTTACAGTCAAGTCGGCCACAAACGCCTCGTGTATCTAGTCGGCCATCAACACCTGCGTATCCGATCCAACGGCACTCTACTCCGATAAGCTATCCCAATTCTCCACAGCGTCTGGGAACCCCCAATCGTCCTAAAACCCCAACATCCCCTTTGATAACATTTAACAGAAATCCAAAGACAGGTGCGTCATGTAGCCCATCGAGATCTAAAAAGGAAGAATATATCGACAAAGATCAGGAGGATATCAAATCAGCGTATACTAGGACACAGAAAAAATTTCATCAACTGAAGAAGGAATTAGATTTGAAACAAGTACCTACTTATGCATTATTTTAATATTTACATTATGTAGTTTATAAATTATAGTAATTGCAAAATGAGAAATACCCAACGTCAGTTTGTGTTGAAGTAAATTGGTAAATGTTTAATATTTTCAAATTTTACTACGTAATGAAATTATTTTAGCTAGCAGTATTGGAAGTGTTTCATTGTTTACGTGACATGCGAGAGCGTATGCCACGGGAAGGTGTACCTGATAACGGCGAAAGCTGCCATCAAGAGCTGATGGTATTCAATGTAGGTGACTGGCCGACGGAGGAAGTTTCGCAACTATGTCGCGATGCTGCTGCTTCATCTACTACCGATACTGCCGTAGAACTTATAAACACCGCTGTGCCTATTGGTATTACTGTTATTTATTTGATTATTGGTAATTTTCATTTAAATTGTAATTTATTCTATGATTATTCCATTCGAATTCAGATGAGTGCGTTTTAGCCGAACTGGACACTAAAGTATCGAATGTTCCTGCTTGTTTTGCTGATTTGTGTCTTCAGGCATTTTCAGCGCGACAAGAAGTTATCGACTGGGTCAAGGAACTTGTTGAACAAAATGTAAGTTTTGCAAACTTTAATTTAACTAGGTTGTTTGGGTCTATTATATTACGAATATCGTCTATTCCGATCATAAGGGCCCTTATATCCAAAACTACTGTGCCTAACATTTTGAAAAACTAAGAATAATGGAATATGGCACCTTACGTATTTTATAAGTAAACCTTTAATGACAATCGTAAATGAAAGTCAGAAAACTAAATATTGTGGAGGCAGAGATGTGAATTTAAAATACAATATGCAAAATACAACACAATACAAATATACTTTATTGTTATATTGTTATTTTATACACATGACAAAAACAAGTAACACAAAAGACAGAAAACTGTGAAAACGAATAGGCGGGCTTATCGCTGAAGCGATTTCTTCCACGCAAAAATAAAAATACCTATTTCCTATTTTGTATTTATATACCTTTTTAAAAAAAGCATTTGGTATTTTATTTGAAATACTTTTCGAGGCTTATTAAATATTCGTAATATTGGCAAAACTTAACGGTCACATTTCGTATAAAATTAACTAAAGGTGGTTGTATTGGCTACCATAGTGTTTAAAAATGTTATGAAATGCTATCTAACATTTTTTAACTGCTGTGTGGAAGCACCGTTACAGTTTTTATATTCGGAATGGTAAGTATCTACCCTAACCCTTCCCACGCGAATTTGGGTCCGGCTTTTTAAATCGTGATTTTCTCCAAAATGTAGAACTCGCAAATGGAAGAAGGAGGAGGCGAATCTTTTAAGAGGATTGCTTATTACAATGCTCAGGGGCTTCAATTATGTGATGCGCTTCGTGAAGTGAAGGCCCATGCTGAAAGCGTTATTGATACAGTGACTCAACTTTCGAAGTGAGTTTGTCAAGTGTTCAATATGTACATGGAGTTATCTGCATATGTAAGTAACGGCCTTAATTCCTAATATTTTCATTGCTAAAGGTAATACTTAATATACAGGCGAACATGTCGAGAACGCAGCGCATTAGTAGCTGTTGGAGAATCATTGGTGCGTGAAATAGCAGGTCTTCGTCAAGATATCGAAGCTCGCGCAGCACTTGTATATGAAATGCGCGAAATTCGTATTGACAATGACGTCACAAAAGCTCTCGAGGAAACACGTCGAGAATTGGATGAAGAACGTGCTATTCGTAATACTACAAAGGATAAGCTAGCAAATACTGAGTCACAACTGAGGCAAACCCGTTTACGCGTCACTAAAATGGACCGACAACTTCGCGAAGCTGAAGCTAGTATCGCTAGTCTCACTGGAACTGTCAAAGCTTTGGAAGATCAGGTATACGACAATGCTTTATTAATATGATTTTCATGGAAATAACAGCACATAAATGTTTGGGTATAGTTACAATTCAAAACAAATTGCTAATAACAGATTGCTTCTTTTTAAAACTCACCATTGCATCGATATAAACAAAAAAGGTTATGTTTTTATAATGATTTTGTTTAGAGCCGCAATCGAGAGGTGCAGTTGGAAGCTCGCGCACGTAAACTGAAAGAGTCATTGAAAACTGGTGAAGTAGCCAGTAATCAATTGGCTCATCAACGGGATGCTCTCCAAGCCGAGTAAGCTAAAATATTAAAATATTTCTCAGACATTTGCACAAAAACTTATTTGCAAACAAATTTTACTTTTGAACAGAATCATGGATCTTAAAGAGCAAATAGAAAAAATGGCTTCTCAGCACAAATCAACAATACAAGAGATGAACTGTCAACTAAAGAATTTAAATAATTCTTTGGAAGAGCAACAAAGACTCACACAGAAAGAAGCCCAGCTGAAAGAAGCTGCAGAGGCAGCGTTACAAGAAAATCTGAATGCTCTAGAAAATTTTAAGTCTAAAATAATTGAGCTAGAAAATAATAAGCCAAATCCTGGTAATATACAAATAATTGTTTACTAATATTTCACCAAACAACGTTAGTAGAATAATTGCTTTGCAAATAACAATGACGTATCACTTTTTTAAAACGAAAATAATTTAATTCAGAAACATTTTGCCCCTTTTCACACAAAAGTCAAAACTGAATGTACGTTGTGCCATAAGTGGCCGAGCGTTGTCATGAGTAGACTAGAACAATCGACAAGTCTCGGTTGTTTTACAATCGAGTACAGATCGGGTTGAGGATGAACTAATATAGGATAAAAATAGAGGAAAGCGGGGCGTAAAGCTAGTATTGTATAATATAATATATATCCATCATCATCATAATACATAATGCCTGTATTATACCTGAAGTTATGTAGGTATCATAATTTAATTTAATCTAATATTCCATTTAAGATCTACCAACAGACAGAGAAATGGATCTATGGGCAGAACTTCAGGCTACTAAAGATACCTTACGTGTTACCGAAGATGAAGTTATTTCTTGCAGAAGAGAAAAAGTTAGGTTTCTGGAAACGCTCACAAAAATTGCTGTAAATATTCTTGTTCATAATAATATTTTTTAATTGTATCCCTCCATGAATATGCTTGCATAATTGTAGATTAACACTTTTTTCCAGTCCTATGTACCTGATAGTTTTTATACATCGTCTCCGAGGTGATTCATATTAAAATTGTAAATCTAATTGATTGGTTTTAAAATATTGTAACGAAACATAACATACTTTTCAGGAATCCGAGAACAAAGTAGGCCTGCAACAAAAACTAGCAGCTGAACTTTTAAGTAAGGAAGAAATACTTGGAAAGATGCAGATTCAAGTACGGGAATTGACAAAGAATATAAAACTGAAGTAAATAATTGCTGAAGTGAAAACGTCATCTTTTAAAAGGTTTATACCATGACGTTTATAGAAATATCTGTTTACAGTGAACAAAAGGTCATTCAATATGAGCAATACGTGCGTGATTTGCAGGCGCACAACCGAGCTTTTGCCAACTGCCAGGAAACTCCTGATGGAATCAGTTATCAAGACTTGCAACAGGAGGTAACTTGCCTGTATTTAGGTAAAGATGTAACGTTAGTTGAGGAGCATATGTCAATTCCTATTCAATTTCAGATAATGGATTTGAAAATGGGCTTACTCGAGACTGTACATCGCAATGAAGAGTTGTCTGAAATCCTAGCCCAAAAAGAGCAGCAACTAGAACAACAAAACAAGACATCACGTGCCCAGGCAAGAGTCATCAAGGTTCCTATGCCTTTCCTCGTTAATAATCGCCATTTTAGTAGGTGCATTCGTAGAATCAATTTTTAAGATAAGTAGAAATGTAGCAATTGTGGTTTTATTTTTAGAATTCCTTAATGCGATGCGATTCCGCAACTACTACATTATTATAGCCGAGAAAAATAAATTATTTTATTTTCCATACCAAAGTGGCCGAACTAGGTGCATTTCACTAATTTAAGTAGTGTAAAAATGACAAAGGAAAAGGTCTTCATTTCTCTCATCTCAAGTTTTTAAAGATGTGGACAATGTGGTAGATTAATAACTCTTTATAAACCCAAAGAGGTACGGAATCTTAGCGTCGGTTGTGTGACTCGCACATATCCATTTTTTTATGGTAACGTTAATGAGAACTGCAGGTCCGTGAGGAGCTGATCAACATGTTAAAGAATAAAGAAACAGAGCAGAGTCGTGAGCTCTCTACTTTACAACAGGATCTCGAACAACGTATGAAAATTGTGGACGAAGTGAGATGTTTTTTTTCTTTTTTTTCTTTTCATATACGTACATACGTCCATTTAACATAGCTATTTAATAAAAATGTTCCTATCTATAGTATTTGTCGTAGGTATTTAATCAAACGAAGTCAATTGAGTAAGATTTCACCATTTCACAACTCTGTTCATTTGGCTTCTTGGCTTACCTAATTGGACAATGAAAAGACAATAATATCAGCTCCCATTACTGACAGGTAAACAAGCAAATAGCAGCCAAAGCAGAAGAGGTCCAAGAGCTGTTTACTACATTGGAAAACAAGCAGCAGCAGATACACAGGTTAGAGAAGATTGTGCTGGCGCTGGAAGAGCAGCAAAGGCGCGCCCAGGCCCAGCGTACACGTCACGAGGAGAAAATAGCAGCCTTGGAACATGAACTTGCCGCTGGTGGAAATCGCCGGGAAAGGTTAGACAGGTTGACGAATACTTATCTACTTATAAAAAATTATAATTTAATGATTATTATTATTATTTATTTACTTTTTCGCCCCGCTGTTTCACCCGCGTTCTTGAGAGATCTTATCTTTTTCCGGGATAAATAGTATCCTATGTTTTATTCCAGGATATGATCTACCGTTTTTGCGTAGGTACATACAACCTTTCACATTTATGATATTCGTAGGATTATTAAAATTAAGTCTTGGCGGCTATGTGGAGAGTGCTGACGATCACACCATGCATACATTTTAGGTTATATTATGTGGGTATAATATTTGATGGATGATTTTTAAATAAAAGTTATAAAATACCAACTCTATTTGGTTTCAGGAAATTCCTCTTCTTCTAGAACTCAGGCATGCAAGCAAGATGCATGTAAGGCGTAAAATTTTAAGTGTTGTAATTTTATCAACATATCGAGTCATGTGTTGATTATTGTTTGTACTTGTGGAATTTGTAATGTGAAATAAAAATATATTTCTAAATTTCTCAATTATTTACTTATTTTTCTTACTTTATATGGGCTGCATAAAATGATACTACCTACCTACTTGACAGAGATTTATTTAAGGCGTCTTCTTAATAAATCTCAAAAATTCTATATTATACTAGCGGACCCGGCAGACGTTGTCCTGCTCTGAAATTAAAACAAAACTTAGAACCCGATTCCAGCGCCACCTACCGGGTCCAATTTTGTTTTCAAATCATCGGGAACCCATTGAAAAACACACAAATTTTCATCCAAATCGGTCCTTTGTAACCGAAACGGCTTGACCGATTTTTTATACCGCTAGATCCCATGGGAACGCGGATCCTACGGTAACGCGGGTTAAATCGCGGGGGACAGCTATTATCACTACATAGTATAAAACAAAGTCGCTTGCGCTGTCTGTCCCTATGTATGCTTAAATCTTTAAAACTACGCAACGGATTTTGATGCGGTTTTTTTTAATAGATAGAGTGATTCTTAAGGAAGGTTTATATGTATAATACATGCATAATATAGTAGCGAAACACTGATAAATTTAGAGGTTTCTAATGCGGCGGCGCGTGCCTATAAAATATGTCGCTCTTTCAAGAGTAACCTCTAAACAAAACATGTTTGTATTGTCTAATGACAAAAAAGCTGTAAACGTTGTTTATAGGGACATTCTGTAGTAGGTATGTATATTTAGTATCAGCATTGCACCCGTGCGAAGCCGGGGCGGGTCGCTAGTTATTTATAACCTAACCTTTTATTTTAATAAATAACAACCTCAAAGACACTGCGCGTTCTCCACGAAGAAAACCCCATTCATAGCAGCACCAAAGTTTGAACACGCTCCTCTCACCAGAGTATCGGGATCCTCGGTGTTGACATTGCGTGCGAGTAATGTCCAGTTCCGAGGTCATTTGGAGAGCAAAGCCAAACTGGCTTCAAAAAAGCTGGGTGTGCTAAATAGGTCCAAGCAGTACGTACTTCTCACCACTCCAGCGGCTGCAGCTTTATAAAGCGCAGGTTAGGCCGCATACTCCAGTACTGCTCAAATCTCTGGGCTGGCGGGTGCGCTTATCAGCTCGATCCACTAGCCTCGGTGCAAAGGCGGGCCACTCGTGTTGTTCACGATCCCACACTCACCAGCAGTATAGAACCTCTCAGCCTTCGGAGAGACAGTGGCTCTCTCTGTGTGTTCTACCGTCTGTATAATGGGGAGTGTTCTCAAGAACTTTTTGACTTGGTGCCATCGTCACCATTCTACCATCGCACTGCTTGCCGGCGATGTGGAGCTCATCCTCATATCCTCGAGCCGCCTCGATCGTCCACCGAACCATTCAGCCGGACGTTCCTTCTGCGGACCATTAGGATGTGGAACAACCTATTGACATAAAAAAAACATATAAAACTAGCTGGCTGACCCAACTAAGGAGCCAACAGACGTTTGTCTTGTCGGTGAAAAGTTTTAATTTTACTAAAAGTGTGCTTCTTCGAGTAAGGCATTCTTTGTTGACTTTCGTGGCAATTTTAAAAATCAATATTTCTTTTAAATTCATATCAGAATCTTAAAATATACGTAAAAGTAATATTTTTTATGTAAAAGGAACCTCTGAGAGCGATATACTTACAGAGATAATCGAGGTTAAAAAAATGGAGGCCACGCTAATAACAAAACACCCCACGAAAATGAAAATTTTAATTTAACTTCCTCAAATGAGTTACTTATTGTTACTTAAAGAAGTTATTTTATTATTAGGTAAAAAAATACGTAGGCTACTAAGGCAGGAAACGTTTTTTTAGTAGAATCAGTCCAACATACTTATTTGTTAAACTGCTGGTAAACTTTCTTGCTATGGAGGGGCTCTTTCTGATAAACTCATTTTTCAAGAAGAAGCTCCACAGAAGGTGGACCTGGCGAAGTCCCGACGATGTAACTAGGAATGAGATTATGGAGGAGCGAGGTGTTAGACTCCTCCATTGAAAAGGGAAGATCCTCCACCAGGCTAGGTCATCGTGCCTGGGGACCGCGGTCCAACTTTTGATTTTTTTTTTTTTTTTTTTTTTTTTTTTTTTTTTTTTTTTTTTTTTTTTTTTTTTTTTTTTTGGGGAGGACTTAAAGGTGGAGGTCTGAGGGACCATAGACACCCTTACGCGGACTTTTCGGTGAGCGCTTAGGGCTCTCAACCGAGTTTACAAATTTTAGACGACTGACCGCTGAGGGCGCCCCAGTTGGGGCACGAACCTCGGCTCAGGGCGTCGTCGGGGGGCACAAAATAGTGGGACGGACTTCGCCTAAGCGATTTAGAGGAGTTTTAAGGGACGGTCGGATTACTGGTACGGCTCGGGCCAACTACTGGGGACGAGACTGACTGAGTGGGACGTCGCGACGGGCCTCTCCGGCGAGGGCGAAAACGCGGGCGGTGTTGTATTTGTTTCTTCAGGGCTGCGCGAGCCTCCCTATCCTTAATCTGAGCTAGAGTTGTAGGGTCATCCGGCTCGCTGAGGGCGAGTTTAGGCCTACGGATTTTTGAAATCTCTGAAGGAGTATAGTTTGCAGTTTTTACAATTAATGGGTTCGCGTGGTTTAGGGCACGATCGTAATAGCGGCGTGAAGCGCGCTTAATGAATTGCTTAACCGTGGGCAGATTGAGGTCTATGTGGTGGTCTAAGTTGCGCATGTACCACGGGGCGCCCGTGGCTTTGCGCATGAAGCGGTTTTGAACCACTTGGAGTCTATGGATCAGCTTGGGGGATGCATGTGCGAACACAGTGCATGCATATAGCATAACGGGGCGGATGCACGCGGTGTAGAGTCTCACCTTGCTTTTTAGGGCAAGTTTAGACTTTTTATTTAACAAGAAATGAAGGCGACCGGACACAAAACAGGCGCGTGCACGTACCTGTTTTATGTGGTCGGCAAAGGACAAACGATCATCCAGGGTAACACCGAGATATTTGGCTCGCCTCTCCCAAGGGATCGGCTCGCCGAACATGGTGACTGGAGGGGGGGGAGTGGGGATGAGTTTCTTGGCGGGACTGAAGAACAGCACCGCCTGACTCTTGGTGGGGTTAATTTCGATTCTCCATTTCCGAAACCAGGGACCTAGGGTGTGAGTCGCGGCTTGGAGAACTTTGGCAATTGCCGTGGGGCTCCTGCCAGAATAATATATTGCGGTATCGTCCGCGAATAGAGCTAGCTGCGCTTTGCTAGTTTTTGGGATGTCACTCGTGTAGAGTGTAAACAATAAGGGGGACAGCACAGAGCCTTGAGGGACTCCGGCTAAAACGGGGTGGGCTGAGGATAGCGCTCCTGTTATTCGGTAGTTGAATTGGCGATTCGACAGGAAGTCTCGTAGGATGGTCACGAGTCTGACTGGCACTCCGAGTTTGTACAGCTTATAAATTAAGCCGTTGTGCCAGACTTTGTCGAATGCCTTTGCAACATCGAAGAACAGGACTCCGGTCATCTGACCTTTCTGAAAGTTGGAGGCGATGTGTTCAACGATACGGTGAACTTGTTGGACGCACGAGTGTCTAGTTCGAAAGCCGAACTGCTCGTCGGGAATGAGTTTATTAGCGTCGGCATACGCTTTGAGACGGAGGTATATTAACCTTTCATACATCTTGCCCATGACGTTGAGCAAGCTGATGGGTCGGTAACTGGAGGGCTCGGATTTGGGTTTGCCGGGCTTATGGATCCCAATTACATGGGCTTTTTTCCACTGATGTGGAAAAATGTTATTGGATAAGGCAGCGTTAAAGATCGCTGTCAGGAGCATGATAAGGGTAGCCGGGAACAGCTTTACCACTTTGTTGGTGATTTTATCCGAGCCCGGGGCTTTTCTCGGGTGGAGGTCCCGGATGATCTGCTTGACCTCGTCCGGGGTCACGGGAGGGACGGGGTCTTCCTCTTCGTTGAGAGGAGGTGGGGGTAACGGGAGAGAAGCTCGCCGTTCTACTTCCGAATTTACTTCCTCCATATGAACAGGGTCGATAGGGAGGGAACTGGGTGTACACTGAAGCTCCAGGCTTTCGGCCAGGCATTCGGCTTTTTCCTCGTCTTCGAAGGCGAGTGGAAGGTTGGGCCTTTTGAGAGGTGGAATATGGGCAACCGTGTCCTTGGTTAGGGCACGTGAGAGTTGCCAAAAGGCTCGATGGGAGGGCTTTATGTCGATCAGTTTCTGATCCCAGCTTTTTTCGCGGGCCTCGGCCACTCGCTCCTTGACGGCGCGGTGGAGAGTGCGTAAGCGGATTCGTCCAACTTTTGATGTTGGAATCTTGTATATATGCAGATCGCATGGAAAACTTCGCAAGCGCGATGTAGGTTATTGGAGCGCCATCTATCTAGGAGTCGTGCGAACTATATCAATGTGTAGATAGATGTCGCTACATCACTCCCCTCCAAGACCAGAGGTCGATATTGTTGCATCGTGCTAATGTAGCTTGCAAGTGCCAGTGCTGCTCGTAGTCTACAGTGAGTCGAGACTGAGCGATGAGCCTTGCAGGACCAGGAAGCGCGGTGAGTCGGCTGCGTTGGACCTGATAAAGGCGAAGCTGGCTTGCTGTGGACTGCTGCAGAGACCTGGTGAGGAGTGCAGGGAAGTGATGCTGCATACTGCTGACATTCCAATCACGTCGGGGTCACCAATATGGAGGAGCGAGGTGTTAGACTCCTCCATTGAAAAGGGAAGATCTTCCGCCAGGCTAGGTCATCGTGCCTGGAGACCGCGGTCCAACTGTTGATGTTGGAATCTTGTATATATGCAGATCGGATGGAAAACTTCGCAAGCGCGATGTAGGTTATTGGAGCGCCATCTATCTAGGAGTCGTGCGAACTATATCAATGTGTAGATAGATGTCGCTACATCATAGATTTTATTATGACAGATAGGCGCCACAATATGTGGAGAGACGTCTCAGTGATCAACAGGCTTAACACCGGTAGCGATCACAGACTTGCCAGAGGCACTCTAAATTTAAACGACAAGGCCGAAAAAATACTTCTGGTAAAATCTACTCTCAGACCTTTGCAGTTCCGCCTATCTGGCTACTATATAGTACCTAGTAGTAGAATGTAAAAGTCATCACGAATCGTCTCACTGGGAGACTTGACGAGTCTTCGACCAGTGCGTCCTGCCTGTCATGACTTACGCTGCCAAAACGTGGACACTCAAAGCAGGGCTAGTCCACAAGCTTAAAGTCGCGCGCGATGGAGCGAGCTATGCTCGGAGTTTCTCTCAAGTATCGAATCCGTAATGAGGACAACCGGAAGAGAACTAAAGTCACCGACATAGCTCACAGAATCAGCAAACTGAAACAGTGTTTATTCCAATGGATCACGGTTATTAGGTACTTATAAAGTCAGAAATCCATCGAATGTGACATTTTAAGTTTGATTAAAGTAATAAAAAATATTTTCATTCATAACTAGTACAAAACTACCACGTAAACCTCGCAAATCACGACCACGGAAATCAAAATAAATCCTTTATACTAAAAATATAAAAAAAACTATGGAGGAGCGAGGTATAAGACTCCTCCATTGAAAAGGGAAGATCTTCCGCCAGGCTAGGTCATCGTGCCTGGGGACCGCGGTCCAACTGTTGATGTTGGAATCTTGTATATATGCAGATCGCATGGAAAACTTCGTAAGCGCGATGTAGGTTATTGGAGCGCCATCTATCTAGGAGTCGTGCGAACTATATCTATGTGTAGATAGATGTCGCTACAAAACCTTTTAAGCAAATAAACTGTGTTTTGATTATAAGTAACGTTACCTTATATTTGTTCGCTACAATATTTTATTAAATAAATAGATTCACAGACACCGGAGATGATTGTACCACACAAATCAAAGTTTTGAGAAACCAAACCCACGTAACGAAGTTTCACCATCTATTTTTTGAAAACTCGGCGTACTATATCATACAAGCACTCTTCTCAGATATAAAAAAGGTACTCTGTGAGCACTCTGTCCAGCCGTCGGAGCGCGACTAGTTGTAATTTTAATTAGGATGACGCATCATCAGGCCGTGAATTTAGAGATGTGTTAGTGAAATTATAATAATCCACACAAATCAGCAATTACCTCTGGACACTTACATTATTTTTTTTTTAGGAAATGTAGTTCTTTTAGAACTATGGTCTAATTTTTCATAGCATTGTAAACTTTCTTAGGACTTATTGTTTTTTTTTTTGGTAAGCATGTAGCGTTTAGTTTAAAATATATAATTTACTAAGTGACCAAATCGGGGTAAGGGACACTGCACGTAAATCAAAGAATGGGGGTATTTTATTTTTTTATGATATTTAATTATAAAGATAATTGAATAATAATCAGTGACCCAGTTAAGAGAGGATATAAGGTTTGCGTGAAAAAAAATTGGTTTGCTGACTTACCGATTTCTATTTTTTTTATGTAAAGCCGCTTGAAAAACCTGTCCCAAAGAATGACCCAAAAACTGACTGACAGACTTTTACGGACGAGTACTGAATACTGAATACACTTTATGTAAAGCCGCTTGAAAAACCTGTCCCAAAGAATGACCCAAAAACTGACTGACAGACTTTTACGGACGAGTACTGAATACTGAATACACACATCAAAAAAAGTTTGCGATCACTAGCATAAGCTGATATAATTTCTTAAATTGAACTTTATCAAGAAAACATCTTGTAGCGACATCTATCTACACATAGATATAGTTCGCACGACTCCTAGATAGATGGCGCTTCAATAACCTACATCGCGCTTACGAAGTTTTCTATGCGATCTGCATATATACAAGATTCCAACATCTACAGTTGGAAGTCCGTCCCACTTTTTGTGTCCCCCGACGACGCCCTGAGCCGAGGTTCGGGCCCCAACTGGGGCGCCCTCAGCGGTGAGTCGTCACAAACAAACACGGCTGAGAGCCCTAAGCGCTCGCCGAATAGTCCGCGTAAGGGTGTCTATGGTCCTTCAGACCCACCTTTAAGTCCTCCTCAAAAAAAAAAAAAAAAAATCTACAGTTGGACCGCGGTCCCCAGGCACGATGACCTAGCCTGGCGGAAGATCTTCCCTTTTCAATGGAGCAGTCTAACACCTCGCTCCTCCATAATCTTAATTAGTCATAATGTAAGTGTAACAGAAATTTGATAGAAAGAAAAATACTGTTTAACCAAACTTAAACAACAATTTAATAAAAAAAAAGGTTTATATTCAATATAATATAACTCCTCCCCTGGCTCGAACACATGCGTAGATCCTCCTGGGCATGCTGAGAATCAAGTTATCCAACATTTCTTGGGGTAACCTGTCCCATTCTTGAATAGCGGCTTCCCTGAGCTCTGGCACTGTCTGGGGACGTGGCTGACGGTTCCAAACAGCTCGCTTATAAGCATCCCACGCGTGCTCTATTGGGTTTTAGTCAGGCAAACCGGCAAGCCAGTCTAACCTTGTGATGTCGTATTCTCGGAGAGCAGCATTAACTCGTTGAGCTCGATGGGCGGGCGCAGTATCATCGACCAGTAAAAATTGGTGCCCATGGTTGACTCGGAATGGTCTAACAATTACATCAATAGCAACTGCTTATACATGTCTGCTGTTATGAAGCCTCGATACGGGATCAAAGACGTTCTAGCTCCAATCATAATACCACCCCAAAAGGACACCGATTTTCCGCCTTGCTGAACTGTTCCAGGGGCAGTTTTTTGCCTTTCACGGTCTCTTGGTCTTCTCCAGATATGGACACATCAGTTACCTGGATGATTATTGATTCGCGATTCGTCAACGAAGAGACAGTTTGGCCAAATGTTTTCTTCTTCATCTTCTTCATTTTGCCGAAGCCTAGCCCACTGCAATTTTCGTCGTTGACATTTCCGGGAATTCAGAGGAGCTCCCCAAGACCTCCGTGCTCGTAATACAGCCTGGTGCAAGCAATTTCGAATGGTCTGAGTGCTAACTTCAAGCCCAGAAGCGGCCCGAACTTCTGCTTTTATTTTAGTAGCGTTGATTGTTGGTTCTCGATTTGCCAGCAATCTAATATAGCGCTTTTGGGCAGCAGTCAAAACAGTTGGGCGACCACTGCGGGGTCGGTCAGCTAAATTACCCATCCCGCGGTACCTCTGCAACGTGGTCACGACACAGGATTGGGATATAGCAACTCTGCGTGCTATTTCTCTCGTGGTGTATCCTTCTTCGTTACTATTGTTACTATTCTTGCTCGTATAACTTCTGATAATCCTCTTGGCATTTTTTCAATCACAACTTTCCGCGAAATAGTACTTTATATCCGTTAAAATTGACTAAATCAGGTTGCTGAATGAGCGTAAGCTAGGACTGAAAGTCTTTATATGAAAAATCAATTGAACTTTTTTATTGTTTTATATTCTAATTCAAATTTTTTGTTATTTATTTTTATTTGTGCAATTAGATTATCTGTAATATATTAGTTAGTCTTAGTTTATTTACCCATCAAATAATGTAATACTTCTAATGAATAGTAATTTATTTTACAATTTCATGTTTTTGAGAGCTACTAATAAATTGATACATTCAATATTTGTTAATAAATTATCTAAAAAGAAGAAGAAATCATAATATATTATAATCTACCCTAACAAAAAATATTTAGATTTTTCAAAGTGATCGCAAACTTTTATTTTCTCTTTCAAAAAAAGTTGCAGTGAATGTGATATTATAACGTGACTGTAACATAAAATAAGAGTAACGGCTCAATGATTAAAACTGAAAATGTATGCGGCTGAAACGCTTTGTATCTATGATCATGAATGAATAAACTTTTTTTTTTAAACTAACGTCATACTCTTTGCTAACGTTTGCTTCAGTAAACCAAAAGTTGTTGTTTTTTCCTAAAATAAAGTTTTATTAGTACAAGATGTCTGAAAGAAAAGTATTAAACGTAAGTACATATTCTTTTTATTATTATTTTATCTTGCATATGATTTTTTAGGTAATAAAATTATTATTCATCAAGTACTTGGATAAAATTCTGTACTTAACATAACTTTTTTATATTACTTTTCAATTTCCTTGTCATTGTATCAATATGCAATAAAATGATCTATTTCAGAAATACTATCCACCGGATTTCGATCCATCGAAAATCCCTCGCATGAAACTTGCGAAGAATCGCCAATATACAGTCCGTCTGATGGCCCCATTCAACATGCGATGTGCGACCTGTGGTGAATATATCTATAAGGGAAAAAAATTCAATGCCAGAAAGGAAGATGTTGAGAATGAGGACTACCTTGGTATAAGAATTTATAGGTTTTATATAAAAGTAAGTATTTAAAATTACAAAGCAAAAGTCACATAACATCAAGTTGAAAATCTGTCGACCTATCAATGTGTGTTCCGACAGCTGCACTTGAGAGCCAGTTCCCATCTAGGCTTTGTGTGCTTACCACCTTTGGCTACATCAACATGGTGAGATTGTGGTCAAATACAAGCTTGTCCAAAAGTAAGGCAAAAAGGGCAGTGCAATCTACAATGCCTAAGCAATTACTTAGTGTTAACTTTATGTTTAGCTTACAACACAATGGCTTTTAATGCATTATTTAATTAATTTCTAAGAAATACATACTCACCTATATTTTATTAAACCCATCAGTGCACTGTCTATAGTAAACATAGGCAGATTGACCGGTTGGGGTAGTTTTAAACCCATGTGCATGTCTCACTTTCATTGGACTCTACTGCACTTATAACTCAAACAAACATATATGCACTGAGCATACTTACTACAAATCACAATTTATACATACAGTATATTTGGACCCTTGCCCTAAGTGGAATGTGGCATAAAGTGAGCATGTAATATTCTTTGAGAATAAAAATTTCTGAATCCTCGAACTCCTTCTAAACCATGTAACATATTTTGATACAGTTTTCACTATCATTTAGAGAATTTATTCTGGATAATCATGTGCATATTATAGTAAGAGAAACGCCTAGAATTACAAAGTTTTTTTAGTGATGTTGTAAAAAAAGCATTTTTGGGCGCAAAGGTAATTTTTGTATATTTGGTAGGTGATCTGCCCACCTATCTACCCCTTCAGTTTGTCGTACTATTTACTGGACGTCCTGTATATATAAAACAAAGTCACGTTAGTTACACAATCTATAACTTGAGAACAGCTGAAGGATTTTATTGATCTTTGAACATGTAGAACAACTTTTTTTGATAATTACGTATCGAGATCGGATTGACTGATGATTTAGATACCACTTAGGCCACTAGTAATTTATAAATTATGAATAAGCTAAAATATAAAACCATAAAATTTTCAGTGTACACGGTGCCTTCAAGAGATTTCCTTCAAAACGGACCCAAGGAACACTGATTATGAAATAGAAGCTGGTGCCACAAGAAATTTCATGGCACTGAAGCTAGCTGAGGAACAGGCCAAGCGGGAAGAAGACGAACAAAAAGAGGAAGAGGCTAACAATCCCATGAAACTGCTTGGTAAATTATTTATCACTAGTTTCTGCCCCAGGGTTTCACCCGCGTTCCCGAGGGATCTTATCGTTTACTGGGTTAAAAAGTATCCTTGCTTATTATCTGCCTGTGTGCCAAGTTTCATCAAAAACCGTTCTACCGTGTTTGTGTGATTGAGGAACAACCTTACAAACTTTCACATTTGTAATATTAGTAGGATTAACTATCTAAAAAAAAATACTTAAAATGAGTTTACTTAATACAGAGATTTTTGATATTGAATTTATCAGACCTGAATCTAGATGATACTTGTTTATGTGCTTCATTCTAACTTATTAAGTAAGATGAAAACCAGGTTTTAGTTGCTATAAACCATGTTATAAGAAGCCAGGTGAGTCACACATACAAAAGTTGATAGATGATGACAATAAAATTGGTCTATGCTTCTTGAGTCTTTAAATTTTGCATGGCCATACAAATAAATAAACCTGTTGAAAAAGAAAACTATCATAATATTTAGCTTTTAGATTTAGCCAATATAAGTAGATGTATGACATTCAACTTTGGGTTGAGTCCAAGCAATACAAACATTGCAATTGAAATCAAATTATCTAGACACGCGGGAGCGTGTCAAGCCGAGTTCAAGAAACAGAACTGGCGAGCCGCACAGTGTGTAATATTACACGAACCATTTGGAGCCACTTTTGACCCCCTCATAAATCAAAAACTATTTTACATAAACGTATCAAATTTGGCTCATATATTGAGACTTGCGAGATACATATGTGTTCTAAATTTCATAAGCTTATCTCAAACGGTTATTTAGATATTAATGTCCAAAATTCCTCATTTTTATAATTGACTGACCTATAGACCAAAACTCTAACCCAGTTCCAGATGACCTAGAGAGTTAAAATTTGGTATGCAGATAGGTAATTAGATGAATACAAAGGAATAAATAAAAAACTGGCAATTTTTAAATAATTAGATTCTATTATGAACGCTTAACATAAATACCTAATATTACTTAGGGTACCTACGTTATTAACTGGGATTAATTATTATTTTTATATTTAGCGCACATCAATAGTGTAAAATCATTACCTACTCATAAATAATGATAAAATAATAGGCTAGCTAAAAATTTTGATTTTCGGTATATACACGACGCGCGCGCGCCGAGTGACGCCGGAGCGGCGCGGGCGGGGTAGGTGGGGCGCTGTGACAACCGAATCGAACCGTTGACGCAAACGTGGCCGAGCGAGCGGCAGCCGAGGGAAAACCAGCCAAGTCAGCCCTTAGACTACATATTTGGATTTTGCATAGAACTTGGCACTCAATCTCAGATCTCCATTCTTTTTGCGGCGAAGCCCACAGCAGAGAATAATTTTTGTATTGAACTTGGCTCTCCTTTTTTACATTTATGTTTTTGGTGTGTTCATTTAATCTACAATTGTCTTATGTAATAAAAACTTATGGAGATACTGCTATAGTCCCTACTACTAAGTTTACATATTTATTAATGTAGGTTGAAAAAATTAAAAAACTGATCTTATATATTCTTAAAAATAATAAACGTTTTGGTTAGGGGAATTGATCGTTAGGGATATTTTTCGTTTTGCTATTTTCAGTGACTAAGTTGGGCCTTTTTTATTTACGTATTTCAAATGCATTTTTATGGAGTAATATTCATTTGATTAAAAAAAAAACATTATTTCGGCTATCGGAACACACCGATAGGTGCTCGGCAACAGACTTTCAACTTGAGGGCAACAGACAGTTGAGTGGTTTCCTCACGATGTTTTCCTTCACCGAAAGCGCAAGCTCATTGTAGGATTCGAACCCACGACCGTCGCCACGGCATCCGACGTACTACCACTAAGCTATCATAGCCTTACTTAATTTATCGTTGCCCCCATGCTCTCAGATCTGATCCAATATTTGTCACTTGTTCTAGAAACTGACTTTTAGTTGTATTAAATTTTTATTTATTTTTAGAATACAGAACAGAGCAATCCAAGCAAGAAATAGAACTGCTAGAGAGTCTAGAGGAATTAAAAGAGCTGAACCGACGACAACGTACAATAGATCACGAGGGTATGCTCAAACAGTTCCAATCAGAGACACCTGAACAAAGGAAAGCCAGGGAAGAGAAAGAAGATGACGAATTTATAAAGTATGTATTTTCATCATATCACTACACTAAATTATATATGACTAGTTTACCGACCCGCGGTTTCACCCGCTTTCCCGACGGATCTTATCTTTTCCCAGGATAAAAATTATCCTAATGAGATCCTTCCAGAATATGAACTACCTGTGTGCCAACTTTCATCAAAATCCGTTCAGCCGTTTTTGCGTGAAAGAGTAACAAACACTCACAAATTTACAATCATTCACATACATCATCACACTCATCCAAACATACTTTCACATTTATAATATTAGTAGGATTTTAATACTTAAATCGAACCACTCTTATAAACACAGTAGCATTTGCTTCGATTTGGTGGATAAATCGCAAAAATATTCAAAATGAATTAGTATAAAGTTGTTATATAAGATGATGGCTCAAAATTGCTCGATGATTGGTCCTAAGTGTCATAACAGATAAAGATCAATATCCATGGTTAGTAAAATAATTATATAAACATAGCATTATAGCTACTTAGTAACTTATGTTCAAGTAATATGTCTGCTTTAAATTGTTACCAGTGTTAAAAATAAATAACAAAAACTTACCCATAAATAAAACATCATCCCATCTACATCAAATTGAACAGTAATAATAAAATTCTATTTATTTATTCTGAGAATAGATAAATAATTATTGAAGGTCTCAATTGTTTTTGAAAAGAGTAAATTACTGAGTTCTCAGCAAAAGCACCTTAAAGTCTAGACTATTCATAAGTTACTGGCCTTTCTAGGCACCTTTCCTTTTGTATTAAAAATATTCAAACTAAATTAATATTCTAAATCATTGGGTTTAATTGCAAGTTTGGGAAAATATTTAAAAAAAATCTAATGATACTGTTTCAGTTTACATTAAAATCGGTCCACTTGAAAAATCCCTACAGGTGGATTTTTCAAGTGGATATACAAATTGTTTATTTAAATTTCTAGAAATTAATTTAAAACAACCATTTTAATATTTCTAGGTCTGTAAAGTTTGGCAACAAATCAAATAAAGTGGTCGCCGAGGAGATCATTGAAGAAGTGGCAGATGAACCGCCACCGGCGAAAACTTCCAGAATAGAGGTGATACCTCACAAAACGGATATAAAAAAGAATCAATCTTGGAATAAAAGTATAGGAGTAAAAAATTCAGCATTAGTCAATCTAGTGAAGACTAAAAGAACAGAGACTGTAAATAAACCAGACAAAAGTAATACAGTTTCAATAGCAGACAGTCTAAGTAAAACAGTGAGTGTTCCAAGTGAGAAATGTGAGATAGGTGCCACGTCAGGACTCTCCTTGTTGGCGAACTACTCTGGCAGTGACAGTGATTCACAGTGAGTGACTGAATTTATTTATATTTAACACTAGTTTTTGACATTATTATAATTGTTGCCAATAAATAAAATATATTTGCGCATTTAATTTATTATATTGTTTTAACAAAAAGTAGGTCCATTTGAAAAAATAATTCTTACATTGTTTAAAACAAAATTTCCACGGGAACGCACTTGGAATTTCGCATCACAAAGCCCAAGGCTCTAGAAGCTTTAGAAATCATTTTATTTATGTGAAACAACAAATAGTAATTTAGAATTGTGAGTGACAGCGTCGTCTTGAGAAAATATGGCAGTGTACATTTTCATGTCATCAGGGAAACACAGGATATGGGAAAACTTAAAGCTCAATATCTCAATATCTGCTCAATATCTGAAATATAATTTTAGTAGAATAATTCAGAAAAAAATACAAAAAGTTGAGGGCCGAGTAATGAGCCCTCAGGAAGCGTACAGTTTTACCAGTTTTATTTATTTATTTGACGAAACCAACAGCTTAATAATATATAGTATAGTTAACAAAATAATAAATATTCAAGGAGTAAAGCCAATTACAGGTTTCCTTATATTAACAGGTATTATAAAAAACTATGTGCTTTGATACATTTAGTTAGATCAGTTACAAGGAAAACTATCACGTCCAATGAGAGTCTTATAAGAATCGCAAAGTTGATCGAATGTAGCTCGTGAACTAGTTCACGATGAAGTTGCAATTGAAAACTAATTAGATAAAACATAGCCCTCCCTTTTCTTCGCCGTAGTCGGGTAATAAAATAGGTATACTTCGACCCTATGGTATGCATGGTCCTACATGCACTTGGCTGGTTGTTTTTAGGGTTCCGTACCTCAAAAGGTAAAAAAAGGAACCCTTATAGGATCACTTTGTTGTCCGTTCGTCCGTCCGTGTGTCAAGACCCTTTTTCTCAGGAACGCGAGGAGGTATCAAGCTGAAATTTATATCAAATACTCAAGTCGACTGTTCCTTGGAGCTGTGAAAAAATCAAACTTCTAAGCCAACGCAATCAAAAGATACAAACTCGCAAGGGAATCAAAACCTACAGGGTACTTCCCGTGAACTCAGAATCTTGAAATTTGGTACGAAGCAACGTCTATAGCACAGATAAAAACTCTGGTTATTACTTATAAAAAATTAAATAAATAGGTACGCAAAGTGACGAAGATTACTTTGTGATGGAACGGTGTTGCATACTTTTTGAGTGATAAAAGTGTTAGAACTGCCGTGACTGTGACGAATTTTTTCCACAGTTACTGAGACACCAGACAAAGTCGTTGTTGTCAAAATCAAAACTCATTTATTCAGTTTAGGCCTGGTAAGGCACTTATGATGGAGATGCTTATTAAATGTATTGGCGCTCACGCACACCGACGGAACACTGCGAACTGCTTGGCGCCTTAACGCTGGACCTCGGCAGGAGGGTAATGGTATGTTTTTATGGTAGATGGGAAACGTGTTCTTGCTACTCTATTGCAAATGTAATTTATTTTTGTGTCAAAAAAATATAATAATCCGTTATATTCATACATTTCGTTCATTCACTAGTCGATAAATTTTATCAACTCTGTCAAGCACTAGTGTTGACAATTAGACAGTGGCAGCTCTATAAGAGAAAGAAGAATAGCAATAACCCACTCTCCCCTCGCCCCGCAAAAGTTAGTCGAACCTGATTTCATACATTTCTGCGGGCGTTGCGTGTCCCGTGGTTTATTAGTCCAAGTTTGGGGTTGGTGCAATTAAGCCAGACCTCTAAATTGTATGAGCGCCCGTACAACTCAGAGGCCTATCTTAATTGGTGGTAACTATGTATGTATGGGGACACCCTTTAATTTTCAACTTTTTTTATTTTTCGGTATTTTCCCTTTACTTGTGCTGTAAGACCTTGCTTTTAACCTAAATTGACAATTCTAGGTCAACCGGAAGTATCCTATAGGTTTTGGGTCGAACACCTATATGGTAGTTCCCGTTGAAAAAAAGCAAGGTCTAACAGCACAAGTAAAGGAAAAATTCCAAAAAATAAAATAAAAAGTTGAAAATTAAGGTAAGTTATACATACATAGTTACCACCAATTAAGATTCTCTGAGCTGTATCGGCGCTCATACAATTTAGAGGTCTAGCTTAATTGGCACCAACCTAAAATAAGGTATGTGACATCTGAGTATGTGACATGCGGGGGAAAGGCTAGAATAGTCGACTTTCGTGTCCCGTGGTTTATTAGTCCAAGACCCCAAATAAGGTAATCGAAAAAAAAAAAAGATGAACGAACTATTTACAAGTTTGTACGGAACCCTCGGTGCGCGAGTCCGACTCGCACTTGACCGGTTTTTTTTAACCATATTATTGAATAGATAACATCACTGATTTAAAGTGTTTTTAGCTAGACTGTCTCGCGTCTGTATGTTTGTACGCTTAATTATTCTAAAGTTGAAATTTATAAATCTATATATATAAAAGTAGAAGTCCTGACTGATCTATCAACGCCCAGTCTAAACCCTTAGACCTAGAAAGCTGATTTTTATCCCAGGTGTTGTTTTTAAAACTTGACCGAGGAATAAGAACGGATTTTTCGAAATTCAACCTTTAAGGAGGTGAAAAAGGGGTTGAAAGTTTGTATGAAAGTCGGTCATTTTTGAAGCTAGAATCATGAAACTTTGTTTTTAGACTATAAATTAAAAATAAAGAAACACTTGTATTAGTGGTTTTTAAATTTCTACCAATGAGGGGGTGAAACGGGGGTTGAAAGTTTGTATGGAAGTCCGCGATTTTTTTAAGCTAGAACCATGAAACTTTGTTTTTAGACTAACAATTAAAAATAAAGAAACACGTATTTTAGCGTTTTCTAAAATTCAATCCTTAAGGGGGTGAAAAAGGGGTTGAAAGTTTGTAGGGAAGTCGCATCATTTTTGAAGTTAGAACCATGAAACTTTGTTTTTAGACTAACAATTAAAAATAAAGAAACACGTGTGTTAGCGTTTTTTAAATTTCTACCCCTGAGGGGGTGAAACGGGGGTTGAATGTTTGTATGGAAGTCCGCCATTTTTGAAGCTAGAACCATGAAACTTTGTTTTTAGGTTAACAAATAAAAATAAAGAAATACGTGTTTTAGCGTTTCATATAATTTCACCTCTGAAGGGGTGAAACG
The DNA here is from genome assembly GCA_951361185.1 of Ochropacha duplaris. Lineage (NCBI taxonomy): Eukaryota > Metazoa > Arthropoda > Insecta > Lepidoptera > Drepanidae > Ochropacha > Ochropacha duplaris. Next base: position 5,112,567 of record OX592695.1, on the reverse strand, counting down.
GGGGTTCAAAGTTAGGAGATATTTCCGTTTCTTGGTATGAAAAATGAGAAGGACTGACTCATCAACGCCCAGTGTTAGACCTAGAAAGCTGTTTTTTTTCACAGGTAATATTTTTAAGATGCAGACGAGGATTAAGAAAGATTTTTTGAAATTCAATCTCAAAGGATACGCGGGTGAAACCGCGGGGCGGAAAGCTAGTAGCAAATAAATGTCGATATTCTGTAATCAAATCTTCAAAAACGATTTCTAGGCGCTTACATGGTTTTCTCTGGCTAAACCTTATGAGATACATCAAAATAATGTTATGTAAATGTATCAAAGGCTTGTAGGTCTTAAAAAGTCAGTGGTGCCATTATAACATACAATAAAAAAATTATACATAATTATTAATATTTAGACAGATTTCTTTTCAATACTGTATTTCCTTATCCAGTTACTATGGGTATTTAATGTACTTTAGTATTGCCATTTTCTACGTTCGGGTAAGAGGATTATTATTTATGTATCTATAATTATTTACTACATACATATTGTACGTACATATTGTTGCTATGCAAAAAATCACTTTGCTGTTTATTTCGTAAACGAACCTTCATATGGAAGAACTGTTTAACACATTAAACCTCAATATTTTTAAAATACATTTTACCATAGTACCATTTAACCACTCAATTGGGTACACATAGAGTGTAGCAGAGTGAATTGTAAAGTTAACTTCAATAGTTCAGAATTACCTTATTTATTTTTCACACGCATTACGTTTCATATATTTCTCGTATTCTATTCCCTCGTCATGCGTCAACTTTTTTTACAACCCAATTATATCTTTTAATCGGCTTAGTAATAATTGCTCAAAGGTTCAAACAGCAAGTGTGCATCCCATGGAGTAAAGAAGTATCCCACCAAAAACATAAATGTAAAAAAGGAGAGCCAAGTTCAATACAAAAATTATTCTCTGCTGTGGGCTTCGCCGCAAAAAGAATGGAGATCTGAGATTGAGTGCCAAGTTCTATGCAAAATCCAAATATGTAGTCTAAGGGCTGACTTGGCTGGTTTTCCCATACGAATTATTATTAAGTACCTACTTTTACACAGTCATGGAAGAGCCTTATGTTCGATGGGTAGTTTCTACCAGCAAGCCAAATTTTCGGAATAATAAAATAAGAACAGAAAGGTAACAGATTTAGAACATGCGAAGGCTATATAATTCGTAGGTTCGTGTCGTTCGTACTTTTTGTAGGTAAGTACATATCCTTCGCAACCTTATAGGTCAGATATCGAGAGACAACCGGACAGCAAGACGGCGCTCGCGCTTATGAGCGCGGCTGCCGCTCGCTCGGCCACGTTCGCGTCAACGGTTCGATTCTGTTGTCACAGCGCCCCACCCACCCCGCCCGCGCCGCTCCGGCGTCACTCGGCGCGCGCGCGTCGTGTATATACCGAAAATCTAAATGCCTATAATTTTATCATTATTTATGAGTAGGTAATGATTTTACACTATTGATGTGCGCTAAATATAAAAATAATAATGAATCCCAGTTAATAACGTAGGTACCCTAAGTAATATTAGGTATTTTTTATTTATTCCTTTGTATTCATCTAATTACCTATCTGCATACCAAATTTTAACTCTCTAGGTCATCTGGAACTGGGTTAGAGTTTTGGTCTATAGGTCAGTCAATGATAAAAATGAGGAATTTTGGACATTCATATATAAATAACCGTTTGAGATAAGCTTATGAAATTTAAAACACATATGTATCTCGCAAGTCTCAATATATGAGCCAAATTTGATACGTTTATGTAAAATAGTTTTTGATTTATGAGGGGGTCAAAAGTGGCTCCAAATGGTTCGTGTAATATTACACACGGTGCGGCTCGCCAGTTCTGTTTCTTGAACTTGGCTTGACACACTCCCGCGTGTCTAGATAGTAGAGCTGGCACTAGGCAACTAGGTCAGGTGCCTCAACTAGGTCATGACGTCACAGTGGGGGGGCTTGCGATCCCTAGTATCGAGAGAACCGTCACCGCGATCGGCTCGTTTTTGTACGTACTAGGTTCTTACGTAATTTAATTGTTTATTCGTTTAGACAATGAAGTACACAGTTGTTGGGTGTAAGAATTGCTCAGGATCAAAACTGAAACATATTGACGGCATTACATTTCATGTGGAAGTCCCTATCATTTTAATTATCATTTTTATTTTCATTTTAAAACACATTTTCAGCCAGATTATAACCAGAGTCATCTGTTGTCGAGTAGATACATTATAACCACGCGTAGTTATCGTAATTTTTTTTGTTTGTGTAATTTATTTAAACTCTGCTTTTCACATAACAAAAAAAAAATATTAAATCATTTTCGGCTTTGCCGCAAACAGGAATAATCACTACCCTACTTGCCATGCCTATCTTGCGGACATAGCATGGCTTAAGGGTCTAGTTACCAAGCCAAAAGTCTTATTAAAAAAAACATACATAGATTGTACTGGAAGATCTGTCATGCTCTATTAGTCCATAGTGGTGAGTAGACAAACTAAAATGAAAAATAGTTAGTTCAGTTACACTGTAATAATTACCTTCACCACTAGATGGATTTACTAATAACTGGCGTGCCTTTCTGCGAGGGGTGGGGTCATCGCCGTACCCCCGTCCCCCTCTCACCCGCATTAAGCGACGCATCTTTCTTAAGAGATTGTACATAAGAGATATGTATACGAGATACGTGGTCTTTCATACTACGAACGCTAGACCTGTGGAATCGACTTCCAGCGGCGGTGCTTCCGAACGGATACGACTTAGGGACCTTCAAGAAAAGAGCGTATTCCCATTTAAAAGGTCGGCAACGTACCTGTGACTCCTTGGGTGTTGCGGGTGTGCATGGGCGGTGGGGATTAGCATCAGATGACCCACATGCTCTCTTGCCCCCTATTAAGTAAAAAAAAAACATATGTACACTTGCACTGTATGGTATTAACAAAAAGAGTGGGGCGCGTCTCGTTAATGGCACTGTCTATAACGTAATCACAATACCTGGTTATAAATAATCTGCGTCAAGTATACACACTTTTACATTCGCTTAAACCCGTGAAATATAGGTACAGATGAAAAAAAAAATGTCTGAAATACAATTATGACATTGGTTTATAGTAAGGTGCGGAATCATAACAAAAACAGATTAAGCGGGTGCAGATGACAGCCGGCTGAGTTACCGTTGTCAAAGCGAGAGATACCTCGACTCTGCTCAGCGTCCTTTGTTGCCCGTTGCCTTCCATTTATTACGGTGTCAAGTGCATTCACGCGGCTCGTTTACGTGGCGCTTTCTTATTTTGTTCCAATCATCTATTTTTATACAGGATGATGAGATTAGATTTTAATAATAGAAAAATTGTGTCACCGTCCGTGGGATTGTAGCATACGATGCGTTAATTAAACGACTGAAATAAGAACATACTTTTCTTCAAATTATTTTGACAAAAATTTATACACAAGTATACTTACATACCCTTATTAAAGCCAGAGAATTGAAGTGTGACTGAAAACCTATCTAAGTATCTACATATTATTAGGCCTATCTGAACATATAAATAGTATTGTATACATATAAAGAGATTTGTACTGACTGACCAATCAACGCATAGCCGAAACAGCTAGGATTTTTTAAAATACAACTACTGAGGGAGTAAAATATGTCATAGCGGGCGAAACCGTTGAACAGAAAAATTGTTATGTTATAAAAGAGAAGAACTCTAGTATTTTTGTTTTATATATCGTTTATATTATCATATATATTTTACAAAAATTACAATCGCACACCGCAAAATTGCACTTTCCTTTCCTATAAACTAATTGTCTGTCACCTACGTAACTTATAACTAAAATAATAGTATACTGTCCATTTATATATCTATTTTATTTGTAAAATGTTAATTCGTCATGTGAATCATCCTGTAGTTCTTCTTTTTTTTTTATTAAAGTATTACCTGCTTTGGGATTAATTGATTGGAAAAAGCCGTTTAATGCATTTGATGGACGGAGATGGGAAACAGCGCACCAAAGAATGCTTCAATGAATTATGGTAGTGTTAAGAAATATTTGAAAAACCTTAAAATTGATAAATAGCAAAGGAATTTTAATTTCATCAATGGAGCTTATGAAGTTTTAACAAATGTTTAGTGTATTGTTGTGTTATAGCTATCATTATCAGGAACAAAATATTCTCCAGCTAGTTTACAAACAGGAGTCTTTTTTATGTGGGGAAATCATCGTAAGATAGCGCAGCAGTCTGGTTATGTCAGTATCACTGACTAAAACCCCACGGTGGTCGCCATCTGCGCTACTATGATAATAATGACACTATTGACTTTGTAGGGGTGAAGCTTGGTACCGTCATGATTCCCGCGATTCGGCTTGTATGACATAGTATAGGCAGGTGGGAATATACCTACCTACGAGTACCTTGGCTGTACTGCCCCACTAACCAACATTGTATGGCAGTTATCTTAGGAGACATTGAACCAACTCCACCAACTATAAAAATTATCACTATAACTAAAGCAATAGAAACACGTCCTCATGTACTTGTAGGTATTTTGTGGCCTATTAACAGGAATCAGTTAATAGACCACATGCCACGCCCACTTGACAAATTAACGAATTATGTAATACATTTGTATTCTTTACGCGGTACCTGCGTATTCCTGCAAATCGGGTCTGAACAAAAAGCGCATAGCTCACGGAGTTCAGATAAATACGGTTCTCGTATCCCGATTTTTTCATCGACATACATAAATATTGTTTTTTTTTCATAGATGTTAACGGCTTTGAGCCGACACGTCGATGTTCGATTCTGGGAAGTAGAGAGATGTCGCGGCGGCGGCGCCGGGCCTCCGCCCGCGCCCGTGCTGCCCGCCTAATAAATAAAAGGCTGCTTGGGAAATATTATGTTACGTCTCGGGGTGTTTTTTGGGCAAATGAGTGCGGCGACGGTGGTCGGTCGCCTTTGGCCACTCGAGGCCCGGGTAATGGGGCGGATTTTACTACTCATGTGAAAATTTCTTTACATTATATAAAAGTTTATTATATTATTACTTTTTCGGTGACGTTCAAACGTTAGACTCTTTCATTTTTTTATTTTTTATTCTGGATAAGTTTGTGTTTGACCACAATCTCACCATGGTAAGTGATGATGTGGCCGAAGGTGGTAAGCACACAAAGCCTAGATGGGAACTGGCTCTCAAGTGCAGCTGCCGGAACACACCGATAGGTGCTTGGTGACAGATTTTCAACTTGAGGGTGGTAGCCAGCCAGTCGGGTACCACAAAGTACCCTACCAGCGTTCAAAACCGTTTTAGACCTACCACCAACCAATTACCAACGTAAATCCTACCTATTGGATGATTTGTTATAACAAGTACCTACCCACTTAACTTTTATTTCATTTCGATTATTTTCCAAGATACCTACTTAACCGAAAAGCTATATTAATATTTTTGTAATTATTGGTCACTAGTGGGCCCGGCAGACGTTGTCCTGCCATGAAATGAAAATAAAAAGAAACTTGGAACCATCATTTTTAAACAATATTTAGAAAATTGAATATGGTCGTTAAGTTTTCTTAAATTTTCTAATGTTTCGCGCAACTTTCATACTTTTTTCTTTCATAAGAACCTTCTCCTTACAATAACAAATACAACAAAAAAAGAATTAGCGAAATTGGTCCAGCCGTTCAAGCGTGATGCCGTGACCAAGGAAATAGGGATTCATTTTTATACAATAGATTAGGTATATCATAAAATTCGTAGTTTTTAGGGGTACAGAACCCAAAAGGTAAAAAAAGGAACCATTATAAGACCACTCTCTTTTCCGTCTGTCTGTCTGTCCATCTGTCCGTGTCACCACCGATTATCTCAGGAACGAGTGGACCTAGCAAGTTGAAATTTATACCAGATACTGAAATCTATAGTCCCTATTAGGTGTATAAAAATCAAGGTCCTGAGTCAACACAATAAAAAGATATGGGCAAATTTAGATTTTTGCGAAAACTTTAATATAATAAATTTTGGTAGGTACCAAAATTTACCTTAATTATCAACTTTTTGTATTTTTCGGAATTTTCCCTTTACTTATGTTGTAACCTTGGTTATAACCAAAATTAACAATTCTAGGTCAACTGGAAGTACCCTATATAGGTTTTGGGTCGGAAACATATACAGGGTGGTGACGACGTAACGACATTAATTTAAACCACATATTGGGTACCGCGTTAGTAGTTCGTACACCAAGTTTCATCAAATTACATTGAACGGTATAGCCACAGGAAATTATTTTCTCTTTAATCATTTTAACACATGCTGTGAATTCATAACGATTACGAAACGATGTCATTCACCTAGCTAGAGTAGATAGACGGAACAAAATTCAGATTTACCTACATGCTTAAAACACAACCAAATAAAATGTGCGGCTCAGAAATCGTCGGTTGATGAAATTTAGACCTTATAACCATAGCGTTAAAATCCTTATTAGCGCGCTGCGCGGGCGTCGATGCCTACTTGCATGAATGAAACAATACACCTACAAAGGAACTGCGGCGGCCGGTCATTGCCTAAAACTGTGCCAGTAGTGCCTACAGGTCATTTGAGGTAATATTAATAGAGTGTTGTGTTTCGTTTAGATTATTTTCGGAATTAGTTTGTTTGAAAATTTCGCTTTTTGTCTGTTGATGTAATACCAGATTTAATTATCACAAAGTATTTTGATTGACTAGTAGTGACCGTGTTTTAATTTAATGTCGTTACGTCGTCACCACTCTGTATAGTAGTTCCCGTTGACCTAGAATCACGAAATTTGGTCAAAAAGCAAGTTTTTACAGCACAAATAAAGGGAAAATTCTAAAAAATATAAAAAGTTGAAAATTAAAGGTCCCCATACATACATAGTTGCCACTAATTAAGATAGACCGAGTTGTATCGGCGCTCATACAATTTAGAGGTCTAGCTTAATTGGCACCAACCTTAAATAAGGTAATCGAAAACGTAATCGAATAAAAATTGAAGAAAATCCTCGAGACTCCATTCCCGTGATGATCGAACAATTTACAAGTCTGTACGGAACCCTCGGTGTGCGAGTCCGACTCGCACTTGACCGGTTTTGTGTTACATATTAGTTTCATACACGTATTTAACTCTCAATCCGTTAACGCATGTAGAAGTCGAATTTTGGAAAACTTTAATAACATAATAGCTCAGTTGTAGGTAATGACGAATGCTATGAATTTCTATTATTTTAGAATTTTAGATCGAATACTGAAACGCCTTTTTTATTATCTACCTTTTTTGTACCACATTTTTATTTATTCTTTAATTGTTACTATATTATGATAACATCTTTATTAATGGACGTGGATAGTCAAGCATTAATCACAAAAAGAAACATCCTTAAGTTGCCAGCTTTCGGGAGACGTATAAAGAAAATAAATTCAAGGTCAAGGTTAAAAAGCAAAAAATAAAACAGAATTTATCGTACATACTACGGTGTAATCTCTAAGTAGCCTGTGTTAACCCTAAGGACAAAATGTCATCTGTAATCGAAAATTAAAAAATCCAATTACAAATCAATAATAAATCGTGTACTCCAGTCAAGTGAGCGATGATGACGTTAGCATGTGCATAGGTTATTGCGGAATGATCGTTCCTTATTGGACAATTGTCGTGCGCACCGGATGCCACTTGGTAGCCCACATGATTGATTAAAAAGCCGCAAGTTATTCATCCGACTATAAATAAAGTTGTTAATGGAAGGCGGCTCGCTAGTAATTGGACCTTAAAATTCCTTTATACGCACACAAACGCCTTTTTGTTCAGACACAAACTCACAAGCCCACAGAGATAATCTCTGTATAGGGGTTTGGGACCATATCTTCTTTACAATCCTCTCTTTTCTATGTAGACGTTGTTTTGTTTTTATTTTTTACGTGTAGGCATAATACCTACCTACCTAATATGTATGTACTTAAATCCTGGGCAAGCGCGAGAGTTATAGTAATAGAGTACAGTAACAGAGTACAATAGTAATGGAAAAAATATACCTACCTCAAGTGCCGTGGTAAATAGGAAACATACTTTTATTTTTCCAGTTTAATTTTCTATATTAGGTAGGAAGGCCTACCTAAATTGTCGTGTATTATAAGAACACATAACCCTAAAAATAAGCGTCTTATTAGCAACGTCAGATTCATTCTTATTAGTTCTTATATTATAAGGCTCTTGCAGAAATAGCTAACAAATCGTGTTATGGTGCATATGTAAAAACCACAGAGCAAATGAATACCTAGGTACTGTAAAAACGCATGACGCGTTGTAGCAAACACAGAAAGCAAAATTAGTCGTGGCTTTTTTTTATTCTGGATAAGCTTTTGTTTGACCACAATCTCACCATGGTAAGTGATGATGTGTGTGTGTGTGAAGCCACCACCTTCGCACACAAAGCCTAGATGGGAACTGGCTCTCAAGTGCAGCTGTCGGAATACACCGATAGGTGCTTGGCGACAGATTTTCATCTTGAGGGTGGTAGCCAGCCAGTCGAGTACCTACTACAAAGTACCCTACCACCGTGCTATGGTTTCCTCAAGATATTTTCCTTCACCGGCATTCATGATATTCAACCACAACTCGTTGTTCCAATGAAAAAAAGCCATAACTCGATGATTAAACTAAATTATTAATAAATGTAAAAAAACATAATTAAAAGTAACCTTTTATTTTAAACATCGCGTTGTAGGCTGTTTTTTAAAATACAAAGGAACTAACCCATTTTTAATGTAAAATGGTCTACATTTGCTCACACCGGAAAGAACATTACAAACAAAAATATTCCATACAATAAACTTTCACTCATTATTTACCTACTAATACCAAACATCTGTCTGTACTGTCATTTATAAAAGCCATAATATTACAATTGCTTGAAAATACAAAACAGTTACAATATCCGTCAATACAATATGTACCTACCTATGTTTAAAATTTAAAAGCAGCTGAAAAGTAATTGCAGTTTAGGAGCACAAAACGGAATTCCACAGGAATTAGTTTTATAAGAAAATAAGCAACGTGGTACGGTACGGTGTTAATGACATACAAACATAAAAATATATACCTAATAATAATAGCTATTACTAATTTAAAGTACATATTTTTTAATGTGAAACGGCGTCCACAACAATAACGTTTGACCCCATACAACCTCTCTAGCTCGTCTACGTAAACAAGTGTGCGTATGTTTAGGATACAAAGGGAACGGCATACTTGCACACACACAAGTAAACCCGCAGAAGATATTCCATTCATAATATCAACAACCACTCATTATGGTTTGCGTGAGAGAGATGGGGAATGAAGCCCTGAGACATAAAAAAAAACCTTTGACATAAAATTTCGCGGCCTCTTTGTTTTCCTGTATTAAATTATGTAATTCTGTAGAACTCATGATGATATTTGTTGGAGGCTGCATGTCTGAATTTAGAAGTGAGTTAATCTCCGAATCATCTCTTCTAATTTTCTATCTAATAAAAAGTCGCTGTGTCTCTGCAACTAACATACCTACGAGTGTCAAGGTCCAGGTTCAAATCAATGGCCCGTACCATAACAAAACAATCCATATTACAGTTGTTACCCCGTCTTAAACAAACGCTTGGTCGGATACATCACTAGCTCTTTGTTGAATGCAAATCCAGAGGCAGATTTTTTTCAACTCTAATTTTGCAATTATTTGTTTTGAAATAATTATTATATTATTCTTAATAACAAGTTTACAATCTGAAACATTGAGATCACTAAATGCGCTTACCTACATTAAACAAGCTTCGTGTGTGGTACTAAAGTATATGTTCATTATTATGCAGTATTGTTTATTACTTTTTGTGTTGAACCATACCTGTGTTTTCACTACACAAAGCAGTAATTCACAAGAAATAAAAGGTATTGAATTCACATCTATTTTATTTAGCTATGAAAGCTACTGTCTCCCTCTATCTTAGATTAATAGTTCTTAAACTAACTCGAATTGCTAGAAAATAGATTATATTGCTATCCTATTGTTTTCCTGGCACTTTTGTCCCAATGATAGCTAACTTCTCTATGTGAATTACTTACGTTACTTTATTGCAATCAATTTTTCTCTATGGATTGGAATCAGTATTGATAATAATTCCATTTACAATTAATATATCAGTCTCAAATTAAAACTCCTGCTACCCTGTATTGTTGTTATATACCATATTAAGACGAGTAGAAATTTAGGATAGGTCAGTACGCGCAACTTAGTGATAAGCTATTTCTGAGATTTCTGTCAAACTTAATAAAGTCTTGTGATCTTCATAAGAAAATAAAAAATACGTGGGTACAGACATTTTACCCTGCGACAATTTGAAATTAATGAAAAACAGTAATTATCCCGAAAGTATTTATTATCAAGGGTAGCTGATCTTATTTACCCATCTTAATCAAAAATCATTATTAAATATTGTTTTATCCTTTGCCGTCTCTATGTGTCTGTTTCATAGTATCATTACCTGAATTCGTCTGTTCATCTTATTGTCATTGCTTTTCATAAATTACCTACTTGAAATCTGATTTCTGTATAATTTAATTACATAACATTCCCATGTACCTACGATCTCGGCCGGAGAACTGATCCTGATGAATATTCAGGACAGCGTAGCATCAGGTTCATAGACGACTGAGAAACTGCCCATTAAAATATGACAGGCCATCTACATTCCCGAACAACAAAGCCGTCCTACGATTAAAATAACACCTCCTTCGTAGAACGTATATCTATTTTACTTCATAAGGGTCCGTAACGTTTCCGCTGGGGTTCTATGATACCTTTTTTCCGAGCACCGTTGAAAAAACTTGGCGTCCCATTAACAATAAGATCAAAACTAGCCGCGCGCCACAATGGCCGGCGAGCGCCAGCCTCCGACCGCTCGAGAGAGGCTTCCAGGAATCGCGCCCTTTTAAAAAAGATCCAACTCATCCTGGGCGTGTGATAGTTGGCGAACTGGCATTCCTGCTGCAAGCCCCTCGCTCCTCGGCGCCGTCGCGCGCGCCGCCGACTCCCGACTGCCCGAAAAGTACCTAGCACTAGCCATAGTTCTAGTTACATGAATTAGTAACTGCTTTGTGAAGCTACTACTGTATGTAGTTGTCAGTTGGCTATTAGTCCAAACCGGGACACATTCACATTAGAATATTCTTTTGTTATAAAAATGTAAGTAGTGCAATTAAATGTCAACTTGCAGGAAATATGATATTATACAAAGTTCCAATGTTTTAGCAAAAAGTGTAACAACGGATTTCAATGACGCAGTATTATGCAATACAACGCGGTTAATCTTATTGTCGAGGAGAGTGCAAAAAAATATGTGGACAATTATACAATAGTAATAAGATGAATTTGAGGGACCATTAGAAATGCCACCGAGGTGGCTCCCACGCTCGATTGTGCTCTGGGGTGGTTTCTTTACCTTAATGGCCTTCATCGTCTTATTGAGTGCGAAAATATATCTGACCACCATCCTATTGTCACGAGGGCTAGCGGCTTTCTCGGCCTCAGCATGATATGATGAACCCATTTATCAATCTCCAGTCGGAATGCCTTCAATACTTTTTGTAAGGCTTTCTTAGTTTGGTATTAACTACAAGTGAATTACTTATTCCTGACTATACCATAATATGTCCTACCTTAGCCGTATACTTCTACTCTTTTTAAACAAAGAGTAAATTTGAACTTCGGTAAAATAACCGAATTTAATTTAAAATTCTTTCAATGATTATGAGAATTTCTCGGATTTTCTCTCGGTGATAACATAGTAATATAAAATATAACTAATTCGGTAACTCTTGTCTTACCAGATTCGGACTATCTATGCAAACTCCTGCTTGCCGTACCTATATGTGACTCGAGCGTGGCTCGAAATTTATAACACAAATATCTACATATAAAACGCCGCAGCACTCGTCGGGAATGCTGTCTTCAACGTTTTATTTCGTTTCATGTATGGAAGCGTGCACTCATGTTGGAACTTCAACTTGTACGGCATCTCATGCGACTTTTTTTACAATATTTATATCACGTAAACTATGTACAATATACAGAACGGTTTTAAATAGGTAGGTATGCACAAACTTGCAGGGATGAACCAACTCTGAAATCATGAAATAATTATTTTGCTTCGCTTTGTTTCCCTATCCACGATAAAACATAACTGTTTGTTTACTGTAAATACATTCATTAGTATTTTGAAAGACGAGTTGAAATATAGTTTCATAAATATTCGGGTTGCAAAAAATTATTAGTCTCGCTTAACATTAATTTATTGTCGGTACAAGTATGAGAACAATCTATCACCCTTTTTACTGAAACCTCATCTACACATGGTGCATTGACGTTTAACAGACGGAAAACTACTGACAGACTTATAGTTAGTTATAAGTTCAGATCTGAAACCGTGGTTCGATGCCTACTGATATTCGGAAAAAGAGGTAGAGATTGATCAAAGAGTCGCCAACGTTCTATCTAATTTTAGGTTTACGCTGTGCCCTTGAAAGTTTAAACCACGAAGCCATATGTGGCAATTTCAGGGTAAAGATGTGATGCTCTGAGATCAAATTGTAATGAATATGTACCCCAGCTACATTATGAATGACATATTATCTGTGGCACGGATGGTTACGTCACTTCATTGCCATCACAGATAGCATGATGCACGCGCCGCTCATATGCACAATGAATACGATCGTTTATCGAAAAGCACTGACCTATGGAGTGACATGACGGCCGAATGATAACTGCATGGGAAAAGCAACCCATCGTTCATGGGAACTAGGTGATGTGAAACATTCATAGAGGTACCTACTGACAACGTTTTTGTTGATGATAATGCGTCCAACGTAATCAAATAAGCTGCAAGAAATATTACCTACACCTCAAACCATATACCTAGGCTTCCGTTAGATGCTTTCGTTGAGGTTTCGGGCGGCCATATATTTGTCACATTCATTTATCATTGTCAATAAGCTGCGATATTCCCACGGTACCTACGGCAATCTGGATTACGCATCGCTTTACTTTACGCGATCCTTCAAGGAACTGATTGTCAGGTTTATAACTGAATCCTACTCTTTTAGTTGGTATGTACGTACCTGCATAGAATAACACACATCTTGATAATGTAAAAAAATAATTAATTCTCCCATATAATAAACCTAGTAGTTATCGTGTCGTGTTACAGATACGTAATATAATAACCACATCATTATATATCCCATTCAGCTGATTAGGGTACTCATAATTTCGCTTGACGAGTCAATTGTAGCGAATTCACGCCACGTGACCTCTATTTGCCGGCGTAAAAGTATCACCACCAATGATTAACATTAAATTTATTTATGGCCCAATTAAGTCGTCTCATACATACCTACCCACCCCATGCGGGTGTCAGTTAATCGTTCACAATGACAGGAATGTTTGCCAATTACGTGAACTATATATTAAAATTATTCATTATATATAACTACTTTTGGTCCTCACGTCAATAGATTTTATTGAATCCATGTCGATAAGCGTCGGCAGGGCGGCGCAGCGCGGTCGCGACGATTCATATCCGGCCAGCGATACACTACCAAATATAAATGGCTGCGTTATCATTTGTAATTCAGTTTTTAATTCGTAACATGCATGGGAGATTATTCAGCTACATAGGTACTTATTTTCCAACTAAGCCTTCAAACCTAACGCGACTAATTTGGCGCCACCGCATCGAAACATCAATTGGAATTCTAAGTATTTTTTTATTTTATTTTATTTTTATTTTATTTATTTTATTTATTTTGGCACAAACAGTCAATATTTACAAATTTTTGTTGTTTACAATAGATAACATAAAGACAAAGAGTGCCCAAGAGTTGTATCTATAAATAAACCTACGAAGAACTTAAAATAACACAAAAAAACAAGAAACAAGCAATAGAACTTAGGTTACCATATAACTTGAAACCAAATTAAACAGTGAAATTAAAATATAAACGTTACATTAATTAGCATGTGCAAAAATTTTCATAATTTCTCTTTTAAGAGTAGTCAACGAGTTATTAAAAAGATCTATGTCATTAAAATCTTTATTATACATGTTAATACAGCGAGCAAAGAAATTATTTCGGGTATAATTCTTCCGCAGCCTTGGTGATACAAAAGTATTTAATTTGCGTGAGGGACGAACAGGTAGTCGGGCTTTTGTCATAAAATTGATTTTAGAAAGAAGTGTAGAGGAATCAATTTTGTTGGTAAGAATCTTGTGCAAAGTTACCAAATCAAATTGTTTACGGCGGTTTTCAAGTGAGAGTAGGTTGTGCTCCATGAGGGATTCATCATAGGACGCGTTTATTTTGTGGCATCGATAGTTAAGTATCTTGGTAAATATTTTTTGTACCTTTTCTATGCGGTCGATATGGACTTTATATTGAGGATTCCATACAGAACAACCAAAATCTAATATGGATCGAACATAGCTATAATATAAAATTTTTAAAGTTACTACTCTTTTAAATGGTTTAGTTATTCTATTTATGAAACCTAAACTTCTAAAAGCTTTCTTGATAATACTGTCGATGTGTGAGTTAAAAGAAACTTTATCGTCCATGATTATACCTAGATCGCGAATAGTCTTAACACGTTCAAGATTGCTACCATTGAGATTATAATTATAAATTATCGGGGATGTCTTTCGAGTATATGTTATTAAATGGCATTTGTCTATGTTCAGAAAAAGTTGGTTATCTGCACAATATTTGCTGAAGGAGTCCAAATGAGTTTGTAGATGTAAACAGTCTTCAGCTTGTGTTATAATTTTAAATAATTTAGTGTCGTCCGCGTAAAGTAAATAATTTGCGTCATCAAGCATATTCCCAATATCATTGATGTACAAGGAAAACAAAACTGGACCAAGATGGGAACCCTGAGGTACTCCAGATGGGATGGGCAGGTAACTAGAGCTGTAACCCTTCAAACAAACAGCCTGGCTACGATTGCGAATATATGACTCCATCCACCTAAGTAGGTTACCATGTATACCGACCCTTCCTAGCTTATCTAAGAGGAGGTCGTGATTAATTTTGTCAAATGCTTTTGAAAAGTCAGCATACACGACGTCCACCTGATGATTGGAGTCCATAGCACTTAACAAATAGTCTGTGAAAGTTAACATATTAGAATCAACGCTTCGTAACTTGATAAAACCATGTTGTTTGTCCGATATGATGTGACGAATGAAGTACGATAGCTGGGCTGTGACAATTTTCTCCAATAATTTACCAAATATACTCAATTTTGATATAGGTCTGTAATCCGTTATCTGTTCTTTTTTGTTACTTTTAGGTATAGGTGTAATAAGCGCCTTTTTCCAAGCGGCTGGAAAAACCCCTGAGGAAATAGACATTTTAAATATTAAGAAGATAGGTTTCAGTAATTCTTTAGCACATTTTGCAACAAGAATAGGATGAATGCCATCTGGTCCAGCTCCTTTATGAATATTAACCTGTGTTAATTCCTTCAGAATTGTTTCTTCATTAATGTCTATTACGTTAAGGTCAATTGAAAAGCTATCATTAATTACTGATGGTTGTGTGTAGGATGAATTATTACTGGCGTGGGTGGGATTTACAAATACGGATTCAAAATATTTATTAAACGTTTCACAAATCTCATAACCGTTTGTCAATTTTTTTCCATTAAATATCATTTTTTGAGGTATCTGCCCAGATTGTTTTTTGGACTTAACATAAGCCCAGAAGAATTTAGGGTTTTCTTTAATTTTATCTTCTGACAGCTTCAAATACTGAATATAGCATTCACACTCCATTTTTCGCAATCTTTTTCTGAGAAGGGAAAATATTCTATAATCGTGTTTATTGCCATAAGCTTTCCATTTTCGATGAAATTTCCTTTTCTCGTTACTTAACTTAATAAGAGGTTTTGTAAACCAGGGAGGATGTGAGTTAGTATTATTAGTTATATTGCAAGTGGGTACATACTTTTCTATGAGGTCATTGAGAATTTCGTAAAATAATGAGACTTGAGAATCGACATCATCTATACAAGAGAATAAACAATCCCAGTCATAAGATATCAAACCTTCTTTAATTGATTCGAAGTTAGCCTGAAAAAACTTTTTTTTCTGTGTCGAATTGTGTGCAAGGGCTCTTGAAAAAACTATGGGGAGATTAATGTTTAAGGCTTTATGATGTGGATCTTCTGGCACCAGTTGGAAATTAGAGGAATCAATGTCACAATACTCATTACAAAAAACTAAGTCTAATACTCTGTTGTTAATATTTAATTTATTATTAAATTGATATAATAAAGCTAAACTCATAAAATCGGATGTTAGACAAGACAAAAAGTCATTACTAGTTTCTATAACCATACTACTCGATTCATTATCATACTGCCAAACAGAATTAGTAACATTAAAGTCCCCTAAAACTAGAAAGGTGTCGTCCGAGTTAGTATGGACCAATTCAGTAACTCTGTCATAAAAGGAAGATATTAACGTCGCGTGACGAGTTCCATGGGGTATGTACGTACAAATTATATGTAAGTTTAATTGTTTATTATAGGCATCGTTAGTGGTGGTGGCAGTTCGTAACGGCAAGCTTATACACAGCTCGTCTGCCGGCGGCGGCGCACACCAGCCGGAACGGGCGGACGCGCACAGATCTCGGCGCACCCCGAGCATTATCCCACCACCGCGTTCACATCCGCTAGAAACTACGTCTCGATCACACCTAAATACATCATAACGGTCATCAAAAAACTCAGAGCTATAAAATGAATCATTTAGCCATGATTATCTGGCTACAATACTACCTCAAAATATAATGCCTCCCAGGAAGTGTCCACAATTGCTTAGCAATGGCCATGGTGTATTAGAAGTAAGTAAAGCCAGAGTATAATAGAATGGGAATGTCTGGCGCCAACGCGTCGTGGTCGGAACAACAACATAACTGTGAGGGTAACCGTCGTGTCGGGCAAATTGTCAAAAACTGGTACCTGTCTATTGTCTGACACTGACAGGTACATTCCACGCTACATTTATATTTATTATTCATTAAACAAACGAAAAGTGAAAAGCACAGGAAGCGATACGCGTCTCTGGCAATGATCAATAATCCAAAAAATAACACTTCGCTCCACGTAGTCCTTCTGAAAGGATACTATGGTAAGAAGCTCTGTGTCACAAATGACAATGGAAAGCTTTGGTATGTTTACTTTTAACAGCTGACTAACATAGTTATTGTTATTGACAAGAGTGTTTAACTTTGTCCTTGTTCAAAGAAATGTATTATATCATGCATGACTATCAGGATAATTATGTAAATATGATTTTTGTTTATATTTAAATCATCTACCGATTTAGGTCTGAAATAAAACCACCATATTTATTTATTTATGTATTTATTTATTGGTTTATGTACACACAATAAAAGAATAGAAAGAAACACAGAACAGATACAAGAGTACAAAGGGACAGCTTATTTCTAGTAGAAATTTCTTCCAGCAGCCCTGCGACTGGAAAGTTTGAAGTTGAAGATAATGTAGACACAGTGTGTGACAAATAAAAGAAAAGCAAAAGAACAAATATAATATCTTAAATCTACTTAATATATATATATATACATATATTTTTTATTCTAGATAAGCTTGTGTTTGACCACAATCTCACCATGGTAAGTGATGATGTGGCCGAAGGTGGTAAGCGCACAAAGCCTAGATGGGAACTGGCTCTCAAGTGCAGCTGTCGGAACACACCGATAGGCGCTTGGCGACAGATTTTCAACTTGAGGGTGGTAGCCAGCCAGTCGGGTACTACAAAGTACCCTACCACCGCGCTATGGTTTCCTCACGATGGCATCCTTCACCGAAAGCTCAAGCTCATTGTAGGATTCGAACCCACGACCTTCGTCGCGGTATTCGACGTCACTTACCACTGAGCTATCATCGCCTTAAAATAAACTACTACACACAACATACAATATAAAAATATACTACTTGAATAAGATAAAATAACAATACACTGCATAAACTGTATACACAAATACATAAGTATATAAAATAGTATACAATACAAATCTACAAATGGGCAATCAAGGTAATGTGGAGAAGTAGTGATCCTTGACACGTTTTTTAAATACAGAAATGGTTCACCATAATACAATAGTTAACCGAAATCGTCCCATGAAACGAGTGTAGAAACAAAAAATACGTATGTATTGGCTACTTCCGTCTGAGGAAGTGGAACTTAAATAAATAAATCGTTTCGCCGAATTGTTTCGGTTCATAAACTGGGAATTCTCTGAAGTCCTGCACAAATTAATGAATGAACGTAAAGTCCTTTTGCATAAGACAATGTGTAAAGTTGCACCATGTGGTCCGAGCCGAGCCGTGGGGGTAGCGGATTCGAAGCTTGCACATGTGTTTTTACGCACTCATTCATTTGTGCTATTAATGTTTCATTCAGAGGCATTGTCTTGCACATGCGCCGGAAACTGCATCGCCACGGTCCGCCTTCATTGACACTGCGACAAATTAGCAGAAACCATTATTGCGTTACTTGATAACTACACGCCTGCCGCCTGGGCTCAAGTCATTTCTATTACTTTTTGTGTTGGCTTGTAACAATATCTGGACTGATGCAATGCATGCATTAGGTCTATGACCTAACCAAGATCTGGGCTAAGCTCAAGCATCTATACTTTTAATATTATAAAGCTAAAGAGTTTGTATGTTTAAACGCGCTAATCTCAGGAACTACCGGTTCGAATAGAAACAATCTTTTAGTGTTGGATAGCCCATTTAGCGAGGCTATTGGCTATATAACATCACGCTTTGTTGCGAAAATCCCACGGGAACGCGGGTGAAACCGCGGGGGACAGCTAGTAATATAAAGAGTTGATCTGCATACGTCTCGACTCGACATATGAAAGATTTTTTGAGGTTCATCGAATATAAAGATATTATTCCAAACAAAAAATAACTATATGTTTTTATGTAGGTAGGTACATAATGTTTCGTAGAAGAAAGTGATTAATCTACATACACAGGGAGTCTGTCCACCAAGGTCAAAAAAGGATGACCAGCAGTTACTTAAAAATCAAGAAACAAATTATATTATTATCGATTTTCGGTGTCTACTGTCGACAAAGTTGTTAGTGCAGTAATTTTTAGTTTTCTAACACCAAAATCTTTGTGGAAACCGATAATCGATAAGTTCGAAAGTTTTTAAAACTTTGAACGTTTTGTTTGTTACGTTAACGTTACTTAACAAAACCCCTATCCCTAACTAAAACATAATTGTAAAAATGGGCCAAGTTCGGTACAATAAATGTCTGGGGTTCTTAGCGTTGCGTTGATAAAGAGTTTAAAAGAGTTGTGATCTACGTGGATGTTAAGTTCCATAGTAGGTATTCAATTGATTTAAAAGAAAATTTCTTGTTTGATTTCAAATTTATAACTTGGTTTTATATCCAACTAATCTGTTTGTAGTATAAAATAGAATAACTAGCAAAGTAAAATGTTCAACGTCTATTAAAACAAACCAACAGACGAACAAACACACCTTCACATTTATAATATTAGTATTGATAAAATTACTCCAATGAAAGCAATAATAAATGTAAAACACTAGTACTAGTTGCAGTATTTTGTGGAACCATTTACACAATACTTTTTCTTTGTTTATTTACATAAAACCTTGCTGCTACGGTTTTCGTAGCATTCTACGTAGCGCTTGTGCTACGAATCGAATACGCTGATGTGTGACACTCGATCTCGTGTGTATTCACAAAATGCTTGAAGTATTTAATGAAAGAGATAAACCTTATTATTTAAGTACATATTTTTTTATTATTTAGTACATCAGTATTTTCTTACTTTTTAATAATATTGATGTACATTTTTATTTAGCAGTTTATTCTTCGATAAAGAATTTACATTATAACTTTATCCAAAATTAAACTTTACCTTAGATTGGAAAAAAAATTATAATCATGTGAAATTCCACCCTTCGTCTATCAATGCCATAAATTGTGACTCCAGCATAGCCACCCATCGTGTTGTGGCTTTCAGGCGACCGAAGCAAGCGCGAGTAACTGATAATTGACTCGTCCAACTAGTTCGCGTCCGGCCACCCCTCCATAAATATTTCCCGATCAAATTATTATGCGTTCTAA
This sequence comes from Ochropacha duplaris, assembly GCA_951361185.1. Taxonomy (NCBI): domain Eukaryota; kingdom Metazoa; phylum Arthropoda; class Insecta; order Lepidoptera; family Drepanidae; genus Ochropacha; species Ochropacha duplaris. The sequence goes on along the minus strand of OX592695.1, from coordinate 5,092,280 downwards.
AAAATGCCACGAGCTCGATTCTAAGAATCCTCGGCCGAGGGCGGTTCCACACAAAGCCAACGAAAGAGATAAACCGATGCATCCCGAACACGGAGCGAGCGAGACGCATGCTGAATGGAATGAGGTTCAGCAAAGTTGACGGGGCGAACTGTGAGAATTACATGGAATGGATTTATTTATTGATCTTGCTTGTTCCGTTATTATGAACGAATGCGTTAGTAAATAAATAAATGCTGCTTTTATCACCGTTCGGATGTTTAATGTTAGAAAGTGGGATCGGGGACTGGGACCCTCGGCCCAAGTGCAAGTGCTAAACAGGCACATCCGTTTATGACAGCTACTTTTACTAAAGCCTTTGTATTATACAATGAAAATAACATACAAAACACTTATTAGTTCTACAAACATCAATTCTAATATAACACATCTGGTCTCGATTTTTCCCTCCCATGTTACAAGATCCGTAACTACGTTTAAGACTTACCAGAAATTTCATTGTCTCCAAAACTGTCGTTTGATTGCAAGTACTTATTTATTTTCTAGTAATCAACAAACGATACACAATCTTATCACAAAGTAATTAAGTGCTATCAAAATTATTTATACATACGAGTAGTTGAGCACAAATAGTTATCAGGATCCGAATCACATCACATGGCGCTTTATGATAGCTTCCACCGAGTACATTGCCCTTAGTGTAACAAGTAGCAAGAAACATAAAGAGAGCAATTCTATTTGTGTAATGTCTTGAGCCTATAGTGCTAATTACAAGGCAGCGACATTTTTGCCGCATTACGCGCGGGCTCGGGAACGGGTCGCCAAGCTAAATCGTGTCCAGTCAGTGTACGTACACTGTTAACCACCCACCCAACATCGTGTTGTTGACGTTTACCGACAATAAATACGCCGCCTGTGCTGTGCTACGTTAAGTACTATCTCAACTCTTTTATGGTACTTAGGATAAGTATTTACGAATGTTTGAATGTACCAATATCCATTCTAAATGATGCAATCATAAAAATAAGAATCTTAAATATTATGCTATAATAAATTGTAGTGGCGATCTTTCAATCGCTGGATATACCCCGGATTAGCAATTTGACTGATAAGCGCACACAAAAATTGTTTTAATTTGAAATTAGCAGCTACATACCTACTGCTTATCAAGCCATAGAAAAATCAGGCCGGATTGGTATACCATACCTCACACAAATGGTACCAACATAGTACATGGTTTTATTAACTTTCAGTTTAAAAATCGTATCGTATATAAAATCCGGCCAAGTACGAGTCGGACTCGCGCACGAAGAGTTCCGTAAAAAAGGCAAAAAAATCACGTTTGTTGTATGGGAGCCCCCCTTAAATATTAATTTTATTTTGTTTTTAGTATTTGTTGTTATAGCGGCAACAGAAATACATAGTTTGTGAAAATTTCAACTGTCTAGCTATCGCGGTTCTTGAGATACAGCCTGGTAACAGACAGACGGACGAACGGACAGACGGACAGACAGCGAAGTCTTAGTAATAGGGTCCCGTTTTTACCCTTTGGGTACGGATTAGGGTTCCGTACCCAAAGGGTAAAAAACGAACGAAAACGAACATATATCCAAATTATGAACAGGCGTGCCAGAACAATTTGATGATATCAAATTAAAAGTCACCATGTCGCAACGCAACGAGTAAATTGTTGTAACAAACATTGACTCATCCACTTGTGAGTTGTAAGGAGATGAATGAATAGATCCTTATTAAATCGTAGAACAATTGAAAAAAAATGTCCTACTTCAATTAACCGTTGAGAAGGTTCATTTAGAGTGAACTCCATGTAATATTCCCATCGATTGAGGTCATGCCTAATTAATAAGTTACATAACAATTTGGTCCTGTATAGTTGTTAAAAGGCGGTCAAAAGGAGAATAAGCAATCATTTTCGAAGGAGGCGTAAAGTGCAGTCCCGCCGACGAATGAGCATTCCTTAGGCTTCACTAACATGGAATAGGCTCCAATCGATATTTTTTTTTATCTCCACTAATAATAGAATAATATTATACTTAAACTGAAAACATTGGATTTTTTTTATTAGTAATGGATAAAGAAGCAGATCATTAGAGTAATAAAAATATAGATTTTTGATAACTATTAAAAATAATGCAATGGTATGGCGACACTCGCCCAGTTCCCGATTAGATTGCATGTGCAAGTTATTTCACCTACATAAGTACATCATAATGTATTTTTTTCTAATCTAATCTAAAAAATAGATAATCTTCACTAAATCAAACAGATATACGTACCTACCTTTTTTTGTTAGGAATTAATCAAGGTAATGAGTAAATCATTATATTTTGACTAGCGGATCCGGCAGACGTTGTCCTGCTGTGAAATTAAAACAAAACTTAGAACCCGATTCCAGCGCCACCTACCGGGTCCAATTTTGTTTTCAAATCACCGAAGAACCCATTTCACAAAATTTCATCCAAATCGATCCTTTGTTACCATACTCTTCCAAAACGGCTTGACCGATTTTGATTTAATTTTATATGTATATTCAGTAAGTCTGACAGTAGGTTTTTATCTATTTTTGGTACCGCTAGATCCCACGGGAACGCGGGTGAAACCGCGGGGGACAGCTAGTAGATAACAACCTATTCTCAGACCTACTGAATGTATATATAAAGTTTCATTAAAATCGGTCAAGCCGTTTCAGAGGAGTCCGGTAACTAAAACTGTGACACGAGAATTTTATGTATACAGATATAAAACATAGACAGGGCATATATTGAGTCCAATAATCCTACTATTACATTCTTACAACAATGTTTAGTTAGGGTTAGGGTAGAGGTAGAAGTAAGTTAACGTTACAAAAATGAAAAATAATGTTAAATATATACCTACGAAGGATGAAGAAACATTATATAGGTATATTTTTTTTATGAAACATACTACTTATATTAAAAGGTTAGTAAATAACTTAAAAAGTTTTTATCTGGGCGGGTAGGCACCCAGGCCGGTGCCGGGTACTGCATAGGACTCAACTCAACCATGTTTCCTTATGATTTTTTCTTTCTCCGACAGCTCAAGCTCATTCTAGAATTTCCTGCCGACTGAACCATCTTCGCTGTGAATCGCTTTGTCCATGTGTTTACTTTAACATTTTGAACTCTATGAATAACCATATAAATATGCACGTACCGTATGATCGTAGCATATTATTATTCCAAAAATATTTGTGCATTTCCATACAAAGCGAGCTTTTTTTTTATTTCTCAGTGAAATTTAACCGTTGTTTATGTAGAGAGAATGTATCTATTGCGTTAAAATTTTGAGAATTTCTTTTTTTTTCCATGTTGGGTCGTGAGAATGGATCGCGTGCAGCCAACACATCTCATTAGGTAAACAGTATTAGTGTTGTTAGTGTGTTTGTGTACCGCCACCAATAGACAAACCATCCTCTAAATAGTAATAACAAAACGCGTTGGTCCCGGCCACGTAGTACCTTGTATCATTCAGTTATTAGTATTACAACTACATATATTATTGTACAATGAAAACCGAAATGTACAAATTATTTTTAGTACCTTGTATCATTCAGTTATTAGTATTACAACTACATATATTATTGTACAATGAAAACCGAAATGTACAAATTATTTTTGGATTGCTGATAAATTACAAAAATATAGGACACCGTAAAATGCCAGCAAATAAAGCTATATTATTTTGTTGTCAGTTCCCAGACTTGATATCTAATCAGGAGAATTTAGACGCCCCATTACGATTGCGGCTGCATATCCTGAGGCTCGCCGAGAGCGTCGTGTCTCACGAGCTTTCCATCTATGTTAAATATTTAGTGAAATAGAAGGCTTCCTTTAGATAAGGCTCTTCTCACCGAGACGAATGTCACACCGACTACCGCTGTAGCGCTGCATAGCGCACCGAGCGCACGCCATGTGATGCTTTCTTAGCTATTTATATAAAAGTGACATCGTTTTCGAGATATTTACAAAAATAAATATCTGGAAAATGTTTTATTGAGCGAATTTTTGAATATTTGGTAGGTGACCCAAAATAATCAATATAATGTGATTAATCATGAAATATCAGAAAGTATAAATGCTTCAAACTGGCTTCAAAATGGAAAGGTAGGCAGATTACTAATAGGGAGTAGGTATCCGCTAAGAAAGGAGTACCTTATGAAAATTCAACCCCTAAAGTGTTCCCTCACTCGGGAACGCGGGTGAAACCGCGAGAGACTACTAGTAATCTATCTATATATATAAAAGTCAAAGCTGACTGACTGACTGATCTATCAACGCACAGCTGTAACCACTGAACGGATTGCGCTGAAATTCGGCACACAGATAGTTATTATGACTTAGGTTTCTGCTAAGAAAGGATTTTCCAAAATTCACTCCCCAAGGGGATGAAACGGGGGTCCAAATTTTGTATGAAACTCTGTAATTTTTTATTTTTTTAATGAATGAAATTTGGTATTTAGCCCCCAAAAATTAAAATAATAAAATTGGGTATTTAAGGATTTTTTCAATTTCACTCCTTTAAGGGGTAAAAAGGGGGTGTTAAAGTCTGTATGAAAAATAGATTGTTTGTTATCAAAAATACTTGGCTCTTCAATAAAATCAAAGAAACACGTATTTAAGGATTATTTGATATTCACCCCTGGAAGGGGTAAAAAGGAGTGTTAAAGTTTATATGAAAAATAAAAAAGCTATTATAAATATCCCGCAGAACTGGAAAAAACGAATCAGCCAAAATCGTGTAGTCCACGTAGGCGAAGCTGCGGGCGGAAAGCTAGTAAAATATAATATTTCAAGGTAAAAACAATAATCGGCTGGCCAAATTATTCTATTTTATTTGATATGTTCATCTCTTAAGTTATGCTGAACATTGATTTCTGAGCGGTGATGGTTTTCCAAAATCTTTGCGTTTTATGCACTGACATATTATGCAATCGTTCGGTGTCAAAGTGAAATATATAAGTACAATTATTTAACTTAGGAGTACCTAGTTATACGTGTCGGTTGATGAGGATAGTTGAAATGATTCAATTGATAAGGAGCAAGCAACGCGCCCAGCAGGGTGGTCGGCGGCACTGTGCTTTGTCGCAGCTATGCGCACTGTCAACACGGAGCCTCCACATACTACACACATTACACAGTTTTTTATGCGCACATGTGCGTCGACACAGACCGCCCAGACCACAACCCCCAACAAATATTTGCCTTCAATTCTAAAACGCTTAGAGCCTTGAGATCTCTACAAATCAATGAAACAGAACAGGTCAATCAGGTACACGCTCTTTGCTCGACGAAATAATTCATTTTCACTTCGGTATTTATGCAGGACGTTCTTTTGTTATTTATTATAGGTGATGAACATTCGGAGTCCCGAAGCCCCCCGAAAGACACGTTATGAAATCCATTTGTAATAATCGACGATAAGACGGCAACATTCCTCCGTGAGGGCGATCCGCGTCACACTAATACCTCACCTGTCAAGTTCTTTCAAATAAATTAGTCTCTCGTAATGCTAAGCAGCGTGCAGTGTCGGTCGGTACCAAAAATAAACCAAATAACGGCGCAATCCATTAATTGACTGGACCCGCTGCTGAGCGAAAAAAATCTCTATCAGATAAAGCGGGTAAGTGTTTACGGTTTCTCACGAGCCTCGACCAACCCTCAATGGCGCCTTGCTGATTGATAGTAGCTTAACCGACCTTCGCACCTCCTGCTTCATCAGCGATTTTAAACCATATAACAATGATGTTAAGCATACATTGCAATACCCACTCTATGACATCTAACAACGTCACTTATCATGCTCTTACCAAATAAGATTAAAACTTTTCAAACGAGTTAGGAACCAATGATGTTTGAAATACGATGTATTTTGGTTCATCAAGTTTTTGAAAAGAATGCCCATTCAAAGAATTCTGCACCCTCATAGCGTGTACCTGTCCGCGGCCACCACCAAAGGGGCGACAAAAAATATTATGTTAATTTGTAATATCAGAGCATTATTCATAGTTGCCATAATAGCTTTGTTATGATTATTCGGTTACATTCCCTTATAATTATATTTATCGGCGGCGAAGCTTTTCGTTAGTGGTTTTTAAAAAATAAACTATGCGAGAATAATGCACTTTCATGCTCGTCACGTATCCTTTTCGTTTTTTTTCTTACTAACGTGTTCAATTCACTAATCCCTATTACAATTCCTAGTGTTTGCAGGTCGTGGTTCACTTACATGCAACTGTAGATCATTATCGACATTGAACAAATAATAACTTTAATTATTCGATATAAATATAGATGAAGTATTATCTAGATATTCTAATACCAAGATAGTGTCTTATAAAATAAATACCTATGTACATATTATTTAAGGATTTTCGCGATCTTTTCGTAATTTTTGGTATTAACATTTTTGGAATATGCTAGGTTAACATGCTTTAGAAAGTGTCTTAAAATATTAGATTTTGGTGCAGTGGAGGTATTGGAGGTAACGAGGCGTCTTAGGGCGAGGGGCGAGGAGCGAAGCGCGGGGCTGTGGCGAGGCAGGCGGGCCGCGAGGCCACTCAGCCGGCCGCGGCGAGCGCTCTGTAATCCCATAGTCGGTGTCGGCTTACGGCGCCTCTCTCCCAGCCGCAATTATCATATTCCAACTAAACACATAATATTGTACACGCAATTTTAAAAATAACTCTCGTCCGGCCCGACCTCAATCGGTCCTGATTTATAGCACGGGCGCAGTTGCCGCTGCACTGCTGCCGCAGATCGCCACCCGAAGATTGCATTCCCCACGCAAATAATCATAAGCGCGGTGCGTTTAATGCTGTTTCGGAATTCGTTTTCTTTAATCATCTGTTTCTTCAGGTAATTGGATTGTGTAACTAAAGCTTGCTAGTCCAATTTACGCTGTTCACTCAATATTTACCATCGATAAACATTGGTAATGCAAGTGCCGTAAGAACGGCTTAAATTTTATGAATCAAATGCATGAATGAGCTCGCGTCTGGCACCGTGTCCTGCGTGGCCACGTGTCGACGTTCTCACGCCTGCTCACTCCGACTGCTTTTTATCGCAGCTCTATTTTTCGAGGCGACGTGTCGCGTGGGCTACATATGCGGATCCCGCGACCCCCGCGACGTAGCACTGAGCACATGGCGCCATCCTCGCTAATTACTTCATCGTGAAACAACCACGTTTGTTATGTCAATTATTTTCTACAAATAGATGTCGTGTCAACACGTCTATATGATCGAGTTCAAAAATACTGCTCCGTCGCGCGTTCAATAGCGAAACGACGACATTGAAATAAAACTTAATGTGACTGTGATCTCGAGAGTGACGACGCTGTTTCTAGACGGAAATAAGAATAGTACAATAGAAATAGGTAGGTATCTACTTGAGACAAATTCTATTCGCGCGTGCAAATTGCCCGAGTCAACAATCGCACACTTGGACAAAGTTAATGGAAGAATGGATGGCGGTTTTCTTTTTGCTCACCATTAGTTTAACAAATGGCTGTCACGACTTGGGGCCCGGCGGCGGCAGCGGGCGGCGCGATGGTCAGACTGGGTCCGCGTCATGGCGCATGGCGGTCCGCCTACAACAACCATACTATCAAACATATGAACCTCCATGAATAAAACTTTGTTCAAATGATCGTCTGTGCATGTAGAACATCGGTCGTCGTTTAAACAATCGCAATACGCGTTTCAAATTGCCTCTAATGGGTCATCTCGAACACATTGCCCTAAATCCTGATAAATAGATCAGCTGCATGCCTCAATTATTGCACAATCCATGAGCGTTAGTCGCTTGTGCTATCGAAACAGATTAGATCTCTTTTAAAATAGGCTGTTCAGAAACATTTTATTTATATTTATCTATCGTTCTTATTTAATACGGCCGTCAATAACAAGGTGTTATACGAGTATGTTATTCAAATGCCTGCGGGTAAATCGTGCCGAAAATTACTAACATCAAGTCATCAACGCAAGGTCTAGGCTCGCTCCTTTTGTGGGTAATTATATCTATTCAATATACATAAATTATATCGTAATTTGTATCGTGTTATTCTCGTTAATTGGTATCGGGATAAAATAAGGTTAAACAAGGCTTTGCTGACATTATTATGTACCTAATGAATATTATTTATTGTCTTGTAATGAAACGTGCCCATTTAGTAGGTACCAATTTGAATTGATGGAGCCTTTCTTAATTCTCTTTGTGAATTGCTTGGATCTTAGTTCTACGGATTTCCATTAATCTTTTGTTTTGTGATATTTAATTAGAAATTAGTATCCGACCGAAACCTGCCGAAACATAAACCGAAACCGAAGGTTCGGTTTTGGTTCTAGTTTCCGCTGAAATCAAAAACGAAACCGAAAATATTGAGTTGAATACTATGAATAAAAATATAATAAACTACTTGTAAATCGTGTAGGTAGGTAAATCGTGTAAAATGAATCAATTTCACTGTTAAAAGTTGAAAAAAGATAAGTATGGGTATAAATAGTAAAGGTTCGGCACTTTTTTGGCTGAAACCGAACCTTCACCCGAAATATTTTTTTTCTGAAATCTGCAGATTTTTTTTAATTATTTTTTACATTCGGAGTATATATTTTCATTTAGATACATTAGTTTCTTGGAAACGGCTGTGACGATTTAGAAGAAATCTTGTATTTTGATATTGTTAAAAAACACCGAGAGAGGTTTGTTCGCCCAGGTTTCTTTATTATTAATGGCTGGAGTAGATCTGTTCACCATCTGTCAACTCCTGAGTAGTAAGTTCATTGTACTCTGCACGAGAACTTGTCATAAATCGTAAGCGTGCTCATATAGTATCCATATTGGCTCATCCTTACAAAAATAATCTGATTGTAAAGGAAAGCCCGGCATACAAATCCATTCAATTACAATTGTACCTTTATATTACGTTCCTTTACGTTAGGAATTGCTACTATTATTCATTCTGTGATGCTGTATGAGGTACTCTCTTATTAGTCTGTCACATCGATGCCCTTGATCTTTATTTGCTTGCTGTCACAAAGCACAGCCCACGTTGTAACTTCTGTGAATTACAATGCTATATGTACATGATTTTGTAAATTTTAATAATTTTATAACCCAATGAAACTTCAGGGAATATATCAATCCATATAAAATCTAAGCACCGAGTGCGCTGGAAAACTGCGCGCATTATAAAACCTAATGTTTGACTGTAAAATGTCTTATTATTTTTTCTGTGATGTAGTTAGAGCCTGACTGTTAGAGGTGAACTTAGATTTTAGAAGATGATTTTTTAAGGCGAAAAGAATTTGGCTATTTTTATATTAAACTAGCGGACCCGGCAGAAGTCCTATTCTCCTATTCGTCCAACCTATTCTCAGACCTACTGAATATACATTAAAAAATATCAAAATCGGTCAAGCCGTTTCGGAGGAGTAGGTACGGTAACTAAAACTGTGACACGAGAATTTTATATTTATAGATATTAATGGAATATTTTTTATTTAATCGGTTCATACTAAAATACCGATTCCTACAATTTTATTTTATAAAGTTTTGGTACGACCTTCTAGTCTAAATATAGGAAATCCTCGCTCATCTCACTTAAGTAATGTTTTTATTAGTTCATTATTAAGTATAACATATATTTTTTTATAGTCTTTTATGAAAAAAAATGTAAACATACAGTCGAATTAGAACCTCCTCCTTTTTTGAAGTTGGTTAATTAATAACAATGGTCTTTAATGTCGTTGCGATTGCGTTAATTTCTTATTTAATTTAAATTCAATTCTATGTGCCAACCATTGATAAAATTGAGCTATTGTTTACAGGAAAGCTACAGGATCTTTCGAAAGAAAAGTGTAAGAGAAGAAAGTATCTAAATTTAAATAAAAGTAGACACTTAGGTACTTACGATGCCTTTAATTAAACATATAATAGGTAGTTATTATACGTGTACCTACCTACATTACTTTATGTCACAAGTATACTTAGGTCATTTGAGAAATACGAGTTCAAAGAAAGATCGACATTAATAATGGCCAAACACTGGCCCAGCGTTGGCTCCAGTGTGTTGGCCCAACGTTAACTTTCCGTAATTTTATCATTTCAATTAATTCAACTAATTGTGAATACTCGGTCAAATATTTTTATCTAAGTATTTGGTTTGGTTTTGTATCTTTTATGTAAACTTCAAAACAAAAAACTACTTTCCAAACCTAGTTAAATATTGTTTTGTATTGTTGTCACTAAATGGCTCTGTGCTGTTGGTTCTTACCTTAGGAACATCGTTCGTCTTAAAATGAGTTCGACTCCGGCTCACACTTGCCCTGTTTGTTTACAGACCTACCTCGTAACTAACGGCTCTTTATTTTCGTGCTCAATCCGTTGTACGTTTAAAATTTTGAACTATTCAGCTAATTTTCCTGGACGCATATTTCAATAAACAGCCATAAACAAAGCAATTTGCTGGCGGTGACAGCATCGGCAAGCGTCACGCACGTCACGTCGCGCCCGCGCCGCCGCCGAGTCGCGCGCAGTGACCACGCGTTCAACAACATTCGGACGATGACTTACCTTGCTCATTGTGTTTCCGTTTGCTGAAATTGGTTTTTTTGCACCCACTAACAAATCATTATTCAAGATTCCTTTGAATATGATTTAATTGAATTTAAAAATTGATTTAATTACAGCGTAACCCGCTGTTTTAATAATAGTTTCATACCGTTACGATAAATTCTGATGCTTACGTCGACCTAAATATTTTTCCTTATCGACAATTATGTGATATGAAACAGGAATTTACGCTTTTACAGCAGCAATGAACAGTTATACTCAGGATTTATCTGATATCTATAGCATTTTATTTTTATAAATACAAAATTCCATCGCGTCTGTTACAAAAAATAAATTAACTTCTCCGGTTACAATCGATAAAAAGCGAAGTGTTGTAATAAGTGAAGTACCTAAACCAAATGGCGCGAGACGTTTTTTTTATTTATTGGTTTTCTTTGTAGATCACGTCTTTAAATTTGCCAATGAGCGTTCCCAACTTACGTTTGATTTGAGATCAATATTTGGAGACAGAAATTGATAAACTTTTTTAAAATTCGTGCAGTAACGTCACCCTACCTAAGGAGCGTAACCGTTGCTTCCTGCGGTTCAAACTCAATTAAAACTCATTGCAGGGGCGTGCGAACTGACCGAAAGTCGTCGTTCGATCGCGCTGCCCAGCCAATGCGCGGTCGCAGGCGCAGGCGCCCGGTCTGGTCTGACACGGTGGGTCCCCTTACCCCACAGGAAATAGTGCTCGTCCAACTTGACTCCGCGATTTAGGTCAATAAACCCTATCTTCGCATACCCATTCATAACATTTGACTATCAACCTACACCTACTCAACAAACGCTGTAGATTCGTGGGTACTCAACGTTTTAACTGACAAATTACTCCCGCTAACGATCAGGATAATATGAAATCTGAAAAATCAATAAAAACGTAGAATTTTAAAATTGCTGGTATGTCAGCCATTATTAAAATTTCAGCAATAATATAAGCGAGACTAAGTACATAAATCGAAGCCGACATTGTTCGGAATAGCGTTCTCAGCCATCGAGCTTCGCTGTATAGTCCAGTTTGTAGATTATTTATGGAGAATCAACAATTAATAGCTCTTAATTAATTACCCTGCTTACATTCCTCTTATTCCAGCCAGAATTAACTTTTTGCTACGAGCCAATGCAATGCACAGATGATAACGTTCCCAAATATAGTAACTTTTTTTTTTATGTCACTAGTGACAACGAGGCAGGCGGGTCACCTGATGGTAAGTGACTACCGTCGCCTATAGACATTAGCAATACCAGGGGGACTGCCAACGTGTTGTACACCATATTACAATGCCGTAAGGGCAAGGGCAACTGGCTCTCAAGTGCAACTGCCGGAACACACCAACAGGTGCTTGGCGACAGATTTTCAACTTGAGGGTGGTAGCCAGCCAGTTGAGTATCACCTAGTACCCTACCACCGTGCTGTGGTTTTCTCACGATGTTTTCCTTCACCGAAAGCTCAAGCTCATTGTAGGATTCGAACCCACGACCTTCGCCGCGGTATTCGACGTCACTTACCACTGAGCTATCATCGCCTTAAACTGTTACATTCTATCAGCCAACGAGGTACTACCACCGAGATTGTGGCATGATATCACATTTTAATAACAAAATTAAACATCCACGATATGTAAATGAACTATTTTTCAAGTACTTAATATTGTTTTTTGACTATAGCAAGTTTTAAAGTCACATTAAATAAAATTATGTGTAGAATTCAAGTAAACGTTCAAGCTAAGATCGTGACCAATTAGTTTAATTGACATTAAGTCTCCGCACATGCAGCCAAGATCACAAAAATGTACCTAATTAGATACTCGTGCTGTTAAAAACTGTTTGAGACCTAATAGGAACCAACGAAATGTGGTCTACATTGCTAGTTCATTGTAACATAATAATATTACTCATGATTCCCCGAAACCACCTAATTCTCATGCAGGTCCTCTATATTATAAAACAGAAAATTCGACTTCGACGCTGATATAAGTAAGTAACCATAGTACACAACAGTCATTGATTGTTGTTTAATTTTATCTCTTATAGTGATATTTATAGAAGAGCCAATTAAAGATTTTTAATTAAAAATGAGTTTTGTGGTCTTCCAATTTGTTGGGCAAATAGTAATTGTTAGATAAAATAATCATACAAGAAAAGGCTTTGTGTATGAGCACGATACACGGTGGAACGTATTGCATTAAGTACATTAAATTAATCACAATATCTTATATGAATTAACCGCTTAAAAAATTCAAAAAGATTAATTGTTAACACTTGCGGCTGATTTAGGTATGAATTGGTGTACACGATAACGCCCCCATGTTCGGTCGACCGCGTATGACCGACATTGGCTGGCGACCATAGATAAGACCCCGCCAATATTTTGGCATGTCTAAAAGTAACGATGAACAATTCGCCACTACCACTACACCCAATTGACAAATCTTTCAATTATTTAAGTTATTAAGGCATAACCAAGGTCTTATTTAAAAAAAAAATATTTTCATGGGCCTAACTTTTAACGGCTTTTCTGTACCTATCTATTGTAACTTGCTATTTATGCTCGTGCTTCATTATGGGACAAAAACTGTTTTTCAAACTATTGTAAGGATCGCTTCTAAAAAACATTCATGTTTGTTATAACTGTTGCATAATTTAAAAGTTGACTTGCCATGTTTTTAAAGAAACTAACAAAGCAGACGTTGAAACAACTCATTGCCATCATTGTATGACTGTGTATGGAGTTAATGGACACAGAATAAAAGGGCATGAAAAAGGGCATGGCAAAGTACCGAAATAATGATAAGTGTTCGAATACCTAACTTACTTAATTTTTAATCAAATAAATGTATTCGAACTTAAAATTTTAAGTAGAAGGTACGTAGACTACGAAATTAGCATACATTTCGTAGTCTACGTACCTTACGTACCTCTGTTATGACTAACTTAATTCCATATCAGAAACTTCTGACAACATTTCGAATTCAAATTCATGTTTATCTCATTCATAACCAACCTACATTCTTTAAACCTCTTTTTTGAATAGTTACATGAAAAATGAGTACCTACCTAAGCATGCCACGTAACGCGATCACTATCGTTCTATATGACTTTACATTATAAGAGTCGAGTATAAAGTAAGTCTTGGGGCCCGCGATTTCTGTCTAGTGTCTACCACTGACTCAAGGCCCGCGAGTCATTGCCACGCTGCGGGCTCTGCGCGTGATTGCCAGTCGGCTCTACCCGACCGGCCGCGGCCGACCCGACAAAATCCGAATCGACCGTCAAATGACGTTCTTCAACAATCTTATGCATTGGTGAATTTATAACCATTATGTAAAACTTCTTACATTTTACATAGATTTTATTTATTTATCGTCAAATTATCAATGGTTGACTTATACATCAGATGTTGGTTGTTTTAATACCGGCCCTGTACCTACTCTACGTGTACCAATAACTGCAAATCTTTAGGTCGACTTCTCTTTGATCTGGATCAATCACTATTGAGTTCACCAAACACCTAAAATATTATTATTATGAAATCCAAACTTATCTTCGCGGTCGGTGATATTATGAAACCCTACATCACAGAATAAGATGTATCTGTTTTCTTTGATTTTAATCTAGTATTTTTATATTCTAAGTAGCTAGGTACCTAGGTACCGTTGTAACAAGACTGTCTGTCCTTATTAATAAAGGTGAATTCATGTCTGATCAATGAATCAAAAAATGTTGACACTTGGTTTGCATTTTGATCGATACGTTGAGGCATCGCTGAAGTCATCTTTATGTATTTGGCTGAAAAGTGTTCTTATCTAGGGCAATGCCTATTTATGACCGTCTTCTCGATATTGCCACACTGTTTATGTCACTATGGAATCGACAGGGTATATTTCCTTGTAAGTAACATTTTAAAACTGTTCAAAGATTTCAGAGACGTAAGCGTAAGTTATTCGAACTGGTTTTATGGATGCGGGCCGTTCTAATCCGGAATAAGGCGTCAATGGTCCCGAATTACCTAGTTATGTAGTTTATAGATGAGTTAGCGACTCAAGTTTTACCGCGAGATCGAAAATTACTAGCAGTAAAAACGAATGGTTATGGGTCTCAGGCACTGAGATACAGGAATCTCTTGCTTATAAGTTATAAATACTCGTATTTCTTAATCCATAATCTGTAAGAATCATGGCGATATGTACTTATATTGATTGTACAAATAATGCATGGTGTTCATTTAATAATTTATAAACCCATCATAGTCAAAATTACTAAAAGTATGTCTGTTAATAGTTTAAGACTTTAATTCTTAATTTTAAATGTCTGAAAACTATATTAATTCAGAAGCTACGAATGTGGTTAAATTATTGCCCCAAAAATCTGATGACACATTCAGGGGCGGCTATTGAAGGTAATAAGTAAAGCAGTTTACAAACTCGTATTTCTCTTCGTAATTTAATAATAGTGTAGCCATGTAGTTTTTTATTATAACAAGACTGTGCGATGTTAGGTACATTGTATCATAAAGTTATCAGCGTCGTTTTGGCGAGCATCTGCCGAAACTTAGTGCTGTGATGTGATACCAACGGCAGATAAACGTTATCCTTCGGGTTCACGGCCACGCTGTGGGGGCAACATGCTTGTAAAGCAATCATCCTGCGTAAATGTTCTCTTGTCCGTAACATATGGGCTCTTTATACGGCGGTTTAGCATAAAAACTGCGGTTTATATTACATACTATCGCATATTCACAACATACATTGAACTTCATCATGTGGTGAATATTTAGGCATGTGCTGGCTACGAATATTTTATATAACACTAGGCATCTCAATTATTACCTATATCAAATATGAACAAAAACCGGTCGGATTCGCGCACCGAGAGTTCCTTACAAATTTTGTAGTTTTTTTTTTAATTTATTTTATTCTGTTTTTTGTATTTGTTGTTATAGCGGCAACAGAAATACATCATCTGTGAACATTTCAACTGTCTAGCTATCACGGTTCATGAGATACAGTCTTAGTAAATAGGGTTACCGTTTTTACCCTTTGGGTACGGAACCCTAAAACAACTAACTAACTACGTGATACTCGTACCTTTAAAATAAATACAGTTTACAATCGTTTCCCTAATAACGGCAGGCAATTTAATTATTGAACAATTAAACCGTAAAGCTAACACGGTGCCTTAACCCTACATTATTACTTTCCTTAAATAAGTTTCCTCGCATATTAAAATCCTGCGGAGAAATAACTATTAACTGACAATTAATTAAATAACCGTGATATTTGTTCCCACGATGACGAGACTAGTCGCTTCAAACATCAATAATCGCTTACACTGCGTCATCGGCATTTGTGAGCGTTTGATTCTTCTAGCAGAGATAATCAGCCCACACGTAGCACTTATTAACTAACGTCTATTGACAAACCAGTTGCTGGCGATACAACGGATCCAAGGAAATATCCGCATCTAAATCGTTGCTATATGGGCATTGAGCTACAACATTCGATCTAGCTTCTTCACTGTTATCATCTTTCAAGGGCTTGTGTAGGTACCTACAGGCGGACGTAGTCGCCGGCCACGTCCATGATAGAATCGATATCTGTAAAACACGATTTTCCTTAACGACCAAATACCTACATAATACTTTTATCAATTTATTTTAATTCAATTATTTGCTTGCTGATGAATGGTAGATTTTGTCGGCGTGTCTGTCTAGTTACTTTGAGAAGAATGTACGAATGTTGTGTTTTTGATTCGTTGTAAGTAGCCTGCGGTCGTTTCCAAAGTAATTTATAAATTAATTTAAATTTCCATTTGGAATCCATTTAATGTACAGATTAAATAAGTGAATTGCGCTACAAGTGATTTGCAGATTTTACAAAAGTGTGGGTATACCTAAAATATTATTATTATTATAGGGCCAATCACAACAACAACTTACGCAAGGTTTTTCTTATAAATAATTGATTTTACTATAGGAACCAGACAACTCATATACCTACTACTACATTATATAACTTTTTTTTATTAATTCTATACTGTCCTGGGTTGGGAATCGAACCCATGACCTGTGGCGTGAAAAGCTGCGTGTTCAACCAGCCCGTCATTTGACAGACCCTTTGGTAGGTAGTGTATTGTTCTGGTGAAAACACGAAGCTGTCAAAGATCCATCAGTTTTTTTATAGCTATACGGCTTTTGAATATTTCAAAGGAGTGACATAATCACTATATGTATATCCCAAGGTCGCCAACGTGTCAACTATGGAATCTGTAATTTATAACCGCCTGCTTCCGGTCAAGATAATGATATCTCTAAATATAAGAATGTATGTAAGCTTTATATATAACGAACGAACGATGTATTTAACATAACCTGAAATGCGTGTAACTATGTTTGTAAAGTTCAAAACACTAATAAACTGTAAACAGTGTTAGTTCAATTCATCTAGAAGTTTTTGCTTTGCATATTTAAATATTTGATAGGAAAAGCTTACTTATTCATAAAATTTTAAGTACTAAGTGATCTAATTAAATAAACATACTAAGGAAGGTAAGGTATCACAAATGTACTATACTTTTGTATAAGTATTTTATTATTACTATACTTTTCGTTAAAAGGCTAAAGTCACCCAAAATGATCAGTAAGTTTTGCATAAGATGAACCGTACACTTATGATTCTAATTCTGATAAAATATACATATGTACATCGCGGTGCTAGAATAAAGACAATAATAATTATACCGTCAACTAGAACGGTTTACTTCTAGTTTGCGGAGTCTTCTAAATAAGTCGACCAAAATTAAATTACTTCCTTGTCGCTCCCTAAGCAAAGACTGTGGCAAAGAGTTCCGTCCGACCGTATCAAATGGGTTATACGAGTATGCATATGCAGCGTAACTTTGTCTTGTAAAATTGAGTAGGCTACGACATAAGTAGGTATCAACTTCGGAAACCTGCATTATGCATGTACCTTCATGGACTTCATTTTTTTAACATTCTATGAAACATAGATAGCTACCATCTTATATGGCTAATAGAGCTGTTAGACATACCTACTTACATAGAATTTATTTTATATTATATATATTATGAATTAATACCGGTTAAATAGATAATATATTCGTGTCTACGTACACAAAGATCCATTATTGTAATTTAGTTGAAGTTTGAGGGACTGTACCCCCATACAGGTCTGATATTGAATATAGGTAGGTACTGTGCAGTTTGTGAATAGGCACAAATTTATGTTTGGCGAGATTGCGTGCCCGAGCGCGACGGGGCAGTGCCGGTAAAGGTAAATTGGTCTCACATCACGCTACGAAAAGCGCAGTATAAACGGAACATTAGGTATGTGGGCAGGTACTTATTAATCGGACAATCGTTCGTTGGCGACAAACGTTTCTGGCCGATCGCGGTTCCCACGGGGCGGGTGCCGGCGATCATTCCGGTTTTTGCCAACTTGAATGTTTGTTGTCAAATTAAACTGAAGTCCATTAGTATGCGCTACTCGACCAGTCGAGCGACTATTCATTCATAGCGGTTGGAATGCTAGATCGTTCGTGGCTCGCCTCGACCGACCTTCGCCGACCGCCGCCGCCGCGCGGCTGCTAGGCAAAAAGTGTGTGAGCTTTCGTGATCCTCCGACAACTATGTGGATGTACCAGAGTCCACTACCTTATCCGCTTCATACGATAGCGCGCCTCCGCAGGACGTTACTGCCCTTTAATTCACTTTATTGTACGACATTGTCAACCGCTTTGGATCACTTCGATTAATTAATTCTTAATATAGTGACCGAATGACATTGATGCCTCCAGGGTATAAACTAACCGAAACATACATTCTAAGAAGTGACCAGATTGTGAGATTAAATTGCTCACCGTCACAAGTAGAAACCATAACGTTGGCTCACAAGTTACAAGAATGAATGGTTGCCATTTGCGAAATGACAGAGCCGTGACATCATGTAGCACAGTCACTAGTTGATCTCTGCCGGTTTTTGCTCCGAATAATTTACAAAACATTTTTATGTTACCCTTACAATTCAATATTTATCAGAAATACAAATATCTATAGATAGTTATGTCAACGATACAATTTAATTTAGTTTTTACAAAATTAACCATACATACCTAATAGGTACTTAAATCAAAAGGCGTAATTTCCATGTTCATAGATCTATCTTTCACAAAATTATGATTTGTTTAAGCGCGATCAACTCGTTGCTACGCCCGACAATTTTTAAGTCAGTAACCTCATAATGGTATGCTGTCTGATAGAATTTTAATTACTCTTAATGCATTGCCAATTGATTTTGCAGTTTACTTCACTAACATACATTGATTTAGAAAATAATACGATTAAGGCAAAAGTTCTATAACTTATTTATTTTTGGAAGATTTACAGGAAATAAAATTATTGAATATTTTAATGCTAATAACAAATCTCCGCCGATGTAACTTATACGTGATTAAATTAGAATTATATTATTAGTTTGCTAATTGTTGAAATTTAGCTTATTTTTTGGTATATATTAGACCAATTTGGATACCTAAATTAGTACCTATTTATTGTAGGTACACGTATGAATGTGAAGAAAAGGCAATCGATGTACTAATAGGTACTGGGGCCTCGGTGCGCCGCTGAAACCCATCGGCACCTCCGCGATGACGTCACTCCGGACGCGGTCCGCGTCCGCGCCGATCAAGGACAGTAAACATTACCAGGTCAATGCACGCGGCTGTCTCTAGTCGTTTTTTTTTTTCAATTTGGCCATGAATGCCCTACCAACAGCCGTGAAGAATTCTGCTCAAAGAGGCCCACTAATGGATACCCACAGCACTGTACCTATCGTATCACGATGAAGACGAAGGACAACTTGTAATACTATTTACGAACACAGATGTTATGTTATGGGTGAAGGTGACGAAATAAGTAAGGAATAATTTGATGTTTAAACTACATCTCTGTTCCTTGTTAAATATTACCTATACCTAAATATTAAGTGCTATTTATTTAGGTTTTATCATGGTAAGTAAGTACTGAATCTTGCAGTAGGTAACTCAAAGTGAATTATGAAACATATTTTTAGAACAATAGGTATAAGAACATAGAAAGCTGTTATTTAACCGTTCTCCACCTAATTTATTAACTGGTTCTATTTGATGGTCCCTGTTGCCATAATATGCAGTCTAACGACTTTTGTCTGACATGTATTGGATGGCATTATAAGATTGCCACTAAACATTCATATTTTGAGCATATAATTTAAAATTGTGAAAGTCAGTTGGTTGGTAGCCCTGTCGAGACGGGTGAGTGGCCGATATGGACCAACCAACTCTCGCGCACTCGCTGTACCGACTGTAATGAGGGGAGTAGGTACACTATAGAATAGACTGCATCTTTCGACTCACTGATCAGTGCCTCAGTCTACACTACAGTAGAAAGATGCAGTAGTAAAGGTAGGTGAGTTTAGTGCATTCCTCAGCGCTGCGCGGCCTCAGACTTTCAAGCGCAACGCCTCTTTATGCGGTAGCTATAAATTACAATGTTTACAACATCCTCATACACATAATTTATAAACGAATATTCTATGTTTGATATATTTCTATCCCCATACATTTTATTGACATATTTATTTATTAATGACATAAAATACAAACTTTTTATAGTACCTAAACGTCAAAATGTATGAAAATATTTTGTCGAGATTTCTGAGTAGGTATGTCATAGGAAATAGTTTTTGCGCAACAATAAATTAAAAGTTCAAATACCTAATTGTATAAACAAAACCTAGATTCGCATTTTTATTATGTTAAAATATAATTAAAATCATTACCACTTTTACAAACAATAAATTTCAAGTAGGTACCTGAACGATTCATCACACCATAGAATAAAGATATGGCTAAAATAATAGCAACCGTTATGAAATGGTGTGCACTATGCTATGCAGCAAGCAACCGATGCGCTGTACCTACCTGTAATTTGTCGACGTTTCATATCGTTCGACATTAAAATCCCCCATTGTCTCCGATTGTTCCACACCTAGTGAGAGATGAGGCTTTGTTTCATTAAATTCACATACCATGGTGAATGCTTACATATGTATTTATTCCAATTTAATTTGACACAGTTTTGTAAGTCTTGCACCATCGGGAGCCGGGAGTGGATCTACAATTGTTTCGGAATGATAGGACAGGACAGGAGAGTCAATCCTAATATTATAGTTCACAGCGCGCCGGCAGAATCATCTAAATGTCATTGAGACGGCCCCAAATCAAAAACCATCCCATCTAGGCTTTGTGCTTTTCGGTCGGCCACATCATGACTAACCATGGTGAGATTGCGGTCAAACACAAGCTTATCCTAAAATAAAAAAGCCTACTAACCACAGATTTGATCTCTTGGTAAAATATTCTTCGCATGGTATTAGGTACTACGGGAGGGCCGCCGAATAGGGTGAACAGTTCAGGGCTACGATCAGAGGCTCTCAAAGATTTTAAATTGTGCTTCATCTATTTAAATCATTTTTATTTCATTAAAGTAAGCGCCGTCCATCTTTTTATTTTCAGTGTTTGTTATGTTACTGTAGAACTGTAGGTAAATAAAGATATGTATATAATTATGCTCTAAGGCAGTCTAAGGTACCAAACAACCGACCGATATTATAGTGACTTGGTTTTCTACGAAGTAGGTCATCGGGGTAAATCTCTTAAGAATACAATCCCACGCCACTAACAAACAAGTCATACAATGGATATCAGTAATTGCTTAGTGTCATTTATCGAGCTAGTCTATCTCACAGCGAAAGCCTAGTACGCTCATTATTATTGTAAGATTGACATGTCAATTTGTGCGACGTATATGAGGTTTCTAATGATGGAAACTGTCATAACCTTATTATTTCTATGAAATACTTAGATACCTAATATAAAACAGTAATCCGGCCAAAATATACTTACTTGTATCTTTATAAAGTGTAACGCAGTGGCATAGCTTGAGAGGCGGCAAAATGTATAATAAAAAAAAATTGTACCATTTCATTTGATATTTATGTCGCACCAATTCGGGCCGATTAGTTTGAGCACGAAACATTTTATTCCTTATTCTGTGACGAAGCTGGGGAATCCCCTTTCTTTAAATGAATACCTATAGACGTCTTGCTTGTTGTAGCGACTGACAACTAATGCCAACAAATGCCAACATTATCTGTACTGACTTCCAGTAATTCCCCGTATTTTATTTTGTGCTCTGATTATTTACTTAGCAAGAATGACTTTATTCATATAAAGAAAAGTGTTCAATATTGTGTACTTAATGCAAAATAAGTCACATTAAGTCACTGAATGATGATTGTTTTTCGAAAAAGTTTTTTAGGATTAGGTACAGTATATTCTAGAAACTTTTGAGTTTAAAGACCTCAATGATGGCGAATTTTGCCGGCGACCCGGGCGCGGCTGAGCCTGAAACCCTTTATCCTGCTAAGCTTCTTATCAATTAGATATTTTAAGTGTTAGTGACGTCGAATGTCGCGGCGAAGGTCTTGGGTTCGATTCCCACAATGAGCTTAAGTTTTCGTGAAGGAAGCCTTAGCACGATGGTACGATACTTTGTAGTACTCGTACTGGCTAACCATCCTAAAGATGAAAACCTCTCCTCTCAGCAAGCACCTACAGGTGTATTCCTTCACTCTACTTGAGAGCCAGCTCCATTCTAGACCGTGTGCTTACCACCTTCGGTTTACTTACTATGGTGAAATTGTTGACCAAAGTAATACTTATTTGGAATCTGAGAGGCATAATGACAATCATAGATTTTGTGATTTCTTTGATATGAGATGTAATTTGTTCATCTAAGACGCAGTTTGCTTCTAATAAGGTACCTATTAAATAAAATTGACCCCTCAGGTTTAGGGCTCTGCCCCTCAAGTAATCCACACTAATCCCACTAATCCTACTAATATTATAAATGTGAAAGTTTGGATGGATGGATGTATGTTTGTTACTCATTTACGCCAGAACGGCTAAACGGATCTGGATGAAATTTGGCATAGAGATAGATTATAGTCTGGAATAGCACATAGGCTACTTTTTATATATCCCGGGAAAAGATAAGATGCCACGGGAACGCGGGTGAAACCGCGGAGGACAGCTAGTATTATAAATGTGAATGTTTAGATGGATGGATGGATGTTACTCTTTCACGTAAAAACGGCTCTACGGATTTTGATGAAACTTGGCACACAGGTAGATCATATCCTGGAAATATACATAGGATACTTTTTATCTCGGGAAGGATAAGATCCTTCGGGAACGCGGGTGAAACCGCGGAGTCAGCTATCATTATAAATGCGAAAGTGTGTCTGTCTGTCTGTTACCTCTTCACGCTTAAACCGCCGAACCGATTTAGATGAAATTTGGTATAGAGATAGATGGAACCATGGAAAAGGACATAGGATGCTTTTAACACCGGGAAAAGATCGGGAACGCGGGTGAAACCTCGGGGCGGAAAACTAGTAAGTAATAAAAATATAATCAATGCAATGGTGTTGAATATCTAAAAAAATCTGTCAATACTAGATTTCCTATATAAAAATATAAGCAAATCTTTAAAATTATAAGCAAGGTAAGTAATTCAACACATTTTATGTCAATATGACCTGAAAGTGCCTATGTATTGTAAGGTTTATCCTCGTGCAATGCCAAGGGCGAGTATTCTAGTTGTTTTTGTGAGGCATTGGCTATTCTTTCCTTTTAGTTAAGTAGAGAGTCAATCGC
The DNA here is from genome assembly GCA_951361185.1 of Ochropacha duplaris. Taxonomy (NCBI): domain Eukaryota; kingdom Metazoa; phylum Arthropoda; class Insecta; order Lepidoptera; family Drepanidae; genus Ochropacha; species Ochropacha duplaris. Next base: position 5,068,854 of record OX592695.1, on the reverse strand, counting down.
TGGACCGATGAACGGTGCCGGCTGCATTGCATTCCATTTTGCCGCGTTCCTTTACGCAGTCTCGAGCCACCTCGAGCTTCCAAGAAAGAGTGACGTCCCGCTCGCACTAGGTAACCATTCGATGTTATTACCGTGTTTCGGAATTTTGTTCATTGTTTTCGCTCAAAACTCATTTCAATACCAGTTAGGAAACACTAAGCACGCATCGGGCCAAGAGTCTACCAACAATTACCAACTACCGCAGTTTTGTATTCGATTTCTTAAACTTTTTAAACTGATAATGATGATGATCAAATGATTCATATAAGTATCTTAATCACCAAATATAAGGTATCCGTTCGCACACTACCTACAGCGTTACATGAGATTTTCAATACTAATAAATTAATAATGTTAAATTCAGGAATAACTATAAAAAAATGTTAAGTGGTCACAAAACTAAATATATTTCAGTAAGGTATAGATAGAGTAGGTACGAGAACCTAGGCAAGGTCAGTTGACAGTTTGCCAGTCTAGCGACTCTAGCGACATTGTTTTTCCTCGATTACTTCGCGGTCACAGAAGCACTACTTACTACATAATGTACCTATATCGAATATGAGGGAAAAAACACTAGAAACAATAAAAGTGTCGCCCTCATATTGACAATGTCATGCAGACCGCGAACCGCGGTACGTGGAGGAAGCCGCTAGCTGACGCGCGGTTATTGCATGTGGTTACAGCGCACTTCCTATGGTTATTGGGTATAAGTCGTTGTTGCCACAAGAATGCAAAAAAAAAAACTCAAGACAAAAAATAAAATCGAGTCCAAAATAAGTTAAAAAAATATAAAAATTGTGTAGAATCTCTAATCTGACTAGGTATGTATATGTTTTAAAGTTAGCGAAAGATAAGGACATGTGCCATAGATAATCTCAAATATTCAACTGGTAGTATGGTACACCTACCGCCTACCTCCCTGACTTCAAAACAGTAAAAGACCCACTTTGTAGACTGTTTATTAAATTTTTTGAAAAAAAATAATTGAATTTTTATTTTTAAGTAATTTCTTTTGTTTTTTATACCACAAGTGACAACCAGGCAGGCTGGTCACCTGATGGTAAGTGGTCGCCTATAGACATTAGCAATACCAGGGAGAATTGCCAATGTTTTGTAGGTACCTACCTAATCACAATGCCTTAAAGGCAACTGGCTCTCAAGTGCAATTGCCGGAACACACCAACAGGCGACAAATTTGCGTAACTATGCCGCTGCATCTTGTAAATGACAACATTTAATTCATATACTGTAGTCAATATTGTAGAAACTATGTATTTTATATGGATACAATTATGTACCTATATTAAACAGATCGGCTTACCTAACATAGTAACTTTTCCTGTTGATCAGAAGCGATGAAATAAGTAAGAAATTTATTCTATTCAATTCATGCTCTAAAGACCCGTGACGATTTCAATCACGATTGAAATCAATTATTATCTCGATGCGAAGTGTCTTTGTGGCGATAAGTTTACATACTTTACTGTACACGTTCATTTAAAAAGCATTGGCTGATCATCAGTTAAATCGGCATATAAAGAGTACCTACTTAATATTAACAAAGTCTATTCATAATTGGCAGAGTAATCGCGTAACAAACATACAAAAAAAACATACAGTCGAATTGAGAACCTCCTCCTTTTTTGAAGTCGGTTAAAAATATTCAGATATGTACTTCGAAGTGTTTAATGTATTACAAAATAAGAAATAGTAGGTATAGTAAGTAAATCTGAAAATGTTGGTGATTGTAAAACAGCTTAATTTTCTTGTTTTTAAGAGTGTAGGCTTTACTATATTGACAGTCTACGTAAGAATCTGTTTATTGTACAGTGTTGAATACCTACCTACAGAACCCTTAGTACGCAATTCCAACTCGCACTTAACTAGTTTTCCGTGTTCTCCGGTAGTTAATTGAATTGGATTATGTACACCAGACCCATAAAAACCGATCAACTTTTTTGCTCCAAATTCTGACGAGTTAGTCACTGATTTTTCGGGTCGAAAACCTGAACTCACTTCAAAGAATCATGAAACATTCCATTATTGAGGTGTCTGTTGTGTTAAACCAATGTAAAAACAAATTAAAAACAAACAAAAGTTTTTGTAGGAAATCAATAATTTTATACTGCACTACTTTATACTTCCTATTTTTTTAAGGTAAGTACCACAAGTGTCTGTATGTGTACACCTTATTACAATGCCTCAAAAGCAACTGGCTCTAACGTGCAACTACCAAAACCTTAGTGGTTTATTGGACTAAGACCAAAACACACCAAAATGCTTGGCGACAGATTTCCAACTTGAGGGTGGTGGTGGTAGGTAAGGTAACACAAATAGATAAATTACTACATAACTAGAATAGGAAATATACTAAGGAAATTTATAAAATATTTGTGTTATCGAACACACATAAAATACGATTCTGTTAACTACCTCGAACTGTGTAAGTAACATCACCTTCTGCCATTGTAATCTCGACGCGATATTGCTGACCAAGTACCTACTACTTTCCAAAATTGTTACTGGATCTATAGACTGTCCTGAATTGCTATCACGGATGTCCCATCCTGCACGTACACATTGTTTCCTCTAACTACCGACAAAACTCTTATTAATGGCGAGCCAGCAATGCATATATAACGGCATCTCTAAAATTATTGTAGATCTGGATATTCTCAACATGAGCACTGCGATACTGAGACGCCGGCTTAGTCAGCAATTTTTCAATGAGGCACTTGAATCTATTTGAACTTTAATTTAATCAGTTATATTGGTTCTTTTTCTTATAATATGTATTAGCGACTTTAAGATTATATTATGTATCTATCTGTTGGCTCACCTATTTTTAAGTTGAAACTTTGTACCTTTTTTTTAAGCTGTTGGTCCCCCAACAAAATAAATAAATAAAAATAAATAAACACAGTTACTTAGGTACGGTATCTATACTGTGGTGGTAGCCAGCCAGTCGAGTACTAAAAACAAAGTACCACCGTGCTATGGTTTCCTCACGAGTTTTTCACCGAAAGCTCAAGTTCATTATAGGATTCGAACCCATGACCTTCGCCGCGATATCCGACGTCACCACCTAAGGAGCTATCATCGTTTTAATTAGACAAAACTGCATAACAATGCAGTTTTGGCATTTAATGAAATGGCAGATAGACAGACCGAGTTACTTTCGTATTTAAATTTAGTTACAGTTACTACCTAGTTTATTACTTACATTACATGTAAGTAAGTAGAGGTATTATATTAGTAGGTAGATAGAGTATAGTATTAGTAGGTTGTTAGTAAGGATATCATTTTGGTAGATAGGAATCTACTGCCTGGCTACTGGCTACCATTACTGGTAGGTAATTTAAGTACCAATGATTTTGTATAAAGTAGGAACTAGGTACTTTACATTTATAAGTACCTACCTAACGCATGATAACGATGTCGGACAATTCAATTAGTTAGGTTAGGTAGGTACCTACCTAGTAGTACCTACCTGTGTGGATATGGTTCCGTAGGTACTATCTACCTGCAGTGTGTGTGTAGTACATAGGTGTGGAGGAATCCGTCCCATTTTGAAAATAGCTAGGTGCCTACCTACGTATATTCATACAAACAAACCGATTAGAATGAGAAGCAAGAAACAGCAGTTTGACTAAAGCGTGAGCGAGCAAGAAAACGTGTTATGTATTATTATTTGAACGTCGAATGGAGAAACCTGCGTGCGGGCCTCACGGGCCCCGCCCGCGCCCGCGCGCCCGCACGCCCTGCCCCCGCGCCCCGCGCCGATCATATGTTCGACGGCGAGGCGCACTCCGGCTAGTCGACTACTCAACTCACTGCGATTCGGGCACTCGCCGTGGTCGCAACACAACGTGCTCATTCCACGGCGTTCGCTAGCGCACGATCAGCTGTCCGTGTCCGCGCAATAACACACCGCGCCGCGCCGGCATAACCCGACTCCGCGGAGCGAGCGAACATTCGATAAGCCGCAGTGCGGTGTGACATGGAGCTGCTGTGCGCGGAGCGCGTGAGTCCTGGCAGCGGGAGCGGGAGCGGTGCGAGCGCGCGGTCCGTGCCGACCGCGGCGCCCCGGAGCGCTGCGCCCGACCCGGTGCTGCTGCGCCGCCGCGTCCTCGACAACCTACTCCGCACCGAGGAGCGCTATGCCGTCACCACCAACTACTTCGGCACCGTGCAGACTGAGGTTACTCCTCACATGCGCCGCATCGTCGCCGAGTGGATGCTAGAGGTGAGCGCACTCGCGCCGCATGCCGCACCCACACCAACCGCCGCGCCGACTCCGCTCCAACCGCGAGACCCGAACGTTCGCCATTTTGTCTCGTTTTCCGACCACGTGTAGGTCCTGTCGTCGCTGGCGACACCAGTGGCCCCCGTATGCCCTAGCCACTGTCCGTCGCCCGACCCGGGAATCCCGTTCACTCCGCCACCTACCTGGTGGTGGAAAGACCGTGTTGTATTTGTGTTGCTTACTGTGTTTCCTGTCTTTACTCCAACTTCTTGTTATCTGTTACTTCAAGTGGGTTAGTTAGTAGGCAGGTATTTCACAGCTGGATGCTGCGTGCGACATTGTTTACTCGATCAGCTGATAATGTTTCGTTTCCACATGTAACATTCTTATAAGAACACGATGGCAATTTGAATCTTCGTCATCCCATAAAACTAATTTGAAATGCCTTATTACCTAGATAGAACCAAGATCTATTTACGTATACCTATGTAATTATTTAATTATATGAAAATTGATTGCAAACTGAGAAGTAGACCGATCGGTAGCGGTAGGTAACTGAAGTATACCTACGTTCAGTAACTGGTTGTGGGTTCTAGCGAAGCGACAGGCCGAGGGGCCCCGATGCCCGATGCCCGGAGTCCGGACGCGCAGCGCGGGCGGGCGCGGTCGCCGACCGATGCGACTCGCTCGCTCGTTCTATTTGAATAATCAGCTGATTTTGACACGCACACAGCTGACGCTCAGTTGCGCACTTATCTTTTGCTATTACATATAAATAATTGCTAGCGCGCACACAAACGTCATTGTTCAAGCTCGGTGACCTAAATGACGTTTAAAATATAATTTCTTTTGGTTACTATTTGGAACTTAACTCATAAAGTAAAATTTTTACCAAACATCGTTTTGACCGACGAAATATTTGTACAATAGACGCATTATTATCTTAATAGATACGATATAAGTAGGTACGAGTGATTGAAAAACGTCAGCTGTTTCGTGTAGGTATGGTAGGGGCCACGTGGAGCGTCCGCGCCGGCGCCGGCCGGCTATGTCTGCGCGACGAACGAAGACTGACATGACGTCATGCATGCAATAGGTGCAACGCTATGGCAAGGCAAGCGATGCATGGCGGCGCATGCGCCACCCGATCCTACTTCGCAGACACTCACCTCGTGGGTATACCTAAACCTGTTGCATACCAACGATTCAGCAGAAGCAGACCGAAACGAACTTCTGAGCCTGTAAGGTCAATGACACATCTGCAACGTGTTCATTTCACCTAGGTAGGCTACGTTTTTTAGTCAAATAATCACTTGCGCATCCTAGTCGTGATTCGTGAACAATGACTAGTTTCTATGTATAAAAGGTATAGGTAGGTTAGGTATTGACTTTACTTTTAACGTGCATGGCTGTCGTAGATGAACACTGGTTCTTCTACAACACTAATACGAACAATACGAACTAGGTACCCGGGACGCTATAGGTACCTACGAACGCACTGTTACAGAGATAGCAATCGCTAGTCGAGTAACCTAGTCGTTTTATAGGCGCCGTGCCTACAGTCATTTACTTTTAATAAAAACCAAATTACATGTTTCTTCCTATTTACATAGGTAACGCGTCTCACAGTTTTCACACTTACAGACATGTACCTTCGCTGGTTTTATACCTATAGGTGCACTAATTCGAATTTTAAATTAACATAATACCTACCTGCATAATGTTGAACTAAAATAATCGGTTATATATAAATCGGTTGCTCAGCTGCAAATAACCTTAACACACTTATTATAGGCACATCGATAATCTTTGTTGAAAAACGAATCCCAGTTCTGAGAAAAATCACAAAGAATAGTGGTAAACTCGTTTCGCTGAGCTTAGTAATCAGCTGACAGCGAAGTCAATAGCGTGAGATAGCCTGTTGAGAACGCGGGGCATGCCATGCACCAAGCACTAAGCGGGGATAGGTAGGGTACCTACTACCTACCTACGTGTTTTCACGAAGTTACGATATGGGAACATCGCCGGTTGCGAGTCGCGTTACACCGTGCGAAACTATGCGAGTATGCGAATTACAAGCAGCGACAATCCGTGTCTCTCATGACACGACACTCTCCATTTACTTTATGGTGCCCAGTTTAGTACTATTTGCTTTCGCTTTTCCCTACTTTCCTTTTCAGAGTTCACATACCTACAGTTGCAGCTAATCACTTTTGTAATTATTCGGTCTAATTATTATATATTATGTTCTTATAACTTAGAATGAAACTATGTATCAGGTAACCTAAAGGATACCTTATATTTACATGAGAAACACTCATCGAATGTCCTATGTCGATCAATAAATACCTATCCTGGGTAATTTCATAGATGCAAAGAAATATGCCCTCTGTTTCTGGCGTTGTTCTTATTACACTTATGCCATTAACGCTGATAAGAAATGTATCCAACTGCGGCAGGAAAGTAATGCGTTGTATTTATCGCAATAAGTGTATTTCCATTTTATACTACATATATAGGTTATCAGGAATTCCGGATGATAAACTAAACACGGTCTGGGTGCGGCTTTACTGACTCGCCGTTTCTTAGAATCATGACCGTTTATTTGTGTCATTGTTTCATATGTAAATTTGTTTCCAGTTGTGCGAGGACCAGGGGTGCCAAGAAGAGGTGTTCCCGCTGGCGATGTCGTACTTGGATCGGTTCCTGAGTACGTGTCCAGTGAGCAAGAGTCAAGTGCAACTGCTGGGCACCGCATGCTTGCTGCTGGCCTCCAAGCTGCGGGAGCCAGGCTCGCGCGCGCTGCCCGCCGATCTGCTCGTCTTCTATACCGCCAACAGCATCACACTCACTGATCTCTGCGTGAGTATCTTCTCAAATGTACACTACACATATTATTACTCCATCAAACTTTACTGACAATTAGTAACGTAAGTTGGAATGTAAGTTGTTCTTTTATAGGTGCATTGGGTATGTTACGATAAATACATGCTCATATTTTTGTAGTTAATTGTACAGAACAATAGTACCTACACGATCGTATAAGAATTCCGAATGAAGTAATAAGAAGATTTAATTAACTTTCCTCGTCTGAGGAAACAGCTGATTTCATTAATAATGCAGTTTCGTGTGGCTGCTTTTTTACATTGCTCACGCACGCGTATGCACTGATTTTACAGCTAGCTCTAGGCGCTTTCGTGTCGTTCACTCCGCAGATTTCTAAATCATTCGCGGTCTGAACATCCGTGAGAGATTGGAATTCCACATTTATGACGTTACATTAATTAAACAAATGACATGATCGTCTCCAGTTGCGTAGGTTCTATCTGGTAACACATGTGTAGTTCACGTCAATAGATAATAAATAGATAACAGTAAAAATGATCATGTTCATTACTTGGTCCCACGGCAATCGGCCACAGTTTTATAACTTCAGCATTCACACTTCACAATTCAAAGAGAACACAGAACTCGAATGGAACGTGCATCGCTTTGCCTGATGCAAGATTTATATAGAATCAGTTCGCAGTGCTACCAGACCACTCGATGTGGAAGCGACATCTACAAATAAAAGATAATACAAGTACCTACTTATTCTTATTGAATGTAGCTAGTTCAAATTTAAAATATGCTGGAACCTGTAGTCACCTATTTATAAAGTGACGTTCATGATAATTAGGCAAGTACCTAGTTTAGTATATTTTTGTGCTAGTGACTTACTAGGTACGTACGTACGTAGGTACATGTGTACACTGCAACTGTACAAGCATGAAGCACGCATGTTTCTGCGCCACACGGTGCGGTGCGCGGCGAGCTTTGTGCCCGCGCCACGTTGGCTCACCCACCACTGAGTCGAGTCACAGTCAGAGTCACCTCATGGCTCTTTATCGTCTTGACTGAAATAAATTTTAATAAATTCACATTCCCAATGTCGTACGCAACTGCATAATACCTACGCTTGTGTGTGTAGTTGATTATATTACTCAGTTTGCACACCTAGGCTTGGCCTCACTCATATACCTATTGCTCTCATGAACTGTCGTATGGTAGCCCATTCCAAATCTAAATTAAATACTATTATGTACTTACTTACTAAATTGCTGTGTGCTAGTTGTGTTAATTTTCTTAATTAATAAAATAGTGATTTTTTAGGAGCATTTATGTTGTAATTTAATGTTATTTCAATCGTTATTATGGCGCATTATGTTGTGCATGTTCGTCTCGTCGCAGTGTGTTGTGGTGAAGTCGGTTGCATTTCGGGCGCGGCGCGGCCACCCGGCGGGGCCCCGACTGTCGCCGCACTCCTCCCGTAGATAATAAGTGCACGCCACATTTTCGCGCGTCATAACACGAGACTCGTTTTTGCTCGCAAGTGCATACTGCATACCGCTGCACTTGTGTGCTGCTTATTAGTAGGTAACGGCAATTTCACTACTCCGTATATAAAGCACGTATAACTAAACTGGATTAGTATCAGAGCCGGTCAATTTGTCGATGAGATACAGATCATCATGTTTGTCAGTGAGTTTTGTTTGATAGTTAGTCAGATATGAACCACATATAAACACATAGGATCGTCGGCGAGGAATGCGACCGACAGGCGCGGTCTGGGAGGAGGGCTGTCCTGTCTCGCGGCCCGCGGCCTGCGGACAGTGTCCCCTAACGAGCCGACAAACTTCTCGGAAGAACAGCCGAACGAGCCTCGCGTTTCAATCAGACCAATTACAGCCGAAGCACGCCGCTTATTTTTTCTCACGCGTCGCGCCCGCGCCGCCGCGACTCCGCTAACCTCATCTCACGAAGCGCCAAATCTTCGACACTATGCCAATAAATGAGATCGCACATTCGACTATGGAAATTTTTCACGATCTACTTTTTTATTCATTGATCGTGAGGTGGGCATGCATACATACTTGCGATTATCTATAATAAATCTAGGTAGGTAGGTATCGTAGTATGAACTTCAACTTGGTACCAACTGTAAGTCATCGGCCGTATACCTCTTGGCGATATGTAGGTACCTACTATTAATTTCTTGGTCTTCTATAATTATTTGATAAATGGCAGTAGAGTATACCTTACCCGGTGAATAGTACCTGCTTGTAGATTGATCCGAAACTTAAAATTTATAGCGAATACACATTTTGTGTGTTTGCTTACGTCCTTCGGCTCGGCCACATCCTTACATGCCATAGTGAGATTCGATTTTGGTCACACACAGGTCACATGCCAATCTACAGTAAAAAAAATCATAAAAAAATCTTATTTATTACATTTTAATTTAATATTTCATACAAATTCATCATACCTAAAAATAATGCTACTTGCCAATTTAATTTAGACTTTTCCGTAGCTAGAACCTCTGTAGTATACTAACAAATAGTATTACAAAACAAAATTATATAGATTGTAATTAAAATGGTATTAATTGAAACAGCATAAGATTCGTAGCGTTTTCGTAGACCTTCTACGAGAAACCGTAGAGCCTTTGGTTTTACGACATATCACCAATTTTAGCTCAGAAAAACCATGTATGTTTCACTAACTTTTATTTTACTGCTTTCCATAAAAGTTAATAGTTATACAAAGGTACTTCGTATATACATTGTGTCTTGAATATAATCAAGCCGAGTAAGAAGCGGTAGGTTTTATTACGTACATTGAATAATTATTAAATTATGCTCATCCCATAATAAATAACTCATCCAAGTGTGACGAATAGCAAAGACTACCGGGCCCAAGAATATAATTAACTTTTTTAACGATTATAATCAACCAAGATAAAATCATATCTACTTTATACTGATTTCGTTTGATGTGTTAACTTCGTTGCAACAAAATCATGATAACTTAGAAATGGTGAAGAAGAATGAGTGATTGTGATGTCAGCAAAGAATCATACATAGCTGAACTTAATAATATAAATTAAATTAAAGAGACCCGGGATAAAAAAAAAAAAGACGACGCCTACGCGACGGTCGAAAGGAGACCAACAACAGCTGTTATGTATACAAAATAAGTATTTGAAGTTGTTGGTAATTTAATCTCAATATTGAAGTATTAATCTCGCCATGAGTCTTTGGTGCGGTGCGGGCGACGACTCGAGTAAGTAAAGAGGTTCGGCTCGGTGCGGACTGCGGGCCCGTTCAACAAGGTGGAGCAAAAAGAGCTCGCTCCGGCATCGGCATCCACGACGCGCGACGCGAGCGACGACTTGGTTCCCGCGCTTGGCGATCGGCATCGCCGCCAGACCATAAAACCTCGCGCGTTCTCACATCCACACTACCACCGTAAACGTTTATTATAATTGAAGCATAAGTTTACGACCGCGGTACCAGTTTGTCAAAAGAGAAAATTCAATAAGTATAGCAGCTATGGCACACTCTTATATTTGTTGTAAACTAGGTAATTAAGAGCACCATTGCACAGAACTTTAAGGAGGGCGCTTATCGAGACAATCGTGAATTTTCTACGAGGATTAATATTTGTTTCATACATTTTTTTTACCAATTCTGTTAATGATCCCACAGACTATTCCCCTATTTGAGATACCTATTTAAAAATATCCCTCGTGCTTAGTAAATTCTTTGTTGTGTAAGTGACGTCTTTAATATCGTTAAATGTTTCTGAATGTTGATATGCCTGCAGGCAGGCTGATACGAGTAGGTACAGACGTGTTATTTGTAACTACCAACATATAATATTTAACGTCCTACTTTATATTAAGCACTATCTATCTAGTAACAGATTACAGCATTAATTTTAATTGAAAAAAACTGATAATTTACTAAGTAAATGTGGTAATTTTTAAATGAAATTAAATAATAACTAATTAATGTGCTGTTATCGAGATTTGATGCGAAACAACATCACTTTTATTCGGACATCGAAGCCGACGATCAGCTGATTTCCTTTTCGCGAAATTTTTGTATAAAGTACACAGACACACAGTCTCTGACTGAAAACATCCGGCGATTTCTGTTGGGTATTATAAAAGACAATATCTGTTCGTTCCCCGTTCTTGCTTCTCATTCAAGTTACTAAACCATAATCAAGGCATAATCAGTAAAAGGAAATGAAAATTATTGTTTAGAATATGAGGAATGAGCAAATTAGCACGACCGACTGTTGTTTGCTGATCTCACGGCACGACTCCGCTTGTATCCGGTGCAAATGAAACTTCCCCGCGAAGCTAATGCGACAAAACAAAACGACGCCTCGCCAACCAACCATAGAAGAAAACATTATGCGTTCCTTCCATTGTTTATAACCGATAAGAAGATTGAACGATTAGGTTATGCTTTTTTATCCACTCTAAACACACATTATAGTCGCATGAGAATTTAGGCTGGCAGAATTTGAAACCTAGTATGCCATTGGTAAAAAGTCCTCGCCGTTTAATATCCGTGTTGTATGTAATAATATAAGTGATTATGTAGGTCTAAAGCAGAAATTGTGTTAACGAGTGTGTGGTAGGTAACCGATAAGTCGAGTGAAGGTGTGCATAGGTGCGCCAAGCGCCAAGGTGCATACACTCCTTGTTAAATTGTGTCACGTATTCCACTATTAATTATAATAGTTGCACACTAACGCTAACTAAACTACCTTATAATAATTCCAATTCTACTTCTGAACATTGTTGCCAACAATACTTACAAAACAATACTTTACTTTTTTACTTATACTGATGATTTTACTTATAGGTACTTTGCATTAGTAGATACTCAGGTCATCAAGTAAGCATTTAAAAAAATTACACTAAAATGTATAACCAGCGGTAATAAAATTCCAACTGGGTATACCAGTTGAACAAGTCGCCCTATGCGGGCGGCGGTCGTGAGGGAAGAAAAAATGAAAATTTTGTGGTTAGGAGAGTCGAGATGTGGAACGCGGCCGGCTGCGCTGCCATTGTACTGCGTCTGCGCCGCCAACTCCGCCAACTCCGCCAACTCCGCCAACTCCGCCTTTCCTATCTACACAGATAGACATCGAAGCTCTGCGAACAACCACATACTAAGTACGACTTATAATATACATAATAACTTGAGGTTTCGTAAGCAGAAGAATACGACGGTTTCTTTTTATTGTTTTATTAAACGTATTCTTAGTGTCTTACCTACGTTTTAAAATAAATACACGCACTAGGGTAATAAAATTATTATTTCAACATGGTCCCTGTATAAAGTAGATATGTAGCATATCTAAGTAGGTACTTACCATAACTTACTATGTTATTGTTTTTCGTACAAGTAGTACATATTTTAAAAGGAATTTGCTGATTTATTAATAAATCCCTTACGTAATTCAAGTGATTATTTTGCACGCTAAACACGTTTCGTATGCTCGCGGTGACTAAAGTATTGAATAGGTACCATGAAATGCTTTCTTTACGGTTTTAATACCTCATATCTTTCCTGTAATAAACATATATTAGGAACATTCCGCCTAACCTTTTTTTATTGTCATGCTGCATCTATCTATTTACAAAGCACATATATCTCGATACTGTGAGTATATAGCAATTTTAGATCCGTACTATGAACCTCAGGCAGGCCGGTTCTACGTGCACTTATCCGCATCTGGAAAATTCCTAAGCTTCCCAAGAGTTTAGTGGCCACGCGACACCGAGCTCATTGTTTGATTCTAATAGCGGCGCAGTCACACCGTTGGTTGAAATTGGATAAAGCATGGGAACCGAGTGTGGAATTCAGCGAGTGTGTCGCGGGCGACGAGGGCTGTTTGCATAGCTTGCTTTATTGGCTGTAACGTGGCTCGATAACTGCTGCGGCCGGCGCACCCGCACCGACCTCTAATGAATAACCGACTGGAAATTTATGAGCTGCATTCCATCCATCTCTGATTCACTTTATACGTGCATTTTCGTATGTTGGTACACACCTGCAGGCACAGCTTACAAATTAAGTTGCTTAGTTGCATCAGACGATTGGTTTATAGCAAATCCTATTCATAAAATCCTGAATTGATTGCCTCCACTGGCATAGACACATATCGAGAGAATAAGGCAAGAGGCGACATGTGCGGTGATCTTTATGAACGCATTGTTTTCGAAATGCTTTCAACCGGCCACATCGATAGGCCGAATCTTTTCATTTCGCGGTCGACCCGCATACTTACCTCCATTTTGTTAACCGCTTTTACTCACCTGGTCTTTTTAGTTTTCTATACATATTACTTAAGTAGTAGAAATAGTTTTCTCCATTTGCTTGCTTTTTCTAAGTAGCATTTCTCATTAATCCGTTGACGATAATGAAGCCCGGCGCTATAAATACTATATGTATAATTTTATTGCGCACACATACATATTATGTATTTCGATACACACACAGAATTCTTATTTCGATTTCCAGTGATGATACCTACTTCATTCATTCATAAACGCTATGCATAGAGAACTAAAGGTCCTAAGCAGTATTCTTTGCTGAGCGAATACAAGCTCTAATCTTAACCTTATGAGAAATACAATCGGATGAAGAGAGTTAACCAAGGTGCCGTCGCGCCGACCCCGCCGATTGAGTTAAGTAAACATCGAGTATTATCTGTCAACGGACATGCATCGCTGTACATTGAGTGAATGTACACGAAATAATCGAGTTATTCATAAATTTAACCGTTCGAGTAGATATCAAATGTTGGAGCAGCGAACATTACATAGCAATTGTAATTTTAATAATAAGTATTAATCTAGGTCAGCTGGTTGTAGGGAGATAACAAAATTATAAGTTGCATGAGTGTCTTCTTCGATATTCACAAATACAAGTCACTACCGTAATATAAAACTTAGCTTGACGCTAAAGAAAGAAACATCTAACAATACCTTGCTTCGTTTTATGCGACTCTGGCTGAGAGTTCAAGCGAGGCGACTTATTGGTTAAAGCGATGCAAGTGAGAGACTAAACATGGTCTAAAACAGTAACTCGGTACATTTGATTGCACAACAATGTGCCGGGAACTACCTACCTACGCTCCGTTCCGGGAAGTCGAGCAAAAGTCGCTACGTTTACGATTATAAGGCGGATGTGGCGGATGGAATGTTATTTTATTATCCTGGCAACTCGACACTTTTTTTTAATACTATAAGGTGCTTTGTAACTTAATGAAACCTCAGAGACAGTCGGTCATTAACCCTACAGAACCCAAGAACAATGCAAAATTATTGTTAGTCGGTACTTTTATCTGCAATGCTGAAACAAAACATTTGCAAATCTAATTAACTTTCCAAACGGAACTTTCGTGATTGTTCTTCATCATATTCAGGCTTAATACAACTCCCTTTCTTTTTGATTATCAATATTTTGAACTCATATTGTTGTCAACAGAGTTGGGAGCTGTTAGTGCTGTCAAAGTTGAAGTGGGACGTAGCCGGTGTGACAGGGCATGACTTCCTGCCGCTGCTGCTGACGCGGCTGCCTCTCAGGGGGCTCGTCAACACAGAAATGGTACAAAGGCATGCGCAAACATTCATCGCACTTGCTGCTAGAGGTGAGTTGTGAAATTTTATCGATTAAGTAGTACCTACTGAGTTTCTTTTGCTGCAATGTCTAGTGAACCAGGTACAATTCCTAGATTACGATATGGTTTCAGAGAACCCTATAAAGCGGTCTCCTTTTCTATAGGAAATATCAAGTACTTCTTTTTTAAGCCATTATAGCATTATAGAATAGCTATAATTATGAAGTCGTAGGTACTACCTATACGAATTGTACGATCGTTAAGTAATCGTCAGGTACCCATATGAATTCTTGTAAATGGAAACGACAAGTTTGTCAGTTATCGATTTGAGCATCGAAACGTTTTGTTTGCAACGGCAGACAGTAATTAGCATCTAGATACTTTGTCACGTCACGATATGTCGGTTCGCACCGCACCGCCCCACACCGCCCCGCACCGCCAACTGCGTTCGTCTCTATCGTCACATGTCACTGAACTTTTTACAATATACGTAGGCAATTTATGAAAGGATATTATCTGAAGTCGTAAAAGATTATATTATGTATCGGTGTTAACTATTACTAATCTGCGGCATCAGTAATTCGTTTAAATAGCGATGATGTTTGAAAAAACCGTAAAGCTTGCCAAGTTATCGGTACAAATAAAGCAGAAGATAATATAATAATGTAGATTCGTTAAGGTGGTCTATGTAAAAAAATACCTAGCTATTTAATGACATGTCTCAAAGTTTGCGTGCGTCAAATGATGGGTTAAATCATTGGTCAAATGACGATTTAATTGACATATACAAAGTCTCGAGTAATACTCAAATACGCAATTATGTAACAGCCTTCAGTCACGTATGATATGACAGTTCATTCGTAGGTAAGCATTAATGGTAGGTAGAAGTAATGGTTGGTCACGGGAAGTAAGAACGGAGCAGACGGGCGACGGCGCTGCGGATCAGAGTGATGAGATGTGAATAGCTTTGTTTACAGTGAGGGTAGAGTAGAGTGCGGGCGAGGACGAGGGCGGTGTGTGTGTCCTGCGCCCGCGCCGCCGGCATGGCATGGCAGCGGCGGCGCCTCCCACGCCGCTCGCCCGAGCGCATTCCAGCACGCCTCGGGACTCCCCCTCTCAACCCGCGACTACCTCCCGGCCCCCCGCAACCCTCATGGGATCATATGTTTTTGTGCAACGGTTTTTGTTGTTCGCCGCCGCTGTCGTGTTGTTTTTTGTTCGAGAACTTCACGCTCCAGCTCTTTTATTTCACTCGCTCCTCAGATATCATTTCTCACTTGTCACACGAAGGCTAATGCAATCATCTCTATATTATTACCCATAAGTGCCATCGGATAGATCATAAATAGCTGTCGGCATAGGTAATGTAAGGTATAGTGAAAATCTAGAGTGGTGCAAATCCAGTTTCGTTTTTTTTTAAATATCAACGTTTTTAGGATTACTTTTTACAACCATACTACAGGTTATTCTATTACCTACATAAAGAGTTTGTAAGTGATAACACACAAGTGTGATATTAAGAAGGAACGCGTTTAACTCTTCCCTCAAGGTGCGAGATGAGGCGTCGCGTCGTAGACGTTCAATTCGCGGTATCGAGCATTATGTATCATTATTTGAATGGCACAATTTACTCTGGCTGGAATCATAAGTTGTCGGAATATTTTTGTAATGGGTTATTTCAATGCGGACGTCTCTCATAACGTGAAGCCTCATTAGATGGGTATAAATCATGGTACATAGTATGGTATCTACTTGAATCATTTTTGTTCTATCGCGCCTGCTATACCTACCTTATTTGGTTAGTTAGATTTCTCGCCCAGATTAGTAGTGGAACTGAAAGCGAATTTTGCAAAAGTGCTTCCAGGAAGACTCAGCAAAAGTGCTGGAGTCTTATGGCCTTATTCATAATAAAATCGGCGATGTTTAGCAACTGCTTAGACTAACTGCTTCTCTATAGAAAATTTGAATTAAGAATCTGCTAAGCACTTACTAAATACCGTCGATTTTATTATGAATAAGGCCATAAGATTCCAGCACTTTTGCTGAGTCTTCCTGGAATCTTATCTAATGTCAGACATAGCCAACGTGAGCTGGATTTTGACGCAGAGCACGGACGTAAGTACAAGAAATTTCTACCGGTGAAAATTTCACTTCATAATCGTGCGCACAAATTGTAGTAACTAGTTACTACCACTAGTACTTTATACATTAATTGAACGATAAAGAGGTATATTTTAAGAAATATTCGCCCATGTCGTCTGTTGTACTAGTACTTCCACGTAACTGCCACACATGGTGGCGGTTTGGCCTCGCTGGAACGTTCACCTCTCGAATAAACGCGTAGCGCCACGGATTCTCGCGCCCGCACTGACCTGGCGTCTATTATAGTACCTACTTCATCTACTCTAACATTTCAAGGGCACTACGAATTGACAACGTATCCTTCTTAGTATCTGGCTATAGTTAAAACAATCATTACGATTATTCGGATAGATTCAAATTTCTCGATTGCACGGTTACGTCACTTCCTCCAAGTAGCATCGTTCCCAAAGCGCGATGCTTGCGGCGCGACTAATAAGGACGCGTATTACATCCGCTGCGTGTGTGTCCAGTCTACGTACCTTAGGTACCTTAATATCTAAGAGAGGTAGCAGAAATATTTATGTACAAATAAACATTTCTTGAGATCTAACTCACAGTACCACTCATGGTACCTACTAATACGTTAATCTAGTAACTCGTACGCTACGTAGCGGCAGGCTATGCAGTCTACGGTTTTGCTACGGCCGGACTGTGCTCGCGCCCGGTCCGTTCGGGTCGTAGAAACGCGATGTTTGATTAGCATCAGATTATGCAAATGCTCCGAGTGAGCGGTCGCTTTCGTTGTTTCATCTCCTTTTTATGCGTTCCCTCCGCCTGGTCGTTCCCTTTATCTCGTGTATGCCGACATTCAAATTAAAAAAAAAACTTTTAAATGAGCTGGAAGAGTGTTCGATATCCATGCGTTGGTCGATATAATGGAGTCTCTACTTAATGATGAATGGAGGGCCCTTGAAGGCTCCCTTCGTATTGTCTGCGACCTCATGTTTATGGGCATTGTGGTTTCACGCGGGTTTTCATTACTGCTTCGTGTAATACCGTGGGAAATAATTTGTTAAAATGCTTCGATACATTGCATTCGTAATAAATTATGTAGACCCTACGAATAATTCGCTATGTCTGAAAAATACATTTTGTGTTTTATGTTTCATTACCTACCTAGTTATATATTTAGTCCTTTATCGGAGTTCCTAACATATAAGTACAAGGTCGAATGGAGTCGAGTGAGTTTCCTGCTAAATTATCGCTTTTAAATTATTTTGTAATCAACAGTGCGGTTCATGTAATAAATTCCATTAACACCAAACTGGTAACAGCCTTCCATTTTTGATGGTTTTGGTATTCAGCAAATCATATTTCAAGTTCATTGCTAATAGAGTAGGACCTATATAATAATCTTCCTATATTATAAATTCTCGTTATTTTAAATAACTTGATTACCGTTTGAATGTCTCAATATATCTTATTACTAATTGAAGGTAGTAGGTACATACTGAAGCCTAAAAGTGGGCTGCAGTTACATGTACATAGATATAATGGTTTAGTTAGCCAAGTGAGTCCGTGAGAAATATTCAAGAGAGCCGTGCGCCTGAGCGCTGGTTGCGGAATGCGGCCGCGAGGGCGGGTGCCGGCTCCTTTGAGGCTAACTCCCAGAGGAGACGAGACTGACAACCTGTGAGACAGAGAAAGGAACATTTCTTTTACCGGATGCGCCCTTCTCCTTACCTACCATGTACGTACGTAGGTACGTGTACGTTAATTCGCTGCATCGAATACGATGCGACGAATGGCAGAAAATTTATACGTTACATTTCAAATCTGAGGTTCAGCATACACAATTGAAGCAATAACAGGAAAACGTTCTTTGATTTTTCTATACTTCGTTGCATATCGAGTATGCAAGTAATGTGACTGACCCGGTTTCAACTGATATCGCTCGACAATGCGCTTGTTTTGTTTTTCGAATAATACATTCAAGAATGCTGTTAACAAACGCATGTAACTGCGTAACTGGGGCCCTTACACTGGTGATTTTGTACTCGGCAATATATTTATCGATGTTTCATTTGTTACAGACTATGAATTTACACTGTACTCCCCGAGCACTCTGGCGTGTTGCTGTATAGCTGCGGCTTTGCGGGGCCTCAACCTGGACGGACACTTGCCGCGACTACACGATCTCACCCGCATAGACTTGGTAAGCAAGTTCTTTGTATACTGTGTATACTTCAATGATTAAAATATTGGAAGGTTAAAGGAATAAATAGTAACGTTGTATTATTTATGTGGTAGGAGTGTCTCCAGACGTGCCTTGAGCAAATCGAGGAGATGGTACAGCTGGCGATCAGGGAGAGTAGCAGCGCGATCCCAAACGGGCAGGCGCGAGAGGCGGCGGGGTGGTCGCCTCCGCCGAGCCAGGACAAGGCGCACAGTAACGCCGCCACACCCACCGACGTCAGGGATGTACATTTCTGAACTGACGGAATCTCTGCGACGTGGACGCGGACGAGGAGTGCTCTTGCTTTAATTACGGTGCATTAGTACGAAAATACTTTAAACTAGACAGGTTGGACGATGCATACGTAATCGTGGACTGATACCAAGACTGACAATCGCATGTCTCTAACGTAGATAACTAACTGTATGTATAATCTAAGCGCGACTTGTGGATACATAATAAATAAGTGTAAGCTCTGCGTGCTAATTGTAATTCGCCTCTAGTCTATACGTTCGTTTAAACAGTTGCGTAGAAAGAATTAACTATAGATAAATCTTTCAGTTCTAGTGAATACGGTTCTTGAAATTACAATCTACCTCTTAATTATTTAAGCTTCAGATTTATTTGGCATATGTAGTGGCCTGTTCGTCAATTGACTAGCTACATACATAAGTCATTCTCTCATACTGTCACATGGATGTTCGTGTGGGACCAAAGTTAGCTTCATGCTTTTTCATTTACAGTTAACTGATTTATTTCTTCTGATATCATGTCAATTTACTGTTAATAGTTATTATAATAAAGTGTATGTATGGTAGGTATTTTGTAGCAGTCAGCTTCTTCGATGATTGGATTTCTAATATTACCAAACAGCCTTGCGATAATGGATGGTTTGGTGACCACACAATCAATTTAGAATTAACTGATTTCTGTAGAAAACTAAAAATATAGTTATATATATATTGAGCCTATGCATAGATTCAAACATATAGTATCAGATTTATCGGGGGAAGGCAATAAATTACGCTTGTATGTTATAAAAACTAATATAACGATCATTATTTACTTATATTTATATATATTATACGAAGTAAAAGAATGTATAAAAGAACACATACCTTCACAACTTATTAACTATCCACTACATATATTATTTTAATAAATAAAGGGCTGTATATGTTATGTTTATGAGGATTCTCTTTAATTCTATAGGTACGTGTAGACAAATTAATCTTTGTTCCTGTTTGACGAAAATACCAACAATCTTAGTAAGTAACATAATGTGATAAGTGTTATAAAAGTTGTTTAAGCTTTCTTATTTTTAGTCACTTCCAGTCATAATATGTTAACGTACTTCTTGTACGATGCTCTAGCTAGACTCTAGGGGACGCGACGGGGAGAAATTCAACTATGACGTGATCCCTGATATCAAGTTTAGGTTAGCACTTAGTTATGTAAATTCACATGATCGTTCCTATATATGCAACCATTGGACATAAAATACACAATATGCAATAGTCATGTTCTATTACATTGTACTTAAATGTTTCTACGATTAGTTGATGTCGATGTGTTTTATTACTATAATTTAAAATTGTGATATGTTTTCTTCAGATTTAAGAAATGCTTTCTTACATTAAATTAAGTACGGGTGGCGTAGGCGGACAATTATACAAATATTGTTTCGATAAGTAATGAAAATACGTTACGTAGGTAACTAAGATTAGTTGAATGTTTGATAACTGTATGTTGAAGTTTAGGTGTGCTCAGTGGTAGGATTAAACGAGTTAACAAGAAATCACTCTAATGTCTTCCATTAGGGATACCAGCCTTATAGTAGAGAGGTATTTAATAATAGTAGGAATTCAGTAATCGAGCGCCTGCGGCCGCGCCGCGCTCGGTTACAGAATCGTGCACTAGGCTGGTTATCCTTACAACGTTCAATTCAATAATTAAATAACCGTAATTAGCGGTCCACTATATTTGTATAATAGAGATAAATTAAATGTAAATATAAAATATAGTTTATGCTGTAAGCATGTGGTGCCATAAGTTACACTACTATAAAAGTATTTTTTATAAAACAATACATAGTAATATAAAACGGTACTAATAGATACCTAACGTATGTACGTAGGTACATGCAAACTAAACTTTACCCAACAGACACATAGATACCTATAATATGATTTGTTGACATTTTCACACAAGATTTATTGTATTTTAAGTAATAAATTTATATTTTGGAGTGGACGTATGCCTTACATTTTGTGGCATTTGGAAATTGACGCGCGTATAATGAATATGTTTATATTTAGTTTTGTATATAAAATTATGTGGGAAAATAATACGCATTACGATGTTAGTCTATATTTAATACTTATCTGGCTTTTGGACTGGCTTTTTCAAAATAGTTTAAGAAATTTAGTACTTTTGTTACGAAGTAGAATATTAAAAATAATTTAAGGAAAATGTTGATTTTCCTGTGATGTATACATAAATTATATGTAACTACATATGTACAGAGCGGCACAGCTCTCATATAGAGGTGATGTTTTTTTATTATTTTGTAACTTCGTGCAGATGACGTAAGTTTATTATAAGAAACTAAATTCTAAACATATAATTATGACACGCACAAGAGCGTTACATTTGATTTTTGTATGTGATTATTACATTTTAAGTTACTTTTTGGAGTATGATCGTTAAGAAGTTGAGATGTAAATATAAAAAAAAACAACAATAAAAAATTCTAAAACATATTTTTTTTAATATTCATCCTTAAGTTCCTTTATCTATAAATATCAGCGCCATGGAAAATGTTTTATAACATCCAGTTATTTATGTAGCAAATCTATAATTTTTCATGAATCGTTCTTTGATGTCTTACTTAGGCCAGTAACAGTAACCTTCGCGGTCGTGCGCAGAATAGCTCACCAAAATTTAATTTCATCAGATGAATAGTTTAGCAATGCATAGAGAACAAACTTACAAAGAACATTCATTGTTATATCACTGTACATAGAGCACAAGTAAAGGGGAGCGTAGAATTGAAAGTAATTACCTATTTGGGAAGTGTTGGCAACTTATAAAAACACATCTTAATGGAATACCGTTTATTCGGGAACAAATTTCTATACAAATTATTATACATATTTCGACCTAGCGTTGACAATATCAACATAGATGCCCTTATTATATACATTAAATTATACAATTTTCGAATGATTCGTCAAATATAATGATTATTATCGTGATTATTAAATGATAACATTTACATTAATAATAAAGCTAATGGATGAAAAGGCACACTTGAGAAATTCTCATCAGTTGACCGTTTTATGTAAGGTACTTAATTATTATTTAAATGTAAGGGAAACTAAGTAGGAAAATAAGGCTCTATACTAATATAGAAAGTATGGAAGAAAGACTCGGAGAAAGATCCTTTAGCAAGGTAAATAAGTAAGTAATGGGAAATGCCGAAAGTTATCGAAGAATGATAGGAATGCATTATAATATACAAAATGTTCGTTCGGTCGTTTTTGCCAAAGCGGTTTCTATTTTCCTTATGTCTTATTACGGTCGTCGCATGTAAATTAAACACGGTATCACCTGAATACACAGTAATGTTCAAGTTCGTTGTGTTAGATACGTGACGTGGCACAGCACTAGCTGTCGTCGTCAGCGAGGTGCAACAGTTCTGATGTTTCTTCGGCGACAAGAATTCGAGTCTATCAATATTATTTTCAAAGTGCGATCAAATTTCAAGGTAACATATC
The DNA here is from genome assembly GCA_951361185.1 of Ochropacha duplaris. Lineage (NCBI taxonomy): Eukaryota > Metazoa > Arthropoda > Insecta > Lepidoptera > Drepanidae > Ochropacha > Ochropacha duplaris. Next base: position 5,046,002 of record OX592695.1, on the reverse strand, counting down.
AATAAAACATTGAAACGTATGGTAATGGTATCTGCTAATTTAATTGAATCACAATGAAAATGATACTGACTCTTATTTTATAATGGCCGCTTTGACAGGTTCATAAAAGGCACAATTTTTTAAGAAAATATGTTCTATATAAAACATTTCCAAATTGTAGCGTGGGTAGTGGTGGCAACGTATAAATGCAAAACGGTTTCAAAATACAGTTTTAACTTAATAAAAATACATATTATTTGTATTATGATAAATAATCCCGTGATACAATAACATTAACTCGTCTACATTTTAAACCCTTTGTACATACAAGTTTGATTTGGATAAATTCTTGCTATGACGCGGACGGTCATTTATTGTGAAACAAACTTAAAAAGTCACATTCGACAAACGAATTGCATATTTTATTTTTGGAGATGGAATGTCAAATGTGGCTTTATCTTTAATAATATATTTAATTCGCGACTCACATATGTACGACTTTTGGAGTACTCTTCCCTCGTAGCCAGTTTAGAAGAACTGTAGGTGTGCTTTGCGCGTCTCGAGCTGAAAGCAAAAATCATCATAGTTGAAAAAAAAACATTGATAATGATCCTGCGAAGCAAAAACAATATATGGACTAAAGGACAAGGAAATGATCGGCAGTAAATGTTGTGAGAAGATACTATATTTTCTATTCAATTTATTTATATTTTAAGTTTATGTAATGGAACTGTATTTTATACTTGTGACAAGGGAAAGTGGACAATCATGAAGTACGGGTTATATTGGATGCATGGAGTAATAATATATAATTTTTTATACCACGACCATTCAGTCGAGTCACCTGATAGTAAGTGAATACCGTCGCATATAGGCAATGCAGGGGGATTGCCTATTTGTTGTCGACCGTTTTACAATGCCGTAAAGACAACTGTCTCAAGTGCAAGCCGGAAATTGAGAGTACTACAAAGTATATACTCTACCACCGTGCTGTGGTTTTCTCGCGATGTTTTCCATCACTGAAAGCTCAAGCTCATTCATCTCTCACTGACGTGAGCTGAAATTACTGGTTTACATTTTTTACAGTTACATAACCACTAGGTTTTTCATACATGCACAGTGGTGTCGAATGCCGTGGGTTTGAATGCTGCAGTGAGTTGGAACATCGAGAGGAAACGTAGCACTGTGCATATTTGTAGTAATATCGGGTCTATTCTCGTCTCGCACAGGGTCATAAGTGGAATGGCTAAGAGGTCTTCACGCGAGTTGAGTCCGCTCGTGGTCAACGTAATTTGATCAAACTTCGAAGTAAAACAAAATAATAATGTATAATAATCTGTGCGCGAATAGACCGATTACTACAAATATGAATTGAGTTCGCTATTTTTTAAAAGTACCGTAGCACGTTATGACTGTACTGTACATAGATATGTACTTAGTAGGTAGTAGGCGGATGCCCGGCCACCACGTGTCGGTTGACATAGGCTGGGCAAACAATTTCGTGGAGACTGGCGACTATAAGGCGATGATAGCTCAGTGGTAAGTGACGCCGAATACCGCGGCGAAGATCGTGGGTTCGAATCCTACAATGAGCTTGAGCTTTCGGTGAAGGAAAACATCATGAGGAAACCATAGCACGGTGGTAGGGTACTTTGTAGTACCCGACTGGCTGGCTACCACCCTAAAGTTGAAAATCTGTCGCCAAACACCTTGGTGTGTTCCGACTTGTGTTTCAAAACACAAGTGCGAGTCGGGCTCGCGCAGCGAGGGTTCCGTACAATCTTGTAAATAGACTACGTTTTCGATTACCTTATTTGAGGTTATTGCCAATTAAGCTAGACCTCTAAAATGTATGAGCGCCGATAAAACTCAGAGGTCTATCTTAATTGGTGGTAACTATGTATGTATGGGGACACCCTTTAATTTTCAACGTTTTTAATTTTTTGTAATTTTCCCTTTATTTATGCTGTAAGACCTTGCTTTTTGCCAAATTTCGTGATTCTAGGTCAACGGGAACTACCATATAGGTTTTCGACCCAAAACCTATAGGGTACTTACGGTTGACCTAGAATTTTCAATTTTGGTTAAAAGCCAGGACTTACAGCACAAGAATAGAAAAAATTACGAAAATTAAGGTAAATTTCGGTACTTAAAAGTTTGCGCGAAAATCTAAATTTGCCGATATATTTTTATCGTGTTGACTCAGGACCTTGATTTTTATAAACCCAATAAGGACTATAGACCTCAGTATCTGGAATAAATTTCAACTTGCTAGGTCCACCCGTTCCTGAGATAATCGGTGGTGACACACGGACAGACAGACAGACAGACGGACAAGAAAGTGATCTTATAAGGGTTCCTTTTTTTTACCTTTTGAGGTACGGAAGCCTAAAAAAGACTTAACTAATAATGGCCAGCACTTATAGATAGTGCCATCCACGAGACGCGCCCCACTCTTATTCTAATCCCTTACAGTGCAAGTTTACATCCTCTTGCTAGTGTTGTAATGCTGCATATCGACAGCAGTCTTCGTGGAGCAGCTCAGCTGCACTAGAAACCTAGAGATTTTGTGCGGTTACCTGTTATGTTGACAGTGGACAAAATACAAGCAAAAGAAGGCGAATTCAAAGATGGGGAGAGAGCAACTCACAGAGAGTATGGTGCGCTTGCGTGAGGTGTTCAACAGCTTCAGGCGGCAGGTTGGCGACGTCACGCTGCAGCAGCCGGTAGTCGAGGTGCCGCTGCTCGCTCTCGTGCCGCAGCCGCACGTCGCGACTGTGCCGCACCGACCGCAGCTCAGTCAACCTAAACATTTGATCATTATTGTCGAGGAAATTCTCTTTGGGTTATTGGCATTTTTATTATTGGTCCTGTAATCAAGGGGAGAGAGGTGGGCAGGTCTAATTCAAAAATTAATATACAAATTCGGAAATATTTAAATTACTCGAAAATTTTTTAACTTTTACTGAGGTCATATTTGTATATTTGGTAGGTGACACCTATCTCCCCATGAGTTTGTCGTACTACTTACCAGACACCTTGTATGATGTCATATATTCCTTATTATGGTTATAACTTTAAGCTAAGTCTTAGTTTAAATGTCACTACGTTTGTCTCTTTTCGGTACATGTATGGATATATGCTTTCATATGAGCCATTAAAAAAATCCTCAAGTACAATGATTTTTGAGGAGCCCTAAAACACAACTCACGCAGCGATGGTGAATCCATAAAAATAAATGTTAATGTACTGACAAAGCGGTTCATTCGGTGATAAATTTTTTGACCTGATATATTTAGAGTACCAAGCAAACAATTTGCAAGATATAATGGAGACTTTATAAAATACATCAGGAAATCCATATTGAGAATCCCTGGAGATTTCAACATTAATTACCGAAAGCAATTAAGAAAACCATGTACTTACTTAGCTTGTAATTTCGGCTTGTCCCCGTCATGATCACTTATACTGCTGCTACGTGAGGTCTGCCCACGGTGCGTATCCACGAACTCTTTCTCGACACTGAAGCTTGGCAGTTCAGATATCATCTCTTCACTGGAATCTATCGAATCGTCTAAGCCAGCCGCCTTGCACCTTGACTTGAACTCTTCATTTGAACGTAAGCTATCGGAAAGACGCAACTGTAGCGTGTCTCTCTCCTCCAATAGCTGAGTGAGCTCCATAGTTAGTTCCTCGCACCGTACATCTCTTTGATGCAACATATACAAAGCTAAATCCAATTCAGCTCTTGGCACAGCGTCAAGGAGCTCCCTACTTAGATTACTCTCCGGTGTGTCAACATCACTCCCTAGTTTTGTGTCGGAAGCAAACGACACGTGCTTCTCAATTTTACTCGTCGTAGACCTCAACATGCCTTGTAAATTAGATATTTCATCTTTTAGCGTCACTATTTCTATCTCTTGGTTTTCCAATGCTGACTGCATTTCAATAGCTTTAGTAGAATGTTCTTCTAAAGCTCGATTCAAATCTGCTACTTTCTTGTTAAGATTGGTGCATTCTTCTATTTTACTACGTAGTTCGTCTGTAAGATTCAATTTTTCTAGCTCAAATTCTTGCTGCAATTTTGCAAAGTCATTTCCATTTTCATGCATTTTTAATCTTAAAATGGCTAATTCAGATTCTTTTTCAAATGTCAAATCCTCAACTCTTTTTTCGTAATCAAGTAGTTGTTTCCTTACATTTTCAAATTCTTCATTCCTCTGTGATAACGCTATCGTAAACTCGTTAGTTTTTTGATAGATTTCGCTTTCTTTAAATTTAAGTAAAGTATTCATATCCACTATATTTGCTTCAAATTCTTTAATTTTACTATTCAAATTTTCGATTTCTTGGTTTAATTCATCATTCCTAGATTTAGACACAGCTAATTCTTTCTGTAAATTTATAAATAGATTTTCATGGTGATCTGAATTATCTTCACTTTTCTCTCTAAGCTCTTGAATTATCTTTTCGTATTCTTCCTGCTGTTCTAGTAATTTATTTCCGTGAGTAATATTTTCATCTTCCATTTCAGATCTTAAAATATCTAGCTGATTCATTAGTTCTGCATATTTATCTTGAAGATTATGCAAATGTTCTTCTTTGTCTTGTAATTTTATTTGTAGCGAATTAACTTGTTCCATGGTCACCAATTTATTGGTTTCCTCTTGACTTGATGACTGGACGCTGTCCAATAAATGTTCATATTTGGCTTCAGAAGTACTAAGCTGAGCTCTAAGGTCCGTTTCTGTATTTTGGAAGTCAGCTTCCCTTTGTGACAAGTGTTGTTTCCATAGTTCAGCTATTTCAAAACCACGTTGGTCTATGGCACTCGATACTGATGATCGTAACTCAGCTACAGTTGATAGTAAATTATCATTTTCCTCGTTTAAGTTTTGTACTTTAGCTTTCAATTCAGTTAATTGTTTCTGATAATCGTTCACTTTATTTACAAGTTCCTGATTTTCAATTTCTAATTGAACAATTCTGCTGTTGGCTTCTTGTAGGTCACATTTTAATTGTGATGATTCCTGTTCCGGTTGTACGTATTGTTGTTTTAAAACTTTATCTTCGCTCATATTATCTCCTTGATTCTTTTGTTTTTCATAGTCGTGAATCGTTGCTTTTGTCAGTTCTAATTCAGCTACAACTGACGAAAATGCCTTCTTTGCCTCATCTTCTGACTGGTTCAAAGAAATTAGCTTCTCTTCTAAGATACAACATTTTTCAATCATATTATTGGTTTTAGTTTCTAAATCATTTTGTATTTTTTCATTATATGATTTGTAGTTCTCATAGATCTGGACCGTTTCACTATAACTTATTTCAAGATCACGAAGTTTTTGATTTACGATTTCATTGTTTTTAATCAATTCAGTATTTTGTTTCTGCAATTCGGCAAGTTGATACCTCTCATTTTCATTAATATCACTTAATGATTGTTGTTGGACTTTATTATTCAGATTTACTATCTCATTTTTCAGTTGCGACTGCTGAGATGATAGTTCATTATTTTGAGACCTTAACTGATCAATAATTGATTGCAATTCATCGTTTTCTTTTTCAATCTTCATTATTTCTTCTTTCATATGATTTTCACTCATATTTGCGACTGATAAATTGGCTTCATGTCGTGGTGAATCTTTAGAATCTACACCCCATTGCAGTGTGGAAAGTTTATCATTCGCCTCTTTAAATTTATATTTCCAAAGCTCTATTTCGTTTTCCACCTTTTCTTTGATTTCTGTTAATCTATCGTTAGCATTGTTAAACACTTCGTTTTGCTTTTTAATAGAATCCTTTTCACGCTTTTCTTTTTTTATATCCGCATTTAGGTCTTCTACTTTTTTTTCTAACTCTTGAATATTAAGACGCAGTTCATCTTCAATAGCACTATCCAAGAAAGAAGAGCTTGAAATTTGCTTCGCGATCCTTAGGTCGTTAGACAGCATGTCATTATTTGATTTCAGTTCCTTTAATTTTTTCAAAGCTTTTAGCAATTTAGTGTTACTAGTTTCTAATTCAGCATTTAATACCTGATTATCCTTTTTTAGTAGTTGGATCTGATCATTTAGATGCGTTAACCCTAGTGTCGCAGCGTCTTCCGTTTCTTCAGAATCTCCCAATCCCCAACCTTCATCAGAATTAAACGGATCTGATTCTTGGAGAGTTTCACTATCTTCTTTATAGCAGAGATATGATTTTTTAGGTACAATGATGGATTCGACACTTTCACTCATATTTTTTAACGAAGTTTGCTGTTGCATAAGTTCGGGTATATTTTTAATATTGTGTGTATCATGTGTATGAGGTGAAATATCAGAAACTATTTGAGATTCAAGAGCAGAAATGTCAAATTCTCTTGATTCATCTTTTAACGCCTCAATTGTTGAAGATATTATCATACCTTCAGTTTTTGGAATCTTCATTTCAAAAGAAAGTTTATTTTTCTCCATCAATTCCTTTATTTGTTCTTCTTTTTGTGATAAGACTAATTGAAGATGTTCATTACTTTGTCTATTAATATTAGCTTCCTCTTGCAATAGCTGAATATCAGCAGAAGAGTCCTTTAATTTGGTAGTTAAATCTAATACTTTATCTTCTAAATTACAGATTTCTGATAGATTATTGGTTTGCATTGACTGTATCTTATTGTTAAGTTCAACAATTTCTTGGCTTCTATTATTAACAAATGAGTTCAATCTATTAATTTCACTTATGTATTGTTCAGTATAATCATGAGTTTGGACTTCTTGTTTTTTTGATGATTTTTCAATTAGTTCTTGATTAATTCGATTTAGCTCGTCGTTATTTATATTTAGTGTTTGGATATTATTCCTATATTCTTGCAATTTAGCTTCTAGTTGTGCTACATTTTCAATAATTTTCTCATATTTTTCACTCAAAACTTTCTTTTCTTTAAAAGCATTTTCTATTTGGGTATTAAATTCTTGTTCCAGTTCTTCAATCTCTTGCTTTCTTTGCACCAGCAGCATTTGATGTTCATGTGAGATACGTTTAAGATTTGATTCAACATCAGATAATTGAGATTGACATTTCACAAGCTCGGACTCCAAAGTATCGGTTTTACTAGCTTTATCTACTAACGTGTTGCAATGTTCTTGTATATCAGATAGAGATTTTCGGAACCTCTGATTTTCTTCGCTGATATACTGAATTTTGTATTGCAGCTCTTTATTTTCATTTTCTATTTCATGGAGTTGCTTCTCAACAACTCTATCGTGATCCATTAGAACTGCTAACCTGCCGACCAGCTCGTCCTCTTGGCTTGTATACTCTGTATACGCTTTCTGCTTTTCATGAAGCTGGCTACCTAGTTGGTCAGCTTTACGCTCAAGCGAGTTTCTTCTATTTTCCATTGCAGATATGGTTTCCTCTAGACGACAGATACGGTTTTTGTATTTGGACATTTCTGATTCCATATTCTCGATATACATATCTCGTTCTTGAATCTTAGCCTCATAACCAAATTGAACCTGGGTTTTTTGTTGCTCATGATGTTCGACATTATTTAAAAGCTCGGCAATTTGATTTTGTTTTTGGATAATATCTGCCTCCAAAGTAGATAATTTTGTATTTAAATTAATATTATTTTTCTGTTCAATCTCATGTTCAACCAACTTATTATTCAAAACATCAATGTGGGATTTTAAATTATTGTTTTCGTCGTAAGCATATCTTAGGCCTTCTGATAATTTAGATATTTCTTCTGCAGCCGCAGTTAACTTTTCGTTAAGTAAATCAATTTCAGTTTGCAACAGTAAAATATCTTGGGATTTCTGTTGATCAAATGAGACTTTTAGAGATTGCAAACGATTTATCTCTTCTTCGGCATGTTTAAACTTGTCTTGTAATGTTGGTAAGGTTTCTACTTGTATTAAAAGTTGATCCATTTGCTCATTTTTAGCTTCCAACTGTTTCTGAGTTTCATTTAAGTGAGCCTCTAGTTCAGTGTACATAGACGACTTCTTTTTTATTGTTAATGCAAACTTCTTTAACTTTTCCAATAACTCCTTGTTTTTTGTTTCTAATGCTACAAATTGTTCATTATTATCATTCTTTTCAGTATTTGTTTTGTGAAGATTTTCTTTTGCCTCATCAAGTTCTTTAGCCAGATCTTCAATGTTACTTTCTTTTTCAGACAAACTCGTACGTAATTTTTCATTTTCTATGGACTCCTTTCTTAGCTGCAGCTTAATTTCATGAATTTCTTCATCTCTTTCTTTTGATTGAAGAATGATTGATGATATTTCGTCAGAATGCTTTTGTTGTAGGGACTGTAGCTCCATAATAAGGGTTTGTTTTTCTTTAAACGCCTCTTGCAGATGTTTAAGGTCGGTTTCAAGACTTCCGTTTTTATTTTCTAAAGCCTCTTTTACTGAAAGCAACTGCGATTTTTCGTCATGCAATATTCGCATCTTTTCCTCGTTTTCAGACAATTTCTTTTGATACGCTACTATTTGCTTGTTTAAAGATTTCACAAGTTCAACATTTTGATCTTTAGCTTTTTCTTCTTCAAGTAAATCTATTGCTGATTTAAGTTTTTGTGAGACATCATTTAATTTTGTTATTTGATTAATATACTCAGCCATATCTTTATCTTTTTGCTGTAATGTATTACTATAGTTATATATCTGCTTTTCATACTCAAGCAACAAATTTTCTAATTCATTTATTCTTATATCCCTTGTATTTAGAGTATTAGAGTATTCTTGATGGATTTTCTGTATTTCATGTTGCAACATTTCATTTGATCGTCTAAATTGTAATAATTGGTCTTCCGCTTCCTTGTATTTCCTTAAGCTGTCTAATTCCTCCTTCAGTTGACCATTTTCTTCCATCACTGACTTCAGTTTATTTTCCATAGACATGTTTGACTGTAATATATCATTTTGTTTCTGTTGTTGTTCTTCTAGAGATAATATTTTCATTTGACAGTCTCCAATTTCAGCTTCCCTATCTTTGATAGTGTTTTTCAACTTGAGAATTTCTTTTGTTAATTGCTTAACAGATTTGTTTCTATTGATTCCTTTATCACCAGATCTATCATCTTGTGGTATTTCTGAAGATACGGCTTCTACAGATTCTTCACTAATTGGTTTTGGGACTTCGATACTTTCTTTCATAATTTCAATTCGCTCACGCTTAAGATCTTCAATTTGAATGATTAGCTCCTGGTTTAGTGCCTGAAGGTCGTATTTTTCTTTGTTAAATATTTCAATATCACTTTGCAAAACAACACATTGATTAGTCAGGTCAACAATCTTATCATGTAGCAATTTGTTTTCTGAACTAATCTTGCTCATTTTTTCCATGACTTCTTGTCTCTCTTGTGTGAACATTTCAATCTTATTATTTAATTCTGCAGTTTGCTCAATCAAGCTTTTTATATTTTGGTGTTCATCTTGTGACAGTACATTATCAGCGTGAGGTTCATCGATCTTACCCTCAATTATACCTTTATTGTATTCCTCAAGTTCAAGTTTTTCTTGTGTGGTCAATGACTCTACAATTTCAATGGACTCTGCGGAACTCACTTTTTCGGCGCTCAGTTTTTCAAGTTTGTCAGTGAGATCCATATTTTCTTGAATATAGTTTTCTAGTTTATGCATAAGCTCTTCTTTTTCTTCTTGTAGTGATTGTATTGTTTCATTAAGATGTTCTTTATCTAATTTTATATTTTCAATTATAAGTTGTAGCTCCTTCTTAGAAGCTGTGAGTCCATCTAACTGTTCCTCTAACTGCACAGACTTTATCTCAGAACACACTTGCTCATTATGAAGCTGTGACATATCAGCTAATTTGTCTTCCATTTCCAAATTCTTTTGTTGTAAAATATGCAGTTCTGTAAAATAAATGATAATATAAATCTGACTATTAATAAATACTAATCAATGAGATAAAAAGCGTGTTAAAAATACATGGTATTATGAGACCCACCTTGAACCAAATCGAATTTTTGTGTTTCCAGTACACTTATAGCTTTAAGCCTCATTTCCGCTAAGTTTTCCATCTCTATCAATTTCTTGTAAACATCTGATTCTGTCACTATAAATAAATGATTATGATTAAAACTAGCTTTCAAATAAAAATATCAATTTAAATTTTGGGACTTGCAAAAACTTAAGATGTGTTTATGATGGAAGCTTTTACATCACAGCAAGGTAGCAAGCAAAGTTTAGTCATGATAATGATACTTACGTCTACCACTATCATAGTCAACTAAATGCAACTGCAAATTTCCTTTCTCTTCTTCAAGCTCAGCAACTTTCTGTGAAAGTTGATGTAGTTCTTCATTTAACTTTATAATTTCAGCATTTGCATCTGATACTTTACTGAAGTTGTCAATGGTCTTTTGGAGTTGTTTTAGTTTCAATTTATGGTTAGATTTTACTTTGATCATATTTTTATTGGCTGCTTCAATGTCATTGTTGAGCAAATCAATTTGGTCTTGAGCTACTTTTAATTTCTCCTGGAGTTCCTTTATGCTTCCTAATTCAATTTCATCAATATCCTTTGATTCAACAGTCCATTCTGGTTTGGATGTTTCTGTACAAAGATTTGAATCTTCTGAAGCTTCAGTACCTACTCCAATATCTACCATATCAGGACTCGTCTTTTTTGCTTCTTGTTGTGTATTCTCAGACTGTAGTAGGGATATTAGTGCATTCTTTTCTGATATTTCATATTCTTTCTCTAAAATATCCTTATTTAAAGACTGTACTAATAATTCCAATTTCGTTATTTCATTCTTTTGTACCTTCTTATCTGTATCTTGATGTAATGTCTCGGAAGATAAATGACTCCAAGGTGATTTCATTTTAGATGCCGTATTTCTGCCACCTTTGCGTATTGGCACTGGACTTGCTTTTTTACTTGGAGATATACTTGTTGAAGATTTGGACTCTGGATTCATAGAAGCAGCTAGTTTGCTTTCAAGTTCTTTATTAGTTTGTCTAATTTGACAGTTAAGTTGTTCTAATAATTCCACCTTTTTAGTCAACTCAACCATCCCTGCTATCTCAAGTGATCCTTTTTCTTCTTCATAATGATCTTTTTCCATAGGCTTTTGAACATGAGATTGAGACAAGTTTCTTAAATTTTCTTCAAGTTTCAAAATCTCTTCCTTTTTCAATTCTAATTCCTCAGTCAATTTCGACTGAGTTATGCTTAATTCAAATCGTGAATTTTCTAGAATAGTGTTAGCTTCTTCTAAGTTACTTATTTTCTCATCCTTTGAATTTAATTCCCTTAATAACCGTTTTTTTTCGACATCCCATTCAGTTTCCATAGTTATGAAGTTTTCTTGCATTTTTGTCATTTGATGCCTTGTATCTTCCAGTAATGCTGTCGAATCTTTATCTGAGAAATAAATAGTGTGTGATTATTATATATATATATATTTTTATACCACTACGTGGCAAACAAGCTTACGGCCCACCTGATTATGTTAATAATTATACATTACTAGTTTTGCGCCCCGCGGTTTCACCCGCGTTCCCGAGGGTTCTTATCTTTTCCCGGGATAAAAGTATCCTATTTCCTTTTCCAAGGTTCCCCATTTATCTCTATACTAAATTTCATCAAAATCGGTTCAGCGGTTTAAGCGTGAAGGGGTAACAGACAGACAGAGTGCATTAGAGTAAAAACAATATAAAGTAAAGTATTTTTTTTTTATCAAACATGTGACGATTAAAAATACTTGTAATGCGTTCACTTAATAAAGATTACTTTGATTTGATTTTATCAGACAGACAGACACACTTTCGCATTTATACTATTAGTATGGATATTGCATAGTTTAGTTATAAGTTAGAAAATATTACCTTTTTTACTCAGGCTGTCAGACATAAGAGCTGTTGCCTTATTTTTAGCTTCTATAATTTGATCCTTTTCAGTAATTTTTTCTTGCAAATCCAATATTGTTGTTTCCATTGCTTTCATTTTAACCTGTATTACACTTAGTAGATTTTCTTTTTCTTTGAGTGTATTTACGAGTTGTATCATATCATTTGTTCCCTAAAACAAGATTTTCGGTTTTAAGAAGAATAACACATTTGAAACAAAAATGAAATTACATTCAGAAGCAAGCTCCACAAAATAAAAGTACTTTACTGGAGTCTATTCAGTTTAAATAACATGAATTTATTTATGACAAAAATTCTCTTCTTTTTAACATAATATTCATGTGGCATTATTGACAGACTTACAGACTATTTAATTTGATTTAAGAGGCAATTCAGCTTGCTTTGTATTTAGTCAAATTCATTGAAGCAAAGTTTGACCTACAATATTACTTCCACCAATTCCAAAGCAGCCATTCATACTGCATGTACCCATAAATGAGACTGTCACAACTAAGCTATCCATTAATTTTAAATACTAGATGACCCAGTAAACTTCGTATCACCTACATTTTATGTGGTCAAAACTTAAGCCGAACAAAACGAATTAATAGGGCTAAACTACAGAAAAATTACAGAAAAATCAAATGAAGCGCAAATTAACATCAAAACGGAAATTCGTTACTACGTCAATCTCGCATGAAGTAAGTTTTCCAGATATAAATATAGCCCCACAAGGAATTTAAAGAATAGGAAATGATCGAAGCCTAGCACTTAAACAATTTAAAGCTTTCTGATCATAGTTTAATAATAGGTCATCGCGCTAATCTTTCATTATATTAATCTATAATATTAATTAAAAATAATATTAAAAAATATTTTAGTTTTTTACACATTTTTTATTTCTGAAACAGAACTATTTCGTATTCCAACAAAACAGACCATAAAGATCGGACCTCATACTACAGCTACGAAACAGACAAATTTCTGAACGCACCTCTAAATATTTGACAACCAAGTGACACTATTTTTTAATTCAAAAAGACGAAAGAGATGGGACTTCCCGAGCTTACCCTACCGATAAAGAACAGTTTGTATGGGAATATTAAATTGTCGTTTTTAGTATTTTCCTTTACTTATTATTTATGTTTCTCACCGTTTAAACCTTCCCAGAACTTCCACAAATATTTCAAGATCAAAATTAGCCAAACCGGTCCAGCCGGTCCAGCCATTCTCGAGTTTTAGCGAGACTAACGAACAGCAATTCATTTATATATATATATATAGATAGATAGATAGATAGATATGTATCACCAACCTTAAGATTAATTTTTGAATCAGGTGTCGTTGATTCTCTCTTTGTCGTAACTGTAGTCTTCACTATAGGCCTTTTACTAATTTCCTTATACTGTTTAATTCTCTCCATTAGTAGTTCCTTCTGTTTCAGAGTGTTAGCCAGACTCTCACTGATACCAGGTACTGTAACAGAATAATGAAATTTAACCTATTGGTTCTTAAGTGGGATGGCCGTACCATTCAAACAATGAATAAAAATTCCTCGTAATTAATATGCTGTGCATTTCAGCAGCTGCACTTAAGAGCCAGGCCTTTGCTAAGCTGAACCTGAGTCTGGAAGCTACTATGGCTCTATTAATATACTAATACAAACATACTATTTAAGGCATCTTGCACAGATAGGGTTGTTGATGTATCAGTAGCTGCAGAGTAGCCGGTTCTTTCGCTCATGGTGGATGCCATTTCTGAAGCTGTATCACCACCATCATCTTCTTCTGTGAAATAAAATATTATATCCTTTTTATAAAGTACACCACATGGGCAGGCCACATTGTGGACCGTCAATCTTGTTAGGGTTGCGGGAAGCAACTGGATGGGAGTAGCGCAACATCGGCGATCGTGGCGATCCTTGGGGGAGGCCTTTGTTCAGCAGTGTACGTCTTCTGGCTGACATGATGATTTATAAACTACATACCTAAGTCTTTTTCTTTGTTTAAAACATATTTCAAGAAAATTCATTAGTGTCCAGGCTAAATTCAAAAGAGTGTTCTAAACTTGATATGAAGTCTAAGCACATTAAAAACAAGACAAGACTTGACAAGTATAAGTTATCAATCAATGATTACAGTAAAAATTTGAGTAAACTATTTGTTTTATTGTATTTGTCAATTATTATCAGGGTTCGAAAATATCCGATATTTATTATAAATATCAAAATATCGGATATTTATGATATATATCCGATATATATCAAAAATGTGATATATATATTTTTTATTCTGGATAAGCTTGTGTTTGACCACAATCTCACCATGGTAAGTGATGATGTGGCCGAAGATGGTAAGCACACAAAGCCTACATGGGAACTGGCTCTCAAGTGCAGTTGTCGGAACACACCGATAGGTGTTTGGCGACAGATTTTCAACTTGAGGGTGGTAGCCAGCCAGTCGGGTACTACAAAGTACCCTACCACCGTGCTATGGTTTCCTCACGATGTTTTCCTTCACCGAAAGCTCAAGCTCATTGTAGGGTTCGAACCCACGACCTTCGCCGCGGTATACTACGTCACTTGCCACTGAGCTATCATCGCCTTAAATCGGTTTTCGGATTTATTCCTTTACGTGTGCTACATGACATTGCTTCTTGCCACATTTAATGATTCTAGGTTAACGGAAAGTACCCTAACAATTTTGATTCCCTTGCGAGCGTCGAAATATTAGTTTTTGCGGCTGTACCTTTTTTTACGTTTGCTTAGATGATTGATTTCTTTACAACTTCAAGGGACTGTAGACCTGAGTATATCGTATCAATTTAAATGCGTTCCTGAGATAAAGGGTCTTGACAGACAGACGGACGGATAACAAAGCGATCCTATAAGGGTTCCGTTTTTTTTTTGAGGTACGGAACCCTAAAAACAAAAACGTTTTTATTGTTTTATGTATTTAAGTATATAGAATGAGAAAAGTCAACTCAAAAACATAAAATCTTCTTATAAATCAGGAAAAATCAACTAAAACCATAAAATCTTATACATCAGGAAATGAATGCCGCTTGAACTGTCAATCGCCGATGAGATGCTGCTATTTAGTGTTGCCATTTAAGGATTAAAACTTACATATGAGAAGTAGAAATACAATAGCAAACAGCAAAAATTTACTTAATAATATCAAATTTTAAAAGCAATTGTTTTATTGATATATATCACAAAAAATCCTTTGATATATATCGGATATATATCATGATATATATCCATTGATATATATCCTCGAACCCTGATTATTATAAAATGATTTGTTGCAAATGAGAATATTGTCTTTACTAATATTCAATAGATAAAGGTAGACAATTATGAAATAGATTCTTTGAAATATGTATTCAAAATTAACATTTGTTTCAATTCTTAATTAATTACCTATACCTATAATTTCTTCATATCAGAATTCTGCTGTGCACTTCTGTGCAACTAAACAAATATTAATTTGACAGGACTTAATGTAACTAAGACCTGCTGACTCTTTTGGGTTTATCTGAGATAGGTTATAGCTTTAAGCATACTTATACTTTGACTTAGTGTCAGAATAATAATAATAATAACTTTATTGTGCAAAAAGAATGAGCCCTCTAATGAGAATGTACTAATATGCATATTTTTTTTATAAGGAGAAGATAGCTCATTTGGCTGTGGGTACAAATCTTAATACGAGCTAATATCTATCAGTGAAGGAAAACTGTAGCAATTACTTTAACATATTTCACAAAACATACCAAAAGGTCTTCCCAGCAACTCTGCAGTTGCTCTCCGATGTTCCTTAATCCGTTTTGATACAAGTGCTGCATTTTCAAGACACTTTTGAGCTCTCTCAAATTTTAATTGACTGTCAGAAGAAGATGAAATGCGTAGAGATGTCTGAAAGTATTTATCATCATGCAATTATTTTATACAATAACTTATGACCTATACATATACAAACAATGTTAATCTATATAAGTTATACTCTTATATTAACTAAGAATGGCCAGAATAAAGTGATAAAGAATCTAGCCAATTATATTAAATGTTTGGTTATATTGTTCTCTGGAATTAGTATATCAGAGGAAGCTTGAAAGTAGGTGCTACTTTGAAGTGACTGAAAAGTTGTTGGTATACTTACATGACTTTTAAAGACATATGACGAAAAGAGTTTTGAGCATGAGTGTGGATGGTAGTGAAAGGCTGAAGAATGTATAGATGGACTGTATAAAGAATGATATGCTTATGAAAAGTGGGAGTACTTCGATGACTAGTGAAAGAGTAGAAAAGGAAAACATGTGGTTCAAACCCCACCTAGTGTGGGTCAATTGTAAAATTCATAAGTGCCTTACCAGTGTCTAAACTGAATAAATGAGTTTTGAGTTTGATAAGGACAGGAAGAAGGCAGCAGCTCTGGTTATGTTCTAAAGAAGTTTTTGGTGGAAATTTGTAAAATCACAAATTTATAATGTAATGTAGGTACATGTTCATTTATATTCAATCTAAAGCAAAACTCATTTCTTCAGTTTAGGCCCTGGTAAGGCACTTATGAATTTTACAATTAAAGTTTTACAAGTAAAATTAAATTAAAGTCTATCAAATGTTTTATAATAATTTTATTTTAAAATCATAGGAAATTGCTACTATGGATAATAAATACCATGATTATAGCATATGTAGTTTGTAAATGATATAATTTATTATTTAAATCTTAACCTGTCGAACCACAAACTACATGTTAAAATGTAATCAAGTACAGGGTGATTGGGAACTGTCTGTTTATTTTAGTCTGTCTGAACCAAGACGACGGAACACTATTACTCCTAGCGGAGACCAAGACTGACACAATGTGCCTTTGGTGCATACAAGATCTAATTACCAAGAACAAACACTTATGCGTTGAAAGTTCAATACTGCCAACGAAAACTACAACTGAGAAACTCGCATATGTGAGCAGTTTACGAAAGATTACAAATTACTTCAAGCAATCGTCCTTGAAGTAAAGCAGTTTAGCTAAAACGTAGAATATGGAACTAACCTTCGAGGTTTTTACACTTCCAGTAAGATTGGACACTTCGCTAGAAGATGCTGCTATATTCGTGACTACGGTCTCCGATTGGCCCCGTTCAGGAGGAGTATTGATATTTTTATTGTCCGACATGACTTACTACACACTGTCAACATTTAAGACCAATAATGGGATGCACACGTCTTTACAGGAAGTCCAGGGTTACTGAATACAATTTTTAACAGAAATATGGAAAGAGAGATTTCACTATCAAAATATTTTGCCACCACCACTCAGTCTACTTGCCAATACCAATTAAATTAAACACAACCTTTTCTAACCACGTCAGCCGTATGTATTATATTATATACTCTTTGCGTATGTCAGCACAGCAGTGGTACTATAAATAAATCTCACTTCTCACTAGTTCTCACCTTAATGTCTATGTCTATCTCTTTCTTTCTTATCTAATTTACTGAAAAAAAAATAGCGTAACGAACGAAGGAATGAAATCTAATAGAGATCAAATAGTAGTAGGTATAGGTCGACCAGAATCAGATGGCAAATGGGGAAATAAAAATTTATTGTGTGCAATACAGGGGGAAATTGGATTAAACGATCTTGATACTGTTTAATTTTTATTTATGTTTTTAGTATTAATGAACATGAAGTATATTAGGTATGTGTATGAAGAATTTTGTTAAACATCGGGTTTTTAGCATAGGAAAAAATGTCATGAAGAATAAAAGAAAATAAAAGAGGTATTATAATAAATTGCTCTTCCAGCATTTTAATTATTCTACATTTGATGAAATCATTTTCAATTTTCTTTACATGTTCACGACATTTGTTTATATAGATTATTTTAACACATAAATTACTGACATTAAACAGCTATTTTGTATTGCAAATTGCATCTTCAGTCAGCATGTAGCATGTGGACTTCAAACAGATCAAAGGGTATTTATAGAATAATAATTTGAATAGGTACGTAGGAAGTATTTTTGTTATGAAAATATTTTTTTGTCCATTTCATTTAATGTTTTATTCAGTTTATTTTTCGGTTTTTAGTGCTACATATTTGTCTTTGAAGTTGTGTTGTCAGTTGTGGTATATAGTTTAAAATTTAATCTATATACTTTAAACTTTAAAGGAGATGTTTCATTTTTGGACTGGACATTGTACACGTATTAAAAATAAGCTAAATAATTATTCAAACCGATAAAAAATATCTAATTTTATTTTTCTTGTCGATAAACGCTGTACAATAATATTTTTTATTACTACCAAATATTTCACAGGGCAACTTAGACCGCCATATTGCTTAACGCAAGAATTATGTATACTACCTGGATAGAAGCTCTCCATACCTACTTGAAGCAAATACCTATCAATTGCGAAAAAGAGAAAGATAACAAATACGTTGGGACAATCTCTCTTTCTAACCCTACTTACCCTGAATAAAAGCAAGAGAAGTTGTCCCAATGTAGTTGTTATCTTACTCTTTTTGACGTGACGTCCACGTCCACAAGTTCCCGCCAAAAACACCCGTATCATCGAATATTTATTTAATAGGGTCAAACAAGACCTAGTTACGTGGTCTTGTTAAAAAAAAATAAGGGTAGCTGTTGTAGGGATGAGACATTCAACATAAAATAATGATTATTAAATAATGATTATTTTATTATGTATTTTAAACTTAGAGCATTTTAAACGATTAAAAAGTAATCGATGTGGATAATTAAACATAATCGATTTTATTTAATAATAATTTGTTCTTTATATCACATCAAACGTCTGAAATATCCCTAGTTATAACTTCATTAATTATGTAATCGACAGTATTAATCAACAGTCAGTAGGTAATATTGATCAACATTAATTATACAGAAAAAATCTATATCAAGGGTGAAGAAATAACAGCTTTGGTAAGTGTAAAAAATGTATTATTTAATCTTTCCTCGCAGCATAGCAGTAAAAAATCAATAGTGAAAATAAAAAGAGAATTCAGTTAATCGATTATTTTAACTCGATTATAAAAATCTATTTAGTTGATTTTTTTATTGATTATCTTTTACATCTCTCTCCGGGTAGATGTGACCAAGAATTGTATGTATGTATTCGCAATTAATAGGTATTCAAATAGGTATTCAAAGTTACCTATCCATTTAGAATACATATTTCTTGGATGTGACAGACAGCAAAGAGTATGTAATATATAGACAGCACGAAACTCAAAAAACACAAAAAAACAAAAAATATCTCTAAAACCATAGATAGATTGCCTACGGAAACAATCCTACCAACTGTAACATTCTAATAAGACCGGAACACAATCTTATTGGAAATATCGTTGTTCGAAAAAAATAAAACTTTTTATTGAACATTTTACGTAAATTTCTAAATACCTTGCTTCTTCGATGTAAAACTAATTATTTACAGTGAAGGTATCATTAAACCATGTGATTTTTTGGCTTTATATGATCCCATACTAAATGAATAAGAATTTCAAGTGTGAAAATGACTCAGCATTTTTTTGCCAACTTGCAAAAAAATCGGGTAAGTTAAAAAAAAATATTTTTACATCGTCTACCAAACTGTGAGACAGTTTGTCGGCAGTAGTTCCCGTGGATTCTATTATTGTACATACTTTCATTCCCCCTGTTCTCTTTTTATCAGGCGTGGAAAATACACCAGCATTTGATGTGCCCTCACCTACCATTCAAGTTTGTTAGAAAAATATAAAATAAACTAAAAGTATCAAAACAACTCAGTCCGACTTACTCGTAGATTTCGTATGATTTGACAAGAGAATATTAACATTGCCATATAAAAATCATATTTTTTTATGCCATCAGATTCTGGCAGACCTATACTGAACTGACTGATATTCATGGTAGATTGATTAGAGTACCTCTTGGCTGGCTTAATACTCAAAGGAGTACCTATATAGAACCTAACCTAACACCCACTAACACCTCTCTACCATGTAGCTCGGCCGAGCGTTATGCACATATCAGTAATCTGTGGAGTTATGGTACGACTGTACGAAAGGACTTTTTGGCGGGAACTTGCGAAGTGACGTTGTGTTTTCGTTTTATTTTCATTAAATTCGTGTATTTTGAGTTTTATTGAATAATTTCGGTGGTGTTTTGTCCAATAAAGGTCAATGTAAGTGCACAAGTGAAGTGAAATGAAATGAAAGCGTGTATCGTGACTTTCCAGGTTGTCCCAAAAAGTCCATGAAATGTTTTAGTGGAATAGCCGCCAATTTCACTAAAATTAGACCGGACTTGTACGGACGAGGACTAGACTTTACAGTGAAAGTGACAATAAAACGTGACTAAACATAAAAGATGAATATTTAAAATAAAGAAATGGCTTAAAGGTCACGCTACCAGGCCAAAAATCTTCTTAAAAAAAAAAAACTGTACGAAAGTACGAAGCTCGCACGCTCATAGTGTTCTATGCTCGCACGGATCGAGCGAGACGAGCTGCTCCGAAATCGGACGAATACGTAAGCAGCTGTTTG
This sequence comes from Ochropacha duplaris, assembly GCA_951361185.1. Taxonomy (NCBI): domain Eukaryota; kingdom Metazoa; phylum Arthropoda; class Insecta; order Lepidoptera; family Drepanidae; genus Ochropacha; species Ochropacha duplaris. Next base: position 5,025,594 of record OX592695.1, on the reverse strand, counting down.
TGAGAAAGTATACTTACAGGTGTAAAGTATAGTACAATGCTATGCAATAGCTTTACCGCGGCAGTCCCCGAGTGCCACAGGTTTTTTTTTTATTTACGAGTAGGTCTTTCTTTACCTTTGAGTATTAAGCCAGACTACATTTTTTTTAATGATAAGTATAATTAGCTTTATTTACAACATAATGTGTACTAAATATACAAACAAATAGTTGTACAAACTATAATATATAAAAAACTTCTTCGAGGCTGCCACTGCTGCCGATCGGCAAGGTTCCCAGCAGGCTGGCTGAGGCTGGTAGCGTTTCCTCTTTGAATGGCCATGCTGATGCGTTGGTGGAAAAAGCTCCCCGCCCGCCGGTCACCCGAGGCCTCGATTATTTTTTTTACAAAAATTAAGTAATTAAAAAAAAAAGTCAGGTGTAGGTAGGCAACAAACTCTTCAAAGGCATTTCGTACTGCCTCTCCTTGAATCTCGGAACAATAAGCACTTGAATACTTAACTTCCTTCCTTTTTCTTGCCAATCAAAGATGATGCTAAAGATCCACAAAACATTTATTAGACCACTCTTGGAGTACGCATTTCAAGTCTGGAGCCCCTACTTTATCAAAGATGTTGAGCTCTTGGAGAGGGTACAGCGTAGTTTCACCAAAGTACCAAGAATACTGAAGCGACGCCCATATGAAGAACGACTTGAGGCACTGAAGCTCACCACTCTAAAGGATCGCAGGGATCGTGGGGACTTAATTGAAACCTACAAGATCCTAAATGGACAATTTGACTTGCAGGACTTCCAAAGTCTATTTAAACGAGACAACAATGACCGTCTAAGGGGCCACTGTTATAAATTGAGCACTCGCATCTCATACAACAACCCTCATAAATATTTTTTAAGCAACTGAGTAGTCAAAGCGTGGAACAAGCTCCCAGAAGACGTTGTAACAGCACAAAATGTTAACCAGTTTAAAAACCGACTCGACAAGCATCTCAAAGAGAAGAACAACAGGATATAGGCACTTATCAGTTGAATCAACTGCCTGCCTGATCAATAAATAATAATAAATAGCGGAATTAATTGAAATCGGGGGACGCAAGGTCTGGTGAGTACGGTGGATGCCGCAAATCTTCTAATCCTAGCTTGTAGCTTAGAGACCGTCTGTTGTGCTAAACTTTACTAGGAATGTGATGTAACGCTATAACATAAAATAATAATAACTGAAGAAAATATATGCGACTGAAAGACTTTGCATCTATAGGCATGAATAAAGATTTAATATTTTTTGTCAAATAAACAAAAGTCAAAAGTGAGTGAGTGACAGAAAGAGATTTTATCATTTTATCTCTGTCGTCGTCAGGTCAGACTTCGTCTTCGTTTGAAATCTAGTCTATTTCAATCAAAAATTTATCTAGTTTTATGCTGCTAAATAAATTATCTTAATGGCCTCATCCAGAATCCAGGTTAAAACTTATTTACTGTCATAATTTTTTGTTTGATTTTAAAAACGTGATTTGCTTTTCGTTCTTCCTTTCGTGCGACATTACGTGTTGAATTTTTCAGGCAACTGCGCGTCAATTATCTAAAACGTTCAAGAAAAGGGGTAGGTTCGAAGTTGGCATAGCTTCCGAGCTACCTGCTGCGTACAAGAAGTTCTGGCGTGAATGGAAGGTTTTAAAGCCAGCAGCTGTCCACTTTGTGCCTCAAGAAGGCAAATGGAGGCGTGATGATCTGACAGGCGAAACCCTGCCGATACAAAATATACCCATACCCTTGAAACATCCTGCTGAGATCAATGATGGGCTATGGGGTGGTGAAGCTGTAATTAAAGGTTAGTTTTGTTACATTTAAACATAATTAACTACTATTGTAAAGAGGAAAGATTTGATTGTTTGTTTGTTTGCAATGAATAGGCTCCGAAACTACTGGACCGATTTCAAAGATTCTTTCACCGTTAGGAAGCTTCACTATACTTGATGAACAAAGGCTATAATATATTTTAAAAAAAAATAGGAATCCTTACTAAAACTCCAATAATGTTACCCGAGGTGTAAAAAAAAATCCTATGAATACCTTACATCACATGTGCTGTGAAAACAATTGATGATAGAACAAAATAATGAACTACGACTTTGCAGAACACATCATTATCTACAAAAAAATATGCGACAGCATATGTCTAACTCTTATAGTTATGTCACAATAAGTTTTTTTTTTTATTTTAAAATTTTTATTGAAATGCCGGTGCTAGAAAAGGCTCTTTATTTGTCCCTTAGTATTAAGTAATCCTTATCAAAATAAATTACTCCATATTCAAGACTGCTTCAACACCTTTATATAACTTTTTGAATTATTCAATTCAGACTTTTCATTCGAAAGATATCACAAGTTTAAAAATGTAAGTATTAGAAAAATGTCGCGTAGTCGCCGCTCACCCCGCTCGGCTAGCTATGCGATGTAGCCGTCACTGGGGTAGGGAGCAGAGAGAAATAAAGTGTTGTTTTTATAAGAAACAATTTTTCAAGATTCAATCCCTAAAGGGATAAAAAAAAGGGTATGGGGGTGAAACCGCGGGGCGGATAGCTTGTGATCAATAAAATTTAATACAGATTTATATAATGAACAATGAATGAAGGTCATGGCTAGCTATCAATTGAATGTTATATAACAATGTCTCCAACTACCCCAGGAGTTCCCAAATATTTTAGGGCACTTATGAAGGTCGAATTACAGAAGCTACCACCGGTTCGGAAGTCAGCCTTCAACTTAGAAGAACTGGAAGAACCGGCAAGAAACTCAGCAAGGTTACATTTTTTAAATATTTTTGGACCATCTGACTATATCGGCTTTTTGTTTTCAAATGTTTAACAATTTAGTTCTTAAAGTAATACAAAAATTAAAACCCGCATTAGTTACCTAGTCCCGTGACATATCTCTCTCTTAGTCTTAGATATGAAGTCCATTTTATTCATGTTGAAACAAAGCAGGTCCAAGCCTGCCTGCAAGAGTGCCTGAAGTTTAAGATCATACTTATCATGCATAAACTTAAGCATGCTTATTGAGTGCCAATGTTTGTAATATGTACAATATGATACCTGCCTACTTATACATAACTAAAATATAAGTAGATTTATTACTAAGTATATAATACATAGTAAAGTAGGCCTCGGGTGACCGGCGGGCGGGGAGCTGTTTCCGCCAACGCATCAGCATGGCCATCCAAAGAGGAAACGCTGCCAGCCTTCTGGGAACTTTGCCGATCGACAGCAGCGGCAGCCTCATATAAGTTTTTTATATATTATAGTTGTACATTTGTTTGTAAATAAAATAATATAGTAAAGTTATGAGAGAAACATCAACATATCATAAAATATTTAGAAAGTTTCAAAAAAGAACTAGTTTGGCACAAGGGGGTAGAATTTTAGACTTTATCGACCCCCATTTTTATTTATTGTTTCTGCTGACCCTCAAGAGATTTGACAATCGAGAACTACACACACACACACTATTATTAATATGATAACCACTGATCTTATGATAATGCTATTTTGGTTTAGCTAAAAATGTAAGTTCAAGAAAAAAGCATTGCCCTTCAATTGTTAACAATTTAGCTTGAAAAATTATGGTTATGACAAGAAATATTTAGAAATATGTTAAGAAAAGACTATTTTAGTATACAACAAAATCAAGTCAGACTCCAGAAACAGAGACAAAAACATGTGCAAAATGCTTTTTCTGAGTGATATTTATATTTTACTGTATATTTGAATCATATTTGCTTACTTTGACTACAGTTTTTATCTTTCTTTCCTTGATATTAATTAACCAGTATGAAAATTCTCAAAATTATCATAAGTTTTATTTTTGGTAGGATTTCAAAAGCGAGATCCCAATAGACGCCGTGTGCCACATTACTGGGTGCCTGTACTGAAGAGAACTGTAGTAAAATCAGAGGTTTTGAACACCCACCTGTCAGTCACCGTCACCGACCGTACCATCAAACTTATCCATGATCACTATGGTTTTGACCACTACTTGCTGAAAACACCTGCCTGTGATCTTGTGTCTATGTTGGCATTAAAACTTAAGAAACAAATACTAATTGAATTAATGAATGGATGCCAAAGATATGGCCATGATTCTCAGAAGCAGATGGAGATTTATAATGAGTATAAGACCTATTTATCTTCAGTAAGTAATCATTAGTGCAGAAATTAATAATTGTAATGTGAAATCGGCTAAACAATCTATAATCCTATTGGGTAAAGTTTTGAGACTTTGATTTATGAGTATTATTTGCTTTATTATCTTTTCCAGTACACACCTGAAGAAATTGAATGGTATGGTTTATCATGGTATGAGGCTCTTTGCAAAGTAGCCAAACAGAAGGAGGCAGCCAAAAAACCTGTCCCTTTAAAAAATCTGTATAGAAAGAACCTTGTAGAGAAACTGAAAGCTGCAGGAATTGAGGAAACTAAGAGTTCACCTGATGAAATATCGTAAGTTTTCACTTGCTTACTTAATTAACACTTCATCAATAATATTTGTATATTATGGATGACACAGAAAATTTTATGAAGGTGTACTAACTAATATTAATTCTATTTCAGAAGTACCACATCCTGGCTTTCAAAAATGAACCCATTTGGTAAAAAAGATGAAGCTTAACGACTGTAGTGAAAATATTATTTAACATTGTTGAATTTTAGACAGATTGTAAATGTTGATGTAGATTTTTATTCCTCATTTTTGTTTTCTATAAAGGTTAGGTTCAAGACAAAGAAAATAAATAAGTAATAAGTATTTATAAACTTTATTAATCATTCCTTAAAAATACCTTTTTAACACAACTAGTTATTGTCAACAAAATACAGTTGATGTTGTAAATGGCATAACAAATAATACTAAACAGTTTTTAAATATTGTACATAAGTGGATTATGTCAACCATTAAACAGTATCCAATTTTCTTGTAAACATAGTAGTAAAAAGAACATTCTAAATATTAAAACAACTTTTATTGAGATTTATGTGCAATCAATAGTACCTGACCTAACCTAGCATACTTTTTCCTTCGGTGATGGTCAGTAGATCACCTGATTGTCTATTGTGGTTTATGAACATTATGAGGGCAACACCAGGGGGATTGTCAAAATGTTGCCGAACTTTCACACAATGCTACTATGCCTAGAAATATCTGACTCACATTTGCCAACTGCCAGAATTTCATCTTGTGGGTGGTAGCTAATTAGGGGGCGATTCTCGCGTGAAGAAAACTCATTGGAACATTCAAACCGTCATGACCAACTATGCTATCATTACATCATATAAAATTTGACAATAGGTAGGTACCTATATTGGCATTATTATGGATGATATCCAAGAGGATATATATACCTTATTCTAATTTGTTTGGTAAATTTAGTACTATCTAAACAGTGATCTGATTAATTGGCCTAAATTGATTAATAAAATTGTATTTCTATTTTAACTATACGACAAGTCAGTCTCTAGACACAAAATACAAGTAGAATAAATTGACTACCACTGCACATGTATCAGCCTGTCTGTGTGTGCGTAATATATTGTAGGCTATCCAGCAGCGAGCGACCGCATTCATCCAAATCTGCATATACATCAGCAAAAGAAACGCCTCTTTCTAACTTATAGCGAGTATATTTTAGTGCACATCCATCTAGTCGTCTGCTATGCAGGAGACGCGAAACTAAAGTTATTTTCTTTACGCAGAAATATCTTATATACAGGTGTCCGTAAGTGTATGTAAGTAGTACGACAAACTCAAGGGGGAGATAAGTGGGCGGGTCACCTACCAAATATATAAAAATGACCCGTAAAAGTCACCACTTTCGAGAGTCTAATAAGTGCTCTTTTTGACGAACTATGTGAACTTGGTTCGACGATGATCCCGCTCTTAGTTAATTTAGTTCTTTATAATGACGGGTCGGTTGGTGTGGTTGGATAACACACTACCTATCACGCCGCAGGTCGTGGGTTCGATTCCCATCCAGGACAGACATTTGTGTGCGTGAACATGTCTGTTTGCCCTGAGTCTGGATGTAATTATCTAAACATACTTACACTATGTATTTACAAGAAAAAAGTAGTATATGTAGTATATCAGTCATGCTTAGTTTGGGATCAGATAGTCGTGTGTGAAAAAAGTCCGAGGATATTTATTATTATTATTATAATAAATTTTTGAAAGAACACTTTTAGGCGGTCGCTTCCTCACGAGGTGGCTGACCACCCGACTACCCTTTTTTGCTCATAAACAATACAGGTGAATTTTCCATCCACGCCCACTTGAAAAATTAATTCTGCAGTTAGTTAACGAGAACTAGTGAACTAAAAAAAACAAACTAGTTCGCCATAGCAATGCGAACTAAATTGAGCGTTTCCAATGGTGACCGACTTCGCCCAAGACTGATATTGGCTTAAGTGATAGTGCACTCGATGGGCGAGTCGTGCGGCATGCGGTCGGCGAGCAGCGCGGCCACGGCGCGAGCCAGGTACGTCATGGTGCCGTAGCTGCCGCTAGGGGCGCTGTCGTACAAGTGCTGGCACACTCCCGCCGCGCCGCCGCACACGAGCGCACCGCCAAACTGTTCCGCCTTCGCGCAGCATAAGGTCGCGTCGCCATTGCAACGCATCTGAAACATCATTTGACAATCCTATTAAAAATCAAAGTCAAAACCATTTATTCAGTTTAGGCCCTGTCGTATTACAGAAGTTACCACCGGTTCGGAAGTCAGCCAGCCTTCAACTGAGAAGAACCGGCAAGAAACTCTGCAAGGTTACATTTTTAAAATATTTTTTTTTATATATAAACTATATAAAAAAAAAAAAAAATTTTTGTCTCTTGTTAACAAATTTTCTAGTTTTGCAATGTTCGTTTGCTATATGGCTATGATCTTATTTCTATAGGTACCTAACAGTTACAAATTGAACGGTCTATATAATGAACGAGTAAAATAGATTTTACGTTTTTTTTTCCGTTTCAATGCCTAATGTATTTTAAAATTTACCGGCATAAATCGATTTTATACTATGTTTTTAGCACTGTTACAATTTTTTATTTTTATTACTTTGCTTGTTTCTGTAAACACCACGTACCCACTGTTTTGTTTTTATGGAGTAATGTTATCTTTGTTTAACCCATGTTAATACTGTTACATAAATTTTTGTTTTTATACATCCTGTTTTATATTATATTAAAAATAATGTTTAACTTTATATACCTACTTCAATTTTCAACCTATTTTGGATACTAATGTCTAGTGTAAATTGTTTATTTTATTTTACATTCTATCATTTTCAACTTAAACAGATAGTAACTGGTGGTCAATGGTGTGGGTTTCACAATTAGTACTATTGTTGTAAAATATTATAATCGTCAATCCATATAATCCCAAGTGGTTCAGGTTGTCTCAAAAAGTCTGTGAAAAGTTTTAGTGGAATGGCCACCAATTTCAATAAAACCTGACCTGATTTGTACGGACGATGATTAACTTGACTGAATGTGATACTATAACGTGAAAATGAAAAAATTATAATAAATTGACATTGACAGAAATGTCCTAAAGAACGATTGCCAGCAAAGAAAAAAAAAGAAAATGTGATAGCATTAATGATTACTATAGTATTGTTACAATTTAAAAATAAAACCACATGATAGGTACCTGATCCTCCAAAAATATCTGATTAGCTTTGTGCACTAAATTCTCAACGCCAATCATTCCGCCCAAATTGGCGACAGCTTTATATTCCACCACAAGTGTTAGCACCATCAGAGCTTCGACGACAAGTTGCCGGTACTCCGGCTGTGGTATCGAGTTCAATACAGTTTCTACTGCGAGCGCAAACTTTAGCTCCCCAGATGTCATTTCTTGGGTTAAATTCGGTTGGAGAATTTTTCCTTGTATCACTAGGCCTTGGCACTATAATTATAAAGAAATTAACAGCATTAGGGTAAATTTCGCACGGTGGTAGGGTGCGTTGTAGTACCCGACTAGCTGGCTACCACCCTAAAGTTGAGAATCTATCGCCAAGCACCTGTCGATGTGTTCCGACAATGCACTTGAGCCACATCATCACTTACCCTTGTGAGATTGCGGTCAAACACAAATGTACTTTACAATAATTTCAATCCATTAATAACCTCAGTCCTTTAAAATAGCCTGATTATCGATTATCTTGACGATCGAGGAAAAGTTGGTCCTGTTTTAAAATGGCTAAATATCAAAATGGCGCTTTGATAGGTACTTTATATAAAAAAAACTTTTATGAAAAAAACAAGCCTTTGAAGTATAAAATAAAGAGTAAAATGTACATTCGCCTTTGCAAATATTGGTGTACCTTTTCAAGAACGCCCCAGACGCGAGGATAGAAGTCTCGTGGCACTCGGTTCAATGCTCCGTCCAGTCTGCGCCGGCGCAGCCACTGACCCTGCCGGTCTGGTTCTGCTATAGGCGCTGAACATTTTTAAAGTTTCATAGTAAATTTTAATTTAGCATACGGAATCCACACTGATTACAGAATTGTAGCACATGAAGGCAATAAGTTATTGGGAATTATATAAATAATTTAAAAGCACCTATGTTTTAGGCGATGATAGCTTATTGGCACGACGGATACCGCGGCGAAGGTCGTGGGTTTGAATCCTACAAAGAGCTTTCGGTGAAGGAAAACGTCGTGAGGAAACCATAGCATGGTAGTAGGTTTGTTGTACTCGACTGGCTGGCCACCACACCCTCAAGTTGAAAATCTGTCGCCAAGCACCTATCGCTGTGTTCCGACAGCTGCACTTGAGGGTCCGTTTCCATCTTGGCTTTGTGTGCTTAACCACCTTCGGCCACATCATTACTTACCATGGTGAGATTGCGGTCAAATACAAGCTTATCCAAAAGTTGCATAGATAATAAACTAACTTACGCTCTTCAGTCGTGCTTTGCAAAGACTGTCCTTCCAACATGATCTGTGATTTCTTCCCATAGCGGTTTGATTTGTTACTCACAATCGAAAAGTTGCCTCGACCAACTGTAAATACAATATTTTAATTAGATTATCATGAAAATAGATATGACATACAAGGAGACAGATGTTCCACCTGATGGTAAGCGGTCTAAATGTAATGGTATTGCCGATGTGTCGGAGTAATGGGGGGCCAATCCATATCGTAAAGATTCGCAATTGGAGCATTCATGTGAATCGCGTCATGGGCGACCGAGAATTGTTCATTATAATTTGTACACAGATGTTCAAATATAGAATAAAGTGCAATAAAATATGGGTAAAATTATTTACAAAGTATTACATGGAGGCAGACATGTTACATACAAAATTATTCAAAAACTAAAATCGACACGAAAAGTATTTAGTTAAAGCGATTCTTTGGTTTATTTTATTTATACTATCACATATGAGTACAAACAAAACTATTATAATGGCAAATAGCGACGAGGAGATTGTAATGGTTTTCTTAAATAATTAACATTATTATAGAATGAAAACCATTTTCGTCAAACCATTTGAAATTATTCACATCAGTGATGGAATTATTCAGTATGTTATTAAACAGGAATTTTGAATTTCTACCACTATTTCTTCGGATTAAAACTCCTTATCGCCAACGGTAAATATATGGGGTACACACAAACATATACAAAAGCACAGTCAGTCGAAAACGTAACCACTCGCCTTTGTGCTTATCGACTCTATCCCTTAATAAAAACATTGAATTTGCTGCAAAAGAAATATATAAATATTAGTTACCAACATATTATGTAGATATAATATATAAAGTATATAAAGTAATATTTGATATAATTTAACCCCACGATATGATTTAGTTCTTAATACATAATATAGATAAGATACATTTAATTCAAATATAATGTCGCTTAGCAAAATACAATGTATCATCTAAAAAGAACTATACTCTAGATTAAGAAAATAAGTTGATAATTACCACTATTGATTGCAAATTCTTTTCCGCTAAGTATGTGGTAGAGTAAATTCTTCATCTCGAATGGGGACAGGTTAAGTAAGTGTTCGGACGCCTCTTCACCATCACAAGATAGTGTTCGGGATAATTCTGTTGCCATCACCTAGTATAAATACACTTTGATGTTAAACAGATGAACAAACATTCATTTATTTCAGTAATGATGTGGTAACTTATTAATTACCAACATAATACATATTTATTTATGTGCGTTCTATATTCTGTATATCCTGTATGTCCGGTAAGTAGTACAAAAAACTTAACGTTTTAATTATGTAGATGGTATACTCACGTGCAATCAGTGTGCACGGGGGTTTACCACTAAAATCGGGTACATAAGTCATCTTCGGGCCCATCAGCGTCATGCGAACTAGGAGTCGAAGTGGTCGCCATGACCGAAAACGGTCGGAATGAATCAATCAATACAAAAATGATCTTAGTTAAGATGGGACCATTTTCGAGCGCTGTGAGCTACAAAGCTACCAGCGCTACGATATTGCGTTCCTAACTTTATAAAATTACTCGTTTAAACTTCTAAGATCCTGGTACATGACATAACGCTTTTTTCTTACGTGACGATTTCTGCCAGTTCACTATACTGAAAGCCGCGTAAAAGAACTTTGTTCCAAAAAGCAAATGATAGTAAGATCTATTACCTGTATAATAAGGCCGACCCTGAGTCGCAACATCTCCAAGAACAGCTGAGGCTCGGTACGGATGAACATGGCGAGGTACACGAGCAACTCTTGCGTCAACATCGCTGTACTCTCGTCGTCGCCGTACGCCTGCGCCATACGTCACATTTAACATGTTTTAAGGTTATATTTATATTTTCACACTTTATTTATAAAGGTAGAGGTTTACTTATTTTACCAACTTAGGGATTGAATTTCGTTTTTTTTTTTTCAAAATATACTTTAATATTTTAGCCCAATCCATAAAAAGAGTAACTCCTCACTCCTACTATGAAAATATTATGCTTTCCCATACAAACATTTACATCCATTTCCTTCAGGGATGGAATTAGCATCTCTACGGTATTCAAGGAATAATTCCTTATTGGGCTGTGCTTCCTTCAGTCAGTCTTAAGTCTGATTGATATGTTCTCATAGCTGAATTTGACAACTATTGAATTTAAGGCATTGTGTTTACCATCTATGGACACATTATCATTTACCATGGTGAGGTTTTAGTCAAACACGGGACTCAAGCCCTTCTTCACCATGAAATTCGACGTCATAACCACCAATCTGTTATCGCAATGATCAGAAGTAGAAATAGACTTAATAATAAGATGATAATCTATATACAAGGATAAGTCCTGTATATAATGTATATAAAAGGATAAGTCCTGACTGATCTATCAACGCCCAGCCTAAACCCTTAGACCTAGAAAGCTGTTTTTTTTTCCAGGTGTTGTTTTTAAAACTTGACCGAAGAATAAGAACGGATTTTTCGAAATTCAACCTTTAAGGGGGTAAAAAGGGGTTGAAAGTTTGTATGAAAGTTGGTCATCTTTGAAGCCAGAACCATGAAACTTTGTTTTTAGGCTAACAAATAAAAATAAAGAAATACGTGTTTTAGCGTTTCCTATAATTCCACCTCTAAAGGGGTGAAACGGGGGTTCAAAGTTAGGAGTTATTCCGTTTAAAAATGAGAAGGACTGACTTATCAACGCCCAGTGTTAGACCTAGAAAGCTGATTTTTTCACAGGTAATGTTTTTAAGATGTAGACGAGGATTAAGGAAGATTTTTTGAAATTCAATCTCAAAGGATACGCGGGTGAAACCACGGGGCGGAAAGGTAGTTAATAAATAAACCTGAAGTGCAAGTAAGTACTCACACATTACAAAACGTGTTAATGTATATTAATGATAACATGCATAATTCTTTACCTTTTTATTTTCATGCCCATGTTTCTCATGACGAAATGTCTGCATGCAACAAATATGAAAAATATCGACTTTTATTTATGAGTAATAAATTTAAAGAAGAACGCATGCTTTAAAATTTTCGTAAATATTAACAGTGGACTCCATTTTGATTGGAGTAATATTGTGGATTATTTCAAGTTATTTAAAATTATTGGGATTAAGTATCGTTATAGAAATCCATAGGTCAGTTACCTGTTCAACAGTTTATCTAGTAGCCTTAGGCTTAAATGAATAGACATCACAAGTGATTGAATGATTCCACATACCGGGTGGGTATTTTGAAATGGCACATTTTCAAAACCTATATTGGGTAAGTCAAGCTAAATAACTTTTACTATGACACCAACCCAGGAAAATGTAAAAATAAACATACTTTTTGATCGAGCACAGTTAACATTTAGAATCAAGTTTGAAATTGTTCGAAAATTCAAAATATCTCCCATAACAAAAGTTGTTCATGACAAACCAAACATAGATTTGAAAATATGCCATCTCAAAGAATCCACCTGTACTTACCAAATGTATCAATTGCCTCAATTCGTTTTCTGGTAAGGGCGCTGTTATAGTGTGTTCATTGTTAGGTGGCATACCCACAGTTATTTGCTTCTGTCGTACTAACAGATCGGTGACTGCCTTCGCAAGGTCTTCCACTCTCTTTCCGAGCATACCAGCTGTGTGACGAACTAGACCCCAAAGTTTTTGGGTACAAGCTTTTTCGTATAAAACTTTGAGGAGATCCTTCACCGTTACCGGTTTACCATTCTCTAGCATACCTGATAAAGGAATATTAGGTTTATAATAAAACTAGCGACCCGCCCGCGGCTTCGCCCGCGTGGACTACACGTTATATCGCGCAAGTGGGGGTGGTGGAGGGGGGATAAAAGATAGCCTATGTTCTCTCCCAAGGTCTACTCTATATCTGTGCTGTATTATTTAAATTCACTTCGTAAATAATCACTTTTTAGTAAAGGATAAAAAATGGTTATGGTGGGTTATCCCTAAGAGATAGACATATACCATCGCGGACTTTTTTGTTGAACTTTTTAAGGTGGACAATACTGTAGTACATTATTTTGGTCTATCTCGTAGGGTTCAGCCAGCGTTTGCAATATAAGCACAAAAAAATGCTTAATTACGACATCACATTAGAAACCTCTAAATTTATCAGTGTTACGCTACTATATTATGCATGTATTATACATATAAACCTTCCTTAAGAATCACTCTATCTATTAAAAAAACCGCATCAAAATCCGTTGCGTAGTTTTAAAGATTTAAGCATACATAGGGACAGACAGCGCAAGCGACTTTGTTTTATACTATGTAGTGATGATATACGAAAGGTGTCCCATATTCCACTCGCGGAAAAATTTTGCTTTCATCAATATCGGACTATGTTCGGAGTTATACAACCGAACAGCTCATCATTTTCAAAAACGCAAAAATGTTTATCCAAATTGGATTGTTCGTGTGATTAGCGTGTTCAAACATAATATAAATTAATGTAAAAATGCAATAGAAGGTACAATCCAACTAAGGCAAGTGGTATTTTGTCAAATACACGAAGGGGTTGACTTTAAAAAAATGCCCTTCCCCAAGTGATTTTAAGTAAATTACTTACCAGTATTAAAGTCCAGACCGTGGGTATCGACCAAGTACTGCAAGATGTCTCCCTGTTCGTCCAAACTCTCTGTTTCCCTCAACATAGCGATCAGCTCGTCCGTCTCTTGTTCCGCGTATATCAAGTTCTGAGACTCCGATATTGTGCGATTACGGATCACAGCTGGTATGTTCTTGTTTACTATACGAATATCACTTATTATTAGCTTTTATTTGTTTTTTTTATACCACTAGGTGGCAAACAAGCCTACGGCCCATTTGATGGTAAGCGGTTATCGTAGCCTATGGACGCTTGTTGCAGACGCGTCACGAGCACATTGCCGACCTTGCATAAACCTTCTTACTCCATTTTTTTTTCTTTGCTATTTTAATAATAGTTCTTCTAATAGTAATCGACAGGCTGGTACGTTGTAAGACCCTGACTAAAAGGTCACAGTTCATGGGTTCCCTTCACACCCAGGATAAGCATTTTAATTCAAATTCATTTTTTAAAATTAAATTTAGAGACACTAATGGAACATGATATTTATTTATCTCTCAAATATGATGATAGTTCCACCATACCGTCTCTGGAGTTTAAGCCCTGCTTATTTACATTAAGCAGATAGTAAATAGATGGACAACTAACATTTGGCATTTATTGTAATACTAACTAAAGGAAGTAATAAAAATATTTAATTCAGGAGAATTCATACCTTCTCTAGGTGGTGTTGGACTTTTTTCCTTTGTTAATTCAACTGACGGTGATATTACTCCTAAATTGGTAGTTGATGTGCCTCTAAAATAAATAATAAATATGAAAATACACATTATTTTAGAAGCAAAGCTTAATTGTGATGGATGACTCACTACTACATTAGCTATACCATTTTAATCAAAATCATGAAGACCTGACTAGACATTAGCACATTTTCATACGTAATTAGTTTTAATGCACAGACGGATAAAATAAAAGTTATAACTAGTAGTGTACCTAATTAAATATTTTTGTTTGCTCGTCATTTTATACAGGTGTCTGGTAAATAGTACGACAAACTTACAAAAATATTAAGTTTTTTTATTTTTATTCTGGATAAGCTTGTGTTTGACCACAATCTCACCATGGTAAGTGATGATGTGGCCGAAGGTGGTAAGCACACAAAGCCTAGATGGGATCTGGCTTTCAAGTGCAGCTGTCGGAACACACCGATAGATGCTTGGCGACAGATTTACGGCGACTACAACTTGAGGGTGGTAGCCAGCCAGTCGGGTACTACAAAGTACCCTACCACCGTGCTATGGTTTCCTCACGATGTTTTCCTTCACCGAAAGCTCAAGCTCATTGTAGGATTCGAACCCACGACCTCACTTACCACTGAGCTATCATCAAGGTATTTCGGTATTTCTGATTTCTGTTATATTGGTTTTTGAATTACTGATTGAATTTTGTATATTTGGTAGGTGACCCGCCTACCTACCTCCCCCCTAGTTTTATCGTACCACTTACCGAACACACTGTAGAAGTAAAAATAAGTAAATGGACAATAAATAGAAAAGTAAGTTACTTGGTAAAGGCCTTTTTACGAGCCACCTCAGGCGATGGACTTCTGCCCAATAGAGGGTCCACTTCGAGCCACGACGGTTTACGTTCTAGCGGTGGTCCCACATATTCTCCCTCCATTCCAAGGGTATCCGCTGTAAATGCGAAGGTAAAACTAATATCGTCTTATTATTGCATGTTATAGGTTTAAGTTGTTTTTGAAAAGAGTAATTGCCGAGTTTATTCCCGGCTCTTCTCAGCAAAATCAACGTTCCCAACTATTCATAAGTAAAGGCCTATTTGAATAAAAATATTTTAATTTTTTTAGGGTTCACACACAAAGGGTAAAAACGGAAAATTGCTAAGACTCTGCTGTCCATCTGTCTGTCTGTCTGTCTCCAGGCTGTATCTCATGAACTGTGAAAGCTTAGACAGTTGAAATTTTCACAGATGATGTATTTCTGTTGCCGCAATAACAACACTAGAAAATTTGTACGGAACCCTCGGTGCGCAAGTACGACTCGCACTTGACCGGTTTTTTATTCATTTTGTTAGAAGTTATTTGTTGAGCACAAAAGACTTGAACTTACAATCGACATTTATGGACCTTGTTTTCTTGATGGCCCCACGCACGGACATGCGGCGGCGCAACGTGCGCGAGTTCTTGGCGCCGGCCGGACGCGCCACGAAACTTATCTTGTTACTAAACGACTTCAGTAGATGCTCTTCTAAGTAGCTCTGCACTTGAGGGTTTAACTCTGTAACAATTTATATCGTAAAGTCTCCAAGCACCTCAAGTTGTACTTGAGAAGCAGTTGCCTTCTCGACTTTGTAGAGCAGCCTTTCTAAAAGTGGAGGATAAAGCCCCCTTGTGGGCGCTAGAGGCCTGCAGAGGGGCAGTAAAGGGCCCAGAAGGAAATATGGAGGGTGGAAGGCTGATTCATGCTTTTTTGAAAACCTACCTTCGATTATTTCGTTGTTATTCCTGCCTAGTTTGATTAATCAAGCTCGTGAGACTTATTTAAAATTTAAGTTTCAACATAGAAACAAGATAGAATAGAAGACTCGTTAAGTTATGATTGCGATTGTGATTTATAAGACATGGTAAAGCTAAGAATTTTGGGAAGCACTAGAAAATTATTGATTCTCAAAGTGGGCGGTAGACAAAATAAGTTTAAGAACCTCTGTTGTAGACGATGGCAACACATTGGGTACCAACCCAATGTGGGCAATTGGGAGGTTACCAACAGGAGGTCCGCCGACATGCTTGTCAGCCTTCTAACATAAGTTATACGATACAGGATGGTATATTAAAGAAATATAACTCACTATCAGGATAGCCTTCTTCTTGACTCCCCAAAAAACTCAAGTTAGTGATTGCGGATGTGCTCAAAAACTCTCCAAGATTACCGAGAGTCACTCTTGTACCGTTAATATAACCAGATTTAAGCTTCTTCATAGTTGTTATCATCGCCATTGGGATCCTACCCTGATCTGAAATATTTTATAATAATATTAATCAATAAGTATTATACTTAATTAAAGTTCAGATATAGCTTGAAAGCAAGGGTGATGGGTGGTGAAACGAATAGTGTTAGTAATGAGATGCAATAAATTTAATACTTATATTATATTTTTATTGTATATTGGCGTTTTGTATAGGCCTGTAGCTAGGTATTTAATTTTTTTTTAAATATAGTATTACTTGAAACACGACTAAGTACTTCGAAGACAAAATTGTAACAGTTTTAAACTATTACTGAGCTCGAAACACTGGGCCCCGATTCTCGCGCATTCGACAATTTCTCAATATGAGCGAATTACACATTCATAGTTGTCGTTCTCGAGGATAAACTTATCGATGCAAAAGACGTGTATTGATTAATATATCCATGGTTTCGACCAATACGCAATAATTGGGCCCTCTGCTCAATTTTGCGGCAACAACAGAAACAGGTGATTAACCCGCCACCTACATACCAAGGTACAACTACCCTAGATACAAGCCTTTTGATATAATATAATTTTACCTAACATGTTTTGCGTAGCCAGTAATGTGATGGTCGGCCGGCCTAGCATTTGTTTCCAGCTCATTCCGAGGAAGGCGACATTCGCCATGAACGTACTGGCGAGCAGCGCCGGGTCGCGCGACATGTAGTATTCCTCGTAGTCGAAGTTCTACACACCACACCCATGCCAAATGTTATTACTAGGGGACTGATTATAGTGGGGATTCAAGGACTTAACTACTAGGTATTAAAACAAAAACCAAGGCCACATCGTTTTAGAATAACCGAAGGGTAAGAAAATCGACCAACATGTAGACGATGTTTTCAGTTGCTGTTGTTAACAGGTTCCGATAAGTACGTAGTACGAAAACCTTACGGGGAGATAAGTGGGCCGGTCACCTACCGAATATACAAAAATGACCTCAGTAAATGTGTCGCCATTTTCGAGATATTTAAAATCAGAAATTGAAAAATCAATATACAAAAATCAGAAATATCGAAATATCTCGAAAATTATGCTGTTTTATTGAGGTAATTTTTGTATATTTGGTAGGCGATCCGCAAACCTATCCCCTCCCTTAAGTTTGTCGTAGTACTTACCGGACACTTTAGACTTACCTACTTACTCGTTTGCTTAGTAAGTTCTATATGAAAAAGTTTATTTATGTTTAGTTATTTACTCAGCGCTCGAGCCAGGTCAATTTGGCCGGTACACTGTACATAGGAAGCGCAAGCTCTTATGAGTACACCTTACTGCCTTGCGTAGTCATACCTACCTCAGCGCCAGATGATATGTATAATAATAATAATTTTCACAACTAAATGGCACTGATACATTATTTTTTTAAAATAAATTGGTAGGTACATTTTTATATTAGGTATATAATAAAAACAAAGATGTCAATAATGCCTAAACTAGGTTATTACCTGTATTTAAGGCATCATTATGTATGTATTATAGGCACTAGAAATAAGGACCATATTTCTATTCTGTTTACGAGGAGTTGGCGCGTTTGGCCGCGACAAGAGAATGAAAATACTAGCAAGTTATTTTTATATACCACATGTGACAACTAGGCTGGCGGGTCACCTGATGGTAAGTGACCAGGGAGATTGCCAATGTGTTGTACACCTTAACACAATGCCCTAAAGGCAACTGCCATACCACAGTACAAATTTGCGTTTTAATGTTACTATGTCGTCTTTTGTCGTTTATTGTCTACTAGCGACCTCGCCCGCGTGGACTACACGTTATATCGCGCAAGTGGGGGTGGTGGAGGGGGGATAAACTTTTTTGTTGAATTTTTTAAGGTGGACAATACTGTAGTACATTATTTTGGTCTATCTCGTAGGGTTCAGCCAGCGTTTGCAATATAAGCGCAAAAAAATGCTTAATTACGACATCACATTAGAAACCTCTAAATTTATCAGTGTTTTGCTACTATATTATGCGTGTATTATACACATAAACCTTCCTTAAGAATCACTCTATCTATTAAAAAAAACCGCATCAAAATCCGTTGCGTAGTTTTAAAGATTTAAGCATACATAGGGACAGACAGCGCAAGCGACTTTGTTTTATACTATGTAGTGATGACAACAATATCCTCAGAAGGAAATATGAGATTAACGTGGTAACACCTTCTTTATGTACAGCAAATAATTACTACTGAATATAACTAAGTAATCCACAACCAAAATCTTCATTCATCACGTAAAAATACATAGTTGATTTGATGACATGTTGTTAGTATAAATTAATAAAACACCTGATTAAATAAATAAATAAGGATGGGGAAAACGCAAGCAGAACAAACAACCGTAAATAAACAAAAAAACAAATAATACCTAAATACATTTGATTCAAAGTCAAAACAACAAGCGGTCTTCCAAGAAGATTTTGCCAAGAGGACTTCAAGAAATTAATTTCAGCTTTGAGTGTATCAACCATCAGTTCATAGTCGGAAGCAATGTAGAAACGCTTCATATCAGAAAACTATTAAACCAAAGATATAATTAGTACTATGTAAAGGTATTATAGAAGAAAAATCATTGTATAGTTTAATGCAATGGGAAAATGATTGATAAATAAATATGCCATTACCAACTAAGTATATCATTTATATGTAAAATTATATTTTATTAATAGATAATACATACCTGTGGCGTAAAGGCAAATATGCGATCGTTTAACGAATATAATTTGCTGGTACTGAGGATACCAACATCACGTGATTTCCTACCAGATAAACCCAGCTTTTTGTTTCTGCCTAAAAATACAAGAGATGTATTATTTTAAAATGATGAAAATATAATAAACTTTTGTTTTTGTGCTCAGAAATTTTATTTTCTTAAATATCCCATTCTCAAGAAGTAAATACGACGCTGAATTATTGATAGGAGTCAAATCATGTTGAAAAAGGCGACCTGTTTTGCATATTTTTTAATTCAAACCATTTTTAAAGAAAAAAAAAAAGAAAATGTTTAATGGTTGTACCTAAGTATGTATAAAGGTGGCTTAATACTCTAGCTGGTTGGACTTCAATAGGTGCTACTTCACTGATAGTTTGAACATGTAAATCATATTCAAGCAACTTGTCTCTAATTTCATTATCCTCAGCTAAGATTACAATCTGAACAACCACATCAGGCTTTTTCTCTGAACATAAGCGTCTGTTTAAAGGATCCAATTCACCTACTGCTAAGAAGCCCTGAAAATTTAAAATATTTAAGTAATAAAATTAATTATGAAAAATTTAAATGTTATTCTTTGAATTATTCAAATAATATACCTCTTGCAATAACTTTCCAAGAATATACAAAGATTGTGCCCAAATAAATGGGGTTCTACCCTGGGGTATCCGCTCTTGGCTACCTGGGTCAGATTTCTCCAAATCGGCTTTATCTGCTGGTACCGAATATAGTTCTGGAACCAGTTTTATTCCATCATCTTTCCGTATCATAATCTTCTCCAACTTCTGCATATATTCACTGACATTTGTTTTATCACCTTGGAAGCAATAGTCTAATATTAGGTAACAGAAAAACAAGGGCCATTCACATTCAATATTTTCAAACATTCTCAACTCCCAAGGCTCATAGTAAAGTCTGTTAGGATCTTCTCTTGGGGTTTTGTGGCCATCTCTGAGAAACCTTTTACAACCATATTTTCCTTGTAATTTAGCAACAATAGTGTCTCTTGTTTTAGCTATTAATTGTGGATCATCAACAGCAAATGCCGGATAACTTATAATTGATAAAAGGCCAGAATCCAACTCCTTGCTATTAGACTCTCTGGGCAGCATTGATTGCAATACTGCCTGACATTTTTGAGCTTCATCTGCTAATACATGGATAACACTGGATGGTCCACCACGGGCTCCAAAGAGGTCTAATTCATTCATGGCTTCAAGAGCCGCTTTGGCCATACCAATGGAACTTGCATTGAGTTCTGGCAGGCCATGATTTGTCTTATCACCTCTCTCCCAGATACCATAATCAGGAATGCAATATGCAGATTCAATGTAGAATACTAAATTTTGAATGAAAGACACCTCATCAAGGGAAAATACAATTTGTAAACCAGAAGCAGTCATCTGGGCGAGGATTAGTAAATAAAGGGAAATGGCATCAATTTGCAAATGTCCCCACTCATTGTCCTTCACAACGGTACTCCCAGTGGCAGATGAGTATTTAGCATGCAGTGAATCCAAATGATGCTGAGTGCTCTTGAATTTTTCTACTTTGTCTTTCTGCTGCATCATAGCCATTAAAAGACCTGAAAATATTATTATTAAAATTCATTTTACCTAGATTGTTATTGTTATAAAAATAAATGAAGTTATAACTTTTAAGTTAGAAGTTTAAGAAAGTGTAAGTAATGTGATTTCTAAGTAAAAGAAAAGATAAAGAATTGAGGTACCACCACTGAGGTATGTCATAAAATACTCTATATAAATTTACAAAAAGTCATCCACACTTCTATGGCCATTGCAATGGGATTGGACAACAGAAATTCACACTTAATTTTATTATATTTAATGTTTGTACAACAAAAGACATACACCATGGATCTTAGTTACCTCTCATCAGCTTCACACAACTCTGCTCCAATTCAAATGTTTTCGCTCGATCTTCATCTTGATCCGCTATTTTCTTAAAAGCCATGGAGAGTCCCCATACTGCCAGTATGCAGTACAAGTTGTCCCTAATCCAAGCGTGATCATTATGGGGACTAGCAGGGAATAAACCGGTCACTGGTTGCTGATGGTCTAAAATTAGCTTATGTACTACCCTCTGATAATAATCTAGGCGCACCCCCGAATTACTGCGTGTTCTCATTTTAAATATAATTAATAATATGTCAATAAAGTATTTATAGGAGTCGCCACATTTACTTATACATTACATTTTTTTGGATAAACTTAATTTGCGACGTTCTGTTCGATAATATCACCTGTGTGTGTCATTTCACAAACTACCAATGGTGTCATTTGAAAGTCGGGCTTGTCAATAAATAATAGCATAGCGATGTATGGTGTGAGTCGAGTTATTTAATTTAAGTAACTCGAATCAGATCATAATCGAGTCAAATCGGTTTCAGTTTTTAACAACTCTACTAACTACATCAATCGATCGAACGCGATCTACTTACAGATTAGAGAGTGACGTTTTTTTATGTTAATCTATAATTATATATACTATCTGGATAGGTAACTCTCAATACCTACTTGAAGCAAATACCTATCAATTGAGAAAAAGAGAAAGATAACAACTACGTTGGGACAATCTCTCTTTATAACCCTACTTACCCTTAATGAAAGAAAGAGAGATTGTTCCAACGTAGTTGTTATGTTTCTCTTTTTCGCAATTGATAGGTATTTGCTTCAAGTAGGTAGTTAGAGTCACCTATCAGATAACAACTACGTTGGGACAATCTCTGTTTCTTTCATTAAGGGTAAGTAGGGTTAGTGTAGAGTTTTATATATCTATCTAGATATTATTTTACATATTTATTATAGGGATCATAAATGAAACCACACAAGCTTTTTCAAAATAGACAGACATGACGTCTTTATTTCTTTTTAAACTAAGTTAACATATTTTATGGATAACACTAAAGAGGTTAGCGCAGTTAGGTTTAACACCCTCTCCTAATTTTACATCTAAATGAGACTGTAAAATTATAACTTTATATAAACTTATTTTTATATTAACTTTCATACCTACATAACGTAACAAGTTAACTCTACCAAGTACCAAGTGTACCTGCTTACCAACACTCAGTTTTTATTTTTGACACTTCTTGTCAAAATAACATTAATTATAACTAGTTAAACACTAAATTAAAAATATTATAAACAACTAAATTTTAGATAGAATTATTATCTTTAACAAAGAATACTGTTTTTATGTTTTGAAAATTTTATTCTATCCAAAGGTTTTGTTAGTATATCTGCTGTTTGATCTTCAGATGAACAGTATTCTATGTCAAAGCCTTTGTCACAATAGACTTCGTGAATAAAATGAAAACGTACGTCTATGTGTTTTGACCTCTTATTAAAAATACCAGTTTTAATAAGTTGTATTGCACTTTGATTATCAATTTTAAATACCATGGGGATATTAATGCAAGATCAATAAGCATCGATTTTAGGAACATCGCTTCTTTGCAGCATTCTGCCGCTGAAATGAATTCTGCTTCGGTCGAGGACAAAGCAACAATGGATTGCCTTCGTGAACACCACGACACTGGTCCTTCACCCAACATTATAACATAGCCAGTGGTACTTCGTCTAGTTTTTAAATCTCCGGCGTAATCGGAATCGCAGAAATGTTTATTTTTAGATCGACAATATTCTTTTTGTAGTATATACCCTCTCCTAAGGTGCCTGCCAAATATCTGAATATTATTTTAATAGCAACTATGTCTTCATTTTTGGGATCTTCCATGTTTCTGCTTGCCATACTCACAGCGTAAGCTAAATCTGGTCGAGTTTTAGTGGATAAATATAGTAAGCTGTCAACTGCTTCTCTGTAAGGAAATTTAATTTTTTCATTATCTTTTGTTTTGTCATCTACTTGTTTGCTCTGACATGGTGTCTGCACAGGCTTACAATTTTCCATATTATACTTTTTTAGAATCGATTTAGCGTATGCCACTTGCGTCAGATGCAGGCCCTTACTATCTTCTTTTATTTCCATTCCCAAATATGAAGTTGGTTTTTCACACACTTTGATCTCAAATTTGGAGTTAATTTTCTTGAGTGTTTTATCTATTTCTTGAATTTTAGGTCCAATTATTAATCCATCATCGACGTAAATCGCCATAAAAATACTTGCGTTTTTATTTTTGAGTATACAAGGCTCATTCTTTAATTGTTTAAATCCAATATCTGCCATTGTCTTTAGAAATTTCTCATTCCATCTTTTAGGAGATTGTCTAAGTACGTACAAGGACTTGACTAATTTACATATGTTACCTTTTTCAACATTCACAGCATTGGGTACTTTCATAAATATTTCTTCATCTTCTCTAAGTTCTCCATTGAGAAAAGCAAACTTGACTTTGACTGGACTAAATATTTCATCAAAATCTGTATCTCTTTGTTCATTTCCTCTTACAACTAATCTTACCTTGTATGTTCCATTATCTTTTACGCGAAATATCCACCTATTAGTTAGTATTTTATGCCCTTTAGCATTTTCTTCATCAACAAATTTCCATACGTTATTTTCTTTTAAGGATTTAAGTTCTTCTTCTACTGCTTTTTTCCAATTGTCCTTTTCTGGCGTCTTCATAACTTCATTGAAAGACATTAAAACATAATCGTCATATTTTTTTGGTATTTTTATAGTTCTTCTACTTTTTCTGATTGTTTCTTCTTGATCATTATCTGAATCTAAAATTTGATTTTCATAACTACTTCCTTGTTCAGATAATTCTTCTTCGTTACAATTTGGTTCTATAATCCGTTCAACCATTTCACGACTTTCTGGATCTTCTTCTACTGACTCTTCTGTTTTTTCTTGATTATCATCTGGTTTTTCTTCATTAAATTTTATGTCAGTATAACAATTTTTTTCTTGTTGTTCCTCTGTTTTTCCACTGAATGTTACATCCCGTGCCACAATC
Source organism: Ochropacha duplaris (assembly GCA_951361185.1). Lineage (NCBI taxonomy): Eukaryota > Metazoa > Arthropoda > Insecta > Lepidoptera > Drepanidae > Ochropacha > Ochropacha duplaris. The sequence goes on along the minus strand of OX592695.1, from coordinate 5,001,362 downwards.
ACTCTTCGTTTAATTTTATCCCAAAGCCGATATCCGTTATTAGCATATCCAATCATGATATATTTTTGGGTCCTCGAATCTAATTTCTTCACAGGCGTCAACACCTTTGCATGCTTGTATGCTTCGGTTCCAAATTCTTGAACATTTGATAAATTTGGTTTAGTATTGTTCGAAAGCTCGTAAGGAGTTAGATTATTAATAGATTTGCTTGGTAATCTGTTTATTAGGTAAACACCGCAATAGAGAGCTTCTCCCCACATATCTTTTGGCATGTTTCCGTTATACAGAAGTGACCTGATCTTTTCAGTAATAGTTCGATTAAGGCGTTCTGCCTTCCCATTTAGCTGAGGTGTATGGGGCACAGTATAGACTAATTTAACACCCTTTTCTTTACACCAGTTTTGGAACTGCTTGGATGTATATTCACCTCCATTATCGCATCTTATTATCGAAACTGCTTGATTTTTCTCTTTCTGATTCTTCTATGTATTTTTTTATGTGAAAAGGCACTTCACTTTTGTTTTTTAGGGGATATACTTTCTTATAATGACTAAAATCATCAATCACTGTCAGAAAGTATCGTTTTGCATCCCATGTTTCTATTTCAAATGGACCGCACACATCTGTGTGAATAATTTGTAAAACCTTATCTGCTCTTTTCCGGTCAATTTTAAAAGGAAGCCTTGTCTGCTTCGTTTTTAGGCAAATTTCGCAACTCGCCAACATTTTCTCTTCAGCATCTGTAATATTGTTTATTTGTATGCCATCAACTGCCTTCATCAATGCTCTTAATGTGCTTTCTCCAGGATGACCCAATTTTTTATGCCACGTAGTGACTGAATTATCAATTCTTCTGCTGAGCAAAGATTCTTCTGTATTTTATGCAGCTTTAATGTAAATAGTCCTGATTCTTCTTGTGTTCCCTTAATCGTTTTACCCATGCTATTGATCTCGACATTATTTCCCTTAAATAAAACTTGACCGCCTTTTTTTGTAATCTCTGAAACTGAAAGTAAGTTACATGTGAGGTCAGGAACACACAGAACATTTTTAATGCTACAATTTTTACCTATGTAATTACCTTCATAGTGAGCGCTAAGGCTACAGTCTTTTCGGGCTGCGCCAATTTTAGTATTATTAGGCCTAAGATTTGACAACAAATTTTTGTCTTTAACCATATGGACAGTACAGCCTGAGTCTAAGACAAAAGTCTCCGAGTTATAATTCTTAATTTTATTGGCTATAAGAGCCACACTATCTCGTTTCTTTTTGAAAAAACATTTTTTTTCTCTATGATTGGTCTTCTTACAAATTCTACAGTGATTTTTGCAGTCTTTAGCCAAATGTCCGGGTTTTTTACATATAAAACACTCATTACCTGTCTTGGAAGAGGATGCTTTGAGAGCTACCTGGTTAATTTCAGGCTCTCGTTTCGTTTCTTCTTCCTTGACCAGACGAGTTTTCAATTTTTTTTAATTACGCTCTTCGGTTGTAGTAGATTCCCATGCGGTAATAAAATTTTGGAACGTATCATCGAGACTTGTTAAAATTTTTGATTCTATCATCGCGTCATCTAAGCTGACCTTCATTTATTTCAGTCTGAATGTTAAATTTTCAATTTTTGATAAATTCATCTTCCTTATTAATTTTGAAATTATAGAAATCCTGAAGTAGTGACATCTTTTTCCTTTCCTCTGATCCTTTGAATATTGTACATATTTTGGTGAACATTTCGTATGATGTCCCGCAATCAAATAGTTGGGTAATATATATTTTTTCAATGGTTCTGATGATGTAATGTTTAGCTTTTGCATCCTTTTCATCGAAGCCATCAGCATTCTCAGCATCTCTTTTTATTTCACCTTTCACAATTTTCTTCAAACCTTTTGCCTCGAACAAAATATTAATTTGGAATTTCCATAATTGAAATGATTCGGAATCATTTAGAATTTCTATGCGTAATTTTTCGTCCGACATTTTTAACTTGTTTTTATATGAACGCAAATTGTATTTTGCGCACAAAAATATTTTTAGTTTTCACCTTTTATTTTATGTTTTACTTGAAACTGTTTTTATTTTAATGGTTCGTGAAAGTCCATAACCTGTAGAGCTTTATATATCTATCTAGATATTATTTTACATATTTATTATAGGGATCATAAATGAAACCACACAAGTTTTTTCAAAATAGACAGACATGACGTCTTTATTACAAAGAATACTGTTTGTATGTTTTAAAAATTGTATCCTATCCTAAGGTTTTGTTAGTATATCTGTAGAGTTTTATATATCTATCTAGATATTATTTTACATAATTATTATAGGGATCATAAATGAAACCACACAAGCTTTTTCAAAATAGACAGACATGACGTCTTTATTTCTTTTTAAACAAAGTTAACATATTTTATGGATAACAGTAAAGAGGTTAGCGCAGTTAGGTTTAACAGTTAGAAAGAGAGATTGTCCCAACGTAGTTGTTATCTGATAGGTAACTCTTTCTTGACTAAAACTAATCAATAATTTTAAAAAAAGTAATTGAAATGAAAGTCATGACTTTTCAGGTGGTCCCAAAAAGTTCGTGAAAAGTTTTTATGGAACGGCCACCAATTTCGCTAATAAATGATATGACTTATACGGACAAAGACTAGACTAAATACTGTGATTATTCGTCTAAGGTGATATACAACGTGTAACAGAAATGCGTAGTCATATTTAAGGGTGATATTCAGAATCATCAGAGTAGTCTATACACAAGTGCCCACATCAAAATATACTATTCTGAGTTTTGGTGTTATTTTGCTTCATCAATTAAATCGATAATATTAAAATGAAAACAAAAGTGTTACATCACTAACAAGTACAATAAACCTACTATGCTTACCTCCTCTAAACTGCTGCGCTCCTGGTATCTAGTACGCACGCTGACGCTCCCGCGTCGCGCCGCGATCCGCATAGTGTAGGTATTCACTCGCACAGTCTCACTTCACGTGACACTTACTTACACATTTTGTTAGGTAGTAGATAGGTATTTATTTGTGACGAAAATTCACTAATTTAATAGGTACAGAGAAACCGATAAATCACCACACGGCACTTCATACGTTCTTACTTTCACAATAATTATGTCTTACGACACACACTGAAACAATTGTTTTCACAATCTGATTAATACCTTATTGCACTTTTACTCACTGTCAACACATTATTTAACTATAACATTTATTGGAATATACAATTAAATTATGAACTAAGACTAACTAATATATTACAGAGAATCTAATTACACAAATAAAAATAAAAAACTTAAAATTTTACTACACTAAATAGGCCAACTGGTCCAGATCGCTGTCAGGTGGTAGCGTGCCCAGAACACTGGCAGCATTGCCTCTTTGGATGGCAATGCTAATACGTTGGGCAAAGTATTCGCCAGCCCTCCGGTCACGTGACGCTTCGATGAGGCGTTTCGCGATGAGACGGTAAACGCGGTGGGCAGCTGGTCCCCACGGCCCCATTGTCTCAACCCCAAACGGCTCAAATATGTAGCAACTATCAAGATTGCTATATTTGCGCCGTTTGAGATTCTCAGCGCAAGCAGCGGCGCCGCCTGCCTTAACTGCGGTCTCTGGAAGATGAGACGGTGCCAAAGTGTCGACACAGGTAGCGTCCCACACTAAAGGCCGACCCATTTTCCAAGGAATCAAAGTCATACCGTCGGGTCGCTTGCCGTCATCACGCACCAGCCCATTCGGTTCGAGAATGGCCGATAAGTTAGCGCTTGCAAGCGACCGACGAATGATATCATTAAGGTTGGCGTGCCTAGAAATTCTACCTGCGCTTCTCTGACATGAGAGGCCATGGTGCCCTAAAGCGTCGACGGAAAAACCACATTGACAGCGATGAGGGCCGTAGCAGTGGGCACCTAAACGCAAACAGGCAGCAATCCGGAAAGTATTTGGTTCTAGAAGTGTTCCTATGTTAGAAGAAGGTAGTGCATGTAGCCAGAGACCAGATTCCCACACAGAGACGGCAAGGAGACGAGCGCGCTCCGCGTGGCTAGGGCACGTTTCTAAAAGCTGTTTACGTACTAGCTCGCAAAGCGGCTCATCCCATTGCCTCTGTGATGATGGGATTGTGGGTGGGTCGGAATTGGGGCAGGCTATTTGCCAAGCCTCCTTGCCATCCGTCAAATAAGATACGACAGGAGGTGATGTACCAAGAATACGTTCTACTAAATTTTTTGTACTAAAAACAGAAGACAAAAAGGCTGGTAGTGAGATGCTAGAAATTTTGCGGATACCCAGACCTCCATACCGAATTGGCAAAGAAGCCTGGGACCAGATGCGATCATCTAAATTAATATTCAAAATGGAATTGAGGGTGTTTCTCACTGCATTGTCCAAAATCTGTAAAAGAAGAGGGTGATTCCAGAGTGGACTACAGCGAAGTGTATATGTAAATTTTGGTACAAAAAGGCAGTACTTGAGGTGTAAGCCGAATGAGTATTAATTCGTAGAAGACGGTCCGAAACATCATTAAAATTTTGAATATTTTCTTCAATGAAGTCTGAAAAAGATTCTTCGAAAATTGGTGACCCCAAGAGGCGAAGTGAACATTTATTTACAATTTTCATGTCTGGTGCTATCTTCAAAAATTTATCTATAGTTTCATTTGGCGAGGGGCAATTATCTGAAAGAAAAAGTTCACATTTTGAATGATTTAAATTAAGGCCAATTGACTGTAAATTTTGAGACAAGAGGAGGAAATCACTGAGCACTGTGTCCACATTGCCTCCTAGAGTTCCATCATCCAGGTACCAGACATTGAATTTTGATTCTAGAAGATTAATGATTGGGTGGATTGCGAGCCCAAAAATAGCCGGCCCCAGAGGATCGCCCTGCTGGCATCCGACTGAGGAAAAAAGAAGGTTATCTTTGTATATTAATTTTGAAGGACTTTTATAGCATTGCCAAAGAAATCCAAAAACGTCCGGAATTTTATCTTTAATTTGTGTAAGTAGTGCACCTCTATCAACGGAGTTAAAAGCGTTTTTAACATCCACTTTTAGTAACACCTCTCCAGCTCCATTTTTAAGGAATGTACGGAGGGCATGAACCGCCGCTTCACAACCACCCTGCGATCCAAAGCCCTACTGCTTTGGTTGAAAGTAGTCTTTCAATAAAGTCGCCTTTTGACGGCAGCAGACCTTGGCTGCGATGCGGCGGTAAGTGGTGCCTACGGCAATAGGCCTAATCCCACCGTCTTTTTTAGTAAAAGCGCATAAATTTGCGCCATAGATGATGTCTAAGGCATCTTCAGCTACATTACCTTTAAGCATTAAATTGATCAGAGATGAGAGATCCTCTAAGAGTGCCTCACCGGCGTCGCCTGTGTAGCCACATAATAAATCTTTAAGATGTTGTGGCGTCAGTGCATCTATGCCGCCTGCTGAACCATTCTGGAAGGATCTCACAGCTCCAAGCACGTCTTTTTTTGAAGCTTCTATATGAGTATCGAGAGGTTGGGGAGGATCAGGAAGGAGGAGGTTCGTCGCTGGAAGTGGATGTTTATTCTGAAGAGCTGCCAAAGTATCCGGTGTATTAGGTGCAAATACGTCTCTGGAAAATAAAACCCGAGATGCCCCCTTTATATCCCCATCATTAAGTTTCAATTGAACTGAAGATGTCAAGGATGGTGACTTTTTCCTTGAAATGGTTGATGGTAGATTAGCAGGGGTGTGGAAAGAACAGTTATTTTTTATTCTGCTTGTCAATGAAGCATGGTTAGATTGGTCGTGTGCAATATGAAGAACTCGATATGGAAAGGTAAGTAAGTGTTCCCAAGCATCCTTTGAGTTCTGGGAAATTACATTTTTGATATCTTTTGATAATGATTTGGCAACGGCAATTCGTGCACCGCGTGGAATACGTCGAATAACGGGGTGTGTTTTTGAATTTTGAGATTTTTTGCCAGAAATCATTTTGGGATATTACAGGGCTTGATGTTATGGTATTCTGATTAAAAGAAGTTTCTTGCTTATGACATCGACTAATGTGAATATTCAAACCTCTTATACCCTTGAAAAAACGTACCTGGGAACACTTAGGGCACTGGATATTACCCTCCAAAGACGTTGCAACACTACTCCCTAATTGGGTACCGCTAGCTTGCCCAAGATGCCCAGCCATACATATTATATAAATAACTTACTCCTTAACTTATAAAATAGACATTAATATTAACAAACAATACTAAAAATTCAAAGCAAATAATCTAATATTTATACATAATATATATCTATAGATAAATATTAACAGCTTAACTATAAATTAAATTATAGTTAAAATATAAACCTATATTGTGATTTTTTATACGAGACAAGAACATTCGAGTAAGAAAAATGATAAAAAATGTAAACTGGGTTTCTTGCTTTTTCTCAGTAAAAAGATGACTTCTAAACCGGTGGCAACTTCTGATGAAGAATGATTCGTTTGTTGCAAGCTGTTTCACTTAAATCACGGTGATCGTTCTACTAAATTAAATTTCATCGACTTTGCTTCAATAGGTCTAGCTAGCTGGACATTTTATGCGGAAAAAAATGTACGCTGGTCACAATATTTACGTGAGTTTTCGTGAATAGGTTTATCTGCTTGGTGATTGATCTTCTTATATCAGTTGGTTTCCATACATAAGCTCAGTTTAGTTTTGGAACGTCTTTGTATTTATATCCGTGTGTGAAAATGTACCAGAATTGTCCAAAATGTTAATCTAAAAGAAAGTAAATACGAGAGCAGGTACTTGTGCTTCTTTTATATATCTAGCGGCCAAAATAGCGAGACTATCGGCCACTTTTATCTATTTGTTTATTTTATTATTTAAAAGAAATGTAAAAACAATAAAAAAAATAAAATAAAACTTGGTTCACCTCCCAAACTCGATAAATTCTCCCTAATTGCCCGTTTTTTCAGTTTAAGTAGCTGAACGGTAGATTCAGTCACGAAAGAAAGATGAGAAGCTGGATCAATAAGTGCACGCAACTGATGAATCAATCCAAACTCCGATTTAACATCAACTAATGCTGTAGGTAGTAAAGAATAGTGACTTACTCCTCCTGAAACAAAACTACTCTTTACTGGTGACTCACTTATCTGAGATTGGTATAAGTGTGCCGCTGCTGAATCAGTGGATGGTAGGGTGGTGGTCTCTTAACTTGTTCTTTGTTACCATTGAACTGAATAGCGATACTTGAGTGCAACAACGAATGATGTCGCCTTTTACAAATGTGACAAGAATCTGTGGTGCGACAGTAATTTACCGAATGATTATTGGCAAGACAGTTGAAACACAACCTGTTTTGCTGAACAAAATCACGCTTAGCAGTACTATCTAACTTAATAAAATCTTTACAATTACTGATTCGGTGATCACGTGTGCAATATGAACATACAACTTGAGATATGTGTAAAGTCTGACCAACATGAACAGACTTTGTATTATTATTTCTATGATAGTTGTACAAATTACAAATTAGTAATTCTTTCACATGCCGCTGCGAGTGAACGACGCTTCATCCGTCCATAAAACTCGTAACCCGAAATCCGGCAATGACACCTGATCCCGGTACCATTCACAGAAGCGAACACGTAACGGGTAATCAGCTGCAGTTAATTGTTGTGTACGCCGGAAATGGTATGGGTGTTGACCATCATCACGAAGCACACGCCACACTTGCATGTGGTTAACACCTAGGGCAGCAGCGGCTCGGCGCGTGCTGGTCCTTGGATCTGCTTCGAAGTGCTCTAAAATCGAGTCTTCAACCACAGTATCCAGTGTAGACGGCCGGCCTTCGCGGCGAAATCCATGAAAAGAACCGCTTTGTTGCAACCGTAAAACCATCTTCCTGAAGCATTCCAGGGAAGGAAGCCGGCGGCGTTCTTCGACGGGTCTACCGTTAATAAACCTCTCGGAGTACAATCGACGAGCCTCCCGAAGGCTGCCATCAGATGCACCAACACAGAGAATCATTTCGTAGTACTCACTATTTGTAAACGACATTTTTTACACGATAATCAAATTGCAATTACACCGATCGACCGAAATCTACAAGGGCTCAATAGCAACTAAAGAAATTAGTTACCTAATTCTTTCAAAATTTGAGCCGCGGCAAACAACAAACGACACTTACACGTGCCGTTCTAAAGGGCCGTACACATTGTACCAATGGATTTTAATAACTTAGTCTAGTACCTACCATTCAACAACCAAGGAATTCGCGCTTATCGGGTGCATTATTATTTTATGGAACATTTTGTAATGAATTTTGCAGCAGGTTAGGACTACGGACCTAATGACATGACTGTTGTCATGGTTACCGAAAAGTTTGTATGCCAAAATGAAGTGTTCGATTTTTTCGTTACGGTGTGTCAGGCTTTTTCGTTACGAAATTTCTTGATTCGGTCGCCATCAAAGCCCGCGATAAAAGCTATACAATAGCTTAAAAGTTTATTAACAGTTAACAAAAATGTTACTTTTATTTCATCTTTTTCTTTTAAATTTAATTAAAAAAAACAAAATGACAACATTACCAAAGTAGTACATCCGATAAAGCGAAGATGTTTTAAAGCTAGTATGCACATGCCCTAATTTAGCTAGCTGCCATACTTAAAATCGTATCTGTGTGTGCAAATGAGCATTAGGGTACCGTAGTGCTTGAGATTTTACTTACCTCTTTACAGTCTCTGTTGCCTTAGTATTTTAATTTTAAACCAAAAATCGACGTTTTTTGCCGGTTAGGGGGGGGGGGGGGGCTACCGGCGGGAAGGTGCCCCTTCCCGCAACTCGTCATAAGGAACTCCGTTAAAAAAAAAAGGTTTGATTTGCTTAGTTGAGATTCGAAATTCGACGATGGTTTGAGTTGATGGTTTGATGATTATAAGTGATGATAACTATTAAATAATAGGTACAGACGCCAGTAGGTCAAGCTACACCAATCTGTCAAATTTTCTCTTTCATTTTTAAACAATTTATTGATTTATTTTTATTTACAAAGCCCGATTTTAAGAGGATTTTAAAATGTGAGATGATTGTAATTTCTAGCAAAAATTTACCATCCTATTAAAAAAAGTGCGCCCAATTATTATTATTTCAAGTATTTCAAATACCTCTTAAAAATGATATCATAATAATTTTCTAATTTTCTTGACATTATCCTAATTCAATAAAGATTTTATTGTACAGAACCATTCAATGAACATTGATAAATTAAATTGTTCTAGTAGAAGGCACGCGCCGAGCGGCACCGCGTCAAAGGGACCGACAATGCGATCCACCGACTTTCGGCATTTTCGCGGCATCTTTGACATTTTTATGCACACATTGGTAAATTGAGTCGGTCTGTGAATACCTCTTACATTATCCTGCAATCTGTAGAGTTTCATGAGGAAAAAAAAAAAGTCCATAAACACCACTTGATTTAAAATAACGTTTAATTAAAATGAAATTAAAAGTAAACATAAATAGGAGAAAAATAAGAAATTACACAGATCAAATAAATAAAATTAATTTGAAGTATAAAAAAAACTGAGACTGAATATCTAGACAATGAAATAGAGACTATCTTGTAACTTAAATTGGTAATAACAAAATATTGAGATGGATTCGTGATTAGGTTATTAATGCTAGGAAGCTTCGGAGCAAAAAAAATACCTAACACTTATTCTTCTTAAAAAAAATAATCTGTATAGTATTTTAAAATAACTTAAACATTAGAATGAAAAAATCTCTGGAACATATCTTCTTTTTTTAAAACAAATGGCCAAACGGAAAAATTGAATAGAACGGAGTGAGGAACTCCGCCAACGTTAAATAAAACTGTTAGATAATACCTTGACACCGAAGATTACATAAGTGGTGATAATCATTAATTCAAAATCAAGCTACGTCACCACCGTCGATATTACGTTGACTATGAACGTAGAACTTGCGCGCGGAACCACGTCAGGAAAAACAGGAACCCAGAAGGTGGCGGGATCAACAAGCATAAGTAGGAGATGAAAGGAGAAGGGGGAGAGGATCCAAATCAGATCCTCTTCACTGGTATTTCACCTATGAGAAAGGGAAAAAAATGGGTTTCACAAATATGATATCATAGGATCTAGTTACCAGAGAGAGATTGAAATAACTTTGTAGGGATTTAAAACTAAATGTAGCAGAAAAATATACGTACCAGGCAAAATAACTCAATGTTTCCTACATTGATCTTCATTAAAATAAAATAATATATAGGCATTCCAAAATGCATGGAGATTCACACCTTTTCTTACAATTTTGCTGTAATTTGTCAAAATAATTACGAACAGCTTCTTCGGAATTTTGCTCAAGAATGCCCACCATCGAACCCTCTTTTTCAGAAAAGCATCAATCAATTTTGAATTTGAATTATTGACAGTTTAAAAAAAATCCGACTTTCAGACTCCATACCAGTCCTCTTTAAAATAACCAAAAAGGTTTATGCAGCGTGTAATGCTGCAGTCTTATTCTTCTTAAAAAAAATAAGACTGCAGCATTACACGCTGCATAAACCTTTTTGGTCCTTACGTCATTGATTGGTAAAAGGAAAGGTCGTGATCCGATTATTTGGAATGAAACTGCTGAAAGTCGGTCTCAGCATGCGACTAATCTTTCTTCTCTTGCCGAAGTTTACGCAAAGGTTGCAGATAATCTTTCCATGGCTTTCCTACGTAATTCTCGTACATACAATAAGAATCGTTCAGCTATTACCCTTAACGTCGGCGACACTGTATGGAGACGTAATTTTACTAGATCATCTGGTACAGATTATTTTACCGGAAAACTTGCTCCACGCTTTATTAAATGGTGTGTAAGTAGAGTTATATCTAGGACAACTTATGTCTTACAAGATTGTGATTCTGTTCATTCTGGTCAATATCATATAAAAGACATTTTAAAATAATTCCCTTTTCTTTTACTTTCTATATCTATTCTTTCGACTTCAAGTTAAATATTCGACTTGCAGTTTATTTTTTTCTTGATTAAAGCTTAAATACTATGTTTAATTGTTTTAAAAAAAAAAAAACGGTCAATCCTTTTAACTTCTTTCTTTCTTTAAGCGCTTACGTAATATTTTAGGGATCCCTAACTTGAATTATTTTTTTTAGCTTTTAGATTAGTGTTAGTTCAATTGACGCTTCAGAAGCTCGCATGGGTAACGTTTAAGTTGAGGGTCGACTTTCTGTCTTATTCAGTTTTCACTACACTTCGATAATGTTGATTTTATTAATTGCTTTCTATTATTAAACACTAGGTTAATTAATAATAAAGTAGGTTAATAATTAGTTCTTTTCTCTCTTAATGTATCTAATTAGGTTAGTAATTATTAAATTTCTCTTGATAGGTTGTTACTTAATTAATTTTTTTTTTTTTTTTTTGCTGATCAGGAGGAACTAATTTTTTTTTTTTTTTTTTGCTGGTCAGGAGGTACTGCAGCATTACACGCTGCATAAACCTTTTTGGTTATTTTAAAGAGGACTGGTATGGAGTCTGAAAGTCGGTTTTTTTTTAAACTGTCAATAATTCAAATTCAAAATTGATTGATGCTTTTCTGAAAAAGAGGGTTCGATGGTGGGCATTCTTGAGCAAAATTCCGAAGAAGCTGTTCGTAATTATTTTGACAAATTACAGCAAAATTGTAAGAAAAGGTGTGAATCTCCATGCATTTTGGAATGCCTATATATTATTTTATTTTAATGAAGATCAATGTAGGAAACATTGAGTTATTTTGCCTGGTACGTATATTTTTCTGCTACATTTAGTTTTAAATCCCTACAAAGTTATTTCAATCTCTCTCTGGTAACTAGATCCTATGATATCATATTTGTGAAACCCATTTTTTTCCCTTTCTCATAGGTGAAATACCAGTGAAGAGGATCTGATTTGGATCCTCTCCCCCTTCTCCTTTCATCTCCTACTTATGCTTGTTGATCCCGCCACCTTCTGGGTTCCTGTTTTTCCTGACGTGGTTCCGCGCGCAAGTTCTACGTTCATAGTCAACGTAATATCGACGGTGGTGACGTAGCTTGATTTTGAATTAATGATTATCACCACTTATGTAATCTTCGGTGTCAAGGTATTATCTAACAGTTTTATTTAACGTTGGCGGAGTTCCTCACTCCGTTCTATTCAATTTTTCCGTTTGGCCATTTGTTTTAAAAAAAGAAGATATGTTCCAGAGATTTTTTCATTCTAATGTTTAAGTTATTTTAAAATACTATACAGATTATTTTTTTTAAGAAGAATAAGTGTTAGGTATTTTTTTTGCTCCGAAGCTTCCTAGCATTAATAACCTAATCACGAATCCATCTCAATATTTTGTTATTACCAATTTAAGTTACAAGATAGTCTCTATTTCATTGTCTAGATATTCAGTCTCAGTTTTTTTTATACTTCAAATTAATTTTATTTATTTGATCTGTGTAATTTCTTATTTTTCTCCTATTTATGTTTACTTTTAATTTCATTTTAATTAAACGTTATTTTAAATCAAGTGGTGTTTATGGACTTTTTTTTTTTCCTCATGAAACTCTACAATTTAAAAAAACGTCTACCATAGATAAAATATACCTGTATCCATAATAAGCAGCTGGTAATGGACCAACAATGTCGATAGAAATAACCTGTACAGGTAATGAAACATCTTTAGGATAACACATGTGTCCACGTGGTTGAGTGTTCGCAATTTTATAAGCTTTACATACCTCACACTGCTTCAAGGTTTCAGTTACATCTCTGAACATGTTCGGCCAATAAAAGAGTTGCTTAATTTTGAGGTATGATTTTGTGACACCTGGATGAATGGAAGGAAAATTATTGTGAATTTCCCAGATCGCAGATGGCACTTTTTCTTTTGGTAAAACAATGCGCCACGGATCAGAGGATAATGGGTTGGAAATAGGCATGCGTCTTAGAAGAACACCGTTCTGAATGGTGTAAGCAGGAAACATTTGAGGCGTATCCCGAGCACCGAGATAAATCTTTTTATACCACCTATCATTAGTATTATCAGGTCCTTCATTAAAAGTAATAGAACTGGCATAAATTCTAGATAAAGCGTCAGGAACAACATGTTGTGAACCTTTACGATGAACAATATCGAAGGTATATTGTGAAATAATAGTTGCCCATCGAGCTAAACGTCCAGAAGGATTGTTTAAAGTAAGTAGCCATTTTAAAGCCATATGATCAGTAATAACGGTAAACTTCATTCCGTCTAAATAACAACGAAAATGTTTAATTGAATCTAAAATTGCCAGAAGTTCGCGTTCTGTTGTACTATAATTACGCTCCGCTTTAGAAAATAGGCGGGAATAGTAAGCAATAGGATGTTCTGTATTATCTATCTTCTGTGACAAGACAGAACCAATTCCAACTGCTGAAGCATCACACTGTAAAATGAATGGTTCCGAGAAATCAGGACATGCCATTACCGGTGTATTAATTAATGCGTCTTTTAACTTGACAAATGCGCGTTCAGCAGTTTCATTCCAAATAATCGGATCACGACCTTTCCTTTTACCAATCAATGACGTAAGTGGAGCTATTATAGAAGAAAAACCATCTACAAAACGCCTATAGTATGAACACATACCAATGAAACCACGTAAAGACTTAGCGGTAGTAGGTGTTGGAAAGTCTCTAATTGACTCCAATTTGCTTGGGTCAGTCTGTAGACCTTTTTCGTTAACTATGTAACCTAAGTATTTTAATTCACTCTTGCAGAACTCGCATTTTTTAAGGTTAATAGATAAACCAGCCTCTTTTAACCGATTTCGAACTTTTCTTAGAAGCGCCAGATGACTGTTAAAATCTTTAGAGATTAAAATTAAATCATCAACATAGCCAAAAACACAGTCGTCGCTAGTTGAAGTGAATTCAAAATTAACAATCAAATCCGTTAAACGTTGCATCTCAGAAGCTGCGTTAGTAAGACCGAACGGCATCCTAACAAACTCAAATAAACCACGTTGGGGAACTATAAATGCCGTTTTCTGACAACTATCATCATCAGCAAGACTTATTTGCCAAAAGGCGCTGCTAAAATCAAGAGAGCTTATATATCTTGCACCACGCAGATTATCTAAAATATCTTGAATCCGCGGCAAAGGATATGAGTCTTTGATAGTAACACTATTTAGTTTTCTACTGTCAACGCAGAAACGAACAGAACCATCCTTCTTTGTAACCATAACAACGGGACTAGCCCAAGGCGAACGAGATGGACGTATAACACCCATCTTCAACATTTTATCAATTTCATCATTAAGTATTTTTAATTTTACAGGGGAAAGTGGATAAAATCTCTGTCTTATTGGTAACCCAATTGTATTAATACGATGCGAAAGCCAAGTAGTCTTTCCTAAACCTACCCTAGCGGACGAAATTTCTTCAAATTCATTAATAACTTGCTGGAGGCTTAACTCCTGCAAGTTGGATAATATATTACGAGGATGAATATAACGAACCTTATTATCAACAAGAGAAGGGTTGGTCTCATGATTAATTGAAGACAAGTACATATTTCCGTTGATATTTTTATTAAAAGCTTGACTAAAAAGCGATGTTAAACCGAACTTTTTCCAAAAATCTATTCCTAATATAACAGCAGAAGTACAACAACGAGCAACCAAAAATTCATGTGTAAAAATTGTGTTGTTAAATTGAACTGGTATATTAACTGTGCCCATAATATCAACTGGAGAATTATTAGCAGACATAACGTTAAAGTTAACATTAGTTGAAATATTCAACCGTAGCTCTTGGACAAAATCATCACCAATTATGGACATTTGAGCACCTGAATCTAATAACGCCTTAACACATCGGTTTCCTAACAATATCTCAATAAATGGTCTATTATCCGAAGAATCGGTAGCTATCACCGGTGACACTGTACGAATAGCGTGCCGCCGGTACTTTACACATTTTTTTTGATTACATTTTGGACAATCTCTAGTAATGACACCAGGAGTACGACATTTAAAGCAAAGAAGTCCAGGAAAATCTGGACGGTCGCGATAAGAATGCCCGGTATTATTACATTTGGGGCATTGTTGAGCCTGATGCGCAAATGCAGCTACTGTTTTAGAATTTTGTGGTAAGTAGCTTTCGAAGTGTGAGGCAATGTCGATAAGATCGTTAATGTTTTTAAATCTATGGATCGATAAACATGGGAAATAACGTTGATGCATGTTATGTGTGATTATTTCCAAAAGTTTAGATTCCACAATTGGATCAGCAAGCCTGTCGTTCAGATATGAGATCTGAATATTTTTTTTATTTATTTATTTATTTATTTATTTATTGCAAATTATAACATCCTTACAGCTTACACCAATATGATGCTACAATTAAAAATTACAACTTATCAAAAAAATTATAACAATATTAAAAAAAAACATACATTCGTCCTAATCATACATCATTTTCGATACATTTGTATGCTGCTGCGATGAATTTCGACTGGCTACAATAGAAAACGAATCTCTAATACGAAATACAAAATACAAAACGAATAATGAAATCTCTAACTGATTGATCTGGTTTTTGCTTTAAGTTTCGCACCTCAATTTCGGTCCTGAATTCGAAGTTAGTTGGAGCGAATGTTTTAAAGAAATGTTCCTTTAATTCAGAATAGGTTAAGTCGTCATGTCTAATAGATCGAAAGTATTTAAGCGCTGCCCCAGATAAAACTTCGTGAAATCTCCTGATTAGGTATTGGTCGGAGATATCATCCGCGTATTTGCGTTCGTCAACATCAACAAAAAACTCGCGAACGCACGTACTACCAGAATACTCGATTTTCCACTTGGAAAGTGTATATCTATTAAAGTACGAATGTGGTGCTTCTTCTGACCTAACAGGTGAAGGAATATTGGACGAAGTAGACGTCCTAGGTGGTATTAGTGGAGGTGATGAAATAGGTCTAGGTGGAATTGGTGGAGGCCTAGAAATAATTGGACTATCTCTTGATGGCGTTTCGACAATAGGAAATTCCTCATCAGCCATAGTGATTAAGATAAGGTATGATTAACCATAAAATGAAATTAAGATAAAGCAATTACTTCTGTCTAACCCAGAAAAATAAATTGGCGTGAAGATACCAAAATTATGATGGTTACTATGGCAACCGTAAAATAACAACGTCTGTCAAAATAAAATAAATTATTTTTACCAATAATTACGATTATAATTTGAAAATGAGATATTTTATTAAAGAAAAATATCAATATAATTTATGTATAGTGGTGTTGCAACAATTCTAAAAACACTATACAAATAGAGTTTTTGAAAATCGGCTAACAAACATCGGTGTAATAGATAAATTGAAATTGTCACCGAAGCCACTTACGAAATGTATGTGTGGTAACGGAACTAATGTATGAACTGAATACACAGCGTGACAAAGGCAAGAAAAATAACAACTAAACGAGAATCCTGAAAAAGCTAAGGTTCACACAAAATCAGTCATACAAAGCTTACCTTGGAACACGCTGGCTAAATTGCACAAAATCAAACCAAACACACACTACTGGTACTACTACTGCTATCTACAAATAAAACACAGGAAATAACATATATTTGAGGATGAAATAAAAGATTAATTTGTCATATAGTAACAAATATTTTTAAATTCACCACAATAACAACACCATAAAATATATATTTCACAACTAATTCTCGTCTCTTCTAGTTCTTCTTCAAAGCGATCAGACACCACAAGGGAATATCTATGAAACGAACAGACTGAAAGCAAAAAAATAGTTAGAATAGCAATTGCTCAAATGAGCATCACACACGAAATAACGAAAAAAAAAAAAAAAAAAATATATATATATATATATATATATATATATATATATATATATATATATAAGTAACCATAATTAGTATTAAAATTACTTACCTTTTTTTTGTTCGGGCGCCAAATTGTTGAGTTTCATGAGGAAAAAAAAAAAGTCCATAAACACCACTTGATTTAAAATAACGTTTAATTAAAATGAAATTAAAAGTAAACATAAATAGGAGAAAAATAAGAAATTACACAGATCAAATAAATAAAATTAATTTGAAGTATAAAAAAAACTGAGACTGAATATCTAGACAATGAAATAGAGACTATCTTGTAACTTAAATTGGTAATAACAAAATATTGAGATGGATTCGTGATTAGGTTATTAATGCTAGGAAGCTTCGGAGCAAAAAAAATACCTAACACTTATTCTTCTTAAAAAAAATAATCTGTATAGTATTTTAAAATAACTTAAACATTAGAATGAAAAAATCTCTGGAACATATCTTCTTTTTTTAAAACAAATGGCCAAACGGAATAATTGAATAGAACGGAGTGAGGAACTCCGCCAACGTTAAATAAAACTGTTAGATAATACCTTGACACCGAAGATTACATAAGTGGTGATAATCATTAATTCAAAATCAAGCTACGTCACCACCGTCGATATTACGTTGACTATGAACGTAGAACTTGCGCGCGGAACCACGTCAGGAAAAACAGGAACCCAGAAGGTGGCGGGATCAACAAGCATAAGTAGGAGATGAAAGGAGAAGGGGGAGAGGATCCAAATCAGATCCTCTTCACTGGTATTTCACCTATGAGAAAGGGAAAAAAATGGGTTTCACAAATATGATATCATAGGATCTAGTTACCAGAGAGAGATTGAAATAACTTTGTAGGGATTTAAAACTAAATGTAGCAGAAAAATATACGTACCAGGCAAAATAACTCAATGTTTCCTACATTGATCTTCATTAAAATAAAATAATATATAGGCATTCCAAAATGCATGGAGATTCACACCTTTTCTTACAATTTTGCTGTAATTTGTCAAAATAATTACGAACAGCTTCTTCGGAATTTTGCTCAAGAATGCCCACCATCGAACCCTCTTTTTCAGAAAAGCATCAATCAATTTTGAATTTGAATTATTGACAGTTTAAAAAAAATCCGACTTTCAGACTCCATACCAGTCCTCTTTAAAATAACCAAAAAGGTTTATGCAGCGTGTAATGCTGCAAATCATAGTACTTTTTATCAGAATTTCTAATATTTTTCGGTGTTGTTCACTTGATGCCAATCACGTAACCCACATGCGAGGTCTATGACATTTCATTGATAAATTGAACCGTTCTGTGAATTAAATACCTCTTACATTATCCTGAAATCCTGGTGCCTTCAATTGAATTTCCTTGATTTTTGTTACGCGTGATAAAGTTATGTGAATGTGTTTATTAAAAACATGTCTAATATCTCTTAAGATATTCTGAAATCTTAGTCCCTAGAATTGAATTTTCTTATTTTTATTCGAAACCACTGCATTACATACACGGCTTTTACCCGCCTTTTACCTTTTTACTTTAGTCCTGGTACAAATTACAATGAATGGGGTGGAGTCCGGTGGCAAGTGAGAGAGACTGTGAGAGGGAGAGCAATAGCTTTATAGTTCATTCAAATTAAAAAGATAGCTATCTAACTGAGAGAGACATGCATAGGGTCATGGTCGTGCATCCGTAACATCTGATAACCTGAAGAGATGTTACTAGTATCGACAAATTAGAAATCGATATTGTTTGTCGATAGAAATAAAAGATCAATATTTTGATAATGGATAGATAAACTGAATTGAATTCATATTAAATTAATTATTAATTAGGCACTCGTTACGATCCTTAAATATGACCACGCATTATTGTTACACGTTGTATAACATAAAATAAGAATATAAAAACTGAAGCTATGGCTTAAAGGTGTCAAGCAAAAACCTTTAAAAAAATTTACTCTCACTGACACTGACAGAAGACTTGTGAGTGGCTGTGTTGTGTGACACATTTATTTACAACAGGTGGAGATTTTTTTTGTGTTGTGTACCTACTTCCTATTAGATTTGTTTCACAAAATATTCGATTAATTTTTTTATTATTGGGCAATATATTTTTGTTTATTATATCGACATGATACTATATATTCTGTTGTGTAACATTTTATTTATTCCTGTTATCTACAGTGGTAGCAATACGACACTAAATACAATATTGAACCAGGGGAATGGTTTGAATCAAACTTCTATCTTGAATAATGATGTTCCCACCCAGCCAAAACTTATGGTAAGTGAAGGTGGCTCTCTATCACCGGATGATACCTCTTTGTTACTACCAAAGAAGAATTCTATTCCACATAAACACGAAGAATTGGGTACTGAAAAGGATAAGCCTGTTAAACGTCGAAATGGTGTTGGTGATCCTTTAAAAAATAACTCAGCAGTGATACAAAATTCTGAGTCCAACATTTCTGCTTCACCACCCATCATCAAGAATAGAAAAAATGATACTGTTGCTAATAAAAATGAAAAACCTGGTATTGAAAAATTGTTGACAGAAAATTCTAAGAAAATTGTAATTAATAATACAAAATTGTATAACGTTAATGAATCCAAAATTGATATTAATGGATATAATTCTTCAAATACAAGATCAAATAAGACGGAATTTCCTAAAAAAAAATTGGTTTTGTCTTACGAAGCTCTAGCCAATATGGATGATATTCCAAAGTCTAACATCCCAGCTATGAAATCATCATCAAATACCATAGTTAATGATCAGATGCCTTCACCCAATGCAGATTCAAAAGACGTATACTCAAAGAATGCTAGTAAACATCCAGGGATGATTATGCCTGCTGTTATTACTATTTTAGTATTACCTATGTTTGCAGTACTAGGATATATGGCTTTGCGTAGAGGTCAAGAAGCATGGAAGAACAGGCATTACAAAAGAATGGATTTTTTGCTTGATGGAATGTACAATGATTAAATCTATTTAGCATAAAAAAACTTACAATAACATTAATATAAAAAAGAAATTGGTATTTTAATAATTGAGTACAGATATTTGTGATGAACAAAAAACTTAGTTGTTAAAATTAAATTTAAAGCAATAATAAATGTAAATGCATGGTGCTTACTTGTGCCTTAATGATATTACTATTTTTATTAAGCATTTATGAATTTGTCATTTATGACTGTGTACAATTATATTTATAAAAAATATGTATATATACAATGCAATCAATTTAAGAATAGGAATGTCAATGATCTCTACTTGTCATATGAAAAGTATATTTGCAAGGAAATTATGTTGTTATTTTCTACTTTCTATTATAGTGCAGTTTTACACAATTTAATGCAGTCTTATTACATGAGGTAAGAAGTTTACAATCATAGCCTCATTTAATTATATGATTTAAAAAGTGGTTAAATAGTCTTGGTTTAAACCATCTTGCATAATGAGGCCATTTAATTGGTTTTAAAAATAGTTCAGTGTTTATTTTTTCTAGGATGTCATTATATTGCACACTGTTATTTCTATTATTTTGATTGCAAGGTATCTCTATTATTATCATAAAGTGTCTTCCTTTTAAGATAAGGTATTTATTAAAATGTTATTGTGATATTTTCAGAATTTATGGATGTTAGTTAATTATAGCTAACATGTTTTGAAAAATTTATATTTTATAGCAGGTAGTTACCAATATTGCAACAAATAAAATGGGCATGTTTCTTAAATAAGTGTTCAACTTTGTAGATATTTTTAACAAAAAAAATTTTTTTTTATTCAATACAATGTTATGTCCTGTTTTACAGTTTTGTGAGTAATGAAGAGGTTTGATAATTCTGAAAAAGTTTTATAGTATAAACAAATAAGTACATCAATACATTATTAAAAATTGCATTACAATATTCATTAAAAATACTAGGTAGTCTACAACTGTTAATTCTAGCAAACATTTACTCAATCCATCAAAATTTTAAAAGTAAAAAGGACTACTTTTAATAAAAATAGATATTACTAGTGGACCCGGCAGACGTTGTCCTGCCCTGAAATTAAAACAAAACTTAGAACCCGATTCCAGCGCCATCTACCGGGTCCAATTTTGTTTTCAAATCATCGAGGAACCCATTGAAATACACACACAAAATTTCATCCAAATCGGTCCTGTTACCATACTCCTCCGAAACGGCTTGACCGATTACTCAAATTACTAAAATGGCTATTAAAAAATAAGGGTTGATCGTAGAAGGGTGAAAATTGGGGATTGTATGTATTTTTGTATGTTGTATCATAAAAAAATAGAAATTAGAAATTTTGTCTCAAAAATAAAAAAAAAAATTTTGGGGTGGACTACCCCTAACATTTAGGGGGATGAAAAATAGATGTTGGCCGATTCTCATAGATACCGGATAAGCACAAAAAATTTCATCAAAATCGGTTAAGCCGTTTCGGAGGAGTATGGCAACGAAAACTGTGACACGAGAATTTTATATATTAGATAGATAGGAGTATTTGACTCCTGAGCAAGTCATCAGCAACTACATTGTTAATTTACAGTCTATATCAGGTTATATTGTTGCATTCCAAAATATCTTTATCTTTTTTTTTTTTAGAATGTTAATAAAACATTCTTAATTTATTGAACTTTTTTAGTTCCTATCGGATTTCAGAGGTTGATGGTATGTGTTTATATGAATACTACTATCATATAGCTTACATTTTTGAGATTTACTCTTACTAGTATAATATAATTATTATATTATTTAACTACTTACAATCCATTGTTTCTTTTTAATAAAGAATACTTTGACCTTAAATAAGTTTCTAATATATTTTAAAACCTCAAATAATATAAGTAAGTACCTAAGAATGATTTTATTGTCTTTTAAACTTGAAGTAATATTTTTTATTTCTAATTATTATAATAGAAAGAGTTACAATTTATTTACAACAAATGTACAAAATATACCTACCTACAAAGAAATTTAAATATAGATCCTATCAAGTAATTATAATATATACTAGCTGTTCCGCGCGGTTTCACCCGCGTTTCCCGAGGGATCTTATCTTTTCCCGGGATAAAAAGCTATGTGCTATTCCAGACTATAATCTATCTCCATGCCAAATTTCATCCAGATCTATTCAGCCGTTCTAGCGTAAATGAGTAACAAACATACATCCATCCTTCCATCCAAACTTTCACATTTATAATATTAGTAAGTTAAAAAAAAACCGGCCAAGTGCGAGTCGGACTCGCGCACGAAGGGTTCCGTAAAAAGGCAAAAAAAATACGTGTCGTCATTTGGTTATACAGCCAAACACCAAACACAAATCTGGACAAACTGTAGATTTTACAATGCAAACATTTCACTTGTGCACTTAGATTGATCTTAATTGGACAAAACACCACCGGAAATTATTCAATAAAACTCAAAATACACGAATTTAATGAAAATAAAACTCACTCAAAACGACACTTCGCAAGTTCCCGCCTAAAAGCCTTTTTTTTTTCGTGGTGTTTGGCTTGGTATCTAGACCTTTAAGCCATTTCTTAATTTAAAATATTCATTTTTTATGTTTTAGTCAAGTTTTATTGTCACTTTCACTGTTAAGTCTAGTCCTCGTCTGTACGAGTCCAGTCTAGTTTTAGTGAAATTGGCGGCTATTCCACTAAAACTTTTCACGGACTTCTTGGGACAACCTGGAAAGTCACGATACACGCTTTCATTTAATTTCACTTCACTGATGCACTTAGATTGATCTTTATTGGACAAAACACCACCGAAATTATTAAATAAAACTCAAAATACACGAATTTAATGAAAATAAAACTCACTCAAAACATCACTTCGCAAGTACCCGCCAAAAAGCCTTTCTTGGTGTTAAAAAACAGATTAAAAATACTGAAAACAAATTAAAAATCTATTTTGTAATTTTATGAACTAAAACTAACATTTCCCGATTGCTTTTTGCCTAAGCTATTTCAATAATATATTTTGTCTTTTTTTCATATGACAAAATATATTTCATATTCTTTTTCGTGAAATAGGGACGTCTTAGTATTTTATTGGTAACAACAAGTTACAGGTCATAAAAATAAACATAACAATCTTGTTAATGTCTTATTATGAATATGGTGTAATATGTCAATATGTGGCTCTTTGCGATTCTTTTTGGACATTCATTAAATTATTTATGAGCGTGAGTAGAGGCTATGAACCTGTTGCAGTTGAAATGATATTTGTATAATTATTGTTAATGTATTCAAAACTTTGATTATTTGGCTTAATACTCAAAGATTTAAAACGATGGTAATTTTTTATCATCACTTTTTAATATTTGATAGTTTATATCCACTAGGTAACTGTCGACTGGTTGGTTGGTAGGTTTAGTTTGGTACCCAGTTAGTAAAAGCAGTTCTGTTCACAGACAGGCTGGCTGATAAAAATAAATCAGTTATTAAGATATAAATCGACATAGTGTAAACAATAATCGATTATTATACAAATCGATTATTATACAAATCGATTACAAACCTATTATTCATATTGCGAATATCATTCATTCACTATGTACGTTCTAGTCTGTTCTAGTGGTTCTATCTTGTACGAAGGTATTTATATTCTCTTTGGTACGAAGCGAACGACATTTAAAGCAAGAAATTATTTAAAGTAATCTGTGGTTGGTTCTAGTTTTCTAATCCATCTACTTACCCCTTGCCCTAACAATTTTTATTAACTTCGCACAAAACGGAAAAAAATACTTTGTTATACTTACTGCTATATGAAATAAGATTTTGTTTTGTAATAGATTGTGATTATGTTTTCTTCTAAATAACCTTGGTCATTTAAACGTCAAACGTATTTCAATGTGAGTAAATTTATTTTTTAATTTTTTATTATTGCTGTCTTTATTACATAACTTTATTACATTGCTACATTATATTTGAAACATTCACTAATAAAATTATGTTGATTATTTTATTAAAATTCCTGTGAAAAACATTATCAATAAAAATATATTCATATAATTTATAATATTATTATTCATTATGACAAAGATGTTTTCGATAAGTGTAGGTAACTGTTAATTAAAATTATTCCCTAAATGGATAAGTATATAATATAATTGTTCTGAATATAGCTTACATATTATTTTAAGGACTCACCATAAATGATCACCAACAAAATGTATGTATGAAAATGAGCAGTAAAATGAAATGTTTGGGATCTAAACAATGAGTACTCCAAGTGGCTGTGTCAGCTGCAACGATGGTTCCCAACAGTTTGATGTTAAACATGAAGCTGACTGCTCAGAGGGTGAAGATGCACAGATACGTCTGGCACCACATGTACAGGCATACTTGGCACACAATAAGCCCACTACTAACTGCTGTGGTCTGGCCATACCTGTAGCCTTTGAAAGGGCCGCACCTGGTACATGGTGGAACCCACGTTTTGATTCAAGTATACTAGAAGGCCAATACAGAAGTAGTTCCTTTAGACAAATAAGATTAAGATTTAGGTAAGTTCCACACCAGTTCTCAATGTTGAATTCCTGCATGATTGTTTTAAATGTAACTTTGAAACAATCTGCTTGATGTTTCATAACTATGGATGTTTTGATAGAAGATGTTTTAATTTCTCCTCTTTCAGATTTGCACTTTTATACATTTTGATATTTTCTATATCATGGTTTATCTACTTTGTGGTCCTGGGCTTGAATGGCATAGCAGTGAAATGGCCATTTTTATGTTCTATATTTGCTGGGGTTCTCTTGATAACATCTGTTATGCTGTTTGTTACATTTACAAATATTTACAAAGTGTACACATTCAAGCTATCCCTGGTCATGGCACTTGCTCTTTGTACACTCAGCCTGTCACTGGTGACGCTGACCACACAGGTAGAAACTGACTACACTCTGGCTGCTGATATAAGCCAGTCAGGACACTTCACTATGTGTATTGAAATTCTGCTAATCATATACACACTGACACCATTGCCACTGTTTGCCTGTGTTATCATTGGAATTTTGTACTCAGTAGTGTTTGAAACCCTGAATATTGTATTACATTTGTCAGAACAAGAATGGCAGTGCCCTGGAATGTTTGTTAGAATACTATTTCAGCTCTGTGTGCACATAATAGGTGTACATATTTATTTAATGACCTTTGTGAGAATGCGTGGCACTTTTATGAAAGTAGGTCAAAGTTTATTGGTAAGACGTCAGCTAGAAATGGAGAAACAACTTAAAGAGAAGATGATTCACTCAGTTATGCCACCAAAACTTGCCAGTTGGTTAATGGAAGAACAGGTAGAGCAGGTAATGGACTCTGAGACCAATCTAAAAACGCATGATCCACTCAACCCTAGAAACTCAAATCCTGGAGCTTCAGATATCAAGTCCCTATTTAGGCCCTTCAACATGAGCTCCATGGATAATGTTAGCATCTTGTTTGCCGATATTGTTGGTTTTACAAGGATGTCTAGTAACAAAGGTGCTGAAGAATTAGTGAACATATTGAATGATCTTTTTGAAAAGTTTGATGAGCTGTGTCAGAATCATGGATGTGAAAAAATATCAACTTTAGGTGATTGTTATTACTGCGTGTCTGGCTGCCCAGAGCCGAGGCCGGACCATGCCGCTTGCTGTGTTGAAATGGGATTGGGTGAGCTATTTTTTCATGTTGATATCTAATGTAAACATGCCATCGTTTTGACCAGTTGTAAATATTGCAGGAATGATTGATGCTATACAAGACTTTGATAGAGAACGAGGCGAAGGAATCAATATGAGAGTTGGCGTCCACACTGGTACCGTTCTCTGTGGTATTGTGGGAACGCGTAGATTCAAATTTGACGTATGGAGCAACGATGTGTCTTTTGCGAACAAAATGGAGTCGACAGGAAAGCCCGGTCGCGTCCACATATCAGAGGAAACTAGCAGATTTCTTGGTGGTTCTTACATATTAGAAGAAGGCGAAGAAGTATTTGGTGAGTGTGGTTTTAAGTGTTGCATGATCTTCGATACATTGTATTTAAAAAAGTTTAATAAATACTATGTGTATGTATCCAGGTCATAAAACTTACTTCATTGAAGGCCGTCAACTGTACTCCCCGTATGATAATGATCAGTGCCTCACTCCATCCATTCCTATAAACTTACGTCTCATCATATCTCCTGCAGCATCTCCTCAGTCCATCCTTTCTTTCAACCACCCCCCGCTGCCGCACGCTTCTAAAGATAGCGAGTTAGAAGACGACAGCCAACAACTACAGGGTTCCCGAAAACCAATTTCCAATAACTTCCTTTCCCCGGGTGCATTTAATTTCCGAACCAAAGCTAGTTCACTGCCTAGTATATTGGACTCTGATGCGGAGTTAGACGAAAAGAGAGACAAAGGATATCCAGAAAGGAATGACAGCTCATCGAAAAGTCCGACATCTGTGGGTGAGTTACTTTGTTTTGTGTTACCTATCTTACAATGCCAAACATAATGATTTTGGTTTGCGGTTACATACTAAACGGATAAAGAGTATTTTCATTGTAGATATTATTTGCAGACGACATTTTATTCATGTAAAATTAAATAATTCAATCAATAAAGTTTACAAAAGGCTAAGCCAAAATTCAAATTCCATTTAGGCACCAGGGCAAAATGTGTCAATTTTTTTTATTGTACATCCTGTTCTAATTTTAACACATTTGTCGGCTGTTTTGGTCAGCTGTTTGATTATTATGAACTTAACCGTAGAAACTCTTTTATCGGCGTTACAAAGACACAACTCACTGATAAGATATAAAACGACTCTTGATTAGTCGAAGGTGATGCTCTTTAGTTGTCACTAACATTGCGAGTGGTCGAAAGTAGTTAAGGCTAGTTCACATAATTGCAATTTATACGTATTTATTATAAGATCGTCCTATAATTTCTTTAAATCCGCAAGAAGATGACGTCATTTTCGATGAGTGTTGCTTTTGCTATTTGAGACAGGTAATTGATACTATTTGTAACGCCTTAATTGGTATAGCCCATAAATACGTTATCAGCACATACGTGGTACCTATACTACATACTATCAAGTAATTGGAATAACTTTATCTGTATACCACAAGTGACAATCAGGCAGGCGAGTCACTTGATAACAGCTTAGGGGGCTTGCCAATTGTCTTCCACCTATTAACTATGCCTAAAAGGCAACACTCTCAAGTGCAACTGCCGGAACATACCTACAGGTGCTTGGTGACAGACTTTAAACTTGAGTGACTTGCCAGCCAGTCGATGTTTTCCTTCACTGAAAACTCAACCTCATTAGAGGAGTCGAACCCACTACCTTCGCCGCGGTATCCGACGTCACTACCACAGAGCTGTCATCGCCTCACAGTTCACTCAGTGGTCAAAGGTATCACGTGATTTATTTTATAGTCTACCTAGATATTAGGTAGGTATATTATGATATCATTACTAGAGTGACTGGTCGAAATGCTAGTGGACTAATTAATACCTAATATATACTTATACTGTTATTTTTAATATTAATATATAAAATTCCCGTGTCACGATGTAGGTCCGGCATGAACTCCGATACTACTAAACCGTTGTTAATGAAACTTGGCACACAGATACATTATTCCCGGAAAAAAATCCCACGGGAACGCGGGTGAAACAGCGGGGGACGGCTAGTATTCATAATATAAAATATTATTTTGTTTATTCGATGCTCGTATGTGTGAGTAACTCATTAAAAAATCAATTCCGCCATACAGTCCTATTTATAGAATAATTGTATACTTACGTAATTTTTGTAAGTTATTGAGAGTGTGACGGTATAACAGTACAGATAAGTAGTAGGTATAACTGATATAAAAAAACAAAACTTCACGCCCATTTTCCATTGTTATTATTAGACGAAAAATGTTTGGTACATTTGTACACATCGCCTAATGTTGTGTTGGAACATACTCGGTCACGTACCTACTCTTTGCTTAGCACATACATTATTATTGTGTATTAGTGAGCACTCGCTAACTGATCTGATCACTTGACAGTACGATGCTATAGGTAGGTATCTATACTCTCGTCAATATAGGTAGGTATACTCCTTTTACAAATCGCAAATACCTAAGGCGTAAGTATTCGTAGAATCCATGTTGGTGAGTCAAATTGGAGAAAAGAGATACCTCGACAGCATACATAGCGTAGTAATTAAAATAGGGAATATGCACGTGACTTCACAATGGACGATTTTTTTACGTACCTAATTCTTATTGTTACAAAAACATACCTACACTATTATTTTCAAAATTTATCATGATTTAATAGCTAAATTTAATCATCAAAAAGTGTCTGTTTTTAAATTCCCTCGCAAATTTCCAAAATGCAATTCTATTGGTGGAACAAATCATGACGTCATTTTACATTATCGACGTTTTCAGTCAACAAGTTGTTTGATGGTTTCTAGTGCTTATTTATAGTGTTTCGCGGTTGTTTTATATTAAGTTATTAGTTTTCTGTGCTTTTCCATGGTAATAAACAGATTTTATCATTTACTTTTTTCACATTCAGTAACTTTGTGAACCAAACACTCTCGGAACAATAACTAACATGGAAGCCGGGCTAAAATAAGAAATGAAATGCATATACTTTACCTTTTTTTACTTTCGACGTTAATAATGCGTGGGAAAGAGACATATAATACCGTTCTGTTTCGTTATTATGCAGGTTGTCACAAGCAATTTTTTGGCTAGTGATGGGCTTATCATCGACATTGTCGTGTCGATATAAGTCATCAAAGCAAACAAGTAAATATAGTTAGTACTAGCTGTGCCCGCGACTTCGTCCGCGTGGAATAGTGACTTTGGGCATATCGTTTGGTTTATTTTGGATTAACAAATGTTCGACGTGATTCTTTAAATTGACATAACTTTTTTATTTAAGAACCGATTGACATGAAACAAACACTAAATGTTAAGTGAAGCTTACCACAATATATTAGTGAAAACCACATCCGAATACGCCGTTTCTGAGATTAGCTTGCACAAACAGACAAAATTGTTTTGGGTGCTATTGATAGAATAGTTTTCTATTATATATTTTTTAATTAATATAGTTTTTCCTTTTCTTAACATTCCCATGTTATTATAATTTATTATCAGTATAGGCGCTGGCTGTCGACGGATAATCTGCCAAGTGTGGCTGTGGTTTACTAACGGATTTAACACGACGGAACTTCAGCGTCGGAATATCAGTCAAGTGTGGTAGGAAAGAGACGATAAGAATTTGACACAAGTATAAATGAAACTACAATTATTAATTTAATGTCTTTATTAATCATTAAAATCCATACTAATACTAATTTACTAATTAATATTATAATTATAAAATATTATAAATGCGAAAGTGTGTCTGTCTATCTGTCTGTCTGTTACCTCTTCACGCTTATACCGCCGAACCGATTTAGATGAAATTTGGATAGGGATTGTTGGACTCCCAGGAAAAAACATAGGATAGTTTTTATCTTAGAAATCACCCTTTAAGGGGGTGAAAAGGGGGTGGAAGTTTGTATGAGAAAAACCTATTGATGGACTGACTCCATTTCATTTTCATTT
Organism: Ochropacha duplaris; assembly: GCA_951361185.1. Classification (NCBI taxonomy): domain Eukaryota; kingdom Metazoa; phylum Arthropoda; class Insecta; order Lepidoptera; family Drepanidae; genus Ochropacha; species Ochropacha duplaris. The sequence continues at coordinate 4,971,833 of OX592695.1, read as the reverse complement.
CACCATCATTAGGAAATCTGCAACAGTATTGAAATGATTATCGATAACCATTTTTACATCACTAGTAACCTATACTTGCGACAATTTTATTTTTCAGAAAAATCATAAAATAAAGCAAATACGTGAATTCTTTTGAGTAGATAGGCATAAAGTACTATTTTTATTTATCGTCTATCACTTTTTTTATTTCCAATATTGAAAAATATATCTCTAAACTCGCCGATGAAGTGTTAACGTTTCGTTTTCATTTTCTTTTCTCGAACTATGGGCTTTACACCATTCAACAACACAAGACATCTTGTCCAGGGCACTGTACACCTCTCGTATATACTTTCTGGCCACGTTCTCAGACAGCAATTAATAATTAACTCGCTTTTTTCACTTAGTAAATTCGTCAAACTCCCGACTCGTATCAACAAAATATAAAACTACAAAATTAAGTTGATAGCCAACGTAAGTATTTTGACGTCTTGGATAGAACTTTTGTATTTTTTAGCATTATAAGAGGGCCAAAGAGGACCATTTGACATTTTGCTTGTGACACGTTCTAAAATAATAAAAACAAACAGCCATGTTTTGTTTCATTCCCACATTACGATATGCTAATTGACATAAATGAATAAACTGTATGGTACTCGGTTTTTATTTTAGCCCGGCTTCCATGCTAGTTATTGTTCCGAGCAAACACTTCATTGTTGACATCGAACTCGTCTAATCTGACGGCACAAAATAAGCGCGCCAAAATGGCCGCGTTTAAATCACCCGAAAATTATAGTGATTTTAATATATATTTTTTAGCTTAATAGCTTAATGGATTTTGGATGTGTTCTTTTTTTTGGTAATGTAATGTAAACCCGTAAAAACGTTTAAAACAATAAAAAATACGCGCATATTCCCTATTGCTCTCTGTTATGCAAAAATAAAGGAATGTCTATTATACCTACCTACCCTAATCTGTCCGAGGATACTATATACTAAGTTAATAAAAAAATGTTAACTCACACAATACACGGTGACTTCGGAGTACCCGACTGACTGGCTATCACCCTCATGTAAAAAATATGTCGCCAAACACCTATCGATGTGTTCCGACAACTGCACTTGAGAGCCAGTTCCTATCTAAGTTGTGTGTGCTTACAACCTTCGGCCACATTATCACTTACCATTTTAAGATTGCGACAAAGCACAAGCTTATCCAAAAGTAAAAAAATAATTGGTATTAAATAAAACTGACTGAGTAAATTAATAATAAGTCATTCATTTGAGTTCACTTACCATGTTGAGATTGCGGTCAAATTATATAAATACAATATTTTGAATATTGAAGAATTCCCCGATACAGGTGATAATCTATTTAGGGATATTTACTATTCATACAAACTGAAATTATTAAATCTTACTGAAATTATATCTTTTTCTAACAAAAATGTTGCCCTGTCAAAGTTGTCGAATTGCTTGTTTTCAATATCAATATTGTTGCCTTCATAATTGGTCACGAACTCACGACTATTTTTCCATTTATGACAATTTGAATATGTATTTAGCTTTAAATATTTTCTATCACTTTTCAATAATGTTTGAAGTAAAATATATAGTGATTTATGTAGACATTATGATACTTATTCGGTTATAGTTATTGTATCAAAGTCAAAGTCAAACATTTATTCAGTTTAGGCCCTAGAAGGGCACTTATGAAGGCCGAATTACAGAAGTTACCACCGGTTCGGAAGTCAGCCTTCAACTGAGAAGAACCGGCAAGAAACTCAGCAAGGTTACATTTTTTTAATATTTTTGGACCATCTGACTATACAAACGGTACCGTTTATAAATATGCATGGCGGTAGGGATCTTTGTACAGTAGTAGTACTCGAAATCTGTTGCCAAGCACCTAAGGATGTGTACCGGCACTTGGGAGTCAGTGCCACAGCCGGGTTAAAGGCATTGTAAAAAAGTCCACAACACATCGGCAATTCCCCTGGATTTGTAAAGCTTATAGGCGACGATAATTCTTACCAACAGGTGACACGCACGCCTCCGACTTCTGTCATTTATTTGTAATTCACCAGAATAGGTTCCTACACATCAGTATGAACAATTCTTACTGTAAAATCAACCCTGTAATCTCGAAGCCGAAATTCAATGCTACTAAATATTATAAATGTTAAAGTATGTTTGGATGGATGTGTGTGAAGATGTTTGTTACTCATTCACGTAAAGCAGCTGAACGGATTTTGCTGAAACTTGGCACACAGGTAGATCATATCCTGGAATAAAACAAAGGATACTTTTTATCCCGGGAAATGATAAGATCATCGGGAACTCGGGTGAAACCACGGGGCGTAAAACTAGTCTTTTCATAAATAAAAGTGTATTTTTTATTTTATTTTTTATTTCACACACGGTTATCTGATCCCAAACTAAGCAGGGCTTGTAATATGGAAACCAGATAACTGATATTAAATACTACATGTACTACTTTTTTTTTGTAAATACATACCTAAATAGATAATAACACCCACACTCAGTACAAACGGACATGTTCATGCACACTGTCTGTCCTGGATGGGAATCCAACCCACGACCTGCGGCGTGATAGGTAGTGTGTTATCCAACCACGCCAACTGGCCCGTCATTATTAAGTTGATCTTATACTGATGAATTATAAATAACCTTGTGTAACTAACAGAGAGTAATAAATAAAAGAGAATAAATCGTGATCGATCATACTCAATTGTGATAATTTTAATTTATTTATAAAACCGTGACTTCAAGTTTCGCTTTCCAGTGTATATTATAATATCTTAACATTGTTTTGAGTCGTTGCTAAGATAAACAACTATGTAATTTCGTGCCAGCAATGTTGCTAATAATATAATGTTTATCGTATGATTTAGTTTTTTTTAGTTTGTATATAAAGTTTATAATAAATATGGGTAACTGGGCGGTATTATACAATCATATTACCAATTTCAGGAAGTTACGGTAAATACACGAATAAATTGAAAAATTGGAAAGTGCCTAAATTTTTACGGAAGCATTCCGATACGCCGCTGCATGAGATGAAGAAGGATGTTTTGAGTGACAAGTCTATACATTTTCTGGAACGAGGGGAGGGCAACACTGGTGTGCAGTCAAACAACGGCTACCAGCAAGTGCCTATTGTGATAGAATCTCAAGACAATAAGAGTGTGAGGCTCATACAGAGTAGCCTGAAATTAAGCATCCCGCCGCACCAAGACATGGCTTCCTTCGAGAGGGAGATAATAGACATTCGGTCTTATTTGAGCCAGTCTAGATACAACATGTCGCCTTTCGCTAGAAGTAGCAGTTACAGGTCGCAGTATGGAAGACCTAATAATATTGAGGTGATTTTTTTATTTGAGCTATTTTTTTGGTGTTGCCTTCTCGACTTATGTCACTTTACTTGTTATTCAAATGACACCAGGCGTGTTTATTTTACGCATGTCTGATTTTTTGATTGATTGGCAGAATAATAAATAAAATGTATTTATTTTAAAATTGCACTGCAAGTTTTAAAAGGCAATAAATTACTTAGCTTGTTTTTATACCTACTACCTACAAACTTGCAAAGTTATGAAGTCATTATCAAAGAACATCGCAAATTTTCTTTAAAATCAATTGAAGAGTATTGTACACTCTTAAAGTTATGGTTTATAGAGCTACTATGGAACTTGGCATCCGTTCAGATTTCTACTTTTTTTATCGGTTACAACAACCCCAAACGTGCTTAGCCAACCTTCAAGTTAGTATTAGATTACTTTCGTATTTCATATATCGATAATTTGTAAATATTTGTATGTATACTTACTTTACATTTTTTTAATTTACACTAGTAAAGCCTTGTTCAAACACCTACGTTCTACCTTAATACTTACAATAAGCTCGGATAGGCTGTATCTAGGAAAGAACTGAATCGGCATGATTTTGAGCCTATACAAATATATCAAGTCACGAAATCACATTACTTCGCGCTGCAGTTTCACTTGTATACCAGCGGTATTAGAATGCCTTGAAGAGCATTAAGATCTTCTAAAATAAATAACATTTTATATTTACATCCAAAGTATGGTCTGAATATTTGCCAAGTTTAATTCAAAAGCTATTGCAACGTGATAGATACAAACATGAGATTATACGTAGATACAATATTAGAGCACATTGGTTGCCTAGTTTATTACCTCAATAAAATCAATTAATGGTCAGCGCAAACTAACAAATGTGTTCCTACAATAGATCGAACCGACCACGTTTACTGGTTCACTTGTGGCTTGACCCATTCAAATGTTGCATTAATCTCAGTCGTAGTGACATCGGATACCACGGCGAAGATCTTGGGTTCGAATCCTACAATGAGCGTGAGCTTTCGGTGAAGGAAAACATCGTAAGGAAACCATACCACGGTGGTAGGTTACTCTGTAACCCGACTGACTGGCTATCCTCAAGTTGAAAGTCTGTCGCCAAACACCTGTGTGTTCCGGCACTTATCCAAGAGTAAAAAAATAACTTTCCAGGTGCCCGTATGTAGGGCGCGAAGTTCAACGCTTGCTACACAAGGTGAGTTGGTCCGCCCCAAAGAGCGAAGGCTGAATCTCAACCTGCCTTCACCGCAGCAGACGTCCCGACCTCCCGATGACGTCATCAGCCTGTGTCCCTCAGTCAACAGTCGGAAAGATTCCGGCATCAGAAGTACTAGCCGACGTTCTAGTATACAGCAACAGGTACAAATTTTATTATAGATCGAGCTATACATTCTATGTTTAAAATTTTTATTTTTTATTGCCGCTTGGTTTGGTCTAAGTTTGATTTTGCTTATAAAATTAGGGACGTTGTCTATAGGTATTGAAGAAAAAATATGAAACCTACAAGTTAATAAAATACATAATATACTCTAAAACATCGAATATGTTCATATTTCTGATGATTTTTTATTTCCAATCTAACCAAAAAATTTAGATCTTTTGCTGGTAAGAACATTATGACGTCACAAATTACTATTTCATATTTATTCCATAAACTTTAGTTCGGACATTTAATAAAAATAAGCTAATTTGATATGTCAGTCAACACAATAGGTAATTATTTATCTAGTCTCACTATTATGGCGGCAAAAAATACATGATATCAAATGTACGGGCAGATCTATATAATTATGTTTGTTGTTTTAATTTTATGCTGACATCTAACATTGCAAGCTCTTTCACGCGCGACCTCATTATTAAGAATGTTTTTTATTAAGTACTTACATTAAACGCATTCATTGAATTCAGTTCTCTTATCTATACTAATATTATAAAGAGGTAAAGTTTGTGAGGTTGTCGGGGGTAATCTCTGGATCTACCGAAAGTGACGTCCGTATGAATACTAGAAATAAGCACACACTTGTGACCTGCAAAGTTCATATTTAGGACTGAGCGTACGCTTCCAAATAAGATTCCACCTGTACTTCTGAATTTGGTTTAAAGAACATCCTACCATATTAACGAATATTATAATTATGACAAAGATTCCAAGTTTGTTTTAAAAAGAATAATTACTGAGTTTATTGCCAGCTCTCTTTAGAAAAAGTAACTGTGCCTTTCGATCTTTCATTTCATCTCACCAGATGTATTTGTTATACTAAATTTCGTTAGTTTCTAGGAGTTAAAAGATAATGAAGGAAAAAGATAAAAAAGGTCATAATAAAATTACAACAATCAGTTTCCCATTTTGAGATTTGATATATTTAACTCAGTACCTACCTAATTATGAAACCAAGGTTTGTAGACAATATATCTTATTCAAAAACAATGAGATACACCTTAAGGAATGTAGACAGGCTAATGATTCTTGATAAGAACAAAGAAACCAACACTAAATGATGAAATATCCGACACGAAAGAGCACATGTACTCGCGGGTAATGGCAAAATTTGTTATAAATAAACTCACATGATATTGAAAGCGAGCGCTAAGTTTTTTTACGTAATAGAAACGGGCTGTAAAAATGATTTATGTGGTTGTAAACAAATTCAAAAGATATATCTCGCATCCGTAACATCAAACGAAAACATTCAGTGAATTTTCAACTTTATAGTTCAAATGTTAAAATTTAAAATGGAAAGTTGTATTGAAAAAGACTACAACATCTTGTTATTTATTTATTAAATTGTTGCATAGACAAAAGTTTTCTTTAGTATTATTCTGCAGCAATGTATCGATGTGATGTTACTAGAGTATATTTAAAAGGGAATGGAAGGCTTACACAAAAGTTTACACTTTTGTGTAAACCTTACGCTGTAGTCTGACGATAGCAGTGATAGTACTTCAGATACTGCGGCGAAGGTCGTGGGTTCGAATCCTACAATGAATTGAGCTTTCGGTGAAGGAAAACATCGCGAGGAAACCACTGCACGGTGGTAGGGTACTTTGTAGTAATCGACTGGCTGCTACCATCCTCAAGTTGAAAATCTATCGCCAAGCACTTGTTAGTGTGTTCTGGTAATTGCACTTGAGACCCAGTTGCCTTTAAGGCATTGTAATAAGGTGTAGAATACATTGGCAATCCTTCTGGTATTGCTAATGTCTATAGGCGACGGTAGTCACTTACCATCAGGTGACCCGTCTGTCTCGTTGTCACTAGTGATATAAAAAAATTATATACATATAAGGTTCAATGTTTTTTTTACAGATCTATGCGCTGAACCACACCGTGTTGGCGACGTCACAAAATGACATAATGCAGCATAGAGTGTCGGGTTACTATACTTCCAGTCAGTCCTCACTCAACGAACACTCTAGAAGTCGCCTCCCTCCGCCTCTAAACGAGCAACAGATACAATCACTGCAAAAACTTCGAAAACAATCCGATCTACAACTGATTCGCTGCGTCCAAGACAATGCTCGATCAGGCATCAATTATTTCGTACAACCACCGCTCAATAGATTCACGCTGTGCTTCAAGTCATCAGAAATGGAGAAACATTATAGAGACAGAGCCCACAGGAGCGACGATTCCGAGGATTTCCCACCCACTCTCACCACTTCCAGGTTTAACACAGCCTTAGATATTTTAGTGTCCGCCATTATTTTATTAGCAGTGGTTGCATCTATATTCACATTGTACGACGATTGGAAACTTTCTCTAGGTTGGTTCATATTCTTCATTCTTATAGAGATAGTTGCTATGACGTTGTGTGTATACAGACATTATTTGAAGTGGAAAACGAAGCATGACCCTCTCGTGCTGGCGAGAGACCTCCCCAAATCTGTGAAGGTTTTTAGGAAACTATCCAACTGGTATCCGTGGCACTTATCAGGGGCTTTGCTGATCAGCTTGCCCATTCTGGTTATACTGATCAATTTCTCATGCCAAAATACGACTATGACGATTCTGAGGGGCGAACAATCATTCTACGTTTATCTTCTATGTATAAGTATCGTGCACTTTTGTAATTTTACGCAAATGAACTGGCTCGTGAAAAACACTCTGGTGACGCTCTACGCTGGCGTGTTCCTATTTTTTGCCGTGTTCGGCTGTCACGATGTTAACAATCAAATGTTACAACCAGATATTAAATTGAAGCCGCAGTTCTTCTCTCACAATTTCACAGAATATTTCTATAGCCCGAATGATTCGACCATCGATTGGTTAGAAAACAATAACGGCACTAGTAATTTCGTAAGCATACACCACAAATTGCATTTGACGGAGCTTTACTTAGACGTTGTACTGCTGTTGATGCTAGTGTGGTTTTTGAACCGCGAGTTTGAAATCAGTTACCGGTTGAGTTTCTACAGTAATGTGGTCGCGAATCGTGACAAGCAGAAGGTACAGAACATGAGGAACCAAGCCGACTGGTTGCTCCACAACATTATACCTCGCCACGTGGCCGAACAATTGAAGAATACAGCCAAATATTCCGAGAACCACAAAGACGTGGGAATAATATTCGCCAGTATAGTCAATTTCAATGAAATGTACGATGAGTCCTATTTGAAAGGTAAAGAATACCTAAGGGTACTGAACGAATTGATAGCAGATTTCGATGAGCTCTTGGAACGGCCTCAGTTTCAGCATGTAGAGAAAATAAAAACAATAGGCAGCACTTTTATGGCAGCTAGCGGCCTCAATCCAAACTTGAGGCACGCCTCCCGCGGCACTTACGACCATCTCTACCAACTAATGGAGTTCGCGATGGAAATGCAAAAAGTTGTGGACAATTTCAATCAAGATCTTCTGGAATTCGATTTCATACTTCGGATCGGTTACAATTACGGTGATGTGACAGCTGGTGTTATAGGCACGACTAAATTGTATTATGATATTTGGGGAGATGCAGTCAACATAGCGTCCAGGATGGACTCGACTGGCGTATGTGAACGAATACAGGTGGGCGAGGCTTGTATACCAGTTCTGTCCGGTAGGTACGAGTTTGAGTCGCGTGGAAATGTCTACGTCAAAGGTAAAGATAATATGGATGTTTATCTCGTCGTAGGTAAGAAAGATACGTAGATAACTCAAATATTTAATGGAACGTAGAATCTGTGATTTAATTAATTATATTGGTAATAATAGTGTGGAGTTAAATGTTACGAGACGAAACGAGATGTAATACCTAACTTAAATACTCCCAAGTGTTCTAAAGGCTAATTTATTGTTAATTGAGCTTTCTGGGATGAATAGAAAGCGTGTGATTCTATTTAAATGTTAGTTAAGTAAAAAGAAGTGAAGAAAAAAATCTCCTTGCCTATATTGATATATCTGTGACCAGTGTTCTAGTCTCCAAATTTTAATGGCAATGATCCAGTTTTTGATACTTAGATAAATTGTGGAATTCTATTTTATCGGTTGTATTTTTTTGTGAACCTCCTTTTTAAGATGGAAGAAAAAAAGGAAGTTTGAATCCTGCCTGATTGAAACATTTATTGGTAGCTAGTTATTTTATAGTAGAATATTGACGATTGGATCACGGCCATATGTACGATTTGTAGTATATTCAAATATACCTTCTCTATATTGTAAAATAAAATTTATATTTTGTATATAATAATGTGACTATTGGGATACCCAGTTTGAGGTAATACAATTAAATAATGTTTATATATTTATTGTAATATAAGTCGATGTTTTTAGTCGAAGAAATGGTACTAATATTTTGTAGCAAGTAGCTGTTTAAAAGCATGTATGTAGACCTGCGACGCTTATAATGATTGTAACTATTTTGTCAATTTCGTAGGCTAAATTATAGTTAAATTGACCACAGTACAGTCGTGAATTCGAATTCATTTATACAGGATGTCCGGTAAGTAGTACGACAAACTTAAGGGGGTGATAGGTGGGCGGGTCACCTACCAAATATACAAAAATCTGCTCAATAAAAAAGTCACGATTTTCGACATATTTCGACCTACTTACCGGACAGCCTGTATTTATATGTGAGAAATGTATTATGGTCAGTTCAATTTCGATATATCCTACTTGGGGTTCCGTATGAGAAACTATTTTAAATTTGATACTAGGGCAAACGTATTCGACAGCAGCGTAAGTAATTTATTTTAAGATTTTAAATATCTGATTTTGAGGCTTTAAGTAATATGAAGAGATTTTGAAAAATACTCATGAGATTAGGATATCTTCCTAAACCAAGAGTATATTAGTTGAGTGCAATACGAAACATATTCATATGGATAGATATTAAGTATAATTAAAGATTTTCTATTTCAACGTCAAAGCGCAGAGTTGCTAATATTTGTAAGCGATTATTTCAATGTGTTTTTGGAACCCCAAAGGAACGCGTTGCTCAGTTTTGCACAATATTAACGCAAACTTATAGGTTTTACAGTATAATTGACTGTTAGATAATGTAGGAGTTAATATTGGAGAATTATATTCAGATATGATATCCCACTTCTGAATCTCCGCCAGTTTAGCTCCAGCTTATCGTGTTCTTCATTGAAATTAACTATTAATTTGCAATCATATTTTTATTATTACGTTTGCAACGCATTTAGAATGTACATAATAAGGGAACTAGTTTTTACTAACCACTCTGTAACGCCCAGGAATATTCTAATATATTTTATAAAGACCACACTTTCCTATTAAACGTTGATGTGGCGAGTTAATCTTCAAACTTATGATGAAAGCCTTAAAAACTATACATTCCACTTGTATTTAAAATCTATTTGCCTTTGAAATGTCTATTTTCTATTTATAAATGGAGAATTTAAAGGTAGGCAGTAATGAGAAGACCAGAGATGTATGAGAGTCAATATATTTACAGAATGTTGGACCAAAACTGGAATATGTAATACATAAGTGTAGAAGCTCTCTTTGGAATTTACCTCTTCTTAAATAGACTTTTCGTATTTGTAAAATAAAATAAAATATATACTGGAATTATATACATACATACTTGTGATATACATACGGATTAATGTATGTAAGAATGTATGCAACCACACATTTTATTGATTAAAGTTTGTTCTCTCTAAAAATGATGTAATACTTAGATGAATCGTAAAAGTAGTATGGAATAATATTTTTTATTATATTAAACAAGCTGTTAGCGATTTAATTTATTTGAGGGAAGAAAACCATACACGTGCGCTCGTTTCTATAGAAGCATTCAGTGTTATTGTTTCCATATCATCAAAATAATTTTCTTACAATAGACTTCAAGGTAATTTGTACCTGTAAATTAAATAAAAATAAGGTTATAGTGAAAAAAATCATCCCACACCTTAGTATGGATATTAGTAGGTACGTATAAACCGATAGCGCAAATTCAGAACCTAACTTGTTGTATACCTTTATAAAGAAATATGAAATACCATATTTTATGATTGTTTGTAGCTATCAGCTTACCAATGAATCTTATCGGTGTTTTGATTGCACAATAAATTATATTACATGCTCAAAACGTGCTAAAATGTAATTATAGGTAGGTGTCCAAAATATCGAGTGGCAAATTTATGGCGAAACTATTGTTTTGTATATGGAAATTACCAGCTTATATGTGTGCAGCAAATATCTGAATGTTTATTTTTATTTACATAAACAGGTACAATGTTCTTGGCTTCAGTTTGTGACTACAATAAAACATGTCAACTATATAATGCGTATTTATTTATTTATTATTGTTTATATTACATAAAGAAAAATAGTAGAACATACTAAATCCATACCTATTTTCCTAAAATTCTAAATAATTTACCTAAACGGATTGTTACCTAAATAATGTTTTCTCTAATGAAATTGCAGATTAATTTTAGGGTCTATCTATGTCGCAGCAAACTGGTTAAATCAGCCGGTTGATTGGGCGGCTAGTCCGTTAATTATGAATCAGCATTTAGTACTTATATGCATTCATGACATATACACAAATCGTTGAATGCAACAATTAGTTATTTCAACCACAGACCTTTAACATAAAATAAGAAACAAACATCAAAGAACATTGTATGCCGGCATTTAATGAACGGGCTAGTCAGCTAATCAATCGGCTAATTTATCTAGTTAGTTGAGAGATATATTATTTTATAGACAGTATTATTTTATCTGATCTATATACATAAAATCTATTGGGGTATGTTTGACTGAAATACAGTTTCTAAATAGTTCAGTGAGATAAAGTTTTCATAGGGTTGTCGCTCCAAGCAAAGTCGCCGTTGGAAAATGCGTATACCATCCAGTAGAAGAGATTGAGTAGGGCAAACGAGGCTGGGAACAATACCCGTGCAGCCCTATCGATGTGTGAGACACTATTGATGTGTCCACGCCGCCCTGAAACAAATAACAGACCTTGAAATCTAATCCACCCATACTTCCATACTAATATTATAAATGCGAAAACGTGTCTGTCTGTCTGTCTGTTACCTCTTCACGCTTCACCGCTGAACCGATTTCGATGAAATTTGGTATAGAGATAGATGGAACCTTGGAGAAGGATACTAAGGATACTTTTTATGCCGGAAAAAGATAAGATCCCTCGGGAACGCGGGTGAAACCGCGAGGCGGAAAACTAGTCACTTAAGGTGACGATATACGCGAATGACCTTGCTCGATTGGCGCTGCACTCCCCGCGCGCCCTCAGAATGAACGCGCAACGCTCTCCCTCGCAACTCGAATCGAGACAAAACAGATATTTTAAAAGTTCATAATACAGCTTGAAACGTGATAGTTATAGGAGTTACGTGACAATGAACCTTATTTCTATAAGATAAGGTCCAATTTCAAGTATCACAGGTTTCAAAGTATATTTGACGAATTGTACAAGCTATGGTTACTCCAGTGCCGCATAAAACTTAGGGTGAGTCCAACAACAATTTCAAGTTTGTTGGTTATCAAAAAATCTATTTTTATTATCTTATTAAATGAAATTCTTCTGTACGTGTGTTTGTCACCTAACGGCTGGACCGATATGGATGAAATTTTGTGTGTATATTTCAATGGGTTCCTCGATGGTCTGACATTTGGACCCGGTAGGTGGCGCTGGAAACGGGTTCTAAGTTTTGTTTTAATTTCAGGGCAGGACGTCTGCCGGTCCCGCTAGTATATGTATAATATTTTTCGAAGTATTAATTAAAAAAATGTCTTTATTTATTTTTATTATGTAATATATAGGTTTTTTTAATTATTAGCATTCGCTATAATATGTTTTCATCCGTGTGGATGTCGAATACTGCAAAAAAATAGTAAGTTGTGTAACTTGATGAATTCATATTTTTTCTAAAGGTAGTTACGTACTAATACTATAATCAACTATATGAGTAGTTCTACAAACTAACGAACTTTCGACGCCTCAGCTAAAATACCATGGAACATTTTTAAAAGTTTCTAAAAAACATCGCTTAATTAATGGACGAGCCCTAGCAATCGCATCGCGATGTATAGCTAAAATATACAACACTGCTTTAATTACACCATTTATGATATTGTATCGAGTGGAGAAAAAAGTAGCACAGGTCCGATCAGCACAACGTCCCGTCCCGCACTGAAATGACGGGCGAACGAGGGGACCAAAGCTGTCACCGAGTTAAAAATCGAGTATAAATTTAATTAAAAAATAACAGTAACTTTTTTTGAAAAAACAACAAAACAGTGCTATTTGTTTTAGGTGTAAGAATATCTGTAATTAATTTCATGTTATTTGAATCCGTAATATAGGAGAGAAATATGTTTGAAATTTCAAAAAGGCTCATATTCGCGATTTTTTTCTGATGTTCTCGATGATAAAATTAAAATTTGAAAAAAGTCATTTTATGTCGTGTATCCTCTAGTTTAACATATATTTTTTATAAATCAGCTGCAATAAAGAATGCAGAGAAATATTGTATCGAAAATCGTCATTTCACGTATATCGTCGCCTTAATATTACGAAGGCCACTTAATGCCACCATCGCCTATGAATATTAGCTATCCTGCCAATGAGTTGTTGAATACAAATCCTAGTAGGTAAGTCGCGCTTAAGTGCACTTGCCGGAACTCATCAGAATAGAAGATTGGCCAAGTATTTTACCACCGCGCTCTTTCACCTTTACCGATTCCAGATCATTGTATGATTCGAACCCGCGGCTGTGTATCACGTTCTAGCTCCTGTAGTTATACGTAAGTAAAAAGGTGTAGATAGGTAGGCTAATACCTACTTTGACCTGCGTTGCGTCGCCGGAACCACTTGCATATTTTTTTATTCTAAATAAGCTTGTGTTTGACCACAATCTCACCATGGTAAGTGATGATGTGTGTAAGCACACAAAGCCTAGATGGGAACTGGCTCTCAAGTGCAGCTGTCGAAAGGAACACACCGATAGGTGCTTGGCGACAGATTTTCAACTTGAGGGTGGTAGCCAGCCAGTCGGGTACTACAAAGTAGGTTTCCTCACGATGTTTTCCTTCACCGAAAGCACAAACTCATTGTAGGATTCGAACCCGCGACCTTCGCCGCGGTATCCGACGTCACTACCACTGAACTATCATCGTCATAAACTTATTTCAATATTAAGTTACCAAAATAGAGTGCCATATCTCGGCCAATTTTTAAGATCAAATATCGTGTAGGTAACCTATCTACACATTTTTACTTATAATATCATTGGTTACAGTTATAGTAGTCTATAACTGACCAGCCTCGCACTGTCTCTTCCGCCTATATCTGTCGTCGCCTGCAAGGCAGTACAGCAGCTGCCTCCAGCGCGGCACCCTGACCTCGGTCTGTGTTGTGCGCTCCATGGTCAGTCGGACTGCGCTCTGCTCTGGTAGAGCGGTACTTTCGCCCGAATAGTTGCTTTGTGTTGGGATTGAGTAGCTCTGGAAATATAGTAGTAGATAATAAATAAATAAGACCCGCGTGGCAATTTTCGGGCATGGTGTAATCATTTTATTTGGTCCTGGGATTTTTCCACAGCTATCTGATCCGATACTAACCAAAGCTTGTGGAAACCAGATAACTAATATTATTATATATAATTATACCTATTTGAAACCGTGGTTAGATCCAATATTATATACCTACCTTAGACAGCTTGATCTTCCCTAATTTAAAAAAAAATCGCCACAGTCAGATTGGTGTCCTAAGTGCCTAAGTACAGTTTTCACTGTCTTTATTTTGGAGAAAAATACAAGATACAAGTTAAATTTGTGACACCTAGATTCTGGCTAGTTTGAATCGGGGAATTGTGTTCGTTTCTACAATAAATACAGAAATAATTTAATTGACATCAATTTAACCACATACCATATTAGTGGCAGAGCGGGCGGAACTGCGTCTACGTACCGCCAACTGTCTTGCTGCGAAAGCATCGCCGCCAACTTCTTCTATCAGTTCCTCCCATTCTGAATCATCTATCACGATTTCTCCGGAACCAACCTGAAATATTTAAGTAGGTATTATGAATGTTAAAGTTTCCAATGTAAGAGTAAGACAGTCCTATTTGTCATATCCACTAAAGATAATTTGATTTTTCGACGTTTGTAAAACACTCGTGAGAATAAAACTATTCCCAAGTTACCTTAGTAAAGTAATGGACACCAGCAAATTCAAGGAGTGTCGCGATGCAATAAAAGAAGCTCATTAGCAAAAACCAATCAAGTGCCGTCGCGTAACGCACTTTCGGCAGATCGGTGCGTGAATCTAAACTAATAGTGGATAGCGTCAAAACAGTTGTTATTCCCAAGCCAACGCGGTCCGAAGTAGCCTGAAAAAGAAATAGAATTAACGAGTAATCAGTACCTAAGTTACCTTTTCAGAAAACACGTAGGTTTTAGGTAAAATACTTACCTCACGATGTATCCAAAAAGAAACCCAAGAAAGGACAACGATAAGTATGCACGGCACGTAAACTTGAATGAGGAAATAGCCTGTATGCCTCTGAAGATTGAACGACACTTGAAGTACAGAGAAATCTCCTGTAACGTGTTGGAAAAAGCTTTATTTAATGTCTACAATAAATCTAAGCACGTATATTAAGGTACTCTTACTCATAGGCAACTGATGTTATTGACACCATGGCATTAAATATATCTACCTAGTATTCGGAACGATAGGAAAGCCATGGCCATTTACGAATTGGCACATCTTCAGCCATTTGAGCGAATATAAATGCCTTGGAGCGTAAAAGCCGATTCGTGTCATCGGCGCGAGGCGACATACTCACGACATTATTTTGTATTTGCCTTCGAGACGAAAAAAGTAAATCATATTTGTACAGGAAAGCACTTGAGGTCTATTTGGAGGGGCAATTTAAGATAAAAATGCTAAACGTGACGTGTTGTGAGCATAGAAATTTACGATAAATACGTGAGGGGTTGGTAAACTCATTTAAGCATGAGTGAGTTTTCCAATATCTACGAAATTATGTACCTACTGAGGTAGGTACGTAGTATAACATAATTATTAGCTGTTAAGTAACTTACATAACGAGAAAAACGCGCAGGTAGTTCCAATTTCACATTAAGGAGTTAAGCTAAGGTATACCTACATATTTCGAAGATATTTTCTATATCTGAATCCACGTGTACGAAATCACATTAGAGGGTAAGCGGATAAAGCCGGCAGTAGGTACTGGCTGGTGATTAGTGGAGATGAAAGCTCTGTTATGAGAGGCAGTGCGGGATCGAGAGCTTTTTCGCTCGCTGCCTCCAATATTGATAGCGTTAACACATTTTTCAAGATGAAATTAATAAATCGATCGATGAATATTTTCATCATAAACATAAGGGCATAATCTATTCCTAATACTAAGGATATAACCGTTGACATCGAGGAAGGATGTAATATCGCCAATGAATATTTATGTTTGTATAGGCAGCGTAATAAGGGGGGGTTACTCTTGTTTGCGTCTGACAAACTTTCTTGGTAAATGAATAGAACTTCTTTGTACTTTATACGTAGGTACAGTCGCGCGCAAATAACTAATATGAAAGTACTTATTTCTAATGCTACTAATGAGAAGTCTAAATAAGTGTGATTTTTTTCATCTCATTCAAATCAGTTTCGATTTTGAGCATCATATTAGTGTCTAGGTATATAAGACTAAAATATTTAGTGAGGCTCTATGAGAGTTCAAATTTAGGCAGTCGCCAGAGCTAAGAATAATCGGAATCGGGTTTCATGAGCTAAGTCGGTAGGTACCCACGTCGGTAGGTAGGCACCTACAAATACATGTTATAAAAATAAACCGTGCACATCGCCTTTCGAATATATGGTCAGGAACGTGTTATTATGTCACTGGAATCTTTGATTATTTTATGTGTTTGTCTTACCTTCCCTCCTGGTAAATGTGAAGTTCCGATAAGGAAAACTGATGAGATCAAACTGCGATAGGGTCATGCCCGGAACAAAGTTAACACTCTCAGAGTTCTGCCATTGGTACACTAACTGTTGATTCGAATATGCATCTGTTAAATAATTTGTAAGTTAGAATGTTGTTTTTACTATGTATAATAAATAGGCTTATGATTAGCCGTAATCTCACCATGGTAGTTATGAAGCCTATGGAACTGGCTCTCAAGTGAAGTTTTTGGAACACACCGGTAGGCTTGGCGACAGATTTTTCTAATGTGGATGGTAGGTCTAACAGCAATTATAGATTTAAAACTCAATTTAAATCGCTCTAAAATATGCGGAAATTTTTGGATAGATCATGAACAGTAGGTACCTACCTATATTTTCTTTGTGCAGCCCTATATGGAGTAGGTACTGCTGTCATCTGTTGGCCAAGGAAGGCTTGCCATTCGAATTTTCGACGTCGCTTGAAAGCGGTTTAGAGCTCCTCAGCCAGAGGAGATGTCCTACCTTCTACCCTCGGATTTCTAGCTTTCAACTGCTCATTTTCACACATTGGTATCAAAGTGGTTTCGCACTGTGCCGATTACAAAGGAGCTTCCTAACGCAGGCGCTTAGGTTTTGGAATGAGCAGACGTGGTTTTCCCTAGGGAGTAGGTACCTACTGATGGGATTCATCAAAAAGGGTGTGAAGAGAATTTTGCAGGACCGGCAACAAATATGATTTATTACCGAAAATATTACCCCTTTGTTAAAACGTGTTATGTATACAACAATTTGTCAAGCATGAATGAGGCAGTAGCTAGACTAGATATTTGTCACAATGGTTATATCATGCTGATAATCTTTTTATCAATCATTTCATACTTTTTTGGGTTCACGCCTTTATTTGAGGATAATTCGCTAATGCCCAAAACATGTAAGTACTAAACTAGATAAACTATATCTATCTACTTACAGCTGCCGAGAATAAGAGGACAAGATTGTCGGTCCATTGGAAAATTGCGCAGTTCCATGGGACATTTCGCTTTGATTGTTAGCCTGGAAATAACCGATAGATTTTGCAAATAAATTGTTTTTTAGCAATAACTATTATGAATGTTCTAGAAAATCTTTTTGAAATAGAGGTAAGTACCTTACCTATAAGTAAGGTTTATAAGTATAACTTTTGAAAAAGATTCAAAATAATTTATGGTACATCAACGCATTTTGAAAATATTGACGACGTAAACGGATTTCTGCGTATTTTGTTTGCTGCGTTGCAATCAAGAGCACAAATTAGGTAAAGATACTCAAGAGCATCCCAAACTAAACCGATTAGCAGTCCGAAACCGTTTATATGCAATTGAAGTTAGAGTAACTACCTACCGTAAGCTAAACTTCAACAGAATAGAATCTAAGTTAGTTATCAAAATTCCCTTTAGAATATCCGTGGCAATTTACGGACAATAAATAACACGACGGGGTAACCGGAGCGCGCATATTTTTCACACTGCCAATTAAAAATGGCGGATGCCATGGTTGTTTAGCGTCTATGAAATTAATGAACCTCTCCGTACAACATTCCTAATTTGTTTCATTGTAATAACTCGCTCAAACTTATTTTAAAACTTGAATTTTCAATAAATGTTGAAATATGCCCTTATTTGAGTAAACCAACTTTTTTTAATAACGCTAGCACAATTTATCAGACTCTTAACATTCTAGTAATCCGTAGATGTACCTAAATAAGAAATGCTTAAAATTTTAAACTATAAATTAACTAAAAATGAAATATAAGAAATTATTTTCAGCTAAAATAATCAATCTATGGAAATTAGTCACATCTTAATCAGGCTGTGCTAAGAACCTATTTCACAATATATTTTTCAGTTGCCGCATTATAAGCCTAATATTGGCATGCAAAAAAATGCATAACTTACCGCATGGAGTATAAAATATCGCCATGTTGACTGATTCGTAATAACTTATTGGGCACAGTAATTGTGTGCACGTAAGAGTGTTTTCCATTATAGAAGTAAGTGTCTGGCCTCCAGATTCTTTCTAACATCTTGATAGACAGCGACAGAGAGCGGATGGGGCCGAGGAACGATAGTCGAGTGTCACGCCAGTACTGTCTGAAGTAACAATCCATCGAGTAATCCTGGACAGAGATATAACAATTAAATTACTTTATATTGTACTTTTGGGACGACCGTCCGACCCACGAGCCAAGGGGTTTAATTCAAGTTTTTTTGAATTTAGGATTTTTAAAGAAATATAGAGTTACCATATCAAGCTCTGACACTGGGCCCATGCTTCTTATCAAAATATTTGTTTGAACTACCGTTGGATATCCTGAAACATATTTATCAAGATCAATGGGTTACCTTCCGATGATAGAACTATTTAACTAACGATACAAACCTTTACCGTGCGTGGGTAGTTGAGAATTTTCATAGTTCTTCAACAAATTTTCAAGCACTAAAGTGATGTTTTTTGACACAGCATCGTTAATGCTCCTCTTATTGTTACTCTTCCATTTGTACATCGCATCAACCTCGTCGTACGATGTGTTGACATAATTGTAGAGCAGCATTTCATCCGAGCCTTCCACCCAGTAGTCTTGAGTCCTATCACCGCTATTGTAAGAGACATTTTTAGCGGTCGCAGACAAAATCTTCGGAGTGTCTTTCAATGTCGAGTCGTCATGGGACTTCAAGGATGTCAGCGCTATTGGAAACGTTCCATTTTTAGTCGTCAAATAGATTGCTCCTTTCGCATCGGTCTGCAAAATTCTGTGTACAAAAGATTTAAACGTCAGTCAAAAGCAGAGACATTATAGGTGGACGGACACCTAAATATTATTATGGTAACAATACAACTCTATCGAAATGCTAAAGTCGTTATATTTTATAGTAATTTCCAATACTTTTAGTCGAGGTAAATATCGCGTTCGGCTCTAATTGCTTGAATATAAAGTAACACCGGGTCGCGTCAAGGGTCTCCGACGACATCATTTATTCTGCAATAGAATATCTTTCAAGATCTTATCTTGGCATCGGGCCCAAACAGATATTTTTTGTTTCAGTTTATGTTAAAAAGGGTTCCATAATAGCGCTATATTTCTTCAAGCTATACCTGTCGTTTTTATTCATTGTGCTCTGAAGGTGTGGGTATTTTGAGAACATAACTAGGTCTACTGTTTTCTGGGTTGCCAACACTTTGTCGATTCTATTATCTTTAAAAGTTGTCCCCCGCGGTTTCACCCCCGTTCCTGAGGGATCTTATCTTTTCCCGCGATAAAAAGTATCCTATGTCCTTCTCCAAGTTTCCATCTATATCTATACATCTATTTCATCTAAATCGGTTCACCGGTTTATGTGTGATGAGGTAACAGACAGACAGACAGACACACTTTCGCATTTATAATATTAGGTATAGTATGGATATAAAATATGTTAATTTTCCACGTTTTGTAAAAGCAAACATTTATAAATTACAATAGGCTTATTATATTCACATTTAGGTACTAAGTTGCATTTAAAGAAGTAACTAGATGATTTAGAACGGATCGATATACAGTTGCCACTGAGCTGAATAATCTGACATGAAGGAAGGTAACTCATTTCCTAAACCACTTCCGAGATTTCGACAGCTGACTTGACTAAACGTAAATAAGTATTCACTCGCCATACTATTTATAGAGTAGTTCAGGAACTAATATTTTGTATCGATTCTGAGCCGGGAGCTTGCTGGTTGCTGTATGTCTCTAATTGCAATCTGACATGCGATGATTGCGACTTCTCCGTATGAACTGATTTGATTGCTAGATGTGCTCGCCTCCTGCCCGCTTCAATTCCTAATCTACGTTTCAATTTGGATGCCATGTGAAGTCCAATATGTCGATTTAGACTAATAATTTCTATTCAGATACAGTTTCTCCATAAACGGGTTTCTATGAAACTTAGTAGTTGTAGGTTAGATAGTTTAAGTTTGTCATGTGACTTACCTAAATAAGTTTTTTAAACGACTTCATTTAAATAATGTCAAATATTATGAGAGGTTCATTGTTAAGTTATAAAGATTAACTTTCCAAACAAAAATATGAACAGATATTTCATGTGGCAGCGTCAATTTTCCATTTGGTGCCATTTCTCTGTGATTAGTTAAGTGGTTCAACCATTCCATATAATCAATAAGGTGTATATAAAATTAATTCAATTCAATATTTTCACAAGTAAATCATACATGCATATCCTAATATTGTTTCGCCTTTTGTGACACGTTGTGTATAAATACATAATTATAAAAAAAAAACAAAAATAAATATAATTAATATGTCTAGCAGTAAACTAATACTCGTACGGGCTGATGATGATGATACACGAGGAACACGAAAATAAACATAATTTTAAATATCAAAGCTCAAACGATATTAGGATCGGCTGGATCGGCAAAGCGAAGATTCTTATGAACGAAAAAAAAAGACTTTTCTTTGAGATTATATAATTTTGATTGATCGTATAAGTTATGGAACATTCATACATATCGATAAAAAATACTTTAGTAATTTTCCTACGGAGTGGAACGTAATTTCCTTTAGTCAGTGCGGCCATCAGGTTTCCTGAATGCGGGGAATAAGTTCGGGCGGGCAGTGCAGCTGGCGATGAGCGAAAATTAGCTCGGATGCTAGATTGCTCATTTGTCTAGATAACAACAGCGCTGACGGAGCATCGCGGGCGGTCGTGCAGTTTAATGCCGTTACTTGATAATTATTAGGTAGATAATCTTTTAAGTAATATTTTATGTTCTAGTTTTATCTTTCTATTAATTATTATCTATAGTTGTTCCTGACATGCGTTGCAATGCTACAATTTTTACCTGAGCTTACCTACATAGTAACAACCCACTAAAGTCTTCAAAATCGCTCCAGCTGTTTTATAGGGAACATACCTACATACAAACATTGATTTTTATATAGGATATAGATTCTTACTGAAACGTTCACCTAGGTACATCTATATCTTCTATATATATATAAAATTCTCGTGTCACAGTTTTAGTTACCGTACTCCTCCAAAACGGCTTGACCGATTTTTATGAAACTTTATATTTACATTCAGTAGGTCTGAGAATAGGTTATCTATTTTTTACTAACTGTCTCCGGGATCTGCGTTCCCGTAGGATCTAGCGGTATAAAAAATAGATAACAATCTATTCTCAGACCTACTGAATACACATATAAAATTGCGTCAAAATCGGTCAAGCCATTTCGGAGGAGTATGGTAACAAAGGACCGATTCGAATTAAATTTTGTGTGTGTATTTCAATGGGTTCCTCGATGATTTGAAAACAAAATTGGACCCGGTAGGTGGCGCTGGAATCGGATTCTAAGTTTAGTTTTAATTTCAGAGCAGGACAACGTCTGCCGGGTCCGCTATTAATCTATAAAGAAATTAGTTATTAAATACTTGCCTTCATACCATCTTCATAGTTTGATACACGTTTCAGCAAATAAAATTATTCTATGCAATACGGAAAAGACGTTATCGACGCAAATAAGAAGGCCTTTTAAAAAAATATAATTTTTATTGGATTTTATGAGCTACAAAATAACCTAATTAGGTAGGTAGGAAAAATAGCAGGCCCACAATGGATCAGGCAAAGGTCCATTTTATAACCATCTATGCGAGTAAATTGTTATCAAGTGGAGTCAACTGGGGTCGAGTAAAAATAACAATTTCTGAGAAGTAATAATTGTTGGTAATAATATAAATAAAACCCAGAAATAAATCAACCAATGAAACAGACGTTTCAAACTGCACAAACATTTTATTCCGTTGACATCTGTTGACAGTTTTTTTAAGAATTCTCGAGGTACTTTTTCGCAGTGGTATCTTAAAATGTCTCCTCAAAGGAAGCTTATCAATGTGGTCGGCTCATTTCTAAAAGGGATCGATTGAAGAAACGGTAGAAGTATGTACTGAAGTTATTCAGCAAATTTTGTAGCTCAGGAAAAGTACGCAAGTAGTCTTTGATGTTGCTTTCGTGTAGGTACCTAATTCCAAAATATATATTTAAAAAAAAATGCGGTCATTTGTGTAGCAGTTGAGTGTCCTTTGTTTTTTAAATTCACATAAAAAATACTGTTTACCAGCTGATTGTTCCTTTTCCTTCTTTAATAAGTAGGTACTATAAATGTGAATGTTTGTGAGTTTGGATGTTTGTGATGAAATGTAGATATGTATTAGTTTACTTGTTTACTTTGTTAATAAGTCTATGATCTATACCAAAGATGATCTTATAACCTTTAGAATTATAATAACTAATAAATAAATGTCCCAAGTTATTTATTGCAATATGATCTACATATAATAATATGTAAGATTAACTACCTTTAGAAAGACTTGCTCTTAATCTTAAAGTTACAAGATAAGTTTTTACATAGAGATACTTACTAGAAAAACATAATGTTTCTGGAGGTGACGAAACTTTTGCGCTCCCTCTTGGAGTAAGTAGTGTGCGAGTTAATGTAAGTTGTTGTCGTATTTCTTTATTTTGTCCATGGGTTGGTCAGGACTTCAGTGTCACACTAACTTGCACTTAACGCGTCCGTGAGTCAACGTTTTACTTAACCCGGTGTAACTTAATACATTGCAGCTAAAATTGTGATAGTAAGATATTTATTCATTAATTCGATCGCTACTGGACATGTTTTTTTTTTTTGCATAGAATGACGTACTTTAAGTGCATCATTAAAATTACAATCTAGCCAAAAGACTAATGAGTAACTTGAGTTTTTTAAGGCGATGATAGTTCAGTGGTAGTTACGTCGAATACCGCGGTGAAGGTCGTGGGTTCGAATCCTACAATGAGCTTGAGCTTTCGGTGAAGGAAAACATCGTGAGGAAACCACAGCACGGTGGTAGGGTACTATGTGGTACTCGACTGGCTGGCTACCACCCTCAAGTTGAAAATCTGTCGCCAAGCACCTGTTGGTGTGTTCCGGCAGTTGCACTTGAGGGCCAGTTGCCCTTGCCCTTAAGGCATTGTAATAAGGTGTACAACACGTTGGCAGTCCCCCTGGTATTGCTAATGTCTATAGGCGACGGTAGTCACTTACCATCAGGTGACCCGCCTGCCTCGTTGTCACTAGTGACATAAAAAAAAAACTTGAATTTGACTTAAACTGCTAAGTCAAATTTAAATTATGAGAATGTGTCCATTAACACTTTTCTTAATGTCTCTATTAAGGAGACTACTCTTTGTTCACGTGTTCTTTACGGGAAGCACTATACTACAGGACATGTTTGATTATTAAATATTATATTACAGAGATATGACGTAGGAAGACTGAACACATCTTTAATTTATTTAATGACTAGGGATCCGAGGATTCTTATCTTTTCCCGGGATATAAAGTATTCTATGTTTTAATCCAGGATATGTTCTACCTGTGTGCCAACTTTCATCAAAATCCGTTCAGCCGTTTTTGCGTGATATAACAACAAAAATCCAAACTTTCAAACTTTCACATTTATTAGGATACGTAGGTACTCAAATTACAATATTAAACAAAGCTAGGTTGGGCAAAAGAAAACAAATGCGGTATAAAAACAATGGCAATACCTCCACATTCGTGTTAATTGTAATACCTAGGTCTTTGGTGCAACATAGTATTGTTATTCAGTGAAGGTCCGAGCAGCGGTCGGCGCCGATATATTTACGACTCTCATTAATTTGGCTAAGTGTCTGTAATGTGATGAAAGCCTTCTCTAATTCCTCGCTCAACCCAACTCTATACGCAATTACGTACAAAAATGATTTATTTTCTCCCATACTCTCCCCGCAATGATTAGATGTTGCTTAATAAATCTTTATACAGTGTTCTTAGGGCTTCAGGTGATGTAACGAAGTTGTTCGTAACAAGTGACCTCCAATAATTATTTTCTCTTTGTGGCAACGACAAAAGCGTCATTGGCGGTGGAGAGCACTCACTGCCATAAGGACTCTCCTCTTGTTACAAAATGTGCCAAATTGTCAACTCAGGCCCTGATCGCACTCTTGATATTGCAGCGTTCGCTCTACACTCGAGAAAATTTTCTATGAATATTACTTACGGGATTAAATTATATCTTTTTAAGATTGTATCACACTGAATGTAAAATTATATTACTGTCTAAATATTTTAATGTTTGAGGCTAAATGGTTCTGATGTAAAGCTTAAAACTATGTCAACTTAATTAATTATCTTTAGGATTGTTGTCTATCTATACAGCGGGTCACCTACCAAATAGATACAAAAATGACATACTATTTTTGAGATATTTCATTAAATATTTAAGAATTTTTGAAGCCACACTACGTCAAAAACACCTAGTCCATTAAAATTAAATAAACCATGAAAATCAATGAAGGGTTTCTATTTGGTACATTTAGGTAAGTTTCGTTTCTTGGACGTATGCTAAGAAGAAAGAGGACGAATCTTTCTCAGTATTCTCGAGACGCTAAGTGAAAGAGACAAGAACGATCGCAGGAGACAACTGTAACTCGTAAGTCCATAATTATTTTGATGATAATTTTCCGGTTACCTAACTTTTAACTTCAACGATTCTATTTTAAAATTCTATCCAACTTAGTATAAATGCTAATATTTGTATGTTTATTAACACTTAGCTCCGAAACGGGTGAACCAATTTAAATAAAATTTGTTATTTATATAGGATTTCACCCGCGTTCCCGTGGGATCTTATTTTATCCCGGGATAAAATATAGCCTATGTTAATCTGGAATA
This sequence comes from Ochropacha duplaris, assembly GCA_951361185.1. Lineage (NCBI taxonomy): Eukaryota > Metazoa > Arthropoda > Insecta > Lepidoptera > Drepanidae > Ochropacha > Ochropacha duplaris. The sequence continues at coordinate 4,946,274 of OX592695.1, read as the reverse complement.
ATGTAGCATTCAAATGGTGAAAGAATTTTTTAAATCGATCCAGTACTTTTTGAGCCAATTCGTTACAAACATACTTACATCCAAACTTTCCTCTTTATAATATTAGTATAGATGAAACCGCGAGGGATATTAATAAAATGTAACATATCGTAACTCCATGAAATAATTGTGACCACTGATTCTAATGTATGTCTATGTATGTCTATTATAATTATACTACAAGTGACATTGTTTATGTTATTCGCTTACTCAGTCTGCGGGCGAATTTTAATTTTCCTGCGCCAATATTATCACGTAGCCAATTAAAATTCTCTTACAGTGAACTAAACCCTCCTTCATTAATTAGAAGTCGCTGAGGGAACATTTATTATATTATAATTTGACCTGCTGTCCCTCCTTTTAGTGGGTCACCCCAATCATTAAACACCTTTAAAATAAACATATATTTTTTTTTTAATATATAATGTATGAGTATTTAAAATTATTTCAAACAAATTCAATTGTTAAATTTTCATCCTATAGGAATAGGTCCTAAGTCAAAGCCCAGTGATACAATTAATTCGTAAAGAAACACAAAAATGTTACTCATTAAAAAAATAAGGTTGATAATTCGCACACTGCTTTCACCTGAAGAGAAGATACGAAAGTCAGAGAGAACAAACAGATGACCCACCAGCACCAATGCACTTGCTATAGGAGGTTGCACACTGTCTACTTGTTCGAGAATGTATCCCAGTGCCATTACAAAATGTCCGAAGTATGGCAAGTAATCCTCGAAAGCCGAATTAAAATCAAACATTGCCACTTATACGATTGCTGTGCCAATATTCTTAAATGTCAATTTTAGCTCCTTGTATTCCCCTATGATGGAAAGGATATTTGCAATAATAAAGTAGTGGTTCACGTCGAAATTATAATGGCTATTTTTGGGGTAGAAACGATGTTCAATAACCATACATGCGTCGGATATCAACGTCATGCAGTGTCCTGCCATGATCAGCAAATTTGCAATTACGATAAAGTAGAAATTATCAGACACGTTTCTCAGCGTATAACCGAGTATTGCAAAGTAATTACCAAGTATTGATAGGTAGAAACCGAAAGCGGAAGTAAAAATTTTTGCCACCATGGATTGACAGTCGATTTCCTTTGGGAAGTGGTATTCTGAGAGAAGTGACATTGAAATGCTAATATTCATTTCTTATCCATAACTTTGCAAGGTTCCTGGCGTGAGTTCTCATATATTTTTAAATAAAAGTCCACTTGAAAACTTC